>CM057351.1:118662023-121644277 GCA_030015575.1 Agapanthus africanus
TGATATGGAGTGGTAGGCACAGTCTTGGTTGGAGCCCTGTTCAGAAGATATGCCGCTGATTCTAGCGCATAACCCCAGAAAGATCGCGGTAACTCAGCATTACTCATCATGGATCGTACCATATCCAATAGGGTTCGATTCCGTCTCTCCGATACACCGTTATGCTGTGGAGTGTACGGAGGAGTAAGCTGAGAGAGAATTCCTTTCTCTTTTAGGTAACCTAGGAACTCGGCACTCAAGTATTCACCACCTCGATCAGATCTAAGTGTCTTTATACTTTTGCCGGTTTGGTTTTCTACTTCATTCTTATACTCTTGGAATTTCTCAAAAGCCTCGGATTTATGTTTCATCAGATAAATGAATCCGTATCTTGAGTAATCATCCGTGAAAGTAATGAAATAGGAAAAACCACCTCTCGCATGTGTAGACATTGGACCGCATACATCACTGTGTATGAGTCCTAAGAGCTCGCTCGCTCTTACTCCTTGTCCAGTGAATGGAGTCTTTGTCATCTTTCCTTTGAGACAAGATTGACAAGTGTCATAAGTTTGATATTCGAACGTGTCCAAATATCCTTCTCTATGCAACTTAGTCAACCTTCTCTCATTGATGTGACCCAGTCTACAATGCCATAAGAAAGCTTTATTTAAATCTGGAGACTTTCTTTTTAGTGTGTTCTGGACATTGAAAATTTGGAGTTGGTTTAACACATATATGCCGTTATTTAGAGTACCGGACCCAATCAAACCATGATTAAGGTGGATGTTGACAACATCTCTTACAAACGTGAAATCATAACCTTTATTTGATAACAAGGAAACTGATATGATATTACACGTTAAGCTGGGTACAAAATAACAGTTATGTAAAACCAAAATGTGTCAACTCGTCAATCCTAAGTGATAATCCCCGACGGACGCAGCTCCCACGCTAGCTCCGTTAGCAACCCTGAGGATCATATCACCTTCCTTCAGCACTCTACGGTTTCTCAGTGCCTGCAATGAATTGCAAATATGAGATCCTGACCCGGTATCCAATACCCAGGAAGTAGAGTTGATCGACAGACAATTCTCAATTACAAACACACCTGAAGTCGAAGCCACAGCCTGCTTCGGTTCCTGGTTCTTGGCGTTCCACGCCTTGCAATCCCTCTTCCAGTGCCCTTTCCTGTGACAATGGAAGCACTCATCCTGACCAACTATCGGTACTGCTTTCTTTTTCTTTCCCTTCCCTCCCACCTTACTAACACCTCCTCTAGGTCTGGGTGCGTCCTTCTTCTTCCTTCCTTTGGCCCTAGCCTTGGACCCGGAAGAAGATGAACCGCCAACAAACATAGCGGGTGTTTCCCTTGCCTTCTGCAAGGTGCCCTCCGCACTCCTTAACATGTTCAGGAGTTCCGCAAGTTCAACTTCTTTTCCTTGAAGATTGAAGTTGAGGATGAACTGGGCGTAGGTGGGAGGAAGGGACTGGAGAACAAGGTCTGTATAGAGCTCATTATCCAAAGTCGTCCCAAGGTCTGCGAGCTCTTCTATATAGCCAATCATCTGTAGGACATGTTCACCTACCGATGATCCGACAGCCAACCTCGCTCGAAATAATTTCTTAGAGGTCTCGTATCTTGCTATACGAGATTGCTCTCCATAAAGATCCTTTGTATGGAGAAATATGCCATCAAGGGACATATCCTCGTGCGTCCTCTGATGTTCATTGTTCATCGAGGCAAGCACGATGCACTTGGCTCTCGCGCAATCTAAATCCCAGGTTTTGCGGATTTCCTTATCCGCATTACTGGATTTGGGACCAGGGACAGCAGGTGCCGTAGCGGTGAGGACGTACCCCAGTTTGTCATAGGTCAAAGCAATCTTGACATTCCGCAGCCAATCTTTATAGTTTGGCCCCGTCAGTATATTTTTCTCTAAAAGTAACTTAAGTCCAGTCATTTTCAGGGTCGCTGCAATTAGGAGAGAGAGAAGAAAACTCTTTAGCATGATGCTCTTGCAAGTTTAGAGTGGTTTTTAGTTTATCTAAACTGGATGGCTCCCACTGTTTCTCGAATCCTTCCTCAAACCATAAAAGAAGAATTAGCCAAGACTATTCTCACCGTACAATACTTGCTTAACCGTTCAGCCAGGCCGGTGTCGATACTTCGAGGGAGGTTTTCCAACGCTTTCGCGAAGTTCCTTAATTAAGTAACCTCTTTTCTCTGGGGGCGTAACCCCGCTGACACTTTTCTGGACACCTACTAGGTTTATAGCATTGATCGTTAAGTGACGAATATCCTGATAAGTAGCATATACTCACAGTAGGATCGGGATCCAAATATCATCGTCTGATAATGTTGTAGGAATGCTACCAACATTCATCAAACTCAAAATGGTATGCATCTCTTTGCAAATTTCAGTTTCTTTAGAAATTCCCGATATTAGTTTTTGCCCCATGCTCTTATGACCTTGGCTTTGGTCAAAATGTCATAAGTCTCATGTCAAGTTCTACCCGTCATTATCTTGTCAATTTGAACCCATCCGTATATACCCCTGACTTTGGTCAAATGGTAATACGACTGTCCCAAACCAACTCATCTATCTTATGCAACAAATGAAAACCCAGTAGCTACCAAACACTATGCCTTGACTTTGGCCAAAATGCATAGCTTGAATACTACTGAATACCCAAATGAAATGACGGAGGGCTACGACTGGTTTTGGCGAAACCGTGAACGTAGTGAACTTGATATAACCGAAGGAACCTGATAGCTTTTAAAAGGAGTGGTTAAAGCTCCGCATTTAAAAATATCTGTTTTAAAAATAACCGAGTGGTTTCTTTTAAATTGTTCCAACGATTTAAACTTTGGTTTGTTTTACTTTGCATTATAGATAATGCGTCCCATCATTAACCTATCATTGCAGAAAACAACGAAAATACAACGTCCTCTTATGCCATCCGCATTCGCCACGGGGTCCCGTCATCACCCGTTAGGTTACTTAACTAACGACAGAGCGGGGGCTGGGCTAGCGCGGGTGTAAAACATAAGTGGCGTCTAAATAGCTATCATAATATAGATATTTTACATTCGTCTGACGCAATGATATTCATTCCAGAACACAGATAAACAATATTGGATTTGCAAGCAATCTGTATTTCTTTTGAGCCTGCAAGAAAAGACAGATTACACAGTTGTGATGAATAGCCGTTACCCCACCCTCGACCCCTACGGGTACGGCAAACTACCCACCCGGCAGTCTGTGTACCCCACCTTGGGTCAGTCCTAGGAGCAAAAACAGTAAAATGAAATAATACAACGGTGGCTACAACCGCAACCTGGAAGTGCCCCGCGAAAATAATATTACAACAAATTACATTTACAACAAATGAATTAATCAATAACCCATTGCTAACCCCGGCTATACACCACAACAGTCCAATACAGTTTATATGCACAAACAGATATAACCATTTCAGAAATGTGCAACCCCCTGCCAACCGACATACTAGCAGTTAGGGGAGGTTTACGAACACATTAAACAATCACAGATATAATCCAAAACGCAAATACTGTACAATTCGATCGAATAAACAACATCAATATTGCTCCAAAATCTGCTCTGTTAAACAGTAACCTGAGCAATAATTAAATATTCCAGAAAACCCCAAACACCAGATAGGACCCACCCATGAAAAATGAGCCCATGACTCGGCAACTCGGCCGCGGAAGCGCGGCGAATCGGTGGGATCCGCCGCCCTTCCGCGGCGCTTTAGTCGAATCATGTGCTCGAATTTCTTGGGTGTTCTCTTGTGGTCATGTCAAGCTCTCTGAACACACCAGAAAAATTTTAGGACTTCATTTGAACTTCGACAGAAACTTGGCAGAATTAGGGTTTTGCGGCTTTGTTTTTCCGTTCGAAATTCGTACAAATTTGCAATTAAGTTATTTATTGTTTAGCGAGGCTTTGATACCACTGTAAGTCGATGTAGTACACCCCAGTACTTGTGGGGAGGCGGAATTTTCAAAAACGATCAAGTTTAAACAACGAACATCGACTAACCGCTTGAATCGAAGCTAAACAAATAATAACCAAACACATAGCTAAACTAAACTATAGTGTTAAGGGATTATACCGATCGAAACTAGTCCTTCGTCTTTGTGTTCTCCTTTGTTCTCCTCGACCTTCTCTAGGTAGTAGACGATCCACCCGAGAGCGAAACTCCAAGCTAAACCTCTAACTTGAGGTAACTAATCAACTTTGATTGCTAATCAAAGATGAAAGGATGATGTAGAGTGTGGGTTATGGATTGTTTAGTCTAACTAATCCTTTGATCTCAACACATGAGGATTAAGGATTAGGGTTTGAAGATGAGAGCTTGAGGAGAGAGAATGTGAGATGAGATAATGAGAGAAGAGAGAGAGTGTATCATAATATTATGAAGCATTCTTATTTTTCAATAATGAATAAAAAGAAATGAATAAGCATGCTTCATGAAATATCTAGTGGTGATTCATTAGCATGAGTCATTAAGCAATAAATGTGCTTTAATGAAATGAATGAATCACCACCATGACTCACTCTCTTATCCAAAAGAAACCTCCTTAGTCACATCTTCTAGAAGCTTCTCGAGGAATTACGAGAACGCCCCTCCAATCCGCAAAAATACGGAAAAACTTTAGACTGTATAAATCCAATAACCGGATACCAGTAACTGGCTTAAACCAAAGCCGACTGGTAAAATCTGTCCGAAAGTCGTACGCGCGTAAACGCACGTATGCGTCCGAACCCTTTGTCGCAAAACCATGCAACCTCTATATCGTTTCGCCTGGAGTAGGAAACTCTCTGTGTGGGACTCTAGAGACTCGACTACTACGCTGGCAGTGGGTTTAACCACAGACCGCAAGCGGCACTAGCTGTACGTAACGGTCCCCAGGTAGTTGTCGATAAGAAGGCCGATGAGAAAACCCATCCGAACTCCTACTGAGTCTGATGTGACAATCTCCATACAGTCCGGTCCGTTCGTCCAAGACTATCGCATATCGGGCCTAGGGGGGCGGCAAGCGTCAGTCCCCTAATAGCGGTATAAGTCGTGTCGGAGTGAAGCCCATTACACCCTGAGAAACTACTGGAACCTACCAGCAAATCTCGCTTGCCCTGGCCAGGGACTTTGCGTAATGGCTCTCTGACACAGCACGATATCTACTCCCAATACCGGGAGGGACGAATCCTGTCTAACCGCCACTGCCTCCAAGTGCTCGGGACTGCACCCAACTGCCACCTGTTTGCACGACTCCTTTGAGCCGTGGTAGGGTAGCAATCTAAGAACAGTGGGACACACTCGAGGCGAAGTAGCAGTGTCAAGTCTGCGGACTACGCTGTACTCATGTCACCTGGGAACTGTTTACTGACGACTGGTATCAAACCAACCAACAGTTCCCTGTGAGTCCTGTCCGGTGTACCCGTAACCTAACGAGCACCTGTATACTATCTCCAGTACGACGTACTGACGGCTGTGGGACAGACCATCTCCCCAACTGGGATGAGAAGCGTACACACCAGTCTACTCCGGAGTATCGATGCTCTGTCTCGATAATCCAACGACCGGGGACCTGAATAAGGATGTGCTTGTAGACTACCCAGCCCCCACTAGTGTGACTGCCATCACAACGCTGGTAGACAAGCAAGATCCTAAGAGCTCTATCAATACGTACACTCACATATTAAGATAGAAAAACCAAGTAGCATACTACCATGTTTAGCAAGACTGTTATATACATGTGAATATCCCAAGCTTCCATTAAGTAATATACAAGCTAGTATGATACAGTAATGGCCTTCTAGGGCATAAACACTAACATCTTACAGAGTCCTACTCCTGATGGCCAGCTCGAAACTAGTTAGGTCATCATCCCATGATGCAATCCTCGCTCCCACTGTCATAGAGAAACAGAAGTATCTCTCAGGTGGGTGAGGAAACCTACTAGATCGGCGGAGAGGCTGAGGTTCGTTGGTAACTATTGAATCCTTTGGTTCTTCCAAATCATCAGCTGCAGTTTGTATAGCTGGAACATTTCCAGTTCTGCATAACAGATCTTGTCTCGAGCTTGTCCGGATTTTGCTTTTTAGACATAGGCTGGACAACCCTAAATCTTAACAAACTTAAGAGATAGGCTCTTCCCATACCATATCTTATATGGAGTGGTAGGCACTGATTTGATTGGAACCTTATTCAATAGGTATGCAACTTCTCAAGTGCAAAACTCCCAAAAGGAAATTGGAAACTCAGTAGTACTCATCATAGAGCAGACCATATCACATAGGGTGCAGTTGCTCCGCCCCGATATACCATCGTGCTATGGTGTATTCGGAGGAGTAATGCTCAGAGATAATCTCATTCTCCTTTAGAATAGTCCAGGAATTCCATGCACAAGTATTCTCCTCCCTGATCTCATCATAGGACATAATACTTATACCCGTATTTTGGTTCTCTACTTCTAACTTATATTCTGTGAATATCTCAAAAGGTTCGGACTTGTGTTTCAACAGGAACATATGTCTGAATCTTGAGAGATTATCAGAGAATGTAATGAAATACAAAGAACCGGACTTGGCATGTGTAGACAGGGGACCTATATACATCAACATGTATCATCCTAAGAGTTCACTATCTCTTTCTCTGTTTCCATTAAACAGAGTTATGGTCATCTTATCTCTGTGACATGACTGGCAAGTTTTCACAAGATGTAAATTCAAACAGATTTAAATATGCATCTATGTGCAACTTAGCTAGTCGGGTCGCATTGATATGACCTAGTGTACAATACCTTAAGAAGGATCCGTTCATTTCTGAACTCTTCCTCTTGTGTGTGTTCCGTATACTAAGAACTGTAGTTTGATATAGAACGTTAATGCTTTTAGATAACGTGTCTGAACCGATCAACTTTTGATATAGGAAATGTTCAAAACATTATCCAACAATACAAAATTTATCATTTCTTTACTAATAAAGAGACTGATATGATTTTGTAACGAACACACCCGAAGATGATGCATCAACATGTACTTTCTTCATTTGGGCGGCACGGGAAATCTGGTATTCCCCAATTCCTGCTCTGTCTTATAACAATTATAAGTTGGAGTGGGACCAACGTTCCCAAGCTCAGTATAACAAGCGGGTTCGGTCAATATTTCCGTATTATTATCTTGATTAAGGCGTGACATGGTCGCTACCTGGAGAGAGAGAAAAGAAAACACTCAGCGTTTGCTCTTGCAAGATCAGATTGGTTATATATTTTATCTAATCAGGATGGCTCCCACTGTTTTATCAAATCGTCCTTCAAACCCTAAAAGGAATGACTAGCCGGGATTAATTACACGCTACAAGTTCGCCAATCTTTCAGCCAGGCCAGTGTCGGTACTTTGAGGGAGGTCCCCTGTGCTTTCGCACGAACCTAATTAATGTAAACCTCGTTTTTCCAGAGGCGTAACCCCGTTAACACCTTTCTAGACACCTACTTGATCGACTAATTGTAATGTGTAAAACTCTCCGAGGAGTAACTCTTACTCGCAGCGGGTATCGGGATCCAACTATCTCATAGAAGGTATGCAATCTCATTGCAAATTTCAACACTTGAAATTCCTGATAATATTTTACCCCTAGTGTTCTATGACCTTGACGAATGCCAAACAACCCATAGTCCACTAGTCAAGTTCAACCCGTACATTTCTTGATTGAATTAAACCCACCCGTACGACCCTTGACGAATGCCAAACAACGCCGTACGAATACCCTAATCCAATCTGCATCATACGCATAAGCAGATAAATACTAGTTAGCTACCGTACACTACGCCTTGACGAATGCCAAACTACCGCAGCACGAATACTAACTAGTACTTATCTGAAATGACGGAGGGCTACGACAGGTTTTTCAAAAAACCTATTGCGTAATGAACTTGATATCGTTGTAGGATCGAATAAATTTTAAAATGGAGTGTTTTTTAGGCTTTTCCAGTTTTGCTAAAAGGGTCACTCCCGGTGAAGGGATCGTCGGCCCTTTCTTCATCGAATAAGGTGCAGGATATATCATATATACCGCTGTGCAAAGCGAAAACTATAGAAGCAATCAAAAGACAAACCGAGGGTTGTAGCATCTGCCAGTTATTGCTAAAGGAGTCACTCCCGGTAAAGGGATCTCGGTCCTTTACTTATCGAATAAGGTGCAGGATGTTCTACAAGGAACACCGCGATGCAAAGCAAGAACTGCAGCTACCTGTTTTTGAAAATTCGATTCCACAACATCTTAGGTTTCTTTTCTTTCATTAATCACATTAATGAAGTCCCATCATTTAAGTCACATAAACATCACAGATAAATATGACGTACGCTTATGCCATCCGCATTCGCCTCGATGTCCCGTCTGTACCGTTACAGAGAGGGGCAGGGCTAGCGCGGGTGTAAAATATAAGTAACGTCTATATAATATATCATATATACTATATACAGTATCTATCACGGCATATCAAATGATCACATCACAGATATCGCAGCAGAAGAAACATATGAAATATTGAATATACTAGGACGTCCGTGTTTTCAATACAAGCCAGTATAAAACACGGATTCCACGATCGCGATGAATAGCCAAACCCACACCCCTAGACCCCTACGAGAGCGGCAAGCAACCCTACCAATTCTATAGTTAGGAGACCCGGACTCGACTCCTTGAGTTGGTCTCCCACTGGACTCCAGAACCCGATTACTTATGCCCTCCTCGTTGGGTCTATCCTACTGCGGAAAAGTAAATAATATACAAATGGTGACAACATCCGCAACCTGGAAGTGCCCCAATCAAAGAATATTACATACAAAAGTTTTTACATGAATGAAAATGAAAAACACTCATCTCACGTAAAAAAAACCCGGCTATTCAAACACGACGATCCAATATAACATATCCAGCAACACATAACATCACATGTGATCAACGTAAGTAAATAGGCGCATCCCAATTGTCGTTGACATATAGCAACGAAACCGGCGATATCACATATTACACTTACGGTCCCAGAAAAGAAAGTGTAAAACTACAACAGTTGGAATCCGCAACCTCCTCAGACATCGCATGCCAGACCAAATGAATTCCTTAGACATCACATGCCTAACAATTATAAACCCCGCATTTTACTCTCTATATCGAAAACACTTTTCAATATCTAGTCGGGCAATTCAACAAGATTCCCGAAAAACTGATGGAATGCTCGCCGCAAACTTTAGTAGGCGGCCGCACTCCCGATACCGTCGACGAAGTGCACCAAGGCGGAACGCCGCTACCGCGAGCACCCGGACGGATGCTTTCGGCGACGGGGTTCTCCTACAGTCACTTGGTCGGGGTTAAGGGGTGTAGCTGTCTATTAAGTTTATCCGGCGAGTATCCGCATACGCTACGCGATTGCGACGGACTTTTGATCACATCAAAATCCTGTAGCAACCGATCAATTTAGACTAAAGTGCTATGTTTATAACATTCATTCAGTTATCTCATAACTACTTGTGGATTCCAAATATTGTATCACATTCCAGATAAATAGAAAATGTTAACCTTTCCGATCGAACATTCAAACACCCAAGTTTTCCCAAAACAGCTCAACACATGAAACAAGTTTAAAAACATCCAGTTCATGCCTCAGTACCAACGGTCCAGCCGTAGAAGGGTCAAGCCAACGCCTCACATGTGGCACGCCGTACTGCCCCAAACCCGAAGGTTCAAAGGGCAGTTCAAGACGGTCACATAATCGAGTTAAGGTTTGTTGTCTTCTAGAGGGTCCATCGCGTTACTTGCACTACTTAGAACGTTATTAAACCACGGAAAGATCCAACACTTGGAAATTTCCCGACAGGGGAAAAAGTGGGTATTTATATCTGGTCGAACTTTTTAACATATTCTAAAAATCCGGAAAACATAACGAAATTAAAAATTTCGATCGAAACAACGACTACAAAATAAACCCCTATAAATTTTGCACAGAAATTCTTATAATTTCCTGCTGATATTTTTAGGCATTTTAATTAGGAAAAATCCCAGATTTTAAAAATGGACCAGAGAAGTGTGTATTTCGTCGTATTTGGATTCGATCGGGGTTCTAACTTCGTTAACGCATCGCCTAAGGCTCTAGCTAGGCTCTGATACCACTATAGGGTTCCTAGGCACACTAATGAGGTGTCACAAGGCATCAACCATGCCAATTTCAAAAATTTCCGGTGTCGAGAAACCCTAATGCGATCGTTGACTAGAGAATAGGCGAAACATGCCAGAAAGTAAACAATTTTACTGCTAAGTGAAAGAGGCTACGACCTTTGTAGATCCGGTCCTCCACCTCCATAGCTCCATGATGATGTCCCTACGCTGCGATCATCGGTTCCAGGACTCTCGCGGTGGTTTCATCGAAGAAATGATCGGGCTAGGTCGATGACTTCGATGCCGAAGATGATCTACGTCGAGGCGACTCTAACTCGAGCTCCAACTTCACCAAGCCATAAACTTGTGAAGAAAACACCCTATACTACTTGGCAAGTGGTAGAGGATGAAGAAATAGGAAGTGGGTTCACTTTGGATTTGGATTTCTCACTTGGAATCATCACTTGACATTTTTGAAGCAAGCTTTTCTTTTCTTTCTCAAGAGGAAGAAGAAGAAGAAAAAGAATAATGAATTAATTCCAAAAAGAAAAATGAAGTGATGGTTATCATAATGAAACCATGGGTGAGGCTAACTCATGTAGAGAATAAACTAGGGTTAAGGGAAATGGTTAGGGTTAAGTAAAGAAACAAAATGGTCAAAGCATTTCAAATCATGACCTTTCAGAGTAAATCAATTTATTCTTGGTTCGTTCCGCCATCCCACACGATGAATCATTAGGATTTGTTTTTAATAGAATCCTATATAGTCACAGGTTTCATCGTTCCTATAGCTTCTCCATTAATGGTTAGGCCTGAACTCTGCAATGGAGCTCCAAACAAAATCCGTTACGAGTCAATCTTCTCAGTTTCTATTAACCCGAGGCTCTTTATTATTTATATTATTATTTATACCAATATGTATGGTCTATGAATCCCCTCATAAAAGCTTCATGAAGCTTCAAGAAAAAACAAAGAATGCGACCATTTTATTTTATCCAAAAGAAGTAAATAAATAAATGAATGAATAAATTAAAACCCTAACCATTTACTTAACCAAGGTTTAAATTAAACATACGCCTAAGTTTGCACGTATCATCAAACATGATACAATCTTGTGCACAAAAATATATCACATATACAATGTGCACAAACAAGTGAGAAAAACATCTTAAGTGAACCAATATTAGTTAATGTAAAGTAATATATCAAATATATAATTATACATTAAATCATTAAATCAACACTTTATTTAACGATCCGGTCACATCCCATATGACCGACTAATATCCAATGTATCGACTTATCGAATCAATCCTCGATTCGATAACTAGGTTATATCGCATACAACCAATCGATAGATTCATCGCGAGAATAGAATATGGTATCACATACACGCATTATTCTCGGTCCCGCACATATCTCATATGCGCACCTATTTCGTTTCGCTTGAGCCAGGAAACCTCAGTGTAGGACTCTAATGACTCGTCAATACGCCGGCAGCAGGTGATGATCATATCAAACACCCACAAGCCGCAAGAGGTCTGCTAAACATAACGGCCACCCGGGTATTGAGCGATCAGAAGATCAACGAGCAAGCCCGCTCACACTCCTGTGAATCCGACCAGTAACACTTACCGTACAGTCCGGTCTCGTCGTCTGATATGTCGCATATCTTGCCTAGGGGTGGTAAACGTCAGATCCCAAAAGCTCGATAAGTCGTGTCGATATGAGGTCTATAACAGTTTGAGAAACTACTGGTAACACTTACCAGTAAATCTCAGCAACCCTGACCAAGGATTTTCGGGTATAGCCAATCGAACACAGCGCAACATCAACTCCCTATACCGGGAGAGACGAATCCCCTCCTATCGTTTATTGCCTCCATGTGATTCGGGATTGTACCCAAAAGCCACCGTTTTGCACGCCCTCTTGGATGTGGTAAGGTGGAAATCAAAGCACAGTGGGAATCACACAAGACTCTATGACAATCTCGGGTCTACAGACTAACCTGTACTCGTGTCACCAGAGAACTGCCATCTGACGTGGTATAGTATCATCTGGGAGTTCTCGGCGAGTCCGTCCAGTGTACCCAGTCTCCACTGAGCACCCGTATATCATCTCTGATGTCAAACACCAATGGATATGGGATCATTCATCGCCCATCTGTATGGGTCGAGAAGGTATACGATAGTCTACTCTGGTATATCGATGCCCCGACTCGATACACCCACGACTAGGGACTTTGAAGGATGTACTTATGAACTACCATGTCCCCACTAGTATGATCCGCATCATAGTCCAGGTAGTCAAATACACATCCTAAGGGCTTTACCAACATGTAACAGAGAGACAATCAGTGTACACGTTAAGGTAAAGAGCAACCAGATAACATACTATCATGTCGAGCAAGAAAGTCCTCCCTATATATGTCCAAGCATCCACTACAATATACATCCTATGTATAGTAATGGCCTCTAGGGCATACATATAACTAACAAAACCATGGTTAGATGATAAAGATATTATTTAACTTGAGTTTAAAACACAAAGAGAAGGTTAACTCATGGTTAGGGTGGGTGAGCATGGTTAGGTTTAAGAAGGATGTAGAAACTAGCCATGAATTATCCTTTCTTTTTCCATTTTGTTTTTAACACAAATTAAATAATTATCCATATATTTAATCCATGGTGTGAGTGTTATATTGCCACCATTTTCCAAGTGTAATCAACCATGATAGATGATGTATGTATGTATGGATGTATGCACGTCCATATGTGCATGAAACTAAAAGAAAGAAAGCATACATGCATGCATACATCCATCATGTATAAGAAAAGATTTCAAGTGAGAAAACTAATAGTTAAATGATAAATCAACACTTGATTTATCAATCCGGCCATATCACATATGACCCCATCAAAAGCAAGCCGTCCGATCAATATACGGTATCCTATACGCGCATTTTAATCGGGTCCATGCGCATATCGCATACACACACCACAACGTTTCGCCTGGACTAGGTAACTCTTTTGTGGGACTCTAAGACTCGTCAATACGCCGGCAGTGGGTGATGATCACATCAAGCACCCCCAAGCCGCAAGCGGTCAGCTAAACGTAACGGCCACCCGGGTATTGAGCGATCAGAAGAAAACAAGCGAACCTGCTACAACTCCTGTCGAGCCAACCGGCAACACTACCATACAATCTGGTCTCTTCGTCAGATATACTGTATATCGAGCCTAGGGATGGTCACGTCGACCCTAATAACTCAATAAGTCGTGCCGGTAAATAGTCTATAACAGATAGAGTAACTACTGATAACACTTATCAGCAAATCTCAGCAGCCCTGGCCAGGGACTTACTGATATGACCAGTCGGGCACAGCACAGCATCAACTCCCAATACCGAGAGAGACGAAACCCCTCCTATCGCTCATTGCCTTCGTGTGTCTTGGGACTGTACCCAACGGCCACCTGTTTGCACAACTCAGTAGAGCCGTGGTAGGGTGGCAATCAAAGTACAGTGGGAGAACACACAAGACTCTTTGACGATCTCGGGTCTACAGAGTAACCTGTACGAGTGTCAACTGAGAACTGCTATCCGACGATAGATATAATTCCATATAGGAGTTCTCGGTGAGTCCGTCCAGTGTACCCAGTCACCACTGAGCACCCATATACGATCTTGATGTCAAACATCGATGCATGTGGGAACATCCATCGCCCATTACATGGGTCTAGTATCATATACGCTAGTCTACTCTGGTATATCGATGCCCCGTCTCGATACACCTCCGACTAGGGACATTTCAGGAATATGCTTATAAACTACATATGTCCCACTAGTATGATCTCTATCATAATCACTGTAGACAAGCCGATATCCTCAGGGCTTTATCAGCATGTATGAATGAATAAAAGCATGATCAAATCAACGTGTCAGATAAAGTAGAACCAGATAGCATACTATCATGTCGAGCAAGAATGTACACTGAATATATATATATATATATATATATATATATATATATATACACATGTACAGATACATCCACTATCATAATGGCCTCTAGGGCATACATATATCCAACACATATAACTTCTCAAAACTTGGACCTTGTGTTTCTACGAAACACTTGTCTAAGAACTACAGAAATCATAAGTAAACAAAATATAGTACGAGGAACAACCCTTCTGTCCTCATGGACACTGGACAACATACAATACTCTGTATAAGTCCCCTGAGTCTAATAACTCATTCCCTGTGTGTCGTAGGTTGAAAACTGTACTTATGGTTAAGAAGAATTACACCGCTGTTTAATGCTCCTTACCTAACCATCCACTGATATAGGTAAATGTCATAGACATAATTTCAAAAAGGTATATCTCACTCTATATAAAAATAGACGTACAGATATATCAATTTGAAATTGGTGCATAACAGCGGATATTCAAAAGCAAATATTTGCCGTCCGGCAAACTACCCAGGTGATTTTCTCAAATATCACCAATTACGACGAATTCCGATATAATGAGGATGATCACCTAATTCCCAATAACTTACTCCCACTCATCATCTGTAAAACCATACAGATGTGAGAATCATATCTGGTAAATATATACCCTGGAGCAAGTATCTAATTGGGAAATCAGTTTTCTTTTAACAATACATAGTGAAACTGAAACATTGAAATGTTTCGAAGGGGTATCCGGGTATTCCTAGTAGTGCCTCTTCCATTATCCAGATTCACAACTGTAACCGTATATTTCTTTGACATCTCTCCAAATCCCTTCATATGTCTTTAGTCATTACCTTCTGTACACCCCTTTAGGCCAAATGGTTTTCTTCCTTCCGTACCGCTCGGCACCAGCTTATGGTTTGGAAGAAACCTATCCAATAAGCATAATGGGTGTACTGTCCTAATCCTAGGAGAACTCGCAATGCGAGTGAAGGTGAAGATAAAAGACAACCGAATAAACCTTATTCCTATTTCTCCCGAACCAGAATCCATCCCCGAACTGGAACAAGTTCCTTTCGAGTTCGTATATAACCATACGATAGAGTATCCAAATAACTGTGGATCTTCGTAGTGATACAGAGTGTTCTGGAGAAATACAAAGGTGAAATGGGAGTGGTAATGAAATACTTGGTTTGGTTGTGAATAGCAGTCGCAATTTACTTTGCCGTCTTACTAATCCCTTTATTTGTCTTTACTTAATACCTTCTATACACCATCGTTAGGCCAATTGGTTTTCTTCATTCCCTACCGGTCGGCACCTGCCTATGGTTTGGAAGAAGACTATCCAATTTGCGTAATGGGTGTACTGCCCTAATCTAAGGAGCACTCGCAACCTGAGAGAAGGTAAAAGGAAAAGACAACTGAATAGTCATATTCGTTTTCTCCAGAACCAGAAACCATCCTTGAATAATTTCCTTCGAGTTCGTATATAACCATACGATGGTTTTATCCAATGGAAGTGGGCGTTCGTAGTAATACGGGGTGTTCTGGAGAAAAGGGTAAAAGTAGGAGTGGCAAAGAGGTTTGCAACTCTGAAAATCCAAAAGCCTGTGTTTAAGAAGGTTCGGTTAATCTGGTCACTGAGTCATAGTTAAGGGTCGGGCCATGGTCGCTGCCAAAGAGAGAGAGAAAAGAAACACTCAGCATGCACTTTAACCTAGATCAGAATGGTTATCACTTTATCTAATCAGGAAACCTCCCACTATAACGTCAAACTCTCCTCCAAACCTAAAAAAAGAATTAGTCGGGATCACCTAAAGAGTAAACCAACTCATCAGTGGGAATCGGGATCCAACTATCATCGCATGATAACGTGACGGAATCCACTCACGTCACCACACTCCAGAAGGTATGCGCATTCCTGGAAAGTTTCAGTTTCTTTAGAAACTCCCGATGTGATTTTTACCCCTAGGACCCAAGTGACCTTGACTGAGCCAACATATCAAAGGATCCTAGCCAAGTTCAACCCGTCATTATCTTGATTGCATTAGACCCACCCGCACGAGTCCTTGACTGTGCCAAAATGACTGTACGACTGTCCTAACCAATCACATATCCATAAGACTGAAAAGCATTACAGAGCTACCGCACACTAAGCCTCGGCTGAGCACGACATACGTAGCACGAATACTAAGCAATACCAATCTGAAATGACGGAGGAATACGACTGGTTTTTGGCGAAAAACCTTTAACGTAATGAACTTGATATCGTTGAAGGAACATCATAGCTTTTTATAAAAATATAGTGGCGAAAACCATTGCTAAACAGGTCACTCCCGGTGAAGGGATCTCGGCTCTTTCCCCGTAGAATGAGGTGCAGGATATTCCAACTGAATACTGCGATGCAAAGCAAAAAGTAATCGACTATAGTGAAGTTATTACCCTGACACAAACTTCTGTCCATGGGGTCACTCCCGGTGAAGGGATCTCGGCCCTTGCCTCGTCGACTGAGGTGCTGGATATTCATAACCGAATACCACTATGCAAAACAAAAGAGAACGTCCTTGCAATAACAGCTTTTTTGAAAAATTGTTCCAACAACATCAGAATAGGTTTGTTTAGCTTGCATTGATCTGAATCAACGCAGTCCCATAATTGATCACACCACAAAAGAACGAAAATATGATGTACGTATATGCCATCCACATTCGCCACTGGGTCCCGTCATCACCCGTTAGGTTACTTAACTAACGACAGGGCGGGGACTGGACTAGCGCGGGTGTAAAACATATACAACATCTACTAGTATATATATCAATATATAATAATCCCTCAAGGCATGATAAAAAGAAACATTACAGAGAGTAATAAGCATCACAGAACAATACAGATAATCTGGAAGCCCCGGGTTTCACAGAGCCGCTACTGAACCCGACGTTCCCCTGGTCGTGTGGATAGCCTATGCAATGAAATCCTACACCCCTATGGGAGCGGCAAGTTACCCGCCAAAAGCCGAAGTGAGTGTAACATTTTCAAAAATATAAAATATTAATTTTTGGAATTTTTATAATTTAATATTATTTTATTGATTATTTTAATATTAAATCTATTTTTAAATGCAAATAAATGGAGAAAAATTACGGAAAATTATGGAAAATTCTAAAATAAGATAAATTAGTGAATTATGACATTTTTAAGTTGTTGTGATCATTTTGACACTAATTTAGTGCTAATCGTGATTAAAATCGCTAATCGGGTTTTTTGGTAATTTTGTGCAAAACTTGCACATGTCACTTTTTCCTACACTTATGCATTTTTGTTACCATGGATTTCTTTTGGGGTTACTATTCTCATGAGAAGGTTTAGGGATTTAGAGAAAAGGAAAAGAAAAGAAAAGAAAAAGGTAATGATGAGGGTAGGTGAGAGAGAGAGTGGACAATTGACTTTTAACCCTTAGCCATTTCTCTCCCCTCTCATTTCTCCCCCTCTTCCTCTCTCCTTACTGCTGCTGCCCTAGCCCTCTTCTCCCCTCCACTAAATCCCCTCACTTCATCTCTAAAACCACACCAAAATCCTATGTCGGTTTCACAAAAAAGGTGCGCAAGCTCGAGATCTTCAAGATGGACCTAGAAAGCTTGGATTGTGACCACTTGGGGCAACTCAAGAAAGTTCTTGAGTTGCCAATTAAGGTAATTTCTGCACCATTGTCTTAGTTTTACCTTTTCATATACCCCTATGCAAGTTTAGAATTGAAATCGGGTGAATTTGTGGACTTGGTGAAAACTAGTTAGGGTTTGAAGGATTTGTGAGTTGTGATGGTTGATTTGAGTTCAGTGGAGATCGTATGAACACCCTAGAGCTAGAAACCCAGCCCAATCCCATTGGAAACCAAGAATACGGAATTTCGGAGAAATTGTGTAATCTGTCACTGTTATTTGGAATCTGCTACCATACGAGGTATCCTAAAATAAAATTGAGTGGACAGTAGCATGTGCAGGCACCCAGGAAACTAACCCCAAAACCCTAGCCCCTATCTCATCCGTACGGCCGCCAAAACCTCCATTCTGGCCGCAAATTGCGGCCAGACCAGTGGGGAAATTCCTCGTTTTGCGTGCCTGGCCCCATTTCATCAATTCTTGGCCCTGGGTACTTCTAGTTTTGATAGATTCTTTCTAGGGTGAAATCTGGGACATATATCCTATGTTGTCGTTTTGGATTCGTGTTTCCGTATTCCGTATTTTTTTGGATTGGAAATGGTGGAATGTGTTTTGCCTCGACTATTGTCGTTTATACGACGATATAGGGGATTATGGATGGTTTTGAAGGCGTGCCATAGGTTCTCACCTATAGGCCCCTTATCGTATCGTTTTGGAGTTTATGCGCCGTTTTAGATTGGATTTGGTTTTAATGCGCATATACGATATTTTGATGTGTAGGTACCCATGAAGACTTCGGACGACAAGCAAATGCATGGTGACGTCCGCAATTGGTGATGCAAGGTGAGTAGATTATATCTACGGGGGAAAGTCGGGTGGATGGCGTATAGCACCCCCGCAGTCCGTAGATAGCTTATTATATAGTATTGTGATATTAGGTGTATTTTGGGTAAGGTAGGGTTAGAAGTGACTAGTGTAGTTCATAGTCGCGAACCCTAGGATAGAGTTACACCTATACACATACCCTTGCTTTTCACATGTACTTACACTGTGGTTGATGATATGTGACGACTTTGGAAATGAGTCGATATTGTGGGCTTGGTGCCCTGGGATCGGTGATTTGATACGATCCATATGTGGGATATGACTTGTGATTCTTGCGGGCTTGGGATGTGTGTTTACCCCCGCATGCATACTTTACCGATGTTACCGTTTGTACTAGAGATAGAGTAGTACATCCAGACTATATGATCTGATGATGGTGATATTTGTTATGTGATGAGACAATGAGATGTTGACCCCTACCCAGCTTTTGGGAATGCCGTACGATGATTTACCGTACGAGCCGATATTGATGATAGATCCGCACTCATAGCTAGAGGATATCTTACGATATGACATTGAGGCGGGATCACCGACTATATATCTACATATATACATTGACTCAGTTTTAGGTGGTTTCCACACCTACCCCTCCTGATTGACAGGATACTTAGATGTAGTTGCATAGTAGATACTTCACTGTGCTGCTGATTACTAGATTTCCGCATATTCATGTTATTCGCATTGCTGGCATATGTTCATTACCATATTATTATCATGCTGTTAGGACACCAGCACCATTATCGATGATGCGTATGTTTCACGTACACTACTTGCCGGCTCACACACTTCATCATCGATAATTGCCATGTCACTACACCGTAGTACTATTGCATTTGTGATATGATGCTTCATTCGACATATGCGCATTCCTATTCCATGTTGCATGATTTCCGATATGATTACTCTCTTTACATGTCGCATATATCATGGATTGATTGCATAGTATATCGCATTGGATTACTGCTGGATGTTGGATTTTCATGTGATTTCTGGTTTTTGAGGACCGTGGGGTTATTTAGGAAAAGAGACACTTTATGAAAACCCGGTACCTCGTGATATGATATTTCGGTGCGTCCACCACGCGTTTTCTCGGTGCTGAGACGTGTGCTTGAAACCCGATTCGAGGAGGTGATGTACCGTTTGCGGGTTCGTGGTGGGCCCGGTATGGTTCCCCTCGGCGAGATGATCGATGGGTTATGCCGATTGAGCCTGGAGGCGGGCGAGTACCTACCGGTGATTTTACCTGAGCTCGGCGGATATCCGGGGGATACCGCCTGGAGCCGAGAGATGGGCATACTGCTGGGGCCGACGGGCCGATATCCGCAGACGGAGCCCAGAGATGGACATGGGTTGACTCATACTGCCGGGGCCGAGGGCCGATATCCGCAGACGGAGCCCCATATGGATGAGGATTTACGTGTCGATGCTTGGCACGGGTTTCATGATGGGTTTTCCATGATTTTATTTATATCCTCACATTGCATACATGATGCTTGCTGTCAGTGGGTGACAGGTGGACGGGTTCCACAGATGTACAGACTGGATTTACACTTATCTTGCACCAATATTAGTGGTATGGGACGCTAATATATGTGTATTGATATTATTGATATTTCTTCATTGATACTTCATGCAGACATACCTTACACTGATGTCATGTTGTTACCTGAGTACCTGGCACTATTTACATGATTAGATGTTACCTTGCCACCTTTTTACGCTCAGATGTACTCTTGTGGATATTTTACTGATCGTTGACTTAGGATTATGTCTTGCATTCGATTTATCCTTGTAGATGTTTCTATTCACGAGTTGGCAACTCACCCCCGTTGTGCCACAGCTCTTGCAGGTTATGCCGTACAGGTTCTATTGCGGCATTTCTGGCACTTTTCCTTCTTGCGGGTGATTTGCTTTGGTAGGTGGATTCTTTCGTATCAGGAATCACCTTTGTATTTATTTATTTCATTGTATCTAGAAATTGTCCATCAACCAAAACTTGTATATTCTTTCTGACTCAGAGACAGTGTTGTATTATTCGACCTTAGAGTCGCGCTTAGTAGTATTGCGGTTTTCTTGCTACTTTTGAGTTTTCTTTTGATTTTGATCCTCGCCACTTGGCGTTGTATATTATCATATCTTGCGTGGTTGTGACCGTCGATTGACGAAGAGCTAGCTCCCGCTTGGGGATGCCTTTATCATGTTATATCTTGTTATTATCGTTTTACCCCATTCGGGGCCAGTTTTACAAAGGAAACTCTGCCGAAATTTCTAGAAAAGACTGTACCGTTCTTAAAATGCACATTCGGCTTAGTTATTTAAAAACCTTGATTTCAAACCTGTATTTCTTCACTTCTTTAAACCGGTTTTCTTTACTTATTCTTCAAAATGGTTTTAGATTTCTGGGCTTTTGGCTTACTTGGATCAGATGGAGTCCTATAGGCTTCATATGGTTCAAGTGCCAGTCACGTGCTCTTTCGGGGCGTGACAAAGTTGGTATCAGAGCGCTAGGTTGACCTTGGTTCGAGTCTAAGTTTGACTATGTGGAGCCTAGGGAGTTGTATATATACGGAACTTAGGCTTGACCTTACGGAACTTAGACTTGGTTGAGGGGGTGTAAACCCGAACTTTCGTCGTTTTAGGATGACCCTTGGTTGATGGATTAGGTGACTAAAGTAGAGTGACGTACCGTTGGTATGTTCCGCGGCATACTTACGACACGCCACTCCGCTTAAGGAACCTTAGGATGGACATTTGTTTTGAGATCAGTGATTCTTTCATATCCTGGATTATACATCCATTTGAGATTCCCGATTCTATTAGTTTCATGATCATACCTCCATTGATACTGTTCCTTCCTTTGATCATGTATCCACTTTGGATCTGTTGTTTCCTTTCTTGCCACTGGTGTACTCTTTGATACTCGATTGAGATTCCTGTCACCATGTTTGAGCGCAGTTTGGGCTGCTGCTAGGGTTACGGCCGGTGTGAGCTCGTGTGGTACGAGGGCCGACCTTTGTGTTTTCTGGTGACATGGGAACGTCTCGAGTTAGTGTGGTGATTGTGACCTCTAGTGGAGGCGAGTGCTTGGTTTGCACCGGTTGATCGTGCCTTTGTTAGAGCTGCCAGTTGAGAGAGGACTGTTGATGTACAGCATACCTCCGAGATCGTGATGTCGGCTACCGTGCAGACAGATGGACCAGCTGTTGCTGAGATTGACAGGATGTCGCTGTCGGAACTTACGAGCTGAGGTTGCCGGAGCTTTCAGGCAGATATGCGACAGATGATAGCTAGTCTACTCGATTTGAGAGACGAAGGTGATTCGTCCGATTTTGCGCCAGAGCGGGCCCAGATGAGTTGAAGATTTCCAGTGTGGTGAGTCTTACTCAGATCTAGAGCAGGCTGATTCAGAGACGACCGCCATTGTGTTGCCTTTCCTGGAGGATTGAGGTATTGTTCGGCGTACAGGCGTATGAGCCAGTTGTTGCTGCAAATGATGAGGTATCGCCCAGATGATTGGAGCTACTGCAGCATGAGCATGTTCTTAGATAGGTGATAGCGAGTCGCTAGTCACCGAGGATGGATGACTAGGACGTGTGGTGAGTTCGCTTACCCCGAGGCGAGATCATCAGGTGGATTGATTCCAGCTAGAGACGACTTCACGCAGGTTCGTTGAGAGTCGATTGAGACGATCGAATGTCAGGAGCCTATTTTCTAAGTTTAAAGTATACGGAAAGACATGCAGGTGATTCTATGGACCCTCTAGAAGAATGAAACCCTAACTCGACTTAATGACCGTGTGACAGCCTTTGAACCTTAGGGTTTACGGCGGTTCCGCGGCGCCATTAGTGAGGCTTGGGTTTGCCCTTCTACGGCTGGACCACCGACGCTGTGGCATGTACTCGATACTATTAAACTGTACCCGAGATGTGAGCTCTTGGGGGATTATGAGGATCTGACGAGTCGATCGGATGGTTCGACATCTTTCGGATATCGTGATGGGACATTACTTGGGAGACTCCAGATGCGAGCATAGCCGTCGGAGCGCAGTTCGTGTAGCCACGATGAGACGAGTCCGAATCAGTCGACATTTGAGCAGAGTGAAGTAAAGAGTTCGTACGAGATTTCGACGAGATGACGTCCCACTCCGCTGACATTAGAGATGTGATACACACCCCGAGGCGTGGTATATGGATATATCTTCCAGAAAGAAGCGCGATAAGTATGCAGCCGTTCCGGAATAAGCGTGACCTTCAGCATTGGACGATGACTTCCGGGCATTTCGGCAGGATTGAGATTTGAGAAAGGAACCTCGACAGGACTTTTCTGGAGTACGATACGAGAAGACCTAGACCAGGAGTGGTCGTTTGCGCACACCCAGCAGACCAGGGTTCGGCATTGTCGACGAGGTAGTTGGCCAGGTTCGGATAAAGGAACCTACCCAGATGCGTTGCGAATTGATCAAGGACGGACGAGTGATGAGTTTTCCTCTGATGGTTGGGACGTGCTCCCGAGGACCAGTTCGGCCTGACATCTGCTACAGAGTGATGAAGCTACAGAATACGCGATTTCGAGTCCGTGTGAGAGACTTCAGATTGACCGTGGCCGAGACGGTGCAGTGCATAGTAGCTTGGTGTGACGTCATAGTGGACGACGATAGAGACAGTTGGAACAAGAGGTTCGCGTGAGACCCTGACGAGCTGTCATTGCTTTCCGTCGAGACTAGAGACCTGAGATGCTTACAGAGACGTTGCGATGTGACCCGTTTCTGGAGAAATTTTGTGCTGAGGACACAGATGCCCTTTGAGCGAGAAGAGGTTATGCAGGAGAGCTAGCCTCTGTACAGATCGGCATAGGCATGATTGGAAGAGACCTTGAGCAGGTCCTTCCAGGACATAGCTGCCATGATGTTGCACCCAGGATCGGATGTGTGACGTGCTTTCAGAGAGCCAGAGGTCGACGCCAGTGATATGCTGCCTTACGAGTGGTCGTGAGGTTTGACCGAGAGGTGACCAGAGAAGTGCCAGAACGGAATCGTCCCCGTTAGCACACCTGACAGGGCCGATGAGCCGATTGACCGCGTGATAGGTAATCCGCAGAGAAGATAAGGATCCAGAGAGTCAGAAGACGTTAGACCGTAAGCAAGAGGCAGGTAGATATCCTGCGCTGCTAGCTGTGGATTGCACCGACTCCTTCTCGACCTCGAAGGAGGAACTACCGAAGACGGTATTTGTGATTTGTGATTTTGTGATTCGATTATCACGTATCCGTCATTTTGGATTTCGGTATTTTGGGTGCTCTGTTTGCATGATTTAGTTTTGGTGACTGAGTTTCATGATATTGGTTTCATGCACCCACTGGATATTTATATATTTCGCGCAGAGTTTTCATGCATTTTAGTGTTATGCTTTGATTCGTGCACGCTGATGCACACGATTGTGAGATTTTCCTTTGAGGTACACCTGATTTTGGTTTGAGACGCATTTTATCGTTGATTTTGGCCCGGATTTTGATGGTTGGTTTTGCACTCCGTGCTGGTGATGTGCTTTACACCTATTCGATGTTTGTTATTGGATTTCGTGATTCCGTGCATGTTGAGTGCGCAGGGTTTAGATTTTCGTTCATGCACGATAGATGCACAGATTTGGATTTTCGCGTATGTTGGGCGCATGTTTTTAGATACGATTTTGGTGCGCACCCGATGCACTAAATCGAGATTTCTTCGTGCATGTTGGATGCACCGGACCTTGGCTGTCAGGCACATACGTTGCCCATGACAGAGGTTTCGTGCACACCCGTTGCACCTAGATGTTGTTTTGTGCACCTGTTTAGCACATATTGGATTTTTGATTTCCGTGCGCACCAGACGCACAGGATTGTGTTACGTACATTTTTTGAGATTTATTCCCTTTGGAGCAGTACCCCTTATGATGTTGGGTTTTTGCTTTCATGCTGAGCAGGACTAGTCAGTAGACGATACCTGGATATACTTTTGCATGTTTTACATCAGCTTTTTACGTGTATAGATTGGATGTCTACATGTGTAGTTTCGATCCATATCATATCGGTTTTGTATTGGATTTGACATTGTGTTTTTATATCGACTCCGATGATTGCGGGATGCTTGACGGAGTTTTGTTTTTGAGTTATCTGCTCAGTACCCTTGCGCATGCATTGCGCTGTGACGTTCTTTGTGTTGATATTTTCGGAGCCCCGACAAATTGGATTATTACTGAGATTGTTTTAGTAGTGGGGTTTTAAATTTAAATTCGGGGACCGAATTTCTTTAAGGGGGGTAGATTGTAACATTTTCAAAAATATAAAATATTAATTTTTGGAATTTTTATAATTTAATATTATTTTATTGATTATTTTAATATTAAATCTATTTTTAAATGCAAATAAATGGAGAAAAATTACGGAAAATTATGGAAAATTCTAAAATAAGATAAATTAGTGAATTATGACATTTTTAAGTTGTTGTGATCATTTTGACACTAATTTAGTGCTAATCGTGATTAAAATCGCTAATCGGGTTTTTTGGTAATTTTGTGCAAAACTTGCACATGTCACTTTTTCCTACACTTATGCATTTTTGTTACCATGGATTTCTTTTGGGGTTACTATTCTCATGAGAAGGTTTAGGGATTTAGAGAAAAGGAAAAGAAAAGAAAAGAAAAAGGTAATGATGAGGGTAGGTGAGAGAGAGAGTGGACAATTGACTTTTAACCCTTAGCCATTTCTCTCCCCTCTCATTTCTCCCCCTCTTCCTCTCTCCTTACTGCTGCTGCCCTAGCCCTCTTCTCCCCTCCACTAAATCCCCTCACTTCATCTCTAAAACCACACCAAAATCCTATGTCGGTTTCACAAAAAAGATGCGCAAGCTCGAGATCTTCAAGATGGACCTAGAAAGCTTGGATTGTGACCACTTGGGGCAACTCAAGAAAGTTCTTGAGTTGCCAATTAAGGTAATTTCTGAACCATTGTCTTAGTTTTACCTTTTCATATACCCCTATGCAAGTTTAGAATTGAAATCGGGTGAATTTGTGGACTTGGTGAAAACTAGTTAGGGTTTGAAGGATTTGTGAGTTGTGATGGTTGATTTGAGTTCAGTGGAGATCGTATGAACACCCTAGAGCTAGAAACCCAGCCCAATCCCATTGGAAACCAAGAATACGGAATTTCGGAGAAATTGTGTAATCTGTCACTGTTATTTGGAATCTGCTATCATATGAGGTATCCTAAAATAAAATTGAGTGGACAGTAGCATGTGCAGGCACCCAGGAAACTAACCCCAAAACCCTAGCCCCTATCTCATCCGTACGGCCGCCAAAACCTCCATTCTGGCCGCAAATTGCGGCCAGACCAGTGGGGAAATTCCTCGTTTTGCGTGCCTGGCCCCATTTCATCAATTCTTGGCCCTGGGTACTTCTAGTTTTGACAGATTCTTTCTAGGGTGAAATCTGGGACATATATCCTATGTTGTCGTTTTGGATTCGTGTTTCCGTATTCCGTATTTTTTTGGATTGGAAATGGTGGAATGTGTTTTGCCTCGACTATTGTCGTTTATACGACGATATAGGGGATTATGGATGGTTTTGAAGGCGTGCCATAGGTTCTCACCTATAGGCCCCTTATCGTATCGTTTTGGAGTTTATGCGCCGTTTTAGATTGGATTTGGTTTTAATGCGCATATACGATATTTTGATGTGTAGGTACCCATGAAGACTTCGGACGACAAGCAAATGCATGGTGACGTCCGCAATTGGTGATGCAAGGTGAGTAGATTATATCTACGGGGGAAAGTCGGGTGGATGGCGTATAGCACCCCCGCAGTCCGTAGATAGCTTATTATATAGTATTGTGATATTAGGTGTATTTTGGGTAAGGTAGGGTTAGAAGTGACTAGTGTAGTTCATAGTCGCGAACCCTAGGATAGAGTTACACCTATACACATACCCTTGCTTTTCACATGTACTTACACTGTGGTTGATGATATGTGACGACTTTGGAGATGAGTCGATATTGTGGGCTTGGTGCCCTGGGATCGGTGATTTGATACGATCCATATGTGGGATATGACTTGTGATTCTTGCGGGCTTGGGATGTGTGTTTACCCCCGCATGCATACTTTACCGATGTTACCGTTTGAACTAGAGATAGAGTAGTACATCCAGACTATATGATCTGATGATGGTGATATTTGTTATGTGATGAGACAATGAGATGTTGACCCCTACCCAGCTTTTGGGAATGCCGTACGATGATTTACCGTACGAGCCGATATTGATGATAGATCCGCCCTCATAGCTAGAGGATATCTTACGATATGACATTGAGGCGGGATCACCGACTATATATCTACATATATACATTGACTCAGTTTTAGGTGGTTTCCACACCTACCCCTCCTGATTGACAGGATACTTAGATGTAGTTGCATAGTAGATACTTCACTGTGCTGCTGATTACTAGATTTCCGCATATTCATGTTATTCGCATTGCTGGCATATGTTCATTACCATATTATTATCATGCTGTTAGGACACCAGCACCATTATCGATGATGCGTATGTTTCACGTACACTACTTGCCGGCTCACACACTTCATCATCGATAATTGCCATGTCACTACACCGTAGTACTATTGCATTTGTGATATGATGCTTCATTCGACATATGCGCATTCCTATTCCATGTTGCATGATTTCCGATATGATTACTCTCTTTACATGTCGCATATATCATGGATTGATTGCATAGTATATCGCATTGGATTACTGCTGGATGTTGGATTTTCATGTGATTTCTGGTTTTTGAGGACCGTGGGGTTATTTAGGAAAAGAGACACTTTATGAAAACCCGGTACCTCGTGATATGATATTTCGGTGCGTCCACCACGCGTTTTCTCGGTGCTGAGACGTGTGCTTGAAACCCGATTCGAGGAGGTGATGTACCGTTTGCGGGTTCGTGGTGGGCCCGGTATGGTTCCCCTCGGCGAGATGATCGATGGGTTATGCCGATTGAGCCTGGAGGCGGGCGAGTACCTACCGGTGATTTTACCTGAGCTCGGCGGATATCCGGGGGATACCGCCTGGAGCCGAGAGATGGGCATACTGCTGGGGCCGACGGACCGATATCCGCAGACGGAGCCCAGAGATGGACATGGGTTGACTCATACTGCCGGGGCCGAGGGCCGATATCCGCAGACGGAGCCCCATATGGATGAGGATTTACGTGTCGATGCTTGGCACGGGTTTCATGATGGGTTTTCCATGATTTTATTTATATCCTCACATTGCATACATGATGCTTGCTGTCAGTGGGTGACAGGTGGACGGGTTCCACAGATGTACAGACTGGATTTACACTTATCTTGCACCAATATTAGTGGTATGGGACGCTAATATATGTGTATTGATATTATTGATATTTCTTCATTGATACTTCATGCAGACATACCTTACACTGATGTCATGTTGTTACCTGAGTACCTGGCACTATTTACATGATTAGATGTTACCTTGCCACCTTTTTACGCTCAGATGTACTCTTGTGGATATTTTACTGATCGTTGACTTAGGATTATGTCTTGCATTCGATTTATCCTTGTAGATGTTTCTATTCACGAGTTGGCAACTCACCCCCGTTGTGCCACAGCTCTTGCAGGTTATGCCGTACAGGTTCTATTGCGGCATTTCTGGCACTTTTCCTTCTTGCGGGTGATTTGCTTTGGTAGGTGGATTCTTTCGTATCAGGAATCAACTTTGTATTTATTTATTTCATTGTATCTAGAAATTGTCCATCAACCAAAACTTGTATATTCTTTCTGACTCAGAGACAGTGTTGTATTATTCGACCTTAGAGTCGCGCTTAGTAGTATTGCGGTTTTCTTGCTACTTTTGAGCTTTCTTTTGATTTTGATCCTCGCCACTTGGCGTTGTATATTATCATATCTTGCGTGGTTGTGACCGTCGATTGACGAAGAGCTAGCTCCCGCTTGGGGATGCCTTTATCATGTTATATCTTGTTATTATCGTTTTACCCCATTCGGGGCCAGTTTTACAAAGGAAACTCTGCCGAAATTTCTAGAAAAGACTGTACCGTTCTTAAAATGCACATTCGGCTTAGTTATTTAAAAACCTTGATTTCAAACCTGTATTTCTTCACTTCTTTAAACCGGTTTTCTTTACTTATTCTTCAAAATGGTTTTAGATTTCTGGGCTTTTGGCTTACTTGGATCAGATGGAGTCCTATAGGCTTCATATGGTTCAAGTGCCAGTCACGTGCTCTTTCGGGGCGTGACAGTGAGGCAGCCCGCTTGAACAACATGAATGGACCACCCATCACTTCGCGGAATCCGGAAACTTGAGCACCCCTCCTTGGGTCAACCTGTACCCCCTACGAGTGCGCCGAATAGCCCGCCGATTCTAGAGTGAAGCACCCTCCGTCTCAAAGCCATGAGATGCGGGCCTGTTGCCCTCTGGAACCCGGCTATCCGTAGACCCCTCCGCGGGGTAATCTTAGTACAAAAAGTAAAATATACAATGGGTACATCGACCTCAGCCCGGTCGTGCCCCAATAGAATAATATACAAACAGGCAGTAACGGCAGTCCACAAGTCGGACGCTCGCCCCGCAATATAAAATGTACATATACAACCAAACTGTACTGACATTGCATCCAGGCTATCCACCACGACAAATCCGCAACATCACAGCACAACACAGAACGTCCACATGAATGTCACGTTCGCAAATCCGTTTAAAAGGGCTATAGCAGTCAGACTGGATTTACCAATCAAATGATATTCACGGTCGCAGATATAATGTAAATACTGTGAACTAACTTGTTTAAAATTTTCGATCGAATAAATTTCCCGAAGTGGGCCCCAAGCAAAACTGTAGCACTCAAAATAAATCTGGGCCTAAAAAGAATATATCAAAAACCCCAATTTCAAGTCAGAGACCCACTGTAGAAATTTGGTAAGGCGTTGACTTTTTCCTGCGGCGGAACAGCGGCTAAAACATGGGTTTGGCCGCGGTTCAGCAGTCTTACTGTAGCAACGCATCACCAAATTTCTGCAGTGCCCATAAAAACCCTGCCTGATTTTCTGCAGCACACCAAATAATTTTTTGACCACAGAAAAATTTCGACAGAAACTGTGAATTGAAAATGCGGTTTTTAGAAAAAAATTTCGATCGAACTTGTAAACACGTTAGAGCAAGCTAGACTAGGTTAATGGCGTGGCTCTGATACCACGTAAGAATACGGTAGCGCCCCGGCCGTCTTTCCGAGGCCAAAATGCGGAAACGAAAATTTTTCTTGACTTTAAACCGGCACTACCGCATCCTAAAAACCCGGATCGTAACCATTAACCTACACCTAGCTATCAAGAGAAGGGATAGAATGCTATACCGAGCGATCCGTGTCCTTCGGTCTTTGGCAACCATCCCGATCTCCCCACGGCATCTCCGATCTTCATCTCCTCGTCCGAAAGGGCATCACATTGAGAAGTCTTTTTACGGGCTCCCGCTTCATCCGAAGCAACTCGGGCACAAAGTGTGCTAGCCGACGTGCCCAAGGTGAAGTAGAGAATGTTGTGATCACTTTGTCTCTTGCATCCATGGCTTTGGATGGAGGTTAAAGTGTTGCCATTGATGGAAGCAATGAGCTAGAGGAAGAAGAAGAAGAACAAGAGCTTTTCTTTTTCTTTTCTTTTCTTTTTGTTGGAATGCGAGTGAGAGAGTGAGATTATGAAAAATACAAGACCAAATAAAACCAACCATGGCAGCCCCTCTCTCTCTCCATCTCATTTCAACACATTAAACAAAACACTAATGTGACATATTTGCTAAAAAAGAGACCATGAGTCATCAAAATGTCCATGTCACATTTAATGCAATGCATGATCAATTTCTAGCTCATTATTTCCATTAACAAACATTAATCCAAATGTTTGCCACAACAAAAAGATTCGGCAACATCTAAAGTAAACTCGTGACGGATCACAAGGATACCCCTCACCTGTATATACATACCTGCACCCGCATTCCGACTGAATGCGAATGCGATGAGACTAAAGTAATCCAATCAAATCTAATACTAGGATCCGGCTTAAACCAAAGCCCACTAGTATGATCCGTCCGATCATGATCCGTGCAATGCCGTATGAATAAGATCAAACCTTGCCATATATCATACGGCCTCTACAACGTTTCTCCCGAAACTTGAGAAACTGTCTTTGGGGGACTCTAAAGACTCATCAATACTTTGGCTGTGGATTTAACCACTAGCACGTCAGAGGTATTAGTTGTACGTAACGGGTTACCAAGTATTCACTAAAAGGGAGGTCGATGAGCGAACTCATTCTGACACCCTACTCAGCCTGTCTGTGACAATATCCGTACAGTCCGGTCCATTCGTCTATGAGCATCGCATGGAGGGCCTAGGGGGTTAGTAAAAAGTCAGACCCCCAAAAGCGGTACAAGTCGTATCGGAGTGTAGCCCAGAACACCCTGAGATAATACTGGAATACCTACCAGTAAATCTCCTTGCTCGGCCGAGGGCTTTGTGTAATAGCTCTCCTAGACACAGCGCGACCACACCCCCAATACCGGGAGAGACGAACCCCTGCCGATCCGCTCACTGCCTCCATGAGCCTCGGTACTTTCACATGCTATGCACGATTATTGCATACCTTGGTCATCCTATATAGATGTCATTAGATTTCACATGCAATGCACGATTATTGCATACCCTGCCTATCATTTAGAGATGTTGTTAGATCGTACTTGATGCATGATTACTGCTCATATAGTTCATCATATAGATGTTATCGTTGGCATTGGTTAGAGTATCGCAGCACGTGCATACTCGCGATTACCTTTGTATGTTGTCTACTATTCACGAGTTGGCAACTCACCCCCGTTGTGCCACAGTGTTGTAGGTTTCCCTTCGGAGTAGTCGCGGCAGGCTGCTTATTTGCATCTTTTGGCACAGATACCCCTACAGTTGGCGTACTAGCTCTTTTGCTGATAGGTGGGTTTTGTACGGTATCTGTTTATCTTTCAGTTATGTACATTGTTGTATCTAGTACTCTCCATCTACCACTTATGTATTGACTTAGAGACTAGTTGTGAGGATGATGTATATTATTTTGTACTCTGGTGTCGAGCTCGCTGTGAGCCGACTTTAGTTATGCAGTTCTTATCTTGTGTGATATTTTTCCATTTATTGCTCTTTCCTTCGCTACGGCGTCGTATATTGTTATCGTGGTGATTGTCTACTTAAGGTTTTCTTAACAGTTTAACAAATATTTCTATTAAATGTTTTATACACTCTATACTTTTACTGGGTTTGATTTCTAGGTTTCGGCTTACTTAGTCGCGTTACGCCTGTAGACATTACGTGGTTATGTGCCGGTCATGGGCCAAACTTTGGGTCATGACAAGGTTGGTATCAGAGCGTAGGTTTTACCTTCGGAGTGTAGGATGACCCTGGTATGATGGAGTAGGTAGCTGCAGCAGAGTGGCGTAGCGTGCATATATTCCGCGACATACTCACTGTAAGTCCACGTTGCTCACCCCGATTCTTACGGGGAGGCGGAAATGGCGAAAAACAATAATTTTGGCTCAAGGCAACATGGACTCAAAAGCAAGGATCTTGGCTAAGCAAGAAACTAGTAAACTACTAGAGGTTTTAGCTACTATGCTGAAGAAAGTATACCTCACGGAACCAGTCCTTCGGTTCTTCATTCCGCTGTCCCACTCGTCCATCTAAGCTCCAAGCATCGATCCGGACCTTGGGCACCTCCGCGGCCTTCTTGAGTCGAAGGCGATCCACCCGAGAGATGTACATCGAGCTCCACCTCGATCTGAGGTAATTAGGGCAAAAAGATTGCTAGTCAAGAAGCCTAGGATGTGTAGAGGAGATGTATGGATGTGTTTGTCTTTGTGGGATCTTTTTCTCTCAACACATGAGATCAAAAGATGAGATCAAGAGGAGGAAGAAGAAGGAGAAGCTTAGCAACCATGGAGCTTTTCTTTTTCTTCTCACTTCATGAGAGAGAATGAGAAGAGAATAATGAAAAGATTAAGCCAAATGAAATGAACCATGGTTGCAATAATCCACAAAATCATCATTACTAATCCTATCATGATAGAGTTGATCGCACATTGAATTGACCATTATCATAACTCAAGAATTAAAAAGAAAAAGAAAGAAGAGTGTAGATCTCTCTTGAAGGTCAATGGTCAACACGGTCAACGGGTCAACAAAGTCAAGAGTGGTCTAAGTGGTCAAATGGTCAATGCAATTAGCCATCACGAATCTATCACTAAAAGGATTAGTAAGCAATGTCTTCGGCTCATAACGGTTTTGACCAAACGAACTGTCAAAACCCTAATGAGTGTGCCATATTACGGTTTTGGCCGAACCAACTGCCAAAACCCTAATGGGGCACCTCCTCCTTCATCGCTCCTCAAAACTGTGCATACATACCCGCATCCGCATTCCGTAGAATGCGAATGCACAGAAGACAAATCGAATCCATCTATGCAATACTAGGATCTGGCTTAAACCAAAGCCCACTAGTATTGCCTGCCCGAACAGCATACGCACACACGTGCACGTTAGTGATCGTAGCCCTGCCGTAAAACCATACGGCCTCTACACGTTTCGCTCAATGCAGGGAAACTCTCTGTGTGGGACTCTAAAGACTCGACACTACGCTGGCAGTGGGTTTAACCACAGACCGCAAGCGGCACTAGCTGTACGTAACGGTCCCTAGATAGATGTCGATAAGAAGGCCCATGAGGTAAACCCATCCGAACTCCTACTGAGCCTGTATGTGACAATCTCCGTACAGTCCGGTCTGTTCGTCTGATACATCGCATGGCGGGCCTAGGGGGCGGTTAACGTCAGTCCCCTAATAGCGGTACAAGTCGTGTTGGAGTGTAGCCCAGAACACCCTGAGATAACACTGGAAACCTACTAGAATATCTCTCTTGCCCTGGCCAGGGACTACTTGTGTAATGGCTCTCCTAGACACAGCGCGATGTCAACCCCTAATACCGGGAGAGACGAATCCTGTCTAACCGTCACTGCCTCCAAGTGCATCGGGACTGCACCCAACTACTACCTGTTTGCACGACTCCTTTCAGCCGTGGTAGGGTAGTAATCTAAGTACAGTGGGAATACACTCGAGGCGAAGTGACAGTGTCAAGTCAGCGGACTAAGTTGTACTCATGTCACCTGGGAACTGATAACTGACGATAGGTATAATACCAACCAACTGTTCCTGACGAGTCATGTCCAGTGTACTCGTAACCTAACGAGCACCCGCATACTATCTCAAGTACGACGTACTGACGGCTGTGGGACAGACCGTCTCCCCCGCTGGGATGAGAAGAGCATACGCTAGTCTACTCCGGAGTATCGATGCCCTGTCTCGATAGTCCTACGACTAGGGACCTGTATAAGGATGTGCTTATGGATTACCCAGCCCCCATGAGTGTGAGCGCCATCACAACGCTGGTAATCAAGCAAAGATCCTAAGGGCTCTACTAATTTGTATATAAGCGATATGCTAAAAGAAACACATGCACATATTGAAGTAGAGACAAACCAAGTAGCATACTACCATTTTGAGCAAGTCTGTCTATATAACTGTGAATATCCCAAGCTTCCATTAAGTAATATACAAGCTAGTATGATACAGTAATGGCCTCTAGGGCATATACACTAACAATCTCCCACTTGCACTAAGGACATGTACTGGCGTATTGAAGACCTATCATCTCGATCAGCCGCTCGAAGTGAGTCTGGGGTAGGGCCTTCGTGAATGGATCTGCAGTGCTATTCTCCGCATTTACTCTCTTCACCTCGATCTCCCTTATCAGGTGGTACCGCCTCAAAATGTGCCTGGACTTCTGATGGGACCTGGGTTCCTTCGCTAAAGCTATAGCGCCGTTGTTGTCGCAATACAGCGGTATTGAATCAACAATGGTAGGAACCACCTGAAGCTCCGTGAGGAACTTCTTCATCTAGACAGCTTCCTTTGCGGCATCGCAAGCAGCTATGTACTCCGTTTCCATAGTCGAGTCTGCAACGGTCTCCTTCTTGGAACTCTTCCAACAAACTGCCCCTCCATTGAGGGTAAAGACATAACCCGTCATGGACTTGGAGTCGTCCTTGTCACTCTGGAAGCTGGAGTCAGCAAAGGCCTCGAACTGGAGGTATTTTCCGCCATACACCAAGATCATCTCCTTAGTCCTTCTCAGGTACTTGAGAATGTTCTTTACCGCTATCTAGTGTTTCTCCCCTGGGTTTGACTGATACCGGCTTACAACGCTTAATGCGTATGGTACATCTGGTCTGGTACATAACATCGCATACATTATATAGCCTACCGCAGAAGCGTAGGGTATAATAGACAAGCGATCCCTTTCCAAATCAGTCTTGCGAGACATCTCTTTGGAGAGGGTGATCCCGTGACAAGCCAGTAAATTACCGCGCTTGGAATCTTCCATACTGAATCTTTTCAGTATGGTGTCGATGTACCTTGACTGTGAAAGTCCCAACATCCTATTAGATCTATCACGATAGATCTGCATCCCCAGAATGTAGTTGGCATCGCCCAGGTCCTTCATGGGGAACCTCTGCGACAAGAATCCTTTAACTGACTATAGCATAGGAATATCATTTCCTAATAGGAGAATGTCATCCACGTACAAGACGAGGAATAGCACAGTTCTCCCTACAATCTTACTGTAAATGCAAGGTTCATCTGGGTTTTTGATAAAGTCGAATTCTTTGACAGTATCATCAAAGCAGATGTTCCAACTCCGCGATGTCTGCTTAAGTCTATAAATGGACTTGAGCAACTTGCACACTCTACCGCTGCTTCCACTCTGAATGAATCCCTCCGGCTGATCCATATAGACGCACTCTTCTAAATTTCCATTTAGGAAAGCCGTCTTTACGTCCATCTGCCAGATTTCATAATCGTGGAAGGCAGCAATGGCAAGAAGGATCCGAATGGATTTCAGCATAGCCACTGGAGAAAAGGTCTCGTCATAGTCCAAACCAGGTCTTTGACGAAAACCCTTTGCAACAAGTCTAGCTTTATAGGTCTCAACCTGCCCATCTACACCAATCTTCTTTCTGAAGATCCATTTGCACCCTACGGGTTTTACCCCTTCTGGAGCAAAGTCCAAAGTCCAAACTTTGTTGGTGTACATGGACTCCATCTCGGCCCGCATTGCATCCAGCCATTTTACCGAGTCGCCGCTCTGAATGGCTTGCTGGAAGCTAGTAGGCTCACCATAATCCATGGTGCAATCCTCTCTATCCCCGTCTATGAGATAACTGTAGTATCTCTCGGGCGGATGAGACTGCCTACTACTCCTGCGGAGTGGCGCTGGAATGTCCGGTTCTCCTGAACCTTCTGGTTCTACCAAGGTTTCAGTAACAACTTGTGGTTCTGGAATTTCTTCCAGTTCTATTGCGCTCCCACTTATCTGATTTTCTAAAAATTCAGTTTCAAAGAAGTAGGCATGTCGAGAAACAAAAACCTTTTGATCCTTTGCGGAATAGAAAAGATACCCCCTGGAGTTCTTTGGGCATCCCACAAACTTACACAGTACTGAGCGGGCCTCGAGCTTGTCCGCTTGCTGCTTTTTTACAAAAGCTGGACATCCCCATGTCTTAAGGTACTTAAGACAGGGTTTCTTCCCACTCCACATCTGATATGGGGTGGTAGGCACAGTCTTGGTTGGAGCCTTGTTCAAGAGATATGCTGATGTTTCTAGCGCATAACACCAGAAGGATCGCGGTAACTCAGCCTCACTCATCATGGAACGAACCATATCCAATAGGGTTCGATTCCGCCTTTCCGATACACCGTTGTGTTGTGGTGTGTATGGAGGAGTAAGCTGAGAGAGAATTCCATTCTCTTTTAAGTAGCCCAGAAACATGGCACTCAAGTATTCACCACCTCGATCAGATCTTAGTGTCTTGATACTTTTTCCTGTTTGTTTTTCAACTTCATTCTTGTATTCCTGAAATTTCTCAAAGGCCTCGGATTTGTGCTTCTTCAAGAAGACATGCCCATACCTAGAGAAATCATCTGTGAAAGTAATGAAGTATGAATAACCACTTCGCGCATGTGTAGAAATTGGACCACACACATCACTGTGTATGAGTCCCAAGAGCTCGCTTGCTCTTTCTCCGTGTCCAGTGAACGGAGTCTTTGTCATCTTTCCCATGAGACAAGATTCACAATTGGCATAAGACTGATACTCAAACGGATTCAAGTATCCCTCTTTATGTAACTTTGTTAACCGTGTCTCATTAATGTGACCCAATCTACAATGCCATAAGAAAGCCTGATTTGTTTCCGGAGACATTCTTTTAAGTGTGTTCTGGACACTGAAGATCTGAGCTTGATTCAATACGTATATTCCATTTTGTAATGTACCTGACCTAATCAGGACTTGATTTAGGTGGATGTTTACTACATCGCTTACAAAAGTAAAATCATATCCTTCCTTAGAAATTAAGGATACAGATATGGTATAACAAGTCGCACCTGGTACATAAAAACAGTTACGCAGAATCAATATCTGCCTAGTTGTCAGTCCTAGATGATATTCCCCTACGGATTCAGCATACATGCTCATTCCGTTAGCAACCCTGAAAGTCATATCACCTTTCCTGATAACCTTACGGTTTCTCAGAGCCTGTAACGAGTTACAGATATGAGATCCTGATCCGGTATCTAATACCCAGGAAGTAGGGTTAACTGACATACAGTTCTCTGTTACAAACACACCCGAAGCCGAAGCCACAACATGCTTCGAATTCTGGCTACGGGCTTTGCAAGCCCTGCAATCATACTGCCCATGTTCATTCCCGTTACAATAGGAACATCCCTCTTTTACTACATCTAGTCCCAAAACTTCTGCCCTTCCCTTTCTTTCTACTTTCCTGGTTTCCTTCAGGGTAGTAGGTAGAGACTGTTGAACTAAATATGTATCTGACCCGTTCTTCAACGTGGTCTTCAGGTCCGAGAGCTCAAAAGAGCTGGTCTCTGTAAGGACGTTGCCCCCTACAGATGACCCGATAGCCAACCTCGCTGGAAGCAATTCATTCGAGGTCTCATATCTTGCGATACGAGATTGCTCTCCATATAAAACTTTGTTATGGAGGAAGATAGAAGCTGAGTCCATCTTCTCGTGCTGCCTCTGGTATATACCATCAAGTGAGGCTAACACGAGACACTTGGCTTTCGCACAGTCTTCTTCCGATGTCCTACGGATATCAATATCCGTGACAGGGGAAACTGGACCTGAGACGGCAGGGGTTGGATCAGTCAAGAGGTGTCCCAGCTTGTCATGGGCAATGGACATCTGGACAGACCTTTGCCAGTCAGATTCAGTCATTTTATTATCTAGATGTAACCTTAGTGCGGTCACTTGGTCGCTGCAATTAAGAGAGAGAGAAGAAAAAACTAAGCATGATTCTCTTGCAAGTTTAGATTGGTTTTTAATTTATCTAAACAGGAAGGCTCCCACTGTTTCTCGAATCCCTCTTCAAACCATAAAGGAAGAATTAGTCAGGATCAATCTCACCGTACAATACTTCCTTAACCGTTCAGCCAGGCCAGTGTTGGTACTTCGAGGGAGGTTTTCAAACGCTTTCGCGAAGTTCCTTAATTAAGTAACCTCTTTTCCCTGTGGGCGTAGCCCCGCTAACACCTTTCTTGACACCTACTTGGTTTATAGCATTGATCGTTAAGTGAGAGATTTCCCGAGGAGTAGCATATACTCACAGTAGGATCGGGATCCAAATATCATCGCGTGATAAAACCGAAAGAATCCTACCAGAATCATCACACTCCAAATGGTATGCAGCGCTAGCAAGTTTCAGTACTTATGAAACTCCCGATGTGGATTTTTGCCCCATGCTCTTATGACCTTGACGAAGGTCAACAAATCATAAGTTACATGTCATGTTCTACCCGTCATTATCCAGGTTAATTTGAACCCACCCGCACATACCCTTGACGAAGGTCAACAAGGAAATACGACTGTCCCAAACCAACGCATCTATCTATGCTACATATGAACACCCAACAGCTACCAATCACTATGCCTTGACGAAGGTCAACAAACATAGCTTGAATACTATTGAATATCCATACGAAATGATGGAGGGCTACGAATGGTTTTGGCGAAACCATGAACGTAGTGAACTTGATATAATCGATGGAACGAGATAGCTTTTAAAAAGGAGTGGCTCAAGCTCCGCGTTTAAAATGCTGGTTTTTGAAAAGAACCGAGTGGTTTTCAAAGTGTTCCAACGACTTTTGCTTGGTTTATTTTTCTAGCATTAGTTCTTTTAATGCGTCCCATCATTTAATCCTACTATTGCAGGAAACAACCAAAATATGGTGTACGCTTATGCCATCCGCATTCGCCACGGGGGCCCGTCATCACCCGTTAGGTTACTTTGTAGGGTTCCTAGGCAGACAATAGAGGTCTCACAAGGCATCTACCATGCCAATTTAAAATTTTATGGGTGCCGAGAAACCCTAACACGGATCGTCGGCTAGAATTCTAGGCGATATTCGAATCTAGTTAACAACTTAACTAAAGGAGAGAGGCTACAACCTTTGTAGATCCATTTCTCCACTTCCTAAGCTCCACGTAGACGTCCTCTCGCTTTCCTAGTTGGATCTCGGACTCTCGCATCAGCTTCATCGTCGAAATGAGCGGAATAGGTCGTCGGCTTCGTGCCAAAGATGATCTATGTCGAGGTTGCACAAGTTCAAGCTCCAACTTCACCAAGTTGTGAAACTAGTGAAGAAAACACCCAAAACAACTTGGCAAGAGATAGAGGGTGAAGAAATAGGAGGTGGGTTCACTTTAGAATTGGATTTCTCACTTTAGATCTCAAGTTGCCATTGATGGCATCGAGGTTTCTTTCTTGAAGAAGAAGGTCAAAAAGAAGAAAGAATATGATAAGTCTATTTTAAAATGAAAAAGAAAACCATACTTATCATATCCTAACTAGGGTTAAGTGTAGAGAATAGACCATGGTAAGTGGATGTGTTAGGGTTAAGCATGAAGACAAAATGGTCTCTTTGGTCAAATCTTCATGAAACTTCAACAAGCTTCATGACAAAAACAAACCATTTTATTTTCATTTATCCAATGAAATATATAAAGAAATGAATAAATAAATGATAAGGAAAAACCCTAATTATCATTTAACCATGGTTTAATTCTTCACACTTAACCAAATAATCAAGTATCATCAAACATGATACAAATATGTGCACAAAAGTATATCACATATACAACTTGCACATCAAGTGAGAAAATCCATATAAAGTGAACCAATACTAGTTAATGCAAAGGAATATATCAAATATATAATTATACATTAAATCAACATTTGATTCAATGATCCGGTCATGTCGCACATAACCGACTAGTATTCAATGTATCGATTTATCGAATCAATGATTCGATAACTAGGTCATATCGAATATAACCAATCGAAACATTTATCGCGAGAATGAAATGCGGTATCACATACACGCATTATTCTCGCTCCCGCACATATCTCATATGCGCTCCTATTTCGTTTCGCTTGAGCCAGGAAACCTCTGTGTAGGACTCTAAAGACTCGTCAATACGCCGGTAGCTGATGATGATCATATCAAGAACCCACAAGCCGCAAGCGGTCTGCTAAACGTAACGGCCATCCGGGTATTGAGTGATCAGAAGATCGACGAGCTAGCCTGCTCACACTCCTGTGAATCCAACCAGTAACACTTACCGTACAGTCCGGTCTGTTCGTCTGATACGTCGCATATCAAGTCTAGGGGTGGTAAACGTCAGACCCCAATAACCGATAAGTCGTGCCAATGTGAGGCTCATAACGGGTCAAGAAACTACTGGTAACACTTACCTGCAAATCTCTGATCAGCCCTGGCCAGGGACTTCCCTGTTACGGCCAATCGAGCACAGCGCAACATCAACCCCCAATACCGGGAGATACGAAACCCCTCCTATCGCTCATTGCCTCCATGTGACTCGGGACTGTACCCAAAGACCACCGTTTTGCATGCCCTCATGGACGTGGTAAGGTGGAGATCAAAGCACAGTGGGAATCACACAAGACTCTATGACGATCTCGGGTCTACAGACTAACCTGTACAAGTGTCACCAGAGAACTGCCATCTGACGTGAGGTATAATACCATCTGGGAGTTCTCGGCGAGTCCATCCAGTGTACCCAGTCTCCACTGAGCACCCGTATACCATCTCTGATGTCAAACACCAATGGATATGGGATCATTCATCGCCCATCTCATGGGTCGAGAAGCGTATACGCTAGTCTACTCTGGTATATCGATGCCCCGTCTCGATACACCCACAACTAGGGACCTTGAAGGATGTACTTATCGACTACCATGTCCCCACTAGTATGATCTGCATCATAGTCCAGGTAGTCAAGTACCCATCCTAAGGGCTTTACCAATATGTAACCATAAGACAGTTTAAAGAGACTAGTGTACATGTTAAGATAAAGAGTAACCAGATAGCATACTATCATATCGAGCAAGAAAGTCATCTCTATATATGTCCAAGCATCCAATATAATATACATCATCTGTACAATACTGGCCTCTAGGGCATACATACAACTAACAATCTCCCACTTGCACTAGGGCCATCTGCTGTAGTATCGCATACCGAGCATCCCGAACAGTCTCTCAAACTGTGTCTGGGGAATGGCCTTCGTGAGTAGATCCGCCGTGTTGTTCTTCGTGTCAACCCTCGTGACCTCGATCTCCCGGCGATCAACTATCTCCCGGATCAGGTGATACCGCCTCAGAATATGCCTGGATCCCTGATCGGACCTGGGTTCCTTGGCCAAAGCCACCGCTCCATTGTTATCGCAATACAAAGGTATTGGAAGCTCAATGGATGGAACCACTCCAAGTTCAGTAATGAACTTCTTGATCCAGACAGCCTCTTTGGCAGTATCGTTGGCAGCGATGTATTCAGCCTCCATCGTCGAGTCTGCCACGGTTTCCTGCTTGGAACTCTTCCAGCTAACCGCCCCTCCGTAAAGGGTAAAGACAAAGCCCGACTGCGACTTAGAGTCGTCCTTATCACTCTGGAAGCTCAAATCGGTAAAGGACTCCACTTGGAGCTCTCCGTTACCATACACAAAGAACATATCTCTAGTCCTTCGCAAGTACTTGAGAATGCTCTTCACAGTTGTCCAGTGACTCTCTCCAGGATCAGCTTGATACCTGCTCACTACACTTAGTGAGTATGCTACATCGGGTCTGGTACATAGCATCGCATACATGATAGAGCCTACTGCCGAAGCATAGGGTATCCCTTGCATGCGAGCTCTCTCCAAATCAGTCTTGGGAGACATCTCTTTGGAGAGAGTGACTCCAGAGATCGTGGGCAAGTTCCCACGCTTGGACTCTTCCATACTAAACCTCTTTAGTATGGTGTCAATGTACCTGAATTGGGACAATCCCAAAATCTGTTTGGATCTATCTCTATAGATCCTAATTCCCAATATGCAGGAGGCATCACCAAGATCTTTCATTGAGAATCTTTGTGATAAGAAGAGCTTGACCGATTGCAGCATAGGAATATCATTTCCTATCAAGAGTATGTCGTCCACGTACAATACGAGGAAGACAATCTTACTCTCTGCCACCTTCTTGTAGATACAAGGATCATCTGGGTTTTTGACGAAATCAAACTCTTTGATAACGACGTCAAAGCAGATGTTCCAACTCCGCGATGCTTGCTTTAATCCATAAATGGATTTAAGCAACTTGCACACCTTCCCGCTGCTCCCACTGTCTACGAAGCCCTCTGGCTGAGTCATGTACACGCACTCTTCTAAATCACCGTTTAGAAAGGCGGTCTTAACATCCATTTGCCAGATTTCGTAATCATGATATGCAGCGATGGCAAGCATGATCCGGATGGATTTAAGCATAGCCACTGGAGAAAAGGTTTCGTCATAGTCCACACCTGGTCTTTGGCAAAAACCTTTTGCTACAAGTCTAGCTTTGAAAGTCTCCACTTTCCCATCTACACCAAGTTTCTTCTTGAAGATCCACTTGCTCCCAATGCGGTTTACCCCTCCAGGAGCAACATCCAAAGTCCATGCTTTGTTGGTGTACATGGAATCCATCTCGGACCGCATAGCATCCAGCCATTTCACTGAGTCCCCACTCGTGATGGCCTGCTCGAAGCTAGTTGGGTCATCATCCTCCATGATGCAATCCTCGCTTCCACCGTCAATGAGAAAACCGTAGTATGTCTCTGGTGGACGAGAAACCCTACTAGATCGGCGGAGAGGCTGGGGTTCATTGAGTTCTACTGAATTCTCTGGTTCTACCAAGTCTTCTGTTATAGTTTGTGTTGCTGGAACCTCTTCCAGTTCTACCTCAATGCTACTTGTCTGTTTCATAAGAAAACTCTTTTCTAAGAAAGTGGCATGTCGAGAAACAAACACTTTTTGTTCCTCGGAGTGGTAAAAGATATACCATCGCGAATGTTTGGGATATCCAACAAACTTACAAAGAACAGACCTTGCCTCGAGCTTGTCCGGATTTTGTGTTTTAACATAGGCCGGACAACCCCATATCTGAATAAAATTAAGACATGGTCTCTTGCCATTCCATATCTCATATGGAGTGGCAGGCACTGATTTGGTTGGAACTCTATTCAATAGGTATGCAGCAGTCTCCAGTGCATATCCCCAGAAGGAAATAGGTAACTCAGCTGCACTCATCATAGAGCGCACCATATCTAATAGGGTGCGATTTCTCCGCTCCGATACACCGTTGTGCTGTGGTGTATAAGGAGGAGTAAGCTGAGAGAGAATCCCATTCTCTTTTAGATAATCTCTGAATTCGTAACTTAAGTATTCTCCTCCTCGATCAGATCGAAGGATCTTAATACTTTTGCCCGTTTGGTTCTCTACTTCTTGTTTAAATTCTCTAAATTTCTCAAAAGCTTCTGATTTGTGTTTCATCAGGAACACATATCCGAATCTAGAGAGATCGTCAGTGAATGTAATGAAGTATGAAGAACCATCCCTGGCATGGGTAGACATGGGACCGCATACATCACTATGTACCAGTCCTAAGAGTTCAGTAACTCTTTCTCCGTGTCCACTAAACGGAGCTTTGGTCATTTTTCCTTTGAGACATGAATGGCAAGTATCATAAGATGATAATTCGAACGGATTCAAATAACCATCCTTATGGAACTTAGCTAGTCGTGTCTCATTGATATGGCCAAGTCTACAGTGCCACAAGAAGGATTCGTTCATTTCTGAGCTTTTCCTCTTGTGTGTGTTTTGTATATTGAAGACTGTATTTTGATTGAGAATGAATAAGTCATTATGTAGAGAGCCTGATGCAATCAACTTTTGATCTAGGAATATATTCATAACATTATCCTATACTACAAAATTATATCCTTCTTTACTTAATAAAGAAACTGATATAATGTTGCACATCATGTTCGGTATATAATAGCACTCATTCATAATCATTGTATTACCACTTGGTAATACTAGGTGATATTCGCCAACTGCTTTGGCTGCAACACTTGCACCGTTTCCAACTTGAACGGAATGATCACCTTTTCCCAGTTCTCTACCTTTTCGTAGCCCATGTAACTGTTTACATATGTGGGATCCTGATCCGGTATCTAATACCCAGGACGTAGGGTGAACTAAGAAACAGTTCTCAATAACTAACATACCTGTAGAAGATGCATCAACATGCATGTTCTTTTGGGCGGATTGAGAATCCAGATATTCTCCTGTTTCCTGTTCATTCTTATAACACTTATAAGATAGAACGGGTTCAACGTTCCCCTGCACAGTATAACATGCGGGTTCGGTCAATACATCCATATTATTATCTTGATTAAGGCATGAACTGGTCGCTACCTAGAGAGAGAGAGAAGAAAACACTTTAGCGTATGCTCGTGCAAGATTAGATTGGTTATTATCTTATCTAATCAGGATGGCTCCCACTGCTTTTTATCAAATCTTCCTTCAAACCCTAAAAGGAAAGACTAGCCGGGATTAATTACACACTACAAATTCGCCAATCTTTCAGCCAGGCCAGTGTCGGTACTTTGAGGGAGGTCCCCCGTGCTTTCACACGAACCTAATTAATGTAAACCTCGTTTTCCTAGAGGCGTAACCTCGTTAACACCTTTCTAGACACCTACTTGATCAGCTAATTGCAATGTGTAAAACTCTCCCAGGAGTAACTCTTACTCACAGTGGGTATCGGGATCCAACTATCTCATAGAAGGTATGCAATCTCATTGCAAATTTCAACACTTGAAATTCCCGATAATACTTTTGTCCCTAGCGTCCTGCGACCTTGACGGAGGCCAAACTACCCACAGGGCGCTAGTCAAGTTCAACCCGTCATTTCTTGATCGAATTAAATCCACCCGTACGACCCTTGACGGAGGCCAAACTACGCCGTACGAATACCCTAATCCAATCGCATCATATGCTGGCAGATAAGCACTAGTTAACTACCATACACTACGCCTTGACGGAGGCCAAACTACCGCAGCATGAATACTAAGTAGCACTTATCTGAAATGACGGAGGGCTACGCAGGTTTTTCTGAAAACCATGAGCGTAATGAACTTGATATCGTTGTAGAATCAAAATGAAGTTTTGAAATGGAGTGATCTTGAGGCTTTTCTAGTTTTGCTAAAGGAGTCACTCCCGGTGAAGGGATCTCGGTCCTTTCCTCGTCGAATGAGGTGCGGGATATATCATATATATCGCTGTGCAAAGCAAAAACTCTTAAAAGCAATCAAAACCAAACCGAGTGTGTAGCATCTGCCAGTTACTGCTAAAGGAGTCACTCCCGGTGAAGGGATCTCGGTCCTTTCCTCATCGAATAAGGTGCAGGGTATATCATATATACCGCTATGCAAAGCAAGAACTGTAGCTACCTGTTTTGTTTAAAATTTGATTCTACAACATCTTAGGTTTCTTTTCTTTCATTAATCACATTAATGAAGTCCCATCATTTAAGTACGTAAACATCACAGATAGATATGACGTACACTTATACCATCCGCATTCGCCTCGATGTCCCCTCGTGCACCGTTAGGTTAGGTAACTAACGACAGAGCAGGGCAGGGATAGCCCGGGTGTAAAACATAAGTAACGTCTATATAATATATCATATATACTATATACTATATCCATCACAGAATCACATCACAGATATCGCAGCAGAAGAAACATATGAAATATTGGATATACTAGGACGTCCGTGTTTTCAATACGACCCAGTATAAAACACGGATTCCACGGTCGTGATGAATAGCCAATCACACACCCCTAGACCCCTACGAGAGCGGCAAGCAACCCTGCCAATTCTAGGGTTAGGAGACCCCGGACTCGACTCCTCGAGTTGGCCTCCCACTGGACCCCAGAACCCGGTTACTTGTGCTCCCCTTCTTGGGTCTATCCTAATGCGGAAAAGTAAATAATATACAAAGTGTGACAACGCCTCACGCCAACGCTCTGATACCAGGTCAAGCCAACGCCTCACATGTGGCACGCCGTACTGCCCCAAACCCGAAGGTTCAAAGGGCAGTTCAAGACGGTCACATAATCGAGTTAATGTTTGTTGTCTTCTAGAGGGTCCATCGCGTTACTTGCACTACTTAGAACGTCGTTAAACTACGGAAAAATCCAACACTTGGAAATTTCCCGACAGGGGAAAAATTTGGTATTTATATCCGGTCAAACTTTTTAACATATTCTAAAAATTATCTGGAAATACACAAAGACGAAATTTGATACCCCGATCGAAACACCGAATCGCCAAAGCAACTACATAAAATTCAACTCTTGAATAATTATTAAAAATACCCAGGAAAATCACCTCTGGAAACTAAGAGTTACTGTGCAAAAAACTTTACATACTGTGGCCGTACGGCCGCGGAACCGCCGCATGAGCCTTTGCTCATGCCGCGGAACCGCGGAGATATAGTGGAATTAGGCTCATGAATTTTACAGTAAACCTTAGAATTTCCTGCTGATTTTTCTGCATATTTTTAATATCAAAAAATCCCAGATTTTAGAAAATGTACAGAGAGCAATTTGTGAGTTAGGGTTTCGGTTCGTTCAGACTTCAAACTCCGTCTAGACTTCGCCTAAGGGTCTAGCTAGGCTCTGATACCACTGTAGGGTTCCTAGGCAGACAATAGAGGTCTCACAAGGCATCAACCATGCCAATTTAAAATTTTATGGGTGCCGAGAAACCCTAACACGGATCGTCGGCTAGAATTCTAGGCGATATTCGAATCTAGTTAACAACTTAACTAAAGGAGAGAGGCTACAACCTTTGTAGATCCGTTTCTCCACTTCCTAAGCTCCACGTAGACGTCCTCTCGCTGTCCTAGTTGGATCTCGGACTCTCGCATCGGCTTCATCGTCGAAATGAGCGGAATAGGTCGTCGGCTTCTTGCCGAAGATGATCTACGTCGAGGTTGCACAAGTTCAAGCTCCAACTTCACCAAGTTGTGAAACTTGTGAAGAAAACACCCAAAACAACTTGGCAAGAGGTAGAGGGTGAAGAAATAGGAGGTGGGTTCACTTTAGAATTGGATTTCTCACTTTAGATCTCAAGTTGCCATTGATGGCATCAATGTTTCTTTCTTGAAGAAGAAGGTCAAGAAGAAGAAAGAATATGATAAGTCTATTTTAAAATGAAAAAGAAAACCATACTTATCATATCCTAACTAGGGTTAAGTGTAGAGAATAGACCATGGTAAGTGAATGTGTTAGGGTTAAGCATGAAGACAAAATGGTCTCTTTGGTCAAAGCTACATGAAGCTTCAACAAGCTTCATGACAAAAACAAACCATTTTATTTTCATTTATCCAATGAAATATATAAAGAAATGAAAAAATAAATGATAAAGCAAAACCCTAATTATCATTTAACCATGGTTTAATTCTTCACACTTAACCAAATGATCAAGTATCATCAAACATGATACAAATATGTGCACAAAAGTATATCACATATACAACTTGCACATCAAGTGAGAAAATCCATATAAAGTGAACCAATACTAGTCAATGCAAAGTAATATATCAAATATATAATTATACATTAAATCATTAAATCAATATTTGATTCAATGATCCGGTCATGTCGCACATAACCGACTATTATTCAATGTATCGATTTATCGAATCAATGATTCGATAACTAGGTCATATCGAATATAACCAATCGAAACATTTATCGCGAGAATGAAATGTGGTATCACATACACGCATTATTCTCGCTCCCGCACATATCTCATATGCGCTCCTATTTCGTTTCGCTTGAGCCAGGAAACCTCTGTGTAGGACTCTGAAGACTCGTCAATACGCCGGTAGCAGATGATGATCATATCAAGCACCCACAAGCCGCAAGCGGTCTGCTAAACGTAACGTCCATCCGGGTATTGAGCGATCAGAAGATCGACGAGCTAGCCCGCTCACACTCCTGTGAATCCAACCAGTAACACTTACCGTACAGTCCGGTCTGTTCGTCTGATACGTCGCATATCAAGTCTAGGGGTGGTAAACGTCAGACCCCAATAACCGATAAGTCATGCCGATGTGAGGCTTATAACGGGTCGAGAAACTACTGGTAACACTTACCAGCAAATCTCTGATCAGCCCTGGCCAGGGACTTCCCTGTTACGGCCAATCGAGCACAGCGCAACATCAACCCCCAATACCGGGAGAGACGAAACCCCTCCTATCGCTTATTGCCTCCATGTGACTCGGGACTGTACCCAAAGACCACCGTTTTGCACGCCCTCATGGACGTGGTAAGGTGGAGATCAAAGCACAGTGGTTATCACACAAGAATCTATGACGATCTCGGGTCTACAGACTAACCTGTACAAGTGTCACCTGAGAACTGCCATCTGACGTGAGGTATAATACCATCTGGGAGTTCTTAGCGAGTCCGTCCAGTGTACCCAGTCTCCACTGAGCACCCGTATACCATCTCTGATGTCAAACACCAATGGATATGGGATCATCCATCGCCCATCTCATGGGTCGAGAAGCGCATACGCTAGTCTACTCTGGTATATCGATGCCCCGTCTCGATACACCCACGACTAGGGACCTTGAAGGATGTACTTATCGACTACCATGTCCCCACTAGTATGATCTTCATCATAGTCCAGGTAGTCAAGTACCCATCCTAAGGGCTTTACCAACATGTAACCATAAGACAGTTTAAAGAGACTAGTGTACATGTTAAGATAAAGAGTAACCAGATAGCATACTATCATATCGAGCAAGAAAGTCATCTCTATATATGTCCAAGCATCCAATATAATATACATCATCTGTACAATACTGGCCTCTAGGGCATACATACAACTAACATACTTAACTAACAAACAGAGCGGAGGCTGGACTAGCGCGGATGCAAAACATAAGCAACACCTAAATAGTTATCATATATAAATATATAGCAATGATAGCCATTACAGATCACAGAATAACACTTTGGATATACAAGGAATCCACGATTCGTTCGAGCCTGCAACGAAAAACGGATTACACGGTCGCGATGAATAGCCAAACACCACCATAGACCCCTACGGGTGCGGCAAACTACCCGCCAAGTACCCGAAGCGAAGAAACCTCCCTCAACACCGTGAGTAGGCCACTTGGCACTTCGAGATACCCGGTAGTTTGTGCACCCCACCTTGGGTCTATCCTAGGAGAAAAAACAGTAAAAAGAAATTATACAATGACGGCTCCAACCCCGACCCGGTTGTGCGGCCAAACAAATAATATTACATCAATTTACAAATTTTACAATGAATGAAAGAAAAAGAAACTCCCATCTCACACCCATTCCCGGCTATTCATCCGTGACAATCCACCGAGTTCATATACAAAAACCATCAACATTACAGATCACAGATATGTATAACCCCCACTAATCAACGTATAGCGATTAGCGGACGTTCAATACATATATCACATCACAGAAAATATTCATTAGCCAAATAGTATGGAATATCGATCAAAATACGGATTTACAACCACCCCAAAAGTCAATTTGCTCTCTGGAAAATCTGAGAGGAAAAAACATGTACTAAAAAACCCAAAACTCCCAAATAAAAACACTGCAAGAAACCCGGTCCACGACCGAGTCAAATTGGCCGCGGAACCGCGGCAAGAAGCATGTTCTTGCCGCGGAACCGCGGTGGTTTGGTCGGTTCAGTGGACCGATTTTCTTCTGTGGTTTTAAAAAACCCTGAGTCGAATTTTCATGTATGTTAAAAAAATTTTAGAGCCGTATAAAAATTCGACAGAAACTTGATTTTTGTCGGATGTGTTTTGCGACTTTTTTCCGATCGATATTCTAAACACTTTGCTAACTTACTAGTTTATGTTTAGCTAGGCTCTGATACCACTGAAAGTCCACGTTGCTCACCCCGGTCCTTACGGGGTGGCGGAAACGGCGAAAAACAATAATTTTGGCTCAAGGCAACATGGACTCAAAAACAAGGATCTTGGCTAAACAAGAAAATAGTAAACTGCTTGAGGTTTTAGCTACTATGCTGTAGAATGTATACCTCACGGAACCGGTCCTTCGGATCTTCATTCCGTTGTCCCACTCGTCCATGCAAGCTCCAAGCGTCGATCCGGACCTTGGGCACCTTCGCGGCCTTCTTGAGTCGAAGACGATCCACCCGAGAGATGTACACTGAGCTCCATCTCGAGCCGAGGCAACTAGGGCAAAAAGATTGCTAGTCAAGAAGCCCTAAGATGTGTAGAGGAGATGTATAGATGTGTTTGTCTTTGTGGGATCTTTTTCTCTCAACACATGAGATCAAAAGATGAGATCAAAAGGAGGAAGAAGAAGGAGAAGCTTAGCAACCATGGAGCTTTTCTTTTTCTTCTCACTTCATGAGAAGAGAATAACGAAAAGATTAAGCCAAATGAAATGAACCATGGTTGCAATAATCCACAAAATCATCATTACTAATCCTATCATGATAGAGTTGATGGCACATTGAATTGACCATTATCATAACTCAAGAATTAAAAAGAAAATGAAAGAAGAGTGTAGATCTCTCTTGAAGGTCAATGGTCAACAAGGTCAATGGGTCAACAAAGTCAAGAGAGGTCTAAGTGGTCAAATGGTCAATGCAATTAGCCATCACAAATCTATCACTAAAAGGATTAGTAAACAATGTCTCCGGCTCATAACGGTTTTGGCCAAACGAACTGTCAAAACCCTAATGAGTGTGCCACATTACGGTTTTGGCCGAATCAACTGCCAAACCCCTAATGGGGCACCTCCTCCTTCATCGCTCCTCAAAACTGTGCATACACACCCGCATCCGCATTCCGTAGAATGCGAAGGCATAGAAGACAAATCAAATCCATCTGTGCAATACTAGGATCTGGCTTAAACCAAAGCCCACTAGTATTGCCTGCCCGAACAGCATACCCATACAAGTGCACGTAAGTGATCGTAGCCCTGCCGTAAAACCATACGGCCTCTACACGTTTCGCTCAATGCAGGGAAACTCTCTGTATGGGACTCTAAAGACTCGACACTACGCTGGCAGTGGGTTTAACCACAGACCGCAAGCGGCACTAGCTGTACGTAACGGTCCCTAAGTAGATGTCGATAAGAAGGCCGATGAGGTAAACCCATCCGAACTCCTACTAAGCCTGTATGTGACAATCTCCATACAGTCCGGTCTGTTCGTCTGATACATCGCATGGCGGGCCTAGGGGGCGGTAAACGTCAGTCCCCTAATAGGGGTACAAGTCGTGTCGGAGTGTAGCCCAGAACACCCAGAGATAACACAGGAAAACTACCAGTATATCTCGCTTTCCCTGGCCAGGGACTACTTATGTAATGGCTCTCCTAGACACAGCGCGATGTCAACCCCCAATACCGGGAGAGACGAATCCTGTCTAACCGTCACTGCCTCCAAGTGCTTCGGGACTGCACCCAACTACTACCTGTTTACCCGACTCCTTTGAGCCATAGTAGGGTAGTAATCTAAGTACATTGGGAACACACTCGAGGCGAAGTGACAGTGTCAAGTCAGCGGACAAAGCTGTACTCATGTCACCTGGGAACTGATAACTGACGATAGGTATAATACCAACCAACAGTTCCCGACGAGTCCTGTCCAGTGTACTCGTAACCTAACGAGCACCCGCATACTATCTCAAGTACGACGTACTGACTGCAGTGGGACATACCGTCTCCCCTGCTGGGATGAGAAGCGCATACGCTAGTCTACTCCGGAGTATCGATGCCCTGTCTCGATAGTCCTACGACTAGGGACCTGTATAAGGATGTGCGTATGGATTACCCAGCCCCCATGAGTGTGAGCGCCATCACAACGCTGGTAATCAAGCAAAGATCCTAAGGGCTCTACTAATATGTATATAAGCGATATGCTAAAATAAACACATGCACATATTGAAGTAGAGACAAACCAAGTAGCATACTACCATTTTGAGCAAGACTGTCTATACAACTGTGAATATCCCAAGCTTCCATTAAGTAATATACAAGCTAGTATGATACAGTAATGGCCTCTAGGTCATATACACTAACGCTCATGACACGGTACTCCACCTAAGCGACCTTAGGACTTATTGATTAAAATTCCTTCATGATTGTATACATCCTTGTGATTCGATTTTCGTATCCTCATCGAATCCTACTTTTGTTTCATCCATTATGCCGCCAAGGACTACGAGGGCGCAGAGAGCGGCCGCCAGAGCCGAGATTCGAGTTGATTCATCTGAGACGAGGACTGATCCGGGTAGTATCCGTGTTGTACCAGAGCAGATTGTTCCTCCTACGACAGATCAGATCGCTAGACTAGTGGCAGAGATGCAGGACTTGCGCCCGACGATGAGCTTATTGGTGGAGGCCGTTCGAGCGCAGCGACAGGAGGTTGTCACCCTTGTTACCTAATTGTTCCTTGCAATCATCATGCAGTATTCCGTCACCTACATAGCACCAGTAGAGGCAGCCCCAGTTTACGAGACACGTCTTCCAGAGACCTTGAGAGTTTCGGAACAGTTGAGGAATCATACTGGTGTACCAGCCCAGAGCGGAGGCTTAGGACGAGGACAGTTTTTCAGCTCTCATCCCCAGGAAGGTCAGCAGTCAGCGCGTGGATATTTTCGATGCGGAAGCCTTCAACACTTCGTCAGACATTGTTCCTTAGCACCATGTCACGGTCGTATTCTGAGGCGTCATGGAGGCGGATGGTTCGCACAGAAGGGTCAGTCTGGTAGAGGAGGAGTTCGGTCAGTCGCGGGTGAAGGGCAGGCACAAGTTTTTGCTTCGACCCATCGGGACGCGAGGGCATCCAATGCAGAGTTTTCAGGTATCCTTAATTAGTATGTTCTTTTGATGTATTTGTTTGATCCGGATCCACACACTCGAACGTTTCCTCACTTCATACCAAGTTTAGGATGAGAGTCGTGTTAGGTAGATCTGCCGTCTGTCGTGTTAACTTCTTTCAGCGATTCTTTTGTTGCGCGACACGTAATTCGGTCATGTCCCAATCGGATAGGAGACTGAGATTCGTCTGTTGTTTTCATCTTTGTAGAGACGTTGGACATGGCGTTCTCCTGGGCACGGACTGGTTAGCTACGTTCTAGTCGTTGTGGAACTACCGTGAGGAAACAGTTAGGTTTTGTTTTCCTCGGCGAGTCAGTTCTTGTTATGCAGGTGGATAGTTGGGCCGCCTCTTACAGCTTGAATTCAGCCTTTTTCCGCTAGTCGGCTTTGGGGAGATGTCGTGGATTCTTGGCGCTCGTTCATGACACCATAGCCACAGTTGGTTGGTTGGACCGGTTCTCTTCGTGCGAGAGTTCCGACGTTGTTTTAGATGAGCCGGCGAAGCTTAAGGAGCTGCTGCAGAGTTGTTTGTTGGGGGAGTTTTGTGCGTCTGAGTGTTTCACATTAGGAAGCTCCTATTTCTGTTCGTCAAGGAGAAAGACGACAGATTGAGGTTGTGTATTGATGGATCGTCAATTGAATCGGCTTACGGTGCAGATAGGTATTCTTTACCACGCATTGACGATTTCTTTGATCAGCGTCAGAGTGCGAGACTTTTTCTAAGTTTGTTGGGATCAGGTCATCATTGTTGCGGGTTCGGAGTGGTGACATTCCGAAGACTGCCTTGTGCGTGCTACGGGCGTTGCGTGTTTTGGTGTGTCATTGGATTCACCAATGCCCTAGCAGGATTCGTAGATGCGATGAACCGGATTTCTTCAGGCCGTTCCTCGACCAGTTATTGTTATGTTATTTACGACATCCTGGCCTATTTAATGTGTCTTGAGGGATAGGAGTAGCACTTGAGGAATTGTTTTGCAGATACTGGGAGAGCCCCAGCAGTTTGTTAGATTCTCGGAGTGTCCCTTCAGGCTGGTTTGTGTTGACTCCTAGGTCTTGTAGTTACGGGAGACGGTTTTGTATGGTTCAAATGATGAACGTGGCCGTACAGCTTAGGCCCAGACTTGTGAGCAGAACGGAGGTCCGCAGATTTTGTCTTAGCAGGTCTTTACCGCCGTTTCGGGAAGGATTGCTGGTGTAGTGCTGCACCGTTGACTAAATTGACCGGAATGGAGGTTTCTTTTCTTTGGGCTGAGGCTTGTGTGCGGAGTTTCGGCAGTTGAAGATTCGGTTAATAACTGCATCAGTTCTTTCTTAGCTTTTTGGTTCGGGCGACCTAATGGTTTAACTGTGATGTTTCGTGAGTAAGGCACGAATGTGTACTGAGGTGACATAATGGAGTTATCGCTTTTGCCTCCCTACATTTGGAGGAAGTACGAGAAGGATATCCAACTCATGATCTGGAGATGGCCGCGGTGGTTTTGCGTTGGAGAATTAGAGACACTACTTGTTCGAGAGTCGTGTCAGATTTTCACGGAACACCAGAGTTTAATGTACATCTTCCTACAGCGGATTTTGATTGTTGTGATAATCCCCTGCAGATTTACAGTTCTTATGCGATCGTTGAGTACAGCTTAAGTTCGTCTCTACGGAGGGGACAGCTTGCTGATGTCCACGCCTGACCACTTTTCTTTAATCGCTTTTGTGAGAAACTGCCTGCCAACGCTCATTCGTCAGAGATACTTGAGCCTGTTCGGCTGGGTAATGATTCGGAGTCCTTGATTTGTGACAGGGGTGTTCTAAGTTTAGGGACACGTTTGTGTACCTGATATTATCGGGTAGAGGCCTGAAATCCTAGAGCAGGCACATCGGTCAACTCTCTGTACTCATTCAAGTCCCACCAACATTTAACATGACTTGTGAGATAGTTACGGGTGGGCACGGATGGAAGAAGAGAAGTCTCGGGACTCGTTTCAAGGTGTATGTCTTGTTGTGGGCTTGGGTTGAGCAACTGAGACCGGCTCGAGAGTGCAACCTTTAACCGTTCCGAAGTGGGAATGAGAGCATGTGTCCACAAATTTCATTATGGTGTCTACCCAGGTTTAGTCAGGGTGTGACTCTATTCCGATGCTTGTCGTCCGGTTATACACAGTTTGTTCAGTTGTTCTTTGTTAAGTTTTTGCGTATGTGTTAATTGTTGTCGGCAGTTAGGGATCGTCACTCGCCATTCTTAGGGTTCTCCTTCGATAGCTGTTATCAGGAGACATTCCAATTGGCAACCTTTCAGTTTAGGGGTTCGGTCGTGTCGATCACCAGTCTGTTTTTTTTTCTAACTCCGCGTTGTAGGATTTTTGGTCCTCGGCTTTTCTAGAGACTTCGGAGATGATCCCAATTGTTTTTGGTCAGGTTGAGAATTATCCATTTCGGACAGAGGTCATATGCCGACCAAGATGGTCGCAGATTCGAGTTCGTAGTGGCAGATCATGTATTCCTACGGATTTTTCCGAAAAATGACATGATGAGTTTTGGGAAGCTTATCCCAGGATAGTAGGTCTTTTTAAGATCTTTAAGGCGAGTTAGTTTCGTTGCCTTTAATTTGGCACTTTCACACAGATTATTGAGTATTCACCCCGTATTTTCGTGTCGATACCTTGCAATTACCTTCATGACCTTTCTCACTTGATTCAGCACCAGACCATTTAGTTCAAGCGCGATCTTTCGTTTACCAAGCAGCCAGTCGTAATATTGGACCGGCAGGTGAAGAAACTTCGATCGAAGGTCTTGCCATCAGTGAAGGTGCTGTGGCGCAGCCTAAATGCTGAAGAGACCACTTGGGAGGCCAAGGGCAAGATGCGGAAGAAGTTCCCTCATCTCTTTGAAGGTAAGCGTAGCTTTGTATTTTTAAATTCGGGGACGAATTTCTTTAAGGGTTGAAGATTGTAACATCTTAGGTTGTGTTTATGGGTTAATTATATTTTAATATATAGTTTTTAATAAAAAGTTTACCAAATTGAGTTCCAAATATTTTATCCTATTTAACGAGTATATTATTGGAATTTTTCTAGGCATACACACACTTGTGCATGTAAACGAGGGTTTTAATTTAGGGTTAAAACCATGATTAGAAACCATGGTGGATTAACCATTTCCTTAGTCTAGTTTAAAGGTTGTATTAGGTGTATTTGGGTTTTTGTTTATGTGTGTGTTCTTTTTTTTGAAAATCAATTGTTTTGTTGACTTGGTGGGAGAGAGGGAGTATGGGGCAACATAGCTTAAGCCATGCTCATTTAATAAAGAGAGAGAGGGGGGTTTGACTAGCCTAACTCTCATTTCTCACTCTCACTTCTCACTTCTCACACTCACACACACACACACACACACACAAACAGCAGCAGCATCTGAAGCAGCAGCAGCTCAGCAGCAGCAGCAGCAGCTCAGCAGCAGCAGCAGTAGCAGCTCCAGCAGCCACAGCAACTCCAGATCTTCTCCTCCTCCTTTCTTCCTTCTTCATAGGGTCTAGTAAGGTATATTTCTTAAACCTACTTCCTAGTTGATGAGCTTTTGTGTTAAATTAGCTTCGGTTTGCGATAAAAGCTAGCTTTTGTGCTAATTATGGTGAATTGTGTGGACTTTTGGTTAGGAGATGATTGTGTTGGTTGACCCTGCCTATTTAAGTGTTATTACGGTCACCTTAACCGAGATTAACCCCAGATTTCACTAAAATACCATAGGGTTTCCATTTTGTGCAAAAATTAGTGTTTTTAAGCGATATTGTAGCTTTCTGTGATCTGCTTTTGATCTGGATCCTTCATGGAAAAATTGAGGAAACAGGAGCATGCTTACTTGGTATAGACCACACTACCAGAACACGAGCACCTCATTCAAAAAACTGGACGCAAATTTAAGCATTCTGGCCGCAAATTGCGGCCAGGAAGAGGAGATGGGTGTTGGGGTTTTGGCTAGGGTAGTCTGCTGTGTTTTCTATTATGTTGGCATGTGCCATTTTGTGAGATTTTACCTGTAGAATAATCTGGGACCATATATCGCTTTTCTAGTACGTTTAGTTCGCGCGATAAGTGAGTGGGTTCTATGGTCCAGCGTGTCGCGGCGTGTCGGGATAGTTTTAGACGCGTATACACACGATTTAAGCGTATCGTACACAAACGCGTTTAGTTCGCGACGCGATTGTATCGTTTGACTTCAATATCGCATTTTGCGAGATATTTGCTCATGTGGATTTTCCTTGTGTGAATTCTAGGTTCGCAGGCTGGTATGTCGGACGAAGCAAAGGAAGGGAAGCAGGTGGTCGGCTAGGAGAAGCGCACGACCAGGTGAGTAGATTTAACATCTACCGGGAAATCGCTCAATCGCCGAAGGCTCGCTCAGTACTCTCAAACCGGCGTTAAGCGTCACGGCGTGTTAGGATATTTAGTCGTAGATGTTCGTATGGACTAGTAGCATATCTTCTTGTTGCATATAGAAAGGGTTGTATAGAACACTGCACTGTCACTAACGGTTAAAGCTGTGTTCATACCAGAATATTGCATTTAATACCGCCCATTCTTATGCTCGTTTGTTTATAGGTAGGTACTCTTGAGCCGTGTTTGCTAGTTAATTGCAGGATACAGGTTCTCAACCCTAAACAGTGAAATTCATGGAAAAGCATGACAAATTCCGGATTACTGCAAACCACAGATAAAACACGGGTCTCCTCTCTCTATCCGTATGTTGCCACACACCAGTTAAAGGGAAAAAATAGCAAATTGATCTCATTTTCATGCACAAAGCTCAATGTCAACACAAGATCCAACATATCTACGCGGAGCTCAAGAAAATCATGGCAAAAGATCCACATCAAATCACCTTTTGGTCTGCTGAAAATCTGGAAGAAATGTGAAGGGATTCTGAGAAAAGTACTATGCCGCACTGAAGAAGACTACAAAAAAGGGACAACGAAGAAAATTGAAGGCCCAACTCCCTAATAAGGCCGCGGTTCCGCGGCATAAGCACGCTTAGGCCGCGGAACCGCGGCCATGTGGGCTCCGCACTTGGTCATCTTCTGGGGGCTTTTTTGTAACTTTCTATAGTGCCTGAATGTTGCCCTATGTTCTCTGTTTCCTGCCTATAAATAGACAAGAACTAGCAAAGCCATTGGTGTTCATTCTTATGCCCACTTTTTGTTAGTATTTAGTTTACTTCATCTTCTTCTTTATCTTTCCTCCATTAAATTTTTGTGAGAGCTTTTGAGTGGATGTTAAATGAAGATGAGGGTTATTTTTGTATCATTCTTTTGCTTAGCTTAACTTGAGCTCTCTACCTTAACTTGATCTTGCAACCTCTTAAGTGAGCTTGCAAGTTTAAGCTTTGGTCATTGATTTCTAGGGGTTGTATCATTTTGTTCTCTCTTTTGTGCTTCATTCTCCATGAGTTCTTTGCCTTTTATTGATCTTGCAATCTCTTAATTGAGCTTGCAGGTTTAAGATTTGGTTATTGAGCCCATGTCTTGTTTTGCGTTCTATGGTTCCTAGTTTCATTTCTTGCTCATTTACTTTCATGCACTTAAATTCCATGCACTTTTAATTACTTGCTTGTAATCTTTTCTTTTCTTTCTTTATCTTTTCTTTTGCTCTTTTTGGTTCGTTTTGTGAATGGTTGTAATTGTTATTGTTAAGAATAAATACAATATTGTAAGTTAATGTTTCTTTGCTCATTTTCTTTTCCCGTTATTTTCGTTTGAACTCCGCCCAAACGTTACGCAAGCGCTCCGTTAGGCACCCTATCCTACCAAGGTAACAGTGATTCCTAACCGCGACCGGTTGCGTTCGGTTTGGCCGGAGGCGAAAGCAAGAGACAAGAACGGAAGGACAAGGGTCAATAAGCCGGATTCCACGAATACCGTGCTTAAGTACCATAATCCACGCTTTTGCCGATTCCTTTAGCTTCAATTGGTCAAGACTCGGCTCAAAGGTTTTGAGTGCGGATTTCTTTAGCTTACACTTTCGTATCTTTTTCTTAACAACTTTATACTTGAATATAACACTTAGGATAGAATTGAACAAACATACACACATTCTTTATTGACTCGTCTAAAACTCGAACGGACATACAACCATCTCCCTGTGGATCGACCCGTGCTCAACCGGCTAGCTGCAAAGGGACACCGTCCTGATCGCGGTTATAACTTTAGAACTTTGAACTCCGGCACGCCAAAAGTGTGCGATCAAATGGCGCCGTTGCGGGGGAGATGGTAACATATTTTCTTTCTTATTATTCGGGTTAATATTCTTTTTGTATATATTTATAAATAAAAAAATAAAATCTTTTTGTTATTTTTGATAATTTTTGTGAGCAAGTGTGCAGGCTAATCTGGAGCAAGTACAGTAATCCAAAAAGAAAACAGTGGTTTTTATTTTGGAGAAGAGAAGAAGTGGAGTTCGCTGACCAAAGACAAATCCCCAAGTCAACATTTTGACTTGTGCGGCGGTTCCGCGGTCCCATTGAGGCCTCTGTGCCCAATTTTTTTCTCCACCCTTTTTTCTTTTCTTTTATCGTCTCTGTGAATTCCACTATACTGTATTTTCTGCAGATTTTTTTTGCGGATTTGCGAACTGTGATTGTGGGGAGCAAAGTGTACGTTCAAGGTTAAGGTGATTACGAAGTACAGTGCCAAAGATCCGGGAAGTTTGACCCGCGCTAGCGAACTTTTCAAGCTTCCCGGAATTGATTCAACGGGGGTTTCCTAACCAAAAAACATAACGGTACATACTTTACTAACACCTTCTTCTCAAATCCGACACATCCAATGTACTATTCTTTGCAGGATTCTTTGCAAGTTCGCTAGAAAACGCTAAAAAATTGACTAACCTGTATATGTTGCAGTGTCGTGCTTAAACTAAAAAACGATTGTTTGATTCTTTATAGAATTTTTATTGAATTGCGCATTGCATACATTAATACGGACTTAAGGGCAAGCAAACCCCACAACATACGGTAAAGGATTTCATGACCTTTTTCGTGGCCCACAAATCACGAACTTGAGCATAACGTTTACCCGCACAAACTTTAAAAGAAATTAGACTTTAAGCCTTAAGGACTTCGCACTCACTAGGAGAAGTTAACTGTGATTAGAACCCCGCTTAACTGTATATTGTTTACGGGGTGTCTAGGAAAGTGTTAACGGCGAAACCGCCAAAAGAGAAAGGGTTGTTTAATTAAGGACCTTCGCGAAAGCGTCGGAAAACCACCCCTTATCTCTGCACTTACCTGGCCTCGTGATCAGTGTATCTTCAGCCCGTTTCTCGACACAGTTTTACTTTGACAATCAAGTTCTGGAGCAGGTCTAGTTGACCTAGGTGAACCCTAGAACGATTAGGTGTGTGGTATTTTTGTGTCTTGATTGTTTTTGATCCAGATACTTTTGTTAGTTATATGTATGCCCTAGAGGCCATTACTGTACATTGGATGTATATTGTAGTGGATGCTGGGACATATATAAGAAGGACTTTCTTGCTCGACATGATAGTACGCTATCTGGTTGCTCTTTATCTTAACATGTATACTTTCTGTCTCTCTGATTAAATGTTGATAAAGCCCTTAGGATGTGTACTCGACTTCCAGGACTATGATGTAGATAATACTAGTGGGGCCTGGGTAGTCTATGAGTACATCCTTCAATGTTCCTAGTCGTGGGAATATCGAGACGGGGCATCGATATTCCAGAGTAGACTAGCGTATATCTTCTCGACCCTTGTGATGGGCGATGGATGATCCTATATCCATTGGTGTTTGACATCAGAGATCGTATGCGGGTGCTCAGTGGAGACTGGGTACACTGAACGAACTCGCCGAGAACTCCCAGATGGTATTATACCTCACGTCAGATGGCAGTTCTCTGGTGACACTGGTACAGCTTAGTCTGTTGACCCGAGATTGTCATAAAGTCTTGTGTATCTCCCACTGTGCTTTGATTTCCACCCTACCATGGCTCTACTGTGTCGTGCAAACAGATGGTTTTTGGGTACAGTCCCGATTCACATGGAGGAAATTAGCGATAGGAGGGGATTCGTCTCTCCCGGTATTGGGGGTTGATGTTGCGCTATGCTCGACTGGCCATAACAGGAAATCTCTGGCCAGGTTTGCAGTGATATACTGGTAAGAGTTATCTGTAGTTTCACGAATGTTATGGACCTCACGTCGGTATGAGCTATCAAGCTATTGGGGTCTGACGTTTACCACCCCTAGGCGAGATATGCGACATATCAAACGAACAGACCGGACTGTACGGTAAGTGTTACTGGTTGGATTCACAGGAGTGTGAGCGGGCTTGCTTGTCGATCTTCTGATCGCTCAATACCCGGGTTGCCGTTACGTTTAGCAAACCGCTTGCGGCTTATGGGTGTTTGATATGACCATCACCTGCTGCCGGCGTATTGACGAGTCTTTAGAGTCCTACACAGAGGTTTCCTGGCTCAAGCGAAATGAAATAGGAGCGCATATGAGATATGTGCGGGACCGAGAATAATGCATGTATATGATACCATATTCTATTCTCGCGATGAATGTATCGATTGGTTGTATGCGATATAACCTAGTTATCGAATCAAGGATTGATTCGATAAGCCGATACATTGAATATTAGTCAGTCATATGCAATATGACCGGATCGTTAAATCAAGTGTTGATTTAATGATTTAATGCATAATTATATATTTGATATATTACTTTGCATTAACTAGTATTTGTTCACTTTAAATGGATTTTCTCACTTGAAATGCACATTGTATATGTGATATATTTTTGTGCACAAGATTGTATCATGTTTGATAATACATGAATGTTTGGGTGTATGTTTAGTTTAAACCATGGTTATGTTAATGGTTAGGGTTTTGTTTATTTATTTATTTATTTATTTATTTATTTATTCATTAATTCTTTTTTGGGGCAAGAATGAAATTGTGGCTTAATCTGTTTCTTTCTTGAAAGTTCATGAAGCTTTGAAGCTTTGACCATTTTGTCTCTTAGCCCTAAACCTAACCATTCAACCTAACCATGGTTTATTCTCTACACCTAACTATGGTTCCCATTATGATAAGTATCATATTATTTCCTATTTTGAAATACTTATCATATTCTTTTTCTTCTTCTTCTTCATCATCAACAAGAAAAAAACCTTGCCTCCATCAATGGCAACTTGAGAAAAAGAGTGAGAAATCCAATTCTAAAGTGAACCCACTTCCTATTTCTTCATCCTCTACCACTTGCCAAGTAGTATAAGGTGTTTTCTTCACAAGTATCATTACTTGGTGAAGTTGGAGCTTGATCTTGAGTTGCCTCGACGTAGATCATCTTCGGCATCGAAGTCGACGACCTAGCCCGATCATTCTTTCGATGAAACCACCGCGAGAGTCCGGGATCCGAAAGGTATAGCGGAGGGACTTCATCGTGGAGCTAAGGAAGTGGAGGACCGGATCTACGAAGGTTGTATCACTTTCCTTTAGCAATAAAGTTATTCACTTGCTTGCATCGCCTCATTATCTAGTTAACGATCCGTATTAGGATTTGTAGGCACATGAAAAATTTGAATTGGGCATGTTTGATAACTTGTGAGACCTCATTAGTGTGCCTAGGAACCCTACAGTAGTACCAGAGCCTAGCTAGAGCCTTAGGCGATGCGAAGACGGAGTTAGAAGTCCGATCGAACCGAAACCCTAACTCCAAAATGCTCTCTGGACATTTTTTAAAAACTGGGTTTTTTTCCAGATTAAAAATTCTTAAAAAATTCAGCAGGAAGTTATAAGAATTATGGTGCAAAACGGAGCTCCTGAATCATCTAAACAGCCGCGGTTCCGCGGCACGAGCATGGCTCGTGCGGCGGTTCCGCGGCCGTACGGTCGCCTCTCTCAGTAATGTTTGCACGGTAATTCCTATATTTTGGTTCTAGATTTTCTGGGATTTTTTAAATCTTACTCAAGAGTTGAGTATTCAGGGATGTATTGGGAGTTCGTAGATTCGATCGGATTGTCAAACTTTGTCTATGTGTTTTTCCGGGTAATTTTAGAATATGATAAAAAGTTCGACCGAATATAAATACCCACTCTTTCCCCTACCGGGAAATTTCCAATTGTTGGATTTTTCCGTAGTTTAACGACGTTCTAAGTAGTTCAAGTAACGCGATGGTCCCTCTAGAAGACAACAAACCTTAACTCGATTATGTGACCGTCTTGAACTGCCCTTTGAACCTTAGGGTTTGGGGCAGTACGGCGTGCCACATGTGAGGCGTTGGCTTGACCCTTCTACGGCTGGACCGTTGGTACTGAGGCATGAAGTGAATGTTTTTAAACTTATTTCATGTGTTGAGCTGTTTCGGGAAAACTTGGGTGTTCGATTGTTCGATCGGAAAGTTTAACATTTTCTATTTATCCGGAATGTGATACAATAATTTGAATCCACAAGTAGTTATGAGATAACTGAATGAAGGTTATAAACATAGCAGTTTAGTCTCACTTGATCGGTTGCCACGGAATTTTGATGTGATCAAAAGTCCGTCGCAATCACGTAGCGTACACGGATATTCGCCGGTAAACTTAATAGACAGCTACACCCCATAGCCCCGACCAAGTGACTGTAGGAGAACCCCGTCGCCGAAAGCATCCGTTCGGGTGCTCGCGGTTGCGGTGTTCCGCCTTGGTGCACTTCGTCGACGGTATCGGGGGTGCGGCCGTCCACTAAAGTTTACGACGAGCATTCGTTCTGGATGCCGGGAATCTTGTTGAATTGCCCGACTTTATATTGAAAAGTGTTTTCGATATTGAGACTAAAATGCGGGGTTTATAATTGTTAGGCATGTGATGTCTAAGGAATTCATTTGATTAGGCATGCGATGTCTAAAGAGGTTGCGGATTCCAACTGTTGTAGTTTTACACTTTCTTTTCTGTGACCGTAAGTGAAATATGTGATATCTCCGGTTTCGTTGCTATATGTCAACGACAATTGGGATGCGCATATTTACTTACGTTGATGACATGTGATGTTATGTGTTGCTGGATATGTTATATTGGATCGTCGTGTTTGAATAGCCGGGTTTTTTTTATGTGAGACGAGTGTTTTTCATTTTCGTTCATGTAAAAACTTGTACGTAATATTCTTTTATTGGGGCACTTCCAGGTTGCGGATGATGTCACCATTTGTATATTATTTACTTTTCCGCATTAGGATAGACCCAAGGAGGGGAGCACAAGTAACCGGGTTCTAGGGTTCAGTGGGAGACCATCTCGAGGAGTCGAGTCTGGGTCTCCTAACCCTAGAATTGGTAGGGTTGCTTGCCGCTCTCGTAAGGGTCTAGGGGTGTGGGATTGGCTATTCATCACGACCGTGGAATCCGTGTTTTATACTGGCTCGTATTGAAAACACGGACGTCCTAGTATATCCAATATTTCATATGATATTTTCTTCTCCGTTATCTGTGATGTGATCATGTGATATGTTCAGATAGATATAGTATATAGTATATATGATATATTTTATAGACGTTGCTTATGTTTTACACCCGCGCTAGCCCTGCCTCGCTCTGGCGTTAGTTACCTAACCTAACGGTGCAGACGGGACATCGAGGCGAATGCGGACGGCATAAGCGTACGTTATATTTATCTGTGATGTTTAGGTGGTCTTAAATGATGGGATATTCATTAATGAGATTAATGAAAGAAAATAAACCTAAAAGATGTTGTGGAATCGAATTTCAAAATAAAACAGGTAGCTACAGTTCTTGCTTTGCATCGCGGTGTTCATTATAGAACATCCTGCACCTTATTCGATGAGGAAAGGACCAAGATCAGTTCACCGGGTGTGACTCCTTTAGCAATAACTGGCAGATGCTACACACTCGGTTTGTCTTTTGATTGCTTCTATAGTTTTTGCTTTGCACAGTGATATATATGATATATCCCGCAACTCATTCGACGATGAAAGGGCCGACGATCCCTTCACCGGGAATGACCCCTTTAGCAAAACTAGAAAAGCTTCAAAATAATTCCATTTAAAAACCATTTGATTCCGCAATGAGATCAAGTTCAAACTGTTAAAGGTTTTCTTAAAAACCATTCGCAACCCTCCGTCATTTTAGGAAGTAGAGTACTTAGTATTCGTGCTACGTTTGTTGACCATAGCCGAGGCGTAGTGTACGGTAGCTAAGTGATGTCTTCCTACACCGCATATGATGCGATTAGTTAGGACATTCATGCGGCTTTGTTGACCTTAGGCAAGGGTCATGTGGGTGGGTCTAATTAATCATGAAATGACGGGTAGAACATGACTAGTACCTATGATTTGTTGACCTTAGCCAAGGTCATAGGTGCTAGGGGTAAAAACCTTTATCGGGAGTTTCAAGTGTTGAAATTTGCAATGAGATTGCATACCTTCTATATGATAGTTGGATCACGATACCCACTGCGAGTAATTGTTACTCCTGCGAGAGTTTTGCACTTTGCAATTAGCCGATCAAGTAGGTGTCTTGAAAGGTGTCAACGGGGTTACGCCTCTGGGAAAACGAGGTTTACATTAATTAGGTCCGTGCGAAAGCACGGGGAACCTCCCTCAAAGTACCGACACTGGCCTGGCTGAAAGATTGGCGAACTTGTAGAGTGTAATTAATCCCGGCTAGTCTTTCCTTTTAGGGTTTGAAGGAAGATTTGATAAAAACAGCGGGAGCCATCCTGATTAGATAAAAAAATAACCAATCTGATCTTGCAAGAGCGCACGCAGAGTGTTTTCTTCTCTCTCTCTCCAGGTAGCGACCATATCACGCCTTAATCAAGATAAGAATATGGATGTATTGACCAAACCCGCTTGTTATACTGAGCTGGGGAACGTTGGTCCCGCTACAACTTATAATTATTATAAGACAGAGCAGGAAATAAGGGAATACCAGAATTCCTATGCCGCTCAAATGAAGAAAGTTCATATGATGCATCTCCTTCGGGTGTGTTCAATGCAAAGAACTGTTTCTCCGTATCCTCTGCATCCTGGGTATTTGATACCGGATCAGGATCCCAGATATGTAATCTGTTACATAGGGCTACAAAAAGGTAGAAAAACTGAGAACGGATGATAAGTTTCATGAGACAGAAACCGGGGCAAGTGTTGCAGCCAAGTCTGTAGGTCACTGTCACCCTGTATTACCAATACATTGATTCTGAACAAATACTATTAGATACCGAAGCTGATATACAAAATCATATCAGTCTCTTTATTAGTAAAGAAATGAAAAAATTTTGTATTGATGGATAATGTTTTGAACATTTCCTATATCAAAAGTTGATCGGTTCAGGCACGTTATCTAAAAGCATTGACGTTCTAAATCAAACAACAGTTCCTAGTATACAGAACACACACAAGAAGAGGAGTTCAGAAATGAACGAATCCTTCTTGAGGCATTGTAGACTAGGTCACATCAATGCGACCCGACTGGCTGAAGTTGCATTTTAGATGCATATTTAAATCAGTTTGATTTTACATCTTGTGAAACTTGCCAGTCATGTCACAAAGATTAGATGACCATAGCCCTGTTTATTGGAAACAGAGAAAGAGTTAATGAACTCTTGGGACTGATACATGATGATGTATGTAAGGTCTCCTGTCTACACATGCCAGGACTGGTTCTTTATAATTCATTATATTCTCTGATAATCTCTCAAGATTCAGTCATATGTTCCTGTTGAAACATAAGTCCGAAGCTTTTGAGGTATTCACAGAATATAAGTTGGAAGTAGAGAACCAAAATACGGGTATAAGTATTATGTCCTATGATAAGATCAGGGAGGAGAATACTTGTGCATGGCATTCTTTGACTTTTCTAAAAGAAAATGAGATTCTCTCTCAGTATTACTCCTCTGAATACACCATAGCACAACGGTGTATCAGGGCGGAGCAATCGCACCATATAAGATATAGTGTACTCTATGATGAGTTCTACTGAGTTACCGGTTTCCTTTTAGGGTTGTGCACTTGAGAAGTTGCATACCTATTGAATAGGGTTCGAATCAAATCAGTGCCTACCACTCCATATAAGATATGGTGTGGGAAGAGCCTATCACTTAAGTAAGTTAAGATTTGGGATTGTCCGGCATATGTCAAAAGCAAAATCCGGACAAGATCGAGGTAAAGTCGGTTCTGTAGTACTGGAAAGGTTCCAGCTATACAAAACTGCAGCTGATGATTTGACAGAACCAAAGGACTCAATAGTTCCTGACGAACCTCAGCCTCTCCGCCGATCTGGTAGGGTTCCTCACCTGCCTGAGAGATACTTCGGTTTCTCGATGACAGTGGGAGCGAGGAATGCATCATGAGATGATGACCCAATTAGTTTCGAGCAGGCCATCGAGAGTAGGGACTCTGTAAGAATGGCTGAATGCTGAGCGATCTGAGATGGAATCCATGCACACCAGCAAAGTATAGACTTTGGCTGCTATATCTGAAGGGTTAAATTCCCATTAGGAGCAAGTATATCTTGAGAAGATTACTTGGTGTTGATGGAAAAGTTGAGACTTTCAAAGCTAGACTTGTTAAAGGTTTTTCGTCATCGACCAAGCGTGGATAATGATGAAACCTTTTCCCAGGGACGATGCTTAAGTCCATCCAAATCCTACTTGCCACAGATACATACCATGACTGCGACATATGGTGGTTGGGTGCCATGACTACTTTTCTAAATAATGATTTAGAATAGAACGTCTATAAGAACACAGCCAGAGGGCTTCAAAAACAGTGGGAGCAGCAGAAACGTGTGCAAGTTGCTTTACAGAATAAAGCAGGCATCGCACAGTTGGAACGTCTGTTTTGATGTGGTAGTCAAAGTGTTTGACTTCATCAAAATTTTAGATGAACCTTGTATATACAAAACGGTAGTAGAGAGTAAGGTAGTCATCCTCGTATTGTATGTGGACAACATACTCTTGATGGGAAAAGAGTTTCCTATACTACGATCGGTCGATCTCCTTTTGTCACATGGATTCTCCAATAGGATCAAAGTGATACCTCCTAAATCCTGGTTTTTGGATCTATGAGATAGATCTAAATGGATATTAGGATTCTCACTAGTTGTAGTGAGATGGTATCAGTTGATCTTGGGGAGAATCCCTGGAAACGTTCCAGGGTGATAAATACGACTGAATGTCAGTCACAGGCATTGTCTTTACCCTCAATGGAGGGACGGTATGTTGGAAGAGTTCCAAGCTAGATACCGTGACAAACTAGACGATAAAGGGTGGTAACATCGCTATTAAAGACATTACCAAAGAGGCAGTTTGGGTGTATATTGGTTCATGAGATGAACTAGGTTCCCACCATTGTGTAACAATGGAAGTGTGGCTTTGGCCGAGGAACCCAGGTCCCATCAGTGACCCAGACATATTCTGAGGCAGCATCACCTGATCATGAAGATAGTTGATCTCCACGGTGATCGAGGTTAGGAGAGTAGACTCAGAGGACAACACGGCGGATCCACTCACAAAGGCCTTTTCCCAAAGAGAGACTTTTAGGAGATGGTTGAGTATTAGATACTACAACTACTGCAACAGATGGCCCTAGTGCAAGTGGGAGATTGTTAGTTATATGTATGCCCTAGAGGACATTACTGTACATTGGATGTATATTGTGGTGGATGCTGGGACATATATAGGTAGGACTTTCTTGCTCGACATGATAGTACGCTATCTGGTTGCTCTTTATCTTAACATGTATACTTTCTGTCTCTCTGATTACATGTTGATAAAGCCCTTAGGATGTGTACTCGACTTCCAGGACTATGATGTAGATCATACTAGTGGGGCCTGGGTAGTCCATGAGTACATCCTTCAATGTTCCTAGTCGTGGGAATATCGAGACGGGGCATCGATATTCCAGAGTAGACTAGCGTATATCTTCTCGACCCATGTGATGGGTAATGGATGATCCCATATCCATTGGTGTTTGACATTAGAGATGGTATGCGGGTGCCAAGTGGAGATTGGGTACACTGAACGGACTCGCCGAGAACTCCCAGATGGTATTATACCTCACGTCAGATGGCAGTTCTCTGGTGACACTGGTACAGCTTAGTCTGTTGACCGGAGATCGTCATAGAGTCTTGTATGTCTCCCATTGTGCTTTGATTTCCACCCTACCACGGCTCTACTGAGTCGTGCAAACAGGTGGTTTTTGGGTACAGTCCCGATTCACATGGAGGCAATGAGCGATAGGAGGGGATTCGTCTCTCCCGGTATTGGGGGTTGATGTTGTGCTATGCTCGACTGGCCATAACAGGAAATCCATGTCCATGGTTGCAGAGATATACTGGTAAGAGTTATCAGTAGTTTCACAAATGTTATGGACCTCACGTCGGCATGACTTATCAAGCTATTGGGGTCTGACGTTTACCACCCCTAGGCGAGATATGCGACATATTAGACGAACAGACCGGACTGTACGGTAAGTGTTACTGGTTGGATTCACAGGAGTGTGAGCGGGCTTGCTTGTCGATCTTCTGATCGCTCAATACCCGGGTTGCCGTTACGTTTAGCATACCGCTTGCGGCTTGTGGGTGTTTGATATGACCATCACCTGCTGCCGGCGTATTGACGAGTCTTTAGAGTCCTACACAGAGGTTTCCTGGCTCAAGCGAAACGAAATAGGAGCGCATATGAGATATGTGCGGGACCGAGAATAATTCATGTATATGATACCATATTCTATTCTCGCGATGAATGTATCGATTGGTTGTATGCGATATAACCTAGTTATCGAATCAAGGATTGATTCGATAAGCCGATACATTGAATATTAGTCGGTCATATGCAATATGACCGGATCGTTAAATCAAGTGTTGATTTAATGATTTAATGCATAATTATATATTTGATATATTACTTTGCATTAACTAGTATTTGTTCACTTTAAATGGATTTTCTCACTTGAAATGCACATTGTATATGTGATATATTTTTGTGCACAAGATTGTATCATGTTTGATAATACATGAATGTTTGGGTGTATGTTTAGTTTAAACCATGGTTATGTTAATGGTTATGGTTTTGTTTATTTATTTATTTATTTATTTATTTATTCATTAATTCTTTTTTAGGGCAAGAATGAAATTGTGGCTTAATTTGTTTCTTTCTTGAAAGTTCATGAAGCTTTGAAGCTTTGACCATTTTGTCTCTTAGCCCTAAACCTAACCATTCAACTTAACCATGGTTTATTCTCTACACCTAACTATGGTTCCCATTATGATAAGTATCATAATATTTCCTATTTTAAAATACTTATCATATTCTTTTTCTTCTTCTTCTTCATCATCAACAAGAAAAAACCTTGCCTCCATCAATGGCAACTTGAGAAAAAGAGTGAGAAATCCAATTCTAAAGTGAACCCACTTCCTATTTCTTCATCCTCTACCACTTGCCAAGTAGTATAAGGTGTTTTCTTCACAAGTATCATTACTTGGTGAAGTTGGAGCTTGATCTTGAGTTGCCTCGACGTAGATCATCTTCGGCATCGAAGTCGACGACCTAGCCCGATCATTCTTTCGATGAAACCACCGCGAGAGTCCGCGATCCGAAAGGTACAGCGGAGGGACTTCATCGTGGAGCTAAGGAAGTGGAGGACCAGATCTACGAAGGTTGTAGTCACTTTCCTTTAGCAATAAAGTTATTCACTTGCTTGCATCGCCTCATTATCTAGTTAACGATCCATATTAGGATTTGTAGGCACATGAAAAAATTTGAATTGTGCATGTTTGATCACTTGTGAGACCTCATTAGTGTGCCTAAGAACCCTACAGTAGTACCAGAGCCTAGCTAGAGCCTTAGGCGATGCGAAGACGGAGTTAGAAGTCCGATCGAACCGAAACCCGAACTCCAAAATGCTCTCTGGACATTTTTTAAAAACTGTTTTTTGTTCCAGATTAAAAATTCTTAAAAAATTATGCAGGAAGTTATAAGAATTATGGTGCAAAACGAAGCTCCTGAATCATCTAAACCGCCGCGGTTCCGCGGCACGAGCATGGCTCGTGCGGCGGTTCCGCGGCCGTACGGTCGCCTCTCTCAGTAATGTTTGCACGGTAATTCCTATATTTTGGTTCTGGATTTTCTGGGATTTTTTAAATCTTACTCAAGAGTTGAGTATTCTGGGTTGTATTGGGAGTTCGTAGATTCGATTGGATTGTCAAACTTTGTCTATGTGTTTTTCCGGGTAATTTTAGAATATGATAAAAAGTTCGACCGAATATAAATACCCACTCATTCCCCTACCGGGAAATTTCCAATTATTGGATTTTTCCGTAGTTTAACGACGTTCTAAGTAGTTCAAGTAACGCGATGGTCCCTCTAGAAGACAACAAACCTTAACTCGATTATGTGACCGTCTTGAACTGCCCTTTGAACCTTAGGGTTTGGGGCAGTACGGCGTGCCACATGTGAGGCGTTGGCTTGACCCTTCTACGGCTGGACAGTTGGTACTGAGGCACGAAGTGAATGTTTTTAAACTTATTTCATGTGTTGAGCTGTTTCGGGAAAACTTGGGTGTTCGATTGTTCGATCGGAAAGTTTAACATTTTCTATTTATCCGGAATGTGATACAATAATTGGAATCCATAAGTAGTTATGAGATAACTGAATGAATGTTATAAACATAGCAGTTTAGTCTCACTTGATCGGTTGCCACGAAATTTTGATGTGATCAAAAGTCCGTCGCAATCACGTAGCGTACACGGATATTCGCCGGTAAACTTAATAGACAGCTACACCCCATAGCCCCGACCAAGTGACTGTAGGAGAACCCCGTCGCCGAAAGCATCCGTTCGGGTGCTCGCGGTAGCGGTGTTCCGCCTTGGTGCACTTCGTCGACGGTAACGGGGGTGCGGCCGTCCACTAAAGTTTACGACGAGCATTCGTTCTGGATGCCGGGAATCTTGTTGAATTGCCCGACTTTATATTGAAAAGTGTTTTCGATATTGAGACTAAAATGCGGGGTTTATAATTGTTAGGCATGTGATGTCTAAGGAATTCATTTGATTAGGCATGCGATGTCTAAAGAGGTTGCGGATTCCAACTGTTGTAGTTTTACATTTTCTTTTCTGTTACAGTAAGTGAAATATGTGATATCGCCGGTTTCGTTGCTATATGTCAACGACAATTGGGATGCGCATATTTACTTACGTTGATGACATGTGATGTTATGTGTTGCTGGATATGTTATATTGGATCGTCGTGTTTGAATAGCCGGGTTTTTTTTATGTGAGACGAGTGTTTTTCATTTTCGTTCATGTAAAAACTTGTACGTAATATTCTTTTATTGGGGCACTTCCAGGTTGCGGATGATGTCACCATTTGTATATTATTTACTTTTCCGCATTAGGATAGACCCAAGGAGGGGAGCACAAGTAACCGGGTCCTAGGGTTCAGTGGGAGACCATCTCGAGGAGTCGAGTCCGGGTCTCCTAACCCTAGAATTGGTAGGGTTGCTTGCCGCTCTCGTAAGGGTCTAGGGGTGTGGGATTGGCTATTCATCACGACCGTGGAATCCGTGTTTTATACTGGCTCGTATTGAAAACACGGACGTGCTATTATATCCAATATTTCATATGATATTTTATGCTGCGTTATCTGTGATGTGATCATGTGATATGTTCAGATAGATATAGTATATAGTATATATGATATATTATATAGACGTTGCTTATGTTTTACACCCGCGCTAGCCCTGCCTCGCTCTGGCGTTAGTTACCTAACCTAACGGTGCAGACGGGACATCGAGGCGAATGCGGACGGCATAAGCGTACGTTATATTTATCTGTGATGTTTAGGTGGTCTTAAATGATAGGATATTCATTAATGAGATTAATGAAAGAAAATAAAACTAAAAGATGTTGTGGAATCGAATTTCAAAATAAAACAGGTAGCTACAGTTCTTGCTTTGCATCGCGGTTTTCATTATAGAATATCCTGCACCTTATTCGATGAGGAAAGGACCAAGATCAGTTCACCGGGTGTGACTCCTTTAGCAATAACTGGCAGATGCTACACTCTCGGTTTGTCTTTTGATTGCTTCTATAGTTTTTGCTTTGCACAGTGATATATATGATATATCCCGCAACTCATTCGACGATGAAAGGGCCGACGATCCCTTCACCGGGAATGACCCCTTTAGCAAAACTAGAAAAGCTTCAAAAACATTCCATTTAAAAACCATTTGATTCCGCAACGAGATCAAGTTCAAAGCGTTAAAGGTTTTCTTAAAAACCATTCGCAATTCGCAACGCTCCGTCATTTTAGGAAGTAGAGTACTTAGTATTCGTGCTACGTTTGTCGACCATAGCCGAGGCGTAGTGTACGGTAGCTAAGTGATGTCTTCCTACACCGCATATGATGCGATTAGTTAGGACATTCATGCTGCTTTGTTGACCTTAGCCAAGGATCATGTGGGTGGGTCTAATTAATGATGAAATGACGGGTAGAACATGACTAGTACCTATGATTTGTTGACCTTAGCCAAGGTCATAGGTGCTAGGGGTAAAAACCTTTATCGGGAGTTTCAAGTGTTGAAATTTGCAATGAGATTGCATACCTTCTATATGATAGTTGGATCCCGATACCCACTGCGAGTAATTGTTACTCCTGCGAGAGTTTTGAACTTTGCAATTAGCCGATCAAGTAGGTGTCTTGAAAGGTGTCAACGGGGTTACGCCTCTGGGAAAACGAGGTTTACATTAATTAGGACCGTGCGAAAGCACGGGGAACCTCCCTCAAAGTACCGACACTGGCCTGGCTGAAATATTGGCGAACTTGTAGAGTGTAATTAATCCCGGCTAGTCTTTCCTTTTAGGGTTTGAAGGAAGATTTGATAAAAACAGCGGGAGCCATCCTGATTAGATAAAATAAGTAACCAATCTGATCTTGCAAGAGCGCACGCAGAGTGTTTTCTTCTCTCTCTCTCCAGGTAGCGACCATATCACGCCTTAATCAAGATAAGAATATGTATATATTGAACAAACCCGCTTGTTATACTGAGCTGGGGAACGTTGGTCCCGCTACAACTTATAATTATTATAAGACAGAGCAGGAAATAGGGGAATACCAGAATTCCTATGCCGCTCAAATGAAGAAAGTTCATATGATGCATCTCCTTCGGGTGTGTTCATTGCAAAGAACTTTTTCTCCGTATCCTCTGCATCCTGGGTATTTGATACCGGATCAGGATCCCAGATATGTAATCTGTTACATAGGGCTACAAAAAGGTAGAAAAACTGAGAACGGATCATAAGTTTCTTGAGACAGAAACCGGGGCAAGTGTTGCAGCCAAGTCTGTAGGTCACTGTCACCCTGTATTACCAATACATTGATTCTGAACAAATACTATTAGATACCGAAGCTGATATACAAAATCATATCAGTCTCTTTATTAGTAAAGAAATGAAAATTTTTTGTATTGATGGATAATGTTTTGAACATTTCCTATATCAAAAGTTGATCGGTTCAGGCACGTTATCTAAAAGCATTGACGTTCTAAATCAAACAACAGTTCCTAGTATACAGAACACACACAAGAAGAGTAGTTCAGAAATGAACGAATCCTTCTTGAGGAATTGTAGACTAGGTCACATCAATGCGACCCGACTGGCTGAAGTTGCATTTTAGATGCATATTTAAATCAGTTTGATTTTACATCTTGTGAAACTTGCCAGTCATGTCACAAAGATTAGATGACCATAGCCCTGTTTATTGGAAACAGAGAAAGAGTTAATGAACTCTTGGGATTGATACATGATGATTTATGTAAGGTCTCCTGTCTACACATGCCAGGACTGGTTCTTTATACTTCATTATATTCTCTGATAATCTCTCAAGATTCAGTTATATGTTCCTGTTGAAACATAAGTCCGAAGCTTTTGAGGTATTCACAGAATATAAGTTGGAAGTAGAGAACCAAAATACGGGTATAAGTGTTATGTCCTATGATAAGATCAGGGAGGAGAATACTTGTGCATGGCATTCCTTGACTATTCTAAAAGAAAATGAGATTCTCTCTCAGTATTACTCCTCTGAATACACCATAGCACAACGGTGTATCAGGGCGGAGCAATCGCACCATATAAGATATAGTGTGCTCTATGATGAGTTCTACTGAGTTACCTGTTTCCTTTTAGGGTTGTGCACTTGAGAAGTTGCATACCTATTGAATAGGGTTCGAATCAAATCAGTGCCTACCACTCCATATAAGATATGGTGTGGGAAGAGCCTATCACTTAAGTAAGTTAAGATTTGGGATTGTCCGACATATGTCAAAAGCAAAATCCGGACAAGATCGAGGTAAAGTCAGTTCTGTAGAACTGGAAAGGTTCCTGCTATACAAAACTGCAGCTGATGATTTGACAGAACCAAAGGATTCAATAGTTCCCGACGAACCTCAGCCTCTCCGCCGATCTGGTAGGGTTCCTCACCTGCCTGAGAGATACTTCGGTTTCTCGATGACAGTGGGAGCGAGGAATGCATCATGAGATGATGACCCAATTAGTTTCGAGCAGGCCATCGAGAGTAGGGACTCTGTAAGAATGGCTGAATGCTGAGCGATCTGAGATGGAATCCATGCACACCAGCAAAGTATGGACTTTGGCTGCTATATCTGAAGGGTTAAATTCCCATTAGGAGCAAGTATATCTTGAGAAGATTACTTGGTGTTGATGGAAAAGTTGAGACTTTCAAAGCTAGACTTGTTAAAGGTTTTTCGTCATCGACCAAGCGTGGATAATGATGAAACCTTTTCCCAGGGACGATGCTTAAGTCCATCCAAATCCTATTTGCCACAGATACATACCATGACTGCGACATCTGGTGGTTGGGTGCCATGACTACTTTTCTAAATAATGATTTAGAAAAGAACGTCTATAAGAACACAGCCAGAGGGCTTCAAAAACAGTGGGAGCAGCAGAAACGTGTGCAAGTTGCTTTACAGAATAAAGCAGGCATCGCACAGTTGGAACGTTTGTTTTGATGTGGTAGTCAAAGTGTTTGACTTCATCAAAATTGTAGATGAACCTTGTATATACAAAACGGTAGTAGAGAGTAAGGTAGTCATCCTCGTATTGTACGTGGACAACATACTCTTGATAGGAAAAGAGTTTCCTTTACTACGATCGGTCGATCTCCTTTTGTAACATGGATTCTCCAATAGGATCAAAGTGATACCTCCTAAATCCTTGTTTTTGGAACTATGAGATAGATCTAAATGGATATTAGGATTCTCACTAGTTGTAGTGAGATGGGATCAGTTGATCCTGGGGAGAATCCCTGGAAACGTTCCAGGGTGATAAATACGACTGAATGTCAGTCACAGGCATTGTCTTTACCCTCGATGGAGGGACGGTATGTTGGAAGAGTTCCAAGCTAGATACCGTGACAAACTAGACGATAAAGGGTGGTAACATCGCTATTAAAGACATTACCAAAGAGGCAGTTTGGGTGTATATTGGTTCATGAGATGAACTAGGTTCCCACCATTGTGTAACAATGGAAGTGTGGCTTTGGCCTAGGAACCCAGGTCCCATCAGTGACCCAGACATATTCTGAGGCAGTATCACCTGATCATGGAGATAGTTGATCTCCAGGGTGATCGAGGTTAGGAGAGTAGACTCAGAGGACAACACGGCGGATCCACTCACAAAGGCCTTTTCCCAAAGAGAGACTTTTAGGAGATGGTTGAGTATTAGATACTACAACTACTGCAACAGATGGCCCTAGTGCAAGTGGGAGATTTTTAGTTATATGTATGCCCTAGAGGCCATTACTGTACATTGGATGTATATTGTGGTGGATGCTGGGACATATATAGGTAGGACTTTCTTGCTCGACATGATAGTACGCTATCTGGTTGCTCTTTATCTTAACATGTATACTTTCTGTCTCTCTGATTACATGTTGATAAAGCCCTTAGGATGTGTACTCGACTTCCAGGACTATGATGTAGATCATACTAGTGGGGCCTGGGTAGTCCATGAGTACATCCTTCAATGTTCCTAGTCGTGGAAATATCGAGACGGGGCATCGATATTCCAGAGTAGACTAGCGTATATCTTCACGACCCATGTGATGGGTGATGGATGATCCCATATCCATTGGTGTTTGACATCAGAGATGGTATGCGGGTGCCCAGTGGAGATTGGGTACACTGAACGGACTCGCCGAGAACTCCCAGATGGTATTATACCTCACGTCAGATGGCAGTTCTCTGGTGACACTGGTACAGCTTAGTCTGTTGACCCGAGATCGTCATAGAGTCTTGTGTGTCTCCCACTGTGCTTTGATTTCCACCCTACCACGGCTCTACTGAGTCGTGCAAACAGGTGGTTTTTGGGTACAGTCCCGATTCACATGGAGGCAATGAGCGATAGGAGGGGATTCGTCTCTCCCGGTATTGGGGGTTGATGTTGCGCTATGCTCGACTGGCCATAACAGGAAATCCCTGGCCATGGTTGCAGTGATATACTGGTAAGAGTTATCAGTAGTTTCACAAATGTTATGGACCTCACGTCGGCATGACTTATCAAGCTATTGGGGTCTGACGTTTACCACCCCTAGGCGAGATATGCGACATATCAGACGAACAGACCGGACTGTACGGTAAGTGTTACTGGTTGGATTCACTGGAGTGTGAGCGGGCTTGCTTGTCGATCTTCTGATCGCTCAATAACCGGGTGGCCGTTACGTTTAGCAGACCGCTTGCGGTTTGTGGGTGTTTGATATGATCATCACCTGCTGCCGGCGTATTGACGAGTCTTTAGAGTCCTACACAGAGGTTTCCTGGCTCAAGCGAAACGAAATAGGAGCGCATATGAGATATATGCGGGACTGAGAATAATGCGTGTATGTGATACCATATTCTATTCTCGCGATGATGTATCGATTGGTTGTATGCGATATAACCTAGTTATCGAATCAAGGATTGATTCGATAAGCCGATACATTGAATATTAGTCGGTCATATGCAATATGACCGGATCGTTAAATCAAGTGTTGATTTAATGATTTAATGCATAATTATATATTTGATATATTACTTTGCATTAACTATTATTTGTTCACTTTAAATGGATTTTCTCACTTGAAATGCACATTGTATATGTGATATATTTTTGTGCACAAGATTGTATAATGTTTGATGATACATGAATGTTTGGGTGTATGTTTAGTTTAAACCATGGTTATGTTATTGGTTAAGGTTTTGTTTATTTACTTATTTATTTATTTATTTATTCATTAATTCTTTTTTGGGGCAAGAATGAAATGGTGTCTTAGTTTGTTTCTTTCTTGAAAGTTCATGAAGCTTTGAAGCTTTGACCATTTTGTCTCTTACCCCAAAACCTAACCATTCAACCTAACCATGGTTTATTCTATACACCTAACTATGGTTGCCATTATGATAAGTATTATATTATTTCCTATTTTTAAATACTTATCATATTCTTTTTCTTCTTCTTCTTCATCATCAACAAGAAAAAACATTGCCTCCATCATTTGCAACTTGAGAAAAAGAGTGAGAAATCCAATTGTAAAGTGAACCAACTTCCTATTTCTTCATCCTCTACCACTTGCCAAGTAGTATAAGGTGTTTTCTTCACAAGTTTCATGACTTGGTGAAGTTGGAGCTTGATCTTGAGTTGCCTCGACGTAGAACATCTTCGGCATCGAAGTCGACGACCTAGCCCGATCATTCTTTCGATGAAACCACCGCGAGAGTCCGTGATCCGAAAGGTACAGCAGAGGGACTTCATCGTGGAGATAAGGAAGTGGAGGACCGGATCTACAAAGGTTGTAGTCACTTTCCTTTAGCAATAAAGTTATTCACTTGCTTGCATCGCCTCATTATCTAGTTAACGATCCGTATTAGGATTTGTAGGCACATGAAAAAATTTGAATTGGGCATGTTTGATCACTTGTGAGACCTCATTAGTGTGCCTAGGAACCCTACATCTTTTGTGTGTGTATTTCATTCTTTTGTTAATATCTAACTAAAAAAAATCACATTCTTTTTCCCTTCCTTTTCTCTGCCTTTCTTTCTTTCTCTCTTCATATCATGGGTACCCCACCTCGCAAAACTTTTTCCGAACTTTGGTACCCACAACCAGACATTACTTCTTACGGTTCTTGCTTTGGCCGAACGTCGAACGATCCCTCCATGCCCAAAATCTCTTTGAAAGATCAGATAGACGCGTTTAGGACAAACACTTGCCCTCCGCAATCCACTTTGTATCAACCTTTTCAACCTCCCCCACCCTCTTATGTTGATACCCCTTTTGCAAGTCGTCCTTTGTCCGTCGCTAAACATATTGAACAATCCTGTAGCCGATCTTTCACTCCTACAGGTTCTTGGGATCAACAATTCCATTTATCCAAATGTTGATCCTGCTTCTGTCCAGCCATTCAACTCCTACCTGTCCTACCCGACATTTGCACCTTCCCTAGACATTGCTTCTGAAGCGCCATTTGTGAGTTTTCAGTATCCAAACAATTTTGAATCTTTTACTGAAACCCCTTCACAACCCATATCTAGTGTGGAACAGTCTTTGGAAGACTTTAGGGTAGCGTCATACCAACAGATGATGGATTTGAATGCGTCCATGGCCGCCCTCATACAACCAAGTGACCCGGTAGCTAGTTTTCAACTAGCTCTAAATTTTCCAATGTACGAAGAGGCGGTAGGACAGGTTGAGAATTTGACTGGAGGAGTGAGATGTACCCCCTTCCGAATCAAGCCTACACGTTTCAACTTGAATCCCACAACTCCGGTTTTGGATGTCTATATAGTGTTCCAAACGATTCATTGATTAATGATAGAACAGATAATGAGTTGTGTGACTTTGTAGTGTTTGATTTGCCCGATTGTGAAGGGTCCTTTTCGAGTGAAACCACACCCAATCCTTTTGACCTCTACACCACCACTCTAGAACCTGAATTGATTAATATCCATGATTTGTTGAGGTGTCTGAGAATATTGATTTTCACTTGATTGAGGATATTGACGCCGGGAATATTTTGGATGATGAACCTGTAGATTTGGCAGAGTTTATCTCTCCAATTCATCACCCTGAGTCATTAACTGTTTTTCCCGAACCCCAGATGCGTCTAGATTTTGATGAAATTTGCATGGATAAGCTGAATTTTGAGGAAAATTTTGAGGATATTTTTTAGGATGAACCAGTTTTAATTGATGAGTCGGATTTTCCAATTCATCCTATTCCTTTCATTGACTGTGTACACCCTCCTGAACCTTTTACCGATAACCTTCCTCAATCACCTACCTCCATCCTTTCCATCATTCCGACCTTGCAAGTAACCGTATCACTTCCATTCCCATTGTCTGGTTTACCAAGTTCGGCGTACCCATGGTTTCTCACGAATCTTGAGGGATTTGACCCAATTTCTCACCATAATGATAGATTAATACAATCCATCTTTTCACATCGATCATTACAAATTGTACTAATTTATTCAATCCATTTCCACCCTCAAGTTCGTATTCCACTTCTTTCTCCCTTCATCCATTCTTCTTCTCATATACCTAGACCGTATACCACTTCTATCTCGATACGGTCTCGCGTATTCTCTCTCTCTTTTCTCTACGCCTTCTTCCACTAACCTGTACATTATAGCGATAAAATCTTTGAATGGTTGGTGCTCACTTTTGGCTTGTGTAAGGCCTTGTATAGTTTGAAACTCTTTTCTTTCCCCCCCGATCCTGAACTTCAACGCTTAACAGTGGAAACAGTGTTTTACTTAAGTTTGGGGGGGAACCTTTTTGTATATATTTTTTGTTTTCCTTTTTTGTTATGTATATAAATTTGTTTTTAGAGAGCGCCGACAATTTTGACCCTCTTGGTTTAGCCTGACAGTGAGGGCACTATAAAAACCCACAAAAATAGAAAATTTCCCAAAAAATATAAAAACTTTGTCGTCAAGTTAGCTAATAAGGTAAATTTGATTTTTATTCTGAAAGTTTAGTTGATATGTTAGAAATAACTACATTCTAGGCTTAGGAATTGAACATCCTAAAAATAACCCTCATTCTGTCTAACTTTGGTAAGTATACGTCCTTACAGTTTTTTTTTGAAAAATAGGTAATCTTGAGTTCAGTTCTTGAGCTAAGTCAAGATGAGGGGAAAGTATTGAAGCTCTACTGAAGGAGAAGTCTGAAAAATAGTTTCTATTCTTGAGTTAAAATTCAGAAAGTATATACCCTACAACTGCACTTACACGCATCTTGAAACTTGGGATAGTAGAGGATACCTAAAAATACTCTTGCCTGAAAACCTAGTATGAAAGAAAAAACGGTATTTAAAGCTAAACACCAAAAGAGCATTATTGAAAAATATATCCGGTCTTGAAAAAGAAAAAAAATGAAAAAAGAAAAATAGAATTAAATCAAGACCTGGAAACTGCTATTTACGCGTTAAAGCTCATACATTCAGTAATCGGCCGTTAGTGCTTCAAGAAGCATTAATAGTCGCATGAAAGGTGTGCAAGCAAATCCGTCCATCCTTAATGAAAAGAAGTAGTATTAGGTATTAGGGCAAGGGTATTATAGCTTGAATTGAATTCTTGAGTGTAGGGGTGCAAATATACATACACGTAGGGGTATACAATCGATGTTTCGATAAAACATAGAAATAAAGAATAAGACTTATGTTTTCTGTAATGTTGATAAAAATCCCTGATTTGAGACCACACTTAAAGAAGGAAAACTCAGGAGATACCAACATCTTTCTAAACTTTTTTGGAACGTATCAGATCTGAGGTTAAATAGAAAGGAGGTGTGAAGCATTAGGGTTGGATATTTCTAACTTAGGATGATAGAGTTTCTAACGTAGATACTAAACTGTAGGAGTAGAATCGATGTTAACTTATGACACTAGCTTAACGGGATTTTGTGGGTGTAATCCGCTGAAAACCCTCAGGAGACAACACTCCTCCTACTAGGGACACCTAGAGGTTTAACGGCTTGTTGCACGAGCTCAGTGCAATCGCCTTCCCTGCGAAAGTGCGGTTAAGACTTTTTTTTGTGAATAATTGGTTTTGCTCGGGACGAGCAAAAGTTAAGTTTGGGGGTATTTGTTCATACCAGAATATTGCATTTAATACCGCCCATTCTTATGCTCATTTGTTTATAGGTAGGCACTCTTGAGCCGTGTTTGCTAGTTAAATGCAGGATACAGGTTCTCAGCCATAAACAGTGAAATTCATGGAAAAACAAAACAAATTCCGGATTACTGCCAACCACAGATAAAACACGGGTCTCCGCTCTCTATCCGTATGTTGCCACACACCAGTTAAAGGGACAAAATGGCAAATTGATGTCATTTTCATGCACAAAGCTCAATGTCAACACAAGATCCAACATATCTACGCGGAGCTCAAGAAAATCATGGCAAAAGATCCACATCAAATCACCTTTTGGTCTGCTGAAAATCTGGAAGAAATGTGAGGGGATTCTGAGAAAAGTACTATGCCACACTGAAGAGGACTACAAAAAAGGGACAACGAAGAAAATTGAAGGCCCAACTCCCTAATAAGGCCGCGGTTCCGCGGCATAAGCGCGCTTAGGCCGCGGAACTGCGGCCATGTGTGCTCCGCACCTGGTCATCTTCTGGGGGCTTTTTTGTAACTTCCTATAGTGCCTGAATGTTGCCCTAGGTTCTCTGTTTCCTGCCAATAAATAGCCCAGAACTTGCCAAGCCATTGGTGTTCATTCTTATGCCCACTTTTTGTTAGTTTTTAGTTTACTTCTTCTTCTTCTTCATCTTTCCTGTTAGTGTATTTGCCCTAGAGCCCATTACTATATCATACTAGTTTGTATATTACTTAATGGAAGCTTGGGATATTCTCCTTGTATAAACAATCTTGCTCAATATAGTAGTATGCTACTTGATTTATTTCTACTTCAATGTATACATGTGTTTATTTTAGTATATCACCTATACATATTAGTGGAGCCCTTAGGATCTTTGCTTGATTACCAGCGTTGTGATGGCAGTCACACTAGTGGGGGCTGGGTAATCTATAAGCACATCCTTATGCAGGTCCCTAGTCGCAGGACTATCGAGACAGGGCATCGATACTCCGGAGTAGACTAGCGTATGCGCTTCTCATCCCAGTGTGGGAGACGGTCTGTCCCACAGCCGTCAGTAAGTCGTACTTGAGATAGTATGCGGGTGCTCGTTGGGTTACGAGTACACTGGACTGGACTCGTCGGGAACTGTTGGTTGGTACTATACTTATCGTCAGTTATCAGTTCCCAGGTGACATGAGTACAGCTTAGTCCGGTGACTTGACACTGTCACTTCGCCTCGAGTGTGTTCCCACTGCACTTAGATTACTACACTACCACGGCTCAAAGGAGTCGTGCAAACAGGTAGTAGTTGGGTGCAGTCCCGAAGCACTTGGAGGCAGTGACGTTTGACAGGATTCGTCTCTCCCGGTATTGGGGGTTGACATCGTGCTATGTCTAGGAGAGCCATTACACAAGTAGTCCCTGGCCCGGGCAAGCGAGATATACTGGTAGGTTTCCAGTGTTATCTCAGGGTGTTCTGGGCTTCACTCCGACACGACTTGTACCGCTATTGGGGGACTGACATTTACCGACCCTAGGCCTACCATGCGATGTATCAGACGAACAGACCGGACTGTATAGAGATTGTCACAGTCAGACTCAGTAGGAGTTCAGATGGGTTTCACCTCGTCAGTCTTCTTGTCGGCATCTACCTGGGGACCGTTACGCACAGCTAGTGCCGCTTGCGGTCTGTGGTTAAACCCACTGCCAGCGTAGTGTCGAGTCTTTAGATTCCCACACACAGAGCTATTCTCCTTTAGGCAAAAGAGTAGAGGTCGCATGGTTTTGCGACAGGTCGCATGGTTTTGTGACAGGGTTTTGTCACATCCATGCACTTGTGCACATACAGTGTCCGGACAGTTAACACTAGCGGGCTTTGGTTTAAGCCAGATCCTAGTGTACGTTTTGGGATTGGTTTTATCTCGTTTGTATTCGTGTTCCTCGGAACGCGGATGCGGGTGTGTATGCACAGTTGGCAGAGAGACAGAGGCAGAGTATTCTCATTGGGGTTGTTGACTGTTGACCATTGACTTTTTCTTAACCCTAATGAGAATAAGATATATGATTAAAATTAATATTAATTAAGTATTATAGTAACATGGTTGTTGAGGGGTTGACATTGTTGACTTGTTGACTTTGTTGACTAGGTTGGACTAGTTGACTATCATCATGACAATGGCTATCATTCCATAGCAAAGACTTTTGCTTGCTTGTTTATTTATGCAAAATTAGTGCATGAAATGATATAGCCATTTTGACTTAAACCATCACACAATACTTGATTATTATTTTTGTTATGATGGCTTTTGGATTTTGAGAGGTTGGATGAGAAAAGAGAGGCTCATTCTTTCATTTGCTTTCTCTCTGTTGAGCTCTCTATTCTAAAGCTCTCCCTCTTCCTCTTGCTTTCTCTAGCTCAAGTCAAACCATTCTCATTCTTTTTACTGGGATACGAAGGGAAAAGCAAAAGCAACAAAGATAGCGGGGAAGCTTATAGGGAAGGAAGAGTGCTTTTTCTGTCATAAGAGTGGTCACTGGAAGAAAGATTGCAGGGCTTGGAAAGCCAGAACACAGGATCTGAAGCAAGTTGCGGCTTCAGCTTCAGGTGTGTATGTTATTGAAAACTGTCTAGCAATAAACTCTACTTCCTGGGTATTGGATACCGGATCAGGATCTCATATCTGTAATTCTTTGCAGGCGTTGAGAAACCGTAGGGTTTTGAAGGCAGGTGACATGACCCTCAAAGTTGCAAACGGAGTTGGCATGGATGCTAAGGCCGTGGGGGACTATCACCTGAGGTTGTCAGATGGACACGTTTTGGTTTTGCGTAATTGCTATTTTGTACCGAACGCAACTTGGAATATCATTTCTGTATCTTTGATTTCTAAAGAATGTTATGAATTTGCGTTTGTAAGTAATGTTGTAAACATTCACCTTAATCAAGTTCTGATTGGGTCAGTTACATTAAGCAATGGTATATACGTACTAAACCAACCACAAATTTTCAATCTCCAGAATACAAACAAAAGAAAGTCTCCGGAAATAAATCAGACTTTCTTCTGGCATTGTAGACTGGATCACATCAATGAGAGAAGGTTGACGAAGTTACATACAGAAGAATATTTGAATCCGTTCGAATATCAATCGTATGCCACTTGTCAATCCTGTCTCAAAGGAAAGATGACAAAGACTCCGTTCACTGGACACGGAGTAAGAGCGAGCGAGCTCTTGGGACTCGTACACAGCGACGTGTGCGGTCCAATGTCTACACATGCGTGAAGCGGTTATTCTTACTTCATTACTTTTACGGATGACTTTTCTGTTAGTGTATATGCCCTAGAGGCCATTACTGTATTATACTAGTTTGTATATTACTTAATGGAAGCTTGGGATATTCACCTTGTATAAACAATCTTGCTCAATATAGTAGTATGCTACTTGGTTTGTTTCTACTTCAATGTGTACTTGTGTTTATTTCAGTATATCACTTATACGCATTAGTGGAGCCCTTAGGATCTTTGCTTGATTACCAGCGTTGTGATGGCAGTCACACTAGTGGGGGCTGGGTAATCTATAAGCACATCCTTATACAGGTCCCTAGTCGCAGGACTGTCGAGATAGGGCATCGATACTCCGGAGTAGAATAGCGTATGCGCTTCTCATCCCAGTGTGGGAGATGGTCTGTCCCACAGCCATCACTACGTCGTACTGGAGATAGTATACGGGTGCTCGTTGGGTTACGAGTACACTGGACAGGACTCGTCGGGAACTGACAGGTTGGTATTATACCTATCGTCAGTTATCAGTTCCCAGGTGACATGAGTACAGCTTAGTCCGCTGACTTGACTCTGGCACTTCGCCTCGAGTGTGTTCCCACTGTACTTTGATTACTACTCTACCACGGCTCAAAGGAGTCATGCAAACGGGTAGTAGTTGGGTACAGTCCCGAATCACTTGGAGGCAGTGACGGTTAGACAGGATTCGTCTCTCCCGGTATTGGGGGTTGACATCGCGCTGTGTCTAGGAGAGCCATTACACGAGTAGTCCCTGGCCAGGGCAAGCGAGATATACTGGTAGGCTTCCAGTGTTATCTCAGGGTGTTTTGGGCTTCACTCCGGCACGACTTGTACCGCTATTAGGGGACTGACGTTTTACCGCCCCCTAGGCCCGACATGCGATGTATTAGACGAACAGACCGGACTGTACGGAGACTGTCACATTCAGACTCGGTAGGAGTTCAGATGGGGTTCACCTCGTCAGCCTTCTTGTCGGCATCTACCTGGGGACCGTTACGCACAGCTAGTGCCGCTTGCGGTCTGTGGTTAAACCCACTGCCAGCGTAGTGTCGAGTCTTTAGAGTCCCACACAGAGGGTATTCGCCTCTGGGCAAAACAGAGTAGAGGTCGCATAGTTTTGCGACAGAGTTCGTTCTCATTCGCGCATTTGTGCACGTTTGGAGTCCGGACGGATTTTACTGGCTGGCTTTGGTTTGAGTCAGATACTGGTATATGTTTTGGGGTTGCTTTTATCTCTCAGTATTCATGTTCCTCGGAACAAGAATGCAGGTGTGTATGCACAGTTGTTTGAGGAGGAGGAAGAGGACTTTCATTAGGGTTTCGGAACGGGTGCGTATGCACAGTTGACAGTCGTCTTTTTCCAAACCCTAATGGATTTATGTTATATCAATTAATAATATTAATAAAATGAAATTGTGTCATGGTTGGATTTTGTTGACTAGTTGACCATGGTTGACTTGTTGACCATGGTTGAAGTTTTGACCATCATCATTACAAAAGAAAGATGCTCTTTGATTCTAGCATTTTCATTTAATGTTTGAAATGATAATGGTCATTCCTAAACCTTCCATCAACTATTTCATTTTCATTGTTATTATTAATTTGATAATTCTTTTTCTTTTGGTATTATGGTTGCAAGAAAGAAAAAGATAGCTCATTCTATGATTTAGCTTCTCTCTCCTCACTTGATCTTCTTCTTCCTCTAGCAAAATGAGAATCCTTCTCATGTGTTGAGAATCCCTCTCCTTAAAAGAAAAGCACCCCTTAGACACACTCTACACACTCTAGGATCAAAGGTTTAGCAAGCCGAAGATTCTAGCTCTCTCAATGTTCGAGAAAGAGCCCGAAGGTTGAACCCTCAGGTGGATCCAACTTTGACGGAAGAAGGCAACGAGGAAGAACCATCAACCTCTACAAGTTTTCAAGAAGAAGGAGTTCAAGTTAGGTATAACCATCATTCCGAGTAGATAACTCTCTTTAGCTTGTTTGCTAGTTTAGTTTAGAAAAGATCCCGACTTTGTTAGTCCATGTTGCCCCATGCGCTAAAAATTTGATTTTTATACCGTTTCCGCCTCCCCGTAAGAACCGGGGGGTCGCAACGTGGACTTACAGTGGTATCAGAGCCTAACTAAACTTAAACTAGCTTTGTAGTAAAGTGTATGGAAGTTCGATCGAGGAAAATCGCAAAACCGGAAAAACCAAAACCCTAAGTTTCTGTTGAAATTTTTTGTGCTCTAAATGTAAAAAGTTTTACTCCTAAAATCGGCTCAGGGTTTTGTGAAAACACCCACGAAATACGATCCCATGATTCCTTCAAAGCACCGCGGTTCCGCGGCAATGGGTGGCTTAGGCCGCGGAACCGCCGCCGTTTTGTCTCTTCTTCTGGTTCTGTTTCGTGCAGTGTTCTTCTGGTAGGGTTTTGGGATTTTTAAGATATGTCATTTGTGCCCAGATTTTCCAGAAAAGAAATTTGCTTTTGGGGGCCTATAAATCCGTATTTTTATCGAACCTCACTACACTTTGACTATGTTGGTTATATCTGTGATGTTTGTATGTATTGAACGTCGGCTAATCGCTATAAGTCGATTAGTCGGGGTTATACATCAATGTGATCTGTGTTTGATATTGGAATGTGTATATGAATTTGTTGGACTGTCGCGGGTGAATAGCCGGGGTGGATGTGAGATGAGCTTTTGTTTTTCTTTCATTCATTTGTAACATGTAAATTGATGTAATATTATTATTTGTTTGGCCGCACAACCGGGTCTGGGTTGTAGCCGTCATTGTATAATTCTTTTTACTGTTTTTGCTCCTAGGATAGACCCATGTAGGGGTGCACAAACTGCCGAGTACTTGGCGGGTAGTTTGCCACACCCGTAGAGGTCTTGGGTGGGGTATTGGCTATTCACCGCGACCGTGTAATCCGCTTTTCGTTGCAGGCTCGAACGGATTGCGGATTCCTAGTATATCCAATGTATTCATCTGTGATCTGTAATGTCTATCATTGCTATATTTATAACTATTTAGGCGTTGCTTATGTTTTACAGCCGCGTTGGCCCAGCCCCCGCTCTGTCGTTAGTTAAGTAACCTAACGGGTGATGACGGGGCCCCGTGGCGAATGCGAATGGCATAAGCGTACGTCATATTTTGGTTGTTTTCTGCAATGGTAGGATTAAATGATGGAACACATTACAAGAACTAATGCAAGAATATCACGCATTAAAAGAACTAACGCAAGATAATAAACCAAGTTAAAATCGTTGGAACACTTTCGAAAAACCACTCGGTTCTTTTCAAAACTAACTTTTAAATGCGGAGCTTGAGCCACTCCTTCTAAAAGCTATCTCGTTCCATCGATTATATCAAGTTCACTACGTTCACGGTTTCGCCAAAACCATTCGTAGACCTCCGTCGTTTCACATGAATAGTCAATAGTATTCAAGCTGTGTTTGTTGGCCAAAGTCAAGGCATAGTGATTGGTAGCTATTGGGTATTCATGTGCAGCATAGATAGATGCGTTGGTTTGGAACAGTCGTACTGCCTTGTTGGCCAAAGTCAAGGGTAGGTACGGGTGGATTCAAATTAACCTGGAGAACGACGGTTAGAACTTGACATGTGACTTATGATTTGTTGGCCAAAGTCAAGGTCATAAGAGCATGGGGCAGAAATCCACATCGGGAGTTTCATAAGTACTGAAACTTGCTAGATTTGCATACCATTTGGAGTGTGGTGATTCTGGTAGGATTTCTTCAGTTTCATCACGCGATGATATTTAGATCCCGATCCTACTTTGAGTATATGCTACTCCTCGGGAAATTTCTCACTAAACGATCAATGCTATAAACCTAGTAGATGCCTAGAAAGGTGTTAGAGGGGCTACGCCCCCAGGGAAAAGAGGTTATTTAATTAAGGAACTTCGCGAAAGCGTTGGAAAACCTCCCTCGAAGTACCGACACTGGCCTGGCTGAACGGTTAAGCAAGTATTGTGCGGTGGGATTGATCCCGACTAGTTCTTCCTTTATGGTTTGAGGAGGGATTCGAGAGACAGTGGGAGTCATCCTGTTTAGAAAAACTAAAAACCATTCTAAACTTGCAAGAGCATTGTGCTAAAGTGTTTCTTCTCTCTCTCCTAATTGCAGCGACCATTCGACATGACTGGACTTAAGTTACTTCTAGATAAAAACATACTGACAGGGCCAAACTACAAAGATTGGTTCAGGAATGCCAAAATGGCAATCACTTACGACAAGTTGGGGTATCTTCTTACCACCAAAGCTCCCCCCGTCCCAGGTCCCACCTCCAACGCTGCGGATAAAGAAATCCGTAAGACTTGGGAGATTGATTGCGCGAAGGCCAGGTGCCTCGTGCTTGCCTCAATGGACAATGAACATTAGAGGAGGCACGAGAATATGGATTTGGAATCCATATTTCTTCATACAAAAGAACTGTATGGAGAGCAGTCTCGTATCGCAAGATACGAAGTGTCGAAGAAGTTGTTTTCGGCAAAGTTGGCCGTCGGATCATCGGTAGCGGACCACGTGCTTAAGATGATTGGCTACATTGAGGAGCTCGCGGAACTTGGGACCACGTTGGAAAGTGAACTCTATACGGATTTAATTCTCCAGTCCCTTCCATCCACTTACGCCAAGTTTATACTGAACTTCAACTTACAAGAAAAGGAAGTTGAACTTTCAGAACTCCTCAACATGCTGAGGAGCGCAGAGGGCACCCTACAGAAAGGTAGGGAAACACCCGCTTTGTTTGTAGGAGGATCTTCTTCCTCTAGGTCAAAGGAAAAAGCCAAGGGAAAGAGGAAGAAAGCCCCCGCCAAACCAAGAGGCGGTGTTAGTAAAGTGGGTACGAAGGGAAAGGAAAAGGCAACAATGATTGCGGGGAAGCTTGTGGGAAAGGAGGAATGCTTCTATTGTGATAAGAGTGGACACTGGAAGAAAGATTGCAGGGCTTGGAAGGCCAGGACACAGGAACTGAAGCAGGTTGCGGCTTCAGCTTTAGGTGTGTATGTTATTGAAAACTGTCTTTCTATAAACTCTACTTCCTGGGTATTGGATACCGGATCAGGATCTCATATCTGTAATTCTTTGCAGGCGTTGAGAAACCGTAGGTTTTTGAAGGCAGGTGACATGACCCTCAGAGTTGCAAACGGAGCTAGCATGGATGCTAAAGCCGTGGGGGACTATCACCTGGGAATGACAGATGGGCATGTTTTGGTTTTGCGTAATTGCTTTTTTGTACCCAACGCAACTTGTAATATCATTTCTGTATCTTTGGTTTCTAAAGAAGGTTATGAATTTGCGTTTGTAAGTAATGTTGTAAACATTCACCTTAATCAAGTTCTGATTGGGTCAGGTACACTGAGCAATGGTATATACGTGTTAAACCAACCACAGATTTTCAATGTCCAGAATACACACAAAAGAAAGTCTCCAGATATTAATCAGGCTTTCTTATGGCATTGTAGACTGGGTCACATCAATGAGACACGGTTGACTAAGTTACATAAAGAAGGATACTTGGATCCATTCGAGTATCAGTCTTATGCCACTTGTGAATCTTGTCTCATGGGAAAGATGACAAAGACTCCGTTCACTGGACACGGAGAAAGAGCGAGCGAGCTCTTGGGACTCGTACACAGCGACGTGTGCGGTCCAATGTCTACACATGCGCGAAGCGGTTACTCTTAATTCATTACTTTTACGGATGATTTTTCAAGGTACGGTTATGTCTTCTTAATGAAACATAAGTCCGAAGACTTTGAAAAGTTCCAGGAATATAAGAATGAAGTAGAGAAACAGACTGACAAAAGTATCAAGATTCTAAGATCGGATCGAGGTGGAGAATACTTAAGTGCCGAGTTCCTGAATTATTTAAAAGAGAACGGAATTCTCTCTCAGCTAACTCCTCCATACACTCCGCAATACAACGGTATATCGGAGAGACGGAACCGAACCCTATTGGATATGGTACGGTCCATGATGAGCAACGCTGAGTTACCGCGATCATTCTGGGGGTATGCGTTAGAATCAGCTGCGTACCTTTTGAACCGAGTTCCTACTAAGACTGTGCCTACTACACCATATGAGATGTGGAGTGGGAAGATACCCTATCTTAAGCACATTAAGACATGGGGATGTCCAGCTTTTGTTAAAAAGCAGCATGCGGACAAGCTCGAGGCACGCTCAGTACAGTGCAAGTTCGTGGGATATCCAAAGAACTCCAAGGGATATTTCTTCTACTGTGAAGAGGAACAAAAAGTTCTTGTTTCTCGTCATGCCTACTTCTTGGAAACTGAGTTTTTGGAAAACCAGATAAGAGGGAGCACAGTAGAACTGGAAGAAATTCCAGAACCACAAACCATTACTGAAAGCTTAGAGGAACCAGAGGGTTCGAAAGAACAGGACATTCCTACGCCGCTCCGCAGGAGTAGTAGGCAGTCTCATCCGCCCGAGAGATACTACGGTTTTCTAATAGACGGGGATAGAGAGGATTGCATCATAGATTATGATGAGCCTACTAGCTTCCAGCAGGCCGTTCAGAGCGTTGACTCGGTAAAATGGCTGGATGCAATGCGGACCGAAATGGAGTCCATGTACACCAACAAAGTATGGACGTTGGACATTGCTCCAGACGGGGTAAAACCCGTAGGATGCAAGTGGATCTTCAAAAGGAAGATTGGTGTAGATGGACCGGTTGAGACCTATAAAGCTAGACTTGTAGCAAAGGGTTTCCGTCAAAGACCTGGTTTGGACTATGACGAAACCTTTTCCCCAGTGGCTATGCTGAAATCCATTCGGATCCTTCTTGCCATTGCTGCCTTCCACGATTATGAGATTTGGTAGATGGACGTAAAGACCGCTTTTCTAAATGGAAATTTAGAGGAGCGTGTCTATATGGATCAGCCAGAGGGTTTCATTCAGAGTGGGAGCAGTGGAAAGGTGTGCAAGTGTTAGTGTTTATGCCCTAGAAGGCCATTACTGTATCATACTAGCTTGTATATTACTTAATGGAAGCTTGGGATATTCACATGTATATAACAGTCTTGCTGAACATGGTAGTATGCTACTTGGTTTTTCTATCTTAATATATGAGTGTACGTATTGATAGAGCTCTTAGGATCTTGCTTGTCTACCAGCGTTGTGATGGCAGTCACACTAGTGGGGGCTGGGTAGTCTACAAGCACATCCTTATTCAGGTCCCCGGTCGTTGGATTATCGAGACAGAGCATCGATACTCCGGAGTAGACTGGTGTGTACGCTTCTCATCCCAGTTGGGGAGATGGTCTGTCCCACAGCCGTCAGTACGTCGTACTGGAGATAGTATACAGGTGCTCGTTAGGTTACGGGTACACCGGACAGGACTCACAGGGAACTGTTGGTTGGTTTGATACCAGTCGTCAGTAAACAGTTGCCAGGTGACATGAGTACAGCGTAGTCCGCAGACTTGACACTGCTACTTCGCCTCGAGTGTGTCCCACTGTTCTTAGATTGCTACCCTACCACGGCTCAAAGGAGTCGTGCAAACAGGTGGCAGTTGGGTGCAGTCCCGAGCACTTGGAGGCAGTGGCGGTTAGACAGGATTCGTCCCTCCCGGTATTGGGAGTAGATATCGTGCTGTGTCAGAGAGCCATTACGCAAAGTCCCTGGCCAGGGCAAGCGAGATTTGCTGGTAGGTTCCAGTAGTTTCTCAGGGTGTAATGGGCTTTACTCCGACACGACTTATACCGCTATTAGGGGACTGACGCTTGCCGCCCCCCTAGGCCCGATATGCGATAGTCTTGGACGAACGGACCGGACTGTATGGAGATTGTCACATCAGACTCAGTAGGAGTTCGGATGGGTTTACTCATCGGCCTTCTTATCGACAACTACCTGGGGACCGTTACGTACAGCTAGTGCCGCTTGCGGTCTGTGGTTAAACCCACTGCCAGCGTAGTAGTCGAGTCTCTAGAGTCCCACACAGAGAGTTTCCTACTCCAGGCGAAACGATATAGAGGTTGCATGGTTTTGCGACAAAGGGTTCGGACGCATACGTGCGTTTACGCGCGTACGACTTTCGGACAGTTTTTACCAGTCGGCTTTGGTTTAAGCCAGTTACTGGTATCCGGTTATTGGATTTTTACAGTCTAAAGTTTTTCCGTATTTTTACGGATCGGAGGGGCGTTCTCGTAATTACTCGAGAAGCTTCTAGAAGATGTGACTAAGGAGGTTTCTTTTGGATAAGAGAGTGAGTCATGGTGGTGATTCATTCATTTCATTAATGCACATTTATTGCTTAATGACTCATGCTAATGAATCATCACTAGATATTTCATGAAGCATGCTTATTCATTTCTTTTTATTCATTATTGAAAAATAAGAATGCTTCATAATATTATGATACACTCTCTCTCTTCTCTCATTATCTTATCTCATATTCTCTCTCCTCAAGTTCTCATCTTCAAGATACTAACCTTAATCCTCATGTGTTGAGAACAAAGGTTTAGTTAGACTTAAGCATCCATAACCTTAATTCTATATCATCCTTCCATCTTTGATTAGCAATCAAAGTTGCTTAGTTGCCTCAAGCTTAGAGGTTTAGCTTGGAGTTTCGCTCTCGGGTGGATCATCTACTACCTAGAGAAGGTCGAGGAGAACAAAGGAGGACACAAAGACGAAGGACTTGTTTCGATCAGTATAATCCCTTAACACTTTAGTTTAGTTTAGCTATGTGTTTGGTTATTATTTGTTTAGCTTCGATTCAAGCGGTTAGTCGATGTTCGTTGTTTAAACTTGATCGTTTTTTGAAAATTCCGCCTCCCCATAAGTACTGGGGTGTACTACATCGACTTACAGTGGTATCAGAGCCTCGCTAAACAATAAATAACCTAGTTGCAAATTTGTACGAATTTCGAACGGAAAAACGAAGCCGGAAAACCCTAATAAAAATCAGTTTCTGTCGAATCCAAAATGATGTCCAAAAATTTTTCAGGGATGTTCAGAAAGCTTGACATGGGTCCAGGAGAACACCCAAGAAAATTGGGCCCATGACTCGGCTAAAGCGCCGCGGAAGCGCGGCGGATCCCACCGATCCGCCGCGGTTCCGCCGCCGAGTTGCCGAGTCATGATCCCAAATTTTTTGTGTGGGTCCCCTGTGATATTTAGTGTTTTCTGGAATATTTAATTATTGCTCAGGTTACTGTTTAACAGAGCAGATTTTGGAGCAATATTGATGTTGTTTATTCGATCGAATTGTACAGTATTTGCATATGGGATTATATCTGTGATTGTTTAATGTGTTCGTAAACCTCCCCCAACTGCTAGTATGTCGGTTGGCAGGGGGTTGCACATTTCTGAAATGGTTATATCTGTTTGTGCATATAAACTGTATTGGACTGTTGTGGTGTATAGCCGGGGTTAGCAATGGGTTACTGTTTAATTCATTTGTTGTAAATGTAATTTGTTGTAATATTATTTTTGCGGGGCACTTCCAGGTTGCGGTTGTAGCCACCGTTGTATTATTTCATTTTACTGTTTTTGCTCCTAGGACTGACCCAAGGTGGGGTACACAGACTGCCGGGTGGGTAGTTTGCCGTACCCGTAGGGGTCGAGGGTGGGGTAACGGCTATTCATCACAACTGTGTAATCTGTCTTTTCTTGCAGGCTCAAAAGAAATACAGATTGCTTGCAAATCCAATATTGTTTATCTGTGTTCTGGAATGAATATCATTGCGTCAGACGAATGTAAAATATCTATATTTATTGTAGCTATTTAGACGTCACTTATGTTTTACACCCGCGCTAGCCCAGCCCCCGCTCTGTCGTTAGTTAAGTAACCTAACGGGTGATGACGGGACCCCGTGGCGAATGCGGATGGCATAAGAGGACGTTGTATTTTCGTTGTTTTCTGCAATGATAGGTTAATGATGGGACGCATTATCTATAATGCAAAGTAAAACAAACCAAAGTTTAAATCGTTGGAACAATTTAAAAGAAACCACTCGGTTATTTTTAAAACAGATATTTTTAAATGCGGAGACTTAACCACTCCTTTTAAAAGCTATCAGGTTCCTTCGGTTATATCAAGTTCACTACGTTCACGGTTTCGCCAAAACCATTCGTAGCCCTCCGTCATTTCATCTGGGTATTCAGTAGTATTCAAGCTATGTATTTTGACCTAACGCCAAGGCATAGTGTTTGGTAGCTGCTGGATATTCATTTGTTGCATAGATAGATGAGTTAGTTTGGGACAGTCGTATTATCATTTTGGCCGAACGTCAAGGATATATACGGATGGGTTCAAATTGACAAGATAATGATGGGTAGAACTTGACATGTGACTTATGACATTTTGATCTAACGCCAAGGTCATAAGAGCATGGGGCAAAAACTTATAACGGGAATTTCTAAAGAAACTGAAATTTGCAAAGAGATGCATACCATTTGGAGTTTGATGAATGTTGGTAGGATTCCTTCAACATTATCATACGATGATATTTGGATCCCGATCCTACTGTGAGTATATGCTACTTATCAGGATATTCGTCGCTTAACGATCAATGCTATAAACCTAGTAGGTGTCCAGAAAAGTGTCAGCGGGGTTACGCCCCCAGAGAAAAGAGGTTACTTAATTAAGGAACTTCGCGAAAGCGTTGGAAAACCTCCCTCGAAGTATCGACACCGGCCTGGCTGAACGGTTAAGCAAGTATTGTACGGTGAGAATAGTCTTGGCTAATTCTTCTTTTATGGTTTGAGGAAGGATTCGAGAAACAGTGGGAGCCATCCAGTTTAGATAAACTAAAAACCACTCTAAACTTGCAAGAGCATCATGCTAAAGAGTTTTCTTCTCTCTCTCCTAATTGCAGCGACCCTGAAAATGACTGGACTTAAGTTAATTTTAGAGAAAAATATACTGACGGGGCCAAACTATAAAGATTGGCTGCGGAATGTCAAGATGGCCTTGACCTACGACAAATTGGGGTACATCCTCACCGCTACGGCACCTGCTGTCCCTGGTCCCAAATCCAGTAATGCGGATAAGGAAATCCGCAAAACCTGGGATTTAGATTGCGCGAGAGCCAAGTGCATCGTGCTTGCCTCGATGAACAATGAACATCAGAGGAGGCACGAGGATATGTCCTTAGATGGCATATTTCTCCATACAAAGGAACTTTTGGAGAGCAATCTCGTATAGCAAGATACGAGACCTCAAAGAAATTGTTTCGAGCGAGGTTGGCTGTCGGGTCATCGGTAGGTGAACATGTCCTACAGATGATTGGCTATATAGAAGAGCTCGCAGACCTTGGGACGACTTTGGATAATGAGCTCTATACAGACCTTGTTCTCCAGTCCCTTCCTCCCACCTACGCCCAGTTTATCCTCAACTTCAATCTTCAAGGAAAAGAAGTTGAACTTGCGGAACTCCTGAACATGTTAAGGAGTGCAGAGGGCACCTTGCAGAAGGCAAGGGAAACACCCGCTATGTTTGTTGGCGGTGCATCTTCTTCCGGGTCCAAGGCTAGGGCCAAAGGAAGGAAGAAGAAGGCCGCACCCAAACCTAGAGGAGGTGTTAGTAAGGTGAGAGGGAAGGGAAAGCAAAAGAAAGCAGTACCGATAGTTGGCCAGGATGAGTGCTTCCATTGTCACAGGAAAGGGCACTGGAAGAAGGATTGCAATGCGTGGAACGCCAAGAACCAGGAACCGAAGCAGGCTGTGGCTTCGACTTCAGGTGTGTTTGTAATTGAGAATTGTCTGTCGATCAACTCTACTTCCTGGGTATTGGATACCGGGTCAGGATCTCATATTTGCAATTCATTGCAGGCACTGAGAAACCGTAGAGTGCTGAAGGAAGGTGATATGATCCTCAGGGTTGCTAACGGAGCTAGCGTGGGAGCTGCGTCCGTCGGGGATTATCACCTAGGATTGACGAGTGGACACATTTTGGTTTTACATAACTGTTATTTTGTACCCAGCTTAACGTGTAATATCATATCAGTTTCCTTGTTATCAAATAAAGGTTATGATTTCACGTTTGTAAGAGATGTTGTCAACATCCACCTTAATCATGGTTTGATTGGGTCCGGTTCTCTAAATAACGGCATATATGTGTTAAACCAACTCCAAATTTTCAATGTCCAGAACACACTAAAAAGAAAGTCTCCAGATTTAAATAAAGCTTTCTTATGGCATTGTAGACTGGGTCACATCAATGAGAGAAGGTTGACTAAGTTGCATAGAGAAGGATATTTGGACACGTTCGAATATCAAACTTATGATACTTGTCAATCTTGTCTCAAAGGAAAGATGACAAAGACTCCATTCACTGGACAAGGAGTAAGAGCGAGCGAGCTCTTAGGACTCATACACAGTGATGTATGCGGTCCAATGTCTACACATGCGAGAGGTGGTTTTTCCTATTTCATTACTTTCACGGATGATTACTCAAGATACGGATTCATTTATCTGATGAAACATAAATCCGAGGCTTTTGAGAAATTCTAAGAGTATAAGAATGAAGTAGAAAACCAAACCGGCAAAAGTATAAAGACACTTAGATCTGATCGAGGTGGTGAATACTTGAGTGCCGAGTTCCTAGGTTACCTAAAAGAGAAAGGAATTCTCTCTCAGCTTACTCTTCCGTACACTCCACAGCATAACGGTGTGTCGGAGAGACGGAATCGAACCCTATTGGATATGGTACGATCCATGATGAGTAATGCTGAGTTACCGCGATCTTTCTGGGGACATGCGCTAGAATCAGCGGCATATCTTTTGAACATGGTACCTACCAAGACTGTGCCTACCACTCCATATCAGATGTGGAGTGGGAAGAAACCCCATCTACAGTATATAAAGATTTGGGGATGTCCAGCTTTTGTTAAAAAGCAGCATGTGGACAAGCTCGAGGCACGATCAGTAAAGTGTTTGTTTGTGGGATATCCAAAGCACTCCAGGGGATATCTATTCTATTACGCAGAGGAACAGAAGGTATTTGTTTCTTGTAATGCCCATTTTCTAGAACATCAGTTTTTAGAAAAGGAATCAAGTGGGAGCGAAATAGAACTGGAAGAAATTCCAGAACCACAAACTGCTACTGAAAGTTTGGTAGAACCAGAGGTTCAAGAAGAACAGAACATTCCCGCACCCCTCCGCAGGAGTAGTAGGCCGTCTCATCCGCCTGAGAGATACTACGGTTTTCTCATAGACGGGGATAGAGAGGATTGCATCATAGATGATGATGAACCTGCTGACTTCCAGCAGGCCATCCAGAGCGGCGACTCGGTACGATGGCTAGATGCAATGCGGACCGAGATGGAGTCCATGTACACCAACAAAGTATGGACTTTGGACTTTGCTCCAGATGGGGTAAAACCCATAGGATGCAAATGGATCTTCAAGAAAAAGATTGGTGTAGATGGACAGGTGGAAACCTATAAGGCTAGACTTGTTGCAAAGGGTTTTCGTCAAAGACCTGGTTTGGACTATGACGAAACTTTTTCTCCAGTGGCTATGCTCAAATCCATTCAGGTCCTTCTTGCTATTGCTGCCTTCCATGATTATGAAATCTGGCAGATGGACGTAAAGACGGCTTTTCTGAATGGAAATTTAGAAGAGAGCGTCTATATGGATCAGCCAGAGGGTTTCAATCAGAGTGGGAGCAGCGGGAAAGTATGCAAGCTGCTTAAGTCCATTTACGGACTAAAGCAAGCATCGCGGAGTTGGAACATCTGTTTTGATGAGACAGTCAAAGAATATGACTTTATCAAAAATCCAGATGAACCGTGCATATATAGTAAAGTTGTGGCCAGAAGTGTCGTATTCCTCGTCTTGTACGTGGATGACATTCTATTGATAGGAAATGACATTCCTATGCTACAATCTGTCAAAGGATTCTTGTCACACAGGTTCTCCATGAAAGACCTGGGTGATGCCTCTTACATTCTGGGGATCCGGATCTATCGTGATAGATCCAAGAGGATGTTGGGACTTTCGCAGTCCAGGTATATCGACACTGTACTGAAAAGATTCAGTATGGAAGATTCTAAGCGCGGTAATCTACCGGCTTGTCACGGAATCACCCTCTCCAAAGAGATGTCTCCCAAGACTGATTTGGAAAGGGAACGCATGTCTATTATACCCTACGCTTCTGCGGTAGGCTCTATAATGTATGCGATGTTGTGTACCAGACCAGATGTAGCTTACGCACTAAGCGTGGTAAGCCGGTATCAGTCAGACCCAGGGGAGAAACACTGGATAGCAGTAAAGAACATTCTCAAGTACCTGAGGAGGACTAAGGAGATGTTCTTGGTTTACGGCAGAAAAGACCTCAGGTTGGAGGCCTTTGCTGATTCCGGCTTCCAGAGTGATAAGGACGATTCCAAGTCCATGTCGGGTTATGTCTTTACCCTCAATGGAGGGGCGGTGTCCTGGAAGAGCTCCAAGCAGGACACCGTTGCTGACTCGACGATGGAAGCGGAGTATATAGCTGCTTGCGATGCCGCAAAAGAAGCAGTCTGGATGAAGAAGTTCCTAACAGAACTTCAGGTGGTTCCTACCATAGTTGATCCAATACCTCCGTATTGCGACAACAACGGAGCTATAGCTTTAGCGAAGGAACCAAGGTCCCATCAGAAGTCCAGACACATCTTGAGGCGGTATCACCTGATCAGGGAGATCATTGATCGTCAGGAGATCGAGGTTCGGAGAGTTGCTTCAGAAGAGAACATTGCTGATCCATTCACGAAGGCCCTTCCTCAGATTCAGTTCGAGAGGCTGCTCGAGATCATTGGTCTGCGATATGCCAGTACATGGCCCTAGTGCAAGTGGGAGATTGTTAGTGTTTATGCCCTAGAAGGCCATTACTGTATCATACTAGCTTGTATATTACTTAATGGAAGCTTGGGATATTCACATGTATATAACAGTCTTGCTAAACATGGTAGTATGCTACTTGGTTTTTCTATCTTAATATATGAGTGTACGTATTGATAGAGCTCTTAGGATCTTGCTTGTCTACCAGCGTTGTGATGGCAGTCACACTAGTGGGGGCTGGGTAGTCTACAAGCACATCCTTATTCAGGTCCCCGGTCGTTGGATTATCGAGACAGAGCATCGATACTCCGGAGTAGACTGGTGTGTACGCTTCTCATCCCAGTTGGCGAGATGGTCTGTCCCACAGCCGTCAGTATGTCGTACTGGAGATAGTATACAGGTGCTCGTTAGGTTACGGGTACACCGGACAGGACTCACAGGGAACTGTTGGTTGGTTTGATACCAGTCGTCAGTAAACAGTTCCCAGGTGACATGAGTACAGCGTAGTCCGCAGACTTGACACTGCTACTTCGCCTCGAGTGTGTCCCACTGTTCTTAGATTGCTACCCTACCACGGCTCAAAGGAGTCGTGCAAACAGGTGGCAGTTGGGTGCAGTCCCGAGCACTTGGAGGCAGTGGCGGTTAGACAGGATTCGTCCCTCCCGGTATTGGGAGTAGATATCGTGCTGTGTCAGAGAGCCATTACGCAAAGTCCCTGGCCAGGGCAAGCGAGATTTGCTGGTAGGTTCCAGTAGTTTCTCAGGGTGTAATGGGCTTTACTCCGACACGACTTATACCGCTATTAGGGGACTGACGCTTGCCGCCCCCCTAGGCCCGATATGCGATAGTCTTGGACGAACGGACCGGACTGTATGGAGATTGTCACATCAGACTCAGTAGGAGTTCGGATGGGTTTACTCATCGGCCTTCTTATCGACAACTACCTGGGGACCGTTACGTACAGCTAGTGCCGCTTGCGGTCTGTGGTTAAACCCACTGCCAGCGTAGTAGTCGAGTCTCTAGAGTCCCACACAGAGAGTTTCCTACTCCAGGCGAAACGATATAGAGGTTGCATGGTTTTGCGACAAAGGGTTCGGACGCATACGTGCGTTTACGCGCGTACGACTTTCGGACAGTTTTTACCAGTCGGCTTTGGTTTAAGCCAGTTACTGGTATCCGGTTATTGGATTTTTACAGTCTAAAGTTTTTCCGTATTTTTACGGATCGGAGGGGCGTTCTCGTAATTACTCGAGAAGCTTCTAGAAGATGTGACTAAGGAGGTTTCTTTTGGATAAGAGAGTGAGTCATGGTGGTGATTCATTCATTTCATTAATGCACATTTATTGCTTAATGACTCATGCTAATGAATCATCACTAGATATTTCATGAAGCATGCTTATTCATTTCTTTTTATTCATTATTGAAAAATAAGAATGCTTCATAATATTATGATACACTCTCTCTCTTCTCTCATTATCTTATCTCATATTCTCTCTCCTCAAGTTCTCATCTTCAAGATACTAACCTTAATCCTCATGTGTTGAGAACAAAGGTTTAGTTAGACTTAAGCATCCATAACCTTAATTCTATATCATCCTTCCATCTTTGATTAGCAATCAAAGTTGCTTAGTTGCTTCAAGCTTAGAGGTTTAGCTTGGAATTTCGCTCTAGGGTGGATCATCTACTACCTAGAGAAGGTCGAGGAGAACAAAGGAGGACACAAAGACGAAGGACTAGTTTCGATCGGTATAATCCCTTAACACTTTAGTTTAGTTTAGCTATGTGTTTGGTTATTATTTGTTTAGCTTCGATTCAAGCGGTTAGTCGATGTTCGTTATTTAAACTTGATCGTTTTTTGAAAATTCCGCCTCCCCGTAAGTACTGGGGTGTACTACATCGACTTACAGCAAGTTGCTTAAGTCCATTTATGGACTAAAGCAGGCATCGCGGAGTTGGAACATCTGTTTTGATGAGACGGTCAAGGAATTTGGCTTTATCAAAAATCCAGATGAACCATGCATCTATAGTAGATTTGTAGCGAGAACTGTAGTATTCCTCGTTTTATACGTGGATGACATTCTCTTAATAGGAAATGACATTCCTATGCTACAATCTGTCAAAGGGTTCTTGTCGCACAGGTTCTCCATGAAAGACCTGGGTGATGCCTCATACATCCTGGGGATCCGGATCCATCGTGATAGATCCAAGAGGATATTAGGACTTTCTCAGTCCAGGTACATCGACACCATAGTGATAAGATTCAGTATGGAAGATTCCAAGCGCGGTAACCTACCGGCTTGTCACGGGATCACCCTCTCTAAAGAGATGTCTCCCAAGACTGATTTGGAGAGGGATCGCATGTCTATTATACCCTACGCTTCTGCGGTAGGCTCTATAATTTATCCGATGTTGTGTACCAGACCGGATGTAGCTTATGCACTTATTGTGGTAAGCCGGTATCAGTCAAACCCTGGGGAGAAACACTGGATAGCGGTAAAGAACATTCTCAAGTACCTGAGAAGGACTAAGGAGATGTTCTTGGTGTATGGCGGAAAAGACCTCCAGATCGAGGCCTTTGCTGACTCCAGCTTCCAGAGTGACAAGGATGATTCCAAGTCCATGTCGGGTTTCGTCTTTACCCTCAATGGAGGGGCGGTGTGTTGGAAGAGCTCCAAACAGGAAACCGTTGCAGACTCGACTATGGAAGAGGAATACATTGCTGCATCTGATGCTGCAAAAGAAGCTGTCTGGATGAGGAAGTTCTTGAAAGAACTTCAGGTGGTTCCGTCCATTGTTGACCCAATACCTCTGTATTGCGACAACAACGGGGCTATAGCTTTAGCAAAGGAACCCAGGTCCCATCAGAGATCCAGGCACATCTTGAGGCGGTATCACCTGATCAGGGAGATCGTGGATCGCAAGGAGATCGAGGTTCGGAGGGTTGCTTCAGAAGAAAACATTGCAGATCCATTCACCAAGGCCTTACCCCAGAATCAGTTCGAGCGGCTGATCGAGATGATAGGTCTTCGATACGCCAGTACATGGCCTTAGTGCAAGTGGGAGACTGTTGGTGTATATGCCCTAGAGGCCATTACTGTATCATACTAGTTGTATATTACTTAATGGAAGCTTGGGATATTCACCTTGTATAAACAATCTTGCTCAATATAGTAGTATGCTACTTGGTTTGTTTCTACTTCAATGTGTACTTGTGTTTATTTCAGTATATCACTTATACGCATTAGTGGAGCCCTTAGGATCTTTGCTTGATTACCAGCGTTGTGATGGCAGTCACACTAGTGGGGGCTGGGTAATCTATAAGCACATCCTTATACAGGTCCCTAGTCGCAGGACTGTCGAGATAGGGCATCGATACTCCGGAGTAGACTAGCGTATGCGCTTCTCATCCCAGTGTGGGAGATGGTCTGTCCCACAGCCATCAGTACGTCGTACAGGAGATAGTATACGGGTGCTCGTTGGGTTACGAGTACACTGGACAGGACTCGTCGGGAACTGACAGGTTGGTATTATACCTATCGTCAGTTATCAGTTCCCAGGTGACATGAGTACAGCTTACTCCGCTGACTTGACACTGGCACTTCGTCTCGAGTGTGTTCCCACTGTACTTTGATTACTACCCTACCACGGCTCAAAGGAGTCGTGCAAACGGGTAGTAGTTGGGTACAGTCCCGAAGCACTTGGAGGCAGTGACGGTTAGACAGGATTCGTCTCTCCCGGTATTGGGGGTTGACATCGCGCTGTGTCTAGGAGAGCCATTACACGAGTAGTCCCTGGCCATGGCAAGCGAGATATACTGGTAGGCTTCCAGTGTTATCTCAGGGTGTTTTGGGCTTCACTCCGGCACGACTTGAACCGCTATTAGGGGACTGACGTTTTACCGACCCCTAGGCCCGACATGCGATGTATTAGACGAACAAACCGGACTGTACGGAGACTGTCACATTCAGACTCAGTAGGAGTTCAGATGGGGTTCACCTCGTCAGCCTTCTTGTCGGCATCTACCTGGGGACCGTTACGCACAGCTAGTGCCGCTTGCGGTCTGTGGTTAAACCCACTGCCAGCGTAGTGTCGAGTATTTAGAGACCCACACAGAGGGTATTCGCCTCTGGGTAAAACAGAGTAGAGGTCGCATGGTTTTGCGACAGGGTTCATTCTCATTCGCGCACTTGTGCACGTTTGGAGTCCGGACGGATTTTACTGGCTGGCTCTGGTTTGAGTCAGATACTGGTATATGTTTTGGGGTTGCTTTTATCTCTCAGTATTCATGTTCCTCGGAACAAGAATGCAGGTGTGTATGCACAGTTGTTTGAGGAGGAGGAAGAGGACTTTCATTAGGGTTTCGGAACGGGTGCGTATGCACAGTTGACAGTCGTCTTTTTCCAAACCCTAATGGATTTATGTTATATCAATTAATAATATTAATAAAATGAAATTGTGTCATGGTTGGATTTTGTTGACTAGTTGACCATGGTTGACTTGTTGACCATGGTTGAAGTTTTGACCATCATCATTACAAAAGAAAGATGCTCTTTGATTCTAGCATTTTCATTTAATGTTTGAAATGATAATGGTCATTCCTAAACCTTCCATCAACTATTTCATTTTCATTGTTTTTATTAATTTGATAATTCTTTTTCTTTTGGTATTATGGTTGCAAGAAAGAAAAAGATAGCTCATTCTATGATTTAGCTTCTCTCTCCTCACTTGATCTTTTTCTTCCTCTAGCAAAAGGAGAATCCTTCTCATGTGTTGAGAATCCCTCTCCTTACAAGAAAAGCACCCCTTAGACACACTCTACTCACTCTAGGATCAAAGGTTTAGCAAGCCGAAGATTCTAGTTCTCTCAAAGTTCGAGAAAGAGCCCGAAGGTTGAACCCTCAGGTGGATCCATCTTTGACGGATGAAGGCAACGAGGAAGAACCATCAACCTCTACAAGTTTTCAAGAAGAAGGAGTTCAAGTTAGGTATAACCATCTTTCCGAGTAGCTAACTCTCTTTAGCTTGTTTGCTAGTTTAGTTTAGAAAAGATCCCGACTTTGTTAGTCCATGTTGCCCCATGCGCTAAAAATTTGATTTTTATACCGTTTCCGCCTCCCCGTAAGAACCGGGGGTTGCAACGTGGACTTACATTTTCAAGGTACGGTTATGTCTTCTTAATGAAACATAAGTCCGAAGCCTTTGGAAAATTCGAAGAATATAAGAATGAAGTAGAAAAACAAACCGGCAAAAGTATCAAGACACTAAGATCGGATCGAGGTGGTGAATACTTGAGTACCGAGTTCCTGGACTATTTAAAAGAGAACGGAATTCTCTCTCTGCTTACTCCTCCATACACTCCGAAACATAACGGTGTATCAGAGAGACGGAACAGAACCTATTGGATATGGTACGGTCCATGATGAGTAACGCTGAGTTACCGCGATCATTCTGGGGATATGCACTAGAATCAGCTGCAAACCTTTTGAACCGAGTTCTAACTAAGACTGTGCCTACTACACCATATGAGATGTGGTGTGGGAAGAGACCCTATCTTAATCACATTAAGACATGGGGAAGTCCAGCTTTTGTCAAAAAGCAGCATGCGGACAAGCTCGAGGCACGCTCAGTACAGTGCAAGTTTGTGGGATATCCAAAGAACTCCAAGGGATATTTCTTCTATTGCGAAGAGGAACAAAAGGTTTTTGTTTCTCGGCATGCCCACTTCTTAGAAACTCAGTTTTTGGAGAATCAGATAAGTGGCAGCGCAATAGAACTAGAAGAAATTCCAGAGCCACGAGCTATTACTGAAAGCTTAGTAGAACCAGAGGGTTCGGAAGATCATGACATTCCTGCGCCGCTCCGCAGGAGTAGTAGGAAGTCTCATCCGCCTGAGAGATACTACGGTTTTCTCATAGATGGGGATAGAGAGGATTACATCATAGATTATGATGAGCCGACTAGCTTCCAGCAGGCCATTCAGAGCGTTGACTCGGTAAAATGGCTGGATGCAATGCAGACCGAAATGGAGTCCATGTACACCAACAAAGTATGGACGTTGGACGTTGCTCCAGATGGGGTAAAACCCATAGGATGAAAGTGGATCTTGAAAAGGAAGATTGGTGTAGATGGACAGGTTGAGACCTATAAAGCTAGACTGGTTGCAAAGGGTTTTCGTCAAAGACCTGGTTTGGACTATGACGAGACCTTTTCTCCAGTAGCTATGCTGAAATCCATTCGGATCCTTCTTGCCATTGCTACCTTCCACGATTATGAGATCTGGCAGATGGACGTAAAGACCGCATTTTTAAATGGAAATTTAGAGGAGTGTGTTTATATGGACCAGCCAGAGGGATTCATTCAGAGTGGGAGCAGCGGAAAGGTGTGCAAGTTGCTTAAGTCCATCTACGGACTGAAGCAGGCATCGCGGAGTTGGAACATCTGTTTTGATGAGACGGTCAAGGAATTTGGCTTTATCAAAAATCCAGATGAACCATGCATCTATAGTAGATTTGTAGCGAGAACTGTAGTATTCCTCGTTTTATACATGGATGACATTCTCTTAATAGGAAATGACATTCCTATGCTACAATCTGTCAAGGGGTTCTTGTCACACAGGTTCTCCATGAAAGACCTGGGTGATGCCTCATACATTCTGGGGATCCAGATCTATCGTGACAGATCCAAGAGGATACTGGACTCTCACAGTCCAGGTACATCGACACCATACTGAAAAGATTCAGTATGGAAGATTCCAAGCGCGGTAATCTACCGGCTTGTCACGGGATCACCCTCTCCAAAGAGATGTCTCCCAAGACTGATTAGGAAAGGGATCGCGTGTCTATTATCCCCTACGCTTCTGCGGTAGGCTCTATAATGTATGCGATGTTGTGTACCAGACCAGATGTAGCTTATGCACTGAGTGTGAAAAGTCGGTATCAGTCAAACCCTGGGGAGAAACACCGGATAGCAGTAAAGAACATTCTCAAGTACCTGAGAAGGACTAATGAGATGTTCTTGGTGTATGGCGGAAAAGACCTCTAGATCGAGGCTTTTGCTGACTCCAGCTTCCAAAGTGACAAGGATGATTCCAAGTCCATGTCGGGTTATGTCTTGACTCTCAATAGAGGGGCGGTGTGTTGGAAGAGTTCCAAACAGGAAACCGTTGCTGACTCGACGATGGAAGCGGAATATATCGCTGCTGCAGATGCCGCAAAAGAAGCTGTCTGGGTAAGGAAGTTCTTAACTGAACTTCAGGTGGTTCCGTCCATTGTTAATCCAATACCGCTGTATTGCGACAACAACGGGGCTATTGCTTTAGCGAAGGAACCCAGGTCCCATCAGAAGTCTAGACACATCTTGAGGCGGTATCAACTGATCAGGGAGATCGTGGGTCGCCAGGAGATCGAGGTTCGGAGTGTTTCTACGGAAGAAAACACTGCTGATCCACTCACAAAGGCCTTACCCCAGACTCAGTTCGAGCGGCTGATCGAGATGATAGGTCTTCGATACGCCAGTACATGGCCTTAGTGCAAGTGGGAGATTGTTAGTGTATATGCCCTTGAGGCCATTACTGTATCAAACTAGTTTGTATATTACTTAATAGAAGCTTGGGATATTCACCTTGTATAAACAATCTTGCTCAACATAGTAGTATGCTACTTGGTTTGTTTCTACTTCAATGTGTACATGTGTTTAGTTTAGTATATCACCTGTACACATTAGTGGAGACCTTAGGATCTTTGCTAGATTACCAGCGTTGTGATGGCAGTCACACTAGTGGAGGCTGGGTAATCTATAAGCACATCCTTATGCAGGTCCCTAGTCGCAGGACTATCGAGACAGGGCATCGATACTCCGGAGTAGACTAGCATATACGCTTCTAATCCCAGTGTGGGAGATGGTCTGTCCCACAGCCGTCGGTACATCGTACTTGAGATAGTATGCGGGTGCTCGTTGGGTTACGAGTACACTGGACAGGACTCGTCGGGAACTGTTGGTTGGTATTATACCTATTGTCTGTTATCAGTTCCCAAGTGACATGAGTACAACTTAGTCCGCTGACTTGACACTGTCACTTCGCCTCGAGTGTGTTCCCACTGCACTTAGATTACTACCCTACCACGGCTCAAAAGAGTCGTGCAAACAGATAGTAGTTGGGTGCAGTCCCGAAGCACTTGGAGGAAGTGACGGTTAGATAGGATTCGTCTCTCCCGGTATTGGGGGTTGACATCGTGCTGTGTCTAGGAGAGCCATTACACAAGTAGTCCCTGGCCAGGGCAAGCGAGATATACTGGTAGGTTTCCAGTGTTAACTCAGGGTGTTCTGGGCTTCACTCCGACAAGACTTGTACCGCTATTGGGGGACTGACGTTTACCGCCCCCTAGGCCCGCAATGCGATGTATTAGACGAACAGAACGGACTGTATAGACATTGTCACAGTCAGATTCAGTAGGAGTTCAGATGGGTTTCACCTCGTCAGTCATCTTGTCGGCATCTACCTGGGGACCGTTACGCACAGCTAGTGCCGCTTGCGGTCTGTGGTTAAACCCACTGCCAGCGTAGTGTCGAGGCTTTAATGTCCCACATAGAGAGCTATTCGCCTTTAGGCAAAAGAGTAGAGGTCGCATGGTTTTGCGACAGGTCGCATGGTTTTGCGACAGGGTTCGGTCACATCCGTGCACTTGTGCACGTACAGTGTCCGGACAGTTAACACTAGCGGGCTTTAGTTTAAGCCAGATCCTAGTGTACGTTTTGGGATTGGTTTTATCTCGTTTGTATTCGTGTTCCTCGGAACGCGGATGCGGGTGTATATGCACAGTTGACAGAGAGACAGAGGCAGAGTATTCTCATTGGGGTTGTTGACTGTTGACTGTTGACCAATGACTTTTGCTTAACCCTAATGAGAATAAGATATATGATTAACATTAATATTAATTAAGTATTATAGTGACATGGTTGTTGAGATGTTGACATTGTTGACTTGTTGACTTTGTTGACCGGTTGACTAGGTTGGACTAGTTGACCATCATCATGACAATGGCTATCATTCCATGGCAAAGACATTTGCTTTCTTGTTTATTTATGCAAATGAGTGCATGAAATGATATAGCCATTTTGACTTAAACCATCACACAATACTTGATTATTATTTTTGTTATGATGGCTTTTGGATTTTGAGAGGTTGGATGAGAAAAGAGAGGCTCATTCTTTCATTTGCTTTCACTCTCTTGAGCTCTCTCTTCTCAAGCTTTCCCTCTTCCTCTTGCTCACTCTAGCTCAAGGCAAACCATTCTCATATATTGAGACTCATTGCCTTAGAGATAAAAAGACACCAAAACATTCCTCTACTCATTCTAGTTCACAAGGCCCAGCAAGCCAAGTGATCTAGTTTCTTCAAAGTTCGAAGAAGAAGCCAAAGGTAGAAGCTTTCGGGTGGATCCATCTTCGGCGCAAGGAGACGACGAGGTGAGGCCGATCCGAACACCGGGAGGAGTTGAAGACGAAGGAGTTCAAGAAAGATATAGCCCCTTAACCGAGTAGGTAAACTCTTGTTAGGTTGTTAGTTAGTCGTTTAACAAAGATCCGTATTGGTAGTCCATGTTACCACCCTCTTGAAAATCGTTTTTCACCAATTCCGCAACCCCGTAAGTACCGGGGAAGGGTAGCATGGACTTACATTTCCTCCATTAAATTTTTGTGAGAGCTTTTGAATGGATGTTAAATGAAGATGAGGGTTATTTTAGTATCATTCTTTTGCTTAGCTTCCCCCTTGAGCTCTCTACCTTAACTTGATCTTGCAACCTCTTAAGTGAGCTTGCAAGTTTAAGCTTTGGTCATTGATCTCAAGGGGTTGTATCATTTTGTTCTCTCTTTTGTGCTTCATTCTCCATGAGTTCTTTGCCTTTTCTTGATCTTGCAACCTCTTAATTGAGCTTGCAAGTTTAAGATTTGGTTATTGAACCCATGTCTTGTTTTGGGTTCTATGGTTCCTAGTTTCATTTCTTGCTCATTTACTTTCATGCACTTAAATTCCATGCACTTTTAATTACTTACTTGTAATCTTTTCTTTTCTTTGTTTATCTTTTCTTTTGCTCTTTTTGGTTCGTTTTGTGAATGGTTGTAATTGTTATTGTTAAGAATAAATACAATATTATAAGTTAATGTTTCTTTGCTCATTTCCTTTTCCCGTTATTTTCCTTTGAAATCCGCCCAAACGTTACGCAAGCGCTCCGTTAGGCACCCTACCCTACCAAGGTAACGGTGATTCCTAACCGCGACCGGTTGCGTTCGGTTTGGCCGGAGGCGAAAGCAAGAGACAAGAACGGTAGGACAAGGGTCAATAATCCGGATTCCACGAATACCATGCTTAAGTACCATAATCCACGTTGTTGCCGATTGCTCTAGCTTCAATTGGTCAAGACTCGGCTCAAAGGTTTTGAGTGCGGATTTCATTAGCTTACACTTTCGTATGCTTTTCTTAACAACTTTATACTTGCATATAACACTTAGGATAGAATTGAACAAACATATACACATTCTTTATTGACTCGTCTAAAACTTGAACGGACATACAACCATCTAGCTGTTGATCGACTCGAGCTCAACCGGCTAGCTGCATAGCGACACTGTCCTGATCGCGGTTATAACTTTAGAACTTTGAACTCCGACACGCCAAAAGCGTGCGATCAAGCTGCACGAGCACGAATTGTATGTTACACTCACACCGTTAGTGATTGCCATGACACTTGCACTATAGGATTGCAACGTATTATCCATATCGATTTGAGTGCCGCATCATTGCTGATTTTCATGACTTGTCGCATATTGACACATATATTGATATTTTCATACCTGCGCACATGCACACTGTATATTCAAACCAGTGCACACATATATTGATATTTTCATACCTGCGCACATGCATAATGTATATTCATACCAGTGCACACATATATTGATATTTTCATACCTGCGCACATGCACACTGTATATTCATACCAGTGCACACATATATTGATATTTTCATACCTGCGCATATGCATAATGTATATTCATACCAGTGCACACATATATTGATATTTTCATACCTGCGCACATGCACACTGTATATTCATACCAGTGCACACATATATTGATATTTTCATACCTGCGCACATGCACACTGTATATCCATACCAGTGCACACATATATTGATATTTTCATACCTGCGCACATGCACACTGTATATACATACCAGTGCACACATATATTGATATTTTCATACCTGCGCACATGCACACTGTATATTCATACCAGTGCACACATATATTGATATTTTCATACATGCGCACATGCTGTTTGTTATATGTAAGCCCTAGAGGCCATTACTATACATAGGATGTATATTGTAGTGGATGCTTGGACATATATAGGGAGGACTTTCTTGCTCGACAAGATAGTATGCTATCTGGTTGCTTTTTACCTTAACGTGTACACTGATTGTCTCTCTGTTACATGTTGGTAAAGCCCTTAGGATGTGTACTTGACTACCTGGACTATGATGCGGATCATACTAGTGGGGACATGGTAGTCCATAAGTACATCCATCAAGGTCCCTAGTCGTGGGTGTATCGAGACGGGGCATCGATATACCAGAGTAGACTAGCGTATACCTTCTCGACCCATACAGATGGACGATGGATGATCCCATATCCATTGGTGTTTGACATCAAAGATGATATACGGGTGCTCAGTGGAGACTGGGTACACTGGACGGACTTGCCGAGAACACCCAGATGGTATTATACCTTACGTCAGATGGCAGTTCTCTGGTGACACTGGTACATGTTAGTCTGTATACCCGAGATCATCATAGAGTCTTGTGTGATTCCCACTGTGCTTTGATTTCCACCATACCACGTCCAAGAGGGCATGCAAAACGGTGGTTTTTGGGTACAGTCCCGAATCACATGGAGACAATGAGCGATAAGAGGGGATTCGTCTCTCCCGGTATAGGGAGTTGATGTTGCGCTGTGTTCGATTGGCTATAACCGGAAATCCCTGGCCAGGGTTGCTGAGATTTACTGGTAAGTGTAATAAGTAGTTTCTCGAACTGTTATAGACCTCATATCGATACGACTTATCGAGCTACTGGGGTCTGACGTTTACCACCCCTAGGCGAGATATGCGACATATTAGACGACGAGACCGGACTGTACGATAAGTGTTACTGGTTGGATTCACAGGAGTGTGTGCGGGCTTGCTCATTGATATTCTGATCGCTCAATACCCGGGTGGCCGTTACGTTTAGCAGACTGCTTGCGGCTTGTGGGTGTTTGATATGATCATCACCTGCTGCCGACGTATTGACGAGTCTTTAGAGTCCTAAACAGAGGTTTCCTGGCTCAAGCGAAACGAAATAGGAGAGCATATGAGATATGCACGGGACTGAGAATAATACCAGTATGTGATACTGTATTCTATTCTCGCGATTTGTATCATCGGACGGTTTTATGTGATATAGCCGGGTTACCGAATCAAGTGTTGATTCGATACATTAATACAGTAGATATTAGTCGGTTATATGCGATATGACCGGATCATTAAATCAAGTATTGATTTAATGATTTAATGAATAATTATATATTTGATATATCACTTTACATTAACTAGTATTGGTTCACTTAAGATTGATTTTCTCACTTGATTGTGCACATTGTATATATGATATATGTTTGTGCACTAGTTTGTATCATGTTTGATGATACATGCAAACTTGGGTGTGTGTATCACTTTAACCATGTTTAGGTTATTGGTTAGGTTTTATTTGTTTTATTTATTTTATTCATTTATTTTTGGCAAGAAATAAAAATGGTGGATTTCTTTGGTTTTTACTTGAAGCTTCATGAAGCTTTGAAAAGTCTAGCCATTTTGTCTTTTGCCTTAACTTAACCATTAAATCTAAACCCTAGTTTATTCTCTACATGTGTTACTTCACCCATGGTTGCATTATGATAATGATTCACTTGATTTATTTTAAAAAAGATAATTCTTTTCTTTCTTCTTCTTCTTCTTCTTCATGACGTGAAGAAAACCTTGCTAGAAAAATTCCAAAGTGATGAATCCAAGTGAGAAATCCAAATCCAAAGTGAACCCACTTCCTATTTCTTCATCCTTTACCACTTTCCATGTTGTATTGGGTGTTTTCTTCACAAGTTTCATGACCAAGTGAAAATGGAGCTTGAGTTAGAGTTGCCTCGTTGTAGATCATCTTCGGCATCGAAGTCAACGACCTAGCCCGCTCTTTTCTCCGACGAAACTATCGCTAGAGTCCGGGATACCGGTGATCGCAGCGAAGGGACGTCATCACGGAGCTAAAGAAGTGGAGGACCGGATCTACAAAGGTTGTATTTCCATTCACTTAGTAGCAAAGTAGTTTTCTTGCTTGTTTGTTTCGCCTATCCTCTAGTTAACGATCTATATTAGGGTTTCTCGGCCCCGGAAAATTTGAATTTGGCATGGGAGATGCCTTGTGGAACCTCTTGAGTGTGCCTAGGAACCCTATAGTGGTATCAGAGCCTAACTAAAGCTTTAGGCGAAGTGTAGACGAAGTTATATATCCGATCGAACCCCGAACCCCGACCAAAACCCTTCTCTGTACATTATTTCAAACTGTGGATATTTGTTAATTAAAAATGCTCAGAAAATTAAGCAGGAAAATCTAAGAATTACTGTGAAGTACAGACCCCAAACTCAAAAAATTTGACCGTGGAACCGCGGCAAACCAAGGGTTTGGCGGCAGTTCCGCGGCCCAAATTGTGAATTAGTCCCTCAAACTTCACATATTTATTCTTAGGTCCTTTCTTGTCATTTTTTCTAGGAATTTTTTAATTCCACTCAAGTGTTGTGTTTTCTAAGGTTTTATTGGGGACTCGTTAATTCGATCGGATAATTTAACATCATTTATGTTTTTCCGGATATTTTAGAAACTGTTAAAAAGTTCGACCGGATATAAATACCCATTTTTCCCCTGCCGGGAAATTTCCATGTGTTGGATTTTTCCGTAGTTTAAGAACGTTCTAAGTCGTGCAAGTAACGTGATGGACTCTCTAGAAGACAACAAATCTTAACTCGATTATGTGACCGTTTTGAACTGCCCTTTGAACCTTAGGGTTTGGGGCAGTACGGCATGACACATGTGAGGCGTTGGCTTGACCCTTCTACGGCTGGACCGTTGGTACTGTGGCATGAAGTGGATGTTTTTTAAACTTATTTCATGTGTTGAGCTTTTCGGGAAAACTTGGGTGTTTGATTATTCGATCGGAAAGTTTAACATTGTCTATTTATCTGGAATGTGATACAATATTTGGAATCCACAAGTAGTTATGAGATAACTAATTTGAATGTTATAAATCTAGCGGTTTAGTCTCACTTGATCGGTTGCCACGGGATTTTGATGTGATCAAAAGTCCGTCGCAATCACGTAGCGTACGCGGATACTCGCCGGTAAACTTAATAGATAGCTACACCCCATATCCCCGACCAAGTGACTGTAGGAGAACCCCGTCGCCGAAAGCATCCGTTCATGTGCTCGCGGCAGCGGTGTTCCGCCTTAGTGCACTTCGTCGACGGTATCGGGGGTGCGGCCGTCTACTAAAGTTTGCGACGAGCATTCGTTGAGAATGCCGGGAATCTTGTGGAATTGCCCTACTTGATATTGAAAGCAGTTTTCGATTTTGAGACTAAAATGCGGGGCTTATAATTGTTAGGCATGCGATGTCTATGGAATTCATTTGGTTAGGCATGCAATGTTTATGCAGGATGCGGATTCTAACTGTTGTAGTTTTACACTTTCTTTTCTGTGACCGTAAGTATAGTATGTAGTTGTATCACCGGTTTCGTTGCTATACGTCGACGATAATCGGTGTATGCATACTTACTTACGTTGATGACATGTGATGTTATGTGTTGCTGGATATGTTATATTGGATCGTCGTGTTTGAATAGCCGGGGTTTTTTTATGTGAGATGAGTGTTTTTCTTTTTCATTCATGTAAATAACTTGTATGTAATATTCTTTTATTGGGGCACTTCTAGGTTGCGGAAGATGTCACCGTTGATGTATATTATTTACTTTTCCGCACTAGAATAGACCCAAGGAGGAGAGCACAAGTAACCGGGTTCTAGAGTCCAGAGGGAGACCAACTCGAGGAGTCGAGTCCGGGTCTCCTAACTCTAGAATTGGTAGGGTTGCTTGCCGCTCTCGTAGGGGTCTAGGGGTGTGGGTTTGGCTATTCATCGCGACCGTGGAATCCGTGTTTTATACTGGCTCGTATTGAAAACACGGACATCCTAGTATATCCAATGTTTCATATGTTTCTTCTGCTGCTATATCTGTGATGTGATCATTTGATATGTTGTGATAGATACTGTATATAGTATATACGATATATTATATAGACGTTACTTATGTTTTACACCCGCTCTAGCCTGCCCCACTCTGCCGTTAGTTACCTAACCTAACGGTGCACGAGGGGACATCGAGGCGAATGCGGATGGCATAAGTGTACGTCCTATTTATCTGTGATGTTTAGGTGACTTAAATGATGGGACTTCATTAATATGATTAATGAAAGAAAAGAAACATAAAAGATGTTGTGGAATCCAATTTTCAAAAACAGGTAGCTACAGTTCTTGCTTTGCATCGCGGTGTTCCTTGTAGAACATCCTGCACCTTATTCGATAAGGAAAGGGCCCAGATCCCTTCACCGGGAGTGACCCCTTTAGCAATAACTGGCAGATGCTACAACCCTCGGTTTGTCTTTTGATTGCTTCTATAGTTTTTGCTTTGCACAGCGGTATATATGATATATCCTGCACCTTATTCGATGAGGAAAGGGCCGACGATCCCTTCACCGGGAGCGACCCCTTTAGCAAAACTAGAAAAGCCTCAAAAACACTCCATTTAAAAATTCACTCGATTCTACAACAATATCAAGTTCATTACGCAATTGGTTTTCAGAAAAACCTGTCGTAACCCTCCGTCATTTCAGATAAGTTGTATATAGTATTCGTGCTACATTTGTTTGCTATCGTCAAGGTGTAGTGTGCGGTAGCTATATGCTGCTTATTTGCTGCATATGATGCGATTGGATTAGGGTAGTCGTGCGGCTTTGTTAGCTTTCGTCAAAGGTCGTGCGGGTGGGTTTAATTCAATCAAGAAATGACGGGTTGAACTTGACTAGCGGGCTATGGTTTGTTGGCTTTCGTCAAGGTCATAGCACGTTAGGGGCAAAATTATCGGGAGTTTCAAGTGTTTAAATTTGCAATGAGATTGCATACCTTCTATGAGATAGTTGGATGCCGATACCCGCTGCGAGTAAGAGTTACTCCTGGGAGAGTTTTACACATTACAATTAGCCGATCAAGTAGGTGTCTAGAAAGGTGTCAACGAGGTTACGCCTCTGGGAAAATGAGGTTTACTTTAATTAGGTCCGTGCGAAAGCACGGGGAACCTCCCTCAAAGTACCGACACTGGCCTGGCTGAAAGATTGGCGAACTTGTAGAGTGTAATTAATCCCGGCTAGTCTTTCCTTGTAGGGTTTGAAGGAAGATTTGATAAAAAACAGTGGGAGCCAACCTGATTAGATAAAATAATAACCACCTGATCTTGCAAGAGCATACGCTGAGTGTTTTCTTCTCTCTCTCTCCAGGTAGAGACCATATCACGCCTTAATCAATATAATAATACGGATGTATTGACCGAACCCGCTTGTTATACTGAGCTGGGGAACGTTGGTCACCCTCAACTTATGATTGTTATAAGACAGAGCAGGAAATTGGGGAATACCAGATTTCCCATGCCGCTCAAACGAAGAAAGTGCATGAGATGCATCTCCTTCGGGTGTATTCATTACAAATAACTGTTTCTCTGTGTCCTCTACGTCCTGGGTATTTGATACCGGATCAGGATCCCAGATATTTAATCTGTTACATAGGGCTACAGAAAGGTAGAGAACTGAGAACGGGTGATAAGTTTCATGAGACAGAAAACGGTGCAAGTGTTGCAGCCAAGTCTGTTGGTCACTGTCACCCTGTATTACCAGTACATTGATTCTGAACGAATGTTATTAGATACTGAACCTGATATACAAAATCATATCATTCTCTTTATTAGTAAAGAAATGATAAAATTTTGTATTGTTCAATATTATTTTGAACATTTCAAAAGTTGATCGAATCAGGCACATTATCTAAAACCATTGACGTTCTAAATCAAACTACAGTTCATAGTATACAGAACACATACAAGAGGAAGAGTTCAGAAATGATCGAATCCTTCTTGAGGTATTGTAGACTAGGTCATATCAATGTGACCCGACTTGCTTAAGTTACATTTTAGATGCATATTTAAATCAGTTTGAATTTACATCTTGTGAAACTTGCCAGTCATGTCACAAAGATTAGATGACCATAGCTCTGTTTATTGGAAACAGAGAAAGTGTTAGTGCTCTTGGGACTGATACATGATGATGTATGTAAGGTCCCCTGTCAACACATGCCAGGACCGGTTCTTTTACTTCATTGCATTCTCTGATGATCTCTCAAGATTCAGCCATATTTTCTTGTTGAAACATAAGTCCGATGCTTTTGAGATATTCACAGAATATAAGTTAGAAGTAGAGAACCAAAATATGGGTATAAGTATTATGTCCTATGATGAGATCAGGTAGGAGAATACTTGTGCATAGAATTCCTGGACTATTCTAAAGGAGAATGGGATTCTCTCTCAGCATTACTCCTCTGAATACACCACAACACAACGGTGAATCAGGGCGGAGCAATTGCACCCTGTGAGATATGGTGCACTCTATGATGAGTACTACTGAGTTACATATTTCCTTTTGGGGTTGTGCACTTGAGAAGTTTCATACCTATTGAATTAGGTTCCAATCAAATCAGTTGTCTGCCACTTCATATGTGATATGGAAAGGGAAGAGTACATATCTTAAGTTTGTTAAGATTTAGGGTTGTCCGGCCTATGTCTAAAAGCAAAATCCGGACAAGCTCGAGGCAAGGTCTGTTATGTAGAACTGGAAATGTTCCAGCTATACAAACTGCAGCTGATGATTTGGTAGAACCAAAGGATTCAATAGTTACCAATGAACCTCAGCCTCTCCGCCGATTTAGTAGGGTTCCTCACCCATCTGAGAGATACTTTAGTTTCTCTATGACAGTGGGAGCGAGGATTGCATCATGAGATGATGACCCAACTAGTTTCGAGCGGGCCATCAGGAGTGGGACTCTATAAGAATGGCTGGATGCTTAGCAATCTGAGATGGAATCCTTATACACCAACAAAGTATGGACTTTGGTTGCTTTATCTGAAGGGTTAAATCCCCATCAGGAACAAGTATATCTTGAGAAGATTACTTGGTGTACATGGAAAAGTTGGGACTTTCAACGCTAGAATTGTTAAAGGTTTGCATCATTGACCAGGTATGGATTATGATGAAACCTTTTCTAAGTAGCTATGCTTAAGTCCATCAAGATCCTACTTGCCACGGCTACATACCATGACTACGATATCTGGCGGTTGGGTGCCATGACTGCTTTTCTAAATGATGTTTTAAAAGAGAGAGTCTATAAGTACACAGTCAGAGGGCTTCGTAGACAGTGGGAGCAGCGGAAACGTGTGCAAGATGTTTTATGTGATAAAGCAGGCAACGCGGAGCTGGAACGTCTGTTTTGATGTGTTGGTCATGTTAGTTTCTCCTAGCACCCTATGAGAAATTTGGAGGCATCCAATGTCACAAAGATCAAATTTTTATGGTGCTAAGTAAACATACAAAGGATCTTATCCTAGAAAATTAAGGATTCATGATTTTACAAGCGACAAAGGATAGGGTTTCGAGACTACAACCTTTGTAGCTCCCTTCGCTGAACTCTTTGGACTCTTGAGTGTTGGAGGATGGTTCTTTTGAAGTCCTCTAGCGTCTACGACGATCCACCCGGAGCTCCTAGTCCAAGCTTGCGACTTCACCTTTCCGGAGGAGAAATGAAGATAACACTCTACACAAGTGGGCTAAACTTGTGTAGAATGATGTTGTGGCTTTTATTCTCACTTCAAAAACCTTTCTCTGATGTATCTTTAGCTCACTAGAAGAAAACTAGAGAGCTTGGGAGGAAGAAGAAGAACAAGGAAGATGATGGCTCTCTTTCTTGAAGAAGAGAAAGATTCTTCTTGAAGAAGAGAAAGACTCTCCTTGAAGAAGAGAAAAGAGTCTTCTTGGAAAAGAAATAAAAATATATATCTTTATATATATGTTTATTCCTTCTCATGCCAAACCATGGTTAGGATATGAAGAAATTATTGTATCATGGTTAAAAACATCTAAGGAAAAATAACCAAAGGTTAAATAGTGGGTAAGCATGGTAAGAGTGTAGAAACATTCCAATATTTAATCCTTTTTCTTTCCCTTTTGTTTTAGCATAAATACAATAATAATTCACATTAAAAACCATGGTGTGAGTCTAATATTGCCATCATATTCCATGTATAAGCAACCCTGAAGGATGATGCATGTATGTATGTGTGTATGCACATCCATATGTGCATGAAATTAAAAGCAAGAAATCATACATGCATGCATACATCCATCATACACAAGGAAAAGTTTCAAGTGAGAAAACTAATGGTTAAATGATAAATCAACACTTGATTTATCAATCCGGCCATATCATATATGACCCCACCAAAAGCCAGCTTCCCGATCAATATACGGTATCCCATACGCGCATTTTAATCGGGTCCATGCACATATCGCATACGCGCACCACAACGTTTCGCCTGGACCAGGTAACTCCTTTGTGGGACTCTAAGACTCGTCAATACGCCGGCAGTGGGTGATGATCATATCAAGCACCCCCAAGCCGCAAGCGGTCAGCTAAACGTAACGGCCACCCGGGTATTGAGCGATCAGAAGAAAACAAGCGAACCTGCTACAACTCCCGTCGAGCCAACCGGCAACACTACCGTACAGTCCGGTCTCTTCGTCAGATATGCCGCATATCGAGTCTAGGCATGGTAACGTCGACCCCAATAACCCAATAAGTCGTGCCGGTGAATGGTCTATAACAGATCGAGAAACTACTGATAACACTTATCAGCAAATCTCAGCAGCCCTGGCCAGGGACTTACTGATATAACCAGTCGAGCACAGTACAGCATCAACTCCCAATACCGGGAGAGACGAAACCCCTCCAATCGCTCATCGCCTTCGTGTGTCTCGGGACTGTACCCAACGGCCACCTGTTTGCACGACTCAGTAGAGCCGTGGTAGGGTGGTAATCAAAGTACAGTGGGAGGGCACACAAGACTCCATGACGATCTGGGTATACAGACTAACCTGTACCAGTGTCACCTGAGAACTGCTATCCGACGATAGATATAATTCCATATAGGAGTTCTCGGTGAGTCCGTCCAGTGTACCCAGTCAACACTGAGAACCCGTATATGATCTTGATGTCAAACATCGATGAATGTGGGAACATTCATCGCCCATCGAATGGGTCTAGTATCATATACGCTAGTCTACACTGGTATATCAATGCCCCGTCTCGATATACCTACGACTAGGGACATTCCAGGATATGCTTATAAACTATAGATGTCCCACTAGTATGATCTCTATCATAATCATTGTAGTCAAGCCAATATCCTTAGGGCCTTTCCAACATGTATGAATGAGTAAAAGCATGATCAAATCAACATGTTAGATAAAGAAGAACCAGATAGCATACTATCATTTCGAGCAAGAATGTATACTGAATATATATATATGTATAAATACATCCACCATCACATAATGGCCTCTAGGGCATACATATATCCAACAATCTCCCACTTGCACTAAGGCCAGTTGTTAGCGTATCTCATACCCAACATCTCAAAAAGTCGCTCATGCTGCGGCTGAGGGAGGGCCTTGGTGAGTGGATCCGCGGCGTTGTTTTTTGTGTCTACTCTCTTAATCTCGATCTCGCGGCGATCTACAATCTCCCGGATCAAACGAAAGCGCCTGAGGATGTGTCTGGATCGCTGATGGGACCTGGGCTCCTTGGCTAATGCCATAGCCCAATTATTATCACAATACAACGGTATTGGATCAATAATGGTTGGAACTACTCCTAGCTCCGAGATGAACTTCTTCATCCAGACGGCTTCCTTGGCGGCATCATTTGCAGCAATGTACTCAGCCTCCATCGTGGAGTCTGCAACGGTATCCTGTTTGGAACTCTTCCAACTAACCGCCCCTCCATTGAGGGTAAATACAAACCCTGAGATAGATTTGCTGTCATCCTTATCGCTCTGGAAGATCGAATCGGTAAAGGCCTCCATTTGGAGATCTGTATTACCATACATTAAGAACAATTCTTTAGTCCTTCGCAAGTACTTAAGAATGTTCTTCACAGCTGTCCAGTGGTTCTCCCCTGGGTTGGATTGATACCTGCTTACAATACTAAGTGCATAAGCTACATCTGGACGTGTACATAACATCGCATACATTATAGATCCTACTGCCGAAGCATAGGGTATAATGCTCATGCGAGCTCTCTCTTCATCGGTCTTTGGACAAGAATCCTTGGAGAGAGTGACTCCATGGTAAGCGGGTAATGCACCCCGCTTGGAGTCTTCCATACTAAACCTTTTTAGGATGGTGTTGATGTACCTGGTTTGGGACAATCCCAATAACTTCTTGGATCTATCCCTATAGATCTTTATGCCCAGGATGTATGTGGCATCACCCAGGTCCTTCATGGAGAACCTTAGTGATAAGAACGAGTTGACCGACTGTAGCATAGGAATATCATTTCCTATCAGAAGAATGTCATTCACGTACAATACGAGGAATGTGACAGCTCTTCCTACAGCCTTCCTATAAACACAAGGTTCATCTGGATTTTTGATGAAATCAAACTCTTTGATAACATCATCGAAACAGATGTTCCAACTCCGAAATGCTTGCTTTAACCCATATATGGATTTAAGCAATCTACATGCTTTCTCGCTGCTCCCACGGTCAATGAAGCCCTCTGGCTGATCCATATAAACGCATTCTTCTAAATCTCCATTTAGAAATGCTGTTTTAACGTCCATCTGCCAGATTTCATAGTCGTAGTGAGCAGCAATAGCAAGTAGGATCCGAATGGATTTAAGCATGGCTACGGGCGAAAAGGTTTCGTCATTGTCCAAACCTGATCTTGGACGAAAACCTTTCGCCACAAGTCCTGCCTTATAGGTCTCTACCTGCCCATCCACACCAATCTTTCTTTTAAAGATCCATTTGCACCCTACAGGTTTTACCCCAGGGGGTACAACGTCCAAAGTCCATACTTTGTTGGTGTACATAGACTCCATTTCGGATCTCATGGCATCCAGCCACTTCACAGAGTCACCACTCGTGATAGCTTGCTGAAAACTGGTAGGATCATCATCATCCATGATGCAATCTTCTCTGTCACCATCAATGAGGAAACCGTAGTACCTCTCCGGTGGGCGAGAAGTCCTACCAGACCTACGGAGTGGCCGAGGTTCTTCAGTTTCTGTTGCAACAGTCGGTTCAACCAAATCGTCATTTGTAGTTTGTGTCTCCAGAACCTCTTCTAGATCTACTACCTTGCCATCATCTTTATCTGTGAAAAACTCTTTTTCCAAGAATGTGGCATACTGAGAATCAAACACCTTTTGCTCCTCTTTGTGGTAGAACAGATATCCATAAGAATTCTTTGGATATCCCACAAAATTACACATAACTGACCGTGTCTCGAGTTTGTCCGGATTCTGCATTTTAACATAGGCCGGGCAACCCCAAATCTTAATTCTCTTAAGAGATGGTCTCTTCCCATTCTATATCTCATATGGCGTGGTAGACACGGCTTTGGTTGGAACCCTGTTTAGCAGAAACGCTGCAGTCTCCAATGCATGCCCCCAAAACAAGACTGGTAACTCAGCGTCACTCATCATGGAACGGACCATATCTAATAGGGTCCTATTGCGTCATTCTGACACACCGTTGTGTTGTGGTGTGTAAGGAGGAGTGAGCTGAGAGAGAATCCCATTCTCTTTTAGGAAGTTTGCAAATTCTGTACTGAGATACTCACCACCTCGATCTGATCGAAGCATCTTAATACTCAAGCCGATTTGTTTTTCTACTTCTTGTTTATATTCAATGAATTTCTTGAAAGCGTCGGACTTGTGCTTTAATAAAAATACATGACCGAATCTTGAGAAGTCGTCAGTGAATGTAATGAAGTATGAAAAACCGCCTCTAGCCTGTGTAGACATTGGCCCACATACATCACTATGTATGAGGCCAAGGAGCTGAGTAGCTCTTTCTCCATGTCCGGTAAACGGAGTTTTGGTCATTTTACCCTTGATACAAGACTGGCAAGTCACATAAGATTTATATTCAAAAGAGTTTAAATATCCATCTTTGTGTAACTTGTTTAGTCTTGTTTCGTTAATATGACCAAGTCTACAGTGCCAAAGAAAAGCTTCATTTAATTCTGAAAGTTTTCTTTTATTAGTGTGTTGTATACTAAAAAATGTGTGTTGATTCAGGACATATATTCCGTTATTAAGCGTACCATACCCAACCAACATTTGATTCAGGTAAATGTTCATAACATTGTTCTGCAATACAAAATTATATCCTTCATTGTCCATCAATGAAACGGATATTATATTACAAAGCATACTGGGTACAAAATAACAAGGATTCAAAACCAAAATACATCCAGATGGCAACCCCAAGTGATACTCTCCCATTGCGACTATATGTACATTGGAACCATTTCCAACGCGGAGAGTATGGTCACCTGTCTTCAAAACCTTGCTATTTCTCAGCCCCTGCATAGAATTGCAAATGTGAGAACCTGAACTGGTATCTAATACCCAGGAAGCAGAGTTTATAGAAAAACAGTTTTCAGTCACAAACGCACCTGAAGCAGAAGCATCACCATGCTTCTGTTTGAGACTTAAGTACTCTGTGCAATTGCGCTTCCAATGTCCTGTCTTGTGGCAATGAAAACATTCGCCCTTCCCCGAGTCTCCAGCCTTGGACTTTCCCTTTCTCTTCACCTTTTTAACTCCGCCCTTAGGATTAGTGGGTTTCTTCTTTTTCTTTTCCTTGGCCTTAGCTTTCGGGCGAGAAGAGGAAGACTGTCCAATAGTCATAACGGGAGTTTTTGCTAACTTCATAGTGCTCTCTGCACTCCTTAACATATTAAGGAGTTCAGGGAGTTCCTTCTCCATGCCATGCATGTTGAAGTTCACTATGAACTGAGCAAAGGTGGAGGGGAGGGACTGCAGAATAATATCTATGTATTGTTCATTTTCCATCGTCCATCCAAGGTCCTCAAGCTCTTCAATAAGAGCTATCATCTTCAGAACATGGTCTCCTACTGATGTGCCAGGGGCCATTCGCATCTGAAACAATTTCTTTGATACTTCGTATCGTAATACGCGGGATTTCTCCCCATACAACTCCTTTGTATGGAGCAATATACCGTGAATGTCCATGTCCTCGTGCTGCTTTTGATGTGTGTTGTCCATCGATGCAAGCGCGAGGCATTTTGCCCTGGCACAGTCAGCGTCCCATGTCTTGCGGACTTCAACGTCCGAAACTGAGGATTTTGGACCTGGGACGGGCGGGGCTGAAGCCGTGAGGACATATGATACTTTATCATAAGTCAAGGCGATTTTCAGATTCCTCAGCCAGTCTTTATAGTTGGTCCCATTCAGTTTGTTTTTGTCTAGTAAAAGCTTGAGTCCAGTCATTGGTATCTGCCATTAAGAGAGAGAAAAGAATACACTCAGCGAAGGCTCATGCATAGATCAGATTGGTTATTTATCTTGTCTAATCGATGTCTCCCACTGCTTTAATCAAGTTTTTCTTTCAAACCTTAAAAAGAAAACTAGCCAGGATTAATTACAGTCTACAACTTCGCTAACCGTTCAGCCAGGCCAGTGTCGGTACTTGAGGGAGGTTCCCCGTGCTTTCGCACAGACCTAATTAAAGTAAACCTCGTTTTCCCAGAGGCGGAGCCCCGTTAACACCTTTCTAGTCACCTAATGAGTTAGCTAATTGTAAACTGCAAAACTCTCCTAGGAGCAACTATTGCCCACAGTGGGATCGGGATCCAACCATCACATGGAAGGTATGCAATCTCATTGCAAATCTCAACACTTGAAATTCCCGATATGATTTTTACCCCTAGTACTTATGACCTTAACTATGGTCAACAAATCATAAGTACCAGTCAAGTTCTACCCGTCATTTCTTGATCAATTAGACCCACCCATATGACCCTTAACTATGGTCAACAAAGTCGCATGAATGTCCTAATTAATCTGCATCATATGCAGTGTAGGAAGACATCACTTAGCTACCGTACACTACGCCTTAACTAAAGTCAACAAACGTAGCACGAATACTAAGTACTATACTTCCTAAAATGATGGAGGGTTGCGAATGATTTTTAAGAAAATCTTTGACGCTTTGAACTTGATATCGTTGTAGAATCAAACGGTTTTTAATAAGGAGTGGCTAGAGCTCCGCAGTTTTGAAACATAGTTTTTTCATAAAGAGCCGAGTGGTTTTCAAATCTGATTCTACAACATCCTTTTAGGTTTATTTTCTTTACATTAATCATATTAATGTAATCCCATCATTTAAGTCCTTAAGCCAATCACAGAAGAGAAACGAAAATAACACGTACGCTTATGCCATCCGCATTCGCCGCAATGTTCCGTTATGCACCGTTAGGTTACTTAACTAACGGCATACCGGGACGGGACTAGCGCGGGTGTAAAACATAAGCAACGTCTACTATATATCATATATATAATATGTCATTCGTCTCAGATGTCTCAGAGTACAGGCAGCAGAAACATGTATATAATGTGGGATATAGTAGGACGTCCGTATTTAGTATTTAGCCAACAATAGAAAATACGGATTCCACAGTCGCGATGAATAGCCAAGCCCACACCCTTAGACCCCTACGAGAGCGGCAAGCGACCCTCCCAATCCTGGAGTTTAGGAGACCCGGTCTCGACTCCTCGAGATGGCCTCCCACTGAACCCCAGAACCTGGTCACTTGTGCTCCCCTCCTTGGGTCTATCCTAATGCGGAAAAGTAAATAATATACAACATCGGTGACACAACCTCAACCTGGAAGTGTCCCAAATAAAAGAATATTACATTACATTTGAATTTACATGAATGAAAATTTAAAACTCTCATCTTACATAAAACCCCCCCCGGCTATTCAATCGCGACAATCCTGCACATCATATCTCAGCAACACATAATATCTCATATCATCAACGTAAGTAAGTATGCATACCCCAATTGTCGTTGATGTATAGCAACGAAACCGGCGATATCGACATACTACACTTACGGTCACAGAAAATAAAGTGTAAAACTACAATATTTGGAATCCACATTCTCTTTAGACATCATAAATGCGAAATATCACATACTTCGTATTTCATGCCTAAACTATATGAATTCCACATATTGTATCACATTACAGATTAATATAGAGTATTAAAGTTTTTGAGCGAATGATCAAATACCCAAAATTCCCTAAAGCTGAACACTTGAGCGGAGTTCAAAAATTCCGGAGTGTGACACAGTAGTAGCGGTCCAGCCGTAAAAGGGTCAAGTCAACGCTTCACATGTGGCACGCCGTACTACCCCAAACCCTAAGGTTCAAAGGACAGTTCAAGACGGTCACATAATCGAGTTAAGGTTTGTTGTCTTCTAGAGGGTCCACTACAAGACTTGCACATATATCCGAAAGACTTAAACCCCGTGAAGAGTGAGCAAATGATACTCGTTCAAATACTTCAATACATTCTAATTATCCGGAAAGACAAGAAGTTAAAATTCCGATCGAATTGACGAGTCCAAAAACATCTCCAGAATTTATAGTAGTAAATTCAGATTAAAAATACTCCAAAACAATATTCAAGCAGTGAAATGAGTTACTGTACAAAACTGACATCATGAAGAAATAGAACGGCCGCGGAACCGCGGCCTAAGGAGGTTTTTGCCGCGGTTCCGCGCTCCAATGTACTGTTCATGGTCTCAGTTTTCACAGTAACTCTTACATTCACCTGCTTAATTTTTTGCATATTTTTAATTCTGAAAATAAACAGTTTCAAAAAAATGTCCAGAGAGCGTCCCGTAATCCCGTATTTCTGTTCGATCGGAGTTTATACTTCACAAGAGTAACGCCTAATGTTCCAGGTCGGCTCTGGTACCAATGTTAGTTTAGCCTAGCACCATATGAGAGATTTGGAGGCATCACATGTCACAAAGATCAAATTTTTGTGGTGCTAAGTAAACATACAAAGGATCTTATCCTAGAAAATTAGGGATTCATGATTTTACAAGCGACAAAGGATAAGGTTTCGAGACTACAACCTTTGTAGCTCCCTTCGCTGAACTCTTTGGCCTCTTGAGTGTTGGAGGAAGGTTCTTTTGAAGTCCTCTAGCGTCTACGACGATCCACCCGGAGCTCCTAGTCCAAGCTTGCGACTTCACCTTTCCGGAGGAGAAATGAAGATAACACTCTACACAAGTGGGCTAAACTTGTGTAGAATGATGTTGTGGCTTTTATTCTCACTTCAAAAACCTTTCTTTGATGTATCTTTAGCTCACTAGAAGAAAACTAGAGAGCTTGGGAGGAAGAAGAAGAACAAGGAAGATGATGGCTCTCTTTCTTGAAGAAGAGAAAGATTCTTCTTGAAGAAGAGAAAAGGCTCTCCTTGAAGAAGAGAAAAGAGTCTTCTTGGAAAAGAAATAAAAATATATATCTATATATATATGTTTATTCCTTCTCATGCCAAACCATGGTTAGGATATGAAGAAATTATTGTATTATGGTTAAAAACATCTAAGGAAAAATAACCAAGGGTTAAATAGTGGGTAAGCATGGTAAGAGTGTAGAAACATTCCAATATTTAACCCTTTATCTTTCCCTTTTGTTTTAGCATAAATACAATAATAATTCACATTGAAAACCATGGTGTGAGTCTAATATTGCCATCATATTCCATGTATAAGCAACCATGAAGGATGATGCATGTATGTATATGTGTATGCACATCCATATGTGCATGAAACTAAAAGCAAGAAATAATACATGCATGCATACATCCATCATACACAAGGAAAAGTTTCAAGTGTGAAAACTAATGGTTAAATGATAAATCAACACTTGATTTATCAATCCGGCCATATCATATATGACCCCACCAAAAGCCAGCTGCCCGATCAATATACGGTATCCCATACGCGCATTTTAATCGGGTCCATGCACATATCGCATACGCGCACCACAACGTTTCGCCTGGACCAGGTAACTCCTTTGTGGGACTCTAAGACTCGTCAATACGCCGGCAGTGGGTGATGATCATATCAAGCACCCCCAAGCCGCAAGCGGTCAGCTAAACGTAACGGCCACCCGGGTATTGAGCGATCAGAAGAAAACAAGCGAACCTGCTACAACTCCCGTCGAGGCAACCGGCAACACTACCGTACAGTCCGGTCTCTTCGTCAGATATGCCGCATATCGAGTCTAGGGATGGTAACGTCGACCCCAATAACCCAATAAGTCGTGCCGGTGAATGGTCTATAACAGATCGAGAAACTACTGATAACACTTATCAGCAAATCTCAGCAGCCCTGGCCAGGGACTTACTGATATAACCAGTCGAGCACAGTACAGCATCAACTCCCAATACCGGGAGAGAAGAAACCCCTCCAATCGCTCATCGCCTTCGTGTGTCTTGGGACTATACCCAACGGCCACCTGTTTGCACGACTCAGTAGAGCCGTGGTAGGGTGGTAATCAAAGTACAGTGGGAGGGCACACAAGACTCCATGACGATCTGGGTATACAGACTAACCTGTACCAGTGTCACCTAAGAACTGCTATCCGACGATAGATATAATTCCATATAGGAGTTCTCGGTGAGTCCGTCCAGTGTACCCAGTCAACACTGAGCACCCGTATATGATCTTGATGTCAAACATCGATGAATGTGGGAATATTCATCGCCCATCGAATGGGTCTAGTATCATATACGCTAGTCTACACTGGTATATCAATGCCCCGTCTCGATATACCAACGACTAGGGACATTCCAGGATATGCTTATAGACTATAGATTTCCCACTAGTATGATCTCTATCATAATCATTGTAGTCAAGCCAATATCCTTAGGGCCTTTCCAACATGTATGAATGAGTAAAAGCATGATCAAATCAACATGTTAGATAAAGAAGAACCAGATAGCATACTATCATTTCGAGCAAGAATGTATACTGAATATATATATATATATATATATATGTATAAATACATCCACCATCACATAATGGCCTCTAGGGCATACATATATCCAACAGGTCAAAGAGTTTAACATCATCAAAATGGTAGATGAACCTTGTATATACAAAAAGGTAGTAGGGAGTATGATGGGGATCCTTATAGAGTACGTGGATGACATACTCTTGATAGAGAAGGAGTTTCCTATACTACGCTCGATCAATCTCTGCATATCACAAAGATTCTCCACATAGGATCAAAATGATACCTCCTAAATCCTGGGATTTGGATCTATGAAATAGATCTGAATGGATGTTAGGCTTCTCACTAGTTGTAGTGAGATGGTGTCAATTGATCCTGGGGAGAATCACTGGAGGGTTCCAGGATGATAAGGACGACTGAATGTCAGTCACGGGCATTGTCTTTACCCTCAGTGGAGGGACGGTATGTTGGAAGAGTTCCAAGTTAGATACCGTGGCTTACTAGATGAAAAAGACAGGATACATCGCTACTTATGATGCTACCAAAGAGGCTGTATGGGTGTATATTAGTTCATGAGATGAACTTAGTTCCTCCCATTGTGTGACAATGGAGTTATGGCTTATGCCAAGGAACGTCCGTCCCATCAGTGATCCAGACATATTCTAAGGCGGTATCACTTGATCATGGAGATGGTTGATCTCCAAGGAGATCGAGGTTAGGAGAGTAGACTCAGAGGACAACATGGCGGATCCACTCACAAAGGCCTTTTCCCAGAGAGAGACTTATATCGGATGGTTGAGTATTAGGTACTGCAACCACTGCTACAGATGGCCCTAGTGCAAGTTGGAGATTGTTAGTTATATGTATGCCCTAGAGACCATTACTATACATAGGATGTATATTGTAGTGGATGCTTGGACATATATAGGGAGGACTTTCTTGCTCGACATGATAGTATGCTATCTCGTTGCTCTTTACCTTAACGTGTACACTGATTGTCTCTCTGTTACATGTTGGTAAAGCCCTTAGGATGTGTACTTGACTACCTGGACTATGATGCGGATCATACTAGTGGGGAAATGGTAGTCCATAAGTACATCCTTCAAGGTCCTTAGTCGTGGGTGTAGCGAGACGGGGCATCGATATACCAGAGTAGACTAGCGTATACCTTCTCAACCCATACATATGGGCGATGGATGATCCCATATCCATTGGTGTTTGACATCAGAGATGATATACGGGTGCTCAGTAGAGACTGGGTACACTGGACGGACTCGCGGAGAACTCCCAGATGGTATTATACCTTACGTCAGATGGCAGTTCTCTGGTGACACTGGTACAGGTTAGTCTGTAGACCCGAGATCGTCATAGAGTCTTGTGCGATTTCTACTGTGCTTTGATTTCCACATTACCACGTCCAAGAGGGTGTGCAAAACGGTGGTTTTTGGGTACAGTCCCAAATCACATGGAGGCAATGAGCGATAGGAGGGATTCGTCTCTCCCGGTATAGGGAGTTGATGTTGCGCTGTGTTCGATTGGCTATAACCGGAAATCCCTGGCCAGGGTTGCTGAGATTTACTAGTAAGTGTTATAAGTAGTTTCTCGAACTGTTATAGACCTCATATCGACACGACTGATCGAGCTACTGGGGTCTGACGTTTACCACCCCTAGGCGAGATATGCAACATATCAGACGACGAGACCGGACTGTACGGTAAGTGTTACTGGTTGGATTCACAGGAGTGTGAGCGGGCTTGCTCGTTGAACTTCTGATCGCTCAATACCCGGGTGGCCTTTACGTTTAGCAGACCGCTTGCGGCTTGTGGGTGTTTGATATGATCATCACCTGCTGCCGGCGTATTAACGAGTCTTTAGAGTCCTACACAGAGGTTTCCTGGCTCAAGCGAAACGAAATAGGAGCGCATATGAGATATGCGCGGGACCGAGAATAATACCAGTATGTGATACTGTATTCTATTCTCACGATTTGTATCATCAGACGGTTATATGTGATATAGCCGGGTTACCGAATCAAGTGTTGATTCGATACATTGATGTACTGATTTTATGTATAATTATATATTTAATATATCACTTTACATTAACTAGTATTGGTTCACTTAAGATTGATTTTCTCACTTGATTGTGCACATTGTATATATGATATATGTTTGTGCACTAGTTTGTATCATGTTTGATGAAACATGCAAACTTGGGTGTGTGTATTACTTTAACCATGTTTAGGTTAATGGTTAGGTTTTATTTGTTTTATTTATTTTATTCATTTATTTTTGGCAAGAAATAAAAATGGTGGCTTTCTTTGGTTTTTACTTGAAGCCTCATGAAGCTTTGAAAAGTCTAGCCATTTTGTCTTTTGCCTTAACCTAACCATTAAACCTAAACCCTAGTTTATTCTCTACATGTGTTACTTCACCCATGGTTGCATTATGATAATGATCCACTTGATTTATTTTAAAAAAAGATAATTCTTTTCTTTCTTCTTCTTTTTCCTGATGAAGAGAAGAAAACCTTGCTAGAAAAATTCCAAAGTGATGAATCCAAGTGAGAAATCCAAATCCAAAGTGAACCCACTTCCTATTTCTTCATCCTATACCGCTTGCCATGTTGTATTGGGTGTTTTCTTCACAAGTTTCATGACCAAGTGAAGATGGAGCTTGAGTTAGAGTTGCCTCGATGTAGATCATCTTCGGCATCGAAGTCAACGACCTAGCCCGATCTTTTCTCCGACGAAACTATCGCTAGAGTCCGGGATACCGGTGATCGCAGCGAAGGGACGTCATCACGGAGCTAAAGAAGTGGAGGACCGGATCTACAAAGGTTGTATTTCCATTCACTTAGTAGCAGAGTAGTTTTCTTGTTTGTTTGTTTCGCCTATCCTCAAGTTAACGATCTATATTAGGGTTTCTCGGCACCGGAAAATTTGAATTGTGCATGGGAGATGCCTTGTGGAACCTCTTGAGTGTGCCTAGGAACCCTACACATGCACACTGTATATTCATACTAGTGCACACATATATTGATATTTTCATACCAGCGCACATGCATACTGTATATTCATACCGGTGCACACATATATTGATATTTTCATACCTGCGCACATGCACACTGTATATTCATACCGGTGCACACATATACTGATATTTTCATACCTGCGCACATGAACACTGTATACTCATACCAGTGCACACATATATTGATATCTTCATACTTGCGTAGATTTACGCATTGAGTTTTGGATTCATATGATTTCTGGATTTGGGAACCGAGGTAATTCTTTTAGGAAAATACGCAATATTTAAAAACCCGGTTTCCCTTGATATGATATTTCAGTGTGTCCACCATGCGTTTTCTCGGTTCTGAGACGTGTGATATGTGAACCCGAATCGAGGAGTTGGATGAGGCCGATTGCGGGTACATGGTGGGCCCGGTATGGTATCCCGGGGCGAGAACGGATCGCTGTGCAGTAGAAGGTGAGCCTGGCAGAGGGACTACTACCTACCGGTGATTGGTTAGACCTGGCGGTTATCCGGAGGATACTGACCAGTGATAAGAGATGGATACGGGCTGATCCGTACTGCCGGGCCGAGGGCCGATTCCGCAGACGGAGCCCGGTACTTGAGGATTTGCGTGTCGAAGCTAGACACGATGATTTATGATATTTTAGTGTGCTGATGCTAGGCACCCATGATTCTATGAGACTTATAGGATTTGGGCATATGGATGGACACCGATTATTTTCCACGTTGATATTCCGTGTAGATATTATTATTCCCATGCTCGGCATTCAGTATTTTATATCTCATCCTGTATCTGTTGTTCCTGATAGAGTTCACATGCTATGCACGATTATTGCATACCCTGCTCATCCTATATAGATGACATTAGATTTCACATGCTATGCACGATTATTGCATACCCTGCTCATCCTATATAGATGCCATTAGATTTCACATGCTATGCACGATTATTGCATACCCTGCTCATCCTATATAGATGTGGTTAGATTTCACATGCTATGCACGATTATTCCATACCCTGCTCATCCTATATAGATGTTGTTAGATTTCACATGCTATGCACGATTATTGCATACCCTGCTTATCATTTAGAGATGTTGTTAGATCGTACTTGATGCATGATTACTGCTCATATAGTTCATCATATAGATGTTATCTGTTGGCATAGGTTAGAGTATCGCAGCACGTGCATACTCGCGATTATCTTTATATGTTATCTACTATTCACGAGTTGCCAACTCACCACCGTTGTGCCCCAGTGTTGCAGGTTGCCCTTCGGAGTAGTCGCGGCAGGCTGCTTATTTGCATCTTTTGACACAGATACTCCTACAGTTTGCGTACTAGCTCTTTTGCTGATAGGTGGGTTTTGTGCGGTATCTGTTTATCTTTCATTTATGTACATTGTTGTATCTAGTACTCTCCATGTACCACGTATGTATTGTCTTAGAGACCAGTTGTGAGGATGATGTATATTATTTTGTACTCTGGTGTCGAGCTCGCTGTCAGCCGACTTTACTTATGCAGTTCTTATCTTGTGTGATGTTTTTCCACTTATTGCTCTTTCCTTCTCTATGCCCTTAAGGTTTTCTTAACAGTTTAACAAATATTTCTATTAAATGTTTTAAACACTCTATACTTTTACTGGGTTTGATTTTTGGGTTTCGGCTTACTTAGTCGCGTTACGCCTGTAGACGTTACGTGGTTAAGTGCCGGTCACGGGCCAAACTTTGGGTCGTGACAGATATGATCATCACCTACTGCCGGCGTATTGACGAGTCATTAGAGTCCTACACAGAGGTTTCTTGGCTCAAACGAAACGGAGTAGGAGCACATATGTGATATGTGCGGGACCGAGATTAATACGATATGTGATACCATATTCTATTCTCGCGATTTGTGACATTGGTCGGTTATATGAGTTATAGCCGGGTTATCAGATCAAGTGTTGATTCGATAACTTGTTACACATGATATTAGTCGGTTATATGTGATATAGCCGGATTATTAAATCAATGGTTGATTTAATAATTTAATGTATAATTATATATTTGATATATTACATTACATTAACTAATATTATGCTCACTTATGATTTCTTTTTCTCACTTGATGTGCACATTGTATATATGTGATATGTATATTTGTGTACATGTTTGTATCATGCTAGGTTACAAGTGCAACTAGGGTTATAGAGATTAAACCATGGTAGGGTTAAGATTAGGGTTTATATTTTATTATTAAGTAATTCAAAAATTGGGGAATTAGTCATGGATGATGTTTGTTGAAACCTTGTAGAAGCTTGTAAGCATCTTTGACTTTTTCCACTCTCTTTGTCTTGCTTAAGATATTTCTTGACCTAACCTTTAACCCTAGCTCATCGTAACTCTCTACAAGGGTTATGCATGACATGCTTAACCTTTGGTTGCATTTCTTACCACAACAATAATTCATTTCATCACTTGACTTGATCTTCTTCTTCTTCTTGAGCTTGCTCACTATTTTGTGATAAGGTGATGATTTGAATGTGGAAATGATTTCTAATTTGAGCAAACTTCCAACTTCATCATCCTGTACTACTTGCCATTTAGTATAGGGTGTTTGCTTCACTAATTCCGTAATTAGTGAAGAGATAGCTTGGGTTAGTGTCTCCTCGACGTAGATCATCTTCGATTTCGAAGTCATCGAAGCGAGAACGTTCGTTTCTTCAAGGGAGCCTCTCTAGAGTCCGGAGTTCACGATCACAGCGAAGGGACTACTACAAGGAGCTAATGATGTGATGGACCGGTCTACAAAGGTTGTGTTCCTTGCTCACTTAGGATGTAAAGTGTTTGTATTTCGATTCCGTCGATTACAAGTATACGATTATTGTCACGCCCCGCTTCCCAGAGTATGCTAGATTGGGCACGTGACATAGCCAACCATGCTAACTGTGGGTAGGAAGTAACCATCCACATTCACATTACGGCTGTAGAGATATCAAGAACAAGATAAAACTGTCTAAAACATTTCCATAATCCAGAATAACAGGAGTCAATAATAAATAAATGCGGAAGCAAATGATCCAATACAAATAACCGAAAAGTATGTCCCATAATGCGGGCTCACATCAGGAAATAAATGCAGGAAATAAAACTAACTACTACTGAACTCACAGCTCAGCCTGCTGGCTAAAGTACTCCTGCTCGGACTGCAACAGCGGTACGGAATCTGGGCCATGCAAACCCAGACGTCAGCGCGTCATGTCATCAAGTAATATAATATGAACAGTGTAGCAGGCAAAGTAATATAAACATGAATACAGCAAGAATAACAATAATATGAATCATACCAGTACAGGGTAGCATGCAGTGGGTAAACTAAACTGTTCTATCAGGTTTTCTATTCTAAAGTCTTTGAAATCAATTGATGAATCGTCGATGTAACTCAATAGTAACCCGTGCATGCCCGGGACCACGGTCAAGATCCTCGGGGCTAAATCCGAGACGTGCCGCTAGGCAGTAACAGGTAGCAGGATGGGCGAGTGATGTCGGCATCATCGCTCCGGGGCTGGCCTAGCCCGTAAGACTGATCAGAACAAGTATCGAGCTGTTGAGTTACAAGTCAGGTTTCACCTTTGATTTCCCCATACCCCCAAGTTATGTATGTCGAGTCAGGTATTCAGTAATCAAGAACTAATGCCAACACAGGATCAGGTAAAAGCAGGTTTGTCTGGATAGACAACAGGAACGGTCCATGAGGACTACATGTCAGGTTTGTTGGCATTAGACACAAGATCAGGTAACGGGTCAGGTCATGGTACATCAGGTCAAGTCAACGGTATACGGTACCATGTCAGGTGTATCAATATATACATGTGTAGCGATGTCAGGTCAAGATGTAAACAATATCGTGGGTGTTCTCATAATCAGATATGTAATCACACGTGGGTATTAACAACATGAAATAAGCAATGGAGTAAACAGTTTCATTCAAATCACAAGAGTGCAGTAAGACAATATAGCCATTTATTCATGTTAACAGGTTTAAGCACCCTTAGCGGTGCAATAGTTTATGGAATGGTTCAATACAGTTATTTCCGGTTAAATGCATACGAGTGTCCGAATGTAACAGAACTACAGGGATAAATGCTACCAGCTATTTTAACAGTAAAATGTGATTGAACAGGTAGATATGATTATTAGGTTCAAGTTGCAAATTGTTAGTTCCATGTTTAATAGTAAAATGATATAATGCAATATTGTAACCGAAAATGGGAAACGATTATCCCAAGTTAAATTTTATAGGTTTAGGGTGTCAATACATATATGTAACTATTGTATAGCATGTAGCAAGGGATACTTTCCTCGACGGGTCGCGAACCGGGAAAACGGAACGTAACGTTGGCGGGGAAACCCGCGACGGACGCACGGTTCAAGGATTGAACCCAAACAACGAACCAAGGAACCACACGGTCAGAGTACTCTGCTGGATCATAGGGACACGTCGCCGGCACGGCCGTATTCCAGCGAGCACAAAAACAGTGAATAGGGTTTCTACGGGTGTAGATCAAGAGAAAGATAGAAATGACCAGAGAAAGAAGAAGATGGGGAATACTCACTGGTCGCAGAGGGCACTAGCCAAGACAGCGAGATCGACGGCGGCGAGAACGGCGTCTCCGGCGAACTGCAGAAAAGATCCAGCCGCAGTTTTCAGTTTTGAGAAAAGAAGAGAGGAAGGGTGAGATGGAGAAACACTTACGAGGTGTTCTGGGGTGGTTGGGGTTCGTCGGCGACGGCCAGGGGCGGTGCAGGAGGTCGCCGGCGACGTCTCAGGGGACGCAGAGAAGATGCAGGAGGTTGCAAAGGGTCGCTGTTCCGGTCGGGGTCCACCGGGAGAAGAAGGATGATGGTGAGGGGAAGACGGCGAGGTGTTGATCGGCGGCGAGGCGTTGGATGTTTTCTGGTGGTCACGGTGGTGAGCAGGCGGCTGTAGCGGCGAGGGCGAGGCCGCTCCAAGGGTGCAGGCGCACGGGGAAAGAGGACGAGGGTTGTGGTTGAGACGAGGAGGCGCGGGCGAGGGTGACGGTGACACAGGCTCCGGCGTCAGGGCTGCGGCTGCAAGGATGGAGGTGGCTAGGGTTTGCGCCGTTGGGTTTGTTCTGCGAAGAAGAAAGAATGAAACGAAGGAAAATATATATATAGAGGAGAAAGAGAAAAAGATTGGGAGAGAGAGAAAGATAGAGACGGGATAGAGAGAGAGAGAGAGATAGGGAAAGAGATAATGGATGAGGGGCCCACGGAATAAAGGGGTTTGATTGGTGGAGGGAGTTTAAAAGATTCAAAATTTATTAAAGAAATCTTTAAACAGTTAGAAACTTTTAGGTTTGATACAGGAGATATCATAAGGTTAAGAATAATATACGGTGATTTTAAAATATAAAATTTGGGATTTTGGCGCTAAATAAAACATTTCCAAAACGTGCCCGGGTTGGGTCCAAAAATTCGAAATTTTAATAATAGGATTTTAAGCGGGTTCCAAATTTTAAAATTAAGTGTTTTATGATTAAAAAGCATACCCCGAAGACGGACACCTGTGCGCGCGCGTAGCCGTATAAACTTGCCCGTTTCACTGAACGGGATGAGAACACAATACATGGACGCTACCATAAGGCTAGGGGTGTCGAGTAGGCCAAGATGGATATTTTTAATTTTAATTTAGATGCTAAAATTTGTTATGTGCAGAAATGACTTTGCCTGGTAAAATTTTACAGTAAGCCGCAAACAAGCAAGATAAATAAAATGAGTACCACCTAATGCTCAAACAATAACTGAAAAAATAGTAGCATTGTGTTCGGGTGTTACATTATACCCAACTACAAAAAGAATTTCGTCCTCGAAATTCCAAGAATACAAAAAAAACTACAAGAAGAGGTGAGGAAACTTCTGTCGGATTTCATCTTCTCGTTCCCAAGTGGACTCTCTATGCGAGCGATTTCCCCAAGAAACAAGCACAAGGGGGATAACCTTGTTCTTGAGAACCTTTTCCCTTCGATCCACGATTTCAACCGGTCGCTCCTCAAAAGTCAATTCTTCTCGTACTGTTAACTCCTAATGATCCAAAACGTGTGTTTCATCTCGAACATACCTTCGTAGTTGAGATACGTGAAACACATCGTGCACACCTGCCAAGGACTACGGTAACGCCAAACGGTACGCTACCCCACCAACACGCTCCAAGATCTCAAAGGGTCCAACGAATCGAGGACTATGTTTTCCTCGACTTCCAAAACGAATCACCCTCTGGTCGGTGATATCCTCAAGAATACCAAATTGCCCACGGCGAACACTAGAGGTCTTCTTGACGTATCTGCCCAACTCTTCTGTCGGCCCTGTGCTGCCTTCATATGATTTCTGATAGGGTTAACCTTCTCAACTGTCTGTACAACCAAATTTGGTCCCAATAATCTTCGTTCACCGACATCGTCCCAACAAACAGGTGAACGACATTTACGACCATACAAAGCTTCAAATGGAGCCATCTGAATAGTTGCCTGAAAACTGTTGTTGTAAGAAAACTCCACCAAGTGTAGATGATCCTCCCACGAACCCTTGAAGTCCAACATGCATGCTCTCAACATATCTTCAAGAGTTTGGATTGTTCTCTCCTACTGGCCATCAGTTTGAGGATGATAAGCTGTGCTAAACTTCAATTGAGTCCCCAAACATTCCTGTAAACTCCTCCAGAAGTGTGATAAGAACCGAGTGTCCCGATCGGACACGATGCTCAACGGTACTCCTTGCAATCATACAATCTCCAGCATGTACCGCTCTGCCAAAGTCTCTGTTGATTGACCAACCTGAAAAGGAATAAAGTGAGCTACCTTGGTCAATCGATCAACAATCACCCATACTGCATTGTTGCCCTTTGGACTCCGCGGTAAAGCCGTCACGAAATCCATAGTTATATGTTCCCACTTCCACTGAGGAATCGGAAGTGGTTGCAATAAACCGGTAACCCTTTGATGTTCAGCCTTAACTTGCTGACACACCAAGCACTTAGCCACAAAGCGATCAATCTCTTGTTTCTTGCCTTCCCACCAGAAATGCTGTCGAATGTCTTAGTACAACTTTGTGCCTCCTGGATGTACAGAATAAGCCGAACTGTGTGCCTCCTTCATAAGCTCTTCACGAACATCACCCTTTGGCACACACGAACGGCTACCATACCTCAACGAACCATCTTCGTGGATCAATAAATCTGTTCGTAATCCGGCCTCAACCTGCTCTCGAAACTTTTGCAGTCTAGGATCCTGCGATTGTGTTGCTTTAATATTATCAATTAACGACGAATGTACTTGCAGCTGCATCAACTTTCCCGCAGAACGCGGTAGCACAACCTCCAAGTCAAATCTTCGAAAATCTGCGTAGTTAACACCTGAATTACTGGTAACCGACTAAGCGCATCCGGCACAACATTAACCTTCCCCGGATGGTACTTAAGATCAAGATCGTAGTCAGCCATCTGCTCCAACCATCTACGCTGCCTCATGTTAAGCTCCTTCTCAGTGAACAAATACTTCAAGCTCTTATGATCTGTATAGACTTCGACTCTTTCGCCCAAAAGGTAGTGTCTCCAAATTTTCAAATCGAAAATCACAGCCGCAAGCTCCAAGTCATGAGTTGGATAATTCTTCTCATGGGTCTTCAATTGTCTCGATGCGTATGCTACAACCTTCTCATGCTGCATCAATACACATCCCAATCCTTTCCCAGATGCGTCGCTGTGAATCACCAATCCTCCGGAATTGTCTGGCACGGTCAGAATAGGGGCGGTTATCAACTTCTGCTTCAACATCTCAAAAGCTAACGCACACTTATCCGTCCATACAAAAGGTACCTCCTTACGCGTAAGCTTGGTCAACGGCTCTTCCAGACGAGCAAAGTTCTCCACAAATCTCATGTAGTATCTGGCTAATCCAAGGAAACTTCTTATCTCAGCAGCATTCTTTGGAATCGGCCAATCTCGAACAGCTGCAATCTTTTCTGGATTGACGGCAATTCCATTGCCAGACACAATATGCCCCAAACACCTTACTTCCTCCAGCCAAAACTCGCACATACACATCTTCGCATACAATTTCTCTTGTCTCAACGTCTGCAGTGCGATCTTCAAATGCTTAGCATGCTCTTCAAAACTCTTCGAGTAAACCAGAATATCATCAATGAATACCTCAATGAACTTGTAAGTCCATGCTACCTCTCCCGGTATTTTCGGGCATGCGGAATTTGATGAAAAACGATTTTCTTAGAGGTGGTAACATGGACTTAAAGACCCGGATCTTTGTTAAACATCTAACTAACAACCAAACTAGGAGTTGCTAACTACTCGGTTAGGGGGTTTATACATTTCTTATCTCGAACTCCTTCGTCATCAAGCCTTGATGGTTGTCTGGATCGGCTTCTCCCCGTCATCTTCTTGCGCCGATGATAGATCCACCTGAAAGCTTCAACCTTTGGCTCCTTCTTCGAACTTTGAAGAAACTAGTTCACTCGGTTTGCTAAACCTTGTGAACTAGAGTGAGTAGAGAAGAGTTTGTATGGGATTTTATCTATGGTTCTTGGTTCTCAACTCATAAGACAAGTGAACCATAGACCAAGTGAGGGAGAGCAAGAGGAAGGAGATGAGAGCTCAAGAACAAGAGAGAGAATGAGCATGAAAGAATGAGAGAAGACTTTTCTCATTTGGCTCTCATAATCCAAAACAATCATAACACCTCATATCATTCAAGTATTATGTGATGGTTTAAGCAACCATAGCCATATCATTTCATGCACTCATTTTGAACAAAAGAGCAAGCAAGCAAAAGTCTTTGCCATGAAATGATAGCTATAGTTATCATGATGGTCAACTAGTCTAGCCTAGTCAACCGGTCAACAAAGTCAACAAGTCAACAAAAGTCAACAAGTCAACAAAGTCAATCCCTCAACAACCATGTCACCATAATACTTAATTAATATAATTGTTAATCACATATCATATTCTCATTAGGGTTGAGCAAAAAGTCAATAGTCAACTGTCAACGGTCAACAACCCTAATGAGAATCCTCTGCCTCTGTCTCTCCGTCAACTGTGCATACACACCCGCATCCGTGTTTCGAGGAACACGAATGCATACTGGATAAAACCAATCCCAAAAGGTACACTAGGATCTGGCTTAAACCAAAGCCCGCTAGTGTAAACTGTCCGGACACTGTACGTGCACAAGTGCACGGATGTGACCGAACTCTGCCGCAAAACCTTGCGACATGTCGCAAAACCATGCGACCTCTACTCTTTTGCCTAAAGGCGAATAGATTTCTGTGTCGGACTCTAAAGACTCGACACTACACTGGCAGTGGGTTTAACCACAGACCGTAAGCAGCACTAGCTGTGCGTAACGGTCCCCAGGTAGATGCCGACAAGAAGACTGACGGGGTGAAACCCATCTGAACTCCTTCTGAGCCTGAATGTGACATTCTCCGTACAGTCCGGTCTGTTCATCTGATACATCGCATGGCGGGCCTAGGGGGCGGTAAACGTCAGTCCCCCAATAGCGGTACAAGTCGTGTCGGAGTGAAGCCCAAAACACCCTGAGATAACACTGGAAGCCTACCAGTATATCTCATTTGCCCTGGACAGGGACTACTCGTGTAATGGCTCTCCTAGTCACAGCGCGATGTCAACCCCCAATACCGGGAGAGACGAATCATGTCTAACTGTCACTGCCTTCAAGTGCTTCGGGACTGCACCCAACTACTACCTGTTTGCACGACTCCTTTGAGCCATGGTAGGGTAGCAATCAAAGTACAGTGGGAACACACTCGAGGCGAAGTGACAGTGTCAAGTCAGCGGACTAAGCTGTACTCATGTCACCTGGGAACTGATAACTGACGATAGGCATAATACCAACTAGTCAATTCCCGACGAGTCCCGTCCAGTGTACTCGTAACCTAACGAGCACCCGCATACTATCTCAAGTACGACGTACTGACGGCTGTGGGACAGACCGTCTCCCACACTGGGATGAGAAGCGCATGCGATAGTCTACTCCGGAGTATCGATGCCCTGTCTCGATAGTCCTGCGACTAGGGACCTGCATAAGGATGTGCTTATAGATTACCCAGCCCCCACTAGTGTAACTGCCATCACAACGCTGGTAATCAAGCAAAGATCCTAAGGGCTCCACTAATGTGTATAGGTGATATACTAAAATAAACACATGTACATATTTAAGTAGAAACAAACCAAGTAACATACTACTATATTGAGCAAGATTGTTTATACAAGGTGAATATCCCAAGCTTCCATTAAGCAATATACAAACTAGTATGATACAGTAATGGCCTCTAGGGCATATACACTAACAATCTCCCACTTGCACTAAGGCCATGTACTGGCGTATCGAAGACCAATCATCTCGATCAGCCGCTCGAACTGAGTCTGGGGTAGGGCCTTCGTGAGTGGATCTACAGTGTTATCTTCTGAATTTACTCTCTTTACCTCGATCTCCCGGCGATCAATGATCTCCCTGATCAGGTGGAACCGCCTCAAAATGTGCCTGGACTTCTGATAGGACCTGGGTTCCTTCGCTAAAGCTATAGGGCCGTTGTTGTCACAATACAGTGGTATTGGATCAACACTGTTAGGAACCACCTGATGTTCCGTGAGGAACTTCTTCATCCAGACAGCTTCCTTTGCGGCATCGCAAGCAGCTATGTACTCCACTTCCTTGGTTGAGTTAGCAATGGTTTCCTGCTTGGAACTCATCCAGCAAACCGCCCCTCCATTGAGGGTAAAGACATAACCCGACATGGACTTGGAGTCATCCTTGTCACTCTGGAAGCTGGAGTCAGCAAAGGCCTCAATCTGGAGGTCTTTTCCGCCATACACCAAGAACATCTTCTTAGTCCTTCTCAGGTACTTGAGAATGTTCTTTACTGCTATCCAGTGTTTCTCCCCTTGGTTCGACTGATACCAGCTTACAACGCTCAATGCGTATGCTACATCTGGTCTGGTACATAACATCGCATACATAATAGAGCCTACCGCAGATGCGTAGGGTATTGATGACATGCGAGACCTTTCCAAATCAGTCTTGGGAGACATCTCTTTGGAGAGGGTGATTCCGTGACAAGCCGGTAGATTACCGCGCTTGGAATCTTCCATACTGAATCGTTTTAGTATGGTGTCGATGTACCTTGACTGTGAAAGTCCCAACATCCTTTTAAATCTATCACGATAGATCTGGATCCCCAGAATGTAGTTGGCATCGCCCAGGTCCTTCATGGAGAACCTCTGCGACAAGAATACTTTGACTGACTGTAGCATAGGAATATCATTTCCTATTAGGAGAATGTCATCGACGTACAAGACGAGGAATACCACATTTCTCCCTGCAATCTTACTGTAAATGCATGGTTCATCTGGGTTTTTGACAAAGTCGAATTCTTTGACAGTATCATCAAAGCAGATGTTCCAACTCCGTGATGCCTGCTTAAGTCCATAGATGGACTTGAGCAACTTGCACACTTTACCGCTGCTCCCACTCTGAATGAATCCCTCTGGCTGATCCATATAGACGCAATCTTCCAAATTTCCATTTAGGAAAGCCGTCTTTATGTCCATCTGCCAGATCTCATAATCGTGGAAGGCAGCAATGGCAAGAAAGATCCGAATGTATTTAAGCATGGCTACCGGAGAAAAGGTCTCGTCATAGTCCAAACCAGGTTTTTGACGAAAACCCTTTGCAACTAGCCTAGCTTTATAGGTTTCAACCTGCCCATCTACACCAATCTTCTTTCTAAAGATCCATTTGCAGCCAACGGGTTTTACCCCTTCCGGAGCAAAGTCCAGAGTCCAAACTTTGTTGGTGTACATGGACTCTATCTCGGTCCGCATTGCATCCAGCCATTTTACCGAGTCACCGTTCTGAATGGCTTGTTGGAAGCTAGTAGGCTCATCATAATTGACTGTGCAATCCTCTCTATCCCCGTCTATGAGAAAACCGAAGTATCTCTCGGGCGGATGAGACTGCCTACTACTACTGCGGAGCGGCGTAGGAATGTCCGATTCTCCTGAAACGTCTGGTTCATCCAAGCCTTCAGTAACAGCTTGTGGTTCTGGAATTTCTTCCAGTTCTATTGCGCCCCCACTTATCTGATTTTCCAAAAATTCAGTTTCCAAGAAGTGGGCATGCGGAGAAACAAAAACTTTTTGTTCTTCTGCGGAATAGATAAGATACCCTCTGGAGTTCTTTGGGTATCCCACAAACTTACAAAGTACTGAGCGTGCCTCGAGCTTGTCCGCATGCTGCTTTTTTACAAAAGCTGGACATCCCCATACCTTAAGATACTTAAGACAGGGTTTCTTCCCACTCCACATCTGATATGGGGTGGTAGGCACAGTCTTGGTTGGAGCCTTGTTCAAAAGATATGCAGCTGCTTCTCGTGCATAACCCCAGAAAGATCGCGGTAACTCTGCCTTACTCATCATGGAACGAACCATATCCAATAGGGTCCGATTCCGCCTTTCCGATACACCGTTGTGTTATGGTGTGTATGGAAGAGTAAGTTGAGTGAGAATTCCATTCTCTTTTAAGTAGCCCAGAAACTCGGCACTCAAGTATTCTCCACCTCGATCCGATCTTAGAATCTTGATACTTTTTCCGGTTTGTTTTTCAACTTCATTCTTGTATTCTTGAAATTTCCCAAAGGCCTCGGATTTGTGTTTCATTAAGAAGACATGTCCATACCTGGAGAAATCATCTGTGAAAGTAATGAAGTATGAATAACCACTTCGCGCATGTGTAGACATTGGACCACACACATCACTGTGTATGAGTCCCAAGAGCTTGCTCGCTCTTTCTTCACGTCCAGTGAACGGAGTCTTTGTCATCTTTCCCATGAGACAAGATTCACAAGTGGCATAAGACTGATACTCGAACGGATTCAAGTACCCTTCTTTATGTAACTTAGTTAATCGTGTCTCATTAATGTGACCCAGTTTACAATGCTATAAGAAAGGCTGATTTGTTTCCGGAGACATTCTTTTAAGTGTGTTCTGGACACTGAAAATTTGAGCTTGATTTAACACGTATATTCCGTTCTGTAATATACCTGACCCAATCAGAACTTGATTTAGGAGGATGTGTACTACATCGCTTACAAAAGTAAATTCATATCCTTCCTTAGAAAGTAAGGATACAGATATGATATTACAAGTCGCATCTGGTATATACAAACAGTTACGCAAAATCAATATCTGCCCAGTTGTCAGTCCAAGATGATATTCCCCTACGAATTCAGCATCCATGCTTATTCCGTTAGCAACCCTGAGAGTCATATCACCTTTCCTGATAACCCTACGGTTCATCAGAGCCTGTAACGAATTACAGATATGAGATCCTGATCCGGTATCCAATACCCAGGAAGTAGGGTTAACTGACATACAGTTCTCAATCACAAACACACTCAAAGCCGAAGCCACAACATGCTTCGAATTCTGGCTACTGGCTTTGCAAGCCCTGCAATCCTTCTGCCAATGTTCATTCCCGTTACAATAGGAACATCCCTCTTTAATCATATCCAGTCCCGAAACTTTTGCCCTTCCTTTTCCTTCTTCTTCCCTGGTTTCCTTCAGGGTATAAGCAGAGGGCAGGGACTGTAGAATTAGGTCAGTACTTGACCCATTCTCCAACGTGGTCTCCAGGTCCGTGAGCTCAAAATAGCTGGTCTCTGTATGGACGTTGCCCCCTACAGATGACCCGACAGCCAACCTCGCTTGAAGCAATTCGTTCGAGGTCTCATATCATGCGATACGAGATTGCTCTCCATATAAAACTTTGTTATGGAGGAAGATAGAAACTGAGTCCATCTTCTCGTGCTGCCTCTGGTTTGCACCATCAACTGAGGCTAACACGAGACACTTGGCTTTCACACAATCCTTTTCCGATGTCCTACGGATGTGAACATCCGTGACAGGGGAAACTTGACCTGAGACGGCAGGGATTTGATTAGTTAAGAGGTGTCCCAGCTTGTCATGGGCAATGGACATCTGGACAGACCTTTACCAGTCAAAACAGTCAGGTTCAGTCATCTTTTTATCTAGATGTAACCTAGGTGTGGTCATAGGGTCGCTGCAATTAAGAGAGAGAGAGATGAATACACTCAGCATGATGCTCTTGCAAGTTTAGAGTGGTTTTTAGTTTGTCTAAACAGGATGGCTCCCACTGTTTCTCGAATCCCTCCTCAAACCAAAAAGGAAGAATTAGTCAGGATCAATCTCACCGTACAATTCTTGCTTAACCGTTCAGCCAGGCTGGTGTCGGTACTTCGAGGGAGGTTTTCCAACGCTTTCGCGAAGTTCCTTAATTTAAGAACCTCTTTTCCTTGGGGGCGTAGCCCCGCTAACACCTTTCTAGACACCTACTAGGTTTATAGCATTGATCGTTAAGTGAGAAATTTCCCGAGGAGTAACATATACTCATAGTAGGATCGGGATCCAAATATCATTGCGTGAGAAAACTGAAGGAATCCTACCAGAATCATCACACTCCAAATGGTATGCAGTGCTAGCAAGTTTCAGTTCTTTTGAAACTCCCGATGTGGATTTTTGCCCCATGCTCTTATGACCTTGACGAAGGTCAACAAATCATAAGTCACATGTCAAGTTCTACCCATCATTATCCAGGTTAATTTGAACCCACCCGTATATACCCTTGAGGAAGGTCAACAAGGTAATACGACTGTCCCAAACCAACGCATCTATCTATGCTACATATGAACACCCAACAGCTACCAATCACTATGCCTTGACGAAGGTCAACAAACATAGCTTGAATACTATTGAATATTCATACGAAACGACGGAGGGCTACGAATGGTTTTGGCGAAACCTTGAACGTAGTGAACTTGATATAATCGAAGGAACGAAATAGCTTTTAAAAGGAGTGGCTCAAGCTCCGCATTTAAAAGTTAGTTTTGAAAAGAACCGAGTGGTTTTTCGAAAGTGTTCCAACGATTTATACTTGGTTTATTTTCTTGCATTAGTTCTTTTAATGCGTGTTTTACTTGCATTAGTTCTTTTAATGCGTGTTATACTTGCATTAGTTCTTTTAATGCGTCCCATCATTTAAACCTACCATTGCAGAAAACAACCAAAATATGAAGTACGCTTTTGCCATTCGCATTCGCCACGGGGCCCCGTCATTACCCGTTAGGTTACTTAACTAACGACAGATCGGGGGCTGGGCTAGCGCGTCTGTAAAACAAAAGCAACGCCTAAATAATATAATATATAGATATATTGCAATGATAGACATTTCAGATCACAGATGAACACATTGGATATACTAGGAAGCTGCAATTCGTACGAGCCTGGAACGAAAAGCAGATTACACGGTCGCGGTGAATAGCCAATACCCCACCCAAGACCCCTACGGGTGCGGCAAACTACCCGCCAAGTACCCGAAGCGAAGAAACCTCCCTCAACCCCATGAGTAGGCCACTCGGCACTTCGGCATACCCGGTAGTTTGTGCACCCCCTCCATGGGTCTATCCTAGGAGCAAAAACAGTAAAAAGAAGTTATACAATGACGGCTACAACCCCGACTCGGTTGTGTGGCCATACAAATAATTATTACATCAATTTACAAATTTACATGAATTGAAAGAAAAGAAAACTCTCTTCTCACAACCCCCGGCCATTCACCCGCGACGATCCAATGAAATCATATACACATTCCAGCAACATTACAGATCACATTTTTGTATAACCCCCACTAATCGACATATAGCGATTAGTAGACGTTCAATACAAATATCACATCACAGAAAAACCCGTCAGCTTAAGTCTTTTAGAAGTTCGATCAAAAATACGGATTTATAGGCCCTAAACACAAAATTTTCGTTCTGGAAAATCTGGGCAGAAAATACATATTCCAAAAATCCCAAAACAACCCCAGAAATACACAGCACCAAAGATGGACCCCGGCCGAGTCAACTCGGCAGCGGAACCGCGGCGGGAGCGTGCTCCCGCCGCGTTTCCGCGGCGCTTTGAATCGATCGTGGGACCAAATTTGGTGGTTATCCAAATAAAAGCCTGAGACGATTTTTAAGATGAAAATTATCAACTTTTGAACAGAATAAAAATCGGCAGAAACTTGACTTTTTTGGGTTCGTTTTGCGACTTTTCTTTGATCGATCTTCTAGCTACTTTGCTAACTTGTTAGATAGAGCTTAACTAGGCTCTGATACCACTGTAAGTCCATGCTATCTCTCCCGGTACTTTCGGGCATGCGGAATTTGATGAAAAACGATTTTCTTAGAGGTGGTAACATGGACTTAAAGACACGGATCTTTGTTAAACATCTAACTAACAACCTAACTAGGAGTTGCTAACTACTCGGTTAGGGGGTTTATACCTTTCTTATCTCGAACTCCTTCGTCTTCAAGCCTTGATGGTTGTCCGGATCGGCTTCTCCACGTCGTCTCCTTGCGCCGAAGATAGATCCACCTGAAAGCTTCAACCTTTGGCTCCTTCTTCGAACTTTGTAGAAACTAGTTCACTCGGTTTGCTAAACCTTGTGAACTAGAGTGAGTAGAGAAGAGTTTGTATGGGATTTTATATATGGTTCTTGGTTCTCAACTCATGAGACAAGTGAACCATAGACCAAGTGAGGGAGAGCAAGAGGAAGGAGATGAGAGCTCAAGAACAAAAGAGAGAATGAGCATGAAAGAATGAGAGAAGACTTTTCTCATTTGGCTCTCATAATCCAAAACAATCATAACACCTCATATCAATCAAGTATTATGTGATGGTTTAAGCAACCATAGCCATATCATTTCATGCACTCATATTGCACAAAAGAGCAAGCAAGCAAAAGTCTTTGCCATGAAACTATAGCTATAGTTATCATGATGGTCAACTAGTCAAGCCTAGTCAACCGGTCAACAAAGTCAACAAGTCAACAAAAGTCAACAAGTCAACAAAGTCAATCCCTCAACAACAATGTCACCATAATACTTAATTAATATAATTGTTAATCACATATCATATTCTCATTAGGGTTGAGCAAAATGTCAATAGTCAACGGTCAACAACCCTAATGAGAATCCTCTGCCTCTGTCTCTCCGTCAACTGTGCATACACACCCGCATCCATGTTTCGAGGAACACGAATGCATACTGGATAAAACCAATCCCAAAAGGTACACTTGGATCTGGCTTAAAGCAAAGCCCGCTAGTGTAAACTGTCCGGACACTGTATGTGCACAAGTGCACGGATGTGACTGAACCCTGCCGCAAAACCATGCGACCTGTCGCAAAACCATGCGACCTCTACTCTTTTGCCTAAAGGCGAATAGCTTTCTGTGTGGGACTCTAAAGACTCGACACTACGCTGGCAGTGGGTTTAACCACAGACCGCAAGCGGCACTAGCTGTGCGTAACGGTCCCCAAGTAGATGCCGACAAGAAGACTGACGAGGTGAAACCCATCTGAACTCCTACTGAGTCTGAATGTGACATTCTCCGTACAGTCCGGTCTGTTCGTCTGATACATCGCATGGCGGGCCTAGGGGGCGGTAAACGTCAGTCCCCCAATAGCGGTACAAGTCGTGTTGGAGTGAAGACCAAATCACCCTGAGATAACACTGGAAGACTACCAGTATATCTCATTTTCCCTGGCCAGGGACTACTCGTGTAAAGGCTCTCCTAGACACAGCGCGATGTCAACCCCCAATACCGGGAGAGACAAATCCTGTCTAACTGTCACTGCCTCCAAGTGCTTCGGGACTGCACCCAACTACAACCTGTTTGCACGACTCCTTTGAGCCGTGGTAGGGTAGCAATCAAAGTACAGTGGGAACACAATCGAGGCGAAGTGACAGTGTCAAGTCAGCGGACTAAGCTGTACTCATGTCACCTGGGAACTGATAACTGACGATAGGCATAATACCAACTAGTCAGTTCCCGACGAGTCATGTCCAGTGTACTCGTAACCTAACGAGCACCCACATACTATCTCAACTACGACGTACTGACGGCTGTGGGACAGACTGTCTCCCACACTGGGATGAGAAGCGCATGCGCTAGTCTACTCCGGAGTATCGATGCCCTGTCTCGATAGTCCTGCGACTAGGGACCTGCATAAGGATGTGCTTATAGATTACCCAGCCCCCACTAGTGGGACTGCCATCACAACGCTGGTAATCAAGCAAAGATCCTAAGGGCTCCACTAATGTGTATAGGTGATATACTAAAATAAACACATGTACACATTTAAGTAGAAACAAACCAAGTAGCATACTACTATATTGAGCAAGATTGTTTATAAAAGGTGAATATCCCAAGATTCCATTAAGTAATATACAAACTAGTATGATACAGTAATGGCTTCTAGGGCATATACACTAACAATCTCCCACTTGCACTAAGGCCACGTACTGGCGTATCGAAGACCTATCATCTCGATCAGCCGCTCGAACTGAGTCTGGGGTAGGGCTTTCATGAGTGGATCTGCTGTGTTATCTTCTGAATTTACTCTCTTTACCTCGATCTCCCGGCGATCAATGATCTCCCTGATAAGGTGGAACCGCCTCAAAATGTGCCTGGACTTCTGATGGGACATGGGTTCCTTCGCTAAAGCTATAGCGCCGTTGTTGTCACAATACAGCGGTATTGGATCAACACTGGTAGGAACCACCTGAAGTTCCGTGAGGAACTTCTTCATCCAGACAGCTTCCTTTGCGGCATCGCAAGCAGCTATGTACTCCGCTTCCATGGTTGAGTCAGCAACGGTTTCCTGCTTGGAACTCTTCCAACAAACCGCCCCTCCATTGAGGGTAAAGACATAACCCGACATGGACTTGGAGTCATCCTTGTCACTCTGGAAGCTGGAGTCAGCAAAGGCCTCAATCTGGAGGTCTTTTCCGCCATACACCAAGAAAATCTCCTTAGTCCTTCTCAGGTACTTGAGAATTTTCTTTACTGCTATCCAGTGTTTCTCCCCTGGGTTCGACTGAAACCGGCTTACAACGCTCAATGCGTATGCTACATCTGGTCTGGTACATAACATCGCATACATAATAGAGCCTACCGCAGATGCGTAGGGTATTGATGACAGGCGAGCCCTTTCCAAATCAGTCTTGGGAGACATCTCTTTGGAGAGGGTGATTCCGTGACAAGCCGGTAGATTACCGCGCTTGGAATCTTCCATACTGAATCGTTTCAGTATGGTGTCGATGTACCTTGACTGTAAAAGTCCCAACATCCTCTTAGATCTATCACGATAGATCTGGATCCCCATAATGTAGTTGGCATCGCCCAGGTCCTTCATGGAGAACCTCTGCGACAAGAATCCTTTGACTGACTGTAGCATAGGAATATCATTTCCTATTAGGAGAATGTCATCGACGTACAAGACGAGGAATACCACATTTCTCCCTACAATCTTACTGTAAATGCATGGTTCATTTGGGTTTTTGACAAATTCGAATTCTTTGACAGTATCATCAAAGCAGATGTTCCAACTCCGCGATGCCTGCTTAAGTCCATAGATGGACTTGAGCAACTTGCACACTTTACCGCTGCTCCCACTCTGAATGAATCCCTCTGGCTGATCCATATAGACACACTCTTCCAAATTTCTATTTAGGAAAGCCGTCTTTACGTCCATCTGCCAGATCTCATAATCGTGGAAGGCAGCAATGGCAAGAAGGATCCGAATGGATTTAAGCATGGCTACCGGAGAAAAGGTCTCGTCATAGTCCAAACCAGGTTTTTGACGAAAACCCTTTGCAACGAGCCTAGCTTTATAGGTTTCAACCTGCCCATCTACACCAATCTTCTTTCTGAAGATCCATTTGCAGCCTACGGGTTTTACCCCTTCTGGAGCAAAGTCCAAAGTCCAATCTTTGTTGGTGTACATGGACTCCATCTCGGTCCGCATTGCATCCAGCCATTTTACCGAGTCACCGCACTGAATGGCTTGCTGGAAGCTAGTAGGCTCATCATAATTTACTGTGCAATCCTCTCTATCCCCGTCTATGAGAAAACCGAAGTATCTCTCGGGCGGATGAGACTGCCTACTACTTCTGCGGAGCGGCGTAGGAATGTCCGGTTCTCCTGAAACGTCTGGTTCATCCAAGCTTTCAGTAACAGCTTGTGGTTCTGGAATTTCTTCCAGTTCTATTGCGCCCCCACTTATATGATTTTCTAAAAATTCAGTTTCCAAGAAGTGGGCATGCGGAGAAACAAAAACTTTTTATTCTTCTGCGGAATAGAAAAGATACCCTCTGGAGTTCTTTGGGTATCCCACAAACTTACACAGTACTGAGCGTGCCTCGAGCTTGTCCGCATGCTGCTTTTTTACAAAAGCTGGACATCCCCATACCTTAAGATACTTAAGACAGGGTTTCTTCCCGCTCCACATCTGATATGGGGTGGTAGGCACAGTCTTGGTTGGAGCCTTGTTCAAGAGATATGCAGCTGCTTCTAGTGCATAACCCCAGAAAGATCGCGGTAACTCTGCCTTACTCATCATGGAACGAACCATATCCAATAGGGTCCGATTCCGCCTTTCCGATACACCGTTGTGTTGTGGAGTGTATGGAGGACTAAGTTGAGTGAGAATTCCATTCTCTTTTATGTAGCCCAGAAACTCGGTACTCAAGTATTCTCCACCTCGACCCGGTCTTAGAATCTTGATACTTTTGCCGGTTTGTTTTTCAACTTCATTCTTGTATTCTTGAAATTTCCCAAAGGCCTCGGATTTGTGCTTCATTAAAAAGACATGTCCATACCTGGAGAAATCAACTGTGAAAGTAATGAAGTATGAATAACCACTTCGCGCATGTGTAGACATTGGACCATACACATCACTGTGTACGAGTCCCAAGAGCTTACTCGCTCTTTCTCCGCGTCCAGTGAACGGAGTCTTTGTCATCTTTCCCATGAGACAAGATTCACAAGTGGCATAAGACTGATACTCGAACGGATTCAAGTACCCTTCTTTATGTAACTTAGTTAATCATGTCTCATTAATGTGACCCAGTCTACAATGCCATAAGAAAGCCTGATTTGTTTCCGGAGACTTTCTTTTAAGTGTGTTCTGGACACTGAAAATCTGAGCTTAATTTAACACGTATATTCCGTTCTGTAATATACCTGACCCAATCAGAACTTGATTTAGGAGGATGTGTACTACATCGCTTACAAAAGTAAATTCATATCCTTCCTTAGAAAGTAAGGATACAGATATGATATTACAAGTCGCATCTGGTATATACAAACAGTTAGGCAAAATCAATATCTGCCCAGTTGTCAGTCCAAGATGATATTCCCCTACGGATTCAGCATCCATGCTCATTCCGTTAGCAACCCTGAGAGTCATATCACCTTTCCTGATAACCCTACGGTTTCTCAGAGCCTGTAACGAATTACAGATATGAGATCCTGATCCGATATCCAATACCCAAGAAATAGGGTTAACTGACATGCAGTTCTCAATCACAAACACACTCGAAGCCGAAGCCACAACATGCTTCGAATTCTGGCTACTGGCTTTGCAAGCCCTGCAATCCTTCTGCCAATGTTCATTCCCGTTACAATAGGAACATCCCTCTTTAATCATATCCTGTCCCGAAACTTTTGCCCTTCCTTTTCCTTCTTCTTCCGTGGTTTCCTTCAGGGTATAAGCAGAGGGCAGGGACTGTAGAATTAGGTCAGTACTTGACCCATTCTCCAACGTGGTCTCCAGGTCCGTGAGCTCAAAATAGCTGGTCTCTGTAAGGACGTTGCCCCCTACAGATGACCCGACAGCCAACCTCGCTTGAAGCAATTCGTTTAAGGTCTCATATCTTGCGATACGAGATTGCTCTCCATATAAAACTTTGTTATGGAGGAAGATAGAAACTGAGTCCATCTTCTCATGCTGCCTCTGGTTTGCACCATCAACTGATGCTAACACGAAGCACTTGGCTTTCGCACAATCCTTTTCCGATGTCCTGCGGATGTGAACATCCGTGATAGGGGAAACTTGACCAGAGACGGCAGGGATTTGATTAGTTAAAAGGTGTCCCAGGTTGTCATGGGCAATAGACATCTGGACAGACCTTTGCCAGTCAAAACAGTCAGGTTCAGTCATCTTTTTATCTAGATGTAACCTAGGTGTGGACACATGGTCGCTGCTATTAAGAGAGAGAGAAGAATATACTCTGCATGATGCTCTTGCAAGTTTAGAGTGGTTTTTAGTTTGTCTAAACAGGATGGCTCCCTCTGTTTCTCGAATCCCTCCTCAAACCAAAAAGGAAGAATTAGTCAGGATCAATCTCACCGTACAATTCTTGCTTAACCGTTCAGCCAGGCTGGTGTCGGTACTTCGAGGGAGGTTTTCCAACGCTTTCGCGAAGTTCCTTAATTTAAGAACCTCTTTTCCCTGGGGGCGTAGCCCCGCTAACACCTTTCTAGACACCTACTAGGTTTATAGCATAGATCGTTAAGTGAGAAATTTCCCGAGGAGTAGCATATACTCACAGTAGGATCGGGATCCAAATATCATTGCGTGACAAAACTGAAGGAATCCTACCAGAATCATCACACTCCAAATGGTATGCAGTGCTAGCAAGTTTCAGTTCTTTTGAAACTCCCGATGTGGATTTTTTCCCCATGCTCTTATGACCTTGACGAAGGTCAACAAATCATAAGTCACATGTCAAGTTCTACCCGTCATTATTCAGGTTAATTTGAACCCACCCGTATATACCCTTGAGGAAGGTCAACAAGGTAATACGACTGTCCCAAACCAACGCATCTATCTATGCTACATATGAACACCCAACAGCTACCAATCACTATGCCTTGATGAAGGTCAACAAACATAGCTTGAATACTATTGAATATTCATACGAACCGACGGAGGGCTACGAATGGTTTTGGCGAAACCATGAACGTAGTGAACTTGATATAATCGAAGGAACGAAATAGCTTTTAAAAGGAGTGGCTCAAGCTCCGCATTTAAAAGTTAGTTTTGAAAAGAACCGAGTGGTTTTTCGAAAGTGTTCCAACGATTTATACTTGGTTTATTTTCTTGCATTAGTTCTTTTAATGCATGTTTTACTTGCATTAGTTCTTTTAATGCGTGTTATACTTGCATTAGTTCTTTTAATGCGTCCCATCATTTAAACCTACCATTGCAGAAAACAACCAAAATATGACGTACGCTTATGCCATTCGCATTCGCCACGGGACCCCGTCATTACCCGTTAGGTTACTTAACTAACGACAGAGCGGGGGCTGGGCTAGCGCGGCTTTAAAACATAAGCAACGCCTAAATAATATCATATATAGATATATTGCAATGATAGACACTTCAGATCACAGATAAACACATTGGATATACTAGGAAGCTGCAATTCGTACGAGCCTGTAACGAAAAGCAGATTACACGGTCGCGGTAAATAGCCAATACCTCACCCAAGACCCCTACGGGTGCGGCAAACTACCCGCCAAGTACCCGAAGCGAAGCAACCTCCCTCAACCCCGTGAGTAGGCCACTCGGCACTTCGGCATACCCTGTAGTTTGTGCACCCCCTCCATGGGTCTATCCTAGGAGCAAAAACAGTAAAAAGAAATTATACAATGACGGCTACAACCCCGACCCGGTTGTGCGGCCATACAAATAATTATTACATCAATTTACAAATTTACATGAATTGAAAGAAAAGAAAAATGTCGTCTCACAACACCCGGCCATTCACCCGCGACGATCCAATGAATTCATATACATATTCCAGCAATATTACAGATCACAGATTTGTATAACCCCCACTAATCGACATATAGCGATTAGTAGACGTTCAATACAAATATCACATCACAGAAAAACCCGTCAGCTTAAGTCTTTTATAAGTTCGATCAAAAATACGGATTTATAGGCCCCAAACACAAAATTTTCGTTCTGGAAAATCTGGGCAGAAAATACATATTCCAAAAATCCCAAAACAACCCCAGAAATACACTGCACCAAAGATGGACCCCGGCTGAGTCAACTCGACCGCGGAACCGCGGCGGGAGCATGCTCCCGCCGCGTTTCCGCGGCGCTTTGAATCGATCGTGGGACCAAATTTGGTGGTTATCCAAATAAAATCCTGAGCCGATTTTTAAGATGAAAATTATCAACTTTTGAACAGAATAAAAATCGGCAGAAACTTGACTTTTTTGGGTTCGTTTTGCGAATTTTCTTTGATCGATCTTCTAGCTACTTTGCTAACATGTTAGATAGAGTTTAACTAGGCTCTGATACCACTATAAGTCCATGCTACCTCTCCCGGTACTTTCGGGCATGCGGAATTTGATGAAAAACGATTTTCTTAGAGGTGGTAACATGGACTTAAAGACCCGGATCTTTGTTAAATATCTAACTAACAACCTAATTAGGAGTTGCTAACTACTCGGTTAGGGGGTTTATACCTTTCTTATCTCGAACTCCTTCGTCTTCAAGCCTTGATGGTAGTCCGGATCGGCTTCTCCCCGTCGTCTCTGAAAGGTTCCTAGGCATCCTAGTGAGGTCTCACAAGTCATCATCCATGCTAATTTCTAAAAAATACGGTGCCGAGAAACCCTAGAACGGATCGTTGACTAGATATATAGGCGATAAAACAAACTAGTTAACACTTAACTACTAGAATACGGAAATACAACCTTTGTAGATCCGGTTCTCCACTTCCATAGCTCCGCGATGATCTCCCTCCGCTGTCCAAATCGATCCCTTGACTCTAGCATTGGCATCATCGAAGAATAGGCGGGCTTGATCGTCGGTTCGATGCCGAAAATGATCTACGTCGAGGCATCGCTAGAACAAGCTCCAACTTCACCAAGCCTTGAAAACTTGTGAAGGAAACACCCTATACAACTTGGCAAGAGGTAGAGGATGAAGAAATAGGAAGTGGGTAGACTTTAGATTTGGATTTCTCACTCATTTTGGCTAGTTTCCATTGATGGTGCAAGCTTTCTTCAAGTTGAAGATGAAGAAGAAGAAGAAGATATGATGAAGATTAATCAATAATAAAATCTAATTGATCTTATCATGATGCAACCTTGGGTTAGAATTAACTCTTGTAGAGAGCAAACTCTAGTTTAGCTAATGGTTAGGTTTTAAACATAAAACAAAATGGTTACAAATTCAAAGCATCATGAAGTTTCCACAAAAGACAAAATTAGCAACCATTTCATTTTAGCCAAAAGAAAATAAAGAATATAAATGAAATGAATAAGTGAATACTTTAAAACTATAACCATTAACCTAAACATGGTTCAAATCAAACATACACCCAAGTTTGCATGCATCATCAAACATGATACAAACCAGTGCACAAAACTATATCATATATACAATGTGCACTTCAAGTGAGAAAATCCATCTTAAGTGAACCAATGCTAGTTAATGTAAAGTTATATATCAAATATATATAATTATGCATTAAATCATTGAATCAACACTTGATTCTATGATCCGGTCATATCGCATATAACCGACTAGTATCCAATGTATCGGCTTATTGAATCAATCCTTGATTCGATAACTCGGTTATATCGCATACAACCATTCGACACATTCATCGCGAGAATGAAATACGGTATCACATACACGCATTATTCTCGGTCCCGCACATATCTCATATGCGCTCCTATTTCGTTTTGCTTGAGCCAGGAAACCACTGTGTAGGACTCTAAAGACTCGTCAATACGCCGGCAGCGGATGATGACCTTATCAGACAACCACAAGCCGCAAGCGGTCTGCTAAACGTAACGGCCACCCGGGTATTGAGCAATCAGAAGATCGACGAGCAAGCCCGCTTACACTCCTGTGAATCCAACCAGTAACACTTACCGTACAGTCCGGTCAGTTCGTCTGATATGTCGCATATCTCGCCTAGGGGTGGTAAACGTCAGACCCCAGTAGCTTGATAAGTCATACCGACGTGAGGTCCATAACATTCGTGAAACTACTGAAAACACTTACCAGTAGGTCACTGCAACCCTGGCCAGGGATTTCCTGTTATGGCCAGTCGAGCATAGCGCAACATCAACCCCCAATACCGGGAGAGACGAATCCCCTCCTATCGCTCATTGCCTCCATGTGAATCGAGACTGTACCCAAAAACCACCTGTTTGCACAACTCAGTAGAGCCGTGGTAGGGTGGAAATCAAAGCACAATGGGAGACACATAAGACTCTATGACGATCTCGGGTCAACAGACTAAGCTGTACCAGTGTCACCAGAGAACTGCCATCTGACGTGAGGTATAATACCATCTGGGAGTTCTCGGCGAGTCCGTTCAGTGTACCCAGTCTCCACTGAGCACCCGCATACCATCTTCGATGTCAAACACCAATGGATATGGGATCATCCATCGCCCATCGCATGGGTCGAGAAGATATACGCCAGTCTACTCTGGAATATCAATGCCCCGTCTCGATATTCCCTCGACTAGGAACATTTGAAGGATGTACTCATGGACTACCCAGGCCCCACTAGTATGATCTACATCATAGTCCTGGAAGTCGAGTACACATCCTAAGGGCTTTATCAACATGTAATCAGAGAGACAGAAAGTATACATGTTAAGATAAAGAGCAACCAGATAGCGTACTATCATGTCGAGCAAGAAAGTCCTACCTATATATGTCCCAGCATCCACTACAATATACATCCAATGTACAGTAATGGCCTCTAGGGCATACATATAACTAACAATCTCCCACTTGCACTAGGGCCATCTGTAGCAGCGGTTGCAGTATCACATACTCAACCATCCCCTAAAAGTCTCTCTTTGGGAAAAAGGCCTTCGTGAGTGGATCCGCCGTGTTGTCCTCTGAGTCTACTCTCCAAACCTCGATCACCCCAGAGATCAACTATCTCCATGATCAGGTGATGCTTCCTCAGAATATGTCTGGGTCACTGATGGGACCAGGGTCCCAGGGCCTAAGCCACACTTCCATTGTCATACAATGGCAGGAACCTAGTTCATCTTATGAACCAATATACACCCAAACTTCCTCTTTGGTTGTATCTTCAATAGCGATGTTACCAGCCTTTATCGTCTAGTTTGCCACGGTATCTAGCTTGGAACTCTTCCAACATACCGTCCCTCTACTGAGGGTAAAGACAGTGCCTGTGACTGACATTCAGTCGTCTTTATCACCCTGGAACTCTTCCAGTGATTCTCCCCAGGATCGATTGATACCATCTCACTACATCTAGTGAGAATCCTAGCATCCAATTACATCTATCTCATAGATGAAAACTCAGGATTTAGGAGGTATCACTTTGATCCTATTTGGAGAATCCTTGTGATAATAGGAGATTGACCGATCGTAGTATAGGAAACTCTTTTCCTATCAAGAGTATGTTGTCTACCAACAATACGAAGATGACCACCTTACTCTCTACTACCCTTTTGTATATACAAGGTTCGTCTACCATTTTGATGAAGTCAAACACTTTGACTTTCACATCAAAACAGACATTCCAACTCCACGATGCCTGCTTCATTATGTAAAGCGACTTGCACACGTTTCCGCTGCTCCCACTGTTTACGAAGCCCTCTGGCTGTGTTCTTATAGACGTTCTCTTCTAAATCATTATTTAGAAAAGTAGTCATGGCACCCAACCACCAGATATCGCAGTCATAGTATGTAGCCGTGGCAAGTAGGATCTGGATGGACTTAAGCATATTCCATGGAAAAGGTTTCATCATTATCTGTGCCTGGTCGATGACGAAAACCTTTAACAAGTCCAGCTTTGAAAGTCTCAACTTTTCCATCTACACCAAGTAATCTTCTAAAGATATACTTGCTCCTGATGGGGATTTAACCCTTCAGATATAGCAGCTAAAGTCCATACTTTGCTGGTGTACATGGATTCCATCTCAGATCGCTAAGCATCCAGCCATTCTTACAGAGTCCCTACTCTCGATGGCCTGCTCGAAACTAGTTGGGTCATCATCTTATGATGCATTCCTCGCTCCCACTGTCATCGAGAAACGGAGGTATCTCTCAGGCGGATGAGGAACCCTACTAGATCGGCGGAGAGGCTGAGGTTCGTCGGGAACTATAGAATCCTTTGGTTCTATCAAATCATCAACTGCAGTTTTGTATAGCTGGAACCTTTCCAGTTCTACAGAACTGATCCTGCCTCGATCTTGTCCGGATTTTGCTTTAAACATAGGCCGGACAATCCCAAATCTTAACTAGCTTAAGAGATGGGTTCTTCCCATACCATATCTCATATAGAGTGGTAGGCACTGATTTGATTCAAACCTAATTCAATAAGTATGCAGCTTCTCAAGTGCATAGCCCCAAAAGGAAATAGGTAACTCAGTAATACTCATCATAGAGCACACCATATCTAATATTGTGCAATTGCTCCGCCCCGATACACCGTTGTGTTGTGGTGTATTCAGAGGAGTAGTACGGAGAGAGAATCTCATTCTCCTTTAGAATGGTCCAGAAATGCCATGCACAAGTATTCTCCTATCTGATCTCATCATAGGACATAATACTTATACCCGGTTATTGGTTCTCTACTTCTAACTTATATTCTGTGAATACCTCAAAAGGTTCGGACTTATGTTTCAACAGAAACATATGACTGAATCTTGAGAGATTATCAGAGAATATAATGAAGTATAAAGAACCAGTCCTGGCATGTGTAGACAGGAGACTTTACATACATCATCATGTATCAGTCCCAAGAGTTTACAAACTCTTTCTCTGTTTCTAATAAACAGAGCTATGGTCATCTAATCTTTGTGACATGACTGGCAAGTTTCACAAGATGTAAATTCAAACTGATTTAAATATGCATCTAAAATATAACTTCAGCCAGTCGGGTCGCATCGATGTGACCTAGTCTGCAATGCCTCAAGAAGGATTCGTTCATTTCTGAACTCTTCCTATTGTGTGTGTTCTGTATACTAGGAACTGTAGTTTGATTTAGAACTTCAATGCTTTTAGATAACGTGCCTGAACCGATCAACTTTTGATATAGGAAATGTTCAAAACATTATCCATCAATACAAAATTATATCCTTTCTTTACTAATAAAGAGACTGATATGATTTTGTATATCAGGTTCGGTATCTAATAGCATTTGTTCAGAATCAATGTATCGGTAATACAGGGTGACAGTGACCAACAGACTTGGCTGCAACACTTGCCCCGGTTTCTGTCTCATGAAACTTATCACCCGTTCTTAGTTTTTCTACCTTTTTGTAGCCCTATGTAACATATTACATATCTGCGATCCTGATCCGGTATCATATACCCAGGATGCAGAGGATACTGAGAAACAGTTCTTTGTAATGAACATACCCGAAGGAGATGCATCTCATGCACTTTCTTCGTTTGGGCGACATAGGAAATCTGGTATTCCCCTATTTCCTGCTCGGTCTTATAACAATTATAAGTCGGAGCGGGACCAACATTCCCCAGCTCTGTATAACAAGCGGGTTCGGTCAATACATCCAAATTATTATCTTGATTAAGGCGTGATATGGTCGCTACCTGGAGAGAGAGAGAAGAAAACACTCAGCGTGCGCTCTTGCAAGATCAGATTGGTTATTTATTTTATCTAATCAGGATGGCTCCCACTGTTTTTATCAAATCTTCCTTCAAACCCTAAAAGGAAAGACTAGCCGGGATTAATTACACTCTAAAAGTTCGCCAATCTTTCAGCCAGGCCAGTGTCGGTACTTTGAGGGAGGTTCCCCGTGCTTTCACACGGACCTAATTACAGTAAACCTCGTTTTCCCAGAGGCGTAACCCCGTTGACACCTTTCTAGAAACCTACTTGATCGGCTAATTGCAAAGTGCAAAACTCTTCCAGGAGTAACAATTACTCGCAGTGGGTATCGGGATCCAACTATCATATAGAAGGTATGCAATCTCATTGCAAATTTCAACACTTGAAACTCCCGATAAAGGTTTTACCCCTAGCACCTATGACCTTAACTATGGTCAACAAATCATAAGTACTAGTCAAGTTCTACCCGTCATTTCGTGATTAATTAGACCCACCCACATGACCCTTAACTAAGGTCAACAAAGTCACGCGACTGTCCTAACTAATCGCATCATATGCGGTGTAGGAAGACATCACTTAGCTACCGTACACTGTGCCTTAACTAAAGTCAACAAACACAGCACGAATACTAAGTACTCTACTTCCTAAAATGACGGAGGGTTCCGAATGGTTTTTGTGAAAACCTTTAACGCTTTGAACTTGATCTCGTTGCGGAATCAAATGGTTTTTAAATGGAATGTTTTTGAAGCTTTTCTAGGTTTGCTAAAGGGGTCACTCCCGGTGAAAGGATCGTCGGCCCTTTCCTCGTCGAATGAGGTGCGGGATATATCACATATATCACTGTGCAAAGCGGAAACTATAGAAGCGATCAAAAGACAAACCGAGTGATGTAGCATCTGTCAATTATTGCTAAAGGAGTCACTCCCGGTGAAGGGATCTCGGTCCTTTCCCTATCGAATAAGGTGCAGGATGTTCTACAAGGAACACCGCGATGCAAAGCAAGAACTGCAGCTACCTGTTTTTATTTTGAAATTCGATTCCACAACATCAATTAGGTTTATTTTCTTTCATTAATCACATTAATGAATATCCCATCATTTAGGTCCACCTAATCATCACAGATAAATATAACGCACGCTTATGTCATCCGCATTCGCCTCGATGTCCCGTCTGCACCGTTAGGTTAGGTAACTAACGGCAGAGTGAGGCAGGGCTAGCGCGGGTGTAAAACATAAGCGACGTCTATATAATATATCATATATACTATATACTATATCTATCTGAACAGAGCACAGAACATCGCATGATCACATCACAGATAACGCAGCAGAAAGAATCATATGAAATATTGGATATTCTAGGACGTCCGTGTTTTCAATACGAGCCAGTATAAAACACGGATTCCACGGTCATGATGAATAGCCAATCCCACACCCCTAGACCCCTACGAGAGCGGCAAGCAACCCTACCAATTCTAGGGTTAGGAGACCCGGACTCGACACCTCGAGTTGGTCTCCCACTGGACCCCAGAACCCGGTTACTTGTGCTCCCCTCCTTGGGTCAATCCTAATGCGGAAAAGTAAATAATATACAACGGGTGACGACTTCCGCAACCTGGAAGTGCCCGAATAAAAGAATATTACATACAAGTTTTTACATGAATGAAAATGAAAAACACTCATCTCACATAAAACCCCCCCGGCTATTCAAACACTACGATCCAATATAACATATCCAGCAACACATAACATCAGATGTCATCAACGTAAGTAAATATGCGCATCCAAATTGTCGTTGACATATAGCAACGAAACCGGCGATATCACATATTACACTTACGGTCACAGAAAAGAAAGTGTAAAACTACAACAGTTGGAATCCGCAACCACCTCAGACATCGCATGCCTGACCTAATGAATTCCTTAGACATCACATCCCTAACAATTATAAACCCCGCATTTTAGTCTCATTATCGAAAACTCTTTTCAATATCAACTCGGGTAATTCAACAAGATTCCCGACATCTGATCGAATGCTCGTCGCAAACTTCAGTAGACGGCCGCACCCCCGACGCCGTCGACAAAGTGCACCGAGGCGGAACACCGCTGCCGCGAGCACCCGAACGGATACTTTCGGCGACGGGGTTCTCCTACAGTCACTTGGTCGGGGCTATGGAGTGAGGCCGTCTATTAAGTTTACCCGGCGAGTATCCGCGTACGCTACGTGATTGCGACGGACTTTTGATCACATCAAAATTCCGTGGCAACTGATCAGGTGAGACTAAACTGCTATGTTTATAATATTCATTCCGTTATCTCATAACTATTTGTGAATTCCAATTATTGTATCACATTCCGGATGAATAGAAAATGCTAAACTTTTCGATCGAACAATCGAACACCCAAGCTTTCCCGATACAGCTCAACACATGAAATAAGTCTAACAACATTCAGTTCGTGCCTCAGTACCAACGGTCCAGCCGTAGAAGGGTCAAACCAACGCCTCACATGTGGCACGCCGTACTGCCCCAAACCCGAAGGTTCAAAGGGCAGTTCAAGACGGTCACATAATCGAGTTAAGGTTTGTTGTCTTCTAGAGGGTCCATCGAGTTACTTGCACTACTTAGAACGTCGTTAAACTACGGAAAAATCCAACACTTGGAAATTTCCCGGCAGGGGAAAATTTGGGTATTTATATCCGGTCGAACTTTTTAACGTATCCTAAAATTTATCCGGAAAACACATTGACACAGTTTGATAATCCGATCGAATATGCGAACTCCCAAAACAACCCCAGAAAACTCAACTGTATAGTATATATTAAAATTACCCAGAAAACACAGGAATTAATTATAAACATTACTGTGCAAAAAGGAGTCAAAGAGTCAACATTATGGCCGCAGAACCGCCGCTCCACGTGGTCCTAGGCCGCGGTTCCGCGGCGTTATGACGGAGTTAAGTCTCCGTTTTTCACGGTGACTCATAAAAACCCCTGCTTGATTTTCTGCATATTTTTAATATGGAAAAATCCAGATTTTTAAAAATTGGACAGAGAGCATTTTGGAAAATGGGTTTCGGGTTCGTTCGGATTTCAAACGACGTCTAGACTTCGCCTAAGGCTCTAGCTAGGCTCTGATACCACTGAAAGGTTCCTAGGCACCCTAGTGAGGTCTCACAAGTCATCATCCATGCAAATTTCTAAAAAATACGGTGCCGAGAAACCATAGAACGGATCGTTGACTAGATATATAGGCGATAAAACAAACTAGTTAACACTTAACTACCAGAATACGGAAATACAACCTTTGTAGATCCGGTTCTCCACCTCTATAGCTCCGCGATGATCTCCCTCCGCTGTCCAAATCGATCCCTTGACTCTAGCATTGGCATCATCGAAGAATAGGCGGGCTTGATCGTCGGTTCGATGCCGAAGATGATCTACGTCGAGGCATCGCTAGAACAAGCTCCAACTTCACCAAGCCTTGAAAACTTGTGAAGGAAACACCCTATACAACTTGGCAAGAGGTAGAGGATGAAGAAATAGGAAGTGGGTAGACTTTAGATTTGGATTTCTCACTCATTTTGGCTAGTTGCCATTGATGGTGCAAGCTTTCTTCAAGTTGAAGATGATGAAGAAGAAGAAGATATGATGAAGATTAATAAATAATAAAATCTAATTGATCTTATCATGATGCAACCTTGGGTTAGAATTAACTCTTGTAGAGAGCAAACTCTAGTTTAGCTAATGGTTAGGTTTTAAACATAAAACAAAATGGTTACAAATTCAAAGCATCATGAAGTTTCCACAAAAGACAAAATTAGCAACAATTTCATTTTAGCCAAAAGAAAATAAAGAATATAAATGAAATGAATAAGTGAATACTTTAAAACCATAACCAATAACCTAAACATGATTCAAATCAAACATACACCCAAGTTTGCATGCATCATCAAACATGATACAAACCAGTGCACAAAACTATATCATATATATAATGTGCACTTCAAGTGAGAAAATCCATCTTAAGTGAACCAATACTAGTTAATGTAAAGTAATATATCAAATATATATAATTATGCATTAAATCATTGAATCAACACTTGATTCTATGATCCGGTCATATCGCATATAACCGGCTAGTATCCAATGTATCGGCTTATCGAATCAATCCTTGATTCGATAACTAGGTTATATCACATACAACCATTCGACACATTCATCGCGAGAATGAAATACGGTATCAAATACACGCATTATTATCGGTCCCGCACATATCTCATATGCGCTCCTATTTCGTTTCGCTTGAGCCAGGAAACCTCTGTGTAGGACTCTAAAGACTCGTCAATACGCCGGCAGCGGATGATGATCTTATCAGACACCCACAAGCCGCAAGCGGTCTGCTAAACGTAACGGCCACCCGGGTATTGAGCGATTAGAAGATCGACGAGCAAGCCCGCTCACACTCCTGTGAATCCAACCAGTAACACTTACCGTACAGTCCAGTCAGTTCGTCTGATATGTCGCATATCTCGCCTAGGGATGGTAAACGTCAGACCCCAGTAGCTTGATAAGTCATGCCGACGTGAGGTCCATTACATTCGTGAAACTACTGATAACACTTACCAGTAGGTCACTGCAACCCTGGCCCGGGATTTCCTGTTATGGCCAGTCGAGCATAGCGCAACATCAACCCCCAATACCGGGAGAGACGAATCCCCTCCTATCACTCATTGCCTACATGTGAATCGAGACTGTACCCAAAAACCACCTGTTTGCACAACTCAGTAGAGCCGTAGTAGGGTGGAAATCAAAGCACAGTGGGAGACACACAAGACTCTATGACGATCTCGGGTCAACAGACTAAACTGTACCAGTGTCACCAGAGAACTTCCATCTGACGTGAGGTATAATACCATCTGGGAGTTCTCGGCGAGTCCGTTCAGTGTACCCAGTCTCCACTGAGCACCCGCATACCATCTTCGATGTCAAACACCAATGGATATGGGATCATCCATCGCCCATCGCATGGGTCGAGAAGATATACGCCAGTCTACTCTGGAATATCGATGCACCATCTCGATATTCCCTCGACTAGGAACATTTGAAAGATGTACTCATGGACTACCCAGGCCCCACTAGTATGTTCTACATCATAGTCCTGAAAGTCGAGTACACATCCTGAGGGCTTTATCAACATGTAATCAGAGAGACAGAAAGTATACATATTAAGATAAAGAGCAACCAGATAGCGTACTATCATGTCGAGCAAGAAAGTCCTACCTATATATGTCCCAGCATCCACTACAATATACATCCAATGTACAGTAATGGCCTCTAGGGCATACATATAACTAACAGTCTCCTTGCGCCGAAGATAGATCCATCCGAATGCTTCAACCTTTGGCTCCTTCTTCGAACTTTGAAGAAACTAGTTCACTCGGTTTGCTAAACCTTGTGAACTAGAGTGAGTAGAGAAGAGTTTGTATGGGATTTTATCTATGGTTCTTGGTTCTCAACTCATGAAGAGTTTGTATGGGATTTTATCTATGGTTCTTGGTTCTCAACTCATGAGACAAGTGAACCATAGACCAAGTGAGGGAGAGAAAGAGGAAGGAGATGAGAGCTCAAGAACAAGAGAGAGAATGAGCATGAAAGAATGAGAGAAGACTTTTCTCATTTGGCTCTCATAATCCAAAACAATCATAACACCTCATATCAATCAAGTATTATGTGATGGTTTAAGCAACCATAGCCATATCATTTCATGCACTCATTTTGCACAAAAGAGCAAGCAAGCAAAAGTCTTTGCCATGAAATGATAGCTATAGTTATCATGATGGTCAACTAGTCAAGCCTAGTCAACCGGTCAACAAAGTCAACAAGTCAACAAAAGTCAACAAGTCAACAAAGTCAATTCCTCAACAACCATGTCACCATAATACTTAATTAATATAATTGTTAATCACATATCATATTCTCATTAGGGTTGAGCAAAAAGTCAATAGTCAACTGTCAACGGTCAACAACCCTAATGAGAATCCTCTGCCTCTGTCTCTCCGTAACTGTGCATACACACCCGCATCCGTGTTCCGAGGAACACGAATGCATACTGGATAAAACCAATCCCAAAAGGTACACTAGGATCTGGCTTAAACCAAAGCCCGCTAGTGTAAACTGTCCGGACACTGTACGTGCACAAGTGCACGGATGTGACCGAACCCTGCCGCAAAACCATGCGACCTGTCGCAAAACCATACGACCTCTACTCTTTTGCCTAAAGACGAATAGCTTTCTGTGTGGGACTCTAAAGACTCGACACTACACTGGCAGTGGGTTTAACCACAGACCGCAAGCGGCACTAGCTGTGCGTAACGGTCCCTAGGAAGATGCCGACAAGAATACTGACGAGGTGAAACCCATCTGAACTCCTACTGAGCCTGAATGTGACATTCTCCGTACAGTCCGGTCTGTTCGTCTGATACATCGCATGGCGGGCCTAGGGGGCGGTAAACGTCAGTCCCCCAATAGCGGTACAAGTCATGTCGGAGTGAAGCCCAAAACACCCTGAGATAACACTGGAAGCTTACCAGTATATCTCGTTTGCCCTGGCCAGGGACTACTCGTGTAATGGCTCTCCTAGACACAACGCGATGTCAACCCCTAATACCGGGAGAGACGAATCCAGTCTAACTGTCACTGCCTCCAAGTGCTTCGGGATTGTACCCAACTACTACCTGTTTGCACGACTCCTTTGAGCCGTGGTTTGGTAGCAATCAAAGTACAGTGGGAACACACTCGAGGCGAAGTGACAGTGTCAAGTCAGCGGACTAAGCTGTACTCATGTCATCTGGGAACTGATAACTGACGATAGGCATAATACCAACTAGTCAGTTCCCGACGAGTCCTGTCCAGTGTACTCATAACCTAACGAGCACCCGCATACTATCTCAAGTACGACCTACTGACGGCTGTGGGACAGACCGTCTCCCTCAATGGGATGAGAAGCGCATGCGCTAGTCTACTCCGGAGTATCGATGCCCTCTCTCGATAGTCCTGCGACTAGGGACCTGCATAAGGATGTGCTTATAGATTACCCAGCCCCTACTAGTGTGACTGCCATCACAACGCTGGTAATCAAGCAAAGATCTTATGGGCTCCACTAATGTGTATAGGTGATATACTAAAAAAAACACATGTACACATTTAAGTAGAAACAAACCAAGTAGCATACTACAATATTGAGCAAGATTGTTTATACAAGGTGAATATCCCAAGCTTCCACTAAGTAATATACAAACTAGTATGATACAGTAATGGCCTCTAGGGCATATACACTAACAGAACTGATCCAAGAACGTCGAAAAGATTCGGTTCATCAAGTCCATGAATACTACCGGCGCATTCGTTACTCCGGAGGGCATCACTAAGTACTTGTAACGTCCATACCGAGTTCGGAACACCGTCTTGCAAATATCTTCTGTTTTCACTCGGACCTGATGATATCCGGATCGCAAATCCAGCTTCGAGAATACCCTCGCGCCACTAAGCTGCTCAAAAGTTCTCCAATGCGAGGGATCGGGTACATGTTCTTAATAGTCACCCGGTTTAATTCTCGATAGTCGATGCACATCCTTCTCGTGCCATCCTTCTTCTTTACTAGAAGAACTGGAGCTCCCCAAGGCGAGTTACTGCTTCGAATCCAACCCTTCACAAGCAATTCAGCAACCTGTTTCTTAACTTCTTCCAACTCTACTGGTGCCATTGGATAATACGCTTTGGATACCGGCGCTGCACCAGGAATAAGATCAATTGCGAACTCCACGTGTCGCTTTGGCGGTAAACCCGATATATCTTCAAATACGTCCATAAAATCGCGAACAACCGCCGGCTCTTCACTATTATCAACTTCCATCGATGCAAGGATATCATTTGTCGGCCTAGCCCTAAACTCGACTGGCACGACAGAAAAACTCCCCTTCATCCCAGATAAACTCTGCTGCTATCGGCTGCCGCAAGTACTTGTGAGAAAGTGGTCAAACCCAGGGAGACAATCTGCCTCTGGATGTCCACGTCCAGGCTGCGCATGAACCTCCGTGCCCTGTCTGCATCGTTGGCAACTAAAGGTCCAGCGAAACTACTGAGTCTCGTCCATTCTGCTGCATGCACATCTACGGGTGCTCCCTTCTGCCTTAGGCCAATAAATTTCTCTTCCATTTCCTCCCGTGCAGTCCGCGGGAAGAACTTCTCCAGGAAACACTTAGAAAAATCCGCCCAACTGATCGGCTTGGGCAAGCGGGTCTCTTCCACAAGCCGCCATTCTCGGGCGTAATCCACCAACTGAATGCGTACCACATCAACTCTTTTGTCATCTGGAATCTGTGCCGCAATCAGCAAATTCTCCGTGTCAACTAGCCACTGCTCGGCTGGCAACGGCTCCTCCAAACCAGTAAATGTAGACGGACCCAAACGTCTGAAATCTGCTACGGTCCCTACTCGGTCAACTGGTTTAGCTCCAACGTTGTTTACAGACTGCTGAACGATCTGCAAACCTTCCTGAAATGAATCTGCTTGCTGCTGGATCAGCTCGGTCTGTTTCTTTGATTCTCCAGCATTCCTCTTATCACTCCAAGCATGGCGGCTTCGTCCATACGCCTCTGGTATGTCTTCAATTTCTTACCTGCCATAATCCTGAACTCAAAATACCCAACATTAGAATGATGATAGATTTTGAATATAGATCAAGGCTAGAACTCCAAGATACTTAAATAGAGTACCGCATTGTAACTATGCCGCGGTATCATAGCCACAATTACATAACTCCATCCAAGTCGCCTAAGTCCTAGAGATAACAAGGAATCAGGTTTTCGAATTGATATGCAAAAGAACTTTGCTCATCGTAAAAGATATAATCAGGAAGAATATGATTCAAGAATGGTAAAACGGCCAAGGTGGCAGGACATGTTTCCTAAACACGGGTATTCTGATTCGTGTATTTGGTACAATTCCCAACTACAAAAGAATCAACCCGACTATCCTATGTCTCTGATACCAAAAGAACCATGTCACGCCCCGCTTCCCAGAGTACGCTAGATTGGGCACGTGACATATCCAACCATGCTACCTGTGGGTAGGAAGTATCCATTCACAGTCACATTACGGCTGTAGAGATATCAAGAACAAGATAAAACTATCTAAAACATGTCCATAATCCAGAATAACAGGAGTCAATAATAAATAAATGCGGAAGCAAATGATCTAATACTAAAAACTGAAAAGTGTGTCCCATAATGCGGGCTCACATCAGGAAATAAATGCAGGAAATAAAACTAACTACTACTAAACTCACAGATCAGCCTGCTGGCTGAAGTACTCCTGCTCGGACTGCAACAGCGGTACAGAATCTGGTCCATGCAAACCCTAGACGTCAGCGCGTTATGTCATCAAGTAATAAAATATGAACAGTGTAGCAGGCAAAGTAATATAAACATGAATACTGCAAGAATAACAATAATATGAATCATACCAGTACAGGATAGCATGCAGTGGGTAAACTAAACTGTTCTATCAGGTTTTCTATTCTAAAGTCTTTGAAATCAATTGATGAATCGTCGATGTAACTCAATAGTATCCCGTGCATTCCCGGGACCACGGTCAAGATCCTCGGGGCTGAATCCGAGACGTGCCGCTAGGCAGTAACAGGTAGCAGGATGGGCGAGTGATGTCAGCATCATCACTCCGGGGCTGGCCTAGCCCGTAAGACTGATCAGAACAAGTATCGAACTGTTGAGTTACAAGTCAGGTTTCATCTTTGATTTCCCCATACCCCCAAGTTATGTATGTCGAGTCAGGTATTCAATAATCAAGAACTAATGCCAACACAGGATCAGGTAAAAGCAGGTTTGTCTGGATAGACAACAGGAACGGTCCATGAGGACTACATGTCAGGTTTGTTGGCATTAGACAGAAGATCAGGTAACGGGTCAGGTCATAGTACATCAGGTCAAGTCAACAGTATACGGTACCATGTCAGGTGTATCAATATATACATGTGTAGCGATGTCAGGTCAAGATGTAAACAATATCGTGGGTGAGCTCATAATCAGATATATAATCACACGTGGGTATTAACAACATGAAATAAGCAATGGAATAAACAGTTTCATTCAAATCACAAGAGTGCATTAAGACAATATAGCCGTTTAGTCATGTTAACAGGTTTAAGCACCCTTAGCGGTGCAATACTTTATGTAACGGTTCAATACAGTTATTTCCGGTTAAATGCATACGAGTGTCCGAATGTAACAGAATTACAGGGATAAATGCAACCAGTTATTTTAACAGTAAAATGTGATTGAACAGGTAGATATGATTATTAGGTTCAAGTTGCAAATTATAAGTTCCATATTTAACAGTAAAATGATATAATGCAATATTGTAACCGAAAATGGGAAACGATTATACCAAGTTAAATTTTGTAGGTTTAGGGTGTCAATACATCTATGTAACTATTGTATAGCATGTAGCAAGGGGTACTTGCCTCGACGGGTCGCGAACCGGGAAAACGGAACGTAACGTCGGCGGGGAAACTCGCGACGGACGCACGGTTCACAGATTGAACCCAAACAACGAACCAAGGAACCACACGGGTCAGAGTACTCTGCTGGATCGTCGGGACACGTCGCCGGCACGGCCGGATTCCGGCGAGCACAAAAACAGTGAATAGGGTTTCTACGGGTCTAGATCTAGAGAAAGAAAGAAATGACCAGAGAAAGAAGAAGATGGGGAATACTCACTGGTCGCAGAGGGCACTAGCCACGATGGCGAGATCGACGGCTGCGTGAACGGCGTCTCCGACGATCTGCAGAAAAGATCCAGCCGCAGTTTTCAGTTTTGAAAAAAGAAGAGAGGAATGGTGAGATGGAGAAACACATACGAGGTGTTCTGGGGTGGTTGGGGTTCGTCGGCGATGGTCAGGGGCGACGCAGGTGGTCGCCGGCGGCGTCTCAGGCGACCCAGAGAAGATGCAGGAGATTGCAAAAGGGCGCTGTTCCGATCGGGGTGCACCGGGAGAAGGAGGATGATGGTGAGGGGAAGACGGCGAGGTGTTGGTCGGCGGCGAGGCGTTGGACGTTTTCTGGTGGTCACGGTGGCGAGCAGGCGGCTGCAGCGGCAAGGGTGAGGCCGCTGCGAGGGTGCAGGCGCACGGGGAAAGAGGACGAGGGTTGTGGTTGAGACGAGGAGGCGCGGGCGAGGGTGACGGTGACGCTGGCGCCGGTGTCGGGGCTGCGGCGGCAAGGATGGTGGTGGCTGGGGCTTGCGCCGTTGGGTTTGTTCTGCGAAGGAGAAAGAATGAAACGAAGGAAAATATATATATAGAGGAGAGAGAGAAAAAGATTGGGGGAGAGAGAAAGATAGAGACGGGATAGAGAGAGAGAGATAGGGAAAGAGATAATGGATGAGGGGCCCACGGAATAAAGGGGTTTGATTGGTGGAGGGAGTTTAAAAGATTCAAAATTTATTAAAGAAATCTTTAAACAGTTAGAAACTTTTAGGTTTGATACAGGAGATATCATAAGGTTAAGAATAATATACGGTGATTTTAAAATATAAAATTTGGGATTTTGGCGCTAAATAAAACATTTCCAAAACGCGCCCGGGTTGGGTCCAAAAATTCGAAATTTTAATAATAGGATTTTAAGCGGGTTCCAAATTTTAAAATTAAGTGTTTTATGAATACAAAGTATACCCCCAAGACGGACACCTATGCGCGCGCGTAGCCGTCCAAACTCGCCCGTTTCTCTGAACGGGACGAGAACACAATACATGGGCGCTACCACAAGGTTAGGGGTGTCGAGTAGGCCAAGATGGATATTTTTAATTTTATTTTAGATGCTAAAATTTGTTATGTACAGAAATGACTTTGCCAGGTAAAATTTTACAGTAAGCCACAAATAAGCAAGATAAATGAAATGAGTACCACCTAATGCTCAAACAGTAACTGAAAAAATAGTAACATTGGGCTCGGGTGTTACAATTATAGGGTTAGGGTTAGCTAGAACAACAAAATTTTTATTTGGCATGGACGATGCCTCCCAAAACCTTGCTGCTGTGCTAGGTAACCCTGCAGTGGTATCAGAGCTATGCTAAAAATTTATACGGATTTTGTTAAGATTACGAAACTGAAAACCCCAAAACTTGAAACTGGAAAATGAAGTTTCTGTCGTTTTTAAATAGTTGTCAAAATTTTTTTTAACAAGTACAGAGTGCTATATAGGATATAACATGAACACTGGAGAAATTTTAGGCAATTCTGGAACAAATTGGCTAGCCACAACATAGGTGATCTCTGCCAAATCCTAGCACAACCCCCTGAAATTTTACCAGTGTTCCAGTGACTTGGTTTTGATGTTTTAGGTGTTGTTTATTTTTGTTAATTTTGCATTGTTGGATATAGTGCCCTCAGAGTCAATTATTGGATTGCAGGCACGTGATTGCAATGTTTGAGGGAGGACCTATACCGGTAGGACAGTCTTACTCGAGAAATTTGTATACTATCTGGTTTGTCTTTATCATCATGTACATGCTTTAGGGACATTGTAGTTCACTATTACACGTTGATGGAGAATAGTATGCTACCATGGTTTATCTTTATCATCGTGTACTGCTTTAGGTGACCTTACAGGTCACTATTGCACGTTGATAGAGCCCATAGGATTCTTTCTTGACTACCAGCAGTATGATGGCGATCATATACGTGAGAGTTGGGTAGTCTATAAGCACATCCTTAAAAGGTCCCTAGTCGTGGGAGTTTCGAGACTGGGCATCGATACTCCATTAGTAGACTAGTGTATACAGTCGAGACCCCGACGAGGGGCGGTGGCTGGTCTCACATGCCATTGGTGTCAGTTGGTTTACCTAAGATGTATACAGGTGCTCATTGGGTTATGAGTACACCGGACATGACTCGCCGGAAATATGCTAGTTGGTATTATACCTGACGTCAGATAGCAGTTCCCTGGTGACATGTGTACAGGTTAGTTCATCGACCTGAGATCGTCATTTGTCTCGTGTGAGTTCCCAATGTTCTTTGATTACTAGCCTACCACGGTTCAAAGGAGTCGTGCAAACAGGTTTTAGTTGGGTACAGTCCCGAGCCATATGGAAGCAAGTGAGCGTATCGGCAGGGGATTCGTCTCTCCCGGTATTGGGGGTGAGATTGCGCGGTGTCTAGGAGAGCCTTTACACAAAGCCCTCGGCCGAAGAAGGAGATTTACTGGTAGGTATTCCAGTAGTATCTCAGGGTGTTCTGGGCTACACCCTGACACGACTTGTACCGCTTTTGGCGGTCTAACTTTTACCAACCCCCTAGACCCGACATGCGATGCTCATAGACTAACGGACCGGACTGTACGGATATTGTCACTGACAGGATCAGTAAGGTGTCAGGATGAGTTCGCTCATCGACCTCCCTTTTGGTCAATACCTGGTAGCCGGTTACGTACGGCTAATACCTCTGACGTGCTAGTGGTTAAATCCATAGCCAAAGTATTAACGAGTCTTTAGAGTCCCCCACGGACAGTTTCTCAAGTTTCGGGTGAAACGTTGTAGAGGTCGTATGATATATTGCAGGGTCCGATCATATACGTACGGTATTGCACGGATCATGATCGGACGGATCATACTAGTGGGCTTTGGTTTAAGCCGGATCCTAGTATTAGATTTGTTGGATTGCTTTAGTCTCATCGCATTCGCATTCAGTCGGAATGCGGATGCATGTATGTATATACATGTGAGGGGTATCCTTGTGATCTGTCACGAGTTTACTTTAGATGTTGCCGTATCTTTTTGTTGTTGCAAACATTTGGATTAATGTTTGCATTTGGAAATTATGAGCTAGAATTCATCATGACATGCATTAAATGTGACATGGACACATTAGTGACTCATGGTCTCTTTTTATGTGCTAATGTCACATTATATGATGGATTTATGAGTTGATTGGATGAGAGGAGAGAGGGGGGCAGCCAAGGGTAAGGTTAGCTCTCATATTATTGTTCACACTCTCACTCTAATAATCAACATACAACATAAGAAAAAGAAAAGGGTTTCTCCTCCTTCTTCTTCCTCTAGCTCATAGCCTCCATCAATGGCAACACCTATAACCTTCATCCAAATCAATGGATACAAGAGACAAAGTGAACACAAATATTCTCTACAACACCTTAGACACGTCGGCTAGCACACTTCGTGCCCGAGTTGCTTCGGATGAAGCGGGAGCGCGTAAAATGACTCGTAGATGTGGTGCCGTTTCCGACTTGGAGATCAAGACCGGAGATGCTGCGAGGAGCTTAGGACGGTAGCCAAAGACCGAAGGACACGGATCGATCGGTATAGCTTTCCAACCCTTTCTTTAGTTGCTAGTTGTAGCCTGATGGTTCGATCCGAGTTTTAAGCATACGATAGCGCCGGTTTAAAGTTTTGAAAAAGTTTTCGTTTCCGCATTTTGGCCTCGGAAAGACGGTCGGGGCGCTACCGTGGTCTTACATGGTATCAGAGCCAGGCCATTAAACTTTACTAGCTTGCTCTAGCGTGTTTAGAACTTCGATCGGACGAAATTTCCAAAAATCGCGTTTCCAATTGTTCAGTTTCTGTCGAATTTGTTTTGTGCTCTAAAAATATTTTTGGGCATGTCAGAAAATCAGGCAGGGTTTTTTAAGAGAACTGAGAAAATTTGGTGGGCTGATTTCACTGTAGCGCGGCGGATCCACGGTCGTACCCATGTTTTGGCCTCGGATCCGCGGCCGTAATGTAGCCACAGTGCACGAAATTTTCTGAGGTGGTCTCTGGCTTGGAAATGTGTTTTCTGGTATTTTTGTTTTGGGTCCAGATTTGTTTGAGTGCTGGGTATTGTGCTTGGGGCCCACTTCGGGAAATTTAGTCGATCGAAAATTTTAAACATGTTAATTCACAGTATTTACATTATATCTGCGATTGTGAATGTCATTTGATCGGTACATCCTGTCTAATTGCCGTAGCTCTTTTTGACGGATTTGCGAACGTGACATCCACGTTGATTTTCTGTGTTGTGCTGTGATGTTGTGGATTTGTTGTGCTGGATAGCCTGAATGCAGTGGTAGTACAGTTTGATTGTATATGTACATTCGATATTGCGGGGCGAGCGTCCTACATGTGGACTGCCGTCACTGCCTGTTTGTATATTATTCTTTTGGGGCACGACCGGGCTGAGGTCGATGTACCCATTGTATATTTTACTTTCTGTACTAGGATTACCCCACGGTGGGGTGCACGGGTAGCCAGGTTCTATAGGGAAACAGGCCCGCATCTCATGGCTTTGAGACGGAGGGGGCATCATAATAGAATTGGCAGGCTATGTTGGAGATAGTGCCCTCATAGTCAATTATTGGATCACAGGTACGTGATTGCAATGATTGCGGAGGACCTATACCGGTAGGACAGTCTTACTCAAGATGATAGTATGCTATCTGGTTTGCCTTTACCAGTCGTGTATATGATCAGGTGACTGATTACATGTTACACTTTGATAGAGCCCTTAGGATCTTGCTTTACCACCAACAGTATGATGGCGATCATATACGTGAGAGTTGGGTGGTTTATATGCATATCCTTAATTTTGGTCCCTAGTCGTAGGAGTTTCGAGACAGGGCATCGATACTCCGGAGTAGACTAGTGTGTACAGTCGAGACCCGGACGAGGGGCGGTGGCCGGTCTCACAAGCCACTGGTGTCAGTTGGATCACCTAAGATGTATACAGGTGCTCATTGGGTTATGAGTACACCGGACAGGACTCGCCGGGAATCTACTAGTTAGTATTATATCTACTGTCAGATAGCAGTTCCCTGGTGACATGTGTACAGGTTAGTTCATCGACCTGAGGTCGTCATTTGTCTCGTGTGAGTTCCCACTGTGCTTTGATTTCTACCCTACCACGGCTCAAAGGAGTCGTGCAAACAGGTAGTTTTTGGGTACAGTCCCGAGCCATATGGAGGCACGTGAGCGGATCGGCAGGGGATTCGTCTCTCCCGGTATTGGGGGCGAGGTCGTGCAGTGTCTAGGAGAGCCATTACACAAAGTCCATGGCCATGGCAGGAGATTTACTGGTAGGTACTCCAGTAGTATCTTAGGGTGTTATTGGGCTTCACTACGACACGACTTATACTGCTATTGGGGGTCTGACGTTACTAGCCCCCTAGGCAGATATGCGATACTCATAGACGAACGGACCGGACTGTATATACATTGTCACTGTTAGGCTCAGTAGGGTTTTCCGGATGAGTGCGCTCATCGGCATCCCTTGAGGTCAGTCCATAGGCAGCCGTTACGCATTGCTAGTGCCGCTGACGGTTTGTGGTTAAACCCACTGCCAGGGTACTGACGAGTCATTAGAGTCCCCCACAGACAGTTTCCCAAGTTCGGGCGAAACGTTGTAGAGGCCGTATGGTTTTATGGCAGGGTTCGGAAAATGCACGTGCGTTTACGCACGTGTCGATTTTCGGACAGATGATACTGGTCGGCTTTGGTTTAAGCCGGAACCAAGTATTATATTGAGTAGGTATAATATCTTTGTCTCAGTTGCATTTGTATTCGGTCGTAATACAAATGCGGGTATATTTATACAGTTTCAGGGTTATCCTGAAAGTCGTTTCAGGATCACTTTTGGAAGTTGCCAGTTTCCAGTTTTCTATCAGCCGTCTTTTAACATTCGGTTAAAGACGGATTTATCTCTTCTTGGATGAGAGTGAGTCGTGCTTCTAGAAGGTTCTAGAAGGTTCTAGAATTTGGTGACAAGGATAAGTGACTCATGATTTGATTTCATTGTATTCTTGTTTTCCTTAAGATATTTGTTTAAGATATTTTGCTTAAGGTTACTCTCTTTCTCCTACGGTCACCTCCCCCTCTTGCTATAAGTGGCCGGCCCCCTCCTCTCTCCACTTCACTTGATGCTTGATTCATTTTAGAGAGAAAAGATTATGATAGTATTTGGGGTGTATGGAATTTCACAGTTCATTTCATTCCATCACCCAATTCCCTCGGCAACTTCATTAACCGATCGTCCACGGATTTGTACGAAGTGAGACAAAGTCATCTACTCATTCTCTACATCATTCTTGGTCGTCTGTTTTAGCAAACTTGACGATCGAGTTGCCTCAAGTCAGAGGCGGGAGCCCGTTTAAAGAATCGTCGACGTGGTGCCACATCGACGAGGATATCGGAGATCGACGAGATCGGAGCAGCCGCAACGGAGCGTGGGATGATGGTTGAAGAACGAAGGACTCGGATCGTTCGGTATAACATTCCTACACTCTTTACAGTTTGTTAATTTAGCAATAATGGCAGATCCGGGTTAAAGTATACGATAGCGCCAGTTTAAAACTTTTTTGTTCTGCATTTGGCGTCTGTAGACTGCCGGTGCGCTAGCGTAGACTTACAGTGGTATCAGAGCCTCACCATTTTGCTATACTAACTTGTGCTAACGCGTTCAAAACATCGATCCGACCGGAAATCGAAAATTGCAAAATCCTAGCTCGACAGTTCTGTTGATTTTAAATGGTCTCAAAAATTAATTCTACATGTCTCAGAAAACTGTGCAGGCTTTTTTAAGAACCACGACAAAATTTGGGCTCCTGACCCCACCAAACCGCCGCGGAAACGTGGTCAAACCCATGGTTTGACCGCGCATCCGCGACCACGTGGTGAGCTCGTGCTCCCAAATTTTTCCAGTGACTTCTCTGTTGGATTTTGGGGTTTTTGGTAAATATCGTTTTGGCCCAGATTTTGTTACTGTTCACCAGTAAGTCGTGGGGCCCACTTTTTGATATTTGGTCTTTGGTCGATCGAAATTTAAACACGTTAGTTTACAGTGCTTACATTATATCTCCGACCGGGAATGTCATTTGATCGGTAAACCGCGTCTGATTGCTATAGTTCTTTTAGACGGGTTTGCGAACGTGACATTCGCGTTGATGTTCTGTGTTGTGCTGTGATGTTGCGGATTTGTCGTGGTGGATAGCAGTGTGCAATGGTAGTACAGTTTGTGTATATTTGTACATTTGATATTGCGGGGTGAGCGTCCAACTTGTGGACTGCCGTCACTGCCTGTTGTATAATATTCTTTTGGGGCACGACCAGGTTGCGGTCGATGTACCAATTGTACTATTTTTCATTACTGTACTAGGTTTTGCCCCGAGACGGAGTGCACGGATAGCCGGGTTCTGGAGGGCAACGGGTCCGCATCTCATGGCTTTGAGAGGCAGATGGGTCCCACTCTAGAATTGGCAGACTATTCGCCGCATTCATAGGGGGTACAGGTTGACCCAAGGAGGGATGCCCAAGATTACCGGATTCCGTGAAGTGCTGGGTGGTCCATTCGCTATGCTGTAGGGGGCTGCCTCGCTTCAGGTTTTGGCGGGTAACTTGTCGCGCCCGTAGGGGTCAAGGTTTCATTGCACAGGCTATCCACACGACAGGGGAACGTCGGGTTTCAGCAGCGTCTCTGTGAAACTCGGGGATCCCAGATTATCTGTATTGTTCTGTGATGCTTATTACTTTTCTGTAATGTTGCATACTATCACGCCTGGAGCGATTATTGTATATTGGTTTATATAGTATTAGATGTTGTATATGTTTTATACCCGCGCTAGTCCAGTCCCCGCTCTGTCGTTAGTTAAGTAACCTAACGGGTGATGACGGGACCCAGTGACGAATGCGGATGGCATATACGTACATTTTATTTTCGTTCTTTTCTGGTGTGATTAAATGATGGGACTGCGTTGATTCTGATCAATGCAAAGTTAAAACAAACCTGTATACAGTTGTTGGAACAATTTAAAAAGTGTTATTGCAAAGACGTTTCCTTTTGTTATGCATAGCGGTATTCAGTGGAATATCCTGCACCTCATTCGACGGGGCAAGGGCCGATATCCCTTCACCGGGACTGACCCCTTGGGCAGAAGTTTGCGTCAGAGTAATAACTTCACTATAGTCGATTACAAGTTGCTTTGCATTGTAACGATCTAGAAATCGTTTTGTGTTTGTTTCTGTTTTTGGGTGAAATTCATCGGTATTTTCAGTTTTATACCGATTGCGATCAAACGGCCATATCGACTTACCAGCACCTAGTTTTGAGAAAATAAAGCTTGTGCGCACACTTTGAGAGTATATGGGACGTTTTGGTGCAATTTGAATTTTTCCCATTTTTAATGTTATTTTAATCCGGCTTGCACATTTTTAGAATCTTCTCTTCTCAACTTTTCTTAAAATTTTTCCTAAGTTAATCTTAACCATATTGCATAAGGTTGGTGGCCTAGGATTAATGAGAAAAGAAAAAGAAAAGAATAGAAAAGAAGTGAGAAGAAGGTGCATGCATGTGTGTGTGTGTTGACTTTGCATTAAATGCAAGGAATTGCTAGGAAATTCCCTCTCTCCCTCTCTTCCCTCCACATGGCCGAGCCCTCTTTCCCCTCTCCTGCCTTGTGCATTTCTTTCTCTCTTTTAATCATAAAATCCATCACAAACTCCATCTCTTTACACAATAATCCCAAAATCTTCACTTCATCTCATTTTCTTCACTTGGAGTGCTCTTGAGCTTGGATTCTTGTTGTTCTTTGGCTAGGTAAATTCCTTTACTGCTCTTTAAGTGTTTTTAGTGTAACTTTGCTGCTTAGTTTCAGTTTAGATTGTTTAATTAGGGTTTGATACGAAATATCGTATTTTGGTGTCGGATTGTGTTTTCTAGAACCTGCTTTGATCCGGGTTTGTTACTGAGAAATTCAACTTAGTAGTTGTGTTGTACTAGGGGACCTGGAGCACCACCATCAAGACGAGCCCCTTGGCACCGGCCTGGGCCGGCGAGCTCTTAAGGAGGGGCCGGCGACGCCGGCCAGAGAGTGGAGTTAGGGTTTGGGGTTTTGGTCTGTAGGTGTCTGCTAGGGTTTGGGTTCCTCTGGTCTTGTTGAAGTTGTTTAGTTTTCACAGTAGCAAAATCTGGGATCAATTGTGCAGTTTCTAGTGTTTCGTGTTCGTGCGATACGTGTTACGACACGCGTCGTGCTGTTTTAGTGGTTTCGCTCTTAAGTTGTTTTCGTCGTGTCGCTACTCTCGTTAGCCACGATACGAACACTTAAGAGGTGGTTGTGTGTTGTTGTGTCGGTTAGATATAGCTAGTTCGTATTTCGTAGCTATTATTGATATATATATTTGCTTGTTGGTTATATGTTGCAGGTTCGCAGACGAGGACTACGGACACTGCTACAGGGGGATAGGTGTAGATTTCATCTAGCTTGGAGTGTGGGTGAGTAGATTTAACATCTACAGGGGAATCGCCCGCATGGCGTTATGCGTCTGGGCTAGAAACCTTTACCTTTGTCGCATATTCTATATCATGTTTAGAATTGCGCATATACCTTACTGTTTAGTGATAGTTGTGATTGGATTAGTATCCTTAGGACACTGCACTATTATTGACGGCTCAGATTGCGAGAGAACTGATTTGATGCCACACACACCGTCAATAATTGCCATGTCATACACGACCATATTTTAGAAATGCTATTGTATGGTTAGGGACATTGTGACTTTGATACATATTTCTTATTGTTATACTTAGACTTGACATGCTAGTTCCTGTTTACCTATAGGATGTTGTATCAGTAGGGCTAGATACATTTACACCTAGGGACATAGATACAGGTGTACATGCTTTCCATACTTCACCTATACCTGATAGGTATATTACATCATCACATAGATACAGGTGTACTTGCATTCCATACCTTATTTATACCTGATAGGTATATCACATCAGCATACAGGCAGGTTTACATGTATTTCATACTTATACCTGATAGGTATATCACATCATCATATAGGTAGATACCTATATTTCTGCTTTATGATTCATGTATTCATTTATATCTGGTGAATGCTATGCTATTCTTTTATACGCTTTCATTACAGTTCATATTGCGTATATTTATTCATGGATTATCGCATTGATATATGGATTTTTCATGATGTTTTCTGGATTTGGGAGCCGTGGTAGTTCATGAAATTATGCATACATGAAGACCCGGTTTCCTTGAGATGATATTATAGCATCCACCATGAGATTTATCGGTGCAGATATATATATCCTATGCGAGGAGGCGTCGAGAGCCGCATGAGGATACATGGTGGGGCCCGGAGGTACCCCGAAGCAAGAATGTTGTCGGAGTGAGCCGATGTCGCATTGAGGCGATGAGGCCTAGGGGAGCCATACTTTCCGGTGACATTACCAGAGACTCGGCGGATATCAGGGGGATACCGTTGGGAGTCATGTGCGTATCGATACGTCGAGAAGCGAGGGGCAGAGCGAGGCACTCGAGCTCTCGTGATAGCGTATGATACGTACTTATCAGTTTTTCTGTGTCGATGCTTGACACATTGGTTTTATGATATTTCTAAATACTCTTGTATATATAACAGGGGATTGATCCGCTGTTATATATGCCTTTACACCAATATTAGTGGAATGGGACGCTAATATATGTGTATTGCCCTCATCATATTTATATATGTCATTATATTTAGGATGTTAGAACTGTGCTGGAGATTGACTTGAGACTCTTGAGATTTATTGGGATTGGATGATGATATCGTACACACTAGAGATGTGAGATCCACTTAGTGATGTACATATGATATATGTGAGATAGACTGATATTGTACAGACGAGATATGTGGGATCCACTAGCTGTTGTACATGAGATATAGGTGAGATATACCTGATATTGTACAGACGAGATATGTGGGATCCACTAGCTGTTGTACATGAGATATATGTGAGATATGCCAGATATTGTACATACGAGAGATGTGAGATTCACTTGTGTTGTACATTTGATATATGGGAGATATACTGTTATTGTACATACTAGAGATGTGAGATCTACTTGACTTGTACATTCGACACTTATGTGAGATACATTTGATATTGTGTAGTTTGAGGAGATGTGACACTTAGGTGATATGAGAGCGGATTTGGTGACTGATTGAGGATTGGGATTTTGATTTGTCATTTCTGGATTATGATCCTACCACGATGTCAGGATGCCGTGGAATTGACATATTTCACTCCATACCTCATCTCGACATACTTGTGCACTGTTTCATGTATTAGGAGTACCTGTGAGAGTACCTCATGAGAGTTGCACATTTACTTTCTCATATCCCCCGAGCATGATTATTGCATACTGTTGTCACATTATTATTGCAGGATATATTGGTGGTACTTGAGAGTGTACTTTCCATTATTACGTACTCATGACATGTTATTATTTGAAAGGGACCTATATTAGATTCATGCTGTACGTTCATTCTCGCGATTACCTGCATATGTTATTTACTATTCACGAGTTGGCAACTCACCCCCGTTGTGCCACAGGTTTTGCTGGAGTTTCCCCAAAGTAGTCAAGGCAAGCTATCCAGCTTTTCAGCTACACACTCATCTATCATCTTTTGGTTGCGGATACCACTTCGCCTGCTAGTGTGCAGTTTTGCCAGGTGGGTTTTGTGGGTATTCAGAGATTGTATTGTATATTCGTTGTATATTGTACTCTCCATCTATTACCAGTATATTGTGACTTAGAGACTTGGTGAGGACGATTTGTATATTATTGTGGATTTGTGGATTTTATACAGTTTCCTTTCTTCTGTCTCTGATTTCTTCGCTACGGCGTTGTATACCTGTTGTGGTGTTGTTTTCCGCCGTTGGGCGTGGATTTTGCTCCCGTTTGGGATGCTTTATTTTATATTCATGTTGTACCCTTTTTAGGGGCTGGTTTTATAAAGGAGGTGCTGCCAAAATTTTACAGGAAAATGTGGACTATTTTAAAGAATTTGGGTTGTGATTTCAAATGTTTCCAAAACTTATTATTATATTTTCCGTATTTCTATGGTTTAGATTTCTGGGTTTTGGCTTTCTTTTACTGCGTTACGTCTGGAGGCGTTGCGTAGTATTAGGGCCATCACGTACCTTTTTGGGTCGTGACAAAGTTGGTATCAGAGCGTTCGGTTTTACCTTTCGGAGTGTAGGATGACCCTGGTATGATGGAGTAGGTAACCTAAGCGGAGTAACGTAGTGTGTGTATGTCTGCAGCATACTCACGATGCAGTATTTCGCCTAAAGTGCCTAAGTACAATTGTTTGAGATTCCTTCCTTGATGATTCATATCCTTGAGATTCAATTTCCTTGTTCTTATCGAATCCTATCTCTATTTATAGCCTTGCCATTGATGACTACGGGGACTCAGAGTGATGCAGCGAGAGCCGAGGTCAGGGTTAGCTCGGGTGAGACGAGCACTGACCCGGAGGGCACTCGTGATGCACAGGTGCAGTCGGATCAGCCTTCGACTGATCAGATAGCTAGACTTGTGACAGAGATGCAGGACTTGCGCCAAACGATGAGATCATTAGTTGATGCCATTCGAGCGCAGCGACAGGAGGTTGTCACCCTAGTTGGACAGTTGTTCCTTGGGATCAGCGTGCAGCAGTCTGTCACTTACGTAGCACCAGTGGATGTATCCCCAGTTGACGAGACACGTGTTCCAGAGACTTTGCGAGTTCCAGGACAGTGGAGGACCCGTGCAGGTGTGCCAGTCCAGGGACAGAGGTTCAGTCGTCGTGATAGGTTTCGTGCACGGCATGGGAGTACAAGAGGTGTGAGACGAGGACAGTCGTCTAGCTCTTATTCCCAGGATGGTCAGCAGTTTACTTCCGGATGTTATCGATGCGGGAGTTTGGATCATCGGGTGCGAGTTTGTACTGAGCCACGTTGTTGCGAGATAGCTATACCACAGAGTGGAGGATTTCAGCCAGTTGTGGGTAGGAGGCAGACACGAGGGTTTGTTTCTACTCATCCGGACGCCCGGACGTCCAGTGCAGATGTGTCAGGTATCCTTGTTCTTGTTCTTTGATGTACTTGTTGGTTTTTCGCACTTTGTGCCGTGGTTGGGACGAGGATTGTGTTAGATAGATCAGCCGTTTTGTTGTGTTAACTTCTGTCAGCGATTCTTTTGTTGCGCGACACGTATTTCAGTCGTATGCCAATTGGTGAGGAGATTTTGCCGTCATTGGATCCTTCTAGAGATGTTGGATTTGACATTCTCCTGGGCATAGATTGGTTAGCTACGTGTTAGGCGTCTGTGGACTACCGTATGGAAACAGTGAGGATTTGTTTTCCCGGCGAGCCAGTTCTTGTTGTGCAGGTGGATAGTTGTGCCGCCTCTCACAGCTTGAATTCAGCCTTTTTCCGCTAGTCAGCTTTGGAGGAGATGTCGTGGATTCTTGGCGTTCATTCGAGATACCGGAGCCACATTGGGATTGTTGGGCCGGGTAGTTATCGTGCAAGAGTTTTCCGACGATATTCCAGGAAAGCTAGCGAAATTCAAGGAGCTTAAGGATTTGCTGCAGAGTTGTTCGTTGGGAGGTTTGTGTGTCCGAGTGTTTCGCTTTAGGGAGCCCTTAATTCTGTTCGTTCTGGAGGATGACGACAGAGTGCGGTTGTGGATTGATGGATCGTCAATTGAACCGGCTTACGGTGCGGTTAGGTATCTGTTACCTTGTTTTGATGATTTCTTCGATCAGCTCCAGAGTGCGAGACTTTTTCTAAGTTTGTTTGGGATCAGGTCATCATTGTTGCGGGTTCGGAGTGATGGCATTCCGAATTTTGCTTTTGTGCGTGCTACGGGCAGTTTGTGTGTTAGTAGTGTCGTTGGACTTGCCAATGCCCTAGCAGCAATTGTGGGATATGATGCACCAAATTTCTCCAGGCCGTTCCTCAACCAGCTATTGTTGTGCTTTGACGACATTCTGGTCAATTCTTTGTGTTTTGAGGAACAGGAGCAGCATTTGAGAATGTGTTTTGCAGACATTGGTAGAGCCCAGTGGTTTGCTAGATTCTTGGAGTGTTCCTTCAGGCTTGTTTGTGTTGACTCCTAGGTCTTGTAGTTACGGGAGACGGTTTTGTATGGTTCCGAGGGAGATCGTGACCGTACAGCTTATACCCAGACTTGTGTTCGGACGGAGATCCTTTGGTTTTGGGTTTAGCAGGTTTTTTTTTTTTACCGCCGTTTCGTGCAGGATTACTAGTGTATTGTTGCACCGTTGACTGTGAAGACCAGGTAAGGAGGTTTCTTTTCTTTGGACTGAGGCATGTGTGCAGAGTTTTCAGCAGTTGGAGATTTGGATAGCAATTGCATCCGTTTTTTGCTTTTGATTCGGAGACCTTGATTGTGACAAGGTTGTGCTAAGTTGGGAATGCGTTGATGTACCTGATGATTATCGGGTAGAGACATGAAATCCTAGAGCAAGCACATCGGTCAACTCTCTATGTTCATTCAAGTTCCACCAGCTTTGACGTAACTTGTGAGATAGTTACGGGTGGACAGGAGTGTGAAGAGAAATTTCAGGTTTCGTTTCAAGGTGTTTGTTTGGTTTGTTGTTTGCGGCAGTTGGGATCGTCACTCTCCATTGTTAGGATACTTCTTGATAGTTGTTATCAGGAGACATTGCAATTGGCAACCTTTAGGTTTAGTCAGGTAGTGTCGATCACCAGTCTGTTTTTCTGACTCAGCGTAGTAGGATTTTTGGACCTCAGCTTGTCTAGAGTTTTCGGAGATGTTCAAATTGGTCTTTTAAGATCCTTTATGTGAGTTAGTTTTCGTTGCTTCAATTTGGCACTTCCGCCCAGATTATAGATTATTCACCCCGTTTTCATGGTGTTGATTTTTGGCAAATACCTTCATGACTTTTTCACATGATTCAGCACAGACCATTGGTTTGGACTCGATCTTTTCGTTCACCGACAGCCATGAGTGTAATGGTTCGGCAGGTGAAGAAACTTCGGTCAAGGGTCTTGCCATCTGTGAAGAGTTCTCTTGGACGTAGCTGTATAGTGAGGGGATCACTTGGGAAACTGCGAGTGAGATTTGGGAGTTTTGTACTCTTCTCTTTGAAGGTATGCTTGGTGAAATTTTAAATTCGGGGACGAATTTTTATAAGGGGGGGAGATTGTAACGATCTAGAAATCGTTTTGTGTTTGTTTCTGTTTTTGGGTGAAATTCATCGGTATTTTCAGTTTTATACCGATTGCTATCAAACGGCCATATCGACTTACCAGCACCTAGTTTTGAGAAAATAAAGCTTGTGCGCACACTTTGAGAGTATATGGGACGTTTTGGTGCAATTTGAATTTTTCCCATTTTTAATTTTATTTTAATCCGGCTTGCACATTTTTAGAATCTTCTCTTCTCAACTTTTCTTAAAATTTTTCCTAAGTTAATCTTAACCATATTGCATAAGGTTGTGTGGCCTAGGATTAATGAGAAAAGAAAAAGAAAAGAATAGAAAAGAAGTGAGAAGAAGGTGCATGCATGTGTGTGTGTGTTGACTTTGCATTAAATGCAAGGAATTGCTAGGAAATTCCCTCTCTCCCTCTCTTCCCTCCACATGGCCGAGCCCTCTTTCCCCTCTCCTGCCTTGTGCATTTCTTTCTCTCTTTTACTCATAAAATCCATCACAAACTCCATCTCTTTACACAATAATCCCAAAATCTTCACTTCATCTCATTTTCTTCACTTGGAGTGCTCTTGAGCTTGGATTCTTGTTGTTCTTTGGCTAGGTAAATTCCTTTACTGCTCTTTAAGTGTTTTTAGTGTAACTTTGCTGCTTAGTTTCAGTTTAGATTGTTTAATTAGGGTTTGATACGAAATATCGTATTTTGGTGTCGGATTGTGTTTTCTAGAACCTGCTTTGATCCGGGTTTGTTACTGAGAAATTCAACTTAGTAGTTGTGTTGTACTAGGGGACCTGGAGCACCACCATCAAGACGAGCCCCTTGGCACCGGCCTGGGCCGGCGAGCTCTTAAGGAGGGGCCGGCGACGCCGGCCAGAGAGTGGAGTTAGGGTTTGGGGTTTTGGTCTGTAGGTGTCTGCTAGGGTTTGGGTTCCTCTGGTCTTGTTGAAGTTGTTTAGTTTTCACAGTAGCAAAATCTGGGATCAATTGTGCAGTTTCTAGTGTTTCGTGTTCGTGCGATACGTGTTACGACACGCGTCGTGCTGTTTTAGTGGTTTCGCTCTTAAGTTGTTTTCGTCGTGTCGCTACTCTCGTTAGCCACGATACGAACACTTAAGAGGTGGTTGTGTGTTGTTGTGTCGGTTAGATATAGCTAGTTCGTATTTCGTAGCTATTATTGATATATATATTTGCTTGTTGGTTATATGTTGCAGGTTCGCAGACGAGGACTACGGACACTGCTACAGGGGGATAGGTGTAGATTTCATCTAGCTTGGAGTGTGGGTGAGTAGATTTAACATCTACAGGGGAATCGCCCGCATGGCGTTATGCGTCTGGGCTAGAAACCTTTACCTTTGTCGCATATTCTATATCATGTTTAGAATTGCGCATATACCTTACTGTTTAGTGATAGTTGTGATTGGATTAGTATCCTTAGGACACTGCACTATTATTGACGGCTCAGATTGCGAGAGAACTGATTTGATGCCACACACACCGTCAATAATTGCCATGTCATACACGACCATATTTTAGAAATGCTATTGTATGGTTAGGGACATTGTGACTTTGATACATATTTCTTATTGTTATACTTAGACTTGACATGCTAGTTCCTGTTTACCTATAGGATGTTGTATCAGTAGGGCTAGATACATTTACACCTAGGGACATAGATACAGGTGTACATGCTTTCCATACTTCACCTATACCTGATAGGTATATTACATCATCACATAGATACAGGTGTACTTGCATTCCATACCTTATTTATACCTGATAGGTATATCACATCAGCATACAGGCAGGTTTACATGTATTTCATACTTATACCTGATAGGTATATCACATCATCATATAGGTAGATACCTATATTTCTGCTTTATGATTCATGTATTCATTTATATCTGGTGAATGCTATGCTATTCTTTTATACGCTTTCATTACAGTTCATATTGCGTATATTTATTCATGGATTATCGCATTGATATATGGATTTTTCATGATGTTTTCTGGATTTGGGAGCCGTGGTAGTTCATGAAATTATGCATACATGAAGACCCGGTTTCCTTGAGATGATATTATAGCATCCACCATGAGATTTATCGGTGCAGATATATATATCCTATGCGAGGAGGCGTCGAGAGCCGCATGAGGATACATGGTGGGGCCCGGAGGTACCCCGAAGCAAGAATGCTGTCGGAGTGAGCCGATGTCGCATTGAGGCGATGAGGCCTAGGGGAGCCATACTTTCCGGTGACATTACCAGAGACTCGGCGGATATCAGGGGGATACCGTTGGGAGTCATGTGCGTATCGATACGTCGAGAGGCGAGGGGCAGAGCGAGGCACTCGAGCTCTCGTGATAGCGTATGATACGTACTTATCAGTTTTTCTGTGTCGATGCTTGACACATTGGTTTTATGATATTTCTAAATACTCTTGTATATATAACAGGGGATTGATCCGCTGTTATATATGCCTTTACACCAATATTAGTGGAATGGGACGCTAATATATGTGTATTGCCCTCATCATATTTATATATGTCATTATATTTAGGATGTTAGAACTGTGCTGGAGATTGACTTGAGACTCTTGAGATTTATTGGGATTGGATGATGATATCGTACACACTAGAGATGTGAGATCCACTTAGTGATGTACATATGATATATGTGAGATAGACTGATATTGTACAGACGAGATATGTGGGATCCACTAGCTGTTGTACATGAGATATAGGTGAGATATACCTGATATTGTACAGACGAGATATGTGGGATCCACTAGCTGTTGTACATGAGATATATGTGAGATATGCCAGATATTGTACATACGAGAGATGTGAGATTCACTTGTGTTGTACATTTGATATATGGGAGATATACTGTTATTGTACATACTAGAGATGTGAGATCTACTTGACTTGTACATTCGACACTTATGTGAGATACATTTGATATTGTGTAGTTTGAGGAGATGTGACACTTAGGTGATATGAGAGCGGATTTGGTGACTGATTGAGGATTGGGATTTTGATTTGTCATTTCTGGATTATGATCCTACCACGATGTCAGGATGCCGTGGAATTGACATATTTCACTCCATACCTCATCTCGACATACTTGTGCACTGTTTCATGTATTAGGAGTACCTGTGAGAGTACCTCATGAGAGTTGCACATTTACTTTCTCATATCCCCCGAGCATGATTATTGCATACTGTTGTCACATTATTATTGCAGGATATATTGGTGGTACTTGAGAGTGTACTTTCCATTATTACGTACTCATGACATGTTATTATTTGAAAGGGACCTATATTAGATTCATGCTGTACGTTCATTCTCGCGATTACCTGCATATGTTATTTACTATTCACGAGTTGGCAACTCACCCCCGTTGTGCCACAGGTTTTGCTGGAGTTTCCCCAAAGTAGTCAAGGCAAGCTATCCAGCTTTTCAGCTACACACTCATCTATCATCTTTTGGTTGCGGATACCACTTCGCCTGCTAGTGTGCAGTTTTGCCAGGTGGGTTTTGTGGGTATTCAGAGATTGTATTGTATATTCGTTGTATATTGTACTCTCCATCTATTACCAGTATATTGTGACTTAGAGACTTGGTGAGGACGATTTGTATATTATTGTGGATTTGTGGATTTTATACAGTTTCCTTTCTTCTGTCTCTGATTTCTTCGCTACGGCGTCGTATACCTGTTGTGGTGTTGTTTTCCGCCGTTGGGCGTGGATTTTGCTCCCGTTTGGGATGCTTTATTTTATATTCATGTTGTACCCTTTTTAGGGGCTGGTTTTATAAAGGAGGTGCTGCCAAAATTTTACAGGAAAATGTGGACTATTTTAAAGAATTTGGGTTGTGATTTCAAATGTTTCCAAAACTTATTATTATATTTTCCGTATTTCTATGGTTTAGATTTCTGGGTTTTGGCTTTCTTTTACTGCGTTACGTCTGGAGGCGTTGCGTGGTATTAGGGCCATCACGTACCTTTTTGGGTCGTGACATGCATAGCGGTATTCAGTGGAATATCCTGCACCTCATTCCACGAGGAAAGAGCCGAGATCCCTTTACCGGGAGTGACCTCTTTAGCAAAAGGTTTTCGCCACTATATTTTAAAAAGCTATCAGGTTCCTTCAGCGATATCAAGTTCACTACGTTAAAGGTTTTTCGCCAAAAACCAGCCGTAGCCCTCCGTCGTTTCTTATGGATGGTCAGTAGTATTCAAGCTATGTTTGTTTGCATACGTCAAGGCATAGTGTTTGGTAGCTGCTGGGTATTCATTTGTTGCATAGATAGATGAGTTGGTTTGGGACAGTCGTATTACCTTGTTGGCATACGTCAAGGGTATGTACGGGTGGGTTCAAATTAACAAGATAATGACGGGCAGAACATGACATGTGACTTATGATTTGTTGGCATACGTCAAGGTCATAAGAGCATGGGGCATAAATCATATCGGGAGTTTCTAAAGAAACTAAAACTTGCCAAGTATACGCATACCTTCTGGAGTATGAGTAACGTGGATGCATTCCATCACGTTATCATGCGATGAGAGTTGGATCCCGATTCCCACTGATGAGTTGGTTTACTCTTCGGGTGATCCCGATTGATTCTTCTTTAGGTTTGGAGGAGAATTTGACAGGACAGTGGGAGGTTTACAGATTAGATAAAATGATGACCATTCTGATCTAGGTTAGAGTGCACGCAGAGTGTTTCTTTTCTCTCTCTCTTTGGCAGCGACCTTTGACCGACCCTAGACTATGACTCAGTGACCAGGTTGACCGAACCTTCTTAAAATACTGGCTTTTGGATTGTCTGAGTTGCATAAGTCATTGCCACTCCTTCTTTTACCCTTTGCATTTCTCAGAACACCCGTATTACTACGGATATCCACTTCCATTGGATAGATCCATCGTATGGTTATATACGAACTCGAAGGGACTTCTTCGAGGATGGATCCAGGTTCAGGAGAAATAGAATTGGTATATTCAGTTGTCTTTTATTATCACCTTCTCTCAGGTTGCGAGAGCTCCTTGGTTTAGGAGAGTACACCTATTACGCTTATTAGATAATCTTATTCCAAACCATAGGCCGGTGCCGAAAGGTAGGGAATGAAGAAAACCAATTAGCCTAATTAGGGTGTGCAGAAGGTAATATGTAAAGACAAAATAAAGGGATTAGAAAGAGGGCAAAGTAAATTGCGACCGATACCATTCACGACCAAAACCGCGTACTTCATCGCCGCTCCTATTTCACCTTTAAAAGAATAAGGTATTATTCAGTTGACTTTTATCGTCACCTTCTCTTGAGATGCGAGTACTCCTTGGTTTAGTAGGGTACACCTATTATGCTTACTGGATAGTCTTCTTCCAAACCATAGGCTGGTGCCGAACAGTAGGGAAGGAAGAAAACCATTTAGCCTAACGATGGTGTACAGAAGGTAACGACTAAAGACAAATAAAGGGATTTGGAGAGATGGCAATAAAATATACGGTTGAAGTCATGAATTGGATTATGGAAGAGGCATTGCTATGAATACGAGGATACCTCTACGAAACATTTTCATGTTTCATTGCATTGTTAAAGAAAAACTGTTTTCCCGATTAGACACTTACTCCAAGGGCATGTATTTACCAGGTTTCATTCTCATATCTGTATGGTTTTACAGATGATGATTGGGAGTAAGATATTGGGAATTAGGTGATTATCCCCATTATATCGGAATTCGTTGTAATTGGTGATATTTGAGGAAATCGCCAGGGTACATTTTTCAACCTACAACGCACAGGTTATGAGTTGTTTAACTCAGCGGACTTACACAGAGTATTGTATGTTGTCCAGTGTCCATCAGGACAAAGGGGTAGGTCCTCGTACTATGTTCTGTTTACTTATAACTTCTCTATTATTTAGACAAGTGTTTCATAGAAATACAACGTCTAAGTTTTGAGAAGTTGTGGGTATAAGAATAAAGTAGAGAACCAGGTATCACAAGTATCGGGATTCTTCAAAGAGATCGAAGATGTAGATTCTTGTGATTGGTATTCAGATAATAGTGATGGTTTTTAGAAACGTGTTTCTCTTTCAGGTGCTCATAATTGGATGGATTCCTAAGTTGAGTAATGCTGATTAGCCTCTTTCCATTAAGTTGATATGCACTGGAGACAGCTGCATGATTTGAATCTGGTTCCAATTAAATTAGTGCCAAAGTTTCTATATTGGATATAGAATGGTTCGTACCTTAAAAGATATTAAGGTACGGGGAGTTGTCCAGCTTATGCTTAAAACCAGACTCTGGATAACTCAGGGCACATTTCTGTAATGGCTTTTTGTGGGTTGACCCTGGCTACGACGAGGGTTGATATTCTACCATTTGGATGATCAATAGTGATATTGTTCTTGACTCTCCACAGTTTTAGTAAAATGGATCTTTTTCAGAAAACAGTAGTGGGAGTATGGTAGAACTGGAAGTGATTCCAGAACCGCGAACGATTACCGAAAATTTAATAGGACCTATACATTCAATCAGGTTTGACATTCCAATAGCCACTCCGCAGGTATGGTAGGTAACCTCAGACGCCCGAGAGGTACTTCGGTAGCCTCAGAGACGGTGACAGGGAGGTTCTTATCTACCCAGACTTGACACTACTGTTGTTCCAGGATATGAGACCCGGTAGGAGGGTTGTCGTAGTCAGTGGGAGCAGCGGAAGCATAGTGGGCAAGTAGCTTATATCTATTTATAGACTTGAGCAGTTATAGCGGAGATAGATCATCTAATTTTGATGTGACAGTCATGGGTTTGACTTCAATCAGAATAGGGGATGGATCAGTTAAGGAGGTAGTAGGGTGTGATGTCATGGTATCTGGATGACATACACAGAGTGGAAAGTAAAATTCCTATACTACGATCGGTTATACTGTGGTCGTCACACAGTTGTTTCTCCAGACAGGATATGGATATAATATTTGACATTATGGTTTCTAGATCTATGGTTTTAGATCTGGATTTGGGTAGTTTCCCAATGTGGGTACTTTGACAGATATTCTAATGGTTTTTGGAATAGTTGACTCCTAGCATGGTGGTGTACCTGCAGGTGATGGAGTCACCCTCTCTAAAGGTTTCTTACAGACTAAAGGGGAGAGGGATGTTCATGATTGGCAGTTCACTTGCTTAGGCAATTGAGTCAATCATGAGATGTCAAGTACCACACCAAATGTTGGTTTTGCACAAGAAGCAATAAGTTTGTATTAATCCAATCCTGGAGAAACATAAGGAAGCAGTTTTAGAACATAAGTACATGTTCTACGAATTTGATGACGGCAGCCTCCTTCGGGAGACGGTTATCATTCCAAGCTTCAAAGGTGACATGGTTGACAGAGTGATTGTCATAGTTATAGTTTTTCCCTCTGACGAAGAGGGACAGTATTATGGACCGGTGGTCCAAGAGGATACTGTGGGAGGCATGGTGCCCGATACTGATTAGGTTCAGTGATCGATACAGTCTAAGAAGTTTGGATTTGGAGTTCATTTATGGACTAGGTCCCATCAGATATCCAGACATATTCTAAGACAGGTATTACTCAATTCGGGAGATGGTTTTCTCCGCGAACTTGAGATTTAGAGAGATATAGAAAGAAACTTCTAGGCGGATCCACTCACTAAGGCTATTTCTCGAACACAATAGTTTTACAAACGGGCTTTGAGAAACTGATTAGTAGAGGAGTTGGATGTTCGGTTTCACACGGGCTGTGAGTAGTCGACATCGCAATAATTAGCCTTGAGTGCAAGTGGGAGATTGTTGGAGATAGTGCCCTCATAGTCAATTATTGGATCACAGGTACGTGATTGCAATGATTGCGGAGGACCTATACCGGTAAGACAGTCTTACTCAAGATGATAGTATGCTATCTGGTTTGCCTTTATCAGTTGTGTATATGATCAGGTGACTGATTACATGTTACACTTTGATAGAGCCCTTAGGATCTTGCTTTACCACCAACAGTATGATGGCGATCATATACGTGAGAGTTGGGTGGTTTATATGCATATCCTTAATTTTGGTCCCTAGTCGTGGGAGTTTCGAGACAGGGCATCGATACTCCGGAGTAGACTAGTGTGTACAGTCGAGACCCCGACGAGGGGCGGTGGCCGGTCTCACAAGCCACTGGTGTCAGTTGGATCACCTAAGATGTATACAGGTGCTCATTGGGTTATGAGTACACCGGACAGGACTCGCCGGGAATCTGCTAGTTAGTATTATATCTATCGTCATATAGCAGTTCCCTGGTGACACGTGTACAGGTTAGTTCATCGACCTGAGGTCGTCATTTGTCTCGTGTGAGTTCCCACTGTTCTTTGATTTCTACCCTACCACGGCTCAAAGGAGTCGTGCAAACAGGTAGCTTTTGGGTACAGTCCCGAGCCATATGGAGGCACGTGAGCGGATCGGCAGGGGATTCGTCTCTCCCGGTATTGGGGGCGAGGTCGTGCAGTGTCTAGGAGAGCCATTACACAAAGTCCATGGCCATGGCAGGAGATTTACTGGTAGGTACTCCAGTAGTATCTCAGGGTGTTATTGGGCTTCACTCCGACACGACTTATACTGCTATTGGGGGTCTGACGTTACTAGCCCCCTAGGCAGATATGCGATACTCATAGACGAACGGACCGGACTGTATATACATTGTCACTGTTAGGCTCAGTAGGGTTTTCCGGATGAGTGCTCTCATCGGCATCCCTTGAGGTCAGTCCATGGGCAGCCGTTACGCATTGCTAGTGCCGCTGACGGTTTGTGGTTAAACCCACTGCCAGGGTACTGACGAGTCATTAGAGTCCCCCACAGACAGTTTCCCAAGTTCGGGCGAAACGTTGTAGAGGCCGTATGGTTTTATGGCAGGGTTCGGAAAATGCACGTGCGTTTACGCACGTGTCGATTTTCGGACATATGATACTGGTCGGCTTTGGTTTAAGCCGGAACTAAGTATTATATTGAGTAGGTATAATATCTTTGTCTCAGTTGCATTTGTATTCGGTCGTAATACAAATGCGGGTATATTTATACAGTTTCGGGGTTATCCTGAAAGTCGTTTCAGGATCACTTTTGGATGTTGTCAGTTTCCAGTTTTCTATCAGCCGTCTTTTAACATTCGGTTAAAGACGGATTTATCTCTTCTTGGATGAGAGTGAGTCGTGCTTCTAGAAGGTTCTAGAAGGTTCTAGAATTTGGTGACAAGGCTAAGTGACTCATGCTTTGATTTCATTGTATTCTTGTTTTCCTTAAGATATTTGTTTAAGATATTTTGCTTAAGGTTACTCTCTTTCTCCTACGGTCACCTCCCCCTCTTGCTATAAGTGGCCGGCCCCCTCCTCTCTCCACTTCACTTGATGCTTGATTCATTTTAGAGAGAAAAGATTATGATAGTATTTGGGGTGTATGGAATTTCACATTTCATTTCATTCCATCACCCAATTCCCTCGGCAACTTCATTAACCGATCGTCCACGGATTTGGACGAAGTGAGACAAAGTCATCTACTCATTCTCTACATCATTCTTGGTCGTCTCTTTTAGCAAACTTGACGATCGAGTTGCCTCAAGTCAGAGGCGGGAGCCCGTTTAAAGAATCGTCGACGTGGTGCCACCTCGACGAGGATATCGGAGATCGACGAGATCGGAGCAGCCGCAACGGAGCGTGGGATGATGGTTGAAGAACGAAGGACTCGGATCGTTCGGTATAACATTCCTACACTCTTTACAGTTTGTTAGTTTAGCAATAATGGCAGATCCGGGTTAAAGTATACGATAGCGCCAGTTTAAAAGTTTTTTGTTCCGCATTTGGCGTCTGTAGACTGCCGGGGCGCTAGCGTAGACTTACAGGCTATTCGCCGCACTCGTAGGGGTACAGGTTGACCCAAGCAGGGGTGCTCAAGTTACCAGATTCCGTGGAGTGCTGGGTGGTCCATTCACATTGTTGAAGGAGGCTGCCTCGCTTCTGGTTTTGGCAGGTAACTTGTTGCGCCCGTAGGGGTCTAGGATTACATTGCACATGCTATCCACACGACCAGGGGAACGTCGGGTTTCAGTAGCGGCTCTATGAAACCCGGGGATCCCAGATTATCTGTATTGTTCTGTGATGCTTATTACATTTTTGTGATGTTACATTTTATCACGCCTTGAGTGAATATTATATATTGATATATATACTAGTAGATGTTGTATATGTTTTAAACCCGCGCTAGTCCAGTCCCCGCTCTTACGTTAGTTAAGTAACCTAACGGGTGATGACGGGACCCAGTGGCGAATGCGGATGGCATATACGTACATCGTATTTTCGTTCTTTTTTGATGTGATTAATTGATAGGACTGCATTTATTCGGATAAATGCAAGCTAAACAAACCTATTCTAATGTTGTTGGAACAATTTTCAAAAAGCTGTTATTGCAAGGATGTTCTCTTTTGTTTTGCACAGTGGTGTTCGGTTATGAATATCCAGCACCTCAGTCGACGAGGCAAGGGCCGAGATCCCTTCACAGGGAGTGACCCCTTGGACAGAAGTTTGCGTCAGGGTAATAACTTCACTATAGCCGATTGCCTTTTTACTTTGCATCGTAGTATTCAGTTGGAATATCCTGCACCTCATTCTACGGGGAAAGAGCCGAGATCCCTTCACCGGGAGTGATCTCTTTAGCAAAGGTTTTCGTCACTATATTTTTATAAAAAGCTATCCGGTTCCTTTAACGATATCAAGTTCATTACGTTAAAGGTTTTTCGCCAAAAACCTGTATTAGCCCTCCGTCATTTCAGATTAGTATTGCTTAGTATTCGTGCTACGTATGTCGTGCTTTGCCGAGGCGTAGTGTTCGGTAGCTCTGTAATGCTTTTCTGTCGCCTGGATATGTGGATTGGTTAGGACAGTCGTACGGTTATGTTGGCATTGTCAAGGACTCGTACGGGTGGGTTTAACACAATCAAGATAATGACGGGTTGAACTTGACTAGGACTCTTTGATATGTTGGCATTATCAAGGTCACTTGGGTCCTAGGGGTAAAAACATACATCGGGTGTTTCTAAAGAAACTGAAACTTGCCAGGCATGCGCATACCTTCTGGAGTGTGATAACGTGAGTGGATTCCATCACGTTATCATGCGATGATAGGTTGGATCCCGATTCCCACTGATGAGTTGGTTTACTCCTCGGGTGATCCTGACTAATTCTTCTTTTAGGTTGGGAGGAGAATTTGAGGTTACAGTGGGAGGTTTCCTGATTTGATAAAGTGATAACCATTCTGATCTAGGTTAGAGTGCACGCAGAGTGTTTCTTTGCTCTCTCTCTCTTTGGCAGCGACCATGAACCGACCCTTGACTATGACTCAGTAACCAAGTTGACCGAACCTTCTTATAACACTGGCTTTTTGATTGTCAGAGTTGCATATCTCATTGCCACTCCTACTCTTACCCTTTTTTTCCAGGACACCCAGTATTACTACGAACGTCCACATCCATTGGATAAAAACATCCTATGGTTATATACGAACTCGAAGGAACTTATTCCAGATTCGAGGATGGTTTCCGATTCTGTAGAAAACGAATAGGACTATTCAGTTGTCTTTTCCTTTTACCTTCTCTCAGGTTGTGAGTGCTCCTTGGATTAGGACAGTACACCTAGTACGCTAATTGGATAGTATTCTTCCAAACCATAGGCAGGTGCCGAATGGTGTGGAATGAAGAAAACCATTTAGCCTAACGAAGGTGTGCTGAAGGTAATAAGTTAAGACAAATAAAGGGATTAGTAAGAGGGCAAAATAATTTGCGACTGCTATTCACGACCAAACCAAGTATTTCTTCGCCAATCCTACTTCACCTTTGTATTTCTGCAGGACACTCCGTATCACTACGAAGATCCACAGTTATTTGGATACTCCATCGTATGGTTATATACGAACTCGAAGGAACTTGTTCCAGTTCGGGGATGGATTCTGGTTCAGGAGAAATAGGAATAAGGTTTATTCAGTTGTCTTTTGTCTTTACCTTCTCTCGCATTGCGAGTGCTCCTAGGATAAGACAGTACACCTATTACGCTTATTGGATAGTCTTCTTCCACACCAAAGGCTGGTGCCGAACGGTAGGAAAGGAAGAAAACCATTTGGCCTAAATGGGTGTACAGAAGGTAATGACTAAAGACATATAAAGGGATTTGAAGTGATGGAAAAGAAATATACGGTTACAGTTGTGAATCTGATAATGGAAGAGGCATTACTAGGAATACCCGGATACCCCTACGAAACGTTTTCATGTTTCAGTTTCACTATGTATTGTTAAAAGAAAACTGATTTCCCAATTAGACACTTGCTCCAGGGTATGTATTTACCAGGTTTGATTCTCACATCTGTATGCTTTTACAGATGATGAGTGGGAGTAAGTTATTGGGAATTGGGTGATCATCCTCATTATATCAGGATTCGTTTTAATTAGTGATATTTGAGGAAATCGCCTGGGTTGTTTGCCGGACGGCAAATATTTGGTTTCGAATATCCGTTATTATGCACCAATTTCAAATTGATATATCTGTACGTTTATTTTTATAAAGTGAGATATAACTTTTTGAAATTATGTCTGTGACATTTACTTATATCAGTGGATGGTTAGGTAAGGAGCATTAAACAGCGGTGTAATTCTTCTTAACCATAAGTACAGTTTTCAACCTACGACACACATGGAATGAATTAGTAGACTCAGGGGACATATACAGAGTATTGTATGTTGTCCAGTGTCCATGAGGACAGAGGGGTTGGTACACGTACTATATTCTGTTTACTTGTGACCTCTCTACTTCTTAGACATGTGTTTTGTAGAAATACAAGGTCTAAGTTTTGAGAAGTTATAGGTATAACAATAAAGTAGAGAACCAAGTGTTGCAAGTATCAGGATTCTTCAAGGTGATCGAAGATGTAGATACTTGTGTATGAAATTCAGTTGATAGTAATGATTAAGAGAACTTTCTTCTCTTTCAGGTTACTCATAATTGGAAGCATTCCTAAGTTGAGTAATGTTGATCAGCCTCTTTCCATTTAATTGACATGCACTGGAGACAGCTGCATGTTTTCAATCTGGTTCCAATTAAATCAGTGCCTCTGTTTCTATATTGGATATAGAATAGTTCATATCTTAACAATGTTATGGTACAGGGAATTGTCCGGCTTATGCTTAAAACCAGACTCTGGATAACTCAAGGTACGTTTCTGTAATGGATGTTTGTGGGTTGACTTTCTACCATCTGGAAGATCGATAGTGATATTGTTCTTAACTCGCCACAGTTTTAGTAAAATGGATTTTTTCAGAAAACAGTAGTGGGAGTATGGTAGAACCGGAAGTAATTCCAGAACCGCAAACGATTACTGAAAATTTGACAAGAACCTAAAGATTCAATCTGGTTTGAGATTCCATTAGCCTCTCCGTAGATATGGTGGGTAACATCAGGCAACCAAGAGGTACTCTGGTAGCCTCAAGGACGGTGACAGGGAGGTTCTTGATTACCCAGACTTGCCATTGCTGTTGTTCCAGGCTGTGGACCCGGCAGGAGGATCAGTATAACGTCGTTCTAAACTAGCTTTAGAAGTGTACGTGTATATGACTCTGCCAGAGGGTTGTCATAGTCAGTGGGAACAGCGGAAGCATAGTGGACAAGTAGCTTATGTCTGTTTATAGACTACAGCAGATATAGCGGAGATAGATCATCTATTTCTGATGTGACAGTCATAGGTTTGACTTCATCAGAATAAGGGATGGATCTGTTAGGAAGAAAGTAGGGTGTCATGTCCTAGTATTCGGATGACATACACAACGTCGGAAGTGAAATTCCTATACTGCGATCGGTTATACTTTGGTTGTCACACAGTGGTTTCTCCATATAAGATATAGATTTAATATCAGACATTCTAGTTACTAGATCTATAGTTTTAGATCTAGATTTGGGTAGTTTTCCAATCTGGGTACTTAGACAGCATTCTAAAGGTGTTTTAGAATGGACAACTCCTGGCACGGTAGTGTACCTGCAGGTAATGGAGTCACCCTCTCTAAAGGTGTCTTACAGACTAAAGGGGAGAGGGATGTGCATGATTGGCTGATCACTTGCTTAGGCAATTGAGTCAATCATGAGATGTCAAGTACCACACCAGACGTTGTTTTTGCACTAGATGCAATAAGTTGATATTAATCCAATCCTGGAGAAACGATCGGAAGCAGTTTTAGAACATAAGTGGATGTTCTAGGGATATGATAACAACAGCTTCTTTTAGGAGACAGTTATCATTCCAGGCTTCCAAGGTGACCTGGATAACAGAGTGGTTGTCAGAGTTATAGTTTTCCCTCTGACGTGGGGAAGTATTTTGGACAGGTGGTCAAAGAGAATACTGAGAGAGGTGTGGCGCAAGATACTGATTAATTTCGGTTGGTGATACAGTCTAAGAAGTTTGGATTTGGAGTTCATTTATGAATTAGGTCCCATCAGATATCCAGACATATTCTAAGACAGGTATTGCTCATTTCGAGAGATGGATTTCTCCGCGAACTTGAGATAAAGAGAGACATAGAAAGAAACATCAGGGCGAATCCACTAGGTGAGGCTATTTCTCAAACGCAATAGTTTCGCAAACGGGCTTTGTGAGACTGATTAGTAGAGGAGTTGGGTGCTCGGTATCACACGGGCTGTGAGTACGCGACATCGCAATAATTAGCCTTGAGTGCAAGTGGGAGATTGTTGGATATAGTGCCCTCAGAGTCAATTATTGGATCGCAGGCACTTGATTGAAATGATTGAAGGAGGACCTATACCGGTAGGACAGTCTTACTCGAGAAATTTGTATACTATCTGGTTTGTCTTTATCATCGTGTACATGCTTTAGGTGACATTGTAGTTCACTATTACACGTTGAAGGAGAATAGTATGCTACCATGGTTTATTTTTATCTTCGTGTACTGCTTTAGGTAACCTTACAGGTCCCTATTACACGTTGATAGAGCCCATATGATTCTTGCTTGACTACCAGCAGTATGATGGCAATCATATACGTAAGAGTTGGGTAGTGTATAAGAACATCCTTAAAAGGTCCCTAGTCGTGGGAGTTTCGAGACTGGGCATCGATACTCCATTAGTAGACTAGTGTATACAGTCGAAACACCGACGAGGGGCGGTGGCTGGTCTCACAAGCCATTGGTGTCAGTTGGTTTACCTAAGATGTAAACAGGTGCTCATTGGGTTATGAGTATACCGGACAAGACTCGCCGGGAACATGCTAGTTGGTATTATACCTGACTTCAGAGAGCAGTTCCCTGGTGACATGTGTACAGGTTAGTTCATCGACCTAAGATCGTCATTTGTCTCGTGTGAGTTCCCACTGTGCTTTGATTACTACCCTACCACGGCTCAAAGGAGTCGTGCAAACAGGTTTTAGTTGTGTACAGTCCCGAGCCATATGGAGGCAAGTGAGCGGATCGGCAAGGGATTCGTCTCTCCCGGTATTGGGTGTGAGATCGCGCTGTGTCTAGGAGAGCCATTACACAAAATCCTCGGCCGAGGCAGGAGATTTACTTATAGATATTCCAGTAGTATCTCAGGGTGTTCTGGGCTACACTCCGACACGACTTGTACCGCTTTTGGGGGTCTGGTTTTTACCAACCCCTAGGCCCGACATGCGATGCTCATAGACGAACGGACCGGACTGTACGGATATTGTCACTGACAGGCTCAGTAGGGTGTCAGGATGAGTTCGCTCATCGACCTCCCTTTTGGTCAATACCTAGTAGCCCGTTACGTACGGCTAATACCTCTGACGTGCTAGTGTTTAAATCCACAGCCAAAGTATTGACGAGTCTTCAGAATCCCCCACAGACAATTTCTCAAGTTTCGGGCGAAACGTTTTAGAGACCATATGATATATGGCAGGGTCTGATCATATAGGTGCGGTATTGCACGGATCATGAACGGACGGATCATACTAGTGGGCTTTAGTTTAAGCCGGATCATAGTATTAGGTTTATTGGATTACTTTAGTCTCATCGCATTCGCATTCAGTCGGAATGCGGATGCAGGTATGTATATACAGGTGAGGGGTATCCTTGTGATCCGTCAAGAGTTAAATTTAGATGTTGCCGTATCTTTTTGTTGTTGCAAACATTTGGATTAATGTTTGCATTTCGAAATTATGAGCTAGAATTCATCATGACATGCTTTAAATGTGACATGAACACATTAGTGACTCATGGTCACTTTTTATGTGCTAATGTCACATTATATGATGAATTTGTGAGTTGATTTGATGAGAGAAGAGAGAGGGGCAGCCAAGGGTAAGGTTAGCTCTCATATTATTGTTCACCCTCTCACTCTCATAATCAACATACAACATAAGAAAAAGTAAAGGGTTTCTCCTCCTTCTTCTTCCTCTAGCTCATAGCCTCCATCAATGGCAACACCTCTAACCTTCATCCAAATCAATGGATACAAGAGACAAAGTGATCACAAATATTCTCTACAACACCTTAGACACGTCGGCTAGCACACTTCGTGCCCGAGTTGCTTCGGATGAAGCGGGAGCCCGTAAAATGACTCGTAGATGTGGTGCCATTTCCGACTTGGAGATCAAGACCGGAGATGCTGCGAGGAGCTTAGGACGGTAGCCAAAGACCGAAGGACACGGATCGATCGGTATAAACCCTTTCTTTAGTTGCTAGTTGTAGCCTAATGTTTCGATCCAGGTTTTAAGCATACGATAGCGCCGGTTTAAAGTTTTGAAAAAGTTTTCGTTTCCGCATTTTGGCCTCGGAAAGACGGTCGGGGCGCTACCGTGGTCTTACATGCATGTGATGTAATCTTACACTATTTCGGAGTGTTTCGTATTCGTAGTATTAACACTATTTCGAGTTATTCACTTTTTGTCTAGGCGGAGTTAGAAAATTCGATCGAATGTCAAAAACCCCATTTTTCCAAGTTTAACGTATTCGGAAAAATATGCAAGTGATTATATGGACCCTCTAGAAGAAATAATCCTTAACTCGATTATGTGACCATCAGAACCGCCACTAAACCTTAGGGTTTGTGGTAGTCCAGCGTTGTCACATGTGAGGCGTTGGTTTGACCCTTCTACAACTGGTTCATAGGTACTGTGGCATCTTCTGGGTATTATTAAAATTATGCTCAAGTGTTGAGCTGTCGGAAAATTGTGGGACTTTGATCAATCGATTGAAAAGTTTAACGTCGTCCGGATATTTTGTGACTGGATACAATATTTGGAATCCACAAGTAGTTATGAGATAACTAGTCTGAATTTTATAAATCTAGCAGTTTAGTCTCATTTGATTGGTTGCCATAGGATTTTGATGAGATCAAAAGTCCGTCGCAATCACGTAGTGTATGTGGATACTCGCCGAGTAACATTATTAGATAGCCAAGCCCCATATCCCCGACCAAGTGACTGTAAGAGAACCCCGTCGCCAAGAGCATCCGTTCGGGTGCTCGCGGCAGCGGTGTTTCGCCTTAGTGCACTTCGTCGACGGCATCGGGGGGTGCGTCCGTCTACTAAAGATTCCGACGAGCATTCGATCAGGATTTCGGGAATCTTGTTGAATTGCCCAACTTGATATTGAAAAGTGTTTTCAAGATCGAGACTAAAATGCGGTGTTTATAATTGTTAAGCATGCGATGTCTTAGGAATTAATTTGGTTAAGCATGCGATATCTAAAGTGGTTGCGGATTCCAACTGTTGTAGTTTTTCACTTTCTTTTCTGCGACCGTAACTGTAATATATGGAGTATCGCCGGTTTCATTGCTATACGCCAACGACAATTGGGATACACATATTTACTTACGTTGATGACATGTGATGTTATGTGTTGCTGGGATATGTTATATTGGATGGTCGTGTTTGAATAGCCGAGGGTTTTATGTGAGATGAGAGTTTTTCATTTTCGTTCATGTAAAATTCATTGTATGTAATATTCTTTTATTGGGGCACTTCCGGGTTGAGGATGATGTCACCATTGTATATTATTTACTTTTCCGCATTAGGATAGACCCGAGGAGGGGAGCACAAGTAACCGGGTTCTAAGGTCCAGTGGGAGACCATCTCGAGGAGTCGAGACGGGGTCTCCTAACTCTAGAATTGATAGGGTTGCTTGCCGCTCTCTTAGGGGTCTAGGAGTGTGGGATTGGCTATTTATCACGACCGTGGAATCCGTGTTTTATACAGGCTTAATTTAAAACACGGAAATCCTGGTATATCCAATATTTCATATGGTGTATTCTACTGCGATAACTGTGATGTGATCATTTGATATATATTGATGAGATAGATACTGGATATAGTATATATGATATATTATATAGATATTTCTTATGTTTTACACCAGCGCTAGCACTGCCCCGCTCTGCCGTTAGTTACCTAACCTAATGGTGCATGAGGGGACATCGAGGCGAATGCGTATGGCATAAGCGTACGTTGTATTTATCTGTGATTTTAGGTAAACTTAAAAGATGGGACATCATTAATGAGATTAATGAAATAAAAGAATCCTAAAGATGTTGTGGAATCAATCTTTCAAAAATAGGTAGCTCTAGTTCTTTCTATGCATATCGGTGTTCCTTGTAGAACATCCAGCACCTTATTCGATAAGGAAAGAGCTGAGATCCCTTCACCGGGAGTGACCTCATTAGGAATAATTGGCAGATAAGACAACCCTCAGTTTTGTCTTTTGATTGCTTTTCTAGTTATTGCTTTGCATAGTGGTATTTGTGAAATATCCTGCACCTTATTCGATAAGGAAAGAGCCGAGATCCCTTCACCGATAGTGACCACTTTAGCAAAACTAGTAAAAGCCTCAAAAACACTCCATTTAAATCATTTGATTCTATGAAGATATCAAGTTCATTACACAAAAGGTTTTCTTAAAAACCTGTTGTAGCCCTCCGTCATTTCAGATAAGTACTTCATAGTATCCGTGCTACGTTTGTTGGCTTTCGTCAAAGTGTAGTGTGCGGTAGCTATTTGTGCTTATCTGCATAATCATATGATGTGATTGAGTTAGGGTAGTCGTGCGACTTTGCTGGCATTCGTCAAGGGTCGTGCGGGTGGGTTTAATTCAATCAGGAAATGTACGGGTTGAACATGACTAGTAGCCTATGGTTTGTTGGCTTTCGTCAAGGTCATAGGATGCTAGGGGTAAATATTATTGGGAATTTCAAGTGTTGAAATTTGCAATGAGATTGCATACATCCTATGAGATAGTTGGATCCCGATACCCACTGCGAGTAAGAGTTACTCCTGAGAGGGTTTTGCACATTACAATTAGCCGATCAAGTAGGTGTCTAGAAAGGTGTCAACGGGGTTACGCCCCTGGGAAAACAAGGTTATTTTAATTAGGTCCGTGCGAAAGAACGGGGAACCTCCCTTAAAGTACCGGCACTGGCCTGGCTGAAAGATTGGCGAACTTGTAAGGTGTAATTAATCCCTGCAAGTCTTTCCTTTTAAGGTTTGAAGGAAGATTTCACTAAAACAGTGGGTGCCATCCTGATTAGATATATTAATAACCAATCTAATCTTGCAAGAGCATACGCTGAGTGTTTTCTTCTCTCTCTCTCTCTCTCTCAAAGTAGCGACAATGTCACGCCTTAATCAAGATAATAATACGGATGTATTGACCGAACCCGTTTGTTATACTGAGCTGGGAAACGTTGGTCCCGCTCCAACTTATAATTGTTATAAGAACGAGCTGGAAATAAGGGATTACCAGAATTCCCGTGCCGCCCAAACGAAGAAAGTGCATGATGATGCATCTTCTTCGGGTGTGTTCATTACCGAAAACGGTTTCTCAGTATACTTTACGTGCTGGGTATGAGATACCGGATCAGGATCCCACAAATGTAATCTGTTATATGGGCTACAGAATGAGGTAGAGAGATGAGAAAGGGTGATAAGTTTTAAGAGATAGAAACGGTGCAATTATTGCAGCCAAGTCTGTTGGCAATTTTCACCCTGTATTACCCAGTACATTGATTCTGAACGAATGTTATTAGATACTGAACCTGATGTACAACATCATATCGGTCTCTTTATTTTGTAAAGAAGGATATAATTTTGTATTGTTGGATAATGTTTTGAACATTTCCTATATCAAGAGTTGATCGGTTCAGGCGCGTTATCTAAAAGCATATACGTTCTAAATCAAACAACAGTTCTTAACGTACAGAACACACACAAGAGGAAGAGTTCAGAAATGAACAAATCCTTCGTGATGCATTGTAGACTAGGTCATATCAATTCGACACGACTAGCTATGTTACATTTAGATGCATATTTAAATCTGTTTAAATTTACATCTTGTGAAACTTGCCAGTCATGTCCTAAAGATAAGATGACCGTAACTCTGTTTATAGGAAACAGAGAAATAGTCAGTGAACTCTTGGGATTGATACATGATGATGTATGTAGGTCTCCTGTCTACACATGCCAGGACAAGTTCTTTGTACTTCATTACATTCACTGGTGATCTCTCAAGATTCGGACATATGTTCTTGTTGAAATACAAGTCTGAAGCTTTTGAGAAATTCAAAGAATATAAGTTAGAAGTAGAGAACCAAAACGGGTATAAGTATTATTTCCTTTGATGTGATCAGGGAGGAGAATACTTGAGCACGGAATTCCTGGACTATTCTAAAGAAGAATGAGATTCTCTCTCAGCATTACTCCTCCGTATACACCATAGCACGTTGGTATATCGGGGCGGAGCAATCACACCCTATGTGATATGGTGTTCTCTATGATGAGTACTACTGAGTTACCTATTTCCTTTTGGAGGTTATGCACTTGTGAAGCTGCATACCTATTGAATTGGGTTGCAATCAAATCAGGTGTCTACCACTATATATGCGATATGGTATGGGAAGAGCCCATCTCATAAAAATGTTAAGATTTGGGGTTGTCCGGCCTACGTCTAAAAGCAAAATCCAGACAAACTCGAGGCAAGGTCAATTCTGTGAAAGTTTGTTCGATATCCCAAGCATTTGCAAGGGAATATCTTCTACCTAACCGAGGAACAAAAAGTGTTTTATTTCCCGGTATGCCACCTTTTAGAGAAAATGATTTCTTGTGAAGAAATTAGTGTTCATGAGGTAGAACTGGAAGGAGTTCCAGCTCTAAAAATTGCAGCTAATGATTTGGTAGAACCGGAGGATTCAATAGTATTCGACGAACCTCACCCTCTCCGCCGATTTGGTAAGGTTCCTCACTTACCAGAGAGATACTTCGGTTTTCTCTATGACAGTGGGAGCGAGGATTGCATCATGAGATGATGACCCAACTAGTTTCGAGCAGGCCATCAAGAGTGGGGACTCTGTGAGAATGGCTGGATGCTAAGCGATCTAAGATGGAATCTATATACACCAACAAAGTATGGACTTTGGTTGCTTTATCTGAAGGGTTAAATCCCTATCGGGAGCAAGTGTATCTTGAGAAGATTACTTGGTGTACATGGTAAAGTTGAGACATTCAAAGCTAGACTTATTGCAAAAGGTTCTCCTCATTGACCAGTTGTGGATAATGATGAAACCTTTTCTAGTCCTTATTCTTAAGTCCATCCTGTCACGTCCTGAAAGTACGGAACATGACCGGCACTTAAACTACGAAACGTCTTGAGGCGTACGTAATCTAAGTAAACCGAAAACTAAGAAATCCAAACCAAGAAAAGTAGTAGAGTGAAGAAAAACTAATTTAAATCAAGTAGTTTTAATAGCATAAGCCGAATTATGCGTTTTTAAAAACATCAAATATTTCCTGAAAATTTCGGCAGAGTCTCCTTTGTAAATACTGGCCCCCAAACGGGATACAACAAGAATAGTATACGAAGTTAATAAAAGGCATCCCCGAGAGGGAGCTAGCTCTTCGTCAATCGACGGTCACAACCACACAAGCAATATAATATACAACGCCAAGGGCGAGGATCAAAACTCAAAAGGAAACTCAAAACAGCAAGAAATCCATAGAAATACAATGCGCGACTCTAAGGTCGAAGGAATAAACATCACTGGTCTCTATCTCAAAAATAAATACATGTTTGGTTGATGGAATTTACTAGATACAACTGAATAATATTATAGAAGGTAATATGATGGGTACGATACAAATAAACCCACCTACTAGTAAGTCACCCGAACGAAACTGTGCCCGCAAAGCCGTAATGAAACATGTACGGCAAACCTGCAAGAAACTGGGGCACAACGGGGGTGAGTTGCCAACTCGTGAACAGAAAAACATCTACGAATAGAAATTGTATGTATAACGCAATCCTAGGTCATACGATCATAATATATAATCCTCAAATATATAACCAGCAACCTATAACAATGACTAGGGTAAATATCTAACCCAAGTGTAATCTCATATGCCCGTGTCAGTGCCTCAGGTAGCAATATATCATATGGATGATGTATGAATGCATGAAACAGAATGCATGTACTGAAGAAAACTGCTTTCATAAATTAGTGAGATTTCTGTATTTTTAACATGAGGTATCATAATGAAATCAGCATAAAACAGTGCCTAGCATCGGCACAAAACGTAATCCAAATATCTCGATATCTCTGTATCACAGTCTCTGTACCTCAATATCTCAAAATCTTAATGTCTCAATCACAATATCTAGGGCTCCGTGAGTCCAGACCGGCCCCTACCATCCATCTCAAGACCACGATGGTATCCTCCGGATATCCGACGCATCGGGTAAAATCACCGGTCGGTCGTGCTCCCCTGCACAGGCTCAACGTCAACAACACGATCTTCATGCCCCGGGGTACCACACCGGGCCCACCATGTACTCGAAACGGTTCATCCATCTCCTTGAATCGGGTCTCGAAATCCATCAGCAAACTCATGGTGGACGACTCATACATCATGTGAAAACCGCACTTTTTATTTAAAAGAGAGGAAAGAAGCTTATACAAGTTTTGTGGTTTTCCCCCAAATCCAGAAAATCTCATAGAAATCCGAATCCAAATCATCAATAGCATGTAAAACCATGAATATAGGCATGAGAATCCATGAATACGGCATAACAATGAAAAACAGTATGCATGAAGTGTCAAGTAGTAACTACAATATCTAAGCTAGCATATAAGGTAAGTACACTAATATCATGTCAAAATACTAGCTATCAAGCTAAGTTAAGCAATAATATTTTCTAAGGTGTACGTGACATGGCAATTATCGATGAAGATGTATGTGAGCCGGCAAGTAAGTGTACGTGGTACATACGCATCATCGGTAATGGTGATGGTGTCCTAACAGCATAATATCAACAATGCAATATGAAATAACAATGTAAGTATGCGATGCGGAGCGAGAAACCATAATGAGCGGGAGATAAATATTATACAATGGTGCCATTTGAAATAACACGAATCGCGGGGTTTTGAAAATAAGGGCTACGGTGGTTTTAAGAAAGGATACGTCTTTTGAAATATCTGTAGATCCCTTGACCTGTCTTTTAAAATACCCACGATCCGCTAGTTTTGAAATAGGTAGGAGTCTAATTTAATCTAACAACTACACTAAACTATACGGCTGAACTAACAAGCTGAACTACAGGTACGGAAACCGCCTATCATCTGAGTCGATACATATACATACCTGTATATGTATAGTCGGTGATCCCGCCTCAATAATATCATATTCGATACCATATCTATAATCAGACATCCCAAGTTAAGAGTGTGGATCAATCATCAATATATAGCTCGTACGTAAATCCGTCGTACGGCATCCCTGTTAGTTATATGTATGCCCTAGAGGCCATTACTGTACATAGGATGTATATTGTAGTGGATGCTGGGACATATATAGGGAGGACTTTCTTGCTCGACATGATAGTATGCTATCTGGTTGCTCTTTACCTTAACATGTATACAGACTGTCTCTCTATTACATGTTGGTAAAGCCCTTAGGATGTGTACTTGACTACCTAGACTATGATGCGGATCATACTAGTGGGGACATGGTAGTCCATAAGTACATCCTTCAAAGTCCCTAGTCGTGGGTGTATCGAGATGGGGCATCGATATACCAGAGTAGACTAGCGTGTACCTTCTCGACCCATACAGATGGGCGATGGATGATCCCATATCCATTGGTGTTTGACATCGGAGATGATATACGGGTGCTCAGTAGAGACTGGGTATACTGGACGGACTCGCCGAGAACTCCCAGATGGTATTATACCTCACGTCAGATGGCAGTTCTCTGGTGACACTGGTACAGAGTAGTCTGTTGACCCGAGATCGTCATAGAGTCTTGTATGGTTTCCACTGTGCTTTGATTTCCATCTTACCACGTCCAAGAGGGCGTGCAAAACGGTGGTTTTTGGGTACAGTCCCGAGTCACATGGAGGCAATGAGCGATAAGAGCGGATTCGTCTCTCCTGGTATAGGGGGTTGATGTTGCGCTGTGTTCGATTGGCTATAATAGGAAATCCCTGGCCAGGTTTGCTGAGATATACTGGTAAGTGTTACCAGTAGTTTCTCGAATTGTTATAGACCTCATATCGACACGACTTATCGAGCTATTGGGGTCTGACGTTCACAACCCCTAGGCGAGATATGCGACATATCAGACGATCAGACCGGACTGTACGGTAGTGTTACTGGTCGGATTCACTGGAGTGTGAGCGGGCTTGCTCGTCGATCTTCAGATCGCTCAATACCCGGGTGGCCGTTACGTTTAGCAGACCGCTTGCGGCTTGTGGGTGTTTGATATGATCATCGCCTGCTGCCGGCGTATTGACGAGTCTTTAGAGTCCTACACAGAGGTTTCCTAGCTCAAGCGAAACGAAATAGGAGCGCATATGAGATATGTGCGGGACCGAGAATAATGCGTGTATGTGATACCGTATTTCATTCTCGCGATGAATGTATCGATTAGGTTATATGCGATATACCCTAGTTATCGAATCAAGGGTTGATTCGATAAACCGATGCATTACATACTAGTCGGTTATATACGATATGACCGGATCGTTAAATCAAGTGTTGATTTAATGATTTGATGCATAATTATATATTTGATATATTACTTTGCATTAACTGGTATCGGTTCACTTTAAATGGATTTTCTCGCTCGGATGTGCACATTGTATATTCGATATAGTTTTGTGCACATGCTTGTTTCATGTATGATGATATATGATAGCTAGGGTTTGTGTAAAGAGTTAATACCTTGGTTAAATAAATGGTTAAGGTTTTTATTCATTTATTCATGCAATTATCTTTTAATTTGGATTAAAAGAAAATGTGAGAAGAAAATAAAAAGGTTGCTTTCAACATGAAGCTTCATAAAGCTTCATGCAACTTTGACTCATGAAACCTTTTTGTCTTCTTCTTCAAACCCTAACCATTCATCTAACTTGAGTTAACTCTCTACAACAAACCATGGTTCATGTTATGATAAGAATAATTATTTTTGATTTATTCTAATTAACTTATCATATCTTTTTGTTCTTCTTCTTCCTTGAACTCAAGAAGAAAACCTTGAGGTCATCAATGGTGATTGATGATAAAGAGTGAGAAATCCAATTCTAAATTGAACCCACTTCCTATTTCTTCATCCTCTACCTCTTGCCAAGTAGTAGAGTGTGTTTCCTTCACAAGTATTCATAGCTTGGTGAAGGTGGAGCTCGATCTAGTGATGCTTCGACGTAGATCATCTTCGGCACGTCGTCGACGACCTAGCCCGTCCAATCTCCGATGAAGCCGACGCTAGAGCCCGGATTTGATTTGGACAGCGGAGAAGACTTCATTGCGGAGCCGTGGAGGTGGAGCAACGGATCTACAAAGGTTGTATTTCCGATATCCCATTAGTTAAGTGTTAACTAGATCGCATTTTCGCCTAGAAATCTAGCCAACGGTCCGCGTTAGGGTCTCTCGGCACCGTTAATTTTTGAAATTGGCATGTTCGATTCCTTTAGAGACCTCACTAGGGTGCCTAGGAACCCTACAGTGGTATCAGAGCCTATCTAGAGCCTTAGGCGAAGTCCAGACGGAATTTGAAGTCCGAACGAACCCGAATCCCGATCACAATCATGCTCTCTGGACATTTTGTAAAATCGTGGATTTTTCCAAATTAAAAAGTGCTAAAAAATTCAGCAGGGATTTTTATGAATTACTGTGAAAAACGGAGAGCTAACTCCGTCATAACGGCGCGGAACCGCGGCCTAAGCCCACGTGGCGCGGCGGTTCCGCGGCGCTACTGTTGAGTCTTTGACTCCTTTTTGCACAGTAATTCCTTTTTCAAATATGCTGAGTTTTCTAGGAACTTTTAATAATTTTTCAAGAGTTGAATTTTCAGAGGTGGTTTTGGGGTTTCGGAGTTTCGATCGGAATATCAAATTTTGTCTGTGTGGCTTTCCGGATAATTTTAGAATATGTTAAAAAGTTCGACCGGTTATAAATACCCATTTTTTCCCCTGTCGGGAAATTTCCAAGTGTTGGATTTTTCCGTAGTTTAACGACGTTCTAAGTAGTGCAAGTAACGCAATGGACCCTCTAGAAGACAACAAGCCTTAACTCGATTATGTGACCGTCTTGAACTGCCCTTTGAACCTTCGGGTTTGGGGCAGTGCGGCGTGCCACATGTGAGGCGTTGGCTTGACCCTTCTACGGCTGGACCATTGGTACTGAGGCACGAACTGAATGTTGTTAGACTTATTTCATGTGTTGATCTGTATCGGGAAAACTTGGGTGTTCGATTGTTCGATCGGAAAGTTTAACATTTTCTGTTTGTCCGGAATGTGATACAACAATTGGAATTCACAAAAGTTATGTGATAACTAAATGAATGTTATAAACATAGCAGTTTAGTCTCATTTGATCGGTTGCCACGGAATTTTGATGTGATCAAAAGTCCGTCGCAATCACGTAGCGTACGCGGATACTCGCCGGGTAAACTTAATAGACAGCTACACCCCATAGCCCCGACCAAGTGACTGTAGGAGAACCCCGTCGCCGAAAGCATCCGTTCGGGTGCTCGCGGTAGCGGTGTTCCGCCTTGGTGCACTTTGTCGACGGTATCGGGGGTGCGGCCGCCTACTAAAGTTTGCGACGAGCATTCGATCAGGATGTCGGGAATCCTGTTGAATTCCCCGACTTAATGTTGAAAAGAGTTTTCGATAAATGAGACTAAAATGCGGGATTTATAATTATTAGGCATGTGATGTCTAAGTAATTCATTTGGTCAGGCATGCAATGTCTGAGGTGGTTGCGGATTCCAACTGTTGTAGTTTTACACTTTCTTTTCTGTGACCGTAAGTGTAATATGTGATATCGCCGGTTTCATTGCTATATGTCAACGACAATTGGGATGGACATATTTACTTACATTGATGACATGTGATGTTATGTGTTGCTGGATATGTTATATTGGATCGTCGTGTTTCAATAGCCGGGGGTTTTTATGTGAGATGAGCGGTTTTCATTTTCATTCATGTAAAAACTTGTATGTAATATTCTTTTATTGGGGCACTTCCAGGTAGCGGAAGTTGTCACCTTTTGTATATTATTTATTTTTCCGCACTAGGATAGACCCAAGGAGGGGAGCATAAGTAACCGGGTTCTGGAGTCCAGTGGGAGACCAACTCGAGGAGTCGAGGCCGGGTCTCCTAACTCTAGAATTGGTGGGGTTGCTTGCCACTCTCGTAGGGGTCTAGGGGTGTGGGTTTGGCTATTCATCACGACCGTGGAATCCGTGTTTTATACTGGCTCGTATTGAAAACACGGACGTCCTAGTATATCCAATATTTCATATGATTCTTCTGCTGCGATATCTGTGATGAGATCATGTGATGTTCTGTGATAGATACTATATATAGTATATATGATATATTATATAGCCGTTACTTATGTTTTACACCCGTGCTAGCCCTGCCCCGCTCTGCCGTTAGTTACCTAACCTAACGGTGCACGAGGGGACATCGAGGCGAATGCGGATGGCATAAGTGTACGTCGTATTTATCTGTGATGTTTAGGTATTTAAATTATGGGACTTCATTAATGAGATTAATGAAAGTAAAAGAAACCTAAGATGTTGTAGAATCGAATTTCAAAATAAAACAGGTAGCTGCAGTTCTTGCTTTGCACAGCGGTATATATGATATATCCTGCACCTTATTCGATAAGGAATGGACCGAGATCCCTTCACCGGGAGTGACTCCTTTAGCAATAACTGGCAGATGCTACACACTCGGTTTGTCTTTTGATTGCTTTTAAGAGTTTTTGCTTTGCACAGTGATATATATGATATATCCCGCACCTCATTCGACGAGGAAAGGACCGACGATCCCTTCACCGGGAGTGACTCCTTTAGCAAAACTAGAAAAGCCTCAAAAACACTCCATTTTAAAATTCATTCGATCCTACAACGATATCAAGTTCATTACGCAATAGGTTTTCAGAAAAACCTGTCGTAGCCCTCCGTCATTTCAGATAAGTAGTAGTTAGTATTCGTGCTGCGTTTGTTGGCCTTTGTCAAGGCGCAGTGTGCGGTAGCTAATTGGTGCTTATCTGCTTATGCATATGATGCAGATTGCGTTAGGGTAGTCGTGCGACCTTGTTGGCCTTTGTCAAGGGCCGTGCGGGTGGGTTTAATTCAATCAGGAAATGACGGGTTGAACTTGACTAGCATCCTATGGTTTGTTGGCCTTTGTCAAGGTCATAGGAGGTTAGGGGCAAAATATTATCGGGAATTTCAAGTGTTGAAATTTGCAATGAGATTGCATACCTTCTATGAGATAGTTGGATCCCGATACCCGCTGCGAGTAAGAGTTACTCCTGGGAGAGTTTTACGCATTACAATTAGCCGATCAAGTAGGTGTCTAGAAAGGTGTTAACGAGGTTACTCCTCTGGGAAAACGAGGTTTACATTAATTAGGTTCGTGCGAAAGCACGGGAGACCTCCCTCAAAGTACCGACACTGGCCTGGCTGAAAGATTGGCGAACTTGTATTGTGTAATTAATCCCGGCTAGTCTTTCCTTTTAGGGTTTGAAGGAAGATTTGATAAAAAGCAGTGGGAGCCATCCTGATTAGATAAAATAATAACCAATCTATTCTTGAAAGAGCGCACGCTGAGTGTTTTCTTCTCTCTCTCTCCTGGTAGCGACCATATCACGCCTTAATCAAGATAATAATACGGATTATTGACCGAACCCGCTTGTTATACTGAGCTGGGGAACGTTGGTCCCGCTCCAACTTATAATTGTTATAAGACAGAGCAGGAAATTGGGGATTACCTGAATTCCCGTGCCGCCCAAACGAAGAGAGTGCATGCTGATGCATCATCTTCGGGTGTGTTCATTATACAGAACTGTTTCTCAGTATCCTCCGAATCCTTGGTATATGATACCGGATCAGGATCCCAGATATGTAATCTGTTACATAGGGCTACAAAAGGATAGAAAAACTGAGAACGGGTGATAAGTTTCATGAGGCAGAAAACGGGGCAAGTGTTGCAGCCAAGTCTGTCGGTCACTGTCACCATGCATTACTGATACATTGATTCTGAACGAATGTTATTAGATACCGAACCTGATATACAAAATTATATCTATCTCTTTATTAGTAAAGAAATGATAAAATTTTGTATTGTTGGATAATGTTTTGAACATTTCCTATATCAAAAGTTGATCGGTTCAGGCACGTTATCTAAAAGCATTGATATTCTAAATCAAACTACAGTTCTTAGTATACAGAACACACACAAGAGGAATAGTTCAGAAATGGACGGATCCTTCTTGAGGTATTGTAGACTAGGTCATATCATTGCGACCCGACTAGCTGGAGTTACATATAGATGCATATTTAAATTAGTTTAAATTTACATCTTGTGAAACTCGCCAGTCATGTCACAAAGATAAGATGACCACAGCTCTGTTTACTGGAAACAGAGAAAGAGTTACTGAACTCTTGGGACTAATACATGTTGATGTATGTAGGTCCCCTGTCTACACATGCCAAGACTGGTTCTTTATACTTCATTATGTTCTCTGATGATCTCTTTAGATTCAGACATATGTTCTTGTTGAAACACAAGTCCGAACCTTTTAAGATATTCACAGAATATAAGTTAGAAGTAGAGAACAAAAATACGGGTATAAGTATTATGTCCTTTGATGTGATCGAGGAGGAGAATACTTGGGCACGGAAATCCTGGACTATTCTAAAGGAGAATGAGATTCTCTCTCAGAATTACTCCTCCGTATACACCATAGTACGATGGTATATCGGGGCGGAGCAGATACACCCTATTTGATATGGTGTGCTCTATGATGAGTAATACTGAGTTACCTATTTCCTTTTAGGGGGTTATGCACTTGAGAAGCTGCATACCTATTGAATAGGTTTCTAATCAAATCAGTAGCCTACCATTTCATATGTGATATGGAATGGGAAGAGCCCATATCTTAAATTAGTTAAGATTTGGGGTTGTTCGGCCTATGTCTAAAAGCAGAATCTGGACAAGCTCGTGGCAACTTCTGCAAAGTAGAACTGGAAAGGTTCCAGCTATACAAAATACAGCAGATGATTTGATAGAGCCAATGGATTCAGTAGATTCCAACGAACCTCAGCCTCTCCGCCGATCTAGTAGGGTTCCTCACCCACCTGAGAGATAATTATGTTTCTCTATGACAGTGGGAGCGAGGATTGCATCATGAGATGATGACCCAACTAGCTTCGAGCTGGCCATTAGGAGTAAGACTCTGTAAGAATGGCTGGATGCTTAGTGATCTGAGATGGAATCCATGTACACCAACAAAGTATGGACTTTGGTTGCTATATCTGAAGGGTTAAATCCCCATCAGAAGCAAGTATATCTTGAGAAGATTACTTGGTGTAAATGGAAAAGTTGAGACTTTCAAAGCTAGACTTGTTAAATGTTTTCGTCATCAACCAGGCGTGGATAATGATGAAACTTTTTCCAGTACCTATGCTTAAGTCCATCCAGATCCTACTTGCCACGGCTACATACCATGACTACGATATCTGGTGGTTGGGTGTCATGACTGCTTTTCTAAATGATGCTTTAGAAGAGTGAGTCTATAAGTACACAGCCAGAGGGCTTCGTAAACAGTGGGAGCAGCGGAAACGTGTGCAAGATGTTTTATATGATAAAGCAGGCATCGCGGAGTTGGAACATCTATTTTGATGGATTAGTCAAAGAAGTTGACATCATCAAAATGGTAGATGAACCTTGTATAAACAAAAAAGGTAGTAGGGAGTATGGTGGTGATCCTCGTAGAGTACGTGGATGAAATACTCTTGATAAGAAAGGAGTTTCTTATGCTACGCTCGGTCAATCTCCGTTTATCACAATAATTCTCCATATAGGATCAAAGTGATACCTCCATAATCCTGAGTTTTGGATCTATGAGATAGATTTAATTGGATGTTAGGATTCTCACTAGCTGTAGTGAGATGGTATCAATCGATCCTGGGGAGAATCACTGGAAGTGTTCCAGAGTGATAAAGACGACTGAATGTCAGTCGCGGGCATTGTCTTTACCCTCAGTAAAGAGACGGTATGTTGGAAGAGTTCCAAGCTAGATACCGTAACATACTAGACGATAAAGGCAGGATACATCGCTACTTAAGATGCTACCAAAGAGGCTGTTTGGATGTATAATGGTTCATGAGATGAACTACGTTCCTACCATTGTGAGACAATGGAGTTGTGACTTATGCCAAGGAACGCCGGTCCCATCAGTGATCCAGACTTATTCTAAGGCAGTATCACCTGATCAAGGAGATGGTTGATCTCCAAGGTGATCGAGGCAAGGAGAGAAGACTTAGAGGATAACGCAGCGAATCCACTCACGAAGGCCTATTCCCAGAGAGAGACTTTTATGGGATTGTTGAGTATGAGATACTACAACCACTGCTACAGATGGCCCTAGTGCAAGTGGGAGATTGTTAGTTATATGTATGCCCTAGAGGCCATTACTGTACATAGGATGTATATTGTAGTGGATGCTGGGACATATATAGGGAGGACTTTCTTGCACGACATGATAGTATGCTATCTGGTTGCTCTTTACCTTAACGTGTATACAGACTGTCTCTCTATTACATGTTGGTAAAGCCCTTAGGATGTGTACTTGACTACCTAGACTATGATGCGGATCATACTAGTGGGGACATGGTAGTCCATAAGTACATCCTTCAAAGTCCCTAGTCGTGGGTGTATCGAGATGGGGCATCGATATACCAGAGTAGACTAGCGTGTACCTTCTCGACCCATACAGATGGGCGATGGATGATCCCATATCCATTGGTGTTTGACATCGGAGATGATATACGGGTGCTCAGTAGAGACTGGGTACACTGGACGGACTCGCCGAGAACTCCCAGATGGTATTATACCTCACGTCAGATGGAAGTTCTCTGGTGACACTGGTACAGAGTAGTCTGTTGACCCAAGATCGTCATAAAGTCTTGTGTGGTTCCCACTGTGCTTTGATTTCCATCTTACCACGTCCAAGAGGGCGTGCAAAACGGTGGTTTTTGGGTACAGTCCCGAGTCACATGGAGGCAATGAGCGATAGGAGGGGATTCGTCTCTCCCGGTATAGGGGGTTGATGTTGCGCTGTGTTCGATTGGCTATAACAGGAAATCTCTGGCCAGGGTTGCTGAGATATACTGGTAAGTGTTACCAGTAGTTTCTCGAATTGTTATAGACCTCATATCGACACGACTTATCGAGCTATTGGGGTCTGACGTTTACCACCCCTAGGCGAGATATGCGACATATCAGACGATCAGACCGGACTGTACGGTAGTGTTACTGGTCGGATTCGCTGGAGTGTGAGCGGGCTTGCTCGTCGATCTTCAGATCGCTCAATACCCGGGTGGCCGTTACGTTTAGCAGACCGCTTGCGGCTTGTGGGTGTTTGATATGATCATCGCCTGCTGCCGGCGTATTGACGAGTCTTTAGAGTCCTACACAGAGGTTTCCTAGCTCAAGCGAAACGAAATAGGAGCGCATATGAGATATGTGCGGGACCGAGAATAATGCGTGTATGTGATACCGTATTTCATTCTCGCGATGAATGTATCGATTAGGTTATATGCGATATACCCTAGTTATCGAATCAAGGGTTGATTCGATAAACCGATGCATTACATACTAGTCGGTTATATACGATATGACCGGATCGTTAAATCAAGTGTTGATTTAATGATTTGATGCATAATTATATATTTGATATATTACTTTGCATTAACTGGTATCGGTTCACTTTAAATGGATTTTCTCGCTCGGATGTGCACATTGTATATTCGATATAGTTTTGTGCACATGCTTGTTTCATGTATGATGATATATGATAGCTAGGGTTTGTGTAAAGAGTTAATACCTTGGTTAAATAAATGGTTAAGGTTTTTATTCATTTATTCATGCAATTATCTTTTAATTTGGATTAAAAGAAAATGTGAGAAGAAAATAAAAAGGTTGCTTTCAACATGAAGCTTCATAAAGCTTCATGCAACTTTGACTCATGAAACCTTTTTGTCTTCTTCTTCAAACCCTAACCATTCATCTAACTTGAGTTAACTCTCTACAACAAACCATGGTTCATGTTATGATAAGAATAATTCTTTTTGATTTATTCTAATTAACTTATCATATCCTTTTGTTCTTCTTCTTGATTGATGATAAAGAGTGAGAAATCTAATTCTAAATTGAACCCACTTCCTATTTCTTCATCCTCTACCTCTTGCCAAGTAGTAGAGTGTGTTTCCTTCACAAGTATTCATAGCTTGGTGAAGGTGGAGCTCGATCTAGTGATGCTTCGACGTAGATCATCTTCGGCACGTCGTCGACGACCTAGCCCGTCCAATCTCCGATGAAGCCGACGCTAGAGCCCGGATTTGATTTGGACAGCGGAGAAGACTTCATTGCGGAGCCGTGGAGGTGGAGCAACGGATCTACAAAGGTTGTATTTCCGATAACCCATTAGTTAAGTGTTAACTAGATCGTATTTTCGCCTAGAAATCTAGCCAACGGTCCGCGTTAGGGTCTCTCGGCACCGTTAATTTTTGAAATTGGCATGTTCGATGCCTTTAGAGACCTCACTAGGGTGCCTAGGAACCCTACAATCCCTAATCTGGGTACGGGTCAATATCACATTCATCATACTATTCATCTGGTATTCTCTTTATCAAATATCATGATTGCGGTACTGATCTACGTCTAGTACAATACTGATACCGCCTAAGTATGCATGCACGTGTGTGAAACACTATGTAAAGGACCCGCTACAGCGTCATGTCGTATCTCAAATACGAACCCTGCCATATCACCGATCTCACGGCCTCAAATCAAATCTCATCGACTCATCTCAAATCCCAAGTACTATCCTCATCATCCATGCATGTGTATATGAATGTATATATGCATAGTCCCATACCCATGCGTATATACATATATACACATCCCCATCTACGCACAAGAAAGTAATGTATGCAAGTCTGTGTGTGCGTATGCGGGTATAACAACTACTTTAGGGTTTCGCAACTAACCCAAAGGTAATCCATGAACACATAATCATATCATGAATAAACATTCTCGTATCATAAAACACATATATAAACATATATATATGAACTATACTACGGATTGCGGGGGTGCTATACGCCATCCACCCGACTTCTCCCCGTAGATATAAATCTACTCACCTGGTCCTCGCTCGCCGGTGCCGACGTCGCCACGCGCTTGCTTGTTGTCTCGAAGTCCACATGGGATACCTACATATCATAACGCACCGTATCTCATTAAAACCAAATTCGAAATTGAAACGGCATACGAAAATCAAATCGGCATGCGTATCACGCATAGGTTAAAACCTATCGCCTACGCATGCAAGAATAGTCAAACCAACTCTCGATGTCGATGTACAAACGTCAAACCATCGAGAAAACCCGAACACACTCATTTGCGCATCCATGAACACTAACTATAAAATAACATATGTTAAAATTCACAAAAAACCCAAATTCACCTTAAAAGCCATTTTTCCGAAAATCTAGCAAACAAAAATTACCCGTTTTAGTACAAAACTCGACGTTTAAACAAATCTAGTGGCCATAATACTTATTAAATATCTTAAATAAGTCATAAAAATAATTTCCATAATTTAATCCCAATAAATTTCATTAACCCCAAAATTCTAGTTTACAATATACCCAAATTTTAACAATTTATAGCAAAAATGCACAAACAACAATTTAGCTTGGATTTTCATGAACTAAAAGCAATAACCCGCTCAATATAATATTTATAATGACATGAAAACTTAATTATATTTTAATCTAAGTATTTGATAATTTTTCAAAAACTCTAGTTAGCAAAATAGTTTATTTAGGGCATTTATAAGAAATGGTTGTAATTAACAACTAGATTAGCTTTCAACAAGGCTTAAGATGTTAATCCACATCACATATCCATGCACAATTGATCACAACCCAATTCCACAACAAAACCCTAACTCAATCAAAATCCTCACTAGAAATTTCCAACCTCTCAAATAAACCAACAATTAAACACCTAACAACTTTAATTAAGCAACTAATCCACAATCAAACCATGGGACTAAGAGTTATTGTAACACCCGAGCCCAATACTACTATTTTCTGTTACTGGTTGAGCATTAGATATTACTCATTTCATTTATCTTGCTTGTTTGGGTCTTACTGTAAAATTTTATCTGGCAAAGTCATTTCTGCATATAAAAAATTTTAGCATCTAAAGTGAAATCAAAAATATCCATCTTGGCCTACTCGACACCCCTAGCCACGTGGTAGCGTCCGTGCATCGAGTTCTCTTCCCGTTCAGTGAAACGGACGAGTTTGGACGGCTACGCGCGTGTACAGGTGTCCGACTTGGGGGTATGCATTTTAATCATAAAACATTTCATTTTAAAATTTGGAACCCGCTTAAAAATCCTATTATTCAAATTTAAATTTTTTGGACCCAACCCGGGCGCAATTTGGAAATGTTTCATTTAGCGCCAAAATCCCAAATTAATAAAATATTCGAAACCTTATAATATTCGTTATAATATTCTTACTGTTAGTTTTTAGATTCTTAAATCTTTAATATTAAATCTTTTTTTAACCATTTAAATCTCTCCCTGGCCAATCACGGGGTTCTTAACCCCCGTGGGCCCCTCCAATCTCTCTCTTTCTCTCTCTCTCTAACGTATCCCTCTCTCTCTCTACCTTTCTATATCTCTCTCTCTCTAACACTCTCTCTTTCTCTCTCCCCTATATATATTATCCTTTCCCCCCCCCCTCATAAATTTTTCCCAGAACGAACGAGAAACCCATGGCGACTTAGCCCTAGCCGCCTCCACCGTCGCCACCGCAGCTCCGACACCGGCGCCGGCGCCACCGTTGCCCTCTCCTCCACCTCCTCGTACCAACCTCGACTTCCCCTCCTTCTCCCCGTGTGCACGGCACCGCAGCAACCCCGGGCAACCCCCATGCCTTCTCTGTACGGCCGGAGACATCGCCGGCGACCTTCGTCGTCGTCACCCGCGCCACCTTCGGCACCTCCTCATCACCTGCACGCACCAGCCCCCGACCACCTCCTCTCCCTCTCCACTTTCTTTCCCTTTTCCATACCCGCAGCCCTAGCCCATCGCCTGCAGCCTCCTCGCCGGCGCCCTACCGCCAACGACCCCATCGCTGTCACGCCCTCTGCAACACCAGTAAGCCCTCTCTCCCCTTCCTCCTTCCTTTTTCCCCTCCGGTTTATCCTTGGCTGTGCATTGAATCTATGCAGCTGGTTTATGTAGTCGCTGTTCGCCGGAATCCGGCTGTGCCGGTAGCGTGTCCCGACGATCCAGCGAAGTACCCTGACCCGTGAGATCCCTTGGTTCGTTGTTTGGATTCAATCCGTGAACCGTGCGTCCGTCACGTGTTTCCCCACCGACGTTACGTTCCGTTTTTCCCGGTTCGCGACCCGTCGAGGCAAGTACCCCTTGCTACATGCTATACAGTATAATTATATATGTATCGACACCCTAAACCTGTAAAACTAGCTTGGTACAATCATTTTTCCCATTCCGGTTACAATGTTGCATTATATCATTTTAAACATGGAATTTACAATTTAAACGTACTAATCAAATCTACATGTTTAATCACGTTTTACTGTTAAATAGATGGTGGCAATTATCTAAGTAGTTCTGTTACATTCACTCGTATGCACTTAACTTGATATAACTGTATTGAACCGATACCTAAATTATTACACCGCTAAGGGTGCTTAAACTTGTTAACATGACTAAACGGCCATACCGTTTTACTGCACTCTTGTAATTTGAATGAATCTGCTTATTATGTAATTTCATTGCTTATCTCATATTGTTAATACCCGTGTTTGATTATATATCTGATTGTGAGCACACCCACGATATTGTTACATCTTGACTTGACATTGTTACACATTGTATATATTGATATACCTGACATGGTACCGTATACTGTTGACCTGACCTGTTACCTGATCTCGTGCCTAATGCCAACAAACCTGACATGTAGTCCTCATGGACCATTCCTGTTGTCTATCCAGACAAACCTGCTGTTACCTGATCCTGTGTTGGCATTAGTTCTTGATTACTGAATACCTGACTCGACATACATAGCTTGGGGGTATGGGAAAATCAAAAGTGTAAACTAAAGTGTAACTTAAAAGGGTATTACTTGATCCGTGGTCCTGGGGGGTAACGGGACAGAGCCATTCGTGACTCTTACATTTTCCTGATCCGTGCTCCCGGGGGGTAACGGGACAAAACCACTATTAGTTCACATATTCCTGATCCGTGGTCCCGGGGGGTAACGGGACATATCCTTTGAGTTACATGGAGGATTACTCAATTGATTTCAAAGACTTTAGACTAGAAAACCTGATAGAACAGTTTAGTTACCCACTGCACACTACCCTGCACTGCTTGTTTCACATTATTGCTTTACTCATATTTTATTTTGCATTGCCTGTTATATTGTTCATATTATATTACTTGTTGACATGACGCGCTGACATCTGGGTTTTGCATGGCCCAGATTCTGTACCGCTGTCGCAGTCCGAGCAGGAGTACTTCAGCCAGCAGGCTGAGCTGTGAGTTCAGTAGTAGTTAGTTTTATTTCCTGCATTCATTTCCTGATGTGAGCCCGTATTATGGGACATACCTTTCAGTTATTTGTATTGGATCATTTGCTTCCGCATTTATTTATTATTGACTCTTGTTACTCTGGATTATGGACATGTTTTAGATAGTTTTATCTTGTTCTTGATATCTCTACAGCCGTAATGTGACTGTGGATGGATACTTCCTACCCACAGGTAGCATGGTTGGCTATGTCACATGCCCAATTTAGCGTACTCTGGGAAGCGGGGCGTGACAGTTATACCTCAAAGATCATGAGATCCCATATGCAACATGTCTCCAAAATGCTAACTTTTCACCAAGATCCATAATAGTATAGCCAAGGAATAATGGGTAGTGAGTAGATTTTGCTTTTGCTTTGAATTTGTAGGGATTTGAAGCATTTTGATGAATTTTTTTGTGATGAAATGAGAGGGAGAAGAGGAGGGAAGGCTGCTGCAGTGGGATGGGGTGGGGTACGGCCAAAATGGGGGGATGAGGAGAGAGAGAGAGAGAGAGGTGTTGAATGAAAGGTCAAAGAAAGCTATACTTCAAGTCAACACTTAAACATCGTTTCCTTTATTTTTCCTTTTCTTTTCTTGGTTTCCTTTGACTTTTAAGTGAGGAGATGAGTGGGGGAGCTGCTAAATTCAGCCCTAATAGGGGTGAGGGTGAGGGTGTTTGTGTGTATATGAGGAATATTAAGCTACATGCAACCATACCCCAATTCTATTTAGCTATATTTCACCATTTAAGCCATTTTTCTTCGATATTTTCTAAACCGTTTTGGCAAGCCATTTCATTTAAAAAAACCACATGATAAAATTTTGTTTAATGTGTTATGATGTACAAAATTTGTTTCAACTCATTCCAATTTGTACTTTTCCCTAATTAAATGTATTAGTGACGGCTTAAAATAATATTAAAATAATTAATTTCGGAAAAATTTTCAGAAAATTTGAAATTTCACCAGTGGATCAATAAACACCAAATACTAGCAATTTAATAGCTAGAATATGTATATTTAATTTTATAATAAAGATATTTGTATTTTGAGTTTTTACAGAAAATCCCTTTATTTTACCGATTTTTTCCGAAATTTCACCGAACGATTTTCAAAACGTTACAATCTTCCCCCCTTAAAGAAATTCGGTCCCCGAATTTAAATTAAAACTCCCCCCAAATACTAAAACATCTAAGCCAAAACCATCAAGTCGTCGGGGCTCCGAAATCGTAAATACATAAAACAAATCGTAACGCAGCGCATGCGCATGCGCATGAAAAATGAGCATATAACTCAAAATCAAAACTCCGTCAAGCATCCCGCAATCATCGGAGTCATGGTAAAGACACAAATGTAAAATCTAATACAAAACCAATATGATATAACTCGAAACTATACACGTAAATATCAAATCTATATATGTAAATATCTAAAGGGAATGCATGCCAAAGCTCTTAAAGTCGCTGTGCAATACGCATAACACTGCACAGTGCCGGACGTCTATCATAAGAAAATAATCATATACATATATACATTTTGTTTGAACTGTATGTTCCGCCATTTTGGAAACAATTTAGAAGGGTTTCCTTGTTTTAAACGTTTCGTGTCATATCAGACACGTAGATAAATACTGAGACTATAACTCGCTTTTGGAATTCCCTTCGATAGCTATAAATGCATGCAAAATACATTCAGGTACTGTCCTCTGACTAGTCCTGCTCAGGATGAAAACACATAGCAAATATCATAAAAATGTACTGCTCTATAAGAAATCAATATCAAAATACGCATATGAATACTACGTGCGTCTGGTGCGCACGGAAATAAAAATCCATATATGTGCCATACATGCGCACAAAAACAACATCTAAGTGCATCGGGTGTGCACACAACATCTGTCATAGGCAATGTGTGTGCCTGACAGCAAGGACAGGTGCGTCTGACACGCACGAAGAATATCGATTTAGTGCATCTGGTGTGCACCGAAATCGCTTTTCAAAACATGCACGAAAATCAAAACCAGGTGCATCCATTATGCACGAAATCATGAAATCCAATATCAAGCGCCGAACATGCGCAAAATCAAATCAGGTGCACAAGGTGCATAAAACAAATATCGAGTATCACAATCGAAATCGATGTCTAGTGCATCTAAGTGCACAAAATACGTATCACTGTACTGCAAGCATATGTGAACTATACCGAGTGCAAAAACCAAATCGTATGCATATATACGGACAAATCAACTCAACTGTATGAAATCCATATAATCACAAACATGAGAAACCAACGCACGAAAACTATCTCAAGTGCAACAACTGTGCAAAAATCGTAAATACTCAGTAGGTGCTACCATGGTCCATGAAGACAAATATCATGAAACTCAATCATCAAAATCAATCATGCGAATAGATCATCCAAAATACGCAAAATCAAGTATGGCGGAATAGTCCCGCTCAAGCACATCCTCCAAGAATCTCTGGCCAACTGCCGTGGTCACTCGTAGCATGTCTCGTCGATGATCCTAAACTCTGGCCTGCCGGTGTGCATAACATGACCACTCCTGGGTCCAAGTCTTCTCGTAATTTATTATAGGAAGGTCCTGTCTAAATCTCTCCCAAATCTCGTCCATGCCGAACTGTCCGGAAGTCATCGTCCCTTAATAGATCTGTTCTCGTTCCAGAACGGCTGCATACTCATCACAACTCCTTCTGGAAGGTATATCCAAGTACAATGCCTCGGCATGCGTATCGCATCTCTGATGTCGGCAGAGTGGAACGTCGTCTCATCAATATCTCGTACGAACCTCTTACTCCACTTTCTCTAATGTCGACTGCTTCGGACTCGTCTCGTCGTGGCTGCATGGACCGAGCTCCAACGGCTATCCTCGTATCTAGAGTCTCCTACGAAATGCATCTCACCACCTAGCATCCCAATGAAGTCGAACCATCCGACCGATTCGCCAAAACATCATAATCCCCCAAGAGATCAACATCTTGGGTACAGTTTAATAGTATCAAGTACGTACCACAGCATCGATGGTCCAGCCGTAGAAGGGCAAACCAAAGCCTCACTAATGGCGCCTCGGAACTGCCGCAAACCCTAAGGTTCAAAGGCTTTCACACGGTCATTACGTCGAGTTAGGGTTTCATTCTTCTAGAGGGTCCATAGAATTGTCTGCATGTCCTTCCGAATACTTTAAACTTGGAATAATAGGTTTCTGACATTCGATCGTCTTTGTCGACTCTCAACATCTCCGCGTGAAGTCGTCTCTAGCTAGAATCAATCTATCTGATGACCTCGCATCGGGGTAGAGAACGAACCACATGTCCTAGTCATTCATCCCCGGGTGTCTAGCGACCTTTTATCATCTCTTAGTACAACTCGTACTGCAATAGCTCCAACATCTGGGGCGATATCTCGTCGTTCGCAGCAATAACTGGCTCACTCGTCTGCACGCTGAACAGTGCCTCAATTATCATGAATAAGCAATGCGCCAACGGTCATCAAAAATCTGGCTGGCCTCTGTCGGTGGCCCAATCCTCTGGTACTGATCGGCACGTCCGAGAAATCTCATAAAGGCGATCCGCCAAACGCTCGTGGCGCGAAAACACAATGAAAAAACAAATCTCTGCAATCGTGTGTCGCCGGAATCATGCCCTGGTCAGTCCTCATTCTTGACGAGCTCATGCTGAACGCAACTCTAGCCGTAGCTCTCCCTGCCCGTAATCGTGGCAGAAAAACCATAACTGGTACCGATGATGCTAGATCAGGAATGAATATAATACTGATCAAACAAATGTACATCCAAAAGCTTCTTATGTGGAGTAGCGTATCGTAAGTATGCCGCGGAACATACCCACGGTGCGTCACTCTACTTTAGTAACCTATTCCATAAACCAAGGGTCATCCTACGCTCCGAAGGTAAAACCTATCGATCTGATACCAACTTTGTCACGTCCCGAATATATGGAACATGAACGGCACTTAAACTACGAAACGTCTCGAGTCGTACGTAATCTAAGTAAACCGAAAACCCAGAAATCCAAACATAGAAAAGTAGTAGAGTGAAGGAAAACTAATTTAAATCAAGTAGTTTTAATAGCATAAGCCGAATTATGCATTTTTAAAAACGTCAAATATTTCCTGAAAATTTCGGCAAAGTCTCCTTTGTAAATATTGGCCCCCAAACGGGATACAACATGAATAGTATACGAAATCAATAAAAGGCATCCCCAAGCGGATGCTAGCTCTTCGTCAATCGACGGTCACAACCACACAAGCAATATAATATACAACGCCAAGGGCGAGGGTCAAAACTCAAAAGGAAACTCAAAACAGCAAGAAATCCATAGAAATACAACGCGCGACTCTAAGGTCGAAGGAATAAATATCACCGGTCTCTATCTCAAAAATAAATACATGTTTGGATGATGGAATTTAATAGATACAACTGAATAATATTATACAAGGTAACATGATGGGTACGATACCAATAAACCCACCTACTTGCAAGTCACCCGAAAGAAACTGTGCCCGCAAAGCCATAATGAAACCTGTACGGCAAAACTGCAAGAAACTGGGGCACAACGGGGGTGAGTTGCCAACTCGTGAATAGAAAAACATCTACGAATAGAAATCGTATGTATGACGCAATCCTAGGTCATACGATCATAATATATAATCCTCAAATATATAACCAGCAACCTATAACAATGACTAGGGTAAATATCTAACCCAAGTGTAATCCCATATGCCCGTGTCAGTGCCTCAGGTAGCAATATATCATATGGATGATGTATGAATGCATGAAACAGAATGCATGTACTGAAGAAAACTGCTTTCATAAATTAATGAGATTTCTGTATTTTTAAAATGAGGTATCATAATGAAATCAGCATAAAACAGTGCCTAGTAACGGCACAAAACGTAATCCCAATATCTCGATATATCTGTATCACAGTCTCTGTACCTCAATATCTCAAAAACTCAATGTCTCAATCACAATATCTAGGGTGCCGTCAGTCCAGACCGGCCCCTACCATCCATCTCAAGACCTTGACGGTATCCTCCGGATATCCGACGCGCCGGGTAAAATCACTGGTCGGTCGTGCTCCCCTACACAGGCTCAACGTCAACAACACGATTTTCTTGCCCTGGGGTACCGCACCGGGCCCACCATGTACCCAAAACGGTTCATCCATCTCCTCGAATCGGGTCTCGAAATCCATCAGTAAACTCATGGTGGACGACTCATACATCATGGGAAAACCGCACTTTTTATTTAAAAGAGAGGAAAGAAGCTTATACATGTTTTGCGGTTTTCCCCCAAATCCAGAAAATCTCATTGAAATCCGAATCCAAATCATCAATAGCATGTAAAAATCATGAATATAGGCATGAGAATCCATGAATATGGCATAACAATGAATAACAGTATGCATGAAGTGGCAAGTAATAACTACAATATCTAAGCTGGCATATAAGGTAAGTACACTAATATCATTTCAAAATACTATCTATCAAGCTAAGTTAAGCAATAATATTTTCTAAGGTGTACGTGACATGGAAATTACCGATGAAGATGTGTGTGAACCGGCAAGTAAGTGTACGTGGTATATACGCATCATCGGTAATAGTGCTGGTGTCCTAACAGCATAATATCAACAATGCAATATGAAATAACAATGTAAGTATGCGATGCGGAGCGAGCAACCATAATGAGCGGGAGCTAAATATTATACAATGGTGCCATTTGAAATAACACGAATCGCGGGGTTTTGAAAATAAGGGCTACAGTGGTTTTAAGAAAGGATACGTCTTTTGAAATATCCGTAGATTCCTTGACCTGTCTTTTAAAATACCCACGATCCGCTAGTTTTGAAATAGGTAGGAGTCTAATCTAATCTAACAACTACACTAAACTATACGGCTGAACTAACAAACTGAACTACAGGTACGGAAACCGCCTATCATCTGAGTCGATACATATACATACTTGTATATGTATAGACGGTGATCCCGCCTCAATAATATCATATCCGTTACCATATCTATAATCAGACATCCCAAGTCAAGAGTGTGGATCAATCATCAATATATAGCTCGTACGTAAATCCGTCGTACGGCATCCCTAATCTGGGTACGGGTCAATATCACATTCATCATACTATTCGTCTGGTATCTTGTTTATCAAATATCATGATCGGGGTACTGATCTACGTCTAGTACAATACTTATACCGCCTAAATATGCATGCACGTGTGTGAAACACTATGTCAAGGACCCGTGATCAGTCGAAAATACTACATTTTTAACACGGCAATTTCCCTATGTTTTGCACTCATCTAGAAGTGTTCGGCATTCATATTACACATATTAGCAAATCAGTCGTTAAATATCAGATTGCATGTGTTAGACTCTAAAACCGGCACTATAAAGGAAATTGACCGCATTTCATGGCATCACATCATCCCTATATTGCGCAACACTTGTCTTGAGAAATTGTGCAGGAACAAAGCCAAAATTTACATGTTGCTGATCAAACATTACGCCAACTCAAAGGTGTGAGATCTGGTAGCAATCTAGAAGGAGTTACAATATTCAACATATCATAAAAAGCCCCAAACATCATCCCAAAGAAGCTGAAGAGTGCCCAAGCCCCAAAGGCCCACAAAGAGCCGCGGATCCGCGGCAGGAGCCTGCTTGCGCCGCGGATCCGCGGCAGTTCCAAGGTTTCAGCTCCCCATTTTCAGTGCAAAATTCATCTCGCAGGGCCCACATTACTTTCGTATACCTCAAACTCCAGAAAACCCTCGAAGCTTCTGCCAGATCAGCAAAGATCATTAAGCAACCTAATCTTGATTAAGCTAATCAAGCTCCTAACAGACTAATTCTATAAGCTTCTGCTCAACAAACTTTTGGAGAAAATTCAAATTTCCTCAACATACTTTTGGAGGGAAACTTAAAATTCAAATCTTAGATCTAGGGTTTTGGAAGTCTATAAATAGGAGCCTAGATCTAAGGTTAAGGTTTCTTCTTCATTCTTCATCTCTCTCATCTTCTTCCACAAGTTGAGTGACACGACTTGTGCGAAACCCTAACCATAATTCCAATCCAAATTCAAGATCCCGAGTACCAAATCAAGCGAGAAGCCTTCAACCTTTTATGAGCCGAGCCGATCTTCAATCGAGCAACTGATCCAAGCCGATCCGCGACTCACGGAGACGAGCGAAGCCAAATCGACGATCGAGTTCTTCCTCTTGTAGTTCTTGAGCGATTGTAACGAAATTGTTAATATAAATAAAAGGTGAAATTGTTGAATCTTTCTTTCTTTAAATTCTTGCATCATGATTCGATCTCAATATGTAATTGTGGTTGTAGTTGTGATGTTTGAGTAAAACTCCGCTCGTAAAGGAGTCGAGATGATCAATAGAATGATGATGTAACAAATCTTAAAACGATTCTTAAGTCCTACGAGTTTTGTAAACCCTATCAAATTGAAGAATTGATGACCTAGATTCGTTGCGATGCTTTCTTGATTGTGATCGCTCGAAATTAGGGATCTACGATCGATTCTTGAATTTACTAGAGGCTAGAATGTTAATGATATCGACGAAGGAACAATGGATAAATGATGAATCCCTATTTTCATAAGAAATCCATAATTCTCGTCGATCAACATCGATCTAGTATCAATTCTTCGAAGGATAAGAATACGTCATCTCTAGATTACACCACATCTATGGATCCGATCGATTCCTACGAGCCTCATTTCGATTCTTGATATTTGGTTTGGAAAAATCAACAAACTCTCAATTCTTGATTCTATCTTTTACTTTTATTAGATCTAGATTTTCTAATTCTTGAACGTCAATTTACAAATCATGAATTGTTGTTTGTTTTCTTTCCTTTAAAGTTTCAATTCATCTAATTCGAAACACGAACGATTACACTTTCCCTGTGGAAGATCCGCACTTACTAACGCGCTACATTCGACACCGTTATTGATTGCGGCCAAATATTTTTGGTTGTGATTTCTACACATTTTTCCAACTACACAATCCGAAATCGTTTCAATCAAAATGGCGTCGTTGCCGGGGATAGTGCGCTAATTGTTCGTATTTTGAAATTTGAGTTGAAAAGTTTATTCCATTACAATTTTTAGATCAAAATTCATGCAAACACTAATACGAGTTGTTGTGATTTGTGCGAGAAAATCTGGAATCTTTGGAGCTGTGGAAAAAATTTTCAGATAATTCCAGAGAGCTCCTGAGGTGAACAAGAACAGTAGCTGAAAATGTAGTGTAGTGATCAAACTTTTCCACCGCGATTCCGCGGTTTAAGGAGATAATTGCGGCGGTTCCGCCGCGCAATTAGGGATTCATTGCACAAAATTTCCTATGGTAACTTCTAACTTTCTTATCTCTCCCCTCATCTGCTCCAATTAACATTTTGTGCAGGTTTATTTGCAAAAATCGCAGCGCCGCACAAAAAGAAAAATTAAATTGTGCTTGTTTTGATTTTGTGGTTGTTTGCATAACTAATACGGACATTATGGGGCAAAGACCAAATCCAGATTAGGTGGGGAGTTCATTACCCTTCCTAAGCCCCGAAAACCGCAAAACTTGCATCCGCATTGACCCACATTAACTAAAAAAGTTCTAGATATGACTCTAAGGACCGTCGCGCTCACTTAGGACAGAAGAAGGCCGTGGGTAATTCATTGCTTATCCGCGTTTCTCTTATGGTGTCTATGCAAGTGTGTCGAAGGCTAGTGGTTACTTAATTAGGCCCACTACTTACGTAGTGGAGAACCTCCCATTTACCTGGCACTTACCTGGCCACAGGAGAGACAAAGAGGCAGTGGAGGATTTATCCTGCGTCTTATCTTCTGGCAGTTAGGAGCGGTCTAGAGATCTGACGTAGGCAACGCCTAGAATTAGGGTTTTGTGTGTTGCATTTGTTGTGTCGCATCATATTTTCAAAAATCCGTCCAATTTTCAAAACAAACACCGCATTCATTCAATCATTTCCCCCTAATTATAAAATCACGCTGCCACGTGTACTAACCCTTTTTAGTGCAAGATAGGCTGGACACGGGATTCTAGTGCCCGTTAAGTCCGCGTTTCCTTGATCGACCCAAAAGTCGGTATTTCTACATTTACCCTTTCTTTACCCACCACCACACCCACATCGATGGATTCACCTCCATCGAACTTCTTTTCCACTACTCTGCCACCGTCCGTTGGTGCGCAGAATCCACCTCGCATCTCTCTCCAAGAGAGGTGCTATCGTACACGAGGTCCTCTTGCCACATGTCTTTCCATTCCACCAGCCAACGGGGAATATTTTCAAATAAAACCCCAATACATCAACCTTCTGCCAAAATTTCACGGTCTCGAGTCTGAAGACGCATATGCATTTATCACCAAATTTGAAAATGTATACGCAATGATGGGTACCTCACAGCTGTCTGTGGATGGTAGGCGTCTTCGTCTTCTCCCATTCACCTTGTGTGATATAGCCGAGAAGTGGCTGTATAACACTCCCGCACATTCCATCTCAAATTGGGAAGAATTCGTCAAAGCATTCCTTAAGAAATTTTACCCACATCACAAAACAGCTCGAGTCCGTAGCGAAATCTATCAATTCACCCAGCTTCCAAATGAAACATTTTCAAAATGTCTTGAACGCTTCAAGGATCTGTTAGTCCAATGTCCTCATCACGGAATCCCTAGATGGGAACTGTGCCGAATCATTAATGAGGGCATTAATCCTAACACAAGACAGACCCTTGAATCCATGTGTCAAGGCAACTTCATGATCAAAGATGATGGGGAAGCCTGGAAATTCCTAGAAGATTTCGTTGAAAAATCTTTACAGTGGGAGGGTGTGAGTCAATCGTCTAGGGATGGCAATGATATTTCTATAGGAATTAGAGCTGAAATTTCAGTTTTACACAAGAAATTTGACGCTATGGAAAACAAATTTTTAGCTGCCGCCCTAAGTCAAATGTCACTCTCCAAAACTGTATGTGGATGTTGTTCTGATCCTTCTCACTTGACGGAAGAATGTCCGTTTTAAGATCATGAGCATACCAATGCTGCATTTTAAAGACCTAGAAATGATCCATTTTCATCCACATATAATCAGGGTTGGAGGAATCACCCAAATTTTGCTTGGAACCAATCACAATCTCAAAACACGGTTCCAAACACGAATCATTTCCAAAGGGTCCCTCCACCACAACAGCAACCACCACTTTCATTGAGTCAGCTCCCCTTCCAATCACAAAACTTCCAAAATCCGGTCAACACACCTGCACTGTCTAGTCCTTTATAGTTGACCGGGACTGATGAATCCTTTTCATTTGCACAATGCATGAATTTGGTCTTAACAAATATCATGCAAGTTTCGGCTGAAATGAAGTCTTCTGTCGATAAAATTGAGAAAAACTCTGCGTCCCAAAGAGAGAGTATTAAATCGATGGAAGAAGAAATTGCACGATTAAAAGCCGAAATGAGTGCAAGAGAGAAAGGAAAACTTCCAGCTCAACCTTTACCCAATCCTGGCTATTCACATCTTGTGAATGCAATCACGTTGAGATCTAGAAGAGTGCTTGACAATCACGTTGGGGAAGAGATTGATGACACTGGAAAATCTATCGATGATACCACGGCTGAGACCTTTCCTTCCACTTCTACTTCTAATTCTAACCCCAGTTCTTCTACCCCACCACCTTCTTCCGAGCATATTCTTCGTTTTCCAAAAGGCTCGCCACTTCAGCCCACCTCTTCTACTCCTCCACGGACGATCCCCAACTCTATTCTTGGATCGGGTCCACACACACTTCCTTCTACTATGATGGACCCAGCGCTTATTGCTAAAGCACCTTATCCTAATCGGTTAAGGGCTAACACACCGAGTCCACATATGGAGAAGATTATGGATCTTTTTAAGCAAGTTAACATTAACATCCCTCTCCTAGATGCTATCCAACAAGTTCCGTCCTATGCGAAAACTCTTAAGAACTTGTGCACTAGGAAGAAGAAGACTCAAGTGCCCAAGAAAATTTTCATGGCAAAGACTGTAGACACGGCTTTCCCCAGCAATTACCAAGGAAACGTAAGGATCCTAGGTATCCTACTATTTCCATTTCTATCGGGGATAAACACATCAACCGTGCTCTACTAGACCTTAGCGCTAGTGATAACTTGCTTCCATACTCTGTTTAGAAGCAACTAGGGATCGGAGAGTTGAAACCAGCACATTGCACTCTCCAGATGGCTGACCGATCAATCACCAAACCTAGGGGTAAACTGGAGGATGTGTTAATAAAAATCGGGGAAGTTATATTCCCTGTGGATTTTATTGTAATTGATACACAGCCTGTAGCGAACCCACGGAACCAAATTCCGGTGATTTTAGGTCGCCCCTTTTTGGCCACTTCCAATGCACTAATCAACTGTCGTAACGGTTCTATGACCCTATCTTTTGGGAATAGGTCAATAGAGCTGAACATTTACAAGTTGGTAAGTGTACCCTCCGAACCTACTGCTCAGGTATGTTCTGTCGAGTTAATGGATGTCGACAGCAGCGAATTTGATGATCCTCCTGATATCGATCTGGACTCTTTTCATACGTTATTGTTTGACCCAACTTTGTATCATACACATACGGACTCTTCCACCGAGATGTCTGGGTCAACAATTTATCCTGATTATGAACTGTTTTTAGAGTCTGAAGATCACCCCGCACTTTGTGATGACACTATTCATCGGGGTATTGATAGAACTTTTGAGGAGATCTTCGCTAATGAACTCGCATTTTTGAATAACACGGGTGTTGAGATGAATCATCTCCCAATCAATGAAATTGAACCTCCACCCCTTCTTCTGAACTGTAAAAAGAATGCGAGTAATCCATCACATACACTGCATCGTCTCTCCAAAACGAGACGCACACACATTCTATTCCACCACTTAACATTTCCCCACTTTTTCTTCCACCAACCAGAGCACTGCATTGATAAATTTTTTTAATGGTTGGTGTTAACATTCGGTCTTTGCAAAGCTTGGCATCGACCAATGATTTTTGACCCCCTCATGCGATTTTCAAAAGATTAACATTGCATAACTCAAGTTTGGGGGGGCAATTTTTCTGGCTCTTGAAAAGAAAATTTTTACAAAATGATGAGCCAAGAATAAGTTTGGGGGAGGGTCTTCACTTAAATATTCTTCCCCTACTAATAAATCCCTCCCAAGCTTACAGGTTTTTCGAGATTTAGCAGATGGCAACAGTGAGGACACAGTTGAAAACATGTTTGGGGGAGGTTTGTGCTTATTTTCTCATCATTTGCATCATACTTTTCATAAGCACAAAACATTTTTGAAAACCTATAAAAATTTAAAAAATTTCAAAAGATAATTTTTTTTTTGTAGATAAATAAGATAATAAAAGATTAGATAGTGAAAAATTACATCCATAAGATTGGAAAAATTTAAGAAAACCAAGAAAATTAGAAGTTTTCTTATACGAACTAGTAATAAGTAGTTATGAGCCGTTATCCCAAGGGTTAGTAAGATGAAGGAAGTCACTAATCTGAAAATAAAAATAAGTCTAAAAAATAGTTCCTATTCTGGAAGCCAAACATTTTGAACGTTGATACCCTGCTATTCGCACTTACACACGTCTTGAAGCCTGGGATAGTAGAGGATACCTTGAAATGTTCTTGTCTTAAAGCCGATGTATGAAGGAAATAAAAAAAAATTAATAAAATATAAAGTGGTGAGAAAAATGGACACTGGTTTTTGTGATCACCAAGCGTAATAAAAAAATATATAACAAGGGTGCCTCTTCACCTAGTGTCCTAAGGCCAACTGGTCTGGGAGTCACTGCTATGCCTTAGGTGGTACAAGACGAGGAAAATACACAAAATAAGCAAGCACATGAGTAATTGGTCGGTTAGTACCTCAAGAAGTATTAACGGTCGCATGAAAGTGTGTGAGCAATCTCATCTAAATATCAATTAAAAAGTACTGAGGCTGATGGGCAAGAGTATGATAGCTTGAATTGAATTCTCCGGGTGTAGGGATGTCCTTTACACACACGCAGGGTTATATGATCGATGTTTGGAAGAAAGATAGGAATGAAGAATAAGTCGATATTTTATTAAGGGGTTATGTGGTTTCTAACATCTTTTCATGACTATTAAGATAGGGCTCATGACAACCGAAAAGCTAGCTTAGTTAGAAACCCTAATTTTCGAAGCTTTTCTTTTACAATTCTTTTCTTTAAATGTAATATTCGTGATCTTCCTTTTATTGTTGGATTTTGTGGGTGCCATCCGCTGAAAACCCTCAGGAGACAACACTCCTCCTACTAGGGACACCTAGAGGTTTAAAGGCTTGTTGCACGTGCTCAGTGCAATCGTGTTGCCTACGAAAGTGTGCTAGTTAGTTTTTCTCTTTCTTTATTTTTCTCTTTCTTTTTAATAAAAAGTTCGCTCGAGACGATCGAAAATAAGTTTGGGGGAATTTGATCAGCCGAAAATACTGCATTTTTAACACGGTAATTTCCCTATCATTTGCACTCATCTAGAAGTGTTCGGCATTCATATATCACATATTATCAAATCAGTCGTAAAATATCAGATTGCATGTGTTAAACTTTTAAACCGGAACTTTAAGGAATATTGACTGTATTTTATAGCATCGCATCATCCCTATATTGCGCAACTCTTGTCTTGAGAAATTGTGCAGGAAATTGCAGGAACAAAGCCAAAAGAAGCTGATCAAAAATACGCTAACTCAAAGGCTAAAGATCTGGTAGCAATACAGAAGGCCAAATAAAATTCAAAATATCAGGAAAAGGCCCAAACATCAGCCCAAACCATCAGAGGAAAGACCAAGCCCTAAGGCCTCCAAAGCGCCGCGGATCCGCGGCGGGAGCCAGCTTGCGCCGCTGATCCGCCGCGCTTCTGCCACGTCATCCTTCCAAATTTGCTGCATTATTCCTATTTCAGTGCCTAAAGCTCAGAAATCTATGTCAATTTCCAGAAGACTCCAGAAGCTTCTACCAGTTCAGCAAACTAGGGTTTCTAAGCTTAAACAATCCTAGCTTAAAGCCTAAGCTAAGCTCCTAACAAACTATTTCTAGAAGCTTCTCCTCAACAAACCTTTGGAGGGAAACTTAAAATTCAAATCCTAGATCTAGGGTTTCTGGGAAGTCTATAAATAGAAGCCTAGACGTAGGGTTAAGAGAATTCAATCTCTACTTCTTCAATCTCTAATCATTAGTTCAATTCTCCATCTTCTTCCACAAGGCTAGTGACAAGAATTGTGCGAAACCCTAACCCTAATTCCAATCAAAATTCAAGATCCCGAGTACCAAATCAAGCAAGAAGCCATTCAACCTTTTAGGAGCGGAGATGATCATCAACAGAGCAAGTGGTCCAAGCCGATCCGCGACTCACGGAGACAAGCGAAGCCAGATCGACAATCGAGTTCTTCCTCTTGTAGTTCTTGAGCGATTGTAATGAAATTGTTGATATAAATAAAAGGTGAAATTCTTTAATCTTGATTTCTTTAAATTCTTGCATCATGATTCGATCTCAATTTGTAATTGTAGTTATTGTTGTGATGTTTGAGTAAAACTCCGCTCGTCGAGGAGTCGAGACGATCAATAGAATGATGATGTAACAAATATTAAAACGATTCTTGAGTCCTACGAGTTTTGTAAACCCTAGCAAGTTCAAGAATCGATGATCTAGTGTTGTTGCGATACTTTCTTGATTGTTATCGCTTGAAATTAGGGATCTACGATCGTTTCTTGAATTTACTAGAGGCTAGAATGTGAATGATATCGACGAAAGAACAAGGGATAAAATATGAAACCCTAGTTTCACTAGAAATCCCTAATTCTCGTCGATCATCATCGATCTAGTATCAACTCATCGAAGGATAAGAATACGACATCTTGAGATTACATCACATCTATAGATCCGATCGATTCCTACGAGCCTCATTTAGATTCTTGATATTTGGTTGGAAAAATCATCGAAACTCGATTCTCGATTGTTGATCATTTTCTTGATTCTTGATTAGAATAGTGACACTTGAATCCATCGATAAAATCTTGAATCATGTTTTCTTTTCTTTTCTATTAACTTTTCAATTCAAACAAATCAAATATACAAACGAATCGCACAATCCCTGTGGACGATCCGCACTCGCTAACGATCTACATCTCACACCGTAGTTGATTGCGGTCAAATAATTCTTTGATTGTGAATTTTATTCATTTTCTAAATACCGACACAAAGAAACTTATTCGAGTTACACGACACAATCAGAATTTATAATCAATCAAAGTATCAATTCTTCGAACGATTACAATTTTCAAATACTACACATCCGAAATCGTTCTAAATAAAATGGCGCCGTTGTCGGGGATAGTACGCTAATTGTTCGTATTTTGAAATTTGAGTTGAAAAGTTTGTTCCAATACAATTTTTAGATCAAAATTCGCGCAAACACTAATACGAGTTGTTGTGATTTGTGCGAGAAAATCTGGAATCATTGGAGCTGTGAAATTTTTTTTCAGATAATTCCATAGAGCTCCTGAGGTGAACAGGAACAGTAACTGAAAATTTAGTGCAGTGATCAAACTTTTCCACCGCGATTCCGCGGTTTAAGGAGCTAATTGAGGCGGTTCCGCCGCGCAATTAAAGTTTCATTGCACAAAATTTCCTCTGGTAACTTCTAACTTTCTTATCTCTCCACACATCTGCTCCAATTAACATTTTGTGCAGGTTTCTTTGCAAAAATCGCAGCACCGCGCAAAAAGCAAAATTAAATTGTGCTTGTTTTTATATTTTGGTTGTTTGCATAACTAATACGGACATTAAGGGGCAAAGACCAAATCCAGATTAGGTAGGGAGTTCATTACCCTTCCTAAGCCCCGAAAACCACAAAACTTGCATCCGCATTGACCCACATTAACTAAAAAAGATCTAGAGATGACTCTAAGGAACGTCGCGCTCACTTAGGACAGAAGAAGGACGTGGGTAATTCATTGCTTATCCGCGTTTCTCTTGTGGTGTCTAGGCAAGTATGTCGAAGGCTAGTGGTTACTTAATTAGGCCCACTACTTACGTAGTGGAGAACCTCCCATTTACCTGGTACTTACCTGGCCACAGGAGAGACAAAGAGGCTGTGGAGGATTTATCCTGCGTCTCGTATTTTGGCAGTTAGGAGCGGTCTAGAGATCTGACCCAGGCGACCCCTAGAATTAGGGTTTTGTGTGTTGCATTTGTTGTGTTGCATTATATTTTCAAAAATCCGTCCAATTTTCAAAACAAACGCCGCATTCATTCATTCATTTCACCCCTAATTATAAAATCACGCAGCCACTTGTACTAACCCTTTTTAGTACAAGATAGGCTGGACACGGGATTCTAGTACCCGTTAAGTCCGTGTTTCCTTGATCGACCCAAAAGTCGGTATTTCTACATTTACCCTTTCTTTATCCACCACCACACCCACAACGATGGATCCACCTCCATCGAACTTCTTTTCCACTACTCTGCCACCGTCCGTTGGTGCGCAGAATCCACCTCGCATCTCTCTCCAAGAGAGGTGCTATCGTACACGAGGTCCTCTTTCCACCTGTCTTTCCATTCCACCAGCCAACGGGGAAAATTTTCAAATAAAACCCCAATACATCAACCTTCTACCAAAATTTCACGGTCTCGAGTCTGAAGACGCATATGCATTTATCACCAAATTTGAAAATGTATGCGCAATGATGGGTACCTCACAGCTGTCTGTGGATGCTATGCGTCTTCGTCTTCTCCCATTCACCTTGTGCGATATAGCCGAGAAGTGGCTGTATAACACTCCCGCACATTCCATCTCAAATTGAGAAGAATTCGTTAAAGCATTCCTTAAGAAATTTTACCCACATCACAAAACAGCTCGAGTCCGTAGCGAAATCTATCAATTCACCCAGCTTCCAAATGAAACATTTTCAAAATGTCTTGAACACTTCAAGGATCTGTTAGTTCAATGTCCTCATCACGGAATCCCTAGATGGGAACTGTGCCGAATCATTTATGAGGGCATTAATACTAACACAAGACAGACCCTTGAATCCATGTGTCAAGGCAACTTCATGAACAAAGATGATGGGGAAGCCTGGAAATTCCTAGAAGATTTTGCTGAAAAATCTTTATAGTGGGAGGGTGTGATTCAATCGTCAAGGGATGAAAATGATATTTCAATAGGAATTAGAGCTGAAATTTCTGCTTTACACAAGAAATTTAACGCTATGGAAAACAAATTTTTAGCTGCCGCCCTAAGTCAAATGTCACTCTCCAAAACTGTATGTGGATGTTGTTCTGATCCTTCTCAGTTGACGGAAGAATGTCCGTTTCAAGGTCATGAGCATACCAATGCCGCATTTTAAAGACCTAGAAACGATCCATTTTCTTCCACATATAATCAGGGTTGGAGGAATCACCCAAATTTTTCTTGGAACCAATCACAATCTCAAAACACGGTTCCAAACACTGATCATTTCCAAAGGGTCCCTCCACCACAACAGCAACCACCACTTTCATTGAGTCAGCACCCCTTCCAATCACAAAACTTCCAAAATCCGGTCAACACACCTGCACTGTCTAGTCCTTTACAGTTGACCGGGACTGATGAATCCTCTTCATTTGCACAATACATGAATTTGGTCTTAACAAATATCATGCAAGTTTCGGCTGAAATGAAGTCTTATGTCGATAAAATTGAGAAAAACTCTGCGTCCCAAAGAGAGAGTATTAAATCAATGGAAGAAGAAATTGCACGATTAAAAGCCGAAATGAGTGCAAGAGAGAAAGCGAAACTTCCAGCTCAACCTTTAACCAATCCTGGCTATTCACATTATGTGGATGCAATCACGTTGAGATCTGGAAGAGTGCTTGACACTCACGTTGGGGAAGAGTTTGATGACACTGATAAATCAATCAATAACACCCCGGCTGAGACCTTTCCTTCCACTTCTACTTTTAATTCTGACCCCAGTTCTTCTACCCCACCACCTTCTTCCGAGCCTATTCTTCGTTTCCCAAAAGGCTCGCCACTTCAGCCCACATTTTCTACTCCTCCACGGACGATCCCCACTTCTATTCTTGGATTAGGTCCACACACACTTCCTTCTCCTATGATGGACCCAGCGCTTATTGCTAAAGCACCTTATCCTAATCGGTTAAGGGCTAACACATCGAGTCCACATGTGGAGAAGATTATGGACATTTTAAAGAAAGTTAACATCAACATCCCTCTCCTAGATGCCATCCAACAAGTTCCGTCCTATGCGAAAACTCTTAAGAACTTGTGCACTAGGAAGAAGAAGACTCAAGTGCCCAAGAAGATTTTCATGGCAAAGACTGTAGACACAGCTTTCCCCCAACAATTACCGAGGAAACGTAAGGATCCTGGATATCCTACTATTTCCATTTCTATTGGGGAAAAACACATTAACCGTGCTCTACTAGACCTTGGCGCTAGTGTTAACTTGCTTCCTTTCTCAGTCTATGAGCAGTTAGGGATCGGAGAGTTGAAGCCAACCCATTGCACTCTCCAGATGGCTGACCGATCAATCACCAAACCTAGGGGTGAACTGGAGGATGTGTTAATAAAAATCGGGGAATTTATCTTCCCTGTGGAATTTATTGTAATTGATACATAGCCTGTAGGGAACCCACGGAACCAAATTCCGGAGATTTTAGGTCGCCCCTTTTTGGCCACTTCCAATGCTATTATCAACTGTCGTAACGGTTCTATGACCCTATCCTTCGGGAATAGGTCAATAGAGCTGAACATTTACAAGTTGGGAAGTGTACCCTCCGAACCTACTGCTCAGGTCTATTCTGTCGACTTAATGGATGTCGATAGCAGCGAATTTGATGATCCTCCTGATATCGATCTTGACTCTTTTCATACGTTATTGTTTGACCCAACTATGTATCATACACATACGGACTCTTCCACCGAGATGTCCGGATCAACGATTAACACTGATTATGAACTATTTTTAGAGTCTGAAGATCACCGCGCACTTTGTGATGACATTATTCATCGGGGTATTAATAGAACTTTTGAGGAGGTCTTCACTGATGAACTCGCATTTTTGAATGAGAAGGGTGTTGAGATGAATCATGTCCCAATCAATGAAATTGAATTTCCACCCCTTCTTCTGGACTGTAAAAAGAATGCGAGTAAGCCATCACAATCACTGCATCGTCTCTCCAAAATGAGACGCACACACATTCTATTCCACCACATACCCTTTCCCCACTTCTTCTTCCACCAACCCGAGAACTGCATTGATAAAATTTTCGAATGGTTGGTGTTAACTTTCGGTCTTTGCAAAGCTTGGAATCGACCACTGATTTTTGACCCCCTCTTGTGATTTTCAAAGATTAGCATTGCATAACTCAAGTTTAGGGGGGTATATTTTCTGGCTCTTGAAAAGAAAATTTCTACACAAAATTATGAGCCAAGAATAAGTTTGGGGGAGGTTCTTAACGTAAATATTTTGCCCCCACTAATAAATTCCTCCCAAGCTTACAGGTTTTTCGAGATTTAGCAGATGGAAACAATGAGGACACTGTTGAAAACAAGTTTGGGGGGGTTTGTGCTTATTTTTGCATCATTTGCATATCATTTGCATAAGCACAAAACATTTCTTTTAAAACCCTATAAAAATTTAAAAAATTCCAAAATCCAAAAGATTTAAAATTTTCAAAATATAAAAAAATTTTAACATTTAAACATTTTTTGTACATAAATAAGATAATAAAAGTTTAGATAGTGAAAAATTACATCCATGAGATTAGAAAAATTTAAGAAAACCAAGAAAATTAGAAGTTTCCGTATACGAACTAATAATAAGTAGTTATGAGCCGTTGTCCCAAGGGTTGGTAAGATGAAGGAAGACACTAATCTGAGGATAAAAATAAGTCTGAAAAATAGTTTCTATTGTGGAAAGACAAACATTTTGAACGTTGATACCCTGCTATTCGCACTTACACACGTCTTAAAGCATGGGAAATAAAAAAAATATAGCGAGGGTGCCTCTTCACCTTGAAATGCTCTTGTCTTAAAGCCAAAAGTATGAAGGAAATAAAAAAAAATGAAGAAAATATAAAGTGGTGAGAGAAATGAACACTGGTTTTGTTATCGCCACGGCAGCAATAAAAAAATATAGCGAGTGTGCCTCTTCACCTAGTGCCCTAAGGCCAACTGGTCTGGGAGTCACTGCTAAGCCTTAGGTGGTGCAAGACGAGGAAAATATACCAACTAAGCAAGCACATGAGTAATCGGTCGGTTAGTACCTCAAGAATTATTAACGGTCGCTTGAAAGTGTGTGAGCAATCTCATCTAAATATTCATTAATTAAAAAGTACTGAGGTTGATGGGCAAGAGTATGATAGCTTGAATTGAATTCTCCGGGTGTAGGGATGTCTTTACACACACGCAGGGTTATATGATCGATGTTTGGATGAAAGATAGGAATGAAGAATAAGGCGATGTTTTATTGAGATGGGCGTGATTTCTAACATCTTTTCATGACTATTAAGATAGGGCTCATGACAATCGAAATGATAGCTTAGTTGGAAACCCTAATTTTCGAAGCTTTTCTTTTAGAATTCTTTTCTTTAAATGTAATATTCATGATCTTCCTTTTTATTATTGGATTTTGTGGGTGCAATCCGCTGAAAACCCTCAGGAGACAACACTCCTCCTACTAGGGACACCTAGAGATTTAAAGGCTTGTTGCACGTGCTCAGTGCAATCGTGTTGCCTACGAAAGTGTGCTAGTTAGTTTTTTCCCTTTCTTTATTTTCTCCTTCTTTTTAATAAACAGTTCGCTCGAGACGATCAAAAATAAGTTTGGGGGAATTTGATCAGTCGAAAATACTGAATTTTTAACACGGCAATTTCCCTATCTTTTGCACTCATCTAGAAGTGTTCGGCATTCATATTAAACATATTAGCAAATCAGTCGTTAAATATCAGATTGCATGTGTTAGACTCTATAACCGGCACTATAAAGGAAATTGACCGCATTTCATGGCATCGCATCATCCCTATATTGCGCAACACTTGTCTTGAGAAATTGTGCAGGAACAAAGCCAAAATTTACATGTTGCTGATCAAACATTACGCCAACTCAAAGGTGTGAGATCTGGTAGCAATCTAGAAGGAGTTACAATATTCAACATATCATAAAAAGCCCCAAACATCATCCCAAAGAAGCTGCAGAGAGCCCAAGCCCTAATGGCCCATAAAGAGCCGCGGATCCGCGGCAGGAGCCTGCTTGCGCCGCGGATCCGCGGCGGTTCCAAGGCTTCAGCTCCCCATTTTCAGTGCAAAATTCATCTCGCAGGGCCCACATTACTTTCATATACTTCAAACTCTAGAAAACCATCGAAGCTTCTGCCAGATCAGCAAAAATCATTAAGCAACCTAATCTTGATTAAGCTAATCAAGCTCCTAACAAACTATTTCTAGAAGCTTCTCCTCAACAAACTTTTGGAGGAAATTCAAATTTCCTCAACAAACTTTTGGAAGGAAACTTAAAATTCAAATCCTTGATCTAGGGTTTTGGAAGTCTATAAATAGGAGCCAAGATCTAGCGTTAAGGTTTCTTCTTCAATCTTCATCTCTCTCATCTTCTTCCACATGTTGAGTGACACGACTTGTGCGAAACCCTAACCCTAATTCCAATCCAAATTCAAGATCCCGAGTACCAAATCAAGCGAGAAGCCTTCAACCTTTTATGAGCCGAGCCGATCTTCAATCGAGCAGGTGATCCAAGCCGATCCACGACTCACGGAAACGAGCGAAGCTGTCACGACCCGAAAGTACGGAACATGACCGGCACTTAGACTACGAAACGTCTCGAGGCGTATGTAATCTAAGTAAGCCGAAAACCCAGAATTCCAAACCAAGAACAGTAGTAGAGTGAAGGAAAACCAATTTAAATCAAGTAGTTTTAATAGCATAAGCCGAATTATGAGTTTTTAAAAACATCAAATATTTCCTGAAAATTTCGGTGGAGTCTCTTTTGTAAATACTGGCCCCGAAACGGGATACAACATGAATAGTATATGAAATCAATAAAAAGGCATCCCTAAGCGGGAGCTAGCTCTTCGTCAATCGACGGTCACAACCACGCAAGCAATATAATATATAACGCCAAGGGCGAGGATCAAAACTCAAAAGGAAACTCAAAACAGCAAGAAATCCATAGAAATACAACGCGCGATTCTAAGGTCGAAAGAATAAACAACACTGGTCTCTATCTCAATAAATACATGTTTGGTTGATGGAACTTCTAGATACAACAGAATAATAATCTACAAAGTATAATGATCGGTACGATACAAATAAACCCACCTACTAGCAAGTCACCCGAAAAGAAGCAGTGCCAGCAAAGCCGTAAAGAAACCTATACGGCAAAACCTGCAAGAAACTGTGGCACAACGGGGGTGAGTTACCAACTCGTGAGTAGAAAAAAAACATCTACGAACAGAAATCGCATGAACAACGCAATCCTAGTTCAACGATCATAATATATCCTCAACTATATATAATCAGCAGCCTATAACAATGGCTAGAGTAAATGTTTAACCCAAGGGTAATCCCATGTGCCCGTGTTATTGCCTCAGGTAGCAATATATCATATGGATGATGTATGAATGTATGAAACAGAATGCATGTACTGAAGAAAACTGCTTTCATAAATTATTGAGATTTCTGTATCCTTTTTTAAAAACAAGGTATCATAAATGAAATCAGCATAAACAGTGCCTAGCATCGACACAAAACAAATATCTTGATATCTCTGTGTCGCAATCTCTGTACCTCAATATCTCAAATATCTCTGTATGTATCAATCTCACTATCTAGGGCGCCGTCAGTCCAGACCGGCCCCTACCATCAATCTCAACACCACGACGGTATCCTCCGGATATCCGACGCGTCGGGTAATATCACCGATAGGTAGTGCTCCCCTGCCAGGCTCAACGCCAACAACACGACCTTCCTGCTCCGGGGTACCTTACCGGGTCCACCATGTACCCGGAACGGTTCATCCGTCTCCTCGAATCGGGTCTCAAAATCCATCAGCAAACTCATGGTGGACGACTCATACATCATGGGAAAACCGCGCTTTTCATTTAAAAAGGAAAGAGAAGAAGTTTGTATAAGTTTTGCGGTTTTCCTCCAAATCCAGAAAATCTCATGGAAATCCGAACCCAAAACCTTAATAGCACGTAAAATAGTGAATATATGCGTGAGAATCCATGAATGCGGCATAACAATGAATAACAGTATGCATGAAGTGACAAGTAATAACTACAATGTCTACACTGGCATATAAGGCAAGTACACTAATATCATGTCAAAACTATTATCTAACAAGCTAAGTGAAGCAATAATATTCTCTAAGTGTACGTGACATGGCAATTACCGATGAAGATGTGTGTGAGCCGGCATGTAAGTGTACGTGGTACATACGCGTCATCGGTAATGGTGCTGGTGTCCTAACAGCATGATATCAATAATGGAATATGAATCACAATAAGTATGCGATGCGAAGCAACAAAAATAATGAGCGGGAGCTAAATACTAGACACAAAGATAACAAATCTATACTTAATGTAAATCTAGTCTAACAACTACACTAAACTAAAGGGCTAAGCTAACTGGCTACTGAAGGTAAGGAAACCGCCTAACCTCTGAGTCGATACATATACCTACATGTATATGTTAGTCGGTGATCCTGCCTCAACAATATCAAATCCGATACCATATCTATAATCAGACATTCCCAAGTCAAGAGTGCGGATCAAACATCAATATATAGCTCGTACGTAATCCGTCGTACGGCATCCCAAATCTGGGTACGGGTCAATATCACATTCATCACACTATTCATCTGGTATCCCCTTTATCAAAGATCATAATCCGGGTACTGATCTATATCTAGTGCAATACTGATACCACCTATGTATGCATGCACGCGTATGAAACACTACGTCAAAGGACCCGCTACAACGTTATGTCGTATCTCAAATACGAACCCTGCCAAATCTCCGATCTCACGGCCTCAAATCAAATCTCATCGACTCATCTCAAATCCCAAGTATTATCCTCAAATCCAGTATATGAACACATAGTCCCATACCCATGTGAACACATAAATACATATCCCCGTAAGCACAAATGAAAGAAGAATGTATGCAAGTATGGGTGTGTGTGTATGTGTGGTGCAACCACTACTCTAGGGTTTCGCAACACTAAACCTATCCAATCACACCTAAAATCTATCTTTATCATCAATAACCTCAACAATAAACAATCAATATATATGTGTGTATACGTATTCGTATACATCACCATGAACTGCGGGGGTGCTATACGCCATCCACCCGACTTCTCCCCGTAGATATAAATCTACTCACCTGGCCCTCGCTCGCCGTTGCCGACGTCGCCACGTGCTTGCTTGTCATCTCGAAGTCCACATGGGGTACCTACATATCATAATACACCGTATCGCATTAAAATCAAATTCGAAATCGAAACGGCATACGAAAATCAAATCGGCACGCGTATCACGCATAGGTCAAAACCTATCGCCTACGCATGCAAGAATTGTCAAACCAACCCTCGATGTCGATGTACGAACGTAAAACCATCGAGAAAAACCCAAACACTCTCATTTTCGCATTCACGAACACTAATTATAATATAAAATAGGTTAAAATTCACAAAAACCCCAAATTCACCTTAAAAGTCATTTTTCCGAAATCTAGCAAGCAAAAATTACCCGTTTTAGTACAAAACACGACGTTTAAACAAATCTAGCGGCCATAATACTTATTAAATATCTTAAATAAGTCATAAAAACAATTTCCATAATTTAATCCCAATAAATTTCATTAACCCCAAAATTCTAGTTTACAATATACCCAAATTTTAACAATTTTATAGCAAAAATGCACAAACAACAATTTAGCTTGGATTTTCATAAACTAAAAGCATTAAACCACTCAATATAATATTTATGATATGATGAAACCCTAACCATATTTTTAATCTCTCATTTTGAATTAAAACTAAAAACCTAGTTTGCAATATTATGCAAATTGGACCATTTTTAAAATAACAATTGTAATATAGCAACTCGATTAGATTTTAGCCTGTCATAACATATTAATCTACCCATCACAACCATAATCCTATGATAGAAACCCTAATTTAATCTAAACCCTTTTCTAGAAATTTCATTAAACAAGCAATAACACTAAATTAACACTTTAAAATTCTAAATTAGCATAGTTAAACTACAAATTAGCTAAAAATTTAAGATTTTACCTCACAAGCTTAGAACCCTAGCTTGCTCTTAACCTCCAAAGATGTCTCCTTTCATCAAGTTGTAAACAAATTTGGGTGTGTGAAGGAGTAGAATAGGGATTTGCTTTGAATTATTGAAGGAATTTTTGGATTTTTAATGGATTTTGTTGGATTTTTTTGATGATAATGAAGTGAAAAGAGAAGGAACAATAATGGAGGGGGGGATGGCTGCTCTCGGTAGTAGGGAGGAGTGGGGAGAGGTGTGGGAGTTGGGGAAAATTCACACAAAGTCAAAGACATCCATTGCTCAAGTATACTTAATCAAATTAATATATTTTATATCATTTCTCAAAGCATATCTTCACATGAGTTGAAGAAAATTGGAGGGGAGGAAAAGTGGGCTGTTTTTGCGTGTGGGGACGGCCATGATGAAGTGGGGATGAGTGTGAGAGATTTTACAAAGAATTTCTATGCAAAAAGACCCTCCACAAGCTCAAAATTGCAAGTTTTAGCTTAAAATAATTATATTTTTGTTTTCCATAATAAAAACCAATTAAAACTTGAAATAAAATACTAAAAAAATATATTACAAGTAGATTTTAATTAACATGATTTTAAAGATTAAAATTAGCCCATTTAAATTTGTATTTATTGCTAATTTAATATATTTTCTTATCGGCTTAAAATAATATTAAAATAATTAAATTCGGAAATTTTTTCAGAAAACCAGAAATTTTACCAGTGGCTCAATAAACAATAAACACTAGCAATTTCATAGCTAGAATATGTATTTTTAATTTTATAATAAAAATATTTATATTTTGACTTTTTACAGAAACCCTCCTTATTTTACCGATTATTTCGAAATTTCACCGAAACGATTTTCAAAACGTTACAGAGGCCAAATCGACGATCGAGTTCTTCTTCTTGTAGTTATTGAGCGATTGTAACGAAATTGTTGATTAATTGTTAGGATATGTGCGTGTTCAAGTTTAGTTTAAATACCGCAATCTAAAACGGTTTCGCTTGTAGCTAGCCGGTTGAGTACGGGTCGTCCGCAGGGAGATGGGAGTCTTTTTCAAAGTGTTTTAACGAGTTAAGTCCGGTTGTTCAGATTTTGTTGTGGTTATCTAAGTGTTAAGTTGATATTTAAAGAGAGCTTGTTAGGGTGAGGATTAGGTTAGTTTGAGTTAGGAGTCTCCACATCTTTAGTTGCCCCACTTAATATCGGTGTTACGGTAATCGGCAACAACGGGGATTAGCACGACTAGGAAGGTACTTGCGAGTATAAGCTAGGCTTTCCAGCGCATAGTCCTTCCTTTTGGTGCTTGTCCGTCCGTTCTTGGCTCTTATCCATAACCTCCGGTTAATTCAACCACAACCGGTCTCACTACGGAATCACCGCTATCATGTAGGATAGGGTGCCGTAAGGAGCGGATTGTGGTTCAATTAACGGGAGTTGATTTAAGTTGTTGGGCAAGGAAAGAGTGAGAGAGATTTCCTTCTCTCAAACTTCCCTTTTCCTACCCTAACAAGTATAGAACTACTCACACTTCATAATACGGAAATATAAAACAAACAAAAGAGGAAGATAGAAAGAAGGAGACTAGAAGAATACGACTAACTATTTGCGACCTCACCTTGGCGAGGATCAAGCGTAAGTATCATTGTCGTATGTAAGGATAAAGAAAAAGAGAGAAGAAAGAAATAGCAAGAAAATAACAACAACTACTTAACAATTAAAATTACAACATGTTACAACAAGTAAATAAAGGGACAAGCATGATAATAAAAATGGTCTTCTTTATTCATCACTCTTCACTCAAAAGCTCACTACAAGTTTTAATGGAGAAGAGGTGAGAAGAGGAAGAAGAACAACACTACAACTGGGCAAAATGAAAATACAAGAATGGACCCTTTCCTTCACAAAGTTCTGGGCTATTTATAGGCCAGAGAATGAAACCCTAGGGCAACCACCAGACCACACATGCAATGACCAAAATACCCCTGAAAACTTTTTGCCTGCCGCCACTATACGGCCGCGGATCCGCGGCCTGGACCCCACTTTGGACGCGGATCCGCGGCCGTTTAGTTGAGTTGGGCCCCCAAATTTGCTGTGTCTCCCTGGTTTGATGTGTACATTTTTCTGGTATGTGTATTTTTTCATAATCCCTTCACGAATTTTCCAGAATTTCTGTTGAGCGAAAGGTGGACTTTTTGTCAAGATTTTGTCATGATTGCCTCGATCTCCGCGTAGATTTCTTGGAAGTTGTTGTTGCCATTGAGCCTTGTGCATGAAGGTGACATTGATTTGACATTTTGTCTTCCTAAACTGGTATCTGGCAACATACGGATGACGAGCGGAGACCGTGTTTTATCTGTGATTGGCAGGAACCCGGATTTTGTCGTGTTTTCCATGAATTTCACCGTTTTAGAACCGAGAACCTGTATCCTGCAATTGACTAACAAACACGGCTCAAGAGTATCTACGGATATGCAATGTGATAAAAATTGGGCGGTATGAAAATGCAAAAATCTGATATGAACAAATAGCCCCAAACTTATCATTTGCTCGTCCCGAGCAAAGCCCATTTATTCACAAAAATTGTCCTAACCTCACTTTCGCAGGGAACGCGATTGCACTGAGCATGTGCAACAAGCCGTTTAACCTCTAGGTGTCCCTAGTAGGAGGAGTGTTGTCTCCTGAGGGTTTTCAGCGGATACTACCCACAAAATCCGGTCAAGTTGGTTTTGTAAAATAACTAAGCTTCAAACCCTAAAGTTTTGTTTTAGAAAATAACAATTCTATAATCCTAAGTCTAGACCATCGAACCTTTATTTTTCACACCTCGCTTCTTATCTAACTACAGATTTTATATGTCTTTACGTGCAGTGCGTATAGTGTCGTTAAGTTCCAGTAAGGTTTCAACTTCAGAATTTCTATCTTCCTTAACAGGAAACTAAGTCGTATTTTTCACTCCACCTTTTTCTTGTTTTCATTTCATACACACCTCTGTGAACGTGCAATAGTCTTTATCAAAGAGTAAAACCTTCATATCTCCGTTAAAATTTTTTTTTTAAAAACCTGTCTTTTATCAAGATTATTCTCACAGAAAGAACCGTTAGGAATTTTAACTCGGAGAGAACACTTGCTTGACTTTGTTTTAAACTGGACTTTCTAGGCTTCTTAGCGAGCTTTGGGCCAATGCACCCAAACCAGTTGGTTTTAGGGCATTAGGTGTAGAAACACCCCAGCGGACTTAATTACTCAAGTTACCTAGGTCCAAAAACAAAAGACGGATTGGCGTGAAAATCAGATGATTTAATATGAACGGAGATATAACCGGCAGTTCAAATATTTTTTTTTGGATAAAAGACGTGTCTAATGGGTTTGGTGTGTAATCATTCCAATCAAGTTTTAGATGGGTTATTTTTCAGACTTAGCTCCAATTACGGCATCAATAACATTCCTTCATATTCGCTTTACTTCATAAACTATTCTTGACATTACTTATTTCAGAACAAACCTATTTGATCCTCAGAAAATCATTTATCTGTTTAAAAGTTTAAACATGAAAGACTTGTCATCTAATTCCCAAAATCTTACGACGCGTGTAGTGTGATGTAAAGACGTATATCAGCTATAGTTAACTTCAAAGGAGAGTTATCTTTTAGGTTTTCAAAATCCAAACATAAGATTTAGTTATTCCTATTTTTTTAAACAAAAACCGTCGAAATGTTGAATCAAAGTTCTTCCACAAGCTAACTTGACAAAAAAGTTTTTATATTTTTTAGAAAATTTTCCGATTTTTATGGATTTTATGGATTTTTATGCAGATGCAAAATATACATATGAATGCGAAGGTAAGAAATGCGTACCGAGCGTACCCCCAAACTTAAACTGGACAGTGCCCTCACTGTCGTGGCATGAAGAGAGCAGTTGGAAGGTTCAAAATTGTCGGTTAGTGATACACAATTTTTATTTGTTTTTGTTTATAAAGGAAAGAAAAAGAATATACACACATATATGCAAAATGGTTTGTACATACCCCCAAACTTATTTGGAACAGTGTCCACCGTTCTTGGCTGGATAACCGAAGTTTGGAGGTAGGCAGAGGAAGATCATTCAGGGTAAACCGGCTCCTGTAAGAACAGGAGCTCCTCTGTTGGTTCGGCGCTAAGGTACGGTTTGCATCGGTGTCCATTTACCTTGAAGAGTGTACCGTCCTTTGGATTTTCCAAATCCACAGCGCCTTGTGGATACACATTCCGCACAAAATACGGCCCTTTCCAGCGAGATCGGAGCTTTCCTGGATGAAAATGAAGTCGGGTGTCGTAAAGAAGTACCTGTTGACCAGATACGAAGATTTTGCGCAAAAGGTGTTTGTCATGAAACACCTTCGTTCGATTCTTAACGACAACCGTGTTGTCGTAAGCCTCATCCCTAAGCTCGCTCAGTTCGTTCAGCTGCAGCTTCCGATGGCTGCCCGCGTCCTCAAGAGATAGATTCAGCTCCTTAATCGCCCAAAATGCACGATGCTCGATTTCGACAGGAAGGTGGCAGGCTTTTCCGTACACAAGCCGATAGGGAGACATGCCAAGGTCGGTCTTATAAGTAGTTCTAAATGCCCAAAGGGCATCAGTGAGTTTTAGAGACCAATCCTTACGGTTCTTGGAAACCGTCTTCTCCAATATCTGCTTGATTTGCCGATTTGAAACTTCGGCCTCCCCGCAGGTTTGGGGGTGGTAGGGCGTAGAAAGCTTATGATTGATGGAATACTTCCGCATCAAGGCCTCGAAAGTCCTATTGCAGAAATGACTTCCATTGTCGCTAATGATCGCTCGGGGGTGCCCAAACCGTGAGAAAATGTTTTCTTTAAGGAACCTAACGACAACCTTGTTGTCGTTAGTCCGGCTGGGCACAGCCTCGACCCATTTAGAGACGTAATCAACAGCTAGAAGAATGTACAAGTTCCCAAAAGAGTTGGGGAACGGCCCCATGAAGTCTATCCCCCAAACATCGAAAATCTCCACAACCAAGATCGGTTGGAGCGGTATCTCGTTTCTCCGGGATATCCGGCCCATGTGTTGGCACCGGGAGCAAGTCTTGAAATATTCGTGAGCGTCTTTGAAAAGTTGTGGCCAGTAGAAACCACATTGCAAGATCTTCTCTGCTGTCTTTCTGGGCCCAAAATGCCCGCCACACGCTTGATCGTGGCAAAATGACAGCACACTCTTGAATTCCTCATCAGGGACACACCGACGAATAATCTGGTCGGGACAGTACTTGAACAAGTAGGGTTCGTCCCAGTAAAAGTGTTTTACTTGGGATAAGAAGCGAAGTCTGTCCTGACTCGACCATTCGGTCGGTAGTAATCCCGTGGCCAGATAGTTCACAATATCTGCGAACCAGGGTTCGCACGATACTGTCAAGAGTTGTTCATCCGGAAAAACGTCATTAATCGGAATTGGAAGTGAAGGCGAAGAAGGAAGTCGTGATAGATGGTCGGCAACTACGTTTTCACATCCTCGTTTGTCCTTAATGACAAGGTCAAACTCTTGAAGCAAGAGGATCCAACGTATTAACCGAGACTTGGCATCTTTCTTCGCAAAAAGATGGCGCAGAGCTGAATGGTCCGTGTAGACAATGACTGGAAAGCCGATTAGGTAGGGCCTGAACTTTTCTAAAGCAAATACAACAGCTAAGAATTCCTTCTCAGTTGTTGTATAGTTCAGTTGGGCGTCGTTCAGGGTCCGGCTCGCGTAATAGATTACGTGCGGCATCTTGTTGATGTGCTGTCCAAGGACAGCACCGATGGCAAAGTCGGATGCATCGCACATAATCTCGAATGGGTGCGTCCAGTCAGGAGAAGAGAGAACGGGAGCAGAAGTGAGTGAGCGTTTCAGTGACTCGAATGCAGTCACACAGCTCGAGTCGAAGTCGAAAGGCGTGTCCTTGGCCAGCAAAAGCATCAAGGGCCTAGCAATCTTGCTAAAGTCCTTGATAAACCGTCTATAGAAACCGGCATGGCCAAGGAAGGCTCGGATATCTCTGACGCATCGGGGAGGAGGCAGATTGGAAATGACCTCAATCTTTGCTCTGTCAACCTCTATGCCATTTTGCGAGATGATATGTCCTAAGACAATACCTTCGCGCACCATGAAGTGGCATTTCTCCCAGTTCAATGTGAGATTCTTGTCCTTACATCGGGTAAGGACAGCGTCAAGATGCAGCAAACACTCGTCAAAGGAGTCGCCGAAGATGGAGAAGTCATCCATGAAAATCTCCAGAAATTTCTCCACCATGTCTGAGAAAATTCCCATCATACACCGCTGGAAGGTAGCGGGCGCATTGCATAACCCAAAGGGCATGCGTCGATATGCAAACGTGCTGAAAGGACAAGTGAAAGTGGTCTTGTCCTGGTCTTTTTCGGCGATGGGAATTTGATTATAGCCAGAGTAGCCATCAAGAAAATAATAGTACTCATGTCCGGCCAATCGTTCCAGCATCTGGTCAATGAAAGGTAGCGGAAAGTGGTCTTTCCGCGTTGCGGCGTTGAGTTTTCTGTAATCAATGCAAACTCGCCACCCAGTTTGGGTGCGAGTAGGGATTAACTCATTCGCCTCGTTGGTTATGACCGTGATGCCCGACTTTTTGGGGACAACGTGAATGGGGCTAACCCACTGGCTATCAGAGATAGGGTAAATGATACCACTATCTAGACATTTGACGATCTCCTTCTTCACAGCCTCCTTCATGACTGGATTAAGACGTCTTTGTGGATCCCAGGCTGGTTTGGCATCATCCATCAGATGAATGTGATGCTCAATGATCAGGGGACTAATCCCCTTGATGTCCGCCATGGACCAGCCAAAAGCTTGCCTGTTGCCGTGCAAGACCGCGAGAAGGGCTTTCTCTTGCTCGGGAGCTAGAGAAGCCGAAATGATGACAGGGAGGGTCTCGTTCTCACCTAAGTAAGCATACTTAAGGTGAGACGGCAACGGCTTGAGTTCGAGTGTCGGAGGTGAAATGATGGAAGGCAAGACTGGTGCAAAGGTCTCGAACTAAAAGGATTCCAGCAAAGGTTCAAAACGAGTGTAGGCAACCGAGTCGGATGGTTCAGGTAACTCATCCGGAAAGTCGAAAGATTCGAACTCGGGTTGTGCGCAGCTAAGATCGTTCGAGAATGTGAAACACTCGTATTCGTTATCGGGCGCAGAAACAGCAGCAGGTTCGAAGAGAAACGCACTAGTGGCGTCAAGATTATCGTGGTCAAACAAAAACTCCTCGAATTCACACTCTTCTGGTGTGATCTCCTGGATCGAGCAGACGTCCAGTATATGAGCATTAGGTTCGGCGGGCTGATTCCCTAACCTAAAAATGTTGAGTTCAATCGTCATATTTCCAAAAGAGAGGTTCATCGAACCGTTGCGACAATTGATCACAGCATTTGAGGTTGCGAGAAATGGGCGACCGAGTATCACCGGAATTTGATTCCGGGGGTTAGCTACAGGCTGTGTATCTAATACAATGAAGTCAACGGGGAATATGAAGTCCCCGACTCTTATCAACACATCCTCTAGCTCACCCCTAGGGTGGGTGATCGATCAGTCGGCCATTTGGAGAGTGCAGTGTGTGGGTTTCAACTCTCCGACGCCTAATTGCTCGTATACTGAATACGGAAGCAAGTTAACACTGGCACCAAGATCTAATAGTGCGCGGTTGATGTTCTTATCCCCAATGGTAATTGAAATCGTAGGACAGCCAGGGTCCTTCCGTTTTTGTCGTAAAGATTGGGTAAGGGCATCACTCACAGCACTAGCCAAGAAAACTTTCTTGGGTACCTGAGACTTCCTCTTTTTCGTGCACAAGTCTTTTAAGATTTTCGCGTAAGACGGGACTTGTTGGACAGCATCTAAAAGAGGAATGTTAATGTTAACTTGCTTGAATAACTCCAAAATCTTCTCCATTTGAGGATATTGTTTATTAGACCTCAACCGGTTTGGAAATGGAACATTTTGAAAATTGGTTGAGTCTAATGCTGGAGGAGGAGATTTTGGAGTTGGAACGGATCCCAGAATAGGTGTTTTCGTGGAGTGAGAAGTGGGTCCGTTCAGAGCAGAAGAAGAGGAAGGAGAGCCTGTTGAAGAACGGAGAATAGGCTCGGAAGGCGAAGAAGAAGAAGGAGAAGAAGAAGAAGAAGCGGCGGCCAGGGTGTCATCGTTGATTTGCTTGCCAATGTTGTTTTGCAGCATCCTTCCCGATCTCAGCGTAGTCACGGCACTCACATTATTGTTTTGTTGTTCAAGAGCAACATGTGCATTATGTGGGTGACCGGGATTTGGCAGTGGCTGGGACGGAAGCTTCCCCTTCTCTCGCTCGCTCAAGGCCGCGTTCAGCTGTGCAATCTGGGCCTCGATGGTTTTGATGCTCTGCCCGTGTGCGGCGGTGTGTTGCACTAAAGATTGGATCGAAGACTGGATGTTGGCGGTGGATTGAGTCGATTGTTTAACAAACGCCTCCAGACTTCGCTCGAGCGAGGAAACCTTATCAGTGTTTGGCGGAACAAAGTTGTTATTTGGTGGAAAAGAATTGTTTGGTGCAAAATTGTTCGTCTGGTTTTGGTAAGGTTGGGGTTGGAAGGGCTGCTGATACTGAGTTTGTTGTTGCGCTTGTTGTTGCGGTGGAGGGGCCCTTTGGAAATTGTTGCCCTGGAATTGATTCTGATTCTGATTCCAGGCGAAATTGGGGTGGTTCCTCCAACCGGGATTGTAGGTGGAAGAGTATGGATCATTCCCCGGTCTTTGCTGGAAGGAAGCATTAACCTGATCCTGTCCTTGCGAAGGTGGATTGTAAGGACACTCTTCGGTCAAGTGGGAAGGATCAGAACAACAAGCGCAGATGGTACGAAGGGGGAGAACAGGGGCAGGAGTAGGAGCAGAGAATTTGCTCTCTATCGCTTCAAGCTTTCTTGTTATAGCAGCCATTTCAGCTTTCATCGCAATAGAGACGTCGAGTTGGTGGATTCCTACCCTAGACTGACCGGTAGAAGTGGAGGTAGAAGAAGAAGAAGGCGGTCTGGTGCTCTCCCACTGTAGCGTTTGCTCCGCAAGATCGTCAAAGAACTGCCATGCTTCCTCGTCAGATTTCGATAGGAAGTGGCCCTGACAGATGGTTTCCAACAACTGCTTCGTTGCTGGGTTCAGTCCCTCGTATAAGGTTTGGCAGAGCTTCCATTTCTCAATACCGTGGTGAGGACACTGAACAAGAAGGTCTTTGTACCGGTCAAAGCACTTCCAGAAGGGTTTAGAAGGAAGCTGGGAGAATTGGTTGATTTCATTTCGAATTCTTGCGGTCTTATGATTTGGATAGAATTTTTTCAGAAACGCTTTAACAAACTCGTCCCAGCTGGTGATTGAGTGGGAAGCGGTGCTATACAGCCATTTTTCAGCGAGATCGCATAAAGTGAACGGAATGACCCGTAGACGTATAGCATCGTCCGACAGCTGGGTGGTTTTCATCATGGCACAGACATTTTGAAATTTATTGATGAAGATATAGGCATCTTCAGTTTCAAGCCAATGAAAACGTGGAAGCATGTTGATGAAATGGGGCTTAATTTCAAAGTTGTCCCCATTGGCCGGAGGAAGAGAAAGGCAGGTGGGAAGTGCAGAACGGGTAGGGTAGAAACGATCCTGGAGCACAATTCGCTGCGGCGCTACAACAGGCGGAGGTGGTGGGAGATTGGTCTCCGTAGGAGGTGGAGCCAATCCAGCGGTGGTCAAAGAGATGTTCGGATTAAATCCCGACATCGCGGAAGAAGAGGTTGGTGAAGGTGAAGGTGAAGGTGAAGATGTATGAACAGAATTCCGGTCAACGTCGGAGTTGGCCGGCAAAGGAAGGGGTGAAAGAGGAGTGGACGGAGTATCGACTTCGGAGTCGATCGCGTAGTCGGTCGCGACTAACGTAACGCGGACTAGACGGGCGCTAGTGTCCCGAGTCCAAGCGGACATACACTAAACGAGTTTAGTATAGTCAAAGCGGAGAAGGTGCGGGTAAGAAAACGTCAATGGAGAAAGGCGATGGGTGGTGGGTGAAAATGGATTTGGCGACAAAAGAGCAAGTTTTTATAAAAGTTTTTGATTTTTTTTTTTTTTTAGAAAGAGATTTACAGAAGTATGTACGGAAATACGGCTTAAGCAATCACAAACAAGATATGCACAATCACACCTAGATCTACGGTCGCCTAGGTCTACTAGACCTGCTCCTGAACTTGATTTTCGAAGTTAAACAGTGTCGAGAAACAGGCTTAAAAATACACCGATCACGGGGCCAGGTAAGTGCAGAGATAAGGGGAGGTTGTCCAACGCTTTCGCGAAGTTCCTTAATTAAATAACCCTTTCTCTTTCGGCGGTTGCGCCTTTAACACTTTCCTAGACACCCGGTAAAAAATGTACGGTTAAGCGAGGTTCTAAACACGGTTTATCTTCTCCTAATGAGCGCGAAGTCCTTAGGGCTGAAGTCTAGTATTTTTTAATTTACAATGGACAATGCATATGCTTTAGTGATTTTTGGGGTCCTGGGAAGGGTGATGAAATCCCCACCCAATCTGGATTGGTTTCAAGCCCCTTAAGTCCGTATTAAAGAATGCAAAACAGTAACAAATCAACTGCAAACAATTTTTATTTGCGGCGCAAAGAATCCTGCACAAGAACAGTTTATTGGAAGGGGGAGAAGAATTTGCGCAAAGAAGCCTGCAGAAAACACAGTTCAGTGGAGTCCAGGGGAGTGGGAGAGAGAAGAGGAGCTTACCCAAAAAAATTGGCACAGAGAACTCCTCAAGTGGCCGCGGTTCCGCGGCAAAAGAGCCCTAATGCCGCGGTTCCGCGGCTGTAAGGAGGAGTTGATGCATCATTTTTCTTGTGGGGGTTCTGGTGGGTGTCCTCTGGTTGTCTGGATGTTCTGAATTTGAATTTGCTCACTGGAACAGCTCCAGATTTTGACAGTAGACCGGATGTTTCGTTCTTTCCGTCGCGGTGTAGCCGCGAAAATGTGGGTCTATCTTCCCACGTCTTTGGCACTGTACTTGAACTCCGTATTTCAACGTCTTTGGCGTCGATCTTAAGCTTCGTATTTCCTGCACACTTGCACAAAAACTAATCAAGAATACCAAGATGGTTTCTTTACAAAGAATGTATTTTTTTTTTCGTTTTTTTTTATACTTACAAATTAACCCGAAATTTCACAAAGAAACAAACTACCGTCTCCCCGGCAACGGCGCCATTTGATTGTTAGGATATGTGCGTGTTCAGGTTTAGTTTAAATACCGCAATCAAGACGGTTTCGCTTGTAGCTAGCCGGTTGAGTACGGGTCGTCCGCAGGGAGATGGGAATCTTTTTCAAAGTGTTTTAACGAGTTAAGTCCGGTTGTTCAGATTTTGTTGTGGTTATCTAAGTGTTAAGTTGATATTTAAAGAGAGCTTGTTAGGGTGAGGATTAGGTTAGTTTGAGTTAGGAGTCTCCATATCTTTCGTTGCCCCACTTAATATCGGTGTTACGGTAATCGGCAACAACGGGGATTAGCACGACTAGGAAGGTACTTGCGAGTATAAGCTAGGCTTTCCAACGCATAGTCCTTCCTTTTGGTGCTTGTCCGTCCGTTCTTGGCTCTTATCCATAACCTCCGGTTAATTCAACCACAACCGGTCTCACTACGGAATCACCGCTATCATGTAGGATAGGGTGCCGTAAGGAGCGGATTGTGGTTCAATTAACGGGAGTTGATTTAAGTTGTTGGGCAAGGAAAGAGTGAGAGAGATTTCCTTCTCTCAAACTTCCCTTTTCCTACCCTAACAAGTATAGAACTACTCACACTTCATAATACGGAAAAATAAAACAAACAAAAGAGGAAGATAGAAAGAAGGAGACTAGAAGAATACGACTAACTATTTGCGACCTCACCTTGGCGAGGATCAAGCGTAAGTATCATTGTCGTATGTAAGGATAAAGAAAAAGAGAGAAGAAAGAAATAGCAAGAAAATAACAACAACTACTTAACAATTAAAATTACAACAAGTTACAACAAGTAAATAAAGGGACAAGCATGATAATAAAAATGGTCTTCTTTATTCATCACTCTTCACTCAAAAGCTCACTACAAGTTTTAATGGAGAAGAGGTGAGAAGAGGAAGAAGAACAACACTACAACTAGGCAAAATGAAAATACAAGAATGGACCCTTTCCTTCACAAAGTTCTGGGCTATTTATAGGCCAGAGAATGAAACCCTAGGGCAACCACCAGACCACACATGCAATGACCAAAATACCCCTGAAAACTTTTTGCCTGCCGCCACTATACGGCCGCGGATCCGCGGCCTGGACCCCACTTTGGCCGCGGATCCACGGCCGTTTAGTTTAGTTGGCCCCCAAATTTGCTGTGTCTCCCTGGTTTGATGTGTACATTTTTCTGGTATGTGTATTTTTTCATAATTCCTTCACGAATTTTCCAGAATTTCTATTGAGGGAAAGGTGGACTTTTTGTCAAGATTTTTTCATGATTGCCTCGAGCTCCGCGTAGATTTCTTGAAAGTTGTTGTTGCCATTGAGCCTTGTGCATGAAGGTGACATTGATTTGACATTTTGTCTTCCTGAACTGGTATCTGGCAACATACGGATGACGAGCGGAGACCGTGTTTTATCTGTGATTGGCAGGAACCCGGATTTTGTCGTGTTTTCCATGAATTTCACCGTTTTAGAACCGAGAACCTGTATCCTGCAATTGACTAACAAACACGGCTCAAGAGTATCTACGGATATGCAATGTGATAAAAATTGGGCGGTATGAAAATGCAAAAATCTGATATGAACATTGATATAAATAAAAGGTGAAATTCTTTAATCTTGCATTCTCTAAATTCCTGCATCATGATTCGATCTCAATATGTAATTGTGGTTCTTGGTGTGATGTTTGAATAAAACTCCGCTCGTAAAGGAGTCAAGACGATCAATAGAATGATGATGTAACAAATCTTAAAACGATTCTTAAGTCCTACGAGTTTTGTAAACTCTAGCAAATTGATGAATCGATGACCTAGTTTCGTTGCGATGTTTTCTTGATTGTGATCGCTCGAAATTAGGGATCTACGATCGATTCTTGAATTTACTAGAGGCTAGAATGTGAATGATATCGACGAAGGAACAAGAGATAAATGATGAAACCCTAGTTTCACAAGAAATCCCTAATTCTCGTCGATCATTATCGATCTAGTATCAATTCTTCGAAGGATAAGAATACGTCATCTCTAGATTACACCACATCTATGGATCCGATCGATTCCTACGAGCCTCATTTCGATTATTGATATTTGGTTTGGAAAAATCAACAAACTCTCAATTCTTGATTCTATCTTTTACTTTTATTAGATCTAGATTTTCTTATTCTTGAACGTCAATTTACAAATCATGAATTGTTGTTTGTTTTCTTTCCTTTAAAGTTTCAATTCATCTAATTCGAAACACGAACGATTACACTTTCCCTGTGGACGATCCGCACTTACTAACGCGCTACATTCGACACCGTTATTGATTGCGGTCAAATATTTTTGGTTGTGATTTCTACACATTTTTCCAACTACACAATCCGAAATCGTTTCAATCAACCCTCTACAACGTCATGTCGTATCTCAAATACGAACCCTGCCATATCACCGATCTCACGGCCTCAAATCAAATCTCATCGACTCATTTCAAATCCCAAGTACTATCCTCATCATCCATGCAAGTGTATATGAATGTATATATGCATAGTCCCATACCCACGCGTATATACATATATACACATCCCCATCTATGCACAAGAAAGTAATGTATGCAAGTCTGTGTGTGCGTATGCGGGTATAACAACTCCTCTAGGGTTTCGCAACTAACCCAAAGGTAATCCATGAACATATAATCATATCATGAATAAACATTCTCGTATCATAAAACACATATATAAACATAAATATATGAACAATACTACGGACTGTGGGGGTGCTATACGCCATCCACCCGACTTCTCCCCGTAGATATAAATCTACTCACCTGGTCCTCGCTCGTCGGTGCCGACGTCGCCACACGCTTGCTTGTTGTCTCGAAGTCCACATGGGGTACCTACATATCATAACGCATTAAAACCAAATTCGAAATCGAAACGTGATACGAAAATCAAATTGGCATGCGTATCACGCATAGGTCAAAATCTATCGCCTACGCATGCAAGAATAGTCAAACCAACTCTCGATGTCGATGTACAAACGTCAAACCATCGAGAAAACCCAAACACACTCATTTTCACATCCACGAACACTAACTATAATATAAAATATGTTAAAATTCACAAAAACCCCAAATTCACCTTAAAAGTCATTTTTCCGAAAATCTAGCAAGCAAAAATTACCCGTTTTGGTACAAAACTCGACGTTTAAACAAATCTAGTGTCCATAATACTTATTAAATATCTTAAATAAGTCATAAAAATAATTTCCATAATTTAATCCCAATAAATTTCATTAACCCCAAAATTCTAGTTTACGATATACCCAAATTTTAACAATTTATAGCAAAAATGCACAAACAACAATTTAGCTTGGATTTTCATAAACTAAAAGCATTAACCCACTCAATATAATATTTATAATGACATGAAAACTTAATTATATTTTAATCTAAGCATTTGATAATTTTTCAAAAACTCTATTTAGCAAAATAGCTTAATTATGGCATTTATAAGAAATGGTTGTAATTAACAACTAGATTAGCTTTCAACAAGGCTTAAGATGTTAATCCACATCACATATCCATGCACAATTGATCACAACCCAATTCCACAACAAAACCCTAACTCAATCAAATAAACCCACAATTAAACACCTAACAACTTTAATTAAGCAACTAATCCACAATCAAACCATGGGACAAAGAGTTATACCTCAAAGATCATGAGATCCCACATGCAACATGTCTCCAAAATGCTAACTTTTCACCAAGATCCATAATAGTATTGCCAAGGAATAATGGGTAGTGAGTAGATTTTGATTTTGCTTTGAATTTGTAGGGATTTGAAGCATTTTGATGAATTTTTTTGTGATGAAATGAGAGGGAGAAGAGGAGGGAAGGCTATTGCAGTGGGATGGGGTGGGGTTCGGCCAAAATGGGGGGATGAGGAGAGAGAGAGAGAGAGAGAGAGAGAGAGAGGTGTTGAATGAAAGGTCAAAGAAAGCTATACTTCAAGTCAACACTTAAACATCTTTTCCTTTATTTTTCCTTTTCTTTTCTCGGTTTCCTTTGACTTTTAAGTGAGGAGATGAGTGGGGGGGCTGCTGAATTCTGCCCTAATAGGGGTGAGGGTGAGGGTGTTGATTGATCGTTTCTTTGTGTATCGGTTTAGAAAATAGAATTCACAATCAAAGAATTATTTTTCGACCGCAATCAATTAACTGTGTCGAATGTAGCTCGTTAGCGAGTGCGGAACGTCCACAGGGATTGTGCGATTCGTTCGTATTTTGATTTGTTTGAATTGAAAAGTTAATAGAAAAAAAAAGAAAACATGATTCAAGATTTTTATTGATGAATTTCAAGTATCACTATTCTAATCAAGAATCAAGAAAATGATAAACATCAAGAATCAAGTATCGATAGAATTCCAATCACTTTAGGTTTCAAGATTTGAAGTAAAGCTCGTAGGAATCGAGTAAATTGTAGATGTGATGAAGATTCAAGAATACGATTTAGTATCTATTAACAAATTGATGCTAAATCGATGTAGAATTCATCGAGGATCAAGGATCTTGCGAAGAATTAGAGTTTCTCATCCTATCCTTTGTCCTTTCGATGAATAACATTCACTAAATAGCTTCTTGAAAGTCGAATGATCAATTGTTGATCTCTAGAGCGTGCGAAAGGAATCAAGAACACATTCGCATCGATCTAGATCATCGATCAATAGATTTTCAAGAATTTACAATTGTTTTAAGACTTAAGAAAACGCTAAAGATTCGTCAACATCATCATTCTACAATCGTTTCGATTCCTCCACGAGCGGAGTTTTATTCAAGCATCATCACAAAGTACATATTCAAGAATCGAAATGAATCATAATGCTTGAATTGAAATGTAAACAAGTTTAAAGAATCTTCACCTTTATTACATCAACAAGTAGTTACAACTCTTAAGATTTACAAGAGGTAGGAACTTCGCTCGTCGAATCAAGCATCGCTCAGCTTCTTGAGTCTTGGATCGCTTCGATCTCGTGCTCCGTTGAAATCCGGTTCCGCTTCTAAAGGATCTTGAAGACTTGTTTGGCTTGCACTCAAAGAATCTTGAAGTTTCTTGATTTTGGATTGGATTAGGGTTAGGGTTTTGACACAAGCCTTGTCACTAGACTTGTAGGTGGAAATTTGGGGAAGATGAAGATTGAAGAAGAATTTAGCCAACAATGAACTACCAAAGAATGAACAACCTTCAACAAGTGAGCCTAGGGGTCTATTTATAGGTTTTCCAAAACCTAGGTAAAGGAATTCAAATTTGAGTTTTCCCTCCAAAAGTTAGTTAGAGGAAGAGGCTTCTAGAAGTAGTTAGTTAGGGGATTAGCTTCTACCCTAAGCTAGAAGGTTAGGGGAAGGTTCTAGATCCTTAAATAGAGTTTAAGTGAAGCTTGTTAAGGAAGCTAGGGATGTTTAGTTAGGAACCTAATGGCTTGATGATCTGGAAGAAGGTTCGAGAGACATATGGAAAATGTAGTGCCCTTTTGAAGTGTACACACTGAAGTAAGGGTACCGGTGCAGAGAATTAGGGCTGATGTGTCAGGGACACCGCAGAACCGCGGCTCGTGCCTCCTTATGCCGCGGATCCGTGGTCACGTGAGGGGATCAATGTGCCTCCTTTCTTCAGGTGCTTTGGGCTGCCTTTGGGATAGCTATCTGATATGTTGAATTGTGAAATTCCCTCTATATTAATACCAGATTCCAAATCCATGAGTTGGCGTCTTTTTAACAGTCTTCGTTTGCAAATTTGACCGATCTTCTGTAATGTCCTGCACAGACTTCGAAACACAAGTTACAATATATTGGAATGATGCCATGCTATGAAATACAGTCAATTTCCTTTATAGTGCCTGTTTTAGAGTCCAACACATGCAATCTGATATTTTACGACTGATTTGCTAATATGTGCTAAATGAATGCCGAACACTTCTAGATGAGTGCAAATGATAGGGAAATTGCCCGTCTAAAGATGCAATATTTTCGACTGATCAGGTGTGTGTGTGTGTGTATGAGGAATATTAAGCTACAAGCAACCATACCCCAATTCTATTTAGCTATATTTCACCATTTAAGCCATTTTTCTTCGATATTTTCTAAACCGTTTTGGCAAACCATTTCATTTAAAAAAACCACATGATAAAATTTTTTTTAATGTGTTATGATGCACAAAATTTGTTTCAACTCATTCCAATTTGTAATTTTCCCTAATTAAATGTATTAGTGACGGCTTAAAATAATATTAAAATAATTAATTTCGGAAAAAATTTCAGAAAATTTGAAATTTCACCAGTGGCTCAATAAACACCAAATACTTGCAATTTCATAGATAGAATATGTATATTTAATTTTAGAATAAAGATATTTGTATGTTGACTTTTTACAGAAAACCCCTTTATTTTACTGATTTTTTCCGAAATTTCACCGAACGATTTTCAAAACGTTACACATCCGGATCCTACTTGCCATTGCTACATACCATGACTACGATTTCTGGCGGTTGGGTGTCATGACTGCTTTTGTAAATAGTGATTTAGAAGGGAGCGTCTATAAGTACACAGCCAGAGGGCTTCGTAGACAGTGGGAGCAGCGGAAACGTGTACATGTTGCTTTATGATTTAAAGGAGGCATCACGGAGTTGGAACATCTGTTTTGATGTGGTAGTCAAAGAGTTTGACTTCATCAAAATGGTAGATGAACCTTGTATATACAAAAAGGTAGTTGGGAGTATGGTGATGATCTTCGTATTGTACGTGGATGACATACTCTTGATAAGAAAGGAGTTTCCTATGCTACGCTCGGTCAATCTTCTCTTATCACAAGGATTCTCCATATAGGATCAAGGTGATACCTCCCAAATCCTGGGTTTTGGATCTATGAGATAGATCTAATTGGATGTTTGGATTCTCACTAGGTGTAGTGAGATGGTATCAATCGAACCTGGGGAGAATCACTGGATAGCATCCAGGGTTATAAGCTCGACTGAATGTCAGTCACAGGCATTGTCTTTACCCTCACTGGAGGGACGGTATGTTGGAAGAGTTCCAAGCTAGATATCGTCACAAACTAGACGATAAAGGATGGATTCATTGCTACCTACAATGCTACCAAAGAAGCAGTCTGGTTGTAAATAAGTTCATGAGATGAACTTCGTTCCTACCATTTTATGACAATGGAGTTGTGGCTTTGGCCTAGAAATCCCCGTCCCATCAGTGATCCAGACATATTCATAGGCAATATCACCTGATCATGGAGATTGTTGATCTCTAGGGAGATCCAAGTTAGGAGAGTAGTCACAGAGGACCACAGCGCGGATCCACTCAGAAAGGCGTATTTCCCAGTAGAGACTTTTATGGGATGGTTGAGTATGAGATACTACAACCACTGTTGATTGTTGGGTATGAGATACTACAACAGATGGCCCTAGTGCAAGTGGGAGATTGTTAGTGATATGTATGCCCTAGAGGCCATTACTGTACGTAAGATGTATATTGTAGTGGATGCTTGGACATATATATAGAGGACTTTCTTGCTCGACATGATAGTAACTATCTGGTTGCTCTTTATCTTAACATGTACTCTGATTATCTCTATGTTACATGTTGAAAAGCCCTTAGGATGAGTACTTGACTACCAGGAATATGATGCAGTTCATACTAGTAGGGACAATGTAGTCACTAAATACATACTTCAAATGTTCCTAGTCGTAGGTGTATCGAGACAGGGCATCGATATACCAGAGTAGACTAACGTATAGCTTCTCGACCAATGTAGATGGGCGATCGATGATCCCATATCCATTGGTGTTTGACATCATAGATAGTATACGGGTGCTCAGTGAAGACTGGGTACACTGGACGGACTCATCGAGAACTCCAAGATGGTATTATACCTAACGTCAGATGGCAGTTCTCTGGTGACACTGGTACTGGTTAGTTTGTAGACCGGAGATCATCATAGAGTCTTGTATGATTCCTACTGTGCTTTGATTTCCACCTTACCACGTTCAAAAGAACATGCAAAACGGTGGCTTTTGGATATAGTCCCGAGTCACATGGAGGCAATGAGAGATAGGAGGGGTTTCGTCTCTCCCGGTATTGGGAGTTGATGTTGCGCTGTGCTCGATTTGCTATAACAGGAAGTCCCTGGCCAGGGCTGCTTTAGAGAGATACTGGTAAGGGTTATCAGTAGTTTCTCAACCCGTTATGAGCCTCATATCGGCACGACTTATCGAGTTACTGGGGTCTGACGTTTACCACCCCTAGATGAGATATGCGACATATCAGACGAAGAGAACAGACTGTACGGTAGTGTTACTGATTGGATTCGCAGGAGTACGAGCAGGCTTTCTTGTTGATCTTCTGATCGCTCAATACCCGAGTGGCCGTTACGTTTAGCAGACCGCTTGCGGCTTGTGGGTGTTTGATATGATCATCACCTACTGCCGGCGTATTGACGAGTCTTTAGAGTCCTACACAAAGGTTTCCTAGCTCAAGCGAAACGGAGTAGGTACACATATGTGATATGTGCAGGACCGAGATTAATACGATATGTGATACAGTATTCTATTCTCGCGATTTATGACATTGGTCGGTTATATGAGATATAGCCGGGTTATCGGATCATGTGTTTATTCGATTAGTCGGTTATATATGATATAGCAGGATTATTAAATCAATTGTTGATTTAATAATTTATTGTATAATTATATATTTGATATATTACATTACATTAACTAATATTAAGCTCACTTATGATTTCTTTTTCTCACCTGATGTGCACATTGTATATATGTGATATGTATATTTGTGTACATGTTTATATCATGCTTGGTTACAAATGCAAGTAGGCTTATAGAGATTAAACCATGCTAGGGTTAAGATTATGGTTTATATTTTATCATTAAGTAATTCAAAAATTGTGGAATTAGTCATGGTTGATATTTGTTGAAAGCTTGAAGAAGCTTGTAAGCATCTTTGACTTTATCCACTCTCTTTGTCTTGCTTAAGATATTTCTTGACCGAACCTTTAACCCTAGCTCATGGTAACTCTCTACAAGGGTTAAGCATGACATGCTTAACCGTTGGTTGCAATTCTAACCACAACAATAATTCATTTCATCACTTGACTTCATATTCTTTTTCCTCTTGAGCTTTCTCTCTATTTTGTGATAAAGTGATGATTTTGAATGTGGAAATGATTTCTAATGTGAGCAAACTTCCTACTTTATCATCCTCTACTACTTGCCATTTATTATAGGGTGTTTGCTTCACTAATTCCGTAATTAGTGAAGAGATGGCTTGGGTTAGTGTCTCCTCGATGTAGATCATCTTCGGCCTCGAAGTATTCGAAGCAAGCACGTTTGTTTCTTCAAGGGAGCCTCTCCGGAGTCCGGATTTCATGATCGCAACGAAGGGACTACTACACGGAGCTAATGAAGTGAAGGACCGGTATACAAAGGTTGTATCCTTTGCTTGCTTAGGATGTAAAGTGTTTGCATTTCGATTCCGTCGATTTCTAGTATACGATTCTAGGGTTAGGGTTAGCTAGAACGGCAAAATTTTAACTTGGCATTTACAATGCCTCCCAAAACCTTGCTGTCGTGCTAGGTAACCCAGCAAAAATTCCCTTCCTTGATTCTGGAAATCCTTTAACTTGATCGCAATGTTCCTATCAATCCTATTCTTGCTCCAGACACTATGCCGCCGGAGACTACGATGGACAGAGGGCTGCCGCCAAAGATGAGATTAGAGTAGGCTCGTTTGAGACGAGGACAGATCAGGGCTGTATGCCTACCCTGCAGGGACAGAGTGATCTGCCTTCTCTAGGACGGATAGCTAAGCTGGAGTCGAGTATTCAGAACTTGCGACAGATGGTTGGATTGTTAGTTGAGGCTAGCCGAGCTCCGAGAGCCGATGATGTCCCTCCTACTGCGGGGACTGTGTATGTACCTGCTACTCAGACAGCTGTTTCTGTTGTTACCGAGATTATTTCTGTATCCTTATAGGAGTTTTTGAGGCTAAAGCCTCCAGTTTTTACCGGCACAGATGCAGTGAAGGATCCGTAGACAATCCTCGACAGGATGGCTAGGATTTGTCGTTCACAGAGATGTTCTGACGAGATATGGATTGAGCTTGCGAGTTTTCATCTAGAGAGGTCTTGCTCAGACGTGGTGAGTGTCAATTGAGAGAGGCCGAGCTGCAGATCTACTTCCTATGATTTGGGATGAGTTCATAGCTATATTTCTTGCTCGTTTCCTTCTGGAGAGCATTCGAGATGTCTGAGCTCGTAGTTTTGAGTCTTTGCTCAAGACCCCTTGGATAACGGTGTCCGAGTACGACATTCAGATTTCTTGGTGGTTCGATATGCTCCTTACGTAGAGGAAAATGAAGAGAAACGGACAAGGAGGTTCATGTGGAGATTGGACATACAGTTATTTCTTGCTATAGGCACCCAGCATTTTGACACTTATGCAGCCGCGATGAATGCAAACTTACTACTAGAGGAGCGCATTTCTGAGACTTCGGTCGTTTCTGGACCAAAGCGGATTTGTACTAGTATGCCAGCTCGGAGGCGGTTAGATAGACGCCGTTTTCACAGGATAATCTTTTAGTCGCTTGATATGTTGTTCGTTCGAGATTCGTTCGCATCGAAGATAAGGATTCCTCCCGAATGATTATTGGAAAAGGTCGATCGACTTTTATTTTCCGTTATATTTGACTTCGAAGTTCTTCTAAGCATGGATTGGTTAGCCACGTGTTTATGCATTCGTGGACTAGAGTAAGAAGGCAGTCATATTTAGTTTTCCGGGTAAGCCAGTTCTTGTTTGTTTTTGGGGAGACCGTAGCGTCGCCTTTCCCAGTTTGCATTCTTCTCTTCGCGATATTCAACTATTGAGAAAAGGATGTCAGGAATTCTTGGCGTATGCTTGTGATGTTAGAGCCGAAGAGGTCCCGTTGGACCTGGTCCCGATTATGAGAGAGTTTCCAGATGTTTTCCTGACAAGTTGCTTGGTTTGTCGCCAGAGCGCGATATTGAGTTCTGCTCTGACTTGATTTCCGGCACGGAGACTTTTTCTACCGCCATATCGGATGGACCCGGCAGAGATTAAAGAACTGAAGGATCGGTTGCAAGATTTGTTAGATAAAAGGCTTGTTTGTCCGATTGAGTCACTTTGGTGATTTCATGTTCCGTTCGTCAAGAAGAAAGAGGGCAGTTGTGTTGGTACATCGATGATCGTTAGTTGAATCGAGTTACTGTTCGGAATAGATATCCCCTACCTCGCATCGAAGAATTATTTGTTCAGCTCTAGGGCGCGGGACATTTCTCAGAGGTTGATTTGCGATTATGTGAACATTAGTTGCGGGTTCGATAGGATGATATTCCGAAGACTGCTTTTCGCACTCGTTGCGGGCATTATGAGTTCTTCGTGATGTCGTTCGGGCACACCAATGACCCAGCAGCGTTTATGGACTTGATGAACCCTAAATTCAGGACGTTTCTTGATCAGTTATTATCGTGTTCGTTGGTGATGTTTTAGTATACTTTTGGAACCCAGAGGAGCCTGCGCAGTAATTGAGGGTTTTGTTACAGACCTTTAGGGAGAGCCAACTATTCCATAATTTATCTAAGTGTGTTTTCTTTAGGGTTCCTAGGCACTCTCAAGAGGTCTCACAAGGCATCAACCATGCTAATTTCAAAATTTACGGTGCCGAGAAACCCTAGACAACGGATCGTTAACTAGAAATTAGGCGACAAAAGAAACTAGTTAACAATTTAACTACAAAGAACGGAAATACAACCTTTGTAGATCCGGTCCTCCACCTCCATAGCTCCGCAATGAAGTCTCCTCGCTGTCCAAATGGAATCCCGGGCTCTAGCGTCGGCTTCATCGGAGAAATGGGCGGGCTAGGTCGTCGACGTCGATGCCGAAGATGATCTACGTCGAGGCATCGTAAGATCAAGCTCCCACTTCACCAAGTCATGAAACTTGTGAAGAAAACACCCTATACTACTTGGCAAGAGGTAAAGGATGAAGAAATAGGAGGTGGGTTCACTTTAGAATTGGATTTCTCACTCTTTTCATCAAGTTGCCATTGATGAGGCATGCTTTTTCTTCAAGTAGAAGATGAAGAAGAATAAAATAATATTATGATAAGAATATAGAATAGAAAAGAAAAATCAATTCTTATCATAATTTTAACTATAGTTATTTGTAGAGAATTGACCAAGGTTAAAGGAATGGTTAGGGTTAAGGAGATGAAGACAAAAATGGTTACTTTGGTCAAAGCTTCATGAAGCTTCATGAAGAAAAACAACCTTTTGTTTTCATTTCTCATTCTTTTAATCCAAAAATAAATAGATAAATGAATGAATAATCAAATAAAAACCCTAACCATTTATTTAACCAAGGATTAATTCTTTATACAAACCCTAGCAATCTTATATCATCAAACATGATACAATCAAGTGCACAAAATATATCACATATACAATGTGCACATTCGAGTGAGAAAATCCATCTTAAATGAACCGATACTAGTTAATGCAAAGTAATATATCAAATATATAATTATGCATTAAATCATTAAATCAACACTTGATTTAATGATCCGGTCATATCGCATATAACCGACTAATATCAACAGTAACAACTTATCGAATCAACACTTGATCCGATAACCCGGCTATATCGCATATAACCGATCATTGTCATAAATCGTGAGAATCGAATACAGTATCACACACTGGTATCATTCTCGGTCCCGCACATATCTCATATGCGCTCCTATTTCGTTTCGCTTGAGCCAGGAAACCTCTGTGTAGGACTCTAAAGACTCGTCAATACGCCGGCAGCAGGTGATGATCATATCAAACTCCCACAAGCCGCAAGCGGTCTGCTAAACGTAACGGCCACCCGGGTGTTGATCGATCAGAAGATCGACGAGCAAGCCCGCTCACACTCGTGTGAATCCAACCAGCAACACTTACCGTACAGTCCGGTCTCGTCGTCTGATATGTCGCATATCTTGCCTAGGGGTGGTAAACGTCAGACCCCAATAGCTCGATAAGTCGGGTCGGTATGAGGTCTATAACAGTTCAAGAAACTACTGGTAACACTTACCAGTATATCTCAGCAACCCTGGCCAGGGATTTCCGGTTATAGCCAATCGAACACAGCGCAACATCAACTCCCTATACCGGGAGAGACGAATCCCCTCTTATCGCTCATTGCCTCCATGTGATTCGGGACTGTACCCAAAAACCACCGTTTTGCACGCCCACTTGGACGTGGTAAGGTGGAAATCCAAGCACAGTAGGAACCACACAAGACTCTATGACGATCTCGGGTCAACAGACTACTCTGTACCAGTGTCACCAATGAACTGCCATCTGACGTAAGGTATAATACCATCTGGGAGTTTTCGGCGAGTCCGTCCAGTGTACCCAGTCTCTACTGAGCACCCGTATATCATCTCTGATGTCAAACACCAATGGATATGGGATCATCCATCGCCCATCTGTATGGGTCGAGAAGGTATACGCTAGTCTACTCTGGTATATCGACGCCCAGTCTCGATACACCCACGACTAGGGACATTGAAGGATGTACTTATGGACTACCATGTCCCCACTAGTATGATCCGCATCATAGTCCAGGTAGTCAAGTACACATCCTAAGGGCTTTACCAACATGTAATAGAGAGACAATCAGTCTGATACGCCGGCAGCAGGTGATGATCATATCAAACACCCACAAGCCGCAAGCGGTCTGCTAAACGTAACGGCCACCCGGGTATTGATCGATCAGAAGATCGACGAGCAAGCCCGCTCACACTCCTGTGAATCCAACCAGCAACATTTACCGTACAGTCCGGTCTCGTCGTCTGATATGTCGCATATCTTGCCTAGGGGTGGTAAACGTCAGAACCCAATAGCTCGATAAGTCGTGTCGGTATGAGGTCTATAACAGTTCGAGAAACTACTGGTAACACTTACCAGTATATCTCAGCAACCCTGGCCAGGGATTTCCGGTTATAGCCAATCGAACACAGCGCAACATCAACTCCCTATACCGGGAGAGACGAATCCCCTCCTATCGCTCATTGCCTCCATGTGATTCGGGACTGTACCCAAAAACCACCGTTTTGCACGCCCACTTGGACGTGGTAAGGTGGAAATCCAAGCACAGTGGGAACCACACAAGACTCTATGACGATCTCAGGTCAACAGACTACTCTGTACCAGTGTCACCAATGAACTGCCATCTGACGTAAGGTATAATACCATCTGGGAGTTCTCGGCGAGTCCGTCCAGTGTACCCAGTCTCTACTGAGCACCCGTATATCATCTCTGATGTCAAACACCAATGGATATGGGATCATCCATCGCCCATCTGTACGGGTCGAGAAGGTATACGCTAGTCTACTCTGGTATATCGACGCCCAGTCTCGATACACCCACGACTAGGGACATTGAAGGATGTACTTATGGACTACCATGTCCCCATTAGTATGATCCGTATCATAGTCCAGGTAGTCAAGTACACATCCTAAGGGCTTTACCAACATGTAATAGAGAGACAATCAGTATACACGTTAAGATAAAGTGTAACCAGATAGCATAATATCATGTCAAGCAAGAAAGTCCTCCCTATATATGTCCAAGCATCCACTACAATATACATCCTATGTACAGTAATGGCCTCTAGGGCATACATATAACTAACAATCTCCCACTTGCACTAGGGCCATCTGTAGCAGTGGTTGAAGTATCTCATACTCAACCATCCCATAAAAGTCTCTCTCTGGGAATAGGCCTTTGTGAGTGGATCCGCTGTGTTGTCCTCTGAGTCTTCTCTCCTAATCTCGATCACCTTGGAGATCAGCCATCTCCATGATCAGGTGATACTGCCTTAGAATATGTCTGGATCACTGATGGGACGGACGTTCCTTGGCATAAGCCACATCTCCATTGTCACACAATGGGAGGAACTAAGTTCATCTCATGAACTAATATATATCCAGACTTCCTCTTTGGTAGCGTCTTAAGTAGCGATGTATCCAGCCTTTATCGTCTAGTATATCACGGTATCTAGCTTGGAACTCTTCCAACATACCGTCCCTTTACTGAGGGTAAAGACAATGCCTGTGACTAACAGTCAGTCGTCTTTATCACCCTGGAACCCTTCCAGTGATTCTTCCCAGGATCAACTGATACCATCTCACTACAACTAGTGAGTATCCTAACATCCAATTAGATCTATCTCATAGATCCAAAATCCAGGATTTAGTAGGTATCACTTTGATCCTATACGGAGAATCTTTGTGATAAACGGAGATTGATCGAGCATAGCATAGGAAACCTTTTCCTTATCAAGAGTATGTCATCCACGTACTCTACGAGGATCACCATCATACTCCCAACTACCTTTTTGTATATACAAGGTTCATCTACCATTTTGATGAAGTCAAACTTTTTGACTACGACATCAAAACAGACGTTCCAACTCCGCGATGCCTGCTTTATCACATAAAACATCTTGCATGCGTTTCCGCTGCTCCCACTGTTTACGAAGCCCTCTGGCTGTGTTCTTATAGACATTCTCTTCTAAATCATTATTTAGAAAAGCAGTCTTGGCACCCAACCACCAGATATCGTAGTCATGGTATGTAGCCGTGGCAAGTAGGATCTGGATGGACTTAAGCATAGGCACTGGAAAAGGTTTCATCATTATCCATGCCTGGTCGATGACGAAAATCTTTAACAAGTCTAGCTTTGAAAGTCTCAACCTTTCCATCTACACCAAGTAATCTTCTCAAGATATACTTGCTCCTGATGGGGATTTAACCCTTCAGATATAGCAACTAAAGTCCATAGTTTGTTGGTGTATAAGGATTCCATCTCAGATCGCTAAGCATCCAGCCATTCTTACAGAGTCCCACTCTTGATGGCCAGCTCGAAACTAGTTGGGTCATCATCTCATGATGCATTCCTCGCTCCCACTGTCATAGAGAAACCGAAGTATCTCTCAGGTGGGTGAGGAACCATACTAGATCGGCGGAGAGGCTGAGGTTCGTTGGAATCTACTGAATCCTTTGGTTCTATCAAATCATCAGCTGCAGTTTGTATAGCTGGAACATTTCCAGTTCTACATAACAAACCTTGCCTCGAGCTTGTCCGGATTTTGCTTTTAGACATAGGCCGGACAACTCCAAATCTTAACTAACTTAAGATATGGGCTCTTCCCTTTCCATATCACATATGAAATGGTAGGCGTCTGATTTGATTGGAACCCCATTCAATAGGTATGCTGCTTCTCAAGCGCATCACTCCCAAAAGGAGATAGGTAACTCAGTAGTACTCATCATAGAGCACACCTTATCATATAGGGTGTGATTGCTCCGCCCCGATATACCATCGTGCTATGGTGTATACAGAGGAGTAATGCTGAGAGAGAATTTCATTCTCGTTTAGAATAGTCCAGGTATTCCATGCACAAGTATTCTCCTCCCTGATCTCATCATAGGACATAATACTTATACCCGTATTTTGGTTCTCTACTTCTAAATTATATTCTATGAATATCTCAAAAGGTTCGGACTTGTGTTTCAACAGGAACATATGTCTGAATCTCGAGAGATTATCAGAGAATGTAATGAAGTACAAAGAACCGGTCTTGGCATGTGTAGACTGGGGACCTACATACATCAACATGTATCATCCCAAGAGTTCAGCAACTCTTTCTCTGTTTCCAATAAACAGAGCTGTGATCATCATATCTCTGTGACATGACTTGCAAGTTTCACAAGTTGTAAATTCAAATTGATTTAAATATGCATCTAAATGTATCTTAGCTAGTCGGGTCACATTGATATGACCTAGTCTACAATATCTCAAGAAGGATCCGTTCATTTCTGAACTCTTCCTCTTTTGTGTGTTCAGTATACTAAAGAACTGTAGTTTGATTTAGAACATCAATGCTTTTAGATAACGTGCCTGAACCGATCAACTTTTGATATAGGAAATGTTCAAAACATTATCCAACAATACAAAATATTATCATTTCTTTACTAATAAAGAGACTGATATGATTTTGTATATCAGGTTCGGTATCTAATAACATTCGTTCAGAATCAATGTATTTGTAATTTAGGGTGACAGTGACCAACAGACTTGGCTGCAACACTTGCCCCGTTTTCTGCCTCATGAAACTTATCACCCGTTCTCAGTTTTTCTACCCTTTTGTAGCCCTATGTAACAAATTACATATCTGGGATCCTGATCCGGTATCATATACCCAGGATGCGGAGGATACTGAGAAACAGTTCTTTGTAATGAACACACCCGAAGATGATGCATCAACATGCACTCTCTTCGTTTGGGCGGCATGGGAATCTTGGTATTCCCCTATTTCCTGCTCTGTCTTATAACTATTATAAGTTGGAGCGGGACCAACGTTCCCCAGTACAGTAAAACAAGCGGGTTCGGTCAATATTCCGTATTATTATCTTGATTAAGGCATGATATGGTCGCTACCTGGAGAGAGAGAGAGAAGAAAACACTCAGCGTACGCTCTTGCAAGAATAGATTGGTTATTATTTTATCTAATCAGGATGGCTCCCACTGTTTTTATCAAATCTTCCTTCAAACCCTAAAAGGAAAGACTAGCCGGGATTAATTACACGCTACAAGTTCGCCAATCTTTCAGCCAGGCCAGTGTCGGTACTTTGAGGGAGGTCCCCTGTGCTTTCGCACGAACCTAATTAATGTAAACCTCGTTTTCCCAGAGGCGTAACCTCGTTAACACCTTTCTAGACACCTACTTGATCGGCTAATTGTAATGTGTAAAACTCTCCCAGGAGTAACAATTACTCGCAGTGGGTATCGGGATCCAACTATCTCATAGAAGGTATGCAATCTCATTTCAAATTTCAACACTTGAAATTCCCGATAATATTTTGCCCCTAGCGTCCTATGACCTTGACGAAAGCCAACAAACCATAGCCCGCTAGTCAAGTTCAACCCGTACATTTCTTGATTGAATTAAACCCACCCGCACGACCCTTGACGAAATCCAACAAAGCCGCACGACTACCCTAATCCAATCGCATCGTATGCTGGCAGATAAGCAGCATATAGCTACCGTACACTTCACCTTGACGAAAGCCAACAAATACAGCACGAATACTATATACAACTTATCTGAAATGACGGAGGGCTATGACAGGTTTTTCTGAAAACCTATTGCGTAATGAACTTGATATCGTTGTAGGATCGAATGAATTTTGAAATGGAGTGTTTCTGAGGCTTTTCTAGTTTTGCTAAAGGAGTCACTCCCGGTGAAGGGATCGTCGGTCCTTTCCACGTCGAATGAGGTGCGGGATATATCATATATATCACTTTGCAAAGCAAAAACTCTTAAAAGCAATCAAAAGACAAACCGAGGGTTGTAGCATCAGCTAGTTATTGCTAAAGGAGTCACTCCCGGTGAAGGGATCTCGGTCCTTTCCTTATCGAATAAGGTGCAGGATATATCATATACACCGCTGTGCAAAGCAAGAACTGTAGCTACCTGTTTTATTTTGAAATTCGATTCTACAACATCTTTAGGTTTCTTTTTCTTTCATTAATCATATTAATGAAGTCCCATCATTTAAATTTACCTAAACATCACAGATAAATACGACGTACACTTATGCCATCCGCATTCGCCTCGATGTCCCCTCATGCACCGTTAGGTTAGGTAACTAACGACAGAGCAGGGCAAGGCTAGTGTAGGTGCAAAACATAAGTAACTCCTATATAATATATCATATATACTATATACTGTATCTATCACAGAACATCACATGATCACATCACAGATATCGCAGCAGAAGAAACATATGAAATATTGGATATACTAGGACGTCCGTGTTTTCAATACGAGCCAGTATAAAACACGGATTCCACGGTCTCGTTGAATAGCCAAACCCACACCCCTAGACCCCTACGAGAACGGCAAGCAACCCTACCAATTCTAGAGTTAGGAGACCCGGACTCGGCTCCTCGAGTTGGTCTCCCACTGGACTCCAGAACCCGGTTACTTGTGCCCTCCTCCTTGGGTCTATCCTAGTGCGGAAAAGTAAATAATATACAAAGGGTGACAACTTCCGCAACCTGGAAGTGCCCCAATAAAAGAATATTACATACAAGTTTTTACATGAATGAAAATGAAAAACACTCATCTCACATAAAAACCCCCGGCTATTCAAACACGACGATCCAATATAACATATCCAGCAACACATAACATCACATGTCATCGACGTAAGTAAATATGCGCATCCCAATTGTCGTTGACGTATAGCAAGGAAACCGGCGATATCACATATTACACTTACGGTCACAGAAAAGAAAGTGTAAAACTACAACAGTTGGAATCCGCAATCTCCATAGACATTGCATGCCTAATCGAATGAATTCCTTAGACATCACATGCCTAACAATTATAAACCCCGCATTTTAGTCTCAATTATCGAAAACTCTTTTCAATATAAAGTCGGGCAATTCAACAAGATTCCCGAAAATTTGATCGAATGCTCGTCGCAAACTTTAGTAGGAAGCTGCACCCCCGATACCGTCGACGAAGTGCACCAAGGCGGAACACCGCTGCCGCGAGCACCCAAACGGATGCTTTCGGCGACGGGGTTCTCCTACAGTCACTTGGTCGGGGCTATGGAGTGAGGCTGTATATTAAGTTTACCCGGCGAGTATCCGCGTACGCTACGTGATTGCGACGGACTTTTGATCACATCAAAATTCCGTGGCAACCGATCAAGTGAGACTAAAGTGCTATGTTTATAACATTTATTCAGTTATCTCATAACTACTTGTGAATTCCAAATATTGTATCACATTCCGGATAATTAGAAAATGTTAAACTTTCCGATCGAACATTCAAACACCCAAGCTTTCCCGATACAGATCAACACATGAAACATGTCTAAAAACATTCAGTTCGTGCCTCAGTACCAACGGTCCAGCCGTAGAAGGGTCAAGCCAACGCCTCACATATGGCATGCCGTACTGCCCCAAACCCGAAGGTTCAAAGGGCAGTTCAAGACGGTCACATAATCGAGTTAAGGTTTGTTGTCTTCTAGAGGGTCCATCGCGTTACTTGCACTACTTAGAACGTCATTAAACTACGGAAATATCCAACACTTGGAAATTTCCCGACAGGGGAAAAGTTGGGTATTTATATCCGGTCGAACTTTTTAACATATTCAAAAATTATCCGGAAAGACACATAGACAAAGTTTGACAATCCGATCGAATAATCGAATCCCCAAAACAACCCCAGAAAATTCAACTCTTGAATAATATTTAAAAATACCCAGAGAACTCAGCACTGAATAAAGGAAGTTATGTGCAAAATTGGGAGGGTGACGTCACACTTTTGCCGCGGAACCGCCGCATAAGCTAGGCTTATGCCGCGGTTCCGCCGCAATATTGAAGGATCGTTTGTCAAATTTTGCACCGTAATTCTTATAATTCCCTGCTGAATTTTTTAAGCATTTTTAATCTGGAAAAAACACAGTTTTTGAAAAAAGTCCAGAGAGCATGAAAATTTTAGGGTTTCGGGTTCGTTCGGGTTTCAAACTTCGTCTACGCATCGCCTAAGGCTCTAGCTAGTCTCTGATACCACTGTAGGGTTCCTAGGCACTCTCAAGAGGTCTCACAAGGCATCAACCATGCCAATTTCAAAATTTAATGTGCCGAGAAACCCTAGACTACGGATCGTTAACTAGAAATTAGGCGACAAAAGAAACTAGTTAACAATTTAACTACAAAGAACGGAAATACAACCTTTGTAGATCCAGTCCTCCACCTCCATAGCTCCGCAATGAAGTCTCCTCGCTGTCCAAATGGAATCCCGGGCTCTAGCGTCGGCTTCATCGGAGAAATGGGCGGGCTAGGTCGTCGACGTCGATGCCGAAGATGATCTACGTCGAGGCATCGCAAGATCAAGCTCCCACTTCAGCAAGTCATGAAACTTGTGAAGAAAACACCATATACTACTTGGCAAGAGGTAGAGGATGAAGAAATAGGAGGTGGGTTCACTTTAGAATTGGATTTCTCACTCTTTTCATCAAGTTGCCATTGATGAGGCAAGCTTTTTCTTCATGTAGAAGATGAAGAAGAAGAAAATAATATTATGATAAGAATATAGAATAGAAAAGAAAAATCAATTCTTATCATAATTTTAACTATAGTTATGTGTAGAGAATTGACCAAGGTTAAAGGAATGGTTAGGGTTAAGGAGATGAAGACAAAAATGGTTACTTTAGTCAAAGCTTCATGAAGAAAAGCAACCTTTTGTTTTCATTTCTCATTCTTTTAATCCAAAAATAAATAGATAAATGAATGAATAATCAAATAAAAACCCTGACCATTTATTTAACCAAGGATTAATTCTTTATACAAACCCTAGCAATCTTATATCATCAAATATGATACAATCAAGTGCACAAAATATATCACATATACAATGTGCACATTCGAGTGAGAAAATCCATCTTAAATGAACCGATACTAGTTAATGCAAAGTAATATATCAAATATATAATTATGCATTAAATCATTAAATCAACACTTGATTTAATGATCCGGTCATATCGCATATAACCGACTAATATCAACAGTAACAACTTATCGAATCAACACTTGATCCGATAACCCGGCTATATCGCATATAACCGATCAATGTCACAAATCGTGAGAATCGAATACAGTATCACACACTGGTATCATTCTCGGTCCCGCACATATCACATATGCGCTCCTATATCGTTTCGCTTGAGCCAGGAAACCTCTGTGTAGGACTCTAAAGACTCGTCAATACGCCGGCAGCAGGTGATGATCATATCAAACACCCACAAGCCGCAAGCGGTCTGCTAAATGTAATGGCCACCCGGGTATCGAGCGATCAGAAGATCGACGAGCAAGCCCACTCACACTCTTGTGAATCCAACCAGCAACACTTACCGTACATTCCGATCTCGTCGTCTGATATGTCGCATATCTTGCCTAGGGGTGGTAAACGTCAGACCCCAATAGCTCGATAAGTCGTGTCGATATGAGGTCTATAACAGTTCGAGAAACTACTGGTAATACTTACCAGTATATCTCAGCAACCCTGGCCAGGGATTTCCGGTTATAGCCAATCGAACACAGCGCAACATCAACTCCCTATACCGGGAGAGACGAATCCCCTCCTATCGCTCATTGCCTCCATGTGATTCGGAACTGTACCCAAAAACCACCGTTTTGCACGCCCTCTTGGACGTGGTAAGGTGGAAATCAAAGCACAGTGGGAACCACACAAGACTCTATGACGATCTCGGGTCAACAGACTACTCTGTACCAGTGTCACCAATGAACTGCCATCTGACGTAAGGTATAATACCATCTGGGAGTTCTCGGCGAGTCCGTCCAGTGTACCCAGTCTCTACTGAGCACCCGTATATCATCTCTGATGTCAAACACCAATGGATATGGGATCATCCATCGCCCATCTGTATGGGTCGAGAAGGTATACGCTAGTCTACTCTGGTATATCGATGCCCCGTCTCGATACACCCACGACTAGGGACCTTGAAGGATGTACTTATGGACTACCATGTCCCCACTAGTATGATCCGCATCATAGTCCAGGTAGTCAAGTACACATCCTAAGGGCTTTACCAACATGTAATAGAGAGACAATCAGTATACACGTTAAGGTAAAGTGTAATCAGATAGCATACTATCATGTCGAGCAAGAAAGTCCTCCCTATATATGTCCAAGCATCCACTACAATATACATCCTATGTACAGTAATGGCCTCTAGGGCATACATATAACTAACAATTTCTGGTTGGATGGTGTTGGCTCCTTGGGTCACGTAGTTACGACAGATAGTATACATATGGAACCGAATGAGATTGAGGCCGTTCAGTATTGGCCCAGATCTCTATCAGTGACGGAGGTTCCCAGCATTTTGGGTTTGGATGGATACTATTGATATTTCGTACAGGATTTTCGCATATAGTTGCAACGTTGACCGGGTTGACCCGGAAGGGAGTTCCTTTTTCTTTGGATCGAAGCATACGAGCAAAGCTTTCAGCAGTTGAAGACTCGTTTGATTACGGCGCCAGTATTATCTTTTGCATTTAGGACCAGGAGGTTTTTTTGGTTTTTGCTATGATTCTCGGCAGTTGAAGAAGCGCGAGCAGAACTTTTCCACGCATGATTTAGAGATGGCTGCGGTGGTTTTTACACTTAAGATTTCGAGACACTACTTATACGGCGAGTCGTGCCAGATATTCACAGACCACAAGAGTTTAAGTTACATTTCTTCAACAGCGAGATCTAAATTTGAGACAACACCGATGGATAGAGCTAGTAAAAGGCTATGACTGCGATATTCTATATCGTCCGGGAAAGGGGAACGGAGTGGCAGATGCTTTGAGTCGGAAGCCCGGAAGTAACTTTTCGTGTTTGAGCACAATTCAGAGACAGTCGACGGCAGATTAGCAGATTCTTTGTGACAGCCGAGTACAGTGTAGGGTTAGTATGCACACTAACAAGGTTCTACAAGGCATCAACCATGCCCGATTAAAATTTTAGCCGTGCCAAATAACTCTAAACAAGATCGTCGCTAGATTATTAGGGTTTCACATGCTAGTAAACTACATTTACTACTAAGGGAATACGAAATACAACATTTGTAGATCGGTCCTTCACTTCTAAAGATCCTTGTCGTAGTCCCTTCGCTGCGATCATGGGTTTCCCGGGCTCTTGCATGGCTTCACGAGGCGAAAGAAGCGTCCTTGCTTGAAGTCTTCGAGGCCGAAGAAGATCTACGTCGAGGGATTATCAACTCAAGCTTCTACTTCACTAACTAGAGAACTAGTGAAGCAAACACCCTAAACTAAAGTGCTAGTCTAGTAGAGGATGGAGAAATAGGAAGTGGGTTCTCTTTAGAATTATATTTCTCACAATCTATCACTCTCTTTTCAAAACCCTAGCTTGTTTTTCTTTTGCTCAAAGAAGAAGAAGATGAACAAAAGAAAAATGAGAAATATAATGATCAAGTGAGAGAGCAAACCATGGTGAGTGAGTATCATATACTAACTCATGTAGAGACATAATCATAGCTAATCCTTATGGTTGGGTTAACAAATATACATAGTAAAAACAAAGTTAATGGAATTAGTCAATGCATCCACAAGCCTCCACAAGCTTCTTGCATTTATCTAATCCTCCACTAATTTTGTAATTACTTTAAATATTAACACCCAACATAATAAAAAACATGGTGTATTTCTTGTACACCCATGTCAAGTGTATCATCAACCATGATACAAAAAGAATAACACTTTTTAATATATATCACATATATATTAAAGTGTGCACATGTGAGAAAAATCCTTACGTGAAAAAGTGTTAGTTAATGTAAACTAGTATATCTAATATACAATTATACACTAAATTATTAAATCAACACTTTACTTAATAAACCGGTCATATCTCATATAACCGACTAACATCCATTGTATCGACATATCGAATCAACACTTGATTCGATAACCCGGCTATATCATATATAACCGGCCGATACAAAAAGTATCGAGAATAGAATACGGTATCACATACACGCATTATTCTCGGTCTCGCACATATCAGATACGTTCTCCTATTTTGTTTAGCCTGAGCCAGTAAAACCTCTATGTAGGACTCTAGAGACTGGTCAATACGCCGGCAGTAGGTGATGATCACATCAAGAACCCACAAGCCATCAGCGGTACTAGCTGGACGTAGCGGCTACCCGGGTATTGAGCGATCAGAAGATCAGCAAGCAAGCCCGCTCCAACTCCTGTAAAATCCTGCCGGTAACACTTCCCGTACAGTCTGGTCACCTCGTCTGATATGTCGCATATCAAGTCTAGGGGTGGTAAACGTCAGACACCAATAACCGATAAGTCGTGCCGATGTAAGGCTCATAACGGGTCGAGAAGCTACTGGTAACACTTACCAGTAAATCTCTATGTCAGCCCTGGCCAGGGACTTCCCTGTTATGGCCAATCGAGCACAGCGCAACATCAACCCCCAATACCGGGAGAGACGAAACCCCTCCTATCGCTCATCGCCTCCATGTGACTCGGGACTGCACCCAAAAACCACTGTTTTGCACGCCCTCTTGGACGTGTTAAGGTGGAAATCAAAGCACAGTGGGAATCACACAAGATTCTATGACGATCTCGGGTCTACAGACTAACCTGCACAAGTGTCACCAGAGAACTGCCATCTGACGTGAGGTATAATACCATCTGGGAGATCTCGGCGAGTCCGTCCAGTGTACCCAGTCTCCATTGAGCACCCGTATACCATCTCTGATGTCAAACACCAATGGATATGGGATCATCCATCGCCCATCTCATGGGTCGAGAAGCGTATACGCTAGTTTACTCTGGTATATCGATGCCCTGTCTCGATACACCTACGACTAGGAACATTAAAGGATATACTTATGGACTACTCTGTCCCCACTAGTATGATCTGCATCATAGTACAGATAGTCAAGTACACATCCTAAGGGCTTTACCAACATGTAACTATAAGACAGCATCAAGAGACAAGTATACATGTTAAGATTAAGAGCAACCAGATAGCATACTATCATATCGAGCAAGAAACTCCTCTCTATATATGTTCAAGCATCCAATATAATATACATCATCTGTACAATACTGGCCTCTAGGGCATACATACAACTAACATACAGTTCGAGTTTACGTCGACTAGGGGACAACATGTCCGTGTCCGTGCACATCCACAGTTAATTGATCATATCCGTGAGGCATAGTCCGATGACGTTCGTTTGTCAAAGATCTTATAGCGGGATCGACAGGGCAGAGATTTAGAGTTCGTGATTGATGATCATGGAGTACTACGTTTTGGTATTCGACTGTGTGTGCCAGATTCCAAGGCACTGAGACAAGAGATCATAGAGGAGGCACATCAATCAGCATACAACGTTCATCCAGTTTCCACCAAGATGTATTATGATTTGAGGGAAGTCTACTAGTGTGAAGGGATAAATAGATATGTCACAGATTTTGTTTTGGGACGCTAACTTTTCAGCAAGTCAAGGTTGAGCATCAGAGGCCAGCTGGAGAGTTTCAACCTTTACCTATCCCGGAGTGGAAGTGGGAATTTTTTTTTATGGATTTTATCGTGGGTCTACCTAGGACCAGTTGAGAGTATGACACTATTTGAGTGATCGTATACCGATTGACGAAAGAAGCTCACTTTCTGCCAGTGAAGACCATTTTCGGATTCGTTCAGTATGCTCAGACATATGTTGATGAGATTGTGCGACTACATGGAGTTCCGACTTGTATTGTGTCCGACAGAAGAACCCAATTCACCAGCCGACTATTGTATAAACATTAAGAGATCTTGGACACATATTGAGTTTCAGTGCGGTTTTCTATCCGTAGACCGACGGTCAATCAGAGCTGACCATTCAGATTCTTAAGGACAAACTCCGAGCTTGCGTTCTATATTTCAGTGGCAGTTGGGATCGCTACTTGCTCGTGATAGAGTTTTCTTATAATAACAGCTCCCAGGAGAATGATTCAGATGGCACCTTTCGAGATATTATATAGGAGGAAATGTTGACCACCAGTTTGTTGGACAGAGCTCAGTGATAGCAGTATTTTGGGGCCATAGATTGTGCAGGAGATGACCGAAAAGAAATTCAGTTGATTCAAGATAGGATAAGGGCAGCTTAGCGTAGGCAGAAGTTAATGCTGATTTACGCAGTTACAGACTTGAGTTCACCGTTGGCGATCATGTTTCCTTGAAGGTTTCCCCGATAAAGGGCATGTTGAGATTCGGAAAGAAAGGAAGGCTTAGTTCTAGATATGTGGGTTCTTTGATTTTCTAGAGCATGTTGGCGCAGTTGCTTATTGTTTGGCTCTTCCACCCAGCTTTCCAGATATTCACTCCGTGATTCATGTATCAATGCTCCGCAAGTACCTTCAGGACCCTTCTCATGCAATACAACGTCAGACGATCCAGCTGGAGCGCGATTTTTCTTTCACCAATCAGCCAATAGTCATTCTAGATCGGCAGGTGAAGGAACTGAGGTCCGAGGTCATACCGTCCGTGTATCTACTGGGGAAGTCGGGTGAATGGCATATAGCACCCCCTCAAATTATAAATGGAAACTGATCTATAAGATACAGTCGTAGAAACAAAGATTAGAAACTAGGGATAGGGTTAAAAATATAGTTGGAGATGATATGAGTGATTGGATATATATATATATATATATATTGAGATATGAGATGAAAGTTTTAGAGATATAAAAAGTGAATGTGAATCACGACTTATAGATACGTAGTTTCACTAGAATAGGTATGAGTTTTAGTGTAGCATGACATTTGATGTATATGGTAGAGTGTATATATAAAATTGACTTGATGTAAGATGACTTAAGGTGATGAAAAGAATATACGATGTGATATGATGACTTGATTGATATGTCGGTATACGGATGCAAGTCTATATGAGAGGATTGATACCTTTTCCGGTCCCCTGATATGATATTGTTATGGATGTGACATGGGATATGGCATATAGATATATATAATGTTGTGGATCATGAGTGATATGCAGTACGAGACGTTAGGTCTGTACTCTCATTGTCATATAGTTTGATAGAATCCCTAATCGTTTAATGCCTCCGTACGATGATTTACCGTACGTGATGAGTTTGACTTGATGATAGATCCAGACCCTTGACTAGAGGATGTCGTACGATGTATTATACCGTACGTAGTGTTGTGAGGTTGGATGCCGATTGATAGATTTGCCGACTCGGTTAACTTATATATATGTATACCTTATAGCATTTAGCTGACAATTTACTTATGCTACATTCATGTCATTCTCATTGCATTCCATATACCTGTGCTAGTACACCTACACCATTATCGGGTATGTGTATAATACACTTACACAGATTGGCTGGCTCACACACTTCAACATCGATAATTACTATGTCTCCTACACAGTAGAATTGCTGCATCATGATATGACTCCTTGCATGATTTGCTTGCTATGTTCACATCACCATTCCATGTTGCCTGATATACGGATATGCTTACATTCTGTTATATGTTGCATATATCATGCTTTACGATTATATGCACTGAGATGTTGTTTCCATGAGATTTCTGGATTTGAGAACCGTGGTTATTTCAAAAGAAAGTATGTATCATTTTAAAAACCCAGTTTCTCTTGATATGATATTTGAGACGTCCACCATGTGTTTTCTCGGTTCTGGGATTGGCATGTGAAGCCCGATTCGAGGAGCGGTAGGCACCGTCTACGGGTACATGATAGACCGGGTGAGGTACTCCGGGGCAAGAAAACTCGTATTGTTAGGCGGTGAGCCTGGCAGGGGAGCACTACCTATCGGTGATAGTATTTGGACCTGGCGATTATCCGGAGGATACCGACCAGAGTCATGAGATGGATATGAGGGTCGACCAGAGTATGCGGCACCTGAGGGCCGATCTGAGGGTGCGGCGCCTAAGATATAAGGATTTACGTGTCGATGTTAGACATGGGTTTCATGATGTTTCGAGTGTCGGTGTTGGACACTCAAGTTCCATGATTTCATGTGTCATTAATGGACACACATTCTTTGATATCCTCATATATTTACATGCATATACTTTTATGATGTTTCGAGTGGACAAGATCCACATGCATACAGGCATTTATTATATTCTTGGATGATATCCACATGTATACTAGCATTGATTATTGTTAGCATATATGTAGACCCGGTCACCCTAGATATCATAGTATTACCTTTATGATATAGTTGACCTAGAAAATCGTTGTTTATTCATTTTCTACCAGATGATGTTTTCTACTCACGAGTTGGCAACACACACCCGTTGTACCATAGTTCTTGCAGGTTAACCGCATGGATCAGTAACGGAATTGCTGGCACACAACTGCATTCGGGTGTTTTGCTTGGCAGGTGGTGCATGTTGGATCGTACCACTCTTGTATATTTATTATTCCTGTTGTATCTACTTAACTCCATCAATTACAAACTAGTATTTGTATATTAGTAAGACTTAGTGAGACTTGTGGTTGCCACACATAGAGCGGGGGTTTATGTTCGCTTGGTGGGTTTGAAGTCTTGCTTTACATTATCTTTTTGGTGTTGATCTTCTCCGTTGGGCGTCGTATACTTATTTTATGACTTGCGTGGTTATGAATCCGCCGGTTGGCGAAGAGCTAGCACCCGCTTGGGGATACCTTTTAGGTTATCATGTATTTATGGTTTTGGATCAAAATATACAAAGGAGGTGCTGCCCAAATTTTCAAAAGATGAAACATGTTTTCCAACTAATAAAATCCACTTGCATTTTTCATGTTCTATTATCCATGCATTTAATAAAATGTTTGTTTTCATTATACCTTTATTTCAAAACTTCACCTCTTTTATTTCTTAAAAAGATTTAGATTTCTGGGCTTCGGCTTACATGAATTACGTTACGTCTTTAAACGTTGTGTGATTTAAGTGCCGGTCACGAGCTATTATTTCGGGTCGTGACAAAGGTAATCTTGAGTTCAGTTCTTGAGTTAAGTCGAGATGAAAGGAAAGTATTGAAAGCTTTACTGAAGGATAAGTCTGAAAAATAGTTTCTATTCTTAAATCAAAATTTAGAAAGTATATACCCTACAAACTGCACATACACAACCTTGAAACTTGGGATAGTAGAGGATACCTAGAAATACTCTTGCCTAAAAACCCAGTATGAAATAAAAAACGATATGTAATTCTAACCACCAAAAGAGCATCATTGAAAAATATATCCGGTCTTGAAAAAGAAAAACAAAGAAAAAAATTAAATAAAGTCAAGACCTGGAAACTGCTATTTACGCTTTAAGCTCACACATTTAGTAATCGGATATTAGTGCCTCAAGAAGCATTAATAGTCGCATGAATGGTGTGTGAGCAAAACCGTCCATCATTAAATGATAAAAGTATTATTAAGAATTAGGGCAAGGGTACTATAGCTTGAATTGAATTCTTAAGTGTAGGGGTGAAAATTTACACACGGGTAGGGGTATACAATTGATGTTTAGAGAAAAGATAGAAATAAAGAATAAGAATGATTGGAGACCGCACTTTAGAAGGAAATCTCAGGAGATACCGAGTTCTTTCTAAACTATAAAACGTATAGGATCTGGGGTTGAATGAATAGGAGGTATAATAAAAAAGGGTTGGATATTTCTATCTTAAGATAATTGAATTTCTATCTTTGATACAAAACTGTAGGAGTAGAATCAATGTTAACTTATGAAACTAGCTTGACGGGATTTTGTAGGTAGTATTCGCTGAAACCCTCAGGAGACAACACTCCTCCTACTGGGTGTAGTGTTACCAGGCACTATCATAAAGGTCTATAAGGAATCAACCATGCCTGATTTAAATTTTAGACGTGCCGAACAACCCTAACCAAGATCTTAGACTAGAGATTAGGCGAAACAAAGAGCAAGTAAACAACTTTACTTCTAAGAGTTTGGGATTACAATCTTTGTAGTCCGTTCCTTCACTTCATAAGCTCCGTGTTGAGGTCCCTTCGCTGCGATCATCGAGTACCCGGACTCTAGAGAGGCTCCATGAAAAGAAAGATGCAATCTTGCTTCCGATCTTCAATAACAAAGATGATCTACCTTGAAGAAACTCAAACCCAAGCTCTTGCTTTTCCAATCAAGTATTAGCAAAGCAAACACACTAATCTAAGCGGCTAGAATAGATGAGGAAGATGAAGTAGGAATTTAGCACTCATTTGTTTTCTTTATCTCACTCAAAATCATCACTTTGCAAAAAAGCTAGAAAGCTTTTTTATGAGGAAGAAGAAGAAGAAGCAAATCTCTTTGTGATGAATAATGAATCAAGTGTGTGGTTAGAAATGCAACCATGGGTTAAGAATGAAGACTTAACCCATGTAGAGATTTAACTATGGTAAAGGGTTTGGTTAAGAAATATCAACCAAAATATCTTTACAAAATATCTTTGCTTAAAAACAAAAGCAAAGCTTCTTGAAGCTTCAAGAAAGCTTCATGCAATCTTAACCCTAATCCAAACACTAACCATATTTAAACTCCACAAAACATGTTGCATTTGTAACCATAACATTGTTAGTTATATGTATGCCCTAGAGGCCATTACTGTACATACGATGTATATTGTAATGGATGCTTGGACATATATAGGGAGGACTGCTCGACATGATAGTACGCTATCTGGTTGTACTTTATCTTAACATGTACTCTGATTGTCTCTATGTTACATGTTGATAAAGCCCTTAGGATATGTACTCGACTACTGGGACTATGATGAGATCATACTAGTGGGGCCACGGTAGTCGATGAGTACATCCTATAACTGTTCCTAGTCGAGGGTGTATCGAGACAGGGCATCGATACACCAGAGTAGACTAGCGCATACGCATCTTGACCCATATGATGGGCGATGGATGATCCCATATTCATAGGTGTTTGAAATCAAGGATAGTGTACGGGTGCTCAGTGGAGACTGGGTACACTGGACGAACTCGCCGAGAACTCCCAGATGGTATTATACATCACGTCAGATGGTAGTTCTCCGGTGACACCGGTACAGAGTTGTCTGTTGACCCGAGATCGTCATAGAGTCTTATGTGATTTCCACTGTGCTTTGATTTCCATCATACCACATCCAAGAGGGCGTGCAAAAAGATGGCTTTTGGGTACAGTCCCGAATCACATGGAGGCAATGAGCGATAAGAGGGGATTCGTCTCTCCCGGTATAGGGAGTTGATGTTGTGATGTGTTCGATTGGCTATAACTGGAAATCCCTGGCCAGGGTTGCTGAGATTTACTGGTAAGTGTTATCAGTAGTTTCTCGAACTGTTATAGACATCATATTGACACGACTTATCCAGCTACTTGGGTCTGACGTTTACCACCCCTAGGCGAGATATGCAACATATCAGACGACGAGATCGGACTGTACGGGAGTGTTACTGATTGGATTCACTGGAGAATGTACAGGCTTGCTTGTTGATCTTCTGAGCGCTCAATACCTGGGTGGCTGTTACGCTTAGCTGACCGCTTACAACTTGTGGGTGTTTGATATGATCATTACCTACTGCCAGCGTATTAAAGATTCTTTAGAGTCCTACACAGAAGTTTCTTGACTCAGGAAAAATGGAGTAGGGGCACATATGTGATATGTGAAGGACATAGGATAATGCGATATGTGATACCATATTCTATTCTCGCGATATTTGATATCAGCCGGGTCATCGGATCAAGTGTTGATTCAATGAATCGGTAAATGATATATTAGTCGATTATATGCGATATAGCCGGATTATCGGATCAAGTGTTGATTCAATAATTTAATATATATGATATATTAAATTGCATTAACTAATATTAGCTCACTAAAAGATTCTTTTTCTCACACGGGTAATACATTGATATATATGCGATATATGTTAATTGTATTATTTTCTTTTGTTACAATAAATATTATATATGTGATATATAATATTGTAACATGATATGATAACTAATGCAACATGTTTAGTAGAGATTAAACAAGATTAGGGTTTGATTTGGGTTAATGCTTTCTAGATGTTTCTAAAAGGTTTTCTTTTGTTTTTGCAAAGATATTTTCAAGTGACTCATTCTTAACCTATCTCAAACCCTAGCCTTGGTTAATTATCTACAAAGGTTTAGTCAACCATGGTTGCATTATTGATCATCTTTATCCTTTCATTATTCATCACAAAATGTTTGATATTCATTATTCTTCTTCTTCTTCCTTCTTCTTTCTTTCATGGAAAAAGCTTTCTAGATTTTTTCCAAGTGATGAAAATGAGTGAGAATAAGAATATAAATGAGAGCAAAAATCCTACTTCATCATTCTCATCTATCCTTGCCCTTTAGATGAGAGTGTTCACATCATTTAGTGAGTGTTAGCTTGTGTTAATGAAACTTCAAGGTAGATCATCTTTGTTATCGAAGATCGGAAGCAAGACTGCATCTTTCTCTTGGTGGAGCCTCTCGAGAGTCCGGAACACGATGATCGCAGCGAAGGGATGTCAACCCGGAGCTTAAGAAGTGAAGGACCGGATCTACAAAGGTTGTAATCCCTCTCACTTAGTGTTAAAGTGTTTAACATGCTTGTTTTCGCCTAAACTCAAGTTTAAAGATCCGGCTTTGGGTTGTTCGGCACGGCTAAATTTTTAATCGGGCATGGTTGATGCCTCGTAGAAACTTGTGAGCATGCCTAGAAACCCTACAAACATGTTACAATATTATATATCACATATAATATTTATTGTAAAAAAATAAAAAATACAATTAACATATATCAATGTATTACCCGAGTGAGAAAAAGAATCTTTAAGTGAACTTATATTAGTTAATGTAATTTAACATATCAAATATATAATTATAAATTAAATTATCGAATCAACATTTGATTCGATAATCCTGCTATTTCACAAAGAACCGACTAATATAATCTGTATCAGTTCATCGAATCAACACTTGATCCGATGACCCGGCTATATCACATATACCCGGACGATATCTCATATCGCGAGAATCTAATACGGTATCACATACACGTATTGTTCTCGGTCCCGCACATATCAGATATGTGCTCTTACTCCGTTTTGCCTGAGCCAGGAAACCTCTATGTGGGACTCTAAAGAATCGTCAATACGCCGGCAGTAGGTGATGATCATATCAATCACCCACAAGCTGCAAGCAGTCAGATAAACGTAGCAGCCACCCAGGTATTGAGCAATCAAAAGATTAACAAGCAAGCCTATACATTCTCCCTTGAATCCAACCAGTAACACTCCCGTACAGTCCGGTCTCTTCGTCTGATATGTCGCATATCTCGTCTAGGGGTGGTAAACGTCAGACCCCAGTAGCTTGATAAGTCATGTCGATATGAGTTCCATAACAGTTCAAGAAACTACAGATAACACTTACCAGTAAATCTCAACAACCCTGGCCAGGGATTTCCAGTTATAGCCAATCGAACACAGCGCAACATCAACTCCCTATACCGGGAGAGACGAAACCCATCCTATCGCTCATTGCCTCCCTGTGATTCGGGACTGTACCCAAAAACCACCTTTTTGCACGCCCTCTTGGACGTGGTATGATGGAAATCAAAGCACAGTTGGAATCACACAAGACACTATGACGATCTCGGGTCTATAGACTAACCTGTACCAGTGTCACCAGAGAACTGCCATCTGACGTGAGGTATAATACCATCTGGGAGTTCTCGACGAGTCCGTCCAGTATACCCAGTCTCCACTGAGCACCCGTATACCTTTTCTGATGTCAAAAACCAATGGATATGGGATCATCCATTGCTCATCATATGGGTCATGAAGCGCATACGCTAGTCTACTCTGGAGTATCGATGCCCTGTCTCGGTACTCCCACGACTAGGAACATTTGAAGGATGTACTTGGCGACTACACTGTCCCCACTAGTATGATCTGCATCATAGTCCTGGTAGTCAAGTACTCATCCTAATGGCTTTATCATAATGTGACATAGAGACAATCAGAGTACATGTCAAGATAAAGAGTAACCAGATAGCATACCATCATGTCGAGCAAGAAAGTCATCCCTATATATGTCCAAGCATCCACTAAAATATACAACGTATGTACAGTAATGGCCTCTAGGGCATACATATTACTAACACTAGGCACACCTAGAGATTTAACGGCTTGTTGCACGAGCTCAGTGCAATCACGTTCCCTGTGAAAGTAAGGTTAGGATTTTTTTTTTGTTTTGCTCCAGACAAGAAAAATATAAGTTTGGGGGTATTTGTTTATCACAGAAAACTGCATTTTAATACTGTAGGGATTCTTTAGCACCATGCCTAGGGTTAGGGTTGCATCACACATGCTATAACAAAAATTTAGGGGGTGCTAAACAATCCTAACAATGAATCGAACTAGAAATCTAGGGTAACATCATATAGTATCACATACTATGTAGTGTCTTACACTAAGTGGGGAGAAATACAGCCTTTGTAGACTTCCCTCCTTGACTCCTTGGATCAATTAAAGTTTGAACCGGCTTGCTTGAACCCTTCCAAGCCCACGACGATCCACCCGGAGTCTCTTTGCTCAAGCTCCTTACTCCACTTGATCAAGATGAAGATGAAGCAAACAATCTACACTAAGGGGATAGAGTAGTATAGATTGGTGATGTGGTTAGTGTTCTCACTTAAAAACCCTTTCTTTTTGTGTTCCTCACTCTAAAGAAAAATCAAAAGAGCATGAAGGAGGAAGAAGAAGGAGATGGCTAGCATGAGCTCTTTTGTGATAATGATAATTCTCATGATAAATTTGAAATGAAAATAGATAAATGAGTCACACACATATCCAAACCATGGTTAATAAATATCTAGATATTTTCATATGTGAGTTAAAGAGCAAATGAAATTAAACCATGGTCTTACTTTGGTCAAGTAAAGAATAGTGATGAAGAAAAATCAACCATGATTTAATCATTTATTTTTCTCAATAATGAAAATAAATATACATATTTATCTACCATGTGAGTCTTGCATTGCCATCTCCTATGTATCAACAACCATGATACACATGTATGCATGTATATGTGCATTCACCTCAACATGTGTATGTGCATATATGCTCACATCCATTTAGAAAAGGTTTATGTAAATGAGATAAAAGTCAATATTAAATCAACACTTGATTTAATAAACCGATCATATCTCATACGACCCGACCAATAAAAAACGCCCGATTAAAAACACGGTATCATATACAGGCTTTTAATCGAGCTCCCGTGCATATCTCATATGCAAACCACATCGTTTTGCCTGAGCTAGGAAACTCCTATGTAGGACTCTAAGACTCGTCAATACGCCGACAGTAGGTGATGATCATATCAAACACCCACAAGCCGCAGGCGGTCAGCTAAACGTAACAGCCACCCAGGTATTGAGCGATCAGAAGATCAACAAGCAAACCTGCTCATACTCTTGTAAATCATGTCAGTAACACTAACAGTACAGTCCGTTCTCTTCGTCTGATATGTCGCATATCTAGCCTAGGGGTGGAGAACGTCAGACCCCAGTAACCGATAAGTCGTGTCGATGTGAGGCTCAAAATGGGTCGAGAAACTTCTGATAGCACTTACCAGTAGATTTCTATATCAGCCCTGGACAGGGACTTCCAGTTATAGCCAATCGAGCACAGCGCAATATCAACCCCCAATACCGGGAGAGGCGAAACCCCTCCTATCGCTCATTGCCTCAGTGTGATTCGGGACTGTACCCAAAAGCCACCGTTTTGCACATTCTCTTGAACTTGGTAAGGTGGAAATCAAAGCACGGTGGGAATCACACAATACTCTATGACAATCTCGGGTTTACAGACTAACATGTACCAGTGTCAGCAGAGAACTGCTATTTGACGATAGGTATAATAGCAACTAGGAGTTCTCGGCGAGTTCGTTCAGTGTACCCAGTCTCCACCGAGCACCCGTATACCATCTTTGATTTCAAAGACCAATGGATGTGGGATCATCCATCGCCCATCATATGTGTCAATAAGCGTATACGCTAGTCTACTCTGGAGTATCGATGCCCTGTCTCGATACACCCTTGACTACGAACAATTATAGGTTGTACATGTAGACTACACTGGCCCCACTAGTATGATCTCCATCATAGTCCTAGTAGTCAAGGAAACATCCTAAGGGCTTTATCAACATGTGAGAGCAAGATAGTATCACAATACAAGTCAACATGTTAAGACAAAGTGCAACCAGATAGCATACTATCATGTCGAGCAAGAAAGTCCTCTCTATATATGTCCAAGCATATACTATAATATACATCATATGTACAACAATGGAGTCTAGGGCATATACATAACTAACAAATACCACCCATTCATTATTTATTTTTTGTATATATCGGTACTATTAACCAGTGTATGCTCAGTAATTACAGATTACAGGTATCCGTGATAAAATACTGGAAATACACTCAAAATCATGGATATAACGTTGGTGAGCCGACACAACAACCGGAACTGCAACAATAACAACTGAGCTTTTTATCCCAAGCATATGGGGTAGGCTACATGAACCAATATGAGAATCACGCTAAGTCCAGCACATGAATCCTCCGCCTCCACTCATTCCTATCGAACAATATACTTTCATTGAGTCCTTTGGCAATATAGTTTCGTATCACCTCCATCCATGTTTTCTTCGGTCTCCCTTTTGCGCTTTTTCCATTGTCCATATCGAGAGTATCTATTCGTCGAACCGGTGCTTTCATAGGTCTGCGTCGCACATGACCAAACCATCTTAGCTAGTTTTCCCGCATCTTCTCCTCCACAGGTGCTACACCAACTTTTGCACGAATATCCTCATTTTAAGAGATGTGATGTGATATAAAGCTACAAGTTTCCCTCCAAATACCTGAAAACAACCCAGGCTTCTACATAAAAATCAAGCAATACCAGTAGGATTATGGAGAGCACACAACATCACACAACAAACACGAGACTACTTGCTCGGAATTGACCCGACGAGACTCCTACAAAAACCGATCTCGCCGACCCCACAGTGCCCAATGCTTCCCAATTTTCTTCATCCATCCCTTGCAGTCACATAAAATTATTTTTATTGCCTGTTTATTCTTATTTTGTGCCTATATAAGGCAGATTAGTGAGCAAGGGAAGGGGTCTCATATTATCACACTTTTGATTCACAACTTTTTTTGTTTTCTTTTGTTCATGTACATAGCTAGTTTCCCTTGAGTTCATTGCCTTCTCTTGATCTTGAAAACTCTTCAATGAGCTCGCAAGTTTAAGTTTTGATTATTGAACTCAAGATTGTATCACTTGGACATAATAATGATCTCATTTTGTACTTTGGGTTCTTAGTATTTTCTATCTTGCTTTACTTACTTGCAATTTTAATTCTTGCCCTTTACTTATTTGCTCTTTTAATTCCATGCAATTTAATTACTTGTAATGTTGGTTACTCTTTTCTTTGTATCTTTTCCTTTGATCTCTTTCTTTTTGTTGTTTGATTATTTGTGAATATGGTGTTGTTAGGAAAGAAAACGATCTTGTAAGTTAAGATTTCCTTTCTTATTTACTTTTACCGATATTTTCCATTGGACTTCACCCAAACCTTAAGCAAGCGTTCCGTTAGGCACCCTACCCTACTAAGGTAACGGTGATCCCTACCCGTGACCGGTTGCGTTCGGTTTGGCCGGAGCCGAAAGCAAGCGACAAGAACGGACAGACAAGGGTCAATTAGCCGAATTTCACAAATACCGTGCTTAAGCACCCTAATCCATGTTGTTGTCTATTGCTCTAGCTTTAATGGTCGATCTCAGCTCAAAGGATTGAGTACGGATTTCCTAACTTACACTAACCTATCTATTCCTACAAAATTTATACTTCCATACATACACATAGGTTAGAATCGAACCATTCCGCCACGCGCATTAACTCGTCAAAACAAGAACGTAGAACGCACCGTCTACCTGCGGAAGACCCGTGCTCATCGCGGCTAGCTATATGCGACGTCGTCCTGATTGCGGTTAACTTTAGAACTTAAAACGCGACACGCCGAAAGCGTGCCAATCAGCAGGAAACTCTAATGACCGCAATAACAAACCTTCCTGCTAAAATTCAACCATTTCGATGTTGTATCATGATGGTGGTAAGGGCATACTTTGTGACCATGTACGAACTAACCTGATAGCAATACATACACAGGAAAGTTATTAATTGTCCATATTAGAGACACACGCATTGTGAAGGTTGTTTCTGTGTTTGCATCATAAGTCTCTATACCATCAATGAATAAAAATTTTAACTTATCGATCAGACGTCGATATTGTTTCCCGGTGAGTTTGGTCTTATAATAAGAAGAGGCGTCATAAAGTAAGATTGATCTATAGCCAACTAAGGCGGCATATTATAAAACATCATTAAAACGGGCCATGTGTTGTGGCCTCCAGCCATATAGTTGAATGGGCAGAAACTATCACTACCCAGTCCGAGCCTGATATTGCGAGGATCACTAATGAATATTTGGTGCCTCCTATCGAAATCCTTCCATCCCGGTGAATCTGTTGGATGACTCATTTTTCCATCTTCGCTTGGAGCAGCACGGTGAAGCCAAATCATTGCCTCGGCTGTTTTCTTGTACCTAAATAGCTTCTGTAGCCACTGTGTTATGAGAAAGTATCGTGCTATTTCAATAGTTATATCGGGCTTCTTATCAGATTCATTCGGTTTATACCTAGCCTCTCCGCATGTCGGGCACCCTTTCAAATCTGAATTCTCTTTCCGGTACAACACGCAATCTTTGGGACATGCGTGAATCTTCTCACAGTTCAGACCCAAATCAGAAATCATCTTCTGGGCGTCATACTAGCTGTCAGGCATGTTATTTCCCAGGGGTATAGAATCTTTCAACAACTTCACAGGCATCATGAATAACTTGTCGCTCCATCCATTTAGGCACATAATCTGGAAAATTTGGACGAACCATGATAGAGTGGAATACTTTGCATTCTCATAAATTGGTCTTCTAGCATCATTGATGAACTTTTCATACTTATCCACATGCGGTCCTTGACCGGAAGGAATGTAATCTTCGGTTAGATTACTATCACCGAGGGTAGATTCTACCATATCCACCATTTCTTCTCCTAGAAAGAAGTTATCTTCTTCTTCTGCCGCATTACCATCTTCTCCTTCTTCTTTTATCACATTACCGTCTTCTTCTTGTCCTTTCCCGCGATATAGCCAAGTTGTATAAAATTTAGTAAAATAATGTTTAACGTTGTGAAAATCTACGATTTCTACCTTCTGCCAGAACTTATTCCAACATCTATCGCACGGACAGAGAATCTTCTCTAACGCGGTCTTATTATGTGCGTGTGCAAATTCAATGAAAGCAACAACTCCCGTGACAAACTTAGATGGCATGTGTTTTTGCTAATCCACGTACATCCAGTCATTAACTCTGATGTACTCATGGGCCATGTAAGACTGTATAACATATAAATTGTAAGTTATGGATTTTGGTTTTTTATGGTGACTATATTGAGAAATCAAAGAACAAGATGGTTATTGACAAAGAAGAAAATCCATAGATGCAAGTTTGTTGTTGAAAAGGATAAATTATCGATTAACAAAGTTAGGTTTGAAGATACCCAAGTATGAGTTGTTAGTTATATGTATGCCCTAGAGGCCATTACTATACATGAGATGTATATTGTTGTGGATGCTTGGACATATATAGGGAGGACTTTCTTGCTCGACATGATAATATGCTATCTGGTTACTCTTTACCTTAACGTGTATACTGATTGTCTCTATGTTACATGTTGGTAAAGCCCTTAGGATGTGTACTTGACTACCTGGACTATGATGCAGATCATACTAGTGGGGACATGGTAGTCCAAAAGTGCATCCTTCAAGGTCCCTAGTCGTGGGTGTATCGAGACACGGCATCGATATACCAGAGTAGACTAGTGCATACCTTCTCGACCGATACATATGGGTGATGGATGATCCCATATACATCGGTGTTTGACATCAGAGATGATATACAGGTGCTCAGTGGAGACTGGATACACTGGACGGACTCGCCGAGAACTCCCAGATGGTATTATACATTACGTCAGATGGCAGTTCTCTGGTGACACTGGTACAGGTTAGTCTGTAGACACGAGATCGTCATAGAGTCTTGTGTGATTCCCACTGTGCTTTGATTTCCATCTTACCACATCTAAGAGGGCATGCAAAACGGTTGTTTTTGGGTACAGTCCCGAGTCACATGGAGGCAATGAGCGATAGGAGGGGTTTCGTCTCTTTCGGTATTGGGGGTTGATGTTGCGCTATGCTCGATTGGCCGTAACAGGGAAGTCCCTGGCCAGGGATGGTTTAGAGATATACTGGTAAGTCTTACCAGTAGTTTCTCGACCCGTTATGAGCCTCATATCGGCATGACTTATCGGTTATTGGGGTCTGACGTTTTACCACCCCTAGACTTGATATGCGACATATCAGACGAGGAAACCGGACTGTACGGTAGTGTCACTGTCAGGATTTTTGCGGGAGTTGGAGTGGGCTTGCTTGCTGATCTTCTGATCGCTCAATACCCGGGTAGCCGTTACGTCCAGCTAGTACCGCTGACGGCTTATGGGTGCTTGATATGATCATCACCTACTGCCGGCGTATTGACGAGTCTTTAGAGTCCTACATAGAGGTTATACTGGCTCAGGCAAAACAAAATAGGAGCGCATAAGTGATATGTGCGGGACCGAGAATTATGCAAGTATGTGATACCGTATTCTATTCTCGCGAATTTGTATCGATCGGTTATATGTGATATAACCACGTTATCGAATCAAAGGTTGATTCGATAAGTCGATTCACTGTATGTTAGTCAGTTATATGAGATATAACCAGATTTTTAAGTCAAGTGTTGATTTAATAATTTAGTGTATAATTGTATAGGTGATATACTAATTTACATTAACTAATATTGGTTCACTTAAGCATTTTTTTTCTCACTTGTGCACAAGTTAATATATATGTGATATATATTTATCAGTGTACAAATTGTATCATGGTTGTTGATACACTTGACATGGGTGTATGAGACATACACCATACTAATTATATTGGTAGGGTTTTAATATCTAAAGTAATTCTAAAACAAATAGATAATGAGCTCACATGCATGAAGCTTCATGAAGCTTATGCTTGCATTGACTTAGTCCACTAGTTTTGTTTTACTTAAGATATTAGTTAACCTGACCACTATAATTAGCCATGGTAATGTCTCTACATGAGTTAGTGTATGATACTCACTCACCATGGTTAGTTCTCTCTCTCTTGATTATTTTTCATTCTCATTTTGAGCTCATCTTCTTCCTCCTTCATATTCTTGCTGGGGTTTGAAAAAGAGAGAGAAACAAAGTGAGAAAAGAAATTATAAAGTGTACCCATTTCCTATTTCACCATCCTCTACTAGACTGGCACTTTAGTTTAGGGTGTTTGCTTCACTAATTCTTTGGTTAGTGAAGTAGAAACTTGAGTTCGTATTCCCTCGACGTAGATCATCTTTGGCCTCGAAGACTTCAAGCAATACCGTTGCCTCTTCTCATGGAGCCGTCCAAGAGTCCGGGTGTTCGATGATCGCAGCGAAGGGACTACAACAAGGAGCTTTAGAAGTGAAGGACCGATCTACAAAGGTTGTATTTCGTATTCACTTAGTGTTAAATTTGTTTAACTTGCATGTCTAACCCTAATTATCTAGCAAAAATCTTGTTTAGAGTTATTCGGCACGGCTAAAATTTTAATCGGGTATGGTTGATGCCTTGTAGAACCTCCTTAGTGTGCTTAGTAACCCTACAGTGGTATCAGAGCCTAGCTAGAGCATTAAGCGATGTGTTTACGAAATTAAAACCCCGATCGAACCCGGAAAAGACGAAATAACCCCCTGTCTGGTCATTTTTTAAAAACTGTGATTTTTCTGAATTAAAAATACCTAAAAAATTCAGCAGGTGATTTTAGGAATTATTGTGCAAAACGACAAAGTAAGGCGTACGGATAGCCGCGGAACTGCGGCAATACCCTCCTTATGCCGCGGATCCGCGGCCGTACAGTGATCTTGTGCTTTGGGTTTTGCAGAGTAATACCCATATCTGTAATTTATATTTTCTGGGTATTTTTTATCTAACTCAAGTGTTGAGTGTTCTGGGGTTTATCTTGTATTCGTTTCCCGACCCAGAAAATTTAATTTCGTTGTGTTTTCCGAATATTTAGAAAGTATTAAAAAGTTCGAACGGATATCAATAACTCCCTTTTTCCCGACCCGGAAAATTTCCAAGTGTTGGATTTTTCCGTTGTTTAAGAACGTCTAAATCGTGCAAGTTACGCAATGGACCCTCTAGAAGACAACAAACCTTAACTCGATTATGTGACCATCTTGAACTGACTTTTGAACCTTAGGGTTTGGGGCAGTACGGCGTTGCCACATGTGAGGCGTTGGCTTGACCCTTCTACGGCTGGCCCATTGGTACTGTGGCATGTAATGGATGTTTTTAAACTCCCATCAAGTGTTGAGGACTATTTGGAAAAATTGGGTGTTTGATCATTCGATCGGAAAGTTTAACATTGTCTATTGATCTGGAATGTGATACAATATTTGGAATCCATACGTAGTTATGAGATAACTAATTTGGATGTTATAAACATAGCAGTTTAGTCTCAGATGATCTGTTGCCACGGGATTTTGATGAGATCAAAAGTCCGTTGCAATCACGTAGCGTACGCGGATACTCGCCGGGTAAACTTAATAGACAGCCATGCCCCATAGCCCCGACCAAGTGACTGTAGGAGAACCCCGTCACCAAAAGCATCCGTTTGGGTGCTCGCGGCAGCAGTGTTCCGCCTTAGTGCACTTCGTCGACGGCATCCGAGGGTGCGGCCGTCTACTAAAGTTTGCGACAAGCATTCGATCACATATCGGGAATCTTGTTGAATTGCCCGACTAGATATTGAAAAGTGTTTTCGATATAGAGACTAAAATGCGGGATTTAAAATTGTTAGGCATGCGATGTCTAAGGTGGTTGCGGATTTCAACTGTTGTAGTTTTACACTTTCTTTTCAGCGACCGTAAGTGTAATATGTGTTATCGTCGGTTTCGTTGCTATATGTCAACGACAATTGGGGTGCGCATATTTACTTACGTTGATGACATGAGATGTTATGTGTTGCTGGATATGTTATATTGGATCGTCGCGTTTTGAATTGCCGGGGGTTTTATGTGAGATGAGAGTTTTTATTTTCATTCATGTAAAATTAAATGTATATAATATTCTTTTATTGGGCCACTTCCGGGATGAGGTTGATGTCACCATTTGTATATTATTTACTTTTCCGCACTAGGATAGACCCAAGGAGGAGAGCACAAGTAACCGGGTTCTAGGGTCCAGTGGGAGACCAACTCGAGGAGTCGAGTCCGGGTCTCCTAACTCTAGAATTGGAAGGGTTGCTTGCCGCTCTCGTAGGGGTCTAGGGGTGTGGGTTTGGCTGTTCATCGCGACCGTGGAATCCGTGTTTTATAAAGGCTCAAAATAAAATACGGACGTCCTAGTATATCCAATGTTTCATATGATTCTTCTGCTGCGATATCTGTGATGTGATCATTTGATATGTTGTGATAGATGCTGTATATATTATATATGATATATTATATAGACGTTACTTATGTTTTACACCCGCGCTAGCCCTGCCTCACTCTGCCATTAGTTACCTAACCTAACGGTGCACGAGGGCACATCGAGGCGAATGCGGATGGCATAAGTGTACATCGTATTTATCTGTGATGTTTAGGTGACTTCAATGATGGGACTTCATTAATATGATTAATGAAAGAAAAGAAATCTAAAAGATGTTGTGGAATCAAATTTTCAAAAACAGGTAGCTACAGTTCTTGCTTTGCATCGCGGTGTTCCTTGTAGAACATCCTGCACCTTATTCGATAAGGAAAGGGCCGAGATCCCTTCACCGGGAGTGACCCCTTTAGCAATGACTGGCAGATGCTACACCTATCGTTTTGTCTTTTGATTACTTTTCTAGTTCTTGCTTTGCACAGTGATATATATGATATATCCTGCACCTCATTCGACGAGGAAAGAGCCGAGATCCCTTCACCGGGAGTGACCTCTTTAGCGAAACTAGCAAAAGCCTCAAAAATACTCCATTTTAAAATCATTTGATTCTACAATGATATCAAGTTCATTACGCAATAGGTTTTCAGAAAAACCTGTCGTAACCCTCCGTCATTTAAGATAAGTAGTAGTTAGTATTCATGCTGCGTTTGTTGGCCTTTGTCAAGGCGTAGTGTGCGGTAGCTGAATAGTGCTTATCTGCTTATGCATATGATGCAGATTAGGTTAGGGTAGTCGTACGACCATGTTGGCCTTTGTCAAGGGTCGTGCGGGTGGGTTTAATTCAATCAAGAAATGTCGGGTTGAACTTGACTAGCATTCTATGGTTTGTTGGCCTTTGTCAAGGTCATAGGAGGTTAGGGGCAAAATTATCGGGAATTTCAAGTGTCGAAATTTGCAATGAGACTGCATACCTTCTATGAGATAGTTGGATCCCGATACCCACTGCGAGTAATTGTTACTCCTGGGAGAGTTTTACACATTACAATTAGCCGATCAAGTAGGTGTCTAGAAAGGTGTCAACGGGGTTACGCCTCTGGGAAAACGAGGTTTACTTTAATTAGGTCCGTGCGAAAGCACGGGGAACCTCCCTCAAAGTACCGACACTGGCCAGGCTGAAAGATTGACGAAGTTGCAGGGTGTAATTAATCCCGGCTAGTCTTTCCTTTTAGGGTTTGAAGGAAGATTTGATAAAAAAAATAGTGGGAGCTATCCTGATTAGATAAAATAATAACCAATATGATCTTGCAAGAGCGCACGCAGAGTGTTTTCTTCTCTCTCTCTCCAGGTAGCGACCATGTCACGCCTTAATCAAGATAATAATACGGATGTATTGACCGAACCCGCTTGGTATACTGAGCTGGGGAACGTTGGTCCCGCTCCAACTTATAATTGTTATAAGACAGAGCATGAAAATTGGGGATTACAAGAATTCCCGTGCCGCCCAAACAAAGAAAGTGCATGCTGATGCATCATCTTCGGGTGTGTTCATTACAGAGAACTGTTTCTCAGTATCCTTTACGTCCTGGGTATGAGATACCGTATCAGGATCCCTCATATGTAATCTGGGCTGCTGATAGGTAGAGAACTGAGAACGGGTGATAAGTTTCATGAGATAGAAAACGGTGCAAGTGTTGCAGCCAAGTCTGTTGGTAACTATCACCCTGTATTACCAGAATACATTGATTCTGAACAAATGTTATTAGATACCGAACCTGATATACAACATCATATCAGTCTCTTTATTAGTAAAGAAAGGATATAATTTTGTATTGTTGGATAATGTTTTTAACATTTCCTATATCAAGAGTTGATCGGTTCAGGCACGTCATCTAAAAGCATAGACGTTCTAAATCAAACTACAGTTCTTAGTATACAGAACACACACAAGAGAAAGAGTTCAGAAATGAACGAATCCTTCTTGAGGTATTGTAGACTAGGTCATATCAATGCGACCCGACTAGCTGAAGTTACATATAGATGCATATTTAAATTAGTTTGAATTTACATCTTGTGAAACTTGCCGGTCATGTCACAGAGATAAGATGACCATAGCTCTGTTTTTAGGAAACAGAGAAAGAGTTAGTGAACTCTTGGGATGATACATACTGATGTATGAAGGTCCCCTGTCTATACATACCAAGACCGGTCCTTTGTACGTCATTACATTCTCTGACGATCTCTCAAGATTAAGACATACGTACCTGTTGAAACACAAGTCCAAACCTTTTGAGATATTCACAGAATATAAGTTAGAAGTAGAGAACCAAAACAGGTATAAGTACTTGAGCACGGAATTCCTGAATTATTCTATAGGAGAATGAGATTCTCTCTCAGCATTACTCCTTCGTATACACCACAGCACGTCGGTGTATCGGGGCGAAGCAATCACACCAGATGTGATAAGGTGTGCTCTATGATGAGTACTACTGAGTTACCTATTTCCTTTTGGGAGTTATGCACTGGAGAAGTTGCATAATTATTGAACAGGGTTCCGATCAAATCAGTTGTCTACCACTTCATATATGATATGGAAAGGGAAGAGCCTATATCTTAAGTTTGTTCAGATTTTGGGTTGTCCGGCCTATGTCTTAAAAGCAAAATCCGGACAAGCTCGAGGCAGAGTCAGTTCTGTAGAAGTTTGTTGGATATCCCAAGCATTTGCTGTTAGTGTATATGCCCTAGAGGCCATTACTGTATCATACTAGTTGGTATATTACTTAATGGAAGCTTAGGATATTCACCTTGTATAAACAATCTTGCTCAATATAGTAGTATGCTACTTGGTTTGTTTCTACTTCAATGTGTACTTGTGTTTATTTCAGTATATCACTTATACGCATTAGTGGAGCCCTTAGGATCTTTGCTTGATTACCAGCGTTGTGATGGCAGTCACACTAGTGGGGGCTGGGTAATCTATAAGCACATCCTTATACAGGTCCCTAGTCGCAGGACTATCGAGACAGGGCATCGATACTCCGGAGTAGACTAGCGTATGCGCTTCTCATCCCAGTGTGGGAGATGGTCTGTCCCACAGCCATCAGTACGTCGTACTGGAGATAGTATACGAGTGCTCGTTGGGTTACGAGTACACTGGACAGGACTCGTCGGGAACTGACAGGTTGGTATTATACCTATCGTCAGTTATCAGTTCCCAGGTGACATGAGTACAGCTTAGTCCGCTGACTTGATACTGTCACTTCGCCTCGAGTGTGTTCCCACTGTACTTTGATTACTACCCTACCACGGCTCAAAGGAGTCGTGCAAACGGGTAGTTGTTGGGTACAGTCCCGAAGCACTTGGAGGCAGTGACGGTTAGACAGGATTCGTCTCACCCGGTATTGGGGGTTGACATCGCGCTGTGTCTAGGAGAGCCATTACACAAGTAGTCCCTGGCCAGGGCAAGCGAGATATACTGGTAGGTTTCCAGTGTTATCTCAGGGTGTTTTGGGCTTCACCCCGACACGACTTGTACAGCTATTAGGGGACTGACGTTTTACCGCCCCCTAGGCCCGACATGCGATGTATTAGACGAACAGACCGGACTGTACGGAGACTGTCACATTCAGACTCAGTAGGAGTTCAGATGGGGTTCACCTCGTCAGCCTTCTTGTCGGCATCTACCTGGGGACCGTTACGCACAGCTAGTGCCGCTTGCGGTCTGTGGTTAAACCCACTGCCAGTGTAGTATCGAGTCTTTAGAGTCCCACACAGAGGGTATTCGCCTATGGGCAAAACAGAGTAGAGGTCGCATGGTTTTGCGACAGGATTCGTTCTCATTCACGCACTTGTGCACGTTTGGAGTCCGGACGGATTTTACTGGCTGGCTCTGGTTTGAGTCAGATACTGGTATATGTTTTGGGGTTGCTTTTATCTCTCAGTATTCATGTTCCTCGGAACAAGAATGCAGGTGTGTATGCACAGTTGTTTGAGGAGGAGGAAGAGGACTTTCATTAGGGTTTCGGATCGGGTGCGTATGCACAGTTGACAGTCGTCTTTTTCCAAACCCTAATGGATTTATGTTATATCAATTAATAATATTAATAAAATGAAATTGTGTCATGGTTGGTTTTTTTGTTGACTAGTTGACCATGGTTGACTTGTTGACCATGGTTGAAGTTTTGACCATCATCATTACAAAAGAAAGATGCTCTTTGATTCTAGCAAATTCATTTAATGTTTGAAATGATATTGGTCATTCCTAAACCTTCCATCAACCTTTTCATTTTCATTATTATTATTAATTTGATAATTCTTTTGCTTTTTGTTATGGTTGCAAAAAGAAAAGAGCTCATTTTATCATTTAGCTTCTCTCTCCTCACTTCATCTTCTTCTTCCTCTAGCAAAAGGAGAATACTTCTCATGTGTTGAGGATCCCTCTCCTTAAAAGAAAAGCACCCCTTAGACACTCTCTACTCACTCTAGGATCAAAGGTTTAGCAAGCCGAAGATTCTAGTTCTCTCTAAGTTCGAGAAAGAGCCCGAAGGTTGAACCCTCAGGTGGATCCATCTTCGACGGAAGAAGGCGACGAGAAGAGAACCATCAACCTCTACTAGGTTTCAAGAAGAAGGAGTTCAAGTTAGGTATAACCACTTTGCCGAGTAGTTAACTCTCCTTTGCATGTTTGCCAGTTTAGTTTAGAAAAGATCCCGACTTATGTTAGTCAATGTTGCCCCTTGCGCTAAAAATTTGATTTTTTATACCGTTTCCGCCTCCCCGTAAGAACCGGGGGTCGCAACGTGGACTTACAGTGGTATCAGAGCCTAACTAAACTTAAACTAGCTTGGTAGTGAAGTGTAACGAAGTTCGGAACCGAAAAATCCAAAAACCAAACTTTTACAAAACCCTAGTTTCTGTTAAAAAAATTTCTGGTCAAAACCAGTTTTGTTATACACCTAAATTCGGCTCAGGGTTTTGTGTGAACACCCAAGAAAAACGATCCCCTGATTCATTCAAACCGTCGCGGTTCCGCGGCATGAGGTAGGCATTTGCCGCGGAACCGCCGCCGTTTGGAGTCCTCTCGTGATCGGGTTTCCTGCAGTGTTCTTCTGGTAGGGTTTTAGGATTTTTAAGATATATTATATGTGCCCAGATTTTCCAGAATAGAAATTTGTTTTTGGGGGCCTATAATTCCGTATTTTTTCCGAACTTCAGTACACTTGGACTATATTGGTTATATCTGTGATGTTTGATTGTATTGAACGTCGGCTAATCGCTATAAGTCGATTAGTCGGGGTTATACATCTCTATGATCTGTGTTTGATATTGGAATGTGTATATGAATGTGTTGGACTGTCGCGGGTGAATAGCCGGGGTGGATGTGAGATGAGCTTTTGTTTTTCTTTCATTCATTGTAAATGTAAATTGATGTAATATTATTATTTGTTTGGCCGCACAACCGGGTCGGGGTTGTAGCCGTCATTGTATAATTCTTTTTACTGTTTTTGCTCCTAGGATAGACCCATGGAGGGGTGCACAAACTGCCGAGTACTTTGCGGGTAGTTTGCCTCACCCGTAGGGGTCTTGGGTGGGGTATTGGCTATTCACCGCGACCGTGTAATCCGCTTTTCGTTGCAGGCTTGAACGGATTGCGGATTCCTAGTATATCCAATGTATTCATCTGTGATCTGTAATGTCTATCATTGCTATATCTATAACTATTTAGGCGTTGCTTATGTTTTACAGCCGCGCTAGCCCAGCCCCCGTTCTGTCGTTAGTTAAGTAACCTAACGGGTGATGACGGGGCCCCGTGGCGAATGCGAATGGCATAAGCGTACGTCATATTTTGGTTGTTTTCTGCAATGGTAGGATTTAAATGATGGGACGCATTAAAAGAACTAATGCAAGAATATCACGCATTAAAAGAACTAATGCAAGATAATAAACCAAGCTAAAGTCGTTGGAACACTTTCGAAAAACCACTCGGTTCTTTTCAAAACTAACTTTTAAATGCGGAGCTTGAGCCACTCCTTCTAAAAGCTATCTCGTTCCATCGATTATATCAAGTTCACTACGTTCACAGTTTCGCCAAAACCATTCGTCGCCCTCCGTCGTTTCACATGAATAGTCAATAGTATTCAAGCTGTGTTTGTTGGCCAAAGTCAAGGCATAGTGATTGGTAGCTATTGGGTATTCATGTGCAGCATAGATAGATGCGTTGGTTTGGAACAGTCGTACTGCCTTGTTGGCCAAAGTCAAGGGTAGGTACGGGTGGATTCAAATTAACCTGGAGAACGACGGGTAGAACTTGACATGTGACTTATGATTTGTTGGCCAAAGTCAAGGTCATAAGAGCATGGGGCAGAAATCCACATCGGGAGTTTCATAAGTACTGAAACTTGCTAGATTTGCATACCATTTGGAGTGTGATGATTCTGGTAGGATTCCTTCAGTTTCGTCACGCGATGATATTTGGATCCCGATCCTACTGTGAGTATATGCTACTCCTCGGGAAATTTCTCACTAAACGATCAATGCTATAAACCTAGTAGGTGCCTAGAAAGGTGTTAGCGGGGCTACGCCCCCAGGGAAAAGAGGTTATTTAATTAAGGAACTTCGCGAAAGCGTTGGAAAACCTCCCTCGAAGTACCGAGACTGGCCTGGCTGAACGGTTAAGCAAGTATTGTGCGGTGGGATTGATCCCGACTAATTCTTCCTTTATGGTTTGAGGAGGGATTCGAGAGACAGTGGGAGCCATCCTGTTTAGACAAATTAAAAACCACTCTAAACTTGCAAGAGCATCGTGCTAAAGTGTTTCTTCTCTCTCTCCTAATTGCAGCGACCAATCTACATGATTGGACTTAAGTTACTTCTAGATAAAAATATATTGATAGGGCCAAACTACAAAGATTGGCTCAGGAATGTCAAGATGGCAATCACTTACGACAAGCTGGGGTATCTTCTTACCACCAAAGCTCCCCCCGTTCCAGGTCCCACCTCCAGCGTCGCGGATAAGGAAATCCGTAAGACTTGGGAGATTGATTGCGCGAAGGCCAGGTGCCTCGTGCTTGCCTCTATGGACAACGAACATCAGAGAAGGCACGAGAATATGGATTTGGAATCCATATTTCTTCATACAAAAGAACTGTATGGAGAGCAGTCTCGTATCGCAAGATACGAAGTGTCGAACAAGTTGTTTTCGGCAAAGTTGGCCGTCGGATCATCGGTAGCGGACCACATGCTTAAGATGATTGGCTACATTGGGGAGCTCGCAGAACTTGGGACCACGTTGGAAAGTGAACTCTATACGGATTTAATTCTCCAGTCCCTTCCATCCACTTACGCCCAGTTTATACTGAACTTCAACTTGCAAAAAAGGAAGTTGAACATTCAGAACTCCTCAACATGCTGAGGAGCGCAGAGGGCACCCTACAGAAAGGTAGGGAAACACCCGCTTTGTTTGTAGGAGGATCTTCTTCCTCTAGGTCCAAGGCGAAAGCCAAGGGAAAGAGGAAGAAAGCCCCCGCCAAACCAAGAGGCGGTGTTAGTAAAGTGGGTACGAAGGGAAAGGAAAAGGCAACAATGATTGCGGGGATGCTTGTGGGAAAGGAGGAATGCTTCTATTGTCATAAGAGTGGACACTGGAAGAAAGATTGCAGGGCTTGGAAGGCCAGGACACAGGAACAGAAGCAGGTTGCGGCTTCAGCTTCAGGTGTGTATGTTATTGAAAACTGTCTTTCTATAAACTCTACTTCCTGGGTATTGGATACCGGATCAGGATCTCATATCTGTAATTCTTTGCAGGCGTTGAGAAACCGTAGGTTTTTGAAGGCAGGTGACATGACCCTCAGAGTTGCAAACGGAGCTAGCATGGATGCTAAAGCCGTGGGGGACTATCACCTGGGAATGACAGATGGGCATGTTTTGGTTCTGCGTAATTGCGTTTTTGTACCCAACGCAACTTGTAATATCATTTCTGTATCTTTGGTTTCTAAAGAAGGTTATGAATTTGCGTTTGTAAGTAATGTTGTAAACATTCACCTTAATCAAGTTCTGATTGGGTCAGGTACACTGAGCAATGGTATATACGTATTAAACCAACCACAGATTTTCAATGTCCAGAATACACACAAAAGAAAGTCTCCAGATATTAATCAGGCTTTCTTATGGCATTGTAGACTGGGTCACATCAATGAGACACGGTTGACTAAGTTACATAAAGAAGGATACTTGGATCCGTTCAAGTATCAGTCTTATGCCACTTGTGAATCTTGTCTCATGGGAAAGATGACAAAGACTCCGTTCACTGGACACGGAGAAAGAGCGAGCGAGCTCTTGGGACTCGTACACAGCGACGTGTGCGGTCCAATGTCTACACATGCGCGAAGCGGTTACTCTTACTTCATTACTTTTACGGATGATTTTTCAAGGTACGATTATGTCTTCTTAATGAAACATAAGTCCGAAGCCTTTGAAAAGTTCCAGGAATATAAGAATGAAGTAGAGAAACAGACCGGCAAAAGTATCAAGATTCTAAGATCGGATCGAGGTGGAGAATACTTAAGTGCCGAGTTCCTGAATTATTTAAAAGAGAACGGAATTCTCTCTCAGCTTACTCCTCCATACACTCCGCAACACAACGGTGTATCGGAGAGACGGAACCGAACCCTATTGGATATGGTACGGTCCATGATGAGCAACGCTGAGTTAACGCGATCATTCTTGGGGTATGCGCTAGAATCAGCTGCGTACCTTTTGAACCGAGTTCATACTAAGACGGTGCCTATTACACCATATGAGATGTGGAGTGGGAAGAGACCCTATCTTAAACACATTAAGACATGGGGATGTCCAGCTTTTGTTAAAAAGCAGCATGCGGACAAGCTCGAGGCACGCTCAGTACAGTGCAAGTTCGTGGGATATCCAAAGAACTCCAAGGGATATTTCTTCTACTGCGAAGAGGAACAAAAAGTTCTTGTTTCTCGTCATGCCTACTTCTTGGAAACTGAGTTTTTGGAAAACCAGATAAGTGGGAGCACAGTAGAACTGGAAGAAATTCCAGAACCACAAACCATTACTGAAAGCTTAGAGGAACCAGAGGGTTCGAAAGAACAGGACATTCCTACGCCGCTCCGCAGGAGTAGTAGGCAGTCTCATCCGCCCGAGAGATACTACGGTTTTCTCATAGACGGGGATAGAGAGGATTGCATCATAGATTATGATGAGCCTACTAGCTTCCAGCAGGCCGTTCAGAGCGTTGACTCGGTAAAATGGTTGGATGCAATGCGGACCGAAATGGAGTCCATGTACACCAACAAAGTATGGACGTTGGACATTGCTCCAGACGGGGTAAAACCCGTAGGATGCAAGTGGATCTTCAAAAGGAAGATTGGTGTAGATGGGCAGGTTGAGACCTATAAAGCTAAATTTGTAGCAAAGGGTTTCCGTCAAAGACCTGGCTTGGACTATGACGAAACCTTTTCTCCAGTGGCTATGCTGAAATCCATTCGGATCCTTCTCGCCATTGCTGCCTTCCACGATTATGAGATTTGGCAGATGGACGTAAAGACCGCTTTTCTGAATGGAAATTTAGAGGAGTGTGTCTATATGGATCAGCCAGAGGGTTTCATTCAGAGTGGGAGCAGCGGAAAGGTGTGCAAGTTGCTTAAGTCCATCTATGGACTAAAGCAGGCATCGCGGAGTTGGAACATCTGTTTTGATGAGACGGTCAACGAATTTGGCTTTATCAAAAATCCAGATGAACCATGCATCTATAGTAGATTTGTAGCGAGAACTGTAGTATTCCTCGTTTTATACGTGGATGACATTCTCTTAATAGGAAACGACATTCCTATGCTACAATCTGTCAAGGGGTTCTTATCGCACAGGTTCTCCATGAAAGACCTGGGTGATGCCTCGTACATCCTGGGGATCCGGATCCATCGTGATAGATCCAAGAGGATATTAGGACTTTCTCAGTCCAGGTACATCGACACCATAGTGAAAAGATTCAGTATGGAAGATTCCAAGCGCGGTAACCTACCGGCTTGTCACGGGATCACCCTCTCTAAAGAGATGTCTCCCAAGACTGATTTGGAGAGGGATCGCATGTCTATTATACCCTACGCTTCTGCGGTAGGCTCTATAATGTATGCGATGTTGTGTACCAGACCGGATGTAGCTTATGCACTGAGTTTGGTAAGCCGGTATCAGTCAAACCCTGGGGAGAAACACTGGATAGCGGTAAAGAACATTCTCAAGTACTTGAGAAGGACTAAGGAGATGTTCTTGGTGTATGGCGGAAAAGACCTCCAGATCGAGGCCTTTGCTGACTCCAGCTTCCAGAGTGACAAGGATGATTCCACGTCCATGTCGGGTTTCGTCTTTACCCTCAATGGAGGGGCGGTGTGTTGGAAGAGCTCCAAACAGGAAACCGTTGCAGACTCGACTATGGAAGCGGAATACATTGCTGCATCTGATGCCGCAAAAGAAGCTGTCTGGATGAGGAAGTTCTTGAAAGAACTTCAGGTGGTTCCGTCCATTGTTGACCCAATACCTCTGTATTGCGACAACAACGGGGCTATAGCTTTAGCGAAGGAACCCAGGTCCCATCAGAGATCCAGGCACATCTTAAGGCGGTATCACCTGATCAGGGAGATCGTGGATCGCAAGGAGATCGAGGTTCGGAGGGTTGCTTCAGAAGAAAACACTGCAGATCCATTCACCAAGGCCTTACCCCAGACTCAGTTCGAGCGGCTGATCGAGATGATAGGTCTTCGATACGCCAGTACATGGCCTTAGTGCAAGTGGGAGATTGTTAGTGTATATGCCCTAGAGGCCATTACTGTATCAAACTAGTTTGTATATTACTTAATGGAAGCTTGGGATATTCACCTTGTATAAACAATCTTGCTCAATATAGTAGTATGCTACTTGGTTTGTTTCTACTTCAATGTGTAATTGTGTTTATTTCAGTATATCACTTATACGCATTAGTGGAGCCCTTAGGATCTTTGCTTGATTACCAGCGTTGTGATGGCAGTCACACTAGTGAGGGCTGGGTAATCTATAAGCACATCCTTATACAGGTCCCTAGTCGCAGGACTATCGAGACAGGGCATCGATACTCCGGAGTAGACTAGCGTATGCGCTTTTCATCCCAGTGTGGGAGATGGTCTGTCCCACAGCCATCAGTACGTCGTACTGGAGATAGTATACGGGTGCTCGTTGGGTTACGAGTACACTGGACAGGACTCATCGGGAACTGACAGGTTGGTATTATACCTATCGTCAGTTATCAGTTCCCAGGTGACATGAGTACAGCTTAGTCCGCTGACTTGACACTGTCACTTCGCCTCGAGTGTGTTCCCACTGTACTTTGATTACTACCCTACCACGGCTCAAAGGAGTCGTGCAAACGGGTAGTAGTTGGGTACAGTCCCGAAGCACTTGGAGGCAGTGACGGTTAGACAGGATTCGTCTCTCCCGGTATTGGGGGTTGACATCGCGCTGTGTCTAGGAGAGCCATTACACGAGTAGTCCCTGGCCAGGGCAAGCGAGATATACTGGTAGGTTTCCAGTGTTATCTCAGGGTGTTTTGGGCTTCACTCCGACACGACTTGTACCGCTATTAGGGGACTGACGTTTTATCGCCCCCTAGGCCCGACATGCGATGTATTAGAAGAACAGACCGGACTGTACGGAGACTGTCACATTCAGACTCAGTAGGAGTTCAGATGGGGTTCACCTCGTCAGCCTTCTTGTCGGCATCTACCTGGGGACCGTTACGCACAGCTAGTGCCGCTTGCGGTCTGTGGTTAAACCCACTGCCAGCGTAGTGTCGAGTCTTTAGAGTCCCACACAGAGGGTATTCGCCTCTGGGCAAAACAGAGTAGAGGTCGCATGGTTTTGCGACAGGGTTCGTTCTCATTCGCGCACTTGTGCACGTTTGGAGTCCGGATGGATTTTACTGGCTGGCTCTGGTTTGAGTCAGATACTGGTATATGTTTTGGGGTTGCTTTTATCTCTCAGTATTCATGTTCCTCGGAACAAGAATGCAGGTGTGTATGCACAGTTGTTTGAGGAGGAGGAAGAGGACTTTCATTAGGGTTTCGGATCGGGTGCGTATGCACAGTTGACAGTCGTCTTTTTCCAAACCCTAATGGATTTATGTTATATCAATTAATAATATTAATAAAATAAAATTGTGTCATGGTTGGTTTTTTTGTTGACTAGTTGACCATAGTTGACTTGTTGACCATGGTTGAAGTTTTGACCATCATCTTTACAAAAGAAAGATGCTCTTTGATTCTAGCAAATTCATTTAATGTTTGAAATGATAATGGTCATTCCTAAACCTTCCATCAACCTTTTCATTTTCATTACTATTATTAATTTGATAATTCTTTTGCTTTTTGTTATGGTTGCAAAAAGAAAAGAGCTCATTCTATCATTTAGCTTCTCTCTCCTCACTTCATCTTCTTCTTCCTCTAGCAAAAGGAGAATCCTTCTCATGTGTTGAGAATCCCTCTCCTTAAAAGAAAAGCACCCCTTAGACACTCTCTACCCACTCTAGGATCAAAGGTTTAGCAAGCCGAAGATTCTAGTTCTCTCCAAGTTCGAGAAAGAGCCCGAAGGTTGAACCCTCAGGTGGATCCATCTTCGACGGAAGAAGGCGACGAGAAGAGAACCATCAACCTCTACTAGGTTTCAAGAAGAAGGAGTTCAAGTTAGGTATAACCACTTTGCCGAGTAGTTAACTCTCCTTTGCATGTTTGCCAGTTTAGTTTAGAAAAGATCCCGACTTATGTTAGTCCATGTTGCCCCTTGCGCTAAAAATTTGATTTTTTATACCGTTTCCGCCTCCCCGTAAGAACCGGGGGTCGCAACGTGGACTTACATTTGCAAGGGAATATCTTCTACCTAACCGAAGAACAAAAGATGTTTTGTTTCTCAGCATGCCACCTTTGTGAAAGGGAATTTCTTGTGAAGAAATTAGTGGTCATGAGGTAGAACTGGAAGGAGTTCCAGCTATACAAACTGCAGCTAATGATTTGGTAGAACCAAAGGATTCAATAGTTTCCAATGAAACTCAGCCTCTCCGCCGATCTAGTAGGGTTTCTCACCCACCTGAGAGATACTTTGGTATCTCTATGACAGTGGGAGCGAGCATTGCATCATGAGATGATGACCCAACTAGTTTCGAGCTGGCCATCAGGAGTGGGACTCTATAAGAATGGTTGGATGCTTAGCGATCTGAGATGGAATCCTTATACACCAACAAAGTATGGACTTTGGTTGCTTTATCTGAAGGGTTAAATTCCCATCAGGAGCAAGTATATCTTGAGAAGATTACATGGTGTACATGGAAGAGTTGAGACTTTCAAAGCTAGACTTGTTAAAGGTATGCATCATTGACCAGATATGGATTATGATGAAAACTTTTCTATGTAGCTATGGTTAAGTCCATCCAGATCCTACTTGCCACGGCTACATACCGTGACTACGATATCTGACGGTTGGGTGTCATGACTGCTTTTCTAAATAGTGATTTAGAAGAGTGAGTCTATAAGTACACAGTCAGAGGGCTTCGTAGACAGTGGGAGCAGCGGAAACATGTGCAAGATGTTTTATGTGATAAAGCAGGTATCGCAGAGTTGGAACGTCTGTTTTGATGTGGTAGTCAAAGAGTTTGACTTCATCAAAATGGTAGATGAACCTTATATATACAAAAAGGTAGTAGGGAGTATGGTGGTGATCCTCGTAGAGCACGTGGATGACATACTGTAGATAGGGAAGGAGTTTCCTATGCTACGCTCGGTCAATCTCCGCTTATCACAATGATTCTCCACATGGGATCAAAGTGATACCCACTAAATCCTGGGTTTTGAATCTATGAGGTAGATCTAATTGGATGTTAGGATACTCACTAGTTGTAGTGAGATGGTCTCAATCGATCCTGGGGAGAATCACTGGAAAGGTTCCAGGGTGATAAGGATGACTGAATGTCAGTCACAGGCATTGTCTTTACCCTCAGTAAAGGTACGTTATGTTGGAAGAGTTCCAAGCTAGATAACATGACATACTAGACGATAAAGGCTGGATACATCGCCACTTAAGATACTACCAAAGAGGAAGTCTGGGTGTATATCAGTTGATGAGATGAACTTCGTTCCTACCATTGTGTGACAATGGAGTTGTGGCTTATGCCTAGGAACGCCCGTCCCATCAGTGATCCAGACATATTCTAAGGCAGTATCACCTGATCATGGAGATGGTTGATCCCCAGGGGATCGGGGTCAGGAGAGTAGACTCAGAGGACAACACGGCGGATACACTCACAAAGGCCTTTCCCTAAAGAGAGACTATTATAGGATGGTTGAGTATGAGATACTACAACCACTGTTATCAGATGGCCCTAGTGCAAGTGGGAGATTGTTAGTTATATGTATGCCCTAGAGGCCATTACTATACATGAGATGTATATCGTTGTGGATGCTTGGACATTTATAGGGAGGACTTTCTTGCTCGACATGATAGTATGCTATCTGGTTACTCTTTACCTTAACGTGTATATTGATTGTCTCTCTGTTACATGTTGGTAAAGCCCTTAGGATGTGTATTTGACTACCTGGACTATGATGCAGATCATACTAGTGGGGACATGGTAGTCCATAAGTACATCCTTCAAGGTCCCTAGTCGTGGGTGTATCGAGACAGGGCATCGATATAGCAGAGTAGACTAGCGTATACCTTCTCGACCCATACAGATGGGCGATGGATGATCCTATATCCATTGGTGTTTGACATCAGAGATGATATACGGGTACTCAGTGGAGACTGGGTACACTGGACGGACTCGCCGAGAACTCCCAGATGGTATTATACCTTACGTCAGATGGCATTTCTCTGGTGACACTGGTACATGTTAGTTTGTAGACCTGAGATCGTCATAGAGTCTTGTGTGATTCCCACTGTGCTTTGATTTCCATCTTACCACGTCCAAGAGGGCTTGCAAAATAGTGGTTTTTGGGTACAGTCCCGAGTCACATGGAGGCAATGAGCGATAGGAGGGGTTTCGTCTCTCCCGGTATTGGGGGTTGATGTTGCGCTATTCTTGATTGGCCGTAACAGGGAAGTCCCTGGCCAGGGCTGGTTTAGAGATATACTGGTAAGTATTACCGATAGTTTCTCGACCCGTTATGAGCCTCATATCGGCATGACTTATCGGTTATTGGGGTCTGACGTTTTACCACCCCTAGACTTGATATGCGACATATCAGACGAGGAGACCGGACTGTACGGTAGTGTCACTGTCAGGCTTTTTGCAGGAGTTGGAGCGGGCTTGCTTGCTGATCGCTCAATACCCGGGTAGCCGTTACGTCCAGCTAGTACCGCTGACGGCTTGTGGGTGCTTGATATAATCATCAGCTACTGCCGGCGTATTGACGAGTCTTTAGAGTCCTACATAGAGGTTATACTGGCTCAGGCAAAACGAAATAGGAGCGCATATGTGATATGTGCGGGACCGAGAATTACGCGAGTATGTGATACCGTATTCTATTCTCGCGATGTTTGTATCGATCGGTTATATGTGATATAACCACGTTATCGAATCAAAGGTTGATTCGATAAGTCGATGCATTGGATATTAGTCGGTTATATAAGATACAACCGGATTATTAAGTCAAGTGTTGATTTAATAATTTAGTGTATAATTGTATATGTGATATACTAATTTACATTAACTAACATTGGTTCACTTAAGCATTTGTTTTTCTCACTTGTGCACAAGTTAATATATATGTGATATATATTTATTAGTGTACAAATTGTATCATGGTTGTTGATACACTTGACATGGGTGTATGAGACATACACCATACTAATTATATTGGTAGGGTTTTAATATCTAAAGTAATTCTAAAACAAATGGATAATGAGCTCACATGCATGAAGCGTCATGAAGCTTATGCTTGCATTGACTTAGTCCACTAGTTTTGTTTTACTTAGATATTAGTTAACCTAACCACTATAATTAGCCAAGGTAATGTCTCTACATGAGTTAGTATATGATACTCACTCACCATGGTTAGTTCTCTCTCTCTCTTGATTATTTTTCATTCTCATTTTGAGCTCATCTTCTTCCTCCTTCATATTCTTGCTAGGGTTTGAAAAAGAGAGAGAAACAAAGTGAGAAAAGAAATTCTAAAGTGTACCCATTTTCTATTTCACCATCCTCTACTAGACAAGCACTTTAGTTTAGGGTATTTGCTTCACTAATTCTTTGGTTAGTGAAGTAGAAGCTTGAGTTCGTATTCTCTCGGCGTAGATCATCTTCGGCCTCAAAGACTTCAAGCAATACCGTTGCCTCTTCTCATAGAGCCGTCCGAGTGTCCAGGTGTTCGATGATCGCAGTGAAGGGACTACAACAAGGAGCTTTAGAAGTGAAGGACTGATCTACAAAGGTTGTATTTCGTATTCACTTAGTGTTAAATTTGTTTAACTTGCATGTCTAACCCTAATTATCTAGCAAAGATCTTGTTTAGAGTTATTCGGTACGACTAAAATTTTAATCGGGCATGGTTGATACCTTGTAGAACCTCCTTAGTGTGCCTAGTAACCCTACATGAGTTATATTGTGTGTATGTGTGTTTCAATTTATGATTTCGCTTATGTGTAAGTTGGTAGTGTGTATGTGCTTTGTTTGTGCGTATGTTGTGTATTCGTGTCGTTTGTGTGTGGTTTGGCTGTCGGGGGTAAGGCTTCTATCCCATTAAGAATGTATAGAGTAGACACCCATTCGCTTGTAATTTCATCCGTTTCGTGTAAATTTCGACAGCAACTCCCCGCTGTTCTCTGAGTACACTATAATAGAGTAGATAATCATTTCAAAGTTGTGAAACAATATTGAAATGAAAATCTAATCTATCTTTGTACATGGAGAACCGGCGTAAAAGTACCTATGAAATAACTTGAAACGAATGAAAATACAAGTGAATGCATGTGTTTGCTTTATACATTCCTAACTTGTCCAAACTAGACAAATCCATCGGTTATCATACGATTGAATTTTGTCATCACATAGACTGCACGACGGTTGTTAGCACCGAATGATACCGTCCGATATTTAACAACTTTCCTATAGTTTTATGTCACAACGAACATCGAACGTATGTTAAACTATATACGGAGGCTAAGTCACGCTTTGATTTTCACATATGACGATCGATGAGCATATGAAAATTTCATATTATCATTGAATATCATATATACACTTATTCTAAGATTTATCTTGAATTGGTTTTATATTTACGTTTCAATTTCAAGGGTTTTAAGTTTTTAGTTTAGGATAATGTTTTTTAAAATTAAGGGTTTTCGTAATCAAGTTTAAAATTATGGATTTGGTTCTGGCGTTAAGTTTAATATTTTTTATTTAGTTCTGGAATTAAGTTCAATATTAGGGTTTGGCCTTATTTAATATGAGAGATGAATATCAACATTATCACAAACACATACACAAACACACATATATCATCATCAACATTATCTCTCTCTCACTCACACACACACACTTACACTAACACTAAAATACCCTAATCATAACTCTCACCCTTAACTCTAACACTAACTCTATGTAGGGTTTCATTAGCACCTCACCTAGAGTTTTGCGAGAATCACACATGCCATATTAAAATTTTAAGAGGTGTTAAACAAACAAACCTAGGAATCGAACTAGAATATTTAGAGTAACAAGTTCTAGTATCATATACTAGCTAGTGTCTAACACTAAGTGGGGAGAGATACAACCTTTGTAGACCTCCTAGCAACTCCTTTGATCTCCTAGGGTTTGAACGAGCTAGCTTGAACTTCCTCCACGTCCACGATGATCCACCCGGAGTACCTTTGCTCAAAGCTCCTTGCTCTACTAGATCACAATGATGATGAAACAAACAAACTACAACAATGGGCTAAAAAAGTGTAGTGTGATGATATGGTTGTGTTCTCGTATAAGAACCCTTTCTTTCTTTTACCCTCACTCACTTTGGAAACTCAAGAGAGAGCTAGAGAGAGGAAGAAGAAGATGGAAACCTTGAGCTCATTTTTCTTTTGGAAAAAGATAATGATCAAAGATAATGAGAGAAAGATAAATATCAAGAAAAATATCTTCATCTCAAACCATGGTTAATAAATATCTATATATTTTAAAATGAGAGAAAAATAACAAATGAAAATGAAACCATGGTTTAAGCTAGGTCAAGTGAAGAATAGTCAACCATGATTTAAAAACAATTTTCTTTTTCTAATTCTAATAAATATAAAGATATTTACTTTCCATATGAGTCTTATATTGCCATCTTTCTTGTATCATCAACCATGATACAAATGCATGTATGTATGTTTGTATGCACATCAACATGTACATATACATCCATGCATCCATCATAAAGAAAAGGTTTATTTAAATGAGATATAAGTCAAAATTAAATCAATACTTGATTTAATAAACCGGTCATATCTCATATGACCCGGCCAATAGAAAACGCCCGATTAAAACACGGTATCAAATACACGTATTTAATCGAGCTCCTGCACATATCTCATATGCACACCACATCGTTTCCCCTGAGCCAGAAAACTCCTGTGCGGGACTCTAAGACTCGTCAATACGCCGGCAGTAGGTGATGATCACATCATACACCTACAAGCCGCAAGCGGTCAGCTAAACGTAACGGCCACCCGGGTATTGAGCGATCAGAAGAAGAACAAGCGAACCTGTCAAAATTCCTATCTGTAGGGTTCCTAGGCACTCTTGGGAAGGTTCATAAGGCATCAAAAATGCCCGAATAAAATTTTAGATGTGCCGAACAACCCAAAGCCGGGATCTTTGCTAGATTATTAGGGTTTAACATGCAAGTAAACATCTTTACAATTAAATGTGAGGGATTACAACTTTTGTAGTCTGCTCCTTCGCTTCATAAACTCCGAGTAGAAGTCCCTTCGCCGCGATCCACGATCTTTCGGACTCAAGAGAGGCTCCACGAATCGAATGATCCATGATAGCTTGTCGTATTCCTTTTCTCCGATGATCTACGTCGAACTTGCAATAGCTCAAGCTTTCTCACTCTAATGAGGTGAACACCCTAATCTAATGGGCTAGATTAGATGAGGATGATGGAGTAGTATTTATGCTTTCTTTTTATATCATTTTCTCACAAGAAATCATCACAAAAGAAATAACTAGTAAGCTCTTTCAAAGACTCAAGAGAGAAGAAGATGAAGAATGAAAAAGATCATCCTTTTGTGATGAATAGTTGTAAAGAATATATGATTGATTATGGAACCATGGTCAAGGATGATAAGCTTAACCTTTGTAGAGAATAAACTTGAGCTAGGGTTTGGTTAGGTTAAGAATGAGTCATGAATAAGTATCAACCATAATATCTTAACCAAGACAAAAGGAAATCCTTATAGAATGTGCAAGAAGGAGCTAACCCTAATCAAACCCTAATCTCTTTTTATCATCACTAAACATGTTTCATAATAAATCATATCATGTCACAATAATATATATCATATATATATTATATATTTGCAACAAAAGAAAATAATACAATTAACATATATCGCATATATATCAATGTATTAATCCGGTGAGAAAATGAAATAATAAAGCGAGCCAATATTAGATAATGTAATACAATATATCATATATATCATTATACATTAAATCATCGAATCAACACTTGATCCGACGATCCGGCTATATCGAATATAACCGACTAATATCTCATGTACCGATTCATCGAATCAACACATGATCCGATGACCCGGTTCATATCTAAATATCGCGAGAATATAGTACGTTATCACATATCGCATTATCCTCGGTCCTGCACATATCACATATGTGCCTCTACTCCGTTTTTCCTGAGCCATGAAACCTCTGTGTAGGACTCTAAAGAATCGTCAATACGCCGGTAGCAGGTGATGATCATATCAAACACCCACAAGATGCAAGCGGTCAGCTAAACGTAACAGCCACCCAGGTATTGAGCGATCAGAAGATCAACAAGCTAGCATGTTCGTTCTCGTCTGAATCCAATCAGTAACACTCCCGTACAGTCCGGTCTGTTCGTCTGATATGTCGCATATCAAGTCTAGGGGTGGTATAGGTCAGACCCCAGTAACTAATAAGTCTTGTCGATGTGAGGCTCATAACAGGTCGAGAAACTACTGGTAACACTTACCAGTAAATCTATATATCAGCCCTGGCCAGGGACTTCCAGTGATAGCCAATCGAACACAGCACAACATCAACTCCCTATACTGGGAGAGACGGATCCCCTCCTATCGCTCATTGCCTCCATGTGATTCAGGACTATACCCAAAAGCCACCGTTTTGCATGCCCTCTTGGACATGGTAAGGTGGAAATCAAAGCACAGTGGGAATCACACAAGACTCTATGACGATCTCGGGTCTACAGACTACGTTGTACCAGTGTCACCGAAGAACTGCCATCTGACGTGTAGTATATCACCATCTGGGAGTTCTCGGCGAGTCCGTCCAGTATACCCAGTCTCCACTGAGCACCCGTACACCATCCTTGATGTCAAACACCGATGGATATGGGATCATCCATCGCCCATCATATGGGTCAAGATGCGTATACGCTATTCTACTCTGGTGAATCGATGCCCTGTCTCGATATACCCTTGACTATGAACATTTATAGGATGCACTCATCGACTACCGTGGCCCCACTAGTATGATCTCATCATAATATCAGTAGTCGAGTACAGATCCTAAGTGCTTTATCAACAAGTGAGAGAAAGACAGTAAACCAATACAAGTCAACATGTTAAGATAAAGTGAAACCAAATAGCATAATATCATGACGAGCAAGAAAGTCCTCTCTGTATATATCCAAGCATCCATCATAATATACATCATATGTACAACAATGACCTCTAGGGCATATATATAACTAACAATCTCCCACTTGCACTAAGGCCAGCTGCTGTAGTATCTCATACCTAGCATCCCGAATAATCTCTCAAACTGTATCTGGGGAATGGTCTTTGTGAGTGGATCCGCAGTGTTGTTCTTCGTATCTACTCTCCTGACCTCGATCTCCCGGCGATCAACTATCTCCCTGATCAGGTGATACCGCCTCAGAATATGTCTGGACTTCTGATGGGACCTGGGTTTCTTGGCCAAAGCCACAGCTCCATTGTTATCGCAATACAGAGGTATTGGTTGCTCAATGGATGGAACCACACCAAGTTCATTAATGAACTTCTTAATCCAGACAGCCTCTTTGGCAGCATCGTTGGCAGCGATGTATTCAGCCTCCATCGTCGAGTCTGCAACAGTATCCTGTTTGGAACTCTTCGAACATACCGCCCCTCCATTGAGGGTAAAGAAAAATCCCGAGTGCGACTTAGAGTCGTCCTTATCACTTTGGAAGCTGGAATCGGTAAAGGACTCCACCCGGAGTTCTCCGTTAACATACACCAAGAACATGTCTTTAGTCCTTCGTAAGTACTTGAGAATGTTCTTCACTGCGGTCCAGTGACCCTCTCCAGGATCTACTTGATACCGACTCACTACACTTAGTGAGTATGCTATATCGGGTCTGGTACATAGCATCGCATACATGATAGAGCTTACTGCCGAAGCATATGGTATCCCTTGCATGCGAGCTCTCTCCAAATCAGTCTTGGGAGACATCTATTTGGAGAGAGTGGGTCCAGAGATCGTGGGTTAGTTCCCACGCTTGGATTCTTCCATACTAAACCTCTTTAGTATGGTGTCAATGTACCTGGATTGGGAAAATCCCAGTATCCGTTTAGATCTATCTCTATAGATCATGATTCCCAATATGCAAGAGGCATCACCTAGATCTTTCATTGAGAATCTTTGTGATAAGAAGAGCTTGACTGATTGCAGCATAGGAATATCATTTCCTATCAAGAGTATGTCATCCACGTACAACACGAGGAAGACAACTTTACTCTCTGCTACCTTCTTATAGATACAAGGTTCATCTATATTTTTGATGAAGTCAAACTCTTTGACTACAACATCAAAACAGATGTTCCAACTCCGCGATGCTTGCTTCAACCCATAAATGGATTTAAGCAGCTTGCACACCTTTCCGCTGCTCCCACTATCTACGAAGCCCTCTGGCTGAGTCATGTACACACACTCTTCTAAATCACCGTTTAGAAAGGCGGTCTTAACATCCATTTGCCAGATTTCGTAGTCATGGTATGCAGCAATGGAAAGTAAGATCTGGATGGACTTAAGCATAGCCACTGGAGAAAAGGTTTCGTCATAATCCACACCTGATCGTTGATGAAATACCTTTGCTACAAGTCTAGGTTTGAAAGTCTCAACTTTTCCATCTACGCCAAATTTCTTTTTAAAAATCCACTTGCTCCCAATGGGTTTTACCCCTTCAGGAGCATTTTCCAAAGTCCATACTTTATTGGTGTACATGGATTCCATCTCAGATCGCACTGCATCCAGCCATTTCACAGAGTCACCACTCGTGATGGCCTGCTCGAAACTAGTTGGGTCATCATCTTCCATGATGCAATCCTCACTTCCACCATCAATGAGAAAACCGTAGTATCTCTCAGGTGGACGAGAAATCCAATAGATCGGCGGAGAGGCTGGGGTTCGTCGGGTACTACTGAATCCTCTGGTTCTACTAAATCTTCAGTTGCAGTTTGTGTTTCTGAAACCTCTTCCAGCTCTACCTCTTTTCACTAATTTCTTTTGCAAGAAATTCCTTTTCCAAAAAGGTGGCATATTGAGAAACAAACACTTTTTGTTCTTCAGCGTGGTAGAAAAAATATCCTTGGGAATTCTTATGATATCCCACAAACTTGCAAAGAACTGACCGTGCCTCGAGTTTGTCTGGATTTTGCCTTTTGACATAGGCCGGACAACCCCATATCTTAACTCGTTTAAAATATGGTCTCTTCCCACTCCATATCTCTTATGGTGTGGTAGGTACAGATTTAGACGGAATTTGATTCAATAGGTATGCTGCTGTCTCAAGCGTATAACCCCAGAAGGAAATAGGTAACTCAGCTGTACTCATCATCGAGCGCACCATATCTAATAGGGTACGATTCCTCCGTTCCGATGCACCGTTGTGCTGTGGTGTATAAGGAGGAGTAAGCTGAGAGAGAATCCCATTCTCTTTTAGATAATCTAGGAACTCATAGCTTAAGTATTCACCTCCTCGATCGGATCGAAGAATTTTAATACTTTTGCCCGTTTGATTCTCTACTTCATTCTTATATTCTCTGAATTTCTCAAAGGCTTCCGACTTGTGTTTCATCAAGAACACATGTCCGAATCTAGAGAGATCGTCAGTGAATGTAATGAAGTAGGAAGAACCGTTCCTAGCATGCGTAGACATGGGACCGCATACATCACTATGTACCAGTCCTAAGAGTTCCGTAACTCTTTCTCCGTGTCCACTAAACGGAGCTTTGGTCATTTTTCCTTTGAGACAAGAATGGAAAGTATCATAAGATGATAATTCGAACGGATTCAAATATCCATCTTTATGTAACTTAGCCAGTCGTGTCGCATTGATATGACTAAGTCTACAATGCCACAAGAAGGATTCGTTCATTTCTGAACTCTTCCTCTTGTGTGTGTTTTGTATATTGAGGACTGTATATTGATTTAGAATGAATTTGCCATTATGTAACGAGCCTGATGCAATCAACTTTTGATCTAGGAATATGTTCATAACATTATCCTTTACTACAAAATTATATCCTTCTTTACTTAATAAAGAAATTGATATAATGTTGCACATCATGTTCTGTATATAATAGCACTCATTTAGAATCGGTGTATTACGACTTGGCAATACTAGGTGATATTCGCCAACTGCTTTGGCTACAATACTTGCACCGTTTCCTACTTGAACGGAATGATCACCTTTTCCCAGTTCTCTACCTTTTCTTAGCCCATGTAACAATTTACATATATGGGATCCTGATCCGGTATCTAATACCCAGGACGTAGGGTGAACTGAGAAACAATTCACAATAACTAACACACCTGAAAGATGATGCATCAACATGCATGTTCTTTTGGGCGGCGTGAGAATCCAGATATTCTCCTGTTTCCTGCTCAGTCTTATAGCTCTTATAAGAAAGAACGGGTCCAACGTTCCCCTACTCAGTATAATAAGCGGGTTCAGTCAATACATCCATATTATAATCTTGATTATGGCCTGACATGGTCGCTACCTGGAGAGAGAGAGAAGAAAACACTTTAGCGTATGCTCTTGCAAGAATAGATTGGTTATTATCTTATCTAATCAGGATGTCTCCCACTATTTTTATCAAATCTTTCTTCAAACCCTAAAAAGTAAGATTAGCCGGGATTAATTACACCCTACAATTTCGTTAATCTTTTAGCCAGATCAGTGTCGGTACTTGAGGGAGGTTCCCCGTGCTTTCGCACGGACATAATTAAAGTAAACTTCGTTTTCCAAGAGGCGTAACCCCGTTAACACTTTTCTAGACACCAACTTGATCGGCTAATTGTCCTGTGTAAAACTCTCCCAGGAGTAACTCTTACTCGTAGTGGGTATCGGGATCCAACTATCTCATATGAGGTATGCAATCTCATTGCAAATTTTAACACTTGAAATTCCCGATAATATTTTGCCCCTAGCAACTTATGACCTTAACATAGTCAACAAATCATAATTGCTAGCCATGTTCAACCCGTCATTTCCCGATTGAATTAAACCCACCTGCACGACCCTTAACATAGTCAACAAAGTCGTACAACTACCCTAATCCAATCACATCTCATGTTTTAGCAGATAAGTACTAATTAGCTACCGCACACTACGCCTTAACATAGTCAACAAACGTAGCACGAATACTAACTAGTCTTTATCTGAAATGACGGAGGGCTACGCAGGTTTTTCAGAAAAAACCATGAGCGTAATGAACTTGATATCGTTGTAGAATCAAGTGGAATTTTGAAATGGAGTGATTTTGAGGCTTTCATTAGTTTTGCTAAAGAGGTCACTCCCGGTGAAGGGATCTCAGCTCTTTCCTCATCGAATAAGGTGCAGGACATATCATATATATTACTGTGCAAAGCAAAACTCTAAAAGCAATCAAAAGACAAACCGCGTTTTGTAGCATCTGCCAGTTTCGCTAAAGAGGTCACTCCCGGTGAAGGGATCTCTGCTCTTTCCTTATCGAATAAGGTGCAGGGTATATCATATATACCGTTATGCAAAGCAAAACTGTAGCTACCCTTTTTATAAAGTTTTGATTCTACAACATCTTTTAGGTTTCTTTTCTTTTTATTAATCTCATTAATAAAATCCCATCAGCTTATGCTTCCTAAGTATCACAGAAGAAACGAAAGTAGTAATATTTATATATCAGCATATATATATAGTATAAGCATTCGTCTCAGGTAGTAATATGGTCTCATCACAGAACATTGCAGCAGAAGAACATATATGAAATATTGGATATACTAGGACGTCCGTGTTTTCAATACGAGCCTGTATAAAACACGGATTCCACGGTCGCGATGAATAGCCAAACCCACATCCCTAGACCCCTACGAGAGCGGCAGGTAACACTGCCAATTCTAGGGTTAGGAGACCCGGTCTCGACTCCTCGAGATGGCCTCCCACTGGACCCTAGAACCCGGTTACTTGTGCTCCCCACCTTGGGTCTACCTAATGCGGAAAAGTAAATAATATACAATGGTGACATCAACCTCATCCCGGAAGTGCCCCAATAAAAGAATATTACATACAAATGAATTTTACATGAATGAAAATAAAAACCCTCATCTCATATAAAACCCCCGGCTATTCAGAACACGACGATCCAATATAACATATCACAACAACACATAATATCACATATCATCAACGTAAGTAAGTATGCATACACCGATCGTCGTAGATGTATAGCAACGAAGACCGGCAATACAACTACATACTACACTTACGGTCACAGAAAAGAAATTGTAAAACTACAATATTTGGAATCCACAATCACTTTAGAAATTGTAAATCCGAAATATCACATACTTCGCATTTCAAGCCTAACTCTATGAATTCCACATATTATATCACATTCCAGATAAATAGACAGTATTAAACTTTCTGAACAGATAATCAAACACCTAAAATTTCCTAAATTGCTCAACACTTGAGCGGAGTTCAAATAATCCCAGAATATGTCACAGTACCGGTGATCCAGCCATAGAAGGGTCAAGCCAACGGCTCACATGTGGCACGCCGTACTGCCCCAAACCCAAAGGTTTAGAGGCAGTTCAAGACGGTCACATAATCGAGTTAAGGTTTGTTGTCTTCTAGAGGGTCCACCGTGTTACTTGTACAATTTTTCCGAAAGATTTAAACCCGATAAAAATTCAACACTTGATAGTTTTTCGTGCCGGGAAAAAATGAGTTAATGATATCCGTTCGAACATTTTAACAGTTTCTAAATATCCGGAAAACATAACAAAATTAAATCATCCGATCGAATCAACAAGTCCCCAATATAACCCTAGAAAAATCAACCCTTGAGTGGAATTAAAAAATTCCCAGAAAAAATTGCCAAGAAAGGACTTAAGAATAAATATATGAAATTCCAGGGACTAATTCGAAATTTTGGCCGCGGAACCGCCGCCAAACCCTTGGTTTGGCCGCGGTTCCATGGTCCAATCAGCGAATTAAAAGCCCGTACTTCACAGTAATTCTTATTTTTTCCTGCTTAATTTTCTGAGCATTTTTAATTCATAAAAAATCACATTTTTGAAAAATATACAGAGAAGGGTATTATCGGGGTTTTCCGGGTTCGATCGGACTTTAAACTTCGCTCAGACTTTGCATAAAGCTCTAGCTTGGCTCTGATACTACTATAGGGTTCCTAGGCACTCTTGTGAATGTTCATAAGGCATCAAACATGCCCGAATAAAATTTTAGACGTGCCGAACAACCCAAAGCCGGGATCTTTGCTAGATTATTAGGGTTTAACATGTAAGTAAACATCTTTACAATTAAGTGTGAGGGATTACAACCTTTGTAGTCCACTCCTTCGCTTCATAAGCTCCGAGTAGAAGTCCCTTCTCCGCGATCCACGATCTCCCGGACTCAAGAGAGGCTCCACGACTCGAACAATCCATGATAGCTTGTCGTATTCCTTTTCTCCGATGATCTACGTCGAAGTTGCAATAGCTCAAGCTCTCTCACTCTAATGAGGTGAACACCCTAATCTAATGGGCTAGATTAGATGAGGATGATGGAGTTGTATTTATACATTCTTTTTATACCATTTTCTCACAAGAAATCATCACAAAAGAAATAACTAGTAAGCTCTTTCAAAGACTCAAGAGAGAAGAAGATGAAGAATGAAAAATATCATCCTTTTGTGATGAATAGTAGTAAAGAATATATGATTGATTATGGAACCATGGTCAAGGATGATAAGCTTAACCTTTGTAGAGAATAAACTAGAGCTAGGGTTTGGTTAGGTTAAGAATGAGTCATGGATAAGTATCAACCATAATATCTTAACCAAGACAAAAGGATATCCTTCTAGAATGTGCAAGAAGGAGCTAACCCTAATCAAACCCTAATCTCTTTTTATCACCACTAAACATGTTTCATAATAAATCATATCATATCACAATAATATAAATCACATATATATTATATATTTGCAACAAAAGAAAATAATACAATTAACATATATCGCATATATATCAATGTATTAATCCGGTAAGAAAATGAAATAATAAAGCGAGCCAATATTAGATAATGTAATACAATATATCATATATATCATTATACATTAAATCATCGAATCAACACTTGATCCGACGATCCGGCTATATCGAATATAACCGACTAATATCTCATGTACCGATTCATCGAATCAACACTTGATCCGATGACCCGGTTCATATCTAAATATCGTGAGAATATAGTACGGTATCACATATCGCATTATCCTCGGTCCTTCACATATCACATATGTGCCACTACTCCATTTTGCCTGAGCCAAGAAACCTCTGTGTAGGACTCTAAAGAATCGTCAATACGCCGGTAGCAGGTGATGATCATATCAAACACCCACAAGCTGCAAGCGGTCAGCTAAACGTAACATCCACCCAGGTATTGAGCGATTACAAGATCAACAAGCTAGCCTGTCCGTTCTCCTGTGAATCCAATCAGTAACACTCCCGTACAGTCTGGTCTGTTCGTCTGATATGTCGCATATCAAGTCTAGGGGTGGTATACGTCAGACCCCAGTAACTGATAAGTCGTGTCGATGTGAGGCTCATAACAGGTCGAGAAACTACTGGTAACACTTACCAGTAAATCTCTATATCAGCCCTGGCCAGGGACTTCCAATCATAGCCAATCGAACACAGCACAACATCAACTCCCTATACCGAGAGAGTCGAATCCCCTCCTATCGCTCATTACCTCCATGTGATTCGGGACTGTACCCAAAATCCACCATTTTGCACGCCCTCTTGGACGTGGTAAGGTGGAAATCAAAGCACAGTGGGAATCATACAAAACTCTATGACGATCTCGGGTCTACAGACTACGCTGTACCAGTATCACCGGAGAACTGCCATCTGACGTGTGGTATATCACCATCTGGGAGTTCTCTGCGAGTCCGTCCAATGTACCCAGTCTCCACAGAGCACCCATACACCATCCTTGATGTCAAACACCGATGGATATGGGATCATCCATCGCCCATCATATGGTTCAAGATGCGCATACGCTAGTCTACTCTGGTGTATCGATGCCCTGTCTCGATATACCCTCGACTAGGAACATTTATAGAATGTACTCATCGACTACCGTGGCCCCACTAGTATGATCTCATCATAATCCCAGTAGTCGAGTACAGATCCTAAGGGCTTTATCAACATGTGAGAGAAAGAGAGTAAACCAATACAAGTCAACATGTTAAGATAAAGTGAAACCAAATAGCATACTATCATGACGAGCAAGAAAGTCCTCTCTGTATATATCCAAGCATCCATCATAATATACATCATATGTGTAAGTCCATGCTACCCTTCCCCGGTACTTACGGAGTTGCGGAATTGGTGAAAAACGATTTTCAAGAGGGTGGTAACATGGACTACCAATACGGATCTTTGTTAAACTACTAACTAACAACCTAACAAGAGTTTACCTGCTCGGTTAGGGGGCTATACCTTTCTTGAACTCCTTCGTCTTCGACTCCTCCCGGTGTACAGATCGGCCTCACCTCGTCGTCTCCGTGCGCCGAAGATGGATCCACCCGAAAGCTTCTACCTTTGGCTTCTTCTTCGAACTTTGAAGAAACTAGATCACTTGGCTTGCTAAGCCTTGTGAACTACAATGTGTAGAGGAATGTTTTGGTGTCTTTTTATCTCTAAGGCAATGAGTCTCAACACATGAGAATGGTTTGCCTTGAGGTAGAGAGAGAAAGAGGGAGAGGGAGAGCTTGAGAATGAGAGAGCTCAAGAGAGAGAAAGCAAATGACAGAATGAACCATACTCTTCTCATTCTCACCTCTCATAATCCAAAAGCCATCATAACAAAAATAGTAATCAAGTATTGTGTAATGGTTTAAGTCAAAATGGCTATATCATTTCATGCACTCATTTTGCATAAATAAACATGCAAGCAAAAGTCTTTGCCATGGAATGATAGCCATTGTCATGATGATGGTCAACTAGTCCAACCTAGTCAACCGGTCAACAAAGTCAACAAGTCAACCCCTCAACAACCATGTCACTATAATACTTAATTAATATTAATGTTAATCATATATCTTATTCTCATTAGGGTTAAGCAAAAGTAAATGGTCAACAGTCCACTATCAACAGTCAACAGTCAACAACCCCAATGAGAATACTCTGCCTCTGTCTCTCTGTCAACAGTGCATACACACCCGCATCCGCGTTCCGAGGAACATGAATACAAACGGGATAAAACCAACCCTAAAACGTACACTATGATCTGGCTTAAACCAAAGCCCGCTAGTGTTAACTGTCCGGACACTGTACGTGCACAAGTGCACGGATGTGACCGAACCCTGTCGCAAAACCATGCGACCTCTACTCTTTTGCCTAAAGGCGAATAGCTTTCTGTGTGGGACTCTAAAGACTCGACACTACGCTGGCAGCGGGTTTAACCACAGACCGCAAGCGGCACTAGCTGTGCGTAACGGTCCCCAGGTAGATGCCGACAAGAAGACTGACGAGGTGAAACCCATCTGAACTCCTACTGAGTCTGACTGTGACAATCTCTATACAGTCCGGTCTGTTCGTCTGATACATCGCATGGCGGGCCTAGGGGGCGGTAAACGCCAGTCCCCTAATAGCGGTACAAGTCGTGTCGGAGTGAAGCCCAGAACACCCTGAGATAACACTGGAAACCTACCAGTATATCTCGCTTGCCCTGGCCAGGGACTACTCGTGTAATGGCTCTCCTAGACACAGCGCGATGTCAACCCCCAAAACCGGGAGAGACGAATCCTGTCTAACCATGACTGCCTCCAAGTGCTTCGGGACTGCACCCAACTACTACCTGTTTGCACGACTCCTTTGAGCCGTGGTAGGGTAGTAATCTAAGTACAGTGGGAACACACTCGAGGCGAAGTGACAGTGTCAAGTCAGCGGACTAAGCTGTACTCATGTCACCTGGGAACAGATAACTGACGATAGGTATAGTACCAACCAACAGTTCCCGACGAGTCCTGTCCAGTGTATTCGTAACCCAACGAGCACCCGCATACTATCTCCAGTACGACATACTGATGGTTGTGGGACAGACCGTCTCCCACACTGGGATGAGAAGCGCATACGCTAGTCTACTCCGGAGTATCGATGCCCTGTATCGATAGTCCTGCGACTAGGGACCTGCATAAGGATGTGCTTATAGATTACCCAGCCCCCACTAGTGTGACTGCCATCACAACGCTGGTAATCAAGCAAAGATCTTAAGGGCTCCACTAATGTGTATACGTGATATATACTAAAATAAACACATTTACATATTGAAGTAGAAACAAACCAAGTAGCATAATATTGAGCAAGATTGTTTATACAAGGTGAATATCCCAAGCTTCCATTAAGTAATATACAAACTAGTATGATACATTAATGGCCTCTAGGGCATAACACTAACAATCTCCCACTTGCACTAAGGCCATGTACTGGCGTATCGAAGACCTATCATCTCGATCAGCCGCTCGAACTGAGTCTGGGGTAAGGCCTTTGTGAGTGGATCAGCAGTGTTATCTTCCGTAGAAACTCTCCGAACCTCGATCTCCAGGCGACCCACGATCTCCCTGATCAGGTGATACCACCTCAAGATGTGTCTGGACTTCTGATGGGACCTTGGTTCCTTCGCTAAAGCTATAGCCCCGTTGTTGTCGCAATACAGAGGTATTGGATCAACAATGGACGGAACCACCTGAAGTTCAGTTAAGAACTTCCTTACCCAGACAGCTTCTTTTGCGGCATCTGCAGCAGCGATATATTCCGCTTCCATCGTCGAGTCAGCAACGGTTTCCTGTTTGGAACTCTTCCAACACACCGCCGCTCTATTGAGGGTAAAGATATAACCCAACATGGACTTGAAATCATCCTTGTCACTTTGGAAGCTGGAGTCAGCAAAGGCCTCGATCTGGAGGTCTTTTCCGCCATACACCAAGAACATCTCCTTAGTCCTTCTCAGGTACTTGAGAATGTTCTTTACTGCTATCCAGTGTTTCTCCCCAGGTTTTGACTGATACCGGCTTACCACACTCAGTGCATAAACTACATCCGGTCTGGTACACAACATCGCATACATTATAGAGCCTACCGCAGAAGCGTAGGGTATAATAGACATACGATCCCTATCCAAATCAGTCTTGGGAGACATCTCTTTGGAGAGGGTGATTCCGTGACAAGCCGGTAGATTACCGCGCTTGGAATCTTCCATACTGAATCTTTTCAGTATGGTGTCGATGTACCTGGACTGTGAGAGTCCCAGTATCCTCTTGGATCTGTCACGATAGATCCGGATCTCCAGAATGTATGAGGCATCACCCAGGTCTTTCATGGAGAACCTGTGTGATAAGAACCCCTTGACAGATTGTAGCATAAGAATGTCATTTCCTATTAAGAAAATGCCATCCATGTATAAAACGAGGAATACTACAGTTCTCGCTACAAATCTACTATAGATGCATGGTTCATCTGGATTTTTGATAAAGCCAAATTCCTTGACCGTGTCATCAAAACAGATGTTCCAACTCCGCGATGCCTACTTTAGTCCATAGATGGACTTAAGCAACTTTCACACCTTTCCGCTGCTCCCACTCTGAATGAAACCCTTTGGCTGGTCCATATAAACACATTCCTCTAAATTTCCATTTAGAAAAGCGGTCTTTACGTCCATCTGCCAAATCTCATAATCGTGGAAGGCAGCAATGGCAAGAAGGATCCGAATGGATTTCAGCATAGCTACTGGAGAAAAGGTCTCGTCATAGTCCAAACCAGGTCTTTGACGAAAACCCTTTGCAACCAATCTAGCTTTATAAGTCTTAACCTGTCCATCTACACCAATCTTCCTTTTGAAGATCCACTTGCGTCCTACGGGTTTTACCCCATCTGGAGCAACGTCCAACGTCCATACTTTGATGGTGTACATGGACTCCATTTCGGTCCGCATTGCATCCAGCCATTTTACCGAGTCAACGCTCTGAATGGCCTGCTGGAAGCTAGTCGGCTCATCATAATCTATGATGCAATCCTCTGTATCCCCGTCTATGAGAAAACCGTAGTATCTCTCGGGCGGATGAGACTGCCTACTACTTCTGCGGAGCGGCGTAGGAATGTCCTGATCTTTCGAACCCTCTGGTTCTACTAAGCTTTCAGTAATAGCTCGTGGTTCTGGAATTTCTTCCAGTTCTATTGCGTTCCCACTTATCTGATTTTCCAAAAATTCAGTTTTCAAGAAGTGGGCATGACGAGAAATATAAATCTTTTGTTCCTCTTCGCAATAAAAGAAATATCCCTTGGAGTTCTTTGGATATCCCACAAACTTGTACTGTACTGAGCGTGCCTCGAGCTTGTCCGCATGCTGCTTTTTGACAAAAGCTGGACATCCCCATGTCTTAATGTGATTAAGATAGGGTCTCTTCCTACACCACATCTCATATGGAGTAGTAGGTGATTGTTAATATTTTCCGATTGTGTAAGTAACTCAAATGATCCCCGATAACGGTTTCATTTGATTGTTAAAAAATCCTTGATGTGTAATATCGAATCAAATAGTCCCCGGCAATGGCGCCATTTGATTGATCGTAGTTTCTTTGTGTCGGTAATTAGAAAATTGAATAAAGTTCACAATCAAAGAATTATATTTGACCGCAATCAATTACGGTGTCAGTTGTAGATCGTAAGCGAGTGCGGATCGTCCACAGGGATTGTGCGATTCGTTTTTCTATTTGATTTGTTTGAATTGAAAAGTTAATCGAAAAGAAAAGTAAACATGATTCAAGATTTTTTCAAATGTTTCAAGTGTCACTATTCTAATCAGGAATCAAGAAAATGATAAACAATCGAGAATCAGGGTTTCGATGATATTTCCAACCAAATGTCAAGAATCTAAATGAGGCTCGTAGGAATCGATCGAATCTATAGACGTGATGTAATCTCAAGATATCGTGTTCTTGTCCTTCGAAGGATTGATACTAGATTGATGATGATCGACGAGAGTTAGGGCTTTCTCGTGAAACCAGGGTTTCATCGTTTAACCCCTGTTCTTTCGTCGATATCATTCACATTCTAGCCTCTAGCAATTTCAAGAAACGATCGTAACTGCCCAATCTCGAGCGATATCAATCAAGAAAGCATCGCAACGAATTGGGTCGTCGGTTCTTGAACTTGCTAGGGTTTACAAAACTCGTAGGATTCAAGAATCGATTTAAGATATATTACATCATCTTTCTATTGATCGTCTCGACTCTTCGACGAGCGGAGTATTACTCAAACATCACAACAAGAATTACAACTAGAAATTTAGATTGAATCATGATGCAAGAATTTAAAGAAAACAATATAAAAGAATATCATCTTTTATTTATATCAACAATTTGATTGCAGTCGCTTAAGAACTACAAGAGGAAGAACTAAATTGTCGAATTGGCTTCGCTCGGCTCCGTGAGTCGCGGGTCGGCTTGGACCACTTGCTCTGTTGAAGAACGGTTCGGCTCCTAAAAGGTTGCAAGGCTTCTTGCTTGATGGGGTACTCGGGATCTTGGCTTTTGAATGGAATTAGGGTTAGGGTTTCACACAAGCCTTCTCACTAGACTTGTGGAAGAAAAAGATGAGGAAAGAGAGTGAATGGGTCTATTAATTTCAATGAATGAATCTAATGAATTCAATAATTGGATCCCCCCCTTTACAAGTGAGTCTAGGGTTTTATTTATAGATCTCCCAAACCCTAGGCCTTGAGTTTGAAATAGAAGTTCGCTCCAAAAGTTTGTTGAAAGACTTCTAGAAGTAGTTAGTTAGGCTTAGCTTAGGGTTTAAGCTAGGGTTTAGGGAGAAGTTTCTAGAATACAAGGCTAGTTTAGTGTTGATCCCAAAGCTTGCTGATCTGGCAGAAGTCTCTGGAGTCTTCTGGAATTTGTTGTGTCATTCTGAGCTGTAGGCATACAGGGAAGAGTTATGGTGCAAAGTTGAAGTGGTGATGTCGACAAGCCACCGCGGAACCGCGGCACAAGGCGGCTTAGGCCGCGGTTCAGCGGCCAAGTAGGTGACTTAGGGCTTCAAACTTCATGTATTAGCTTCTGATGTCCTTCTCTGTATTTTGTGATATATTGAATTCCTGAATTCCCTTTACATCAATACCAGATTCCAAATCATTGAGTTGGCGTCATGTTTGATTGGTACCATGCAAATTTTGGCCTTTCTTCTGGATTTTCCTGCACAGATCTCAAAACAAGTGTTGCGCAATATAGGGATGATGTGATGCCATGAAATGCGGTCAATTTCCTTTATAGTGTCGGTTTTAGAGTCTAATACATGCAATCTGATATTTTGCGACAGTTTTGCTAATATGTGAAATATGAATACCGTACACTTCTAAATGAGTGCAAATGACAGGGAAATTGCCGTGTTAAAAATACAATATTTTCGACTAATCAAATTCCCCCAAACTTAATTTCGATCGTCTCGAGCAAACTTTTTTTTAAAAAAAAAGAAGGAGAAAATAAAGAAATAGAAAAAACTAACTAGCACACTTTCGTAGGCAACACGATTGCACTGAGCACGTGCAACAAGCCTTTAAACCTCTAGGTGTCCCTAGTTGGAGGAGTGTTGTCTCCTGGGGGTTTTTCAGCGGATTGCACCCACAAAATCCAATAATAAAAGAAAGATCATGAATATTACATTTAAAGAAAAGAATTGTAAAAGAATAGACTTTGAAAATTAGGGTTTCCAACTAAGCTAGCTTTTTGGTTGTCATTAGCCCTATCTTAATGGTCATGAAAAGATGTTAGGTATCTCGTCCTCCCTCAATAAAACATCGTCTTATTTTTCATTCCTATCTTTCTTCCAAACATCGATCATATAACCCTGCGTGTGTGTAAAGGACATCCCTACACCCGAAGAATTCAATTCAAGCTATCATACTCTTGCCCATCAGCCTCAGTACTTTTTAATTAATAAATATTTAGATGAGATTGCTCACACACTTTCATGCGACCGTTAATACTTCTTGAGGCACTAACCGACCGATTACTCCTGTGCTTGCTTACTTGGTGTATTTTCCTCGTCTTGCACCACCTAAGGCATAGCAGTGACTCCCAGACCAGTTGGCCTTAGGACACTAGGTGAAGAAGCACCCTCGCTATACATTTTTATTGCCCTCGATGATAACAAAACCAGTGTCCATTTTTTTTTACCACTTTATATTTTTTTATTCACTTTTTTTTTATTTCCTTCATACTTTTGGCTTTAAGACAAGAGCATTTCAAGGTATCCTCTACTATCCCAGGCTTCAAGACGTGTGTAAGTGCGAATAGCAGGGTATCAACGTTCAAATTGTTTGGCTTCTAGAATAGAAACTATTTTTCAGACTTATTTTTATCCTCAGATTAGTGACGTCCTTCATCATACTAACCCTTGGGACAACGGCTCATAACTACTTATTACTAGTTCGTATAAGAAAACTTCTAATTTTCTTGGTTTTCTTAAATTTTTCTAATCTCATGGATGTAATTTTTCACTATCTAAACTTTCATTATCTTATATATGTACAAAAAAAGTGTAAATATTAAAATTATTTTATACTTGAAATTTTTTTAAATTTTTATGGGTTTTGAAAATTTTTAAATTTTTATAGGTTTTTAAAGTGTAACATTTTCAAAAATATAAAATATTAATTTTGGGAATTTTTATAATTTAATATTATTTTATTGATTATTTTAATATTTAATGCAAATAAATAGGAAAAATGTTAGAAAAATTATGGAAAATTCTAAAATGGGTTAATTATTGAAATTATAACATTTTTAAGTTGTTGTGACCATTTTGACACTAATTTAGTGCTAATCGCGATTAAAATCGCTAATCGGGTATTTTGGTATTTTTGTGCAAAACTTGCACATATCACTTTTTCTACACTCGTGCATTTTTCTAGCCATGGATTTCTTTTGGGGTTACTATTGATGTGAGAAGGTTTGGTTTTTAAAAGAAAAGGAAAAGAAAAGAAAATGTAATGATGAGGGTAGGTGAGAGAGAGACATGGGGTACCATTGACCTTGAGACTTAGCCATTCTCCCATCATTTTCTCTCCCTCTTCCTCTCCCTTGCTGCTGCTGCCCTAGCCCTCTCTCCCCTCCACTAAATCCTCTCACTTCATCTCAAAAACATACCCAAAACCCCAAACTCCTTTCATTAAAATTGTGCAAAATCCCTAGATCTACACATGGAGCTAAAGAAGCATGGATTTGGCCACTAGAGGGCAACTCAAGAATTTTCTTGAGTTGCTAATGAAGGTAATTTCTGAACCATTTGCTTAATTATAGCTTTTCCTATAACCCCATGTTAAGATTTAATCGATATTGTGTGATATTATGGATTTGATGAAAACCTAGTTAGGGTTTGAGAGGAACTTGGGTTGTATTGTGAAATTGAGTTCAATTGAGGATACACCAACACCCTAGTGTATGAATTGAGACCCTAACCTGAAGTTTAAACCCATAATACGGATTTTAGAAACCGATATCGGGGAAATTGTGTAATCTGTCACTGTTATTTGGAATCTGCTATCATACGAGGTATCCTAAAATAAAATTGAGTGGACAGTAGCATGTGCAGGCACCCAGGAAACTAACCCCAAAACCCTAGCCCCTAGCTCATCCGTACGGCCGCCAAAACCTCCATTCTGGCCGCAAATTGCGGCCAGACCAGTGAGGAAATTCCTCGTTTTCTGTGCATAGCCCCAATACCTCAATTCTTGGCCCTGGGTACTTCTAGTTTTGACAGATTCTTCCTAGGGTGAAATCTGGGACATATATCCTAAGTTGTTGTTTTGGATTCGCATTTCCGTATTCCGTATTTTTGATTCTGAAATGGTGGAATATGTTTTGCCTCGACTATTTGTCGTTTATACGACGATATAGAGGACTTATTGATGGTTTTGAAGGCGTGCCATAGGTTCTCACCTATAGGCCCCCTTATCGTATCGTATTGGATTTAGTGTGTCGTTTCAAGTGTTGATTTGGTTTTGATGCGATGCGATACGTGTAATTTGTGTAGGTACACCGCGACGATCCGAGGCGATGCGGAAGATGACGGAGACATCGACACCGACACACGGGTTACAGGTGAGTAGATTATATCTACAGGGGGAAGTCGGGTGGATGGCGTATAGCACCCCCGCAGTCCGTAGATAGATTACTTTGCAGTTTATTGTGATATAGGTGTATTGTGGATAATGTAGGGTAAGAAGTGACTAGTGTAGTTCATAGTCGCGAACCCTAGGATAGAATTACACCTACACACACACCCTTGCTTATCACTTGTACTTGCACGGTGATTGATGATATGTAATGACTTTGGAGATGAGTCGATGATGTGGGCTTGGTGCCCTGGGATCGGTGATTCTATACGATTCATATGTGGGATATGACTTGTGATTCTTGCGGGCTTGGGATATGTGTTTACCCCCGCATGCATACTTCTCTGATGGTATCGACTTGTACTAGACATAGAGTTGTACCCCCAGACTATATGATCTGATGATACTGATACCTGTTATGTGACGAGATAGTGAGTTGTTGACCCCTACCCAGCTATGGGGATGTTGTACGATGATTTACCGTACGAGCCGATATTGATGATAGATCTGCACTCATAACTCGAGGATATCTTACGATATGACATTGAGGCGGGATCACCGACTATACATCTATATATATATACATTGACTCAGTTTTAGGTGGTTTCCACACCTACCCCTCCTGATTGACCTGTTACTTAGATGTAGCCTACATAGTAGATACTTCACTATGGTGTTGACTATTAGATATCTGCTTTTTCATGCTACTCGCATTGCTGGCATATGTTCATTGCTATACTATTATCATGCTGTTAGGACACCAGCACCATTATCGATGATGCGTATGTTCCACGTACACTATTTGCCGGCTCACACACTTCATCATCGATAATTGCCATGCCACTACACTGTAGTACTATTGCATTCATGAGATGATCCTTCATTCGACATATGCACATTACTATTCCATGTTGCACGATTTCCGATATGATTACTGTTCTTTACATGTCGCATACATCATGGATTGACTGTATAGTACATCGCATTGGATCTACTTCCTGATGTTGGATTTTCATATGATTTCTGGTTTTTGAGGACCGTGGGGTTATTTAAGAAAAGAGGCACTTTTATGAAAACCCGGTACCTCGTGATATGATATTTCGGTGCGTCCACCACGCGTTTTCTCGGTGCTGAGACGTGTGCTTGAAACCCGATTCGAGGAGGTGATGTACCGTTTGCGGGTTCGTGGTGGGCCCGGTATGGTTCCCCTCGGCGAGATGATCGATGGGTTATGCCGATTGAGCCTGGAGGCGGGCGAGTACCTACCGGTGATTGTATTTGAGCTCGGCGGATATCCGGGGGATACCGCCTGGAGCTGAGAGATGGGCGTACTGCCGGGGGCCGACGGGCCGATACCGCAGACGGAGCCCAGAGATGGACATGGGTTGACTCGTACTGCCGGGGGCCGAGGGCCGATACCGCAGACGGAGCCCCATATGGATGAGGATTTACGTGTCGATGCTTGGCACGGGTTTCATGATGAGTTTTCCATGATTTTGGTTATATCCTCATATTGCATACATGATGCTTGCTGTCAGTGGGTGACAGGTGGACGGTTTCCACAGATATACAGATTTGGATCATATACAGACTGGATTTACACTTATCTTACACCAATATTAGTGGTATGGGACGCTAATATATGTGTATTGATATCTTTGATATTTCATCATATCTACCTTATGCAGACATACCTTATACTGATGACATGTTATTACCTGAGTACCAGGCACTACATACGTGATTAGATGTTACCTTGCCACCTTGTTACACTCAGATGTACTCTCGTGGATTATATTACTGATCGTTGACTTAGGTTTATGTCTTGCATTCGGTTTCTGCTTGTAGATGTTTCTATTCACGAGTTGGCAACTCACCCCCGTTGTGCCACAGTTCTTGCAGGTTTTGCCGTACAGGTCCTATTGCGGCATTTCTGGCACACTACCTTCTTGCGGGTGATTTGCTTTGGTAGGTGGATTCTTTCGTATCAGGAATCACCTTTGTATTTATTTATTTCATTGTATCTAGAAATTGTCCATCAACCAAAACTTGTATATTCTTTCAGACTCAGAGACAGTGTTGTATTATTCGACCTTAGAGTCGCGCTTAGTAGTATTGCGGTTTTCTTGCTACTTTCAAGTGTTCTTTTGGTTTTGATCCTCACCACTTGGCGTTGTATATTATCATATCATTGCGTGGTTGTGACCGTCGATTGACGAAGAGCTAGCTCCCGCTTGGGGATGCCTTTATCATTTTATATATTGTTATTCATGTTGTACCCCATTCGGGGCCAGTTTCACAAGAGAAACTCTGCCGAAATTTTTAGAAAAGACTGTACTATTTTCAAATGCACATTCGGCTTAGTTATTTAAAAACCTTGATTTCAAACCTGTATTTCTTCACTTCTTTAAACCAGTTTTCTTACTTATTCCTCAAAATGGTTTTAGATTTCTGGGCTTTTGGCTTACTTGGATCAGATGGAGTCCTATAGGCTTCATATGTTTCAAGGGCCAGTCACGTGCTCTTTCGGGTCGTGACAAAGTTGGTATCAGAGCGCTAGGTTGACCTTGGTTCGAGTCTAAGTTTGACTATATGGAGCCTAGGGAGTTATTTATATACGGAACTTAGGCTTGACCTTACGGAACTTAGACTTGGTCGAGGGGGTATTCGACCCAAACTTTCGTCGTACTAGGATGACCCTTGGTTGATGGATTAGGTGACTAAAGTAGAGTGACGTACCGTTGGTATGTTCCGCGGCATACTTACGACACGCCACTCCGCTTAAGGAACCTTAGGATGTACATACTTTCGAGATCAGTGATTCTTTTCATATCCTGGATCATACATCCATTGAGATCCCCGATTCTATTAGTTTCATGATCATACCTTCATTGATACTGTTCCTTCCTATGATCATGTATTCACCTTGGATCTGTTGTTTCCCTTCTTGCCACTGGTGTGCTCTCTTTGATACTCGATTGAGATTCCTGTCACCGTGTTTGAGCGCAGTTTGGGCTGCTGCTAGGGTTACGGCCGGTGTGAGCTCGTTTGGTACGAGGGCCGACCTTTGTGTTTTCTGGTGACATGGGAACGTCTCGAGTTAGTATTGGTGATTGTGACCTCTAGTGGAGACGAGTGCTTGGTCTTGCACCGGATGATCGGGCCTTTGTTAGAGCTGCCAGCTGAGAGAGGGCTGTTGATGTACAGCATACCTCAGGGATTGTGATGTCGGCTACCGTGCAGACAGATGGACCAGCTGTTGCTGAGATTGACAGGATGTTGCTTTCGGAGCTTACGAGCTGAGATTGCCGGAGCTTTCAGGCAGATACGCGACAGATGGTAGCTAGTCTACCCGATTTGAGAGACGAAGGTGATTCGTCCGAGTTTGCGCCAGAGCGGGCCCAGTTGAGTTGAAGATTTCCAGTGTGGAGAGTCTTACTCAGATCTAGGGCAGGCTGATTCAGAGATGACCGCTTATGTATTGCCTTTCCTGGAGGATTGAGGCGTTGTTCGGAGTACAGGCATATGAGCCAGTTGTTGCTGCAAATGATGAGATATCGCCCAGATGATTGGAGCTACTGCAGCATGAGCATGTTCTTAGAGAGATGATAGCGAGTTGCTAGTCACCGAGGATGGATGACTAGGACGTGTGGTGAGTTCGCTTACCCCGATGCGAGGTCATCAGGTGGATTGATTCCAGCTAGAGACGACTTCACGCAGGTTCGTTGAGAGTCGATAGAGACGATCGAATGTCAGGAGCCTATTTTCCAAGTTTAAAGTATACTGAAAGACATGCAGGTGATTCTATGGACCCTCTAGAAGAATGAAACCCTAACTCGACTTAATGACCGTGTGACAGCCTTGGAACCTTAGGGTTTACGGCGGTTCCGCGGCGCCATTAGTGAGGCTTGGGTTTGCCCTTCTACGGCTGGACCACCGACGCTGTGGCATGTACTCGATACTATTAAACTGTACCCGAGATGTGAGCTCTTGGGGGATTATGAGGATCTGACGAGTCGATCGGATGGTTCGACATCTTTCGGATATCGTGATGGGACACTGCTTGGGAGACTCCAGATGCGAGCATAGCCGTTGGAGCACCGTACATGCAGCCATGATGAGACGAGTCCGAATCAGTCGACATTGACGCAGAGTGAATGAAAGAGTTCGCGAGATATTTCGACGAGATGATGTCCCACTCCGCTGACATTAGAGATGTGATATGCACCCCGAGGCGTGGTATATGGATATATCTTCCAGAAAGAAGCGCGATAAGTATGCAGCCGTTCCGGAAAAAGCCTTAGCTTCAGCATCGGATGAAGACTTCCGGGCAATTCGGCAGGATTGAGATTTGAGAAAGGAACCTCGACAGGACCTTTCTGGAGTACGTTACGAAAAGACCTGGACCCAGGAGTGGTCATTTTGCGCACACCCAGCAGGCCAGAGTTCGGCATTGTCGACAAGGTAGTTGACCAAGTTCGGATAAAGGAACTTAACCAGATGCGTTGCGAATTGATCAAGGACGGACGAGTGATGAGTATTCCTCCGATGGTTGGGACGTATTCCCGAGGACCAGTTCGGCCTGACATCTGCTACAGAATGATGAAGCTACAGAATACGCGACTTCGAGTCCGTGTGAGAGACTTCAGATTGACCGTGGCCGAGAACAGTGCAGTGCATAGTAGCTTGGCATGACGTCATAGTGGACGATGATAGAGACAGTTGAAACCAGCGGTTCGTGTGAGACACTGACGAGCTGTCATTGCTTCCCGTCGAGACTAGAGACCTGATTTGCTTACAGAGACGTTGGGATGTGACCAGTTTCTGAGAAATGTTGTTCTGAGGACACAGGTGTCTTTTGAGCGAGAAAAGGTTGTGCAGGAGGGCCAGCCTCCGTACAGATCGGCATAGGCATGATTGGATGAGACCTTGAGCAGGATTCCTTCCAGGACATTGCTGCAACGATGTTTGCACCCAGGATCAGATGTGTGACGTGCTTCCAGAGAGCCAGAGGCCGACGCCAGTGATTTGCTGCCTTACGAGTGGTCGTGAGGATTGACCGAGAGGTGACCAGAGAAGTGCCAGAACGAAATCGTCCCCGTTAGCACATCGGACAGGGCCGATGAGCCGGTTGACTGTGAGATTGGTAACCCACAGAGAAGATAAGGACCCAGAGAGTCAGAGGACGCCAGACCGTGAGCAAGAGGCAGGTAGATATCCTGCGCTGCTAGCAGTGAATTGCACCGACTCCTTCTCGACCTTGAAGGAGGAACTACCGACGACGGTATTTATGATTTGTGATTTTGTGATTCGATTATCACGTATCCGTCGTTTTGGATTTCGGTATTTGGGCGTTCTGTTGGCATGATTTAGTTTGGTGACTGAGTTTCATGATATTGATTTCATACACCCACTGGGTATTTATATATTTTGCGTAGAATTATTACACTTGAGATATTGATTGAGATTTCATGCCTACAGTATACAGTGATTTGATTTGCACTTCTAGCGTGGTTTTTATGCACCTTTAGTGTTTGATATACGATTTTGGTGCACGCCAGATGCACTAAATCGGGATTTTTCGTGCATGTCACATGCACCTGATTTTTCTGTCAGGCACACACGTTGCCTACGACAGATGTTTCGTGCACACTCGTTGCACCTAGATGTTGTTTGGTATACCTGTTTGACACATTTATGGATCTTGATTTCCGTGCGCACCAGACGCACATGATTGTGTTATGTGCATTTTTGGGATTTATTCCTTTTGCAGCAGTACCTTTTATGATGTTGGATTTTTGCTTTCATGCTGAGCAGGACAAGTCAGTGGACGGTACCTGGATATACTTTTGCATGCTTTTGCATCAGCTACTTACATGTATGGATTAGATGTCTACATGTGTAGTATTGATCCATATCATATCGGTTTTGTATTGGATTTGACATTGTGTTTTTACCTCGACTCCGATGATTGCGAGATGCTTGACGGAGTTTTGCTTTTGAGTTATCTGCTCATTTTTCATGCGCATGCCTTGCGCTGTGATGTTTTATGTGTTGATATTTTCGGAGCCCCGACAAATGGATTATTACTGAAATTGTTTTTAGTATTGGGGATTTAAATTTAAATTCGGGGACCGAATTTCTTTAAGGGGGGTAGATTGTAACATTTTCAAAAATATAAAATATTAATTTTGGGAATTTTTATAATTTAATATTATTTTATTGATTATTTTAATATTTAATGCAAATAAATAGGAAAAATGTTAGAAAAATTATGAAAAATTATGGAAAATTCTAAAATGGGTTAATTATTGAAATTATGACATTTTTAAGTTTTTGTGACCATTTTGACACTAATTTAGTGCTAATCGCGATTAAAATCGCTAATCGGGTTTTTTGGTAATTTTGTGCAAAACTTGCACATATCACTTTTTCTACACTCGTGCATTTTTCTAGCCATGGATTTCTTTTGGGGTTACTATTGATGTGAGAAGGTTTGGTTTTTAAAAGAAAAGGAAAAGAAAAGAAAATGTAATGATGAGGGTAGGTGAGAGAGAGACATGGGGTACCATTGACCTTGAGACTTAGGCATTCTCCCATCATTTTCTCTCCCTCTTCCTCTCCCTTGCTGCTGCCGCCCTAGCCCTCTCTGCCCTCCACTAAATCCTCTCACTTCATCTCAAAAACATACCCAAAACCCCAAACTCCTTTCATTAAAATTGTGCAAAATCCCTAGATCTACACATGGAGCTAAAGAAGCATGGATTTGGCCACTAGAGGGCAACTCAAGAATTTTCTTGAGTTGCTAATGAAGGTAATTTCTGAACCATTTGCTTAATTATAGTTTTTCCTATAACCCCATGTTAAGATTTAATCGATATTGTGTGATATTATGGATTTGATGAAAACCTAGTTAGGGTTTGAGAGGAACTTGGGTTGTATTGTGAAATTGAGTTCAATTGAGGATACACCAACACCCTAGTGTATGAATTGAGACCCTAACCTGAAGTTTAAACCCATAATACGGATTTTAGAAACCGATATCGGGGAAATTGTGTAATCTGTCACTGTTATTTGGAATCTGCTATCATACGAGGTATCCTAAAATAAAATTGAGTGGACAGTAGCATGTGCAGGCACCCAGGAAACTAACCCCAAAACCCTAGCCCCTAGCTCATCCGTACGGCCGCCAAAACCTCCATTCTGGCCGCAAATTGCGGCCAGACTAGTGAGGAAATTCCTCGTTTTCTGTGCATAGCCCCAATACCTCAATTCTTGGCCCTGGGTACTTCTAGTTTTGACAGATTCTTCCTAGGGTGAAATCTGGGACATATATCCTAAGTTGTTGTTTTGGATTCGTATTTCCGTATTCCGTATTTTTGATTCTGAAATGGTGGAATGTGTTTTGCCTCGACTATTTTTCGTTTATACGACGATATAGAGGACTTATTGATGGTTTTGAAGGCGTGCCATAGGTTCTCACCTATAGGCCCCCTTATCGTATCGTATTGGATTTAGTGTGTCGTTTCAAGTGATGATTTGGTTTTGAAGCGATGCGATACGTGTGATTTGTGTAGGCACACCGCGACGATCCGAGGCGATGCGGAAGATGACGGAGACATCGACACCGACACACGGGTTACAGGTGAGTAGATTATATCTACAGGGGGAAGTCGGGTGGATGGCGTATAGCACCCCCGCAGTCCGTAGATAGATTACTTTGCAGTTTATTATGATATAGGTGTATTGTGGATAATGTAGGGTTAGAAGTGACTAGTGTAGTTCATAGTCGCGAACCCTAGGATAGAATTACACCTACACACACACCCTTGCTTATCACTTGTACTTGCACGGTGATTGATGATATGTGATGACTTTGGAGATGAGTCGATGATGTGGGCTTGGTGCCCTGGGATCGGTGATTCCATACGATTCATATGTGGGATATGACTTGTGATTCTTGCGGGCTTGGGATATGTGTTTACCCCCGCATGCATACTTCTCTGATGGTATCGACTTGTACTAGACATAGAGTAGTACCCCCAGATTATATGATCTGATGATACTGATACCTGTTATGTGACGAGATAGTGAGTTGTTGACCCCTACCCAGCTATGGGGATGCCGTACGATGATTTACCGTACGAGCCGATATTGATGATAGATCCGCACTCATAACACGAGGATATCTTACGATATGACATTGAGGCGGGATCACCGACTATACATCTATATATATATACATTGACTCAGTTTTAGGTGGTTTCCACACCTACCCCTCCTGATTGACCTGTTACTTAGATGTAGCCTACATAGTAGATACTTCACTGTGGTGTTGACTATTAGATATCTGCTTTTTCATGCTACTCGCATTGCTGGCATATGTTCATTGCTATACTATTATCATGCTGTTAGGACACCAGCACCATTATCGATGATGCGTATGTTCCACGTACACTATTTGCCGGCTCACACACTTCATCATCGATAATTGCCATGCCACTACACTGTAGTACTATTGCATTCATGAGATGATCCTTCATTCGACATATGCACATTACTATTCCATGTTGCACGATTTCCGATATGATTACTGTTCTTTACATGTCGCATACATCATGGATTGACTGTATAGTACATCGCATTGGATCTACTTCCTGATGTTGGATTTTCATATGATTTCTGGTTTTTGAGGACCGTGGGGTTATTTAAGAAAAGAGGCACTTTTATGAAAACCCGGTACCTCGTGATATGATATTTCGGTGCGTCCACCACGCGTTTTCTCGGTGCTGAGACGTGTGCTTGAAACCCGATTCGAGGAGGTGATGTACCGTTTGCGGGTTCGTGGTGGGCCCGGTATGGTTCCCCTCGGCGAGATGATCGATGGGTTATGCCGATTGAGCCTGGAGGCGGGCGAGTACCTACCGGTGATTGTATTTGAGCTCGGCGGATATCCGGGGGATACCGCCTGGAGCTGAGAGATGGGCGTACTGCCGGGGGCCGACGGGCCGATACCGCAGACGGAGCCCAGAGATGGACATGGGTTGACTCGTACTGCCGGGGGCCGAGGGCCGATACCGCAGACGGAGCCCCATATGGATGAGGATTTACGTGTCGATGCTTGGCACGGGTTTCATGATGAGTTTTCCATGATTTTGGTTATATCCTCACATTGCATACATGATGCTTGCTGTCAGTGGGTGACAGGTGGACGGTTTCCACATATATACAGATTTGGATCATATACAGACTGGATTTACACTTATCTTACACCAATATTAGTGGTATGGGACGCTAATATATGTGTATTGATATCTTTGATATTTCATCATATCTACCTTATGCAGACATACCTTATACTGATGACATGTTATTACCTGAGTACCAGGCACTACATACGTGATTAGATGTTACCTTGCCACCTTGTTACACTCAGATGTACTCTCGTGGATTATATTACTGATCGTTGACTTAGGTTTATGTCTTGCATTCGGTTTCTGCTTGTAGATGTTTCTATTCACGAGTTGGCAACTCACCCCCGTTGTGCCACAGTTCTTGCAGGTTTTGCCGTACAGGTCCTATTGCGGCATTTCTGGCACACTACCTTCTTGCGGGTGATTTGCTTTGGTAGGTGGATTCTTTCGTATCAGGAATCACCTTTGTATTTATTTATTTCATTGTATCTAGAAATTGTCCATCAACCAAAACTTGTATATTCTTTCAGACTCAGAGACAGTGTTGTATTATTCGACCTTAGAGTCGCGCTTAGTAGTATTGCGGTTTTCTTGCTACTTTCAAGTGTTCTTTTGGTTTTGATCCTCACCACTTGGCATTGTATATTATCATATCATTGCGTGGTTGTGACCGTCGATTGACGAAGAGCTAGCTCCCGCTTGGGGATGCCTTTATCATTTTATATATTGTTATTCATGTTGTACCCCATTCGGGGCCAGTTTCACAAGAGAAACTCTGCCGAAATTTTTAGAAAAGACTGTACTATTTTCAAATGCACATTCGGCTTAGTTATTTAAAAACCTTGATTTCAAACCTGTATTTCTTCACTTCTTTAAACCAGTTTTCTTACTTATTCCTCAAAATGGTTTTAGATTTCTGGGCTTTTGGCTTACTTGGATCAGATGGAGTCCTATAGGCTTCATATGTTTCAAGGGCCAGTCACGTGCTCTTTCGGGTCGTGACATAAAGAAATGTTTTGTGCTTATGCAAATGATATGCAAATACTATGCATATGATGCAAAAATAAGCACAAACCTCCCCCAAACTTGTTTTCAACAGTGTCCTCACTGTTTCCAACAGCTATATCTACAAAACCTGTAAGTCTGGGAGGAATTATTAGTGGGGACCAAATATATAAGTGAAGAACTTCCCCCAAACTTACTCTTTTCACTCACCTCCATTCAAAAGATGATGCAATGATATACTGGATATGAAGGTGAGACGGAGGAATTTTAATCCAAATAAACTGGCTCCTGTAAGAACATGAGCTCCTCCGTGGGGTCAGTGGAAAAATACGACTTTAGTCTATGTCCATTCACTTTGAAAAATGTGCCGTTTTTAACATTTTCTACCTCTACTGCCCCGTGCGGGTATACAGACCGCACAACAAAAGGTCCCTTCCATCGAGATCGGAGCTTACCCGTGTGAAGGTGTAATCTGTAGGGTTGCTAGGCACGCGCACAAGGGTCTACGAGGCATCAACCATGCCCGATTAAAAATTTAGCCGTGCCGAACAACCCGAATACGGAACTTTAAACTAGAGATTAGGAGAAAACAAGCATGCTAAACATTTTAACACTAAGTGAGAGGGATTACAACCTTTGTAGATCCGGTCCTTCACTTCATATGCTCCGTGTTGTGGTCCCTTCGCTGCGATCATCGGGATCCGGACTCTCGAGAAGATCCACGAAGAGAAAGACGCAACCTTTGCTTCCGATCTTCGATACTAAGATGATCTACCTTGAAGTTTCTTTAACACAAGCTAACACTCATGAAATGATGTGAACACCCTCATCTAAATGGCAAGGGAAGATGAGGATGATGAAGTAGGATTTTTGCTCTCTTTATTTATCTTTTTCTCATATTTATTCATCACCTTTTGAAAAACAAGCAAGCTTTTCCATGAAAGAAATCAAGGAAGAAGAAGATGAATAATGTTAATTCTTTTGTGATGAATAGGAAATGACCATTGTAGAGAATAGACTAGGGTTAGGGTTTGGGTTGGGTTAAAGCATGAGTCACTTGCAAATATCTTTCACAAAACAAAACAAAACCTTCTAGAAACATCTAGAAAGTTTAACCCTAATCCAAACCCTAATCATGTTTAAACTCCACTAAATAAGTTGCATTATTTATCATATCATGTTACAATATTATATATCACATATATAATATTTATCGTAACAAAATAAAATAATACAATTAACATATATCGCATATATATCAATGTATTACCCGAGTGAGAAAAAGAATCTTTTAGTGAGCAAATATTAGTTAATGTAATTTAATATATCAAATATATTATTATACATTATCGAATCAACACTTGATCCGACAATCCGGCTATATCGCATATAACCGACTAATATTAATCCCTACCGATTTATCGAATCAACACTTGATCCGATGACCCGGCTGATATCAAATATCGCGAGAATAGAATACGGTATCTCATATCGTATTATCCTCGGTCCCGCACATATCACATATGTGCCCCTACTCCGTTTTGCCTGAGTCAAGAAACCTCTGTGTAGGACTCTAAAGAATCGTCAATACGCCGGCAGTAGGTGATGATCATATCAAACACCCACAAGCTGCAAGCGGTCAGCTAAACGTAACAGCTACCCAGGTATTGAGCGCTCAGAAGATCAACAAGCAAGCCTGTACATTCTCCTATGAATCCAAACAGTAACACTCCCGTACAGTCCGGTCTCGTCGTCTGATATGTTGCATATCTCGCCTAGGGGTGGTAAACGTCAGACCCCAGTAGCTTGATAAGTCGTGTCGATATGAGGTCTATAACTGTTCGAGAAACTACTGATAACACTTACCAGTAAATCTCAGCAACCCTGGCCAGGGATTTCCGGTTATAGCCAATCGAACACAGAACAACATCAACTCCCTATACCGGGAGAGACGAATCCCCTCCTATCGCTCATTGCCTCCATGTGATTCGGGACTGTACCCAAAAGCCACCTTTTTGCACGCCCTCTTGGACGTGGTATGATGGAAATCAAAGCACAGTGGGAATCACACAAGACTCTATGACGATCTCGGGTCAACAGACTACTCTGTACCAGTGTCACCGGAGAACTGCCATCTGACGTATGGTATAATACCATCTGGGAGTTCTCGGCGAGTCCGTCCAGTGTACCCAGTCTCCACTGAGCACCCGTACACCATCCTTGATGTCAAACACCGATGGATATGGGATCATCCATCGCCCATCATATAGGTCAAGATGCGTATACGCTAGTCTACTCTGGTGTATCGATGCCCTGTCTCGATACACCCTCGACTAGGAACAGTTATAGGATGTACTCGTCGACTACCGTGGCCCCACTAGTATGATCTCATCATAGTTTCAGTAGTCGAGTACATATCCTAAGGGATTTATCAACATGTAATATAGAGACAATCAGAGTACATGTTAAGATAAAGTACAACCAGATAGCATACTATCATGTCGAGCAAGAAAGTCCTCCCTATATATGTCCTAGCATCCACTACAATATACATCGTATGTGTAGTAATGGCCTCTAGGGCATACATATAACTAACATAATCATGAATCATAAAGAATGACTTGTTGACCTTATGAAAATGTTTTCCTCAAAATGTTTTTATCGTGAAAAACCTTGGTCCTATTCTTTATGATTACAGCGTTATCATAAGCTTCATCGCGGAGTTCGCTTAGCTCATTAAGTTGCAGCTTCCGAAAGTTGCAAGCTTCTTTCAGGTCAAAATTAATTTCCTTAATAGCCCACAATGCTTTATGCTCTATCTCGACGGGTAAATGACATGCTTTCCCAAACACTATCCTATATGGAGACATCCCTTGGTTGGTCTTATATGCAGTTCGGAATGCCCAAAGAGCATCCGTCAGTTTGGTCGACCAGTCTTTTCTATTTTTAGCAACAGTTTTCTCCAGGATAATTTTGATTTGTCTGTTTGAGATTTCAGCCTGCCCGCTTGTTTGGGGATGATAGGGTGTAGAAAGTCGGTGGTTGATTGAGTATTTCCGCATCAGAGTCTCGAAAGACCTGTTGCAGAAATGTGTCCCATTATCGCTAATAATAGCTCGTGGGTGTCCAAATCGCGAGAAGATATTCTCTTTTAAGAACTTAATGACAACTTTCTTGTCATTAGTGCGACATGGAATGGCTTCAACCCACTTTGAGACATAATCAACTGCCAGCAGTATGTACAAATTTCCAAAGGAGTTGGGAAATGGACCCATAAAATCAATGCCCCAAACATCGAATATTTCAACAACCAAGATGGGTTGCTGAGGCATTTCATTCCTCTGGGAGATTCTACCCGTGTACTGACATTGTGTACAGGTTTTGCAATGGTTAAATGCGTCCTTGAATAAGGTCGGCCAATAAAATCCACATTGCAAAACCTTTTCCGCCATTTTTCTAGGACCGAAGTGACCCCTACAGGCCTGATCATGACAAAAAGAAAGAACACTCTTGAACTCTTCATTCGGGACACACCGGCGAATGATCTGATCAGGACAATATTTAAACAAATAGGGCCCGTCCTAGTAAAAGTGTTTTACTTGGGATAGAAAACGGTATTTGTCCTGTTTTGACCAATCGCTAGGTATTAGTCCCGTGGCATGATAGTTCACAATATCCCTGAACCATGGTTCATTGGATACGCTCAAGAGTTGCTCGTCAGGAAACGAGTCATTGATCGGCAGGGTCACAAGGGAAGAAGAGATGCGTGAAAGATAGTCAGCTACTACGTTTTCATATCCTTTCTTATCTTTGATAACAAGATCGAATTCTTGTAACAGAAGGATCCAACGTATTAGTCGACCTTTTGCTTCTTTCTTCGCCAGAAGATGTTTCAAAGCGGAATGGTCAGTATACACAACTATAGGTGAGCCAATTAAGTAAGGACTGAATTTTTCTAATGTAAATACAACCGCTAAAAGTTCTTTTTCTGTGGTTGTATAATTGATTTGCGCATCATTCAGGGTCTTACTTGCATAGTATATCACGTGTGGCATCTTTTCGATGTGCTGTCCTAAGACTACACCTACTGCAAAATCAGATGCGTCACACATCAGCTCAAAGGGGTAGTCCCAGTTTGGTGATGATAACACGGGGGCTGAAGTGAGTGAGTGTTCAAGTGAGTCAAAAGTTGTCTCGCAGTCCGAGTCAAAATGGAAGGCCGTATCCTTGGCCAGGAGAAGAGTTAAAGGTCTAGCAATTTTGCTAAAATCCTTAATGAATCTTCTATAAAAGCCCACATGGCCAAGGAAAGATCGAATATCTTTGACGCTTTTGGGATGAGGGAGGTTTTGAATGACATCTATCTTAGCTCTGTCAACCTCAATGCCTTTCTGTGAAATGACATGTCCAAGAACAATTCCTTCTTGGACCATAAAATGGCATTTTTCCCAGTTCAAAGTTAAGTTCTTCTCTTTGCAACGAGTAAGAACTGCGTTAAGATTTGATAGGCAATCGGAAAAAGAGTCTCCAAAAATCGAGAAGTCGTCCATAAAGATCTCCAGAAAATTCTCTACCATATCAGAGAATATCCCCATCATACACCGCTGAAAGGTAGCGGGTGCATTGCATAACCCAAAGGGCATGCGACTGTAAGCAAAGGTACCAAAAGGATAAGTAAAAGTGGTTTTATCTTGATCCTTTTTGGCTATGGGGACCTGATTATAGCCTGAGTATCCGTCCATAAAACAATAATACTCTCGTCCCGCTAAGCGTTCCAGCATCTGATCAATGAATGGAAGAGGAAAGTGGTCTTTCCTCGTGGCAGCATTGAGTTTTCTATAATCGATATATATACGCCACCCAGTTTGGGCGCGTGTCTGAATCAACTCATTTGCCTCATTGGTTATAACAGTGAAGCCGGATTTCTTAGGAACGACATGTATAGGACTCACCCATTGGCTATCGGAGATGGGGTATATAATACCATTATCTAAGCATTTGACGATCTCTTTCATGACCGCTTCCTTCATGACGGGATTCAACCGTCTCTGTGGTTCTCGGGTTGTTCTGGCATCATCCATCACATGTATATGATGTTCAACTATCAAGGGACTAATCCCTTTGATGTTCGCCATACTCCAACCAAACGCCTTTTTGTTAGATCTCAATACCGATAAAAGTGCATCCTCTTGCTCTAATGCTAGAGAAGCGGATATTATAACCGGTAAGGACTCCTTCTCACCTAAATAAGCATATTTCAGATGAGCCGGTAAAATTTTGAGATCTAATTTGGGCGGAGAAATGATAGAAGGTGGGATCATTGAGTGATTTTTGGATTCACAAATAAGCTCAGAGCCTGTGAAAGATACAGACTCGGGTGGAGAAAAGTCAGGAGTGCAGGACTCAAGTGTAGGTAAAGTGTCCTCACTAAGATCTTGTGTGAAATCAAACAGAGATGTGGTAATGTCATCGAGATCAGTAAAGCAAAGTTCCTCAGCTCCACAACTATCGGGAGCGATCTCATGGACAGAGCACACATCTAAAATATGAGCAGAGGGTTCTGATGGCTGATTTCCAACTTTGTAGATATTTAGTTCAATGGTCATATTTCCAAATGATAAGTTCATTGAACCGTTTCTATAATTTATAACAGCGTTGGAAGTGGCAAGGAAAGGACGATCCAGAATCACCGGAATTTGGCCCCGGGGGTTTGCTACAGGCTGTTTGTCGAGCACAATGAAGTCTACAGGGAAAACAAATTCCCTGACCTTTATCAACACATCCTCTAATTCACCCCTTGGTTTGGTGATAGATCGGTCTGCCATCTGGAGAATGCAGTGAGCAGGTTTCAGCTCTCCAATCCCTAGTTGCTCATATACAGAATATGGAAGTAGGTTAACACTTGCGCCAAGGTCTAAAAGAGCACGATTTTTGTTTTTACCCCCAATAGAAATCGATATTGTAGGACATCCTGGGTCCTTTCGTTTCTTTGGTAGCTGGGGAATAAAAGCAGTGCTGATATTATTAGCTATGAAGACCTTCTTCGGCACTTGGGTCTTCCTCTTCCTAGTGCACAAGTCCTTAAGAATTTTCGCATAAGCGGGGACTTGTTGAATTGCATTTAGGAGAGGGATATTGATGTTAACCTGTTTGAACATTTCCATAATTTTCTCCATATGAGGACTCGTTCTATTACCCCTTAACCGATTCGGGTAAGGAGCTTTCGCAATAAGCGCTGGGTCCATCATAGGAGAAGGAAGAGGGGGTAGACGAGATCCCAAAAGAGGTGTGGGGACCGTCTGTGGAGAACTATAAGGGTTAGGTTGAGGTGTCGAGCCTAGTGGGAAATGGAGAATAGGCTCTCTAGAAGATGGTGTGGTAGAAGAAGAAGGATCAGAAGGAGAAGTGTGTGTGTGTGGAAAGGTCTCAGCCGGGGTGTTAATGATAGGATTTTCAATATCATCAATACCTTCCCCGACATGATTGTTCAGCACTCTTCCCGATCTCAACGTTGTGATGGCATTTACATTGTAATGCCCAGGATTCTGTAGGGGTTGAGAGGGAAGTTTCCCTTTTTCTCTCGCACTCATTTCGGCTTTTAGGCGTGTGATTTCAGCTTCCATCGATCTGATACTCTCAGCTTGGGACGCTGAGTTTTTCTTTATCTTACTGACGGAATATCTAACCTCAGTCGAAACCTCTAAAAAATTTGATAAAAGTGATTTCATGGTTTGAGTGAATTGAGAGAATTCGTCAGAACAGGACAACTGCATAGGATTAGACTGTGCAGGAGTGTTACCCTGGTTTTAGAAATTTTGTGACTAGTAGGGGTACTGAGTGAGTTGAAGGGGTTGCTGTTGTGGTGGAGGAAGAGCCCTTTGAAAATTATTCATGTTTGGAACCGTGTTTTGAGATTGGTTTTGGTTCCAAGCGAAATTCGGGTGATTCCTCCAACCCTGATTGTACGTGGAAGAATATGGATCGTTTCGAGGTCGTTGAAATGCGGCATTTGAATGCTCGTGACCTTGAAACGCAGAGTTTAATGGACATTCTTCCGTTAAATGAGACGGATCAGAACAGCACCCACAAACAGTTTTGGGGAGCGACATTGGGTTTAGGGAGGCTGCAGAAAATTTGTGTTCCATAGCGTCGAGCTTCTTTTGCATTGCTGCCATCTCAGCTCGAACACCTATGGACACATCTATTTGGTGTACGCCACCCCTATTCAATGGTTGGGTTCCACTCTCCCACTGTAGTGATTTTTCAGCGAACTCTTCAAAATACTTCCAAGCTTCCCCATCATCCTTAGTCATAAAAGTACCTTGACACATGTTTTCAAGGCTCTGTTTAGTGTTTGGGTTAATGCCTTCATAAATGATTCGGCAAAGCTCCCATCTCGGGATACCGTGATGAGGACACTGAACCAATAGATCCTTGAAACGTTCAAAGCATTTAGAGAATAGTTCAGTAGGGAGCTGGGCAAATTGATTCAGTTCGCTACGGATTCGAGCTGTCTTTTGTATTGGGTAAAATTTCATAAGGAATGCAGCGACGAATTCTTCCCAATTCGTGATAGAATGTGCGGTAGTGTTATATAGCCACTTCTCGGCTATATCGCACAATGTAAATGGAAGAAGTCGTAGACGCATAGCATCTACTGAAAGTTGTGACGTACCCATCATTGCACATACGTTTTCAAATTTGGTAATGAAAACGTAAGCGTCCTCAGTCTCGAGTCCGTGGAATTTGGGTAAAAGGTTGATGTATTGGGGTTTAATCTCAAAGTTATCCCCATTGGCTGGTGGTGTAGATAAGCAGGTCGAAAGAGGACCTTGAAGTGGATAGCACCTCTCCTGGAGAGAGATGCGGGGTGGATTCTTCGCACCATCGGACGGCGGTAGATTAGGGTTAAAGAAGTTTGATGGAGGTGGATCCATCGGTGTGGGTGTGGTAGTGCGTAAAGGAAAGGTAAATGGAGAAATATCGACTTCGGAGTCGATAAAGGGTACGCGAACTAAACGGGCACTAGAATCCCGTGTCCAGCCTATCTTGTAATAAAAAGGGTTAGTACAAGTGGCAGCGTTGGCTTATAATTAGGGGTAATGAATGCGGTGTTTTCTTTGAAAAAGGGACGGATTTTTGGGAGAAAAAAATGATGCGACACAACAAATGCAGCACACAAACCCTAGAATCTAGTGGTCACCTAGGTCCGGCTCTAGACCGCTCCTAACTGCCAAAAGACAAGTCGCGCGATAGAATCTTCCACTGCCTCTTTGCCCCCCTGTGGCCAGGTAAGTGCCAGGTAAGTGGGAAGGTACTCCACTATGTAAGTAGTGGGCCTAATTAATAACCACTAGCCTTCGACACACTTGCCTTAGACACCACAAGAAAACGTGGATAAGCAATGAATTACCCACGGCCTTCTTCTGTCCTAAGTGAGCGCGACGGTCCTTATAGTCATCTCTAGATTTCTTTTAGTTAATGTGGGTCAATGCGGATGCAAGTTTTGTGATTTTCGGGGCCTAGGAAGGGTAATGAAATCCCCACCTAATTTGGATTTGGTCGTGCCCCTTAATATCCGTATTTAGAATGCAAACAACCAAGAAACAAAATCACGCACAAATTTAATTTTGCAATTTGCGAGCTGCGATTATTTGCAAAGAATCCTGCAGAAAATTATTAGTTGGAGCTAAAAAGAGGAGAGAGGAGAAGGTAAGAAAGTACCAGAGAGAAAAATTTCACAGAGAAGCCTCCAAGATGCCGCGGTTCCGCCGCATATGGGTGCTTAGACCGCGGAATCGCGGTTGGGTAGAGAGATCTCTGCACAAAAATTCAGCAGGGAGCTTCTGTAGACTCCCTCAGCTCTCTGGTATATCCCAAAAAATTTTCCAATTTCCCAGCAAGCTCCAGATCTCCTTGCAATGAACCACAACAAATTGTTTAGGGTTTGCACGAATTTTGATTACAAAAATTACAATGGAATAAATCTTTCAATTCAAACTTTAATATAAAACGAATTAGCGCGTAATCCCCGGCAACGGCGCCATTTGATTGTTAATATTTTCCGATTGTGTAAGTAACTCAAATGATCCCCGATAACGGTTTCATTTGATTGTTAAAAAATCCTTGATGTGTTATATCGAATCAAATAGTCCCCGGCAACGGCGCCATTTGATTGATCGTAGTTTCTTTGTGTCGGTAATTAGAAAATTGAATAATGTTCACAATCAAAGAATTATATTTGACCGCAATCAATTACGGTGTCAGTTGTAGATCGTAAGCGAGTGCGGATCGTCCACAGGGATTGTGCGATTCGTTTTTATATTTGATTTGTTTGAATTGAAAAGTTAATCGAAAAGAAAAGAAAACATGATTCAAGATTTTTTCAAATGTTTCAAGTGTCACTATTCTAATCAAGAATCAAGAAAATGATAAACAATCGAGAATCAGGGTTTCGATGATATTTCCAACCAAATGTCAAGAATCTAAATGAGGCTCGTAGGAATCGATCGGATTTATAGACGTGATGTAATCTCAAGATATCGTGTTCTTGTCCTTCGAAGGATTGATACTAGATTGATGATGATCGACGAGAGTTAGGGCTTTCTCGTGAAACTAGGGTTTCATCGTTTAACCCATGTTCTTTCGTCGATATCATTCACATTCTAGCCTCTAGCAATTTCAAGAAACGATAGTAACTCCCCAATATCGAGCGATATCAATCAAGAAAGCATCGCAACGAATTGGGTCGTCGGTTCTTGAACTTGCTAGGGTTTACAAAACTCGTAGGATTCAAGAATCGATTTAAGATATATTACATCATCTTTCTATTGATCGTCTCGACTCCTCGACGAGCGGAGTATTACTCAAACATCAGAACAAGAATTACAACTAGAAATTTAGATTGAATCATGATGCAAGAATTTAAAGAAAACAAGATAAAAGAATATCACCTTTTATTTATATCAACAATTTGATTACAGTCGCTCCAGAACTACAAGTGGAAGAACTAAATTGTCGAATTGGCTTCGCTCGGCTCCGTGAGTCGCGGGTCGGCTTGGACCACTTGCTCTGTTGAAGAACGGCTCGGCTCCTAAAAGGTTGCAAGGCTTCTTGCTTGATGGGGTACTCGGGATCTTGGCTTTTGAATGGAATTAGGGTTAGGGTTTCACACAAGCCTTCTCACTAGACTTGTGGAAGAAGAAGATGAAGAAAGAGAGTGAATGGGTATATTGATTTCAATGAATGAATCTAATGAATTCAATAATTGGATCCCCCCCTTTACAAGTGAGTCTAGGGTTTTATTTATAGATCTCCCAAACCCTAGGCCTTGAGTTTGAAATAGAAGTTCCCTCCAAAAGTTTGTTGAAAGACTTCTAGAAGTAGTTAGTTAGGCTTAGCTTAGGGTTTAAGCTAGGGTTTAGGGAGAAGTTTCAAGAATACAAGTCTAGTTTAGTGTTGATCCCAAAGCTTACTGATCTGGCAGAAGTCTCTGGAGTCTTCTGGAATTTGTTGTGTCATTCTGAGCTGTAGGCATACAGGGAAGAGTTGTGGTGCAAAGTTTAAGTGGTGATGTCGACAAGCCACCGCGGAACCGTGGCTTAGGCCGCGGTTCCGCGGCCAAGTAGGTGACTTAGGGCTTCAAACTTCATGTATTAGCTTCTGATGTCCTTCTCTGTATTTTGTGATATATTGAATTCCTGAATTCCCTTTACATCAATACCAGATTCCAAATCATTGAGTTGGCGTCATGTTTGATTGGTACCATGCAAATTTTGGCCTTTCTTCTGGATTTTCCTGCACAGATCTCAAAACAAGTGTTGTGCAATATAGGGATGATGCGATGCCATGAAATGCGGTCAATTTCCTTTATAGTGTCGGTTTTAGAGTCTAATACATGCAATCTGATATTTTGCGATAGTTTTGCTAATATGTGAAATATTAATACCGTACACTTCTAAATGAGTGCAAATGACAGGGAAATTGCCGTGTTAAAAATACAATATTTTTGACTAATCAGTAGGCACAGTCTTAGTTGGAACTCGGTTCAAAAGGTATGCAACTGATTCTAGTGCATATCCCCAGAATGATCACGGTAACTCAGCGTTACTCATCATGGACCGTACCATATCCAATAGGGTTCGGTTCCGTCTCTCCGATACACCGTTATGTTGCGGAGTGTATGGAGGAGTAAGCTGAGAGAGAATTCCGTTCTCTTTTAAATAGTCCAGGAACTCGGCCCTCAAGTATTCACCACCTCGATCCCATCTTAGAATCTTGATACTTTTGCCGGTTTGTTTTTCTACTTCATTCTTATATTCCTGGAATTTTCCAAAGGCTTCGGACTTATGTTTCATTAAGAAGACATAACCTTACCTTGAAAAGTCATCCGTAAAAGTAATGAAGTAAGAATAACCGCTTCGCGCATGTGTAGACATTGGACCGCACACGTCGCTGTGTACGAGTCCCAAGAGCACGCTCGCTCTTACTCCGTGTCCAGTGAATGGAGTCTTTGTCATCTTTCCTTTGAGACAGGATTGACAAGTGGCATACGATTGATATTCGAACGGATTCAAATATCCTTCTGTATGTAACTTCGTCAACCTTCTCTCATTATGTGACCCAGTCTACAATGCCATAAGAAAGTCTGATTTATTTCCGGAGACTTTCTTTTGTGTGTTTTCTGGACATTGAAAATCTGTGGTTGGTTTAGTACGTATATACCATTGCGTAATGTACCTGACCCAATCAGAACTTGATTAAGGTGAATGTTTACAACATTACTTACAAACGCAAATTCATAACCTTCTTTAGAAATCAAAGATACAGAAATGATATTACAAGTTGCGTTGGGTACAAAAAAGCAATTACGTAAAACCAAAACATGTCCATCTGACATTCCCAGGTGATAGTCCCCCACGGCCTTAGCATCCATGCTAGCTCCGTTTGCAACTTTGAGGGTCATGTCACCTGCATTCAAAACCCTACGGTTTCTCAACGCCTGCAAAGAATTACAGATATGAGATCCCGATCTGGTATCCAATACCCAGGAAGTAGAGTTTATTGATAGACAGTTTTCAATAACATACACACCTGAAGCTGAAGCCGCAACTTGCTTCAGTTCCTGTGTTCTGGCTTCCCAAGCCATGCAATCTTTCTTCCAGTGACTACTCTTATGACAGAAAAAGCACTCTTCCTTCCCTATAAGCTTCCCCGCTATCTTTGTTGCTTTTGCTTTTCCCTTCGTATCCACTTTACTAACACCGCCCCTTGGTTTGGCGGAGGCTTTCTTCTTCTTTCCCTTGGCTTTCGCCTTGGACCTAGAAGATGAAGATCCTCCTACAAACAAAGTGGATGTTTCCATACCTTTCTGTAGGGTGCCCTCTGCACTCCTAAGCATGTTGAGGAGCTCTGAAAGTTCAACTTCTTTTTCTTGTAAGTTGAAGTTCCGGATAAACTGGGCGTAAGTGGAAGGAAAGGACTGGAGAATCAAGTCCGTATAGAGCTCGTTCTCTAACGTGGTCCCAAGTTCCGCGAGCTCCTCAATGAAGCCAATCATCTTAAGCACGTGTTCCGCTACCGATGATCCAATGGCCAACCTTGCCGAAAATAACTTCTTCGACACTTCATATCTTGCGATACGAGATTGCTCTCCATATAGTTCTTTTGTATAGAGAAATATGGATTCGAGGTCCATATTCTCGTGCCTCCTCTGATGTTCATTGTCCATAGAGGCAAGCACGAGGCACCTGATCTTCGCGCAATCGATCTCCCAAGTCTTACGGATTTCCTTATCCGCGACGCTGGAGGTGGGACCTGGGACAGGGAGAGTTTTGGTGGTAAGGAGATACCCCAACTTGTCATAAGTGATTGCCATTTTGACATTCCTGAGCCAATCTTTGTAATTTGGCCCTGTCAGTATGTTTTTATCTAGTAATAACTTAAGTCCGATCATGATGTTTGGTCGCTGCAATTAGGAGAGAGAGAAGAAACACTTTAGCATGATGCTCTTGCAAGTTTAGAGTGGTTTTTAATTTGTCTAAACAGGATGGCTCCCACTGTCTCTCGAATCCCTCCTCAAACCAAAAAGGAAGAATTAGTCAGGATCAATCTCACCGTACAATACTTGCTTAACCGTTCGTCCAGGATGGTGTCGGTACTTCGAGGGAGGTTTTCCAACGCTTTCGTGAAGTTCCTTAATTTAAGATCCTCTTTTCCCTGGGGGCGTAGCCCCGCTAACACCTTTCTAGACACCTACTTGGTTTATAGCATTGATCGTTAAGTGAGAAATTTCCCGAGGAGTAGCATATACTCACAGTAGGATCGGGATCCAAATATCATTACATGACGAAACTGAAGGAATCCTACCAGAATCATCACACTCCAAATGGTATGCAACACTAGCAAGTTTCGGTTCTTTTGAAACTCCCGATGTGGATTTTTGCCCCATGCTCTTATGACCTTGACTTTGGCCAAAATATCATAAGTCACATATCAAGTTCTACCCGTCATTCTCCAGGTTAATTTGAGCTCATCCGCACATACCCTTGACTTTGGCCAAAATGGTAGTACGACTGTCCCAAACCAACACATCTATCTATGCTGAACATGAATACCCAATAGCTACCAATCACTATGCCTTGACTTTGGCCAACATACATAGCTTGAATACTATTGACCATCCAAGTGAAACGACGGAGGGCTACGAATGGTTTTGGCGAAACCGTGAACGTAGTGAACTTGATATAATCGATGGAACGAGATAGTGGCTTAAGCTCCACGTTTAAAAGTTATTTTGAAAAGAAACCGAGTGATTTTTGAAAGTGTTCCAACGACTTTTACTTGGTTTATTTTTCTTTGCATTAGTTCTTTTAATGCGTATTTTTCTTGCATTAGTTCTTTTAATGCGTCCCATCATTTAATCCTACCATTGCAGAAAACAACCAAAATATGACGTACGCTTATGCCATTCGCATTCGCCAGGGGGCCCCGTCATTACCCGTTAGGTTACTTAACTAACGACAGAGCGGGGGCTGGGCTAGCGCAGCTGCAAAACATAAGCAACGCCTAAATAATATCATATATAGATATATTGCAATGATAGCCATTTCAGATCACAGATGAAACATTGGATATACTAGGAATCCGCAATTCGTACGAGCCTGTAACGAAAAGCGGATTACACGGTCGCGATGAATAGCCAATACCCCACCCTAGACCCCTACGGGTGCGGCAAACTACACACCAAATATCCGAAGTGGAGCAACCTTCCTCAACGACGTGAGTAGGCCACTCGGCACTTCGAGATACCCGGTAGTTTGTGCACCCCACCTTGGGTCTATCCTAGGAGCAAAAACAGTAAAAAGAAATTATACACTGACGGCTACAACCCCGACCCGGTTGTGCGGCCAAAAATAATATTACATCAATTTACATATTACATGAATTGAAAGATAAAAGGAAAAACTCTAATCTCACAACCTCCGGCTATTCATCCGCGACAATCCAAAGAATTCATATACACATACCATCAACATTACAGATCACAGATTTGTATAACCCCCACTAATCGACATATAGCGATTAGCAGACGTTCAATACAAATATCACATCACAGATATAAACACGTTAGCCTTAGTCTTTAGAAGTTCGATAAAAATATGGATTTTCAAGCCCCAAAAACAAATTTTTCTTTCTGGAAAATCTGGGCAGAAAAAACATATCCCAAAAATCCCAAAATACCACATAGAGTATTCTGCAGTGAAGACGATCCACAGCCGAGTTAATTCGGCCGCGGAACCGCGGCGGGAGCAAGCTCCGGCCTCGTTTCCGCGGCGCTTTGAAGGGATCTGTGGATCGTTTTTCTGTAGTACACTATAAAAACCCTGAGTCGATTTTTGAAGCATGATTTATAATTTTACAGCACTTTAAAAATCGACAGCAAGTTTGATTTCCGGGTGTATTTCGCGACTTTTTCTCCGATCGAACTTCTACTTACATTGCTAACATGTTAGATAGTGTTTAACTAGGCTCTGATACCACTGTAAGTCCATGCTACCCTTCTCCGGTACTTACGGGGTTGCGGAATTGGTGAAAAACGATTTTCAAGAGGGTTGTAACATGGACTACCAATACGGATCTTTGTTAAACTACTAACTAACAACCTAACAAGAGTTTACCTACTCGATTAGGGGGCTATACCTTTCTTGAACTCCTTCGTCTTCGACTCCTCCCGGTTTACGGATCGGCCTCTCCTCGTCATCTTCTTGCGCCGAAGATGGATCCACCCGAAAGGTTCTACCTTTGGCTTCTTCTTCGAACTTTGAAGAAACTAGATCACTTGGCTTGCTAGGCCTTGTGAACTAGAATGAGTAGAGGAATGTTTTGGTGTCTTTTTATCTCTAAGGCAATGAGTCTCAACACATGAGAATGGTTTGCCTTGAGGTAGAGAGAGCAAGAGGAAGAGGGAGAGCTTGAGAATGAGAGAGCTCAAGAGAGAGAAAGCAAATGACAGAATGAACCATACTCTTCTCATTCTCACCTCTCATAATCCAAAAGCCATCATAACAAAAATAGTAATCAAGTATTGTGTAATGGTTTAAGTCAAAATGGCTATATCATTTCATGCACTCATTTTGCATAAATAAACAAGCAAGCAAAAGTCTTTGCCATGGAATGATAGCCATTTTCATGATGATGGTCAACTAGCCCAACCTAGTCAACCGGTCAACAAGTCAACAATGTCAACCCCTCAGCAACCATGTCACTATAATACTTAATTAATATTAATGTTAAACATATATCTTATTCTCATTAGGGTTAAGCAAAAGTCAATGGTCAACAGTCAACAGTCAACAGTCAACAACCCCAATGAGAATACTCTGCCTCTGTCTCTCTGTCAACTGTGCATACACACCCGCATCCGCATTCCGAGAAACACGAATACAAACGAGATAAAACCAACCCCAAAACGTACACTAGGATCTGGCTTAAACCAAAGCCCGCTAGTGTTAACTGTCCGGACACTGTACGTGCACAAATGCAAGTATGTGACCGAACCCTGTCGCAAAACCATGCGACCTGTCGCAAAACCATGCGACCTCTACTCTTTTGCCTGAAGGCGAATAGCTTTCTGTGTGGGACTTTAAAGACTCGACACTACGCTGGCAGTGGGTTTAACCACAGACCGCAAGCGGCACTAGCTGTGCGTAACGGTCCCCAGGTAGATGCCGACAAGAAGACTGATGAGGTGAAACCCATCTGAACTCCTACTGAGTCTGACTGTGACAATCTCCATACAGTCCGGTCTGTTCGTCTGATACATCGCATGGCGGGCCTAGGGGGCGGTAAACGCCAGTCCCCTAATAGAGGTACAAGTCGTGTCGGAGTGAAGCCCAGAACACCCTGAGATAACACTGGAAACCTAACAGTATATCTCGCTTGCCCTGGCCAGGGACTACTCGTGTGTCAACCCCCAATACCGGGAGAGACGAATCCTATCTAACCGTCACTGCCTCCAAGTGCTTCGGGACTGCACCCAACTACTACCTGTTTGCACGACTCCTTTGAGCCGTGGTAGGGTAGTAATCTAAGTACAGTGGGAACACACTCGAAGAGATGTGACAGTGTCAAGTCAGCGGACTAAGCTGTACTCATGTCACCTGGGAACTGATAACTGACGATAGGTATAGTACCAACCAACAGTTCCCGAGAAGTCAAGTCCAGTGTACTCGTAACCCACCGAGCACCCGCATACTATCTCCAGTACGACGTACTGATGGCTGTGGGACAGACCATCTCCCACACTGGGATGAGAAGCGCATACGCTAATCTACTCCGGAGTATCGATGCCCTGTCTCGATAGTCCTGCGACTAGGGACCTGCATAAGGATGTGCTTATAGATTACCCAGCCCCCACTAGTGTGACTGCCATCACAACGCTGGTAATCAAGCAAAGATCTTAAGGGCTCCTCTAATGTGTATAGGTGATATACTAAAATAAACACATGTACACATTGAAGTAGAAACAAACAAAGTAGCATACTACTATATTGAGCAAGATTGTTTATACATGGTGAATATCCCAAGCTTCCATTAAGTAATATACAAACTAGTATGATACAGTAATGGCCTCTAGGGCATATACACTAACAATATGTACAACAATGGCCTCTAGGGCATATACATAACTAACATCGTCGATCCAACTGCCAACACTTACCGTACAGTCCGGTCTCTTCGTCTGATATGTTGCGTATCGAGTCTAGGGATAGTAATGTCGACCCCAATAACTCAATAAGTCATGCAGGTATATGGTCTATAACAGATCGAGAAACTACTAATAACACTTACCAGTAATATCTCAGCAGCCCTGGCCAGGGAATTCCTGTTATAGCCAATCGTGCATATCGCAACATCAACCCCCAATACCGGGAGAGACAAAACCCTCCTATCGCCCATCGCCTCCATGTGCTTCAGGACTGTACCCAAAATCCACCTGTTTGTACGACTCAGTAGAGCCGTAGTAGGGTGGAGATCAAAATACAGTGGGAGGACACACAAGACTCTATGACGATCTCGGGTCTACAGACTAACATGTACCAGTGTCACCTGGAAACTGCTATCTGTCGTATGATATAATACAACCTAGGAGTTCTCGGTGAGTCCGTTCAGTGTGCCCAGTCTCACTGAGCAGCCATATACAATCTTTGGTGTCACCACACCATATGGATATGGGATCATCCATCGCCTATCAAATGGAACAAGAATGGTTTACGCTAATCTACTCTGGAATATCGATGCCCTGTCTCGATATACCTATGACTTGGAACATGTCAAGGATATACTTTTAAACTACAGGTGTCCCACTAGTATGATCCACATCATAATCCCAGTAGTCAAGCCAATATCCTAAGGGCTTTATCAACATGTATCAAATGAGTAAAAGCATGATCAAGTGAACATATGATAAAGAGCAATCAGATAGCATACTATCATGTCGAGAAAGACTGTCCTCTGAATATATATATTTATACACATCAGTACATACACTATCATATAATGGCCTCTAGGGCATACATATATCCAACAATCTCCCACTTGCACTAAGGCTAATTATTGGCGTATCTCATACCCAACATCTCAAAAAGTCGCTCATGCTGCAGCTGAGGGAGGGCCTTGGTGAATAGATCCGCAGTATTGTCTTTTGTATCGACTCTCTTAATCTCGATCTCGTGGCGATCAACTATCTTCCGGATCAAATGATATCGCCTCAAGATGTGTCTGGACTTCTGATGGGACCTGGGCTCTTTGGCCAACGCCATAGCCCCATTATTATTACAATACAAAAGTATTGGATCAATAATGGTTGGAACTACTCCTAGCTCCGAGATGAACTTTCTCATCTAGACGGCTTCCTTGACAGTGTCATTTGCAGCAATGTACTCAGCTTCCACCGTTGTGTCTGCAACGGTATCCTGTTTGGATCTCTTCCAACTTACCGTCCCTCCATTAAGGGTAAATGCAAACCCTAAGATAGACTTGCTGTCATCCTTGTCACTCTGGAAGCTCGAATCGGTAAAGGCCTCCATTTGGAGATCCCCATTACCATACACCAAGAACAGTTCTTTAGTCCTTCGCAAGTACTTAAGAATGTTCTTCATAGCAGTCCGGTTATTTTCCCCTGGGTTTGACTGATACCTGCTTACTACACTCAGTATATAAGCTACATCAGGACGTGTACACAACATCACATATATTATAGATCCTACGGCCGAAGCATAGGGAATAATCCTCATGCGAGCTCTCTCTTCATCAGACTTTAGGCAATCGTCCTTGGAGAGAGTGACTCCGTGGCAAGCGGGTAAGACACCCCGCTTGGAGTCTTCCATACTAAACCTCTTTAGGATGGTGTTGATGTACTTGGTTTGGGACAATCCCAATAACTGTTTGGATCTTTCCCTATAGATCCGTATGCCAATATATACGTGGCATCACCCAGGTCCTTCATGGAGAACCTTTGTGATAAGAATCATTTGACCGACTGTAGCATAGGAATGTCATTTCCTATCAGAAGAATGTCATCCACGTACAATACGAGGAATGCGACAGTTCTCCCTACAGTCTTCTTATAAACACACGGTTCATCTGGATTTTTAATGAAATCAATGTCACGTCCCGAAAGTACGGAATATGACCGGCACTTAAACTACGAACGTCTAAAGGCGTACGTATTCTAAGTAAGCCGAAAAACCAGAAATCCAAACCAAGAAAAGTAGTAGAGTGTAGGAAAACCAATTTAAATCAAGAAGTTTTAATAGCATAAGCCGAATTATGCGTTTTATAAAAACATCAAATATTTCCTGAAAATTTCGGTAGAGTCTCCTTTGTACATACAGGCCTCCAAACAGGATACAGCATGAATAGTATACGAAATCAAAAAAAGCATCCCCAAGCGGAAGCTAGCTCTTCGTCAAACGACGGCCACAACCACACAAACAATATAATATACAACGCCGAAAGGCGAGGATCACAACAGAAAAGGAAACACAAAACAGCATGAAATCCGTATAAATACAACGCGCGACTCTAAGGTCGATAGAATAAACAACACTGGTCTCTATCTCTGAAATAAATACATGTTTGGTTGATGGAATTTACTAGATACAACTGAATAATATAATACAAGGTAATATGATGGGTACGATACAAATAAACCCACCTACTAGCAAGTCACCCGAACGAAACTGTGCCCGCAAAGCCATAATGAAACCTGTACGGCAAACCTGCAAGAAACTAGGGCACAACGGGGGTGAATTGCCAACTCGTGAATAGAATACATCTACGAATAAAAATCGCATGTATGACGCAATCCTAGGTCATACGATCACAATATATCCTCAATTATATATATAACATGCAACCTATAACAAGGCTAGGGTAAATATCTAACCCGAGTGTAATCTCATGTGCCCGTGTCAGTGCCTCAGGTAGCAATATATCATATGAATGAGGTATGAATGCATGAAAACAGAATACATGTAAATAAAGAACTGTTTTCATAATTTAGTGAGATTTCCTTTGTATTTTTAAAATGAGGTATCATAATGAAATCAGCATAAAACAGTGCCTAGCATCGGCACAAAAAGTAATCCCAATATCTCGATATCTCTGTATCACAGTCTCTGTACCTCAATATCTCGAAATCTCAATGTCTCAATCACAATATCTAGGGCACCGTCAGTCCAGACCGGCCCGTACCATCCATCTCAAGACCACGACGGTATCCTCCGGATATCCGAAGCGTCGGGTAAAATCACCGGTAGGTAGTGCTCCCCTTCCAGGCTCACATCGTCATCATCACGCGCTTCTTGCCCCGGGGTACCTTACCGGGTCCACCATGTACCCGAAACGGTTCATCCGCCTCCTCGAATCGGGTCTCAAAATCCATCAGCAAAACTCATGGGGGACGATTCGAACATCAAGGAAAAACCTCATTTATTTAAAAAGAGAGAAAGCAGAATATATATGTTTTGCGGTTTTCCTCCAAATCCAGAAAACATCATGGAAATCCGAATCATCAATAGTATGTAAACCATGAATATAGGCATAACAATGAATAGCAGTATGCATGAAGTGATAAGTAATAACTACAATGTTAAGCTGGCATATAAGGCAGGTACACTAATATCATGTCAAATTACTAACTAACAAGCTAAGTCAAGCAATAATATTTTCTAAGGTGTACGTGACATGGCAATTACCGATGAAGATGTGTGTGAGCCGGCAAGTAAGTGTACGTGGTACATACGCATCATCGGTAATGGTGCTGGTGTCCTAACAATATGATATCAACATTGCAATAAGAAATTATAACATAAGTATGCGATGCGAAGTGAACCACAATAATAAGCGGGAGCTGAATACTAGACGCAACTGTAACTAACCTGCATTAATCTAATATAAGTCCTACAAATGGTGCCTTTTGAAATAACACGAATCATGGGGTTTTGAAAATAGGGGCTACGGTGTTTTTATGAAAAGATACGTCTTTTGAGTTATCCGTAGGATCCCTTGGGCTGTCTTTTAAAATACCCACGATTCGTTAGTTTTTGAAATAGGTAAGAATCGAATCTAATCTAACAACTAAACTAAACTAAAGGGCTAAGCTAACAAGTTGGACTACAGGTAACGAAACCGCCTAACATCTGAGTCGATCCATATACATACATGTATATATATTAGTCGGTGATCCCGCCTCAATAATATCATAACCGATACCATATCTACAATAAGACATCCCAAGTCAAGAGTGCGGATCAATCATCAAGATATAGCTCGTACGTAAATCCGTCGTACGGCATCCCCAAATCTGGGTACGGGTCAATATCACATTCATCATACTATTCATTTGGTATCCACTTTATCAAATATCATGATCGGGGTACTGACCTATGTCTAGTACAATGCTAACATCATCAACATAATCAAGATCTGACTACTGATCGACAGTCTAGTATAAATCGATACTATCCTCATATATCATCACAAGAGTATACATCGCCCAAGGCTATCATAAGTATCCTGACATATCATATCATATCACATCCCATAATCACATGTCGATCACATAATATATATGTCGCGATTACTATGGCATCATCATTCCCAAAATCCTCTAAAGTATCAAGGTGTATCTTAATTATGAATTTTATCATATCACCGACATCATGATCTCATATCAAACCATCGACTCACATCGATCCTATGTATCATCCTCAAATCCGTAATAAACACATAAACCCAGACCCATGTGAACACATATCCATAACGAATTCCATAACCATATATGAAATGAGGATGTATGCAAGTATGTATATGTGTGTATGTGTAAGTGTAGTGCACCCACTACCTAAGGTTTCGTAACCATGCACCAATCCAACACCAATATCCATCTTAAATCATCAATAATAAATCCTAACAACATATCATAAATTGTTGGTGTGTATACGCATCCGTATACATCACCACGAGCTGCGGGGGTGCTATACGCCATCCACCCGACTTCTCCCCGTAGATATAAATCTACTCACCTGTATCCTGCATGTCGGTGTCGATAACGCCATGCTCCGTCGCCTCGGAATCCACGTGAAGGTACCTGCAATGATCAACTATAGCAATGCGTATGAAAATCAAGGCAGAAAACCGATACAGCGCACAGTGTGCTCATAGGTTGGAACCTATGGCCCAAACATGCAAATCCAACAAACAACCCCTGTTGTCGATGTACGAACACCCGACAACCAAATACAAATCCAAATATCAAGAAAGTGCATTTAAAAATACGGAAAACATCGCCTACAACACACCAAAATGCTCCCAGATTTTCCCCAGATGATAATTAGCCAAAATTGCATATAGGAGGGGTCTAATTTAGTGCAAAATGAGCCCTGGAACAAAAATGGACCCATTCCCTTCTACTCTGGCCGCAAATTGCGGCCAGAATGATTAAATTTGCGGCCGTAGGTTTGAGTTAGGGGCTCGGGTCTTGGTGGTAGCTTCCTAGGTGCCTGCACGACTCACTGTCAGCTCAATTTTATTTTTGGTGACCCCGGGTTGCTCCAGATTCCAGAACACCTTCACAGATCACACAAACCGACATGAAAAGTTTCGTAATTCCGTATCTTTGGGTTTCAGGTTGTGCTAGGCCAGTGTTTTGGTCAATTTGGGGTCTAAGGTCACCATTAGAGTCCAATTGCATAGCCACAACTCAAGTTTACCCTAACCCTCTCTAGGGTTTTCCAAAGTGTATAAAACCTCGACAAAACGACACTAAACTTCAAAAGAGGCTAAATCACTTGAAATACTACAATATTTGTGAAGGAATTACCTCAATAGAGACTCAAGAATCTTCCCACAGCACCAAAACACCAACTTTCTTGGTCCATTCTAAAGCTTGTGAGCTTGTGCACACTTTTTTGTGAATGCGATATGGGGTTTTGAGTTTGTTTTAATGGTGTTTTGGGGGATTTGAAGGAGGAGGAAGAAGAAGGAAAGGAGCAGTAGCAGCAGCAGATCTAGGAGAGGGGAGAGGGAAATGGGTGTGAGGAATGATAAGGGTGTGCTTCAAAAAGTAAAGGTTGACATATACCTACCCACCCTCTCTCTCATCATCATTCTATTTCCTTTTTCCTTTTATTTTCTTTTCTTTCTCACTCAAAAAATAGACCCATAACACCCATGGAAGGAAAAATGTGACACCAGTCCAAAAAATGATATGTGCAAGTTTTGCACAAAAAGCCAAAAAAATCCGATTAGCGATTAGCGATTATGGGCAGGGAGAGCTATGGCTAGAGTTGCAGTCAGCACGAGCTCGTCACGAACGAGGACTGACCAGGGCGTGATCCCGGCGACACACGATTGTAGAGATGTATCTTTTGATTGTGTTTTGCGCCACGAGCGTTCGATGGATCGCTGTATGAGATTACTCGGACGTGCGGATTAGCACCAGAGGTTGGAGCCACTAAAGGAGGCCAGCCAGATTTCGATGATCGTCGATGTATTGCTCATTCATGATGATTGGGGCACAGTTCAGCGTGCGGACTAATTTCCATAGAATACATAATTAGTATATAAATGCTCATAAAAACTTAAAAATGACTAATTTCCATAGAATACATAATTTTTGAATTTTCCATATTTTTTTCAAAATTTTTCCCATTTATCGATATTTAATTATAAATTTAATATTAAAATAATCAATAAAATAATATTAAATTATAAAAATTCCTAAAAATAATATTTTATTATTTTGGAATGTTACAATCTTCCTCCCTTAAAGAAATTCGGTCCCCGAATTTATATTTAAACCCCCAATTTCTAAAACATTTCAATAAGAAGTCCAAGTCGTCGGGGCTCCAAAATCATCAATACATAAAACGCATCATAGCGCGATGCATGCGCATGAGTAATGAGAAGATAACTCAAAAACAAAACTCCGTCAAGCATCCCGCAATCATCGGAGTCATGGTAAAGACACAAATGTCAAATCCAATACAAAACCAATATGATACAACTCGAAACTATACACGTAAATATCTGAAGTAAATGCTTGCCAAATCTTTTTAAGTTGCTGTGCAATGCGCATAACACTGCACAGTGGCGGACGTCTTTATCAGAAAATAGCCATCTACTTATATATCTTTTGTTTAGTATGCACGATCCGCCATTTTTGAAAACAATTTGGAGGGGTTCCCTGTTTTAAACGTTTTCGTGGCATATCAGACATGTATGTAAATAAGGAGACTATAGCTCGCTTTTGGAAATCCCTTTGAAATCTATCAATGCATGCAAAATATATTCAGGCACTGTTTTCTGATCAGTCCTGCTCAGTACGAAAACCAATCGCAATATCATGAAAATGTACTGCTTCATAAGAAATCGGTCCCAAAAAGTGCATATGAAAACCCTGTGCGTCCGGTGCGCACGGAGATCAAAATCCATGAATGTGCACAAAAACAACATCAAGATGCAACGGTTGTGCACACAACTTTGGTCATAGGCATCGTGTGTGCCTGATCGCAAAATCAGGTGCATCTGACATGCACGAAAATTCCGATTTAGTGCATCTGGTGTGCACCAAATCGCATCTCATAACAGGCGCCCAACATGCGCTAAAAATCCAAACCCGGTGCATCCATCATGCATGAAATCATGAAATCCAATATCGAGTGTCGAACACGCGCAAAATCCAATCAGGTGCACAAGGTGCACAAAACAAATATCGAGTATCACAATCGAAATCGAAGTCCAGTGCATCTAAGTGCACAAAAGGCGTATCACTGTACTGCAAGCATATATAAACTATACAGAGTGCAGGAACCAAATCGTGTGCGTGCATACGCACAAAATCAACTCAAATGTCTAAAACCGTAAAATCACAAGCATGTGAAACCAAAGCATGAAAACGATATCATGTGCAACACTGTGCAAAGATCGTAAATCCTCAATCATCAAAATCAAATCATGCGAATAAATCACCCAAAACATCGAAATCAATAATGGCGGAATAGTACCGCTCAAGCGCATCCTCCAAGAATCTCGGGCCAACTGTCGCGGTCACTAGTGGGACGTCTCGTCGATGATCATGAACTCTGGCCTGCTGGTGTGCGTAACAATGACCACTCCTGGGTCAAGGTCTTCACTGTGAATTAACAATCTCTCGGTCCATCGGCTCATCGGCCCTGTCAGGTGTGCTAACGGGGATGATCCCGTTCTGGCACTTCTCTGGTCATCTCTCGGTCAATCATCGCGACCACTCGTAAGACATCATATCACTGGCATCAGCCTCTGGCTCTCTGAATGTACGTGACACATCTGATCCTGGGTGCAAGTATCATTGCAGAAGTGTCCTGGAAGGAATCCTTCCCACGGTCTCTTCCATGTCTCGTCTCTGCCAACTGTCCGGAAGTCATCGTCCATTACTATATCTGCTTCTTATTCCGGAACGGCTGCATACTCATCGCGACTTCTTCTAGAAGGTATATCCAGTACTATGCTTCGGCCTGCGCATCGCATCTCTGATGTCGGCGGTGGGGAACGTCATCATATCCAGGTATGTACGAACCTCTTACTCTACTTTTTCTCTAATGTCGACTGCTTCGGACTCGTCCCGTCGTGGCTGCATGGACTGAGCTCCAACGGCTATCCTCGTATCTGGAATCTCCTACGAAATGCATCTCACCACCTAGCATCCGAATTAAGTCGAGCCATCCGATCGATTCATCAAAACCTCATAATCCCCCAAGAGCTCAACATCTTGGATACAGTATAATAGTATCGAGTACATACCACAGTATCGGTGGTCCAGCCGTAGAAGGGCAAACCCAAGCCTCACTAATGGCGCCGCAGAACTGCCGCAAACCCTAAGGTTCAAAGGCTTTCACACGATCATTAAGTCGAGTTAGGGTTTCATTCTTCTAGAGGGACCAAAGAATTGCCTGCATGTCTTTCCGAATACTTTAAACTTGGAATAGTAGGTTTCTGACATTCGATCGTCTCTGTCGACTCTCAACGTCTCGGCGTGAAGTCGTCTCTAGCTGGAATCAATCTATCTGATGACCTCGCATCGGGGTAGCGAACGATCCACATGTCCTAGTCTTTTATCCTCGGTGACTAGCGACCTCCTATAATCTCTTAGTACAATCTCGTACAGCAATAGCTCCAACATCTGGGCGATATCCTGTCGTTTGCAGCAAAAACTGGCTCAGTCGTCCGCACGCTGAACTGTGCCCCAATCATCATGAATGAGCAATACATCGACGATCATCGAAATCTGGCTGGCCTCCTTTAGTGGCTCCAACCTCTGGTGCTAATCCGCACGTCCGAGTAATCTCATACAGCGATCCATCGAACGCTCGTGGCGCAAAACACAATCAAAAGATACATCTCTACAATCGTGTGTCGCCGGGATCACGCCCTGGTCAGTCCTCGTTCATGACGAGCTCGTGCTGACTGCAACTCTAGCCATAGCTCTCCCTGCCCATAATCGTGGCAGCAAAACCAAAACTGGTACCGATGAGGCTAGATCAGGAATTAATATGATACTGAACAAGAAATGTACATCCTAAGGCTTCTTAAGTGGAGTGGCGTGTCGTAAATATGCCGCGGAATATACCCACGGTACGTCACTCTACTTTAGTCACATATTCCATCAACCAAGGGTCGTCCTACGCTCCGAAGGTAATACCTAACGCTTTGATACCAACTTTGTCACGTCCCGAAAGTACGGAATATGACCGGCACTTAAACTACGAACGTCTCAAGGCGTACGTATTCTAAGTAAGCCGAAAAACCAGAAATCCAAACCACGAAAAGTAGTAGAGTGTAGGAAAACCAATTTAAATCAAGAAGTTTTAATAGCATAAGCCGAATTATGCGTTTTATAAAAACATCAAATATTTCCTGAAAATTTCGGCAGAGTCTTCTTTGTAAATACAGGCCCCCAAACGGGATACAGCATGAATAGTATACGAAACCAAAAAAAGCATCCCCAAGCGGAAGCTAGCTCTTCGTCAAACGACGGCCACAACCACACAAACAATATAATATACAACGCCGAAAGGCGGGGATCACAACAGAAAAGGAAACTCAAAACAGCATGAAATCTGTATAAATACAACGCGCGACTCTAAGGTCGATAGAATAAACAACACTGGTCTCTATCTCTGAAATAAATACATGTTTGGTTGATGGAATTTACTAGATACAACTGAATAATATAATACAAGGTAATATGATTGGTACGATACCAATAAACCCACCTACTAGCAAGTCACCCGAACGAAACTGTGCCCGCAAAGCCATAATGAAACCTGTACGGAAAACCTGCAAGAAACTAGGGCACAACGGGGGTGAGTTGCCAACTCATGAATAGAATACATCTACGAATAAAAATCGCATGTATGACGCAATCCTAGGTCATACGATCATAATATATCCTCAATTATATATATAACATGCAACCTATAACAAGGCTAGGGTAAATATCTAACCCGAGTGTAATCTCATGTGCCCGTGTCAGTGCCTCAGGTAGCAATATATCATATGAATGAGGTATGAATGCATGAAAACAGAATACATGTAAATAAAGAACTGTTTTCATAATTTAGTGAGATTTCCTTTGTATTTTTAAAATGATGTATCATAATGAAATCAGCATAAAACAGTGCCTAGTATCGGCACAAAACGTAATCCCAATATCTCGATATCTCTGTATCACAGTCTCTGTACCTCAATATCTCGAAATCTCAATATCTCAATCACAATATCTAGGGCACCGTCAGTCCAGACCGTCCCCTACCATCCATCTCAAGACCACGACGGTATCCTCAGGATATCCGACGCGTCGGGTAAAATCACCGGTAGGTAGTGCTCCCCTGCCATGCTCACATCGTCATCATCACGCGCTCTTGCCCCGGGGTACCTTACCGGGTCCACCATGTACCCGAAACGGTTCATCCGCCTCCTCAAATCGGGTCTCGAAATCCATCAGCAAAACTCATGGTGGACGACTCGGACATCAAGGAAAAACTTCATTTATTTAAAAAGAGAGAAAGCAGTATATATATGTTTTGCGGTTTTCCTCCAAATCCAGAAAACATCATGGAAATCCGAATCATCAATAGTATGTAAACCATGAATATAGGCATAACAATGAATAGCAGTATGCATGAAGTGATAAGTAATAACTACAATGTTAAGCTGGCATATAAGGCAGGTACACTAATATCATGTCAAATTACTAACTAACAAGCTAAGTCAAGCAATAATATTTTCTAAGGTGTAAGTGACATGGCAATTATCGATGAAGATGTGTGTGAGCCGGCAAGTAAGTGTACGTGGTACATACGCATCATCGGTAATGGTGCCGTTGTCCTAACAATATGATATCAACATTGCAATAAGAAATTATAACATAAGTATGCGATGCGAAGCGAACCACAATAATAAGCGGGAGCTGAATACTAGACGCAACTGTAACTAACCTGCATTAATCTAATATAAGTCCTACAAATGGTGCCTTTTGAAATAACACGAATCATGGGGTTTTGAAAATAGGGGCTACGGTGTTTTTATGAAAAGATACGTCTTTTGAATTATCCGTAGGATCCCTTGGGCTGTCTTTTAAAATACCCACGATTCGTTAGTTTTTGAAATAGGTAAGAATCGAATCTAATCTAACAACTAAACTAAACTAAAGGGCTAATCTAACAAGCTGGACTACAGGTAACGAAACCGCCTAACATCTGAGTCGATCCATATACATACATGTATATATATTAGTCGGTGATCCCGCCTCAATAATATCATAACCGATACCATATCTACAATCAGACATCCCAAGTCAAGAGTGCGGATCAATTATCAAGATATAGCTCGTACGTAAATCCGTCGTACGGCATCCCCAAATCTGGGTACGGGTTAATATCACATTCAGCATACTATTCATTTGGTATCCTCTTTATCAAATATCATGATCGGGGTACTGACCTATGTCTAGTACAATGCTAACATCATCAACATAATCAAGATCTGACTACTGATCGACAGTCTAGTATAAATCGATACTATCCTCATATATCATCACAAGAGTATACATCGCCCAAGGCTATCATAAGTATCCTGACATATCATATCATATCACATCTCATCCCATAATCACATGTCGATCACATAATATATATGTCGCTATTACTATGGCATCATCATTCCCAAAATCCTCTAAAGAATCAAGGTGTATCTTAATTATGAATTTTATCATATCACCGACATCATGATCTCATATCAAACCATCGACTCACATCGATCCCATGTATCATCCTCAAATCCGTAATAAACACATAAACCCAGACCCATGTGAACACATATCCATAACGAATTCCATAACCATATATGAAATGAGGATGTAGGCAAGTATGTATATGTGTGTATGTGTAAGTGTAGTGCACCCACTACCTAAGGTTTCGTAACCATGCACCAATCCAACACAAATATCCATCTTAAATCATCAATAATAAATCCTAACAACATATCATAAATTGTTGGTGTGTATACGCATCCGTATACATCACCATGGGCTGCGGGGGTGCTATACGCCATCCACCCGACTTCTCCCCGTAGATATAAATCTACTCACCTGTATCCTGCGTGTCGGTGTCGATAACGCCATGCTCCGTCGCCTCGGAATCCACGTGAAGGTACCTACAATGATCAACCATAGCAATGCGTATGAAAATCAAGGCAGAAAACCGATACAGCGCACAGTGTGCTCATAGGTTGGAACCTATGGCCCAAACATGCAAATCCAACAAACAACCCCTGTTGTCGATGTACGAACACCCGACAACCAAATACAAATCCAAATATCAAGAAAGTGCATTTAAAAATATGGAAAACATCGCCTAAAACACACCAAAATGCTCCCAGATTTTCCCCAGATGATAATTAGCCAAAACTGCATATAGGAGGGGTCTAATTTAGTGCAAAATGAGCCCCGGAACAAAAATGGACCCATTCCCTTCTACTCTGGCCGCAAATTGCGGCCAGAATGATTAAATTTGTGGCCGTAGGTTTGAGTTAGGGGCTCGGGTCTTGGTGGTAGCTTCCTAGGTGCCTGCACGACTCACTGTCAGCTGAATTTTATTTTTGGTAACCCCGGGTTGCTCCAGATTCCAGAACACCTTCACAGATCACACAAACCGACATGAAAAGTTCCGTAATTCCGTATCTTTGGGTTTCAGGTTGTGCTAGGCCAGTATTTTGGTCAATTTGGGGTCTAAGGTCACCATTAGAGTCCAATTGTATAGCCACAACTCAAGTTTACCCTAACCCTCTCTAGGGTTTTCCAAAGTGTATAAAACCTCGACAAAACGACACTAAACTTTAAAAGAGGATAAATCACTTGAAATAATATAATATTTGTGAAGGAATTAGCTCAATAGAGACTCAAGAATCTTCCCACAGCACCAAAACACCAACTTTCTTGGTCCATTCTAAAGCTTGTGAGCTTGTGCACACTTTTTTGTGAAAGCGATATGGGGTTTTGAGTTTGTTTTAATGGTGTTTTGGGGGATTTGAAGCAGGAGGAAGAAGAAGGAAGGGAGCAGTAGCAGCAGCAGATCTAGGAGAGGGGAGAGAGAAATGGGTGTGAGGAATGATAAGGGTGTGCTTCAAAAAGTAAAGGTTGACATATACCTACCCACCCTCTCTCTCATCATCATTCTATTTCCTTTTTCCTTTTATTTTCTTTTCTTTCTCACTCAAAAAATAGACCCATAACACCCATGGAAGGAAAAATGTGACACCAGTCCAAAAAATGATATGTGCAAGTTTTGCACAAAAAGCCAAAAATATCCGATTAGCGATTTTTAATCGCGATTAGCACTAAATTAGTATATAAATGCTCATAAAAACTTAAAAATGACTAATTTCCATAGAATACATAATTTTTGAATTTTCCATATTTTTTTCAAAATTTTTCCCATTTATCGATATTTAATTATAAATTTAATATTAAAATAATCAATAAAATAATATTAAATTATAAAAATTCCTAAAAATAATATTTTATTATTTTGGAATGTTACAATAAAACTCTTTGATAATATCATCAAAACAGATGTTCCAACTCCATGATGCCTGCTTTAATCCATAAATGGATTTAAGCAACTTACATGCTTTTCCGCTGCTCCCACTGTCAATGAAGCCCTCTGGATGATCCATATAAACGCATTCATCTAAATCATCATTTAGAAATGCAGTTTTATCGTCCATCTGCCAGATTTCATAGTCGTAGTGAGCAGCAATAGCAAGTAGGATCCGAATGGATTTAAGCATGGCTACCGGAGAGAAAGTCTCGTCATAGTCCAAACCTGGTCTTTGACGAAAACGTTTTGCTACCAACCTTGCCTTATAGGTCTCCACCTGTCCATCTACACCAAACTTTCTTTTAAAGATCCATTTGCAGCCTACAGGTTTTATCCCAGAGGGTACATCCTCCAAAGTCCATACTTTGTTGGTGTACATGGACTCCATTACGGATCTCATGGCATCCAGCCACATCACAGAGTCACCACTCGTGATAGCTTGCTGAAAACAGGCATGGTCATCATCATCCATGATGCAATCTTCTCTATCACCGTCAATGAGAAAACCGTAGTATCTCTCCGGTGGACGAGAAGTCCTACCAGATCTACAGAGTTGCTGAGGTTCATTAGATTCTGTTGCAACATCAGGTCAACCAAGTCGTCATTTGTAACTTATGTCTCTAGAACCTCTTCTAGATCTACCACATTGCCATCTGCAGCATTTGGAAAAATCTCATTTTCTAAAAATGTGGTTTTTCTTTGTGGTAGAAAATATACCCAAACGAATGTTTTGGATATCCCACAAATATACATTTGACCGATCGTGTCTCGAGTTTGTCTGGATTCTGCTTTTTGACAAAAGCCGAACAACCCCAAATCATAACTCATTTAATAGATGGTCTCTTCCCATGCCATATCTCGTATGGAGTGGTAGACACGGTCTTGGTTGGAACTTTGTTTAACAAAAAAGCTGCAGTTTCCAATGCATACCCCCAAAAAAAGAGGGGTAACTCAGAATCACTCATCATAGATCTTACCATATCTAATAGGGTACGATTCCGCCGCTCTGACACACAGTTGTGTTGTGGTGTGTAAGGGGGAGTGAGCTGAGAGAGAATCCCATTCTTTTTTAGGAAGTCCAAGAACTCAGTACTTAAGTACTTTCCACCTCGATCTGTTCGAAGTTTCTTGATTCTCATTCTTGTTTGGTTTTCTACTTCAAGTTTGTACTCCTTGAATTTCTCGAAAGTTTCAGACTTATGCTTTATCAAAAACACATGACCGAATCTTGAGAAATCATCAGTAAAAATTATGAAGTAAGAAAAACCGCCTCTTGCATGTGTAGACATTGGCCCACATACATCACTATGTGTGAGGCCTAGGAGCTCAGTAGCTCTTTCTCCGTGTCCAGTAAATGGGGTTTTGGTCATTTTACCTTTGATACAATACTGGCAAGTCAAATAATATTTATACTCAAAAGAATTTAAATATCCATCTTTATGAAGCTTGTTTAGTCTTGTTTCATTAATATGACCAAGTCTACAATGCCAAAGAAAAGCTTCATTTATGTCTGAAAATTTTCTTTTAGTTGTGTGTTGAATGTTGAAAATTGTGTGTTGATTAAGGACGTATATCCCGTTATTAAGTGTACCACAACCAATCAACTCTTGATTAAGTCTGATGTTCATAACATTATGTTGCACGGCAAAATGATTTCCTTCATTGTCTAACAAAGAAACGGATATAATATTACAAAGCATACTTGGAACAAAATAACATGGGTTCAAAACCAATATACGACCCGACGACAACCTTAGGTGATACTCTCCCACTGAAACTGCATGTACGTTAGAACCATTTACAACCTTGACAGTATGATCACCTGTCTTCAAAACTCTGCTATTTCTCAACGCCTGGACAGAATTGCGAATATGAGAACCCGAACCGGTATCTAATACCCAGGAAGCAGAGTTAATAGAAAAACAGTTTTTAATCACGAACACACCTGAAGCTGAAGCATCACAATGCTTCTTTTTCTTGAGTTCAAGGTACTTGGTATAATTCCGCTTCCAGTTTCCCGTCTTCTTGCAGTGAAAACATTCTCCCATCCCCGACTCCGCAGCTTTGGATTTGTCTTTCCCCTTCGCCTTCTTTATTCCTCCTCTCGGTTTGGTGAGTTTCTTCTTCTTCTTTCCCTTGGCCTTGGCTTTTGGGACGGAAGAGGAAGATTGTCCAACAAGCATAGAGGGGGACTTCGCTTTCAGCGTGCTCTCCGCACTTCTCAACATATTGAGAAGTTCGGGTAGTGACTTCTCCATGTCATGTATGCTGAAATTCACTATGAATGGAGCAAAGGAAGAGGGAAGAGACTGTAGAATAATATCAGTATACTATTCGTTATCCATTGTCCAACCGAGGTCCTCAAGCACTTCTATAAGAGCTATCATCTTCAAAACGTGATCGCCTACTGATGTGCCTTGAGCCTTCCGCATCTGAAACACCTTTCGAGATGTTTCGTATCTCAGGATCCGAGATTTTCCCCCATACAACTCTTTTGTATAGAGAAAGATGGATTGAATATCCATCTGCTCGTGTTGCTTTTGATGTGTATTATCCATCGATGCAAGCGCGAGGCATTTGGCAGTAGCACAATCACTATCCCGCGTTTTGCGGATTTCCTTATCCGCAGTACAAGATTTAGGGCCTGTGACAGGCGGGGCTATTGCAGTGAGGACATATGATACTTTATCAATGTGAGAGCAATGTTAATGTTCCTCAGCCAGTCTTTGTAGTTGGGTCCGGTCAGCTTATTTTTATCTAGTAGAAGCTTAAGGCATGTCATAGGTATCTGCCATTAAGAGAGAGAAAAGAATATACTCAGCGAAACACTTGTAAAGATCAGATTGGTTATTATCTTGTCTAATCGATGTCTCCCACTGTTTTTATCAAATTTTCTTTAAAACCTTTTAAAAAGAAAACTATCCGGGAATAATTACATTCTACAACTTCGCTAACCGTTCAGCCATGCTAGTGCCGGTACTTTGAGGGAGGTTCCCCGTGCTTTCGCACAGACCTAATTAGAATAAACCTCGTTTTCCCAGAGGCATAGCCCCGTTGACACCTTTCTAGACACCTATTGAGTTAGCTAATTGTAAAGTGCAAAACTCTCTCGGGAGTAACTCTTGCTCACAGTGAGATCGTGATCCTACTATCATATAGAAGGTATGCAATCTCATTGCAAATTTCAACTCTTGAAACTCGCGATATTGTTTTTACCCCTAGCACTCTTGACCTTAACTATGGTCAACATATCATAAGTACTAGTCAAGTTCTTCCCGTCATTTCGTAATTAACTAGACCCACCCACATGACCCTTAACTAAAATTAACATAATCATATGAATGTCCAAACTAATATGCATCATATGTTGTGTAGGAAGACATCACTTAGCTACCGTACACTGCGCTTTAACTAAAGTCAAAATACGCAGCACGAATACTAAGTACTCTACTTCCTAAAATGACGGAGGGTTGCGGATAGTTTTTAAGAAAACTATAACGCTTTTAACTTGATATCGTTGTAGAATCAAATGGGTTTGAAAGGAGTAGCTTAATCTCCGCACATTGAAAACTTGCTTTTTCATAAAAAAAAACGAGTAGGTTTCAAATCCGATTCTGCAACATCCTTTTAGGTTCATTTTTCTTTACATTAATCTCATTAATATAGTCTCATCATTTAATTCCTAAATCATCACAGAAAGAAACGAAAATATAACGTATGCTTATGCCATTCGCATTCGTCACGGTGTCCCGTTATGCACCGTTAGTTTACTTAACTAACGGCATAGCGGGGCGGGACTAGCGCGGATGTAAAACATAAGCAACATTTATTATATATCATATATATAATGACATTCGTCTTAACATGTAAAGTGATCACATCACAGAACAAACACAGCAGAAGCATATATGAAAATATAGGATATCTAGGAGGTCCGTATTTAGTATTTAGCCAGCAATAGAAAATACGGATTCCACGGTCGCGATGAATGGCCAAGCCCACACCCCAAGACCCCTACGAGAGCGGAAAGTGACCCTACCAGTTCTAGAGTTTAGGATATCCGGTCTCGACTCCTCGAGATGGCTTCCCACTGAACCATAGAACCCGGTCAGTTGTGCTCCCTTCCTTGGGTCTATCCTAATGCGGAAAAGTAAATAATATACAACAATTGTGACATCATACTCAACCCGGAAGTGCCCTAAATAAATGAATATTACATACAATTGAATTTTATATGAATGAAAATAAAAACTCTCATCTCACATAAAAACCCCCGGCCATTCAATCACGACGATCCTGTACAACATATCTCAGCAACACATAACATCACATGTCATCAACGTAAACAAGTATGCGTATCCCAATTGTCGTTGATTTATAACAACGAAACCGGCGATACACCACATACTACACTTACGGTCACAGAAAAGAAAGTGAAAAACAATCACATTCAGATATATCATGACGATGTTAAACGTTTTGATCAAATCAATAAACACCCAAAAGTTACCCCGAGAGCTCAACACTTGAGCAAAGTTGAAAGTACTCAAAAGACATGCCGCGGTGTCTATGGTCCAGCCGTAGAAGGAGTTAACCAATGCCTCAACTATGACACAACGGAACTACGACAAACCCTAAGATTCGATCGCGGTTCCGTAGGCATAGAATCGAGTTAAGGTTAGTATGATCTTCTAGAGGGTCCATAGGATTACTTGCACTACTTATTGAATATAATCAACTTGGAAAATTACAACACTTGAAAATTTTAGAGGGGGTGATAATGTGGGGTTTGAAAACCTGTTTGAACTGTTAAATATCGTCAAAGTTACCAATACAATGTTAAATTTATGACTACGAAACATTACGAAATAGCCCATTAGCACAATAATCATCACATGAAAAATTGAGCTTAGCAAACAATCACTGTAAATTCAAAAACAACACACCAGTGCACACAAGGAAAACGGGGCACAGGGGGCATCAATGGGCCTGCCTCCCCGGTTTTTGGGGGTTGGTGCTCGGTTGAAAACCGAGGGATGGTCCCCATTTTTCTTGTGTGCTCTAGTGGTCTTGCATACTAACTTATGCAGCTGTTTAAATAATTTTTTTGGGTCATTTAAAAATCGACAGAGAGCACATTTTGGTTTTCCAGAAATTTGTGTTTTCCGTATTTGCTTCGTTTTCGTAATATCTAACATCGTCTAAAATTCTAGCTTGGCTCTGATACCACTGCAGGGTTTCTTTAGCACCTCACCTATGGTTTTGCAAGCATCACACATGCCATATTAAAATTTTATGAGGTGTTAAACAAACAAACCTAGGAATCGAACTAGAATATTTAGAGTAACAAGTTCTAGTATCATATACTATCTAGTGTCTAACACTAAGTGGGGAGAGATACAACCTTTGTAGATCTCCTAGAAACTCTTTGGATCTCCTAGGGTTTGAACGAGCTAGCTTGAACTTCCTCCACATCCACGTTGATCCACCCGGAGTACCTTTGCTCAAAGCTCCTTGCTCCACTAGATCACAATGATGATGAAGCTAACAAACTACACCAATGGGGTAAACAAGTGTAGTGTGATGATATGGTTGTATTCTCATATAAAAACCCTTTCTTTCTTTTACCCTCACTCACTTTGGAAACTGAAGAGAGAGATAGAGAGAAGAAGAAGAAGATGGCAACCTTGAGCTCATTTTTCTTTTGGAAAAAGATAATGATCAAAGATAATGAGAGAAAAATAAATATCTTCATCTCAAACCATGGTCAATAAATATCTAGATATTTTAGAATGAGAGAAAAATAACAAATGAAAATGAAACCATGGTTTAAGCTAGGTCAAGTGAAGAATAATCAACCATGATTTAAAATCAATTTTCTTTTTCTCATTCTAATAAATATAAAGATATTTACTTTCCATATGATTCTTATATTGCCATCTTTCTTGTATCATCAACCATGATACAAATGCATGTATGTATGCGTGTATGCACATCAAAATGTACATATGCATCCATGCATCCATCATAAAGAAAGGGTTTATTTAAATGAGATAAAAGTCAATATTAAATCAACACTTGATTTAATAAACCGGTCATATCTCATACGACCCGACCAATAGAAAACGTCCGATTAAAATACGGTATCAAATACACGTATTTAATCGAGCTCGCGCACATATCTCATATGCACACCACATCGTTTCGCCTGAGCCAGGAAACTCCTGTGTGGGACTCTAACACTCGTCAATACGCCGGCAGTAGATGATCACATCAAACACCTGCAAGCCGCAACCGGTCTGCTAAACGTAACGGCCACCCGGGTATTAAGAGATCAGAAGAAGAACAAGCGAACCTGTCAAAACTCCCGTCGATCCAACTGGCAACACTTACCGTACAGTTCGTTCTCTTCGTCAGATATGTTGCATATCGAGTCTAGGGATGGTAACGTCGACCACACTAACTCAATAAGTCATGCCGGTATATGGTCTACAATAGATCGAGAAACTACTGATAACACATATCAGTAATATCTCAGTAGACCTGACCAAGGACTTCCTGTTATAGCCAATCGTGCACAGCGCAACATCAACCCCCAATACCGGGAAAGACGAAACCCCTCTTATCGCTCATCTCCTCCATGTGCCTCGGGACTGTACCCAAAATCAATCTGTCTGTACGACTCAGTAGAGCCGTAGTAGGGTGGAGATCAAGATATAGTGGGAGGACATACAAGACTTTATGACGATCTCTGGTCTACAGACTAACCTGTACCAGTGTCATCTGAGAACTGCAATCCGACGTATGATATAATACCATATACGAGTTCTCGGTTAGTCCATTCAATGTACCCAGTCTCACTGAGCATCCGTATACAATCTTTGGTGTCACCACACCAGATGGATATGGGACCATCCATAGCCCATTAAATGGAACAAGAATGGTATACGCTAGTCTACTCTGGAACATCGATGCCCTGTCTCGATATATACCTACGACTAGGTACATTTCAAGGATATGCTTATAAAGTACATGTGTCACACTAGTATGATCCACATCATAATCCAGTAGTCAAGCAAATATCCTAAGGGCTTTATCAACATGTATCAAATGAGTAAAAGTATGATCAAGTGAACATATGATAAAGAGCAATCAGATAGCATACTATCATGTCGAGCAAGACTGTCCTCTGAATATATATATATATATATATATATATATATATATATATATATATATATACACACACACACACATCAGTACATACACTATCATATAATGGCATCTAGGGCATACATAAATCCAACACTCTAGACCTAATTAACCCTAATTACCTTAACCCTAACCCTAAACCTAATTAACCATAACTCTAGACCTAATTATAGCACAGCTGCCGCCGCCCACCACCACCACAGCCACTACTACCACCACCCACATCCCTAAACTACAGCCGTCGCCACTGCCACCCACATCTCCAAACCACAGCCGTCACTATAGCTACCACCACAGCCACTTCCGACCACCACAGCTACCACCACAATTCAAAATACACAAATTCAATTGCCCTACCCACCAAATTCAATTTACGAAAGTAAAAATTTAAATTTATCAATAAATTAACTAACCAGTTGACGATTTTGATGGTGATGAGGAAGCCGGGAAGGAGCTCAACGATGACGATGAAGAGGGCAGCGTTGGAAGTGATGGAAGCGGCGCTGGAGGTCGTAAAAGGTCAAAGAAGATGACGAGGGAGGAGGCGAGGAGGTCGGAGGAGGCGAGGAGGTCGGAGGTGACGAAGGAGGAGACGACGAGAGCGCGTGCGGGAAAATTTTGGGGGAATTAGGGAATTAGTGTATGGTGACGGGGACGAAATTCCTTTTGGTTTTTATTTTATTTATTCTTTAAATATGCCCCAATAGATATATCCATAAGGCCTTCTCTTGCGGTACCGTAGGGGCAACAACATAAGTTAAATTTCAAAAAATTTATTTATAGATGCCCCTACCGTATGGATTAAACCATAGGGGCTTTAGTTGGCCCAACAAATTAATTCGTAAGGACATTAGTTTATTGCCCCTACAGATATTCTTATACGTAGGGGCAAGCCATCTTTGTACTAGTGAAACTTAACCCACTAATTTACTAATCATGCCCTTAACTCCTAGTCCAAACAATATCGATTATGTTCTTAACTATGTATAGTCTACTAAACTTAATCTCAATAGACTAGAAGGAGACAAGCTATCATTTCTTATCAATTGGGCTAAATAAGAATGGAGTTTCGAAGAGGCAGAAAACAAATATTATCTGAGCTAGTATTTTACTTAATCAAGAGAGATAAAAGGAGGCAAAGCTATGCATCCCTAACCACCCCTCATCTTAGATAAGTTAACTACTCACAGACCATGTTAAAAAGAAAATAAACACAAGGAAGGAAAATAGCATAAATAAAAGTGCAAGTAAATAAATTGCAAGTATTAAAGATTACAATGAAATTAAATTACAAGCAAGCACAATTGTTGTTTAGCACCAGGGGTCTTCTTTCAATTAAGAAGAAACCGACCTTACTAATGGCAACTATTATCTCAAGACAACAAGGAAACGGCAAGAAAAAAGATCTAATGAAAAGAAAAGCTTTCTATTTATTATGCAAAGTATACAACGAAAGAAAGAGTACAACGGATAATGGAAATTATCTAAGTCTTCTTTCTTGGTTGGGAGCTATTGAAGCAAGCAACTAATGGAAGAAGATGGCTAGCTAGTCATAACTAATTCCTAGATCTTAAGTGATGCCTATAATGGCTGCTGAACTGCTGCATTTATAGAGCCCCCTTGTAAAAACCTTAGGACGATCCATGTTGCCAATCCCGAGACGAATCTATCCCGGAAATTTGGTAGTATTTTTTGGGGACTTTGCAGTTGGCCGACGGTAAACATGAACAAGCAATGTGGGCCCCAAACCCTAACAAATTTGCACGTTGGGTTCCTCTTATTCTAAGTAATGTGGTGGCCTATTTCAAGTTCTCTAAATCTTTTGGGGTTTTGCAACACTCGGGCACGTGCATCTGTTTTCGTTGGTTAGCCGTGAGTCTGAAAGTTTTGCGTTAGATTCTGTCCCAAGTATTCTGAAAATCTAATACATGTATGTAGAAAACAGACATTAAAAGCACTTATTTATATACATAAATGATAGTATTTAAATGGTATGAAATGCAAATAATTGTGCTAAACAATTGCTATGAGTGAACGCCTACTTATACATGTACAAGCATAAGCCAGAAAACACAATCTCTTGATCATAGGGGTAAATACATAAGTGGAAAATATTAGAATCCCTTAATCATAATAATGGTGATTTAGTGGATCTCACTACTCACATGTCGAATAGGTAGGTATTTCCTCATCACACAAATATTACACCATATACATTGTCATTGACCAAATCAACCATATCAATCTAATGATACCTTAATACGTGTGTGTACTCGTGTGTGTACACACACATGTAAGTATGTGTATATGTGCATATGTATATCTGCATGTATGTATGTATGTAGATAGGTATGTGTGTATAACATAATTTCATTAATTTATTCCGGATACCAAATATTGTAGAGCTCAAAAATCCAAAAACGGGTTGAACAAGCAAAATATAATGGAGTAACAATGCATTTCAAAGACGAACATTCATATAAGTTGACAAAAAAGGTCCTTCTAGAAAAAGAACTAGACACTAATATATAATTTACAGATGAATAATTGTGCAGCAAAATATGCAGCCACGTTTCAGCAAGCCAACTTTGTTTTGTCCGAAAACTATTGCGTAATTTAGTTAGAGTTGTTCTTTTAAAAAAATCATATTTTAACTTTACTAGTAAAAACAGAGAAGAAAACCGATTAGAGATTGCCATTGAAATCCCCGGCTGATCATATAAACATACGGAAGGAATTAGAGATAAATTGATATGTATAAGAGAATAATGGAGGAAAGAGTTCTTAGGAGGGAATTTCTTTCTATGAGGTCGAAAAAACACCTTCTCTATCGTGTTTTCCGACGATCGGAATACACCATCTTCATCGTTATCATCTAAAGATGTCGGTACACCAAATTTCATATGATTCTAAAACTTTTTACCGTTGATTTAGCAATGTAAAAAGTTCTATTATCGGTAAACCGTTAATTTTGAACCCACTAATTCAATGGTGAAAAGGCTGTAGAATCATAAGAAATTTGGTATATCCATATCTTAGATGGTAACGATGAAGTTGATGCACTCCGATCGTTGGAAAAACGATCGGAGGTATGTTTTTTCGACGCCATAAAAGGAAATTCCATCCTATGGCATCTTTCCACCATTATTCTCTATCTATAAACTAATTGTTGTCTTTTTCCAAAGATTATCCAAGTACAGCTGATTTCGACCCCATAAGACTTATAATAAATATTTCCTAAATTAAGCCTGTGGTCTTCTTCAAGTTTACTATCATCAACTTCTTTCCTTGCGTAAAATTGAAGTCGGGTAGGTCACCTACTCATTGAGAGTTTACGGGCATGATACCAAGTGCCCATACATATATATATATGAGAATAATGGAGAAAAGATGCCATAGGAGGGAATTCCCTCCTATGGCGTCGAAAAAATACCTCCTCCACCAATTTTTCCGACGATCGGCCCCCATCATCTTCATCGTCATCATTTAAGATGTGGGTAAACCAAATTTAATGTGATTCTACAACTTTTTCACCGTTGATTTAACAATGTAAAAAGTTCTATTGTCGGTAAACCGTTAATTTTGAACCCACTAAATCAACGGTGAAAAAGTTGTAGAATCACATGAAATTTGGTGTACCCACATCTTAATTGATGACGATGAAGTTGATGGGGGCCGATCGTCGGAAAAATTGGTGGAGGGGGTATTTTTTCGACGCCATAGGAGGGAATTCCCTCCTATGGCCTCTTTCCTCCATTAATCTATCTCTCTCTCTCTCTCTCTCTATATATATATATATATATATATATATGAAATAATGGAGGAAAAGATGTCATAGCATGATACAAACTGCGCGCGTGCGCGTGTGTATATATACATATATAGAGAATAATGGAGGAAAGATGTCATAGGAGGGAATTTCCTCCTATGGCATCGAAAAAATACAATCTCCATCGTGTTTTCCAACGATCGGCACCCATCAACTTCATCGTTATCATCTAAGATGTGGGTACGCCAAATTTCATGTGATTCTACAACTTTTCACCGTTGATTTAGTGGGTTCAAAATTAATGGTTTACCGACAATAGAACTTTTTACATTGCTAAATAAACGGTGATATGGTTGTAGAATTACATGAAATTTGGTGTACCCATATCTGAGATGATAACGATGAAGATGATGGGTGCCGATCGTCGGAAAACATGAGGGAGCACGTATTTTTTCAACGCCATAGGAGGAAATTCCCTCCTATGGCATCTTTCATCCATTATTCTCATATATATATATATATATATATATATGGAATAATGGTGGAAAAGATGTCATAGGAGGGGATTTCCACTTCTGGCGTCCAAAACGTACACCCTCCCTTATTTTTTCCGTCGATCGGCATCCATCATCTTCATCGATATCGTCGAAGATGTGGATACACCAAATTTCATGTGATTCTACAACTTTTTCACCGTTAATTCAGTAATGTAAAAAGTTATGTTGTCGGTAAACCGTTAATTTTGAACCCACCAAATCAACGGTAAAAAGGTAGTTGAACCACATGAAATCGTCAGAAAAATGAGGGAGAGCGCGTTTTTTAGACGCCATAGGAGGAAACTCCACCCTATGGCCTCTTTTCTCCATTGTTGTCATATATATATATATATATATATATATATATATATAATATAAGAGAAGAATGGAAAAAAGAGGCCATACGAGGGAATTTCCTCCTATGGCGTCGAAAATATACAATCTCCATCGTGTTTTCGGACGATCGGACGCCATCATCTTCATCGTAATCATTTAAGATGTGGATACACCAAATTTCATGTGATTCTACAACTTTTTCACCGTTGATTTAGCAATGTAAAAAGTTCTATTGTCAGTAAACCGTTAATTTTGAACCCACTAATTCATCGGTGAAAAGGTTGTAGAATAAAATGAAATTTTGGTGTACCTATAACTTAGATGATAACGATGAAGATAATGAGTGCCGATCGCCGGAAAAAACGATGAAGGTTGTATTTTTGCGACGCCATAGGAGGAAATTCCCTCCTATGGCATCTTTCCTACATTATTTTCTCTCTCTCTCTCTATATATATATATACACACACACAAACACGTATATATATACACACGTGCGGGCGTTGTATATATACACGCGCGCGGGCGTCCCAATATTTTTAAGCCTGCATGCCTCTTCTTTATGACCATTTACGATAATTAAGTTCAAAAAAATTGATGGACATGTTGTGGCCCGGACGATAAGAACAAAGAATGTTAAGATAATGATTGGTTACTTCTACAGTTTCAAAAAGAAAATAGTTTTGTAATTTTGAAATTTGTTACTTTTATATATATATATATATATATATATATATATATATATATATTAAACACTTCCTCCATGACTTTTTACGATGATCGGCACCCATCACAATTATTTTTATCATCTAAGATATGGATATGCCAAATCTCATGACATTCTAGCATTTTTCACTATTGAATTAGTGAAGTAAGTAGTTCTATTAATTGTCGGTAAAACGTTAATTTTTCACATACTAAATCAACGGTGAAAGAATTGTAAAATCACATGAAATTTGTTGATATATTTTTGGGTTAAAAATTGATATTCATTTTTGGATAAAAAGGGTAAAATTACTCTTATATTTTTAAATGATAGGGAAAAGTTCATATTTTGTTTGAAATTTGAACTCTTGCAAGACAGTGTTTTTTTAATTAAGAAAATATTACTGTTCTCACAAGTATAACTGGTCTTTATCTCGAGTAACCCTCGTATTATCTTTAAATCAAGGAAGATTTTCTTAAGTCAACCATGTCTCACATGATATCTAGTTTTTCGGAACTTACCAAGTGAGCTTAACTCAGTTGGTATCAATTTTCTTTACAATGTGAGAGGTCGCAAGTTCAATTTCTGAAAAGGGTTGATTCCAAATAAAGAAATGTTTGGAGAAACCCTAGCTCCTGTCCGCATATCTGAGTAAAACAAAATGCCAGCCATAGTCAAGTTAAAGTCTTCTCTCCACCCCGGCCCGAATTAGATGACTCCATCAAAAAGATATGAGTATCATATTGAAATGTATATGTATTTTGAGGATATATTTATTGAGTGTTTCATTTACTTGTACAATGAAAACCAACTCAAATTAATTAATAACATCTCATTGAGTTGTCAATCAGCAGTGCAATGTTAAGCACAGATATGGATTAAGGATAATAAATTTTATTGTAATATATAGCTGTTTTGGAGTAGGATTGAAGAGAAGGACAAGATAAACCTTGTTCCCCTTCTTGGAACATATTTATGCTACCCTTTGTCCCTATCAATTTTAGATGCCATAGTTTACAAAACACATGTTTTGGATTTTAGACAAGTCATTGTCATGTTATTTCAGGAAATGTAGGCAATATGGATGAAGAAACTAGTATGAAAAAGTTATTGTGGACAAATAAAAAATTGTGAAATCAATCAAAGATATGTGGAGATATTTTTGACAAACCACTCAATTAATCCTTGGAAATTTTCTATAGTTTTAACTCAAAATTTGTAATCTCCAAAGATTTTCGTATTTATCTTTAGGCTTAATTCTAAAATACTATATTACTACAAAGATGGGATGTCCGTACAGTAATGACCGTGGGGAAAATCATTGCCATTACGGTGCTAATCGTAGAGGCTAAATTAGTATCTGTGTGGGAAAAAGATGAGGAGGCAAGTACATAGCACCACGGAAGAAACTTTACACCTATGGTTTATTCCGCATTTTAATTTTTTATTTTCAAATTATCTGGAAAAAAATTGTAATATGTTGCCCCTATCGTTTAGTCCGTAGGGAAATATATATATCCTTACGGATTGAACTGTTGGGGCTAAGTACAAAAACAATTGGTTTATGTTTTTAAAAATTAATATGCCTTACCATTATAACCTGTTGGAGATAGTGCCCTTAGAGTCAATTATTGGATCACAGGCACGTGATTGCAATGATTGAGTGAGAACCTGTCCCAGTAGGACAGTCTTACTCAAGATGATAGTATGCTATCTGGTTTATCTTTATCATCGTGTACTGCTTTAGGTGTCCTTACGAGTCGCTATTACACGTTGATAGAGCCCCTAGGATTCTTTCTTGACTACCAGCAGTATGATAGCGATCATATACGTGGGAGCTGGTGTCTATAAGCACATCCTTAAAAGGTCCCTAGTCGTGGGAGTTTCGAGAGAGGGCATCGATACTCCATTAGTAGACTAGTGTATACAGTCGAGACCCCGACGAGGGGCGGTGGCCGGTCTCACAATCCACTGGTGTCAGTTGGTTCACCTAGGATGTATACAGGTGCTCATTGGGTTATGAATACACCGGACAGGACTCGCCGGGAACCTACTAGTTGGGGTTATACCAGACGTCAGATGGCAGTTCCCTGGTGACATGTGTACAGGTTAGTTCATCGACCTGAGATCGTCATTTGTCTCGTGTGAGTTCCAACTTTTTCTTGATTACTACCCAACCACGGCTCAAAGGAGTCGTGCAAACAGGTTTTAGTTGGGTACAGTCCCGAGCCACATGGAGGCAGTGAGCGGATCTGCAGGGTTTCGTCTCTCCCGGTATTGGCGGTGAGGTCGCACTGTGTCTAGGAGAGACATTACACAAAGCCCTCGGCCGAGGCAGGAGATTTACTGGTAGGTATTCCAGTAGTATCTCAGGGTGTTCGGGGCTTCACTCCGACACGACTTGTACCGCTTTTGGGGGTCTGACTTTTACCAACCCCCTAGGCTCGCCATGCGATACTCATAGACGAACGGACCGGACTGTACGGATATTGTCACGGACAGGCTCAGTAGGGTGTCAGGATGAGTTTGCTCATCGACGTCCCTTTTGGTCAATAGCTGGTAGCCCGTCACGTATGGCTAATACCTCTGACGTGCTAGTGGTTAAATCCACAGCCATAGTATTGACGAGTCTTTAGAGTCCACCACACACAGTTACTCAGGTTTCGGGCGAAACGCTGTAGAGGCCGTATGGAGATATGGCAGGGTTCGATCAGATACGTGCGGGATCGCACGGATTGTGATCGGACGGTTTTTACTAGCCGGCTTTGGTTTAAGCCGGATCCTAGTATTAGACAGTGTAGATTTTGTCTCTTTGCTTTTGTATTCAGTGGGAATAGAAATGCGGGCTTGTATATGCAGTAGCGGGGTTATCCTGTAATTTATTACAGGATCAGTTTTCTGAAGTTGCCAGTTTGCAATCTGTTCCAGCCGATTTTCCTTTGTTCCTTTGCGGCCGGACTTTCTGATGGAGGGGGTTATTTGCATGTTTGCAAATAACTCTTTGTGGAGGTGTTATTTGTGAATTGGGAGATTATGAAAGTATCTTTTGATACCATTCTTTTCTATCATCATTTCTTGCTTTATTGTGATTAGAATTTGATTTGATATGGTTATCATTTCCTTTGGTTGTGATCACCTCTTTGAGTTTCCTACACTCACCTCCCTTGTTGGATTATTGTTTTTCTCTCTTCCATTCCTAGAAAGGGGGCCGACCACTCTTGAGAGAGAATGAGAGAGATTTTCATTTTTGTGGTGGCACATATTTCTTCATCTCATTCTTCTTGTTTTTGGAAAAAAATGAAAGCACCATTTTTCCTTAACCTCATTTCTCCATCACCAATGGCAACTTCACTACCCCAAATGAGACAACCATTCTACACTAGCCTACAGCACTTCTTGGACGCGTCGGCTAGCCAACTTCGCGCCCGAGTTGCCTCAGTTCAGAGGTGGGAGCCCGTAAAAGATATCGGCTACGTGGTGCCCTTTCCGGCGAGGAGATGAAGACCGGAGATTCCGCGGGAGATCGGGACGATGACGAGAAGACCGGAGGACACGGATCACTCGGTATATCTCTCACCCTTTCTCTTCATAGCTAGGATTAGGTTAATGCTTATGATCCGGGTATATTGTCCGCGGTAGCGCCGGTTAAAGTTAAGAAAAAATTTTGATTCCGCATTTTGGCTTCGAGTAGAGGGCCGGGGCGCTGCCGTGGCGCAATATGGTATCAGAGCCACGCCATTAACCTAGTCTAGCTTTGTCTTGTGTGTTTACATCTTCGATCGAACAAAATTCCAAAACCCGCGTTTTCAAAATTCACAGTTTCTGTCGAAATTTTTTGGGCTCCAAAAATTTTTCAGGTTGTTGCAGAATACTGTGCATGGAAATATAAGCAATCTGTGAAAATTTGGTCGCGAGATCTCACCATACCGCCGCGGAACCGCGGCCAAACCCATGCTTGGGCCGCGGTTCCGCCGCGCTTTTGACTTGTCAACGCACCAAATTTTTGCAGTGGGCTTTAGGGCTGGAAATAGGGGTTTTGGTATATTCTTTTTGGGCCCAGATTTTCTTTATGTGCTACAGTAATGCTTTGGGGCCCACTTGGTAAATTTGTTCGATCGGAAATTTTAAACACGCTAGTTCACAGTATTTACATTATATCTACGACCGTGAATGTCACTTGATCGGTAAATCCTGTCTAACTGCTATAGCCCGGTTAGACAGATTTGCGAACGTGACATTTACGTTGATGTTCTGTGTTGTGCTGTGATGTTGCGGATCGGTCATGGGGATAGCCTGGTTGCAGTGGTAGTACAGTTTTGTTTTTATATGTACATTTGATATTGCGGGGCGAGCGTCTGACATGTGGACTGCCGTCACTGCCTGTTTGTATTATTCTTTTGGGGCACGACCGGGTCGAGGTCGATGTACCCGTTGTATGTATATTTTTACTTTCTGTACTAGGATTACCCCGCGGAGGGGTGCACGGGTAGCCGGGTTCTAGAGGGCAACGGGACCGCATCTCATGGCGTTGAGATGGAGGGGGCTTCACTCTTGAATTGGCGGGCTATTCGCCGCACTCGTAGGGGGTATAGGTTGACCCAGGAGGGGTGCCCAAGTTACCGGATTCCGTGAAGTGCTGGGTGGTCCATTCATGTTGCTGAAGGGGGCTGCCTCGCTTCAGCTTTTGGCGGGTAACTTGTCGCGCCCGTAGGGGTCTAGGATTTCATTGCACAGGCTATCCACAAGACCAGGGGAACGTCGGGTTTCAGCAGCGGCTCTGTGAAACCCGGGGCTTCCAGATATCTGTATTGTTCTGTGATGTTGTACATTTCTGTGATGTTGCATTTTATTACGTCTTGAGCGAAAATTATATATTATATATATACTAGTAGATGTTGTATATGTTTTGCATCCGCGCTAGTCCAGTACCCGCTCTGTCGTTAGTTAAGTAACCTAACGGGTGATGACGGGACCTAGTGGCGAATGCGGATGGCATATACGTACATCATTATTTTCGTTCTTTATTGGTGTGATCAATTGATGGGACTGCGTTGATTCGGATCAATGCAAGCTAAACAAACCTATTCTGATGTTGTTGAAACATTTTTCAAAAGGCTGTTATTGCAAGGGCGTTCTCTTTTGTTTTGCACAGTGGTATTCGGTTATGAATATCCAGCACCTCAGTCGACGAGGCAAGGGCCGAGATCCCTTCACCGGGAGTGACCCCTTGAACAGAAGTTTGCGTCAGGGCAATAACTTCACTACAGCCGATTGCCTTTTGCTTTGCATCGTGGTATTCAGTTGGAATATCCTGCACCTCATTCTACGAGGAAAGAGCCGAGATCCCTTCACCGGGAGTGACCTCTTTAGCAAAAGGTTTTCGTCACTATATTTTTATAAAAAACTATGCAGGTCCTTCAACGATATCTAGTTCATTACGTTAAAGGTTTTTCGCCAAAAACCAGCTGTAGCCCTCCGTCATTTCTTACGGGTATTATTTAGTATTCGTGCTGCGTTTGTTGACTCCGTCAAGGCGTAGTGTACGGCAGCTATGTGGTGCTTGTTTGTAGCATAAATAGGATTAGTTAGGACAGTCGTGCGGCCTTGTTGACTCCGTCAAGGGCACGTACGGGTGGGTTTAATGCAATCCAGATAATGACGGGTTGAACTTGACTAGGACTCTTTGATTTGTTGACTCCGTCAAGGTCATTTGGGTCATAGGGGTAAAAATCACATCGGGAGTTTCTAAAGAAACTGAAACTTTCCAGGCATGCGCATACCTTCTGGAGTGTGATAGCGTGAGTGGATTCCGTCACGTTATCATGCGATGATAGTTGGATCCCGATTCCCACTGATGAGTTGGTTTACTCCTCGGGTGATCCCGACTAATTCTTCTTTCAGGTTTGGAGAAGAATTTGAGGTTACAGTGGGAGGTTTCCTGATTAGATAAAGTGATAACCATTCTGATCTAGGCTAGAGTGCACGCTGAGTGTTTCTTTTCTCTCTCTCTTTGGCAGCGACCATTGACCCGACCCCAGACTATGACTCAGTGACCAAGTTGACCGAACCTTCTTTAACACTGGCTTTTGGATTGTGAGAGTTGCAGACCTCTTTGCCACTCCTACTTTTACCCTTTTCTCCAGGACACCCCGTATTACTACGAACGTCCACTTCCATTGGACAAAACCATCGTATGGTTATATACGAACTCGAAGGAATTCGAGGATGGTTTCTGGTTCTGGAGAAAACGAATAGGATTATTCAGTTGTCTTTTCCTTTTATCTTCTCTCAGGTTGCGAGTACTCCTTGGTTTAAGAGATAGTACACCTATTACGCAAATTGGATAGTCTTCTTCCAAACCATAGGCAGGTGCCGAACGGTAGGGAATGAAGAAAACCAATTAGCCTAAACGGTGTACAGAAGGTATTAAGTAAAGACAAAGAAAGGGATTAGTAAGAGAGCAAAGTAAATTGCGACTGCTATTCACGACCAAACCAAATATTTCTTCGCCAATCCTAAATCACCTTTGTATTTCTCCGGGACACTCCGTATCACTACGAAGATCCCAAGTTTATTGGATAATCCATCATATGGTTATATACGAACTCGAAAGGAACTTGTTCCAGTTCGGGGATGGATCCTGGTTCAGGAGAAATAGGAATAAGGTTCATTCGGTTGTCTTTTATCTTCACCTTCTCTCGCATTGCGAGTGCTCCTAGGATTAGGACAGTACACCATTTATGCTTATTGGATAGTCTTCTTCCAAACCATAGGCTGGTGCCGAACTGTAGGGAAGGAAGAAAACCATTTGGCCTAAAGGGGTGTGCAGTAGGTAATGACTAAAGACATATAAAAGGATTTGGAGAGATGGCAAAGAATTATACGGTTACAGTTGTGAATCTGGATAATGGAAGAGGCATTACTAGGAATACCAGGATACCCCATCGAAACATTTCAATGTTTCAGTGTCACTGTGTACTGTTAAAAGAAAACTGATTTCCCGATTAGACACTTTCTCCACGGTGTGTATATACCAGGTTTGATTTTCACATCTGTATGATTTTACAGATGATGAGTGGGAGTAAGTTATTGGGAATTAGGTGATCATCCTCATTATATCGCGATTCGTTGTAATTGGTGATATTTGAGGAACTCACCTGGGTTGTTTGTCGGACGACAAATATTTGGTTTTGAATATCCGTTGTTATGCACCAATTTCAAAATGATATATCTGTACGTCTATTTTTATAGAGTGAGATGTACCTTTTTGAAATTATGTCTATGACATTTACCTATATCAGTGGATGGTTAGGTGTAGGGTTCCTAGGCACTCTTGTGAAGGTTCATAAGGCATCAAACATGCCCGGATAAAATTTTAGACGTGCCGAACCACCCAAAGACGGGATCTTTTCTAGATTATTAGGGTTTAGCATGCAAGATGATATCTTTAAAGCTAAGTGTGAGGGATTACAACCTTTGTAGTCCGCTCCTTCGCTTCACAAGCTCCGAGCAGTAGTCCCTTCGCCGCGATCCACGATCTCCCTGACTCAAGAGAGGCTCCACGACTCGAACGATCCATGCTAGCTTGAAGTGTTCCGAATCTCCGATGATCTACGTCGAAGTTGCAAAAACCCAAGCTTTCTCACTCTAAAGAGATGAACATCCTAAGCTCATGGGCTAGATGAGATGAGGATGAGGGAGTAGTATTTTTGCTTTCTTTTTATTCACTTTCTCACTTGAAATCATCACTAAAGAATTAACTAGTAAGCATTTTCTTTTAGAACTCAAGAGAGAAGAAGATGATAATGGAAAACATAATCCTTTTGTGATGAATAGAAAAGTAATCTATATGATTGATATTGTTGGAGATAGTGCCCTCAGAGTCAATTATTGGGTCACAGACACGTGATTGCAATGATTGATGGAGGACCTATCCCGGTAGGACAATCTTACTCGAGATGATAGTATGCTATCTGGTTTACCTTTATCATCGTGTACTGCTTTAGGTGACCTGACAAGTCGCTATTACACGTTGATAGAGCGCCTAGGATTCTTGCTTGACCACCAGCAGTATGAGGGCGATCATATAAGTGGGAGCTGGGGGTCTATAAGCATATCCTTAAATGGTCCCTAGTCGTGTGAGTTTCGAGACAGGGCATCGATACTCCAGAGTATACTAGTGTATACAGTCGAGACCCCGACGAAGGGCGGTGGCCGGTCTCACAAGCCACTGGTGTCAGTTGGATCACCTAAGATGTATACAGGTGCTCATTGGGTTATGAGCACACCGGACAGGACTCGCCGGGAATATGCTAGTTGGTCATATACCAGACGTCAGATGGCAGTTCCCTGGTGACATGTGTGCAGGTTAGTTCATCGACCTGGGGATCGTCATTTGTCTCGTGTGAGTTCCCACTGTACTTTGATTACTACCCTACCACGGCTCAAAGGAGTCGTGCAAACAGGTTTTAGTTGGGTACAGTCCCGAGCCACATGGAGGCAGTGAGCGTATCTTCAGGGGTTCGTCTCTCCTGGTATTGGGGGTGAGGTCGTGCTGTGTCTAGGAGAGCCATTACACGAAGTCCTTGGCCAAGGCAAGGAGATTTACTGGTAGGTATTCCAGTAGTGTCTCAGGGTGTTCTGGGCTACACTCCGACACGACTTGTACCGCTTTTGGGGGTCTGACTTTTACCAACCCCCTAGGCCCGCCATGCGATGCTCATAGACGAACGAACCGGACTGCACGGATATTGTCACTGACAGGCTCAGTAGGGTTGTCGGGCTGAGTTCGCTCACAGACGTCCCTTTTAGTCAATACCTGGTAGCCCGTTACGTATTGGCTTATACCTCTGACGTGCTAGAGGTTAAATCTACAACCAAGGTGTTGACGAGTCTTTAGAGTCCCCCACATTCTGTTACTCAGCTTTCGGGCGAAAGGTTGTAGAGGCCGTATGGAGATATGGCAAGGTCCGATCAGATACGTGCGGTATTGCACGGATCAGGATCGGACAGTTTGTACTATAGGCCGTATGGTTATATGGCAGGATTCGATCAGATACGTGCGGTATTGCACGGATCAGGATCAAACAGATATTGCTAGCCGGTTTTGGTATAAGCCGGATCCTAGTATAGTACAATGTAGATTTTGTCTCATTGCATTTGTATTTCGGTCGGAATACAAATGCGGGTGTGTATACACAATATCGAGGTTTTCCTGTAATTTATTACAGGACAGTTTTATGGAGTTGCCAGTTTGCTTTCCGTTTCGGCCGATTTCCTTTGTTCTGTTCATTGGCCGAAGTTTGGTGGAGGAGGGCTTATTTGCATTGTTGCAAATAAGTATTTGTGGAGGGGGTCTTTGCATTTTGTTGCATCATGATGGTTTTCATGATGAGCACCATCCCTTGACTTTCCTTTTTCATGATAGCTTGACTTTGGATGTCATCATGGTTGTTGTTGATTGGTTGGTGGAGTATGGATTTGGTTGTGATGATTGTTTCTTTTCACCATTCTTTTCTCTCATGATTATGATAGTGGTTCAATCATCCATACACCACACACCCTCTCTCTCCATTCTCACTCCCTCATTGTTGTGGCCGGCCAAGTATTGCATGGGCTGTCCAAATTTTGGGAGCATGGATTTTTGTTCATTTCATGCTCCAAAATTCTCCTAGTTCCTCCACAAAACTTCTTGGTTCATCCCTCCACCAAAAGGCAATTCCTACAACCCCAAAATGAGACTTGCACACTACATTCTACAGCAAATCTTGGGCACGTCGACTAGCCAGCTTCGTGCCCGAGTTGCCTCGGCATTGAGGTGGGAGCCCGTAAAAGAAGTAGGCGATGTGGTGCACTTCCGGCGACGAGGAGGAGACGGGACATTCCGCAGGAGATCGGGACGACGACGAGAAGACCGGAGGACTCGGATCTGTCGGTACATCTCTCTTCCCTTTCTTGTAGATAGCTAGGACTAGTTAGTGGTTCGATCCGGGTATTAGTGCGCGGCGGTTTTGCCAGTTCAAGAAAAATTAAAGTTTATCACCGCTTCCGCATTTGGCCGTCGGATTGACGGCCGGGGCGCCGCCGTGCACTTACAGTTGTATCAGAGCCTCGCCATTAACTTAGTCTAGCTTGGTTTAATGTGTTTCGCATTTCCGATCGACCAAAACTCCAAAATCCACATTTTTGTTAGCATCAGTTTCTGTTGAAATTTTTTTGGTCTCGAATAATTTTTCAGGTTGTAAAATAGTGATGCACTGGATGTTATAAGAATACTGTAGAAATTCGACACATTCAGTCGACCAACAGAGCGCGGAACCACGGCCAAACCCCCACTTGGGCCGCGGTTTCCCCGCTGAACAGTGTCCTTGCTGTGTGAAATTTCTTCAGTAGCTTTATGTGCTTAAAATATGGGTTTTGGAATATTAATTTTGGGCCCAGAATTTCTTGATGTGCTACAGTAGTACTTGGGGGCCCACTTGTTAAAGTTTGATCGATCGGATATTTTAAACATATTATTTCACAGTATTTACATTATATCTGCGACCGTGAATGTCACTTGATCGGTAAATCCGGTCTAACTGCTATAGCCCGGTTAGACGGATTTGCGAACGTGACTTTCACGTTGATATTCTGTTTTTGCTGTGATGTTGCGGATCGGTCGTGGGGGATAGCCTGGATGCAATGCTAGTACAGTTTTTTTGTATTATGTACATTTGGTATTGCGGGGCGAGCGTCCGACATGTGGACTGCCGTCACTGCCTGTTTGTATTATTATTTTGGGGCACGACCTGGTTGCGGTCGATGTACCCATTGTATGTATATTTTACTTTCTGTACTAGGATTACCCCGCGGAGGGGTGCACGGATAGCCGGGTTCTAGAGGGCAACAAGCCCGCATCTCATGGCATTGAGACGGAGGGGGCTTTACTCTAGGATTGGCGGGCTATTCGCCGCACTCGTAGGGGGTACAGGTTGACCCAGGAGGGGTGCCTAAGTTACCGGATTCCGTGAAGTGCTGGGTGGTCCATTCACGTTGCTGAAGGGGGCTGCCTCGCTTCAGGTTTTGGCGGGTAACTTGCCGCGCCCGTAGGGGTCTAGGATTTCATTGCACAGGCTATCCACACGACCAGGGGAACGTCGGGTTTCAGCAGTGGATCTGTGAAACCCGGGGATCCCAGATATCTGTATTGTTCTGTGATGCTGTACATTTCTGTGATGTTGCATTTCTTTCACGCCTTGAGCGAAATATAATATATTGGTATATATATTAGTAGATGTTGTATATGTTTTTCATCCGCGCTAGTCCAGTCCCCGCTCTGTCGTTAGTTAGCTAACCTAACGGGTAATGACGGGACCCAGTGGCGAATGCGGATGGCATATACGTACGTCATATTATTTTCGTTCTTTGTGGTGTGATCAATTGATGGGACTGCATTGATTCGGATCAATGCAAGTTTTAAAACAAACCTAATCTGATGTTGTTGGAACACTTTTCAAAAAGCTGTTATTGCAAGGACGTTCTCTTTTGTTTTGCATCGTGGTATTCAGTTGGAATATCCTGCTCCTCAGTCGACGAGGCAAGGGCCGAGATCCCTTCACCGGGAGTGACCCCTTGGACAGAATTTTGCGTCAGGGCATTAACTTCACTATAGCCGATTACTTTTGCTTTGCACCGTGGTATTCAGTTGGAATATCCTGCACCCCATTCTACGGGGAAAGAGCCGAGATCCCTTCACCAGGAGTGACCTCTTTAGCAACGGTTTTCGTCACTATATTTTAAAAGCTATCCGTTCCTTCAACGATATCAAGTTCATTACGTTAAAGGTTTTCGCCAGAAACCATTCGTAGCCCTCCATCATTTCAGTTAAATATTCGGTAGTATTCAAGCTATGTATTTTGACCTCACGCCAAGGCATAGTGATTGGTAGCTGCCGGGTATTTATCTGTTGCATAGATAGATGCGTTGGTTTGGGACAGTCGTACTACTATTTTGGCCAACGTCAAGGGTATGTACGGGTGGATTCAAATTAACCTGGATAATGATGGGCAGAACTTGACATGTGACTTATGATATTTTGACCTCACGCCAAGGTCATAAGAGCATGGGGCATAAATCACATCGGGAGTTTCAAAAGAACTGAAACTTGCTAGATATGCGCATACCTTCTGGAGTGTGATACCGTGAGCGGATTCCGTCACGTTATCATGCGATGATAGTTGGATCCCGATTCCTACTGGTGAGTTAGTTTACTCCTCCGGTAACCCCGACTAATTCTTCTTTTAGGTTTGGAGGAGAATTTGAGGTACAGTGGGAGGTTTCCAGATTAGATAAATTGGTAACCATTCTGATCTAGGATAGAGTGCACGCTGAGTGTTTCTTTTCTCTCTCTCTTTGGCAGCGACCATTGACCCGACCCTAAGACTTTGACTCAGTGACCAAGTTGACCGAACCTTCTTAAACACTGGCTTTTGGATTGTCAGAGTTGCAAGCCTCATTGTCACTCCTACTTTTACCCTTTTCTCCAGGACACCCTGTATTATTACGAACGTCCACTTCCATTGGACATAACCATCGTATGGTTAGATACGAACTCGAAAGAATTTATTCGAGGATGGTTCCCGGTTCTGGAGGAAACGGATAGGATTATTCAGTTGTCTTTTCCTTTTACCTTCTCTCAGGTTGCGAGTACTCCTTGGTTTAGGAGATAGTACACCTATTACGCAAATTGGATAGTCTTCTTCCAAACCTTAGGCTGGTGTCGACCGGTAGGGAATGAAGAAAACCAATTAGCATAACGATGGTGTGCAGAAGGTATTAAGTTAAGACAAAGCAAGGGATTAGTAAGAGGACAAAGTAAATTGCAACAGATATTCATGACCAAACCAGGTATTTCTTCGCCAATCCTAAAATCACCTTTGAATTTCTCCAGGACACTCCGTATCACTACGAAGATCCACAGTTTATTGGATACTCCATCGTATGGTTATATACGAACTCGAAAGGAACTTGTTCCAGTTCGGGGATGGATTCCGGTTCAGGAGAAATAGGAATAATGTTTATTCAGTTGTCTTTTATCTTCACCTTCTCTCGCATTGCGAGTGTTCCTAGGATTAGGACAGTACACCCATTATGCTTATTGGATAGTCTTCTTCCAAACCATAGGCTGGTGCCGAACGGTAGGGAAGGAAGAAAACCATTTGGCCTAAAGGGGTGTGCAGAAGGTAATGACTGAAGACATATGAAGGGATTTGGAGAGGCGGCAAAGAATTATACGGTTACAGTCGTGAATCTAGAAGAGGCATTACTAGGAATACCGGGATACCCCATCGAGACATTTCAATGTTTCAGTCTCACTGTGTACTGTTAAAAGAAAACTGATTTCCCGATTAGATACTTACTCCAGGGTATGTATTTACCAGGTTTGATTCTCACATCTGTATGGTTTTACAGATGATGAGTGGGAGTAAGTTATTGGGAATTGGGTGATCATCCTCATTATATCGGGATTCGTTGTAATCGGTGATATTTGAGGAAGTCACCTGGGTTGTTTGCCGGACGGCAAATATTTGGTTTTGAATATCCGCTGTTATGCACCAATTTCAAATTGATATATCTGTACGTCTATTTTCATAGAGTGAGATATACCTTTCTGAAATTATGTCTACGACATTTACCTATATCAGTGGATGGTTAGGTAAGGAGCATTAAACAGCGGTGTAATTCTTCTTGACCATAAGTACAGTTTTCAACCTACGACACACAGTGAATGAGTTATCAGACTCAAGGGACTTATACAGAGTATTGTATGTTGTCCAGGGTCCATTAGGACAGAGGGGTTGGTCCTCGTACTATATTCGGTTTACTTATGACTTCTCTAGTTTTTAGACAGGTGTTTCGTGGAAACACAGGGTCCGAATTTTGAGAAGTTGTAGGTATTTGAATAGAGTAGAGAACCAGATGTAGCAAGTATCGGGATTCTTCAAAGAGATCGAAGATGTAGATATTTGTGTATGGTATTCAGTTGATAGTAATGATTAAGAGAACTTGCTTCTCTTTCAGGTTACTCATAATTGGAAATGCTCCTAAGTTGTGTAACGCTGATCGGCCTCCTTCCATTTAGTTGACATGCACTAGATATAGCTGCATGATTTGAATCTGGTTCAATTAAATCAGTGCCTCTGGTTCTATATTGGATATAGAACAGTTCATATCTTAACGATGTTAAGGTACGGGGAGTTGTCCGGCTTATGATTAAAACCAGACACTGGACAACTCAAGGCACGTTTCTGTAATAGAAGTTTGTGGGTTGACCCAGGCTATGACGAGGGTTGACTTTCTACCATCTGGATGAACAATAGCAATATTGTTCTAGACTCGCCACAGTTTTATTAAAAATGGATTTTTTCAGAAAAACAGTAGTGGGAGTATGGTAGAACTGGAAGAGATTCCAGAACCACAAACGATTACTGAAGATTTGATAAGGAACCTAAAGATTCAATCTGGATTGACATTCCATTGGCCACTCCGCAGATAAGATGGGTAACTTCAGGCACCCGAGAGGTACTACGATAGCCTCAAGGACGGTGACAGGGAAGTTCTTGTTTACCCAGTTTTGCCATTACTGTTGTTCCAGACCGTGAGACCCGGCAGGAGGATGAGTATAGCGTCGTTCTAAACTTGCTTTAGAAGTGTACGTCTGTATGACTTTGCCAGAGGGTTGTCGTAGTCAGTGGGAGCAGCGGAAGCATTGGTGGACAGGTGGCTTATGTCTATTTATATACTAAAGCAGTTATAGCGGAGATAGATCATCTATTTCTGACGTAACAGTCATGGGTTTGACTTCATCAGAATAGGGGATGGATCTGTTGAGAAGGTAGTAGGGTGTGATATCCTGGTATTTGGATGACATACACAGAGTAGGAAAAGAAACTCCTATACTACAATCGGTTATACTTTGGTCGTCACACAGTGGTTTCTCCACAAAAGACTTGGATTTTATATCTAACATACTGGTTACTAGATCTATGGTTTTAGATCTAGATTTGGGTGGTTTCCCAATCTGGATACTTTGACAGAATTCTAAGAGCATTTAGAATGGATGACTCCTGGCACGGTGGTGTACCTGCAGGTGACAGAGTCACCCTCTCTAAAGGTGTCTTATAGACTAAAGTAGAGAGGGATGTGCATGATTGACAGATCACTTGCTTAGGCAATTGAGTCAATCATGAGATGTCAAGTACCACACCAGATGTTGTTCTTGCACTAGATGCAATAAGTTGACATTAATCCAATCCTGGAGAAACGGTTGGAAGCAGTTTTAGAACATAAGTGGATGTGCTAGGGATATGATAACGACAGCCTCAAGCAGGAGACAGTTATCATTCCAGGCTTCCAAGGTGACCTGGACGACAAGGAGGTTGTCAGAGTTATAGTTTTTCCTTCTGATGAGGGGCAGTATTTTGGACAGGTGGTCCAAGGCAATACTGAGGGTGGCATGGCGCAGGATACTGATTAAGTTCAGTTGTCGATACAGTCTAAGAAGTTTGGATTTGGAGTTCATTTATGAGCTATGTCCCATCAGACATCCAGACACATTCTAAGACAGGTATTGCTCATTTCGGGAGATGGGTTTCTCCGCGAAATTGAGACATAGAGAGACATAGAAAGAAACATCGAGGCGGATCCACTCACTAAGGCTATTCCTCGAACGCAATAGTTTCGCAAACGAGCTTTGTGAGACCGACTAGTAGAGAAGTTGGGTGTTCAGTATCACACGGGCTGTGAGTATGCGACATCGCAATAATTAGCCTTGAGTGCAAGTGGGAGATTGTTGGAGATAGTGCCCTCAGAGTCAATTATTGGGTCACAGGCACGTGATTGCAATGATTGATGGAGGACCTATCCCGGTAGGACAATTTTACTCGAGATGATAGTATGCTATCTGGTTTACCTTTATCATCGTGTACTGCTTTAGGTGACCTGACAAGTCGCTATTACACGTTGATAGAGCCTAGGATTCTTGCTTGACCACCAGCAGTATGAGGGCGATCATATAAGTGGGAGCTGAGGGTCTATAAGCATATCCTTAAATGGTCCCTAGTCGTGTGAGTTTCGAGACAGGGCATCGATACTCCAGAGTAGACTAGTGTATACAGTCGAGACCCCGACGAGGGGCAGTGGCCGGTCTCACAAGCCACTGGTGTCAGTTGGATCACCTAAGATGTATACAGGTGCTCATTGGGTTATGAGTACACCGGACAGGACTCGCCGGGAACATGCTAGTTGGTCATATACCAGACGTCAGATGGCAGTTCCCTGGTGACATGTGTGCAGGTTAGTTCATCGACCTGGGGATCGTCATTTGTCTCGTGTGAGTTCCCACTGTACTTTGATTACTACCCTACCACGGCTCAAAGGAGTCGTGCAAACAGGTTTTAGTTGGGTACAGTCCCGAGCCACATGGAGGCAGTGAGCGTATCTTCAGGGGTTCGTCTCTCCCGGTATTGGGGGTGAGGTCGTGCTGTGTCTAGGAGAGCCATTACACGAAGTCCTTGGCCAAGGCAAGGAGATTTACTGGTAGGTATTCCAGTAGTGTCTCAGGGTGTTCTGGGCTACACTCCGACACGACTTGTACCGCTTTTGGGGGTCTGACTTTTACCAACCCCCTAGGCCCGCCATGCGATGCTCATAGACGAACGGACCGGACTGCACGGATATTGTCACTGACAGGCTCAGTAGGGTTGTCGGGCTGAGTTCGCTCACAGACGTCCCTTTTAGTCAATACCTGGTAGCCCGTTACGTATTGGCTTATACCTCTGACGTGCTAGTGGTTAAATCCACAACCAAGGTGTTGACGAGTCTTTAGAGTCCCCCACATTCTGTTACTCAGCTTTCGGGCGAAAGGTTGTAGAGGCCGTATGGAGATATGGCAAGGTCCGATCAGATACGTGCGGTATTGCACGGATCAGGATCGGACAGTTTGTACTATAGGCCGTATGGTTATATGGCAGGGTTCGATCAGATACGTGCGGTATTGCACGGATCAGGATCGAACAGATATTGCAAGCCGGTTTTGGTATAAGCCGGATGCTAGTATAGTACAGTGTAGATTTTGTCTCATTGCATTTGTATTTCAGTCGGAATACAAATGCGGGTGTGTATACACAATATCGGGGTTTTCCTGTAATTTATTACGGGACAGTTTTATGGAGTTGCCAGTTTGCTTTCCGTTTCGGCCGATTTCCTTTGTTCTGTTCATTGGCCGAAGTTTGGTGGAGGAGGGCTTATTTGCATTGTTGCAAATAAGTATTTGTGGAGGGGGTCTTTGCATTTTGTTGCATCATGATGGTTTTCATGATGAGCACCATCCCTTGACTTTCCTTTTTCATGATAGCTTGACTTTGGATGTCATCATGGTTGTTGTTGATTGGTTGGTGGAGTATGGATTTGGTTGTGATGATTGTTTCTTTTCACCATTTTTTTCTCTCATGATTATGATAGTGGTTCAATCATCCATACACCACACACCCTCTCTCTCCATTCTCACTCCCTCATTGTTGTGGCCGGCCAAGTATTGCATGGGCTGTCCAAATTTTGGGAGCATGGATTTTTGTTCATTTCATGCTCCAAAATTCTCCTAGTTCCTCCACAAAACTTCTTGGTTCATCCCTCCACCAAAAGGCAATTCCTACAACCCCAAAATGAGACTTGCACACTACATTCTACAGCAAATCTTGGGCACGTCGACTAGCCAGCTTCGTGCCCGAGTTGCCTCGGCATTGAGGTAGGAGCCCGTAAAAGAAGTAGGCGATGTGGTGCACTTCCGGCGACGAGGAGGAGACGGGACATTCCGCAGGAGATCGGGACGACGACGAGAAGACCGGAGGACTCGGATCTGTCGGTACTTCTCTCTTCCCTTTCTTATAGATAGCTAGGACTAGTTAGTGGTTCGATCCGGGTATTAGTGCGCGGCGGTTTTGCCAGTTCAAGAAAAATTAAAGTTTATCACCGCTTCCGCATTTGGCCGTCGGATTGACGGCCGGGGCGCCGCCGTGCACTTACAGATATATCAACCATGGTCAAGGATGATAGGCTAAGAAGTTGTAGAGAATAAACTAGGGTTAGGGTTTGATTAGGTTAAAGATAAAGATCAACCATAATATCTTAACCAAGACAAAATAGAATCCTTCTAGAATGTGTTAGTTGTATGTATGCCCTAGAGGCCAGTATTGTACAGATGCTGTATATTATATTGGATGCTTGGACATATATAGAGATGACTTTCTTGCTCGATATGATAGTATGCTATCTGGTTACTCTTTATCTTAACATGTACACTAGTCTCTATATACTGTCTTATAGTTACATGTTGGTAAAGCCCTTAGGATGTGTACTTGACTACCTGGACTATGATGCAGATCATACTAGTGGGGACATGGTAGTCCATAAGTACATCCTTCAAGGTCCCTAGTCGTGGGTGTATCGAGACGGGGCATCGATATACCAGAGTAGACTAGCGTATACGCTTCTCGACCCATGTGATGGGCGATGGATGATCCCATATCCATTGGTGTTTGACATCAGAGATGGTATACGGGTGCTTAGTGGAGACTGGGTACACTGGACGGACTCGCCGAGAACTCCCAGATGGTATTATACCTCGCGTCAGATGGCAGTTCTCAGGTGACACTTGTGCAGGTTAGTCTGTAGACCCGAGATCGTCATAGAGTCTTGTGTGATTCCCACTGTGCTTTGATCTCCACCTTACCACGTCCATGAGGGCGTGCAAAATGGTGGTCTTTGGGTACAGTCCCGAGTCACATGGAGGCAATGAGCGATAGCAGGGGTTTCGTCTCTCCCGGTATTGGGGGTTGATGTTGCGCAGTGCTCGATTGGCCGTAGCAGGGAAGTCCCTGGCCAGGGCTGATCAGAGATTTGCTGGTAAGTGTTACCAGTAGTTTCTCGACCCGTTATCAGCCTCACATCGGCACGACTTATCGGGTTATTGGGGTCTGACGTTTACCACCCCTAGACTTGATATGCGACATATCAGATGAAGAGACCGGACTGTACGGTAAGTGTTACTGGTCGGATTCACAGGAATGTGAGCGGGCTAGCTCGTCGATCTTCTGATCGCTCAATACCCGGGTGGCCGTTACGTTTAGCAGACCGCTTGCGGCTTGTGGATGCTTGATATGATCATCATCTGCTACCGGCGTATTGACGAGTCTTTAGAGTCCTACACAGAGATTTCCTGGCTCAAGCGAAACGAAATAGGAGCGCATATGAGATATGTGCGGGACCGAGAATAATACCAGTATGTGATACTGTATTCGATTCTCGCGATTTGTAACATTGATCGGTTATATGCATTATAGCCGGGTTATCGGATCAAGTGTTGATTCGATAAGTTGTTACTATTGATATTAGTCGGTTATATGCGATATGACCGGGTCGTTAAATCAAGTGTTGATTTAATGATTTAATGTATAATTATATATTTGATATATTACTTTACATTAACTAATATGGGTTCACTTTAAATGGATTTTCTCACTTGATGTGCATGATGTATATGTGATATACTTTTGTACACTTATTTGTATCATATTAGATGATGCATGTTTATTTGGTTAAGTGTAAAGAATAAACCCATGGTTAAGAGGATAATTAGGGTTTTGATTTTATCACACATTTATTTATCCATTCCTTTTATTTAAATTGTTTTATAAAAACAAAATGGTTTTCTTTTGTCATGAAGCTTAATGAAGCTTCATGAAGGTTTGACTCAAAGACCATTTTGTCTTTATGCTAAACCCTAACTATTCCCACTTACCATGGTTTGCTCTCTACACTTAACCCATGTTAGATTATGATAAGTATCGATTTTATTTCATTATTAAAAAAGAACTCATCATAATACTAGCTCATCTTCTTCTTCATCTTCAAGTTAGAAACCTTGAGGCCATTAATGGCAACTTGAGCTTGAGAGTGAGAAATCCAATTCTAAAGAGAACCCACCTCCTATTTCTTCACCCTCTACCTCTAGCCAAGTTGTAGAGTGTGTTTTCTTCACAAGTTTCATCACTTTGTGAAGTCGGAGCTTGAACTTGCGATGCCTCGACGTAGATCGTCTTTGACACGAAGCCGGCGACCTAGCTCACCCGTTTCTCCGACGAAGCCGACGCAAGAGCCCGGGGTTCGACATGGACAGCGAGGAGACTTCGTTGCGGAGCCGTGGAGGTGGATATCCGGATCTACAAAGGTTGTATTTCCGTTCAAACTATAGTTAAGTGTTAACTAGTTTACTTTTCGCCTAGATTTCTAGCAACGATCCGTAGTCTAGGGTTTCCCGGCACCATTTTTTTTTGAAATTGGCATGTTCGATGCCTTGTGAGACCTCTTTAGGGTGCCTAGGAACCTTTCACTGGTATCAGATCCTAGATAGAGCCTTAGGCGAAGTCGAGACGGATTTTGAAGTCCGATCGAACCCGAAAGTCCAAAATTTCCATGCTCTCTATACATTTTTGAAAACAGTGAGTTTTTCAACATTAAAAATATTCAGAAAATCAAGCAGGGTTTTATATGAATTACTGTGAAATCCGAGGGCCTAATTCAAATTTTCCAGTCGGGAACCGCGGCACGTGCTATGCATGGTGCGGCGGTTCCGCGGTCTTACTGTTCATTTGTGCACTTTAGAATTCACAGTAACTCTCATTTTTCTGTGGTGGTTTTCCTGGAGATTTTTAATAGTCATTCAAGAGTTGAATTTTCTGGGGTTGTTTTGGGGATTCGGTATTTCGATCGGATTATCAAATTTCGTCTTTTGTGTTTTTCCGGATAATTTATAGAATATGTTAAAAAGTTCGACCGGATATAAATACCCAACTTTTCCCCTGTCGGGAAATTTCCAAGTGTTGGATTTTTCCGTAGTTTAACGACGTTCTAAGTAGTGCAAGTAACGCGATGGACCCTCTAGAAGACAACAAACCTTAACTCGATTATGTGACCGTCTTGAACTGCCCTTTGAACCTTCGGGTTTGGGGCAGTACGGCGTGCCATATGTGAGGCGTTGGCTTGACCCTTCTACGGCTGGACCGTCGGTACTGATGCACGAACTGAATGTTGCTAGACTTATTTCATGTATTGGACTGTATCGGGAAAACTTGGGTATTCGACTGTTCGATCGGAAAGTTTAACATTTTCTGCTTATCTGGAATGTGATACAATAATTAGAATTCACAAACAGTTATGTGATAACTGAATGAATGTTATAAATCTAGCGGTTTAGTTTCACTTTATATTGAAAAGTGTTTTCAATAATGAGACTAAAATGCGGGATTTATATCTGTTAGGCATGTGATGTCTAAGTATCTCATTTGATTAGGCATGCAATGTCTAAAGAAGTTGCGGATTCCAATTGTTGTAGTTTTACACTTTCTTTTCTATGACCGTAAGTGTAGTATGCAGATATCGCCGGTTTCGTTGCTATACGTCAACGACAATTGGGGTATGCATACTTACTTACGTTGATGACATGTGATGTTATGTGTTGCTGGATATGTTATATTGGATCGTCGTATTCGAATAGCCGAGGTTTTTTTTTATGTGAGATGAGTGTTTTTCATTTTCATTCATGTAAAAACTTGTATGTAATATTCTTTTATTTGGGGCACTTCCAGGTAGCGGAAGATGTCACTGTTGGTGATAGTGCCCTCATAGTCAATTATTGGATCGCAGGTACGTGATTGCAATGATTGCGGAGGACCTATCCCGGTAGGACAGTCTTACTCGAGATGATAGTATGCTATCTGGTTTGCCTTTATCAGTCGTGTACATGTTCAGGTGACTGATTGCATGTTACACTTTGATAGAGCCCTTAGGATCTTGCTTTACTACCAACAGTATGATGGCGATCATATACGTGAGAGTTGGGTAGTTTATATGCATATCCTTAATTGTGGTCCCTAGTCGTGGGAGTTTCGAGACAGGGCATCGATACTCCGGAGTAGACTAGTGTGTACAGTCGAGACCCCGACGAGGGGCGGTGGCCGGTCTCACAAGCCACTGGTGTCAGTTGGATCACCTAAGATGTATACAGGTGCTCATTGGGTTATGAGTACACCGGACAGGACTCGCCGGGAATCTGCTAGTTAGTATTATATCTACCGTCAGATAGCAGTTCCCTGGTGACATGTGTACAGGTTAGTTCATCGACCTGAGGTCGTCATTTGTCTCGTGTGAGTTCCCACTGTGCTTTGATTTCTACCCTACCACGGCTCAAAGGAGTCGTGCAAACAGGTAGCTTTTGGGTACAGTCCCGAGCCATATGGAGGCACGTGAGCGGATCGGCAGGGGATTCGTCACTCCCGGTATTGGGGGCGAGGTCGTGCAGTGTCTAGGAGAGCCATTACACAAAGTCCATGGCCATGGCAGGAGATTTACTGGTAGGTACTCCAGTAGTATCTCAGGGTGTAATTGGGCTTCACTCCGACACGACTTATACTGCTATTGGGGGTCTGACGTTGCTAGCCCCCTATGCGGATATGCGATACTCATTGACGAACGGACCGGACTGTATATACATTGTCACTGTTAGGCTCAGTAGGGTTTTCGGAGGAGTTCGCTCATCGGTCTCCCTTGAGTTCGCTCCTCGGCCACCCTTGAGGTCAGTCCATGGGCAGCCGTTACGCATAGCTAGTGCCGCTGACGGTTTGTGGTTAAACCCACTGCCAGGGTGCTGACGAGTCATTAGAGTCCCCCACAGACAGTTTCCCAAGTTCGGGCGAAACGTTGTAGAGGCCGTATGGTTTTATGGCAGGGTTCGGAAAATGCACGTGCGTTTACGCACGTGTCAGTTTTCGGGCAGATGATACTGGTCGGCTTTGGTTTAAGCCGGATCCAAGTATTATATTGAGTAGGTATAATATCTTTGTCTCAGTTGCATTTGTATTCGGTCGTAATACAAATGCGGGTATATTTATACAGTTTCGGGGTTATCCTGAAAGTCGTTTCAGGATCACTTTTGGAAGTTGCCAGTTTCCAGTTTTCTATCAGCCGTCTTTTAACATTTGGTTAAAGACGGATTTATCTTTTCTTCTGATGAGGTGAGTCGTGCTTCTAGAAGGTTCTAGAATTTGGTGACTAGGTTGATTGGTGTTATGTTCTAATTGGTTGCATTAAAGGTGTGATGAGGTGTATTAGTGATTCATGCTTTAGTATTAATACCTTTTGTTTTCCTTAGGATATTTTGAAGTGAGAAGCTTTATCCTATGGTCACCCCCCTCTCCTACGGTCACCTCCCTCTTGCTATATATGGTTGGCCCTCTCTCTCCTCACTTCACTTGATGTTTCACTTGATAGAAAAGATTATGATAGGTTTTATCGGTGTATGGAATTTCACAGTCCATTTCATTCCATCACCCGATTTCCACGGCAACTTCATTAACCGATCGTCCACGGATTTGGACGAAGTGAGACAAAGTCATCTACTCATTCTCTACATCATTCTTGGTCGTCTCTTTTAGCAAACTTGACGATCGAGTTGCCTCGAGTCAGAGGCGGGAGCCCGTTTAAAGAACCGATCATGTGGTGCCACCTCGACGAGGAGATCGGAGATCGACGAGATCGGAGCAGCCGCAACGGAGCGTGGGATGATGGTTGAAGAACGAAGGACTCGGATCGTTCGGTATAATCATTCTACACTCTTTACAGTTTGTTAGTTTAGCAATAATGGAAGATCCGGGTTAAAGTATACGATAGCGCCAGTTTAAAAGTTTTTGTTCCGCATTTGGCGTCTGTAGACGGCCGGGGCGCTAGCGTAGACTTACAGTGGTATCAGAGCCTCACCATTTTGCTATGCTAACTTGTGCTAACGCGTTTAAAACTTCGATCGAACCGAAAAACAAAAATTGCAAAATTCCTACCTGACAGTTTCTGTTAATTTTAAACGGTCTCAAAATTTATTTCTGGATGTCTTAAAAATCTGTGCAGGGAATTCTAAGAGCCACGACAAAATTTGGGGTCGTAACTCCTCCAAGCTGCCGCGGAAGGGCGGCCAAACCCATGGTTTGGCCGCGCTTCCGCGGCCACGTGGGGAGCACGTGCTCCCAAATTTGGTCAGTATGTTCTGTGTTGGATTTTGGGGTTTTTGGTATATATAATTTTGTCCCAGGTTTTGTTACTGTTCACCAGTAAGCAGTGGGGCCCTTTTTTTGATATTTGGTCTTTGGTCGATCGTAATTTAAATGCGTTAGTTTACAGTGCTTACATTATATCTCCGACCGGGAATGTCATTTGATCGGTAAACCGCGTCTGATTGCTATAGTTCTTTTAGACGGGTTTGCGAACGTGACATTCGCGTTGATGTTCTGTGTTGTGCTGTGATGTTGCGGATTTGTCGTGGTGGATAGCAGTGTGCAATGGTAGTACAGTTTGAGTTTATTTGTACATTTGATATTGCGGGGCGAGCGTCCAACTTGTGGACAGCCGTCACTGCCTGTTGTATAATATTCTTTTTGGGACACGACCAGGTTGCGGTCGATGTACCTATTGTACTATTTTTCATTACTGTACTAGGTTTTGCCCCGAGACGGAGTGCACGGATAGCCGGGTTCGGGAAAGCAACGGGTCCGCATCTCATGGCTTTGAGAGGCAGAGGGGCCCCACTTCAGAATTGGCAGACTATTCGCCGCACTCGTAGGGGGTACAGGTTGACCCAAGGAGGGGTGCTCAATTTACCGGATTCCGTGAAGTGCCGGGTGTTCCATTCACTATGCTGTGGGGACTACCTCGCTTCAGGTTTTGGCGGGTAACTTGCCGCACCCGTAGGGGTCTAGGTTTCATTGCACAGGCTATCCACACGACAGGGGAACGTCGAGTTTCAGCAGCGGCTCTGTGAAACTCGGGGATCCCAGATATCTGTATTGTTCTGTGATGCTTATTACTTTTCTGTAATGTTGCATACTATCACGCCTGGAGCGATTATGTATATTGGTTTATATACTATTAGATGTTGTATATGTTTTACACCCGCGCTAGTCCAGTCCCCGCTCTGTCGTTAGTTAAGTAACCTAACGGGTGATGACGGGACCCAGTGACGAATGCGGATGGCATATATGTACATTTTATTTTCGTTCTTTTCTGGTGTGATTGAATGATGGGACTGCGTTGATTCTGATCAACGCAAAGTTAAAACAAACCTGTTTGAGTTGTTGGAACAATTTTAAAAGGGTGTTATTACAAAGACGTTTCTTTCTGCTATGCATAGCGGTATTCGGTGTGAATATCCAGCACCTCATTCGACGAGGCAAGGGTTGATATCCCTTCACCGGGAAAGACCCCTTGGACAGAAGTTTGCGTCAGGGTAATAACTTTACTATAGTCGATTACAAGTTGCTTTGCATAGTGGTATTCAGTGGAATATCCAGCACCTCATTCCACGAGGAAAGAGCCGAGATCCCTTTACCGGGAATGACCTCTTTAGCAAAAGGTTTTCGCCACTATATTTTAAAAAAAGCTATCAGGTTCCTTCAGCGATATCAAGTTCACTACGCTAAAGGTTTTTCGCCAAAAACCAGTCGTAGCCCTCCGTCGTTTCTTATGGATGGTCAGTAGTATTCAAGCTATGTTTGTTGGCATACGTCAAGGCATAGTGTTTGGTAGCTGCTGGGTATTCATTTGTTGCATAGATAGATGAGTTGGTTTGGGACAGTCGTATTACCTTGTTGGCATACGTCAAGGGTATATACGGGTGGGTTCAAATTAACAAGATAATGACGGGCAGAACTTGACATGTGACTTATGATTTGTTGGCATACGTCAAGGTCATAAGAGCATGGGGCAAGAAAATAATATCGGGAGTTTCTAAAGAAACTGAAACTTGCCAAGTATGCGCATACCTTCTGGAGTATGAATAACGTGGATGCATTCCATCACGTTAACATGCGATGAGAGTTGGATCCCGATTCCCACTGATGAGTTGGTTTACTCTTCGGGTGATCCCGATTGATTCTTCTTTAGGTTTGGAGGAGAATTTGACAGGACAGTGGGAGGTTTCCGGATTAGATAAAATGATGACCATTCTGATCTAGGTTAGAGTGCACGCAGAGTGTTTCTTTTCTCTCTCTCTCTTTGGCAGCGACCTTTGACTGACCCTAGACTATGACTCAGTGACCAAGTTGACCGAACCTTCTTAAAATACTGGCTTTTGGATTGTCTGAGTTGCATAAGTCATTGCCACTCCTTCTTTTACCCTTTGCATTTCTCAGAACACCCGTATTACTACGGATATCCACTTCCATTGGATAGATCCATCGTATGGTTATATACGAACTCGAAGGGACTTCTTCGGGGATGGATCCAGGTTCAGGAGAAATAGAATTGGTTTATTCAGTTGTCTTTTATTATCACCTTCTCTCAGGTTGCGAGAGCTCCTTGGTTTAGGAGAGTACACCTATTACGCTTATTGGATAGTCTTATTCCAAACCATAGGCTGGTGCCGAAAGGTAGGGAATGAAGAAAACCAATTAGCCTAAGTAGGGTGTGCAGAAGGTAATATGTAAAGACAAAATAAAGGGATTAGAAAGAGGGCAAAGTAAATTGCGACTGATATCATTCACGACCGAAACCGCGTACTTCATCGCCGCTCCTATTTCACCTTTAAAAGAATAAGGTATTATTCAGTTGTCTTTTATCATCACCTTCTCTCAGTTGCGAGTACTCCTTGGTTTAGGAGGGTACACCTATTATGCTTACTGGATAGTCTTCTTCCAAACCATAGGCTGGTGCCGAACGGTAGGGAAGGAAGAAAACCATTTAGCCTAACGATGGTGTACAGAAGGTAACGACTAAAGACAAATAAAGGGATTTGGAGAGATGGCAATAAAATATACGGTTGAAGTCATGAATTGGATTATGGAAGAGGCATTGCTATGAATACCAGGATACCCCTACGAAACATTTTCATGTTTCAGTGCATTGTTAAGGAAAAACTGTTTTCCCGATTAGACACTTACTCCAAGGGTATGTATTTACCAGGTTTCATTCTCATATCTGTATGGTTTTACAGATGATGAGTGGGAGTAAGATATTGGGAATTAGGTGATCATCCTCATTATATCGGAATTCGTTGTAATTGGTGATATTTGAGGAAATCGCCAGGCTACAGTTTTCCACCTACAACGCACAGGTTTTGAGTTGTTCAACTCAGCGGACTTATACAGAGTATTGTATGTTGTCCAGTGTCCATCAGGACAAAGGGGTAGGTCCTCGTACTATGTTCTGTTTACTTATAACTTCTCTAGTATTTAGACGAGTGTTTCGTAGAAATACAAGGTCTAAGTTTTGAGAAGTTGTGGGTATAAGAATAAAGTAGAGAACCAGGTGTCACAAGTATCGGGATTCTTCAAAGAGATCGAAGATGTAGATTCTTGTGATTGGTATTCAGATAATAGTAATGGTTTTGAGAACGTGTTTCTCTTTCAGGTTACTCATAATTGGATGGTTTCCTAAGTTGAGTAATGCTGATTAGCCTCTTTCCATTAAGTTGATATGCACTGGAGACAGCTGCATGGATTGAATCTTGGTTCCAATTAAATTAGTGCCAAAATTTTCTGTATTGGATATAGAATGGATCGTACCTTAAAAGAAACTAAGGTACGGGGAGTTGTCCAGCTTATGATTAAAACCAGACACTGGATAACTCAGGGCACGATTCTGTAATGGCTGTTTGTGGGTTGACCCTGGCTATGACGAGGGTTGATATTCTACCATTTGGAAGATCAATAGTGATATTGTTCTTGACTCGCCACAGTTTTAGTAAAAATGGATCTTTTTCAGAAAACAGTAGTGGGAGTATGGTAGAACTGGAAGTGATTCCAGAACCGCGAACGATTACGAAAAAATTTAATAGGACCTATACATTCAATCAGGTTTGACATTCCAATAGCCACTCCGCAGGTATGGTAGGTAACCTCAGACACCCGAGAGGTACTTCGGTAGCCTCAAGGACGGTGACAGGGAGGTTCTTATCTACCAAGACTTGACACTACTGTTGTTCCAGGTTATGAGACCCGGTAGGAGGGTTGTCGTAGTCAGTGGGAGCAGCAGAAGTATAGTGGGCAAGATGCTTATATCTATTTATAGACTTGAGCAATTATAGCGGAGATAGATCATCTAATTTTGATGTGACAGTCATGGGTTTGACTTCAATCAGAATAGGGGATGGATCAGTTAAGGAGGTAGTAGGGTGTGATGTCATGGTATCTGGATGACATACACAAAGTAGGAAGTAAAATTCCTATACTACGATCGGTTGTACTGTGGTCGTCACACAGTTGTTTCTCCTGACAGGATATGGATATAATATTTGACATTCTGGTTTCTAGATCTATGGTTTTAGATCTGGATTTGGGTAGTTTCCCAATGTGGGTACTTTGACAGATATTCTAATGGTTTTTGGAATAGTTGACTCCTAGCATGGTGGTGTACCTGCAGGTGATGGAGTCACCCTCTCTAAAGGTGTCTGACAGACTAAAGGGGAGAGGGATGTGCATGATTGGCAGATCACTTGCTTAGGCAATTGAGTCAATCATGAAATGTCAAGTACCACACCAAATGTTAGTTTTGCACTAGATGCAATAAGTTTGTATTAATCCAATCCTGGAGAAACATAAGGAAGCAGTTTTAGAACATAAGTACATGTTCTACGGATTTGATGACGGCAGCCTCCTTCGGGAGACAATTATCATTCCAGGCTTCAAAGGTGACGTGGATGACAGAGTGATTGTCAGAGTTTTAGTTTTCCCTCTGACGAGGGACAGTATTATGGACAGGTGGTCCAAAATGATACTGTGGGAAGCATGGTGCCCGATACTGATTAGGTTCAGTGATCGATTCAGTCTAAGAAGTTTGGATATGGAGTTCATTTATGAACTAAGGTCCCATCAGATATCCAGACATATTCTAAGACAGGTATTACTCAATTCAGGAGATGGCTTTCTCCGCTAACTTGAGATTAAGAGAGATACAGAAAGAAACTTCTAGGCGGATCCACTCACTGAGGCTATTTCTCGAACACAATAGTTTTACAAACGGGCTTTGTGAAACTGATTAGTAGAGGAGTTGGATGTTCGGTTTCACACGGGCTGTGAGTAGTCGACATCGCAATATTAGCCTTGAGTGCAAGTGGGAGATTGTTGGTGATAGTGCCCTCATAGTCAATTATTGGATCGCAGGTACGTGATTGCAATGATTGCGGAGGACCTATCCCGGTAGGACAGTCTTACTCGAGATGATAGTATGCTATCTGGTTTGCCTTTATCAGTCGTGTACATGTTCAGGTGACTGATTGCATGTTACACTTTGATAGAGCCCTTAGGATCTTGCTTTACTACCAACAGTATGATGGCGATCATATACGTGAGAGTTGGGTAGTTTATATGCATATCCTTAATTGTGGTCCCTAGTCGTGGGAGTTTCGAGACAGGGCATCGATACTCCGGAGTAGACTAGTGTGTACATTCGAGACCCCGACGAGGGGCGGTGGCCGGTCTCACAAGCCACTGGTGTCAGTTGGATCACCTAAGATGTATACAGGTGCTCATTGGGTTATGAGTACACCGGACAGGACTCGCCGGGAATCTGCTAGTTAGTATTATATCTACCGTCAGATAGCAGTTCCCTGGTGACATGTGTACAGGTTAGTTCATCGACCTGAGGTCGTCATTTGTCTCGTGTGAGTTCCCACTGTGCTTTGATTTCTACCCTACCACGGCTCAAAGGAGTCGTGCAAACAGGTAGCTTTTGGGTACAGTCCCGAGCCATATGGAGGCACGTGAGCGGATCGGCAGGGGATTCGTCTCTCCCGGTATTGGGGGCGAGGTCGTGCAGTGTCTAGGAGAGCCATTACACAAAGTCCATGGCCATGGCAGGAGATTTACTGGTAGGTACTCCAGTAGTATCTCAGGGTGTAATTGGGCTTCACTCCGACACGACTTATACTGCTATTGGGGGTCTGACGTTGCTAGCCCCCTATGCGGATATGCGATACTCATTGACGAACGGACCGGACTGTATATACATTGTCACTGTTAGGCTCAGTAGGGTTTTCGGAGGAGTTCGCTCATCGGTCTCCCTTGAGTTCGCTCCTCGGCCACCCTTGAGGTCAGTCCATGGGCAGCCGTTACGCATAGCTAGTGCCGCTGACGGTTTGTGGTTAAACCCACTGCCAGGGTGCTGACGAGTCATTAGAGTCCCCCACAGACAGTTTCCCAAGTTCGGGCGAAACGTTGTAGAGGCCGTATGGTTTTATGGCAGGGTTCGAAAAATGCACGTGCGTTTACGCACGTGTCAGTTTTCGGGCAGATGATACTGGTCGGCTTTGGTTTAAGCCGGATCCAAGTATTATATTGAGTAGGTATAATATCTTTGTCTCAGTTGCATTTGTATTCGGTCGTAATACAAATGCGGGTATATTTATACAGTTTCGGGGTTATCCTGAAAGTCGTTTCAGGATCACTTTTGGAAGTTGCCAGTTTCCAGTTTTCTATCAGCCGTCTTTTAACATTTGGTTAAAGACGGATTTATCTTTTCTTCTGATGAGGTGAGTCGTGCTTCTAGAAGGTTCTAGAATTTGGTGACTAGGTTGATTGGTGTTATGTTCTAATTGGTTGCATTAAAGGTGTGATGAGGTGTATTAGTGATTCATGCTTTAGTATTAATACCTTTTGTTTTCCTTAGGATATTTTGAAGTGAGAAGCTTTATCCTATGGTCACCCCCCTCTCCTACGGTCACCTCCCTCTTGCTATATATGGTTGGCCCTCTCTCTCCTCACTTCACTTGATGTTTCACTTGATAGAAAAGATTATGATAGGTTTTATCGGTGTATGGAATTTCACAGTCCATTTCATTCCATCACCCGATTTCCACGGCAACTTTATTAACCGATCGTCCACGGATTTGGACGAAGTGAGACAAAGTCATCTACTCATTCTCTACATCATTCTTGGTCGTCTCTTTTAGCAAACTTGACGATCGAGTTGCCTCGAGTCAGAGGCGGGAGCCCGTTTAAAGAACCGATCATGTGGTGCCACCTCGACGAGGAGATCGGAGATCGACGAGATCGGAGCAGCCGCAACGGAGCGTGGGATGATGGTTGAAGAACGAAGGACTCGGATCGTTCGGTATAATCATTCTACACTCTTTACAGTTTGTTAGTTTAGCAATAATGGAAGATCCGGGTTAAAGTATACGATAGCGCCAGTTTAAAAGTTTTTGTTCCGCATTTGGCGTCTGTAGACGGCCGGGGCGCTAGCGTAGACTTACAGTGGTATCAGAGCCTCACCATTTTGCTATGCTAACTTGTGCTAACGCGTTTAAAACTTCGATCGAACCGAAAAACAAAAATTGCAAAATTCCTACCTGACAGTTTCTGTTAATTTTAAACGGTCTCAAAATTTATTTCTGGATGTCTTAAAAATCTGTGCAGGGAATTCTAAGAGCCACGACAAAATTTGGGGTCGTAACTCCTCCAAGCTGCCGCGGAAGGGCGGCCAAACCCATGGTTTGGCCGCGCTTCCGCGGCCACGTGGGGAGCACGTGCTCCCAAATTTGGTCAGTATGTTCTGTGTTGGATTTTGGGGTTTTTGGTATATATAATTTTGTCCCAGGTTTTGTTACTGTTCACCAGTAAGCAGTGGGGCCCTTTTTTTGATATTTGGTCTTTGGTCGATCGTAATTTAAATGCGTTAGTTTACAGTGCTTACATTATATCTCCGACCGGGAATGTCATTTGATCGGTAAACCGCGTCTGATTGCTATAGTTCTTTTAGACGGGTTTGCGAACGTGACATTCGCGTTGATGTTCTGTGTTGTGCTGTGATGTTGCGGATTTGTCGTGGTGGATAGCAGTGTGCAATGGTAGTACAGTTTGAGTTTATTTGTACATTTGATATTGCGGGGCGAGCGTCCAACTTGTGGACAGCCGTCACTGCCTGTTGTATAATATTCTTTTTGGGACACGACCAGGTTGCGGTCGATGTACCTATTGTACTATTTTTCATTACTGTACTAGGTTTTGCCCCGAGACGGAGTGCACGGATAGCCGGGTTCGGGAAAGCAACGGGTCCGCATCTCATGGCTTTGAGAGGCAGAGGGGCCCCACTTCAGAATTGGCAGACTATTCGCCGCACTCGTAGGGGGTACAGGTTGACCCAAGGAGGGGTGCTCAATTTACCGGATTCCGTGAAGTGCCGGGTGTTCCATTCACTATGCTGTGGGGACTACCTCGCTTCAGGTTTTGGCGGGTAACTTGCCGCACCCGTAGGGGTCTAGGTTTCATTGCACAGGCTATCCACACGACAGGGGAACGTCGAGTTTCAGCAGCGGCTCTGTGAAACTCGGGGATCCCAGATATCTGTATTGTTCTGTGATGCTTATTACTTTTCTGTAATGTTGCATACTATCACGCCTGGAGCGATTATGTATATTGGTTTATATACTATTAGATGTTGTATATGTTTTACACCCGCGCTAGTCCAGTCCCCGCTCTGTCGTTAGTTAAGTAACCTAACGGGTGATGACGGGACCCAGTGACGAATGCGGATGGCATATATGTACATTTTATTTTCGTTCTTTTCTGGTGTGATTGAATGATGGGACTGCGTTGATTCTGATCAACGCAAAGTTAAAACAAACCTGTTTGAGTTGTTGGAACAATTTTAAAAGGGTGTTATTACAAAGACGTTTCTTTCTGCTATGCATAGCGGTATTCGGTGTGAATATCCAGCACCTCATTCGACGAGGCAAGGGTTGATATCCCTTCACCGGGAAAGACCCCTTGGACAGAAGTTTGCGTCAGGGTAATAACTTTACTATAGTCGATTACAAGTTGCTTTGCATAGTGGTATTCAGTGGAATATCCAGCACCTCATTCCACGAGGAAAGAGCCGAGATCCCTTTACCGGGAATGACCTCTTTAGCAAAAGGTTTTCGCCACTATATTTTAAAAAAGCTATCAGGTTCCTTCAGCGATATCAAGTTCACTACGCTAAAGGTTTTTCGCCAAAAACCAGTCGTAGCCCTCCGTCGTTTCTTATGGATGGTCAGTAGTATTCAAGCTATGTTTGTTGGCATACGTCAAGGCATAGTGTTTGGTAGCTGCTGGGTATTCATTTGTTGCATAGATAGATGAGTTGGTTTGGGACAGTCGTATTACCTTGTTGGCATACGTCAAGGGTATATACGGGTGGGTTCAAATTAACAAGATAATGACGGGCAGAACTTGACATGTGACTTATGATTTGTTGGCATACGTCAAGGTCATAAGAGCATGGGGCAAGAAAATAATATCGGGAGTTTCTAAAGAAACTGAAACTTGCCAAGTATGCGCATACCTTCTGGAGTATGAATAACGTGGATGCATTCCATCACGTTAACATGCGATGAGAGTTGGATCCCGATTCCCACTGATGAGTTGGTTTACTCTTCGGGTGATCCCGATTGATTCTTCTTTAGGTTTGGAGGAGAATTTGACAGGACAGTGGGAGGTTTCCGGATTAGATAAAATGATGACCATTCTGATCTAGGTTAGAGTGCACGCAGAGTGTTTCTTTTCTCTCTCTCTCTTTGGCAGCGACCTTTGACTGACCCTAGACTATGACTCAGTGACCAAGTTGACCGAACCTTCTTAAAATACTGGCTTTTGGATTGTCTGAGTTGCATAAGTCATTGCCACTCCTTCTTTTACCCTTTGCATTTCTCAGAACACCCGTATTACTACGGATATCCACTTCCATTGGATAGATCCATCGTATGGTTATATACGAACTCGAAGGGACTTCTTCGGGGATGGATCCAGGTTCAGGAGAAATAGAATTGGTTTATTCAGTTGTCTTTTATTATCACCTTCTCTCAGGTTGCGAGAGCTCCTTGGTTTAGGAGAGTACACCTATTACGCTTATTGGATAGTCTTATTCCAAACCATAGGCTGGTGCCGAAAGGTAGGGAATGAAGAAAACCAATTAGCCTAAGTAGGGTGTGCAGAAGGTAATATGTAAAGACAAAATAAAGGGATTAGAAAGAGGGCAAAGTAAATTGCGACTGATATCATTCACGACCGAAACCGCGTACTTCATCGCCGCTCCTATTTCACCTTTAAAAGAATAAGGTATTATTCAGTTGTCTTTTATCATCACCTTCTCTCAGTTGCGAGTACTCCTTGGTTTAGGAGGGTACACCTATTATGCTTACTGGATAGTCTTCTTCCAAACCATAGGCTGGTGCCGAACGGTAGGGAAGGAAGAAAACCATTTAGCCTAACGATGGTGTACAGAAGGTAACGACTAAAGACAAATAAAGGGATTTGGAGAGATGGCAATAAAATATACGGTTGAAGTCATGAATTGGATTATGGAAGAGGCATTGCTATGAATACCAGGATACCCCTACGAAACATTTTCATGTTTCAGTGCATTGTTAAGGAAAAACTGTTTTCCCGATTAGACACTTACTCCAAGGGTATGTATTTACCAGGTTTCATTCTCATATCTGTATGGTTTTACAGATGATGAGTGGGAGTAAGATATTGGGAATTAGGTGATCATCCTCATTATATCGGAATTCGTTGTAATTGGTGATATTTGAGGAAATCGCCAGGCTACAGTTTTCCACCTACAACGCACAGGTTTTGAGTTGTTCAACTCAGCGGACTTATACAGAGTATTGTATGTTGTCCAGTGTCCATCAGGACAAAGGGGTAGGTCCTCGTACTATGTTCTGTTTACTTATAACTTCTCTAGTATTTAGACGAGTGTTTCGTAGAAATACAAGGTCTAAGTTTTGAGAAGTTGTGGGTATAAGAATAAAGTAGAGAACCAGGTGTCACAAGTATCGGGATTCTTCAAAGAGATCGAAGATGTAGATTCTTGTGATTGGTATTCAGATAATAGTAATGGTTTTGAGAAACGTGTTTCTCTTTCAGGTTACTCATAATTGGATGGTTTCCTAAGTTGAGTAATGCTGATTAGCCTCTTTCCATTAAGTTGATATGCACTGGAGACAGCTGCATGGATTGAATCTTGGTTCCAATTAAATTAGTGCCAAAATTTTCTGTATTGGATATAGAATGGATCGTACCTTAAAAGAAACTAAGGTACGGGGAGTTGTCCAGCTTATGATTAAAACCAGACACTGGATAACTCAGGGCACGATTCTGTAATGGCTGTTTGTGGGTTGACCCTGGCTATGACGAGGGTTGATATTCTACCATTTGGAAGATCAATAGTGATATTGTTCTTGACTCGCCACAGTTTTAGTAAAAATGGATCTTTTTCAGAAAACAGTAGTGGGAGTATGGTAGAACTGGAAGTGATTCCAAAACCGCGAACGATTACGAAAAAATTTAATAGGACCTATACATTCAATCAGGTTTGACATTCCAATAGCCACTCCGCAGGTATGGTAGGTAACCTCAGACACCCGAGAGGTACTTCGGTAGCCTCAAGGACGGTGACAGGGAGGTTCTTATCTACCAAGACTTGACACTACTGTTGTTCCAGGTTATGAGACCCGGTAGGAGGGTTGTCGTAGTCAGTGGGAGCAGCAGAAGTATAGTGGGCAAGATGCTTATATCTATTTATAGACTTGAGCAATTATAGCGGAGATAGATCATCTAATTTTGATGTGACAGTCATGGGTTTGACTTCAATCAGAATAGGGGATGGATCAGTTAAGGAGGTAGTAGGGTGTGATGTCATGGTATCTGGATGACATACACAAAGTAGGAAGTAAAATTCCTATACTACGATCGGTTGTACTGTGGTCGTCACACAGTTGTTTCTCCAGACAGGATATGGATATAATATTTGACATTCTGGTTTCTAGATCTATGGTTTTAGATCTGGATTTGGGTAGTTTCCCAATGTGGGTACTTTGACAGATATTCTAATGGTTTTTGGAATAGTTGACTCCTAGCATGGTGGTGTACCTGCAGGTGATGGAGTCACCCTCTCTAAAGGTGTCTGACAGACTAAAGGGGAGAGGGATGTGCATGATTGGCAGATCACTTGCTTAGGCAATTGAGTCAATCATGAAATGTCAAGTACCACACCAAATGTTAGTTTTGCACTAGATGCAATAAGTTTGTATTAATCCAATCCTGGAGAAACATAAGGAAGCAGTTTTAGAACATAAGTACATGTTCTACGGATTTGATGACGGCAGCCTCCTTCGGGAGACAATTATCATTCCAGGCTTCAAAGGTGACGTGGATGACAGAGTGATTGTCAGAGTTTTAGTTTTCCCTCTGACGAGGGACAGTATTATGGACAGGTGGTCCAAAATGATACTGTGGGAAGCATGGTGCCCGATACTGATTAGGTTCAGTGATCGATTCAGTCTAAGAAGTTTGGATATGGAGTTCATTTATGAACTAAGGTCCCATCAGATATCCAGACATATTCTAAGACAGGTATTACTCAATTCAGGAGATGGCTTTCTCCGCTAACTTGAGATTAAGAGAGATACAGAAAGAAACTTCTAGGCGGATCCACTCACTGAGGCTATTTCTCGAACACAATAGTTTTACAAACGGGCTTTGTGAAACTGATTAGTAGAGGAGTTGGATGTTCGGTTTCACACGGGCTGTGAGTAGTCGACATCGCAATATTAGCCTTGAGTGCAAGTGGGAGATTGTTGGTGATAGTGCCCTCATAGTCAATTATTGGATCGCAGGTACGTGATTGCAATGATTGCGGAGGACCTATCCCGGTAGGACAGTCTTACTCGAGATGATAGTATGCTATCTGGTTTGCCTTTATCAGTCGTGTACATGTTCAGGTGACTGATTGCATGTTACACTTTGATAGAGCCCTTAGGATCTTGCTTTACTACCAACAGTATGATGGCGATCATATACGTGAGAGTTGGGTAGTTTATATGCATATCCTTAATTGTGGTCCCTAGTCGTGGGAGTTTCGAGACAGGGCATCGATACTCCGGAGTAGACTAGTGTGTACAGTCGAGACCCCGACGAGGGGCGGTGGCCGGTCTCACAAGCCACTGGTGTCAGTTGGATCACCTAAGATGTATACAGGTGCTCATTGGGTTATGAGTACACCGGACAGGACTCGCCGGGAATCTGCTAGTTAGTATTATATCTACCGTCAGATAGCAGTTCCCTGGTGACATGTGTACAGGTTAGTTCATCGACCTGAGGTCGTCATTTGTCTCGTGTGAGTTCCCACTGTGCTTTGATTTCTACCCTACCACGGCTCAAAGGAGTCGTGCAAACAGGTAGCTTTTGGGTACAGTCCCGAGCCATATGGAGGCACGTGAGCGGATCGGCAGGGGATTCGTCTCTCCCGGTATTGGGGGAGAGGTCGTGCAGTGTCTAGGAGAGCCATTACACAAAGTCCATGGCCATGGCAGGAGATTTACTGGTAGGTACTCTAGTAGTATCTCAGGGTGTAATTGGGCTTCACTCCGACACGACTTATACTGCTATTGGGGGTCTGACGTTGCTAGCCCCCTATGCGGATATGCGATACTCATTGACGAACGGACCGGACTGTATATACATTGTCACTGTTAGGCTCAGTTGGGTTTTCGGAGGAGTTCGCTCATCGGTCTCCCTTGAGTTCGCTCCTCGGCCACCCTTGAGGTCAGTCCATGGGCAGCCGTTACGCATAGCTAGTGCCGCTGACGGTTTGTGGTTAAACCCACTGCCAGGGTGCTGACGAGTCATTAGAGTCCCCCACAGACAGTTTCCCAAGTTCGGGCGAAACGTTGTAGAGGCCGTATGGTTTTATGGCAGGGTTCGGAAAATGCACGTGCGTTTACGCACGTGTCAGTTTTCGGGCAGATGATACTGGTCGGCTTTGGTTTAAGCCGGATCCAAGTATTATATTGAGTAGGTATAATATCTTTGTCTCAGTTGCATTTGTATTCGGTCGTAATACAAATGCGGGTATATTTATACAGTTTCGGGGTTATCCTGAAAGTCGTTTCAGGATCACTTTTGGAAGTTGCCAGTTTCCAGTTTTCTATCAGCCGTCTTTTAACATTTGGTTAAAGACGGATTTATCTTTTCTTCTGATGAGGTGAGTCGTGCTTCTAGAAGGTTCTAGAATTTGGTGACTAGGTTGATTGGGGTTATGTTCTAATTGGTTGCATTAAAGGTGTGATGAGGTGTATTAGTGATTCATGCTTTAGTATTAATACCTTTTGTTTTCCTTAGGATATTTTGAAGTGAGAAGCTTTATCCTATGGTCACCCCCCTCTCCTACGGTCACCTCCCTCTTGCTATATGTGGTTGGCCCTCTCTCTCCTCACTTCACTTGATGTTTCACTTGATAGAAAAGATTATGATAGGTTTTATCGGTGTATGGAATTTCACAGTCCATTTCATTCCATCACCCGATTTCCACGGCAACTTCATTAACCGATCGTCCACGGATTTGGACGAAGTGAGACAAAGTCATCTACTCATTCTCTACATCATTCTTGGTCGTCTCTTTTAGCAAACTTGACGATCGAGTTGCCTCGAGTCAGAGGCGGGAGCCCGTTTAAAGAACCGATCATGTGGTGCCACCTCGACGAGGAGATCGGAGATCGACGAGATCGGAGCAGCCGCAACGGAGCGTGGGATGATGGTTGAAGAACGAAGGACTCGGATCGTTCGGTATAATCATTCTACACTCTTTACAGTTTGTTAGTTTAGCAATAATGGAAGATCCGGGTTAAAGTATACGATAGCGCCAGTTTAAAAGTTTTTGTTCCGCATTTGGCGTCTGTAGACGGCCGGGGCGCTAGCGTAGACTTACAGTCACCTGTTGTATATTATTTACTTTTCCGCATTAGGATAGACCCAAGGAGGGGAGCACAAGTAACCGGGTTCTGGGGTCCAGTGGGAGATCAACTCGAGGAGTCGAGTCCGGGTCTCCTAACCCTAGAATTGGCAGGGTTGCTTGCCGCTCTCGAAGGGGTCTAGGGGTGTGGGATTGGCTATTCGTTACGACCGTGGAATCCGTGTTTTATACTGGCTCGTATTGAAAACACGGACGTCCTAGTATATCCAATATTTCATATGTTTATTCTGCTGCGATATCTGTGTTGTGACTCTGTGATGGATATAGTATATAGTATATATGATATATTATATAGACGTTACTTATGTTTTACACCCGCGCTAGCCCTGCCCTGCTCTGTCGTTAGTTACCTAACCTAACGGTGCACGAGGGGACATCGAGGCGAATACGGATGGCATAAGTGCACGTTATATCTATCTGTGATGTTTAGGTATTTAAATGATGGGACTTCATTAATGTGATTAATGAAAGATAAGAAACCTAAGATGTTGTGGAATCGAATTTTAAAATAAAAAGGTAGCTGCAGTTCTTGCTTTGCACAGCGGTATATATGATATACCCTGCACCTTATTCGATGAGGAAAGGACCGAGATCCCTTCACCGGGAGTGACTCCTTTAGCAATAACTGGTAGATGCTACACACTCGGTTTGCTTTTGACTGCTTTTGAGTTTTTGCTTTGCACAGCGATATATATGATATATCCCGCACCTCATTCGACGAGGAAAGGACCGAGATCCCTTCGCCGGGAGTGACTCCTTTAGCAAAACTAGAAAACCCTCAAAATCACTCCATTTCAAAAACTTCATTTGATTCTACAACGATATCAAGTTCATTACGCAATAGGTTTTCAGAAAAACCTGCGTAGCCCTCTGTCATTTCAGATAGGTTACATATAGTATTCGTGCTACATTTGTTGGCTTTCGTCAAGGTGTAGTGTACGGTAGCTATGTGCTGTTTATCTGCTGCATATGATGCGACTGGATTAGGGTAGTCGTACGACTTTGTTGGCTTTCGTCAAGGGTCGTGCGGGTGGGTTTAATTCAGTCAAGAAATGTACGGGTTGAACTTGACTAGCGGGCTGTGGTTTGTTGGCTTTCGTCAAGGTCATAGCACGCTAGGGGCAAAAGCATTATCGGGAATTTCAAGTGTTGAAATTTGCAATGAGATTGCATACCTTCTATGAGATAGTTGGATCCCGATACCCACTGTGAGTAAGAGTTACTCCTGGGAGAGTTTTACACATTGCAATTAGCTGATCAAGTAGGTGTCTAGAAAGGTGTCAACGGGGTTACGCCTCTGGGAAAACGAGGTTTACATTAATTAGGTTCGTGCGAAAGCACGGGGGACCTCCCTCAAAGTACCAACACTGGCCTGGCTGAAAGATTGGCGAACCTGTAGTGTGTAATTAATCCCGGCTAGTCTTTCCTTTTAGGGTTTGGAGGAAGATTTGACAAAAAGCAGTGGGAGCCATCCTGATTAGATAAGATAAAAACCAATCTGATCTTGCACGAGCATACGCTAAAGTGTTTTCTTCTCTCTCTCTCCACGTAGCGACCATTTCATGCCCTAATGAAGATAATAATATGGATGTATTGACCGAACCCGCATGTTATACTGTGCTGGGGAACGTTGGTTCCGTTCTTTCCTATAAGAGTTATAGGAATGAACAGGATATAGGGGAATACCAGGATTCCCATGCCACCCGAATGAAGAAAGTACATGTTGATGCATTTTCTTCGGGTGTGTTCGTTACTGAGAACAGTTTCTCTATTTGCTCTACGTCCTGGGTATTGGGTACCGGGTCGGGATCCCATATATGTAATCAGTTACATGGGCTAAGGAAAGGTAGAGAACTTGAAGAAGGTGATAAAGACATTAGAGTTGGAAATGGTGCAATTGTTGCAGCTAGGACTGTCGGGGAATATCACCTTGTATTACCAACTGGTAATACATTGGTTCTGAACGAATGCTATTACATGCCGAACCTGATATGCAACATTATATCGGTTTCTTTATTAAGTAAAGAGGGATATAATTTTGTATTACAGGATAATGTTATGAACATTTTCCGTAACCAAAAGTTGGTTGGATCAGGCACGTTGTGCAATGGCATTTATGTTCTAAATCAATCAACAATTCTGAGCATAACAAACACACACAAGAGGAAGAGTTCAAAACTGAACGAATCCTACTTGTGGCATTGTAGACTGGGTCACATCAATGTGACACGACTGGCTAAGTTGCATAAGGATGGATATTTGAAACCTTTCGAATTTTCATCTTATGACACTTGCCAGTCATGTCTCAAAGGCAAGATGACCAAAACTCCGTTTACGGGACACGGAGAAAGAGTTACCGAACTCTTGGGACTAATACATAGCGATGTATGTGGTCCCATGTCTACACATGCCAGGGATGGTTCTTCGTACTTCATTACATTCACTGACGATCTCTCAAGATACGGACATGTGTACTTGATAAGATACAAGTCTGAAGCTTTTGAGAAATTTAGAGAATATAAACAAGAAGTCGAAAACCAAACCGGAAAGAGTATTAAAATCCTTCGATCTGATCGAGGAGGTGAATACTTGAGCAATGAATTCCTGGACTTCCTAAAAGAGAATGGGATTCTCTCTCAGCTGACTCCTCTATATACACCACAGCACAACGGTGTATCAGAACGGAGGAACCGCACCTTATTAGATATGGTGCGCTCTATGATGAGCACAACTGAGTTACCTATTTCCTTCTGGGGTATGCGCTTGAGACAGCCATACATCTATTGAATATGGTCCCCACCAAATCTGTGCCTACCACTCCATATGAGATATGGAAAGAGAAGAGACGATGTCTTAACTATGTTAAGATATGGGGTTGTCCAGCCTATGCCAAACGACAAAATCCGGACAAACTCGAGGCACGGTCTGTTCTATGCAAATTTGTAGGATATCCCAAGAATTCTCAAGGGTATATCTTCTACCACCCTGAGGAACAAAGAGTGTTTGTTTCTCGGCATGCCACCTTTTTAGAAAAGGAATTTCTTGAAAAAGAGATTAGTGGTCATGAGGTAGAACTGGAAGAAGTTCCAGCTGCAGAAGCTACAACAGAAGATCTGGTGGAACCAGAGGATTCCGTAGTTCCCGATGAACCCCAGCCACTCCGCCGATCTAGTAGGGTTCCTCGCCAACCTGTGAGATACTACGGTTTTCTCATGGACGGTGGGAGCGAGGATTGCATCATGGAGGATGATGACCCAACTAGCTTCGAGCAGGCCATCACGAGTGGGGACACAGTGAAATGGCTGGATGCTATGCGGTCCGAGATGGAATCCATGTACACCAATAAAGTATGGACTTTGGACGTTGCTCCTGAAGGGGTAAAACCCATTGGGAGCAAGTGGATCTTTAAGAAGAAACTTGGTGTAGATGGGAAAGTGGAGACTTTCAAAGCTAGACTTGTAGCAATGGGTTTTCGTCAAAGACCAGGTGTGGACTATGACGAAACCTTTTCTCCAGTGGCTATGCTTAAATCCATCCGGATCATGCTTGCCATCGCTGCATATCATGATTACGAAATCTGGAAAATGGATGTTAAGACCGCCTTTCTAAACGGTGATTTAGAAGAGTGCGTGTACATGACTCAGCCAGAGGGCTTCGTAGACAGTGGGAGCAGCGGAAAGGTGTGAAAGCTGCTTAAATCCATTTATGGATTAAAGCAAGCATCGCGGAGTTGGAACATCTGCTTTGACGTCGTTATCAAAGAGTTTGATTTCGTCAAAAATCCAGATGAACCTTGTATCTACAAGAAGGTGGCAGAGAGTAAGGTTGTCTTCCTCGTATTGTACGTGGACGACATACTCTTGATAGGAAATGATATTCCTATGCTGCAATCGGTCAAGCTCTTCTTATCACAAAGATTCTCAATGAAAGATCTTGGTGATGCCTCCTGCATATTGGGAATTAGGATCTATAGAGATAGATCCAAACGGATTTTGGGATTGTCCCAATCCAGGTACATTGACACCATACTAAAGAGGTTTAGTATGGAAGAGTCCAAGCGTGGGAACTTACCCACGATCTCTGGACTCACTCTCTCCAAAGAGATGTCTCCCAAGACTGATTTGGAGAGAGCTCGCATGCAAGGGATACCCTATGCTTCGGCAGTAGGCTCTATCATGTATGCGATGCTATGTACCAGACCCGATGTAGCATACTCACTAAGTATAGTGAGCAGGTATCAAGATGATCCTGGAGAGAGTCACTGGACAGCTGTGAAGAGCATTCTCAAGTACTTGCGAAGGACTAGAGATATGTTCTTGGTGTATGGTAATGGAAAGCTCCAAGTGGAGTCCTTTACCGATTCGAGCTTCCAGAGTGATAAGGACGACTCTAAGTAGCAGTCGGGATTTGTCTTTACCCTTTACGGAGGGGCGGTTAGCTGGAAGAGTTCCAAGCAGGAAACCGTGGCAGACTCGACGATGGAGGCTGAATACATCGCTGCCAACGATGCTGCCAAAGAGGCTGTCTGGATCAAGAAGTTCATTACTGAACTTGGTGTGGTTCCATCCATTGAGCGTCCAATACCTTTGTATTGCGATAACAATGAAGCGGTGGCTTTGGCCAAGGAACCCAGGTCCCATCAGCGGTCCAGGCATATTCTGAGGCGGTATCACCTGATCCGGGAGATAGTTGATCGCCGGGAGATCGAGGTCAGGAGAGTTGACACGAAGAACAACACGGCGGATCCACTCACGAAGGCCATTCCCCAGACACAGTTTGAGAGACTCTTCGGGATGCTCGGTATGCGATACTACAGCAGCTGGCCCTAGTGCAAGTGGGAGATTGTTAGTTGTATGTATGCCCTAGAGGCCAGTATTGTACAGATGTTGTATATTATATTGGATGCTTGGACATATATAGAGATGACTTTCTTGCTCGATATGATAGTATGTTATCTGGTTACTCTTTATCTTAACATGTACACTAGTCTCTATATACTGTCTTATAGTTACATGTTGGTAAAGCCCTTAGGATGTGTACTTGACTACCTGGACTATGATGCAGATCATACTAGTGGGGACATGGTAGTCCATAAGTACATCCTTCAAGGTCCCTAGTCGTGGGTGTATCGAGACGGGGCATCGAAATACCAGAGTAGACTAGCGTATACGCTTCTCGACCCATGTGATGGGCGATGGATGATCCCATATCCATTGGTGTTTGACATCAGAGATGGTATACGGGTGCTCAGTGGAGACTGGGTACACTGGACGGACTCGCCGAGAACTCCCAGATGGTATTATACCTCGTGTCAGATGGCAGTTCTCAGGTGACACTTGTGCAGGTTAGTCTGTAGACCCGAGATCGTCATAGAGTCTTGTGTGATTCCCACTGTGCTTTGATCTCCACCTTACCACGTCCATGAGGGCGTGCAAAATGGTGGTCTTTGGGTACAGTCCCGAGTCACATGGAGGCAATGAGCGATAGCAGGGGTTTCGTCTCTCCCGGTATTGGGGGTTGATGTTGCGTAGTGCTCGATTGGCCGTAGCAGGGAAGTCCCTGGCCAGGGCTGATCAGAGATTTGCTGGTAAGTGTTACCAGTAGTTTCTCGACCCGTTATCAGCCTCACATCGGCACGACTTATCGGGTTATTGGGGTCTGACGTTTACCACCCCTAGACTTGATATGCGACGTATCAGACGAAGAGACCGGACTGTACGGTAAGTGTTACTGGTCGGATTCGCAGGAGTGTGAGCGGGCTAGCTCGTCGATCTTCTGATCGCTCAATACCCGGGTGGCCGTTACGTTTAGCAGACCGCTTGCGGCTTGTGGATGCTTGATATGATCATCATCTGCTACCTGGCGTATTGACGAGTCTTTAGAGTCCTACACAGAGGTTTCCTGGCTCAAGCGAAACGAAATAGGAGCGCATATGAGATATGTGCGGGACCGAGAATAATACCAGTATGTGATACTGTATTCGATTCTCGCGATTTGTAACATTGATCGGTTATATGCATTATAGCCGGGTTATCGGATCAAGTGTTGATTCGATAAGTTGTTACTATTGATATTAGTCGGTTATATGCGATATGACCGGGTCGTTAAATCAAGTGTTGATTTAATGATTTAATGTATAATCATATATTTGATATATTACTTTACATTAACTAATATGGGTTCACTTTAAATGGATTTTCTCACTTGATGTGCATGATGTATATGTGATATACTTTTGTACACTTATTTGTATCATATTAGATGATGCATGTTTATTTGGTTAAGTGTAAAGAATAAACCCATGGTTAAGAGGATAATTAGGGTTTTGATTTTATCACACATTTATTTATCCATTCCTTTTATTTAAATTATTTTATAAAAACAAAATGGTTTTCTTTTGTCATGAAGCTTAATGAAGCTTCATGAAGGTTTGACTCAAAGACCATTTTGTCTTTATGCTAAACCCTAACTATTCCCACTTACCATGGTTTGCTCTCTACACTTAACCCATGTTAGATTATGATAAGTATCAATTTTATTTCATTATTAAAAAAGAACTCATCATAATACTAGCTCATCTTCTTCTTCATCTTCAAGTTAGAAACCTTGAGGCCATTAATGGCAACTTGAGCTTGAGAGTGAGAAATCCAATTCTAAAGAGAACCCACCTCCTATTTCTTCACCCTCTACCTCTAGCCAAGTTGTAGAGTGTGTTTTCTTCACAAGTTTCATCACTTTGTGAAGTCGGAGCTTGAACTTGCGATGCCTCGACGTAGATCGTCTTTGATACGAAGCCGGCGACCTAGCTCACCCGTTTCTCCGACGAAGCCGACGCAAGAGCCCGGGGTTCGACATGGACAGCGGGGAGACTTCGTTGCGGAGCCGTGGAGGTGGATATCCGGATCTACAAAGGTTGTATTTCCGTTCAAACTATAGTTAAGTGTTAACTAGTTTACTTTTCGCCTAGATTTCTAGCAACGATCCGTAGTCTAGGGTTTCCCGGCACCATTTTTTTTTGAAATTGGCATGTTCGATGTCTTGTGAGACCTCTTTAGGGTGCCTAGGAACCTTTCAGAATGAACTTGAAAGAGCTAACCCTAATCAGACCCTAATCCCTCATTATCATCCTTAAACATGTTTAATAATAAATCATATCATGTTACAAAAATATATATCACATATATATTATATATTTGCAACAAAAGAAAATAATACATTTAACATATGTCGCATATATATCAATGTATTAATCCAGTGAGAAAATGAAATAATAAAGTGAGACAGTATTAGATAATGTAATACAATATATCATATATACTATTATACATTAAATCATTGAATCAACACTTGATCCAACGATCCGGCTATATCGAATATAACCGGCTAATATATCATGTACCGATTCATCGAATCAACACTTGATCCGATGTCCCGATTCATATCAAAATATCGCGAGAATATAATACGGTATCTCATATCGCATTATCCTCGGTCCCGCACATATCACATATTTGCCTCTACTCCGTTTCACCTGAGCCAAGAAACCTCTGTGTAGGACTCTAAAGAATCGTCAATACGCCGGTAGCAGGTGATGATCATATCAAACACCCACAAGCTACAAGCGGTCAGCTAAACGTAACAGCCACCCAGGTATTGAGCGATCAGAAGATCAACAAGCTAGCCTGTGCGTTCTCCTGTGAATCCAATCAGTAACACTCCCGTACAGTCCGGTCTGTTCGTCTGATATGTCGCATATCAAGTCTAGGGGTGGTAAACGTCAGACCCCAGTAACCGATAAGTCGTGTCGATGTGAGGCTCATAACAGGTCGAGAAACTACTAGTAACACTTACCAGTAAATCTCTATATCAGCCCTGGCCAGGGACTTCCAGTTATAGCCAATCGAACACAGCACAACATCAACTCCCTATACCGGGAGAGACGAATCCCCTCCTATCGCTCATTGCCTCCATGTGATTCAGGACTGTATCCAAAAGCCACCGTTTTGCACGCCCTCGTGGACGTGGTACGGTAGAAATCAAAGCACAGTGGGAATCACACAAGACTCTATGACGATATCGGGTCTACAGACTACCCTGTACCAGTGTCACCGGAGAACTGCCATCTGACGTGTGGTATATCACCAACTGGGAGTTCTCGGCGAGTCCGTCCAGTGTACCCAGTCTCCACTGAGCACCCGTACATCATCCTTGATGTCAAACACCGATAGATATGGGATCATCCATCGCCCATCATATGGGTCAAGATGCGTATACGCTAGTCTACTCTGGTGTATCGATGCCCTGTCTCGATATACCCTCGATTTGGAACAGTTATAAGATGTACTCATCGACTACCATGGCCCCACTAGTATGATCTCATCATAGTCCCAGTAGTCGAGTACAGATCCTAAGGGCTTTATCAACATGTGAGAGAAAGACAGTAAACCAATACAAGTCAACATGTTAAGATAAAGTGAAACCAAATAGCATACTATCATGACGAGCAAGAAAGTCCTCTCTATATATATCTAAGCATCCATCATAATATACATCAAATGTACAATAATGGCCTCTTGGGCATATACATAACTAACAATCTCCCACTTGCACTAAGGCCAGCTGCTGAAGTATCTCATACCTAGCATCCCGAATAATCTCTCAAACTGTATCTGGGGAATGGCCTTTGTGAGTGGATCCGCAGTGTTGTCCTTCGTATCTACTCTCCTGACCTCGATCTTCCGGCGATCAACTATCTCCCTGATCAGGTGATACCGCCTCAGAATATGTCTGGACTTCTGATGGGATCTGGGTTCCTTGGCCAAAGCCACAGCTTCATTGTTATCGCAATACAGAGGTATTGGATGTTCAATGGATGGAACCACTCCAAGTTCACTAATGAACTTCTTCATCCAGACAGCCTCTTTGGCAGCATCGTTGGCAGCGTCGTATTCAGCCTCCATCGTCGAGTCTGCAACGGTATACTGTTTGGAACTCTTCCAACATAACGCCCCTCCATTGAGGGTAAAGACAAAACCCGAATGCGACTTAGAGTCGTCCTTATCACTCTGGAAGCTAGAATCGGTAAAGGACTCCACCCGGAGTTCTCCGTTACCATACACCAAGAACATGTCTCTAGTCCTTCGCAAGTACTTGAGAATGTTCTTCACAGCTGTCTAGTGACTCTCTCCAGGATCTGCTTGATACCGACTCACTACACTTAGTGAGTATGCAACATCGGGTCTGGTACATAGCATCGCATACATGATAGACCCTACTGCCGAAGCATAGGGTATCCCTTCCATGCGAGCTCTCTCCAAATCAGTCTTGGGAGACATCTCTTTGGAGAGAGTGAGTCCAGAGATCGTGGGTTGGTTCCCACGCTTGGATTCTTCCATACTAAACCTCTTTAGTATGGTGTCAATGTACCTGGATTGGGACAATCCTAGTATCCGTTTGGATCTATCTCTATAGATCCTAATCCCCAATATGCATGAGGCATCACCTAGATCTTTCATTGAGAATCTTTGTGATAAGAAGAGCTTGACTGATTGCAGCATAGGAATATCATTTCCTATCAAGAGTATGTCATCCACGTACAATACGAGGAAGACAACCTTACTCTCTGCTACCTTCTTATAGATACAAGGTTCATCTATGTTTTTGATGAAGTCAAACTCTTTGACTACTACATCAAAACAGATGTTCCAACTCCGCGATGCTTGCTTTAACCCATAAATGGATTTAAGCAGTTTGTACACCTTTCCGCTGCTCCCACTATCTACGAAGCCCTCTGGCTGAGTCATGTACACGCACTCTTCTAAATCACCATTTAGAAAGGCGGTCTTAACATCCATTTGCCAGATTTCGTAGTCATGGTATGCAGCAATGGCAAGTAAGATCCGGATTGACTTAAGCATAGCCACTGGAGAAAAGGTTTCGTCATAATCCACACCTGGTCGTTGACGAAATCCCTTTGCTACAAGTCTAGCTTTGAAAGTCTCAACTTTTCCATCTACACCAAATTTCTTTTTAAAAATCCACTTGATCCCAATTGGTTTTACCCCTTCAGGAGCATTTTCCAAAATCCATACTTTATTGGTGTACATGGATTCCATCTCAGATCGCATTGCATCCAGCCATTTCACAGAGTCACCACTCGTGATGGCCTGCTCGAAACTAGTCGGGTCATCATCTTCCGTGATGCAATCCTTGCTTCCACCATCAATGAGAAAACCGTAGTATCTCTCAGGCGGATGAGAAACCCTGCTAGATCGACGGAGAGGCTGGGGTTCATCGGGTACTACTGAATCCTCTGGTTCCACTAAATCTTCAGTTGTAGTTTGTGTTGCTGGAACCTCTTCCAGCTCTACCTCATCGCCACTAATTTCTTTTGTAAGAAATTCCTTTTCTAAAAAGGTGGCATGTTGAGCAACAAACACCTTTTGTTGTTCACTGTGGTAGAATAGATATCCATACGAATTCCTTGGATATCCTACAAACTTACAAAGAACTGATCGTGCCTCGAGTTTGTCCGGATTTTGCTTTTTAACATAAGCCGGACAACCCCATATCTTAACTCTTTTAAGAGATAGTCTCTTTCCATTCCATATCTCATATGGGGTGGTAGGCACAGATTTAGTTGGAACTCTATTCAATAGGTATATGGCTGTCTCCAGCGCATACCCACAGAAGGAAATAGATAACTCAGCTATACTCATTATAGAGCGCACCATATCTAATAGGGTGCGATTCCTCCGCTCCGATACACCGTTGTGCTGTGGTGTATAAGGAGGAGTAAGCTGAGAGAGAATCCCATTCTCTTTTAGATAATCTAGGAACTCATTGCTTAAGTATTCACCTCCTCGATCAGATCGAAGAATCTTAATACTTTTGCCCGTTTGATTCTCTACTTCGTGCTTATATTCCTTGAATTTCTCAAAAGCTTCAGACTTGTGTTTCATCAGGAACACATATCCGAATCTTGAGAGATCGTCAGTGAATGTAATGAAGTAGGAAGAACTGTTCCTGGCATGCGTAGACATGGGACCACATACATCACTATGTACCAGTCCTAAGAGTTCGGTAACTCTTTCTCCGTGTCCACTAAACGGAGCTTTGGTCATTTTTCCTTTGAGACATGAATGGCAAGTATCATAAGATGATAATTCGAACGGATTCAAATAACCATCTTTATGTAACTTAGCTAGTCGTGTCGCATTGATATGACCAAGTCTACAATGCCACAAGAAGGATTCGTTCATTTCTGAACTTTTCCTCTTGTGTGTGTTTTGTATGTTGAGGACTGTATTCTGATTTAGAATGAATATGCCATTATGTAACGAGCCTGATGCAATCAACTTTTGATCTAGGAATATGTTCATAACATTATCCTTTACTACAAAATTATATCCTTCTTTACTTAATAAAGAAACTGATATAATGTTGCACATCATGTTCGGTATATAATAGCACTCATTTAGAATCAGTGTATTACGACTTGGCAATACAAGGTGATATTTGCCAACTGCTTTGGCTGCAATATTTGCACCGTTCCCTACTTGAACGGAATGATCACCTTTTCCCAGTTCTCTACCTTTACGTAGGCCATGTAACTGTTTACATATGTGGGATCCTGATCCGGTATCTAATACCCAGGACGTAGGGTGAATTGAGAAACAGTTTTCAATAACTAACACACCTGAAGAAGATGCATCAACATGCATGTTCTTTTGGGCGGATTGAGAATCTAGATATTCTTCTATTCCCTGTTCAGTCTTATAACTCTTATAAGAAAGAACGGGTCCAACGTTCCCCTGCTCAGTATAATAAGCGGGTTCAGTCAATACATCCATATTATTATCTTGATTATGGCCTGACATGGTCGCTACCTGGAGAGAGAGAGAAGAAAACAATTTAGCGTATGCTCTTGCAAGATTAGATTGGTTATTATCTTATCTAATCAGGATGTCTCCCACTGTTTTTATCAAATCTACCTTCAAACCCTAAAAGGTAAGATTAGCCGGGATTAATTACACCCTACAATTTCGTCAATCTTTCAGCCAGATCAGTGTCGGTACTTTGAGGGAGGTTCCCCGTGCTTTCGCACGGACCTAATTAAAGTAAACCTCGTTTTCCCAGAGAAGTAACCCCGTTAACACTTTTCTAGACACCTACTTGATCGACTAATTGTCATGTGTAAAACTCTCCCAGGAGTAACTCTTACTCGCAGTGGGTATCGGGATCCAACTATCTCATAGGATGTATGCAATCTCATTGCAAATTTCAACATTTGAAATTCCCGATAATGCTTTTACCCCTAGCAACTTATGACCTTGGCTAAGGTCAACAAATCATAAGCGCTAGTCAAGTTCAACCCGTCATTTCCTGATTGAATTAAACCCACCCGTACGACCCTTGGCTAAGGTCAACAAAGTCGCACGACTACCCTAACTCAATCACATCTCATGTTTTAGCAGATAAATACTAATTAGCTACCGTACACCACGTCTTGGCTAAGGTCAACAAACGCAGCACGAATACTAACTAGTCTCTATCTGAAATGACGGAGGGCTACGCAGGTTTTTCAGAAAACCCTGAGCGTAATGAACTTGATATCGTCGTAGAATCAAGTGTTTTTGAAAAGGAGTGTTTTTAAGGCTTTTCTTAGTTTCGCTAAAGGGGTCACTCCCGGTGAAGGGATCGTCGGCCCTTTCCTCATCGAATAAGGTGCAGGATATATCATATATACCGCTGTGCAAAGCAAAACACTAAAAGCATTCAAAAGACAAACCGCGTTTTGTAGTATCTGCCAGTTTCGCTAAAGAGGTCACTCCCGGTGAAGGGATCTCGGCTCTTTCCCCATCGAATAAGGTGCAGGATATATCATATATATCACTGTGCAAAGAAAAACTGTAGCTACCCTTTTTATAAAGTTTTGATTCTACAACATCTTTTAGGTTTCTTTTCTTTTTATTAATCTCATTAATAAAATCCCATCAGCTTATGCTTCCTAAGCATCACAGATAAATACGACGTACACTTATGCCATCCGCATTCGCCTCGATGTCCCCTCGTGCACCGTTAGGTTAGGTAACTAACGACAGAGCAGGGCAGGGCTAGTGCGGGTGTAAAACATAAGTAACGTCTATATAATATATCATATATACTATATACTGTATCCATCAGAACATATCAAATGATCACATCACAGATATCGCAGCAGAAACATAGATATAATGTGAGATATACTAGGACGTCCGTATTTAGTATTTAGCCAACAATAGAAAATATGGATTCCACAGTCGCGATGAATAGCCAAGCCCACACCCTGGACCCCTACGAGAGCGGCAAGCGACCCTACCAATTCTGGAGTTTAGGAGACCCGGTCTCGACTCCTTGAGATGGCCTCCCACTGAACTCCATAACCTGGTCACCTGTGCTCCCCTCCTTGGGTCCATCCTAATGCGGAAAAGTAAATAATATACAACACTGGTGGCATCAACCTCAACCTGGAAGTGCCCAAAATAAAAGAATATTACATTACAATTGAATTTACATGAATGAAAATATAAAACTCTCATCTCACATAAAACCCCCGGCTATTCAATCGCAACAATCTGCACATCATATCTCAGCAACACATAATATCTCATATCATCAACGTAAGTAAGTATGCATACACCGATCGTCGTCGATGTATAGCAACGAAGACCGGCAATACAACTACATACTGCACTTACGGTCACAGAAAAGAAAGTGTAAAACTACAATATTTGGAATCCACAATCACTTTAGACATCGTAAATCCGAAATATCACATACTTCGCATTTCATGCCTAACTCTATGAATTCCACATACTGTATCACATTCCAGATAAATAGACAGTATTAAACTTTTCGAACAGATAATCAAATACCCAAAATTTCCCAAAGTGCTCAACACTTGAGCGGAGTTCAAATAATCCCAGAATATGTCATAGTACCAGTGATCCAGCCGTAGAAGGGTCAAGCCAACGCCTCACATGTGGCACGCCGTACTGCCCCAAATCCGAAGGTTCAAAAGGCAGTTCAAGACGGTCACATAATCGAGTTAAGGTTTGTTGTCTTCTAGAGGTTCCACCGCTTAACTTGTACAATTTTTCCGAAAGATTTAAACCCAATAAAAATTCAACACTTGAAAATTTGCCGTACCGGGAAACAGTGAGTTAATGATATCCGTTCAAATAGTTTAACAGTTTCTAAATATCCGGAAATAAAAACGAATTTCAATATTCCGATCGAATCTACGATTACAAAAGAAATCCCAGAATACTCAACACTTGAGTCAGAATAAAAATACCCATAAAATAGAAAATACAGATACAAGAATTACTGTGCACAAAACCGTGCCTAATACAATTATACTGCCGCGGAACCGCCGCCAATGGTGGGTCTTTGCCGCGGTTCCGCGTCCAAGTGGTCGAATTGGAGGCACGAATTTCACCATAATTCTTATATTTTCTTGCTGTATGTTTCAGGTATTTTTAATTCAGAAAAACCCCAGATTTTGAAAAATTTCCAGAGAGGGGGTAAATTTCGTCGGTTCGGGTTCGATCGGAGTTTTAACTTCGTAAACACGTCGCCTAATGCTCTAGCTAGGCTCTGATACCATTGTAGGGTTCCTAGGCACTCTTATGAAGGTTCATAAGGCATCAAACTTGCCCGGATAAAATTTTGGACGTGCCGAACAACCCAAAGACGGGATCTTTGCTAGATTATTAGGGTTTAGCATGCAAGATGATATCTTTAAAGCTAAGTGTGAGGGATTACAACCTTTGTAGTCCGCTCCTTCGCTTCACAAGCTCCGAGTAGTAGTCCCTTCGCCGCGATCCACGATCTCCCGGACTCAAGAGAGGCTCCACGACTCGAACGATCCATGCTAGCTTGAAGTGTTCCGAATCTCCGATGATCTACGTCGAAGTTGCAAAAACCCAAGCTTTCTCACTCTAAAGAGAGGAACATCCTAAGCTCATGGGCTAGATGAGATGAGGATGAGGGAGTAGTATTATTGCTTTCTTTTTATTCACTTTCTCACTTGAAATCATCACTAAAGAATTAACTAGTAAGCATTTTCTTTTAGAACTCAAGAGAGAAGAAGATGATAATGGAAAAGATAATCCTTTTGTGATGAATAGAAAAGTAATCTATATGATTGATATATCAACCATGGTCAAGGATGATAGGCTAAGAAGTTGTAGAGAATAAACTAGGGTTAGGGTTTGGTTAGGTTAAAGATAAAGATCAATTATAATATCTTAACCAAGACAAAATAGAATCCTTCTAGAATGAACTTGAAAGAGCTAACCCTAATCAAACCCTTATCCCTCATTATCATCCTTAAACATGTTTAATAATAAATCATATCATGTTACAATAATATATATCACATATATATTATATATTTGCAACAAAAGAAAATAATACATTTAACATATATCGTATATATATCAATGTATTAATCCAGTGAGAAAATGAAATAATAAAGTGAGACAATATTAGATAATGTGATACAATATATCATATATACTATTATACATTAAATCATTGAATCAACACTTGATCCAACGATCCGGCTATATCGAATATAACCGGCTAATATATCATGTACCGATTCATCGAATCAACACTTGATCCGATGTCCCGATTCATATCAAAATATCGCGAGAATGTAATGCGGTATCTCATATCGCATTATCCTCGGTCCTGCACATATCACATATGTGCCTCTACTCCGTTTCTCCTGAGCCAAGAAACCTCTGTGTAGGACTCTAAAGAATCGTCAATACGCCGGTAGCAGGTGATGATCATATCAAACACCCACAAGCTGCAAGCGGTAAGCTAAACGTAACAGCCACCCAGGTATTGAGCGATCAGAAGATCAACAAGCTAGCGTGTGCGTTCTCCTGTGAATCCAATCAGTAACACTCCCGTACAGTCCGGTCTGTTCGTATGATATGTCGCATATCAAGTCTAGGTGTGGTAAACGTCAGACCCCAGTAACCGATAAGTCGTGTAGATGTGAGGCTCATAACAGGTCGACAAACTACTCGTAACACTTACCAGTAAATCTCTATATCAGCCCTGGCCAGGGACTTCCAGTTATAGCCAATCGAACACAGCACAACATCAACTCCCTATACCGGGAGAGACGAATCCCCTCCTATCGCTCATTGCCTCCATGTGATTGAGGACTGTACCCAAAAGACACCGTTTTGCACGCCCTCGTGGACGTGGTAAGGTGGAAATCAAAGCACAGTGGGAATCACACAAGACTCTATGACGATATCGGGTCTACAGACTACCCTGTACCAGTGTCACCGGAGAACTGCCATCTGACGTGTGGTATATCACCAACTGGGAGTTCTCGGCGAGTCCGTCCAGTGTACCCAGTCTCCACTGAGCATCCGTAAATCATCCTTGATGTCAAACACCGATGGATATGGGATCATCCATCGCCCATCATATGGGTCAAGATGCGTATACGCTAGTCTACTCTGGTGTATCGATGCCCTGTCTCGATATACCCTCGACTAGGAACAGTTATAGGATGTACTCATCAACTACTATGGCCCCACTAGTATGATCTCATCATAGTCCCAGTAGTCGAGTACAGATCCTAAGTGCTTTATCAACATGTGAGAGAAAGACAGTAAACCAATACAAGTCAACATGTTAAGATAAAGTGAAACCAAATAGCATACTATCATGACGAGCAAGAAAGTCCTCTCTGTATATATCTAAGCATCCATCATAATATACATCAAATGTACAACAATGGCCTCTAGGGCATATACATAACTAACATTAGGTAAGGAGCATTGAACAGCGGTGTGATTCTTCTTAACCATAAGTACAGTTTTCAACCTACGACACACAGTGAATGAGTTATTAGACTTAGAGGACTTATACAGAGTATTGTATATTGTCCAGTGTCCATTAGGACAGAGGGGTTGGTCCTCGTACTATATTCTATTTACTTATGACTTCTCTAGTTCTTAGACATGTGTTTCGTAGAAATGCAAGGTCTAAGTTTTGAGAAGTTATAGGTATAAGAATAAAGTAGAGAACCAGATGTTGCAAGTATCAGGATTCTTCAAGGTGATCGAAGATGTAGATACTTGTGTATGGTATTCAGTTGATAGTAATGGTTAAGAGAACTTGCTTCTCTTTCAGGTTACTCATAATTGGAAGTATTCCTAAGTTGAGTAACGCTGATCGGCCTCTCTCCATTTACTTGATATGCACTGGAGACAGCTGCATGATTTGAATCTGGTTCCAATTAAATCAGTGCCTCTGTTTCTATATTGGATATAAAACAGTTCATATCTTGACATTGTTAAGGTACGGGGAGTTGTCCGGCTTATGCTTAAAACCAGACACTGGACAACTCAAGGCACGTTTCTGTAATGGCTGTTTGTGGGTTGACCCAGGCTATGACAAGGGTTGACTTTCTACCATCTGGAAGATCAATAGTGATATTGTTCTTAACTCGCCACAGTTTTAAATAAAAATGGATTTTTCAGAATACAGTAGTAGGAGTATGGTAGAAATGGAAGTGATTCCAGAACCGCAAACGATTACTGAAGATTTGATAAGAACCTAAAGATTCAATCTAGTTTGACATTCCAATGGCCACTCCGCAGATATGGTGGGTATCCTCAGGCACCCAAGAGGTACTTCGGTATGCTCAAGGACGGTGATAGGGAGGTTCTTGTTTACCCTGACTTGCCATTGCAGTTGATTCCAGACTGTGAGACCCGGCAGGAGGATGAGTATAGTGTCGTTCTAAACTTACTTTAGAAGTGTACGTGTATATAACTCTGCCAGAGGGTTGTTGTAGTCAGTGGGAGCAGCGGAAGCATTAGTGGACTAGTAGCTTACGTCTATTTATAGACTAAAGCAGATATAGCGGAGATAGATCATCTATTTCTGATGTGACAGTCATAGGTTTGACTTCATCAGAATAGGGGATGGATCTGTTAAGAAGGTAGTAGGGTGTGATGTCCTGGTATTTGATGACATACACAGAGTAGGAAGTGATATTCCTATACTACGATCGGTTATACTTTGGTTGTCACACAGTAGTTTCTCCACATAGGAATTGGATCTTATATCGTACATTCTAGTTACTAGATCTATGGTTTTAGATCTAGATTTGGGTGGCTTCCCAATCAGGGTACTTAGACAGCATTCTAAGAGTATTTAGAATGGACGACTCCTGGCATGTTGGTGTTCCTGCAGGTAATGGAGTCACCCTCTCTAAAGGTGTCTCACGGACTAAAGGGGAGAGGGATGTGCATGATTGGCAGATCACTTGCTTAGGCAATTGAGTCAATCATGAGATGTCAAGTACCACACCAGATGTTGTTCTTGCAGTAGGTGCAATAAGTTGATATTCATCCAATCATGGAGAAACAATCGGAAGCAGTTTTAGAACATCAGTTGATGTTCTAGGGAATTGATAACGGCAGCCTCCTTTAGGAGACAGTTATCATTCCAGGCTTCCAAGGTGACCTGGATGACAGAGTGACTGTCAGAGTTATAGTTTTCCCTCTGACGAGGGGCAGTATTATGGACAGGTAGTCCAGGTGGATACTGAGGGAAGGCATGGCGCCAGACACTGATTAAGTTCAGTTGACGATACAGTCTAAGAAGTTTGGATTTGGAGTTCATTTTTGAGCTAGGTCCCATCAGATATCCAAACATATTCTAAGACAGGTATTGCTCATTTCGGGAGATGGCTTTCTCCGCGAACTTGAGATAAAGAGAGACATAGAAAGAAACACCACAGCGGATCCACTCACTGAGGCTATTCCTCGAACGCAATAGTTTCGCAAACGAGCTTTGTAAGACTGACTAGTAGAAGAGTTGGGTGATCGGTATCACACGGGCTGTGAGTATGCGACATTGCAATAATTAACCTTGAGTGCAAGTGGGAGATTGTTGCAGATAGTGCCCTCAGAGTCAATTATTGGATCACAGGCACGTGATTGCAATGATTGAGGGAGGACCTATCCCGGTAGGACAGTCTTACTCAAGATGATAATATGCTATCTGGTTTACCTTTATCATCGTGTACTGCTTTAGGTGACCTTACAGGTCACTATTGCACGTTGATAAAGCCCCTAGGATTCTTGCTTGACCACCAGCAGTATGAGGGCGATCATATACGTGGGAGCTGGTAGTCTATAAGCACATCCTTAAAAGGTCCCTAGTCGTGGGAGTTTCGAGACAGGGCATCGATTCTCCAGAGTAGACTAGTGTATACAGTCGAGACCCCGATGAGGGGCGGTGGCCGGTCTCATAATCCACTGGTATCAGTTGGTTCACCTAAGATGTATACAGGTGCTCATTGGGTTATGAGTATACCGGACAGGACTCGCCGGGAACCTGCTAGTTGGGATTATACCAGACGTCAGATGGAAGTTCCCTGGTGACATGTGTACAGGTTAGTTCATCGACCTGAGATCGTCATTTGTCTCGTGTGAGTTCCCACTGTGCTTTGATTACTACCCTACAACAGCTCAAAGGAGTCGTGCAAACAGGTTTTAGTTGGGTACAGTCCCGAGCCATATGGAGGCAGTGAGCGGATCTGCAGGGGTTCGTCTCTCCCGGTATTAGGGGTGAGGTCGCGCTGTGTCTAGGAGAGCCATTACACAAAGCCCTCGGCCGAGGCAGGAGATTTACTGGTAGGTATTCCAGTAGTATCTCAGGGTGTTCTGGGCTTCACTCCGACACGACTTGTACCGCTTTTGGGGGTCTGACTTTTACCAACCCCCTAGGCTCGCCATGCGATACTCATAGACGAACGGACCGGACTGTACGGATATTGTCACTGACAGGCTCAGTAGGGTGTCAGGATGAGTTCGCTCATCGACGTCCCTTTTGGTCAATAGCTGGTAGCCCGTCACATATGGCTAATACCTCTGACGTGCTAGTGGTTAAATCCACAGCCATAGTATTGACGAGTCTTTAGAGTCCACTACACACAGTTACTCAGGTTTCGGGCGAAACGCTACAGATGCCGTATGGAGATATGGCAGGGTTCGATCAGATACGTGTGGGATCGCACGGATTGTGATCGGACGGTTTTTACTAGCCGGCTTTGGTTTAAGCCGGATCCTAGTATTAGACAGTGTAGATTTTGTCTCTTTGCTTTTTTATTCAGTGGGAATAGAAATGCGGGCATGTATATGCAGTAGCGGGGTTTTCCTGTAATTTATTACAGGATCAGTTTTCTGAAGTTGCCAGTTTGCAATCTGTTCCGGCCGGTTTTCCTTTATTCCTTTGCGGCCGGACTTTCTGTTGGAGGGGGTTATTTGCATGTTTGCAAATAACTCTTTGTGGAGGTGTTATTTGTGAATTGGGAGATTATGAAAGCATCTTTTGAAACCATTCTTTTCTATCATCATTTCTTGCTTTATTGTGATTAGAATTTGATTTGATATGGTTATCATTTCCTTTGGTTGTGGTCACCTCTTTGAGTTTCCTACACTCACATCCCTTGTTGGATTATTGTTTTTCTCTCCTCCATTCCTAGAAAGGGGGCCGGCCACTCTTGAGAGAGAATGAGAGAGATTTTCATTTTTGTGGTGGCACATATTTCTTCATCTCATTCTTCTTGTTTTTGGAAAAAAATGAAAGCAACATTTTTCCTTAACCTCATTCCTCTATCACCAATGGAAACTTCACTACCCCAAATGAGACAACCATTCTACACTAGCCTACAGCACTTCTTGGACGCGTCGGCTAGCCAACTTCGCGCCCGAGTTGCCTCGGTTCAGAGGTGGGAGCCCGTAAAAGATATCGGCTACGTGGTGCCCTTTCCGGCGAGGAGATGAAGACCGGAGATTCCGCGGGAGATCGGGACGATGACGAGAAGACCGGAGGACACGGATCACTCGGTATATCTCTCACCCTTTCTCTTCATAGCTAGGATTAGGTTAATGGTTATGATCCGGGTATGTTGTCCGCGGTAGCGCCGGTTAAAGTTAAGAAAAAATTTTGATTCCGCATTTTGGCCTCGAGTAGAGGGCCGGGGCGTTGCCGTGGCGCAACATCGTGGGGGCAAATAATTGCCCTTATGGTGCTAACCGTAGGGTGTAAATATGAGCAAAAGTAGGGGATAAATATCAGAAAAACTGTTATCTAGCCCCAACGGTTACAGCCATAGGTTCATATAAAATAATTTAAAAAAGGTTCTCCCATTTTCTTTCCATCCTGTACAGGATAATATATATATAGCACACTTGAATACAGAAATATTTATCCAAAACATCCTACACATATTATATATATAACGAAATAACCAAAGAAAATGCAAAATCAAAACATACAACAACAATATTCAAGATATACAATAAGGTATCTAATATAGTACAAACAATGCACAAAAATGCCAAAAAAAAATATAAATACACCTCTACTAGCTCGGTCCAGATGCTCCATCTAGAAATATTTGGAAAATCCGGCACGGATGGTTTTCGTCGTAGTTTCGGGCCGACAAAAGCTGAAAAACTGAATCGTCCAGGATAGGCGTGGGTTGCGGAGCGGAATCAATAGGATGCGGAGCGGAACCGAAAGGCTAGCGTGCACATCCCTAGCCGAAGTTGTGGGTGCGGAGCCGGAACCGCAGCTGACGTAGAGGTTTGCGGAGCCGGAGCCACAGCAAAGGCCTACCGAATCTGTAAAATTTAAAAGTTCGTATAATTTAGGATTTGGGGTTAGGATTTGGATTTGTTTATATTTGTGACCGTGTGTGTTAGTGTATGCGTGTTTGTAACTGTGTATATGTGTGTCCACACGTGTGTGTGCCCGCGTGCGCGCGTGTATGTGCGCACGCACACGTGTGTGTCACATCCTGGAAACAGTACACGGCCAGCACTTAAATCATGAGTTCCGCTTTTAAGTAAATAATGGAGGTGAAGTTTTGGAAAATCGTTATTAATGAAAACGAGTTCCGCTTTTTCTGGTAGAAGTAAAATTTGTTTGAAAATGCAAGTGGTCTTAAACTAAGATTCGAAAAAAAATTCGTCATTTAAAATTTTGGTAGTATCTCCATTCTAAATTTTGATAAAATCTAGTAAATATACATAAATATAATCCGCATCACCAATCGGGAGCTATCTCATCTTCTAAACGGCGGAATTACAACCACCAATATATACGACGCCCAAGACCAAAATCAACACAAGAAAAGTAAAGGAAATACAAAAAAAAAAGTAATATCCAAATCAACGCATAAAAGAATAACATATAAATCTGGTTTCTAAGTCCAAAATAATATATAGGTTTGGTTTCTTGGTCCATAAAATATAGAAGTCTGGTTGACGGAATTTTTAACTAGATTACAAATGAATATAAATATACAAGTGGCGGTTACCATCTGTAGTGTAACCCACCTACCAAGCAATCACCCAAAAGAAGAAACTGTAAGTCTACGCTAGCGCCCCGGCAGTCTACAGACGCCAAATTGCGGAACAAAAACTTTTAACTGGCGCTATCGTATACTTTAATCCGAATCTGCCATTATTGCTAAACTAACAAACTGTAAAGAGTGTAGAATGGTTATACCGAACGATCCGAGTCCTTCGTTCTTCAACCATCATCCCACGCTCCGTTGCGGCTGCTCCGATCTCGTCGATCTCCGATCTCCTCGTCGAGGTGGCACCACATGATCGGTTCTTTAAACGGGCTCCCGCCACTTACTCGAGGCAACTCGATCGTCAAGTTTGCTAAAAGAGACGACCAAGAATGATGTAGAGAATGAGTAGATGACTTTGTCTCACTTCGTCCAAATCCGTGGACGATCGGTTAATGAAGTTGCCGTGGAAATCGGGTGATGGAATGAAATGGACTGTGAAATTCCATACACCGATAAAACCTATCATAATCTTTTCTCTCTAAAATGAAACATCAAGTGAGAGTGAGAATGAGGAGAGAGAGAGGGCAAGCCATATATAGCAAGAGGGAGGTGACCGTAGGAGAAGGGGGTGACCTTAAGCAAAAGCTTCTCACTTCTAAATATCTTTAAGAAAACAAGAAGCTTTAATGATAAAGGATGAATCACTTAAACACCTCATCAAGCATTAATGAACCATTAAATGCAACCAATGAAAACTTAACACCAATTAATCCTAGTCACCTCATCTAGAACCTTCTAGAAGAATCCACACTCATCTCAAGAAAAGACAAATCCGTCTTTAACAGAATGTTAAAAGACGGCTGATAGAAAACTGGAAACTGGCAACTTCCAAAAGTGATCCTGAAACAACTTTCAGGATAACCCCGAAACTTTATAAATATACCCGCATTTGTATTACGACCGAATACAAATGCAACTGAGACAAAGATATTATACCTACTCAATATAATACTTGGATCCGGCTTAAACCAAAGCCGACCAGTATCAACTGTCCGAAAATCGACACGTGCGTAAACGCACGTGCATTTTCCGAACCCTGCCATAAAACCATACGGCCTCTACAACGTTTCGCCCGAACTTGGGAAACTGTCTGTGGGGGACTCTAATGACTCGTCAGCACCCTGGCAGTGGGTTTAACCACAAACCGTCAGCGGCACTAGCAATGCGTAACGGCTGCCCATGGACTGATCTCAAGGGATGCCGATGAGCGCACTCATCTGGAAAACCCTACTGAGCCTAACAGTGACAATGTATATACAGTCCGGTCCGTTCGTCAATGAGTATCGCATATCTGCCTAGGGGGCTAGTAACGTCAGACCCCCAATAGCAGTATAAGTCATGTCGGAGTGAAGCCCAATACACCCTGAGATACTACTGGAGTACCTACCAGTAAATCTCCTACCATGGCCATGGATTTGTGTAATGGCTCTCCTAGACACAGCACGACCTCGCCCCCAATACCGGGAGAGACGAATCCCCTGCCGATCCGCTCACGTGCCTCCATATGGCACGGGACTGTACCCAAAAGCTACCTGTTTGCACGACTCCTTTGAGCCGTGGTAAGGTAGAAATCAAAGCACAGTGGGAACTCACACGAGACAAATGACGACCTCAGGTCGATGAACTAACCTGTACACATGTCACCAGGGAACTGCTATCCGACGATAGGTATAGTACTAACTAGCAGATTCCCGGCGAGTCTTGTCCGGTGTACTCATAACCCAATGAGCACCTGTATACATCTTAGGTGATCCAACTGACACCAGTGGCTTGTGAGACCGGCCACCGCCCCTCGTCGGGGTCTCGACTGTACACACTAGTCTACTCCGGAGTATCGATGCCCTGTCTCGAAACTCCCACGACTAGGGACCACAATTAAGGATATGCATATAAACTACCCAACTCTCACGTATATGATCGCCATCATACTGTTGGTAGTAAAGCAAGATCCTAAGGGCTCTATCAAAGTGTAACATGCAATCAGTCACCTGAACATGTACACGACTGATAAAGGCAAACCAGATAGCATACTATCATCTCGAGTAAGACTGTGCTACCGGGATAGGTCCTCCGCAATCATTGCAATCACGTACCTGCGATCCAATAATTGACTATGAGGGCACTATCACCAACAATCTCCCACTTGCACTTAAGGCTAATATTGCGATGTCGACTACTCACAGCCCGTGTGAAACCGAACATCCAACTCCTCTACTAATCAGTTTCACAAAGCCCGTTTGTAAAACTATTGTGTTCGAGAAATAGCCTCGGTGAGTGGATCCGCCTAGAAGTTTCTTTCTGTATCTCTCTTAATCTCAAGTTCGCGGAGAAAGCCATCTCCCGAATTGAGTAGTACCTGTCTTAGAATGTCTGGATATCTGATGGGACCTTAGTTCATAAATGAACTCCATATCCAAACTTCTTAGACTGTATGGATCACTGAACCTAATCAGTATCCGGCACCATGCCACCCACAGTATCCTCTGGAACCACCTGTCCACAATACTGTCCCTCGTCAGAGGGAAAACTAAAACTCTGACAATCACTCTGTCATCCATGTCACCTTTGAAGCCTGGAATGATAACTGTCTCCCGAAAGAGGCTGCCGTTATCAAATCCATAGAACATGTACTAATGTTCTAAAACTGCTTCCTTATGTTTCTACAGGATTGGATTAATACAAACTTATTGCATCTAGTGCAAAAACAACATTTGGTGCGGTACTTGACATCTCATGATTGACTCAATTGCCTAAGCAAGTGATCTGCCAATCATGCAGATCCCTCTCCTCTTTAGTCTGTAAGACACCTTTAGAGAGGGTGACTCCATCACCTGCAGGTACACCACCATGCTAGGAGTCAACTATTCCAAAAACCATTAGAATATCTGTCAAAGTACCCACATTAGGAAACTACCCAAATCCAGATCTAAAACCATAGATCTAGAAACCAGAATGTCAAATATTATATCCATATCCAGTCTGGAGAAACAACTGTGTGACGACCACAGTCCAACCGATCGTAGTATAGGAATTTTACTTCCTACTCTGTGTATGTCATCCAGATACCATGACATCACACCCTACTGCCTTCTTAACTGATCCATCCCCTATTCTGATTGAAGTCAAACCCATGACTGTCACATCAAAATTAGATGATCTATCTCCGCTATAACTGCTCTAGTCTATAAATAGACATAAGCTACTTGCCCACCATGCTTCCGCTGCTCCCACTGACTACGACAACCCTCCTACCGGGTCTCATATCCTGGAACAACAGTAGTGTCAAGTCTGGGTAGATAAGAAGCTCCCTGTCAACGTCCTTGAGCCTACCGAAGTACCTCTCGGGTGTCTGAGGTTACCTACCATACCTGCGGAGTGGCTATTGGAATGTCAAACCTGATTGAATGTATAGGTCCTATTAAATTTTCCGTAATCGTTCGCGGTTCTGGAATCACTTCCAGTTCTACCATACTTCCACTACTGTTTTCTGAAAAAGATCTGTTTTACTAAAACTGTGGCGAGTCAAGAACAATATCACTATTGATCTTCCAAATGGTAGAATATCAACCCTCGTCATAGCCAGGGTCAACCCACAAACAGCCATTACAGAAACGTGCCCTGAGTTATCCAGTGTCTGGTTTTAATCATAAGCTGGACAACTCCACGTACCTCAATATCTTTTAAGGTACGAATTATTCTATATCCAATATAGAAACTTTGGCACTTATTTAATTGGGACCATATTCAATCCATGCATCTGTCTCCAGTGCATATCAACTTAATGGAAAGAGGCTAATCAGCATTACTCAACTTAGGAATCCATCCAATTATGAGTAACCTGAAAGAGAAACACGTTTCTCAAAACCATCACTATCATCTGAATACCAATCACAAGAATCTACATCTTCGATCTCTTTGAAGAATCCCGATACTTGTGATACCTGGTTCTCTACTTTATTCTTATACCCACAACTTCTCAAAACTTAGACCATGTATTTCTACGAAACACTTGTCTAAAAACTAGAGAAGTTATAAGTAAACAGAACAAAGCACGAGGACCTACCCCTTTGTCCTGATGGACACTTGGACAACATACAATACTCTGTTTAAGTCCGCTGAGTTAAATAACTCAAAACCTGTGCGTCGTAGGTAGAAAACTTTACCCTGGCGATTTCCTCAAATATCACCAATTACAACGAATTCCGATATAATGAGGATGATCACCTAATTCCCAATATCTTACTCCCACTCATCATCTGTAAAACCATACAGATATGAGAATGAAACCTGGTAAATACATACCCTTGGAGTAAGTGTTTAATCGGGAAAACAGTTTTTCCTTTAACAATGCACTGAAACATGAAAATGTTTCGTAGGGGTATCCTGGTATTCATAGCAATGCCTCTTCCATAATCCAATTCATGACTTCAACCGTATATTTTATTGCCGTCTCTCCAAATCCCTTTATTTGTCTTTAGTCGTTACCTTCTTTACACCATCGTTAGGCTAAATGGTTTTCTTCCTTCCCTACCGTTCGGCACCAGCCTATGGTTTGGAAGAAGACTATCCAGTAAGCATAATAGGTGTACCCTCCTAAACCAAGGAGTACTCGCAACTGAGAGATGGTGACGATAAAAGACAACTGAATAATACCTTATTCCTTTAAAGGTGAAATAGGAGTGGCGATGAAGTACGCGGTTTTGGTCGTGAATGATATCAGTCGCAATTTACTTTGCCCTCTTTCTAATCCCTTTATTTTGTCTTTACATATTACCTTCTGCACACCCTACTTAGGCTAATTGGTTTTCTTCATTCCCTACCTTTCGGCACCAGCCTATGGTTTGGAATAAGACTATCCAATAAGTGTAATAGGTGTACTCTCCTAAACCAAGGAGCTCTCGCAACCTGAGAGAAGGTGATAATAAAAGACAACTGAATAAACCAATTCTATTTCTCCTAAACCTGGATCCATCCCCGAAGAAGTCCCTTCGAGTTCGTATATAACCATACGATGGATCTATCCAATGGAAGTGGATATCCGTAGTATACGGGTGTTCTGAGAAATTCAAAGGGTAAAAGAAGGAGTGGCAATGACTTATGCAACTCAGACAATCCAAAAGCCAGTATTTTAAGAAGGTTCGGTCAACCTGGTTACTGAGTCAAAGTCTAGGGTCGGTCAAAGGTCGCTGCCAAAGAGAGAGAGAGAAAAGAAACACTCTGCGTGCACTCTAACCTAGATCAGAATGGTCATCATTTTATCTAATCCGGAAACCTCCCACTGTCCTGTCAAATTCTCCTCCAAACCTAAAGAAGAATCAATCGGGATCTCCCGAAGAGTAAACCAACTCATCAGTGGGAATCAGGATCCAACTCTCATCGCATGATAACGTGATGGAATGCATCTACGTTACTCATACTCCAGAAGGTATGCGCATACTCGGCAAGCTTCAGTTTCTTTAGAAACTCCTGATATAGTTTTTTCCCCATGCTCTTATGATCCTGACTAAGGGCCAGCAAATCATAAGTCACATGTCAAGTTCTGCCCATCATTATCTTGTTAATTTGAACCCACCCATACTCGCCCTTGACTAAGGGCCAACAAGGCTGTACGACTGTCCCAAACCAACTCATCTATCTATGCAACATGTGAACACCCCAGCAGCTACCAATCACTATGTCCTAGCTAAGGGCTAGACCAACATAGCTTGAATACTACTGACCATCCATATGAAATGACGGAGGGCTACGGCTGGTTTTTGGCGAAAAACCTTTAGCGTAGTGAACTTGATATCGCTGAAGGAACCTGATAGCTTTTTTTAAAATATAGTGGCGAAAACCTTTTGCTAAAGAGGTCACTCCCGGTAAAGGGATCTCGGCTCTTTCCTCGTGGAATGAGGTGCAGGATATTCCACTGAATACCGCTATACAAAGTACTTGTAATCGACTATAGTGAAGTTATTACTCTGACGCAAACTTCTGTCCAAGGGGTCAGTCCCGGTGAAGGGATATCGGCCCTTGCCCCGTCGAATGAGGTGCAGGATATTCCACTGAATACCGCTATGCATAAAAAAAGAAAACGTCTTTGCAATAACACTTTTTAAATTGTTCCAACAACTGTATACAGGTTTGTTTTAACTTTGCATTGATCAGAATCAACGCAGTCCCATCAATCAATCACACCAGAAAAGAACGAAAATAAAATGTACGTATATGCCATCCGCATTCGTCACTGGGTCCCGTCATCACCCGTTAGGTTACTTAACTAACGACAGAGCGGGGACTGGACTAGCGCGGGTGTAAAACATATACAACATCTAATAGTATATAAACCAATATACATAATCGCTCCAGGCGTGATAATATGCAACATTACAGAAAAGTAATAAGCATCACAGAACAATACAGATAACTGGGATCCCCGAGTTTCACAGAGCTGCTGCTGAAACTCGACGTTCCCCTGTCGTGTGGATAGCCTGTGCAATGAAACCTAGACCCCTACGGGTGCGGCAAGTTACCCGCCAAAACCTGAAGCGAGGTGGTCCCCACAGCATAGTGAATGGAACACCCGGCACTTCACGGAATCCGGTAAATTGAGCACCCCTCCTTGGGTCAACCTGTACCCCCTACGAGTGCGGCGAATAGTCTGCCAATTCTGAAGTGGGGCCCCTCTGCCTCTCAAAGCCATGAGATGCGGACCCGTTGCTTTCCCGAACCCGGCTATCCGTGCACTCCGTCTCGGGGCAAAACCTAGTACAGTAATGAATAATAGTACAATAGGTACATCGACCGCAACCTGGTCGTGCCCCAAAAGAATATTATACAACAGGCAGTGACGGCTGTCCACAAGTTGGACGCTCGCCCCGCAATATCAAATGTACAAATAAACACAAACTGTACTACCATTGCACACTGCTATCCACCACGACAAATCCGCAACATCACAGCACAACACAGAACATCAACGCGAATGTCACGTTCGCAAACCCGTCTAAAAGAACTATAGCAATTAAACGCGGTTTACCGATCAAATGACATTCCCGGTCGGAGATATAATGTAAGCACTGTAAACTAACGTGTTTAAATTTCGATCGACCAAAGACCAAATATCAAAAAGTGGGCCCCACTGCTTACTGGTGAACAGTAACAAAACCTGGGCCAAAAATATATATACCAAAAATCACAAAACCCAACACAAAACCCACTGAGAAAATTTGGGAGCACGTGCTCCCCACGTGGCCGCGGTTGCGCGGCCAAACCATGGGTTTGGCCGCCCTTCCGCGGCAGCTTGGAGGGATCGCAGTTCCAAATTTTGTCGTGGTTCTTAGAATTCCCTGCACGGATTTTTAAGACATCCAGAAATGAATTTTGAGACCGTTTAAAATTAACAGAACCGTCGGGCATGGATTTTGTGTTTTTCGATTTTCGGTCGGATCGATGTTTTAAACGCGTTAGCACAAGTTAGTGTAGCAAAATGGTGAGGCTCTGATACCACTGTAAGTCTACGCTAGCGCCCCGGCAGTCTACAGACGCCAAAATGCGGAACAAAAACTTTTAACTGGCGCTATCGTATACTTTAACCCGGATCTGCCATTATTGCTAAACTAACAAACTGTAAAGAGTGTAGAATGGTTATACCGAACGATCCGAGTCCTTCGTTCTTCAACCATCATCACACGCTCCGTTGCGGCTGCTCCGATCTCGTCGATCTCCGATCTCCTCGTCGAGGTGGCACCACATGATCGGTTCGTTAAACGGGCTCCCGCCTCTGACTCGAGGCAACTCGATCGTCAAGTTTGCTAAAAGAGACGACCAAGAATGATGTAGAGAATGAGTAGATGACTTTGTCTCACTTCGTCCAAATCCGTGGACGATCGGTTAATGAAGTTGCCGTGGAAATCGGGTGATGGAATGAAATGGACTGTGAAATTCCATACACCGATAAAACCTATCATAATCTTTTCTCTCTAAAATGAAACATCAAGTGAGAGTGAGAATGAGGAGAGAGAGAGGGCAAGCCATATATAGCAAGAGGGAGGTGACCGTAGGAGAAGGGGGTGACCTTAAGAAAAAGCTTCTCACTTCTAAATATCTTTAAGAAAACAAGAAGCTTTAATGATAAAGGATGAATCACTTAAACACCTCATCAAGCATTAATGAACCATTAAATCCAACCAATGAAAACTTAACACCAATTAATCCTAGTCACCTCATCTAGAACCTTCTAGAAGAATCCACACTCATCTCAAGAAAAGACAAATCCGTCTTTAACAGAATGTTAAAAGACGGCTGATAGAAAACTGGAAACTGGCAACTTCCAAAAGTGATCCTGAAACAACTTTCAGGATAACCCCGAAACTGTATAAATATACCCGCATTTGTATTACGCCCGAATACAAATGCAACTGAGACAAAGATATTATACCTACTCAATATAATACTTGGATCCGGCTTAAACCAAAGCCGACCAGTATCAACTGTCCGAAAATCGACACGTGCGTAAACGCACGTGCATTTTTCGAACCCTGCCATAAAACCATACGGCCTCTACAACGTTTCGCCCGAACTTGGGAAACTGTCTATGGGGGACTCTAATGGCTCGTCAGCACCCTGGCAGTTGGTTTAACCACAAACCGTCAGCGGCACTAGCAATGCGTAACGGCTGCCCATGGACTGACCTCAAGGGATGCCGATGAGCGCACTCATCCGGAAAACCCTACTGAGCCTAACAGTGACAATGTATATACAGTCCGGTCCGTTTGTCAATGAGTATCGCATATCTGCCTAGGGGGCTAGTAACGTCAGACCCCCAATAGCAGTATAAGTCATGTCGGAGTGAAGCCCAATACACCCTGAGATACTACTGGAGTACCTACCAGTAAATCTCCTACCATGGCCATGGATTTGTGTAATGGCTCTCCTAGACACAGCACGACCTCGCCCCCAATACCGGGAGAGACGAATCCCCTGCCGATCCGCTCACGTGCCTCCATATGGCTCGGGACTGTACCCAAAAGCTACCTGTTTGCACGACTCCTTTGACCCGTGGTAGGGTAGAAATCAAAGCACAGTGGGAACTCACACGAGACAAATGACGACCTCAGGTCGATGAACTAACCTGTACACATGTCACCAGGGAACTGCTATCCGACGATAGGTATAGTACTAACTAGCAGATTCCCGGCGAGTCCTGTCCGGTGTACTCATAACCCAATGAGCACCTGTATACATCTTAGGTGATCCAACTGACACCAGTGGCTTGTGAGACCGGCCACCGCCCCTCGTCGGGGTCTCGACTGTACACACTAGTCTACTCCGGAGTATCGATGCCCTGTCTCGAAACTCCCACGACTAGGGACCACAATTAAGGATATGCATATAAACTACCCAACTCTCACGTATATGATCGCCATCATACTGTTGGTAGTAAAGCAAGATCCTAAGGGCTCTATCAAAGTGTAACATGCAATCAGTCACCTGAACATGTACACGACTGATAAAGGCAAACCAGATAGCATACTATCATCTCGAGTAAGACTGTGCTACCGGGATAGGTCCTCCGCAATCATTGCAATCACGTACCTGCGATCCAATAATTGACTATGAGGTCACTATCACCAACAGAAACGTACCAGAAAGCCGCTACTGATCCGAGCGGTCGGTCCTGCAAGAAAACTATGGGACAATAGGGATGGGTTTCTAATTCGTGAGTAAAAAATATCATCAGGTAGAAATCAAAGGCAGAACGATCTACCAATGTCATACTATAATAATAATATCATGCTATATGGTAACGAAAGTGAACGTGTGTGTGTATAATATCATATATGTATCAATATGTGATAATATGTCATCTATAGCATGTTTTTATATATATATATATATATATATATATATATATCATTCAATGAATGTCCATCAGCGACACTCAAAATTATCATAAAACACTAAGTGTCCAGTATCGATACTCGAAATTCTCATAAATCCCCTGTCTAATATTGACACGTAAAATCCTCATATCTCAGGCGCCAGCTCTTGGATCGTCCTTCTCTCAGGCGCCATCTCATCGTATCGGCCCTCATATCAATCTGTATCATATCACTCCGGTCAGTATCCTCCGGATTTCCAATGAGTCCCATACTATCATCGGTATACAGTATTCCTAACCTGGCTCAACGCATTTCTATACGACCTTCTTGCCCTTGGATACCATATCTGGTCAACCATGTATCCGCAGATGGTGACTCCTCACTCCTCGAATCGGATAATACTCATAACTCAGATCCGAGAAAACTCATGGCGGACGTCAAAATATCATATCAAGAGAAAATCGCATTTTTAAAACATTGAAAAGTTTTGTAAAATCATATCCATAGTTTCCAAAATCTCATAATTCGCATGAGAACACTATCTCATAAAACATGGCCATAATGGAACAACATGTAAAGGCACATAATATTAATATAATGTATGCTGATGGGAATTGAACAGCAATCTAAGGTACTGGTATAAATATAGCAAGGCAAGTGTGCTCGTATAAGCAATGTAAAGAAAGTATAATATCTGGAACAATATGTGGTGCTTGGTACTAAATAGTAATCTATAATGCTAGGGGTTTGGTTCTATACGAGTGACATAGAGAGTTTTATATGAGTACGTGGTATGGCAATTACCGATGAGGTGTAGGTGTAACTGTAAGTCCACGTTGCCCACCCCGGTGCTTACGGGGAGGCGGAATAGGTAAAAAACGAATTTTTCTTAACGCAACATGGACTAGAAACTAGAGGATCTTTGCTAAACAAAACCTAGCAAACTAACTAGAGGTTCTATCTACTATGTAAGCCGACGTTGTACACCCCACGAGTTGTGGGGAGACGGAAATATGAAAAACAATTTTTTGCTTTAAACTAACATCGACTAACCGAAAGGATCTTTGCTAAACTATAACTAACACTATCATAGGGGTAGTTAGCTACTATGAAAGAAAATTATACCTAATGAACCAAGTCCTTCTTCTTCTTGTTAACCACCTCCTCGCCGGCCTCCTCTTTGTAATAGACGATCCACCCGAAAGCTACTGCTCCAAGCTTGGCCTCTAACTTTAGGAAACTAGGTTACTCCAATTGCTAATCAAAGTCACCTTGGTAATATAGAGTGTGATTAGGGATTAACAAGTCTTACTAATCTTTGATCTCAACACATGAGAGTTTAGGTTTAGGGTTTGAAGAGAGAGAGAGCTTGAGGAGAGAGAAGGTGAGAGTGAGAATAAAATGAAATAATAATTCATTTTGAATATATGAAGCATGATGATTTATTAAATGAATAAAAAAATGATTTATCAACCATGCTTCATTCATTCACCTTGTGTGATTCATCTCATGAGTCATTAGCCATTAAATGCATCATTAACTCCATGGATGAATCACACAAATGAGTCACTAAATCAATAAATGCAAATGCCACCTTAACCCCCAAGTCATCATCCTTCTAGAAGCTTCTCGCCAAATTACGAGAACGCCCCTCCTATCCGTGATAACACGGAAAAACTTTAGACTGTATAAATCTAATAATCCGATACTAGAATCTGGCTTAAATTAAAGCCGGCTAGTAAAAACTGTCCGAACATCGTACGTGCGTAAAAACACGTATGCGTCCGAACCCTTGTCGTAAAACCATACGACCTCTATATCATTTCGCCCGGAGCAGGGAAACTCTCTGTGTGGGACTCTAAATACTCGACTACTACGCTGGCAGTGGGTTTAACCACAGACCGCAAGAGGCACTAGCTGTACGTAACGGTCCCCAGGTAGATGTCGATAAGAAGGCCGATGAGGAAACCCATCCGAACTCCTACTAAGCCTGATGTGACAATCTCCGTACAGTCCGGTCTGTTCGTCTAGGATTATCGCATATCGGGCCTATGGGGCTGCAAGCGTCCGTCTCCTAAAAGCGGTATAAGTCGTGTCGGAGCGAAGCCCATTACACCTTGAGAAACTACTGGAAAACCTACCAGTAAATCTCGCTTGCCCTGGCCAGGGACTTTGCGTAATGGCTCTCCAGACACAGCGCTATATCAACTCCCAATACTGGGAGAGACGAATCCTGTCTGACCGCCACTACCTCCAAGTGCTCGGGACTGCACCCAACTGCTACCTGTTTGCATGACTCTTTTGAGCCATGGTAGGGTAGCAATCTAGGAACAGTGGGACACACTCGAGGCGAAGCAGCAGTGTCAAGTCTGCGTACTATACTGTACTCATGTCACCTGGAAACTGTTAACCGACGACGGGTATAATACCAACCAACAATTCCCCGCGAGTCCTGTCCGGTGTACCCATAACTCAACGAGCACCTGTATACTATCTCCAGTACGACGTACTGATGGCTATGGGACAGACCATCTCCCCAACTGGGATTAGAAGCGTACACACTAGTTTACTCCGGAGTATCGATGCCCTATCTCGTTAATCCTACGACTAGGGACCTGAAAAGGATGTGCTTGTAGACTACCCAGCCCCTGCTAGTGTGACTGCCATCACAACGCTGGTTGTCAAGCAAGATCCCAAGGGCTCTATCAATACATACACACATATTAAGATGGATATAACCAAGTAGCATACTACCATGTTTAGCAAGACTGTTAATATAACTGTGAATATCCCAAGCTTCCATTAAGTAATATACAAGCTATTATGATACAATAATGGCCCCTAGGGCATATACACTAACAATCTCCCACTTGCACTAGGGCCATGTACTGGCATATGGAAGACCGATCATCTCGAGTAGTCTCTCGAACTGAATCTGAGGTAAGGCCTTTTTGAATGGATCAGCAGTGTTCTCCTCTGTAGTAACTCTATGGACCTCGATCTCCCGGCGATCTATGATCTCCCTGATCAGGTGATACAGCCTTAAGATGTGTCTGGACTTCTGATGGGACCTGGGTTCCTTTGCTAAAGCTATAGCTCCATTGTTGTCGCAATACAGTGGTATTGTATCACCAATGGTAGGAGCCACCTGAAGTTCTGTTAGGAATTTCTTCATCCAGACCGCTTCTTTTGCGGCATCGCAAGCAGCAATATACTCAGATTCCATCGTCGAGTCAGCAACGGTGTCCTGCTTGGAACTCTTCCATCACACCGCCCCTCCATTGAGGGTAAAGACATAACCTGACATGGACTTGGAGTCATCCTTGTCACTCTGGAAGCCGGAATCAGCAAATGCCTCGATCTTGAGGTCTTTTCCGACGTAAACAAAGAACATCTCCTTAGTATGTTGGTTGAACTATTTTCTGATGTGTATATGTAAAAAGTATCGACAATCAAAAAAATTATATTGACTGCAATCAAACTACGGTGTCGGATGTAGTTTGTAGTGAGTGCGGATCGTCCACAGGGATTGTACGATTCGTTTGTATTATGATACGTTGAAATGAAATGTTAAGCAACGATAAACGAAAACATGATTCAAGAATGATTTGTATTCGAGTGTCACTATTCTTTAATCAAGAATCAAGAAACTATAAACAATCAAGAATCGGTGTTTCGATAATATTTCCAATCAACAATCAAGAATATAAGAGAGGCTCGTAGGAATCGATCGGGTCGATAGACGTGATGTAATCTAAAGATATCGTGTTCTTTTCCTTCGAAGGATTGATACTAGATCGATGATCAACGACAAGAGTTAGGGTTTTCTCGTGAAACTAGGGTTTCATCTTATCCCTTGTTCTGTTGTCGATATCATTCACATTCTAGCCTCTAGCAATTTCAAGAAACGATCCTAACTTCCCCATTTTGAACGATGTCAATCAAGAAAGCATCGAAACAAAATGGGTCGTCGGTTCTTGAACTTGTTAGGGTTTACAAAACTTGTAGGAATCAAGAATCGATTAAAGCTATATTACATCATCAGTCTATTAACCGTCTCGACTCCTCGACGAGCGGAGTTTTATTCACACATCACCACACAGACAATATTAAAGATTTGTAAAGATAACATGATGCGGAATTTTAAAGAAAACAAGATAGAAGAAATATCACCTTTATTTATCTCAACAATTTTGATTACATTTGCTTCAAGAACTACAAGAAGAAGAATCTAGATTGTTGATAGGGCGTCGCTCGGCTTCGTGAGTCGTGGATCGGCTTCGGATCGCTTGCTCCATTGAAGATCGGCTTCGCTCGTAAAGGTTGTCGGGCTTCTTGCTTAATGGGTACTCGGGATTCTTGATGTTGGCTTGGATTAGGGTTAGGGTTTCCTACAAGCTCTCTCACAAAACTTGAGGAAGAGGGGATGAAGTAAGAGATAGATTTTTCTAAGCTTTCCCAAGGTTGAATAATAATCCACAATGAGCCTAGGGTCTTATTTATAGAACTCTCAAACCCTAGGTCTAGGTTTGAATTGGAACTTTCCCTCCCAAAGTTTGTTGAAAGAGTTTGTTAGACTTTAGCTTAGGGTTTAAGCTAGGGTTTAGGGAATGTTCTAGAATGATTAGGCTAGTTAAGGTGTTTGCTGATCTGGTAGAAGTATCTGGAGTCTTCTGGAAATTGGGATGTCTTTCTGAGCAGTGGGCCCTAGTACAGGAGTTATGGTGTAATTTTGACTTGATGAAGTCACCAATGAGCCGCGCATCCGCGGCATAAGAAGGCTATGGCCGCGGATGCACGGCCAAGTTGGAGCTTTGGGATCTGGGTCTTCTGTTGTGGGCTTGTACTGCAATTTGGGCTTTTCTATGATGTTTTGATTTGTGTTTTCCCTTCTGTGTTGATACCAGATCTGAGTTGACGTATCTTTTGAGCGATGTAATGATCGAGCAAGCTTCTCTTTTCCTGTACAGACTTCGAAACACGGGTTGCAAGATATAGAAATATTGCGATGCCATGCAATGCAGTCAATTTTCCTAGAAATGCCGGTTTTAAGGTCGAATACATGTAATCTGATATTCTATGATAGATTTGCTAATATGTAAAATACTGCTACCGAACACTTCTATATGTATGCAGATGATAAGGAAATTGCCGGTTAAAATATGCAATATTTTCGACTGATCAAATACCCCCAAACTTAATTTCGATCGTCTCGAGCGAATGTTTTATTAAAAAGAGAAGGAGAAAATAAAGAAAGAGAAAAACTAACTAGCACACTTTCGTAGGCAACACGATTGCACTGAGCACGTGCAACAAGCCTTTAAACCTCTAGGTGTCCCTAGTAGGAGGAGTGTTGTCTCCTGAGGGTTTTCAGCGGATTGCACCCACAAAATCCAATAATAAAAGAAAGATCATGAATATTACATTTAAAGAAAAGAATTGTAATAGAAAAGCCTTGAAAATTAGGGTTTCCAACTAAGCTAGCTTTTCGGTTGTCATGAGCCCTATCTTAATGGTCATGAAAAATGTTAGAAATCACGTCCTTCCTCAATAAAACATCGTCTTATTCTTCATTCCTATCTTTCTTCCAAACATCGATCATATCACCCTGCGTGTGTGAAAAGACATCCCTACATCCGGAGAATTCAATTCAAGCTATCATACTCTTTCCCGTCAGCCTCAGTACTTTTGACAAACGAGATTGCTCACACACTTTCATGCGACCGTTAATACTTCTTGAGGTACTAACCGACCGATTACTAATGTGCTTGCTAACTTGGTGTATTTTCCTAGTCTTGCACCACCTCAGGCATAGCAGTGACTCCCAGACCAGTTGACCTTAGGGCACTAGGTGAAGAAGCACCCTTTTGCTATATATATTTTTTTTATTACCTTTGGTGATAACAAAACCAGTGTCCATTTTTCTCACCACTTTAAAACATTTTTTTTCCATACTTTTGGCTTTAAGACAAGAGCATTTCAAGGTATCCTCTACTATCCCAGGCTTTAAGATGTGTGTAAGTGCGAATAGCAGGGTAGCAACGTTCAAAATGTTTGGCTTCCAGAATAGAAACTATTTTTCAGACTTATTTTTATCCTCAGATTAGTGACGTCCTTCATCTTACTAACCCTTGGGACAACGGCTCATAACTACTTATTACTAGTTCGTATAAGAAAACTTCTAATTTTCTTAGTTTTCTTAAAATTTTCAAATCTCATGGATGTAATTTTTCACTATCTAATCTTTTATTATCTTATTTATATACAAAAATATTTTTATAGTTTTGAAAATTTTTAAATTTTTATAGGTTTTTTCAAAAATGTTTTGTGCTTATGCAGATGATATGCAAATGATGCGAAAATAAGCACAAACCTCCCCCAAACTTGTTTTCAACAGTGTCCTCACTGTTGCCATCTGCTAAATCTCGAAAAACCTGTAAGCTTGGGAGGAATTTTATTAGTGGGGGCAGAATATTTAAGTGAAGAACCTCCCCGAAATTTATTTTTAGCTCATCATTTTATAAAAATTTTCTTTTTAGGAGCCAGAAAAACATACCCCCCCAAACTTGAGTTATGCAATGTTAAGTTTTGAAAATCACAAGTGGGGGTAAAAAATTAGTGGTCGATGCCAAGCTTTGCAAAGACCAAATGTTAACACCAACCATTCAAAATTTTTATCAATGCAGTGCTCGGGTTGGTGGAAGAAGAAGTGGGGAAAGGTTAAGTGGTGAAATAGAATGTGTGTGCGTCTCATTTTTGAGAGACGATGCAGTGAATGTGATGGATAACTCGCATTCTTTTTACATTTCAGAAGAAGGGGTGAAGGTTCAATTCCATTGATTTGGACATGATTCGTCTCAACACCCGTGCTTTTTAGAAATGCGAGTTCATCAGCGAAGATCTCCTCAAAAGATTCATCTATACCCCGAAGAATAATGTCATCACAAGGTGCGGGGTGATCTTCAGACTCTAAAAGCAGTTCATAATCAGTGTTAGTTGTTGACCCGGACATCTTGATGGAAGAGTCCGTATGTGTATGATACATAATTGGGTCAAACAATAACGTATGAAAAGAGTCAAGATCAGTATTAGGAGGATCATTAAATTCGCTGCTGTCGACATCCATTAAGTCGACAGAACAGACCTGAGCAGTAGGTTCAGAGGGTACACTTCCTAACTTGTAAATGTTCATCTCAATTGTCCTGTTCCCGAAGGATAAGGTCATAGAACCGTTACGACAATTGATGATAGCATTGGAAGTGGCCAAAAAGGGGCGACCTAAAATCACCGGAATTTGATTCCGTGAGTTCTCTACAGGCTGTGTATCAATTACAATAAAGTCTACAGGGAAGATAAATTCCCCGATTTTTATTAACACATCCTCTAGTTCACCCCTAGGTCTGGTGATTGATCGGTCAGCCATCTGTAATGTGCATGGAGATGGTTTCAACTCTCCGATTCCTAACTGCTCATAAACTGAGAAAGGAAGCAGGTTAACACTTGCCCCAAGATCTAGTAGAGCACGGTTAATGTGTTTCTCCCCAATAGAGATGGAAATCGTAGGATATCCAGGATCCTTACGTTTCCTCGGTAATTGCTGGGGGAAAGCTGTGTCTACTGTCTTAGCCATGAATATGTTCTTGGGCATTTGTTTCTTCCTCTTTCTAGTGCAAAAATATTTAAGAACTTTTGCGTATGCAGGGACTTGTTGGATAGCATCTAGAAGATGGATATTGATGTTAACCTGTTTAAACATCTCAGTGATCTTCTCCATTTGTGGACTTAGTGTGTTAGCCCTTAACCTATTAGGGTAAGGTGCTTTAGCAATAAGCGCTGGGTCCATCATAGGAGAAGGAATTGTGTGTGGAACCGATCCCAGAATAGAAGTGGGAATCGTCCGAGGAGGGGTAAAAGAGGTGTGCTGTAATGGCGAGCCTTTTGGGAAATGGAGAATCGGCTCGGAAGAAGATGGCAGGGTAGAAGAACCGGGGTCAGAAGTGTGTGTGTGTGGAAAGGTCTCAGCCGGGGTGTTGAAATGATTTTCAGTATCATCAACTTCTTCCCCAACATGATTGTCAAGCACTCTTCCAGATCTCAATGTGGTGATTGCATTCACATGATGTGAATAACCAGGATTTGGTAAGGATTGAGCTGGAAGTTTCCCTTTCTCTCTTGCACTCATTTCGGCTTTTAATCGTGCAATTTTTTCTTCATCGATTTAATACTCTCGTTTTAGCACGCAGAGTTTTTCTTCATGTCATCGACGGAAGATTTCATTTCAGCCGAAACTTGCATGATATTTGTTAAGATCAAATTCATGTATTGTGCAAAAGAAGAGGATTCATCAGTTCCGGTCAACTGTAAAGGACTAGACAGTGCAGGTGTGTTGACCTAATTTTGAAAATTATGTGCTTGAAAGGGGTGCTGACTTAATTGAAGTTGTGGCTGCTGTTGTGGTGGAGGGACCCTTTGGAAATTGTTTTGGTTTCGAACCGTGTTTTGTGATTGTGATTGGTTCCAAGCAAAATTAGGGTGATTCCTCCAACCTTGATTATATGTGGAAGAAAAAGGATTGTTGCTCAGTCTTTGAAATGTGGCATTGGTATGCTCACGACCTTGAAACGGACATTCTTCCGTCAAGTGAGACGGATCAGAACAGCACCCACAAACAGTTTTGGGGAGTGATACCGGGTTTAGGGAGGCTGCAGAAACTTTGTGTTCCATTGCGTCGAGCTTCTTTTGCATTGCTGCCATTTCTGCTCGAACACCTATGGACATATCTATTTGGTGTACGCCACCCCTATTCAATGGTTGGGTTCCACTCTCCCACATTAGTGATTTTTCAGCGAACTCTTCTAAGTATCGCCAAGCTTCCCCATCATCCTTAGTCATAAATGTACCTTGACACATGTTTTCAAGGCTCTGTTTAGTGCTAGAGTTACTGCCCTCATATATGATTCGGCAAAGCTCCCATCTCGGGATGCCGTGATAAGGACATATAACCAATAGATCCTTGAAACGTTCAAAGTATTTTGAAAATGGTTCGGTAGGGAGCTGGGCAAATTGATTCAGTTCGCTACGGATTCGAGCCGTCTTTTGGATTGGGTAAAATTTCTTAAGGAATGCAGCGACGAATTCTTCCCAATTCGTAATAGAGTGTGCGGTAGTGTTATATAGCCACTTCTCGGCTATATCGCACAATGTAAATGGAAGAAGTCGTAGACGCATCGCATCCACCGAAAGTTGTGACGTACCCATCATTGCGCATACGTTTTCAAATTTGGTAATGAAAACGTAAGCGTCCTCGGTCTCGAGTCCGTGGTATTTGGGTAAAAGATTGATATACTGGGGCTTAATCTCAAAGTTATCCCCATTGGCTGGTGGTGTGGATAAGCAGGTCGAAAGAGGACCTCTAAGTGGATAACATCTTTCCTGGAGAGAAATGTGGGGTGAATTCTGCGCACCAACGGACGGCGGCAGATTAGGGTTAAAGAAGTTTGATGGATTCGGGTCCATCGGTGTGGGTGTGGTAGTGGGTAAAGAAAAGGTAAATGGAGAAATATCGACTTCGGAGTCGATAAAGGGTACGCGGACTAAACGGGCACTAGAATCCCGTGTCCAGCCTATCTTGTACTAAAAAGGGTTAGTACAAGTGGCAGCGTGAATTTATAATTAGGGGTAAAATGAATGCGGTGTTTGCTTTTGAAAAGGGACGGATTTTGAAAAAAATGATGCCACAACCAAATGCAGCTACACAACCCTAGAATCTAATGGTCACCTAGGTCCGGCTCTAGACCGCTCCTAACTGCCAAAAGACAAGTCGCAGGATCAATCCTCCACTGCCTCTTTGTCCCCCTGTGGCCGGATAAGTGCCAGGTAAGTGGGAAGGTACTCCACTACGTAAGTAGTGGGCCTAATTAAAAACCACTAGCCTTAGACACACTCGCCTTAGGCACCACAAGAAAACGCGGATAAGTAATGAATTACCCACGGCCCTCGCTTGTCCTAAATGAGCGCGACAGTCCTTAGAGTCATCTCTAGATTTCTTTTAGTTAATGTGGGTCAATGCGGATGCAGGTTTGGTGGTTTTCGGGGCCTAGGAAGGGTAATGAAATCCCCACCTAATTTGGATTTGTCCGTGCCCCTTAAATTCCGTATTTAGAATGCAAAACAACCAAGAAAAACAAAATCACGCACAATTTTAATTTGCTTTTGCGGCGCAGCTATTGTTTGCAAAGAATCCTGCAGAAAGGATTAGTTGGAGCTAAAAAGGAGAGGGGAGAGAGCAAGAAAGTACCTGCACCAAAATTTTTTCCAGAGAACCCTTCACCAAGCTGCGGAACCGCCGCACTTGGTGAGTATTAGCCACGCTTCAGCGCCCAAACAGTGAGATCACTGTACAAGATTTCAACAGATGCTTCCTGTTGCTATCTACAGCTCTCTGGTATATCCCAAATAATTTTTCAACAGCACAGAATGCTCCAGATCACCTTGCAATCAATTCACAACACACATATAAGAGTTTGTACGAATTTTGATTTCAAGAAGTAAAATGTAATAATTCTTTCACTTCAAACTATAAAATGTAAACGAATTAGCGCGTAATCCCCTGCAACGGCGCCATTTTGGTTGAACTATTTTCTGATGTGTATATGTAAAAAGTATCGACAATCAAAAAAATTATATTGACCGCAATCAAACTACGGTGTCGGATGTAGTTTGTAGTGAGTGCGGATCGTCCACAGGGATTGCACGATTCGTTTGTATTATGATACGTTGAAATGAAATGTTAAGCAACGATAAACGAAAACATGATTCAAGAATGATTTGTATTCGAGTGTCACTATTCTTTAATCAAGAATCAAGAAACTATAAACAATCAAGAATCGGTGTTTCGATAATATTTCCAATCAACAATCAAGAATATAAGAGAGGCTCGTAGGAATCGATCGGGTCGATAGACGTGATGTAATCTAAAGATATCGTGTTCTTGTCCTTCGAAGGATTGATACTAGATCGATGATCATCGAAAAGAGTTAGGGTTTTCTCGTGAAACTAGGGTTTCATCTTATCCCTTGTTCTGTTGTCGATATCATTCACATTCTAGCCTCTAGCAATTTCAAGAAACGATCCTAACTTCCCCATTTTGAACGAGTCAATCAAGAAAGCATCGAAACAAAATGGGTCGTCGGTTCTTGAACTTGTTAGGGTTTACAAAACTTGTAGGAATCAAGAATCGATTAAAGCTATGTTACATCATCAGTCTATTGACCGTCTCGACTCCTCGACGAGCGGAGTTTTATTCACACATCACCACACAGACAATATTAAAGATTTGTAAAGATAACATGTTGCGGAATTTTAAAGAAAACAAGATAGAAGAAATATCACCTTTATTTATCTCAACAATTTTGATTACATTTGCTTCAAGAACTACAAGAAGAAGAATCTAGATTGTTGATAGGGCGTCGCTCGGCTTCGTGAGTCGTGGATCGGCTTCGGATCGCTTGCTCCGTTGAAGATCGGCTTCGCTCGTAAAGGTTGTCGGGCTTCTTGCTTAATGGGTACTCGGGATTCTTGATGTTGGCTTGGATTAGGGTTAGGGTTTCCTACAAGCTCTCTCACAAAACATGAGGAAGAGGGGATGAAGAAAGAGATAGATTTTTCTAAGCTTTCCCAAGGTTGAATAATAATCCACAATGAGCCTAGGGTCTTATTTATAGAACTCTCAAACCCTAGGTCTAGGTTTGAATTGGAACTTTCCCTCCCAAAGTTTGTTGAAAGAGTTTGTTAGACTTTAGCTTAGGGTTTAGGGAAAGTTCTAGAATGATTAGGCTAGTTAAGGTGTTTGCTGATCTGGTAGAAGTATCTGGAGTCTTCTGGAAATTGGGATGTCTTTCTGAGCAGTGGGCCCTAGTACAGGAGTTGTGGTGTAATTTTGACTTGGTGAAGTCACCAATGAGCCGCGCTTCCGCGGCATAAGAAGGCTATGGCCGCGGATGCGCGGCCAAGTTGGAGCTTTGGGATCTGGGTCTTCTGTTGTGGGCTTGTACTGCAATTTGGGCTTTTCTATGATGTTTTGATTTGTGTTTTCCCTTCTGTGTTGATACCAGATCTGAGTTGACGTATCTTTTGAGCGATGTAATGATCGAGCAAGCTTCTCTTTTCCTGTACAGACTTCGAAACACGGGTTGCAAGATATAGAAATATTGCGATGCCATGCAATGCAGTCAATTTCCTTAGAAATGCCGGTTTTAAGGTCGAATACATGTAATCTGATATTCTATGATAGATTTGCTAATATGTAAAATACTGCTACCGAACACTTCTATATGTATGCAGATGATAAGGAAATTGCCGGTTAAAATATGCAATATTTTCGACTGATCATATGTCGTCAGTCCCCTAGGGCATATACACTAACATACTATGCTCAAGAGATTATACCTCATGAACCAAGTACTTCGGGTCTTCTTTCCGCTTTCCTCCTCGTCCATGCTAGCTCCGAGGATCAATCCGGATCTTGGTCACCTCCGCGGCCTCCTAGAGTCGAAGACGATCCACCCGAGAGTTTGTGTTCCGAGCTCCACCTCAAGACGAGGTAACTAGGGCAACAAGTATGCTATGCTTGATGTCATAGGTGGTGTATAGGAAGAAGATGGATTTATTTGTCAATTTAGATCCTTATTTTCTCAACAAATGAGAGCAAAGGAAAAATCTAGAGGAGGATGAAGGAGGAGGAACCATGGGAGCTCAAGAATGAGGAGAGAGAATCCCAAAGAGATAATGAACCATAAAACAAAATAATTATTAATCGTTATCACGATAAAGTTGATGGCTACATTGATATGACCATTATCATCTCAAATTAAAACAAAAACAAAAAAAAGAAGACTCTAGATCTCACATGAAAGATCCTAGTCAACAATGGTCAAATTGTCAACAAGGTCAAGTATGGTCAAATGGTCAAAGCAATTAGCCATAACATAATTATCATTAAAAAGATTAGTAAATAATGTCCCCGCCTCATAATGGTTTTGACCGAACCAACTATCAAAACCCTAATGAGGCACCTCCTTCTTCTTCGCTCCTAAAAACTGTGCATACACACTGTAAGTCGATGTACAACACCCCACGACTTCCGGGGAGGCGGAATAATGAAAAATGATCTTGTTTTATGCGTAAACATCGACTAACCGAGAATCTTTGCTAAACTATAACTAACAAGAATCATAGAAGTTAACAACTACTATGAAAAGTGATTATAACTAACGAACCGTGTCCTTCGTCTTTTCGTTCTCTACGTCCTCTCCGGCCTTCTCTATGTAGAAGATGATCCACCCGAGAGCTTTACTTCAAGCTTCACCTCTAACTTGAGGTAACTAGGTTTCTTAAAGTGCTAATCTAAGTAACCTAGGTGATATAGAGAATGGTTATGGATTAAGTAGTCTATTCTAATCCTTGGTCTCAACACATGAGAGGGGAGGATTAGGGTCTGAAGAGAGAGAGCTTGAGGAGAGAGAAAGTGAGCAAGAGCATGGAATGAGATAATGATCTCTCATAATATATATGAAGCAGTATCATTATCAAGATAAATGAAAATAAATGATTTAACAACCATGCTTCATAAATATAAATGAGTGATTCATCTCCATGAGTCATTAAGCATTTATGATGCATTAATAATAAGGATGGATCACACAAATGAGTCACTAATCCCATTTAATACTTATGCCACCTAAACCCCCAAGTCACCAACCTTCTAGAAGCTTCTCGCGAAATTACGAGAACGCCCATCTTATCCGTGAAAATACGGAAAAACTTTAGACTGTACAAATCCAATAACCAGATACTAGAAACTGGCTTAAACCAAAGCCGGCTAGTAAAAACTGTCCGGATGTCGTACGTGCGTAAACACACGTATGCGTCCGAACCCTTGTCGTAAAACCATACGACCTATTTATCGTTTCGCCTGGAGTAGGGAAACTCTCTGTGTGGGACTCTAAAGGCTCGACTACTATGCTGCCAGTGGGTTTGACCACAGACCGCAACCGGCACTAGCTGTACGTAACGGTCCCCAGGTAGATGTCGATAAGAAGGCCGATGAGGAAACCCATCCGAACTCCTACTGAGTCTGATGTGACAATCTCCGTACAGTCCGGTCAGTTCGTCTAAGACTATCGCATATCGGGCCTAGGGGGCGGCAAGCGTCAGTCCCCTAATAGCGGTATAATTCGATGTGACAATCTGTGGGTAGTTGTCTGCTGTTTTCTTGGGGTGTTTGGTACTGTTTATTTACTTAGTAAATTCAGTATGCAAAATCTGGGATCGATTACCTATAATCTAGTGTTTTGAGTCCGCGTGATACGTGTTGCGACACGAGTCGTGTGTTTGTGCTGCGATGTACTCAGTTTGGTATTGAAGTATCGTTGTGCGTATTAGCCACTAGACGTGCACTCGTGAGTTAGTCTAGTGTGTTGGTACGTTTTAAATACGTAGTTTTGCGTTATTTTGATCGTTTCTGAGATGTTCGCATTATTTCTTATGTTTGTGAAATTTTAGCGTCGCAAGCGGGGACTTCAGACGCTGCGAACAAAGGGAAGCAGGTTGTCGGATTTTCATAGCTCGAGACCACATGTGAGTAGATTTAACGTCTACGGGGAATCTCCCGTCTGGCGCTAAGCGTCGGGGCTAGACATGATATAATATTAGTCGTATGTTTATTTGCTCATATAGAGATATTGCATGATTCACATTGCATATAGTTACTTGTTGTGCATGATACTGTACCTATTGTACACTGCACTATTATCGACAGTCCATGTTGCACGAGCAGTAATGATATGCTACACACACACTGTTGGTAATTGCCATGATACGCACAACACAATTGCTCATTTGTATACCTTGCTATTGGTTAACGACATTGAAACAGTTATACTTGTGCGATAGTGCATATGACATATAGCATAGCTGTATACCTACATGCTCATATATATGCCATACTATACCTACTCGTGCGCACATATACCTTGCTATTGTTATATGATCAGTTTTTATAGCGTATATATCGGTGGTATGGGACGCTGTATATACAAGTATTCTGGATTTGGATTTTGGGAACCGTGAGATACATTTAATGACTTGATGCATTATTTAGCGAATTTTTCCATGATATGCTCATATTGATGTTTTATGTTGCATATGTTATTTTGTATGGATTTACGCATTTGAGATATGTTTTCATGCGATATGGGAATTTAAAGTGTCGAGATTGGGCACTTACATTCCGAGAGAGATATGGAGTTGACAGACCGATACGTGGAACACAAGTGTCGAGATGAGATACTTGGGTTTCGAGGAACGTATGGATATCAGGAAGACCGATGCGTGGAATACAAGTGTAGAAGAGGGATACTTGTGTTTCGAGGAACGTATGGATACGAGTATTTACATGTCGATGTTAGGCACTGGTTTTCATGATGTTTTCGATTGTCGATGTTTGACACTCAGGTTCTATGAGACGTACAGGATTTGAGGGCCGATCTGAGGGCCGATTTGAGTATTTTGGGATTTGGGGTGTTGTTGAGTTACACCGTGTTTTCCATGCATAGGATTTGTGCATGAGATTATTTACTATCCCGCACTCAGTATTCAGTTGATATGCATATGATTCATGTAGATATAGTACCCTGGTGGTATACCTTGATCATGATAGTTGCATATTCATATTGTCATACTCATGCTACCAGTTCACATGTTATTGATCATTGCTGTTAGTGCATGCTTGCGATTTTCAGTATGATATTAATTACTATTCACGAGTTGGCAACTCACCCCCGTTGTGCCACAGTGTTTTGCAGGACTTACCCTCTGAGTAGTCGCGGCAGGGCAGCTTATCATCACTACTTTTGCGGATACCGCTATTATAGGTAGTGAGGCCGTTGCTTTTAGGTGGGTTTGCGGTTACCCGTTTGAACATTGTATATCTTTTTGTTTGATCTAGTATTCTCCATCTACCCCTGTTGTATATGACTCAGAGACGACTTGTGAGATTTCAGTGTTGTATTATATTGGTGATTTTGGGTGCCGTGCTCGTAGAAGCCGGTTGTGTTGGAAAGTTACTTCTTTTATAGTCGTTTCTTTGATAATTCTTCGCTTTGGCGTCGTATACTTGTTGTGGTGTTGTCTCCGCCAGTGGGCGTGATTTTGCTCCTACTTGGGATGTTTTCTATATTATCTGTGTTGTACCCGTTTTCGGGGCTAGTTTTTACAAAGGAGGTGCTACCGAAATTTTCAAGAAAGAAAACTAGAGTTAGAGATTTTAAATTGTGATTTCTAAATATTTTTAAACTATGTTTTCTCCGTCGATCCAGTTTTGGGTGGTTTAGATTTCTGGGTTTTCGGCTTACTTAAGTTACGTACGCCTGTAGACGTTACGTAGTTTAAGTGCCGGTTACGGACCAAATTTCGGGTCGTGACAAAGTTGGTATCAGAGCGTTAGGTTTTACCTTTCGGAGTCTAGGATGACCTTGGTATGATGGAGTAGGTAGCTTAAGCAGAGTGACGTAGCGTGTGTATGTTCCGCGGCATACTTACGACACGGTACTCCGCCTAAGTGACCTTAGGACTTATTGATTGATATTCCTTCCCTGATTGATATACATCTTGTGATTCGATCTCCGTTTCCTTATCGAATCTTGTTTCAATTTCCAGCCTATATGCCGCCGAAGACTACGAGGGCACAGAGAGCGACCGCGAGGGCCGAGGTCAGAGTTGACTCGTCTGAGGCGAGGACTGACCAGGGCGGTACGCCTGTTGTACCGGAGCACATTGCTATGATTGGAGCTGGTATGCAGGATCTGCGCCAGATTGTGCTGACTTTGGTAGAGACCATCCGAGCGCAGGGGCAGGCAGTTGTTCCACCCGCCGCGGGGATCACGATGGTACCTACAGTTCCGGTAGTCGCAGTTGCAGCTCCGGAGGTTATTGCTGTGTCGCTGACAGGCTTTATGAGGTTGAGACCTCCGGTGTTTACGGGCACAGATGTTACTGAGGATTCGCAGTCGTTCATCGACCGGATGGCCAGGATTTGTCACTCACTCCGATGTTCCGATGAGAGATGGGTGGCGTTTGCCAGTTTTCGTCTGGAGGGTATGGCCCAGAAGTGGTGTGAGTCGTTGGAGAGGGGCAGAGCCGCTGGTCTTGCTCCTATGACCTGGGCTGAGTTTGTGACGTCGTTTCTTGCTCGTTTTCTTCCACCGAGCGTCAGGGATGCGCGAGCGCGCAGATTTGAGTCTTTACGTTAGACGCCGGGGATGACGGTGTCGGAGTATGATGTATTGTTTACCGAGCTGTCGGTGTATGCTCCGTACCTGGTGGCGACTGAGGAGATGAGGGTGAAGAGGTTTGTTCGAGGCCTACTTACCCAGTTGTTCTTAGCCATCAGCATTCAACATTGCGACACGTATGCGGTGTTGCGCCACGGCAGCGCCCTGGCCATCTTACCGAGGCCAAAATGCGGAATCAAAAATTTTCCTTACTTGGAAACTAGCGCTACCGCGGACAATAAAACCCGGATCGTTAACCATTAACCTATACTAGCTAACAAGAGATGGGAAGAGAAGTATACCAAGTGATCCGAGTCCTTCGGTCTTCTCTTCATCGTCCCGATCTCCCGCGGAATGTCTTATCTCCACATCGTCGCCTCCTTGCCGGAAGGGCACCACATCGCCTGCGTCTTTTACGGGCTCTCGCCTCAATACCGAGGCAACTTGAGCATGAAGCTGGCAAGTCGACATGCCCAAGAAATGCTGTAGAATGTAGTGTAGAAACTTTATCTCTTGGAGTTTATGTAGTTGCCTTTGAAGATGATGGAGGAATCAAGATTAGAAAAATGGTGCTTGCATTTTTCTAGCATGAAAATGAGATCAAGAATGAAAACTCTCAAGAATGAAAACCACTTCTTCTCTTTTCTCTCAAGTGAGTTCTTTTATCTCTAAAATGAGAATGGTGGAGGAGGGAATACAAAACCACAACCATAGAAGGAAGGTAATGGTAGTAAAAGCAAGTGGTGACCATAGCCAAACATTATCATCACAATCTCACATCAAAACCAAATCAATCCTAATCACCTTTTACAAGAAATGATGATAGAAAAGAAAGGAATAAAAAAGATGCTATCATAATTAATACATATGCAAGAAACCCCCTCCTCAAATGTAATTTGCAAAACTGCAAATTACCCCCTCCATCAGAAAAGTCCGGCCGGGAAAGAGCAAAGGAAAACCGGCCGGAACGGAATGCAAACTGGTAACTCCAGAAAACTGGTCCCGTAATAAATTACAGGAAAACCCCGATACTGTGCATACACACCTACATCTGTATTCCGTCCGGATACAAATGCAATGAGACAAAATCTACACTGTACTAAACTAGGACAGGCTTAAGCCATAGCCGGCTAGTAATATCCGTTCGATCCTGATCCGTGCAATACCGCACGTATCAGATCGAACCCTGCCATATAACTATACGGCCACTAGTACAAAACTGTCCGATCCTGATCCGTGCAATACCGCACGTATCTGATCGGACCCTGCCATATCTCCATACGGCCTCTACAGCGTTTCGCCCGAAAGCTTGAGTAACTGTAAGTGTGGTAGACTCTAAAGACTCGTCAATACTATGGCTGTGGATTTAACCACTAGCACGTCAGAGGTATAAGCCAATACGTGACAGGCCACCAGCTATTGACTAAAAGGGGCGTCGATGAGTGAACTCATCCTGACACCCTACTGAGCCTGTCAGTGACAATATCCGTACAGTCCGGTCCGTTCGTCTATGAGCATCGCATGTCGGGCCTAGGGGGTTGGTAAAAGTCAGACCCCCAAAAGCGGTACAAGTCGTGTCGGAGTGTAGCCCAGAACGCCCTGAGATACAACTGGAATACCTACCAGTAAATCTCCTGCCTCGGCCGAGGGCTTTGCGTAATGGCTCTCCTAGACACAGCGCGACCTCACCCCCAATACCGGGAGAGACGAACCCCTGAAGATCCGCTCACTGCCTCCATGTGGCTCGGGACTGTACCCAACTAAAACCTGTTTGCACGACTCCTTTGAGCCGTGGCAGGGTAGTAATCAAAGCACAGTGGGAACTCACACGAGACAAATGACGATCCTCAGGTCGATGAACTAACCTGTACACATGTCACCAGGGAACTGCTATCTGACATCAGGTATAAGACCAACTAGCATGTTCCCGGCGAGTCCTGTCCGGTGTACTCATAACCCAATGGGCACTTGTATACATCTTAGGTGAACCAACTGACACCAGTGGCTTGTGAGACCGGCCACCGCCCCTCGTCGGGGTCTCGACTGTATACACTAGTCTACTAATGGAGTATCGATGCCCTGTCTCGAAACTCCTATGACTAGGGACCTTTTAAGGATGTGCTTATAGACTACCGGCTCCCACGTATATGATCGCCATCATACTGCTGGTAGTCAATCAAGAATCCTAGGGGCTCTATCAACGTGTAATAGCGACATGTCAGGTCACCTAAAGCAGTACACGATGATAAAGATAAACCAGATAGCATACTATCATCTCGAATAAGACTGTCCTACCGGGATAGGTCCTCCCTCAATCATTGCAATCACGTGCCTGTGATCCAATAATTGGCTCTGAGGGCACTATCTCCAACAATCTCCCACTTGCACTCAAGGCTAATTATTGCGATGTCGCATACTCACAGCCCGTGTGATACCGAACACCCAACTCCTCTACTAGTCAGTCTCACAAAACCCGTTTGCGAAACTATTGCGTTCGAGGAATAGCCTCAGTGAGTGGATCCGCAGAGAAGTTTCTTTCTATGTCTCTCTATATCTCAAGTTCGCGGAGAAAGCCATCTCCCGAAATGAGCAATACCTGTCTTAGAATGTCTGGATGTCTGATGGGACCTAGCTCATAAATGAACTCCAAATCCAAACTTCTTAGACTGTATCGTCAACTGAACTTAATCAGTATCCTGCGCCATGCCGCCCTCAGTATTGCCTTGGACCACCTGTCCAAAATACTGCCCCTCGTCAGAAGGAAAACTATAACTCTGACGATCACCCTGTCGTCCATGTCACCTTGGAAGCCTGGAATGATAACTGTCTTCTAAAAGAGGCTGTCGTTATCACATCCCTAGAACACGCACTTATGTCCTAAAACTGCTTCCGATTGTTTCTCCAGGATTGGATTAATATCAACTTATTGCATCTACTGCAAGAACAACATCTGGTGTGGTACTTGACATCTCATGATTGACTCAATTGCCTAAGCAAGTGATCTGTCAATCATGCGTATCCCTCTCCCCTTTAGTCTGTAAGACACCTTTAGAGAGGGTGACTCCATCACCTGCAGGTACACTACCATGCCAGGAGTCGTCCATTCTAAATACTCATAGAATGCTGTCAAGGTACCCAGATTAGGAAACCACCCAAATCTAGATCTAAAACCATAGATCTAGTAACCAGAATGTCTGATATAATATCCAAGTCCTGTGTGGAGAAACCACTGTGTGACAACCAAAGTATAACCGATCGTAGTATAGGCGTTTCCTTTCCTACTCTGTGTATGTCATTCCAAACCAGGACATCACACCCTACTACCTTCTTAACAGATCCATCCCCTATTCTGATGACGTCAAAACCTATGACTGTCACATCAGAAATAGATGATCTATCTCCGCTATATCTACTTTAGTCTATAAATAGACATAAGCCTGATGTCCACCAATGCTTCCGCTGCTCCCACTGACTACGACAACCCTCTGCCAGAGTCATATAGACGTGCACTTCTAAAGCTAGTTCAGAACGACGCTATACTCATCCTCCTGCCGGGTCTCGCAGCCTGGAACAATAGCAATGGCAAGTGTGGGCAGACAAGAACTTCCCTGTCACCGTCCTTGAGGCTACCGGAGTACCTCTCGGGTGCCTGAAGTTACCCACCTTATCTGCGGAGTGGCCAATGGAATGTCAAATCAGATTGAATCTTCAGGTTCCTTATCAAATCTTCAGTAATCGTTTGCGGTTCTGGAATCACTTCCAGTTCTACCATACTCCCACTACTGTTTTTGAAAAAATCCATTTTTATTAAAACTGTGGCGAGTCAAGAACAATATCACTATTGATCTTCCAGATGGTAGAAAATCAACCCTCGTCATAGCCTGGGTCAACCCACAAACAGCCATTACAGAAACGTGCCTTGAGTTGTCCAGTGTCTGGTTTTAATCATAAGCCGGACAACTCCCCGTACCTTAACAATGTCAAGATATGAACTGTTCTATATCCAATATAGAAACAAAGTTACTGATTTAATTGAACCAGATTCAAATCATGCAGCTGTCTCCAGTGCTTGTCAACTAAATGGAAGGAGGCCGATCAGCGTTACTCAACTTAGGAATGTTTCCAATTATGAGTAACCTGAAAGAGAAGCTAGTTCTCTTAATCATTACTATCAACTGAACACCATACACAAGTATCTACATCTTCGATCACTTTGAAGAATCCCGATACTTGCTACACCTGATTCTCTACTCTATTCAAACACCTATAACTCCTCAAAACTTAGACCCTGTGTTTCTACGAAACACATGTCTAAGAACTAGAGAAGTTAAAAGTAAACAGAATATAGTATGAGGACCAACCCCTCTGTCCTAATGGATACTGGACAACATACAATACTCTGTATAAGTCCGTTGAGTCTAACAACTCTTTCACTATGTGTCGTAGGTTAAAAACTGTACTTATGGTTAAGAAGAATTACACCGCTGTTTAATGCTCCTTACCTAACCATCCACTGATATAGGTAAATGTCATAGACATAATATCAAAAGGTATATCTCACTCTATGAAAATAGACGTACAGATATATCAATTTGAAATTGGTGCACAACAGCGGATATTCAAAACCAAATATTTGCCGACCGGCAAACAGCCCAGATGATCTCCTCAAATATCACCGATTACAACAAATCCCGATATAATGAGGATGATCACCCTATTCCCAATGACTTACTCCCACTCATCATCTGTAAAACCATACAGATGTGAGAATCATACCTGGTAAATACATACCCTGGAGTAAGTATCTAATCGGGAAATCAGTTTTCTTTTAACATTACACAGTGAAACTGAAACATTGAAATGTTTTCGGTGGGGTATTCCGGTATTCTTAGTAATGCCTCTTCCATTATCCAGATTCACAACTGTAACCGTATATCTCTTTGCCATTTGTCCAAATCCCTTTATATGTCTTTTAAATACGTAGTTTTGCGTTATTTTGATCGTTTCTGAGATGTTCGCATTATTTCTTATGTTTGTGAAATTTTAGCGTCGCAAGCGGGGACTTCAGACGCTGCGAACAAAGGGAAGCAGGTTGTCGGATTTTCATAGCTCGAGACCACATGTGAGTAGATTTAACGTCTACGGGGAATCGCCCGTATGGCGCTAAGCGTCGGGGCTAGACAAGATATAATATTAGCCGTATGTTTATTTGCTCATATAGAGATATTGCATGATTCACATTGCATATAGTTACTTGTTGTGCATGATACTGTACCTATTGTACACTGCACTATTATCGACAGTCCATGTTGCACGAGCAGTAATGATATGCTACACACACACTGTTGGTAATTGCCATGATACGCACAACAGAATTGCTCATTTGTATACCTTGCTATTGGTTAACGACATTGAAACAGTTATACTTGTGCGATAGTGCATATGACATATAGCATAGCTGTATACCTACATGCTCATATATATGCCATACTATACCTACTCATGCGCACATATACCTTGCTATTGTTATATGATCAGTTTTTATAGCGTATATATCGGTGGTATGGGACGCTGTATATACAAGTATTCTGGATTTGGATTTTGGGAACCGTGAGATACATTTAATGACTTGATGCATTATTTAGCGAATTTTTCCATGATATGCTCATATTGATGTTTTATGTTGCATATGTTATTTTGTATGGATTTACGCATTTGAGATATGTTTTCATGCGATATGGGAATTTAAAGTGTCGAGATTGGGCACTTACATTCCGAGAGAGATATGGAGTTGACAGACCGATACGTGGAACACAAATGTCGAGATGAGATACTTGGGTTTCGAGGAACGTATGGATATCAGGAAGACCGATGCGTGGAATACAAGTGTCGAAGAGGGATACTTGTGTTTCGAGGAACGTATGGATACGAGTATTTACGTATCGATGTTAGGCACTGGTTTTCATGATGTTTTCGATTGTCGATGTTTGACACTCAGGTTCTATGAGACGTGGCCGATCTGAGGGCCGATCTGAGGGCCGATTTGAGTATTTTGGGATTTGGGGTGTTGTTGAGTTACACCGTGTTTTCCATGCTTAGGATTTGTGCATGAGATTATTTACTATCCCGCACTCAGTATTCAGTTGATATGCATATGATTTATGTAGATATAGTACCCTGGTGGTATACCTTGATCATGATAGTTGCATATTCATATTGTCATACTCATGCGACCAGTTCACATGTTATTGATCATTGCTGTTAGTGCATACTTGCGATTTTCAGTATGATATTAATTACTATTCACGAGTTGGCAACTCACCCCCGTTGTGCCACAGTGTTTTGCAGGACTTACCCTCTGAGTAGTCGCGGCAGGGCAGCTTATCATCACTACTTTTGCGGATACCGCTATTATAGGTAGTGAGGCCGTTGCTTTTAGGTGGGTTTGCGGTTACCCGTTTGAACATTGTATATCTTTTTGTTGGATCTAGTATTCTCCATCTACCCCTGTTGTATATGACTCAGAGACGACTTGTGAGATTTCAGTGTTGTATTATATTGGTGATTTTGGGTGCCGTGCTCGTAGAAGCCGGTTGTGTTGGAAAGTTACTTCTTTTATAGTCGTTTCTTTGATAATTCTTCGCTTTGGCGTCGTATACTTGTTGTGGTGTTGTCTCCGCCAGTGGGCGTGATTTTGCTCCTACTTGGGATGTTTTATATATTATCGGTGTTGTACCCATTTTCGGGGCTAGTTTTTACAAAGGAGGTGCTACCGAAATTTTCAAGAAAGAAAACTAGAGTTAGAGATTTTAAATTGTGATTTCTAAATATTTTTAAACTATGTTTTCTCCGTTGATCCAGTTTTGGGTGGTTTAGATTTCTGGGTTTTCGGCTTACTTAAGTTACGTACGCCTGTAGACGTTACGTAGTTTAAGTGCCGGTTACGGACCAAATTTCGGGTCGTGACAAAGTTGGTATCAGAGCGTTAGGTTTTACCTTTCGGAGTCTAGGATGACCTTGGTATGATGGAGTAGGTAGCTTAAGCAGAGTGACGTAGCGTGTGTATTGATCGCACGCTTTTGGCGTGTCGGATGAAAGAATTAAAGTGTAACCGCGATCAGGACGGTGTCGCTTTGCAGCTAGCCAGTTGAGCACGGGTCGGTCCACAGGGAGATGGTGTATCTTACCTTCTTGTCTTAGACGAGTTAATAAAGAATCTTGTATGTTTGTTTTGTCTAACCTATGTGTATATCTGCAAGTATAAAGTTGTTAAGAAAATACGAGATTGTAAGCTAAGAAATCCGTACTCAAAAACCTTTGAGCCGAGTCTTGACCAATTGAAGCTAAGCAATCGGCAACAACGTGGATTAGGGGGTTTAAGCGCGGTATTCGTGGAATCCGGCTTATTTACCCTTGTCCTTCCGTTCTTGTCTCTTGCCTTCGCCTCCGGCCAAACCGAACGCAACCGGTCGTGGTTAGGAATCACCGTTACCTTGTCAGGGTACGGTGCCTAACGGAGCGCTTGCGTATGGTTTGGACGAAGTTCAAATGGAAAATAACGGGAAAAGGGATTGGTAAAGAAATGTTAACTTATAAAATCGTATTAATTCTTAACAACAACAATAATTACAACATTCACAATATGAACAAAAGAAAAGAACAAAAAGAAAAGAACAAAGAAAAGGAAAGATACAAGTAATAAAGTGCATGAATAAAATTGCAAGTACTAAAAGCAAGAATGAAAAAAGCAAGTAATAAATAAGCGAATAAAAAGAACACGGAACTAGGACCCAAGCCAAGCATGTGCTCAATAGCCAACCCTTAAACTTGCAACCTCAATGAAGAGATTGCAAGATCAAGGGAAGGGTAGAAAACGCATGTGAAATGGAGTGCTAGTCCCGGGAGAAAATACGACCCTTGAGATCAATAACTAACCCTTAACCATTCAACCTCAATGAAGAGATTGAATAAGCAAGGGAAAGCAGAAATCTCAAGGGGGAGCAACTAAAAAGAAAGATAACAACCCCTCATCTTCATTAATTTTCCACTCAAGAGCTCTCACTACAATTTAATGGAGAAAGAGTGAAGAAGAGGAAGAAGAAGAACAAAATTACACAAAGAAGAAACTAAGAAAAAGCTCCCTTAGTTGTGCTCAAAACTGCTGTATTTATAGGCAGGGGATTGAAGACCTAGGGCAACCAGCTGCCACAATATGATATACCCAAACTACCCCCCAAAATTCAACAGAAGAGGCGCCTATACTGCGGCGCATGCGCGGCCTAAACCCCCTTTTGGCCGCGCATGCGCGGCCGTACTGGTGAGTTGGGCAGTGGGTTTTTCTGGGCTGTCCTCGTTTCTTGTTTCCTCGTGTTTGCCAACCTTAAACTGCGCAAAAGTCTTCAGAATATCTCCAGATTTCCAAGTCCAAGATTGCATTATCTTTGTTTACTTTTGACTTTATCTCCCTCGAGCTCCGCGCACCCATTGATTCTTGTGCAGCCCCTCTCGTGCTCCGTGCTTGTCCAAGACATGAATGACCGCTGTCATATGTCTTGTCCCAGGAACCGGTACGCAGCACCGGACGGATATGGATGACCGGAACCCGGCTTTTATCTGCTGTGGACAGATGTTCTGCATTTGGCGTAACTGTGGAGAATTAATCCTGATTAGCAATATTTGTACTGGAAACCTGTATTCTGCAAACATGTAACAAACATGGATTAAAAGTACCTACCTATAAACACACAAGCGTAAGAATGGGCGGTATAAAATGCAATATTCTGATATGAACAAATACCCCCAAACTTAACTTTTGTTCGTCCCGAGCAAAACCAATTATTCACAAAAATAAAATGATAACCGCACTTTCGCAGGGAACGCGATTGCACTGAGCATGTGCAACAAGCCGTTAAACCTCTAGGTGTCCCTAGTAGGAGGAGTGTTGTCTCCTGAGGGTTTTCAGCGGATTACACCCACAAAATCCCGTCAAGCTAGTTTGTAAAATGACTCAGATTCACATCCTAAAGTTTTGTTTTAGAAAATAACAATTCTATTATCCTAAGTCTAGACTATCGAACCTTTATTTTTCACACCTCGCTTCTTATTTAACTACAGATTTTATATGTCTTTACGTGCAGTGCAAAATAGTGTCGCTAAGTTCCCGAAAGGTCGAATAAAGTCATTATGTCACACAATAAAGCCCAGATAACAATTTTAAAAGGATCACATAAGTTTTATAAAGAGTTAAGCATTTTTCAAGTTTCGTTTTCCAGTAAAGTTTCAACTTCAGAATTTCTATCTTCCCTAACAGGAAACTAGGTCTTATTCTTCACTCCACCTTTTTCTTGTTTTCATTTCATACACACCTCTGTGAACATACAATAGTCTTTATCATAGAGTAAAACCTTCATATCTCCGTTAAAATTTTTTTTTATAAAAGCTTGTCTTTTATCAAGATTATTCTCACACAAAGAACCGTTAGGAATTTTAACTCGGAGAGAACACTTGCTTGACTTTGTTTTTATCTGGACTTTCTAGGCTTCTTAGCGAGCTTTGGGCCAATGCACCCAAACCAGTTGGTTTTAGGGCATTAGGTGTAGAAACACCCCAGCGGACTTAATTACTCAAGTTACCTAGGTCCAAAAACAAAAGACAGTTTGGCGTGAAAAACATGATGATTCAATACGAACGGAGATATAACCGGTAGTTCCATTATTTTTTTGGATAAAAGACGTGTTTAGTGGATTCGGTGTGTAATCATTCCAATCAAGTTTCAGATGGGTTATTTTTCAGACTTAGTTCCAATTAGGGCATCAATAACGTTCCTACATATTCACTTCATAAACTATTCTTGATATATTACTTATTTCAGAACAAACCTATTTGATCCTCAGAAAATCATTGACCCATTTAAAAGTTTTTTAGACATAAAAGACTTGTCTTCTAATTTCCACAACTCACGACACGTGTAGTGTGATGTAAAGACGTATATCATCTATAGTTAACTTCAAAGGAGAGTTATCTTTCAGGTTTTCAAAATTTAAACATAAGATTTAGTTATTCCTATTTTTTCAAACAAAAACCGTCGAATGTTGAATCAGAGTTCTTCCACAAGCTAACTTGACAAAAAAGTTTTTATATTTTTAGAAAATTTTCAGATTTTTATGGATTTTATGGATTTAATATGCAGATGCAAAATATACATATGAATGCGAAGGAAGAAAGCTTGACAGTGCCCTCACTGTCAGGCTATACCAAGAGGGTCAAAATTGCCAGTGCTTCCTAAAAACAAATTATATACAAAACAAAAAAAGGAGAAAAAAAAAATATATACAAAAAAATGTCCCCCCCAAACTTAAGTAAAACAGTGTTTCCACTGTTAAGCGTTGAAATTCATGATTAGGGGGGAAAGAACAGTATCCATTTATACAAGGCCTTACACAGGCCAAAAGTTAACACCAACCATTCAAAGATTTTATCATGGTAAAGCAGTGGTTGGTGAAAGAAGGTGAAGAGGAAAGAGATGGAAAATACGCGAGACCGCTTGTGGAGAGAAGTGGAATGCGGTCTCGGTAGATGAGAAGAAGAATGGCGGAAGGGAAAAAGAAGTGGAGTACGAACTTGAGGGTGCAAATGGAGTAAATAGATTAGCACAATTTGTGATGAGCGATGTGTAAAAAGCGATTGTGCTAATATATTTACCCGTCGAGAGATCGGGTCAAATCCCTCAAGGTTCGTGAGAAACCATGGGTACGCCGAACTTGGTAAACCAGACACAGTAAATGAAAGTGAGACGGGTTCTTGCAAGGTCGGAACGATTGAAAGGATGGAGGGAAGTGGTTGAGGAAGGGTATCGGTTAAGGCTTCTGGAGGGTGTGTACAGTCAGTGAAAGGAACAGGATGAATTGGAAAATCCTACTCATCATCTAGAACTGTTTCATCCTCAAAAATATCCTCAATATTCTCCTCAAAATTTAGCACATCCATGCATTTATCATCAATATCAAGACGCATATGAAGTTCGGGAAAAACAGTTAAAGACTCGGGATGATGATTTGAAAAGACAAACTCAGCCAAATGTACGGGTTCATCATCCAAAATGTTCCCTGCGTCAATATCCTCAATCAAGTGAAAGTCTATTTTCTCAGACACCTCATCAAAAGCATGGATATTAATCGATTCTGGTTCTAAGATGGAGGTGTAGAGGTCAAAAGGTTTAGGATCGGTTTCACTTGGAAGAGACCCTTCACCATCGGGCAAATCAAACACTACGAAGTCGCACAACTCATTCAACATTCTATCTTCAACTGATAGTTCATTTGGGACACTTGATAGACGTTCAAAGCAGGAGATGTGGGATTCAATTTGGGACGGGTAGGTTTGATTTGGAAGGGGGTATATCTCACTCTCTCCACTCAAATTCACAGCCTGTCCTGCCGCCTCATCATACATTGAAAAATTAGGAGCTAGTTGAAAACTAGCTACCGGATCACTAGGTTGTATGAGGGCGGCCATGGACGCATTCAAATCCATCGTCTGTTGTGAAGCTACCCTAAATTCTTCCAAGGACTGTTCTAAGCTAGACATAGGTTGTGATGGGGTTTCAGTAAAGGATGCGAAGTTGGTTTGATACTGGAAACCCCCAAATGGCTGTGTAGAAGCAATGTCTAGGGAAGGTGCAAAAGTAGGGTAGGATTGGTAGGAATTGAATGGCTGGACAGGAGTGGGATCAACATTGGGATAAGAAGGTGAATGGAATTGTTGATCCCGAGAATTCGAAGTGGTGAAAGGAGTGAAAGATCGGCTACGGGATTGTTCAATACGTTCAGCAATAGACATAGGTCTCGGGGTTACAACTGGATTTTCAAAAGGGGTATCAACGCAAGAAGGTGTGAATGTTTGAAACGGTTGATACGAAGTGGATTGCGGGGTCCAGTTGTTCGTCCTAGACGCGTCTATCCGATCTTTCAAGGTGATTTTTGGCATGGAGGGGTCGTTCGAAGTTCGACCAAAACAAGAACCGTATGAAGTAATGTCTGGTTATGGGTAACAAAGTTCGGCAAGAGTTTTGAGAGGTGGAGTACCCATGATATGAAGAGAGAAGGAGAAAGGTAGAGAAAAAGGAGGGAAAAAAGAATGTGATTTTTTTTTATATATATATATTAACAAAAGAATGAAATATACACAAAAAGAATATGGACAAAAATAATCACGACACACAAAAATACCACACACCTAATCGTTCTAGGGTTCACCTAGGTCAACTAGACCTGCTCGAGAACTTGATTGTCGAAGTAAAACTGTGTCGAGAAACAGGCTCAAGATACACTGATCACGAGGCCAGGTAAGTGCAGAGATAAGGGGAGGTTTTCCAACGCTTTCGCGAAGTTCCTTAATTAAATAACCCTTTCTCTTTTGGCTGTTTCGCCGTTAACACTTTCCTAGACACCCCGTAAACAATATACCGTTAAGCAAGCTTCTAAATACAGTTAACTTCTCCTAGTGAGCGTGAAGTCCTTAAGGCTTAAAGTCTAGTTTCTTTTAAATTTGTGTGGGTAAACGTTATGCGCAAGTTCGTGATTTGTGGGCCACGGAAAAGGTGATGAAATCCTTTACCGTATGCTGTGGGGTTCGCTTGCCCTTAAGTCCGTATTAATGTATGCAATGCGCAATTCAAAAAATTCTATAAAGAATAAAACATTCGTTTTTTAGTTTAAGCGCGGCGCTGCAACAAATACGGGTTAGTCAAGTTTTTAGCGTTTGCTAGCGAACTTGCAAAGAATCCTGCAAAAGAATAGTATATTGGAAGCGTCGGATTTGAGAAGAAGGTGTTAGTAAAGTACGTACCGTTTAAGTTTTGGGTTAAGAAACCCCCGTTGAATCGAATCCGGTAAGCTTGAAAGGTTCGCTTGCGCGGGTCAAACTAACCGGATCTTTGGCACTGTACTTTGCAAACACCTTAGCCTTGAATGTACACTTTGCTCCCCACAATTGCAGTTTGCAAATACGCAAAAATCTGCACTCTTGCCCACAAAAATATTGTCCAAAAAAAAACAAAAAGAATATTTTTTTTTATATATATACAAAAAGAATATTAACCCGAATAACAAGAAAGAAAATACGCTACCGTCTCCCCGGCAACGGCGCCATTTGATCGCACGCTTTTGGCGTGTCGGATGAAAGAATTAAAGTGTAACCGCGATCAGGACTGTGTCGCTTTGCAGCTAGCCAGTTGAGCACGGGTCGGTCCACAGGGAGATGGTGTATCTTACCTTCATGTCTTAGACGAGTTAATAAAGAATCTTGTATGTTTGTTTTGTCTAACCTATGTGTATATCTGCAAGTATAAAGTTGTTAAGAAAATACGAGATTGTAAGCTAAGAAATCCGTACTCAAAAACCTTTGAGCCGAGTCTTGACCAATTGAAGCTAAGCAATCGACAACAACGTGGATTAGGGGGTTTAAGCGCGGTATTCGTGGAATCCGGCTTATTTACCCTTGTCCTTCCGTTCTTGTCTCTTGCCTTCGCCTCCGGCCAAACCGAACGCAACCGGTCGTGGTTAGGAATCACCGTTACCTTGTCAGGGTACGGTGCCTAACGGAGCGCTTGCGTATGGTTTGGACGAAGTTCAAATGGAAAATAACGGGAAAAGGGATTGGTAAAGAAATGTTAACTTATAAAATCGTATTAATTCTTAACAACAACAATAATTACAACATTCACAATATGAACAAAAGAAAAGAACAAAAAGAAAAGAACAAAGAAAAGAAAAGATACAAGTAATAAAGTGCATGAATAAAATTGCAAGTACTAAAAGCAAGAATGAAAAAAGCAAGTAATAAATAAGCGAATAAAAAGAACACGGAACTAGGACCCAAGCCAAGCATGTGCTCAATAGCCAACCCTTAAACTTGCAACCTCAATGAAGAGATTGCAAGATCAAGGGAAGGGTAGAAAACGCATGTGAAATGGAGTGCTAGTCCCGGGAGAAAATACGACCCTTGAGATCAATAACTAACCCTTAACCATTCAACCTCAATGAAGAGATTGAATGAGCAAGGGAAAGCAGAAATCTCAAGGGGGAGCAACTAAAAAGAAAGATAACAACCCCTCATCTTCATTAATTTTCCACTCAAGAGCTCTCACTACAATTTAATGGAGAAAGAGTGAAGAAGAGGAAGAAGAAGAACAAAATTACACAAAGAAGAAACTAAGAAAAAGCTCCCTTAGTTGTGCTCAAAACTGCTGTATTTATAGGCAGGGGATTGAAGACCTAGGGCAACCAGCTGCCACAATATGATATACCCAAACTACCCCCCAAAATTCAACAGAAGAGGCGCCTATACTGCGGCGCATGCGCGGCCTAAACCCCCTTTTGGCCGCGCATGCGCGGCCGTACTGGTGAGTTGGGCAGTGGGTTTTTCTGGGCTGTCCTGGTTTCTTGTTTCCTCATGTTTGCCAACCTTAAACTGCGCAAAAGTCTTCAGAATATCTCCAGATTTCCAAGTCCAAGATTGCATTATCTTTGTTTACTTTTGACTTTATCTCCCTCGAGCTCCGCGCACCCATTGATTCTTGTGCAGCCCCTCTCGTGCTCCGTGCTTGTCCGAGACATGAATGACCGCTGTCATATGTCTTGTCCCACGAACCGGTACGCAGCACCGGACGGATATGGATGACCGGAACCCGGCTTTTATCTGCTGTGGACAGATGTTCTGCATTTGGCGTAACTGTGGAGAATTAATCCTGATTAGCAATATTTGTACTGGAAACCTGTATTCTGCAAACATGTAACAAACACGGATTAAAAGTACCTACCTATAAACACACAAGCATAAGAATGGGCGGTATAAAATGCAATATTCTGATATGAACATGTATGTTCCGCGGCATACTTACGACACGGTACTCCGCCTAAGTGACCTTAGGGCTTATTGATTGATATTCCTTCCCTGATTGATATACATCTTGTGATTCGATCTCCGTTTCCTTATCGAATCTTGTTTTAATTTCCAGCCTATATGCCGCCGAAGACTACGAGAGCACAGAGAGCGGCCGCGAGGGCCGAGGTCAGAGTTGACTCGTCTGAGGCGAGGACTGACCAGGGAGGTACGCCTGTTGTACCAGAGCACATTGCTATGATTGGAGCTGGTATGCAGGATCTGCGCCAGATTGTGCGGACTTTGGTAGAGACCATCCGAGCGCAGGGGCAGGCAGTTGTTCCACCCGCTGCGGGGATCACGATGGTACCTACAGTTCCGGTAGTCGCAGTTGCAGCTCCGGAGGTTATTGCTGTGTCGCTGACAGGCTTTATGAGGTTGAGACCTCCGGTGTTTACGGGCACAGATGTTACTGAGGATCCGCAGTCGTTCATCGACCGGATGGCCAGGATTTGTCGCTCACTCCGATGTTCCGATGAGAGATGGGTGGAGTTTGCCAGTTTTCGTCTGGAGGGTATGGCCCAGAAGTGGTGTGAGTCGTTGGAGAGGGGCAGAGCCGCTGGTCTTGCTCCTATGACCTGGGCTGAGTTTGTGACGTCGTTTCTTGCTCGTTTTCTTCCACCGAGCGTCAGGGATGCGCGAGCGCGCAGATTTGAGTCTTTACGTTAGACGCCGGGGATGACGGTGTCGGAGTATGATGTATTGTTTACCGAGCTGTCGGTGTATGCTCCGTACCTGGTGGCGACTGAGGAGATGAGGGTGAAGAGGTTTGTTCGAAGCCTACTTACCCAGTTGTTCTTAGCCATCAGCATTCAGCATTGCGACACGTATGCGGTGTTGCGCCACGGAAGCGCCCCGGCCATCTTACCGAGGCTAAAATGCGGAATCAAAAATTTTCCTTACTTGGAAACTGGCGCTACCGCGGACAATAAAACCCAGATCGTTAACCATTAACCTATACTAGCTAACAAGAGATGGGAAGAGAAGTATACCAAGTGATCCGAGTCCTTCGGTCTTCTCTTCATCGTCCCGATCTCCCGCGGAATGTCTTGTCTCCACATCGTCGCCTCCTTGCCGGAAGGGCACCACATCGCCTGCGTCTTTTACGGGCTCCCGCCTCAATACCGAGGCAACTCGAGCATGAAGCTGGCAAGTCGACATGCCCAAGAAATGCTGTAGAATGTAGTGTAGAAACTTTATCTCTTGGAGTTTATGTAGTTGCCTTTGAAGATGATGGAGGAATCAAGATTAGAAAAATGGTGCTTGCATTTTTCTAGCATGAAAATGAGATCAAGAATGAAAACTCTCAAGAATGAAAACCACTTCTTCTCTTTTCTCTCAAGTGAGTTCTTTTATCTCTAAAATGAGAATGGTGGAGGAGGGAATACAAAACCACAACCATAGAAGGAAGGTAATGGTAGTAAAAGCAAGTGGTGATCATAGCCAAACATTATCATCACAATCTCACATCAAAACCAAATCAATCCTAATCACCTTTTACAAGAAATGATGATAGAAAAGAAAGGAATAAAAAAGATGCTATCATAATTAATACATATGCAAGAAACCCCCTCCTCAAATGTAATTTGCAAAACTGCAAATTACCCCCTCCATCAGAAAAGTCCGGCCGGGAAAGAACAAAGGCAAACCGGCCGGAACGGAATGCAAACTGGCAACTCCAGAAAACTGGTCCCGTAATAAATTACAGGAAAACCCCGATACTGTGCATACACACCTGCATCTGTATTCCGTCCGGATACAAATGCAATGAGACAAAATCTACACTGTACTAAACTTGGACAGGCTTAAGCCATAGCCGGCTAGTAATATCCGTTCGATCCTGATCCGTGCAATACCGCACGTATCAGATCGAACCCTGCCATATAACTATACGGCCACTAGTACAAAACTGTCCGATCCTGATCCGTGCAATACCGCACGTATCTGATCGGACCCTGCCATATCTCCATACGGCCTCTACAGCGTTTCGCCCGAAAGCTTGAGTAACTGTAAGTGTGGTGGACTCTAAAGACTCGTCAATACTATGGATATGGATTTAACCACCAGCACGTCAGAGGTATAAGCCAATACGTGACGGGCCACCAGCTATTGACTAAAAGGGGCGTTGATGAGTGAACTCATCCTGACACCCTACTGAGCCTGTCAGTGACAATATCCGTACAGTCCGGTCCGTTCGTCTATGAGCATCGCATGTCGGGCCTAGGGGGTTGGTAAAAGTCAGACCCCCAAAAGCGGTACAAGTCGTGTCGGAGTGTAGCCCAGAACGCCCTGAGATACTACTGGAATACCTACCAGTAAATCTCCTGCCTCGGCCGAGGGCTTTGCGTAATGGCTCTCCTCGACACAGCGCGACCTCACCCCCAATACCGGGAAAGACGAACCCCTGAAGATCCGCTCACTGCCTCCATGTGGCTCGGGACTGTACCCAACTAAAACCTGTTTGCAAGACTCCTTTGAGCCGTGGTAGGGTAGTAATCAAAGCACAGTGGGAACTCACATGAGACAAATGACGATCCTCAGGTCGATGAACTAACCTGTACACATGTCACCAGGGAACTGCTATCTGACATCAGGTATAAGACCAACTAGCATGTTCCCGGCGAGTCCTGTCCGGTGTACTCATAACCCAATGAGCACCTGTATACATCTTAGGTGAACCAACTGACACCAGTGGCTTGTGAGACCGGCCACCGCCCCTCGTCGGGGTCTCGACTGTATACACTAGTCTACTAATGGAGTATCGATGCCCTGTCTCGAAACTCCTACGACTAGGGACCTTTTAAGGATGTGCTTATAGACTACCGGCTCCCACGTATATGATCGCCATCATACTGCTGGTAGTCAAGCAAGAATCCTAGGGGCTCTATCAACGTGTAATAGCGACATGTCAGGTCACCTAAAGCAGTACACGATGATAAAGATAAACCAGATAGCATACTATCATCTCGAGTAAGACTGTCCTACCGGGATAGGTCCTCCCTCAATCATTGCAATCACGTGCCTGTGATCCAATAATTGACTCTAAGGGCACTATCTCCAACATGCGGCAGCTGTCGATGCAGCTCTATTGGTAGAGGAGCGTCTTTCTGAGTCATCAGTTGCTCCGGAACCGAAGAGAGTTCGTATTGGTGATCCGGCAGCGAGGCGGGCGTTTAGACGTCGTGATAGTTTCCTTTCTGATAGTGGAGGTTTGGGACAAGGTCGGCTTTTTAGTTCTTACCCTCAGGATGATCGGCTGTTCGTTTTTGGATGTTACCGGTGCGGTAGTTTGGGTCATCGGGTTCGAGATTGTGCGGAGCCGCGTGTGAGCGAGCCAGCTGTACCGCATGTTACCTTACCACCTTCTCCGCCTTTGAGAGCGTTGCCTCTTATTCCTGTAGTTGCGCCGCGTCAGACTCCTGTTCAGAGAGGTCGTGGTCACGGGTGTTTTGTACCGAGAGGTCGGGGTGGCAGAGGCAGAGGACAGCCAGTAGCCGGTAGAGGACAGGCTAGGGTGTTTGCCTTGACTAACCAGGACGCTCAGGCGTCCAATGCCGTGGTTTCAGGTACCCTTTCTGTATGTTCTTATGATGCGCATGTTCTTTTTGATCCGGGATCTACGCATTCGTATGTTTCCACGCACTTCGTGCCGAGGTTAGGCCGAGAGTCATGTTTGCTGGATCAGCCGCTGGTCGTGACTACTCCTGTGGGAGAGTCGTTTGTTGTGCGTTATGTGTTTCGATCTTGTGTCGTCCATATTGGTGACAGAGATCTGTCCGTCGACTTGATCCTTCTTGATATGTTGGACTTCGACGTTCTGCTGGGCATGGATTGGCTAGCTACTTGCTATGCGTCCGTGGACTGCCTTGAGAAGACAGTTAGATTTTGTTTTCCCGGCGAGTTAGTGTTTGTTGTGCAGGGGGACCGTAGTGCCTCCCCTCACAGTTTGATTTCTGTTTTGTGCGCTAGTCGGCTTTTGAGGAGGGGATGTCGGGGATTCTTAGCGTTCATTCATGATACTGGAGCCATAGTTGAGTCGTTGGACCAGGTTTTTACCGTGTGAGAGTTTCCCGATGTCTTTCCCGATGAGTTACCTGGGTTGCCGCAAGATCGCGATATTGAGTTTTGCATTGATCTGATTCCTGGCACGGAGCCTATTTCTATACCGCCTTATCGGATGGCTCCGGCAGAGCTTAGAGAGCTTAAAGATCAATTGCAAGAGTTGCTTGATTTGGGACTTGTGCGTCCGAGTGTTTCGCCGTGGGGAGCTCCTGTTCTGTTCATCAAGAAGAAGGACGGCAGTTTGAGGCTGTGTGTGGATTATCGTTAGTTGAACCGTGTTACGGTGCGGAACATGTATCCTTTACCCCGCATTGACGATTTATTTGATCAGCTCCAGGGTGCGAAACATTTTTCGAAGATTGATTTGCGTTCGGGTTATCATCAGTTGCGGGTTCGGAATGATGACATTCCGAAGACTGCTCTTCGTACGCACTATGGGCATTATGAGTTTTTGGTGATGTCGTTCGGACTTACCAATGCGCCAGCAGCGTTCATGGATCTGATGAACCAGATTTTCAGGCCGTTCCTCGACCAGTTCATTATAGTGTTTATTGATGACATACTGGTTTACTCTAGGAGTTGAGAGGAGCATGAGCAGCACTTGAGGATTACTTTGCAGATATTGAGAGAGCACCAGCTGTATGCTAAATTCTCAAAGTGCGCATTTTGGTTTGATAGAGTTGACTTCCTGGGTCATGTGGTGACTGGTGATGGTATTCTTGTGGACTCGAGGAAGATTGAGGCTGTACAGCTTTGGCCCAGACCTGTATCGGTGACTAAGGTCCGCAGCTTTTTGGGCTTAGCTGGTTATTATCGCCGTTTTGTGCAGGATTTTTCGAGTATCGCTGCACCGCTGACTGGACTGACCCGGAAGGGGATTCCTTTTCTCTGGACTGATGCGTGCGAGCAGAGTTTTCAGCAGTTGAAGACTCGGTTGACGAAAACACCAGTTCTGTCTTTACTTTCTGGATCAGGGGGCTACGTTGTGTATTGTGATGCTTCTCGAGTAGGGCTCGGCTGTGTTTTGATGCAGCATGATAGGGTGATTGCATATGCTTCTAGGCAGTTGAAGAAGCACGAGCAGAATTACCCCACTCACGATCTTGAGATGGCAGCGGTAGTCTTTGCGTTGAAGATCAGGAGACACTACTTGTACGGAGAGTCGTGTCAGATCTTCACGGATCACAAGAGTTTGAAGTATATCTTCCAGCAGCGAGATCTGAACCTGAGACAGCGCCGATGGATGGAGCTAGTAAAGGATTATGATTGTGAGATCCTTTATCACCCGGGCAGGGCGAATGTGGTAGCTGATGCTTTGAGTCGTAGGCCCGTGGGTAGCTTGTCCCAGCTGAGCGCCGTTCAGTGTCAGTCTTGTTGGAGATAGTGCCCTCATAGTCAATTATTGGATTGCGGGTACGTGATTGCAATGATTGCGGAGGACCTATACCGGTAGGACAGTCTTATTCGAGATGATAGTATGCTATCTGGTTTGCCTTTATCAGTCGTGTACATGATCAGGTGACTGATTACATGTTACACTTTGATAGAGCCCTTAGGATCTTGCTTTACTACCAACGGTATGATGGCGATCATATACGTGAGAGTTGGGTGGTTTATATGCATATCCTTAATTGTGGTCCCTAGTCGTGGGAGTTTCGAGACAGGGCATCGATACTCCGGAGTAGACTAGTGTGTACAGTCGAGACCCCGACGAGGGGCGGTGGCCGGTCTCACAAGCCACTGGTGTCAGTTGGATCACCTAAGATGTATACAGGTGCTCATTGGGTTATGAGTACACCGGACAGGACTCGCCGGGAACCTGCTAGTTGGTATTGTACATATCGTCAGATAGCAGTTCCCTGGTGACATGTGTACAGGTTAGTTCATCGACCTGAGGTCATCATTTGTCCCGTGTGAGTTCCCACCGTGCTTTGATTTCTACCCTACCACGGCTCAAAGGAGTCGTGCAAACAGGTAGTTTTTGGGTACAGTCCCGAGCCATATGGAGGCACGTGAGCGGATCGGCAGGGGATTCGTCTCTCCCGGTATTGGGGGCGAGGTTATGCTGTGTCTAGGAGAGCCATTACACAAAGTCCATGGCCATGGCAGGAGATTTACTGGTAGGTACTCCAGTAGTATCTCAGGGTGTTATTGGGCTACACTCCGACACGACTTATACTGCTATTGGGGGTCTGACGTTACTAGCCCCCTAGGCAGATATGCGATACTCATAGACGAACGGACCGGACTGTATATACATTATCACTGTTAGGCTCAGTAGGGTTTCTGGATGAGTTCGCTCAGCAGCCTCCCTTGAGGTCAGTCCATAGGCAGCCGTTACGCATTGCTAGTGCCGCTGACGGTTTGTGGTTAAACCCACTGCCAGGGTACTGACGAGTCATTAGATTCCCCCACAGACAGTTTCCCAAGTTCGGGCGAAACGTTTTAGAGTCCGTATGGTTTTATGGCAGGGTTCGGAAAATGCACGTGCGTTTACGCACGTGTTATTTTTCAGGCAGATGATACTGGTCGGCTTTGGTTTAAGCCGGATCCGAGTATTATTTTGAGTAGGTATAATATCTTTGTCTCAGTTGCATTTGTATTCGGTCGTAATACAAATGCGGGTGTATTTATACTGTTTCGGGGTTGTCCTGAAATTCGTTTCAGGATCACTTTTGGAAGTTGCCAGTTTCCAGTTTTCTATCAGCCGTCTTTTAACATTCGGTTAAAGACGGATTTATCTTTTCTTCAGTTGAGGTGAGTAAGTGTTCTAGAAGCATCTAGATGAGGTGACTAGGATTAATTGGTGTTGAGTTTTCATTGGATGCATTTAATGGTTCATTAATGCATGATAACTAGGTTTATGACTCATGCTTTAACATTAAAGCATTTTGTTTTGGTCAAGATCTTTTGTTCATGATATTATTTATAATGGTCACCTCCCTCCTCCTACCATCACCTCCCTCCTCTATATGAGTGGCCGACCTTCCCTTTCCCCTCTACACACTCTCTCACTTGAGGTTTTCATATGGTTGTAAAAGATATGATAGTATTTGGGGTGCATGGAATTTTACAGTTCATTTCATTCCATCACCCAATTCCCTCGGCAACTTCATTAACCGATCGTCCACGGATTTGGACGAAGTGAGACAAAGTCATCTACTCATTCTCTACATCATTCTTGGTCGTCTCTTTTAGCAAACTTGACGACCGAGTTGCCTCGAGTCAGAGGCGGGAGCCCGTTTAAAGAATCGTCGACGTGGTGCTACCTCGACAAGAAGAATCAGAGATCGACGAGATCGGAGCAGCCGCAATGGAGCGTGGGATGATGGTTAAAGAACGAAGGACTCGGATCGTTCGGTATAACCTTTCTACACTCTTTACAGTTTGTTAGTTTAGCAATAATGGAAGATCCGGGTGAAAGTATACGATAGCGCCAGTTAAAAAGTTTTTGTTCTGCATTTGGCGTCTGTATACGGCCGGGGCGCTAGCGTAGACTAAACAGTGGTATCAGAGCCTCACCATTTTGCTATACTAACTTGTTCTAACGCGTTTAAAACATCGATCGAACCGAAAATCGAAAATTGCAAAATTCCAAGCTCACAGTTTCTGTCGATTTTAAATGGTCTCCTAAAATTTTTTTACATGTCTCAAAAATCTGTGCAGGCTTTTCTAAGAACACGGACCAAATTTGGGCACGTGATCCCACCAAGACGCTGCGGAAACGCAGCCAAACCCATGGTTTGGCCGCGGATCCGCCGCCACTTGGTGAGATCATGCTCCCAAAATTGAACAGTATGTTGTTCTCTGGATTTTGTGGTTTGTGGTATATATCATTTGGGCCCAGTTTTTGTTACTGTTCACCAGTAAGTCATGGGGCCCACTTCTTGATATTTGGTCGATCGAAATTTAAACATGTTAGTTTACAGTGCTTACATTATATCTCCGACCGGGAATGTCATTTGATCGGTAAACCGCGTCTGATTGCTATAGTTCTTTTAGACGAGTTTGCGAACGTGACATTCGCGTTGATGTTCTGTGTTATGCTGTGTTGTTGCGGATTTGTCGTGGTGGATAGCAGTGTGCAATGATAGTACAGTTTTTGTTTATTTGTACATTTGATATTGCAGGGCGAGCGTCCAACATGTGGACTGCCGTCACTGCCTGTTGTATAATATTCTTTTGGGCAAGACCAGGTTGCAGTCGGTGTACCTGTTGTACTATTTTTCATTACTGTACTAGGTTTTACCCCGCGACGGAGTGCACGGATAGCCGGGTTCTGGAGGGCAACGGGTCCGCATCTCATGGCTTTGAGAGGCAGAGGGGCCCCGCTCTAGAATTGGCAGACTATTTGCCGCACTCGTAGGGGGTACAGGTTGACCCAAGGAGGGGTGCCCAAGATTACCAGATTCCGTGAAGTACTGGGTGGTCCATTCACTTTGCTGTAGGGGGCTGCCTCGCTTCAGGTTTTAGCGGGTAACTTGCCGCACCCGTAGGGGTCTAGGTTTCATTGCACAGGCTATCCATACGACAGGGGAACGTCGAGTTACAGCAGCGGCTCTGTGAAACCCGGGGATCCCAGATTATCTGTATTGTTCTGTGATGCTTATTACTTTTCTGTAATGTTGCATATTATCACGCCTGGAGTGATTATTGTATATTGGTTTATATACTATTAGATGTTGTATATGTTTTTCACCCGCGCTAGTCCAGTCCCCGCTCTGTCGTTAGTTAAGTAACCTAACGGGTGATGATGGGACCCAGTGACGAATGCGGATGGCATATACGTACATTTTATTTTCGTTCTTTTCTGGTGTGATTATTGATGGGACTGCGTTGATTCTGATCAATGCAAAGTAAAACAAACCTGTTTACAGTTGTTGGAACAAATTTAAAAAGTGTTATTGCAAAGACGTTTCCTTTTGTTATGCATAGCGGTATTCAGTGGAATATCCTGCACCTCATTCGACGGGGCAAGGGCCGATATCCCTTCACCGGGACTGACTCCTTGAGCAGAAGTTTGCGTCAGGGTAATAACTTCACTATAGTCGATTACAAGTTGCTTTGCATAGCGGTATTCAGTGGAATATCCTGCACCTCATTCCACGAGGAAAGAGCCGAGATCCCTTTACCGGGAGTGACCTCTTTAGCAAAAGGTTTTCGCCACTATATTTTAAAAAAAGCTATCAGGTTCCTTCAGCGATATCAAGTTCACTACGCTAAAGGTTTTTCGCCAAAAACCAGTCGTAGCCCTCCGTCGTTTCTTATGGATGGTCAGTAGTATTCAAGCTATGTATTTTGACCAACGCCAAGGCATAGTGCTTGGTAGCTGCTGGGTATTCAATTGTTGCATAGATAGATGAGTTAGTTTGGGACAGTCGTTCTGCCATTTTGGCCAACGTCAAGGGCATGTGCGGGTGAGTTCAAATTGACAAGATAGTGATGGGTAGAACTTGGCATGTGACTTATGACATTTTGACCAACGCCAAGGTTATAAGAGCATGGGGCAAAAATCATATCGGGAGTTTTTAAAGAAACTGAAACTTGCCAAGTATGCGCATACCTTCTGGAGTATGAGTAACGTGGATGCATTTCATCACGTTATCATGCGATGAGAGTTGGATCCCGATTCCCACTGATGAGTTGGTTTACTCTTCGGGTGATTCCGATTGATTCTTCTTTAGGTTTGGAGGAGAATTTGACAGGACAGTGGGAGGTTTCCGGATTAGATAAAGTGATGACCATTCTGATCTAGGTTAGAGTGCACGCAGTGTGTTTCTTTTCTCTCTCTCTTTGGCAGCGACCTTTGACCGACCCTAGACTATGACTCAGTGACCAGGTTGACCGAACCTTCTTAAAATACTGGCTTTTGGATTGTCTGAGTTGCATAAGTCATTGCCACTCCTTCTTTTACCCTTTGAATTTCTCAGAACACCCGTATTGCTACGGATATCCACTTCCATTGGATAGATCCATCGTATGGTTATATACGAACTCAAAGGGACTTCTTCGAGGATGGATCTAGGTTTAGGAGAAATAGAATTGGTTTATTCAGTTGTCTTTTATTATCACCTTCTCTCAGGTTGCGAGAGCTCCTTGGTTTAGGAGAGTACACCTATTACGCTTATTGGATAGTCTTATTCCAAACCATAGGCTGGTGCCGAAAGGTAGGGAATGAAGAAAACCAATTAGCCTAAGTAGGGTGTGCAGAAGGTAATATGTAAAGACAAAATAAAGGGATTAGAAAGAGGGCAAAGTAAATTGCGACTTTTATCATTCACGACCAAAACCGCGTACTTCATCGCCACTCCTATTTCACCTTTAATAAGGTATTATTCAGTTGTCTTTTATCATCACCTTCTCTCGAGATGCGAGTACTCCTTGGTTTAGGAGGGTACACCTATTATGCTTACTGGATAGTCTTCTTCCAAACCATAGGCTGGTGCCGAACGGTAGCGAAGGAAGAAAACCATTTAGCCTAACGATGGTGTACAGAAGGTAACGACTAAAGACAAATAAAGGGATTTGGAGAGATGGCAATAAAATATACGGTTGAAGTCATGAATTGGATTATGGAAGAGGCATTGCTATGAATACCAGGATACCCCTACGAAACATTTTCTTATTTCAGTACATTGTTAAAAGAAAACCTGTTTTCCCGATTTGACACTTACTCCAAGGGTATGTATTTACCAGGTTTCATTCTCATATCTGTATGGTTTTACAGATGATGAGTGGGAGTAAGTTATTGGGAATTAGGTGATTATCCTCATTATATCGGAATTCGTTATAATTGGTGATATTTAAGGAAATCGCCAGGGTACAGTTTTCAACCTACGACGCACAGGTTTTGAGTTGTTTAACTCAGCGGACTTATACAGAGTATTGTATGTTGTCCAGTGTCCTTCAGGACAAAGGGGTAGGTCCTCGTACTATGTTCTGTTTACTTATAACTTCTCTAGTTTTTAGACAAATGTTTCGTAGAAATACAAGGTCTAAGTTTTGAGAAATTATGGGTATAAGAATAAATTAGAGAACCAGGTATCACAAGTATCGGGATTCTTCAAAGAGATTGAAGATGTAGATTCTTGTGATTGGTATTCAGATGATAGTGATGGTTTTGAGAAACGAGTTTTCTCTTTCAAGGTATTCATAATTGGATGGATTCCTAAGTTGAGTAATGCTGATTAGCCTCTTTCCATTAAGTTGACATGCACTGGAGACAGCTGCATGATTTGAATCTAGTTACAATTAAATAAGTGCCAAAGTTTCTATATTGGATATAGAATAGATCGTACCTTAAATGATGTTAAGGTATGGGGAGTTGTCCAGCTTATGCTTAAAACCAGACTCTGGATAACTCAGGGCACGTTTCTGTAATGGCTGTTTGTGGGTTGACCCTGGCTATGACGAGGGTTGATATTCTACCATTTGGAAGATCAATAGTGATATTGTTCTTGACTTGCCACAGTTTTAGTAAAAATGGATCTTTTTCAGAAAACAGTAGTGGGAGTATGGTAGAACTGGAAGTGATTCCAGAACCGCGAACGATTACGGAAAATTTAATAGGACCTATATATTCAATCAGGTTTGACATTCCAATAGCCGCTCCGCAGATATGGTAGGTAACCTCAGACACCCGAGAAGTACTCCAGTAGCCTCAAGGACGGTGAAAGGGAGGTTCTTATCTACCCAGACTTGACACTACTGATGTTCCAGGATATGAGACCCGGTAGGAGGGTTGTCGTAGTCAGTGGGAGCAGCAGAAGCATAGTGGGCAAGTAGCTTATGTCTATTTATAGACTTGAGCAGTTATAGTGGAGATAGATCATCTAATTTTGATGTGACAGTCATGGGTTTGACTTCAATCAGAATAAGGGATGGATCTGTTAAGAAGGTAGTAGGGTGTGATGTCATGGTTTTTTGGATGACATACACAGAGTAGGAAGTAAAATTCCTATACTACGATCGGTTGTACTGTGGTCGTCACACAGTTGTTTCTCCAGACAGGATATGGATATAATATTTGACATTCTGGTTTCTAGATCTATGGTTTTAGATCTGGATTTGGGTAGTTTCCCAATGTGGGTACTTTGACAGTATTCTAATGGTTTTTAGAATAGATGACTCCTAGCATGGTGGTGTACCTGCAGGTGATGGAGTCACCCTCTCTAAAGGTGTCATACAGACTAAAGCGGAGAGGGATGTGCATGATTGGCAGATCACTTGCTTAGGCAATTGAGTCAATCATGAGATGTCAAGTACCACACCAGATATTGTTTTTGCACTAGATGCAATAAGTTTGTATTAATCCAATCCTGGAGAAACATAAGGAAGCAGTTTTAGAACATAAGTACATGTTCGACGGATTTGATGACGGCAGCCTCCTTCGGGAGACGATTATCATTCCAGGCTTCAATGGTGACATGGATGACAGAGTGATTGTCAGAGTTACAGTTTTCCCTCTGACGAGGGACAGTATTATGGACAGGTGGTCCAAGAGGATACTGTGGGTGGCATGGTGCCGGATACTGATTAGGTTCAGTAATCGATACAGTCTAAGAAGTTTGGATTTGGAGTTCATTTATGAACTAGGTCCCATCAGATATCCAGACATATTCTAAGACAGATATTACTCGTTTCGGGAGATGGCTTTCTCCGCGAATTTGAGATTAAGAGAGATATAGAAAGAAACTTCTAGGCGGATCCACTCACTAAGGCTATTTCTCGAACACAATAGTTTTACAAACGGGCTTTGTGATACTGATTAGTAGAGGAGTTGGATGTTCGGTTTCACACGGGCTGTGAGTAGTCGACATCGCAATAATTAGCCTTGAGTGCAAGTGTCAGTCTTGTTGGAGATAGTTCCCTCACAGTCAATTATTGGATCGCGGGTACGTGATTGCAATGATTGCGGAGGACCTATACCGGTAGGACAGTCTTACTCGAGATGATAGTATGCTATCTGGTTTGCCTTTATCAGTCGTGTACATGATCAGGTGACTGATTACATGTTACACTTTGATAGAGCCATTAGGATCTTGCTTTACTACCAACAGTATGATGGCGATCATATACGTGAGAGTTGGGTGGTTTATATGCATATCCTTAATTGTGGTCCCTAGTCGTGGGAGTTTCGAGACAGGGCATCGATACTCCGGAGTAGACTAGTGTGTACAGTCGAGACCCCGACGAGGGGCGGTGGCCGGTCTCACAAGCCACTGGTGTCAGTTGGATCACCTAAGATGTATACAGGTGCTCATTGGGTTATGAGTACACCGGACAGGACTCGCCGGGAACCTGCTAGTTGGTATTATACATATCGTCAGATAGCAGTTCCCTGGTGACATGTGTACAGGTTAGTTCATCGACCTGAGGTCGTCATTTGTCTCGTGTGAGTTCCCACTGTGCTTTGATTTCTACCCTACCACGGCTCAAAGGAGTCGTGGAAACAGGTAGTTTTTGGGTACAGTCCCGAGCCATATGGAGGCACGTGAGCGGATCGGCAGGGGATTCGTCTCTCCCGGTATTGGGGGCGAGGTTATGCTGTGTCTAGGAGAGCCATTACACAAAGTCCATTGCCATGGCAGGAGATTTACTGGTAGGTACTCCAGTAGTATCTCAGGGTGTTATTGGGCTACACTCCGACACGACTTATACTGCTATTGGGGGTCTGACGTTACTAGCCCCCTAGGCAGATATGCGATACTCATAGACGAACGGACCGGACTGTATATACATTATCACTGTTAGGCTCAGTAGGGTTTCTGGATGAGTTCGCTCATCAGCCTCCCTTGAGGTCAGTCCAAGGGCAGCCGTTACGCATTGCTAGTGCCGCTGACGGTTTGTGGTTAAACCCACTGCCAGGGTACTGACGAGTCTTTAGAGTCCCCCACAGACAGTTTCCCAAGTTCGGTCGAAACGTTGTAGAGGCCGTATGGTTTTATGGCAGGGTTCGGAAAATGCACGTGCGTTTACGCACGTGTTATTTTTCGGGCAGATGATACTGGTCGGCTTTGGTTTAAGCCGGATCCGAGTATTATTTTGAGTAGGTATAATATCTTTGTCCCAGTTGCATTTGTATTCGGTCGTAATACAAATGCGGGTGTATTTATACAGTTTCGGGGTTGTCCTGAAATTCGTTTCCGGATCACTTTTGGAAGTTGCTAGTTTCCAGTTTTCTATCAGCCGTCTTTTAACATTCGGTTAAAGACGGATTTATCTTTTCTTCAGTTGAGGTGAGTCAGTGTTCTAGAAGCATCTAGATGAGGTGACTAGGATTAATTGGTGTTGAGTTTTCATTGGATGCATTTAATGGTTCATTAATGCATGATGACTAGGTTTATGACTCATGCTTTAACATTAAAGCATTTTGTTTTGGTTAAGATCTTTTGTTCATGATATTATTTCTAATGGTCACCTCCCTCCTCCTACCATCACCTCCCTCCTCTATATGAGTGGCTGGCCTTCCCCTTCCCCTCTACATACTCTCTCACTTGAGGATTTCATATGGTTGTAAAAGATATGATAGTATTTGGGGTGCATGGAATTTTACAGTTCATTTCATTCCATCACCCAATTCCCTCGGCAACTTCATTAACCGATCGTCCACGGATTTGGACGAAGTGAGACAAAGTCATCTACTCATTCTCTACATCATTCTTGGTCGTCTCTTTTAGCAGACTTGACGACCGAGTTGCCTCGAGTCAGAGGCGGGAGCCCGTTTAAAGAATCGTCGACGTGGTGCTACCTCGACAAGAAGAATCAGAGATCGACGAGATCGGAGCAGCCGCAACGGAGCGTGGGATGATGGTTAAAGAACGAAGGACTCGGATCGTTCGGTATAACCTTTCTACACTCTTTACAGTTTGTTAGTTTAGCAATAATGGAAGATCCGGGTGAAAGTATACGATAGCGCCAGTTAAAAAGTTTTTGTTCCGCATTTGGCGTCTGTAGACGGCCGGGGAGCTAGCGTAGACTATACAAGTCTTCTGCAGATTGGCAGCTCTTATTTGAAAGTAGAGTGCAGTTCGAGTTCATCTCCATTGGGGGACAGTTTTCTCATGTCCGCGCCCGTCCATTACTTGTTGATCGTATCCGTGAGGCGCAACCCAGTGATGCTCGTTTGTCTGAGATTCTTGAGCTTGTTCGACAGGGTACAGTTTCAGAATTCATGATTGATGACCAGGGTGTGCTACGATGCGGGACTCGTTTGTGTGTACTAGATGCTGATGGGTTGAGACGCGAGATCCTAGAGCAGGCACATCAGTCGGCCTTTAGCGTTTATCCAGGTTCCACCAAGATGTACCGTGACTTGTGAGACTTCTACTGGTGGGAAGGGATGAAACGCGATATTTCGAACTTCGTTTCATGCCTGACTTGTCAGCAAGTCAAGGCTGAGCATCAGAGACCGGCTGGAGAGTTGCAGCCTTTACCCATTCCGGAGTGGAAATGGGAGCAGATTTCCATGGACTTCATTGTGGGTCTACCCAGGACCAGTAGAGGGTATGACTCCATTTGGGTTATTGTAGACCGGTTGACGAAAGCGGCTCACTTCCTTCCAGTGAAGACCACTTTCGGCTATGCTCAGTATGCTCAGCTTTATATAGATGAGATTGTGCGTTTGCACGGTGTTCCCACATGCATAGTATCCGACAGAGGCACCCAGTTTACTAGCCGTCTATGGCAGAAGCTTCAGGAAGCTTTGGGTACCAGATTGAGTTTTAGCACCGCTTTTCATCCGCAGACCGATGGTCAGACGGAGCGGACTATTCAGACTCTGGAGGATATGCTCCGTGCATGTGTGCTTGATTTTGGGGGCAGTTGGGATCGTCACTTGCCGTTGATTGAGTTCTCCTACAATAACAGCTTTCAGGAGACTATTCAGATGGCACCTTTTGAGGCTTTATATGGTAGGAAGTGTCGATCGCCAGTCTGTTTGACCGAGCTTAGTGAGAGTTTGGTTTTGGGACCCCAGCTTGTTCAGGAGACTACGGAGAAGATCCAGCAGATTCAGGACAGGATGAGAGCAGCCCAGTGCAGGCAGAAGTCTTATGCCGACCGTCGTCGTCGCAGACTTGAGTTCGCAGTGGGAGATCATGTATTCCTGAGGATTTCTCCGATGAAGGGCGTTATGCGATTTGGGAAGAGAGGGAAGCTCAGTCCCAGATTTGTAGGTCCTTTCGAGATCCTTGAGCGAGTTGGTTCTGTTACTTATCGTTTAGCGCTCCCGCCTAGTTTTCCGGATGTTCACCCCGTTTTTCATGTGTCGATGCTTCGTAGATACCTTCATGATCCTTCTCATATGATTCAGCACGAGACCGTTCAGCTTGAGCGTGATCTTTCGTTCACCGAGCAGCCGATAGTTATTTTGGATCGGCAGGTGAAGAAACTTCGGTCTAGGGACTTGCCTTCTGTGAAGGTTCTATGGCGTAGTCCTACTGGTGAGGAGATCACTTGGGAGATCGAGAGCGAGATGCGGAAGAATTTCCCTCATCTTTTTGAAGGTACGCTTAGTATGAAATTTTAATTCGGGGACCGAATTTCTATAAGGGGGGAGATTGTAACGTTTTAGAAATCGTTATGAGAATTTGTCCGTTTTAGGGTAAGTTTGTCGGTATTTTCCGTTTTTTTCCCGACTGTGAACAAACGACCATATAGACTAGCCAGCACCTAGATTAGCTAAAATAAAGCTACTGCGCAAGCTTTGGGAGTATATAGGACGTTTTGGTTCAATTTGATTTTTTCCCAATTTTAATATTATTTTAAAGAGGTATTCAAATTTTGGGAAAATTTCTCCAAGCGATCTTTTCTTTAAAATAGTTGAGTTAAAAACAATCCTTCTCACTTCACCTAGGGATTTATGTGTGGACTAGGATTTAAGTTAGGATTTAAAAGAAAAGAAAAGAAAAGAAAATGATGAAGGTGCATGCATGTGTGTGTGTTATGTGTGAAAGCAATAAATGATAGGAAATTGCTAGGAAACCCTCACAAATCATTCACCTTATCCCCTTGGCCGAAATTCCCTCATTCCTACTGCCCTTTCTCAATTCCTTTCACATTTTATATCAAATACATCACAAAAATCCTCAAAATCCCAAACATATCACAAAAATTGCACAAAAGCCTTGTTCTTGCTTCTTTGATCACTTGGAGCTAGGGAAAGCTAAGAGCTTGTGAGCAAAGTTGTTAGGTATAATTCCTCTACTGTTAATTTAGAGTTTTCTTGTGGTTTTGATCGTTATTTGTGTAGGGTTCCTAGGCACTCTTGTGAAGGTTCATAAGGCATCAAACATGCCCGGATTAAATTTTAGATGTGCCGAACAACCCAAAGCCGGGATCTTTGCTAGATTATTAGGGTTTAATATGCAAGATGATAACTTTTATCTAAGTGTGAGGGATTACAACCTTTGTAGTCCGCTCCTTCACTTCACAAGCTCCGAGTAGAAGTCCCTTTGCCGCGATCCACGATCTCCCGGACTCATGAGAGGCTCCACGACTCGAACGATCCATTCTAGCTTGTCGTATTCCAAATCTCCGATGATCTACCTTGAAGTTGCTACGACTCAAACTTTCTCACTCTTAAAGAAGAGAACACACTAATCCCATGGGCTAGATGAGATGAGGATGAGAGAGTAGTAATTTTGCTTTCTTTTAATATCATTTTCTCATTTTATTTCATCACTTAAGGATTTTCAAGAGAGCTTCTTCAAGAGAGAAGAAGAAGAAGATAATGGATAATGATAATATGAATTAATCCTTTTGTCATGAATAGAAAATAAAGTATATGATTGATATGCAAACCATGGTCAAGGATGAATGGATGAGAATGTGTAGAGAAACAACTAGAGTTAGGGTTTGGTTAAGTTAAAAATGTGTCATCCAAAATATCTTTACAAATGACAAAAGAAAAAATGCTTCTAGAAGGAACTTGAAGTATCTTACCCTAATCAAACCCTAACCTCAATTAATCATCCTTAAACATGTTTAACAATTAATCATATCATGTCACAATAATATATATCACATATATATTATATATTTGCAACAAAAGAAAATAATACAATTAACATATATCGCATATATATCAATGTATCATCTACTGAGAAAATGAAATAATAAAGCAAGCCAATATTAGTTAATATAATAATATATCATATATATCATTATATATTAAATCATCGAATCGACACTTGATCCGACGATCCGGCTATATCGAATATTACCGACTAATATATCATGTACCGATTCATCGAATCAACACTGGATCCGATGACCCGGTTCATATCCAAATATCGCGAGAATATAATACGGTATCCCATATCGCATTATTCTCGGTCCTGTACATATCACATATGTGCCTCTACTCCGTTTCGCCTGAGCCAAGAAACCTCTGTGTAGGACTCTAAAGAATCGTCAATACGCCGGTAGCAGGTGATGATCATATCAAACACCCACAAGCTGCAAGCGGTCAGCTAAACGTAACAGCCACCCAGGTATTGAGCGATCAGAAGATCAACAAGCTAGCCTGTGCGTTCTCCTGTGAATCCGATCAGTAACACTCCCGTACAGTCCGGTCTGTTCGTCTGATATGTCGCATATCAAGTCTAGGGGTGGTATTCGTCAGACCCCAGTAACCGATAAGTCGTGTCGATGTATGGCTCATAACGGGTCGAGAAACTACTAGTAACACTTACCGGTAAATCTCTATATCAGCCCTGGCCAGGGACTTCCAGTTATAGCCAATCGAACACAGCACAACATCAACTCCCTATACCGGGAGAGACGAATCCCCTCCTATCGCTCATTGCCTCCATGTGATTCGGGACTGTACCCAAAAGCCACCGTTTTGCACGCCCTCTTGGACGTGGTAAGGTGGAAATCAAAGCACAGTGGGAATCACACAAGACTCTATGACGATCTCGGGTCTTCAGACTACCCTGTACCTGTGTCACCGGAGAACTGCCATCTGACGTGTGGTATATCACCATCTGGGAGTTCTCGGCGAGTCCGTCCAGTGTACCCAGTCTCCACTGAGCACCCGTACACCATCTCTGATGTCTAACACCGATGGATATGGGATCATCCATCGCCCATCATATGGGTCAAGATGCGTATACGCTAGTCTACTCTGGTGTATCGATGCCCTGTCTCGATATACCCTCGACTAGGAACAGTTATAGGATGTACTCATCGACTACCGCGGCCCCACTAGTATGATCTCATCATAGTCCCAGTAGTCGAGTACAGATCCTAAGGGCTTTATCAACATGTGAGAGTAAAACAGTAAACCAATACAAGTCAACATGTTAAGATAAAGTGAAACCAAATAGCATACTATCATAACGAGCAAGAAAGTCTTCTCTCTATATAACCAAGCATCCATTATAATATACATCATATGTACAACAATGGCCTCTAGGGCATATACATAACTAACAATCTCCCACTTGCACTAAGGCCAGCTGCTGTAGTATCTCATACCTAGCATCCCGAATAATCTCTCAAACTGTATCTGGGGAATAGCCTTCGTGAATGGATCCGCAGTGTTGTCCTTCGTATCTACTCTCCTGACCTCGATCTCCCGGCGATCAACTATCTCCCTGATCAGGTGATACCGCCTCAGAATATGTCTGGACTTCTGATGGGACCTGGGTTCCTTGGCCAAAGCCACAGCTCCATTGTTATCGCAATACAGAGGTATTGGATGCTCAATGGATGGAACCACACCAAGTTCACTAATGAACTTCTTGATCCAGACAGCCTCTTTGGCAGCATCGTTGGCAGCGATGTATTCAGCCTCCATCGTTGAGTCTGCAACGGTATCCTGTTTGGAACTCCTCCAACATACCGCCCCTCCATTGAGGGTAAAGACAAAACCCGAATGCGACTTAGAGTCGTCCTTATCACTTTGGAAGCTGGAATCGGTAAAGGACTCCACCTGGAGTTCTCCGTTACCATACACCAAGAACATCTCCTTAGTCCTTCGCAAGTACTTGAGAATGTTCTTCACTGCTGTCCAATGACTCTCTCCAGGATCTGCTTGATACCGACTCACTACACATAGTGAGTATGCTACATCGGGTCTGGTACATAGCATCGCATACATGATAGAGCCTACTGCCGAAGCATAGGGTATCCCTTGCATGCGAGCTCTTTCCAAATCAGTCTTGGGAGACATCTCTTTGGAGAGAGTGAGTCTAGAGATCGTGGGTTGGTTCCCACGCTTGGATTCTTCCATACTAAACCTCTTTAGTATGGTGTCAATGTACATGGATTGGGACAATCCCAGTATCCGTTTAGATCTATCTCTATAGATAATGATTCCCAATATGCAGGAGGCATCACCTAGAACTTTCATTGAGAATCTCTGCGATAAGAAGAGTTTGACTGATTGCAGCATAGGAATATCATTTCCTATCAAGAGTATGTCATCCACGTACAATACGAGGAAGACAACCTTACCCTCTGCTACCTTCTTATAGATACAAGGTTCATCTATATTTTTGATGAAGTCAAACTCTTTGACTACAACATCAAAACAGATGTTCCAACTCCGCGATGCTTGCTTTAACTCATAAATGGATTTAAGCAGCTTGCACACCTTTCCGCTGCTCCCACTATCTACGAAGCCCTCTGGCTGAGTCATGTACACGCACTCTTCTAAATCACCGTTTAGAAAGGCGGTCTTAACATCCATTTGCCAGATTTCGTAGTCATGGTATGCAGCAATGGCAAGTAAGATTCGGATGGACTTAAGCATAGCCACTGGAGAAAAGGTTTCGTCATAATCCACATCTGGTCGTTGACAAAAACCCTTTGCTACAAGTCTAGCTTTGAAAGTCTCAACTTTTCCATCTACACCAAATTTCCTTTTAAAAATCCACTTGCTCCCAATGGGTTTTACCCCTTCAGGAGCATTTTCTAAAATCCATACTTTATTGGTGTACATGGATTCCATCTCAGATCGCATTGCATCCAGCCATTTCACAGAGTCACCACTCGTGATGTCCTGCTCGAAACTAGTCGGTTCATCATCATCCATGATGCAATTCTCGCTTCCACCATCAATGAGAAAACCGTAGTATCTCTCAGGTGGACGAGAAACCCTACTAGATCGGTGGAGACGCTGGGGTTCGTCGGGTACTATTGAATCTTCTGGTTCCATCAAATCATCAGTTGCAGTTTGTGGTGCTGGAACCTCTTCCAGTTCTACCTCTCTGCCACTAATTTCTTTTGCAAGAAATTCCCTTTCCAAAAAGGTGGCATGTTGAGCAACAAACACTTTTTGTTCCTCAGCGTGGTAGAAAAAATATCCTTGAGAATTCTTTGGATATCCCACAAATTTGCAAAGGACTGATCGTGCCTCGAGTTTGTCCGGATTTTGTCTTTTGACATAGGCCGGACAACCCCATATCTTAACTCGTTTAAAATATGGTCTCTTCCCACTCCATATCTCATATGGTGTGGTAGGTACAGATATAGACGGAACTAGATTCAATATGTATATGGCTGTCTCAAGCGCATACCCCCAGAAGGAAATAGGTAACTCAGCATCGCTCATCATAGATCGCACCATATCTAATAGGGTCCGATTCCTTCGTTCCGATACACCGTTGTGCTGTGGTGTATAAGGAGGAGTAAGCTGAGAGAGAATCCCATTCTCTTTTAGATAATCTAGGAACTCATTGCTTAAGTATTCACCTCCTCGATCAGATCGAAGAATCTTAATACTTTTGCCCGTTTGATTCTCTACTTCGTGCTTATATTCTCTGAATTTCTCAAAAGCTTCAGACTTGTATTTCATCAGGAACACATATCCGAATCTTGAGAGATCGTCAGTGAATGTAATGAAGTAGGAAGAACCGTTCCTGGCATGCGTAGACATGGGACCGCATACATCACTATGTACCAGTCCTAAGAGTTCGGTAACTCTTTCTCCGTGTCCACTAAACGGAGCTTTGGTCATTTTTCCTTTGAGACATGAATGGCAAGTATCATAAGATGATAATTCGAACGAATTCAAATAACCATCTCTATGTAACTTAGCCAGTCGTGTTGCATTGATATGACCAAGTCTACAATGCCACAAGTAGGATTCGTTCACATCTGAACTTTTCCTCTTGTGTGTGTTTTGAATATCCAGGATTGTATTCTGATTTAGAATGAATATGCCATTATGTAACGAGCCTGATGCAATCAACTTTTGATCTAGGAATATGTTCATAACATTATCCTTTACTACAAAATTATATCCTTCTTTACTTAATAAAGAGACTGATATAATGTTGCACACCATGTTCGGTATATAATAGCACTCATTTAGAATCAGTGTATTACGACTCGGCAATACAAGGTGATATTCGCCAACTGCTTTGGCTGTAACATTTGCACCGTTCCCTACTAGAACGGAATGATCATCTTTTCCCAGTTCTCTACCTTTACGTAGCCCATGCAACTGTTTGCATATGTGGGATCCTGATCCGGTATCTAATACCCAGGACGTAGGGTGAACTGAGAAACAGTTCTCAATAACAAACACACCTGAAGAAGATGCATCAACATGCATGTTCTTTTGGGCGGCGTGAGAATCCAGATATTCTCCCGTTTCCTGTTCAGTCTTATAACTCTTATAAGAAAGAATGGGTCTAACGTTCCCTTGCTCAGTACAATAATCAGGTTCAGTCAATACATCCATTTTATTATCTTGATTATGGCATGAAATGGTCGCTACTTGGAGAGAGAGAGAAGAAAACACTTTAGCGTATGCTCTTGCAAGATTAGATTGGTTATTATCTTATCTAATCAGGATGTCTCCCACTGTTTTTATCAAATCTACCTTAAAACCCTAAAAGGTGAGATTAGCCGGGATTAATTACACCCTACAACTTCGTCAATCTTTCAGCCAGATAAGTGTCGGTACTTTGAGGGAGGTTCCCCGTGCTTTCGCACGGACCTAATTAAAGTAAACCTCATTTTCCCAGAGGCGTAACCTCGTTAACACTTTTCTAGACACCTACTTGATCGGCTAGTTGTCTTGTGTAAAACTCTCCCAGGAGTAACTCTTACTCGCAGTGGGTATCAGGATCCAACTATCTCATAGGAGGTATGCAATCTCATTGCAAATTTCAACACTTGAAATTCCCGATAATATTTTGCCCCTAGCGATCTATGACCTTGACTAAGTCAACAAACCATAAATCGCAAGTCAAGTTCAACCCGTACATTTCTTGATTGAATTAAACCCACCCGTACGACCCTTGACTGAGTCAACAAGGCCGTGCGAATACCCTAATCCAATCACATCTCATGTTTTAGCAGATAAGTACTACTTAGCTACCGTACACTACACCTTGACTAAGTCAACAAACATAGCACGAATACTAAATAATATCTATCTGAAATGACGGAGGGCTACACAGGTTTTTCTGAAAACCCTGAGCGTAATGAACTTGATATCGTCGTAGAATCGAGTGTTTTTGAAAAGGAGTGTTTTGAGGCCTTTCTTAGTTTCGCTAAAGGGGTCACTCCCGGTGAAGGGATCATCGGCCCTTTCCTCATCGAATAAGGTGCAGGATATATCATATATACCGCTGTGCAAAGCAAAACACTAAACGCAATCAAAAGACAAACCGCGTTTTGTAGCATCTGCCAGTTTTGCTAAAGGAGTCACTCCCGGTGAAGGGATCTCGGTCCTTTCCTCATCGAATAAGGTGCAGGATATATCGTATATATCACTGTGCAAAGCAAAACTCTAGCTACCCTTTTTATTAAGTTTTGATTCTACAACATCTTTAGGTTTCTTTTCTTTTATTAATCTCATTAATAAAAATCCCATCAGCTTATGCTTCCTAAGCATCACAGAAGAAACGAAAGCAGTAATATTTATATATCAGCATATATATATAGTATAAGCATTCGTCTCAGGCAGTAATATGATCTCATCACAGAACATTGCAGCAAAAGTACATATATGAAATATTGGATATACTAGGACGTCCGTGTTTTTAATACGAGCCTGTATAAAACACGGATTCCACGGTCGCGACGAATAGCCAAACCCACATCCTAAGACCCCTACGAGAGCGGCAAGTAACACTGCCAATTCTAGGGTTAGGAGACCCGGTCTCGACTCCTCGAGATGGCCTCCCACTGGACCCTAGAACCCGGTTACTTGTGATCCCCTCTTTGGGTCTACCTAATGCGGAAAAGTAAATAATATACACTGGTGACAGCAACCGCAACCTGGAAGTGCCCCAAATAAAAGAATATTACATTACAAATGAATTTTACATCAATGAAAATAAAAACCCTCATCTCACATAAAACCCCCGGCTATTCTGATCGCGACGATCCAATATAACATATCACAGCAACACATAATATCTCATATCATCAACGTAAGTAAATATGCGCATCCCAATTATCGTTGACATATAGCAACGAAACCGGCGATATCACATATTACACTTACGGTCACAGAAAAGAAAGTGTAAAACTACAATATTTGGAATCCACAATCACTTTAGACATCGTAAATCCGAAATATCACATACTCCGCATTTCATGCCTAACTCTATGAATTCCACATATTGTATCACATTCCAGATAAATATACAGTATTAAACTTTCCGAACAGATTATCAAACACCCAAAATTTCCTAAACTGCTCAACACTTGAGCGGGGTTCAAATAATCCGAGAATATGTCACAGTACCGGTGATCCAGCCGTAGAAGGGTAAAGCCAAAGCCTCACATGTGGCACGCCGTACTGCCCCAAACCCGAAGGTTCAAAAGACAGTTCAAGACGGTCACATAATCGAGTTAAGGTTTGTTGTCTTCTAGAGGGTCCACCGCTTAACTTGTACAATTTTCCCGAAAGATTTAAACCCGAATAAATTTCAACACTTGAAAGTTTGCCGTACCGGGAAACAGTAAGTTAATGATATCCGTTCAAATAGTTTAACAGTTTCTAAATATCCGGAAAGAAATACGAATTTAAAATTTCCGATCGAGTCTACTATTACAAAAAAAACCCCAGAATTTTAAACACCTGAAACAGATTAAAAATACCCAGAATAGTCAGCATGTACCTACGGTTATTACCAAGAAGCCACCTGTCGCCAATCGACCAATTCGCCGCGGAACCGCCGCGCAAGCAAGCTTGCGCCGCGCTTCCGCGGCCGTTTGATCGACTTGGGGGCTCGGGCTTCTTGGTAATTCTTACAATACCCTACTGATTTTTTAACATATTTTTAATTCAGAAAAATCCCAAAATTTAAAAAATTTCCAGAGAGGGGTCAAGTTTCGTCGTTTCGGGTTCGATCGGAGTTTTAACTTCGTAAACACATCGCCTAATGCTCTAGCTAGGCTCTGATACCACTGTAGGGTACCTAGGCACTCTTGTGAAGGTTCATAAGGCATCAAACATGCCCGGATTAAATTTTAGACGTGCCGAACAACCCAAAGCCGGGATCTTCGCTAGATTATTAGGGTTTAATATGCAAGATGATAACTTTTATCTAAGTGTGAGGGATTAAAACCTTTGTAGTCCGCTCCTTCACTTCACAAGCTCCGAGTAGAAGTCCCTTTGCCGCGATCCACGATCTCCCGGACTCATGAGAGGCTCCACGACTCGAACGATCCATTCTAGCTTGTCGTATTCCAAATCTCCGATGATCTACCTTGAAGTTGCTACGACTCAAGCTTTCTCACTCTTAAAGAAGAGAACACACTAATCCCATGGGCTAGATGAGATGAGGATGAGAGAGTAGTAATTTTGCTTTCTTTTAATATCATTTTCTCATTTTATTTCATCACTTAAGGATTTTCAAGAGAGCTTCTTCAAGAGAGAAGAAGAAGAAGATAATGGATAATGATAATATGAATTAATCCTTTTGTCATGAATAGAAAATAAAGTATATGATTGATATGCAAACCATGGTCAAGGATGAATGGATGAGAATGTGTAGAGAAACAACTAGAGTTAGGGTTTGGTTAAGTTAAAAATGTGTCATCCAAAATATCTTTACAAATGACAAAAGAAAAAATGCTTCTAGAAGGAACTTGAAGCATCTTACCCTAATCAAACCCTAACCTCAATTAATCATCCTTAAACATGTTTAACAATTAATCATATCATGTCACAATAATATATATCACATATATATTATATATTTGCAACAAAAGAAAATAATACAATTAACATATATCGCATATATATCAATGTATCATCTACTGAGAAAATGAAATAATAAAGCAAGCCAATATTAGTTAATATAGTAATATATCATATATATCATTATATATTAAATCATCGAATCAACACTTGAACCGACGATCCGGCTATATCGAATATTACCGACTAATATATCATGTACCGATTCATCGAATCAACACTTGATCCGATGACCCGGTTCATATCTAAATATCGCGAGAATATAATACGGTATCCCATATCGCATTATTCTCGGTCCTGCACATATCACATATGTGCCTCTACTCCGTTTCGCCTGAGCCAAGAAACCTCTGTGTAGGACTCTAAAGAATCGTCAATATGCCGGTAGCAGGTGATGATCATATCAAACACCCACAAGCTGCAAGCGGTCAGCTAAACGTAACAGCCACCCAGGTATTGAGCGATCAGAAGATCAACAAGCTAGCCTGTGCGTTCTCCTGTGAATCCGATCAGTAACACTCCCGTACAGTCCGGTCTGTTCGTCTGATATGTCGCATATCAAGTCTAGGGGTGGTATACGTCAGACCCCAGTAACCGATAAGTCTTGTCGATGTATGGCTCATAACGGGTCGAGAAACTACTAGTAACACTTACCGGTAAATCTCTATATCAGCCCTGGCCAGGGACTTCCAGTTATAGCCAATCGAACACAGCACAACATCAACTCCCTATACCGGGAGAGACGAATCCCCACCTATCGCTCATTGCCTCCATGTGATTCGGGAATGTACCCAAAAGCCACCGTTTTGCACGCCCTCTTGGACGTGGTAAGGTGGAAATCAAAGCACAGTGGGAATCACACAAGACTCTATGACGATCTCTGGTCTTCAGACTACCCTGTACCTGTGTCACCGGAGAACTGCCATCTGACGTGTGGTATATCACCATCTGGGAGTTCTCGGCGAGTCCGTCCAGTGTACCCAGTCTCCACTGAGCACCCGTACACCATCTCTGATTTCTAACACCGATGGATATGGGATCATCCATCGCCCATCATATGGGTCAAGATGCGTATACGCTAGTCTACTCTGGTGTATCGATGCCCTGTCTCGATATACCCTCGACTAGGAACAGTTATAGGATGTACTCATCGACTACCGCGACCCCACTAGTATGATCTCATCATAGTCCCAGTTGTCGAGTACAGATCCTAAGGGCTTTATCAACATGTGAGAGTCAAACAGTAAACCAATACAAGTCAACATGTTAAGATAAAGTGAAACCAAATAGCATACTATCATGACGAGCAAGAAAGTCTTCTCTATATATAACCAAGCATCCATTATAATATACATCATATGTACAACAATGGCCTCTACGACATATACATAACTAACAATTTGTTGCGTAGAACGCAGTTTATATCTTTTGAGGCGATATCGGGTTTTTAGTGTCTTTTTAGAGTTTCTATACCTGCTGTGACCTGGGAATTTTAGTGTTTGAACAAACAATTTTAGAGAGATGTACTAGTGGACCTGAGACACCACCTGAGAGACGGAGGCCACCCCATCGGTCGGGGCCGGCGACCCCTAAGGCGAGGACCGGCGACGCCGGCTGTGTAGGTGAGGGTTGGGGTGGGGCTTCTGTGGGTAGTTGTCTGCTGTTGTCTTGGGGTGTTTGGTACTGTTTATTTACTTAGTAAATTCAGTATGCAAAATCTGGGATCAATTACCTATAATCTAGTGTTTTGAGTCCGCGTGATACGTGTTGCGACACGAGTCGTGTGTTTGTGCTGCGATGTACTCAGTTTGGTATTGAAGTATCGTTGCGCGTGTTAGCCACTAGACGTGCACTCGTGAGTTAGTCTAGTGTGTTGGTGCGTTTTAAATACGTAGTTTTGCGTTATTTTGATCGTTTCTGAGATGTTCGCATTATTTCTTGTGTTTGTGAAATTTTAGCGTCGCAAGCGGGGACTTCAGACGCTGCGAACAAAGGGAAACAGGTGGTCGGATTTTCATAGCTGGAGACCACATGTGAGTAGATTTAACATCTACGGGGAATCGCCCGTATGGCGCTAAGCGTCGGGGCTAGAAATGATATAATATTAGCCGTATGTTTATTTGATCATATAGAGATATTGCATGATTCACATTGCATATAGTTACTTGTTGTGCATGATACTGTACCTATTGTACACTGCACTATTATCGACAGTCCATGTTGCACGAGCACCAATGATATGCTATACACACACTGTTGGTAATTGCCATGATACGCACAACACAATTGCTCATTTGTATACCTTGCTATTGGTTAACGACATTGAAACAGTTATACTTGTGCGATAGTGCATATGACATATAGCATACCTGTATACCTGCATGCTCATATATATGCCATACTATACCTACTCGTTCGCACATATACCTTGCTATTGTTATATGATCAGTTTTTATAGCGTATATATCGGTGGTATGGGACGCTGTATATATATGTATTCTGGATTTGGATTTTGGGAACCGTGAGATACATTTAATGACTTGATGCATTATTTAGCGAATTTTTCCATGATATGCTCATATTGATGTTTTATGTTGCATATGTTATTTTGTATGGATTTACGCATTTGAGATATGTTTTCATGCGATATGGGAATTTAAAGTGTCGAGGTTGGGCACTTACATTCCGAGAGAGATATGGAGTTGAAAGACCGATACATGGAACACAAGTGTCGAGATGAGATACTTGGGTTTCGAGGAACGTATGGATATCAGGAAGACCGATGCGTAGAATACAAGTGTCGAAGAGGGATACTTGTGTTTCGAGGAACATATGGATACGAGTATTTACGTGTCGATGTTAGGAACTGGTTTTCATGATGTTTTCGAGTGTCGATGTTTGACACTCAGGTTCCATAAGACGTACAGGATTTGAGGGCCGATCTGAGGGTCGATCTAAGTATTTTGGGATTTGGGGTGTTGTTGAGTTACACCTTGTTTTCAATGCTTATGATTTGCGCATGAGATTATTTACTATCCCGCACTCAGTATTCAGTTGATATGCATATGATTCATGTAGATATAGTACCCTGGTGGTATACCTTGATCATGATAGTTGCATATTCATTTTGTCATACTCATGCTACCAGTTCACATGTTATTGATCATTGCTGTTAGTGCATACTTGCGATTTTCAGTATGATGTTAATTACTATTCACGAGTTGGCAACTCACCCCCGTTGTGCCACAGTGTTTTGCAGGACTTACTCTCTGAGTAGTCGCGGCAGGGCAGCTTATCATCACTACTTTTGCGGATACCGCTACTATAGGCAGTGAGGCCGTTGCTTTTAGGTGGGTTTGCGGTTACCCGTTTGTACATTGTATATCTTTTTGTTGGATCTAGTATTCTCCATCTTCCCTTGTTGTATATGACTTAGAGACGACTTGTGAGATTTCAGTGTTGTATTATATTGGTGATTTTGGGTGCCGTGCTCGTAGAAGCCGGTTGTGTTGGAAAGTTACTTCTTTTATAGTCGTTTCTTTGATAATTCTTCGCTTTGGCGTCGTATAGTTGTTGTGGTGTTGTCTCCGCCGGTGGGCGTGATTTTGCTCCCACTTGGGATGTTTTATATATTATCTGTGTTGTACCCATTTTCGGGGCTAGTTTTTACAAAGGAGGTGCTGCCGAAATTTTCAAGAAAGAAAACTAGAGTTGGAGATTTTAAATTGTGATTTCTAAATTTTAAACTATGTTTTCTCCGTTGATCCAGTTTTGGGTGGTTTACATTTCTGGGTTTTCGGCTTACTTAAGTTACGTACGCCTGTAGACGTTACGTAGTTTAAGTGCCGGTTACGGACCACATTTCGGGTCGTGACACGATGGTTTTATCCAATGGAAGTGGACGTTTCTAGTAATAAGGAGTGTCCTGGAGAAAAGGGTAAAAGTAGGAGTGGCAATGAGGTTTGCAACTCTGACAATCCAAAAGCCAGTGTTTAAGAAGGTTCGGTCAACTTGGTCACTGAGTCATAGTCTTAGGGTCGGGTCAATGGTCGCTGCCAAAGAGAGAGAGAAAAGAAGCACTCAGCGTGCACTCTAACCTAGATCAGAATGGCTACCAATTTATCTAATCTGGAAACCTCCCACTGTACCGTCAAATTATCCTCCAAACCTAAAAGAAGAATTAGTCGGGATCACCCGAGGAGTAACCCAGCTCATCAGTGGTAATCGGGATCCTACTATCATCACATGATAATGTGACGGAATCCGCTCACATCATCACACTCAAGAAGCTATGCGCATATCTGGCAAGTTTCAGTTTCTTTAGAAACTCCCGATGTGATTTCTGCCCCATGCTCTTATGACCTTGACTTTGGCCAACAAATCATAAGTCACATGTCAAGTTCTACCCATCATTCTACAGGTTAATTTGAGCCCACCCGCACAATCCCTTGACTTTGGCCAACAAGGCTATACGACTGCCCCAAACCAACGCATCTATCTATGCTGCATATGAATACCCAACAGCTACCAAACACTGTGCCTTTGTAACGTCTTCAAAATAATAAAATATGATTTTTGGGAAATTTTATAATTTAATATTATTTTAATGAATATTTTAATATTCTGGTATAATTAAATACAGATAAATGGGGAAAAATTATGGAAAATTCTAAAATAAGGTATTTTAAGGAATTGCTTCGTTTTCTGTGCATGCCCCCATTTCCTCTAGTTTTGACCCTGAGTATGTATAGTTTTGACTGATTCCATCTAGGGTGAAATCTGGGTTTATTTTCCTATGTTGGTGTATAATTTGGGACTTGTTTTAGCATGGATTTTGGTATTTGGTGATTCATTCCTGTCGGGTGGCGTTTGGACGTCAACGACAAGTGGATTTTGATTGTGTTTACATGCGAGTCGATAGGTTTTTACCTATGCGGGTAGCGTGTGCTATTTTGGTTTCCGATGTGATTTTCATGTGCTTTAGCATTGTGATATACTTGTAGGTACCCCGCGTGATGTTGAGGCAAAGGAGGTGAAGATAGCGACATCGGCTTTGGCACACGAGAAGCAATGTGAGTAGATTTATATCTGTGGGGAGAAGTCGGGTGGATGGCGTATAGCACCCCCGCAGTCCGTGGTGATGTATACGAATACGTATACACACGAATATTTATTATGTGTTGTTTAGGGTTATTGATGGTAATAATGATATTTTGATGATAAGAATATATTGGTTTAGTTTAGTGCGAACCCTAGAGTAGTGGTTGCACTCACACATACATTTACACACATACTTGCATTCATTCTTTCATTTATTAGAGTGCATATGATGGTGCGTATATCTACACATGGGTATGGGACTATGTGTTTATATACTGGATTTGAGGATAGTATTTGGGATTTGAGATGAGTCGATGAGATTGGGCTTGAGGCCAGGAGATCGGTGATGTGATTTGGTTCGTATTGAGATACGACACGATGTTTTAGCGGGTCTTTTGACGTAGTGATTCTTACACCTGCATGCATACATAGAGGGTATCAATATTGTACTAGACGTAGATCAGTACCCCGATCATGATATTTGATAAAGAGGATACCAGATAAATAGTATGATGAATGTGATATTGACCCGTACCCAGATTTGGGATGCCGTACGACGGATTTACGTACAAGCTATATTTTGATGATTGATCCGCACTCTTGAGTTGGGATGTCTGATTATTGATAGGGTATCGGATATGATATTATTGAGGCGGGATCACCGACTAATATATATACATGTATGTATATGTATCGACTCAGATGTTAGGCGGTTTCCTCACCCGTAGCTCTACTTGTTAGTTCAGCCGTATAGTTTAGGATGGTCGTTAGATTAGATTAGACTCCTACCTATTTCAAAAACTAACGAATCGTGGGTATTTTAAAAGACAGCCCAAGGGATCCTACGGATATTTCAAAAGATGTATCTTTTCATAAAAACACCGTAGCCCCTATTTTCAAAACCCCATGATTCGTGTTATTTCAAAAGGCACCAATTGTAGAGGTTATTTTAGATTAATGCAGATTAGTTATAGTTGCGTCTAGTATTCAGCTTCCGCTCATTATTGTGGTTCGCATCGCATCGCATGCTTATATTATGTTTCATACTCCTTTATTGATGTTATGCTGTTAGGACACCAGCACCATTACCGATGATGCGTATGTACCACGTACACTTACTTGCCGGCTCACACACATCTTCATCGGTAATTGCCATGTCACGTACACCTTAGAAAATATTATTGCATCGACATAGGTTGTTAGCTAATAATTTAGACATGATATTAGTGTACTTGCCGTATATGCTAGATTAGACATTGTAATTATTAGTTGTTACATCATGCATGTTATTATTCATGGATTTTTATGCCTGTATGCACTGTTTACATGCTATTGAGGATTGGATTCGGATTTCCATGAGATTTTCTGGATTTGGGGGAAAACCGCAAAACTTATATAAACTTCTTTTCTCTCTTTAAAATAAAAAGTGCGGTTTTCCCATGATGTATGAGTCGTCCACCATGAGTTTGCTGATGGATTTGGAAACCCGATTCGAGGAGACGGATGAACCGTTTCGGGTACATGGTGGACCCGGTAAGGTGCCCCGGGGCAAGAAGCGCGTGGTGATGACGATGTGAGCCTGGCAGGGGAGCACTACCTACCGGTGATTTTACCCGACGCGTCGGATATCCGGAGGATACCGTCGTGGTCTTGAGATGGATGGTAGGGGCCGGTCTGGACTGACGGCGCCCTAGATATTATGATTGAGACATTGGGATTTCGAGATTTCGAGGTACAGAGACTGTGATACAGAGATATCGAGATATTGGGATTACGTTTTGTGCCGATGCTAGGCACTGTTTTATGCTGATTTCATTATGATACCTCAACTAAAAATACAAGGGAAATCTCACTAAATTATGAAAACAGTTTCTTCATTTACATGTATTCTGCTTTCATGCATTCATACCTCATATTCATGACATACTATTACCTGAGGCACTAGCACGAGCACTTGGCACTACATTCACGTATAGAGATTACATTGCCAGTTTAGCATGCTTCAGCTTTATTCATATTGAGGTTTCTTTATATCTGATCGTATTGATCTAGGTTGGGTCATGCATTCGATCTCTGCTTGTAGATATCTTTCTATTCACGAGTTGGCAACTCACCCCCGTTGTGCCCCAGTTCTTGCAGGTTTGCCGTACAGTTCTATAGCGGCATTTCTGGCACACTGCTTCCTTTTGGGTGATTTGCTTGGATAGGTGGGTTCTTTTGTATCAGAACCGCCGTTGTATTTATATTATTCATTGTATCTAGAATATCCATCAACCAAAACTTGTATTGTTTCAGACCTAGACTAGTGATGTATTATTTCGACCTTAGAGTCGCGCTTAGTAGTATTGCGTTTTTTTCTTATTGCTTTTGAGTTTTCTTTGGATTTGATCCTCGCCACTAGGCGTTGTATATTATTGCTGCATATGTGGTTGTGACCGTCGATTGACGAAGAGCTAGCTCCCGCTTGGGGATGCCATTATCATTGCATACATATTGTTATACTTGTTGTACCCCATTCGGGGCCAGTTTTTCAAAAGAAACTCTGCCGAAATTTTTAGAAAAGACTTTATTGTTTTCAAAACGTACCTTCGGCTTAGTTATTTAAAAACCTTGATTTCAAACCTGTATTTCTTCACTTCTTTAAACCAGTTTTCTTTACTTATTCTCAAAAATGGTTTTAGATTTCTGGGCTTTTGGCTTACTTGGATCAGATGGAGTCCTATAGGCTTCATATGGTTCAAGGGCCAGTCACGTGCTCTTTCGGGTCGTGACAAAGTTGGTATCAGAGCGCTAGGTTGACCTTGGTTCGAGTCTGAGTTTGACTATGTGGAGCCTAGGGCGTTGTTTATATACGAAACTTAGGCTTGACCTTACGGAACTTAGACTTGGTCGAGGGGGTATTCGACCCGAACATTCGTCGTATTAGGATGACCCTTGGTTGATGGATTAGGTGACTAAAGTAGAGTGACGTACCGTTGGTATGTTCCGCGGCATACTTACGACACGCCACTCCGCTTAAGGAACCATAGGATGTACATACTTTCGAGATCAGTGATTCTCTTCATATCCTGGATTATACATCCATTTGAGATCCCCGATTCTATTAGTTTCATGATCATACCTCCATTGATGCTGTTCCTTCCTATGATCATGTATCCACTTTGGATCTGTTGTTTCCTTTCTTGCCATTGATGTGCTCTCTTTGATACTCGACTGAGGTTCCTGTCGCCATGTTTGAGCGCAGTTTGGGCTGCTGCTAGGGTTACGACCGGTGTGAGCTCGTTTGGTACGAGGGCCGACCATTGTGTTTTCTGGTGACATGGGAACGTCTCGAGTTAGTGTTGGTGATTGTGACCTCTAGTGGAGGCGAGTGCTTGGTCTTGCACCGGATGATCGGGCCATTGTTAGAGCTGCCAGTTGAGAGAAGACTGTTGATGTACAACATACCTCAGAGATTGTGATGTCGCCTACCGTGCAGACAGATGGACCAGCTGTGGCTGAGATTGACAGGATGTTGCTTTCGGAGCTTACGAGCTGAGATTGCCGGAGCTTTCGGGCAGTCATGCGACTGATGATAGCTAGTCTACCCGATTTGAGAGACGAAGGTGATTCGTCCGATTTTGCGCCAGAGCGGGCCCAGATGAGTTGAAGATTTCCAGTGTGGAGAGTCTTACTCAGATCTAGAGCAGACCGACTCAGAGATGACCGCTTATGTATTGCCTTTCCTGGAGGATTGAGGCGTTGTTCGGCGTACAGGCGTATGAGCCAGTTGCTACTGCAAATGACGAGATATCGCCCAGATGGTTGGAGCTACTGCAGCATGAGCATGTTCTTGGAGTTATGATAGCGAGTCGCTAGTCACCGAGGATGAATGACTAGGACGTGTGGTGGGTTTGCTTACCCGATGTGAGTCATCAGGTGGATCGATTCCAGATAGAGACGACTTCACGCAGGTTCGTTGAGAGTCGATAGAGACGATCGAATGTCAGGAACCTATTTTCCAAGTTTAAAGTATACGGAAAGACATGCAGGTGATTCTATGGACCCTCTAGAAGAATGAAACCCTAACTCGACTTAATGACCGTGTGAAAGCCTTTGAACCTTCGGGTTTGCGGCGGTTCCTCGGCGCCATTAGTGAGGCTTGGGTTTGCCCTTCTACGGCTGGACCACCGACGCTGTGGCATGTAGTCGATACTATTAAACTGTACCCGAAATGTGAGCTCTTGGGGGATTATGAGGATCTGGCGAGTCGATCGGATGGTTCGACATCTTCGGATATCGTGATGGGACACTGCTTGGGAGACTCCAGATGCGAGCATAGCCGTTGGAGCACAGTACATGCAGCCATGATGAGACGAGTCCGAATCAGTCGACATTGACGCAGAGTGAAGAAAAGAGTTCGCAAGATATTTCGACGAGATGACGTCCCACTCCGCTGACATCAAAGATGTGATACGCACCCCGAGGCGTGGTATGTGGATAGATCTTCCAGAAAGAAGCGCAATATGTATGCAGCCGTTCCGGAATGAGCTTTAGCTTCAGCATCGGATGACGACTTCCGGGCATTTCGGCAGGTTTGAGATTTGAGAAGGAACCTCGACAGGACCTTTCTGGAGTACGATACGAGAAGACCTAGACCAGGAGTGGTCGTATTGCGCACACCTAGCAGGACAGAGTTCGGCATTGTCGACGGGGTAGTCGACTAAGTTCGGATAAAGGAACTTACCCAGATGCGTTGCGGATTGACCAAGGACGGACGAGTGATAAGTATTCCTCCGATGGTTGGGACGTGTTCCCGAGGACCAGTTCGGCCTGACATCTTCTACGGAATGATGAAGCTACAGAGTACGCGATTTCGAGTCCGTACGAGAGACTTCAGATTGACTGCGGCCGAGAACAGTGCGGTGCATCGTAGCTTAGCATGACGCCATAATGGACGGCGATAGATACAGGTGGAACAAGAGGTTCGTGTGAGACACTGATGAGCTGTCATTGCTTCCCGTCGAGACTAGAGACCTGATATGCTTACAGAGACGTTGGAATGTGACCAGTTTCCGAGAAAATATTGTGCTGAGGACACAGGTGTTTTTGAGCGAGAAGAGGTTGTGCAGGAAGCCAGCCTCTGTACAGATCGGCATAGGCATGATCGGAAGAGACCTTGAGCAGGATTCCTTCCAGGACATTGCTGCAATGATGTTTGCACCCAGGATCAGATGTGTGACGTGCTTTCAGAGAGCCAGAGGCCGACGCCAGTGATACGCTGCCTTACGAGCGGTCGTGAGGATTGACCGAAAGGTGACCAGGAAAGTGCCAGAACGGAATCGTTCCTGTCAGTACTCCTGACCGGGCCGATGAGCCGATGGATTGCGAGATTGGTAATCTACAGGAAAGATCAGGAACCAGAGGCAGAGGACGCCAGCCGCGAGCAAGAGGCAAGTAGATATCTTGCGCAGCTAGCATCGGATGTTCCGGTACCTTCTCGACCCTGAAGGATGGTATAGCGACGACGGTAATTATGATTTGTGATTTTGTGATTTGATTATCACGTATCCGTTGCTTTGGATTTCGGTATTTTGGGCGATCTATTCACATGATTTAGTTTTGATGACTGAGTTTCATGATATTTGATTTTGTGCACCATGGTTGCACCTACTGGGTATTTATACCTTGTACATAGTTATTACTCTTGAGCTGTTGATTGCGATTTCATGCCTATTTTATGCTGGTGATTTGATTTACGTTTCCAGCAGAGTTTCATGTAATTTTAGTGTTTTGATTTTGCACTCGGTATAGCTTATATGTACTTGTAGTGCATCGATATGTGTTTTGTGCCCGCAGCTGCACACGTTTATGATTTTCTTCATATCTGGATACACTTGGTGTTGCTGCTTACGTATTTGAGTTATTGCTTGGTATTTGTGCATGGGATGCACCAGTTCTATACTTCGTGCATTTGTCGCACCAGTTTTATGTTTCTTGCGTTTATCGCATCAGATTTATATTTCGTGCCTTTGTTGCACCGGATTTATATTTTGTGCATTACGATTGCACCTGACTTCGATTTGATGCCTTTCGGTATGTCGATTTTGATTGTGATATTGATGTGGATTCTTGCACTCCGTGCTTTGGGGTTTGACTTACGCATATTCGACGTTGCTATTGGATTTTGTGATTCCGTGCATATTGAGTGCGCAGGGTCTAGATTTTCATTCGTGCATGATGGATGCACCGATTTGGATTTTCGCGCATGTTGGGCGCATGTTGGAGATACGATTTTGGGGCACACCAGATGCACTAAATCGAGATTCTTCGTGCATTTCAGATGCACCTGTTTTGGCTGTCAGGCACACATGTTGTCTATGACAGATGCTTCGTGCACACCCGTTGCACCTAGATGTTGTTTTGTGCACATGTTTAGCGCATATATGGATTTTGATTTCCGTGCGCGTCAGACGCACAGGGTGGTGTTATGTGCATTTTTGGGATTTATTCCTTTTGGAGCAGTACATTTTTATGATGTTGGATATTTGCTTTCATACTGAGCAGGACTAGTCAGTGGGCAGTACCTGGATATATTTTGCATGCATCGATAGTTATCGAAGGGATTTCCGAAAAGCGAGCTATAGTCTCAGTATATACCTACGTGTCCGATATGACACGAAACGTTTTAAAAACAAGGAAACCCTTCTAAACTGTTTTCAAAACGGCGGAACCTACCTATTAAACAAAGGATATATATACACATATATAGTTATTTTCTTATGAGAAACGTCCGCCACTGTGCAGTGTTACGCGCATCGCACAGCGACTTAAAAAGATTTGGCATACATTTGCATCAGCTATTTACATGTATAGATTGGATGTCTACATGTATAGTCTTGGTCCATATCATATTGATTTTGTATTGGATTTGACATTGTGTCGTTACCATGACTCCGATGATTGCGGATGCTTGATGGAGTGTTGCTTTTGAGTTATCTGCTCAGTACTCATGCGCATGCATTGCGCTATGATATTTTATGTATAGATGATTTCGGAGCCCCGATGACTTGGAATTTGTATTGAAATATTTTAGTATTTGGGGGTTTAAATTTAAATTCGGGGACCGAATTTCTTTAAGGGGGGTAGATTGTAACGTCTTCAAAATAATAAAATATGATTTTTGGGAAATTTTATAATTTAATATTATTTTAATGAATATTTTAATATTCTGGTATAATTAAATACAGATAAATGGGGAAAAATTATGGAAAATTCTAAAATAAGGTATTTTAAGGAATTGCTTCGTTTTCTGTGCATGCCCCCATTTCCTCTAGTTTTGACCCTGAGTATGTATAGTTTTGACTGATTCCATCTAGGGTGAAATCTGGGTTTATTTTCCTATGTTGGTGTATAATTTGGGACTTGTTTTAGCATGGATTTTGGTATTTGGTGATTCATTCCTGTCGGGTGGCGTTTGGACGTCAACGACAAGTGGATTTTGATTGTGTTTACATGCGAGTCGATAGGTTTTTACCTATGCGGGTAGCGTGTGCTATTTTGGTTTCCGATGTGATTTTCATGTGCTTTAGCATTGTGATATACTTGTAGGTACCCCGCGTGATGTTGAGGCAAAGGAGGTGAAGATAGCGACATCGGCTTTGGCACACGAGAAGCAATGTGAGTAGATTTATATCTGTGGGGAGAAGTCGGGTGGATGGCGTATAGCACCCCCGCAGTCCGTGGTGATGTATACGAATACGTATACACACGAATATTTATTATGTGTTGTTTAGGGTTATTGATGGTAATAATGATATTTTGATGATAAGAATATATTGGTTTAGTTTAGTGCGAACCCTAGAGTAGTGGTTGCACTCACACATACATTTACACACATACTTGCATTCATTCTTTCATTTATTAGAGTGCATATGATGGTGCGTATATCTACACATGGGTATGGGACTATGTGTTTATATACTGGATTTGAGGATAGTATTTGGGATTTGAGATGAGTCGATGAGATTGGGCTTGAGGCCAGGAGATCGGTGATGTGATTTGGTTCGTATTGAGATACGACACGATGTTTTAGCGGGTCTTTTGACGTAGTGATTCTTACACCTGCATGCATACATAGAGGGTATCAATATTGTACTAGACGTAGATCAGTACCCCGATCATGATATTTGATAAAGAGGATACCAGATAAATAGTATGATGAATGTGATATTGACCCGTACCCAGATTTGGGATGCCGTACGACGGATTTACGTACAAGCTATATTTTGATGATTGATCCGCACTCTTGAGTTGGGATGTCTGATTATTGATAGGGTATCGGATATGATATTATTGAGGCGGGATCACCGACTAATATATATACATGTATGTATATGTATCGACTCAGATGTTAGGCGGTTTCCTCACCCGTAGCTCTACTTGTTAGTTCAGCCGTATAGTTTAGGATGGTCGTTAGATTAGATTAGACTCCTACCTATTTCAAAAACTAACGAATCGTGGGTATTTTAAAAGACAGCCCAAGGGATCCTACGGATATTTCAAAAGATGTATCTTTTCATAAAAACACCGTAGCCCCTATTTTCAAAACCCCATGATTCGTGTTATTTCAAAAGGCACCAATTGTAGAGGTTATTTTAGATTAATGCAGATTAGTTATAGTTGCGTCTAGTATTCAGCTTCCGCTCATTATTGTGGTTCGCATCGCATCGCATGCTTATATTATGTTTCATACTCCTTTATCGATGTTATGCTGTTAGGACACCAGCACCATTACCGATGATGCGTATGTACCACGTACACTTACTTGCCGGCTCACACACATCTTCATCGGTAATTGCCATGTCACGTACACCTTAGAAAATATTATTGCATCGACATAGGTTGTTAGCTAATAATTTAGACATGATATTAGTGTACTTGCCGTATATGCTAGATTAGACATTGTAATTATTAGTTGTTACATCATGCATGTTATTATTCATGGATTTTTATGCCTGTATGCACTGTTTACATGCTATTGAGGATTGGATTCGGATTTCCATGAGATTTTCTGGATTTGGGGGAAAACCGCAAAACTTATATAAACTTCTTTTCTCTCTTTAAAATAAAAAGTGCGGTTTTCCCATGATGTATGAGTCGTCCACCATGAGTTTGCTGATGGATTTGGAAACCCGATTCGAGGAGACGGATGAACCGTTTCGGGTACATGGTGGACCCGGTAAGGTGCCCCGGGGCAAGAAGCGCGTGGTGATGACGATGTGAGCCTGGCAGGGGAGCACTACCTACCGGTGATTTTACCCGACGCGTCGGATATCCGGAGGATACCGTCGTGGTCTTGAGATGGATGGTAGGGGCCGGTCTGGACTGACGGCGCCCTAGATATTATGATTGAGACATTGGGATTTCGAGATTTCGAGGTACAGAGACTGTGATACAGAGATATCGAGATATTGGGATTACGTTTTGTGCCGATGCTAGGCACTGTTTTATGCTGATTTTATTATGATACCTCAACTAAAAATACAAGGGAAATCTCACTAAATTATGAAAACAGTTTCTTCATTTACATGTATTCTGCTTTCATGCATTCATACCTCATATTCATGACATACTATTACCTGAGGCACTAGCACGAGCACTTGGCACTACATTCACGTATAGAGATTACATTGCCAGTTTAGCATGCTTCAGCTTTATTCATATTGAGGTTTCTTTATATCTGATCGTATTGATCTAGGTTGGGTCATGCATTCGATCTCTGCTTGTAGATATCTTTCTATTCACGAGTTGGCAACTCACCCCCGTTGTGCCCCAGTTCTTGCAGGTTTGCCGTACAGTTCTATAGCGGCATTTCTGGCACACTGCTTCCTTTTGGGTGATTTGCTTGGATAGGTGGGTTCTTTTGTATCAGAACCGCCGTTGTATTTATATTATTCATTGTATCTAGAATATCCATCAACCAAAACTTGTATTGTTTCAGACCTAGACTAGTGATGTATTATTTCGACCTTAGAGTCGCGCTTAGTAGTATTGCGTTTTTTTCTTATTGCTTTTGAGTTTTCTTTGGATTTGATCCTCGCCACTAGGCGTTGTATATTATTGCTGCATATGTGGTTGTGACCGTCGATTGACGAAGAGCTAGCTCCCGCTTGGGGATGCCATTATCATTGCATACATATTGTTATACTTGTTGTACCCCATTCGGGGCCAGTTTTTCAAAAGAAACTCTGCCGAAATTTTTAGAAAAGACTTTATTGTTTTCAAAACGTACCTTCGGCTTAGTTATTTAAAAACCTTGATTTCAAACCTGTATTTCTTCACTTCTTTAAACCAGTTTTCTTTACTTATTCTCAAAAATGGTTTTAGATTTCTGGGCTTTTGGCTTACTTGGATCAGATGGAGTCCTATAGGCTTCATATGGTTCAAGGGCCAGTCACGTGCTCTTTCGGGTCGTGACAGCCTTGACTTTGGCCAACAAACACAGCTTGAATACTATTGACTGTAAGTGCACGGCGGCGCCCCGGCCGTCAATCCGACGGCCAAAAGCGGAAGCGGTGATAAACTTTAATTTTGCGAACTTAGCAAACCGGCACCACCGCGCACTAAACACCCGGATCGAACCATTAACTAGTCTAAGCTAACTACAAGAAGGGAAGAGAGATATACCGAATGATCCGAGTCCTCCGGTCTTCTCGTCGTCGTCCCGATCTCCTGCGGAAACTCCGGTCGTCGCCTCCTCGCCGGAAGGGCACCACATCGCCTGCATCTTTTACGGGCTCCCACCTCAATACCGAGGCAACTCGGGCGCGAAGTTGGCTGGCCGACGCGTCAAAGATTTGCTGTAGAATGTGTAGGGTTGAAGCTATGTCTCATTTGGGGTTTGTTGCCTTTGAAGATGATGGAGGAATCAAGATAAGAAAAATGGTGCTTGCATTTTTCTAGCATGAAATGAGATCAAGAATGAAACTCTCAAGAATGAAAACCTCTTCTTCTCTTTTCTCAAATGAAACCTTATCATGTTAGAATGGTGGAGGAAAGAATACATAATCCAAAACCATGAAGGGAGGTAATGGTAGTAAAAGCAAAGGGTGACCATAGCCAAAGTGAAATGATAACAATATCAATTTCATTTCAAATCTTATCTAATCACAAAAGCAAAACCATCATGAAAAAGCAAAGATGCTAAACTTATCATAATGCCACAAGTGCATGAAACCCCTCCACAATGTGTTATTTGCAAATTTACAAATAACCCCCCTCCATCGGAAAAGTCCGGCCGGGAAAGAACAAAGGAAAACCGGCCGGAACGGAATGCAAACTGGCAACTCCAGAAAACTGGTCCCGTAATAAATTATAGGAAAACAACGATATTGTGTATACACACCCGCATTTGTATTCCCACTGAACACAAATGCAAAGAGACAAAATCTACACTATACTATACTAGGATCCGGATTAAACCAAAGCCGGCTAGTAATATCCGTCCGATCCTGATCCGTGCAATACCGCACGTATCTGATCGAACCCTGCCATATAACCATACGGCCACTAGTACTAATCGTCCGATCCTGATCCGTGCAATACCACACGTATCTGATCGGACCCTGCCATATCTCCATACGGCCTCTACAGCGTTTCGCCCGAAAGCTTGAGTAACTGAAAGTGTGGTGGACTCTAAAGACTCGTCAATAGTATGGCTGTGGATTTAACCACTAGCACGTCAGAGGTATAAGCCAATACGTGACGGGCCACCAGCTATTGACCAAAAGGGACGTTGATGAGCGAACTCATCCTGACACCCTACTGAGCCTGTCAGTGACAATATCCGTACAGTCCGGTCCGTTCGTCTATGAGCATCGCATGTCGGGCCTAGGGGGTTGGTAAAAGTCAGACCCCCAAAAGCGGTACAAGTCGTGTCGGAGTGTAGCCCAGAACACCCTGAGATACTACTGGAATACCTACCAGTAAATCTCCTGCCTTGGTCAAGGACTTTGTGTAATTGCTCTCCTAGACACAGCGCGACCTTACCCCCAATACCGGGAGAGACGAACCCCTGAAGATCCGCTCACTGCCTCCATGTGGCTCGGGACTGTACCCAACTAAAATCTGTTTGCACGACTCCTTTGAGCCGTAGTAGGGTAGTAATCAAAGCACAGTGGGAACTCACACGAGACAAATGACGATCCCCAGGTCGATGAACTAACCTGTACACATATCACCAGGGAACTGCTATCTGACGTCAGGTATAAGACCAACTAGCATGTTCCCGACGAGTCCTGTCCGGTGTACTCATAACCCAATGAGCACCTGTATACATCTTAGGTGATCCAACTGACACCAGTGGCTTGTGAGACCGGCCACCGCCCCTCGTCGGGGTCTCGACTGTATACACTAGTCTACTCTGGAGTATCGATGCCCTGTCTCGAAACTCCTACGACTAGGGACCTTTTAAGGATGTGCTTATAGACTCCAGCTCTCACTTATATGATCGCCCTCATACTGCTGGCAGTCAAGCAAGAATCCTAGGGGCTCTATCAACGTGCAATAGCGACATGTCAGGTCACCTAAAGCAGTACACGATGACAAAGGTAAACCAGATAGCGTACTATCATCTCGAGTATGACTGTCCTACCGGGATAGGTCCTCCCTCAATCATTGCAATCACGTGCCTGTGATCCAATAATTGACTCTGAGGGCACTATCTCCAACAATCTCCCACTTGCACTCAAGGCTAATTATTGCGATGTCGCATACTCACAGCCCGTGTGATACCGAACACCCAACTCCTCTACTAGTCAGTCTCTCAAATCCCGTTTGTGAAACTATTGCGGTCGAGGAATAGCCTCAGTGAGTGGATCCGCCTTGATGTTTCTTTCTATGTCTCTCTATATCTCAAGTTCGCTGAGAAAGCCATCTCCCGAAATGAGCAATACCTGTCTTAGAGTGTCTGGATGTCTGATGGGACCTAGCTCATAAATGAACTCCAAATCCAAACTTCTTAGACTGTATCGTCAACTGAACTTAATCAGTATCCTGCGCCATGCCACCCTTAGTATTGCCTTGGACCACCTGTCCAAAATACTGCCCCTCGTCAGAAGGAAAACTATAACTCTGACAACCTCCTTGTCGTCCATGTCACCTTGGAAGCCTGGAATGATAACTGTCTCCCTTAAAGAGGCTGTCGTCATCAAATCCCTAGAACATACACTTATGTTCTAAAACTGCTTCCGACTGTTTCTCCAGGATTGGATCAATATCAACTTATTGCATGTAGTGCAAGAACAACATCTGGTGTGGTACTTGACATCTCATGATTGACTCAATTGCCTAAGAAAGTGATCTGTCAATCATGAACATCTCTCTCCCCTTTAGTCTGTAAGACACCTTTAGAGAGGGTGACTCCATCACCTGCAGGTACACTACCATGCCAGGAGTCGTCCATTCTAAATACTCTTAGAATGCTGTCTAAGTACCCAGATTGGGAAACCACCCAAATCTAGATCTAAAACTATAGATCTAGTAACCAGTATGTCTAATATAATGTCCATGTCCTTTGTGGAGAAACCACTGTGTGACGACCAAAGTATAACCGATCGTAGTATAGGAGTTTCTTTTCCTACTCTGTGTATGTCATCCAAATACCAGGATATCACACCCTACTACCTTCTCAACAGATCTATCCCCTATTCTGATGACGTCAAACCTATGACTGTCACATCAGAAATAGATGATCTATCTCCGCTATATCTTCTTTAGTCTATAAATAGACATAAGCCTGATGTCCACCAATGCTTCCGCTGCTCCCACTGACTACGAAAACCCTCTGGCAGAGTCATATATACGTACGCTTCTAAAACTAGTTTAGAACGACGCTATACTCATCCTCCCGCCGGGTCTCGCAGTCTGGAACAACAACAATGGTAGGTTTGGGTAAACAAGAACTTCCCTGTCACCGTCCTTGAGGCTACCGAAGTACCTCTCGGGTGCCTGAAGTTACCCACCTTATCTGCGGAGTGGCCAATGGAATATCAATCCAGATTGAATCTTTAGGTTCCTTATCAAATCTTCAGTAATCGTTTGTGGTTCTGGAATCACTTCCAGTTCTACCATACTCCCACTACTGTTTTCTGAAAAAATCCATTTTTATTAAAACTGTGGCGAGTCTAGAACAATATCACTATTGATCTTCCAGATGGTAGAAAGTCAACCCTCGTCATAGCCTGGGTCAACCCACAAACAGCCATTACAGAAACGTGCCTTGAGTTATCCAGAGTCTGGTTTTAATCATAAGCCAGACAACTCCCCGTACCTTAACAACGTTAAGATATGAACTGTTCTATATCCAATATAGAACCAGAGGCACTGATTTAATTGAACCAGATTCAAATCATGCAGCTGTCTCCAGTGCATGTCAACTAAATGGAAGGAGGCCGATCAGCGTCACTCAACTTAGGAATGCTTCCAATTATGAGTCACCTGAAAGAGAAGCAAGTTCTCTTAATCATTACTATCAACTGAATACCATACACAAGTATCTACATCTTTGATCACTTTGAAGAATCCCGATACTTGCAATACCTGGTTCTCTACTTTATTCAAATACCTATAACTTCTCAAAATTCAGACCCTGTGTTTCCACGAAACACCTGTCTAAAAACTAGAGGAGTCATAAGTAAACCGAATATAGTACGAGAACCAACCCCTCTGTCCTCATGGACACTGGACAATACACAATACTCTGTATAAGTCCCCTGAGTCTAGTGACTCAATCACTGTATGTCGCAGGTTGAAAACTGTACTTATGGTTAAGAAGAATTACACCGTTGTTCAATGCTCCTTTCCTAACCATCCACTGATATAGGTAAATGTCAAAGACATAATTTCAAAAAGTATATCTCACTCTATAAAAATAGACGTACAGATATATCAATTTGAAATTGGTGCATAACAACGGATATTCAAAACCAAATATTTGCCGACCAGCAAACAACCCAGGTGGCTTCCTCAAATATTACCAATTCCAACGAATCCTGATATAATGAGGATGATCACCTAATTCCCAATAACTTACTACCACTCATCATCTGTAAAACCATACAGATGTGAGAATCATACCTGGTAAATACATACCCTGGAGCAAGTGTCTAATTGGGAAATCAGTTTTCTATTAATAGTACACAGTGAAACTGAAACATTGAAATGTTTCGACGGGGTTTCCTGGTATTCCTAGTAATGCCTCTTCCATTATCCAGATTCACGACTGTAACCTTATAATTCTTTGCCACCTCCCCAAATCCCTTTATATGTCTTTAGTCATTACCTTCTGTACACCCCTTTAGGCCAAATGGTTTTCTTCATTCCCTACCGTTCGGCACCAGCCTATGGTTTGGAAGAAGACTATCCAATAAGCATAAAGGGTGTACTGTCCTAATCCTAGAAGCACTCGCAACGCGAGAGAAGGTGAAGATAAAAGACACCTGAATGTACTTAATTCCTATTTCTCCTGAACCAGGATCCATCCCCGAACTGGAACAAGTTCCTTTCGAGTTCGTATATAACCATATGATGGATTATCCAATAAACTGGGATCTTCGTAGTGATATGGAGTGTCCTGGAGAAATACAAAGGTGATTTAGGATTGGCGAAGAAATACTTGGTTTGTCCGTGAATAGTAGTTGCATTTTACATTGCCCTCTTACTAATCCCTAGCTTTGTCTGAACTTAATACCTTCTGTACACCGTTTAGGCTAACTGGTTTTCTTCATTCCCTACTGGTCGGCACCAGCCTATGGTTTGGAAGAAGACTATCCAATTTGCGTAATAGGTGTACTACTCCTAAATCAAGGAGTACTCGCAACCTGAGAGAAGGTGAAAAGAAAAGACAACTGAATAGTCCTATCCGTTTTCTCCAGAACCAGAAACCATCCTCGAAGTCCTTCGAGTTCGTATATAACCATACGATGGTTTTGTCCAATGGAAGTGGACGTTCGTAGTAATACGGGGTGTCCCGGAGAAAAGGGTAAAAGTAGGAGTGGCAATGAGGTTTGCAACTCAGACAATCCAAAAGCCAGTGTTAAGTAGGTTCGGTCAACTTGGTCACTGAGTCATAGTCTAGGGTCGGGTCAATGGTCGCTGCCAAAGAGAGAGAGAAAAGAAACACTCAGCGTGCACTCTAACCTAGATCAGAATGGTTATCACTTTTTCTAATCAGGAAACCACCCACTGTACCTTAAATTCTTCTCCAAACCTGAAAGAAGAATTAGTCGGGGTCACCCGAGGAGTAAACCAACTCATCAGTGGGAATCGGGATCCAACTATCATCGCATGATAACGTGACGGAATCCGCTCACGGTATCACACTCCAGAAGGTATGCGCATATCTGGCAAGTTTCAGTTCTTTTGAAACTCCCGATGTGGATTTATACCCCATGCTCTTATGACCTTGACTTTGGCCAACATATCATAAGTCACATGTCAAGTTCTACCCGTCATTCTCCAGGTTAATTTGAATCCATCCGTACCTACCCTTGACTTTGGCCAAAATGGCAGTACGACTGTCCCAAACCAACGCATCTATCTATGCTGCATATGAATACCCAACAGCTACCAAACACTGTGCCTTGACTTTGGCCAACATACACAGCTTGAATACTATTGACTATCCATATGAAATGACGGAGGGCTACGAATGGTTTCTGGCGAAAACCTTTAACGTAATGAACTTGATATCGTTGAAGGAACGGATAGCTTTTAGAAAATATAGTGACGAAAACTTTTGCTAAAGAGGTCACTCCCGGTGAAGGGATCTCGGCTCTTTCCCCGTAGAATGAGGTGCAGGATATTCCAACTGAATACCACGGTGCAAAGCAAAAGCAATCGGCTATAGTGAAGTTAATGCCCTGACGCAAAACTTCTGTCCAAGGGGTCACTCCCGGTGAAGGGATCTCGGCCCTTGCCTCGTCGACTGAGGAGCAGGATATTCCAAATGAATACCACGATGCAAAACAAAAGTGAACGACCTTGCAATAACAACTTTTTTTTGAAAAGTGTTCCAACAACATCAGAATAGGTTTGTTTTAACTTGCATTGATCCGAATCAACGCAGTCCCATCAATTGATCACACCACAAAGAACGAAAATATACTGATGTACGTATATGCCATCCGCATTCGCCACTGGGTCCCGTCATTACCCGTTAGGTTAGCTAACTAACGACAGAGCGGGGACTGGACTAGCGCGGATGTAAAACATATACAACATCTACTAATATATATACCAATATATTATATTCGCTCAAGGCGTGATAAGAAATGCAACATCACAGAAATGTACAGCATCACAGAACAATACAGATATCTGGGATCCCCGGGTTTCACAGAGCCACTACTGAAACCCGACGTTCCCCTAGTCGTGTGGATAGCCTGTGCAATGAAATCCTAGACCCCTACGGGCGCGGCAAGTTACGCGCCAAAACCTGAAGCGAGGCAGCCCCCTTCAGCGCCGTGAATGGACCACCCAGCACTTCACGGAATCCGGTAACTTGGGCACCCCTCCTGGGTTAACCTGTACCCCCTACGAGTGCGGCGAATAGCCTGCCAATTTTAGAGAGAAGCCCCCTCCGTCCCAATGCCATGAGATGCGGGCTTGTTGCCCTCCAGAACCCGGCTATCCGTGCACCCCACCGCGGGGTAATCCTAGTACAAAAAGTAAAATATACATACAACGGGTACATCGACCGCAACCAGGTCGTGCCCCAAAAGAATAATACAAACAGGCAGTGACGGCAGTCCACATGTCGGACGCTCACCCCGCAATATCAAATGTACATAATACAACAACACTGTACTAGCAATGCATCCAGGCTATCCCCCACGGCCGATCCGCAACATCACAGCAAAATCACAAAACATCAACGTGAAAGTCACGTTCGCAAATCCGTCTAACCGGGCTATAGCAGTTAGACTGGATTTACCGATCGAGTGACATTCACGGTCGCAGATATAATGTAAATACTGTGAAATAATGTGTTTAAAATATCCGATCAATCAAAAATCAATAAGTAGGCCCCCAAGCAATACTGTAGCACATCAAGAAATTCTGGGCCCAAAATTAAACTTCCAGAAACCACATTTTCAACTCAGGAACATTCTGCAAAATTTTAGGGGCATGAATAGTGAACATTGCGGCGGAACCGCGGCCCAAGCAGGGGTTTGGCCGCGGTTCCGCGGTGGTATGGTGAGTTCATGCTACCAAATTTTTACAGTATGCTTATAATTCCCTGCACATCACTCTGAGACAACCTGAAAAATTTTTGGACTCAAAAAAAATTCGACAGAAACTGATGTGCTTGAAAAACGCGGTTTCGGGATTTTGTTCGATCGGAAACGTAAAACACATCAAACAAAGCTAGACGAAGTTAATGGCGAGGCTCTGATACCACTGTAAGTGCACGGCGGCGCCCCGACCGTCAATCCGACGGCCAAAAGCGGAAGCGGTGATAAACTTTAATTTTGCGAACTTAGCAAACCGGCACCACCGCGCACTAAACACCCAGATCGAACCATTAACTAGTCTAAGCTAACTACAAGAAGGGAAGAGAGATATACCGAATGATCCGAGTCCTCCGGTCTTCTCGTCGTCGTCCCGATCTCCTGCAGAAACTCCGGTCGTCGCCTCCTCGCCGGAAGGGCACCACATCGCCGGCATCTTTTACGGGCTCCCACCTGAATACCGAGGCAACTCGGGCGCGAAGTTGGCTGGCCGACGCGTCCAAGATTTTCTGTAGAATGTGTAGGGTTGAAGCTATGTCTCATTTGGGGTTTGTTGCCTTTGAAGATGATGGAGGAATCAAGATAAGAAAAATGGTGCTTGAATTTTTCTAGCATGAAATGAGATCAAGAATGAAACTCTCAAGAATGAAAACCTCTTCTTCTCTTTTCTCAATTGAAACCTTATCATGTTAGAATGGTGGAGAAAAGAATACATAATCCAAAACCATGAAGGGAGGTAATGGTAGTAAAAGCAAAGGGTGACCATAGCCAAAGTGAAATGAAAACAATGTCAATTTCATTTCAAATCTTATCTAATCACAAAAGCAAAACCATCATGAAAAAGCAAAGATGCTAAACTTATCAAAATGCCACAGGTGCAAGAAACCCCTCCACAATGTGTTATTTGCAAATTTACAAATAACCCCCCTCCATCGGAAAAGTCCGGCTGGGAAAGAACAAAGGAAAACCGGCCGGAACGGAATGCAAACTGGCAACTCCAGAAAACTGGTCCCGTAATAAATTACAGGAAAACCCCGATACTGTGTATACACATCCGCATTTGTATTCCCACTGAACACAAATGCAAAGAGACAAAATCTACACTGTACTATTCTACGATCCGGATTAAACCAAAGCCGGCTAGTAATATCCGTCCGATCCTGATCCGTGCAATACCGCACGTATCTGATCGAACCCTGCCATATAACCATACGGCCACTAGTACTAATCGTCCGATCCTGATCCGTGCAATACCGCACGTATCTGATCGGACCCTGCCATATCTCCATACGGCCTCTACAGCGTTTCGCCCGAAAGCTTGAGTAACTGAAAGTATGGTGGACTCTAAAGACTCGTCAATACTATGGCTGTGGATTTAACCACTAGCACGTCAGAGGTATAAGCCAATACGTGACGGGCCGCCAGCTATTGACCAAAAGGGACGTCGATGAGCGAACTCATCCTGACACCGTACTGAGCCTGTCAGTGACAATATCCGTACAGTCCGGTCCGTTCGTCTATGAGCATCGCATGTCGGGCCTAGGGGGTTGTAAAAGTCAGACCCCCAAAAGCGGTACAAGTCGTGTCGGAGTGTAGCCCAGAACACCCTGAGATACTACTGGAATACCTACCAGTAAATCTCCTGCCTTGGCCAAGGACTTTGTGTAATGGCTGTAAGTCTACGCTAGCGCCCCGGCAGTCTACAGACGCCAAATGCGGAACAAAAAAACTTTTAACTGGCGCTATCGTATACTTTAACCCGGATCTGCCATTATTGCTAAACTAACAAACTGTAAAGAGTGTAGGAAGATTGTACCGAACGATCCGAGTCCTTCATTCTTCAACCATCATCCCACGCTCCGTTGCGGCTGCTCCGATCTCGTCGATCTCCGATCTCCTCGTCGAGGTGGCACCACATGATCGGTTCTTTAAACGGGCTCCCGCCTCTGACTCGAGGCAACTCGATCGTCAAGTTTGCTAAAAGAGAGGACCAAGAATGATGTAGAGAATGAGTAGATGACTTTGTCTCACTTCGTCCAAATCCGTGGACGATCGGTGAATGAAGTTGCCGTGGAATTGGGTGATGGAATGAAATGAACTGTGAAATTCCATACACCCGAATTACTATCATAATCTTTTCTAGTGAAAAACAACAACCATATGAGAGAGAGGAGGGGGCCGGCCTCTTATAAAGAGAGGGGGGTGACCGTAGGAAGAGGGGAAGGTAACTTTAAGCAAATGATAGTTATCATCTCAAATGAACAAATATCTTTTGCTAAAACCAAAAAACCATAATGAAAAGAATGACTCACACCCTTAGTCATCTTATCATTAAAATCCAACCAATGAAAACCCTACACCAAAAAAGCCTAGTCACCTCATCTAGAATATTCTAGAACACTGACTCACCTCATCTGTAGAAAAGATAAATCCGTCTTTAACAGAATGTTAAAAGACGGCTGATAGAAAACTGGAAACTGGCAACTTCCAAAAGTGATCCTGAAACGACTTTCAGGAAAACCCCGAAACTGTATAAATATACCCGCATTTGTATTACGACCGAATACAAATGCAACTGAGACAAAGATATTATACCTACTCAATATAATACTCGGATCCGGCTTAAACCAAAGCCGACCAGTATTATCTGCCCGAAAAATAACACGTGCGTAAACGCACGTGCATTTTCCGAACCCTGCCATAAAACCATACGGCCTCTACAACGTTTCGCCCGAACTTGGGAAACTGCCTGTGGGGGACTCTAATGACTCGTCAGTACCCTGGCAGTGGGTTTAACCACAAACCGTCAGCGGCACTAGCTATGCATAACGGCTGCCCACGGACTGACCTCAAGGGAGACTGATGAGCGCACTCAAGGGTGGCCGATGAGCGAACTCATCCAGAAACCCTACTGAGCCTAACAGTGACAATGTATATACAGTCCGGTCCGTTCGTCTATGAGTATCACATATCTGCCTAGGGGGCTAGTAACGTCAGACCCCCAATAGCAGTATAAGTCGTGTCGGAGTGAAGCCTAATAACACCCTAAGATACTACTGGAGTACCTACCAGTAAATCTCCTGCCATGGCCATGGACTTTGTGTAATGGCTCTCCTAGACACAGCACGACCTCGCCCCCAATACCGGGAGAGACGAATTCCCTGCCGATCCGCTCACGTGCCTCCATATTGCTCGGGACTGTACCCAAAAGCTACCTGTTTGCACGACTCCTTTGAGCCGTGGTAGGGTAGAAATCAAAGCACAGTGGGAACTCACACGAGACAAATGACGACCTCAGGTCGATGAACTAACCTGTACACATGTCACCAGGGAACTGCTATCTGACGGTAGATATAATACTAACTAGCAGATTCCCGGCGAGTCCTGTCCGGTGTACTCATAACCCAATGAGCACCTGTATACATCTTAGGTGATCCAACTGACACCAGTGGCTTGTGAGACCGGCCACCGCCCCTCGTCGGGGTCACGACTGTACACACTAGTCTACTCCGGAGTATCGATGCCCTGTCTTGAAACTCCCACGACTAGGGACTACAATTAAGGATATGCATATAAACTACCCAACTCTCACGTATATGATCGCCATCATACTGTTGGTAGTAAAGCAAGATCCTAAGGGCTCTATCAAAGTGTAACATGCAATCAGTCACCTGAACATGTACACGACTGATAAAGGCAAACCAGATAGCATACTATCATCTCGAGTAAGACTGTACTACCGGGATAGGTCCTCCGCAATCATTGCAATCACGTACCTGCGATCCAATAATTGACTATGAGGGCACTATCTCCAACAATCTCCCACTTGCACTCAAGGCTAATATTGCGATGTCGACTACTCACAGCCCGTGTGAAACCGAACATCCAACTCCTCTACTAATCAGTTTCACAAAGCCCATTTGTAAAACTATTGTGTTCGAGAAATAGCCTCGGTGAGTGGATCCGCCTAGAAGTTTCTTTCTGTATCTCTCTTAATCTCAAGTTCGTGGAGAAAGCCATCTCCCGAATTGAGTGATACCTGTCTTAGAACATGTCTGGATATCTGATGGGACCTTAGTTCATAAATGAACTCCATATCCAAACTTCTTAGAGTGAATCGATCACTGAACCTAATCAGTATCGGGCACCTTGCTTCCCACAGTATCCTCTTGGACCACCTTTCCATAATACTGTCCCTCTTCGTCAGAGGGAAAACTATAACTCTGACAGTCACTCTGTCATCCACGTCACCTTTGAAGCCTGGAATGATTATCGTCTCCCGAAGGAGGCTGCCGTCATCAAATCCGTAGAACATGTACTTATGTTCTAAAACTGCTTCCTTATGTTTCTCCAGGATTGGATTAATACAAACTTATTGCATCTAGTGCAAAACCAACATTTGGTGTGGTACTTGACATCTCATGATTGACTCAATTGCCTAAGCAAGTGATCTGCCAATCATGCACATCCCTCTCCTCTTTAGTCTGTAAGACACCTTTAGAGTGGGTGACTCCATCACCTGCAGGTACACTACCATGCTAGGAGTCAACTATTCCAAAAACTATTAGAATATCTGTCAAAGTACCCACATTGGGAAACTACCTAAATCCAGATCTAAAACCATAGATCTAGAAACCAAAATGTCAAATATTATATCCATATCCTGTCTGGACAAACAACTGTGTGACGACCACAGTACAACCGATCGTAGTATAGGAATTTTACTTCTTACTTTGTGTATGTCATCCAGATACCATGACATCACACCCTACTACCTTTTTAACTGATCCATCCCCTATTCTGATTGAAGTCAAACCCATGACTGTCACATCAAAATTAGATGATCTATCTCCGCTATAACTGCTCAAGTCTATAAATAGATATAAGCATCTTGCCCACTTTGCTTCCGCTGCTCCCACTGACTATGACAACCCTCCTACCGGGTCTCATATCCTGGAACAACAGTAGTGTCATGTCTTGGTAGATAAGAACCTCCCTGTCACCGTCTCTGAGGCTACCGAAGTACCTCTCGGGCATCTGAGGTTACCTACCATACCTGCGGAGTGGCTATTGGAATGTCAAACCTGATTGAATGTATAGGTCCTATTAAATTTTCCGTAATCGTTCGCGGTTCTGGAATCACTTCCAGTTCTACCATACTCCCACTACTGTTTTCTGAAAAAGATCCATTTTTACTAAAACTGTGGCGAGTCAAGAACAATATCACTATTGATCTTCCAAATGGTAGAATATCAACCCTTGTCATAGCCAGGGTCAACCCATAAACAGCCATTACAGAAACGTGCCCTGAGTTATCCAGAGTCTGGTTTTAAGCATAAGCTGGACAACTCCCCGTACCTTAGTTTCTTTTAAGGTACGAACTATTCTATATCCAATATAGAAACTTTGGCACTTATTTAATTGGAACCATATTCAATCCATGCAGCTGTCTCCAGTGCATATCAACTTAGTGGAAAAAGGCTAATCAGCATTACTCAACTTAGGAATCCATCCAATTATGAGTAACCTGAAAGAGAAACACGTTTCTCAAAACCATCACTATTATCTGAATACCAATCATAAGAATCTACATCTTCGATCTCTTTGAAGAATCCCGATACTTGTGACACCTGGTTCTCTACTTTATTCTTATACCCACAACTTCTCAAAACATAGACCTTGTATTTCTACGAAACACTCGTCTAAATACTAGAGAAGTTATAAGTAAACAGAACATAGTACGAGGACCTACCCTTTTGTCCAGATGGACACTGGACAACATACAATACTCTGTATAAGTCCGCTGAGTTAAACAACTCAAAACTTGTGCGTTGTCGGTGGAAAACTGTACCCTGGCGATTTCCTCAAATATCACCAATTACAACGAATTCCGATATAATGAGGATGATTACCTAATTCCCAATATCTTACTCCCACTCATCATCTGTAAAACCATACAGATATGAGAATGAAACCTGGTAAATACATACCCTTGGAGTAAGTGTCTAATCGGGAAAACAGTTTTTCCTTTAACAATGCACTCAAACATGAAAATGTTTCGTAGGGGTATCCTGGTATTCATAGCAATGCCTCTTCCATAATCCAATTCATGACTTCAACCGTATATTTTATTGCCATCTCTCCAAATCACTTTATTTGTCTTTAGTCGTTACCTTCTGTACACCATCGTTATGCTAAATGGTTTTCTTCCTTCCCTACCGTTCGGCACCAGCCTATGGTTTGGAAGAAGACTATCCAGTAAGCATAATAGGTGTACCCTCCTAAATCAAGGAGTACTCGCAACTGAGAGAGGGTGACGATAAAAGACAACTGAATAATACCTTATTCCTTTAAAGGTGAAATAGGAGTGGCGATGAAGTACGCGGTTTTGGTCGTGAATGATATCAGTCGCAATTTACTTTGCCCTCTTTCTAATCCCTTTATTTGTCTTTACATATTACCTTCTGCACACCCTACTTAGGCTAATTGGTTTTCTTCATTCCCTACCTTTCGGCACCAGCCTATGGTTTGGAATAAGACTACCCAATAAGCGTAATAGGTGTACTCTCCTAAACCAAGGAGCTCTTGCAACCTGAGAGAAGGTGATAATAAAAGACAACTGAATAAACCAATTCTATTTCTCCTGAACCTTGATCCATCCTCGAAGAAGTCCCTTCGAGTTCGTATATAACCATACGATGGCTCTATCCAATGGAAGTGGATATCCGTAGTAATACGGGTGTTCTGAGAAATACAAAGGGTAAAAGAAGGAGTGGCAATGACTTATGCAACTCAGACAATCCAAAAGCCAGTATTTTAAGAAGGTTCGGCCAACCTGGTCACTGAGTCATAGTCTAGGGTCGGTCAAAGGTCGCTGCCAAAGAGAGAGAGAGAAAAGAAACACTCTGCGTGCACTCTAACCTAGATCAGAATGGTCATCATTTTATCTAATCCGGAAACCTCCCACTGTCCTGTCAAATTCTCCTCCAAACCTAAAGAAGAATTAATCGGGATCACCCGAAGAGTAAACCAACTCATCAGTGGGAATCAGGATCCAACTCTCATCGCATGATAACGTGATGGAATGCATCCACGTTACTCATACTCCAGAAGGTATGCGCATACTCGGCAAGTTTCAGTTTCTTTAGAAACTCCTGATGAAATTTTTGCCCCATGCTCTTATAACCTTGGCGTTAGGTCAAAATGTCATAAGTCACATGCCAAGTTCTACCCATCACTATCTTGTTAATTTGAACCCACCCGCACATGCCCTTGGCGTTAGGTCAAAATGGCAGAACGGCTGTCCCAAACCAACTCATCTATCTATGCAACAATTGAATACCCAGCAGCTACCAAACACTATGCCTTGGCGTTAGGTCAAAATACATAGCTTGAATACTACTGAATACCCAAAAGAAGTGACGGAGGGCTACGGCTGGTTTTTGGCGAAAAAACCTTTAGCGTAGTGAACTTGATATCGCTGAAGGAACCTGATAGCTTTTTAAAATATAGTGGCGAAAACCTTTTGCTAAAGAGGTCACTCCCGGTAAAGGGATCTCGGCTCTTTCCTCGTGGAATGAGGTGCAGGATATTCCACTGAATACCGCTATGCAAAGCAACTTGTAATCGACTATAGTAAAGTTATTACCCTGACGCAAACTTTTACCCAAGGGGTCAGTCCCGGTGAAGGGATATCAGCCCTTGCCCCGTCGAATGAGGTGCAGGATATTCCACTGAATACCGCTATGCATAACAAAAAGAAACGTGTTTGTAATAACACCTTTTAAAATTGTTCCAACAACTCAAACAGGTTTGTTTTTCATTTGCATTGATCAGAATCAACGCAGTCCCATCATTTAATCACACCAGAAAAGAACGAAAATAAAATATACGTATATGCCATCCGTATTCGTCACTGGGTCCCGTCATCACCCGTTAGGTTACTTAACTAACGACAGAGCGGGGACTGGACTAGCGCGGGTGTAAAACATATACAACATCTAATAGTATATAAACCAATATACATAATCGCTCCAGGCGTGATAATATGCAACATTACAGAAAAGTAATAAGCATTACAGAACAATATAGATATCTGGGATCCCCGAGTTTCACAGAGCCGCTGCTGAAACTCGACGTTCCCCTGTCGTGTGGATAGCCTGTGCAATGAAACCTAGACCCCTACGGGTGCGGCAAGTTACCCGCCAAAACCTGAAGCGAGGTAGTCCCCACAGCATAGTGAATGGAACACCCGGCACTTCACGGAATCCGGTAAATTGAGCACCCCTCCTTGGGTCAACCTGTACCCCCTACGAGTGCGGCGAATAGTCTGCCAATTCTGAAGTGGGGTCCCTCTGCCTCTCAAAGCCATGAGATGCGGACCCGTTGCTTTCCCGAACCCGGCTATCCGTGCACTCCGTCGCGGGGTAAAACCTAGTACAGTAATGAAAAATAGTACAATATGTACATCGACCGCAACCTGGTCGTGCCCCAAAAGAATATTATACAACAGGCAGTGACGGCAGTCCACAAGTTGGACGCTCGCCCCGTAATATCAAATGTACAAATAAACACAAACTGTACTACCATTGCACACTGCTACCCACCACGACAAATCCGTAACATCACAGCACAACACAGAACATCAACGCGAATGTCACGTTCGCAAACCCGTCTAAAAGAACTATAGCAATCAGACGCGGTTTACCGATCAAATGACATTCCCGGTCGGAGATATAATGTAAGCACTGTAAACTAACGTGTTTAAATTTCGATCGACCAAAGTCCAAATATCAAAAAGTGGGCCCCACTGCTTACTGGTGAACAGTAACAAAACCTGGGCCAAAAATATATATACCAAAAATCACAAAACCCAACAGAGAACCCACTGACCAAATTTGGGAGCACGTGCTCCCCACGTGGCCGCGGATGGGCGGCCAAACCATGGGTTTGGCCGCTCTTCTGCGGCAGCCTGGAGGGATCACGACACCAAATTTTGTCGTGGTTCTTAAATATGCCTGCACGGATTTTTAAGATATACAGAAATGAATTTTGAGACCGTTTAAAATTAACAGAACTGTCGAGCTAGGATTTTGTGTTTTTCGATTTTCGGTCGGATCGATGTTTTAAACACGTTAGCACAAGTTAGTATAGCAAAATGGTTAGGCTCTGATACCACTGTAAGTCTACGCTAGCGCCCCGGCAGTCTACAGACGCCAAATGCGGAACAAAAAAACTTTTAACTGGCGCTATCGTATACTTTAACCCGGATCTGCCATTATTGCTAAACTAACAAACTGTAAAGAGTGTAGGAAGATTGTACCGAACGATCCGAGTCCTTCGTTCTTCAACCATCATCCCACGCTCCGTTGCGGCTGCTCCGATCTCGTCGATCTCCGATCTCCTCGTCGAGGTGGCACCACATGATCGGTTCTTTAAACGGGCTCCCGCCTCTGACTCGAGGCAACTCGATCGTCAAGTTTGCTAAAAGAGACGACCAAGAATGATGTAGAGAATGAGTAGATGACTTTGTCTCACTTCGTCCAAATCCGTGGACGATCGGTGAATGAAGTTGCCGTGGAATTGGGTGATGGAATGAAATGAACTGTGAAATTCCATACACCCGAATTACTATCATAATCTTTTCTAGTGAAAAAAAACAACCATATGAGAGAGAGGAGGGGGCCGGCCTCTTATAAAGAGAGGGGGGTGACCGTAGGAAGAGGGGAAGGTAACTTTAAGCAAATGATAGTTATCATCTCAAATGAACAAATATCTTTAGCTAAAACCAAAAAACCATAATGAAAAGAATGACTCACACCCTTAGTCATCTTATCATTAAAATCCAACCAATGAAAACCCTACACCAAAAAAGCCTAGTCACCTCATCTAGAATATTCTAGAACACTGACTCACCTCATCTGTAGAAAAGATAAATCCGTCTTTAACAGAATGTTAAAAGACGGCTGATAGAAAACTGGAAACTGGCAACTTCCAAAAGTGATCCTGAAACGACTTTCAGGAAAACCCCGAAACTGTATAAATATACCCGCATTTGTATTACGACCGAATACAAATGCAACTGAGACAAAGATATTATACCTACTCAATATAATACTCGAATCCGGCTTAAACCAAAGCCGACCAGTATTATCTGCCCGAAAAATAACACATGCGTAAACGCACGTGCATTTTCCGAACCCTGCCATAAAACCATACGGCCTCTACAACGTTTCGCCCGAACTTGGGAAACTGCCTGTGAGGGACTCTAATTACTCGTCAGTGCCCTGGCAGTGGGTTTAACTACAAACCGTCAGCGGCACTAGCTATGCATAACGGCTGCCCACGGACTGACCTCAAGGGAGACTGATGAGCGCACTCAAGGGTGGCCGATGAGTGAACTCATCCAGAAACCCTACTGAGCCTAACAGTGACAATGTATATACAGTCCGGTCCATTCGTCTATGAGTATCGCATATCTGCCTAGGGGGCTAGTAACGTCAGACTCCCAATAGCAGTATAAGTCGTGTCGGAGTGAAGCCCAATAACACCCTGAGATACTACTGGAGTACCTACCAGTAAATCTCCTGCCATGGCCATGGACTTTGTGTAATGGCTCTCCTAGACACAGCACGACCTCGCCCCCAATACCGGGAGAGACGAATCCCCTGCCGATCCGCTCACGTGCCTCCATATGGCTCGGGACTGTACCCAAAAGCTACCTGTTTGCACGACTCCTTTGAGCCGTGGTAGGGTAGAAATCAAAGCACAGTGGGAACTCACACGAGACAAATGACGACCTCAGGTCGATGAACTAACCTATACACATGTCACCAGGGAACTGCTATCTGACGGTAGATATAATACTAACTAGCAGATTCCCGGCGAGTCCTGTCCGGTGTACTCATAACCCAATGAGCACCTGTATACATCTTAGGTGATCCAACTGACACCAGTGGCTTGTGAGACCGGCCACCGCCCCTCGTCGGGGTCTCGACTGTACACACTAGTCTACTCCGGAGTATCGATGCCCTGTCTCGATACTCCCACGACTAGGGACTACAATTAAGGATATGCATATAAACTACCCAACTCTCACGTATATGATCGCCATCATACTGTTGGTAGTAAAGCAAGATCCTAAGGGCTCTATCAAAGTGTAACATGCAATCAGTCACCTGAACATGTACACGACTGATAAAGGCAAACCAGATAGCATACTATCATCTCGAGTAAGACTGTGCTACCGGGATAGGTCCTCCGCAATCATTGCAATCACGTACCTGCGATCCAATAATTGACTATGAGGGCACTATCTTCAACAATGGCTCTCCTAGACACAGCGCGACCTCACCCCCAATACCGGGAGAGACGAACCCCTGAAGATCCGCTCACTGCCTCCATGCGGCTCGGGACTGTACCCAACTAAAACCTGTTTGCACGACTCCTTTGAGCCATGGTAGGGTAGTAATCAAAGCACATTGGGAACTCACATGAGACAAATGACGATCCCCAGGTCGATGAACTAACCTGTACACATGTCACCAGGGAACTGCTATCTGACGTCAGGTATAAGACCAACTAGCATGTTCCCGACGAGTCTTGTCCGGTGTACTCATAACCCAATGAGCACCTGTATACATCTTAGGTGATCCAACTGACACCAGTGGCTTGTGAGACCGGCCACCGCCCCTCGTCGGGGTCTCGACTGTATACACTAGTCTACTCTGGAGTATCGATGCCCTGTCTCGAAACTCCTACGACTAGGGACCTTTTAAGGATGTGCTTATAGACTCCAGCTCTCACTTATATGATCGCCCTCATACTGCTGGCAGTCAAACAAGAATCCTAGGGGCTCTATCAACATGCAATAGCGACATGTCAGGTCACCTAAAGCAGTACACGATGACAAAGGTAAACCAGATAGCGTACTATCATCTCGAGTAAGACTGTCCTACCGGGATAGGTCCTCCCTCAATCATTGCAATCACGTGCCTGTGATCCAATAATTGACTCTGAGGGCACTAACTCCAACATTGACTACCCATATGAAACGACGGAGGGCTACGAATGGTTTCTGGCGAAAACCTTTAACGTAAAGAACTTGATATCGTTGAAGGAACTGATAGCTTTTTAGAAAAATATACCGACGAAAACCTTTGCTAAAGAGGTCACTCCCGGTGAAGGGATCTCGGCTCTTTCCTCGTAGAATGAGGTACAGGGTATTCCAACTGAATACCACGATGCAAAGCAAAAGTAATCGGCTATAGTGAAGTTATTTTCCTGACGCAAACTTTTTGTCCAAGGGGTCACTCCCGGTGAAGGGATCTCGGCCCTTGTCTCGTCGACTGAGGAGCAGGATATTCCAACTGAATACCACGATGCAAAACAAAAGAGAACGTCCTTGCAATAACAGCCTTTTTGAAAGGAGTTCCAACAACATCAGAATAGGTTTGTTTTTAACTTGCATTGATCCGAATCAACGCAGTCCCATCAATTGATCACACCACAAAGAACAAAAATAATGACGTACGTATATGCCATCCGCATTCGCCACTGGGTCCCGTCATTACCCGTTAGGTTAGCTAACTAACGACAGAGCGGGGACTGGACTAGCGCGGATGCAAAACATATACAACATCTACTAGTATATATATCAATATATAATATTTCGCTCAAGGCGTGATAAAATGCAACATCACAGAAATGTACAGCATCACAGAACAATACAGATATCTGGGATCCCCGGGTTTCACAGAGCCGCTACTGAAACCCGACGTTCCACTGGTCGTGTGGATAGCCTGTGCAATGAAATCCTAGACCCCTACGGGCGCGGCAAGTAACCCGCCAAAACCTGAAGCGAGGCAGCCCCCTTCAGCAACGTGAATGGACCACCCAGCACTTCACGGAATCCGGTAACTTGGGCACCACTCCTGGGTCAACCTGTATCCCTACGAGTGCGGCGAATAGCCCGCCAATTCTAGAGTAAAGCCCCCTCCATCTCAATGCCATGAGATGCGGGCTTGTTGCCCTCTAGAACCCGGCTATCCGTGCACTCCTCCGCGGGGTAATCCTAGTACAGAAAGTAAAATATACATTCAACGGGTACATATCGACCTCAACCTGGTCGTACCCCAAAAGAATAATATACAATCAGGCAGTGACGGCAGTCCACATGTCGGACGCTCGCCCCACAATATGAAATGTACATAATACAACAAAAACTGTACTGACATTGCATCCAGGCTATCCCCCACGACCAATCCGCAACATCACAGCAATACACTGAACATCAACGTGAATGTCACGTTCGCAAATCCGTCTAACCGGGCTATAGCAGTTAGATGGGATTTACCGATCAAGTGACATTCACGGTCGCAGATATAATCTATATACTGTGAACTAGCATGTTTAAAATATCCGATCGATCAAATTTTATCAAGTGGGCCCCAAGCATTACTGTAGCTGTTAAAGAAATTCTGGGCCCAAAAATAATATTCCAAAAACCCTATTTTCATCCCATAAGCTCTCTGTAAAATTTTGGTGAAATGAACAGGATATTCTGCGGCGGAACCGCGGCCCAAGTATGGGTTTGGCCGCGGTTCCGCGGTGGAACAGAGGATTCATGACACCAAATTTTCTCAGAATTCTTATAACACCTTGCACATCATTCTGAAACAACCTGAAAAATTTTTAGACTCCAAAAAAATTTCTACAGAAACTGTGCAACTTGAAATCGGGTTTTCGGGATCTTTGTTCGATCGAGTTCTAAACATACTAGAGCAAGCTAGGCTAAGTTAATGGCGAGGCTCTGATACCACTGTAAGTGCACGGCGGTGCCCCGGCCGTCAATCCGATGCCGGAATGCGGAAGCGATGCTAAACTTTAACTTTTTCAAACCGGCACCACCGCGCACTATAAACCCGGATCGTGCCATTAATCTAGTCCTAGCTATCTAGAGAGGGGGTAGAGAGATATAACGAGCGATCCGTGTCCTTTGGTCTTCTCGTCGTCGTCCCGATCTCCCCGCGGAATCTCCGGTCTCCACCAAGTCGCCGGAAGGGCACTACATCGCCGGTTTCTTTTACGGGCTCCCACCTCTGGACCGAGGCAACTCGGGCACAAAGCTGGCGAGTCGACATGCCCAAGATTTGCTATAGAATAGTGTAGAACTCATGTCTCTAGGGGTTTATGGAAGTTGGCCTTTTGGTGGTGGAGAATGAGATGTGAATTTTCTTGATGGCTTGGGAATTTCTAGCAAGCAAATGAGACTAAAAGCCATCCCCAAAAATTGGACAGCCCCTCTTCAAAAGTGGCCGGCCTCTTTTGGCAAAGGGAGAGAGAAGTCAAGTGGGGGGGGAAGCCACAATACAAGCAAGAGAAAAATATGATGATTATGAACGATGATTATGAACAATGATCACAAAGCAAACCCTTACTCCAAAACAACCATCATCACATCCAAAGTCAAGCAATCATGGAGTCAAGAAAGTCAAGCAATGATGAAGTGAACAAGTCAAGCAATGGTGCAACCATCATGACACATCAATATGCAAAGACAACCCTCCAAAACGATTATTTGCACAAATGCAAATAAGCCCTCCTCCACCAATCTTCAGCCAATGAAAGATACAAAGAAATATGGCTGAAACGGAAAACAAACTGGCAACTCCAAAAAACTGACCCCGTAATAAATTACAGGAAAACCCCGCTACTGTATATAGATACCCGCATTTGAATTCCGACCGAAATACAAATGCAATGAGACAAAATCTACACTGTACAATACTAGCATCCTGCTTAAACCAAAGCCTGCTAGTATTATCCGTCCGATCATGATCCGTGCAATACCGCACGTATCTGATCGAACCCTGCCATATATCCATACGGCTTCTAGTACTAACCGTCCGATCCTGATCCGTGCAATACCGCACGTATCTGATCGAACCCTGTCATATCCCCATACGGCCTCTACAGCATTTCGCCCGAAACTTGAGTAACTGAATGTGGGGGACTCTAAAGACTCGTCAATACTATGGCTGTGGATTTAACCACTAGCACGTCAGAGGTATTAGCCATACGTGACGGGCTACCAGCTATTGACCAAAAGGGACGTCGATGAGCGAACTCATCCTGACACCCTACTGAGCCTGTCAGTGACAATATCCGTACAGTCCGGTCCGTTCGTCTATGAGCATCGCATGGTGGGCCTAGGGGGTTGGTAAAAGTCAGACCCCCAAAAGCGGTACAAGTCGTGTCGGAGTGTAGCCCAGAACACCCTGAGATACTACTGAAATACCTACTAGTAAATCTCCTGCCTTGTCCAAGGACTTTGTGTAATGGCTCTCCTAGAAACAGCGCGACCTCACCCCCAATACCCGGAGAGACGAACTCCTGAAGATCCGCTCACTGCCTCCATGTGGCTCGGGACTGTACCCAACTAAAACCTGTTTGCACGTCTCCTTTGAGCGTGGTAGGGTAGTAATCAAAGTACAGTGGGAACTCACACGTGACAAATGACGATCCTCAGGTCGATGAACTAACCTGTGCACCTGTCACTAGGGAACTGCTATCTGACGTCAGGTATAAGACCAACTAGCATGTTCCGGGCGAGTCCTGTATACTCATAACCTAATGAGCACCTGTATACATCTTAGGTGAACCAACTGACACTAGTGGCTTGTGAGACCGGCCACCGCCCCTCGTCGGGGTCTCGACTGTATACACTAGTCTACTCTGGAGTATCGATGCCCTGTCTCGAAACTCCCACGACTAGGAACCTTTTAAGGATGTGCTTATAGATCACCAGCTCTCACGTATATGATCGCCTTCATACTACTGGCAGTCAAGCAAGAATCCTAGGGGCTCTATCAATGTGTAATAGCGACCTGTCAGGTCACCTAAAGCAGTACACGATGATAAAGATAAACCAGATAGCATACAATCATCTTGAGTAAGACTGTCCTACCGGGATAGGTCCTCCCTCAATCATTGCAATCACGTGCCTGTGATCCAATAATTGACTCTGAGGGCACTATCTCCAACAACGAGCACCTGCATACTATCTCAATTACGACGTACTGACGGCTGTGGGACAGACCGTCTCCCATACTGGGATAAGAAGCGCATACGCTAGTCTACTCTGGAGTATCGATGCCCTGTCTCGATAGTCCTACGACTAGGGACCTGCATAAGGATGTGCTTGTGGATTACCCAGCCCCCACGAGTGTGACTGCCATCACAACACTGGTAATCAAGCAAAGATCCTAAGGGCTCTACTAATGTGTAAAGGCGATATGCTATAATAAACACATGGACACATTAAAGTAGAAACAAACCAAGTAGCATACTATTATATTGAGCAAGATTGTCTATACAAGGTGAATATCCCAAGCTTCCATTAAGTAATATACAAACAAGTATGATACAGTAATAGCCTCTAGGGCATATACATTAACAATCTCCCACTTGCACTAAGGCCATGTAATGGCGTATCGAAGACCTATCATCTCGATCAGCAGCTCGAACTGAGTCTGGGGTAAGGCCTTTGTGAGTGGATCAGCAGTGTTATCTTCTGTAGCAACTCTCCGAACCTCGATCTCCTGGCGACCCACGATCTCCCTGATCAAGTGATACCGCCTCAAGATGTGCCTGGACTTCTGATGGGACCTGGGTTCCTTCGCTAAAGCTATAGCCCCGTTGTTGTCGCAATACAGAGGTATTGGATCAACAATGGACGAAACCACCTGAAGTTCTATCATGAACTTCCTCATCCAGACGGCTTCTTTTGCGGCATCAGATGCAGCGATATATTCCGTTTCCATCGTCGAGTCAGCAACGGTTTCCTGTTTGGAACTCTTCCAACACACTGCCCCTCCATTGAGGGTAAAGACATAACCCGACATGGACATGGAATCATCCTTGTCACTCTGGAAGCTGGAGTCAGCAAAGGCCTCGATCTGGAGGTCTTTTACGCCACACACAAAGAACATCTCCTTAGTCCTTCTCAGGTACTTGAGAATATTCTTTACCGCTATCCAGTGCTTCTCCCCAGGGTTTGAGTGATACCGGCTTACCACACTCAGTGCATAAGCTACATCTGTTCTGGTACACAACATCATATACATTATAGAGCCCACCGCAGAAGCATAGGGTATAATAGACATGCGATCCCTTTCCAAATCAGTCTTGGGAGACATCTCTTTGGAGAGGGTGATCCCGCGACAAGCTGGTAGATTACCACGCTTGGAATCTTCCATACTGAATCTTCTCAGTATGGTGTCGATGTACCTGGACTGTGAAAGTCCTAATATCCTTTTAGATCTGTCACGATAGATCCGGATCCCCAGAATGTAAGAGGCATCACCCAGGTCTTTCATGGAGAACCTGTGTGACAAGAACCCTTTGTCAAATTGTAGCATAGGAATGTCATTTCCTATCAAGAGAATGTCATCCACGTATTAAACGATGAATACGACAGTTCGTGCTACAAATCTACTATAGATGCATGGATCATCTGGATTTTTGATAAAACCAAAATCTTTGACCGTCTCATCAAAACAGATGTTCCAACTCTGCGATGCCTGCTTTAGTCCATAGATGGACTTAAGCAACTTGCACACCTTTCCGCTGCTCCCACTCTGAATGAAACCCTCTGGCTGGTCCATATAGACACACTCCTCTAAATTTCCATTCAGAAAAGCGGTCTTTAGGTCCATTTTGTTAGTTATATGTATGCCCTAGAGGCCATTACTGTACATTGGATGTATATTGTAGTGGATGCTGGGACATATATTGGTAGAACTTTCTTGCTCGACATGATAGTACGCTATCTGGTTGCTCTTTATCTTAACATGTACACTTTCTGTCTCTCTGATTACATGTTGATAAAGCCCTTAGGATGTGTACTCGACTTCTAGGACTATGATGAAGATCATACTAGTGGGGCCTAGGTAGTCCATGAGTACATCCTTCAATATTCTTAGTCGTGGGAATATCGAGACGGGGCATCAATATTCCAGAGTAGACTAGCGTATATCTTCTCGGCCCATGTGATGGGCGATGGATGATCCCATATCCATTGGTGTTTGACATCATAGATGGTATGTGGGTGCTCAGTGGAGACTGGGTACACTGAACGGACTCGCCGAGAACTCCCAGATGGTATTATACCTCACGTCAGATGGCAGTTCTCTGGTGACACTGGTACAGCTTAGTCTGTTGACCCGAGATCGTCATAGAGTCTTGTGTGTCTCCCACTATGCTTTGACTTCCACCCTACCACGGCTCTACAGAGTCGTGCAAACAGGTGGTTTTTGGGTACAGTCCCGATTCACATGGAGGCAATGAGCGATAGGAGGGGATTCGTCTCTCCCGGTATTGGGGGTTGATGTTGCGCTATGCTCGACTGGCCATAACTGGAAATCCCTGGCCAGGGTTGTAGTGATATACTGGTAAGAGTTATCAGTAGTTTCACACATGTTATGGACCTTATATCGGCATGACTTATTGTAGCGTTTTGAAAATCGTTTCGGTGAAATTTCGGAAAATCGGTAAAATGAGGGGTTTTCTGTAAAAAGTCAAAATACAAATATCTTATTATAAAAATTAAATATACATATTCTAGCTATGTAATTGCTATTATTTGGTGTTTATTGAGCCGCTGGTGAAATTTCAAATTTTCTGAAAAAAATATTATTTTAAGCCGTCACTAATACATTTAATTAGGGAAAATTACAAATTGGAATGAGTTGAAACAAATTTTGTGCATCATAAAACATTAAATAAAAATTTATCATGTGGTTTTTGGAACGAAATCATTTGCCAAAACGGTTTAGAAATTATTGAAGAAAAAAGGCTTTTTTTTAGCGTAAATGGATGTTTGGGGTATTGTATTTATCATTTTTCATCACCCCACACCTGTACCCACACCCACACACCCCCATTCACTTCTCCCCTTAGCTAAATTCAGCAGCCCCCATTTTTTCCCCACTTGAATTTCAAAGGAAAAGAAATGAAAGAAAAGAAAAGAAAATGGATAAATTAGTTAGACTTTTGACCTTGAATTGACTTTGACTTTCTCCCCATTTTTCTCCACCTCCCTCTCTCTCCTCCCCCACTCATTTTCTGGCCAAAATCTGAACCCCAACAGCCCTTCATTCTTCATCTCCTTCTCTTTAAAAAAGTTCTTCAAAAATGCTTGAAAAATCCACAAAAAATCAAGCAAAAATCCAAATCAAAATCCATCTCCTACCCATTTTCCCTTGGCTACCATAGCATGGATCTAGGGATTTAGATTTCAATTTGGGAGGTTAAGTGTTCTTGTGGGTTCTTCAAATTATTTGGGTATAAATTCTAACCTTTTTGCTTAATGTGTTGTTAATTGCTTATGTTAGCTTAATTAATTGTTTAATTAGGTTTTTAATTAGTTTTAGGTGCATGATTTAAAATTCAAGAGAGGGGTTTGATTTTAAATTGGTATTTTGTGTTGTGAGATTTAGTTTATGCGATATAATTGACATATTAATGTTATGCTAAATCCAATTTAAGTTGCTAGTTTGCATAATTGTTAATTTAAAAGTGATAATTATATAATTGCTAACTAGGTTTTTGGAAATTTATTAAATGGTTTAAATTAAAATATGATTAAGGTTTCATGACATTATTAGCATTATAAATTTTGGTTTAATACTATTGTATATGCAAAACTAAGCTTAATGGATGAATTGTGAAATTTACTTTAAAAAGTGTAAAAATTGATATGTTTGCAAACTAGAATTTTGGAGTTTATGAAATTTAATGAGATTAAATTATGGGAATTATTTTATGACTTATTTAAGATATTTAGTGAATATTGTGGCCGCTAGATTCGTTTATACATCGAGTTCTGTACTAAAACGGTGATTTGTGCTTGCTAGATTTTCGGAAAAATGACTTTTTAAGTGAAATTGGGGTTTTTGTGAATTTTAAGCTATTTTATATTATAATTAGTGCTTGTAATTGTACAAATGAATGTGTTGGGAGCTTTCTCGATGGTTTGGCGTTTGTACGCCGACGTCGAGGGTTTTTAGGTCGATTTGTGAAAGCAACCTTAGGTTTTGACCTATGTGGGTTTCGTGCGTCGTTTTGGTCATGAGTCGGATTTTAATGCGATATGGTGCGTTATGATATGTAGGTACCCCATGTGGACTTCGAGACGACAAGCAAGCGCGTGGCGACGTCGGCACCGGCGAGCGAGGACCAGGTGAGTAGATTTATATCTACGGGGAGAAGTCGGGTGGATGGCGTATAGCACCCCCGCAGTCCGTGGTGATGTATACGAATGCGTATACACACCAACAATTTATGATATGTTGTTAGGATTTATTATTGATGATTTTAGATGGATATTGGTGATGGATTGGTGCATGGTTACGAAACCTTAGGTAGTGGGTGCACTACACTTACACATACACACATATACATACTTGCATACATTCCTTATTTCATATGTGCGTGTATGGAAATATATTTATATGTTCACATGGGTATGGGACTATGTGTTCACATACGGATTTGAGGAGGATACTTGGGATTGAGTTGAGTCGATGAGATTTGTTTGTGGTTGTGATCTCGGTGATATGGCAGGATTCGTACTTAAGGTACGTCCTGGTGTTATAGCGGATCTTGCGGCGGCGATACAGGTGAATAGTGTTATAAATAAATGGTCGACATGTGATCGTGATATGAGGCATAATATGCTAGGATATTGATATTAGGCCGTATCGGGCGATGTATACCCCTTGATGATGATATGTGCTGACGATATCGGTTTGTATGAGATTGTCGATCAGTAGTCAGATCATGAGTATATTGAGGATATTAGTATTGTACTAGACATAGGTCAGTACCCTAGACTATGATCTTGGATAAAGAGGATACCAGAGGAATAGTGTGAGGAATATGATATTGACCCGTTCCCAGATTTGGGGTTGCCGTACGACGGATTTACGTACGAGCTATATCTTGATGATTGATCCGCACCCTTGACTTGGGATGTCTGATTATAGATATGGTATCGGATATGATATTATTGAGGCGGGATCACCGACTGATATATATACAGGTATGTATATGTGTCGACTCAGATGTTAGGCGGTTTCCTTACCTGTAGTCTAGCTTATAGCGTAGCCCTTTAGTTTAGTTAGTTGTTAGATTAGATTCGGTTCCTACCTATTTCAAAGCTTACGAATCGTGCGTATTTTTAAAGACAGCCTAAGGGATCCTACGGATATTTCAAAAAACGTATCTTTTCTTAAAAACACCGTAGCCCCTATTTTCAAAACCCCACGATTCGTGTTATTTCAAAAGGCACCATTATAGGACTTATATTAGGTTAAAACAGATTAATTATCGTTGCGTCTAGTATTCAGCTCCCGCTCATTATTGTTGTTTGCTCCGCATCACATGCTTATATTATGCTTCATATTCTACTGTTGACATCTTGTGGTTAGGACACCAGCACCATTACCGATGATGCGTATGTACCACGTACACTTACTTGCCGGCTCACACACATCTTCATCGGTAATTGCCATGTCACGTACACCTTAGAAAATATTATTGCTTGACATAGCTTGTTAGCTAATAGTTTAGACATGATATTAGTGTACTTGCCTTATATGTTAGTTTAGACATTATAGTTATTACCTGCTACCTCATGCATACTGTTATTCATTGTTATGCCGCATTCATGGATTCTCATGCATATATTCACTTTTTACGTGCTATTGAGGTTTTGGATTTGGATTTCCACGAGATTTTCTGGATTTGGGGAAAACCACAAAACATATACAAACTTCTTCTTTCTCTTTTTAAATAAAAAGCGCAGTTTTTCCCATGATGTATGAGTCGTCCACCATGAGTTTGCTGATAGATTTGGAGACCCGATTCGAGGAGCTGGATGAACCGTTTCGGGTACATGGTGGACCCGGTAAGGTACCCCGGGGCAAGAAGCTCGTGGTGATGATGATGAGCCTGGCAGGGGGAGACTACCTACCGGTGATTTTACCCGACGCGTCGGATATCCGGAGGATACCGTCGTGGTCTTGAGATGGATGGTAGGGGCCGGTCTGGACTGACGGCGCCCTAGATATTGAGATTGAGACATTGAGATTTCGAGATATTGAGGTACTGAGATTTGATGATACAGGACAGTCCGGATGGCCGGAGCCTGAGGTTTTGAGACATTGAGATTTATGTTTTGTGTCGATGCTAGACACTGTTGATGCTGATTTCATTTATGATACCTCATTTTTAAAATACAAAGGAAATCTCACTAATTTATGAAAACAGTTTCTTCATTTACATGTATTCTGTTTTCATGCATTCATACCTCATTCATATGATATATTGCTACCTGAGGCACTGACACGGGCACATGAGATCACACTCGGGTTAGATATTACCCTAGCCATTGTTATAGGCTGCATGTTATTCATATATTTGAGGATATATTATGATCATTGACCTAGGTTGCGTTATTCATGCGATTTTCTGTTCGTAGATCTTTTTCTACTCACGAGTTGGCAACTCACCCCCGTTGTGCCCCAGTTTCTTGCAGGTGTTGCCGTACGGATTTCATTACGGCTTTGCGGGCACGGTTTCTTTTCGGGTGACTTGCTAGTAGGTGGGTTTATTGTATCTTACCCATCATTATACCTTGTATATTATATTTCAGTTGTATCTAGAAGTTCCATCAACCAAACTTGTATTTTTGAGATAGAGACCAGTAATGTTATTCTTTCGACCATAGAGTAGCATGTTATATTTCTTGAGTTTCTTGCTGGTTGAGTTCCATTTCTGTTGTGATCCTCGCCTTTAGGCGTTGTATATTATGTTGCATACAGGTTGATTTGATATGGTTATTCCTATTCTCTACTACTTCTCTTGGTTTGGATTTCTGGGTTTCGGCTTACTTAGCATACGTACTCCTTGAGACGTTCGTAGTCTAAGTGCCGGTCATGTTCCGTACTTTCGGGTCGTGAAAAAGTTGGTATCAGAGCGTTAGGTTTTACCTTCGGAGCGTAGGATGACCCTTGGTTGATGGAATAGGTGACTAAAGTAGAGTGACGTACCGTTGGTATGTTCCGCGGCATATTTACGACACGCCACTCCACTTAAGAAGCCTTAGGATGTACATTTCCTTGTTCAGTATTATATTCCTTACTGATCTAGCCTCATCGGTACCAGTTTGGTTTTGCTGCCACGATTACGGGCAGGGAGAGCTACGGCTAGAGTTGCGGTCAGCACGAGCTCGGCACGAACGAGGACTGACCAGGGCATGATTCCGGCGACACCCGATTATAGAGAGGTGTCTTTTGACTATGTTTCCGCGCCACGAGCGTTTGGCGGATCGCCTTTATGAGGTTACTCGGATGTGCTGATCGACATTAGAGGATTGAGCTAATGATAGAGGCCAACCAGATTTTGATGACCGTTGGCGTATTGCTTATTCATGATGATCGAGGCACTGTTCTGCGTGCAGACGAGCGAGCCAGTTATTGCTGCGAACGACGAGATATCGCCCCAGATGTTGGAGCTATTGCAGAACGAGTTGTACTAAGAGATGATAGAAGGTCACTAGTCATCGAGGATGAATGACTAGGACATGTGGATAGTTCGCCTACCCCGATGCGAGGTCATCAGATAGATTGATTCCAGCTAGAGACGACTTCACGCGAAGACGTTGGGAGTCGACAGAGAAGATCGAATGTCAGAAACCTATTATTCCAAGTTTAAAGTAGTCGGAAAGACATGCAGGCAATTCTATGGTCCCTCTAGAAGAATGAAACCCTAACTCGACTTAATGACCGTGTGAAAGCCTTTGAACCTTCGGGTTTGCGGCAGTTCTACGGCGCCATTAGTGAGGCTTGGGTTTGCCCTTCTACGGCTGGACCACCGATGCTGTGGTATGTACTCGATACTATTAAACTGTGCCCAAGATGTTGAGCTCTTGGGGGATTATGAGGTTTTGACGACTCGATCGGATGGTTCGACTTCAATCGGATGCTAGGTGGTGAGATGCATTCTTGGGAGACTCCAGGTACGAGGATAGTCATTGGAGCTCAGTCCATGCAGCCGCGACGAGACGAGTCCAAAGCAGACGACATTAGAGAAAAGTGGAATAAGAGGTTCGCACCAGATCTAGATGAGATGACGTTCCACTCCGCCGACATCAGAGAGGCGATGCGCATGCCGAGGCATGGTACTTGGACTTACCTTCCAGAAGGAGTCGCGATGAGTATGTAGTCGTTCCAGAGCAAGATGCAGATATAGGAAATGACAATGACTTCCGGACAGTTGGCAGAGACGAGACATGGAAGAGACCGTGAGCAGGATTCCTTCCAGGATACTGCTGCGATGATACTTGCACCCAGGATCAGATGTGTCACGTGCATTCAGAGAGCCAGAGGCCGACGCCAGTATATGCTGCCTTGACAGGACCGATGAGCCGATGGATTGTGAGATTGGTAATCCACGGAGAAAACTTGGACCCAGGAGTGGTCATGTTACGCACACCAGCAGGCCAGAGTTCATGATCATCGACGAGACGTCCCACTAGTGACCGTGACAGTTGGCCGAGATTCTTAGAGGATGCGCTTGAGCAGTACTATTCCGCCATTATTGATTTCGATGTTTTGGGTGATTTATTCGTATGATTTGATTTTGATGATTGAGGATTTGCGATCTTTACACTGTGTTGCACTTGATATCGTTTTCGTGCTTTAGTTTCACATGTTTGTGATTTTACGGTTTTAAACAGTTGAGTTGATTTTGTGCGTATGCACGCACGCGATTTGGTTCCTGCACTCTGTATAGTTTATATATGCTGGCAGTGCAGTGACATGTATTTTGTGCACTTGGATACACTGGATTTCGATTTCGAGGGTGATGCTCGACATTTGTTTTGTGCATTTTATACACCGGATTGGATTTTTAGCGCCTGTTGGGCGCCTGTTACGAGATGCGATTTGGTGCACACCAGATGCACTAATTCGAGATTTTTCGTACATGTCCGATGCACCTGATTTTGCTGTCTGGAATACATGTTGCCTACGACAGATGTTTCGTGCACACCTGATGCACTTAGATGTTGTTTCTGTGCGCATGTATGGCACATTCATGGATTTTGATTTCCGTGCGCACCAGACGCACGTAGTATTCATGTGCATATTTTGGGATTGTTTTCTTATAGAGCAGTACGTTTTTATGCTATTTCTATGTGTTTCCGTACCGAGCAGGACTAGTCAGAGGACAGTACCTGAATACATTTTGCATGCATTGATAGTTATTGAAGGGATTTCCAAAAAGTGAGCTATAGCCTCAGTATTTACCTACGTGTCTGATATGACACGAAATGTTTAAAACAAGGAGACCCTTCTAAATTGTTTCCAAAACGGCGGAACGTACGTTTCAAACGAAGGTATATATGTATATAGTTATTTTCTTGTGGCAGACGTCCGCCACTGTGCAGTGTTATACGCGTTGCACAGCGACTTAAAGAGATTTGGCATGCATTTCCTTCAGATACTTACAGATATAGATTCGATATTTACATTTATAGTTTCGAGTTATATCATATTAGTTTTGATTTGGGTTTGGCATTGATGTCTTCTCCACAACTCCGATGATCGCGGGATGCTTGACGGAGTTTTGATTTGAGTTATATACTCATTTTTCAAGCGCATGCGCTGCGCTACGATTTGTTTTATGTATTTACAATTTCGGAGCCCCGACGACTTGATGGTTTTTCTTAGATGTTTTAGTAATTGGGGGAGTTTGAATTTAAATTCGGGGACCAAATTTCTTTAAGGGGGGAAGATTGTAGCGTTTTGAAAATCGTTTCGGTGAAATTTCGGAAAATCGGTAAAATGAGGGGGTTTTCTGTAAAAAGTTAAAATACAAATATCTTATTATAAAAATTAAATATACATATTCTAGCTATGTAATTGCTATTATTTGGTGTTTATTGAGCCGCTGGTGAAATTTCAAATTTTCTGAAAAAAAATTATTTTATTATTATTTTAAGCCGTCACTAATACATTTAATTAGGGAAAATTACAAATTGGAATGAGTTGAAACAAATTTTGTGCACCATAAAACATTAAATAAAAATTTATCATGTGGTTTTTGGAACGAAATCATTTGCCAAAACGGTTTAGAAATTATTGAAGAAAAAAGTCTTTTTTTAGCGTAAATGGATGTTTGGGGTATTGTATTTATCATTTTTCATCACCCCACACCCGTACCCACACCCACACACCCCCATTCACTTCTTCCCTTAGTTAAATTCAGCAGCCCCCATTTTTTCTCCACTTGAATTTCAAAGGAAAAGAAATGAAAGAAAAGAAAATAAAATGGATAAATTAGTTAGACTTTTGACCTTGAATTGACTTTGACTTTCTCCCCATTTTTCTCCACCTCCCTCTCTCTCCTCCCCCACTCATTTTCTGGCCAAAATCTGAACCCCAACAGCCCTTCATTCTTCATCTCCTTCTCTTTAAAAAAGTTCTTCAAAAATGCTTGAAAAATCCACAAAAAATCAAGCAAAAATCCAAATCAAAATCCACCTCCTACCCATTTTCCCTTGGCTACCATAGCATGGATCTAGGGATTTAGATTTCAATTTGGGAGGCTAAATGTGCTTGTGGGTTCTTCAAATTATTTGGGTATAAATTCTAACCTTTTTGCTTAATGTGTTGTTAATTGCTTATGTTAGCTTAATTAATTGTTTAATTAGGTTTTTAATTAGTTTTAGGTGCATGATTTAAAATTCAAGAGAGGGGTTTGATTTTAAATTGGTATTTTGTGTTGTGAGATTTAGTTTATGCGATATAATTGATATATTAATGTTATGCTAAATCCAATTTAAGTTGCTAGTTTGCATATTTGTTAATTTAAAAGTGATAATTATATAATTGCTAACTAGGTTTTTGGAAATTTATTAAATGGTTTAAATTAAAATATGATTAAGGTTTCATGACATTATTAGCATTATAAATTTTGGTTTAATACTATTGTATATGCAAAACTAAGCTTAATGGATGAATTGTGAAATTTACTTTAAAAAGTGTAAAAATTGATATGTTTGCAAACTAGAATTTTGGAGTTTATGAAATTTAATGAGATTAAATTATGGGAATTATTTTATGACTTATTTAAGATATTTAGTGAATATTGTGTCCGCTAGATTCGTTTATACATCGAGTTCTGTACTAAAACGGTGATTTGTGCTTGCTAGATTTTCGGAAAAATGACTTTTTAAGTGAAATTGGGGTTTTTGTGAATTTTAAGCTATTTTATATTATAATTAGTGCTTGTAATTGTACAAATGAATGTGTTGGGAGCTTTCTCGATGGTTTGGCGTTTGTACGCCGACGTCGAGGGTTTTTAGGTCGATTTGTGAAAGCAACCTTAGGTTTTGACCTATGTGGGTTTCGTGCGTCGTTTTGGTCATGAGTCGGATTTTAATGCGATATGGTGCGTTATGATATGTAGGTACCCCATGTGGACTTCGAGACGACAAGCAAGCGCGTGGCGACGTCGGCACCGGCGAGCGAGGACCAGGTGAGTAGATTTATATCTACGGGAAGAAGTCGGGTGGATGGCATATAGCACCCCCGCAGTCCGTGGTGATGTATACGAATGCGTATACACACCAAAAATTTATGATATGTTGTTAGGATTTATTATTGATGATTTTAGATGGATATTGGTGATGGATTGGTGCATGGTTACGAAACCTTAGGTAGTGGGTGCACTACACTTACACATACACACATATACATACTTGCATACATTCCTTATTTCATATGTGCGTGTATGGGAATATATTTATATGTTCACATAGGTATGGGACTATGTGTTCACATACGGATTTGAGGAGGATACTTGGGATTGAGTTGAGTCGATGAGATTTGTTTGTGGTTGTGATCTCGGTGATATGGCAGGATTCGTACTTAAGGTACGTCCTGGTGTTATAGCGGATCTTGCGGCGGCGATACGGGTGAATAGTGTTATAAATAAATGGTCGACATGTGATCGTGATATGAGGCATAATATGCTAGGATATTGATATTAGGCCGTATCGGGCGATGTATACCCCTTGATGATGATATGTGCTGACGATATCGGTTTGTATGAGATTGTCGATCAGTAGTCAGATCATGAGTATATTGAGGATATTAGTATTGTACTAGACATAGGTCAGTACCCTAGACTATGATCTTGGATAAAGAGGATACCAGAGGAATAGTGTGAGGAATATGATATTGACCCGTACCCAGATTTGGGGATGCCGTACGACGGATTTACGTACGAGCTATATCTTGATGATTGATCCGCACCCTTGACTTGGGATGTCTGATTATAGATATGGTATCGGATATGATATTATTGAGGCGGGATCACCGACTGATATATATACAGGTATGTATATGTGTCGACTCAGATGTTAGGCGGTTTCCTTACCTGTAGTCTAGCTTATAGCGTAGCCCTTTAGTTTAGTTAGTTGTTAGATTAGATTCGGTTCCTACCTATTTCAAAGCTTACGAATCATGCGTATTTTTAAAGACAGCCTAAGGGATCCTACGGATATTTCAAAAAACGTATCTTTTCTTAAAAACACCGTAGCCCCTATTTTCAAAACCCCACGATTCGTGTTATTTCAAAAGGCACCATTATAGGACTTATATTAGGTTAAAACAAATTAATTATCGTTGCGTCTAGTATTCAGCTCCCGCTCATTATTGTTGTTTGCTCCGCATCACATGCTTATATTATGCTTCATATTCTACTGTTGATATCTTGTGGTTAGGACACCAGCACCATTACCGATGATGCGTATGTACCACGTACACTTACTTGCCGGCTCACACACATCTTCATCGGTAATTGCCATGTCACGTACACCTTAGAAAATATTATTGCTTGACATAGCTTGTTAGCTAATAGTTTAGACATGATATTAGTGTACTTGCCTTATATGTCAGTTTAGACATTATAGTTATTACCTGCTACCTCATGCATACTGTTATTCATTGTTATGCCGCATTCATGGATTCTCATGCATATATTCACTTTTTACGTGCTATTGAGGTTTTGGATTTGGATTTCCACGAGATTTTCTGGATTTGGGGAAAACCACAAAACATATACAAACTTCTTCTTTCTCTTTTTAAATAAAAAGCGCGGTTTTTCCCATGATGTATGAGTCGTCCACCATGAGTTTGCTGATAGATTTGGAGACCCGATTCGAGGAGTTGGATGAACCGTTTCGGGTACATGGTGGACCCGGTAAGGTACCCCGGGGCAAGAAGCTCGTGGTGATGACGATGAGCCTGGCAGGGGGAGACTACCTACCGGTGATTTTACCCGACGCGTCGGATATCCGGAGGATACCGTCGTGGTCTTGAGATGGATGGTAGGGGCCGGTCTGGACTGACGGCGCCCTAGATATTGAGATTGAGACATTGAGATTTCGAGATATTGAGGTACTGAGATTTGATGATACAGGCCAGTCTGGATGGCCGGAGCCTGAGGTTTTGAGACATTGAGATTTATGTTTTGTGTCAATGCTAGACACTGTTGATGCTGATTTCATTTATGATACCTCATTTTTAAAATACAAAGGAAATCTCACTAATTTATGAAAACAGTTTCTTCATTTACATGTATTCTGTTTTCATGCATTCATACCTCATTCATATGATATATTGCTACCTGAGGCACTGACACGGGCACATGAGATCACACTCGGGTTAGATATTACCCTAGCCATTGTTATAGGCTGCATGTTATTCATATATTTGAGGATATATTATGATCATTGACCTAGGTTACGTTATTCATGTGATTTTCTGTTCGTAGATCTTTTTCTACTCACGAGTTGGCAACTCACCCCCGTTGTGCCCCAGTTTCTTGCAGGTGTTGCCGTACGGATTTCATTACGGCTTTGCGGGCACGGTTTCTTTTCGGGTGACTTTCTAGTAGGTGGGTTTATTGTATCTTACCCATCATTATACCTTGTATATTATATTTCAGTTGTATCTAGAAGTTCCATCAACCAAACTTGTATTTTTGAGATAGAGACCAGTAATGTTATTCTTTCGACCATAGAGTAGCATGTTATATTTCTTGAGTTTCTTGCTGGTTGAGTTCCATTTCTGTTGTTATCCTCACCTTTAGGCGTTGTATATTATGTTGCATACAGGTTGATTTGATATGGTTATTCCTATTCTCTACTACTTCTCTTGGTTTGGATTTCTGGGTTTCGGCTTACTTAGCATACGTACTCCTTGAGACGTTCGTAGTCTAAGTGCAGGTCATGTTCCGTACTTTCGGGTCGTGACACTTATCAAGCTATTGGGGTCTGATGTTTACCACCCCTAGGCGAGATATGCGACATATCAGACGAACAGACCGGACTGTACGGTAAGTGTTACTGGTTGGATTCAAAGGAGTGTGAGCGGGCTTGCTCGTCGATCTTCTGATCGCTCAATACCCGGGTGGCCGTTACGTTTAGCAGACCGCTTGCGGCTTGTTGGTGTTTGATATGATCATCATCTCATGCCGGCGTATTGACGAGTCTTTAGAGTCCTACACAGAGGTTTCCTGGCTCAAGCGAAACGAAATAGTAGCGCATATGAGATATGTGCGGGACCGCGAATAATGCGTGTATATGATACCGTATTCTATTCTCGCGATGAATGTATCAATTGGTTGTATGCGATATAACCTAGTTATCGAATCGAGGATTGATTCGATAAGTCGATACATCGGATATTAGTCGGTCATATGCGATATGACCGGATCGTTAAATCAAGTGTTGATTTAATGATTTAATGTATAATTATATATTTGATATATTACTTTGCATTAACTACTATTGGTTCACTTAAAAAGGATTTTCACACTTGATGTGCACATTGTATATGTGATATTTTTTTGTGCACTTGATTGTATCATGTTTGATGATACATGAAAGGGTGTGTATGATTAAACAATGGTTATGTTAATGGTTAGGGTTTTGATTTACTTATCTATTTATTTTTTATTTATTCATTTTAAGGAAAGAAACAAAAGGGTGGCTTCTTTTGTTTTTTCTTGAAACTTCATGAAGCTTTGAAGCTTTGACCATTTTGTTTCTTAGCCTTAACCTAACCATTAAATCTAACCCTAGTTTATTCTCTACACTTAACCATGGTTGCTATTATGATAAGAATGAACGGGATTTTCTTTTTAAGATAATTCCTTTTATTCTTTCATCTTCTTCATTTTCATCAAGCTTCATGAAAGCTTATTAGCTTCAATGGTGTCTTGAGAAAAAGAGTGAGAAATCCAAAACCAAAGTGAACCCACTTCCTATTTCTTCATCCTCTACTACTTGCCATGTAGTATAGGGTGTTTTCTTCACAAGTTTCATGACTTGGTGAAGTTGGAGCTTGATCTTTAGTTGCCTCGACGTAGATCATCTTCGGCATTGAAGTCGACGACCTAGCCCGCCTATTTCTCCGATGAAGCCGACGCTAGAGTCCGGGATCCGATGATCGCAGCAAGGGGACATCGTCACGGAGCTAGAGAGGTGGAGGACCGGATCTACAAAGGTGGTAGTCACTTTCCTTTAGCAATAAATTTGTTTACTTGCTTGCATTTGTAGGGTTGCTATGCACGCGCACAAGGGTCTACGAGGCATCAACCATGCCCGATTAAAAATTTAGCCGTGCCGAACAACCCGAATACGGATCTTTAAACTAGAGATTAGGCGAAAACAAGCATGCTAAACACTTTAACACTAAGTGAGAGGGATTACAACCTTTGTAGATCCGGTCCTTCACTTCATATGCTCCATGTTGTGGTCCCTTCGCTGCGATCATCGGGATCCGGACTCTCGAGAGGTTCTACGAAGAGAAAGATGCAACCTTTGCTTCCGATCTTCGATACTATGATGATCTACCTTGAAGTTCCGTTAACACAAGCTAACACTCATGAAATGATGTGAACACCTTCATCTAAATGGCAAGGGAAGATGAGGATGATGAAGTAGGATTTTTTCTCTCTTTATTTATCTTTTTCTCATATTTATTCATCACTTTGGAAAAATCCAGCAAGCTTTTTCATGAAAGAATGAAGGAAGAAGAAGAATAGTGATTCATTTCCTTTTGTGATGAATAATGAAAGGATTAATATGACAAATAATGCAACCATGGTTGACATAACCATTGTAGAGAATTAACCAAGGGTTAGGGTTTGGGTTGAGTTAAGAATGAGTCACTTGTAAATATCTTTTCCAAAACAAAAAGAAAACCTTCTAGAAACATCTAGAAAGCTTAACCCTAATCCAAACCCTAATCAAGTTTAAACTCCACTAAACAAGTTACATTACTTGTCATATCATGTTACAATATTATATATCACATATATAATATTTATCGTAACAAAATAAAATAATACAATTAACATATATCGCATATATATCAATGTATTACCCGAGTGAGAAAAAGAATCTTTTAGTGAGCAAATATTAGTTAATGTAATTTAATATATCATATATATTATTATACATTAAATTATCGAATCAACACTTGATCCGACAATCCGGCTATATCGCATATAACCGACTAATATTTATCTGTACCGATTCATCGAATCAACACTTCATCCGATGACCCGGCTGATATCAAATATCGCGAGAATAGAATACGGTATCTCATATCGTATTATCCTCGGTCCCGCACATATCACATATGTGCTCCTACTCCGTTTTGCCTGAGTCAAGAAACCTCTGTGTAGGACTCTAAAGAATCGTCAATACGCCGGCAGTAGGTGATGATCATATCAAATACCCACAAGCTGCAAGCGGTCAGCTAAACGTAACAGCTACCCAGGTATTGAGCGCTCAGAAGATCAACAAGCAAACCTGTAACTTCTCCTGTGAATCCAATCAGTAACACTCTCGTACAGTCCGATCTCGTCGTCTTATATGTCGCATATCTCGCCTAGGGGTGGTAAACGTCAGACCCCAGTAGCTCGATAAGTCGTGTCGATATGAGGTCTATAACAGTTCGAGAAACTACTGATAACACTTACCAGTAAATCTCAGCAACCCTGGCCAGGGATTTCCGGTTATAACCAATCGAACACAGCACAATATCAACTCCCTATACCGGGAGAGACGAATCCCCTCCTATCGCTCATTGCCTCCATGTGATTCGGGACTGTACCCAAAAGCCACCTTTTTGCACTTCCTCTTGGACGTGGTATGATGGAAATTAAAGTACAGTGGGAACCACACAAGACTCTATGACGATCTCGGGTCAACAGACTACTCTGTACCAGTGTCACCGGAGAACTGCCATCTGACGTATGGTATAATACCATCTGGGAGTTCTCGGCGAGTCCGTCCAGTGTACCCAGTCTCCACTGAGCACCCGTACACCATCCTTGATGTCAAACACCGATGGATATGGTATCATTCATCGCCCATCATATGGGTCAAGATGCGTATACGCTAGTCTACTCTGGTGCATCGATGCCCTGTCTCGATACACCCTCGACTAGGAACAATTATAGGATGTACTCGTCGACTACCGTGGCCCCACTAGTATGATCTCATCATAGTCCCAGTAGTCGAGTACAAATCCTAAGGGCTTTATCAACATGTAATATAAAGACAATCAGAGTACATGTTAAGATAAAGTACAACCAGATAGCATACTATCATGTCGAGCAAGAAAGTACTCCCTATATATGTCCTAGCATCCACTACAGTATACATCGTATGTACAGTAATGGCCTCTAGGGCATACATATAACTAACAATCTCCCACTTGCACTAGGTCCATCTGTTATGGTATCGCATACCAAACAATTAGCTGCGGTTGAAGTATCTCTTACTCAACCATCCTGTAAAGAGTCTCTACTGGGAAAAAAGGCCTTTGTGAGTGAATCCGCGCTGTTGTCCTCTGTGTCTACTCTCCTAACCTCGATCTCCCTGGAGATCAACCATCTCCATGATCAGGTGATACTGTCTAACAATTATATCTGGATTTCTGATGGGACGGTAGTTCCTTGGCTGAAGCCACAACTCCATTGTCACACAATGGTAGGAACGAAGTTCATCTTATGAACTTAAATATATCCAGACTGCCTCTTTGGTAGCATCCTTGGTAACGATGTATCTTGCCTTTAATCGTCTAGTATGTCACGGTATCTAGCTTAGAACTCTTCCAACATACCGTCCCTCCACTGAGGGTATAGACAATGCCTGCGACTGACATTCAGTCGTCCTTATCACCCTGGAACCTTTCCAGTGATTCTCCCCAGGATCGATTAATACCATCTCACTACAACTAGTGAGTATCCTAATCTCCAATTAGATCTATCTCATAGATCCAAAACCCAGGATTTAGGAGGTATCACTTATCCTATATGGAGAATCCTTGTGATAAGCGGAGATTGACCGTGCGTAGCATAGGAAACTTCTTCCCTATCAAGATTATGTCATCCACGTACTCTACGGGGATCTCCACCATACTCTCTACTACCTTTTTGTATATACAAGGTTCATCTACCATTTTGATGAAGTCAAACTCTTTGACTACCACATCAAAAACAGATGTTCCAACTCCGCGATACCTGTTTTATCATATAAAACATCTTGCACACGTTTCCGCTGCTCCCACTGTCTATGAAGCCCTCTAGCTGTGTACTTATAAACGTTCTCTTCTAAAACATCATTTTAAAAAAATAGTCATGACACCCAACCACCAGATATCGTAGTCATGGTATGTAGCCGTGGCAAGTAGGATCTGGATGGACTTAAGCATAGCTTTGAAAGTCTCAACTTTTCCATGTACACCAAGTAATCTTCTCAAGATATACTTGCTCCTGATAGGGATTTAACCCTACAGATAAAGCAACCAAAGTCCATACTTTGTTGGTGTATAAGGATTCCATCTCAGATCGATAAGCACCCAACCATTCTTACAGATTCCCACTCCTGATGTCCGGCTCGAAACTAGTTGGGTCATCATCTCATGATGCAATCCTCGCTCCCACTGTCATAGAGAAACTAAAGTATCTCTCAGGTGGGTGAGGAACCCTACTAGATCGGCGGAGAGGCCGAGGTTCGTTGGAAACTATTGAATCCTTTGGTTCTACCAAATCATCAGCTGCATTTTTTATAGCTGGAACATTTCCAGTTCTACATAACAGACCTTGCCTCGAGCTTGTCCGGATTTTTCTTTTAGACATAGGCCGGACAACCCCAAATCTTAACAAACTTAAGATATGGGCTCTTCCCTTTCTATATCACATATGAAGTGGTAGGCAACTGATTTGATTTGAACCCTATTCAATAGGTATGCAGCTTCTCAAGTGCATAACTCCCAAAAGGAAATAGGCAACTCAGTAGTACTCATCATAGAGCACACCATATCACATAGGGTGCTATTGCTCCACCCAGGTATACCATCGTGCTATGGTGTATACGGAGGAGTAATGCTGAGAGAGAATCTCATTATCCTTTAGAATAGTCCAGGAATTCCGTGCTCAAGTATTTTCCTCCTTGATCTCATCAAAGGACATAATACTTATACCCGTATTTTGGTTCTCTACTTCTAACTTATATTCTGTGAATATCTCAAAAGCTTCGGACTTGTGTTTCAGCCGGAATATATGTCTAAATCTTGAGAGATCATCAGAGAATGTAATGAAGTACAAAGAACCGGTCTTGGCATGTGTAGACAGGGGACCTTCATACATCAACATGTATCAATCCCAAGAGTTCACTAACTCTTTCTCTGTTTCCAATAAACAGAGCTATGGTCATCTAATCTTTGTGACATGACTGGCAAGTTTCATAAGATGTAAATTCAAACTAATTTAAATATGCATTTATATGTAACTTCAGCCAGTCGGGTCGCATTGATATGACCCAGTCTACAATACCTCAAGAAGGATTCATTCATTTCTGAACTATTCCTCTTGTGTGTGTTCTGTATACTAAGAACTGTAGTTTGATTTAGAATGTCAATGCTTTTAGATAACGTGCCTGAACCGATCAACTCTTGATATAGGAAATGTTCAAAACATTATCCAACAATACAAAATTTTATCATTTCTTTACTAATAAAGAGACTGATATGATTTTGAATATCAGGTTCGGTATCTAATAACATTTGTTCAGAATCAATGTATTCCGGTAATACAGGGTGACAGTGACCAACAGACTTGGCTGCAACACTTGCACCGTTTTCTGTCTCATGAAACTTAACACCCGTTCTCAGTTCTCTACCTATCTGTAGCCCATGTAACAGATTACATATACGGGATCCTGATCCGGTATCACATACCGAGGACGTAATGGATACTGAGAAACAGTTATGTGTAATGAACACACCCGAAGATGATGCATCAACATGCACTTTCTTCGTTTGGGCGGCACGGGAATTCTGGTAATCCCCAATTTCCTGCTCTGTCCTATAACAATTATAAGTTGGAGCGGGACCAACGTTCCCCAGCTTAGTATAACAAGCGGGTTCGGTCAATATATCCGTTTTATTATCTTGATTAAGGCGTGATATGGTCGCTACCTTGAGAGAGAGAGAAGAAAACACTCAGCGTATGCTCTTGCAAGATTAGATTGGTTATATAATATATCTAATCAGGATGTCTCCCACTGTTTTACTCAAATCTTCCTTCAAACCCTAAAAGGAAAGACTAGCCGGGATTAATTACACGCTACAAGTTCGCCAATCTTTCAGCCAGGCCAGTGTCGGTACTTTGAGGGAGGTCCCCGTGCTTTCGCACGAACCTAATTAAAGTAAACCTAGTTTTTCCAGAGGCGTAACCCCGTTAACACCTTTCTAGACACCTACTTGATCGGCTAATTGTAATGTGTAAAACTCTCCCAGAAGTAACTCTTACTCGCAGCGGGTATCGGGATCCAACTATCTCATAGAAGGTATGCAATCTTATTGCAAATTTCAACACTTGAAATTCCCAATAATATTTTACCCCTAGCGTCCTATGACCTTGACGAAGGCCAAACTACCCATAGTCCGCTAGTCAAGTTCAACCCGTTCATTTCTTGATTGAATTAAACCCACCCGCACGACCCTTGACGAAGGCCAAACTACGCCGTACGAATACCCTAATCCAATCGCATCGTATGCAAGCAGATAAGCATTAGTTAGCTACCGTACACTACGCCTTGACGAAGGCCAAACTACCGCAGCACGAATACTAACTAGTACTTATCTGAAATGACGGAGGGCTACGACAGGTTTTTAAGAAAACCCTTTTCGTAATGAACTTGATATCGTTGTAGAATCGAGTGATTTTAAATGGAGTGTTTTTGAGGCTTTTCTAGTTTTGCTAAAGGGGTCACTCCCGGTGAAGGGATCGTCGGCCCTTTCCTCATCGAATAAGGTGCAGGATATTTCACAAATATCACTATGCAAAGCAGAAACTATAGAAGCAATCAAAAGACAAACCGAGTTTGTAGTATCTGCCAGTTATTGCTAAAGGAGTCTCTACCGGTGAAGGGATCTCGGCCCTTTCCTTATCGAATAAGGTGCTGGATGTTCTACAAGGAACACCGCTATGCAAAGCAAGAACTAGAGCTACCAGTTTTTAAAACAAGTTTCTACAACATCTTAGGTTTCTTTTATTTCATTAATCTTATTAATGAAGTCCCATTTTAATATGCTTCATAAGCATCTCTTTTGAAACGAAATCTGCAATATAACATATATCTCATATATATATTATAAACATTCGTCTCAGGCAGTAATATGATCTCATCACAGAACATTGCAGCAGAAGAAACATATATGAAATATTGGATATACTAGGACGTCCGTGTTTTCAATACGAGCCTGTATAAAACACGGATTCCACGGTCGCGATGAATAGCCAAACCCACATCCCTAGACCCCTACGAGAGCGGCAAGTAACACTGCCAATTCTAGGGTTAGGAGACCCGGTCTCGACTCCTCGAGATGATCTCCCACTGGACCCTAGAACCCGGTTACTTGTGCTCCCCGCCTTGGGTCTACCTAATGCGGAAAAGTAAATAATATACAACGGTGACATCTTCCGCTACCTGGAAGTGCCCCAATAAAAGAATATTACATACAAATGAATTTTACATGAATGAAAAAGAAAAACTCTCATCTAACATAAAACCCCGGCTATTCAAACATGACGATCCAATATAACATATCACAGCAACACATAATATCTCATATCATCAACGTAAGCAAGTATGCGTATCCCGATTGTCTTTGATGTATAGCAACGAAGCCGGCGATACACCACATACTACGCTTACGGTCACAGAAAAAAAAGTGTAAAACTACAACAGTTGGAATCCGCAACCTTCTTAGACATCGCATGCCTAACCAAATGAATTCTTTAGACATCGCATGCCTAACATTTATAAAACCCGCATTTTAGTCTCATTATCGAAAACTCTTTTCAATGTCAAGTCGGGCAATTCAACAGGATTCCCGACGTCCTAATCGAATGCTCGTCGCAAACTTTAGTAGACGGCCGCACCCCCAGATGCCGTCGACGAAGTGCACTAAGGCGGAACACCGCTGCCGCGAGCACCCGAACAGATGCTTTCGGCGACGGGGTTCTCCTACAGTCACTTGGTCGGGGCTATAGGGCGTGGCTGTCTATTAAGTTTACCCGGCGAGTATCCGCGTACTCTACGTGATTGCGACGGACTTTTGATCACATCAAAATTCCGTGGCAACCGATCATCTGAGACTAAACTGCTATGTTTATAATATTCAAATTAGTTATCTCATAACTACCTGTGGATTCCAAATATTGTATCACATTCCAGATAAATAGATAAAGTTAAACTTTCCGATCGAATCATCAAACACCCAAGATTTCCCCAATATATCTCAACACTTGAAATCAGTTTAAAAACATCCATCACATGCCACAGTACCAATGGTCCAGCCGTAGAAGGGTCAAGCCAACGCCTCACATGTGCCACGCCGTACTGCCCCAAACCCTAAGATTCAAAAGGCAGTTCAAGACGGTCACATAATCGAGTTAAGGTTTGTTGTCTTCTAGAGGGTCCACCAAGTTACCTGCACGACTTAGAACGTTCTTAAACACGAGAAAAAATCCAACTTTTGAAAAATTTTCCGACAGGGGAAAAAGTGAGTTATTGATATCCGTTCGAACTTTTTAACAGATTCAAAAATTATCCGGAAAACACATAGAAAAAATTAGACAATCCGATCGAATCTATGAACTCCCAATACAACCCAGAAAATTCAACTGTTGAATAAATATTAAAAATTCCCAGGAAAACCAGCACAGCAAAGTAGGAGTTACTGTGCAAAATTCAATGCATGAAGAGACTAAAGGGCCGCGGAACCGCCGCATTAGCATGCTAATGCCGCGGTTCCGCCGCGCTTTGGTGAACTTAGGTGCTCGAACTTCACAGTAATTCTTAGAAATACCTGCTGATTTTTCTGCATATTTTTAATTCTCAAAAATCCACAAATTCAGAAAATGTCCAGAGAGCATGGAAATATTGGGGTTTCGGTTCGATCGGACTTCAAACTCCGTCTAGACTTCGCCTAAAGCTCTATCTTGGCTCTGATACCACTGTAGGGTTGCTATGAACACGCACAAGGGTCTACGAGGCATCAACCATGCCCGATTAAAAATTTAGCCGTGCCGAACAACCCGAATACGGATCTCTAAACTAGAGATTAGGCGAAAACAAGCATGCTAAACACTTTAACACTAAGAGAGAGGGATTACAACCTTTGTAGATCCGGTCCTTCACTTCATATGCTCCGTGTTGTGGTCTCTTCGCTGCGATCATCGGGATCCGGACTCTCGAGAGGTTCTACGAAGAGAAAGATGCAACCATTGCTTCCGATCTTCGATACTAAGATGATCTACCTTGAAGTTCCGTTAACACAAGCTAACACTCATGAAATGATGTGAACACCCTCATCTAAATGGCAAGGGAAGATGAAGATGATGAATTAGGATTTTTGCTCTCTTTATTTATCTTTTTCTTATATTTATTCATCACTTTGGAAAAATCTAGCAAGCTTTTTCATGAAAGAATGAAGGAAGAAGAAGAATAGTGATCCATTTCCTTTTGTGAAGAATAATGAAAGGATTAATATGACAAATAATGCAACCATGGTTGACTTAACCATTGTAGAGAATTAACCAAGGGATAGGGTTTGGGTTGAGTTAAGAATGAGTCACTTGTAAATATCTTTTCCAAAACAAAAAGAAAACCTTCTAGAAACATCTAGAAAGCTTAACCCTAATCCAAACCCTAATCATGTTTAAACTCCACTAAACAAGTTGCATTAGTTATCATATCATGTTACAATATTATATATCACATATATAATATTTATCGTAACAAAATAAAATAATACAATTAACATATATCGCATATATATCAATGTATTACCCGAGTGAGAAAAAGAATCTTTTAGTGGGCAAATATTAGTTAATGTAATTTAATATATCATATATATTATATATTAAATTATCGAATCAACACTTGATCCGACAATCCGGCTATATCGCATATAACCGACTAATATTTATCCGTACCGATTCATCGAATCAACACTTGATCCGATGACCCGGCTGATATCAAATATCGCGAGAATAGAATACGGTATCTCATATCGTATTATCCTCTGTCCCACACATATCACATATGTGCTCCTAATCCGTTTTGCCTGAGCGAAGAAACCTCTGTGTAGGACTCTAAAGAATCGTCAATACGCCGGCAGTAGGTGATGATCGTATCAAACACCCACAAGCTGCAAGCGGTCAGCTAAACGTAACAGCTACCCAGGTATTGAGCGCTCAGAAGAACAACAAGCAAGCCTGTAACTTCTCCTGTGAATCCAATCAGTTACACTCTCGTACAGTCCGATCTCGTCGTCTGATATGTCGCATATCTCGCCTAGGGGTGGTAAACGTCAGACCCCAGTAGCTCGATAAGTCATGTCGATATGAGGTCTATAACAGTTCGAGAAACTACTGATAACACTTACCAGTAAATCTCAGCAACCCTGGCCAGGGATTTCCGGTTATAGCCAATCGAACACAGCACAACATCAACTCCCTATACCGGGAGAGACGAATCCCCTCCTATCGCTCATTGCCTCCATGTGATTCGGGACTGTACCCAAAAGCCACCTTTTTGCACGCCCTCTTGGACGTGGTATGATGGAAATCAAAGCACAGTGGGAACCACACAAGACTCTATGACGATCTCGGGTCAACAGACTGCTCTGTACCAGTGTCACCGGAGAACTGCCATCTGACGTATTGTATAATACCATCTGGGAGTTCTCGGCGAGTCCGTCCAGTGTATCTAGTCTCCACTGAGCACCCGTACACCATCCTTGATGTCAAACACCGATGGATATGGGATCATCCATCGCCCATCATATGGGTCAAGATGCGTATACGCTAGTCTACTCTGGTGCATCGATGCCCTGTCTCGATACACCCTCGACTAGGAACAATTATAGGATGTACTCGTCGACTACCGTGGCCCCACTAGTATGATCTCATCATAGTCCCAGTAGTCGAGTACATATCCTAAGGGCTTTATCAACATGTAATATAGAGACAATCAGAGTACATGTTAAGATAAAGTACAACCAGATACCATACTATCATGTCGAGCAAGAAAGTCCTCCTTATATATGTCCTAGCATCCACTACAATATACATCGTATGTACAGTAATGGCCTCTAGGGCATACATATAACTAACAGCATCGCTTATACCTATAGTTACGATCTTGCTTAGGGTCACTTGGCACATAGAAATTTTTTGAATTGGCCATGTTTGATCTCTTGTAGAACCTCATGGGTGTGCCTAGGAACCCTACAGTGGTATCAGAGCTACTAGGCATTGGATGTCGACCTATGGGCGGTTCTCACTGTGTGACAGTGTGACGAAGCATAGGCTCTTAACCCCAGGGTCTCCCGAGACCGGAAGGTGTTCCGGCGGGTTGGAGCCCTCGCGAGGGGGCATGCGTAAAAAGTAGCTGCTGAGGGACCCGTTGGTGCCACGGTGACCCCATTGGATGGGGTGGCTGCCTGACCAACATTGGTATCAGAGCCTAGCTAGAGCCTTAGGCGATGAGTAAACGAAGTTAGAAACCCGGTCGAACCCGAAACCCTAATCCAAATCCTCTCTCTGTACATTTTTTGAAATCGGGGATTTTAGTGAATTAAAAATATGTAGAAAATTCAGCAGGGTTTTCTAAGAAAAACTGTGCAAAACGAGCTCCTGATTCCATTAAACCGCCGCGGAACCGCGGTAGTAGCCTGGCTAGTGCGGCGGTTCCGCGGCCGTACGGTCGCTTTTTACATTTATTTTTGCACAGTAATTTCTATATTTTGGTGCTGTATTTTCTGGGAATTTTTAAATCTTACTCAAGAGTTGAGTATTCTGGGTTGTATTGGGAGTTCGTAGATTCGATCGGATTATCAAACTTTCTCTATGTGTTTTTTCGGATAATTTTAGAATATGTTAAAAAGTTCGACCGGACATAAATACCCAATTTTTCCCCTGCCGGAAAATTTCCAAGTGTTGGATTTTTCCGTAGTTTAATGACGTTCTAAGTAGTGCAAGTAATGCGATGGTCCCTCTAGAAGACAACAAACCTTAACTCGATTATGTGACCGTCTTGAACTGCCCTTTGAGCCTTAGGGTTTGGGGCAGTACGGCGTGCCACATGTGAGGCGTTGGCTTGACCCTTCTACGGCTGGACCGTTGGTACTGAGGTACGAAGTGAATGTTTTTAAACTTATTTCATGTGTTGAGCTTCTTCGGGAAAACTTGGGTGTTCGATTGTTCGATCAGAAAGTTTAACATTTTCTATTTATCTGGAATGTGATACAATAATCGGAATCCACAAGTATTTATGAGATAACTGAATGAATGTTATGAACATAGCAGTTTAGTCTCACTTGATCGGTTGCCACGGGATTTTGATGCGATCAAAAGTCCGTCGCAATCACGTAGCATACGTGGATACTCGCCGGTAAACTTAATAGATGGCTACACCCCATAGCCCCGACCAAGTGACTGTAGGAGAACCCCGTTGCCAAAAAGCATCTGTTCGGGTGCTCGCGGCAGCGGTGTTCCGCCTTGGTGCACTTCGTCGACGGTATCGGGGGTGCGACCGTCCACTAAAGTTTGCGACGGGCATTCGTTCTGGATGCCGGGAATCTTGTTGAATTGCCCGACTTTATATTGAAAAGTGTTTTTGATATTGAAACTAAAATGCGGGGTTTATAATTGTTAGGCATGCGATGTCTAAGGAATTCATTTGGTTAGGCATGCGATGTCTAAAGTGTTTGCGGATTCCAACAATTGTAGTTTTAAACTTTCTTTTCTGTGACCGTAAGTGTAATATGTGATATCGCCGGTTTCGTTGCTATATGTCAACGACAATTGGGATACGCATGTTTACTTACGTTGATGACATGTGATGTTATGTGTTGCTGGATATGTTATATTGGATCGTCGTGTTCGAATAGCCGGGTTTTTTTTATGTGAGATGAGTGTTTTTCATTTTCATTCATGTAAAAACTTGTATGTAATATTCTTTTATTGGTGCACTTCCAGGTTGCGGATGATGTCACCATTTGTATATTATTTACTTTTCCGCATTAGGATAGACCCAAGGAGGGGAGCATAAGTAACCGGGTTCTAGGGTCCAGAGGGAAACCATCTCGAGGAGTCGAGTCCGGGTCTCCTAACCCTACAATTGGTAGGGTTGCTTGCCACTCTCGTAGGGGTCTAGGGGTGTGGGATTGGCTATTCATCACGACCGTGGAATCCGTGTTTTATACTGGCTCGTATTAAAAACACGGACGTCCTAGTATATCCAATATTTCATATGATATTTTCTGCTGCGATATCTGTGATGTGATCATGTGATTTGTTCAGATAGATATAGTATATAGTATATATGATATATTATTTAGACGTTGCTTATGTTTTACACCCGCACTAGCCCTGCCCCGCTCTGCCATTAGTTACCTAACCTAACGGTGCAGACGGGACATCGAGGCGAATGCGGATGGCATAAGCGTACGTTATATTTATCTGTGATGTTTAGGTGGACTTAAATGATGGGATATTCATTAATGAGATTAATGAAAGAAAATAAACCTAATAGATGTTGTGGAATCGAATTTTAAAATAAAAACAGGTAGCTACAGTTCTTGCTTTGCATCGCGGTGTTCCTTGTAGAACATCCTGCACCTTATTCGATGAGGAAAGGACCGAGATCCCTTCACCGGGAGTGACTCCTTTAGCGATAACTGGCAGATGCTACAACTCTCGGTTTGTCTTTTGATTGCTTCTATAGTTTTTGCTTTGCACAGCGGTATATATGATATATCCTGCACCATATTCGATGAGGAAAGGGCCGACGATCCCTTCACCAGGAGTGACCTCTTTAGCAAAACTAGAAAAGCCTCAAAATCACTCTATTTAAAAACCATTTGATTCCGCAACGAGATCAAGTTCAATGCGTCAAAGGTTTTCTCAAAAACCATCCGCAACCCTCCGTCATTTTAGAAAGTAGAGTATTTAGTATTCGTGCTGTGTTTGTTGACCATAGTCAAGGCACAGTGTATGGTAGCTAAGTAATGTCTTCCTACACCGCATATGATGCGATTAGTTAGGACAGTCGCGTGACTTTGTTGACCTTAGTTAAGGGTCATGTGGGTGGGTCTAATTAATCATGAAATGACGGGTAGAACTTGACTAGTGCTTATGATTTGTTGACCATAGTTAAGGTCATAAGTGCTAGGGGTAAAAATCATTATCGGGAGTTTCAAGTGTTGAAATTTGTAATGAGATCGCATACCTTCTATGTGATAGTTGGATCCCGATACCCACTGCGAGTAATTATTACTCTTGGGAGAGTTTTGCACTTTACAATTAGCCGATCAAGTAGGTGTCTAGAAAGGTGTCAACGAGGTTACGCCTCTGGGAAAACGAGGTTTACTGTAATTAGGTTCGTGCGAAAGCACGGGGAACCTCCCTCAAAGTACCGACACTGGCCTGGCTGAAAGATTAGCGAACTTGTAAAGTGTAATTAATCCCGGCCAGTCTTTCCTTTTCGGGTTTGAAGGAAGATTTGATAAAAACAGTGGGAGCCATCCTGATTAGATAAAATAAATAACCAATCTAATCTTGCAAGAATGCACGCAGAGTGTTTTTTTTTCTCTCTCTCCAGGTAGCGACCATATCACGCCTTAATCAAGATAATAATATGGATGTATTGACCAAACCCGTTTGTTATACTGAGCTGAGGAACGTTGGTCCCGCTCCAACTTATAATTGTTATAAGACAGAGCAGGAAATAGGGGAATACCAGGATTCCCATGCCGCCCAAACGAAGAAAGTGCATATGATGCATCTCCTTCGGGTGTGTTCATTATACAGAACTGTTTCTCAGTATCCTCTGCATCCTGGGTATCTGATACCGGATCAGGATCCCAGATATGTAATCTGTTACATAGGGCTACAGAAAGGCAGAGAACTGAGAACGGGTGATAAGTTTCATGAGACAGAAACAGGGCAAGTGTTGCAGCCAAGTCTGTTGGTCACTGTCACCCTGTATTACCAATACATTGATTCTGAACAAATGCTATTAGATACCGAACCTAATATACAAAATCATATCAGTCTCTTTAGAAGTAAAGAAATGATAAAATTTTGTATTGTTGGATAATGTTTTGAACATTTCCTATATCAAAAGTTGATCGGTTCAGGCACGTTATCTAAAAGCATTGATGTTCTAAATCAAACTACAGTTCTTAGTATACGGAACACACACAAGAGGAAGAGTTCAAAAATGAACGAATCCTTCTTGAGCCATTGTAGACTAGGTCATATCAATGCGACCCGACTGGCCGAAGTTACATTTTAGATGCACATTTAAATCAGTTTGAATTTACATCTTGTGAAACTTGCCAGTCATGTCACAAAGATAAGATGACCATAGATCTGTTTATTGGAAACAGAGAAAGAGTTTGTAAACCCTTGGGATTGATACATGATGATGTATGTAAGATCCCTGTCTACACATGCCAAGACCGGTTCTTTGTATATCATTACATTCTCTGATAATCTCTCAAGATTCAGACATATGTTCCTGTTGAAACACAAGTCCGAACCTTTTGAGATATTCACAGAATATAAGTTAGAAATAGAGAACCAAAAACTGGGTATAAGTATTATGTCCTATGATAAGATCAGGGAGGAGAATACTTGTGCATAGAATTCCTGGATTATTCTAAAGGAGAATGAGATTCTCTCTCGGTATTACTCCTCTGATTATACCACTGCACAACGATGTATCAGGGCGGAGCAATAGCACCCTATATGATATGGTGTGCTCTATGATGAGTATTACTGAGTTACCTGTTTCTTTTAGGGAGTTATGCACTTATGAAGTTTCATACCTATTGAATATGGTTCAATTCAAATCAGTGCCTACCACTCCATATAAGATATGGTATGGGAAGAGCCTATCTCTTAAGTAAGTTAAGATTTGGGATTGTCCGGCCTATATCGAAAGAAAAATCCGGACAAGATCAAGGCAAGGTCAGTTCTGTAGAACTGGAAAGGTTCCAGCTATACAAAACTGTAGCTGATGATTTGACAGAACCAAAGGATTCAATAGTCCTCGACGAACCTCAGCCTCTCCGCCGATCTGGTAGGGTTCCTCACCTGCCTGAGAGATACTTCGGTTTCTCGATGACAGTGGGAGCGAGGATTGCATCATGAGATGATGACCCAACTAGATTCGAGCAGGTCATCGAGAGTAGGGACTCTGTAAGAATGGCTGGATGCTTAGCGATCTGAGATGGAATCCATATACACAAACAAAGTATGGACTTTGGTTGCGATATCTGAAGGGTTAAATCCCCATCAGGAGCAAGTATATCTTGAGAAGATTACTTGGTGTAGATGGAAAAGTTGAGACTTTCAAAGCTAGACTCGTTTATGGTTTTCGTCATCGACCAGGCGTGGATAATGATGAAACCTTTTCCAGTAGCTGTGCTTAAGTCCATCCAGATCCTACTTACCATTGCTACATGCCATGACTACGATATCTAATGGTTGGGTGCCATGACTGTTTTTCTAAATACTGATTTAGAATAGAAAGTCTATAAGTACACAGCCAGAGGGTTTCGTAAACAGTAGGAGCAGCGGAAACATGTGCAAGTTGCTTTACAGGATAAAGCAGGTATCGCGGAGTTGGAACATCTGTTTTGATGTGGTAGTCAAAGTGTTTGACTTCATCAAAATGGTAGATGAACCTTGTATATACAAAAAGGTAGTAGAGAGTAAGGTGGTCATCCTCGTATTGTACGTGGACAACATACTCTTGTTAGGAAAAGAGTTTCCTATGCTACGCACGGTCAATCTCCTCTTATCACAAGAATTCTCCATACAGGATCAAAGTGATACCTCCTAAATCCTGGGATTTGGGTCTATGAGATAGATCTAAATGGATGTTAGGATTCTCACTAGCTGTAGTAAGATAGTATCAATCGATCCTGGGGAGAATCACTAGAAAGGTTCCAGGGTGATAAGGATGACTGAATGTCAGTCGCAGGTATTGTTTTTACCCTCAGTGAAGGGACGGTATGTTGGAAGAGTTCCAAGCTAGATACCGTGGCAAACTAGACAATAAAGGCTGGTAACATCGCTATTAAAGATACTACCAAAGAGGTAGTTTGGGTGTATATTGGTTCGTAAGATGAACTAGGTTCCTACCATTGTGTGACAATGGAAGAGAGGCTTTGGCCCAGGAACCCTGGTCCCATCAGTGACCCAAACATATTCTGAGGCAGCATCACCTGATCATGGAGATAGTTGATCTCCAGTGTAATCGAGGTTAGGAGAGTAGACTCAGAGATACCACTGTAAGTCGATGTACAACACCCCACGACTTGCGGGGAGGCGGAAATTTGAAAAACGATCTTGTTCTTTGCTTAAACATCGACTAACCGCATGAATCGAAGCTAAACGATAACTAACATGAAACATAGAAGTTCTATACTACTATGTTTAGGGATTATACCTAACGAATCGTGTCCTTCGTCTTTGCGAACTCCACCTCCTCCTCGGCCTTCTCGAAGTAGTAGACGATCCACCCGAGAGCTTTACACCAAGCTTAGCCTCTAAACTTGAGGCAACTAACCTTCTTTAAGTGCTAATCAAAGAAGCTAGGTGATATAGAGTGAGGGTTATGGTTTAGTTAGTCTAACTAATCCTTGTACTCAACACATGAGAGGGGAGGATTAGGGTTTGAAGAGGGAGAGCTTGAGGAGAGAGAAGATGAACATAATGATGAAGTGAGAATAATGAGTTTTGATAATATATATCAAGCATTTCTTTTTATCAAGAAAAGAATATAAATCAATTTAACAACCATGCTTGATAATATCTAGTGATGATTCAACTCCATGAGTCATTAAGATTTATGATGCTTTAATGACATGGATGAATCATCCATATGACTCACTAATCACATTCATTGTATATGCCACCTAAACCTCCTTAGTCACCACCTTCTAGAAGCTTCTCGCGCAATTACGAGAACGCCCCTTCTTTCCGCAAAAATACGGAAAAACTTTAGACTGTATAAATCCAATAACCGGATACCAGTAACTGGCTTATGTTGGAGATAGTGCCCTCATAGTCAATTATTGGATCACAGGTACGTGATTGCAATGATTGCGGAGGATCTATACCAGTAGGACAGTCTTACTCGAAATGATAGTATGCTATCTGGTTTGCCTTTATCAGTCGTGTACATGATCAGGTGACTGATTACTTGTTACACTTTGATAAAGCCCTTAGGATCTTGCTTTACTACCAACAGTATGATGGCGATCATATACGTGAGAGTTGGGTAGTTTATATGCATATCCTTAATTGTGGTCCCTAGTCGTGGGAGTTTCGAGACAAGGCATCGATACTCCGGAGTAGACTAGTGTGTACAGTCGAGACCCCGACGAGGGGCGGTGGCCGTTCTCACAAGCCACTGGTGTCAGTTGGATCACCTAAGATGTATACAGGTGCTCATTGGGTTATGAGTACACCGGACAGGACTCGCCGGGAACCTGCTAGTTGGTATTATACATATCGTCAGATAGCAGTTCCCTGGTGACATGTGTACAGGTTAGTTCATCGACCTGAGGTCGTCATTTGTCTCGTGTGAGTTCCCACTGTGCTTTGATTTCTACCCTTCCACGGCTCAAAGCAGTCGTGCAAACAGGTAGATTTTGGGTACAGTCCCGAGCCATATGGAGGCACGTGAGCGGATCGGCAGGGGATTCGTCTCTCCCGGTATTGGGGGCGAGGTCGTGCTGTGTCCCCATTACACAAAGTCCATGGCCATGGTAGGAGATATACTGGTAGGTACTCCAGTAGTATCTCAGGGTGTTATTGGGCTTCACTCCGACACGACTTATACTGCTATTGGGGGTCTGACGTTACTAGCCCCCTAGGCAGATATGCGATACTCATAGACGAACGGACCGGACTGTATATACATTGTCACTGTTAGGCTCAGTAGGGTTTTCCGGATGAGTGCGCTCATCGGCATCCCTTGAGGTCAGTCCATGGGCACCCGTTATGCATTGCTAGTGCCGCTGACGGTTTGTGGTTAAACCCACTGCCAGGGTACTGACGAGTCATTAGAGTCCCCCACAGACAGTTTTCCAAGTTCGGGCGAAACGTTGTAGAGGCCGTATGGTTTTATGGCAGGGTTCGGAAAATGGACGTGCGTTTACGCACGTGTTATTTTTCGGGCAGATGATACTGGTCGGCTTTGGTTTAAGCCGGATCCGAGTATTATATTGAGTAGGTATAATATCTTTGTCTCAGTTGCATTTGTATTCGGTCGTAATTCAAATGCGGGTATATTTATACAGTTTCGGGGTTATCCTGAAAGTCGTTTCAGGATCACTTTTGGAAGTTGCCAGTTTCCAGTTTTCTATCAGCCGTCTTTTAACATTTGGTTAAAGACGGATTTATCTTTTCTTGGATGAGAGTGAGTCATGCTTCTATAAGCTTCTAAAAGGTTCTAGATGAGATGACTAGGATTAATTGGTGTTGAGTTTTCATTGGATGCTTTTAATGGTTCATTAATGCATGATGACTAGGTTTGTGAGTCATGCTTTAGCTTTAATGAATCTTGTTTAGCTAAGGATATTTTGTGAGATATTTATTCTTATGGTTACTCTCCCCTCCTCCTACACTCACCCCCCCTCTCCATATATATGGCCGGCCCCTCCCCACTCTCTCATGGTTGTTGATTTCATTTGGAAAAAAGATATGATAGTATTTGGGGTGCATGGAATTTTACAGTTCATTTCATTCCATCACCCAATTCCCTCGGCAACTTCATTAACCGATCGTCCACGGATTTGGACGAAGTGAGACAAAGTCATCTACTTATTCTCTACATCATTCTTGGTCGTCTCTTTTAGCAAACTTGACGATCGAGTTGCCTCAAGGCAGAGGCGGGATCCCGTTTAAAGAATCGTCGACGTGGTGCCACCTCGACGAGGATATCGGAGATCGACGAGATCGGAGCAGCCGCAACGGAGCGTGGGATGATGGTTGAAGAACGAAGGACTCGGATCGTTCGGTATAACCTTTCTACACTCTTTACAGTTTGTTAGTTTAGCAATAATGGCAGATCCGGGTTAAAGTATACGATAGCGCCGGTTAAAAAGTTTTTGTTCCGCATTTGGCGTCTGTAGACGGCCGGGGCGCTAGCGTAGACTTACAGTGGTATCAGAGCCTCACCATTTTGCTATGCTAACTTGTGCTAACGCGTTTAAAACATCGATCGAACCGGAAATCAAAAATTGCATTTTTCCAACTTGACAGTTTCTGTTGATTTTAAATGATCTCCTATAATTTTTCTACATGTGTCAGAAAACTGTGCAGGCTTTTCTAAGAACCACGTAGAAATTTGGGCACGTAATTCGATAATACCCAGCGGAAACGCGGTCAAACCTATTGTTTGACCGCGCTTCCGCGGCCATACAGTGAGATCGTGGCCCCAAATTTTCACAGTGAGTTCTCTGTTGGATTTTGTGGTTTTTGGTAAATATCGTTTTGGCCCAGATTTTGTTACTGTTCACCAGTAAGTCGTGGGGCCCACTTCTTGATATTTGGTCGATCGAAATTTAAACACGTTAGTTTACAGTGCTTACATTATATCTCCGACCGGGAATGTCATTTGATCGGTAAACCGCGTCTGATTGCTATAGTTCTTTTAGACGGGTTTGCGAACGTGACATTCGCGTTGATGTTCTGTGTTGTGCTGTGATGTTGCGGATTTCTCGTGGTGGATAGCAGTGTGCAATGGTAGTACAGTTTGAATTTATTTGTACATTTGATATTGCGGGGCGAGCGTCCAACTTGTGGACTGCCGTCACTGCCTGTTGTATAATATTCTTTTGGGGCACGACCAGGTTGCGGTCGATGTACCTATTGTACTATTTTTCATTACTGTACTAGGTTTTGCCCCGAGACGGAGTGCACGGATAGACGGGTTCTGAGAAGCAACGGGTCCGCATCTCATGGCTTTGAGAGGCAGTGGGGCCCAACTCTAGAATTGGCAGACTATTCGCCGCACTCGTAGGGTGTACAGGTTGACATAAGTAGGGGTGCCCAAGATTACCGGATTCCGTGGAGTGCTGGGTGGTCCATTCACTATGATGTAAGGGGGCTGCCTCGCTTCAGGTTTTGGCGGGTAACTTGCCGCACCCGTAGGGGTCTAGGTTTCATTGCACAGGCTATCCACACGACAGGGAAACGTCGGGTTTCAGCAGCGGCTCTGTGAAACCCGGGATCCCAGATTATCTGTATTGTTCTGTGATGCTTATTACTTTTCTGTAATGTTGCATACTATCACGCCTGGAGCGATTATTGTATATTGGTTTATATACTATTAGATGTTGTATATGTTTTACAACCGCGCTAGTCCAGTCCCCGCTCTGTCGTTAGTTAAGTAACCTAACGAGTGATGACGGGACCCAGTGACGAATGCGGATGGCATATACGTACATTTTATTTTCGTTCTTTTCTGGTGTGATTAATTGATGGGACTGCGTTGATTCTGATCAACGCAAAGTAAAACAAACCTGTATACAGTTGTTGGAACAATTTAAAAAGGTGTTGTTACAAAGAAGTTTCCTTTTGTTATGCATAGCGGTATTCAGTGGAATATCCTGCACCTCATTCGACGGGGCAAGGGCCGATATCCCTTCACCGGGACTGACCCCTTGGGCAGAAGTTTGCGTTAGCGTAATAACATCACTATAGTCGATTACAAGTTGCTTTGCATAGCGGTATTCAGTGGAATATCCTGCACCTCATTCCACGAGGAAAGAGCCGAGATCCCTTTACCGGGAGTGACCTCTTTAGCAAAAGGTTTTCGCCACTATATTTTAAAAAGCTATCAGGTTCCTTCAGCGATATCAAGTTCACTACGTTAAAGGTTTTTCGCCAAAAACCAGCCGTAGCCCTCCGTCACTTCTTTTGGGTATTCAGTAGTATTCAAACTATGTATTTTTACCAACGCCAAGGCATAGTGTTTGGTAGTTGCTGGGTATTCAATTGTTGCATAGATAGATGAGTTGGTTTGGGACAGCCGTTCTGCCATTTTGACCTAACGCCAAGGGCATGTGCGGGTGGGTTCAAATTAACAAGATAGTGATGGGTAGAACTTGGCATGTGACTTATGACATTTTGACCTAACGCCAAGGTTATAAGAGCATGGGGCAAAAATCAAATCGGGAGTTTCTAAAGAAACTGAAACTTGCCAAGTATGCGCATACCATCTGGAGTATGAGTAACGTGGATGCATTCCATCACGTTATCATGCGATGAGAGTTGGATCCCGATTCCCACTGATGAGTTGGTTTACTCTTCGGGTGATCCCGATTGATTCTTCTTTAGGTTTGGAGGAGAATTTGACAGGACAGTGGGAGGTTTCCGGATTAGATAAAGTGATGACCATTCTGATCTAGGTTAGAGTGCACGCAGAGTGTTTCTTTTCTCTCTCTCTTTGGCAGCGACCTTTGACCGACCCTAGACTTTGACTCAGTGACCAGGTTGACCGAACCTTCTTAAAATACTGGCTTTTGGATTGTCTATGTTGCATAAGTCAATGCCACTCCTTCTTTTACCCTTTACATTTCTCAGAACACCCGTATTGCTACGGATATCCACTTCCATTGGATAGATCCATCGTATGGTTATATACGAACTCGAAGGGACTTCTTCGAGGATGGATCCAGGTTCAGGAGAAAAGGAATTGGTTTATTCAGTTGTCTTTTATTATCACCTTCTCTCAGGTTGCGAGAGCTCCTTGGTTTAGGAGAGTACACCTATTACGCTTATTGGATAGTCTTATTCCAAACCATAGGCTGGTGCCGAAAGGTAGGGAATGAAGAAAACCAATTAGCCTAAGTAGGGTGTGCAGAAGGTAATATGTAAAGACAAAATAAAGGGATTAGAAAGAGGGCAAAGTAAATTGCGACTGATATCATTCACGACCAAAACCGCGTACTTCATCGCCACTCCTATTTCACCTTTAAAGGAATAAGGTATTATTCAGTTGTCTTTTATCATTACCTTCTCTCGAGATGCGAGTACTCCTTGGTTTAGGAGGGTACACCTATTATGCTTACTGGATAGTCTTCTTCCAAACCATAGGCTGGTGCCGAACGGTAGGGAAGGAAGAAAACCATTTAGCCTAACGATGGTGTACAGAAGGTAACGACTAAAGACAAATAAAGTGATTTGGAGAGATGGCAATAAAATATACGGTTGAAGTCATGAATTGGATTATGGAAGAGGCATTGCTATGAATACCAGGATACCCCTACGAAACATTTTCATGTTTCAGTGCATTGTTAAAGAAAAACTGTTTTCCCGATTAGACACTTACTCCAAGGGTATGTATTTACCAGGTTTCATTCTCATATCTGTATGGTTTTACAGATGATGAGTGGGAGTAAGATATTGGGAATTAGGTGATCATCCTCATTATATCGGAATTCGTTGTAATTGGTGATATTTGAGGAAATCGCCAGGGTACAGTTTTCCACCTACAACACACAGGTTTTGAGTTGTTTAACTCAGCGGACTTATACAGAGTATTGTATGTTGTCCAAGTGTCCATCAGGACAAAAGGGTAGGTCCTCATACTATGTTCTGTTTACTTATAACTTCTCTAGTATTTAGACAAGTGTTTCGTAGAAATACAAGGTCTAAGTTTTGAGAAGTTATGGGTATAAGAATAAAGTAGAGAACCAGGTATCACAAGTATCGGGATTCTTCAAAGAGATCGAAGATATAGATTCTTGTGATTGGTATTCAGATGATAGTGATGGTTTTGAGAAACGTGTTTCTCTTTCAGGTTACTCATAATTGGATGGATTCCTAAGTTGAGTAATGCTGATTAGCCTCTTTCCATTAAGTTGAAATGCACTGTAGACAGCTGCATGATTTGAATATGGTTCCAATTAAATAAGTGCCAAAAGTTTCTATATTGGATATAGAATAGTTCGTACCTTAAAAGATGTTATGGTACGGGGAGTTGTCCAGCTTATGCTTAAAACCAGACTCTGGATAACTCAGGGCACGTTTCTGTAATGGCTGTTTGTGGGTTGACCCTGGCTATGACGAGGGTTGATATTCTACCATTTGGAAGACAATAGTGATATTGTTCTTGACTCGCCACAGTTTTAGTAAAATGGATCTTTTTCAGAAAACAGTAGTGGGAGTATGGTAGAACTGGAAGTGATTCCAGAACCGCGAACGATTAGGGAAAATTTAATAGGACCTATACATTCAATCAGGTTTGACATTCCAATAGCCACTCCGCAGATTTGGTGGGTAACCTCAGACACCCGAGAGGTACTCCGGTAGCCTCAAGGACGGTGACAGGGAGGTTCTTATCTACCAATACTTGACACTACTGTTGTTCCAGGATATGAGACCCGGTAGGAGGGTTGTCGTAGTCAGTGGGAGCAGCGGAAGCATAGTGGGCAAGATGCTTATATCTATTTATAGACTTGAGCAGTTATAGCGGAGATAGATCATCTAATTTTGATGTGACAGTCATGGGTTTGACTTCAATCAGAATAGGGGATGGATCAGTTAAGAAGGTAGTAGGGTGTGATGTCATGGTATATGGATGACATACACAGAGTAGGAAGTAAAATTCCTATACTACGATCGGTTGTACTGTGGTCGTCACACAGTTGTTTCTCCAAACAGGATATGGATATAATATTTGACATTCTGGTTTCTAGATCTATGGTTTTTAGATCTGGATTTGGGTAATTTCCCAATATGGGTACTTTGACAGATATTCTAATGGTTTTTGGAATAGTTGACTCCTAGCATGGTGGTGTACCTGCAGGTGATGGAGTCACCCTCTCTAAAGGTGTCTTACAGACTAAAGGGGAGAGGGATGTGCATGATTGGCAGATCACTTGCTTAGGTAATTGAGTCAATCATGAGATGTCGAGTACCACACCAAATGTTGGTTTTGCACTAGATGCAATAAGTTTGTATTAATCCAATCCTAGAGAAATATAAGGAAGCAGTTTTAGAACATAAGTACATGTTCTACGGATTTGATGACGGCAGCCTCCTTCGGGAGACGGTTATCATTCCAAGCTTCAAAGGTGAAATGGTTGACAGAGTGATTGTCAGAGTTATAGTTTTTCCTCTGACTAAGAGGGACAGCATTATGGACAGGTGGTCCAAGAGGATACTGTGGGTGGCATGGTGCCGGATACTGATTAGGTTCAGTGATCGATACAGTCTAAGAAGTTTGGATTTGGAGTTCATTTATGAACTAGGTCCCATCAGATATCCAGACATATTCTAAGATAGGTATTACTCGATTCGGGAGATGGCATTCTCCGCGAACTTGAGATTTAGAGAGATATAGAAAGAAACTTCTTGGCGGATCCACTCACTAAGGCTATTTCTCGAATACAATAGTTTTACAAACGGGATTTGTGATACTGATTAGTAGAGGAGTTGGATGTTTGGTTTCACATGGGCTGTGAGTAGTCGACATCGCAATAATTAGCCTTGAGTGCAAGTGGGAGATTGTTGGAGATAGTGCCCTCATAGTCAATTATTGGATCACAGGTATGTGATTGCAATGATTGCGGAGGACCTATACCAGTAGGACAGTCTTACTCGAAATGATAGTATGCTATCTGGTTTGCATTTATCAGTCGTGTATATGATCAGGTGACTGATTACTTGTTACACTTTGATAGAGCCCTTAGGATCTTGCTTTACTACCAACAGTATGATGGCGATCATATACGTGAGAGTTGGGTAGTTTATATGCATATCCTTAATTGTGGTCCCTAGTCGTGGGAGTTTCGATACAGGGCATCGATACTCCAGAGTAGACTAGTGTGTACAGTCGAGACCCTGACGAGGGGCGGTGGCCGGTCTCACAAGCCACTGGTGTCAGTTGGATCACCTAAGATGTATACAGGTGCTCATTGGGTTATGAGTACACCGGACAGGACTCGCCGGGAACCTGCTAGTTGGTATTATACATATCGTCAGATAGCAGTTCCCTGGTGACATGTGTACAAGTTAGTACATCGACCGGAGGTCGTCATTTGTCTCGTGTGAGTTCCCACTGTGCTTTGATTTCTACCCTACCACGGCTCAAAGGAGTCGTGCAAACAGGTAGCTTTTGGGTACAGTCCCGAGCCATATGGAGGCACGTGAGCGGATCGGCAGGGGATTCGTCTCTCCCGGTATTGGGGGCGAGGTCGTGCTATGTCTAGGAGAGCCATTACACAAAGTCCATGGCCATGGCAGGAGATTTACTGGTAGGTACTCCAGTAGTATCTCAGGGTGTTATTGGGCTTCACTCCGACACGACTTATACTGCTATTGGGGGTCTGACGTTACTAGCCCCCTAGGCAGATATGCGATACTCATAGACGAACGGACCGGACTGTATATACATTGTCACTGTTAGGCTCAGTAGGGTTTTCCGGATGAGTGCGCTCATCGGCATCCCTTGAGGTCAGTCCATGGGCAGCCGTTACGCATTGCTAGTGCCGCTGACGGTTTGTGGTTAAACCCACTGCCAGGGTACTGACGAGTCATTAGAGTCCCCCACAGACAGTTTCCCAAGTTCGGGCGAAACGTTGTAGAGGCCGTATGGTTTTATGGCAGGGTTCGGAAAATGCACGTGCGTTTACGCACGTGTTATTTTTCGGGCAGATGATACTGGTCGGCTTTGGTTTAAGCCGGATCCGAGTATTATATTGAGTAGGTATAATATCTTTGTCTCAGTTGCATTTGTATTCGGTCGTAATACAAATGCGGGTATATTTATACAATTTCAGGGTTATCCTGAAAGTCGTTTCAGGATCACTTTTGGAAGTTGCCAGTTTCCAGTTTTCTATCAGCCGTCTTTTAACATTTGGTTAAAGAAGGATTTATCTTTTCTTGGATGAGAGTGAGTCATGCTTCTAGAAGCTTCTAGAAGGTTCTAGATGAGATGACTAGGATTAATTGGTGTTGAGTTTTCATTGGATGCTTTTAATGGTTCATTAATGCATGATGACTAGGTTTGTGAGTCATGCTTTAGCTTTAATGAATCTTGTTTAGCTAAGGATATTTTGTGAGATATTTAGTCTTATGGTTACTCTCCCCTCCTCCTACACTCACCCCCCCTCTCCATATATATGGCCGGCCCCTCCCCACTCTCTCATGGTGGTTGATTTCATTTGGAAAAAAGATATGATAGTATTTGGGGTGCATGGAATTTTAAAGTTCATTTCATTCCATCACCCAATTCCCTCGGCAACATCATTAACCGATCATCCACGGATTTGGACGAAGTGAGTCAAAGTCATCTACTCATTCTCTACATCATTCTTGGTCGTCTCTTTTAGCAAACTTGACGATCGAGTTGCCTCAAGTCAGAGGCGGGAGCCCGTTTAAAGAATCGTCGACGTGGTGCCACCTCGACGAGGATATCGGAGATCGACGAGATCGGAGCAGCCGCAACGGAGCGTGGGATGATGGTTGAAGAACGAAGGACTCGGATCGTTCGGTATAACCTTTCTACACTCTTTACAGTTTGTTAGTTTAGCAATAATGGCAGATCCAGGTTAAAGTATACGATAGCGCCAGTTAAAAAGTTTTTGTTCCGCATTTGGCGTCTGTAGACGGCCGGGGCGCTAGCGTAGACTTACAAACCAAAGCCGACTGGTAAAAACTGTCTGAAAGTCGTACGTGCGTAAACACACGTATGCGTCCGAACCCTTGTCGTAAAACCATACGACCTCTATATCGTTTCGCCCGGAGTAGGGAAACTCTCTGTGTGGGACTCTAGAGACTCGACTACTATGCTGGCAGTGGGTTTAACCACAGACCGCAAGCGGCACTAGCTGTACGTAACGGTCCCCAGGAAGATGTCGATAAGAAGGCCGATGAGGGAACCTATCCGAACTCCTACTGAGTCTGATGTGACAATCTCCATACAGTCCGGTCCGTTCGTCCAAGACTATCGCATATCAGGCCTAGGGGGGCGGTAAACGTCAGTCCCCTAATAGCGGTATAAGTCGTGTCGGAGGGAAGCCCATTACACCCTAAGAAACTACTGGAACCTACCAGCAAATCTCGCTTGCCCTGGCCAGGGACTTTGCGTAATGGCTCTCTGACACAGCGCGATATCAACCCCCAATACCGGGTGAGACGAATCCTGTCTAACCGCCACTGCCTCCAAGTGCTCGGGACTGCACCCAACTGCTACCTGTTTGCACGACTCCTTTGAGCCGTGGTAGGGTAGCAATCTAAGAACAGTGGGACACACTTAAGGCGAAGTAGCAGTGTCAAGTCTGCGGACTATGCTGTACTCATGTCACCTGGGAACTGTTCACTGACGACTGGTATAAAACCAACCAACAGTTCCCTGTGAGTCCTGTCTGGTGTACCCGTAGCCTAACGAGCACCTGCATACTATCTCCAGTACGACGTACTGACGGCTGTGGGACAGACCATTTCCCCAACTGGGATGAGAAGCGTACACACTAGTCTACTCCGGAGTATCGATGCTCTGTCTCGATAATCCAACGACTAGGGACCTGAATAAGGATGTGCTTGTAGACTACCCAGCCCCCACTAGTGTGACTGCCATCACAACGCTGGTAGTTAAGCAAGATCCTAAGAGCTCTATTAATACGTATACTCACATATTAAGATAGAAAAACCAAGTAGCATACTACCATATTTAGCAAGACTGTTATATACATGTGAATATCCCAAGCTTCCATTAAGTAATATACAAACTAGTATGATACAATAATGGCCCCTAGGGCATATACACTAACAGAAAACACGGCGGATCCACTCACAGAGGCCTTTTCCCAGAGAGAGACTTTTATGGGATGGTTGAGTATGTGATACTGCAACCACTGCTACAGATGACCCTAGTGCAAGTGGGAGATTGTTAGTTATATGTATGCCCTAGAGACCATTACTGTACATTGGATGTATATTGTAGTGGATGCTGGGACATATATAGGTAGGACTTTCTTGCTCGACATGATAGTACGCTATCTGGTTGCTCTTTATCTTAACATATACACTTTCTGTCTCTCTGATTACATGTTGATAAAGCGCTTAGGATGTGTACTCGACTTCCAGGACTATGATGATGATCATACTAGTGGGGCCTGGGTAGTCCATGAGTACATCCTTCAATGTTCCTAGTGGTGGGATTATCTGGACGGGGCATCGATATTCCAGAGTAGACTAGCGTATATCTTCTCGACCCATGTGATGGGCGATGGATGATCCCATATCCATTGGTGTTTGACATCAGAGATGGTATATGGGTGCTCAGTGGAGACTGGGTACATTGAACGGACTCGCCGAGAACTCCCAGATGGTATTATACCTCACGTCAGATGGCAGTTCTCTGGTGACACTAGTACAGCTTAGTCTGTTGACCCGAGATCGTCATAGAGTCTTGTGTGTCTCCCACTGTGCTTTGACTTCCACCCTACCACGGCTCTACAGAGTCGTGCAAGAAGGTGGTTTTTGGGTACAGTCCCGATTCACATGGAGGCAATGAGCGATAGGAGGGGATTCGTCTCTCCCGGTGTTGGGGGTTGATGTTGCGCTATGCTCAACTGGCCATAACTGGAAATCCCTGGCCAGGGTTGTAGTGATATACTGGTAAGAGTTATCAGTAGTTTCACACATGTTATGGACCTTATATCGGCATGACTTATCAAGCTATTGGGGTCTGACGTTTACCACCCCTAGGCGAGATATGCGACATATCAGACGAACAGACCGGACTGTACGGTAAGTGTTACTGGTTGGATTCACTGGAGTGTGAGCGGTCTTGCTCGTCGATCTTCTGATCGCTCAATACCCGGGTGGCCGTTACGTTTAGCAAAACGCTTGCGGCTTGTGGGTGTTTGATATGATCATCATCTGCTGCCGGCGTATTGACAAGTCTTTAGAGTCCTATACAGAGGTTTCCTGGCTCAAGCGAAACGAAATAGGAGAGCATATGAGATATGTGCGGGACTGAGAATAATGCGTGTATGTGATACCGTATTCTATTCTCGCGATGAATGTATCGATTGGTTGTATGCGATATAACCTAGTTATCGAATCGAGGATTGATTCGATAAGTCGATACATCGGATATTAGTCGGTCATATGCGATATGACCGGATCGTTAAATCAAGTGTTGATTTAATGATTTAATGTATAATTATATATTTGATATATTACTTTGCATTAACTAGTATTGGTTCACTTAAAAAGGATTTTCTCACTTGATGTGCACATTGCGTATGTGATATTTTTTTGTTCACTTGATTGTATCATGTTTGATGATACATGAAAGGGTGTGTATGATTAAACCATGGTTATGTTAATGGTTAGAGTTTTGATTTACTTATCTATTTATTTTTTATTTATTCATTTTAAGGAAAGAAACAAATGGGTTGCTTCTTTTGTTTTTTCTTGAAACTTCATGAAGCTTTGAAGCTTTGACCATTTTGTTTCTTAGCCTTAACCTAACCATTAAACCTAACCCTAGTTTATTCTCTACACTTAACCATGGTTGCTATTATGATAAGAATGAATGAGATTTTCTTTTTAAGATAATTCCTTTTATTCTTTCATCTTCTTCATCTTCATCAAGCTTCATGAAAGCTTACTACCTTCAATGGTGCCTTGAGAAAAAGAGTGAGAAATCCAAATCCAAAGTGAACCCACATCCTATTTATTCATCCTCTACTACTTGCCATGTAGTATAGGGTGTTTTCTTCACAAGTTTCATGACTTGGTGGAGTTGGAGCTTGATCTTGAGTTGCCTCGACGTAGATCATCTTCGGCATCGAAGTTGACGACCTAGCCTGCCTATTTCTCCGATGAAGCCGATGCTAGAGTCCGGGATCTGATGATCGCAGCGAGGGGACATCGCCACGGAGCTAGAGAGGTGGAGGATCGGATCTACAAAGGTTGTAGTCACTTTATTTTAGCAATAAAGTTGTTTACTTGCTTGCATCGCCTATACCTCTAGTTACAATCTTGCTTAGGGTCACTTGGCACATAGAAAAATTTTGAATTGGCCATGTTTGATCACTTGTAGAACCTCATGGGTGTGCCTAGGAACCCTGCACATTTGCCAAATCTCATAATCGTGGAAGGCAGCAATGGCAAGAAGGATCCGAATGGATTTCAGCATAGCCACTGGAGAAAAGGTTTCGTCATAGTCCAAACCAGGTCTTGGATGAAAACCCTTTGCAACAAGTCTTGCTTTGTAGGTCTCAACCTGTCCATCTACACCAATCTTCCTTTTGAAGATCCACTTGCATCCTATGGGTTTTACCCCATCTGGAGCAACGTCCAACTTCCATACTTTGTTGGTGTACATGGACTCCATTTCGTTCTGCATTGCATCCATCCATTTTACCGAGTCAACCCTCTGAATGGCCTGCTGGAAGCTAGTCCGCTCATTACTATCAATGATGCAATCTTCTCAATCCCAGTCTATGAGAAAACTATAGTATCTCTCGGGCGGATGAGACTGCCTACTACTCCTGCGGAGCGGTGCAGGAATGTCCTGATCTTTCGAACCCTCTGGTTCTACTAAGCTTTCAGTAATAGCTCGTGGTTTTGAAATTTCTTCCAGTTCTATTGTGCTCCCACTTATCTGGTTTTCCAAAAACTCAGTTTCCAAGAAGTGGGCATGACGAGAAACAAAAACCTTTTGTTCCTCTTCGCAATACAAGAAATATCCCTTAGAGTTCTTTGGATATCCCACAAACTTGCACTGTACTGAGCGTGCCATGAGTTTGTCTTCATGCTGCTTTTTGACAAAAGCTGGATATCCCCATGTCTTAATGTGCTTAACATAGGGTTTCTTCCCACACCACATCTGATATGGTGTGGTAGGCACAGTCTTAGTTGGAACTCGGTTCAAAAGGTATGCAGCTGATTCTAGTGCATATCCCCAGAATGATCGCGGTAACTCAGCGTTACTCATCATGGAAGGTACCATATCCAATAGGGTCCGATTTCGTCTCTCCGATACACCGTTATGTTGTGGAGTGTATGGAGGAGTAAGCTGAGAGAGAATTCCATTCTCTTTTAAGTAATCCAGGAACTCGGCATTTAAGTATTCACCACCTTGATCAGATCTCGGTGTCTTGATACTTTTGCTTGTTTTTTTTTCTACTTCATTCATATATTCCTGGAATTTTCCAAAGGCTTCGGATTAATGTTTCATTAAGAAGACATATCCGTACCTTGAAAAGTCATCCGTAAAAGTAATGAAGTAAGAACAACCGCTTCGCGCATGTGCAGACATTAGACCGCACACGTTGTTGTGTACAAGTCCCAAAAGCTCGCTCGCTCTTACTTCGTGTCCAGTGAACGGAGTCTTTGTCATCTTTCCTTTGAGACAGGATTGACAAGCTACATATGATTGATATTCGAACGGATCCAAATATCCTTCTGTATGTAACTTCGTTAACCTTCTCTCATTGATGTGACCCAGTCTACAATGCCATAAGAAAGCCTGATTTGTTTCTGGAGACTTTCTTTTGTGTGTATTCTGGACATTGAAAATCCGTGGTTGGTTTAATACATATATTCCATTGTTTAATGTACCTGACCCAATCCGAACTTGATTAAGGTGAATGTTTACAACATTGCTTACAAATGCAAATTCATAACCTTCTTTAGATATTAAAGATACAGAAATGATATTACAAGTTGCATTGGTACAAAATAACAATTACGCAAAACCAAAATGTGTCCATCTGACAACCCCAGGTGATAGTCCCCCACGGACTCAGCATCCATGCCAGCTCCGTTTGCAACTCTGAGGGTCATATCACCTGCCTTCAAAACCCTATGGTTTCCCAACGCCCGCAAAGAATTACAGATATGATATCCTGATCCGGTATCCAATACCCAGGACGTAGAGTTGATTGATAGACAGTTTTCAATAACATACACACCTGAAGCTGAAGCCGCAACTTGCTTCAGATCCTGGGTTCTGGCCTTCCAAGCCCTGCAATCCTTTTTCCAGTGTCCACTCTTGTGACAGTAAAAGCATTCTTCCTTTCCCACATGCTTTCCTGCTACTATTGTTGCCTTTGCCTTTACCTTCGTATCCACTTTACTAACACCGCCCCTTGGTTTGGTGGGGGGTTTTCTTCTTCTTTCCCTTGGCTTTCGCCTTGGACCTAGAAGAGCAAGATCCTTCTACAAACAAAGTGGATGTTTCCCTACCTTTCTGTAGGGTGCCTTCCGCACTCTTCAGCATGTTGAGGAGTTCTGAAAGTTCAACTTCTTTTTCTTGCAAGTTGAAGTTCAGGATAAACTGGGCATAAGTGGAAGGAAGGGACTGGAGAATCAAGTCCGTGTAGAGCTCGTTCTCTAACGTGGTCCCAAGGTCTGCGAGCTCCTCAATGACGCCAATCATCTTTAGCACGTGTTCCGCTACCGATGATCCGACGGCCAATCTCACCAAAAACAACTTTTTCGAGACTTCGTATCTGGCGATACGGGATTGCTCTCCATACAGTTCTTTTGTATGAAGAAATATGGATTCCAGGTCCATATTCTTGTGCCTCCTCTGATGTTCATTGTCCATAGAGGCAAGCACGAGGCACTTGGCCTTCGCGCAATCGATTTCCTAGGTCTTACGGATTTCCTTATCCGCGACACTGGTTTTGGGACCTGGGACAGGGGGAGCTTTGGTGGTGAGGAGATACCCCAACTTGTCATAAGTGATTGCCATTTTGACATTCCTGAGCCAATCTTTGTAGTTTGGCCCTGTCAGTATGTTTTTATCTAGTAGTAACTTAAGTCCAGTCATAGATGTTTGGTCGCTGCAATTAAGAGAGAGAGAAGAAACACTTTAGCTTGATGCTATTGCAAGTTTAGAGTGGTTTTTAATTTGGCTAAACAGGATGGCTCCCACTGTCTCTCGAATCCCTCCTCAAACCAAAAAGGAAGAATTAGTCAGGATCAATCTCACCGTACAATACTTGCTTAACCGTTCAGTCAGGCTAGTGTCGGTACTTCGAGGGAGGTTTTCCAACGCTTTCGCGAAGTTCCATAATTAAATAACCTCTTTTTCGTGGGGGCGTAGCCCCGCTAACACCTTTCTAGACACCTACTAGGTTTATAACATTGATCGTTAAGTGAGAAATTTCCCGAGGAGTAGCATATACTTACAGTAGGATCGGGATCCAAATATCATTGCGTGAAAAAACTGAAGGAATCCTACCAGAATCATCACACTCCAAATGGTATGCGCCGCTAGCAAGTTTCAGTTCTTTTGAAACTCCCGATGTGAATTTTTGCTCCATGCTCTTATGACCTTGACTTTGGCCAACAAATCATAAGTCACATGTCAAGTTCTACCCGTCATTCTCCAGGTTAATTTGAACCCACCTGTACCTACCCTTGACTTTGGCCAACAAGGCAGTACGACTGTCCCAAACCAACACATCTATCTATGCTGCACAAGAATACCGAATAGCTACCAATCACTATGCCTTAACTTTGGCCAACAAACATAGCTTGAAAACTATTGACCATCCATGCGAAACGTGTAGGGTTCCTAGGCACACTCAAGATGTTCCACAAGGCATCAACCATGGAAAAATCAAATTTTTCTTGTGCCGAGAAACCCTAATGATAGATCGATAACTAGAGGCAAAGGCGAAACTACAACTAGTTAACATCTTAACTAAGAGTGAACCGAAAATACAACCTTTGTAGATCCGCTCCACCATTTCTTTATCTCCGTGTTGACGTCCCTCCGCTGCGATCATCGGGATCCCGGACTCTAGCGATGGTTTCATCGGAGAAATGATCGGGCTAGGTCATTGACTTCGAGGCCGAAGATGATCTACGTCGAGGCGACTCAAACTCAAGCTCCATCTTCACTAGGTCAAGAAACTTGTGAAGAAAACACCCTCTACTACATGGCAAGTGATAGAGGATGAAGACATAGGAAGTGGGTTCACTTTCGATTTGGATTTCTCACTTAGAAAAATCTAGCAAAGGTTTTCTTTCTTCATCAAGAAGAAGAAGAAAGAAATGAATAATGAATGGATTATTTTAAAAAGAAAATCCAAGTGATTCTTATCATTTAGCAACCATGGGTGAGTTAACAAGTGTTGAGAATAAACTAGGGTTAAAGTAAATGGTTAGGGTTAAGGAATGAAACAAAATGGTCAAAGCTTTTTCAAAGCTTCATGAAGCTTCAAAAAAATCCAAAGAAAGCCACCATTTTATTTCAAGCCAAAATGAATAAAGTAAATAAATAAATAAATCAAACCCTTAACCATTAACCTAATCATAGATTAAAGTAAACACACACCCAAGTTTGCATGTATCATCAAACATGATACAAACAAGTGCACAAAAATATATTATATATACAATGTGCACAAACTAGTGAGAAAATAATCTTAAGTGAACCAATACTAGTTAATGTAAAGTAATATATCAAATATATAATTATACATTAAATCATTAAATCAATACTTGATTTAACGATCCGGTCATATCGCATATAACCGACTAATATCAATAGTAACAACTTATCGAATCAACACTTGATCCGATAACCCGGCTATATCGCATATAACCGATCAATGTCACAAATCGCGAGAATCGAATACAATATCATATACTGGTATTATTCTCGGTCCCGCACATATCTCATATGCGCTCCTATTTCGTTTCGCTTGAGCCAGGAAACCTCTGTGTAGGACTCTAAAGACTCGTCAGTACGCCGGCAGTAGGTGATGATCATATCAAACACCGACAAGCCGCAAGCGGTCTGCTAAACGTAACGGCCACCGGGGTATTGAACGATTAGAAAATCAACGAGCAAGCCTGCTCATACTCCTGTGAATCCATCCAGCAACACTTACCGTACAGTCCGGTCTGTTCGTCTGATTTGTTGCATATCTCGCCTAGGGGTGGTAAACGTCAGACCCCAGTAGCTCGATAAGTCGTGTCGATATGAGGTCTATAACAGTTCGAGAAACTACTGGTAACACTTACCAGTAAATCTCAGCAACCCTGGCCAAGGATTTCCGGTTATAGCCAATCGAACACAGCGCAACAACAACTCCCAATACCGGGATAGACGAATCCCCTCATATTGCTCATTGCCTCCATGTGATTCAGGACTGTACCCAAAAACCACCGTTTTGCACGCCCTCTTGGACGTGGTAAGGAGGAAATCAAAGCACAGTGGGAATCCCACAAGACTCTATGACGATCTCGGGTCTACAGACTAACCTGTACCAGTGTCACCATAGAACTGCCATCTGACATAAGGTATAATACCATCTGGGAGTTCTCGGCGAGTCCGTCCAGTGTACCCAGTCTCGACTGAGCACCCATATATCATCTCTGATGTCAAACACAAATGGATATGGGATCATCCATCGCCCATCTGTATGGGTCGAGAAGGTATACGCTAGTCTACTCTGGTATATCGATTCCCCGACTCGATACACCCACGACTAGGGACCTTGAAGGATGTACATATGGACTACCATGTCCCCACTAGTATGATACGCATCATAGTCCGGTAGTCAAGTACACATCCTAAGGGCTTTACCAACATGTAACAGAGAGACAATCAGTGTACACGTTAAGATAAAGAGCAACCAGATAGCATACTATTATGTCGAGCAAGAAAGTCCTCCCTATATATGTCCCAGCATCCAATACAATATACATCCTATGTATAGTAATGGCCTCTAGGGCATACATATAACTAACAATCTCCCACTTGCACTAAGCCATCTGATAGAAGTGGTTGTAGTATCTCATACTCAACCATCCCATAAAAGTCTCTCTCTGGGAAAAGGCCTTTGTGAGTGGATCCGCCGTGTTGTCCTCTGAGTCTACTCTCCTAACCTCGATCCCCTGAAGATCAACCATCTTCTCGATCAGGTGATACTGCCTAAGAATATGTCTGGATCACTAATGGGACGGGTGTTCCTAGGCGTAAGCCACAACTCCGTTGTCACACAATGGGAGGAACGAAGTTCATCTCATGAACTAATATACATCCAGACTTCCTCTTTGGTAGCATCTTTGGTAACGATGTATCTTGCCTTTAATCGTCTAGTATGTCACGGTATCTAGCTTGGAACTCTTCCAACATACCGTCCCTCCACTGAGGGTAAAGGCAATGAATGCGATTGACATTCAGTCGTCCTTATCACTCTAGAACCTTTCCAGTGATTCTCCCCAGGATCGATTGATACTATCTTACTACAGCTAGTGAGAATCCTAACATCCATTTAGATCTATCTCATAGATCCAAATCCCAGGATTTAGGAGGTATCACCTTGATCCTATTGGAGAATCCATGTGATAAGAGGAGATCGACCGATCGTAGCATAGGAAACTCTTTTCCTATCAAGAGTATGTCATCCACGTACTCTACGAGGATCATCACCATACTCCATACTACCCTTTGGTATATACAAGGTTCATCTACCATTTTGAAGAAGTGAAACTCTTTGACTACCACATCAAAACAGATGTTCCAACTCCGCGATGCCTGCTTTATCCTGTAAAGCAACTTGCACACGTTTCCGCTGCTCCCACTGTTTACGAAGCCCTCTGGCTGTGTACTTATAGACTATGTCTTCTAAATCATTATTTAGAAAAGCAGTCATGACACCCAACTGCCAGATATCGTAGTTATGGTATGTAGTCGTGGCAAGTAGGATCTGGATGGACTTAAGCATAGGCCCCAGAAAAGGTTTCATCATTAGCCACAACTGGTCTATGATGCAAACCTTTAACGAGTCTAGCTTTGGAAAGTCTCAACTTTTCCATGTGCACCAAGTAATCTTCTCAAGATATACTTGCTCCTGATGGAATTTAACCCTTCAGATATAGCAACCAAAGTCCATACTTTGTTGGTGTATAAGGATTCCATCTCAGATCGATAAACATCCAGCCATTCTTACAGAGTCCCAGTCCTGATGGCCAGCTCGAAACTAGTTCGGTCATCATCTCATGATGCAATCCTCGCTCCCACTGTCATAGAGAAACCGAAGTATCTCTCAGGTGGGAGAGGAACCCTACTAGATCGGCGGAGAGGCTGAGGTTCGTTGGAATCTACTGAATCCTTTGGTTCTACCAAATCATCTGCTGTAGTTTGTATAGCTGGAACCATTCCAGTTGTACATAACAGACCTTGCCTCGAGCTTGTCCGGATTATGCTTTTAGACATAGCCCGGACAACCCCAAATCTTAACCAACTTAAGATATGGGCTCTTCCCTTTCCATATCACATATGAAGCGGCCGGCAACTGTTTTGATTTGAACCCTATTCAATAGGTATGCAGCTTCTGAAGCGCATAATTCCCAAAAGGAAATAGGAAACTCAGTAGCACTCATCATAGAGCACACCATATCAAATAGAGTGCGATTGCTCCGCCCCGATACACCGAGGTGCTGAGGTGTATACGGAGGAGTAATGGTGAGAGAGAATCTCATTCTTAGAATAGTCCAGGAATCCTGTGCTCAAGTATTCTCCTCCATGATCACATCAAAGGACATAATACTTATACCCGTTGTTGGTTCTCTACTTCTAACTTATATTTTGTGAATATATCAAAAGGTTCGGACTTATGTTTCAACAGGAACATATGTCTGAATCTTGAGAGATCATCAGAGAATGTACTGAAGTACAAAGAACCAGTCTTGGCATGTGTAGACAGGGGACCTTACATACATCAACATGTATCATTTCCAAAAGTTCACTAACTCTTTCTCTGTTTCCAGTAAACAGAGCTATGGTCATCTTATCTTTGTGACATGACGGGCAAGTTTCATAAGATCTAAATTCAAACTGATTTAAATATGCATCTAAATGTAACTTTAGCTAGTCGGGTCACATTGATCTGACCTAGTCTACAATACCTCAAGAAGGAATCGTTCAATTCTGAACTCTTCCTCTTGTGCGTGTTCTGTATACTAAGAACCGTAGTTTAATTTAGAACATCAATGCTTTTAGATAACGTGCCTGAACCGATCAACTTTTGATATAGGAAATGTTCAAAACATTATCCAACAATACAAAATTTTATCATTTCTTTACTAATAAAGAGACTGATATGATTTTGTATATCAGGTTCGGTATCTAATAGCATTTGTTCAGAATCAATGTGTTGGTAATACATGGTGACAGTGACCAACAGACTTGGCTGCAACACTTGCACCATTTTCTGCCTCATGAAACTTATCACCCGTTCACAGTTCTCTACCTATCTGTAGCCCATGTAACAGATTACATATGCGGGATCCTGATCCGGTATCAAATACCCAGGACGTAGAGGATACTGAGAAGCAGTTCTTTATAATGAACACACCCGAAGATGATGCATCGGTATGCACTTTCTTCGTTTGGGCGGCACGGGAATTCTGGTAATCCCCTAAATCCTGCTCTGTCTTATAACATTTATAAGTTGGAGCGGGACCAACATTCCCCAGCTCAGTATAACAAGCGGGTTCGGTCAATACATCTGTATTATTATCTTGATTAAGGCGTGACATGGTCGCTACCTGGAGAGAGAGAGAAGAAAACACTCTGCGTGCGCTCTTGCAAGATCAGATTGGTTATTATTTTATCTAATCAGGATGGCTCCCACTGTTTTTATCAAATCTTCCTTCAAACCCTAAAAGGAAAGACTAGCTGGGATTAATTACACACTACAAGTTCGCCAATCTTTCAGCCAGGCCAGTGTCGGTACTTTGAGGGAGGTTCCCCGTGCTTTCGCAAGGACCTAATTACAGTAAACCTCGTTTTCCCAGAGGCGTAACCCCGTTGACACCTTTCTAGAAAACTACTTGATCGGCTAATTGTAATTTGTAAAACTCTCCCAGGAGTAACAATTACTCGCAGTGGGTATCGGGATCGAACTATCTCATAGAAGGTATGCAATCTCATTGCAAATTTCAACACTTGAAATTCCCGAAAATTTTGCCCCTAGCACCCTATGACCTTGACGGAGGTCAACAAACCATAGGTTACTAGTCAAGTTCAACCAGTCATTTCTTGATTGAATCAAACCCACCCGCACGACCCTTGACGGAGGTCAACAAGGCCGTACGACTACCCTAACCCAATCTGCATCATATGCATAAGCATATAAATACTAGTTAGCTACCGCACACTATGCCTTGACGGAGGTTAACAAACGTATCACGAATACTAAGTAGGACTTATCTGAAATGACGGAGGGCTATGACAGGTTTTTCTGAAAAGCTATTGCGTAATGAACTTGATATCGTTGTAGAATCAAATGATTTTAAAATGGAGTGTTTTTGAGGCTTTTCTAGTTTTGCTAAAGGGGTCACTCCCGGTGAAGGGATCGTCGGTCCTTTCGTCGTCGAATGAGGTGCGTGATATATCATATATATCACTGTGCAAAGCAGAAACTATAGAAGCATTCAAAAGACAAACCGAGGGTTGTAGCATCTGCCAGTTATTGCTAAAGGGGTCACTCCCGGTGAAGGGATCTCGGCCCTTTCCTTATCGAATAAGGTGCAAGATGTTCTACAAGGAACACCGCGATGCAAAGCAAGAACTGTAACTACCTGTTTTTGAAAATTCAATTCCACAACATCTTAGGTTTCTTTTCTTTCATTAATCACATTAATGAAGTCCTATCATTTAAATCATCTAAACATCACAGATAAATACGACGTACACATATGCCATCCGCATTCGCCTCGATGTCCCCTCGTGCACCGTTAGGTTAGGTAACTTACAACAGAGCGGGGCAGGGCTAGCGCGGGTGTAAAACATAAGTAACGTCTATATAATATATCATATATACTATATACAGTGTCCATCATAGCATATCAAATGATCACATCACAGATATCGCAGCAGAAGAATCATATGAAATATTGGATATACTAGGACGTCCGTGTTTTCAATAGGAGCCTGTATAAAACACGGATTCCACGGTCGCGATGAATAGCCAAACCCACACCCCTAGACCCCTACGAGAGTGGCAAACAACCCTACCAATTCTAGAGTTAGGAGACCCGGACTCGACTCCTCGAGTTGGTCTCCCACTGGACTCCAGAACCCGGTTACTTGTGCCCTCCTCCTTGGGTCTATCCAAGTGCGGAAAAGTAAATAATATACAAATGGTGACAACTTCCGCAACCTGGAAGTGCCCCAATAAAAGAATATTACATAAAAATTTTTTTACATGAATGAAAATGAAAAACACTCATCTCACATAAAAACCCCCGGCTATTCAAACACGACGATCCAATATAACATATCCAGCAACATATAACATCACATGTCATCAACGTAAGTAAATATGCCCATCCCAATTGTCGTTGACATATAGCAACGAAACCGGCGATATCACATATTACACTTACGGTCGCAGAAAAGAAAGTGTAAAATTACAACAGTTGGAATCCGCAAACTCTTTATACATCGCATGCCTAATCAAATGAATTCCTTAGACATCACATGCCTAACAATTATAAACCCCGCATTTTAGTCTCATTATCGAAAAAAAATTTCTATATCAAGTCGGGCAATTCAAGAAGATTCCCGATATTCTGATCGAATGCTCGTCGCAAACTTTAGTAGACGGCCGCACCCCCGATACCGTCGACGAAGTGCACCAAGGCGGAACACCGCTACCGCGAGCACCCGAAAGGATGCTTTCGGCGACGGGGTTCTCCTACAGTCACTCGGTCGGGGCTAAGGGGTGTAGCTGTCTATTAAGTTTATCGGCGAATATCCACGTAAGCTACGTGATTGCGACGGACTTTTGATCGCCTCAAAATTCCGTGGCAACCGATCATTTGAGACTAAACTGCTATGTTTAAAACTTTCAAATCAGTTATCTCATAACTTTATGTGGATTCCAAATATTGTATCACAATCCAAATAAACAGAAAACGTTAAACTTTCTGATCGAACAGTCAAACACCCAAGTTTTCCCGAAACAGCACAACACATGAAATAAGTTTAAGAACATTCACTTCGTGCCACTGTAGCAACGGTCCAGCCGTAGAAGGGTCAAGCCAACGCCTCAAATGTGGCACGCCGTACAGCCCCAAACCCTAAGGTTCAAAGAGCAGTTCAAGACGGTCACAAAATCGAGTTAAGGTTTGTTGTCTTCTAGAGGGACCATCGCGTTACTTGCACTACTTAGAACTTCATTAAACTACGGAAAAATTCAACACTTTGAAATTTCCTGGCAGGGGAAAAATTGGGTATTTATATTCGGTTGAACTTTTTAACATATTCAAAAATTATCCGGAAAACACATAGACAAAGTTAAACTTCCCGATCGAATCGACGAACTCACAATACAACCCAGAAAACTCAACTCTTGAGCAAACTTTAAAAATTCCCAGAAAATACAGCACTTACAGAGAGAGATTACTGTGCAAACAGAAATAGATAAAGGGACAGAACGGCCGCGGAACCGCCGCACGAGCCATGCTCGTGCCGCGGTTCCGCGGTGCTTTAGTCGATTTAGACTCACGTGCTGCACAGTAATCCTTAGAAAAGCCAGCTGATTTTTTTGAGTATTTTAAATTTGGAAAAATGCACAGTTTTGAAAAATGTACAGAGAAGGCTTAGAATTAGGGTTTCGGGGTTCGATCGGGTTTCTAACATCGTCTACGCATCGCCTAAGGCTCTAGCTAGGCTCTGATACCACTGTAGGGTTCTGTTCATATCAGATTTTTGCATTTTTATACCGCCCAATTTTTATCACATTGCTTATCGGTAGGTACTCTTGAGCCGTGTTTGCTAGTCAATTGCAGGATACAGGTTCTCGGCTCTAAACGGTGAAATTCATGGAAAAACACGACAAAATCCGGGTTCCTGCCGACCACAGATAAAACACGGGCCTCCGCTCTTTATCCGTCTGTTGCCACACACCAGTTTAAGAGACAAAATGGCAAATCAATGTCATTTTCATGCACAAGGCTCAATGGCAACACAAGATCCAAGAAATATACACGGAGCTCAAGAAAATCATGACAAAAGATCCACATCCTATCACCTTTTGATCCACTAGAATTCTGGAAGAAATGTGGAAAGATTATCAGAAAAATCATGTACCAGACAAAGGGGACAGCAGACCAGGGAAGCACTCAAAAGCCCTTGACCTAACTCCTCTATATGGCCGCGTTTCCGCGGCCAATAGGGGGTCTAGGCCGCGGAACCGCGGCCGTATGGTCTCTTCATGGTGTCGTATTTCAGGGGTACTTTGGACATTTCATGTAGAAGCAGAATTTTGCCCTAGGTTTCCATCTCCCTGCCTATAAATAGCCCAGAACCTTGTGAAGCCAAGGGTGCTTAATCTTGTATTTTAGGTTTAGAATACTTGTTGTTCTTCTTCCTCTTCTCATCTCTTCTCCATTGAAAAACTTGTAGTGAGCTTTTGTGAGTGAAGAATGATGAATAAAGAAGCTCATTTTGTTATTATACTTGTCTTGCTCTTGTTATGTTAATTGTTTATAATTTTTAATTGATAATTTAGTTGTTGTTATTTATTGTTGTTTCTTTCTTTTCTCTTTTCCTTTATCCTTAAACAACCATGATGCTTACGCTTGATCCTTGCCAAGGTGAGGTCGCAAATAGCTAGTTGTTATCTTCTAATCTCTTTCTTTCTATCTTCCTCCTTTGTTTTATTTTTCGTTCTTCTTGTAATGGGTGAGTAATTTCCATACTTGTTAGGGTAGGATAAGGGAAGTTTGAGAGAAGGAAATCTCTCTCACTCTTTCCTTGCCCAACATCTTAAATGGACTCCCGTTAATTTAACCACAATCCGCTCCTTACGGCACCCTATCCTACATGATAGCGGTGATTCCGTAGTGAGATCGGTTGTGGTTGAATTAACCGGAGGTTATGGCTAAGAGCCAAGAACGGACGGACAAGCACCAAAAGGAAGAACTTAAGCGTTTGAAAGCCTAGCTTATACTCGCAAGTTCCTTCCTAGTCGTGCTAATCCCCGTTGTTGCCGATTACCGTAACACCGATATTAAGAGTGGCAACGAAAGAAGTGAGCGACTCCTAACTCAAACTAACCTAATCCTAACCCTAACAAGCTCTCTTTACAATGATTTTAACACTTAGTTAATCACAAACAAATCTGGACTTTCGGTCTTAACTCGTTAAGACACATAGAAAAAGATTCCCATCTCCCTGCGGACGACCCGTACTCAACCGGCTAGCTACAAGCGAAACCGTCTTGATTGCGGTAATTAACTAAACTTGAACACGCAAAATCCCTACCAATCAGGTTCCTAGGCACACTCAAGATGTTCCACAAGGCATCAACCATAGCAAAATCAAATTTTTCTTGTGCCGAGAAACCCTAATGATAGATCGATAACTAGAGGCAAAGGCGAAACTACAACTAGTTAACAACTTAACTAAGAGTGAACCGAAAATACAACCTTTGTAGATCCGCTCCACCATTCCTTTAGCTCCGTGTTGACGTCCCTCCGCTGCGATCATCGGGATCCCGGACTCTAGCGATGGTTTCATCGGAGAAATGATCGGGCTAGGTCATTGACTTCGAGGCCGAAGATGATCTACGTCGAGGCGACTCAAACTCAAGCTCCATATTCACTAGGTCAAGAAACTTATGAAGAAAACACCCTCTACTACATGGCAAGTGATAGAGGACGAAGAAATAGGAAGTGGGTTCACTTTGGATTTGCATTTCTCACTTGGAATCATCACTTGGAAAAATCTAGCAAAGGTTTTCTTTCTTCATCAAGAAGAAGAAGAAAGAAATGAATAATGAATGAATTATTTTAATAAGAAAATCCAAGTGATTCTTATCATTTAGCAACCTTGGGTGAGTTAACAAGTGTAGAGAATAAACTAGGGTTAAAGTAAATGGTTAGGGTTAAGGAAAGAAACAAAATGGTCAAAGCTTTTTCAAAGCTTCATGAAGCTTCAACAAAATCCAAAGAAAGCCACCATTTTATTTCAAGCCAAAATGAATAAAGTAAATAAATAAATAAATCAAAACCTTAACCATTAACCTAATCATACATTAAATTAAACACACACCCAAGTTTGCATATATCACCAAAATGATACAAACAAGTGCACAAAAATATATCATATATACAATGTGCACAAACTAGTGAGAAAATAATCTTAAGTGAACCAATACTAGTTAATGTAAAGTAATATATCAAATATATAATTATACATTAAATCATTAAATCAATACTTGATTTAACGATCCGGTCATATCGCATATAACCGACTAATTTCAATAGTAACAACTTATCGAATCAACACTTGATCCGATAACCCGGCTATATCGCATATAACCGATCAATGTCACAAATCGCGAGAATCGAATACAGTATCACATACTGGTATTATGCTCGGTCCCGCACATATCTTATATGCGCTCCTATTTCGTTTCGCTTGATCCAGGAAACCTCTGTGTAGGACTCTAAAGACTCGTCAATATGCCGGCAGTAGGTGATGATCATATCAAACACCCACAAGACGCAAGCGGTCCGCTAAACGTAACGGCCACCCGGGTATTGAGCCATCAGAAGATCAACGAGCAAGCCCGTTCACACTCCTGTGAATCCATCTAGCAACACTTACCGTACCGTCCGGTCTGTTCGTCTGATATGTCGCATATCTCGCCTAGGGGTGGTAAACGTCAGACCCTAGTAGCTCGATAAGTCGTGTCGATATGAGGTCTATAACAGTTCGAGAAACTACTGGTAACACTTACTAGTAAATCTCAGCAATCCTGGCCAGGGATTTCCGGTTATAGCCAATCGAACACAGCGCAACACCAACTCCCTATACCGGGAGAGACGAATCCCCTCCTATCGCTCATTGCCTCCATGTGATTCGGGACTGTACCCAAAAACCACCGTTTTGCACGCCCTCTTGGACGTGGTAAGGTGGAAATCAAAGCACAGTGGGAATCACACAAGACTCTATGACGATCTCGGGACTACAGACAAACCTGTACCAGTGTCACCAGAGAACTGCCATCTGACGTAAGGTATAATACCATCTGGGAGTTCTCGGCGAGTCCGTCCAGTGTACCCAGTCTCGACTGAGCACCCGTATATCATCTCTGATGTCAAACACTAATGGATATGGGATCATCCATCGCCCATATGTATGGGTCGAGAAGGTATACGCTAGTCTACTCTGGTATATCGATGCTCCGTCTCGATACACCCACGACTAGGGACCTTGAAGGATGTACTTATGGACTACCATGTCCACACTAGTATGATCCGCATCATAGTCCAGGTAGTCAAGTACACATCCTAAGGGCTTTACCAACATGTAACAGAGAGACAATCAGTGTACACGTTAAGATAAAGAGCAACCAGATAGCATACTATCATGTCGAGCAAGAAAGTCTTCCCTATATATGTCCCAGCATCCACTACAATATACATACTATGTATAATAATGGTCTCTAGGGCATACATATAACTAACAAAACGACGGAGGGCTACGAATGGTTTTGGCGAGAGCGTGAACGTAGTGAACTTGATATAATCGATGGAACGAGATAGCTTTTAAAAGGAGTGGTTTAAGCTCCACGTTTAAAAGTTATTTTAAAAAGAAACCGAGTGGTTATTAAAAGTGTTCCAACGTCTTTTACTTTGGTTTATTTTTCTTGCATTAATTTTAATGCGTCCCATCAATTAATCCTACCATTGCAGAAAACAACGAAAATATGACGTACGCTTATGCCATCCGCATTCGCCACGGGGTCCCATCATCACCCGTTAGGTTGCTTAACTAACGACAGAGCGGGGGCTGGACTAGTGCGGATGCAAAACATAAGCAACGCCTAAATAGATATCTACATATAGATATATACATTCGTCAGATGCATTGATAGCCATTCCAGATCACAGATGAATACATTGGATATACTAGGAATCCGCATTCCGTTCGAGCCTGTAACGAAAAGCGGAGTACACAGTCACGATGAATAGCCAATACCCCACCCTAGACCCCTACGGGTGCGGCAAACTACCCGCCAAGTACCCGAAGCGAAGCAACCTCCCTCAATGACGTGAGTAGTCCACTCGGCACTTCGAGATGCCCGGTAGTTTGTGCACCCCACCCTGGGTCTATCCTAGGAGCAAAAACAGTAAAAAGAAATTATACAATGATGGCTATAACCCCATCCCGGTTGTGTGGCCATATAAATAATATTACATCAATTTACATATTACATGAATTGAAAGATAAAGAAAACTCTCATCTCACAACCCCCCGGCTATTCATCCGCGACAATCCAAAGAATTCATATACACAAACCATCAACATTACAGATCACAAATATGTATAACCCCCACTAATCGACGTATAGCGATTATCAGACATTCAATACATATATAACATTACAGATACAACCCATTAGCCAAAGTCAACAGAAAATCGACCAAAATATGGATTTGTAACCATCCCAAAAACAAACTTGTTCTCTGGAAATTCTGGGCAGAAACAAACCATCTCGAAAATCACAAAACACCAACAAGAGAAAATTGCAGGAGAAACGATCCACGGCCGAGTCAACTCGGCTGCGGATCCGCGGCGGGAGCAAGCTCCAGCCGCGTATCTGCGGTGAGTTGATCGACTCACTGGATCGTTTTTCTTGCCGGTTCTTTAAAAAGCTTGAGCTGATTTTTAATACATGATTTATTATTTATGGAGCAGAAATAAAAATCGGCAGAAACTTGATATTTTTAACGTGTTTTGCGGTTTTTCGTCCGATCGAAATTCTAGATTCTTTGCTAACATGCTAGGGTGTGTTTAGCTAGGCATTGATACCACTGTAAGTCCACGTTACCTCTCCCGGTTCTATCGGGCTTGCGGAAATGATGAAAAACGATTTTTCGGGTCATGATAACATGGACTATAAAACACGGATCTTTGCTAAACTACACACTAGCAACTAACTAGAGCTTTTCCTACTCGGTTAGGGGTTATACCTCAACTTGAACTCCTTCTCTTGGGCTCTTTGTGGTGGTCGGATGGTTCGTTCCTCGTCGCCTTCTCTTGCCGAAGATGGATCCACCTGAGGGTCTCTACCTTGAGCTTCTTTCTCGAACTTGAGAAAACTAAAGTGTTCGGCTTGCTAGACCTTAAACCTTAGGATGAGTAGAGAGTGGGTTTGGTGTTTTATCTCCAAGGAAATGTTTCTCAACACATGAGATGAATTTTCCTTGAGCTAGAGGAAGAGGAGGAAGAAAGGATGAGAGAGAATCAATATGATAGAATGAGATTTATTTTACAACCATATCAAATATATGTGAATTAATCTAATTAATAATATTGATCAAAATGAAAAAGGTGATGGTTGGTTTAATAAGACCATTATCATTTCACATTAAATGTTTTTGGAAAGATCAAAGAGCATCTTTGGAAAGAAATGATGATGGTCAATGTTTCAACCTTGGTCAACAAGTCAACCTTGGTCAACAAGTCAACAAACCCTAACCATAACCCAATTTCATTTAAATAACATTATCAATTGATATTTCACATATTCATTAGGGTTTGGTAAACAACAACCGTCAACTGTGCATACACACCCGTACCAAAACCCTAATGAGAATCCTCTTCCTCTGCCTCAGTCAACTGTGCATACACACCCGCATTCGTGTTCCGAAGAGCACGAATACTATGAGATACAACTAACCCCAAAGCATATACTAGGATCTGGCTCAAACCAGAGCCCGCTAGTAACAACTGTCCGGACACCAAACGTGCACAAGTGCGCGGATGTGAACGAACCCTGTCGCAAAATCATGCGAGCTCTACTCTGTTTTGCCCAAAGGCGAATAACCCTCTGTGTGAGACTCTAAAGACCCGACACTACGCTGGCAGTGGGTTTAACTACAGACCGCAAGCGGCACTAGCTGTACGTAACGGTCCCTAGGTAGATGCCGATAAGAAGACGGACGAGGTGAAACCCATCTGAACTCCTACTGAGCCTGAATGTGAAAATCTCCGTACCGTCCGGTTTGTTCGTCTGAGAATATCGCATGGCGGGCCTAGAGGGCGATAAACGTCAGTCCCCTAATAGCGGTACAAGTCATGTCGGAGTGCAGCCCAGAAAACCCTGAGATAACACTGGAAACCTACCAGTATATCTTGCTTGCCCTGGCCAGGGACTTTGTGGAATGTCTCTCCTAGACACAGCGCGATATCGACCCCCAATACCGGGAGAGACGAATCCTGTCTAACCGTCACTGCCTCCAAATGCTTCTGAACTGCACCCAACTACTACCTGTTTGCACGACTCCTTTGAGCTGTGGTAGGGTTGTAATCTAAGTACAGTGGGAACACACTCGAGCCGAAGTGACAGTGTCAAGTCAGCGGACTAAGCTGTACTCATGTCACCTGGGAACTGATATCTGACGATAGGTATTGTACCAACCAACAATTCCCGACGAGTCCTGTCCAGTGTACTCGTAACCTAACGAGCACCCGCATACTATCTTAAGTACGACATACTGACGGCTGTGGGACAGACCGTTTCCCCTTGCTGGGATGAGAAGCGCATACGCTAGTCTACTCCGGAGTATTGATGCCCTGTCTCGATAGTCCTAAGACTAGGGACCTGCATAAGGATGTGCTTATGGATTACCCAGCCCCCACGAGTGTGACTGCCATCACAACGCTGGTAATCAAGCAAAGATCCTAAGGGCTCTACTAATGTGTAAAGGCGATATGCTATAATAAACACATGCACACATTAAAGTAGAAACAAACCAAGTAGCATACTACTATATTAAGCAAGATTGTCTATACAAGATGAATATCCTAAGCTTCCATTAAGTAATATACAAACTAGTATGATACAGTAATGGCCTCTAGGGCATATACACTAACAGAACCAAGGTTAAACCTAGCGCTCTGATACCAATTTTGTCACGACCCGAGAATATTAGCTCGTGACCGGCACTTAAATCACGCTATGTCTAAAGGCATAACATAACTCAAGTATGCCGAAACCCAGAAATCTAAACCTTTTTATGAAAATAAGAGAGGTGAAGTTTTGAAAATAAAGGTATGATGAAATCAAACGTTTTCTTAAATATATAAGTAATCGAACATGAAAATGCAAGTGGATTTAGTAATTTGAAAACATGTTTCGTCTTTTTAAAAATTTTGGCAGCACCTCCTTTGTATATTTTGATCCCAAAACCGCATATACATAATAATATATAAGGCATCCCCAAGAGGGAGATAGCTCTTCGCCAATTGGTGGATTCACAACCACACAAGTCATAAAATAAGTATACGACGCCCAACGACAAAGATCAACACCAAAAAGATAATGTAAAGCAAGACATCAAACCCACCAAGCGAACATGTAACCCATCGCTCAAGTCTCGCAACTACAAGTCTTTTATAAGTCTCACTACATATACAAATACTAGTTTCTGATTTGATGGAGTTAACTAGATACAACAGGAATAATAAATACAAGAGGGGTACGATCCAACATGTACCACCTACCAAAGCAAAACACCCGAATGTAGCTATGTGCCAGCGATGCCGCTACTGATTCAACCGGTAAACCTGCTAGAACTATGGCACAACGGGGGTGAGTTGCCAACTCGTGAGTAGAAAACATCAACAGGTAGAAATAGAATAAACAACGATTTTCTTGGTCAACTATATCATAAAGGTAATACTATGATATCTAGGGTGACCGTGTCTGCATCTGTGCCAACAATATACTCAATGCCTATATGCATGTGGATATCTTCCAACCATATAATCAATGCATGTATGCATGTGGATCTCATCCACGTGTCAACTAATGACACAACAATATCATGCATGTAAATATCACAAAAGCATATGCATGTAAATACGAGGATATAAATAAATGTGTGTCCATCAATGACACAACAAATCATGGAACCTGAGTGTCCAACATCGACACTCGAAACATCATGAAACCCGTGTCCAATATCGACACGTAAATCCTTATATCTCTCGGGCTCCGTTAGAGTGGATCGGCCCACGGGCTCCATCAGTCCGGAGCAGCCCATTTCATCTCTCGACTCCGGTCGGTATCCTCTGGATAACCGCCGAGTCCAAATACTATCACCGGTATGTAGTGCTCCCCTACCAGGCTCACCGCCTAACAATACGAGTCGTCTAGCCCCGGGGTACCTCACCGGGTCCAACATGTACCCGCAGACAGTGCCTACCGCTCCTCGAATCGAATTTCACATGCCAATCTCAGAATCGAGAAAACACATGGTGCACATCTCCAAATATCATATCAAGAAAAACCGGGTTTTTAAAACAATACATACTTTCTTTTGAAATAACCACGGTTCTCAAATCCAGAAATCTCATGAAAACGACATTTCACAATGCGTATAATAGTAAAGCATGATTTATGCGACATATAACAGAATAGAAGCATATCCGTATATCATGCAATATGGAACAGTGATGTGAGCATAGGAATATCATCATAATGTGAGCATAGAAATATAATAGCTTGATGTAGCAATTTTACTGTTTAAGTGACATAGTAATTATCGATTATGAAGTGTGTTAGCCTGCCAATCTGTGTAAGTGTAACATACGCATCATCGATAATGGTGTAAGTGTACTAGCACAGGTATATGGAATGCAATGAGAATGACATGAACGTAGCATAAATAAATCGTCAGCCAAATGATATAAGGTATACGTATCTAACATGACTGAGTCGGTGAATCTATCAATCGTCATCCAGTCTCACAATATTACGTACGGTATAATCCATCGTACGGTATCCTCTTGTCAAGTGTACGGATCAATCATCATAAAACTCATCATGTACGGTAAATCATCGTACAACGGCATTAACAATTGGGGATCCTATCAACCAATATTATAATGAGGGTACGGACCTAATGTCTCGTACGGCATATCCCTCATGATTCACAACATCATATATATCTATATACCTACATCGCAAGTCACATCCATAACATTCTTATATCAGGGGACCGGCAATGGTATCAATCATCTCATATCGACTCGCATCTGTATACCAACATATCAATCAAGTCATCATATCACATCGTATATCCTTTTCAGCGCATTAAGTCATCTATCATCAAGTCAATTTATATGCATTCTACTTTATACATCAAATGTCATGCTACTCTAAAACTCATACTTATTCTTGTGCAACTACATATCTATAAGTCGTGATTCACATTCACTTTTCATATCCCTAAAGCTTTCACCTCATATCTCAATATATATATTCAATCACTCATATCATCTCTAACTATCTTTTTAAACATATCCCTAGTTTTCTAACCTAGGTTTCCTTAACCATATCCTATATATCGGTTTCCATCAAAATTTCCGGGGGTGCTGTACGCCATCCACCCGACTTCCCCCGTAGATATAAATCTACTCACCTGCGGAACTCCTTGTTCACCGTAGTCGATGTGCATCGTTGTCCTAGAATCCACGCGGAGGTACCTACAATAAGTACACAATCGCAAATGCTATTATAATCATGTCCGGAAAACCAATACGGCACACGGATCGCCTATAGGTTAGAACCCGTAGTCTACGCATGCAAAAACAACCAAACAACCCTCGTCGTTGACGTACAAACGTCCAACGACCCAATACAATATCAAATACCAAAACCCAAGTATTCAGAATCGCAAAACATGAAAACAGTCCGAGCGGTGTCTTTTTTGCCGATCAGGAGCTCAAAACAACTAACCTATGAAAACCACTCCCAGATTTCACCCTAGGCCAAACTAGATAATTTTGCATACAGGGTTGCTGTAGATGTCATCTAACAAAGCCATGGTCCAAAATTCAACACGTTTCCTCACAGAATGGCTACAAATTGCGGCCCAAATCAATAAATCTGCAGCCAGAAATTGAGGGTAGAGGCTCAGGTATCAGGGGATGCTTCTAGATTTCTTGCTCATCTCTCTGTAATCGCTATATAATTTTTGGGGTCTCAGGGTAGCAGCAGTTCTCTAAATACCATCACTAAATCCACAAAAACCTGACATCGTAAAATCTAAAGTTCGTATCTTCGTGTCTAATCTCTGGTTTTGTCCAGAATTCTAACATTAAGGTCTTGTAACAACCACTACACATCACCACAACACAACTCAAACCCTAAACCTTCTCTTGGAATTTCCAAACATCATAATCTAAATCAATTTAACTCTAAACTACAATAGGATGCTATGAAACTAAAAACTAAACTAAATGAAAGGAATTATACCTCATTTGGGCACCTCAAAAAAAACCTTGCTTCCTAAAGTCTTCAAAATTCAACTTTGATTGGTCCAAAGTGTTAAGGATGAGGAGGGGATCATCTTTAATAAAAGGAATTTTGGGTTTTGATGAATATTTTAAGATGATTTTATGGGGTAGAGGTGGAGGGAGATGAGTTGAAGAAGATGAAGGAAACAATAGGGGGAAATGAATGATGGCAGCCCCCCTCTCTCCTACCCTCACTCTCTCTTATTCTCACCCTCTCAAGTCCATTCTTCACTCTTTCTCTCTATCCAATCATTCTCCTTTTAACTCTTTTCTCTTTTTCTCACAAAAATACACATAATACCCATAAAACAACACAAATGCAACATGACATGGTGCACTAGCTATGGGAAAATGTAGAAACACGGATTTGGCATAATCGCGATTAGTAGTGCACTAATCAATTTTTATCCAAACTGCATATAATTAATTATAAAAATCCCAAATCCAATAAATATATTTTTAAATGAATAAATCATTTTAATCTCCAATTATTTCAAAAATATGGGTATATATTTATACAATTTTACGAAAACCCCAATTTCGTAAATTGGGTAGTTTTCGCGAAATATATTATTTTAATATTAAATTCCAAAAATAATATTTTATATTTTCTGAATTGTTACATGCAATGCGCAATTCAATGAAAAAGTTGTTCAACACATCAAGCAATCATTTTTTATCTTTAAAAGCGGCAAAATACGGGTTAGTTCCTTTGGCGTTTGGTAATGTGCTTGCAAAGAATCCTGCAAAGATAGAGTAGTGGACGCATCGGATTTTAGAAGAAGGTGTTTTGAAGAATATGTATCAATGGATTTTTGGGTTAAGAAACCCCCGTTTGACTTGAATCCATTCGTCTTGAAAGGTTCGCTTGCGCGGGTCAATCTACCTGGATGTTTGACACTGTATCCTGTTATCACCTTGGCTTTGAAAGCACCCCTTTCTTCGCACAATCGCTATTTGCAAATTCCTCATATCTAAAAATGTCGTAAAAACGGTGATTAAGTACGAAAAGCGATATATGTTGCTGAATCCCTACACACAAAAAATAATAGAAATCAAATAATACAATTGAGACAATAATTGAGCAATAGAGAACAGGAGAAAATTTGGAAGAAATAGGAAGTGTTTCGGCCGGCGAGCTCGGATAATTCAATGATGATGTCAGTCCAATCGATGAGATGGGGCTCCAATTTCCTTTTGTGGTCTCCATTTCTTAGTATCTTCTACTTATATTGTTTGATTTTTCTAAATAGTTTCGTGGTGTTAGCAGGTCCAAAGAACAAAGAGCATAATGTCAAAATGTCTGATTTTTATGTTTTGGTTTTAAAGGTATATATAAAGATAACTCAAAATGACTTAGTGATGTTGCCACTCCCCAGCAACGGCGCCAAAAACTTGTTCGAATACTCACGGTGTCGTGCTTTTGTCGAGTTTTTTTAATTAAGATATGTCGGTTTTGTTGGTAAAAATAGTGCACGATATGAGACTCGAGTTTTAAAAATACCGCAAGTGCACGGTGCGTTGAAGCAAGCCGGCAAGCATGGGTCAGACAACAAGGAGCGGATATCACGACATCAATTTGAGTTATAAATCAAGAGGTTTGGAAAGGAGTTGTCACGTGTTGCAATAATTAATAAAAGAAAGGTTTTTTTTAAGGAAAACTTAGGCTAAGGTTTAGTATGAGTGAAATACGACTTTTACCCCCAACTCTCCATTTTGATTAAAGGTTCATTTTTTTAGATTCCATTTGAATTGCGAAAGCTTACCGCATGTATCCGAAACATGCGTCATGTTAGAATACGATATCAAGGTTAACTAAAACAGAAACTAGAAAATGAGTTTGAGAATGAAATGAATATGGAGTTATATAAGTGAAGTTAGCAAGTATAGAATATATACTTGTGTGCTATATATTCTATCTAGCTAGTTGCGACACTTAACATAATTACATATTCATTTCAACTTCAAATCATAATATAACAACAATAAAATGTAAAGAAGGAATAGGATATATGTTAAAGGTTGATTTGCAACCATTCAAAACGATATATCCTATCAAGCAAAACATGATAAAATTGCATAATTAAAAAAGAAGTGTAAAATGCAAGAATCAAAAGGGAGGGGTAGGAAGTAAAGTCCTTCCACAATCTACCTCACCATAGCCCAAGAACTACTACTCACACATCATAAATTGAAATAACAACAAAGAGAAAAGATGCAAAAAGAGAAGATATACAAGAAACAACTTGATATAAATGAAGCTTGATTACAATGGTTCCAATTACAAATAAATGAATTCAAATACCAAAATCTAATCTTGCAAGCTCAAGCAAAGGGGTTTCAAGACTAGAGGAAGGCAAGAAATTCACTAAGAGCTACAAGATCACTAGTTACAATGTTTACAAACTTTTCCCTCACAAAAGAAGTAGTGCCCTCTGTAAGTCAACGGTAGCGCCCCGGCCGTCTTTCAGACGCCAAATGCGGAACAAAAACTTTTTACAGCCGGCGCTATCGCATACTATATCCCAGGATCTGCAATTAAATCTAAACTAACAAACTACAAAGTGGGTAGAAATGTTATACCGAACGATCCGGGTCCTTCGGTCTTCAACCATCATCCCACGCTTTGCTGCGGCTGCTCCGATCTCCTCGATCTCCGGTCTCGTCGTCCAGGTGGCACCACGTCGACGGATCTTTAAATGGGCTCCCGCCTCTGAACCGAGGCAACTCGATCATCAAGTTTGCGAAAAGAGATGACCAAGATTGATGTAGAGAATGAGTAGAACATTTTGTCTCGTTACGTCCAAAGCTATGGACGAACGGTTAATGAAGTTGCCTTTTTGGATCGGGTGAAATGAGAAATCAACATATGAAATTTCCATGAAGCAAATTTCATAAGCTTTTGCCAAATGAATTAATCCTCTCTTCTTCCCACAAGGGGCCGGCCACAATAATATAGGTTGGAGGGGTGAGTGTAGGAGGAAGGGAGGTAACCATAAAGAAAAAGATCTTAATCAAAATATCCTTCATGCAAACAAAACCTCATTAATGCAAATTCCACCTTGCAAAAAACATTTAAAGCAACAAGAGAGTCATTAAACCATTAATGCAAAGTGATGACACACTAAACCTAGTCACCACTTCTAGAAGCTTCCATACTCATGAAGAAAAGATATATCCGTATTTAACCGAATGTTAAATACGGGTGATAGAAAACTGAAAACTGGCAACTTCCAAAAGTGATCCTGAAACGAATTTCGGGATAACCCCGTAACAATATAAACATACCCGCATTTGTATTACGACCGAATACAAATGCAACTGAGACAAAGATATTATATCGAAACAGTATAATACTAGGATCCGGCTTAAACCAAAGCCCACCAATATTATCTGCCCGAAAAATGACATGTGCGTAAACGCACGTGCATTTTCCGAACCCTGCTATAAAATCATACGGCCTCTACAACGTTTCACCCGAACTTGGGAAAATGTCTGTGGGGGACTCTAATGACTCATCAATACACTGGCACTGGGTATAACCACTAGCACGTCAGAGGTACTAGATGTACGTAACGGTTGCCTATGTATTGATTAGAAGGGAAGCTGACGAGCGAGCTCATCCAGAAACCTTACTGAGCCTGACAGTGACAATATCCGTACAGTCCGGTCCATTCATCTATGAATATCGCATATAGGGCCTAGGAGGCCGGTAAACGTCAGACCCCCAATAGCGGTATAAGTCGTGTCAGAGAGCAGCCCAGAACACTCTGAGATACTACTGGAATATCTTCCAGTAAATCTCGATTACCCTGGTCAGCGATTTTGTGTAATGGCTCTCCTAAACACAGCGCGATCTCACCCCCAATACCGGGAGAGACGAATCCCCGATGATCTGCGCACTGCCTCCATGTGGCTCGGGACTGTACCCAAATAATACCTGTTTGCATGACTCCTTTGACCCGTGGTAGGGTATAAATCAAAGTACAGTGGGAACTCACACGAGACAAATGACAACCTCACGTCGATGAACTAACCTGTACACATGTCACCAGGGAACTGCTATCTGACGCTAGGTATAATACCAACCAGCAAGTTCCCGGCGAGTCCTGTCTGGTGTATTCATAACCCAATGAGCACCTGTATACATCTTAGGTGAATCAACTGACACTAATGGCTTGTGAGACCGGCCACCGCCCCTCGTCGGGGTCTCGACTGTATACACTAGTCTACTTTGGAGTATCGATGCCCTGTCTCGAAACTCCAACGACTAGGGACCAAAATTAAGGATGTGCATATAGACTACCTAACTCTCACGTATATGATCGCCATCATACTGTTGGTAATCAAGCAAGATTCTAAGGGCTCTATCAAAGTTTAACAGTGATAAAGACAAACCAGATAACATACTATCATCTCGAGTAAGACTGTATTATCGGTATAGGGCCTTCCTCAATCATCACAATCACGTACCTGCGATCCAATAATTGACTTTGAGGGCACTATATCCAACAATCTCCCACTTGCACTTAAGGATAATTATTGCAATATCGCATACTCACAGCCCGTGTGATACCGAACATCCAACTCCTCTACTAATCAGTTTCACAAAGCCCGATTGTAAAACTTTTGTGTTCGAGAAATAGCCTCAGTGAGTGGATCCGCCCAGATGTTTCTTTCTATGTCTCTATTAAACTCAAGTTCGCGGAGAAAACCATCTCCCGAATGGAGTAATACATGTCTTATAATATGTCTGGATATCTGATGGGACCTAGTTCATAAATGAACTCCAAATCCAAACTTCTTAGACTGTATCGATCACTGAAACTAATCGGTGTCCAGCACTATGCCTCCCACAGTATCCTCTTAGACCACCTGTCCATAATATTGTCCCTCGTCTGAGGGAAAACTATAACTCTGACAATCACTCTGTCATTCAGGTCACCTTTGAAGCCTGGAATGATAACCGTCTCCTCAAGGAGGCTGCCATTATCAAATCCATTGAACATCCATTCATGTTCTAAAACTGCTTTCTAATGTTTCTCCAGGATTGGATTAATATAAACATATCGCATCTCGTGCAAAAACAACATCTGTTGTGGTACTTGACATCTCACGATTGACTCAATTGCCAAAGCAAGTGATCTTCCAATCATGCAGGTCCCTCTCCCCTTTAGTCTGTATGACACCTTTAGAGTGGGTAACTCCATCACCTGCAGTTACACTACCATGCCAGGAGTCATCTATTCTAAAATACTATTAGAATACTATCAAAGTACCCACATTGGGAAACTACTGTAAGTCTACAGTAGCGCCCCGGCCGTCTACAGACGCCATATGCGGAACAAAAACTTTTTAACTAGCGCTATCGTATACTTTAACCCGGATCTGCCATTATTGCTAAACTAACAAACTGTAAAGAGAGTAGAAAGGTTATACCGAATGATCCGACTCCTTCGTTCTTTAACCATCATCCCACGCTCCGTTGCGGCTGCTCCGATCTCGTCGATCTTCGATCTTCTCGTCCAGGTGGCACCACGTCAACGATTCTTTAAACGGGCTCTCGCCTCTGACTTGAGGCAACTCGGTCGTCAAGTTTGCTAAAAGAGACGACCAAGATTGATGTAGAGAATGAGTAGAAGACTTTGTCTCGTTCCATCCAAATCTATGGACGAACGGTTAATGAAGTTGCCAATTGATTCGGGTGATGGAATGAAATGAGCAATGAAATTTCCATACACCCCAAAACTATCATAATCTTTTCATCAAATGAATCTCAAGTGAGAGTGAGAGGGGGGAAGGGGCCGACCATATATATAAGTGAGGAGGGAGGTGAGTGTAGGAACAAGAGAGTAACCATAAGGAAATATCTAGTGTGAACACAAGAAAATATCTAGTGTGAACACAAAGTATGAACACAATAAATGCACCATAAATGAACAAGTGAGTCACAAGCCTTGTCACCACTTTCTAGATGCTTCTAGAATCTTCCACACTCATCCAAGAAAAGATAAATCCGTCTTTAACCAAATGTTAAAAGACGGTTGATAGAAAACTGGAAACTGGCAACTTCCAAAAGTGATCCCGAAATGAATTTCAGGATAACCCCGTAACTGTATAAATATACCCGCATTTGTATTAAAACCGAATACAAATGCAACTGAGACAAAGATATTATATCTACTCAATATAATACTCGGATCCGGCTAAAACCAAAGTCGACCAGTATCATCTGCCCGAAATCTGACACGTGCGTAAACGCACGTGCATTTTCCGAACCCTGCCATAAAACCATACGGCCTCTACAACGTTTAACCCAAACTTGAGAAACTGTCAGTGGGGGACTTTAATGACTCGTCAGTACCCTGGCAGTGGGTTTAACCACAAACCGTCAGCGGCATTAGCTATGCGTAACGGCTGCCCATGGACTGACCTTAAGGGAGGCCGATGAGCGAACTCATCCGGAAACCCTACTGAGCCTAACAGTGACAATGTATATACAGTTCGGTCCGTTCGTCTATGAGTATCGCATATCTGCCTAGGGGGCTAGTAACGTCAGACCCCCAATAGCAATATAAGTCGTGTCAGAGTGTAGCCCAATAACACCCTGAGATACTACTGGAGTACCTACCAGTAAATCTCCTGCCACGGACGTGGCCTTTGTGTAATGGCTCTCCTAGACACAGCACGATCTCACCCCCAATACCGGGAGAGACGAATCCCCTGTCGATCCGCTCACGTGCCTCCATGTGGCTCGGGACTGTATCCAAAAGCTACCTGTTTGCACGACTCCTTTGAGCCGTGGTAGGGTAGAAATCAAAGCACAGTGGGAACTCACACGAGACAAATGACGACCTCTGGTCGATGAACTAACCTGTACACATGTCACCAGGGAACTGCTATCTGACGATAGGTATAGTACTAACTAGCAGATTCCCGGCGAGTCCTGTCCGGTGTACTCATAACCCAATGAGCACCTGTATACATCTTAGGTGATCCAACTGACACAAGTGGGTTGTAAGACCGGCCGCCGCCCCTCATCGGGGTCTCGACTGTATACACTTGTCTACTCCGGAGTATCGATGCTCTGTCTCGAAACTCCCACGACTAGGGACCACAATTAAGGATATGCGTATAAACCACCCAACTCTCACGTATATGATCGCCATCATACTGTTGGTAGTAAAGAAAGATCCTAAGGGCTGTACTAAAGTGTAACATGTAATCAGTCACCTGAACATGTACACGACTGATATAGGAAAACCAGATAGCAAACTATCATCTCGAGTAAGACTGTCCTACCGGTATAGGTCTTCCGCAATCATTGCAATCACCTACCTGCGATCTAATAATTGACTCTGAGGACACTATCTCCAACAATCTCCCACTTGCACTTAAGGATAATTATTGCGATGTCGACTACTCACAGCCCGTGTGAAACCGAACATCCAACTGCTCTACTAATCAGTTTCACAAAACCCGTTTGTAAAATTATTGTGTTCGAGAAATAGCCTCAGTGAGTGGATCCGCCTAGATGTTTCTTTCTATATCTCTCTTAATCTCAAGTTAGCGGAGAAAGCCTTCTCCCGAATCGAGTAATACCTGTCTTAGTATGTCTGGATTTCTGATGGGACCTAGTTCATAAATGAACTCTAAATCCAAACTTCTTAGACTGTATCGATCACTGAACCTAATCAGTATCCTGCACCAAGACTCCCACAGTATCCTCTTGGACCACCTGTCCATAATACTGTCCCTCGTCAGAGGGAAAACTATAACTCTGACAATCACTCAGTCAACCATGTCAACTTTGAAGCCTGGAATGATAATAGTCTCCCAAAGGAGGCCTCCGTCATCAAATCTGTAGAACATGCACTTATGTTCCAAAACTGCTTCCTTATGTTTCTCCAGGATTGGATTAATACAAACTTATTGCATCTAGTGCAAAAACAACATCTGGTATGGTACTTGACATCTCATGATTGACTCAGTTGCCTAAGCAAGTGATCTGTCAATCATGCCCATCCTTCTCCTCTTTAGTCTGTAAGACACCTTTAGAGAGGGTGACTCCATCACCAGCAGGTACACCACCATGCCAGGAGTCATCTATTCTAAAAACCATTAGAATACTGTCAAAGTACCCACATTGGGAAACTACCCAAATCCAGATCTAAAACCATAGATCTAGAAACCAGAATGTCAAATATTATATCCATATCCTGTCTGGAGAAACAACTGTGTGGTGACCACAGTACAATCGATCGTAGTATAGGAATTTTACTTCCTACTCTGTGTATGTCATCCAGATACCATGACATCACACCCTACTACCTTCTTAACAGATTCATCCCCTATTCTGATTGAATTCAAACCCATGACTGTCATATCAAAAAATAGATGATCTATCTCCGCTATAACTGCTCAAGTCTATAAATAGATATAAGCATCTTGCCCACTATGCTTCCGATGCTCCCACTGACTACGACAACCCTCTGGTAGAATAATATACACGTGCACTTCTAAAACTAGTTTAGAACGACGCTATACTTAACCTCCTGCCGGGTCTCACATTCTGGAACAACAGTAGTGTCAAGTCTGGGTAAACAAGAACCTCCCTGTCACCGTCCTTGAGGCTACCAGAGTACCTCTCGGGTGTCTGAGGTTACCCACCATATCTGCGGAGTGGCTAATGGAATGTCAAACCTGATTGAATCTTTAGGTCCTTTTAATTTTTTCGTAATCGTTCTCGGTTCTGGAATCACTTCCAGTTCTACTATACTCCCACTACTGTTTTCTGAAAAAATCCATTTTACTAAAACTGTGGCGAGTCAAGAACAATATCACTATTGATCTTCCAAATGGTAGAATATCAACCCTCGTCATAGCCAGGGTCAACCCACAAACAGCCATTATAGAAACGTGCCCTGAGTTATCCAGAGTCTGGTTTTAAGCATAAGCTGGAAAATTCCCCGTACCTTAACATCTTTTAAGGTATGAACCATTCTATATCCAATATAGAAACTTTGGCACTTATTTAATTGGAACCAGATTCAAATCATGCAGCTGTCTCAAGTGCATTTCAACTTAATGGAAAGAGGCTAATCAGCATTACTCAACTTAGGAATCCATCCAATTATGAGTAACCTGAAAGATAAACACGTTTCTCAAAACCATTACTATCATATGAATACCAATCACAAGAATCTACATCTTCGATCTCTTTGAAGAATCCCGATACTTGTGACACCTGGTTCTCTACTTTATTCTTATACCCACAACTTCTCAAAACATAGACCTTGTATTTCTACGAAACACTTGTCTAAAAACTTGAGAAGTAATAAGTAAACAGAACATAGTACGAGGACCTACCCTTTTGTCCTGATGGACACTTGGACAACATACAATACTCTGTATAAGTCCGCTGAGTTGAACAACTCAAAACCAGTGCGTCGTAGGTTGAAAACTGTACCCTGGCGATTTCCTCAAATATCACTAATTACAACGAATTCCGATATAATGAGGATAATCACCTAATTCCCAATAACTTACTCCCACTCATCATCTGTAAAACCATACAGATATGAGAATGAAACCTGGTACATACATACCCTTGGAGTAAGTATCTAATCGGGAAAACAGTTTTGCTTTAACAATGCACTGAAACATGAAAATGTTTCGTAGGGGTATCCTGGTATTCCTAGTAATGCCTCTTCCATAATCCAATTCATGACTTTAACCGTATATTTCTTTGCCATCTCTCCAAATCCCTTTATTTGTCTTTAGTCGTTACCTTCTGTACACCATCGTTAGGCTAAATGGTTTTCTTCCTTCCCTACCGTTCGGCACCAGCCTATGGTTTGGAAGAAGACTATCCAGTAAGCATAATAGGTGTACCCTCCTAAACTAAGGAGTACTCGCAACTTGAGAGAAGGTGATGATAAAAGACAACTGAATAATACCTTATTCTGTTAAAGGTGAAATAGGAGTGGCGATGAAGTACGTGGTTTGGTCATGAATGATAACAGTCTCAATTTACTTTGCCCTCTTTCTAATCCATTTATTTTGTCTTTACATATTACCTTCTGCACACACTACTTAGGCTAATTGGTTTTCTTCATTCCCTACCTTTCGGCACCTGCCTATTGTTTGGAATAAGACTATCCAAAAAGCGTAATAAGTGTACTCTCCTAAACCAAGGAGCCCTCGCAACCTAAGAGAAGGTGATAATAAAAGACAACTGAATAAACCAATTATATTTCTCCTGAACCTTGATCCATCCTTGAAGAAATCCCTCCGAGTTCGTATATAACCATACGATGGATCTATCCAATGGAAGCGGATGTCCGTATTAATACGGGTGTTCTGAGAAATACAAAGGGTAAAATAAGGAGTGGCAATGACTTATGCAACTCAGACAATCCAAAAGCCAGTATATTAAGAAGGTTCGGTCAACATGGTCACTGAGTCATAGTCTAGGGTCGGTCAAAGGTCGCTGCCAAAGAGAGAGAGAAAAGAAACACTCTGCGTGCACTCTAACCTAGATCAGAATGGTTATCACTTTATCTAATCCGGAAACCTCCCACTGTCATGTCAAATTCTCCTCCAAACCTGAAAGAAGAATTAATCGGGATCACCCGAAGAGTAAACCAACTCATCAGTGGGAATCGGGATCCAACTCTCAATGCAAGATAACATGAAGAAATGCATCCACGTTACTCATACTCCAGAAGGTATGCGCATACTTGGCAAGTTTCAGTTTCTTTAGAAACTCCCGATAAGATTTTGCCCCATGCTCTTATAACCTTGGCGTTAGGTCAAAATGTCATAAGTCACATGCCAAGTTCTACCCGTCACTATCTCGTTAATTTGAACCCACCCGCACATGCCCTTGGCGTTAGGTCAAAATGGCAGAACGGCTGTCCCAAACCAACTCATCTATCTATGCAACAAATGAGTACCCAGCAGCTACCAAACACTATGCCTTGGCGTTAGGTCAAAATACATAGCTTGAAAACTACTGAATACCCAAAAGAAATGACGGAGGGCTACGGCTGGTTTTTGGCGAAAAACCTTTAACGTAGTGAACTTGATATCGCTGAAGGAACCTGATAGCTTTTTATAAAAATATAGTGGCGAAAACCTTTGCTAAAGAGGTCACTCCCGGTGAAGGGATCTCGGCTCTTTCCTCGTGGAATGAGGTGCTGGATATTCCACTGAATACCGCGATGCAAAGCAACTTGTAATCGATTATAGTGAAGTTATTGTCCTGACACAAACTTCTGCCCAAGGGGTCAGTCCCGGTGAAGGGATATCGGCCCTTGCCCCGTCGAATAAGGTGCAGGATATTCCACTGAATACCGCTATGCATAACAAAAGGAAAGGTCTTTGCATTAACACTTTTTAAATTTGTTCCAACAACTGCAAACAGGTTTGTTTTACTTTGCATTGATCAGAATCAACGCAGTCCCATCAATCAATCACACCAGAAAAGAACGAAAATAAAATATACGTATATGCCACCCGCATTCGTCACTGGGTCCCGTCATCGCCCGTTAGGTTACATAACTAACGACAGAGCGGGGACTGGACTAGCGCGGGTGTAAAACATATACAACATCTAATAGTATATAAACCAATATACAATAATCGCTCCAGGCGTGATAATATGCAACATTACAGAAAAGTAATAAGCATCACAGAACAATACAGATAATCTGGGATCCCCGGGTTTCACAGAGACGCTGCAAAAACCCGACGTTCCCCTGGTCGTGTGGATAGCCTGTGGAATGAAACCTAGACCCCTACGGGTGCGGCAAGTTACCCGCCAAAACCTAAAGCGAGGCAGCCCCCAACAGCAAAGTGAATGGACCACCCTTCACTTCACGTAATCCGGTAGCTTGAGCACCCCCTCCTTGGGTCAACCTGTACCCCCTACGAGTGCGGCGAATAGTCTGCCAATTCTAAAGTGAGGCCCCTCTGCCTCTCAAAGCCATGAGATGCGGACCCGTTGCCCTCCAGAACCCGGCTATCTGTGCACTCCGTCGCGGGGTAAAACCTAGTACAGAAATGAAAAATATGTACAACGGGTACATCGACCTCGACCCGGTCGTGCCCAAAAAGAATATTATACAACAGGCAGTGACGGCAGTCCACATGTTGGACGCTCGCCCCGCAATATCAAATGTACAAATAAATCCAAACAGCACTACCATTTCACACTGCTATCCACCACGACAAATCCGCAACATCACAGCATAATACAGAACATCAACGCGAATGTCACGTTCGCAAACCCATCTAAAAGAACTACAGCAATCAGACGCGGTTTAACGATCAAATGACATTCCCGGTCGGAGATATAATGTAAGCACTGTAAACTAACATGTTTAAATTTCGATCGACTAAATATCACGAAGTGGGCCCCACGAACATCTGTTTAACAGTAACAAAATCTGGGCCCAAAAGATATATACCAAAAACCTCAAATTCCAGACAAGAACCCACTGTACAAATTTGGGGCCACGATCTCACAGAATGGCCGCGGATGCGCGGTCAAACCATAGGTTTGACCGCGATTCCGCGGCGTTCTTGTCGAATCATGTTCCCAAATTTGTACGGTGTGCTTCTAAAACCCTGCACAACTTTCTGTGATATGTAGAATAATTTTTGGAACCCTTTAAAAATCAACAGAAACTATGAACTTGAAATTTTGCAGTTTTTGATATTCGGTCCGATCGATATTTTAAACGCGTTAGCACAAGTTAGTAAAGCAAAATGGTGAGGCTCTGATTCCACAGTAAGTCTACGGTAGCGCCCCGGCCGTCTACAGACACCAAATGCGGAACAAAAACTTTTTAACTAGCGCTATCGTATACTTTAACCCGGATCTGCCATTATTACTAAACTAACAAACTGTAAAGTGAGTAGAATGGTTATACCGAACGATCCGAGTCCTTCGTTCTTTAACCATCATCCCACGCTCCGTTGCGGCTGCTCCGATCTCGTCGATCTTCGATCTGCTCGTCCAGGTGGCACCACGTCAACGATTCTTTAAACGGGCTCCCGCCTCTGACTTGAGGCAACTCGGTCGTCAAGTTTGCTAAAAGAGACGACCAAGATTGATGTAGAGAATGAGTAGAAGAAATTGTCACCTTCCGTCCAAAGCTATGGACGAACGGTTAATGAAGTTGCCAATTGATTCGGGTGATGGAATGAAATGAACAATGAAATTTCCATACACCCCAAAACTATCATAATCTTTTCGTCAAATGAATCTCAAGTGAGAGTGAGAGAGGGGGAAGGGGCCGGCCATATATATAAGTGAGGAGGGAGGTGAGTGTAGGAACAAGAGAGTAACCGTAAGGAAATATCTAGTGTGAACACAAGAAAATATCTAGTGTGAACACAAGAAAATATCTAGTGTGAACACAATAAATGCACCATAAATGAACAAGTGAGTCACAAGCCTTGTCACCACTTTCTAGATGCTTCTAGAATCTTCCACACTCATCCAAGAAAAGATAAATCCGTCTTTAAGCGAATGTTAAAAGACGGCTGATAGAAAACTGGAAACTGGCAACTTCCAAAAGTGATCCCGAAACGAATTTCTGGATGACCCCGTAACTGTATAAATATACCTGCATTTGTATTAAAACCGAATACAAATGCAACTGAGACAAAGATATTATATCTACTCAATATAATACTCGGATCCGGCTTAAACCAAAGCCGACCAGTATCATCTGCCCGAAATATGACACGTGCGTAAACGCACGTGCATTTTCCGAACCCTTCCATAAAACCATACGGCCTCTACAACGTTTCGCCCGAACTTGGGAAACTGTCTGTGGGGAACTCTAATGACTAGTCAGTACCCTGGCAGTGGGTTTAACCACAAACCGTCAGCGGCATTAGCTATGCGTAACGGCTGCCCATGGACTGACCTCAAGGGAGGCCGATGAGCGAACTCATCCGGAAACCCTACTGAGCCTAACAGTGACAATGTATATACAGTCTGGTCCGTTCGTCTATGAGTATCGCATATCTGCCTAGGGGGCTAGTAACGTCAGACCCCCAATAGCAGTATAAGTCGTGTCGGAGTGTACCCCAATAACACCCTGAGATACTACTGGAGTACCTACCAATAAATCTCCTGCCACGGCCGTGGGCTTTGTGTAATGGCTCTCCTAGACATAGCACGATCTCACCCCCAATACCGGGAGAGACGAATCCCCTGCCGATCAGCTCACGTGCCTCCATGTGGCTCGGGACTGTACCCAAAAGCTACATGTTTGCACGACTCCTTTGAGCCGTGGTAGGGTAGAAATCAAAGCACAGTGGGAACTCATACGAGACAAATGACGACCTCAGGTCGATGAACTAACCTGTACACATGTCACCAGGGAACTGCTATCTGACGATAGGTATAGTACTAACTAGCAGATTCCCGGCGAGTCCTGTCCGGTGTACTCATAACCCAATGAGCACCTGTATACATCTTAGGTGATCCAACTGACACCAGTGGGTTGTGAGACCGGCCACCTCCCCTCATCGGGGTCTCGACTGTATACACTAGTCTACTCCGGAGTATCGATGCCCTGTCTCGAAACTCCCACGACTAGGGACCACAATTAAGCATATGCGTATAAACCACCCAACTCTCACGTATATGATCGCCATCATACTGTTGGTAGTAAAGCAAGATCCTAAGGGCTCTATCAAAGTGTAACATGTAATCAGTCACATGAACATGTACACGACTGATAAAGGCAAACCAGATAGTATACTATCATCTCGAGTAAGATTGTCCTACCGGTATAGGTCCTCCGCAATCATTGCAATCACATACCTACGATCTAATAATTGACTCTGAGGGCACTATCTCCAACAACTACCCAAATCTAGATCTAAAACCATAGATCTAGTAACCAGAATGTCTGATTTTATATCCATATCCTTTGTGGAGAAACAACTGTGTGATGAACACCGCACAACCGGTCGTAGTATAGGAATTTTACTTCCTACTCTTTGTATGTCATCCAAATACCAGGGCATCACACCCAACTACCTTCTTAACAGATCCATCCCCTATTCTAATGAGGTCTAACCCATGACTGTTACAAAAATAGATGATCTTTCTGTTGGAGATAGTGCCCTCATAGTCAATTATTGGATCGCAGGTACGTGATTGCAATGATTGCGGAGGACCTATCCCGGCAGTCTTACTCGAGATGATAGTATGCTATCCGGTTTGCCTTTATCAGTCGTGTACATGTTCAGGTGACTGATTGCATGTTACACTTTGATAGAGCCCTTAGGATCTTGCTTTACTACCAACAGTATGATGGCGATCATATACGTGAGAGTTGGGTAGTTTATATGCATATCCTTAATTGTAGTCCCTAGTCGTGGGAGTTTCGAGACAGGGCATCGATACTCCGGAGTAGACTAGTGTGTACAGTCGAGACCCCGACGAGGGGCGGTGGCCGGTCTCACAAGCCACTGGTGTCAGTTGGATCACCTAAGATGTATACAGGTGCTCATTGGGTTATGAGTACACCGGACAGGACTCGCCTGGAATCTGCTAATTAGTACTATACCTATCGTCAGATAGCAGTTTCCTGGTGACATGTGTACAGGTTAGTTCATCGACCTGAGGTCGTCATTTGTCTCGTGTGAGTTCCCACTGTGCTTTGATTTCTACCCTACCACGGCTCAAAGGAGTCGTGCAAACAGGTAGTTTTTGGGTACAGTCCCGAGCCATATGGAGGCACGTGAGCGGATCGGCAGGGGATTCGTCTCTCCCGGTATTGGGGGCGAGGTCGTGCTGTGTCTAGGAGAGCCATTACACAAAGTCCATGGCCATGGCAGGAGATTTACTGGTAGGTACTCCAGTAGTATCTCAGGGTGTAATTGGGCTTCACTCCGACACGACTTATACTGCTATTGGGGGTCTGACGTTACTAGCCCCCTAGGCAGATATGCGATACTCATTGACGAACGGACCGGACTGTATATACATTGTCACTGTTAGGCTCAGTTGGGTTTTCCGGATGAGTGCGCTCATCGGCATCCCTTGAGGTCAGTCCATGGGCAGCCGTTACGCATAGCTAGTGCCGCTGACGGTTTGTGGTTAAACCCACTGCCAGGGTACTGACGAGTCATTAGAGTCCCCCACAGACAGTTTCCCAAGTTCGGGCGAAACGTTGTAGAGGCCGTATGGTTTTATGGCAGGGTTCGGAAAATGCACGTGCGTTTACGCACGTGTCAGTTTTCGGGCAGATGATACTGGTCGGCTTTGGTTTAAGCCGGATCCGAGTATTATATTGAGTAGGTATAATATCTTTGTCTCAGTTGCATTTGTATTCGGTCGTAATACAAATGCGGGTATATTTATACAGTTTCGGGGTTATCCTGAAAGTTGTTTCAGGATCACATTTGGAAGTTGCCAGTTTCCAGTTTTCTATCAGCCGTCTTTTAACATTCGGTTAAAGACGGATTTATCTTTTCTTGGATGAGAGTGTGTCATGCTTCTAGAAGGTTCTAGAAGGTTCTAGAAGGTTCTAGATTTGGTGAGGTGTCTTGTGACTCATGCTTTGATTTTAACCACTTTCTTGTTTTGGTTAAGATCTTTTATTTTGCTTAAGATATTTTAAAAGTGAGAAGCTTTTGCTTAAGGTCACCCCCTTCTCCTACGGTCACCTCCCTTTTGCTATATATGGCTTGCCCTCTCTCTCTCCTCATTCTCTCTCTCACTTGAGTTTTCATTTTGCTAGAAAAGATTATGATAGGTTTTATCGGTGTATGGAATTTCACAGTCCATTTCATTCCATCACCCGATTTCCACGGCAACTTCATTAACCGATCGTCCACGGATTTGGACGAAGTGAGATAAAGTCATCTACTCATTCTCTACATCAATCTTGGTCGTCTCTTTTAGCAAACTTGACGATCGAGTTGCCTCGAGTCAGAGGCGGGAGCCCGTTTAAAGAACCGATCATGTGGTGCTACCTCGACGAGAAGATCGGAGATCGACGAGATCGGAGAAGCCGCAACGGAGCGTGGGATGATGGTTGAAGAACGAAGGACTCGGATCGTTCGGTATAACCTTTTTACACTCTTTACCGTTTGTTAGTTTAGCAATAATGGCAGATCCGGGTTAAAGTATACGAAAGCGCCAGTTTAAAAGTTTTTGTTCCGCATTTGGCGTCTGTAGACTGCCGGGGCGCTAGCGTAGACTTTCAGTGGTATCAGAGCCTCACCATTTTGCTATTCTAACTTGTGCTAACGCGTTTAAAACATCGATCCGACCGAAAATCGAAAAACACAAAATCCTAGCTCGACAGTTCTGTTAATTTTAAATGGTCTCAAAATCAATTTCTGCATGTCTTAAAAATCCGTGCAGGGAATTTTAAGAGTCACGACAAAATTTGGGGTCGTGATCCCTCCAAGCTACCGCGGAAGGGCGGCCAAACCCATGGTTTGGCCGCGCATCCGCGGCCACGTGGGGAGCACGTGCTCCCAAATTTTGTCAGTGGGTTCTGTTTGGGTTTTTGTGATTTTTGGTATATATCATTTTGGCCCAGGTTTTGTTACTGTTCACCAGTAAGTCGTGGGGCCCACTTTTTGATATTTGGACTTTGGTCGATCGAAATTTAAACACGTTAGTTTACAGTGCTTACATTATATCTCCGACCGGGAATGTCATTTGATCGGTAAACCGCGTCTGATTGCTATAGTTCTTTTAGACGGGTTTGCGAACGTGACATTCGCGTTGATGTTCTGTGTTGTGCTGTGATGTTGCGGATTTGTCGTGGTGGATAGCAGTGTGCAATGGTAGTACTGTTTGAGTTTATATGTACATTTGATATTGCGGGGCGAGCGTCCAACTTGTGGACAGCCGTCACTGCCTGTTGTATAATATTCTTTTGGGGCACGACCAGGTTGCGGTCGATGTACCTATTGTACTATTTTTCATTACTGTACTAGGTTTTGCCCCGAGACGGAGTGCACGGATAGCCGGGTTCTGGAGGGCAACGGGTCCGCATTTCATGGCTTTGAGAGGCAGAGGGTCCCCACTTCAGAATTGGCAGACTATTCGCCGCACTCGTAGGGGGTACAGGTTGACCCAAGGAGGGGTGCTCAATTTACCGGATTCCGTGAAGTGCCGGGTGTTCCATTCACTATGCTGTGGGGGACTGCCTCGCTTCAGGTTTTGGCGGGTAACTTGCCGCGCCCGTAGGGGTCTAGGTTTCATTGCACAGGCTATCCACACGACAGGAGAACGTCGAGTTTCAGCAGCGGCTCTGTGAAACTCGGGGATCCCAGATTATCTGTATTGTTCTGTGATGCTTATTACTTTTCTGTAATGTTGCATATTATCACGCCTGGAGCGATTATGTATATTGGTTTATATACTATTAGATGTTGTATATGTTTTACACCCGCGCTAGTCCAGTCCCCGCTCTGTCGTTAGTTAAGTAACCTAACGGGTGATGACGGGACCCAGCGACGAATGCGGATGGCATATACGTACATTTTATTTTCGTTCTTTTCTGGTGTGATCGAATGATGGGACTGCGTTGATTCTGATCAACGCAAAGTAAAAACAAACCTGTATACAGTTGTTGGAACAATTTAAAAAGTGTTATTGCAAAGACGTTTTCTTTTGTTATGCATAGCGGTATTCAGTGGAATATCCTGCACCTCATTCGACGGGGCAAGGGTTGATATCCCTTCACCGGGACTGACCCCTTGGGCAGAAGTTTGCGTCAGGGTAATAACTTCACTATAGTCGATTACATGTTGCTTTGCATAGCGGTATTCAGTGGAATATCCTGCACCTCATTCCACGAGGAAAGCGCCGAGATCCCTTTACCGGGAATGACCTCTTTAGCAAAAGGTTTTCGCCACTATATTTTATAAAAAGCTATCAGGTTCCTTCAGCGATATCAAGTTCACTTCGCTAAAGGTTTTTCGCCAAAAACCAGTCGTAGCCCTCCGTCACTTCTTTTGGGTATTCAGTAGTATTCAAGCTACGTATTTTGACCAACGCCAAGGCATAGTGTTTGGTAGCTGCTGGGTATTCAATTGTTGCATAGATAGATAAGTTAGTTTGGGACAGTCGTTCTGCCATTTTGGCCAACGTCAAGGGCATGTGCGGGTGGGTTCAAATTGGCAAGATAGTGACAGGTAGAACTTGGCATGTGACTTATGACATTTTGACCAACGCCAAGGTTATAAGAGCATGGGGCAAAAATAATATCAGGAGTTTCTAAAGAAACTGAAACTTGCCGAGTATGCGCATACCTTCTGGAGTATGAGTAACGTGGATGCATTCCATCACGTTATCATGCGATGAGAGTTGGATCCTGATTCCCACTGATGAGTTGGTTTACTCTTCGGGTGATCCCGATTGATTCTTCTTTAGGTTTGGAGGAGAATTTGACAGAACAGTGGGAGGTTTCCGGATTAGATAAAATGATGACCATTCTGATCTAGGTTAAAGTGCACGCTGAGTGTTTCTTTTCTCTCTCTCTCTCTTTGGCAGCGACCTTTGACCGACCCTAGACTATGACTCAGTGACCAGGTTGACCGAACCTTCTTAAAATACTGGCTTTTGGATTGTCTTAGTTGCATAAGTCATTGCCACTCCTTCTTTTACCCTTTGCATTTCTCAGAACACTCGTATTACTACGGATATCCACTTCCATTGGATAGATCCATCGTATGGTTATATACGAACTCGAAGGGACTTCTTCGGCGATGGATCCAGGTTCAGGAGAAATAGAATTGGTTTATTCAGTTGTCTTTTATTATCACCTTCTCTCAGGTTGCGAGAGCTCATTGGTTTAGGAGAGTACACCTATTACGCCTATTGGATAGTCTTATTCCAAACCATAGGCTGGTGCCGAAAGGTAGGGAATGAAGAAAACCAATTAGCCTAAGTAGGGTGTGCAGAAGGTAATATGTAAAGACAAAATAAAGGGATTAGAAAGAGGGCAAAGTAAATTGCGACTGATATCATTCACGACCAAAACCGCGTACTTCATCGCCACTCCTATTTCACCTTTAAAAGAATAAGGTATTATTCAGTTGTCTTTTATCATCACCTTCTCTCGAGATGCGAGTACTCCTTGGTTTAGGAGGGTACACCTATTATGCTTACTGGATAGTCTTCTTCCAAACCATAGGCTGGTGCCGAACGATAGGGAAGGAAGAAAACCATTTAGCCTAACGATGGTGTACAGAAGGTAACGACTAAAGACAAATAAAGGGATTTGGAGAGATGGCAATAAAATATACGGTTGAAGTCATGAATTGGATTATGGAAGAGGCATTGCTATGAATACCAGGATACCCCTACGAAACATTTTCATGTTTCAGTGCATTGTTAAAGGAAAAACTGTTTTCCCGATTAGACACTTACTCCAAGGGTATGTATTTACCAGGTTTCATTCTCATATCTGTATGGCTTTACAGATGATGAGTGGGAGTAAGATATTGGGAATTAGGTGATCATCCTCATTATATCGGAATTCGTTGTAATTGGTGATATTTGAGGAAATCGCCAGGGTACAGTTTTCCACCTACAACGCACAGGTTTAGAGTTGTTTAACTCAGCGGACTTATACAGAGTATTGTATGTTGTCCAGTGTCCATCAGGACAAAGGGGTAGGTCCTCGTACTATGTTCTGTTTACTTATAACTTCTCTAGTATTTAGACGAGTGTTTCGTAGAAATACAAGGTCTAAGTTTTGAGAAGTTGTGGGTATAAGAATAAAGTAGAGAACCAGGTATCACAAGTATCAGGATTCTTCAAAGAGATCGAAGATGTAGATTCTTGTGATTGGTATTCAGATGATAGTGATGGTTTAGAGAAACGTGTTTCTCTTTCAGGTTACTCATAATTGGAAGGATTCCTAAGTTGAGTAATGCTGATTAGCCTCTTTCCATTAAGTTGATATGCACTGGAGACAGCTGCATGATTTGAATATGGTTCCAATTAAATAAGTGCCAAAGTTTCTGTATTGGATATAGAATGGATCGTACCTTAAAAGAAATTAAGGTACGGGGAGTTGCCCAGCTTATGATTAAAACCAGACACTGGATAACTCAGGGCACGTTTCTGTAATGGCTGTTTGTGGGTTGACCCTGGCTATGACGAGGGTTGATATTCTACCATTTGGAAGATCAATAGTGATATTGTTCTTGACTCGCCACAGTTTTAGTAAAATAGATCTTTTTCAGAAAACAGTAGTGGGAGTATGGTAGAACTGGAAGTGATTCCAGAACCGCGAACGATTACGGAAAATTTAATAGGACCTATACATTCAATCAGGTTTGACATTCCAAATAGCCACTCCGCAGGTATGGTAGGTAACCTCAGACGCCCGAGAGGTACTTCGGTAGCCTCAGAGACGGTGACAGGGAGGTTCTTATCTACCAAGACTTGACACTACTGTTGTTCCAGGATATGAGACCCGGTAGGAGGTTTGTCGTAGTCAGTGGGAGCAGCAGAAGCATAGTGGGCAAATAGCTTATGTCTATTTATAGACTTGAGCAGTTATAGCGGAGATAGATCATCTATTTTTGATGTGATAGTCATGGGTTTGACTTCAATCAGAATAAGGGATGGATCAGTTAAGAAGGTAGTAGGGTGTGATGTCATGGTATCTGGATGACATACACAGAGTAGGAAGTAAAATTCCTATACTACGATCGGTTGTACTGTGGTCGTCACACAGTTGTTTCTCCAGACAGGATATGGATATAATATTTGACATTATGGATTCTGGATCTATGGTTTTAGATCTAGATTTGGGTAGTTTCCCAATGTGGGTACTTTGACAGTATTCTAATGGTTTTTAGAATAGATGACTCCTAGCATGGTGGTGTACCTGCAGGTGATGGAGTCACCCTCTCTAAAGGTGTCGTATAGACTAAAGGGGAGAGGGATGTGCATGATTGACAGATCACTTGCTTAGGCAATTGAGTCAATCATGAGATGTCAAGTACCACACCAGATGTTGTTTTTGCACTAGATGAAATAAGTTTGTATTAATCCAATCCTGGAGAAACATAGGGAAGCAGTTTTAGAACATTGGTACATGTTCTACGGATTTGATAACGGCAGCCTCTTTCGGGAGACGGTTATCATTCCAGGCTTCAAAGGTGACATGGATGACAGAGTGATTGTCAGAGTTTTAGTTTTCCCTCTGACGAGGGACAGTATTATGGACAGGTAGTTCCAGAGGATACTGTGGGTGGCATGGTGCCGGATATTGATTAGGTTCAGTGATCCATACAGTCTAAGAAGTTTGGATATGGAGTTCATTTATGAACTAAGGTCCCATCAGATATCCAGACATATTCTAAGACAGGTACTACTCAATTCAGGAGATGGCTTTCTCCGCGAACTTGAGATTAAGAGAGATACAGAAAGAAACTTCTAGGCGGATCCACTCACCGAGGCTATTTCTCGAACACAATAGTTTTACAAAAGGGCTTTGTGAAACTGATTAGTAGAGGAGTTGGATGTTCGGTTTCACACGGGCTGTGAGTAGTCGACATCGCAATATTAGCCTTGAGTGCAAGTGGGAGATTGTTGGAGATAGTGCCCTCATAGTCAATTATTGGATCGCAGGTACGTGATTGCAATGATTGCGGAGGACCTATCCCGGTAGCACAGTCTTACTCGAGATGATAGTATGCTATCTGGTTTGCCTTTATCAGTCGTGTACATGTTCAGGTGACTGATTGCATGTTACACTTTGATAGAGCCCTTAGGATCTTGCTTTACTACCAACATTATGATGGCGATCATATACGTGAGAGTTGGGTAGTTTATATGCATATCCTTAATTGTAGTCCCTAGTCGTGGGAGTTTCAAGACAGGGCATCGATACTCCGGAGTAGACTAGTGTGTACAGTCGAGACCCCGACGAGGGGCGGTGGCCGGTCTCACAAGCCACTGGTGTCAGTTGGATCACCTAAGATGTACACAGGTGCTCATTAGGTTATGAGTACACCGGACAGGACTCGCCGGGAATCTGCTAGTTAGTACTATACCTATCGTCAGATAGCAGTTTCCTGGTGACATGTGTACAGGTTAGTTCATCGACCTGAGGTCGTCATTTGTCTCGTGTGAGTTCCCACTGTGCTTTGATTTCTACCCTACCACGGCTCAAAAGAGTCGTGCAAACAGGTAGTTTTTGGGTACAGTCCCGAGCCATATGGAGGCACGTGAGCGGATCGGCAGGGGATTCGTCTCTCCCGGTATTGGGGGCGAGGTCGTGCTGTGTCTAGGAGAGCCATTACACAAAGTCCATGGCCATGGCAGGAGATTTACTGGTCGGTACTCCAGTAGTATCTCAGGGTGTAATTGGGCTTCACTACGACACAACTTAAACTGCTATTGGGGGTCTGACGTTACTAGCCCCCTAGGCAGATATGCGATACTCATTGACGAACGGACCGGACTGTATATACATTGTCACTGTTAGGCTCAGTAGGGTTTTCCGGATGAGTGCGCTCATCGGCATCCCTTGAGGTCAGTCCATGGGCAGCCGTTACGCATAGCTAGTGCCGCTGATGGTTTGTGGTTAAACCCACTGCCAGGGTACTGACGAGTCATTAGAGTCCCCCACAGACAGTTTCCCAAGTTCGGGCGAAACGTTGTAGAGGCCGTATGGTTTTATGGCAGGGTTCGGAAAATGCACGTGCGTTTACGCACGTGTCAGTTTTCGGGCAGATGATACTGGTCGACTTTGGTTTAAGCCGGATCCGAGTATTATATTGAGTAGGTATAATATCTTTGTCTCAGTTGCATTTGTATTCGGTCGTAATACAAATGCGGGTATATTTATACAGTTTCGGGGTTATCCTGAAAGTTGTTTCAGGATCACTTTTGGAAGTTGCCAGTTTCCAGTTTTCTATCAGCCGTCTTTTAATATTCGGTTAAAGACGGATTTATCTTTTCTTGGATGAGAGTGTGTCATGCTTCTAGAAGGTTCTAGAAGGTTCTAGATTTGGTGAGGTGTCTTGTGACTCATGCTTTGATTTTAACCACTTTCTTGTTTTGGTTAAGATCTTTTATTTTGCTTAAGATATTTTAAAAGTGAGAAGCTTTTGCTTAAGGTCACCCCCTTCTCCTACGGTCACCTCCCTCTTGGTATATATGGCTTGCCCTCTCTCTCTCCTCATTCTCTCTCTCACTTGAGTTTTCATTTTGCTAGAAAAGATTATGATAGGTTTTATCGGTGTATGGAATTTCACAGTCCATTTCATTCCATCACCCGATTTCCACGGCAACTTTATTAACCGATCGTCCACGGATTTGGACGAAGTGAGATAAAGTCATCTACTCATTCTCTACATCAATCTTGGTCGTCTCTTTTAGCAAACTTGACGATCGAGTTGCCTCGAGTCAGAGGCGGGAGCCCGTTTAAAGAACCGATCATGTGGTGCTACCTCGACGAGAAGATCGGAGATCGACGAGATCAGAGCAGCCGCAACGGAGCGTGGGATGATGGTTGAAGAACGAAGGACTCGGATCGTTCGTTATAACCTTTCTACACTCTTTACCGTTTGTTAGTTTAGCAATAATGGCAGATCCGGGTTAAAGTATACGATAGCGCCAGTTTAAAAGTTTTTGTTCCGCATTTGGCGTCTGTAGACTGCCGGGGCGCTAGCGTAGACTTTCACTTTCTCCGTTATATCTGCTCAACTTTATAAATAGACATAAGCTACTTTTCCACTATGCTTCCGCTGCTCCCACTGACTACGATAACCCTCTGGCAGAATAATATATACGTGTAGTTCTAAATCTTCTTTAGAACAACGCTATACATATCCTCCTGCCGGATCTCATAGTCTGGAACAACAGTAGTGTCAAGTCTGGGTAAATAAGAACCTCCCCGTCACCTTCCTTGAGGCTACCGGAGTAGCTCTTGGGTGTCTGAGGTTATCCACCATATCTGCGGAGTGGCTATTGGAATGTCAAACCTGATTGAATATATAGGTCCTATTAAACTTTCCATAATCGTTTGCGGTTATGGAATCACTTCCAGTTCTACCATACTCCCACTACTGTTTTCTGAAAAAATCCGTTTTACTAAAACTGTGGCGAGTCTAGAACAATATCACTATTGATCTTGCATATGGTAGAAAATCAACCCTCATCAAATTCAGGGTCAACCCACAAACTGCCATTACAGAAACGTGCCTTGAGTTATCCAGTGTCTAGTTTTAAGCATAAGCTGGACAACTCCCCTTACCTTAACATCGTTATGATATGAAGCATTCTATATCCAATATAGAAACTTTGGCACTTATTATTTGGAACCAGATTCAAATAATGCAGCTGTCTGCAGTGCATATCAACTTAATGGAGAGAGGCTAATCAGCATTACTCAACTTAGGAATGCATCCATGTATGGGTAACCTGAAAGAGAAACAAGTTTCTCAAAAGCATTACTTGAATACTAATCACAAGAATCTACATTTTCGATTTCTTTGAAGAATCCCGATACTTGCGACACCTAGTTCTCTACTTTATTCCTATACCCATAACTTCTCAAAACTTATACCTTGTATTTCTACGAAACACTTATCTAAAAACTAGAGAAGTCACTAGTAAACAGAACAGAGTACGAGGACCAACCCCTTTGTCCTGATGGACACTGGACAACATACAATACTCTGTATAAGTCCGCTGAGTTGTATTACTCAAAACCTGTGCGTCGTAGGTTGAAAACAGTACCCAGGCGATTTCCTCAAATATCACTAATTACAACGAATTCCGATATAATGAAGATGATCACCTTATTCCCAATAACTTACTCCCACTCATCATCTGTAAAACCATATAGATGTGAAAAGCATACATGGTAAATACATACCCTGGAACAAGGATTTAATTGGTAAATCAGCTTATAATTAACAATGCACAGTGTAATTGAAACATGAAAATGTTTCGAAGGGGTATCCTGGTATTCTTAGTAATGCCTCTTCCATAATCCAATTCATGACTGTAACCGTATATTTCTTTGCCATCTCTCCAAATCCCTTTATTTGTCTTTAGTCATTACCTTCTGCACACCATTGTTAGGCTTAATGGTTTTTTTCCTTCCGTACCGTTCGGCACTAGCCTATGGTTTGGAAGAAGACTATCCAGTAAGCATAATAATAGGTGTACCCTCCTAAACCAAGGAGTACTCGCAACTTGAGAGAAGGTGATGATAAAAGACAATTGAATAATACCTTATTCTATTTCTCCCGAACTGGGGAAAAAAGGCAAAAGTGAAATAGGAGTGGCGATGAAGTATGCGGTTTGGTCGTGAATGATAGCAGTCGCAATTTACTTTGCTATCTTTCTAATCCCTTTATTTTGTCTTTAGTTATTACCTTCTGTACACCCTACTTATGCTAATTGGTTTTCTTCATTTCCTACCTTTCGGCACCTGCCTATGGTTTGGAAGAAGACTATCCAATAAGCGTAATAGGTGTACTCTCCTAAACCAAGGAGCCCTCGCAACCTGAGAGAAGGTGATAATAAAAGACAACTGAATAAACCAATTCTATTTCTCCTGAACCTGGATCCATCCTCAAAGAAGTCCATTCGAGTTCGTATATAACCATACGATGGATCTATCCAATGGAAGTGGATGTCTGTAGTAATACGGGGTAAAAGAAGGAGCTGCAATGTCTTATGAAACTATAGACAATCCAAAAGCCAGTATTTTAAGAAGGTTCGGTCAACTTGGTCATTGAGTTATAGTCTAGGGTCGGTCGAAAGTCGCTGCCAAAGAGAGAGAGAGAAAAGAAACACTCTGCGTGCACTCTAACCTAGATCAGAATGGTTATCTCTTTATCTAATCAGGAAACCTCCCACTCTAATCTCAAATTCTCCTCTAAACCTGAAAGATGAATTAGTCGGGATCACCCGAGGAGTAAACTAACTCATCAGTGGGAATCGGGATCCAACTCTCATCGCATGATAACGTGAAGGAATCCACTCATGTTATCATACTCCAGAAGGTATGCTCAAGTTTTTCAAGTTTCTTGTATGTTTGAAACTCCCGATATAATTTTTATCCCATGCTCTTATGACCTTGACATAGGTCAACAAATCATAAGCCACATGTCAAGTTCTACCCGTCGTAGTCCTGATTAATTTAGGTCATCGTACATGCCCTTGACGTAGGACAACAAGGCTGTACGTATGTCCTAAACTAATGCATCTATCTATGCAACAAATGAATACCCAGCAGCTACCAAACACTATGCCTTGACGTAGACCAACAAACATAGCTTGAATACTACTGACCATCCAAAAGAAATGACGGAGGATTACGGCTGGTTTTTGGCGAAAAACCTTTAACGTAATGAACTTGATCTCGTTGAAGGAACCTGATAGCTTTTTATAAAAAAATATAGTGGCGAAAACCTTTTGCTAAAGAGGTCACTCCTGGTGAAGGGATCTCGGCTCTTTCCTCATGGAATAAGGTGCAGGATATTCTAACTGGATACCGCGATGCAAAACAACTTGTAATCGACTATATTGATGTTATTACCCTGACGTAGACTTCTGCCCAAGGGGTCACTCCCAGTCAAGGGATCTCGGCCCTTGCCTCGTTGTATGAGGTGCAGGATATTCTAACTGAATACCGCTATGCAAAACAAAAGAAAATGTTTTTGTAATAACTCCTTTTTAAAATTTGTTCCAACAACATCAAATATTGGTTTGTTTTATCCTTGCATTGATATGAATCAATGCAGTCCCATAAATTAAACAAACCAGAAAAGAACGAAAATAAAATTTATGTAAATGCAATCCGCATTCGCCACTGGGTCCCGTCATCACCCGTTAGGTTACTTAACTAAAGAGAGAGCGGGGACTGAACTAGCGCGGGTGTAAAACATATACAACATCTAATAGTATATATACCAATATACAATAATAGCTTCAGGCGTGATAATATGCAACATTACAGGAAAGTAATAAGCATCACAGAACAATACAGATCATCTGGGATCCCCGAGTTTCACATAGCCGCTACTGAAACCCGACGTTCCCCTGGTCGTGTGGATAGCCTGTGCAATGAAACCTAGACCCCTACGGGTGCGGCAAGTTACCCGCCAAAATCTGAAGCGAGGCAGCCCCTACAGCAAAATGAATGGACCACCGGGCACTTCACGGAATCCGGTAACTTGAGCTCCCCTCCTTGGGTCAACCTGTACCCCTACGAGTGCGGCGAACAGTTTGCCAATTCTAGAGTGAGGTCCCCTCTACCTCTCATAGCCATGAGATACAGACCTGTTGCCCTCCAGAACCCGGCTATCCGTGCACTCCGTCGCGGGGTAAACATAGTACAGAATTAAAAATATGTACAACAGGTATATCGACCTCAGCCCGGTCGTGCCCCAAAAGAATATTATACAAACAGGAAGTGACGGCAGTCCACAAGTCGGACGCTCGACCCACAATATCAAATGTATAAATAAATCCAAACAACACTACCATTGCACACAGCTATCCACCACGACATATCTGCAACATCACAACGCAACACAGAACATAAACGCGAATGTCACGTTCGCAAACCCGTCTAAAAGAACTATAGCAATTAGACGCGCTTCACCGCTCGAATGACATTCACGGTCGGAGATATAAAGTAAGTATTGTAAACTAACACGTTTAAATTTCGATCGACAAAATTTCCCGAAGTGGGCCCCACAAACACCTGCTGTAAAGTAATAAAAAATAGGCCCAAAATAAATTTTGCAGGAACCACAATTCACTGTGTAGAAGCCCCTGAAAACTTTTGGATCACTGTTCCCACTAAACGGCCGCGGATGCGCGGTCAAATTCTAGGTTTGACCGCGGATCCGCGGCAACACTGTACGATCATGTGACAAAATTTGTACAGTATGCTTCAAAAAGCCTGCTCTATTTTCTGAAGTGCTCAAAATAATTTTTAGACCTAATTTAAAGTCGATAGAAACTTTGAACAGAAAATTGTAGTTTCGCGAAATTCCGTTCGATCGATGTTTTAAACGCGTTAGCAAAATTTAGTAAAGCTTAATGGTGAGGCTCTGATACCAATGTAAGTCTACGGTAGCGTCTCGGCCGTCTTTCAGACGCCAAATGCGGAACAAAAACTTTTTACAGCTAGCGCTATCGCATACTATATCCCAAGATCTGCCATTAAAGCTAAACTAACAAACTACAAAGTAGGTAGAAAAGTTATACCGAACGATCCGGGTCCTTCGTCCTTCAACCATCATCCCAAGCTTTACTGCGGCTGCTCCGATCTCCTCGATCTCCGGTCTCGTCGTCCAGGTGGCACCACATCGACGGATCTTTAAACGGGCTCCCGCCTCTGAACCGAGGCAACTCGATCATCAAGTTTGCTAAAAGAGATGACCAAGATTGATGTAGAGAATGAGTAGAACAGTTTGTCTCGTTACGTCCAAAGCTATGGATGAACGGTTAATGATGTTGCCTTTTTCGATCGGGTGAAATGAGAAATCAACATATGAAATTTCCATGAAGCAAATTTCATAAGCTTTTGCCAAAGGAATTAATCCTCTCTTCTTCCCACAAAAGGCCGGCTACAATAATATAGGATGGAGGGGTGAGTGTAGGAGGAAGGGAGGTAACCATAAAGAAAAAGATCTTAATCAAAATATCCTTCATGCAAACAAAATCTCATTAATGCAAATTCCACCTTGCAAAAAACATTTAATGCAACAAGTGAGTCATTAAACCATTAATGAAAAGTGATGACACACTAAACCTAGTCACCTCTTCTAGAAGCTTCCACCCTCATGATGAAAAGATAAATCCGTATTTAACCGAATGTTAAATACGGGTGATAGAAAACTGGAAACTGGCAACTTCCAAAAGTGATCCTGAAACGAATTTCAGGATAGCCCTGTAACAGTATAAACATACCCGCATTTGTATTACGACCGAATACAAATGCAACTGAGACAAAGATATTATATCTACACAGTATAATACTCGGATCCGGCTTAAACCAAAGCCCACCAGTATTATCTGCCCGAAAAATGACACGTGGGTAAACGCACGTGCATTTTCCGAACCCTGCCATAAAATCATACGGCCTCTACAACGTTTCGCCCGAACTTGGGAAAATGTCTGTGGTTGACTCTAATGACTCATCAATACACTGGCACTGGGTATAACCACTAGCACGTCAGAGGTACTAGTTGTACGTAACGGTTTCCTATGTATTGATTTGAAGGGAAGCTGATGAGCGAACTCATCCAGACACCCTACTGAGCCTGACAGTGACAATATCCATACAGTCCGGTCCATTCGTCTATGAGTATCGCATATAGGGCCTAGGGGGCCGGTAAACGTCAGACCCCCAATAGCTGTATAAGTCGTGTCAGAGAGCAGCCCAGAACACTCTGAGATACTACTGGAATACCTTCCAGTAAATCTCGATTACCCTGGCTAGGGATTTTGTGTAATGGCTCTCCTAAACACAGCGCGATCTCACCCCCAATACCGGGAGAGACGAATTCCCGACGATCTGCTCACTACCTCCATGTGGCTCGGGACTGTACCCAAAAAATACCTGTTTGCACGACTCCTTTGACCCGTGGTAGGGTATAAATCAATGTACATGGGGAACTCACACGAGACAAATGACAACCTCACGTCGATGAACTAACCTGTACACATGTCACCAGGGAACTGCTATCTGACGCTAGGTATAATACCAACCAGCAAGTTCCCGATAAGTCCTGTCCGGTGTCCTCATAACCCAATGAGCACCTGTATACATCTTCGGTGAATCAACTGACACTAATGGCTTGTGAGACCGGCCACCGCCCCTCATCGGGGTCTCGACTGTATACAATAGTCTGCTTTGGAGTATCGATGCCCTGTCTCGAAACTCCAACGAATAGGGACGAAAATTAAGGATGTGCTTATAGACTACCCAACTCTCACGTATATGATCGCCATCATACTGTTGGTAGTCAAGCAAGATCCTAAGGGCTCTATCAAAGTATAATAGTGATAAAGACAAACCAGATAGCATATAATCATCTCGAGTAAGACTGTTTTATCGGTATAGGCCCTTCCTCAATCATCATAATCACGTCCATGCGATCCAATAATTGACTTTGAGGGCACTATATCCAACACCCTCTAACTTGCCCAAAGGCCTGGTATTTATAGGCTCAAAAAAAAATTTAAACTGTTGAATATATGTATGCCCTAGAGGCCATTATGTGATAGTGGATGTATTTATACATGTATATATATATATATATTCAGTGTACATTCTTGCTCGACATGATAGTATGCTATCTGGTTCTTCTTTATCTGACATGTTGATTTGATCATGCTTTTTAGTCATTCATACATGTTGATAAAGCCCTGAGGATATTGGCTTGACTACAGTGATTATGATAAAGATCATACTAGTGGGACATCTGTAGTTTATAAGCATATCCTGAAATGTCCCTAGTCGTGGGTGTATCGAGACGGGGCATCGATATACCAGAGTAGACTAGCGTATATGATACTAGACCCATAAGATGGGCGATGGATGTTCTCACATTCATCGATGTTTGACATCAAGATCATATACGGGTGCTCAGTGGTGACTGGGTACACTGGACGGACTCACCGAGAACTCCTATATGGAATTATATCTATCGTCAGATAGCAGTTCTCAGGTGACACTGGTACAGGTTAGTCTGTAGACCCGAGATCGTCATAGAGTCTTGTGTGCTCTCCCACCGTACGTTGATTACCACCCTACCACGGCTCTACTGAGTCGTGCAAACAGGTGGCCGTTGGGTACAGTCCCGAGACACACGAAGGCGATGAGCGATAGGAGGGGTTTCGTCTCTCCCGGTATTGGTAGTTGATGTTGTGCTGTGCTCGACTGGTTATATCAGTAAGTCCCTTGCTAGGGCTGCTGAGATTTACTAATAAGTGTTATCAGTAGTTTCTCGATCTGTTATAAACCATTCACCGGCACGACTTATTGAGTTATTGGGGTCGACGTTACTATCCCTAGACTCGATATGCAGCATATCTGACGAAGAGACCGGACTATACGGTAGTATTGCCGGTTGGCTCGACGGGAGTTGTAGCAGGTTCGCTTGTTTTCTTCTGATCGCTCAATACCCGGGTAGCCGTTTCGTTTAGCTGATCGCTTGCGGCTTGGGGGTGCTTGATATGATCATCACCCACTGCCGGTGGATTGACGAGTCTTAGAGTCCCACAAAGGAGTTACCTAGTCCAGGCGAAACGTTGTGGTGCGCGTATGCGATATGCGCATGGACCCGGTTAAAATGCGCGTATAAGATACCGTATATTAATCGGTCGACTTGCTTTTGGTTGGGTCGTATGTGATATGGCCGGATTGATAAATCAAGAGTTGATTTATCATTTAACCATTATTTTTTCACTAGAAATCCTTTCTTGTATTTTTGTTGTATGCATGCATGTATGCATTCTTTCATGATTCATGCACATATGGATGTGCATGCACACATACATACATACATCATCTTTCATGCTTGTATATACATTGAAAATGGTGGCAATATAAGACTCACACCATGGTTTTATATATGGATTATTATTACATTTGTATTTGTTTTAAAAACAAAAGAAAAGATAAAGATTAACACATGGTTTCTACACTCTTCTTCACCTAACCATGTTCACCTACTTATTAACCATGGGTTAATCTTTCTTTTGTGTTTTAAACTCAAATACAATAATATCTTTATCATTTTAACCTTGGTTTGAGATGAAAGGTGAAAAATATATATACATATATTTTCCATTTTCTTCACAAGAGTTATTTTTTCACTCTTGTTCTAAAAGGACATCATCTTCTTCCTCCTTCTTTTGCTCTCTAAACTTTTGTAATGAGCAAAATACTCATCAAGTTAGGTTTTTGAAGTGAGAAAAGCCACCACAACATCATTCTACACAAGTCTTGCCCACTTGTTTTGAGTGTTATCTTCATTTCATTCTCCTGATAAAATGAAGTTGCAAGCTTGGACAAAGGAGCTTCGGGTGGATCGTCGTGGCCGCTAGAAGACTTCAAGCTAACCGTTTTCCAACTCTCAAGTGTTCAACGAGTCAAGAATAGGGAGCTACAAAGGTTGTACTCTCAAAACCCTAGCCTTTGTTACTTGTAATGTTATGAAACCCTAATTTTTCTAGGATAGATCCTTTGTATGATTACTTAGCACCATAAAAATCTAATCTTTAGTACATGTGATGCTTCCAAACCTTTCATAGGGTGCTAGGTAAACCTAACATTGGTATCAGAGCCGACCTAGAACATTAGGCAACACTTTAGCGAAGTATAAATTCCGATCGAACCGAAATACGGATTTACGGGACACTCTCTGGACATTTTTTAAAAACTGATATTTTTCAGAATTAAAAATATGCAAAAAATTCAGCAGGTAAATATAAGGACAACTGTAAAAAACGATGCCATGAACAGTACATTCCACCGCGGAACCGCGGCAATAGCCTGCTTGGGCCGTGGTTCCGCGGCCGTACGGATGCATCATTATGTCGTTTTTGTACAGTAACTTTTTTATCTGCTTTTATATTTTTTGGAGTATTTTTAATCTGAAAGTAGTACTGTTAGTTCTGGAAATTGTTTTGAGTTCATTAATTCGATCGGAATTTTAACTTCTTGTCTTTCCGGATAACTAGAAAGTATTGAATTGTTTGAACGAGTGTTGTTTGCTCACTTTTCACGGGGTTTAAATCTTTCGGATATATGTGCAAGTTTTGTGGTGGACCCTCTAGAAGGCAACAAACCTTAACTCGATTATGTGACCGTCTTGAACTGCCCTTAGAACCTTAGGGTTTGGGGCAGTACGGCGTGCCACATGTGAGGCGTTGGCTTGACCCTTCTACGGCTGGACCGCTACTACTGTGACACACTCCGGATTTTTTGAACTCCGCTCAAGTGTTGAGCTTTAGGGAATTTTGGGTATTTGAACATTCGGTCGAAAACTTTAATACTGTCTATTTATCTGGAATGTGATACAATATGTGGAATTCATATAGTTTAGGCATGAAATACGAAGTATGTGATATTTCGCATTTATGATGTCTAAAGAGAATGTGGATTCCAAATATTGTAGTTTTACACTTTCTTTTCTGTGACCGTAAGTGTAGTATGTTCGATATCGCCGGTTTCGTTGCTATACATCAACGGCAATCGGGGTATGCATACTTACTTACGTTGATGATATATGATATTATATGTTGCTGAGATATGATGTGCAGGATTGTCGCGATCGAATAGCCGGGGGGTTTTATGTGAGATGAGAGTTTTATATTTTCATTCATGTAAATTCAAATGTAATGTAATATTCTTTTATTTGGGGCACTTCCGGGTTGTGGTTGATGTCACCAGTGTTGTATATTATTTACTTTTCCGCATTAGCTTAGACCCAAGGAGGGGAGCACAAGTAACCGGGTTCTGGGGTTCAGTAGGAGTCCATCTCGAGGAGTCGAGACCGGGTCTCCTAAACTCCAGGATTGGTAGGGTCGCTTGCCGCTCTCGTAGGGGTCTAGGGGTGTGTGCTTGGCTATTAATCGCGACTGTGTAATCCGTATTTTCTATTATTGGCTAAATACTAAATACGGACGTCCTAGTATATCCCACATTATGTATATGTTTATGCTGCCTGTGTTCTGTGATATCTGAGACGAATGATATATTATATATGAGATATATAGTAGACGTTGCTTATGTTTTACACCCGCGCTAGTCCCGTCCCGGTATGCCGTTAGTTAATTAATCTAACGGTGCATAACAGAACATTGCGGCGAATGCGGATGGCATAAGCGTACATGTTATTTTCGTTTCTTTTTCTGTGATTGGCTTAAGGACTTAAATGATGGGATTACATTAATATGATTAATGTAAAGAAAATAAACCTAAATAGATGTTGTATAATCAGATTTGAAAACCACTCGGCTCTTTATGAAAAAGCTATATTTCAAAACTGCGGAGCACAAGCCACTCCTTTTGAAAACCATTTTGATTCTACGACGATATCAAGTTCAAAGCATTAAAGATTTTTTAAAAAATCATTCGCAACCCTCCGTCATTTTAGAAAGTAGAGTACTTAGTATTCGTGCTACGTTTGTTGACCTTAGCCAATGCGTAATGTACGGTAGCTAAGTGATGTTTTCCTACAATGCATATAATGCAGATTAATTAGGACGGGTATATGACTTTGTTGACCTTAGCCAAGGGTCATGAAAACGGGTTTGATTAATTAAGAAATAACGGGCTGAAATTGACTAGTACTTGTGATTTGTTGACCATAGCCAAGGTCATAGTTACTAGGGGTAAAAATCATATCGGGAATTTCAAGTGTTGAGATTTGCAATGAGATTGCATACCTTCCATATGATGGTTGGATCCCGATCCCACTGTGGGCAATAGTTGCTCCTAGGAGAGTTTTGCAGTTTACAATTAGCTAACTCATTAGGTGTCTAGAAAGGTGTTAACGGGGCTACGCCTCTGGGAAAACGAGGTTTTCTTTAATTAGGTCCGTGCGAAAGCACGGGGAACCTCCCTCAAGTACCGACACTGGCCTGGCTGAACGATTAGCGAAGTTGTAGACTTTAATTAATCCTGGCTATTTTTTTTTATGGTTTGAAAGAAAAACTTGATTAAAGCTGTGGGAGACATCGATTAGACAAGATAATAACCAATCTGATCTATGCAAGAGCTTTTGCTGAGTGTATTCTTTTCTCTCTCTTAATGGAAGATACCAATGACTGGACTCAAGCTTCTACTAGATAAAAACAATATGAATGGGACCAATTATAAAGACTCGCTGAGGAATCTGAAAATAGCCTTGACTTATGATAAAGTATCATATATCCTCACGGCTCCAGCCCCGCCCGTCTCAGGCCCAAAATCCTCAGTTGCGGATATTGAAGTCCGCAAGACATGGGATGCTGACTGTGCCACGGCCAAATGCCTCGCGCTTGCATCGATGGATAATAAATATCAAAAGCAGCACGAGAATATGGATATTCAAACCATATTCCTCCATACAAAGGAGTTGTATGGAGAGCAATCCCGCGTATTACGATACGAAGCATCAAAGAAATTGTTTCATATGCGAATGGCCCCTGGCACACCGGTAGGAGACCATGTTCTGAAGATGATAGCTCTTATAGAAAAGCTTGAGGACCTTGGATGGACAATGGACAATGAACAATATAAGGATATTATTCTGTAGTCCCTCCCCTCCACCTTTGCTCAATTCATAGTTAACTTCAACATGCACAGCATGGAGAAGGAGCTACCTGAACTCCTTAATATGTTAAGGAGTGCAGAGAGGACAATGAAATCAGTGAAAACTCCCGTTATGACTTTTGGAAAATCTTCCTCTTCTCGCCCAAAGGCTAAGGCCACGGGAAAGAAAAAGAAGAAGCCCACCAATCCTAAGGGTGGAGTTAAAAAGGTGAAGTGAAAGGAAAAGTCCAAAGATGGAGACTCGGGGAAAGGTGAGTGTTTTCATTGCCACAAGACAGGACATTGGAAGAGCAACTGTACGGAGTACTTGAACCTAAAGAAGAAGCATGGGGATGCTTCCGCTTCAGGTGTGTTTGTGACAGAAACTGTTTTTCAATAAACTCTGCTTCCTGGGTATTAGATACCTGTTCAGGTTCTCACATTTGCAATTCTATGCAGGGGCTGAGAAATAGCAATGTTTTGAAGACAGGCGACCATACTCTCCGCGTTGGAAATGGTTCCAATGTACATACAGTCGCAGTGGGAGAGTATCACTTGGGGTTGCCATCTCGGTGTATATTGGTTTTGAACCCTTGTTATTTTGTACCAAGTATGCTATGTAATATAATATCTGTTTCTTTGTCAGACAATGAAGGATATAATTTTGTATTGCAGAACAATGTTATGAACATTCACCTAAATCAAAAGTTGGTTGGGTATGGTACACTTAATAACGGGATATACGTCCTAAATCAACACACAGTTTTCAGTATACAACACACTAAGAAAAGAAAACTTTCAGAAATGAATGAAGCTTTTTTTTGGCACTGTAGACTTGGTCATATTAACGAAACAAGACTAAACAAGTTACACAAAGATGGATATTTAAACTCTTTTGAATATAAATCTTATGCGACTTGCCAGTCTTGTATCAAGGGTAAAATGACCAAAACTCTATTTACCGGACATGGAGAAAGAGCTACCGAGCTCCTAGGACTCATACATAGTGATGTATGTGGTCCAATGTCTACACAGGCTAGAGGCGGTTTTTCATACTTCATTACGTTCACTGACGATTTCTCAAGAATCGGTCATGTATTTTTATTAAAGCACAAGTCCGAAGCTTTCGAGAAATTCATTGAATATAAACAAGAAGTAGAAAAACAAACTGGCTTGAGTATCAAGATGCTTCGATCAGATCGAGGTGGGGAATACCTTAGTACAGAATTTTCAAACTTCCTAAAAGAGAATGAGATTCTCTCTCAGCTCACTCCTCCTTACACACCACAGCACAACGGTGTGTCTGAACGACGGAATAGGACCCTATTAGATATGGTCTGATCCATGATGAGTGATGCTGAGTTACCCGTCTCATTTTGGGGCATGGATTGGAGACTGCAGCGTTTCTACTGAAGAGGGTTCCAACCAAAACCGTGTCTACCACGCCATATGAGATATGGCATGGTATGAGACCATCTCTTAAGAGAATTAATATTTGGGGTTGCCCGGCCTATGTTAAAAAGTAGAATCCGGACAAACTTAAGACACGGTCGGTCATGTGTAACTTTGTGAGATATCCAAAGAACTCATATGGATATCTATTCTACCACAAGGAGGAACAAAAGGTGTTTGTTTCTCAGCATGCCACATTCTTGGAAAAAGAGTTTTTCACAGATAAAGATGATGGAACTATGGTGGATCTAGAAAAGGTTCTAGACACACAAACTACAAATGACGACTTGGTTGAACCGGCTGTTGCAATAGAAACTGAAGAACCTCAGCCACTCCGTAGGTCTGGTAGGACTTCTCGCCCACCGGAGAGGTACTACGGTTTCCTCATTGATGGTGACGGAGAAGACTGCATCATGGATGATGATGATCCTACCAGTTTTCAGCAAGCTATCACGAGTGGTGACTCTGTGAAGTGGTTGGATGCCATGAGATCCGAAATGGAGTCTATGTACACCAACAAAGTATGGACTTTGTACATTGTACCCCCTGGGGTAAAACCTGTGAGATGCAAATGGATCTTTAAAAGAAAGATTGGTGTAGATGGGCAGGTAGAGACCTATAAGGCAAGACTTGTGGCGAAGGGTTTTCGTCAAAGACCAGGTTTGGACTATGAAGAAACTTTTTCGCCCGTAGCCATTCTTAAATCCATTCGGATCCTACTTGCTATTGCTGCTCACTACGACTATGAAATCTGGCAGATGGACGTTAAAGCAGCATTTCTAAATGGAGATTTAGAAGAATGCGTTTATATGGATCAGCCAGAGGGCATCATTGACAATGGGATCAGCGGGAAAGCATGTTTATTGCTTAAATACATATATGGGTTAAAGCAGGCATCACGGAGTTGGAACATCTTTTTCGATGATGTTATCAAAGAGTTTGATTTCATCAAAAATCCAGATGAACCTTGTGTTTATAAGAAGGTTGTAGGAAGAGCTGTCACATTCCTCGTACTGTACATGGATGACATTCTTCTGATAGGAAATGATATCCCTATGCTACAGTCGGTCAAATCTTTCTTATCACTAAGGTTCTCCATGAAGGACCTGGGTGATGCCACATACATCCTGGGCATAAGGATCTATAGGGATAGATCCAAAAAGTTATTGGGATTGTCCCAAACCAGTTACATCAACACCATCCTAAAAAGGTTAAGTATGGAAGACTCCAAGCGGGATATCTTACCCGCTTGCCATGGAGTCACTCTCTCCAAGGATTCTTGTCCAAAGACCGATGAAGAGAGAGCTCACATGAGCATTATACCCTATGCTTCAGCAGTAGGATCTATAATGTATGCGATGTTATGTACATGCCCAGATGTAGCTTATGCACTTAGTGTTGTAAGCAGGTATCAATTCAACCCAGGGGAGAATCACTGGACAGCTGTGAAGGACATTCTTAAGTACTTACGAAGGACTAAAGAATTGTTCTTGGTGTATGGTAATGGAGATCTCCAAATGGAGGCCTTTACCAATTCGAGCTTCCAGAGCGATAAGGACGACAACAAATCTATCTCGGGGTTTGTATTTACCCTCAATAGAGGGGCGTTAAGTTGGACGAGTTCCAAACAGGATACCGTTGCAGACTCTACGATGGAGGCTGAGTACATTGCTGCAAATGATGCCGCCAAGGAAGCCGTCTGGATGAAGAAGTTCATCTCGGAGCTAGGAGTAGTTCCAACCATTATTGATCCAATACCATTGTATTGTGATAATAATGGGGCTATGGCGTTAGCCAAGGAGCCCAGGTCCCATCAGTGGTCCAGACACATCCCGAGGGGCTTTCAATTGATCCGGGAGATTGTAGATCGCCGCGAGATCGAGATTAAGAGAGTAGACACAAAGAATAACGCCGCGGATCCACTCACCAAGGCCTTCCCTCAGCCGCAGCATGAGCGACTTTTTGAGATGTTGGGTATGAGATACGCCAATAACTGGCTTTAGTGCAAGTGGGAGATTGTTGGATATATGTATGCCCTAGAGGCCATTATGTGATAGTGGATGTATTTATAGATGTATATATATATATATATATATATATATATATATATATTCAGTGTACATTCTTGCTCAACATGATAGTATGCTATCTGGTTCTTTTTTATCTGACATGTTGATTTGATCATGCTTTTTACTCATTCATACATGTTGATAAAGCCCTGAGGATATTGGCTTGACTACAGTGATTATGATAAAGATCATACTAGTGGGACATCTGTAGTTTATAAGCATATCCTGAAATGTCCCTAGTCGTGGGTGTATCGAGACGGGGCATCGATATACCAGAGTAGACTAGCGTATATGATACTAGACCCATATGATGGGCGATGGATGTTCCTACATTCATCGATGTTTGACATCAAGATCATATACGGGTGCTCAGTGGTGACTGGGTACACTGGACGGACTCACCGAGAACTCCTATATGGAATTATATTTATCGTCGGATAGCAGTTCTCAGGTGACACTGGTACAGGTTAGTCTGTAGACCCGAGATCGTCATAGAGTCTTGTGTGCTCTCCCACCGTACTTTGATTACCACCCTACCACGGCTCTACTGAGTCGTGCAAACAGGTGGCCGTTGGGTACAGTCCCGAGACACACGAAGGCGATGAGCGATAGGAGGGGTTTCGTCTTTTCCGGTATTGGGAGTTGATGTTGTGCTGTGCTCGACTGGTTATATCAGTAACTCCATGTCCAGGGCTGCTGAGATTTACTGATAAGTGTTATCAGTAGTTTCTCGATCTGTTATAAACCATTCACCGGCACGACTTATTGAGTTATTGGGGTCGACGTTACCATCCCTAGACTCGATATGCAGCATATCTGACGAAGAGACCGGACAGTACGGTAGTGTTGCCGGTTGCCTCGACGGGAGTTGTAGCATGTTCGCTTGTTTTCTTCTGATCGCTCAATACCCGCGTGGCCATTACGTTTAGCTGACCGCTTGCGGCTTGGGGGTGCTTGATATGATCATCACCCACTGCCGGCGTATTGGCGAGTCTTAGAGTCCCAAAAAGGAGTAACCTAGTCCAGGCGAAACGTTGTGGTGCGCGTATGCGATATGCGCATGGACCCGGTTAAAATGCGCGTATGAGATACCATATATTAATCGGGCGGCTTGCTTTTGGTTGGGTCGTATGTGATATGGCCGGATTGATAAATCAAGTTTTGATTTATCATTTAACCATTATTTTCTCACTAGAAATCCTTGTATGTTCGCGTTGCTCATCCCGGTTCTTACGGGGAGGCGGAAACTATGAAAAACAATGATTTGGCGCAAGGCAACATGGACTTAAAGCACGGATCTTTGCTAAACTAGAAACTAGTAAACTACTAGAGGCTATAACTACTATGCTGTAGAAAGTATACCTCACGAAACCGGCCCTTCGGGTCTTCATTCCGCTGTCCCGCTCGTCCATCCAAGCTCCAAGTGTCGATCCGGACTTTGGGCACCTCCGCGACCTTCTTGAGTCGAAGACGATCCACCCGAGAGATGTACACCGAGCTCCACCTCGAGCCGAGGCAACTAGGGCAAAGAGATTGCTAGTCTAGAAGCCCTAGGATGTGTAGAGGGGATGTATGGATGTGTTTGTCAAGTGGAATCCTTTTTCTCTCAACACAAGAGATCAAAGGAAGAATCAAGAGGAGGAAGAAGGATGAGCAACCATGGAAATGTTTCTCATTTCTTTTCTATGAGAGAGAATGAGAATCAACAAATGAAAAGCTTAACCAAGAGAAAACCTAACCATGGTTGCAATAATACTCATTTTCATCATTACTAATCCTATCATGATAAAGTTGATGGAAAAAATGACATGACCATTTTCATAACAAAAAGGGAAAAGAAAACCAAAGAATACTTTAGACCTTTCAAGAAGATCCTAGTCAACTTTGGTCAAACGGTCAACAAAGTCAAGATGGTCAAATGGTCAATGTAATTAGCTATAACATAATTATCAATAAAAGGATTAGTAAATAATGTCCCCGGCTCATAATGGTTTTGACCGAACCAACTGTCAAAACCCTAATGAGACACATCCTCCTTCTCCACTCCGCAAATCTGTGCATACACACCCGCATCCGCATTCCGTAGAATGCGAATGCACAAAAGACAAAACAAATCCATCTGTGCAATACTAGAATCCGGCTTAAACCAAAGCCCACTAGTATTGCCTGCCCGAACAACATACGCACACAAGTGTACGCAAGTGATCGCAGCCCTGCCGTAAAACCATACGGCCTCTACACGTTTTGCTCAATGCAGGGAAACTCTCTGTGTGGGACTCTAAAGACTCGACACTACGCTGGCAGTGGGTTTAACCACAGACCGCAAGCGGCACTAGCTGTACGTAACGGTCCCCGGGTAAATGTCGATAAGAAGGCCGATGAGGTAAACCCATCCGAACTCCTACTGAGCCTGTATGTGAGAATCTCCGTACAGTCCGGTCTGTTCGTCTGATACATCGCATGGAGGGCCTAGGGGGTGGTGAACGTCAGTCCCCTAATAGCGGTACAAGTCATGTCGGAGTGTAGCCCAGAACACCTTGAGATAACACTGGAAACCTACCAGTATATCTCGCTTGCCCTGGCCAGGGACTACTTGTGTAATGACTCTCCTAGACACAGCGCGATGTCAACCCCCAGTACCGGGAGAGACGAATCCTGTCTAACCGTCACTGCTTCCAAGTGCTTCGGGACTGCACCCAACTACTACCTGTTTGCACGACTCCTTTGAGCCATGGTAGGGTAGTAATCTAAGTACAGTGGGAATACACTCGAGGCGAAGTGACGGTGTCAAGTCGGCGGACTAAGCTGTACTCATGTCACCTGGGAACTGATAACTGACAATAGGTATAATACCAACCAACAGTTCCCGACGAGTCCTGTCCAGTGTACTCGTAACCTAACAAGCACCCACATACTATCTCAAGTACGACGTACTGACGGCTGTGGGACAGACCATCGCCCCCGCTGGGATGAGAAGCGCATACGCTAGTCTACTCCGGAGTATCGATGCCCTGTCTCGATAGTCCTACGACTAGGGACCTGTATAATGATGTGTTTATGGATTACCCAGCCCCCACGAGTGTGAGCGCCATCACAACGCTGGTAATCAAGCAAAGATCCTAAGGGCTCTACTAATATGTATATAAGCGATATGCTAAAAGAAACACATGCACATATTGAATTAGAGACAAACTAAGTAGCATACTACCATTTTGAGCAAGATTGTCTATACAACTGTGAATATCCCAAGCTTCCATCAAGTAATATACAAGCTAGTATGATACAGTAATGGCCTCTAGGGCATATACACTAACAATCTCCCACTTGCACTAAGGCCATGTACTGGCGTATCGAAGACCTATCATCTCGATCAGCCGCTCGAACTGAGTCTGGGGTAGGGCCTTCGTGAGTGGATCTGCAGTGTTGTTCTCCGTATTTACTCTCTTCACCTCGATCTCTCGGCGATCTACGATCTCCCTGATCAGGTTGTACCGCCTCAAAATGTGCCTGGACTTCTGATGGGACCTGGGTTCCTTCGCTAAAGCTATAGCTCCGTTGTTGTCGCAATACAGCGGTATTGGATCAACAATGGTAAGAACCACCTGAAGCTCCGTGAGGAACTTCTTCATCCAGACAGCTTCCTTTGCGGCATCGCAAGCAGCTATGTACTCCGCTTCCATAGTTGAGTCAGCAACGGTCTCTTGCTTGGAACTCTTCCAGCAAACCGCCCCTCCATTGAGGGTAAAGACATAACCCGACATAGACTTGGAGTCATCCTTGTCACTCTGGAAGCTGGAGTCAGCAAAGGCCTCGAGCTGGAGGTCTTTTCCGCCATACACAAAGAACATCTCCTTAGTCCTTCTCAGGTACTTGAGAATGTTCTTTACTGCTATCCAGTGTTTCTCCCCTAGGTTTGACTGATACCGGCTTACAACGCTCAATGCGTATGCTACATCTGGTCTGGTACATAACATCGCAAACATTATAGAGCCTACCGCAGAAGCGTAGGGTATAACAGACATGCGATCCCTTTCCAAATCATTCTTGGGAGACATCTCTTTGGAGAGGGTGATCCCGTGACAAGCCGGTAAATTACCGCGCTTGGAATCTTCCATACTGAACCTTTTCAGTATGGTGTCGATGTACATTGACTGTGAAAGTCCCAACATCCTCTTAGATCTATCACGATAGATCTGGATCCCCAGAATGTAGTTGGCATCGCCCAGGTCCTTCATGGAGAACCTCTGCGACAAGAATCCTTTGACTGACTGTAGCATAGGAATATCATTTCCTATTAGGAGAATGTCATCCACGTACAAGACGAGGAATACTACAGTTCTCCCTACAATCTTACTTTAAATGCATGGTTCATCTGGGTTTTTGATAAAGTCGAATTCTTTGAAAGTATCATCAAAGCAGATGTTCCAACTCCGTGATGCCTGCTTAAGTCCATAGATGGACTTTAGCAACTTGCACACTCTACCGCTGCTCCCACTCTGAATGAATCCCTCTGGCTGATCCATATAGACGCACTCTTCCAAATTTCCATTTAGGAAAGTCGTCTTTACGTCCATCTGCCAGATTTCATAATTGTGGAAGGCAGCAATGGCAAGAAGGATTAGAATGGATTTCAGCATAGCCACTGGAGAAAAGGTCTCGTCATAGTCCAAACCAGGTCTTTGACAAAAACCCTTTGCAACAAGTCTAGCTTTATAGGTCTCAACCTGCCCATCTACACCAATCTTCTTTCTGAAGATCCATTTGCAGCCTACGGGTTTTACCCCTTCTGGAGCAAAGTCCAAAGTCCAAACTTTGTTGGTGTACATAGACTCCATCTCGGCCCGCATTGCATCCAAACATTTTACCGAGTCGCCGCTCTGAATGGCTTGCTGGAAGCTAGTAGGCTCACCATAATCTATAGTGCAATCCTCTCTATCCCCATCAATGAGAAAACCGTAGTATCTCTCGGGCGGATGAGACTGCCTACTACTCCTGCGGAGTGGCGCTGGGATGTCCGGTTCTCTTGAAACTTCTGGTTCTTCCAAGCTTTTAGTAATAGCTTGTTGTTCTGGAATTTCTTCCAGTCCTACTACTCTCCCACTTGCTTCTTTTTCTAAAAACTGATGTTCCAGAAAGTGGGCATGACGAGAAACAAAAACCTTTTGTTCCTCTGCGTAATAGAAAAAATACCCCCTGGAGTTCTTTGGTTATCCCACAAACTTACACAGTACTAAGCGTGCCTCGAGCTTGTCCGCATGCTGCTTTTTTACAAAAGCTGGACATCCCCATATCTTCAGATACTTAAGACAGGGTTTCTTCCCACACCACATCTGATATGGTGTGGTAGGCACAGTCTTGGAAGGAACCTTGTTCAAAAGATATGCAGCTGATTCTAGTGCATAACCCCAGAAGGATCGCGGTAACTCAGCCTTACTCATCATGGAACGAACCATATCCAATAGGGTTCGATTTCTCCTTTCCGATACACATTTGTGTTGTGGTGTGTATGGAGGAGTAAGCTGAGAGAGAGTTCCATTCTCTTTTAAGAAGCCCAGAAACTCGGCACTCAAGTATTTACCACCTCGATCAGATTTTAGTGTCTTGATACTTTTGCCTGTTTGTTTTTCAACTTCATTCTTATATTCCTGAAATTTCTCAAAGGCCTCGGATTTGTGCTTCATCAAGAAGACATGCTCATACCTAGAGAAATCATCTGTGAAAGTAATGAAGTATGAATAACCACTTCGCGCAAGTGTAGACATTGGACCACTCACGTCACTGTGTATGAGTCCCAAGAGCTCGCTCGCTCTTTCTCCGTGGCCAGTGAACGGAGTCTTTGTCATTTTTCCCATGAGACAAGATTCACAAGTGGCATAAGACTGGTACTCGAACGGATCCAAGTATCCTTCTTTATGTAACTTTGTCAACCGTGTCACATTAATTTGACCCAGTCTACAATGCCTTAAGAAAGCCTGATTTAATTCCGGAGACTTTCTCTTAAGTGTGTTCTGGACACTGAAGACCTGAGCTTGATTCAAAACGTATATAACGTATTTTAATGTACCTGACCCAATCAGTACTTGATTTTGGTGGATGTTTACTACATCGCTTACAAAAGTAAAATCATATCCTTCCTTAGAAAGTAAGGATACAGATATGATATTACAAGTCGCACCTGGTACATAAAAAGAGTTACGCAGAATCAATATCTGCCCAGTTGTCAGTCCTAGATGATATTCCCCTACGGATACAGCATACATGCTCATTCCGTTAGCAACCCTGAGAGTCATATCACCTTTCCTGGTAACCATACAGTTTCTCAGAGCCTGTAATGAATTACAGATATGAGATCCTGATCCAGTATCCAATACCCAGGAAGTAGGGTTAACTGACATACAGTTCTCTATTACAAACACACCCGAAGCCGAAGCCACAACATGCTTCGAATTCTGGCTACTGGCTTTGCAAGCCCTGCAATCCTTCTGCCCATGTTCATTCCCGTTACAATAGGAACATCCATCTTTTACTACATCCAGTCCCGAAACTTCTGCCCTTCCCTTTCTTTCTACTTCCCTGGTTTCCTTCAGGGTAGTAGGCAGAGACTGTTGAACTAAGTCAGCATCTGTCCCGTTCTTCAACGTGGTCTTCAGGTCCGATAGCTCAAAAGAGCTGGTCTCTGTAAGGACGTTGCCCCCTACAGATGACCCGATAGCCAACCTCGCTGGAAGCAATTCGTTCGAGGTCTCATATCTTGCGATATGAGATTGCTCTCCATATAAAACTTTGTTATGGAGGAAGATAGAAGCTGAGTCCATCTTCTCGTGCTGCCTCTGGTATATACCATCAACTGAGGCTAACACGAGGCACTTGGCTTTCGCACAATCTTCTTCCGATATCCTACGGATATCAATATCCGTGACAGGGGAAACTGGACCTGAGACGGAAGGGGTTGGATCAGTCAAGAGGTGTCCCAGCTTGTCATGGGCAATGGACATCTGGACATACCATTGCCAGTCATAATAGTCAGATTCAGTCGTTTTATTATCTAGATGTAACCTAGGTGCGGTCACTGGGTCGCTGCAATTAAGAAAGAGAGAAGAAAACACTTAGCATGATGCTCTTGCAAGTTTAGATTGGATTTTAATTTATCTAAACAGGATGGCTCCCACTGTCTCTCGAATCCCTCCTCAAACCATAAAGGAAGAACTGGTCAGGATCTATCTCACCGTACAATACTTGCTTAATCGTTCAGCCAGGCCAGTGTCGGTACTTCGAGGGAGGTTTTCCAACGCTTTCGCGAAGTTCCTTAATTAAGTAACCTCTTTTCCCTGTGGGCGTAGCCCCGCTAACACCTTTCTAGACACCTACTTGGTTTATAGCATTGATCGTTAAGTGAGAGATTTTCCGAGGGGTAGCATATACTCACAGTAGGATCGGGATCCAAATATCATCGCGTGATAAAACCGAAGGAATCCTACCAGAATCATCACACTCCAAATGGTATGCAGTGCTAGCAAGTTTCAGTGCTTATGAAACTCCCGATGTGGATTTTTGCCCCTTGCTCTTATGACCTTGATGAAGGCCAACATATCATAAGTCACATATCAAGTTCTACCCATCATTATCCAGGTTAATTTGAACCCACCCGTACATACCCTTGACGAAGGCCAAAATAGTAGTACGACTGTCCCAAACCAACGCATCTATCAATGCAACAGATAAATATTCAGCAGCTACCAATCACTATGCCTTGACGAAGGTCAAAATACATAGCTTGAATACTACTGAATATTTGACCGAAATGACGGAGGGCTACGGATGGTTTTGGCGAAACCGTGAACGTAGTGAACTTGATATAATCGATAGAACGAGATAGCTTTTAAAATGAGTGGTTCAAGCTCCGCGTTTAAAATGCTGGTTTTTTGAAAAGAACCGAGTGGTTTTCAAAGTGTTCTAACGACTTTTACTTGGTTTATTTTCTTGCATTAGTTCTTTTAATGTGTCCCATCATTTAAATCCTATCATTGCAGAAAACAACCAAAATATGACGTACGCTTATGGCATTCGCATTCTCCACGGGGCCCCGTCATCACCCGTTAGGTTACTTAACTAACGACAGAGCGGGGGATGGGCTAGCGCGGCTGTAAAACATAAGCAACGCTTAAATAGTTATCGTATATAGATATATAGCAATGATAGCCATTACAGATCATATATGAACACTTTGGATATACTAGGAATCCGCGATTCGTTCGAGCCTGCAACGAAAAGCGGATTACACGGTCGCGATGAATTGCCAAAACCCACCCTAGACCCCTACGGGTGCGGCAAACTACCTGCCAAGTACCCTAAGCGAAGCAACCTCCCTCAACACCGTGAGTAGGCCACTCGGCACTTCGAGATACCCGGTAGTTTGTGCACCCCACCTTGGGTCTATCCTAGGAGCAAAAACAGTAAAAAGAAATTATACAATGACGGCTACAACCCCGACCCGGTTGTGCGGCCAAACAAATAATATTACATCAATTTACAAATTTTACAATGAATGAAAGAAAAAGAAACCCTCATCTCACATCCATTCCCAGCTATTCATTCGCGACAATCCACTGAGTTCATATACACAAACCATCAACATTACAGATCACAGATATGTATAACCCCCACTAATCGACGTATAGCGATTAGCAGACGTTCAATACATATATCACAGCACAGATAATATCCATTAGCCAAAGTCTACGGAATATCGATCAAAATACGGATTTTTAACCACCCCAAAAGTCAATTTGATTTCTGCAAAATCTGGGTAGAAAATACATGTCTTAAAAATCCCAAAACAGCCAAACTAAAACATTGCACAAAATCTGATCCAGTGCAGAGTCAAAATGGCGGCGGAACCGCGGCAATGAGCATGTCATTGCCGCGGAACCGCGGTCGTTTGATCGAATCACTGGATCGTTTTTCTGCAGTGTTTTCACAAAATCCTGAGGCGATTTTTCATATATTTTAAATCACTTTTTGTGCAGTATGAAAATCGACAGAAACAAGAGGTTTTGCGGACGTGTTTTGCGAATTTTTTCCGATCGATATTCTAAACACTTTGCTAACCTACTAGTTTATGTTTAGCTAGGCTCTGATACCACGGTAAGTCCACGTTGCTTATCCCGGTTCTTACGGGGAGGCGGAAACTACGAAAAACAATGATTTGGCGCAAGGCAACATGGACTTAAAGCACGAATCATTGGTAAACTAGAAACTAGTAAACTACTAGAGGCTATAACTACTATGCTGTAGAAAGTATACCTCACGAAACCGGTCCTTCGGGTCTTCATTCCGCTGTCCCTCTCGTCCATCCAAGCTCCAAGTATCGATCCGGACCTTGGGCACCTCCGCGGCCTTCTTGAGTCGACGACGATCCACCCGAGAGATGTACACCGAGCTCCACCTCGAGCCGAGGCAACTAGGGCAAAGAGATTGCTAGTCTAGAAGCCCTAGGATATGTAGAGGAGATGTATGGATGTGTTTGTCAAGTGGAATCCTTTTTCTCTCAACACATGAGATCAAAAGAAGAATCAAGAGGAGGAAGAAGTAGGAGCAACCATGGAAATGTTTCTCATTTCTTTTCTATGAGAGAGAATGAGAATCAACAAATGAAAAGCTTAACCAAGAGAAAACCCAACCATGGTTGCAATAATACTCATTTTCATCATTACTAATCCTATCATGATAAAGTTGATGGCACAAATGACATGACCATTTTCATAACAAAATGGAAAAAGAAAACCAAAGAATACTTTAGACCTTTCAAGAAGATCCTAGTCAACTTTGGTCAAACGGTCAACAAAGTCAAGATGGTCAAATGGTCAATGTAATTAGCCATAACATAATTATCAATAAAAGGATTAGTAAATAATGTCCCCGGCTCATAATGGTTTTGACCGAACCAACTGTCAAAACCCTAATGAGACAACTCCTCCTTCTCCACTCCGCAAATCTGTGCATACACACCCGCATCCGCATTCCGTAGAATGCGAATGCACAGAAGACAAAACAAATCCATCTGTGCAATACTAGAATCCGGCTTAAACCAAAGCCCACTAGTATTTCCTGCCCGAACAACATACGCACACAAGTGTACGCAAGTGATCGCAGCCCTGCCGTAAAACCATACGGCCTCTACGCGTTTCGCTCAATGCAGGGAAACTCTCTGTGTGGGACTCTAAAGACTCGACACTACGCTGGCAGTGGGTTTAACCACAGACCACAAGTGGCACTAGCTGTACGTAACGGTCCCCAGGTAGATGTCGATAAGAAGGTCGATGAGGTAAACCCATCTGAACTCCTACTGAGCCTGTATGTGACAATCTCCGTACAGTCCGGTCTGTTCGTCTGATACATCGCATGGCGGGCCTAGCGTGGCGGTGAACGTCAGTCCCCTAATAGCGGTACAAGTCGTGTCGGAGTGTAGCCCAGAACACCCTGAGATAACACTGGAAACCTACCAGTATATCTCGCTTGCCCTGGCCAGGGACTACTTGTGTAATGGCTCTCCTAGACACAACGCGATGTCAACCCCAAATACCGGGAGAGACGAATCCTGTCTAGCCGTCACTGCTTCCAAGTGCTTCGGGACTGCACCCAACTACTACCTGTTTGCACGACTCCCTTGAGCCGTGGTAGGGTAGTAATCTAAGTACAGTGGGAACACACTCGAGGCGAAGTGACAGTGTTAAGTCGGCGGACTAAGCTGTACTCAAGTCACCTGGGAACTGATAACTGATGATATGTATAATACCAACCAACAGTTCCCGACGAGTCATGTCCAGTGTACTCGTAACCTAACGAGCACCCGCATATAAATATATTTTCCATTTTCTTCACAAGAGTTATTCTTTCACTCTTGTTCTAAAAGGCCATCATCTTCTTCCTCCTTCTTCTTTTGCTCTCTAGACTTTTTTAGTGAGCAAAATACTCATCAAGTTAGGTTTTTGAAGTGAGAAAAGACACCACAATATCATTCTACACAAGTCTTGCCCACTTGTTTAGAGTGTTATCTTCATTTCATTCTCTTGATAAAGTGAAGTTGCAAGCTTGGAGAAAGGAACTTCGGGTGGATCGTCGTGGACGCTAGAAGACCTCAAGCTAACCGTTTTCCAACTCTCAAGTGGCCAAGGAGTCAAGAATAGGGAGCTACAAAGGTTGTACTTGTTAGTTATATGTATGCCCTAGATGCCATTACTGTACATAGGATGTATATTGTAGTGGATGCTGGGACATATATAGGTAGGACTTTCTTGCTCGACATGATAGTACGCTATCTGGTTGCTCTTTATCTTAACATGTATACTTTCTGTCTCTCTGATTACATGTTGATAAAGCCCTTAGGATGTGTACTCGACTTCCAGGACTATGATGAAGATCATACTAGTGGGGCCTGGGTAGTCAATGAGTACATCCTTCAATGTTCCTAGTCGTGGGAATATCGAGACGGGGCATCGATATTCCAGAGTAGACTAGCGTATATCTTCTCGACCCATGTGATGGGCGATGGATGATCCCATATCCATTGGTGTTTGACATCGGAGATGGTATACGGGTGCTCAGTGGATACTGGGTACACTGAACGGACTCGCCAAGAACTCCCAGATGGTATTATACCTCACGTCAGATGGCAGTTCTCTGGTGACACTGGTACAGCTTAGTCTGTTGACCCGAGATCGTCATAGAGTCTTGTGTGTCTCCCACTGTGCTTTGATTTCCACCCTACCACGGCTCTACTGAGTTGTGGAAACAGGTGGTTTTTGGGTACAGTCCCGATTCACATGGAGGCAATGAGCGATAGGAGGGGATTCGTCTCTCCCGGTATTGGGGGTTGATGTTGCGCTATGCTCGACTGGCCATAACAAGAAATCCCTGGCCAGGGTTGCGGTGATATACTGGTAAGAGTGTCACGACCCGAAAGTACGGAACGTGACCGGGACTTAGATTACGAAGCGTCTAGAGGCGCAACGTAACCTAAGTAAGCCGAAGCCCAGAAATCTAAACTATAAAGGAAGAAGAAGAAGAAGTAAAAGAAACATGAAGGAAACAAGTTTAAAATCGTCAGCAATTTTTCCCAAAAATTTTGGCAGAGTCTCCTTTGTAAAAACTGGCCCCAAACGGGTACAACAAGTATAATATACATAAACAACAAATAAAACCATCCCCAAACGGGAGCTAACTCAACGCCAACAGGCGGAAACAACCACAACAAGCACAATAATATACAACGCCAAAGGGCGAGGCTCAAAACTCAAATAAAACAAAACCACCAGACCAGAATAATACAAGCGCGACTCTAAGGTCGAAATAAAAGACTGGTCCAATAAACTTATCAAGTAATACAAGTATGGTTGATGGAGCTTACTAGATACAATGAATGAATAAAAATACAATGGTGGTTCAGATACAAGTGAACCAACATACCGTGCAAATAACCCTGAAAGAAAAGATGTGCCAGCAGGCTGCCAGGGAAAGCTGCACATCGAACCTGTAATAAAATTTGGCACAACGGGGGTGAGTTGCCAACTCGTGAGTAGAAGACATCTACGAAAAGAAATCGAATGCACGACGCTATCCTAGGTCATAATAATACACTATTATATCCTAATCATCTAGTAATAGCAGGGTAAAACTACGTGTAAATGCAGATACTCCGTGCTCGTGTCAGTGCCTCATATAATACTATGTCATAGGACTGAGTATGCATGCACCATGAATGTAACATAACCAATCCTGAAATCTAGATCTATCTGCATAAGAAATCTTTAGTTTTTACCATGTAAAATGTGTATAGAAATCTGAAATAGCAGCAATGAAATCCATAGAAATCCGTGTCAAGCATCGACACAAAACATGTAAATCTCAAGTCTCAATATCTCGGGCTCCGTCAGTCCGGATCGGCCCATATCATCAAATCTCACGACAACGGTCGGTATCCTCCGGATATCCGCCACGCCAGACATCACCGGTAGGTAGCCTTCCCCTGCCAGGCTCATCGTCTACAAATCGATCTTCTTGCCCCGGGGTACCATACCGGGCCCACCATGTACCCGAGACGGTTCATCCACTCCTCGAATCGGGTCTCGAAATCCAACAGAAAACATGAAATCTCATGGTGGACGACACATACATCACGAGAAACCGCATCTTATTTTAAAACGAGAGGAGGAGAGAGAGAGAAGTTTTTTTATATATTCTTGCGGTTTTCCCCAAAAATCCAGAAATCTCATAGAAACCCAAATCTCAAAATCATAAGTAAGTATATGATAAGTGTCGGCATATACCCATGATACTGCATGATAACATGAAAATATGAATGCATGAATGTCTAAGTAATAAATGTCATGTCTAAACTAACATCTGAGAGTAATCCCAAGATTATATCGATCTAGTTTTTAACTGATTGCATCAACAAACGATAATATGATCTAAAGTGTACGTGACATAGCAATTACCGATGATGATGTGTGTGAGCCGGCAAATGAGTGTGCGTGGAATATGCGCATCATCGGTAATGGTGCTGGTGTCCTAACAGGTAAGGTTTATACTGATTATAGCAGCATATGTAAGAACATGCATCATTATGATTCCAGTGTGGAAGTAAGACGGATGTATGTTATCCACTCATTTGATATACCATTACCACTACCACTATATGACTCGAACCTAATCTAGTGTCCATCTAACCTTCTAAGGAAACAAAACCTAAGAAACTAGTCAATAAGAAACAAGACTTTACCTAAGGTCTGAATCAATATCTCTAATAGTCGGCGATCCGGCCTCAATAGCGTCACGTACGTAGTACGGCTTCCTCGAATCAAGAGTGCGGATCAATCATCATATTTATGCCTCGTACGGTAAAATCCATCGTACGGCATCCCAATATCAGGGTACGGGTCAAGTATCTCCTAGGTGTCTCATCATTAGTATAATGTCATCATCAACACATCTCATGATCAAGGTGCTAAACTGTGATCGCATACATCAATCATATATCATTGCCATCATAATAAGCATCATTAGTTTACCCTCAGAAATATCATGTCATATGTATCATATTGTGATTAAGTCATACTGATATTATATCGTCATCAAGTCACACCTCTATGGTATCGACATCAGGTCGCACCTATATGATGTCGTAATAAAGTCATACATATCCCATATCGTGATCAATCACAAGTTACAGTCCGGGTACTATTTTAGAGTCCCATGTACCTCAATATCATCACCACCCATTATAATTTAAGTATACATGTTCATTATCTCATTCTCAAATGATCCGCTAACACTTAATACGACTGTATAGCCAAGAATCACGGCATCAAGCCCAGTTACACTGTTTTATCATACCTCGGATATCATATCACATCAATGTATCCCATATACATGTTGTATATATATATATATATACCTATACCTCGTCCTATATATATATATACACATGCACGTATACATCATGTCGTGTTTCAGTGTGTGCGTGTGTATGTTTCTACCTGAAACCTACGAACCTCTTCCAAGGTACTCATCCTCTGATATGGTTTTCCTAAATCAGTCTAGTCCAGCCTGGGGTCATTACTAGGGTCCTACTCATTAAGAATCTAGGGTCACATCTTGTTTCCTAATATCAATAAGTATTATTCCTATTCTACGTTGCGGGGGTGCTAAACGCCATCCACCCGACTTCCCCCCGGAGATATGCATCTACTCACCTGGTCCATGTCTGCCGAAGACGGTGTCGCCATCCTCCTCTTCATCACCCGCATTCCACGTGAGGGGTACCTTCACAACCTCAAGTCCAAACAAGAAAATGAGCCTAAAAAATACATGCTTTCCCACTCCAAAATCCATGTAAAGAAGAGTAGAGAATAAAGGGTAGGAAATACATAGGATTTTATGGATTTTTTATTGAATTTTGGAGGATTTTTGATGATTTTTGGAGTTAAAATAAAAATGAAAAATGGGGGGGCTGCCATGGGGGTGATGGCCGGCCATGAGAGAGAGTGAGGGAGAGAAAGAAATGAGTGAGGAATTGTGTGGAAGCTTCCCCCAAACATCACTTAACTTTAAGTCTTTTCATGCTTTTATTTACTTTTCTTTTATTTATTTACTATAGCAACTCAAGAAAGCTCTAGAAAATTGGAAAAATTTGCAAATAAATTTTGCATCATACACACTAAATTATAATATGCCATGGTTCATTTTTACAAATTAAAACCATTCAAATTTGTAATTTACACTAATTTAGTGTAAAAATAAAGCTTATGTTAATATTTAAAATAATTAATTTAGGAAAAATATTTAATTAAACTAAAAATTTATAAGTGGCTAAATAAACACCATTTACTAGTAATTACATAATTAAAATAGGTATTTTTGAAATTATAATGAAAAACAATCACGGTTTAATTTTACAAAAAATACATTTTACTTTACAGAAATTCATAAAATTCACTTAAACAATTTTATTCATTTAATTATTTTTAAAACGTTACAAAGAGTTATCAGTAGTTTCACGAATGTTATGGACCTTACGTCGGCATGACTTATCAAGCTACTGGGGTCTGACGTTTACCACCCCTAGGCGAGATATGCGGCATATCAGACGAATAGACCGGACTATACGGTAAGTGTTACTGGTTGGATTCACAGGATTGTGAGCGGGCTTGCTCATCGATCTTCTGATCGCTCAATACCCGGGTGGCCGTTACGTTTAGCAGACCGCTTGCGGCTTGTGGGTGTTTGATATGATCATCATCTGCTGCCGGCGTAATGACGAGTCTTTAGAGTCCTACACAGAGGTTTCCTGGCTCAAGCGAAACGAAATAGGAGCGCATATGAGATATGTACGGGACCAAGAATAATGCGTGTATGTGATACCGTATTCTATTCTCGCGATGAATGTATTGAATGGTTGTATGTGATATAACCTAGTTATCGATTCAAGGATTGATTCGATAAGCCGATATATTGCATACTAGTCGGTTATATGCGACATGACCGGATCATTGAATCAAGTGTTGATTTAATGATTTAATGTATAATTATATATTTGATATATTACTTTGCATTAACTAGTATTGGTTCACTTAAATTGGATTTTCTCACTTGATGTACACAAGTTGTATATGTGATATATACTTTTGTGCACAAGATTGTATCATGTTTGATGATACATGAATGTTAGTGTGTATGTTTAGATTAAACCATGGTTATGTGATGGTTGGGGTTTTCTTTTTCTTATCTATTTATTTATTTATTTTGGCAAAAGATTAAAGAGAAAATGGTGGCTTTCTTTGTTTGTTATTGAAGCTTCTTGAAGCTTTGACCAAGTGACCATTTTGTCTTCATGCTTAACCCTAACCCATCCAACTAACCATGGTCTATTCTCTACACCTAATCATGGTTGCCATATGATAAGTGTTGATTTTATTTTCTATTTGATAATAACTTATCATATTCTTTTCATCATCTTCTTCTTCTTCAAACATGAAGAAAGCTTGCTCCATCAATGGCAACTTATGAAAATGAGTGAGAAATCCAAATCCAAAGTGAACTCACTTTCTATTTCTTCATCCTCTATCTCTTGCCAAGTAGTATAGGGTGTTTTCTTCACAAGTTTCATGACTTGGTGAAGTGTGAGCTTGATCTTGTGATGCCTCGACGTAGATCATCTTCAGCATCGACGTCGACGACCTAGCCCGCCTATTTCTCCGATGAAGCCGATGCTAGAGTCATGGATTCGATTTGGACAGCGAGGAGACATCATCACGGAGCCTAGGAGGTGGAGGACCGGATCTACAAAGGTTGTAGCCTCTTTTCTATAGCTATAATTCGATTACTTGCATCGTATCTCCTATATATCTAGTTAACGATCCGTATTAGGGTTTCTCGGCACTTGTAAAATATTAATTGGCCATGTTTGATCACTTATGAGACATCATTAGTGTGCCTAAGAACCCTACAGTGGTATCAGAGCCTAGCTAGAGCCTTAGGCGATGCGTAGACGAAGTTTGAAGTCCGTACGAACCCGAAACCCTAATACAATAGCCTTCTCTGTACTTTTTTCAAAAACTGGGTTTTTTCCGGATTAAAAATATGCAGAAAAATCAGCAGGTGATTGTAAGAGTTACTGTGAAATTCGAGTGCCTAACTCCATCAAACTGCCGTGGTTCCGCGGCACGAGCATGGCTCGTGCGGCGGTTCCGCGGCCGTACGGCCTCCTTGTTCAATAAATTTTATACAGTAACTCCTAATTGATAGTGCTGGTTTTTCTGGAAATTTTTAAACTTTACTCAAGAGTTGAGTTTTCTGGGGTTGTATTGGGAGTTCGTAGATTCGATCGGATTATCAGACTTTGTCCATGTGGCTTTCCGGGTATTTTTGAATATGTTAAAAAGTTCGACCGGATATAAATACCCACTTTTCCCCTGCCGGGAAATTTCCAATTGTTGGACTTTTCCGTAGTCTAACGACGTTCTAAGTAGTGCAAGTAACGCGATGGACCCTCTAGAAGACAACAAACCTTAACTCGATTATGTGACCGTCTTGAACTGCTCTTTGAACCTTCGGGTTTGGGGCAGTACGGCGTGCCACATGTGAGGCGTTGGCTTGACCCTTCTATGGCTGGACCGTTGGTACTGAGGCACGAACTGAATGTTTATAGACTTATTTCATGTGTTGAGCTATTTCGTGAAAACTTGGGTGTTCGATTGTTTGATCGGAAAGTTTAACATTTTCTATTTATCCGGAATGTGATACAATAATTGAAATTCACAAATAGTTATGAGATAACTGAATGAATGTTATAAACACAGCAGTTTAGTCTCATTTGATCGGTTGCCACGGAATTTTGATGTGATCAAAAGTCCGTCGCAATCACGTAGCGTACGCGGATACTCGCCGGCTAAACTTAATAGACAGCCTCGCCCCATAGCCCTGACTAAGTGACTGTAGGAGAACCCCGTCGCCGAAAGCATCCGTTCGGGTGCTCGCGGTAGCGGTGTTCCGCCTTGGTGCACTTCATCAACGGTATCGGGGGTGCGGCCGCCTACTAAATTTTGCGACGAGCATTCGATCAGTTTTTCGGGAATCCTGTTGAATTGCCCGACATGATATTGAAAAGTGTTTTTGATAATGAGACTAAAATGCGGGGTTTATAATTGTTAGGCATGCGATGTCTATGTATTTCATTTGATTAGGCATGCGATGTCTAAAGAGTTTGCGGATTCCAACTGTTGTAGTTTTACACTTTCTTTTCTGTGACCGTAAGTGTAATATGTGATATCGCCGGTTTCCTTGCTATATGTCAACGACAATTGGGATGCGCATATTTACTTACGTTGATGACATGTGATGTTATGTGTTGCTGGATATGTTATATTGGATCGTCGTGTTTGAATAGCCGGGGGTTTTTATGTGAGATGAGTGTTTTTCATTTTCTTTCATGTAAAACCTTGTATGTAATATTCTTTTATTGGGGAACTTCCAGGTTGCGGATGTTTTCACCATTTGTATATTATTTACTTTTCCGCATTAGGATAGACCCAAGGAGGGGAGCACAAGTAACCGGGTTCTGGGGTCCAGTGGGAGACCAACTCGAGGAGTCGAGTCCGGGTCTCCTAACCCTAGAATTGGTAGGGTTGCTTGCCGCTCTCGTAGGGGTCTAGGGGTATGGGATTGGCTATTCATCACAACCGTGGAATCCGTGTTTTATACTGGCTCGTATTGAAAACACGGACGTCCTAGTATATCCAATATTTCATATGATATTTTCTGCTGCGTTATCTGTGATGTGATCATGTGATGTTCTGTGATTGATATAATATATAGTATATAAGATATATTATATAGACGTTACTTATGTTTTACACCCGCGCTAGCCTTGCCCCGCTCTGCCGTTAGTTACCTAACCTAACGGTGCACGGGGGGACATCGAGGCGAATGCGGATGGCATAAGTTTACGTCATATTTATCTGTGATGTTTAGGTAACTTAAATGATGGGATATTCATTAATGAGATTAATGAAAGAAAATAAACCTAATTGAAGTTGTGGAATCGAATTTCAAATTAAACCAGGTAGCTACAGTTCTTGCTTTGCATCGCGGTGTTCATTATAGAACATCCTGCACCTTATTCGATGAGGAAAGGACCGAGATCCCTTCATCGGGAGTGACTCCTTTAACAATAACTGGCAGATGCTACAACTCTCGGTTTGTCTTTTGATTGCTTCTATAGTTTCTGCTTTGCACAGTGATATATATGATATATCCCGCACCTCATTCGACGAGGAAAGGGCCGACGATCCCTTCACCGGGAGTGACCCCTTTAGCAAAACTAGAAAAGCCTAAAAAACATTCCATTTAAAAACCATTTGATTCCGCAACGAGATCAAGTTCAAAGCATTAAAGGTTTTCATAAAAACCAGCCGCAACCCTCCGTCATTTTAGGAAGTAGAGTACTTAGTATTCGTGCTGTGTTTGTTGACCATAGTCAAGGCACAGTGTACGGTAGCTAAGTGATGTCTTCCTACACCGCATATGATGCGATTAGTTAGGACAGTCGCGTGACTTTATTGACCTTAGTTATAGGTCTTGTGGGTGGGTCTAATTAATCACGAAATGACGGGTAGAACTTGACTAGTGCTTATGATTTGTTGACCATAGTTAAGGTCATAGGTGCTAGGGGTAAAAACCTTTATCGGGAGTTTCAAGTGTTGAAACATGCAATGAGATTGCATACCTTCTATATGATAGTTGGATCCCGATACCCACTGCGAGTAATTGTTACTCCTGGGAGAGTTTTGCACTTTGCAATTAGCCGATCAAGTAGGTGTCTAGAAAGGTGTCAACGGGGTTACGCCTCTGGGAAAACGAGGTTTACTGTAATTAGGTTCGTGCGAAAGCACGGGGAACCTCCCTCAAAGTACCGACACTGGCCTGGCTGAAAGATTGGAGAACTTGTAGAGTGTAATTAATCCCGGCTAGACTTTCCTTTTAGGGTTTGAAGGAAGATTTGATAAAAACAGTGGGAGCCATCCTGATTAGATAAAATAAATAACCAATCTGATCTTGCAAGAGCGCACGCAGAGTGTTTTCTTCTCTCTCTCTCCAGGTAGCGACCATATCACGCCTTAATCAAGATAATAATATGGATGTATTGACCGAACCCGCTTGTTATACTGAGCTGGGAACGTTGGTCCCGCTCCAACTTATAATTGTTATAAGACAGAGCAGGAAATAGGGGAATACCAGAATTCCTATGCCGCCCAAACGAAGAAAGTGCATATGATGCATCTCTTTCGTGTGTGTTCATTACAAAGAACCGTTTCTCAGTATCCTCCGCATCCTGGGTATTTGATACCGGATCAGGATCCCAGATATGTAATCTGTTACATAGGGCTACCGAAAGGTAGAAAGACTGAGAACGGGTGATAAGTTTCATGAGACAGAAAACGGGGCAAGTGTTGCAGCCAAGTCTGTTGGTCACTGTCACCCTGTATTACCAATACATTGATTCAGAACAAATGCTATTAGATACCGAACCTGATATACAAAATCATATCAGTCTCTTTATTAGTAAAGAAATGATAAAATTTTGTATTGATGGATAATGTTTTGAACATTTCCTATATCAAAAGTTGATCGGTTCAGGCACGTTATCTAAAAGCATTGACGTTCTAAATAAAACTACAGTTCTTTGTATACAGAACACACACAAGAGGAAGAGTTCAGAAATGAACGAATCCTTCTTGAGGCATTGTAGACTAGGTCATATCAATGCGACCCGACTGGCTGAAGTTACATTTTAGATGCATATTTAAATCAGTTTGAATTTACATCTTGTGAAACTTGCCAGTCATGTCACAAAGATTAGATGACCATAGCTCCGTTTACTGAAAACAGAGAAAGAGTTAATGAACTCTTGGGACTGACACATGATGATGTATGTAAGGTCTCCTGTCTACAAATGCCAGGACTGGTTCTTTATACTTCATTATATTCTCTGATAATCTCTCAAGATTCAGTCATATGTTCCTGTTGAAACATAAGTCCGAAGGTTTTGAGGTATTCACAGAATATAATTTGGAAGTAGAGAACCAAAATACGGGTATAAGTATTATGTCCTATGTTAAGATCAGGGAGGAGAATACTTGTGCATAGAATTTCTGGACTATTCTAAAGGAGAATGAGATTCTCTCTCAGTGTTACTCCTCTGAATACACCACAGCACAACGGTGTATCGGGGTGGAGCAATCGCACAATATTAGATATGGTGTGCTCTATGATGAGTACTACTGAGTTTCCTATTTCCTTTTGGGAGTTATGCACTTATGAAGTTGCATACCTATTGAATAGGGTTCGAATCAAATCAGTGCCTACCATTCCATATAAGATATGGTATGGGAAGAGCCTATCTCTTAAGTAAGTTAAGATTTGGGATTGTCCGGCCTATGTCTAGAGCAAAATCCGGACAAAATCGAGGCAAGGTCAGTTCTGTAGAACTGGAAAGGTTCCAGCTATACAAAACTGCAACTGATGATTTGACAGAACCAAAGGATTCTATAGTCCCCGACGAACCTCTGCCTCTCCGCCGATCTGGTAGGGTTCCTCACCTGCCTGAGAGATACCTCGGTTTCTCGATGACAGTGGGAGCGAGGAATGCATCATGAGATGATGACCCAACTAGTTTCGAGCTGGCCATCAAGAGTGGGACTCTGTAAGAATGGCTGGATGCTTAGCGATCTGAGATGGAATCCATATACACCAACAAAGTATGGACTTTGGTTGCTATATCTGAAGGGTTAAATCCCCATCAGGAGCAAGTATATCTTGAGAAGATTACTTGGTGTAGATGGAAAAGTTGAGACTTTCAAAGCTAGACTTGTTAAAGGTTTTCGTCATCGACCAAGAGTGGAAAATGATGAAACCTTTTCCAGGGGCTATACTTAAGTCCATCCAGATCCTACTTACCATTGCTACATACCATGACTGCGATATCTGGTGGTTGGGTGTCATGACTGCTTTTCTAAATACTGATTTAGAATAGAAAGTCTATAAGTACACAGCCAGAGGGCTTCGTAAACAGTGGGAGCAGCGGAAACATGTGCAAGTTGCTTTACAGGATAAAGCAGGCATCGCGGAGTTGGAACATCTGTTTTGATGTGGTAGTCAAAGAGTTTGACTTCATCAAAATGGTAGATGAACCTTGTATGTACAAAAGGGTAGTATGGAGTATGGTAATGATCCTCGTAGAGTACATGGATGACATACTCTTTATAGGAAAGGAATTTCCTATGCTACGATTGGTCGATCTCCTCTTATCACATAGATTCTCCATATAGGATCAAAGTGATACCTCCTAAATCCTGAGATTTGGATCTATGAGATAGATCTAAATGGATGTTAGGATTCTCACTAGCTGTAGTAAGATTGTATCAATTGATCCTGGGGAGAATCACTGGAAAGGTTCCAGGGTGATAAGGATGACTGAATGTCAGTCGCGGGCATTGTCTTTACCCTCAGTGAAGGGACGGTATGTTGGAAGAGTTCCAAGCTAGATACCGTGGCAAACTAGACGATAAAGGCTGGTAACATCGCTATTAAAGATACTACCAAAGAGGCAGTTTGGGTGTATATTGGTTCATGAGATGAACTAGGTTCCCACCATTGTATGACAATGGAAGTGTGGCTTTGGCCCAGGAACCCCGATCCCATCAGTGACCCAGACATATTCTGAGGAAGCATCACCTGATCAAGGAGATAGTTGATCTCCAGGGTGATCGAGGTTAGGAGAGTAGACTCAGAGGAAAACACGGCGGATCCACTCACGAAGGCCTTTTCCCAGAGAGAGACTCATATGGGATGGTTGAGTATGTGATACTGCAACCACTGCTACAGATGGCCCTAGTGCAAGTGGGAGATTGTTAGTTATATGTATGCCCTAGAGGCCATTACTGTACATAGGATGTATAATGTAGTGGATGCTGGGACATATATAGGTAGGACTTTCTTGCTCGACATGATAGTACGCTATCTGGTTGCTCTTTATCTTAACATGTATACTTTCTGTCTCTCTTATTACATGTTGATAAAGCCCTTAGGATGTGTACTCGACTTTCAGGACTATGATGAAGATCATACTAGTGGGGCCTGGGTAGTCAATGAGTACATCCTTCATTGTACCTAGTCATGGGAATATCGAGACGGGGCATCGATATTCCAGAGTAGACTAGCGTATATCTTCTCGACCCATGTGATGGGCGATGGATGATCCCATATCCATTGGTGTTTGACATCGGAGATGGTATGCGGGTGCTCAGTGGAGACTGGGTACACTGAACGGACTCGCCAAGAACTCCCAGATGGTATTATACCTCACGTCAGATGGCAGTTCTCTGGTGACACTGGTACAGCTTAGTCTGTTGACCCGAGATCGTCATAGAGTCTTGTGTGTCTCCCACTGTGCTTTGATTTCCACCCTACCACGGCTCTACTGAGTTGTGCAAACAGGTGGTTTTTGGGTACAGTCCCGATTCACATGGAGGCAATGAGCGATAGGAGGGGATTCGTCTCTCCCGGTATTGGGGGTTGATGTTGTGCTATGCTCGACTGGCCATAACAAGAAATCCCTGTCCAGGGTTGCAGTGATATACTGGTAAGAGTTATCAGTAGTTTCACGAATGTTATGGACCTTACGTCGGCATGACTTATCAAGCTACTGGGGTCTGACGTTTACCACCCCTAGGCGAGATATGCGGCATATCAGACGAACAGACCGGACTATACGGTAAGTGTTACTGGTTGGATTCACAGGAGTGTGAGCGGGATTGCTCGTCGATCTTCTGATCGCTCAATACCCGGGTGGCCGTTACATTTAGCAGACCGCTTGCGGCTTGTGGGTGTTTGATATGATCATCATCTGCTGCCGGCGTATTGACGAGTCTTTAGAGTCCTACACAGAGGTTTCCTGGCTCAAGCGAAACGAAATAGGAGCGCATATGAGATATGTACGGGACCGAGAATAATGCGTGTATGTGATACCGTATTCTATTCTCACGATGAATGTATCGAATGGTTGTATGTGATATAACCTAGTTATCGATTCAAGGATTGATTCGATAAGCCGATACATTGGATACTAGTCGGTTATATGCGACATGACCGGATCATTGAATCAAGTGTTGATTTAATGATTTAATGTATAATTATATATTTGATATATTACTTTGCATTAACTAGTATTGGTTCACTTAAATTGGATTTTCTCACTTGATGTACACAAGTTGTATATGTGATATACTTTTGTGCACAAGATTGTATCATGTTTGATGATACATGAATGTTAGTGTGTATGTTTAGATTAAACCATGGTTATGTGATGGTTAGGGTTTTCTTTTTCTTATCTATTTATTTATTTATTTTGGCAAAAGATTAAAGAGAAAATGGTGGCTTTCTTTGTTTGTTATTGATGCTTCTTGAAGCTTTGACCAAGTGACCATTTTGTCTTCATGCTTAACCCTAACCCCAACTAACCATGGTCTATTCTCTACACCTAATCATGGTTGCCATATGATAAGTGTTGATTTTATTTTCTATTTGATAATAACTTATCATATTCTTTTCATCATCTTCTTCTTCTTCAAACATGAAGAAAGCTTGCTCCATCAATGGCAACTTGTGAAAATGAGTGAGAAATCCAAATCCAAAATGAGTGAGAACCCACTTCCTATTTCTTCATCCTCTACCTCTTGCCAAGTAGTATAGGGTGTTTTCTTCACAAGTTTCATGACTTGGTGAAGTGTGAGCTTGATCTTGTGATGCCTCGACGTAGATCATCTTCGGCATCGACGTCGACGACCTAGCCCGCCTATTTCTCCGATGAAGCCGATGCTAAAGTCATGGATTCGATTTGGACAGCGAGGAGACATCATCACGGAGCCTAGGAGGTGGAGGACTGGATCTACAAAGGTTGTAGCCTCTTTCCTTTAGCTATAATTCGATTACTTGCATCGTATCGCCTATATATCTAGTTAACGATCCGTATAAGGGTTTCTCGGCTCTTGTAAAATATTAATTGGCCATGTTTGATCACTTGTGAGACTTCATTAGTGTGCCTAGGAACCCTACAGTACTCTCAAAACCCTAGCCTTTGTTACTTGTAGTGTTACGAAACCCTAATTTTTCTAGGATAGATCCTTTGTATGCTTACTTAGTACCATAAAAATCTAATCTTTGGTACATATGATGCTTCCAAACCTTTCATAGGGTGCTAGGTAAACCTAACATAAACAAGTAATAAAAAAGAGATGATGTGACTGCAAGGGGGAGACAGAGAAAATATGGGGAAAAACGGGGCAAGGGGGCCGGCGAGCTCGGAAATTTTGGAGGTGTGACCGGCCAAAATCGGAGCATAGAGGCTCGTTTTGGTGTTGTGGTCTTGTGCTTTCTCTACAATTCCACTCGTGCTGCTTGATTTGCATATATAAAACTGGTTTGCACTTAGGGTTTTGGAAGGAAAACCTGGTGCTTCATATAAAATCACGCATCACTCTTATATGTGTTCATTGTGTGCGAAGGCAGCCCCCCATGCATTGTGGAGGAACAAAAGTTATGTATGCAATATTGTTTGCACAAGATCTCTCTTCGCACGCTTTTGGCGTGTTGCGTATTCAAAATTCTAAAGTTAACCGCAATTAAGGACGGTGTCGCTTTGCAGCTAGCCGATTGAGCACGGGTCGATCAGCAGGGAGATGATTGTATGTCCGTTCGATTCTTAGACGAGTCAATAAAGAATGTATATATGTATATTCAGTTCTATCCTAAGTGTGCGTATTTATATTCAAGTATGCTTGTTAAGGTTAAGGTTGGTTAGTAGAGTTAGGATTAGTCTTGTGCTTATCTTTTGCCATTCTTAAAACGATGTTGGGATAATCGAAAGTAGCGGGGATTAGGAGAACATAGGAATGGGATTTACAAGTTTAAGCGAGCTTTCCAACGCTAAATCCATTCTTAGTGCCCCTTGTCCGTCCGCTAAATATGCTTATTCTAACCCTTGGCCAAACACCCGCAACCATGTATCCAATTAAGTCACAGCTACATGTCACGTTGTAGTGCGCTTAAAGGACTTCTCAACTTAGGTCGCGGCTATATGTCACGTATAGCGCACCTAAGTGAGGGGGTTGCGTTTGTTTGGTCGGGGTTCTTTTCAAGATGTTTGGCGAAGAGAAGCACAAGGGATTTTTCCATCCCTCATACCACCTTCCTTAGCCTTAACAAGTGTGGAATTATTCACACATTATAAAAGAAAATAAAACAAAACAAAAAGGAAGAAAAGAAAGAAAAGAAAAAAATTGCAATTTTACAAATGATGCAAGCTAACTACTAGGGTCCCCGCCTAAGGAAGGAACTCCGTCGAGTATGACAGCTTGAAAATAATACGGATAAGATAAGAAAAGAAAAGGGCAAGAAATAATAACAACTACTTAACAACAATTATAAAAGTTACACTAGAATTAAAAGACAATGCAAGAATTACAAGATACAAGTTAAAAAAAATAACAAACCCTCATCTTCATTTCATCATCCACTCAATGCTCTCACAACATTTTAATGGAGAATACATGATGAAGAAGAAGAAGAATTCGCATTTCGGCAAAGACACCGATGAGTCAGACGTTGGAAGCCCGTCTGTCCATTAAAACTGCCCTCATTTTGGTAGCGATACGGACGAGTCTGATATCGAAGGCTCATCCGACAGCAAAATTCGCCCTCGTTTAGGCAGCGACACTGAAGAGTCAAAGGAAGAGAACCTTTCTTGCAACAGCTATACAGACTGGGCTACCACACAACAAGTAAAGCTACAAGAGACCTTTGAAGTTGCAGAAAGGTCCCTAGAAGTCACAAGGGTGCCAGAGCAAATGTGGAAAGAGCTCGATGCATTGTCAGTCTCCACCGTGGACCAGCTGAAAACTTTCTACGTTCCCGAAAGGAAAAGTAGACAGAAGGGTATCCTGTTTTATGGGTCAAATCCTGTTGTGCACCAAGACGATTTGTCTGTCACTTGCCTTCTTTATAAGAGAGGCACAAGTGCCTTCCTCAATACCATATACTATGCGCCCGAGATGCAAGATTATTTCAAAAGGTGCGGATGTCGATTATATCAAAAGGAATCCAAAGCAAAGTTTTATGAGGGCTATGGCATCCGCCTCAGGTCCGAGCTCTCATCGATGGACGAATTCCAGATAGAAAGGGCATAGGTTTCATACAGCCTGATTCCAAAGCATGCTACATGATCCATATTGGGGAAGCCAGCGAAGAGTCAAATGATGAAGACGAGCTAGCCGAGCCAGAAGAAGCCACTCAAGAGCTCGAAGTTGGCAAAAAAGCAACCTTCGATGAGCTAACCGAGATCGATTTGGGAACGCCTGATAATCCAAAGCCGACCTACATTAGCTCACTCTTGTCAGAGAAAATGAAAGAGAAGATAATTGCCCTGCCGCATGAGTTTACCGACTGCTTCGCGTGGACGTACAAAGAAATACCTTGCCTCTCCCCTAAAGTAGCCGTGCATAAGCCGGCTATATCTCCTGATGCTAAGCCTGTCAAACAAGATCCTCGAAAAATGAGAAGGGAGCTAAAAGAAAAGGTCATCGAGGAAACTAAGAAACTTACCGATGCTGGCTTCATCAGAGAAAAGAAATATGCGGACTGGATCGCATGCATAGTCACGGTGAAGAAGAAAAATGGGCAGATCCGACTTTGTGTCGATTTCAGGGACCTCAACAAGGCATGCCCTAAAGACGACTTATCGCTACTGGTCATGGAAATGATGGTCGATGACACCTCAAATTACGAGCTGTTCACCTTTATGGATGGCTCTTCTGGATATAATCAGATCAAGATGTCGCCTGAGGATGAGAAACACACAGCATTTCGAACCCCTATCAGAATATACTGCTACAAAGTGATGCCGTTCGGACTGAAGAATGCAGGTTAAACATATCAAAAGGAAATGAAAAATAACTTTGATGAATTAATCCATAAAGTCATCGAATGCTATGTTGATGATCTGGTCGTCAAGACTAAAGTCAAGGACGATCAGATCGAAGATCTTAGGACCGTTCTGACTAGACTGAGTGAATACGATCTGAAGATGAATCCTCTAAAGTGCGCTTTTGGCGTGTCATCGGGAAAATTCCTGGGCTTCATAGTCCGACATGAAGGGATCGAAGTTGACCCATCAAAGATAAAGGCCATCATGGAGATGCCCCCTTCAAAATGTCAGACTAAGATCTTTTCAGGGAAAGCTTGCTTATATAAGAAGGTTTATCTCAAATTCATCGGGGAGATGTAGTCCCATTTCAAAGCTCATGAAGAAAGGAGCTCTTTTTGTCTGGGATGTCGAATGCCAAGAAGCGTTCAAAAGCATGAAACAGTACTTGTTGCACCCTCCAGTGCTGGCCTCTCCCATTCCAGATAAACCGCTGATTATCTATACTGCCGCGCTAGATGAATCAGTCCGTGCGCTCCTTTCCCAGAACAACGAGGAGGGAAAAGAAAATTCCCTCTACTACCTCAGTCTAAGTCTAGTCGGGGCGGAACAAAGCTATTCCCCGATCGAAAAGCAATGCCAGGCTCTGATATTTGCTGTGAAGAAGCTGAGGCACTATCCGCTCGCTCATCGGGTTATGCTGATCTCCAAGGTCGACCAGCTCAAACACTTGATGACCAAAGTAAGCCTAGCCGGCAGAATAGAAAGATGGGCTGTCATGCTACTTGAGTTTGACATAGTATATACTCCTCAAAAAGCAGTAAAAGGGAAAGCTCTTGCGGACTTTCTCGCTGCTCATCCCATACCAGAAGGGTCACCGCTACATTGTGAGTTACCCGACGAATAAGTGCTGCACCTCGAGAATGACGAGCCATGTTGGGAGCTCTACTTCGATGGGGCCTCATCAATAATGAGCTCTAGCAAATCAAACATCCTGTCATGCCCCGCTTCCCAGTGTACGGCGAAGTGGACGCGACGAGGCCCGCTACGTATATACTCAGAAGTATATACGCTAAGCGTAACTAAGCAATATAAAGTAAATCACAAGAGAAGAATAATATAGAAAATAACAGAAACTTTTATTAATAACATTCTTTTTACAATGCAGGAAAAGAAAATACAACTGGAATGAAAAACAATGCCTAAACAGTGGCATAACAGAAAATGAAATAAACTGGAAAGAACAAGGTACAGTATCTAGAGCTCTGGATCTTCCTGGAACTGCTCCAAATCTTCACCGGTAGGCTCGATCTCCGCTTGGTCCAACGCACCTGACGACATTCAAAGAAGAAAGAGATAGAATGTCGTCAGCGAACGGGTCGCTCGGTAAGTCCCAAAGATAAGGAAGAATAAGAATGACAGAGTAACAGTATTTTCTAAAGTATTATATTGTTGAATATTATGGAACATTGTGTAACGCTGTTGTTTGTAGCTTGGTACAGAAGGATGCCAGTGTATACGAGGGGGATCTCTATATGCTAGAGATCAGGGCAAAAGGGAAGTACAAGATACTGTTATGCCACGGTACAACAGCAATAGGATTCAGGTTAGGTGTCTTAATCTGACCACCTCGTGCCACCTTTAACACTTTCCGTACCAATCTACCCCTTAAACCCCGTAGTGTTTTAACAGTATTGTATTATTGGAATATGTAAGTTGGATAACTGACCAAAACCATGATATCAGTAAATATGTTGTAACTGTATAATCAGGTAAATGGAATATCAGGATAATGGATGAATATCCATGGTTTGATTCAGTCAAAAAGAATATGTTGTTAACTGGATTCAGGGATTCATGTATTCAAATCGTATTGGATTATAAAAGAATATAGATTGACTTGAATCATAATCAAGTCAGAAATAGTCAGACTCTAACCCGAGTCAGACTAAAAGAAAGGTAATTTGAAGTTCAATATTAGATAGGGGCCTTATTGTAATTTGTAAAACTTGAGGGGGTTTTATGTAAAAAGTACTTTTGTATAGTTTTCAAAATACACCTCAAGTATTTAATAATCGTCTTTATTGTTATAATGAATGTGAATTTTATTTGTGTTATTCTAGTGAATATATCCTAATAAAAGTATTAATTGTTTTATCTGAAAATTCATGGTATTTTAGTGTAACTTTTAATCTTGTAATTTTTAGAAAAATGTGGAAACTTTATATTATGATAAAATAGGTGTTTAAATGATAGTTATATATATACAACACAAGAATAATTTTTAAATGAATATTTTATTTTCAAAAATCTCTTTTTCCTTAAATATCGTATTTTAAACCTTTCGAGACCGAATGCTCCTTGCGGAGGTCTGAATCTCGCACTACTAGCATGCGGTGCACGATGAACTGTACTATCCCTAACAGGTTCCCCAAAAGTGGGTTGTAGCGGCGCTTTTCTTAGGTTTAACAAATACTTTTCATTTGGGAAAACGGTTTTATAAATATGGGGTATTCATTTGCAAAAGAGTACAGTTTTCCGTATTTTAGTTATTATGGTTTCCTAAACCAACTACCTATTTCTAAGTCTAAACGATGAGTCATTAGAAGCCTCAAATTGCCTCTTCACCGTCAATTGCGGCCAGGTAAGTGCCAGGTAAGTGGGAAGGAACCATAGTCGTGGGCCTAATTAAAAACCACTAGCCTTAGACACGCTTGCCTAGGCACCACAAGACAGTTTAGATAAACGATCGATGACCATGACCAATCGTGTTTTCATTTTATTAAAAGATTTTATCTAGAAAAGTTTACAACTTAAAGTTTTAAATAAAGATTAGGGTATTTTAGTGAAAAGTCCTGTAATTTCGTATTCTGTGTTTTGATATCTATCAATTAGGGTTATATTGAGTGTGTGTAGTGGTAGGTCATTACCCCGTGACTTATTTTAAGTTTTGGTGAAGTTTAAAGGTAAAACATAACAAGTTAAAGTTGAAGGTATTAAAGTGCAAGAATACGGTATTTAAAAACGTTATCATTTTATGTGTGAAATTTCGTTCAAATTGGATTCTACAAGTTTAGTTATCAAGATAAACCTATTTAGGAGTGAGGGAATTAATTAAACTAAGAAAAATGAACTTCATGGTATTTTTATGAAAAGAATACGGTTTTGCAAAGAAGTTATCATTTCATGTGGAAAAGTTTGATTAAATTGATTTATGGGTGATTAACAGTCAACATGAATATGGGTAGATAATATGTATTAGGTGACAAGTGGAATTATATAGAAAAAACGAATCGAAAATCGGTTTGTCCGATTTCCGTCGGGTTCCAAAAAGTCGTATTTTTATCTTAAAGAAAAGAGAGATAGAAGAAGGTTGGACTTACGGTTTGGACATGCTAATGAAGCTAATGGACGTGGTGGTTGTCGATTCGTTGAAAACGTCGCGAAGGTTCTGATCCGGTCGTCGGAATCCGTCGTCGATTTCGGCAGCGCTTCGCTTCTCGCTCTTCGTACCGAGTTCTCGAGAATTTAGGAGAGTGGACTTAGAGTTGTGAAGGGAAAAGGTAGAGTATAGGGGTCTTTATATAGGGTTAGGGTTAAAAAGTATTAAAAGAAAATATAAAAAACATTAAAAATTCATTAATTTTGGTCTTTAAAGAGATTTATTGGGAATTTTGTAACAGTACAAAATATTTAGAGTATGCAGGTGAAGAGACTAAGTCAACACGAAACTTTTTCGTGTTGACGACTCGGCCGACCGGCCGAGTCGGGTCTCGTTGGGTGGGTCTTGGTCTGGGGGGAATTTTGGTATAGTTTAATTTTTTTAATTTACAATAAATTGTGAGTTATGGCTGTTTGACCGTTTGACTACTAAAAAAAATTAAAACAAAACGATATAAAAATTATGTGGGCCATGGGATTCGAACTCTGGTGGATTGGTTCAGCAATGCAAGGTATTACCAATGAGCTACAAGCTAATTCCTGTAATTATTGTAAGGAATTAGATACTTAAATTGTTTCCAGCAACATTAATACTCCAAGTATACACTATATTTAAAGAAAATTTTTGGTATACAAAATTGGAGTTGTTACAATCTACTCTCCTTACAAAAATTTCGTCCTCGAAATTTACAACTTTTATTTTGAGGACTAGTTTACAAAAAGGTGCGGATATCTTGCACGCATTTCATCCTCCCTTTCCCACGTGGATTCTCCTGGAGTGTCTTTCCTCCACATTACTCGGACCAAATTAACTTCTTTGTTCCGAAGTGTCTTCACTTTCCTGTCCAGGATCTCCACAGGTTGTTGCTCACAAGACAAATCGGGCTGTATCGTGAGCTCGGAATGATCAAGTACATGGCTGGGGTCACTCACATACCTTCTGAGTTGGGATATGTGGAACACGTTATGCACTCCTTCCAATGAGGGTGGAAGCGCTAAACGATATGCCACCTCACCGACTCGTTCGAGTATATCGAAATGTCCAATGTATCTCGGACTCAACTTTCCCCGTCTTCCAAATCTGATCACTCCGCGGTTCGGAGAGATTTTCAGGAATACATGATCTCCTGGCTGGAACTCCAAGTGTCGTCTCTTCGCATCAGCCTAGTGTTTCTGTCTATCTTGGGCTATGCGCATTCTTACCCTGATAGTACGAACTACATCAACAGTCGCTACTATCATCTCTGGTCCAAGGAGTTCCCTATCTCCGATGCCGTCCCAACTTAATGGTGATCGACACTTCCTTCCATAAAATGTTGCAAAAGGTGCCATTCCTATGCTTGCTTGGTAGCTGTTGTTGTACGCAAACTCCACAAGATGCAGGTGATCTTCCCACGATCCCTTGAAGTCGAGCATACATGCTCTGAGCATATCCTCCAAGATCTGAATAGTTTGTTCCGACTGACCATCTGTTTGTGGATGATAAGCCGTGCTGAAGTTCAGACTTGTTCCCAAGCTAGCTTGCAGACTCTGCCAGAATTGCGATCGGAACCTGGTGTTACGATCGGAGACAATGCACACCGGTACTCCATGAAGTCTCACAATTTCCTGTATGAGTTCATGGGTATCAGAGATATTACATTATGAAGAGTTTAAATCTTAAATTAGATTATTACCTCCATGTACTTCTTCGCTAATGTCTCAGTTGATTGGCCAACTCGAAATGGGATGAAGTGAGCCGACTTTGTGAGTCGATCCACAATGACCCAAATCGCATCGTTACCCTTTGTGCTGCGAGGAAGAGAAGTTACAAAGTCCATCGTGATATGCTGCCACTTCCATTCTGGTATTGGTAACGGTTGAAGTAGTCCAGCTGTCCTGTGATGTTCAGCCTTTACCTGCTGACACACCAAACATTTTGCGACACTCCTGGCTACTCACGCTTCATTCCATGCCACCAATAATTCTGACGTAGATCTTTATACATTTTGGTACCTCCAGGATGTACTGAATAGGGAGAGCTGTGAGCTTCTTTCATTAACTCTTCCCGAACAGGACCCTTTGGTACACACAATCTGCTGCCGTATCTCAAAGATCCGTCTTCATGGATGATGAAATCTGTTCTGAGTCCATTCTCCACTTGTTCTCTGATCTTTTGCAACTTAGCATCGCTGGCTTGAGCTGCTTTGATTTGATTGACAATAGTTGATTGGACTTGTAGATTCATCAAATTTGAAACATCACCTGGCATGACTACTTCAATCTCCATCTGATGTAGGTCCTGCTGAAGCTTCCATTGGGCGGTGAGATTCGTTGCTAATGGTTGGCGACTAAGAGCATCAGGTACTACGTTCACCTTCCCTGGATGATACTGCAAGTTGATGTCAAAGTCCGCCATCAGTTCTAACCATCTTCTCTGCCGCATATTCAACTCCTTCTGAGTAAACACATATTTCAGACTCTTGTGATCTGTGTAGATGTTCACTCGTTCACCAAGTAAGTAGTGGCGCCAAATCTTGAGAGCAAAAATGATGGCTGCCAACTCCAGATCATGCGTCGGATAATTGCGCTCATGAGTCTTCAGTTGTCTTGAAGCGTAAGCCATAACCTTACCGTGCTGATGTAGAACACACCCTAATCCCTTACCGGATGCATCACAATGTACTTCGAATCCTCCAGATTGATCCGGTATGACTAGAATAGGTGCAGATGTCAATCTTGACTTGAGTTCTACGAAAGCTTGCTCGCATGCTTCTGACCACACAAATTCTTCATCTTTTCTTGTGAGCTTGGTCAGGGGTGTTGCTATCTTTGAAAAGCCTTCAATGAATCTTCTGTAATATCCAGCTAAGCCCAAGAAACTCCGAATATCCTTCACTGACTTTGGTGTAGGCCATTCGCTAACTGCTGAAACTTTTGCTGGATCCATAGAAATTCCTTCTCCTGATACGATGTGTCCAAGAAAACCAACTTGTTTTATCCAAAACTCGCACTTGCTGTATTTGGCATAAAGCTTATGTTGTCGAAGAGTTTCCAGGACAATTCGTAAGTGCTCCGCATGTTCTTTCCGGTTCTTAGAATATACCAGGATGTCGTCGATGAAAATGACAACGAACCTGTCTAAATACTCCCGGAAAACTTGGTTCATATGGTTCATGAAGATTGCTGGTGCATTGGTCACTCCAAATGGCATTACTAGAAATTGGTAATGTCCATAGCGAGTTCTGAAAGCTGTTTTGTGAATATCAGCCTCCTTGACCTTCACTTGATGATAACATGAACGAAGATCTAGTTTAGAGAAGACATAAGATCCACTTAGCTGATCAAATAAATCGTCGATGCGCGGGAGTGGATACTTGTTCTTTATAGTAACTTCGTTCAAGGCCCTATAGTCGATGCACATTCTGTATGAACCTTCCTTCTTCTTCACCAACAGTATAGGTGCTCCCCAACTTGAAGTGCTGGGACGAATCCATCCTTTCGCCAGTAATTCGTCCAGATGTGTTCGAACTTCTTTCAATCCTTTCGGACTTAGTCTATACGGTGCTTTGATCACTGGTTGTGCTCCTGATACTAAGTCAATACTGAATTCAAGAGCTCGATCGAGAGGCAAACCTGATATATCGTCAGGGAATACATCATCGAACTCTCGAACTACCTCCGGTCTTGATTCTTCCTCTGCATGAGCTGCTGCAACTACCGCTTCCCTTGGCTTCGCCTTGTAAGTACTTGGCTCCAGGGCGCGATCTCCACTCTTGAAATAGAAGATCGGATGATCTGGAATCTCAAATACTACCCTCTTTTGACGATAGTCGATGGTGGCATAATAGGTTCCAAGCCAGTCCATTCCTAGAACCACATCGAAATTTGGTATGTCCAGTACCTTGAAGTCAGCGTAAAACTCTCGACTGCAGACGACGACTGGACACATGCTGTATCCCATAGTTGCCTTTAGAACACCATTTCCAGAACTGACGTTCCAGCTGGATACAAGCGGTGAGACTGGAATCGCATGGGTTCGGACAAACCGTTGCGACATAAAGTAGTGGGATGCTCCAGTATCAAACAGTGCAAGTGCAGGTAGTGAAGCTACTAGGATTGTACCTAAGGTATATGGGATAGGTTCAGGTATAGGGAAAATGTGTAGATAAACAAGACTGAAGATAAGTTTGAGAAAGAAAGTTTACCAGTAATGACTTGGGCAGTGGCCTCAGCTTCTTCCACAGACATCATGAAAGCCTGGCGCTTCGGCACATTCCTCCTGGCCTGAGGAGCATTCTTCTGAACGTTCCTTTGAGCTTGATGGAACTGTCGAGGAGGTGGTGCAGCTTGGGGTCCCCTAGGTGGTGCAGGCAGTGCAAGTCTGGGAGCAGGTGCCTGAAGAGCTGGTCGCTGCTGATAAGTAGTTGCTGGCCTGGGTGCAGTAACTGAGTTCTGCCTTTGAGGACAAGATCCAATATCATGAGTGGCTGAACCGCAGACTAAGCAGAGGCGGTTGGCTCGACGGCAGTCCTTCATCATATGTCCAGTTCTCTTGCAGTAGGTGCAAAAAGTTGGGCTAGGACGATGAGTTGGTACTCCGGGTCGCCTCGGCACGAAAGATGGTCTGGACGTGGCTCCACCTGCCATCTGGTTGGTAGGGCGTTTGACTCCTGCAGACTGAGGTCTGCCTCTCTCTTTTATGACTGCCTCTTAACTGCAGGCAGCTTCTAGGGCTTCTTCATGAGTCAAAAACTTTCCTGTGGCTAGAGCAGCTTTGATCTCTGTGTCCAAACCTTGCTGAAAATGACGGGCTCTGATCTCGTCCGTCGGTATCAGGTATGCCGCGAATCTGTTTAAAAAATTGTGTTAGCTGTGTAGTATGTGATATTTAAATATTGAACTATTGTGACATATCTTACCGGCTCAATATAGTGAACTCAGTATCGTATTCAACTACCGATTTCTCCCACATTGATCCTTACTGTAGATGAATAAACTGCTGCTCCATAGCGAACCTGGCAGTCACAGGGAAATATTTCGCGTCAAACTTCTCGCGAAATGTCTTCCATTCAATCGGCTGCGCTAGACGGGTTTCTTCCGCCTTCCACCAATTGCGAGCATTATCCGTGAGCTGTAGCTTCGCTACACGGACCCAAGCGTGGTCTGGCACTTGAGCTGCTGCCAGATCGTCTTCGATGCTTTGTGCCTATTCTTTTGCTTCGAGAGGGCTTCCTTTACCAGAGAACTGCTTTGGGTGCAAATCCCTGAATTGCTTTACTCCCGGTGCATCGTTATCAGGACGGCTCAGAAGTTGTTGCTGTCCCTCGAGAAGACGGCGGATCGCATCGAATAGCATCGTTTGCTCAGTGGGTGGTGCCGGAACAACTGGTGTGAGAGGTAGTACTGGAGGGGTGTTGTTGACGTTTGTGCTGGTGTTGTTCGGGGAATCCATGATCCTGAAAACAAATTTGGATTAGGACAGATTCAAATACATGAAATGATAAGATTCAAGGAATAGAGATTTGCAAGTTTCAAAGAACATGAATTGTAAAGAATGTTTTAGTTGCTGGTTCTTGTGTTATATTGCTTAGGTTGTTCACGCAGACCAGAACTGCATGACAGGGATTCATACAGCTCTGACCTGCATGGGCCACCAACAAAACCTGTCACGCCCCGCTTCCAAGTGTACGGCGAAGTGGACGCGACGAGGCCCGCTGCGTATATACTCAGAAGTATATACGCTAAGCGTAACTAAGCAATATAAAGTAAATCACAAGAGAGGAATAATATAGAAATAACAACAACTTTTATTAATAGCATTCTTTTTACAATGCAGGAAAAGAAAATACAACTGGAATGAAAAACAATGCCTAAACAGTGGCATAACAGAAAATGAAATAAACTGGAAAGAACAAGGTACAGTATCTAGAGCTCTGGATCTTCCTGGAACTGCTCCAAATCTTCACCGGTAGGCTCGATCTCCGCTTGGTCCAACGCACCTGACGACATTCAAAAAAGAAAGAGATAGAATGTCGTCAGCGAACGGGTCGCTCGGTAAGTCCCAAAGATAAGGAAGAATGAGAATGACAGAGTAACAGTATTTTCTAAAGTATTATATTGTTGAATATTATGGAACATTGTGTAACGCTGTTGTTTATAGCTTGGTACAGAAGGATTCCAGTGTATACGAGGGGGATCTCTATATGCTAGAGATCAGGGCAAAAGGAAAGTACAAGGAACTGTTATGCCACGGTACAACAGCAATAGGATTCAGGTTAGGTGTCTTAATCTGACCACCTCGTGCCACCTTTAACACCTTCCGTACCAATCTACCCCTTAAACCCCGTAGTGTTTTAACAGTATTGTAGTATTGGAATATGTAAGTTGGATGACTGACCAAAACCATGATATCAGTAAATATGTTGTAACTGTATAATCAGGTAAATGGAATATCAGGATAATGGATGAATATCCATGGTTTGATTCAGTCAAAAAGAATATGTTGTTAACTGGATTCAGGGATTCATGTATTCAAATCGTATTGGATTATAAAAGAATATAGATTGACTTGAATCATAATCAAGTCAGAAATAGTCAGACTCTAACCCGAGTCAGACTAAAAGAAAGGTAATTTGAAGTTCAATATTAGTTAGGGGCCTTATTGTAATTTGTAAAACTTGAGGGGAATTTATGTAAATAGTACTTTTGTATAGTTTTCAAAATACACCTCAAGTATTTAATAATCGTCTTTATTGTTATAATGAATGTGAATTTTATTTGTGTTATTCTAGTGAATATATCCTAATAAAAGTATTAATTGTTTTATCTGAAAATTCATGGTATTTTAGTGTAACTTTAAATCTTGTAATTTTTAGAAAAATGTGGAAACTTTATATTATGATAAAAATGGGTGTTTAAATGATAATTATATATATATAACACATGAATAATTTTTAAATGAATATTTTATTTTCAAAAATCTCATTTTCCTTAAATATCGTATTTTAAACCTTTCGAGACTGAATGCTCCTTGCAGAGGTCTGAATCTCGCACTACTAGCCTGCGGGTGCACGATGACCCATACTATCCCTAACAGGTTCCCCAAAAGTGGGTTTGTAGCGGCGCTTTGCTTAGGTTTAACAAATACTTTTCATTTGGGAAAACGGTTTTATAAATATGAGGTATTTATTTGCAAAAGAGTACAGTTTTCCGTATTTTAGTTATTAAGATTTCCTAAACCAAGTAGCCTACTTCTAAGTCTAAACGATGAGTCATTAGAAGTCTCAAATCGCCTCTTCACCGTCAATTGCGGCGAGGTAAGTGCCAGGTAAGTGGGAAGGAACCACGGTCGTGGGCCCTAATTAAAAAACCACTAGCCTTAGACACACTGTCCTAGGCACCACAAGACAGTTTAGATAAACGATCGATGTCCATGACCAATCTTGTTTTCATTTTATTAAAAGATTTTATCTAGAAAAGTTTACAACTTAAAGCTTTAAATAAAGATTAGGGTATTTTTTTGAAAAGTCCTGTAATTTCGTTTTCTGTGTTTTGATATCTATCAATTAGGGTTATATTGAGTGTGTGTAGGGGTAGGTCATTACCCCGTGACTTATTTTAAGTATTGGTGAAGTTTAAAGGTAAAACATGACAAGTTAAAGTTGAAGGTATTAAAGTGCAAGAATACGGTATTTAAAAACGTTATCATTTTATGTGTGAAATTTCATTCAAATTGGATTCTACAAGTTTAGTGATCAAGATAAACCTATTTAGGAGTGAGGGAATTAATTAAACTAAGAAAAATGAACTTCATGGTATTTTTATGAAAAGAATACGGTTTTGCAAAGAAGTTATCATTTCATGTGGAAAAGTTTGATTAAATTGATTTATGGGTGATTAACGGTCAACATGAATATGGGAAGATAATATGTATTAGGTGACAAGTGGAATTATATAGAAAAAACGAATCGGAAATTGGTTTATCCGATTTCCGTCGGGTTCCAAAAAGTCGTATTTTTATCTTAAAGAAAAGAGAGATAGAAGAAGGTGGGACTTACGGTTTGGACAAGCTAAGGAAGCTAATGGACGTGGTGGTTGTCGATTCATTGAAAACGTCGTGAAGGTTCTGATCCGGTCGCCGGAATCCGTCGTCGATTTCGGCCGCGCTTCGCTTCTCGCTCTTCGTACCGAGTTCTCGAGAATTTGGGAGAGTGGACTTAGAGTTGTGAAGGGAAAAGGTAGAGTATAGGGGTCTTTATATAGGGCTAGGCTAGGGTTAGGGTTAGGGTTAAAAAATATTAAAAGAAAATATAAAAAACATTAAAAATTCGTTAATTTTGGTCTTTAAAGAGATTTATTGGGAATTTTGTAACAGTACAAAATATTTAGAGTATGCAGGTGAAGAGACTAGGTCAACACGAAACTTTTTCGTGTTGACGACTCGGCCCGCCGGCCGAGTCCGGCCGGCGGCGCCGGCCGATTCGGCCGAGTCGCCAGCCGATTCGGCCAAGTCAAGGCCGAGTCGGGTCTCGTTGGGTGGGTCTTGGTCTGGGGGGAATTTTGGTATATTTTAATTTTTTTAATTCGCAATAAATTGTGAGTTATGGCTGTTTGACCGTTTGACTTCTAAAAAAAAATTAAAACAAAAAGATATAAAAATTATGTGGGGCATGGGATTCGAACTCTGGTGGCTTGCTTCAGCAATGCAAGGTATTACCAATGAGCTACAAGCTCCTTCCTGTAATTATTGTAAGGAATTAGATACTTAAATTGTTTCCAGCAACATTAATACTCCAAGTATACACTATATTTAAAGCAAATTTTTGGTATACAAAATTGGAGTTGTTTCGCATCCCGCAGATAAAAGCAAGGATAGGATTGGTGTTCCTCACGCCATCAGGAGGAGCCCTACGACGTTCTTTCCCCCTCACCAAGCCTCGCACAAACAATGAGGCTGAGTACGAAGCTCCAAAACCTGGTCTGGAGTTGCCAGAAAAATGGAAATCCTATGGCTATGAATCTACGGGGATTCGCAGCTTGTCATCAATCAAGTAAGCGGCGAATATAAGATATACAAACCCGAGTTAGCTCGGTACAGAAGCCGGGTGGTGGAACTCATGAAAAAGTTCACCCATGTTGAACTAATGAGAGTTCCTAGGGCGTTGAATGGAAAAGCTGACGTACACGCTCGCTTAGCCAAGGAGCTGGCTGATCCTGACATAGACAAAATTCTGATCACAGTCAGAAGCCGGCAAATTTTACCCCCAGTCTCTTTACGAGAAGAGGACGGCGCGGAACAAAAGAGCAGACTTGTCGAAGAAGTTCTGATCATTCAAGAGAATCCCGATTGCAGAGAGCCCTTCATAGAGTACCTTCAATACGACAAGCTACCTGAAGAAAAAGCTGCGAGGGTTCAGCTGAAGAAGAGAGCTCTACGATATTTGTTTGTAAGTAATACGCTATATCGCAGATCATATGACCAAGCCTGGCTCAGATGTCTGTCATTGCCAAAGGCCAAAAAGTCATGAGAGAAGTTCACTCAGGCATCTGCGGAGCTCACCATTCCGGCCCAAAAATACGGCTTCAAATCAAATGGCTTGGATATGACAGGCCTACCATGATAAGGGATTGCCAAGAGCATGCAAAAAAGTACCATCTCTGCCAAATTCACGGTGACTTCATTCACTAGCATCCCAATCCGTTGCATCATGTTCACATCATAATTTTGCATTATTATATTCCACATTCTTATTCATTTTACAAATAAACAGGTGCTTTTGATCCATGTCTACTACATAGTTGCAGGTTACAGATTCTCGGAATAAAACATTGAAAATGATGAAAAGGCGATACAAAAGTGAGACTACGACCAACAAATGGAAGAATCTTGATCATTCTTATAGTTTGAGGGACAAATGAAGATCAATAGACAATTTCATAAAGCACAAAAGGAGCGCAAGGTACAAGACTTCGACACGAAGCAAAGGGTAAAAGTCCACGATATTATGCACTGTGAAAATCTGGAAGAGAACTAGATGACAATCTGAGAAACCAAGTGAAGAAACAAGAAGACAAATGCAACCAAAAGCAACCCAGGAAAATGCAACCAAGAAGCCCACAATATAGCCGCGGAACCGCGGCCAAACATGGCTTTTGGCCGCGGTTCCGCGGCCATGAGAAGCATGTGTCGGTGCATTTTTGTGACGGCGGCGGCGGCCGTTGACTAGTCTTCTTAGGGTAAATTTGTAAATGCAGATATGTATCGAATGTAACCATAGTGTTTCTATAATCTATAAATAGAAACCCTAAACCTGTTTTTGAGGTATGCCTCTTCTTGTGTCTCATTTTATTTATCAAAATTCAGAATTTCAATTCCTGTAATGAATGAAGAGAGCATCAAATAAAAGATAAAGTATGTATTTTCTTTCATTGCCCTAGTTAATTTCCTTTCTTCCCTAGTATAACTTTTATTTATCTGCCCTAGTTTAGATTTTATTTATCTGCCATAGATTAGATAACTAGGTTATTAAAAACAATCATAAAAAAATGAAATCTTTTAATTTCCTAATGATTGAGTAGTTCCTCACTTGTTAGGGTTAGGAATAGGAAAGGTTTGAGAGATGAAAATCTCACACCCCTTTCTTGCCCATCATACATTTGCATAGGGCTCTATGCATACTTACACACACCGCTCACTACGGCACCCTATCCCATGTGGTAGTGGTGATACCGTAGTTTAAAAGACCGGCTGTGTTTGTTTTCCATGGAGGTTAGGGTAAGAATTGAGAAAGGACGGACAAGGACCTAGAGGAAGAAATATAGTTTCTTCCCGATGGTACTAATCCACTTTGTTAATTATTACCTTAACACCTAAATATATCTTAATTATGGCATAGAAAGCGGTGAGGAATATTGAATTTCCAAACTTAACCTAAACCCAACACTAGCAAGATTTTAATCCTAATAAACTCATTTCAGTTTTTAGTGATAATCAATCCAACCAGAATTGAAATTAACTCGTTATAACAATTAGAAAATACACAAAATCCCTGTGGACCGACCCGTACTCACCGGCTAGCTACTAAGCGACGCCGTTCTTGATTGCTGTTAACAATTCTTTGATCACAAAATTTCACTTCAATCAAATGGCGCCGTTGTCGGGGATGGCGTAGTTATTTTCTTTTTGTAATTTCGGGTTATTATAAAAATTGAAAAATCATAAAAATTGAAGAAAAAAAATATATAAAAAATTTATCATCTTGTTATTTTTTGAAGGGTGTTTCGATTGAATTGTGTAGGATCGACGAACAGATTCAGATCTGGAAATATACATAGAGCAAAACAGCTAACAGCAGATCTGAACAAACATAGGAGATTCAGAACAGAGAAACAGAAGAATTTTTGGGATCTGAACCGCCAAGTTAACCGCGGAACCGCGGTCCAAGGCACGTTCCCACGGCGGATCCGCGGCCTCCTTGGTGACGTCAGCACGTGGAAATCCCTCTGTAAGCTTTCTCTTCTTCTCTGTAACCCCCTTATCTCCTATGAAAAATTTTCCTGCAGGGTTCTCTGTGTTGGAGATAGTGCCCTCAGAGTCGATTATTGGATCACAGGCACGTGATTGCAATGATTGATGGAGGACCAATTCCGGTAGGACAGTCTTACTCAAGATGATAGTATGCTATCTGGTTTATCTTTATCATCGTGTACTGCTTTAGGTGACCTTACAGGTCACTATTGCACGTTGATAGAGCCCCTAGGATTCTTTCTTGACTGCCAGCAGTATGAGGGCGATCATATACGTAGGAGCTGATAGTCTATAAGCACATCCTTAAAAGGTCCCAGTCGTGGGAGTTTCGAGACAGGTCATCGATACTCCAGAGCAGACTAGTATATACAGTCGAGACCCCGACGAGGGGCGGTGGCCGGTCTCACAAGCCACTGGTGTCAGTTGGATCACCTAAGATGTATACAGGTGCTCATTGGGTTATGAGTACACCCGACAGAACTCGCCGGGAACTTGCTAGTTGGTCTTATACCTGACGTCAGATGGCAGTTCCCTGGTAACATGTGTACAGGTTAGTTCATCGACCTGAGGATCGTCATTTGTCTTGTGTGAGTTCCCACTGTACTTTGATTACTACCCTACCACGCTCAAAGGAGACGTGCAAACAGGTTTTAGTTGGGTACAATCCCGAGCCACATGGAGGCAGTGAGCGGATCTTCAGGTGTTCGTCTCTCCCGGTATTGGGGGTGAGGTCGCGCTGTGTCTAGGAGAGCCATTACTTGAAGTCCTTGGCCAAGACAGGAGATTTACTGGTAGGTATTCCTGTAGCATCTCAGGGTGTTCTGGGCTTCACTCCGACACGACTTGTACCGCTTTTGGGAGTCTGACTTTTACCAACCCCCTAGGCCCGCCATGCGATGCTCATAGACGAACGGACCGAACTGTACGGATATTGTCACTGACAGGCTCAGTAGGGTGTCAGGATGAGTTCACTCATCGACGTCCCTTTTGTTCAATAGCTGGTAGCCCGTCACGTATGGCTAATACATCTGACGTTCTAGTAGTTAAATCCACAGCCATAGTATTGACGAGTCTTTAGAGTCCCCCACATTCAGTTACTCAAGTTTCGGGCGAAACGCTGTAGAGGCCGTATGGAGATATGGCAGGGTTCGATCAGATACGTGCGGTATTGCACGGATCAGGATCAGACGGTTAGTACTAGAGGCCGTATGGATATATGGCAGGGTTCGATCAGATACATGCGGTATTGCACAGATCTGGATCGGACGGATAATACTGGCGGGCTTTGGTTTAAGCCGGATCCTAGTATAGTACAGTGTTGATTTTGTCTCATTGCATTTGTATTTCGGTCGGAATACAAATGCGGGTATGTATATACAATAGCGGGGTTTTCCTATAATTTATTACGAGTTCAGTTTTTTTGAGTTGCCGGTATGTTTTCCGTTTCAGCCATATTTCTTTGTATCTTTCATTGGCTGAAGATTGGTGGAGGAGGGCTTATTTGCATTTGTGCAAATAAGCATTTTGGAAGGGGGTCTTTGCATATTGTTGGATCATGATGGTTTTGCCTCCCTTGACTTTCTTGAGTTCATGATTGCTTGACTTTTTGAAGCAATCATGGTTGTTGATTAGTTGGTGGAGTGTGGGTTTTAGTTGGTGATTATTTCTTTTCATCATCACTTTTTCCTTCTCTTGTTTGATATGGGGGCTCACTCTTTTCTCATTGGGCAACCAACACTCTCCTCCTATTTTCTTGACCATGCAAGGGCCGGCCACTCCCTCATGGGGCTGTCCAAAATTTTAGCAAGGGGATTTGGTTCTCTTTTGGCTTTGCAAAATTCCCTTGACTCGATCTCCAAAAGGCTTAGTTCATTTCCTCCACAAAAGGCAACTTCCACAACCACAAATGAGACACAAGTTTTACACTATTCTATAGCAAACCTTGGGCACGTCGACTCGCCAACTTCGTGCCCGAGTTGCCTCAGTCCAGAGGTGGGAGCCCGTAAAAGAAGCCGGCGACTTGGTGCCCTTCCGGCGACTTGGTGGAGACCGGAGATTCCGCGAGGAGATCGGGACGACGACGAGAAGACCGAAGGACACGGATCGCTCGGTTTATCTCTCCCCCCTCTCTAGATAGCTAGGACTAGTTTAATGGCCCGATCCGGGTTTATAGTGCGCGGTGGTGCCGGTTTGAAAAGTTAAAGTAAATCATCGCTTCCGCATTCCGGCGTCGGATTGACGGCCGGGGCGCCGCCGTGCACTTACACTTTGCGCAAAAAAACGTCTCCCCCTTCTCCAATAACTTGATCTTATGCAGGATTCTTTGTGCCGCAATAAAAAAATTTGGCAAGTGTTTGATTGTGTTTACTACTTTGCATCTTTAAAATTTACTTTAAGGGGCTTTTACACCAATCCAGATTGGATGGGGATTTCATTACCCTTCATTGGACCCCAAAAATCACAAAAAGCATATTGCATTGACCATTGAGTTAATTAAAAAAAATTACACTCAGCCTTAAGGACTGTCGTGCTCAATAGGAAAAAGGAAAATTTGTAGGCATCGATCGTTTATCTAAACCAAACTTTGTGGTGCCTAGGCTAGACAAGTAGGGAAAGGTAATTTTAAAAGGCCCGTCAAACGGTGATTCGTGAGCGGATCCCTCCTTTCTTTACTTGTGCTTACCTGGCCACAATTTTTAGGGTTGCTAGGCACACGCACAAGGGTCTACGAGGCATCAACCATGCCCGATTAAAAATTTAGCTGTGCCGAACAACCCAAAGCTGGATCTTTAAACTTGAGTTTATGCGAAAACAAGTATGTTAAACACTTTAACACTAAGTGAGAGGGATTACAACCTTTGTAGACCCGGTCCTTCACTTCATAAGCTCCGTGTTGAGGTCCCTTCGCTGCGATCATCGTGTTCGGGACTCTCGAGACGTTCCACGAAGAGAAAGATGCAAGCTTGCTTCCGATCTTCGATACAAAGATGATCTACCTTCAAGTTTCATTAACACAAGCTAACACTCACCAAATGAAGTGAACACCCTCATCAAAATAGAAAGGATAGATGAGGATGATGAAGTTGGATTTTTGCTCTCATTTGTTTTCATATTCTCACTCACTTTCATCACTTAGCAAAATGCTAGAAAGCTTATTCCATGAACGAAAGAAGAAGGAAGAAGAAGATGAATAATTCATAGAACTTTTATGATGAATAATGAAAGGATAAAGATGATCAATAATGCAACCATGGTTGACTAAACCTTTGTAGAGAATTAACCAAGGCTAGGGTTTGGGTTAGGTTAAGAATGAGTCATTTGAAAATATCTTGCACAAAACAAAAAGAAACCTTCTAAAATCATCAAGAAAGAACTAACCCAAAACAAACCCTAACCTCGTTTAATCTCCACTAAACATGTTTCATTAGTTATCATATCATGTTACAATATTATATATCACATATTTAATATTTATCGTAACAATATAAAATAATACAATTAACATATATCGCATATATATCAATGTATTTTACCCGAGTGAGAAAAAGAATATTTTAGTGAGCTAATATAAGTTAATGTAATTTAATATATCATATATATTATTATACATTAAATTATCGAATCAACACTTGATCCGACAATCCGGCTATATCGCATATAACCGACTATGTCACGACCCGAAAGTACGGAACGTGACCGGCACTTAGATTACGAAGCGTCTAGAGGCGCAACGTAATCTAAGTAAGCCGAAGCCCATAAATATAAACCATAAAAAGAAGAAGAAGTAAAGGAAAACATGGAGAAAACAAGTTTAAAAGCAACATCCAATTTTCTCAAAAATTTCGGCAGAGTCTCCTTTGTAAAAACTGGTCCCAAACGGATACAAATAAGAATAATATATATACAAACAAAAAAAAGCATCCCCAAACGGAGCTAGATCTACGCCAAAAGGCGGAAACAACCACATCAATGCGCAATAGTATACAACGCCAAAGGGCGAGGCTCAAAACTCAAAAGAATACAAAACCACTAGATATCATAATAATACAAGCGCGACTCTAAGGTCGAAATAAACAACTGATCTAGTAAACTATTAAGTAATACAAGTTTGGTTGATGGAGCTTACTAGATACAAATGAAATAATAAAAATACAACGGCGGTCTAGATGCAAATGAACCAACCTACCGTGCAAATCACCCGGAATGAAACGATGTGCCAGCAAACTGCCAAGGAACCCGGTACATCAACCTGTAATAAAATTTGGCACAACGGGGGTGAGTTGCCAACTCGTGAGTAGAAGATATCTGCGAAAAGAAATCGAATGCACGACGTTGTCCTAGGTCATAATAATATACTAATATAATACTAATCATCTAGTAATAGTAGGGTAATAAACTACGTGTAGTGCAAAAGCTCCGTGCCCGTGTCCATGCCTCAAATAGTAATATGTCATGTGAATGAGTATGCATGCACCATGAAAGTGAAATAACCAATCCTGAAATCTAGATATATCTGTATAAGATATCTTTAACTTTTATCATGGTAAAATGAGTATAGAAATCTGAAATATCAACGACGGAATCAATGGAAATCCGTGTCAAGCATCGACACAAAACATGTAAATCTCAAGTCTCAATACCTCATAATCTCGATGTCAAATAGTCTCAATATCTCGGGCTCCGTCAGTCCGGATCGGCCCATATCATCAAATCTCACGACAACGGTCGGTATCCTCCAGATATCCACCGCGCCATACATCACCGGTAGGTAGTCCTCCTCTGCCAGGCTCATCGTCTACAACTCGATCTTCTTGTCCCAGGGTACTATACCGGGCCCACCATGTACCAGAGACGGTTCATCCACTCCTCGAATCGGGTCTCGAAATCCAACAGAAAACATGAAATCTCATGGTGGACGACACATATATCACGAGAAAACCGCATCTTATGTTTTAAAAAGAGAGGAGGAGAGAGAGAAGTTTTTATATATTCTTGCGGTTTTCCCCCAAAATCCAGAAATCTCATAGAAATCCAAAATCCCAAAATCATGAGTAAGTATATGATAAGTGTCGGCATATACCCCATAATAACATGAAAATGCGTATGCATGAAATGTCTAAGTAATAAATACCATATCTATACTAACACCAGAGAGTAATCACAATATTATATCGATCTAGCTGTTAGCTGATTGTATCAATAAAAGATAATATGATCTAAAGTGTACGTGGCATAGCAATTACCGATGATGATGTGTGTGAGCCGGCAAATAAGTGTGTGTGGAATATGCGCATCATCGGTAATGGTGCTGGTGTCCTAACAGCCAGAGTTTTATTCTGATATAGAAACATATGTATGAACATGCAATATTATGATTATGGTATGAATGTAAAGATGGATGTGTAATAACCACTGATCTGCGATATACAAGTATAACTACAACTATATGACTCGAGCCTAAACTAGTGTCCATCTAACCTCCTAAGGAACTAAACCTAAGAAACTAGTCAATAAGAAATAAGAGTCCACCTAAGGTCAGAATCCATATCTTTAATAGTCGGCGATCCAGCCTCAATAGCGTCATGTACGTAGTACGGCTTCCTCGAATCAAGAGTGTGGATCAATCATCATATCTATGCCTCATACGGTAAAATCCATCGTACGACATCCCAATATCGGGGTACAGGTCAAGTATCACCTACTTGTCTCATCATTCGTATAATATCATCATCAATACATGTCAAGATCAAGGTGCTATACTGTAATCGCATACATCAATCATATATCATTGTCAGCATAAATATACATCGTTAATTTATCCTCAGAAATATCATGTCATATGTATCATATTGTGATTAAGTCACACTTAGATCATATCGTAATCAAGTCACACCTATATGATATCGTAATCAAGTCACACATATATGATATCGAAATCAATTCACACCTATATGATGTCGTAATCAAGTCACACCTATATGATATCATATCAGAATTTCAGGCACATGTTACGGTCCGGGTTCTATTTTAGAGTCTCATATACTTCAATATCATCACCACCCTTTATTATTGTTCAAGTATACAAATCCATTATCTCATTTTCTAATGATCCGCTAACATTATAACACGACTGTATAGCCAAGAATCACGGTATCAGCCCAGTTATATTGTTTCATCCCCGTGTATCATATCACATCCTTGTATCACATATACGTATTGTGTATATATATATATACCTACACCTAGTCCTATATATATATATATATATATACATACATACATACATATATACACGTATACAACACGTCGAGTCTCAGTGTGTGCGTGTGTGTGTATGTACCTGAAACCTACGAATCTCTTCCAAGGTATTCATCCTCTCGTATGGTCTTTCTAAATCAGTCTAGTCCAACCTAGGTTTATTACTAGGGTCCTACTCATCAAGAATCTAAGGTCACGTCTGGCTTCCTAATGACAACAAGTACTATTCCTATTCTACGTTTGCGGGGGTGCTAAACGCCATCCACCCGACTTCCTCCCGTAGATATACATCTACTCACTTGATCGTTGTCTGCCGAAAATGATATCGCCATCCTCTTCTTCATCGCTCGCAGTCCACGTGAGGGGTACCTATACGCAAACATATATATAGTATCGTAAACTGAATCACGGACAAAAGTCAAAACGACGCACGGAACGCGCATAGGTTAAAACCTATGTCCCGCTCATGCAAAAGAACCAAATATCGCTCGATGTCGGCGTACAAACGCCGATTAATCGAGATAAACATCAGCAAACAACTTGTAGTTTAAAAACTCATTACTTATAATATAAAACATGATTTAATCCATCGAAACCCTAAAAATCGATCAAATCGTACGATTCCGTAAAACCTGAAAACACCAATTTACCGTTTTACTTCAAAACTTGATGTTTAAAAGAAACTAATGGTCATAATATTCATTAATTAGCATAACTAGACTATATAAACCATCTCTATATTTTTAACACCCTAATTTATATTAGTTTGAAAATTCTAGTTTGCAAACTTCCCCGATTTCGATACTTTTAAGGAAAATTTCACAATATCACATCTAAACTGGATTTTGCATGAATTAATGCATTAAACTACAATTCATGATGATAATGATATAATGAAACCAGAAATTATATTTTAAATTTCATTTATTTAATAATTTCCAAAATCTAGTTAGCAAAATCGCATTTTTATTAGTATTTTTCAATTATCAATAGAAATTAATAACCAATTTAAGTTTTTCATTCCACCAACAAGTTAATATCCTAATTTAAACCACAATCTAGTGTTACCAACATTAATTGGAATTTTATCTCACCAATATATACAATATATAGAAATCTAGTTTGCAAAATGGATTAATTTAAACAATTTTGGATAAACAATTTACAATATATCATCCATACAAGATTTTCCACTTCTAAAAATGTTAAACTAGTTATTATAACCCTACTTAATTAATAAAAACCATAACTTAATTTTATAAACCCTAACTTGAATTTTAAAACTTGTAGATAGAAATTATTTATTAAATCTAATTATGCTTAAATGAAACATCTAATAACAATAAATCAAAAGAAGAAGATTTATACCTCCACAACATGAAATCCAAACATGAAAATAAGCCTCCAAAATGAATGCTTTCCATCTCCAAAATCCATATAAAGATGAGCAAAGAATAGAGGGTAGGAATTTATTAGGATTTTGTGGATTTTTGATGAATTTTGATGATTTTTAATGCAAAAATGATGGGGAAAATTTTGGGGCTGCCCGTGGCGGTGAGGCCGGCCATGAGGTGAGGAAAAGAGAGGAGAGTGAGAAAAGGTGAAGAAAAGTGCAGAAGGTTTCATAAAAATATCATTCCATTAAGTCTTTTCATGATTTTATTTAAAAATTCTGTATTTTCTTCACTCCATTTGACCTAGAATGGTCTAGAACCATTGTAAAATTTTGAAAATAAATTGTGCATGAAACACACTTGATTCTAAGATGCAATGGTTCATTTTTTTCAAATTAAACCCATTCGAATTTGTAATTTACACTAATTTTGTGTATAAATAAAGCTTATGTTAATATTTAAAATAATTAATTTAAGAAAATTATTTAATTAAACAAAAAATTTATAAGTAGCTAAATAAACACGATTTACTAGTAATAACATAATTCAAATAGGTATTTTTAAATTCATAGTGAAAAATAATTACGGTTTAGTTTTATGAAAACTACGTTTTACTTTACCGAAAATTATAAAATTCACTTAAAGAATTTTATTTATTTATTTAATTATTTAATTATTTTATTTTGAAACGTTACAATCTTCCCCACTTTAAGAAATTCGGTCCCCGAATTTAAATTAAAACTCCTCCCAATTACTAAAACATTCATCCAAAACACTCAAGTCGTCGGGGCTCCGAAATCATCAATACAAAACTAAAATCAACTCCGTCAAGCATAACGCAATCATCGGAGTTATGGCGAAAATAAAATATCAAAACCCAATACGAAAACCAACATAATATACATCAAAACAATAACTTATATATAGTGCACATCGTAGTAAAATCGTCTAAACATCTTAATAAAGAAGCATACAAAAAAAAACCCTTTTGAAAATCGCCATGCGATGCATGTGTCACGGCATAAGTAGCGGACGTTTATTTTAAAAATATAACTATACATATATATATCCTTTATTTAACATACACGTCATGCCTGGTTACCAAATCAATAGTAATGATTATAAAAACATACTGATCAAACTGAAATCAATCCCAATCACATCATAAAAATATCATGTGCGTCCGGTGCGCACTGAAATCGAAACCAAATTCAGATGCCACGAATTCACACAAAAAAAAAACTGAGTGCAACAGGTGTGCACCAAAAACATCTGTCAAGTGCAACAGGCGTGCACGACTCTAATATCAGGTGCATCTAATCTGCACAAAACCACGATTTAGTGCATCTGGTGTGCACAAATCGTATTAGGTGCACCGAATGTGCGCAAGAATCTCAATCAGGTGCACATGGTGCACAAAAACATACACCGAATATCAAAATCGAAATCACAGTACGAAAATGCATGAAAACTAGGTCGAAGCATATGTCAAAATCATGTGTAACCCATATGCACGAAATCAAATCAAAATCTCAAAATGTATAAAACCAAATCGAGTGTACTGGGTATGTACAAAACAACATCAATACAACTGATATATGAAGCACGAATAGAATGTAATGAATGCACACATAAGAAAAACCAATCGTGGAACAAAATCCTCAAAATACCAAAAAAAAAAAATTCCAATCAACGGAAATATGAAATTCAAATCACCAAATCACAATCGTAAACACTATCGTCAATTTGCGCCTCTTTCCTCCTTTCCTCTAGTGTCGACTGCTTCGAACTTGTCTCTTCATAGGTGTGCTGACTGCGTTACCAACGGCAATACTCATATCTAAAGTCTCCCACGTAGTCGATCCCTTCACCTGATATCCAGAATACATTAAACTTTTCGATCGATCTATCAAAATCCCATAATTCCCCGAGAGCTCAACACTCAAGTACAGTTTAAAAATATCCGGTACATATCCTAGTATCGATGGTCCAACCGTAGAAGGGCAAACCCAAGCCTCACTAATGGCACCGCGGAACTGCCGTAAACCCTAAGGTTCAAGGGCGTTCTCGTGGTCATTATGTCGAGTTAGGGTTTCATTCTTCTAGAGGGTCCATCGAAATACCTGCATGTTCTTCCGAATACTTTAAACTTGGGAAAATAGGTTTCTGACAATCACTCGAATCCTTTAACTTCGTATGGACGGCATGTGAATACCGTTCTCTCGCACGCTAAACAATACTTCAATCCTCAAGAATAACTAATACCCTAATGGTTATCGCATTTGAGCCGTAGCTCCCTCTGCCAGTGCGCCCATGGTAACAGAAACCACCATCCGATATCGACGAAGATAGATCAAAGGAACGAATGAAATGCGGTACAAACAAATGTACATCCTAAGGCTACTTAAGAAGAGTAGCGTATCGTAAGTATGCCGCGGATCATACCCACGGTACGTCACTCTACCTAAGTCGCCTACTCCATCAAACAAGGGTCACCCTAGACATATACAAGGTTAAACCTAGCGCTCTGATACCAACTTTGTCACGACCCGAAAGTACGGAACGTGACCGGCACTTAGATTACGAAGCGTCTAGAGGCGCAACGTAACCTAAGTAAGCCGAAGCCCAGAAATATGAACCATAAAAAGAAGAAGAAGTAAAGGAAAACATATAGAAAACAAGTTTAAAAGCAACATCCAATTTTCTCAAAAATTTCGGCAGAGTCTCCTTTGTAAAAACTGGCTTCAAACGGGTACAAACAAGAATAATATATATACAAACAATAAAAAGCATCCCCAAACGGGAGCTAGCTCTACGCCAAAAGGCGGAAACAACCACATCAATGCACAATAGTATACAACGCCAAAGGGCGAGGCTCAAAACTCAAAAGAAAACAAAACCACTAGATATCATAATAATACAAGCGCGACTTTAAGGTCGAAATAAACAACTGATCCAATAAACTATTAAGTAATACAAGTTTGGTTGATGGAGCTTACTAGATACAAATGAAATAAAAAAAATACAACGGCGGTCCAGATACAAATGAACCAACCTACCGTGCAAATCACCCGGAATGAAACGATGTGCCAGCAAACTGCCAAGGAACCCTGTACATCAACCTGTAATAAAATTTGGCACAACGGGGTGAGTTGCCAACTCGTGAGTAGAAGATATCTGCGAAAAGAAATCGAATGCACGACGCTGTCCTAGGTCATAATAATATACTAATATAATACTAATCATCTAGTAATAGCAGGGTAATAAACTACGTGTAGTGCAAAAGCTCCGTGCCCATGTCCATGCCTCAAATAGTAATATGTCATGTGAAGGAGTATGCATGCACCATGAAAGTGAAATAACCAATCCTGAAATCTAGATATATCTGTATAAGATATCTTTAACTTTTATCATGGTAAAATGAGTATAGAAATCTGAAATATCAACGATGAAATCCATGGAAATCCGTATCAAGTATCGACACAAAACATGTAAATCTCAAGTCTCAATACCTCATAATCTCGATGTCTCATAGTCTCAATATCTCGGGCTCCGTCAGTCCGGATCGGCCCATATCATCAAATCTCACGACAACGGTCGGTATCCTCCGGATATCCGCCGCGCCAGACATCACCGATAGGTAATCCTCCCCTGCCAAGCTCATCATCTACAACTCGATCTTCTTGCCCCGGGGTACCATACCGAGCCCACCATGTACCCGAGACGGTTCATCCACTCCTCGAATCGGGTCTCGAAATCCAACAGAAAACATGAAATCTCATGGTGGACGACACATACATCACGAGAAAACCGCATCTTATGTTTTAAAAAGAGAGGAGGAGAGAGAGAGAGAAGTTTTTATATATTCCTGCGGTTTTCCCCAAAAATCCAGAAATATCATAGAAATCCAAAATCCCAAAATCATGAGTAAGTATATGATAAGTGTCGGCATATGCCCCATAATACTGCATGATAACATGAAAATGCGAATGCATGAAATGTCTAAGTAATAAATACCATATCTATACTAACACCAGAGAGTAATCACAATATTATATCGATCTAGCTGTTGGCTGATTGTATCAATAAAAGATAATATGATCTAAAGTGTACGTGACATAGTAATTACCGATGAAGATGTGTGTGAGCTGGTAAATAAGTGTGCATGGAATATGCGCATCATCGGTAATGGTGCTGGTGTCCTAACAGGCAGAGTTTTATTCTGATATAGAAACATATGTATGAACATGCAACATTATGATTACGGTATCAATGTAAAGACGGATGTGAAATAACCACTCATCTGCGATATACAAGTATAACTACAACTATTTGACTCGAGCCTAAACTAGTGTCCATCTAACCTCCTAAGGAACTAAACCTAAGAAACTAGTCAATAAGAAATAAGAGTCCACCTAAGGTCTGAATCCATATCTTTAATAGTCGGCGATCCAGCCTCAATAGCGTCACGTACGTAGTACGGCTTCCTCGAATCAAGAGTGTGGATCAACCATCATATCTATGCCTCGTACGGTAAAGTCCATCGTACGACATCCCAATATCGGGGTACGGGGCAAGTATCACCTACGTGTCTCATCATTCGTATAATATCATCATCAACACATGTCAAGATCAAGGTGCTATACTGTAATCGCATACATCAATCATATATCATTGTCAGCATAAATATACATCGTTAATTTATCCTCAGAAATATCATGTCATATGTATCATATTGTGATTAAGTCACACTTAGATCATATCGTAATCAAGTCACACCTATATGATATCGTAATCAAGTCACACATATATGATATCGAAATCAAGTCACACCTATATGATATCATAATCAAGTCACACCTATATGATGTCATATCAGAATTTCAGGCGCAGGTTACGGTCCGGGTTCTATTTTAGAGTCCCATATACTTTAATATCATCACCACCCTTTATTGTTGTTCAAGTATACAAATCCATTATCTCATTTTCTAATGATCCGCTAACATCATAACACGACTGTATAGCCAAGAATCACGGCATCAGCCCAGTTATATTGTTTCATCCCCGTGTATCATATCACATCCTTGTATCACATATACGTATTGTGTTTATATATATATACCTACACCTAGTCCTATATATATATATATATATACATACATACACGTATACACCACGTCGAGTCTCAGTGTGTGCGTGTGTGTGGATCTACCTAAAACCTACGAATCTCTTCCAAGTTATTCATCCTCTGGTATGGTCTTTCTAAATCAGTCTAGTCCAACCTAGGTTCATTACTAGGGTCCTACTTATCAAGAATCTAAGGTCACGTCCGGCTTCCTAATGACAATAAGTACGATTCCTATTCTACATTTGCGGTGGTGCTAAACGCCATCCACCCGACTTCCCCCCGTAGATATACATCTACTGACCTGGTCCTTGTCTGCCGAAAATGATGTCGCCATCCTCTTCTTCATCGCTCACAGTCGACGTGAGGGGTACCTATACGCAAACATATATATAGTATCGTCAACTGAATCACGAACAAAATTCAAAACGACGCACGGAACGCGCATAGGTTAAAACCTATGTCCCGCTCATGCAAAAGAACCAAATATCGCTCGATGTCGGCGTACAAACGCCGATTGATCGAGATAAACATCATCAAACAACTTGTAGTTTAAAAACTCATTAATTATAATACAAAACATGATTTAATCCATCGAAACCCTAAAAATCGATCAAATCGTCCGATTCCGTAAAACCTGAAAACACCAATTTACCGTTTTACTTCAAAACTTGATGTTTAAAAGAAAATAATGGTCATAATATTCATTAATTAGCATAACTAGACTATATAAACCATCACTATATTTTTAACACCCTAATTTATATTAGTTTGAAAATTCAAGTTTGCAAACTTGCCCGATTTCGATACTTTTAAGGAAAATTTCACAATATCACATCTATAATGGATTTTGCATGAATTAATGCATTAAAATACAATTCATGATTATAATGATATAATGAAACCAGAAATTATATTTTAAATTTCATTTATCTAAGAATTTCCAAATTCTAGTTAGCAAAATCGCATTTTTATTAGTATTTTTCAATTATCAATAGAAACTAGTAACCAATTTAAGTTTTTCCTTCCACCAACAAGTTAATATCCTAATTTAAACCACAATCTAGTGTTACCAACATTAATTGGAATTTTAACTCACCAATATATACAATATATAGAAATCTAGTTTGCAAAATGGATTAATTTAAACAATTTTGGATAAACAATTTACAATATATCATCTATACAAGATTTTCCACTTCTAAAAATGTTAAACAAGTTATTATAACCCTACTTAATTAATAAAAACAATAACTTAATTTTATAAACCCTAACTTGAATTTTAAAACTTGTAGATAGAAATTATTTATTAAATATAATTATGCTTAAATGAAACATCTAATAACAATAAATCAAAAGAAGAAGATTTATACCTCCACAACATGAAATCCAAACATGAAAATAAGCATCCAAAATGAATGCTTTCCATCTCCAAAATCCATGTAAAGATGAGCAAAGAATAGAGAGTAGGAATTTATTAGGATTTTGTGGATTTTTTATTGAATTTTTGATGAATTTTGATGATTTTTAATGCAAAAATGATGGGGAAAAATTTTGGGGCTCCCCATGGAGGTGAGGCCGGCCATGAGGTGAGGAAAAAAGAGGAGAGTGAGAAAAGGTGAAGAAAAGTGTAGAAGGTTTCATAAAAATATCATTCCATTAAGTCTTTTCATGATTTTATTTAAAAATTCTTTATTTTCTTCACTCCATTTGACCTAGAATGGTCTAGAACCATTGTAAAATTTTGAAAATAAATTTTGCATGAAACACACTTGATTCTAAGATGCAACGGTTCATTTTTTCAAATTAAACCCATTCGAATTTGTAATTTACACTAATTTTTTGTATAAATAAAGCTTATATTAATATTTAAAATAATTAATTTAAGAAAAATATTTAATTAAACTAAAAATTTATAAGTGGCTAAATAAACACGATTTACTAGTAATAAAATAATTAAAATAGGTATTTTTAAATTCATAGTGAAAAATAATTACGGTTTAGTTTTATGAAAACTACGTTTTACTTTACCGAAAATTATAAAATTCACTTAAAGAATTTTATTTATTTATTTAATTATTTAATTATTTTATTTTGAAACGTTACAGACTAATACGGTGACACAACTATATCACATATACCCGGAAGATATCTCATATCGCGAGAATCAAATACGGTATCACATACCGCATTATCCTCGGTCCTGCACATATCACATATGTGCTCCTACTCCGTTTTTCCTAAGCCAAGAAACCACTGTGTAAGACTCTAAAGAATCGTCAATACGCCGGCAATAGGTGATGATCATATCAAACACCCACAAGCTGTAAGCGGTCAGCTAAACGTAACAGCCACCCTGGTATTGAGCGCTCAGAAGATCAACAAGCAAGCCTGTACATTCTCCTGTGAATCCAATTAGTAACACTCCCGTACAGTCCGGTCTCGTCGTCTGATATGTCGCATATCTCACCTAGGGGTGGTAAACATCAGACCCCAATAGCTTGATAAGTCATGTCGATTTGAGGTCTATAACAGTTCGAGAAACTACTGATAACACTTACCAGTAAATCTCAGCAACCCTGGCCAGGGATTTCCAGTTATAGCCAATCGAAAACAACGCAACATCAACTCCCTATACCGGGAGAGACGAATCCCCTCCTATTTCTCATTGCCTCCATGTGATACGGGACTGTACCCAAAAGTCACCTTTTTGCACGCCCTCTTGGACGTGGTATGATGGAAATCAAAGTACAGTGGGAATCACAAAATACTCTATCACTACTAAAAATAAGGGTTGCCCCTACGGCGATGTGAGTAGGGGCGAAAAAAGACCCCGTAGGTGCAAAGGCCGCAGGTGCCAGTTGAAGCCCTGAACTTGCCCCTACGGGCAAAATCCTGCCCCTACGGACTTCTGTGTAGGTCCTGTTGCACCTACGGAGTAGGCCGTAGGGTAAAAAAAGGTATATTATTTACGGTTTTTTTAAATATATTAATTGTACTTACGGACATAACCGTAGGTCCAAGTACTACCCCCTACGGATACCTATCCGTAGGGGCAACATATCAGAAATCCTATTATGTTGCCCCTACGTATAAGTCCGTTGGGGCGAAGCAATGGCCCCTACGGATATGTCCATAGGGGCACTCCCAACCCCCTGGTACTGAGATGAGGGGGGAAATATCAGTTAATGCTGATATTGTGCCCCTACGGATGAATCCGTAGGGACAACTTGTGTACATACGGGTTAATCCGTAGGTATATATTATCTGTTTTTTTAAAAAGGGCTGCCTGATTTTTTCTCGCCCTGTGCACAATAATATATACATCAATCAAATATAAAATTAATCATCACACAACATATATCGCAGTATTCATAATCACATCTCACGCATATAATATACAAAAGAAACCAAAAAACTGAATATGGTATAAATATAAACCAATATCAATATCAATATCTTTTCAAAATGTAGTACAATATGTATCATATAAATAAATACATGTTTCAAAAAATAAGAATCAAAAAGCTACCCTAGCTCGGTCCAGCTCCATCTCTGATAAACGCTAGAATCTGGCGCGCCATCTCCTCGGTCAATAAACCATGCAATTCGGCGTTGTACCCTGTCGCGTCTGGACCTAACGTGTGTAATAAGCGTGTAAGAACTGTGTATTATTCGAATTCGTATCATTATCAAGTTATTTCGAAACCCCATTTGGATATCTAGTTTGGAAAACCGTTGTTTATTTTAATTAAATATGTATGTATGATTAATCAAACCTAAGTCTACAACCAAATAAGCTCAGGCTACGTGCTAATTATGGATATGTTGATATCTTTAATATGACATGATATTTTACTATAAAGTAGTATAAATACTAGCATCTCCTTCAACTCCTGAACGGTGGCTCTCAAGCTCTCCAGTTCCTGCTGGATACGTCGCTCACTGGAGACGGAGGAAGTAACCGCCGGGGTGGAGTCCAACCTCATATGGGCCCTGCTAGGGTCCAGTCCTCGGCCGCTCTCCCAACCTCTGTGGTGCCGTCCGTGTGCGGCGTCCAGGACTAGGGTCAACAACCTCGAATGCTGCCTTCCCCATAGTAACTGTCAGAACATTATATTTAGCACATACTGGTCTATAAAATTGACAAGAAATACCAAAATCAACAAATTCAATGCCTTACCTATAGAGATAGAAGATGTGCTCCTCTGGTATCTGCATGTATCAAAATTTGAATAATATTAATTAATTTCAGTACATACATATTAACAAGGTATACTCGCATATAGCGCTGCTTACACATAAGATAGGGAGTGAACAAGCTCTTGTAGATCATCAGACGTAAATCTAATCTCATCAAGCAGCACATGATAATGAGTTGGACGACTAGACAAGGTCCACGACTTACAATCATTCCCGCATGCGAGCACATATAAAAATCATAATTTCTACGATGACAAATTTTATTGTCAATACTGTCACAACCTACAGCTAGACAATAATAAAAATTACTATCTAAGTAAGAGTAAAAGGAATGTGTGTATATTTATGATATAGCATTCTAAATCAATATACATGCACTATATGATATATAAACATACCTGAAGGAACGGGAGTGTCCTCTGTCCCTGATATGGATGCATCACCAACAACTAGACAATCAAACATTGACAATATAAGTAATTTTGACGTAAACAGGCATGAATATCTATAATATTACATTCAAAATGGATATTAGAGAGCGCACCTGCAGTGAGAAGTGGTAAAACTATCACCCAACAAGGGTGTAATTTACAGAATCGGTTGAAACTCTTGAAAGTCATAGAAGAACCTGACCTGCACAAATCTGATGTATACTTTCCATTGGACACTAAGAAGTCTCTAAAAGGAAAAGCCATTGTGAAAACCATTATTAGTTCATATCAGAAGATTGATGCTGAAACAGAGAACAAGGAATGTCATTTTCTTCTTCTTCTGCCACATTACTGTCTTCTCTTTCTTCTTCTGCCACATTACTGTCTTCTCATTCTTATTATATGCGTGTGCAAATTCAATGAAAGTAGAAACTCCAGTGACAAATTTAGGTTGCATACGTTGTTGCCAATTCACATACATCCAGTCCTTAATCCTGACGTACTCATGGGCCATGTTAGACTGTATCATATAAATTGTAGGTTATGATGACTATATTGAGAATATGGATTAATAGTGGGTAAGAAAAGTATTTCTCAAATGGATTTTGCATCTGAAAACCATAAACTACTAAGTAATAGCATATATAATTTTTTTAGTATAAAGGTTGTTATTTTAAGTTTTCCCTTATTAAATCAAATTTGTTTCACGTTTCGAGGAATATACCAAAATGTGCACAGGCATGCAATGTCTTGGTTTTCTAGTGTGTGATCTACCATACACAATACAACACAATACAATATTTCGTATAGTGATATGATCTAACTGCCTTTATAAACTACATGTGTACAGAAAATTAAGATAAGAAACCATAAGAAAGGGTCGTAGCCATGCATAACCTTGAATCTACATACCAAATCGTGCACAAGCATGCAATTATTGTTACCTTGCCTTGTAATATAAAATATCTTGGAAGGCAACAAGCGAAGCATTTAAATCTTGATAACTTTTGACTTCAACATATATTTTTCTCAAGTACCATGAAATATACTTCCTCCGTATAAACCGTTTTCAGAAAGATGGATTAACAATGACAAGTTATCCATATTAGAAAAACACGGTATTACCCTTCTTAAGATAATACATTGTATAAGCACACCATAGCCCAGAACATGTCCTTCTATCTACGCAAAACATAAACATCATATAGCAATAAAAGAAAAAGAACCACCATATCGGAGATGAAAGACAGAGAATTCAAGCATTGTTTCATAGCACGCTGCCAAAAGAAATAGAAAGACAATAGAACAGATTATCACATAAGAATTGAAAGATAAATAAACAATTAACTTATGTTGCTTAAAGAAGATGTGACATGTTATTATAATTTCTTTTGGGAGAACCTGGAAATATGAAATGGAAGGGAAGACATACGCACATATCACATAAATAACAAATTAAAGTAAACTAACTAAGAGGCATGTCTGAGTTTTATACTTGGGATCACAAATAGCATGATGGCTGCAAACAGGTTGCTTGAATACTTGCAGACAATCCAATGTTGCCTCGCCATTTCTATAAATTTTAAACTCCCTGGCAAATTATCATCACTCAGGATTACTTTAGGGCCAGTTTGGCTGCTTCTTGCTTGTGATTCAACATTCAGCTTTTTGTTGATTTGGAACTCAGAGAGTGTTGCAAAACAAATCCAAAACTAAATAAACCTCAAACTAGCTACAGAGAAGGAAAACAGCAAACCCCCATGAAGTTTGGCTTTCAAGGGTTTTCCCAGTAAAATACACTTAGATGCAGCACTTTAAGGAAGCTTGCTGCAATATAAAAACTTTTAGGTAGTTTAGTGAAAAACTGCAGTGCTTCAAGATTGTTTAAGTTTTATGTGAGCTTAAGCTGTCATACAGAAATTATCGTTGCAAAAATGTTCGCAACCCTAGCTTTCCATGCAACGATACTGGAATACGAGCCTCAGATATGCCAGCTTAGGAATCAAAATAAGAAAGAGATTTGGGGTTATCCTAAGTCCAAAGTTAAACGGGCTCTAGAAATATATAAACCCAAAAAAATGACTGCATAAAGATCTCATAGAGATGAAAAAGATGTTATGCAAGCTCTGAACAAATCTTGAACGGAACTTTCACAAGAATTTATAATACCCGACCAGAATCCAATCCTGAGTTTGATGAAGCTTCAGGCCTTCAGCTTCCCCACAGAAAATAGTTAGGGCAAACCCTATGCAAAACCATAGCTTTCATGCAGAGATGACGCTCAGAACATGCCAGCTTCCAAACACATTGAATAATACATAATCTCTCATACTCTCTCTCTCTCTCTCTCTCTCTCTCTCTCTTTCAATCAGTCAGTTTATATTTGGATTTGAATTTAGGAAAAGAAATAAGATGGCTAAAAACCAGCTTGCCTCGCCAATCTCATAACTATAAAGCTCATAAAAGTGGAAGCTTGAGGGCAAGCCATCATCGCCTCCATTCAATTGAAGCCAAATCATCCACAAAAAATAGAAATAAATATAATAATTGATCGATAGGCAAAATTGCAAGAAACCTATTCAGATTTCTGGATGAAAAAATAAGAGATGTAAAATAAGTAAAAGATTACCAAATGAAATTATCCCATCACTTGAACCCCCTCTCAAGACATTTTAGCAAAAATTCCCCCAGTAATTTTCCTCGGTTTAACCGTTTTATATCATAGAAGAAAGATAAATTTCAACTGTATATACATGCATACATACACACACACACACACACATCATATACACAGTTTTTGAATGTTGCCAGAATTTCAACAGTAATTCTAGATTTTTCCAAACTCAGAAGGCTTCACAAAAATTTTAAATACAAATAATAATATGATTGAAGAGATCAATCACCAATTTTTTAATGAGGATCAACTGAAACCCCAAACAGAGAAAGCAAATTACAAAGATCCCAAAAATTTGATGAGAGCATAAAAGGTTTAACATCATGATAACAATATAACCAAAATGGCTGAAAGATCTACGATGTCAGACTCGAGTTCTGATACGAAACGGGAAACCCCAACCCCAACCATAATTCTAACCCTAAACCTAACCCCAGCCCCAGCCCCAACCCCAGCCTAACCCCAACCCTAACCCCAACGCCAACCGCAACCCCCTGCCGAACCCCAACCCCAACTGCAACCCCAGCCCCAGCCCCAACCGCAACCCCAACCCCAACCCTAACCCTAACCCCAACGGATGCCTCATCGGTACCCAAACCATGAACCCTAGCCCTAAAATAATAAAAAATTTGTTTAATTTAATATTTCCTAACCTGTGCAGTGGAGGCGTCGACGATCGATCGGAGGCGGCGACGAAAGGAGGCGATGACAAAAACGGAGATGAGGATGAACCAGGCTGTGGCGATGGAGAATTGGCCTGTGCTGGCGACGACGATCACGGCGACGAAACACAGGCGATCGGCGGGAACGAAGGTTTGGGGATTTTGGGTTCGCGCGCGATATTGGGAAAATAATTTTTAGCTAATGAGCGTAGGGATTGATCCGTGCCTTTTTAATTAAATCTTTATTTAGTTGGCCTTACGGATAAATCCGTAGGTTCTCGATTTGCGGCTCCGTAGGGGCAAACAACAATTTACGATTTAATATTTTTTAAATTAATATGTAAGGACCGTAGGGGCAACCGTTTGGCCCAACGGACTAATCCGTAGGGCCAAACTAAATCTGCCCCTACGGATTTCGTTATCCGTAGGGGCAACCCCCTATTTTAGTAGTGTATGACGATCTCGGGTCAACAGACTACTCTGTACCAGTGTCACCGGAGAACTGCCATCTGACGTGAGGTATAATACCATCTGGGAGTTCTCGGCGAGTCCGTCCAGTGTACTCAGTCTCTACTGAGCATCCGTACACCATCCTTGATGTCAAACACCGATGGATATGGGATCATCCATTGCCCATCATATGGGTCAAGATGCGTATACGCTAGTGTACTCTGGTGCATCGATGCCCTGTCTCGATACACTCTCGACTAGGAACAGTTATAAGATGTATGCGTCGACTACCGTGGCCCCACTAGTATGATCTCATCATAGTCCCAGTAGTCGAATACATATCTTAAGGGCTTTATCAACATGTAACATAGAGACAGTCAGAGTACATGTTAAGATAAAGTACAACAAGATAGCATACTATCATGTCGAGCAAGAAAGTCCTCCCTATATATGTCCAAGCATCCATTACAATATACATCGTATGTACAGTAATGGCCTCTTGGGCATATAACTAACAATCTCTCACTTGCACTAGGGACATCTGTTGTGGTATGACATACCCAACAATCAGCTGTGGTTGAAGTATCTCATACTCAACCATCCCATAAAAGTCTCTACTGGGAAAAAGGCCATCGTGAGTGGATCCGCGCTATTGTCCTTTTGGTCTACTCTCCTAACCTCGATCTCCTTGGAGATCAACCATCTCCATGATCAGGTGATACTGCCTAAGAATTATATCTGGATTTCTGATGGGACGGTAGTTCCTTGGCATAAGCCACAACTCCATTGTCACACAATGGTAGGAACGAAGTTCATCTCATAAACTTAGATATCCAGACAGCCTCTTTGGTAGCATCCTTGGTAACGATGTATCTTGCCTTTAATCGTCTAGTATGTCACGGTATCTAGCTTGGAACTCTTCCAACATACCGTCCCTCCACTGAGGGTAAAGACAATGCCAGCGACTGACATTCAGTCGTCCTTATCGCCCTGGAACCATTCCAGTGATTCTCCCCAGGATCGATTGATACCATCTCACTACAACTAGTGAGTATCCTAACATCCAATTAGATCTATCTCATAGATCCAAAACCCAGGATTTAGGAGGTATCACTTTGATCCTATATGGAGAATCCTTGTGATAAGCGGAGATTGACCGAGCGTAGCATAGGAAACTCCTTCCCTATCAAGAGTGTGTCATCCACGTACTCTACGAGGATCACCACCATACTCCCTACTACCTTTTTGTATATACAAGGTTCATCTACCATTTTGATGAGGTCAAACTCTTTGACTTCCACATCAAAACAGACGTTCCAACGCCGCGATGCCTGCTTTATCACATAAAATATCTTGCACACGTTTCCGCCGCTCACACTGTCTACGAAGCCCTCTGGCTGTGTACTTATAGACGCTCTCTTCTAAAACATCATTTAGAAAAGTAGTCATGACACCCAACCACCAGATATCGTAGTCATGGAATGTAGCCGTGGCAAGTAGGATCTGGATGGACTTAAGCATAGCTTTGAAAGTCTCAACTTTTCCATGTACACCAAGTAATCTTCTCAAGATATACTCGCTCCTGATGGGGATTTAACCCTTCAGATAAAGCAACAAAAGTCCATACTTTGTTGGTGTATAAGGATTCTATCTTAGATCGATAAGCATCCAGCCATTCTTACAGAGTCTCATTCCTGATGGCTAGCTCGAAACTAGTTGGGTCATCATCTCATGATGCAATCCTCGCTCCCATTGTCATAGAGAAAACCGAAGTATCTCTCAGGTGGGTGAGGAACCCTACTAGATCGGCGAAGATGCTGAGGTTCGTTGGAAACTATTGAATCCTTCGGTTCTACCAAATCATCTGTTGTAGTTTGTATAGCTGGAACTCTTTCCAGTTCTACCTCATGACCACTAATTTCTTCATAAGAAATTCCCTTTCATAAAGGTGGCATGCTGAGAAACAAAACATCTTTTGTTACTCTGTTTGGTAGAAGATATTCCCTTGCGAATGCTTGGGATATCCAACAAACTTCCACATAACTTACTTTGCCTCGAGCTTGTCCGGATTTTTCTTTTTAGACATAGGTCGGACAACCCCAAATCTTAACTAACTTAAGATATGGGCTTTTCCCTTTCCATATCACATATGAAGTGGTAGGCAACAGATTTGATTTGAACCCTATTCAATAAGTATGCAGCTTCTCAAGCGCATAACTCCCAAAAGGAAATAGGAAACCCAGTAGTACTCATCATAGAGCACACCATATCACATAGGGTGCTATTGCTCCGCCCTGATATACCATCTTGCTATGGTGTATTCGGAGGAGTAATGCCGAGAGAGAATCTCATTCTCCTTTAGAATAGTCCAAGAATTCCGTGCTTAAGTATTCTCCTCACTGATCTCATCAAAGGACATAATACTTATACCCGTTGTTTGTTCACTACATCTAATTTATATTCTGTGAATATCTCAAAAGCATCGGACTTGTGTTTCAACAGGAACATATGTCTGAATCTTGAGAGATCATCAGAGAATGTAATGAAGTACAAAGAACCGATCTTAGCTTGTGTAGACAGGGGACCTTCATACATCAGCATGTATCAATCTCAAGAGTTCACTAACTCTTTCTCTGTTTCCACTAAACAGAGCTATGGTCATCTTATCTTTGTGACATGACCGGCAAGTTTCACAAGATGTAAATTCAAACAAATTTAAATATGCATCTTAATGTAACTTCAGCTAGTCGGGTCATATTGATATGACCTAGTCTACAATGCCTCAAGAAGGATTCGTTCATTTCTGAACTCTTCCTTTCGTGTGTGTTCTGTATACTAAGAACTGTAGTTTGATTTAGAACGTCAATACTTTTAGATAACGTGCCTGAACCGATCAACTCTTGATATAGGAAATGTTCAAAACATTATCCAACAATACAAAATTATATCCTTTCTTTACTAATAAAGAGACCGATATGATGTTGTATATCAGGTTCGGTATCTAATAACATTCGTTCAGAATCAATGTATTCTGGTAATACAGGGTGATAGTGACCAACAGACTTGGCTGCAACACTTGCACTGTTTCTATCTCATGAAACTTATCTCCCGTTCTGAGTCCTCTACCTATCTGTAGCCCATGTAACAAATTACATATGTAGGATCCTGATCTGGTATCAAATACCCAGGACGTAAAGGATACTGAGAAACAGTTCTCTGTAATGAACACACCCGGAGATGATGCATCAGTATGTACTTTCTTCGTTTGGGCAGCACGGGAATTCAGGTAATCCCCAATTTCCTGCTCTGTCTTATAACAATTATAAGTTGGAGCAGGACCAACGTTCCCTAGCTCAGTATAACAAGCGGGTGCAGTCAATATATCCATTTTATTATCTTGATTAAGGCGCGACATGGTCACTACCTGGAGAGAGAGAGAGAGAAGAAAACACTCAGCGTGCGCTTTTACAAGATTAGATTGGTTATCAATTTATCTAATCAGGATGTCTCCCATTGTTTTAGTCAAATCTTCCTTCAAACCCTAGAAGGTAAAACTACCCGGGATTAATTACATCCTACAAGTTCGCCAATCTTTCAGCAAGGCCAGTGCCGGTACTTTGAGGGAGGTTTCCCGTGCTTTCGCATGGACCAAATTAAAGTAAACCTCATTTTCCCAGGATCATAACCCTGTTAACACCTTTCTAGACATCTACTTGATCGGCTAATTGTAATGTGTAAAACTCTCCCAGGTGTAATTCTTACTCGCAGCGGGTATCGGGATCCAACTATCTCATAGAAGGTATGCAATCTCATTGCAAATTTCAACACTTGAAATTCCAGATAATATTTTGCCCCTAGTATCCTATGACTTTGACGAAATCCAACAAACCATAGGCTACTAGTCAAGTCCAAACCGTCATTTCCCGATTGAATTAAACCCACCCACACGGCCCTTGACGAAAGCCAACAAAGTCCCACGACTACCCTAACTCAATCTGCATCATATGCATAAGTAGATAAGCATAAATAGCTACCGCACACTACGCCTTGACGAAAGCCAACAAACGTAGCACGAATACTATGAAGTACTTATCTGAAATGACGGAGGGCTACGACAGGTTTTTAAGAAAACCCTTTGCGTAATGAACTTGATATCGTTGTAGAATCGAGTGATGTTAAATGGAATTTTTTTGAGGCTTTTCTAGTTTCGCTAAAGAGGTCACTCCCGGTGAAGGGATCGCCAGCTCTTTTCTCATCGAATAAGGTGCAGGATATTTCACAAATATCACTATGCAAAGCAAAAACTATAGAAGTAATCAAAAGACAAACCGATTTTGTCGCATCTTCTAGTTTCACTAAAGAGGTCACTCCCGGTGAAGGGATCTCGGCTCTTTTCTTATCGAATAAGGTGCTGGATGTTCTACAAGGAACACCGCTATGCAAAGCAAGAACTAGAGCTACCAGTTTTTAAACAAGTTTCTACAACATCTTAGGTTTCTTTTAGTTTCATTAATCTCATTAATGAAGTCCCATTTTAATATGCTTCACATTTGAAACGAAATCTACTATATAACATATATCTCATATATATAATATAAACATTCGTCTCAGGCAGTAATATGATCTCATCACAGAACATTGCAGCAGAAGACCATATATGAAATATTGGATATACCAGGAAGTCCGTGTTTTAATACGAGCCTGTATAAAACACGGATTCCACGGTCGCGATGAATAGCCAAACCCACATCCCTAGACCCCTACGAGAGCGGCAAGCAACACTGCCAATTCTAGGGTTAGGAGACCCGGTCTCGACTCCTCGAGATGGTCTCCCTGTGGACCCCAGAACCCGGTTACTTGTGCTCCCCGCCTTGGGTCTACCTAATGCGGAAAAGTAAATAATATACAATGGTGACATCATCCTCAACCCGGAAGTGCCCCAATAAAAGAATATTACATACAAATGAATTTTACATGAATGAAAAAGAAAAACTCTCATCTCACATAAAACCTCCGGCTATTCAAAACGCGACGATCCAATATAACATATCACAGCAACACATAATATCCCATATCATCAACGTAAGAAGAGGATGTTTTATATGAATTAAGCAATTTTAAGTTAACTTTGATTTATTACACACTATTTTAATGCCAATCGCGGTTAAATATCGCTAATCGCGCATTAAGCTTATTTTGTGCAAAACATGCACCATATCATTTTTACACTTGTGTTACATTTTATAACCATGGTTTCATTTAGAATTTATGTGGTTGGTTTTAAAAAATGAAATGGAAAAGAAAAGAAAAGGAAAATGGAAATGTTAAACAATTGAGGGATGGGCATGAGAGAGAAAGAAGTGAGGGGTCAAACCTAAGTCATGGTCTTTGTCTCCCTCTTCGTTTTATTCATCCTTTTGCTCTCCTCTCTCACCATTTGCTGCTGCCCATCTCCCTCATCCTCTTCACCATCACAAACAACCTCAAAACAACAACAAAACATCATCTCCTCTTCACAAAATTTGTGCACAAGCTCACAAGCTTCACTTTGGACTAAGAAAGTTTGCATTTTGGTGCCCTAGGGGATTCATGAGTACCAAATGACGTAAATTCTGAACCATTAGTGTAGAATTTGGTTTACTTTACCTTCCATGCATGTTTAGAAATGATTAGGCGTTGTTTAGTGGGGTTTGGAAATTCCTAGAAAAGGATTAGGGTTTGAATTGATAACAAAAGCATAATTGAGGTTAGTAGAGGCTATACATGTAGGGTTCCTAGGCACACTAATGAGGTCTCACAAGGCATCAACCATGCCAAATTCAAAAATTTCCGGTGCCGAGAAACCCTAATGCGATCGTTGACTAGAGATTAGGCGAAACATGCAACTAGTTAACAACTTAACTAAGAGTGAACGGAAAATACAACCTTTGTAGATCCGGTCCTCCACCTCCATAGCTCCGTGATGATGTCCCCTCGCTGCGATCATCGGATCCCGGGCTCTAGCGTCGGCTTCATCGAAGAAATGGGCGGGCTAGGTCGTCGACTTCGATGCCGAAGATGATCTACGTCGAGGCAACACAAGATCAAGCTCCAACTTCACCAAGCCTTGAAACTTGTGAAGAAAACATCCTATACTACTTGGCAAGTGGTAGAGGATGAAGAAATAGGAAGTGGGTTCACTTTGGATTTGGATTTCTCACTTGGAATCATCACTTGACATTTTTGAAGCAAGCTTTTCTTTTCTTTATCAATAGGTGGAAGAAGAAGAAAAATAATAATGAAAATCATTCCAAAAAGAAAAATGAAGTGATGGTTATCATAATGCAACCATGGGTGAGGCTAACTCATGTAGAGAATAAACTAGGGTTAAGGGAAATGGTTAGGGTTAAGGAAAGCAACAAAATGGTCAAAGCATTTCAAAGCTTCATGAAGCTTCAAGAAAAAACAAAGAATGCCACCATTTTATTTTATCCAAAAGAAATAAATAAATAAATGAATAAATAAATTAAAACCCTAACCATTTACTTAACCAAGGTTTAAATCAAACATACACCCAAGTTTGCATGTATCATCAAACATGATACAATCTTGTGCACAAAAATATATCACATATACAATGTGCACAAACAAGTGAGAAAAACATCTTAAGTGAACCAATATTAGTTAATGTAAAGTAATATATCAAATATATAATTAGACATTAAATCATTAAATCAACACTTGATTTAACCATCCGGTCACATCACATATGACCGACTAATATCGAATGTATCGACTTATCGAATCAATCCTCGATTCGATAACTAGGTTATATCGCATACAACCAATCGATACATTCATTGCGAGAATAGAATACGGTATCACATACACGCATTATTCTCTGTCCCGCACATATCTCATATACGCTTCTATTTCGTTTCGCTTGAGCCAGGAAACCTCTGTGTAGGACTCTAAAGACTCGTCAATACGCCGGCAGCAGGTGATGATCATATCAAACACCCACAAGCCGCAAGCGGTCTGCTAAATGTAACGGCCACCCGGGTATTGAGCGATCAGAAGATCGACGAGCAAGCCCGCTCACACTCCTGTGAATCCAACCAGCAACACTTACCGCACAGTCCGGTCTGATCGTCTGATATGTAGCATATCTCGCCTAGGGGTGGTAAACGTCAGACCCCAATAACTCGATAAGTCATGTCGATATGAGGTCTATAACGGTTCGAGAAACTACTGGTAACACTTACCCGTAAATCTCAGCAACCCTGGCCAGGGATTTTCGGTTATAGCCAATCGAACACAGCGCAACATCAACTCCCTATACCGGGAGAGACGAATCCCATCCTATCGCTCATTGCCTCCATGTGATTCGGGACTGTACCCAAAAGCCACCATTTTGCACGCCCTTTTGGACGTGGTAAGGTGGAAGTCAAAGCACAGTGGGAATCACACAAGACTCTATGACGATCTCGGGTCTACAGACTAACCTGTACCAGTGTCACCATAGAACTACATCTAACGTAAGGTATAATACCATCTGGGAGTTCTCGGCGAGTCCGTCCAGTGTACCCAGTCTCCACTGAGCACCCGTATATTATCTCTGATGTCAAACACCAATGGATATGGGATCATCCATCGCCCATCTGTATGGGTCGAGAAGGTATATGCTTGTCTACTCTGGTATATCGATGCCCCGTCTCGATACACCCACGACTAGGGACTTTGAAGGATGTACTTATAGACTATCATGGCCCCACTAGTATGATCCTCATCATAGTCTAGGTAATCAAGTACACATCCTAAGGGCTTTACCAACATGTAACAGAAAGACAATCAGTGTACACGTGAAGATAAAGAGCAACCAGATAGCATACTATCATGTCGAGCAAGAAAGTCCTCCCTATATATGTCCCAGCATCCACTACAATATACATCCTATGTACAGTAATGGCCTCTATGACATACATATAACTAACAATCTCCCACTTGCACTAGGGCCATCTGCAGCAGTGGTTGTAGTATCTCATACTCAACCATCCCATAAAAGTCTCTCTCTGGGAAAAGGCCTTTGTGAGTGGATCCGCCGTGTTATCCTCTGAGTCTTCTCTCCTAACCTCGATCCCCTGGAGATCAACCATCTCCATGATCAGGTGATACTGCCTTAGAATATGTCTGGATCACTGATGGGACGGACGTTCCTTGGCATAAGCCACAAATCCATTGTCACACAATGGGAGGAACTAAGTTCATCTCATAAACTATTATACACCCAGACTACCTCTTTGGTAGCATCTTAAGTAGCGATGTATCCATCCTTTATCGTCTAGTATGCCACGGTATCTAGCTTGGAACTCTTCCAACATACCGTCCCTTTTCTGAGGGTAAAGACAATGCCTGTGACTGACTTTCATTCGTCTTTATCACCCTGGAACCCTTCCAGTGATTCTCCCCAGGACCAATTGATACTAGCTCACTACAACTAGTGAGTATCCTAATATCCAATTAGATCTATCTCATAGATCCAAAACCCAGGATTTAGTAGGTATCACTTTGATCCTATATGGAGAATCCTTGTGACAAGCGGAGATTGACCGAGCGTAGCATAGGAAACTTCTTCCCTAACAAGAGTATTTCATCCACGTACTCTACGAGGATCACCACCATACTCCCTACTACCTTTTTGTATATACAAGGTTCATCTACCATTTTGATGATGTCAAACTCTTTGACTAACACATCAAAACAGACGTTCCAACTCCGCGATGCCTGCTTTATCACATAAAACATCTTGCACACGTTTCCGCTGCTCCCACTATTTACGAAGCCCTCTGGCTGTGTACTTATAGACGTTCTCTTCTAAAACATCATTTAGAAAAACAGTCATAGCACCCAACCGCCAGATGTCGTAGTTATGGTATGTAGCCGTGGCAAGTAGGATCTGGATGGACTTAAGCATAGGCACTGGAAAAAGGTTTCATCATTATCCACGCCTGGTCGATGACGAAAACCTTTAACAAGTCTAGCTTTGAAAGTCTCAACTTTTCCATCTACACCAAGTAATCTTCTCAAGATATACTTGCTCCTGATGGGGATTTAACCCTTCAGATAAAGCAACCAAAGTCCATACTTTGTTGGTGTATAAGGATTCCATCTCAGATCGATAAACATCCATCCATTCTTACAGAGTCCCACTCCTGATGGCCAGTTCGAAAATAGTTGGGTCATCATCTCATGATGCAATCCTCGCTCCCACTGTCATAGAGAAACCAAAGTATCTCTCAGGTGGGTGAGGAACCCTACTAGATCGGCGGAGAGGCTGAGGTTCGTTAGAATCTATTGAATCCTTTGGTTCTACCAAATCATCAGCTGTAGTTTGTATAGCTGGAACCTTTCCAGTTGTACATAACAGACCTTGACTCGAGCTTGTCCGGATTTTGCTTTTAGACATAGTCCGGACAACCCCAAATCTTAACTGACTTAAGAGATAGGCTTTTCCCTTACCATATCTCATATGGAGTGGTAGGCAACTGATTTGATTGGAACCCTATTCAATAGGTATGCAACTTCATAAGTGCATAACTCCCTAAAAGGAAATAGGAAACTCAGTAGTACTCATCATAGAGCACACTATATCATATATGGTGCTATTGTTCCGCCCCGATATACCATTGTGCTATGGTGTATACGGAGGAGTAATGCTGAGAGAGAATCTCATTCTTAGAATAGTCCAGGAATCCCGTGCTCAAGTATTCTTCTCCCTGATCACATCAAAAGACATAATACTTATTGTAATGTTTTAAAAATAATTAAATAAATAATAAAATGAATAAAATTGTTTAAGTGAATTTTGTGATTTTCGGTAAAGTAAAATGTATTTTTCATAAAACTAAACCGTGATTGTTTTTCATTATAATTTCAAAAATACCTATTTTAATTATGTAATTACTAGTAAATGGTGTTTATTTAGCCACTTATAAATTTTTAGTTTAATTAAATATTTTTCCTAAATTAATTATTTTAAATATTAACATAAGCTTTATTTTTACACTAAATTCGTGTAAATTACAAATTTGAATGGTTTTAATTTGTGAAAATGAACCATGGCATGTTAGAATTTAGTGTGTATCATGCAAAATTTATTTGCAAATTTTTCCTATTTTCTAGAGTTTTCTTGAGTTGCTATAGAAAAGAAATAAAAGAAAAATAAATAAATGCATGAAAAGACATAATGAAGTGATATTTTGGTGGAGACTTCTACACAACTTTTGTTACTCTCTTCCTTCTCTCCCTCACCTCCAAAAATGGCCGGCCTCACCCCCCATGGTAGCCCCCATTTTCCTCATTTTATTTTGCTCCAAAATTCATCAAAAATCCTTTAAAAATTCAATTAAAAATCCACAAAATCCTATTTATTTCCGACCCTTTATTCCTTGCTCATTTTTATATGGAATTTGGAGATGGGAACCATGCATTTTGTAGGCTCATTTTCTTGTTTGGATTTCATATTTGGGAGGTATAATTTTCCTTCTTTTGTTTATTTGTTATTAGATGTTTCTTTTAAGCATGTTTAGATTTAATGAATTAATTCTATGTTCAATTTTTTAAATTCAAGTTAGGGTTTGTAAATTCAAGTTATGATTTTTATTAATTAATTAGGGTTATAATAGTTAGTTTAACACTTTTAGAATTGGAAAATCTTGCATGGTTGTTGAATTGTAAATTTTTCATTTAAAATTGTTTAAATTAGGAATTTTGCTAACTAGGTTTCTATAAAACATAATTTTTGGTGAAATAAAATTTCAATTAATATTTGTAACACTAGATTGTGGTCTTAATAAGGGTAATAACTTGTTGGTGGAGTGGAAACTTAAATTGATTGCTAGTTTCTATTGATAATTGATAAATTGTGATAAAAATTGCTATTTTGTAAACTAGATTTTAGAAATTCCTAAATAAATGAGATTAAAAATATAATTTATGGTTTCATTAAATCATTATCATCATGAATTGTGGTTTAATACATTAATTCATGCAAAATCACGTTTTGTGGTGGAATTGTGGTATTTTGCTTGAAAAATGTTGAAAATTGTTAAAGGTTGCAAACTAGAAATTTCAAATTAATACAAATTTGTGTAATAAAAATATAGTAATGGTTTGTATAGTCTAGTTATGCTATTTAATGAGTTTTATAACCATTGGTTTAATTTAAATGTCAAGTTGATGAAAAACGGTAAATTGACATTTTCGGGTTTTACGAAATTGGACGGTTGATGGATTTTAGGGTTTCGATGGATTTAATAATGTTTTATAATATAAGTAATGTGTTTTAAAACTACGAGTTATTTGTTGATGTTTATCTCGATCCATCGGAGTTTGTACGCCGATATCGAGCGATATTTCGTTCTTTTGCGTGGACGGGACATAGGTTTTAACCTATGCTTGTTCCTTGTATCGTTTGACTTTCGTATGTGATCCAGTTTACGATACTATTTATATGTTTGCGTTTAGGTACCCCTCACGTGGACTGCGGGCGATGAAGAGGAGGATGGCGACACCGTCTTCGGCAGACATGGACCAGGTGAGTAGATGCATATCTACGGGGGGAAGTCGGGTGGATGACGTTTAGCACCCCCGCAACGTAGAATAGGAATAGTACTTATTGACATTAGGAAACCAGATGTGACCCTAGATTCTTAATGAGTAGGGCCCTAGTAATGACCCTAGGCTGGACTAGACTGATTTAGGAAGACATATCAGAAGATGAATACCTTGGAAGAGGTTCGTAGGTTTCAGGTAGAAACACACACACGCACACACTGAAACACGACATGGTGTATACGTGCATGTGTATATATATATAGGACGCGGTATAGGTATATATATATATATATACAACACGTATATGGGATACATTGATGTGATATGATATCCGAGGTATGATGAAACAGTGTAACAGGGCTTGATGCCGTGATTCTTGGCTATACAGTCGTATTAAGTGTTAGCGGATCATTAGAGAATGAGATAATGAACATTTATACTTAAATTATAATGGGTGGTGATGATATTGGGGTACATGGGACTCTAAAATAGTACCCGGACTGTAACTTGTGATTGATCACGATATGGGATATGTATGACTTGATTACGACATCATATAGGTGTGACCTGATGTCGATATCATAGAGGTGCGACTTGAGGACGATATGATATCAGTATGACTTAATCACAATATGATACATATGACATGATATTTCTGAGGATAAACTAATTATGCTTATTATGATGGCAATGATATATGATTGATATATGCGATCACAGTTTAGCACCTTGATCATGAGATGTGTTGATGATGACATTATACTAATGATGAGACACCTAGGAGATACTTGACCCGTACCCCGGTATTGGGATGTCGTACGATGGATTTTACCGTACGAGGCATTGATATGATGATTGATCCGCACTCTTGATTCGAGGAAGCTGTACTACGTACGTGAAGCTATTGAGGCTGGATCGTCGACTATTAGAGATATTGATTCAGACCTAGGTAGACTCTTGTTTCTTAATGACTAGTTTCTTAGGTTTAGTTCCTTAGGATTTTAGATGGACACTATGTTAGATTCGAGTCATATAGTGGTAGTGATAATTGTATATCAAATGAGTGGATAACACACATCCGTCTTTACTTTCACACTGTAACCATAATGTTCCATGTTCTTACATATGCTGCTATAATCAGTATAAACCTTACCTGTTAGGACACCAGCACCATTACCGATGATGCGCATATTCCACGCAGACTCATTTGCCGGCTCACACACATCATCATCGGTAATTGCTATGTCACGTACACTTTAGATCATATTATCTTTTATTGATAGAATCAGTTAACAACTAGACCGATATAATATTGTGATTACTTTCTGATGTTAGAATAGACATGATATTTATCACTTAGACATTCATGCATTCATATTTTCATGTTATCATGCAGTATCATGGGCATATGTCGACACTTATCATATACTTACTCATGATTTTAAGATTTGGATTTCTATGAGATTTCTGGATTTTTAGGGAAAACCGCAAGAATATATAAAACTTCTCTCTCTCTCTTCTTCTCTTTTTAAAATAAGATGCGGTTTTCTCGTGATGTATGTGTCATCCACCATGAGATTTCATGTTTTCTGTTAGATTTCGAGACCCGATTCGAGGAGTGGATGAACCGTCTCGGGTATATGGTGGGCCCGATATGGTATCCCGGGGCAAGAAGATCAAGTTGTAGACGATGAGCGTGGCAGGGGAAGGCTACCTACCGGTGTTGTCTGGCGCGGCGGATATCCGGAGGATACCGACCCTTGTCGTGAGATTTGATGATATGGGCCGATCCGGACTGACGGAGCCCGAGATATTGAGACTATGAGACTTGAGATTTACATGTTTGTGTCCATGCTTGACACGGATTTCCATGGATTTCATTGTTGATATTTCCGGTTTCTATACCCGTTTTACTATGATAATAGCTAAAGATTTCTTATACAGATACACCTGGATTTCAGGATTGGTTATTTTACATTCATGGTGCATGCATATCCATTCATATGACATACTACTATATGAGGCACTGACACGAGCACGGAGTATCTACACTTACAGGTAGTATTACCCTGCTATTACTAGATAATTAGGACTTAGTAGTGTATTATTATGACCTAGGATAGTGTCGTGGATTCGATTTCTTTTCGTAGATGTCTTCTACTCACGAGTTGGCAACTCACCCCCGTTGTGCCAAATTTTATTACAGGTTCGATGTACAGGTTTCCCAGGCAGCTTGCTAGCACATCTTTTCTTCAGGGTGATTTGCACGGTAGGTTGGTTCACTTGTATCTGAACCACCATTGTATTTTTATTCTTTCATTTGTATCTAGTAAGCTCCATCAACCATACTTGTATTACTTGATAAGTTTATTGGACCAGTATTTTTTTATTTCGACCTTAGAGTCGCGCATGTATTATTCTGATATGGTGGTTTTGTTTTCTTTGAGTTTTGAGCCTCGCCCTTTGGCGTTGTATATTATGGTGCATGTTGTGCTTGTTTCTGCCTGTTGGCGTTGATGCTAGCTCCCGTTGGGGATGCTTTTTATTGTTTATGTATATTATACTTGTTGTACCCGTTTGGGGGACAGTTTTTATAGAGGAGACCCTGCCGAAATTTTTGAGAAAATTTGCTGATGTTTTAAACTTGTTCCTTCATGTTTTCTTTTACTGCTTCTTCTTCTTTTTCATGGTTTAGATTTCTGGGCTTCGGCTTACTTAGGTTACGTTGCGCCTCTGGACGTCTCGTAATCTAAATGCCGGTCACGTTCCGTACTTTCGGGTCGTGACAAAGTTGGTATCAGAGCGCTAGTTTAACCTTGTATAAGTCTAGGTGACCATTGGTTGATGGAGTAGGCGACTGAGATTGAGTGACGTACCGTGGGTATGGTCCGCGGCATACTTACGATACGCTACTCTTCTTAAGTAGCCTTAGGATGTACATTTGTTTGCACCGCATTTCATTCGTTCCTTTGATCTATCTTCGTCGATATCGGAGGGTGGTTTCTGTTACCACGGGCGCACGGGCAGAGGGAGCTGCGGCTCGAGTGCGATAACAATTAGGGTATTGGTTATTCCTGAGGAGTGAAGCATTGTTTAGCATGCGGACGAAGGGTATTCACATGCCGTCCAGACGAAGTTAAAAGGTTCGAACGATTATCAGGAAACCATTTTCCCAAGTTTAAGGTATTCGGAAGAACATTCAGGTATTTCGATGGACCTTCTAGAAGAATGAAACCTTAACTCGACATAATGACCACGAGGACGCCCTTGAACCTTAGGGTTTACGGCAGTTCCGCGGTGCCATTAGTGAGGCTTGGGTTTGCCCTTCTACGGCTGGATCATCGATGCTGGGGTATGTACCGGATATTTTTAAGCTGTACTTGAGTGTTGAGCTCTCGGGGAATTATAGGATTTTGATTGATCGATCGAAAAGTTTAACGTAATCCGGATATCAGGTGAAGGGATCCACTACGTGGGAGACTCTAAATGTGAGTATTGCCGTTGGTAGCGCAGTCAGCACACTTATGAAGAGACGAGTTGGAAGCAGCAGACATCAGAGGAATGAGGCGCACATTGACGATAGTGATTACGATGTGACTTGTTGATTTGAATTTCATATTTCTGTTATTGGATTTTGGTATTTTGAGGATTTTGTTCTACGATTGGTATTTCTTATGCGTACCTTCATTACATTCTATCTGTGTTTCATATATCAGTTGTATTGATGTTGCTTAGTATACACCCAGTACACTTGATTTGGTTTTATATATTTTGAGATTTTTGATTTGATTTCGTGCATATGGGTTACACATGATTTTGATATATGCTTCGACCTAGTTTTTATCCATTTTCTTACTGTGATTTTGATTCTGATATTCGGCGTATGTTTTCGTGCACCATGTACACCTGATTGAAATTCTTGCGCACACTTGGCGCACCTGATGCGATTTTGTGCACACCAGATGCACTAAATCGGGGTTTTGTACAGATTAGATGCACCTGATAGTGAGTCATGCACGCCCGTTGCACTTGACAGATGTTTTGGTGCACACCTGTTGCACTTATTTTGTTTTTGTGTGTATTCACAGTATCTGTATTTGGTTTCGATTTCAGTGCGCACCAGACGCACATGATATTTTATTGATGTGATTAGGATTGATTTCAGTTTGAGCAGTAGGTTTCATAATCATTATTATTTGATTTAGTAACCAGGAGGGACGTGTATGTTAAATAAAAGATATATATATATATAGCATTTTTTTTAAAAATAAACGTCCGCTACTTATGCCGTGACACGTGCATTGCACGGCGATTTTCAAGAGGGGTTTTTGTATGCTTCTTTATTATGATGTTTAGGCGATTTTACTAGGATGCGAACTATATATAAGTTATAGATTGATGTATATTATGATGGTCTTCATATTGGGTTTTGATATTTTATTCTCGCCATAACTCCGATGATTGCGTTATGCTTGACGGGGTTGATTTTAGTTATGTATTGATGATTTCGGAGCCCCGACGATTTGAGTGTTTGCTAAGTGTTTTAGTATTTAGAAGGGGAGTTTTAATTTAAATTCGGGGACTGAATTTCTTAAAGGGGGGAAGATTGTAACGTTTTAAAAATAATTAAATGAATAAAATTGTTTAAGTGAATTTTGTGATTTTCGGTAAAGTAAAATGTATTTTTCATAAAACTAAACCGTGATTGTTTTTCATTATAATTTCAAAAATACCTATTTTAATTATGTAATTACTAGTAAATGGTGTTTATTTATCCACTTATAAATTTTTAGTTTAATTAAATATTTTTCCTAAATTAATTATTTTAAATATTAACATAAGCTTTATTTTTACACTAAATTAGTGTAAATTACAAATTTGAATGGTTTTAATTTGTAAAAATGAACCATGGCATGTTAGAATTTAGTGTGTATCATGCAAAATTTATTTGCAAATTTTTCCTATTTTCTAGAGTTTTCTTGATTTGCTATAGTAAAGAAATAAAAGAAAAATAAATAAATGCATGAAAAGACATAATGAAGTGATATTTTGGTGGAGACTTCTACACAACTTTTGTCTCTCTCTTCCTTCTCTCCCTCACCTCCAAAAATGGCCAGCCTCACCCCCCATGGTAGCCCCCATTTTCCTCATTTTATTTTGCTCCAAAATTCATCAAAAATCCTTTAAAAATTCAATTAAAAATCCACAAAATCCTATTTATTTCCTACCCTTTATTCCTTGCTCATTTTTATATGTAATTTGGAGATGGGAAGCATGCATTTTGGAGGCTCATTTTCTTGTTTGGATTTCATATTTTGGAGGTATAATTTTCCTTCTTTTGTTTATTTGTTATTAGATGTTTCTTTTAAGCATGTTTAGATTTAATGAATTAATTCTATGTTCAATTTTTTAAATTCAAGTTAGGGTTTGTAAATTGAAGTTATGATTTTTATTAATTAATTAGGGTTATAATAGTTAGTTTAACAATTTTAGAATTGGAAAATCATGCATGGTTGTTGAATTGTAAATTTTTCATTTAAAATTGTTTAAATTAGGAATTTTGCTAACTAGGTTTCTATAAAACAAAATTTTTTGTGATATAAAATTTCAATTAATATTTGTAACACTAGATTGTGGTCTTAATAAGGGTATTAACTTGTTGGTGGAGTGGAAACTTAAATTGATTGGTAGTTTCTATTGATAATTGATAAATTGTGATAAAAATTGCTATTTTGTAAACTAGATTTTAGAAATTCCTAAATAAATGAGATTAAAAATATAATTTATGGTTTCATTAAATCATTATCATCATGAATTGTGGTTTAATACATTAATTCATGCAAAATCACGTTTTGTGGTGGAATTGTGGTATTTTGCTTGAAAAATGTTGAAAATTGTTAAAGGTTGCAAACTAGAAATTTCAAATTAATACAAATTTGTGTAATAAAAATATAGTAATGGTTTGTATAGTCTAGTTATGCTATTTAAAGATTTTTATAACCACTGGTTTAATTTAAATGTCAAGTTTTGATGAAAAACGGTAAATTGGCATTTTCGGGTTTTACGAAATTGGACGGTTGATGGATTTTAGGGTTTCGATGGATTTAATCATGTTTTATAATATAAGTAATGTGTTTTAAAACTACGAGTTATTTGTTGATGTTTATCTCGATCCATCGGAGTTTGTACGCCGATATCGAGCGATATTTGGTTCTTTTGCGTGGACGGGACATAGGTTTTAACCTATGCTTGTTCCTTGTATCGTTTGAGTTTCGTATGTCATCCGGTTTACGATATTATTTATATGTTTGCGTTTAGGTACCCCTCACGTGGACTGCGGGCGATGAAGAGGAGGATGGCGACACCGTCTTCGGCAGACATGGACCAGGTGAGTAGATGCATATCTATGGGGGGAAGTCGGGTGGATGGCGTTTAGCACCCTCGCAACGTAGAATAGGAATAATACTTATTGACATTAGGAAACCAGATGTGACCCTAGATTCTTAATGAGTAGGGCCTTAGTAATGACCCTAGGCTGGACTAGACTGATTTAGGAAGACATATCAGAAGATGAATACCTTGGAAGAGGTTCGTAGGTTTCAGGTAGAAACACACACACGCACACACTGAAACACGACATGGTGTATACGTGCATGTGTATATATATATAGGACGCGGTATATGTATATATATATATACAACACGTATATGGGATACATTGATGTGATATGATATCCGAGGTATGATGAAACAGTGTAACATGGCTTGATGCCGTGATTCTTGGCTATACAGTCGTATTAATTGTTAGCGGATCATTAGAGAATGAGATAATGAACATGTATACTTAAATTATAATGGGTGGTGATGATATTGGGGTACATGGGACTCTAAAATAGTACACGGACTGTAACTTGTGATTGATCATGATATGGGATATGTATGACTTGATTACGACATCATATAGGTGTGACCTGATGTCGATATCATAGAGGTGTGACTTGAGGACGATATGATATCAGTATGACTTAATCACAATATGATACATATGACATGATATTTCTGAGGATAAACTAATGATGCATATTATGATGGCAATGATATATGATTGATGTATGCGATTACAGTTTAGCACCTTGATCATGAGATGTATTAATGATGACATTATACTAATGATGAGACACCTAGGAGATACTTGACTCGTACCCCGGTATTGGGATGTCGTACGATGGATTTTACCGTACGAGGCATTGATATGATGATTGATCCGCACTCTTGATTCGAGGAAGCTGTACTACGTACGTGACGCTATTGAGGCTGGATCGCCGACTATTAGAGATATTGATTCAGACCTAGGTAGACTCTTGTTTCTTAATGACTAGTTTCTTAGGTTTAGTTCCTTAAGAGGTTAGATGGACACTAGGTTAGGTTCGAGTCATATAGTGGTAGTTATAATTATATATCAAATGAGTGGATAACACACATCCGTCTTTACTTTCACACTGTAATCATAATGTTGCATGTTCTTACATATGCTGCTATAATCAGTATAAACCTTACCTGTTAGGACACCAGCACCATTACCGATGATGCGCATATTCCACGCACACTCATTTTCCGGCTCACACACATCATCATCGGTAATTGCTATGTCACGTACACTTTAGATTATATTATCTTTTATTGATAGAATCAGTTAACAACTAAACCGATATAATATTGTGATTACTTTCTGATGTTAGTATAGACATGATATTTATCACTTAGACATTCATGCATTCATATTTTCATGTTATCATGCAGTATCATGGGCATATGCCAACACTTATCATATACTTACTCATGATTTTAAGATTTGGATTTCTATGAGATTTCTAGATTTTTGGGGAAAACCGCAAGAATATATAAAACTTCTCTCTCTCATCTTCTCTTTTTAAAATAAGATACGGTTTTCTCGTGATGTATGTGTCGTCCACCATGAGATTTCATGTTTTCTGTTGGATTTCGAGACCCGATTCGAGGAGCGGATGAACCGTCTCGGGTACATGGTGGGCCCGGTATGGTACCCCGGGGCAAGAAGATCAAGTTGTAGACGATGAGCGTGGCAGGGGAAGGCTACCTACCGGTGTTGTCTGGCGCGGCGGATATCCGGAGGATACCGACCATTGTCGTGAGATTTGATGATATGGGCCGATCCGGACTGACGGAGCCCGAGATATTGAGACTATGAGACTTGAGATTTACATGTTTGTGTCCATGCTTGACACGGATTTCCATGGATTTCATTGTTGATATTTCCGGTTTCTATACCCGTTTTACTATGATAACAACTAAAGATTTCTTATACAGATACACCTGGATTTCAGGATTGGTTATTTTACATTCATGGTGCATGCATATCCATTCATATGACATACTACTATATGAGGCACTGACACGAGCACGGAGTATCTGCACTTACACGTAGTATATCCCTGCTATTACTAGATGATTGGGACTTAGTAGTGTATTATTATGACCTAGGATAGCGTCGTGCATTCGATTTCTTTTCGTAGATGTCTTCTACTCACGAGTTGGCAACTCACCACCGTTGTGCCAAATTTTATTACAGGTTCGATGTACAGGTTTCCCTGGTAGCTTGCTAGCACATCTTTTCTTCAGGGTGATTTGCACGGTAGGTTGTTTCACTTGTATCTGAACCACCATTGTATTTTTATTCTTTCATTTGTATCTAGTAAGCTCCATCAACCATACTTGTATTACTTGATAAGTTTATTGGACCAGTATTTTTTTATTTCGACCTTAGAGTCGCGCATGTATTATTCTGATATGGTGGTTTTGTTGTCTTTGAGTTTTGAGCCTCGCCCTTTGGCGTTGTATATTATTGTGCTTGTTGTGGTTGTTTCCGCCTGTTGGCGTTGATGCTATCTCCCGTTGGGGATGCTTTTTATTGTTTATGTATATTATACTTGTTGTACCCGTTTGGGGGCCAGTTTTTTTAGAGGAGACTCTGCCGAAATTTTTGAGAAAATTTGCTGATGTTTTAAACTTGTTCCTTCATGTTTTCTTTTACTGCTTCTTCTTCTTTTTCATGGTTTAGATTTCTGGGCTTCGGCTTACTTAGGTTACGTTGCTCCTCTAGACGTCTCGTAATCTAAATGCCGGTCACGTTCCGTACTTTCGGGTCGTGACACTTATACCCGTATTTGGTTCTCTACTTCTAAATTATATTCTGTGAATATCTCAAAAGCTTCGGACTTGTGTTTCAACAGGAACATATGTCTGAATCTTGAGAGATTATCAGAGAATGTAATGAAGTACAAAGAACCGGTCTTGGCATGTGTAGACAGGGGACCTACATACATCAACATGTATCATCCCAAGAGTTCACTAACTCTTTCTCTGTTTCCAACAAACAGAGCTGTGGTCATCTTATCTCTGTGACATGACTGGCAAGTTTCAGAAGATGTAAATTCAAACTAATTTAAATATGCATCTATATGTAACTTCAGCTAGTCGGGTCGCATTGATATGACCTAGTCTATAATACCTCAAGAAGAATGTGTTCATATCTGAACTCTTCCTCTTGTGTGTATTCTATATACTAAGAACTGTAGTTTGATTTAGAACGTCAATGCTTTTAGATAACGTGCCTGAACCGATCAACTTTTGATATAGGAAATGTTCAAAACATTATCCAACAATACAAAATTATATCCTTCTTTATCTAAATAAAGAGACTGATATGATTTTGTATATCAGGTTCGGTATCTAATAACATTTGTTCAGAATCAATGTATTCAGGTAATACAGGGTGACAGTAACCAACAGACCTGGCTGCAACACTTGCACCGTTTTCTGCCTCATGAAACTTATCACCCGTTCTCAGTTTTCTACCTTTCTGTAACCCATGTAACAAATTACATATGCGGGATCCTGATCTGGTATCACATACCCAGTACGTAAAGGATACTGAGAAACAGTTCTCTGTATTGAACACACACGAAGATGATGCATCGGTATGCACTTTCTTCGTTTGGGCGTCACGGGAATCTGGTGTTCCCCAATTTCCTGCTCTGTCTTATAACAATTATAAGTTGGAGCGGGACCAACGTTCCCCAGCTCAGTATAACAAGCGGGTTCGGTCAATATATCCATTTTATTATCTTGATTAAGGCGTGATATGGTCGCTACCAGGAGAGAGAGAGAAGAAAACACTCTCCGTGCGCTCTTGCAAGATCAGATTGGTTATTATTTTATCTAATCAGGATGGCTCCCACTGTTTTTATCAAATCTTCCTTCAAACCCTAAAAGGAAAGACTAGCCGTGATTAATTACACGATACAAGTTCGCCAATCTTTCAGCCAAGCCAGTGTCGGTATTTTGAGGGAGGTCCCCCGTGCTTTCACACGAACCTAATTAATATAAATCTCGTTTTCCCAGAGGCGTAACCCCATTGACACCTTTCTAGACACCTACTTGATCGGCTAATTGTAATGTGTAAAACTCTTCCAGGAGTAACAATTACTCGCAGTGGGTATCGGGATCCAACTATCTCATAGAAGGTATGCAATCTCATTGCAAATTTCAACACTTGAAATTCCCGATAATTTTGCCCCTTGCGTCCTATGACCTTGATGCATGCCAACAAACCATAGTCCGCTTGTCAAGTTCAACCCATCATTTCCTGATTGAATTAAACCCACCCGCACGACCCTTGACGTAGGCCAACAAAGTCGCACGACTACCCTAATCCAATCTGCATCATATGCATAAGCAGATAAATACTAGTCAGCTACCGCACACTACGCCTTGACGCAGGCCAACAAACGTAGCACGAATACTAACTACTACTTATCTGAAATGACGGAGGGCTACGACAGGTTTTTCTGAAAACCTATTGCGTAATGAACTTGACATCGTTGTAGAATCAAATGATTTTAATATGGAGTGTTTTTGAGGCTTTTCTAGTTTTGCTAATGGGGTCACTCCCGGTGAAGGGATCGTCGGCCCTTTCCTCATCGAATTAGGTGCGGGATATATCATATATATCGATGTGCAAAGCAAAAACTATAGAACCAATCAAAAGACAAACCGAGGGTTGTAGCATCTGCCAGTTATTTCTAAAGGAGTCACCCCCGGTGAAGGGATCTCGGTCCTTTCCCTATTGAATAAGGTGCAGGATGTTCTACAAGGAACACCGCGATGCAAAGCAAGAACTGTAGCTACCTGTTTTTAAGAAATTCGATTCCACAACATCTTAGGTTTATTTTCTTTCATTAATCATACTAATGAAGTCCTATAATTTAAGTTACCTAAATATCACAGATAAATACGACGTACACTTATGCCATCCGCATTCGCCTCGATGTCCCCTCGTGCACCGTTAGGTTAGGTAACTAACGGTAGAGCGGGGCAGGGCTAGCGCGGGTGTAAAACATAAGTAACGCCTATATAATATATCATATTTACTATATACAGTATTTATCACAGAAAATCACATGATCACATCACAGATATCGCAGCAGAAGAATCATATGAAATATTGGATATACTAGGACGTCCGTGTTTTCAATACGAGCCAGTATAAAACACGGATTCCACGGTCGCGATGAATAGCCAAACCCACACCCCTAGACCCCTACGAGAGCGGCAAGCAACCCTACCAATTCTATAGTTAGGAGACCCGGACTCGACTCCTTGAGTTGGTCTTCCACTGGACTCCAGAACCCGGTTACTTGTGCCCTCCTCCTTGGGTCTATCCTAGTGCGGAAAAGTAAATAATATACAACAACGGTGACAACTTCCGCAACCTGGAAGTGCCCCAATAAAAGAATATTACATACAAGTTTTTACATGAATGAAAATGAAAAACACTTATCTCACATAAAAACCCCCGGCTATTCAAACATGACGATCCAATATAACATATCCAGCAACACATAACATCACATGTCATCAACGTAAGTAAACATGCGTATCCCAATTGTCGTTGACATATAGCAACGAAACCGGCGATATCACATATTACACTTACGGTCAAAGAAAAGAAAGTGTAAAACTACAAAAGTTGGAATCCGCAACCTGCATTGACATCGCATGCCTAATTCAAATGAATTCCTTAGACATCGCATGCCTAACAATTATAAACCCCGCATTTTAGTCTCCATACCGAAAACACTTTTCAATATCAAGTCGGGCAATTCAACAAGATTCCCGACATCCTGATCGAATGTTCGTCGCAAACTTTAGTAGGCGGCCGCACCCCCGATATCGTCGACGAAGTGCACTAAGGCGGAACACCGCTGCCGCCAGCACCCAAACGGATGCTTTCGGCGACAGGGTTCTCCTATAGTCACTTGGTCGGGGCTATGGGGTGAGGCTGTCTATTAAGTTTACCGGCGAGTATCCGCGTATGCTACGAGATTGCGACGGAATTTTGATCACATCAAAATTCCGTGGCAACCGATCATGTGAGACTAAAGTGCTATGCTTATAACATTCATATCAGTTATCTCATAACAACTTGAGGATTCCAAATATAGTATCCCATTCCAGATAAATAGAAAATGTTAATCTTTCCGATCGAACATTCAAACACCCATGTTTTCCCGAAACAAATCAACACATGAAATAGGTTTAAAAACATCCAGTTCATGCCTCGGTACCAACGGTCCAGCCGTAGAAGGGTCAAGCCAACGCCTCACATGTGGCACGCCGTACTGCTCCAAACCCTAAGGTTCAAAGGGCAGTTCAAGACGGTCACATAATCGAGTTAAGGTTTGTTGTCTTCTAGAGAGACCATCGCGTTACTTGCACTACTTAGAACGTTATTAAACCACGGAAAAATCCAACATTTGGAAATTTCCCGGCAGGGGAAAAAGTGGGTATTTATATCCGATCGAACTTTTTTACATATTCTAAAATTATCCGGAAAAACATAGACGAAGTTAAACTTCCCGATCGAAACACCGAGTCCCCAATGCAACCCAGAAAACTCAACTCTTGAGTAAATATTAAAAATTCCCAGAAAATACAGCACTAAAATATAGGAATTACTGTGCAAGAATAATTGAAAGATGTTGTCGTACGGCCGCGGAATCGCCGCACGAGCCATGCTCGTGCCGCGGTTCCGCGGCGGGTTGATCGAGTTAGCCTCTCGTATTTCACAGTAACTCCTAAAAACTCCTGCAGATTTTTCTGCATATTTTTAATTTGAAAAAATGCACAGTTTTGAAAAATGTACAGAGAAGGGGTCGGATTAGTGTTTCGGGGTTCGTTCGGATTTCTAACATCTTCTACACTTCGCCTAAGGCTCTAGCTAGGCTCTGATACCACTGTAGGGTTCCTAGGCACACTAATGAGGTCTCACAAGGCATCAACCATGCCAAATTCAAAAATTTCCGGTGCCGAGAAACCCTAATGCGATCGTTGACTAGAGATTAGGCGAAACATGCAACTAGTTAACAACTTAACTAAGAGTGAACGGAAAATACAACCTTTGTAGATCCGGTCCTCCACCACCATAGCTCCGTGATGATGTTCCCTCGCTACGATCATCGGATCCCGGGCTCTAGCGTCGGCTTCATCGGAGAAATGGGCGGGCTAGGTCATCGACTTCGATGCCGAAGATGATCTTCGTCGAGGCAACACAAGATCAAGCTCCAACTTCACCAAGCCATGAAATTTGTGAAGAAAAAACACCGTATACTACTTGGCAAGTAGCAGAGGATGAAGAAATAGGAAGTGGGTTCACTTTGGATTTGGATTTCTCACTTGGAATCATCACTTGACATTTTTGAAGCAAGCTTTTCTTTTCTTTCTCAAGACGAAGAAGAAGAAGAAAAATAATAATGAAAATCATTCCAAAAAGAAAAATGAAGTGATGGTTATCATAATGCAACCATGGGTGAGGCTAACTCATGTAGAGAATAAACTAGGGTTAAAGGAAATGGTTAGGGTTAAGGAAAGAAACAAAATGGTCAAAGCATTTCAAAGCTTCATGAAGCTTCAAGAAAAAACAAAGAATGCCACCATTTTATTTTATCCAAAATAAATAAATAAATAAATGAATAAATAAATTAAAACCCTAACCATTTACATAACCAAGGTTTAAATCAAACATACACCTAAGTTTGCATGTATCATCAAACATGATACAATCTTGTGCACAAAAATATATCACATATACAATGTGCACAAACAAGTGAGAAAAACATCTTAAGTGAACCAATATTAGTTAATATAAAGTAATATATTAAATATATAATTATACATTAAATCATTAAATCAACACTTGATTTGACGATCCGGTCACATCACATATGACCGACTAATATCCAATGTATCGACTTATCGAATAAATCCTCGATTCGATAACTAGGTTATATCACATACAACCAATCGATACATTCATCGCGAGAATAGAATACGGTATCACAAACACGCATTATTCTCGGTCCCGCACATATCTCATATGCGCTCCAATTTTGTTTCGCTTGAGCCAGGAAACCCTGTGTAGGACTCTAATGACTCGTCAATACGCCGGCAGCAGGTGATGATCATATCAAACACCCACAAGCCGCAAGTGGTCTGCTAAATGTAACGGCCACCCGGGTATTGAGCGATCAGAAGATCGACGAGCAAGCCCGCTCACACTCCTGTGAATCCAACCAGCAACACATACCGCACAGTCCGGTCAGATCGTCTGATATGTCGCATATCTTGCCTAGGGGTGGTAAACGTCAGACCCCAATAACTCGATAAGTCGTGTCGATATGAGGTCTATAACGGTTCGAGAAACTACTAGTAACACTTACCAGTAAATCTCAGCAACCCTGGCCAGGGATTTTCGGTTATAGCCAATCGAACACAGCGCAACATCAACTCCCTATACCGGGAGAGACGAATCCCCTCCTATCGCTCATTGCCTCCATGTGATTCGGGACTGTACCCAAAAGCCACCGTTTTGCACGCCCTCTTGGACGTGGTAAAGTGGAAATCAAAGCACAGTGGGAATCACACAAGACTCTATGACGATCTCGGGTCTACAGACTAACCTGTACCAGTGTCACCAGAGAACTGCTATCTGACATAATGTATAATACCATCTGAGAGTTCTCGGCGAGTACGTCCAGTGTCCCTAGTCTCCACTGAGTACCCGTATTGTTGGAGATAGTGCCCTTAGAGTCAATTATTGGATCACAGGCACGTAATTGCAATGATTGAGGGAGGACCTGTCCCAGTAGGACAGTCTTACTCAATATGATAGTATGATATCTGGTTTATCTTTATCATCGTGTACTGCTTTAGGTGACCTAATGAGTCGCTATTGCACGTTGATAGAGTCCCTAGGATTTTTGCTTGACTACCAGCAGTATGAGGGCGATCATATACGTGGGAGCTGGAGTCTATAAGCACATCCTTAAAAGGTCCCTAGTCGTGGAAGTTTCGAGACAGGGCAACGATTCTCCAGAGTAGACTAGTGTATACAGTCGAGACCCCGACGAGGGGCGGTGGCCGATCTCACAAGCCACTAGTGTTAGTTGGTTCACCTAAGATGTATACAGGTGCTCATTGGGTTATGAGTACACCAGACAGGACTCGCCGGGAACCTGCTAGTTGGTATTATACCTGACGTCAGATAGCAGTTTCCTGGTGACATGTGTACAGGTTAGTTCATTGACCTGAGATCGTCATTTGTCTCGTGTGAGTTCCCACTGTGCTTTGATTACTACTCTACCACGGCTCAAAGGAGTCGTGCAAACAGGTTTTAGTTGGGTACAGTCCCGAGCCACATGGAGGCAGTGAGCGGATCTGCAGGGGTTCGTCTCTCCCGGTATTGGGTGTGAGGTCGCGCTGTGTTTAGGAGAGCCAGTACATGAAAAGTCCTTGGCCAAGGCAGGAGATTTGCTGGTAGGTAATCCAGTAGTATCTCAGGGTGTTCTGGGCTACACTTCGACACGACTTGTACCGCTATTGGGGGTCTGACTTTTACCAACCCCCTAGGCCCGCCATGCGATGCTCATAGACGAACGGACCGGACTGTACAGATATTGTCACTGACAGGCTCAGTAGGGTGTCAGGATGAGTTCGCTCATCGACGTCCCTTTTGGTCAATAGCTGGTAGCCCGTCATGTATGGCAAATACCTCTGACGTGCTAGTGGTTAAATCCACAGCCATAGTATTGACGAGTCTTTAGAGTCCACCACACACAGTTACTCAAGTTTCGGGCGTAACGCTGTAGAGGCCGTATGGAGATATGGCAGGGTTCGATCAGATACGTGCGGTATTGCACGGATCGTGATCGGACGGATTTTACTAGCCGACTTTGGCTTAAGCCAGATCTTAGTATTTGACAGTGTAGTTTAGTCTCTTTGCATTTGCGTTCAGTGGGAATACAAATGCGGGCATGTATATGCAGTAGCGGGGTTTTCCTGTAATTTATTACGGGATCAGTTTTCTAAAGTTGCCAGTTTGCATTCCGTTCCGGCCGGTTTTCCTTTGATCCTTCACGGCCGGACTTTCGATGGAGGGGGTAATTTGCAATTGTGCAAATTAATTTTTGTGGAGGGGTTTCTTACATATTTGTGGCATCATGATTGTTTATTCATCATGAGATTCTTTTATGGTTTTTTCCTTTACTTTTATTGGATGAGGATTGATGAGATATGTGTGTGACTTTAATCCTTTTATTTTATATCATACATATTCTTTTCTTGTTTTGATTCATCATCTGATCTCTACCATTCTCATGAGGGGCCGGCCACTAAAGGGAGAGGGAGGGAGATTATTGTGGTTCTTAATCATTATGCTATCTCATTATTCCATTGTAGCAACAAAAGAAAAATCCCTCACCAAAGTTCTTGATTCCTACCTCCATCAAGGCAACTTCATATACCCCAAAAGAGACAACGATTCTACACTAGTCTACATCAACCCTTGGACGCGTCGGCTAACCAACTTCGCGCCCGAGTTGCCTCGCTCAAGAGGTGGGAGCCCATAAAAGAAATCGGCTACGTGGTGCCCTTTCCGACGAGGACGTGACAGACGGAGATTCCGCGGGAGATCGGAATGGAGACGAAGATCGAAGGACACGGATCGCTTGGTATACTTCTCTACCCATCTTTTAGTTTGCTAGTAGCTAGGTTAATGGCCCGATCCGGGATAAAAGTGCGCGGTGGTGCCGGTTTGCTAGTTTGCAAAATTTTTGTTTCCGCGTTTCCGGCGTCGGATCGACGGCCGGGGCGCCTCCGCGGACTTACATTGGTATCAGAGCCACGCCATTAACCAAGTCTAGCTTGCTCTAGTATGTTTAAAGCTCGATCGAACGGATTTTTCCGAAAACCCGATTTCAAGTGTACAAGTTTCTGTCGAATTTATTTTAGCTCCAAAAATTTTTCGGGGTGTTGCAGAAACATGTGCAGAGAATTCTAAGAACACTATAAAAATTTGGTGACCTAATCCTTCAAAAGAGCCGCGGAACCGCGGCCATAACCCCACTTTGGCAGCGGTTCCGCCGCCGGAATATGGCATCTTTTCACCATTTTTTTCCTGTGGGCTTATGACATGGAATTAGGGTTTTTGGAACATTCTTTTTGGGCCCAGATTTTCTGTAAGTGCTACAGTACTGCTTGGGGCCCACTTCGCTAAATTTGTTCGATCGGATATTTTAAACACGCTAGTTCACAGTATTTACATTATATCTGCGACCGTGAATGTCACTTGATCGGTAAATCCTGTCTAACTGCTATAGCCCGGTTAGACGGATTTGCGAACGTGACATTCACGTTGATGTTCTGTGTTGTGCTGTGATGTTGCGGATTGGTCGTGGGGGATAGCCTGGATGCAATGTTAGTACAGTTTTGTTTTATATGTACATTTGATATTGCGGGGCGAGCGTCCGACATGTGGACTGCCGTCACTGCCTGTTTGTATTATTCTTTTGGGGCACGACCGGGTCGAGGTCGATGTACCCGTTGTATGTATATTTTACTTTCTGTACTAGGATTACCCCGCGGAGGGGTGCACGGGTAGCCGGGTTCTAGAGGGCAACGAGCCCGCATCTCATGGCTTTGAGACGGAGAAGGCTTCACTCTAGAATTGGCGGGCTGTTCGCCGCACTCGTAGGGGGTATAGGTTGACCCAGGAGGGGTGCCCATGTTACCGGATTCCGTGAAGTGCTGGGTGGTCCATTCACGTTGCTGAAGGGGGCTGCCTCGCTTCAGGTTTTGGCGGGTAACTTGCCGCGCCCGTAGGAGTCTAGGATTTCATTGCACAGGCTATCCACACGACCAGGAGAACGTCGGGTTTCAGCAGCGGCTCTGTGAAACCCGGGGATCCCAGATATCTGTATTATTCTGTGATGCTGTACATTTCTGTGATGTTGCATTTTTATCACGCCTTGAGCAAAAATTATATATTATATATATACTAGTAGTTGTTGTATATATTTTGCATCCGCGCTAGTCCAGTCCCCGCTCTGTCGTTAGTTAAGTAACCTAACGGGTGATGACGGGACCCAGTGGCGAATGCGGATGGCATATACGTACATCATTATTTTCGTTCTTTTGTGGTGTGATCAATCGATGGGACAACGTTGGTTCGGATCAATGCAAGTTAAACAAACCTATTCTGATGTTGTTGGAACACTTTTTCAAAAAGCTGTTATTGCAAGGGCGTTCTCTTTTGTTTCGCACAGTGGTATTCAGTTGGAATATCCTGCTCCTCAGTCGACGAGGCAAGGGCCGAGATCCCTTCACCGGGAGTGACCCCTTGGACAGAAGTTTGCATCGGGGCAATAACTTCACTATAGCCGATTACATTTGCTCTGCATCGTGGTATTCAGTTGGAATATCCTGCACCTCATTCTACGGGGAAAGTGCCGAGATCCCTTCACCGGGAGTGACCTCTTTAGCAAAGGTTTTCGTCACTATATTTTTAAAAAGCTATCAGTTCCTTCAACGATATCATGTTCATTACGTTAAAGGTTTTTGCCAGAAACCATTCGTAGCCCTCCGTCGTTTCATATGGATAGTCAATAGTATTCAAGCTGTGTATGTTGGCCAAAGTCAAGGCACAATGTTTGGTAGCTGTTGGGTATTCATATGCAGCATAGATAGATGCATTGGTTTGGGACAGTCGTATAGCCATGTTGGCCAAAGTCAAGGGCTTGTACGGGTGGGTTGAAATTAACCTGGATAATGACGGGTAGAACTTGACATGTGACTTATGATATGTTGGCCAAAGTCAAGGTCATAAGAGCATGGGGCAAAAATCCACATCGGGAGTTTCAAAAGAACTGAAACTTGCCAGATATGTGCATACCTTCTGGAGTGTGATGACGTGAGCGGATTCCGTCACGTTATAATGCGATGATAGTTGGATCCCGATTCCCACTGATGAGTTGGTTTATTCCTCGGGTGATCCCGGCTAATTCTTCTTTTAGGTTTGGAGAAGAATTTGACGTTACAGTGGGAGGTTTCCAGATTAGATAAAGTGATAACAATTCTGATCTAGGTTAGAATGCACGCTGAGTGTTTCTTTTCTCTCTCTATTTGGCAGCGACCATAGACCCGACCGTAGACTATGACTCAGTAACCAAGTTGACCGAACCTTCTTTAACACTGTCTTTTGGATTGTCAGAGTTGCAAACCTCATTGCCACTCCTGCTTTTACCCTTTTCTTCAGGACACCCTGTATTACTACGAACGTCCACTTCCATTGGACTAAACAATCGTATGGTTATATACGAACTCGAAGGAATTTGAGGATGGTTTCTGGTTCTGGAGAAAACTAATAGGACTATTCAGTTGTCTTTTCCTTTTACCTTCTCTCAGGTTGTGAGTGCTCCTTGGTTTAGGAGATAGTACACCTATTATGCAAATTGGATAGTCTTCTTCCAAACCTTAGGCCGGTGCCGAACGGTAGGGAATGATGAAAACCAATTAGCCTAAACGGTGTACAGTAGGTATTAAGTTAAGACAAAGAAAGGGATTAGTAAGAGGGCAAAGTAAATTGCGACTACTATTCACGACCAAACCAAATATTTCTTCGCCAATCCTAAATCACCTTTGTATTTCTCCAGGACACTCCGTATCACTACGAAATCCACAGTTTATTGGATAATCCATCGTATGGTTATATACGAACTCGAAAGGAACTTGTTCCAGTTCGGGGATGGATCCTGGTTCAGGAGAAATAGGAATAAGGTTTATTCGGTTGTCTTTTATCTTCACCTTCTCTCGCATTGCGAGTGCTCCTAGGATTAGGACAGTACACCCATTATGCTTATTGGATAGTCTTCTTCCAAACCTTAGGCTGGTGCCGAACGGTAGTTGATTGTTGTGAAAGAGTGTGTTTGTAGTTTAACCGCAATCAATAACGGTGTCGCGCGTAGCTAGACCGAGATGAGTACGGGTCGTCCTCTGGGAAACGTGGAACCTTTTACTTTTACTTTAGATGTGTTGAGAAAGAGAGGAGGAATAAAGAATTTTGTGAAAAGTTTCTAGATCTACTTTAAACAAGAATGTTAAATATAGATCTAGATTATTTTAGAGATTTAAATAATATAATAATAGGGCTTGTAGGGTTCGTTAGGATTTAGTAGTTATGGAAGATTAATTAAAAGTTACCCTTTTTATCCATTAATAGATTTAGAACTAGAACGACGATGATGCGTGTAGATTAGGGTTTCTGGAGGGAAAAGGAATCCCACTCGTAACCCTTATCTTGACACGGAACTCCGTTCATATCTAGCCTTTACCAAAACAATCATTAATCTAATCTCTAATCGCGGTCGGAACTAGCAAAGAATTGCTAGCGCGCCCGATTAGGATGTTAATGATTATTTTGATAAAGTTCCTAAACTTTATAGGACTTAAAAATGGTTTAATTATTTTCATCACCCATTAACCTACCCTAATCCTACGAACCCTAACAAGCGGAGAATTACTCGCGCATGTTGGGAGAAAAAGAGATGGAGAGAAATTGCATAATTAAACTACGAAGAAATAGAATAAGAAAAAGAACTACCTTTATTAATCAACAAGATCAAGTACACTTTGATTCCTTAGAAAATGATTACAAAAACCTAGTTTGCTTCTCGATCTCTTCTAAGGAGGTAGATGAACAGTTGATGATCAGCCTGGATGCGTGAGCCGTCTTGGACTTCGTGATCTCTTCGGCTTGATAGCTTTTCCAAGAGGCTCTCGGTGCCTTTTTATAGTGCAAAGCCAGAATCTTTTAGTTGAAAAGTTGGTAAAATATTGCAGTAATCAATCTCCCAAAATCTTGCATTCCAACTCATCAATAGTGCGGCGGATCCGCGGCCCAAGGGTGGGTTTGGCCGCGGATCCGCGGCCAATGGTAGGGATCTTTTGATCATATTTCTCTGGCTCTCTGATGGTGACATTTGGCAATCCTAAGCATCTTTAGAATTCAGAAATCATCTCTCGGTTGCTTCCAGACTTGGTCTCCATGTTTGCTTCTTAATTTGGCAAGTTTTCTTCAACAAATTGATTTGTTTGTTAAATCCTGCATAACAACTTGGAAATATTCTGCACAACAACTCAAATAAGATTTTAGTAGACTTTGTTCTACTAGTATTAGACCAATAATATTATTTGCATACATTTTCCTACCAAATGATAATTAAATATATTAACACATGGAAAATAATGTTTTTACACATAAACCCTCATATGTATAATATATTATAATAAATTCCTTTTTTAATATAAAAATGGTAGGAAAAATGTACTACAAATGTGCAGTTTTATCGACTGAACAAATACCCCCAAACTTATCTTTGATCGTCCCGAGCAAACTAGTTTATTCAAGAGGAGAAAAAGAAAGGAGAAAACTAAGAACACTTTCGTAGGCAGACACGATTGCACTGAGCACGTGCAACAAGCCGTTAAACCTCTAGGTGTCCCTAGTAGGAGGAGTGTTATCTCCTGAGGGTTTTCAGCGGATTACACCCACAAAATCCTATAACAAAAGAAAGATGGTGAAATTTACATATAGAGATAGGAACCATAAAAGAAATACTTTGAAAAGAAGAGTTTCCAACTATACTAGCTTTTCAGTTGTCATGAGCCCTATCTTAATAGTCATGAAAAAATGTTAGAAATCATATCATCCCTCAATAAAACATCGTCTTTATTCTTCATTCCTACCTTTTATCCAAACATTGATCATATAACCCCACGTGTGTGTAAAGAACATCCCTACACTCAGAGAAATCAATTCAAGCTATCATACTCTTGTCCATCTACCTTAGTACTTTTTACTTTGATGAATACTTAGAATTGCTTACACATTTTCATGCGACCGTTAATACTTCTTGAGGTACTAACCGACCGATTACTCATGTGCTTGCAGATTTGGTGATAATATTTTCCTTGTCTTGCACCACCTAAGGCTAAGCAGTGACTCCCAGACCAGTTGGCCTTAGGGTACTAGGTGAAGAGGCACCCTCGCTATATTTTTTTATTGCTACCTTGGCGATACAAAACCAGTGTTCATTTTTTTCTTTTCACCATTTTATATTTTCTTCATCATTTCCTTCATAATTTGGCTTTTAGAAAAGAGTATTTCAAGGTGTCCTCTACTATCCCGAGTTTCAAGACGTGTGTATGTGCATATAGTAGGGTATCAACATTCAAATGTTTGGCTTCCAGAATAGAAACTATTTTTCAGACTTATTTTTATCCTCAGATTAGTGACTTCCTTCATCTTACTAACCCTTGGGACAACAGCTCATAACTACTTATTACTAGTTCGTATAAGAAAACTTCTAATTTTCTTGGTTTTCTTAAACTATTCCTATCTTTTAGATGTAATTTTTCACTTTCTATTCTTTTATTATCAAAGAAATTTTTTAAAATGTTGTGCTTATGCAAAATATGATGCAAATTGATGTGTAAATAAGCACAAACTTCCCCCAAACCTGTTTACAGCAGTGTCCTCACTGATGTCATCCATTAAGTAAAAATAACCTATAGACTTGGGAGGAAATTATTAATGGGGGCAACAATATATGAAAGTGAAAATCCTCCCCCAAACTTATTTTAGGCTCACAATTTTGTAAAAATCATTTTCTTTCAAGAGCCAAAATATACCACTCCTCCCCCAAACTTGAGTTAAACATTTTTAATCTTTTAAAATCACATGAGGGGGTCAAGGTTATTGGTCAATGCCAAGCTTTGCAAAGACCGAAGGTCAACACCAACCATTCAAAAATTTTATCGATGAAGCACCAAGGTTGGTGGAAGAACATGTCACCTATTGACGTGAAGAAGTGGGGAGGTGACAAGAGATGTATTGGAAAAGGATTGCATCTCAATTTGGAGAGACGACACAGTGATAGTAATGATGGATTACTCGCATTATCATGATTGTCCAAAAGAGGGGGTGGAGGTCCAATTTCTTCATCTTGGAGTTGATTCATCTCAACACCCGTGTCTTGTAAAAATGCGAGTTCATCAGCGAAAATTTCCTCAAAGCTTTCATCGATACCCCGAAAAATAATGTCATCAGAAAAAATAGGGTGATCGTCAGACTTAATATAAGGTTCCTCATTAGATGTTGACCCGGACAACTCGGTGGAAGAGTAAATGGTTGGGTCAAACAACAACATATGAAAAGAGTATGTATCATGAGGTTGATCAAATTCGCTGCTGTCGATATCCATTAATTCGACAGAACACACATGAGCATAGGGTTCGGAGGGTTCACTTCCCAACTTGTAAATGTTAAGCTCAATTGACTTCTTCCCAAAGGATAGGGTCATAGAGCCGTTTCTACAATTGATTACCGCGTTGGAAGTGGCCAAAAAGGGTCGACCGAGTATCACTGGGATTTGATTGCGTGGGTTTGCCACAGGCTGTGTATCAATAACGATAAAGTCCACAGGAAATATGAATTCCCCGACTTTGATTAACACATCCTCTAGCTCACCCCTAGGTTGGGTGATAGATCCATCGGCCATCTGAAGAGTGCAATGCGCAGGCTTTAACTCTTCGATCCCTAATTGCTCATAAACAGAATACGGAAGCAAGTTAACACTAGCACCAAGATCGAGTAGAGCACGATTGATATTTTTACCCCCAATGGAAATAGAAATTGTAGGACTTCCGGGGTCCTTTCGTTTCTTGGGTAGTTGGGTAAAAGCTGTGCTAACATTACTTGTCATGAAAACCTTTTTAGGCACTTGAGTTTTTCTCTTCCTAGTGCACAAGTCTTTAAGGATTCTTGCATAAGATGGGACTTGTTGAATAGCATCTAGGAGAGGAATATTCACGCTAACTTGCTTAAACATTTCCACAATCTTCTCCATTTGCGGGTTAGGTCGGTTGGCCCTTAATCGGTTTGGAAATGGAGCACGATCAATAAGTTTTGGGTCCAACGTTTGTGGAGAAGACTGTGGCGACGGATTCGATCCCAAAATTGGAGTGGGCATCGACTTAGATAGATTTGGCGAAATGTTTGAGCCTTGGGGAAAACGGAGAATAGGCTCGGATGAAGGTGGGAGACTAGATGAGTTAGGGGAAGAAAAAGAAGAAGGGGTATCAAATGTGTCACTATCATCAACCTACTCACCCACTTGGTTGTTCAGCACTCTCCCCGATCTCAACGTAGTAATGGCATTCACATTATGACTTTGTGAATGGCCAGGATTCGGTAGGGGTTGAGATGGGAGTTTCCCTTTCTCTCTCGCACTCATTGCGGCATTTAACTGTGCGATTTGGTTTTCTATTGATTTAATACTCTCACCATGGGAGGAGGAGTTTTTCGTTAGGGCATCAATAGAAGACCTCATCTCAGCCGAATTTTGCATGGATTGTTTCATGAACATATCCAAAGTTTGTGCAAGCGAGTTGTCAGTTCCGGCCATTTGTGGTGTAGAAATGTTGGCCGGATTTTGGAAATTTTGTGACTGAAAGGGGGGCTGATTCTGTGGTTATGGTTGCTGTAGAGGAGGTCTTTGATAATTACTTTGTTGGTTTTGATTCCATGCAAAGTTAGGATGATTCCTCCATCCTTGATTATATGTGGAAGAATAAGGATCATTTCTAGGTCGCTGCTGAAAAGCAGCATTAGCTTGAAACGATGCATTCATAGGACATTCTTCCGTTAAGTGTGAAGGATCCGAACAGCAACCACAGACAGTCTTAGGAAGCGTAACCTGATTTAGGGAGACTGATGAGAATCTGCTCTCAATAGCGTCGAGTTTCTTCTGCATCGCTGCCATTTCGTCTTTTACTGCGATGGAAACATCGAGCTGGTGAATACCTCCCTTAGTTGAAGGTGGTCTTACGCTTTCCCACTGCAACGTGTGTTCCGCGAGATCTTCCAGATATTTCCATGCTTCACCGTCATCTTTAGACATGAAATTGCATTGACACATTGTTTCAAGCATCTGCTTTGTCACTGGATTAATGCCCTCATATATAATCCGACATAAATCCCATCTTTGTATTCCATGATGGGGGCATTGGACAAGCAGATCTTTGAAACGTTCAAAGCACTTCCAAAATGGTTCATTGGGAAGCTGGGTGAACTGGTTGATCTCGCTCCTAATATGTGCAGTCTTATGATTTGGGTAAAACTTCTTAAGAAATGCTACGACGAATTCATCCCGATTAGCGATAGAGTATACGGCAGTATTATAAAGCCATTTTTCTGCCAAGTCGCACAGTGTGAATGGGAGAAGACGTAAGCGCATAGCATCTAAAGTCAATTATGAAGTACCCATCATTGCGCATACGTTTTCGAATTTGGTGATGAAAATGTACGCGTCTTCCGACTCAAGCCCGTGAAATTTGGGCAGCAGATTGATGTAGTGGGGTTTGATTTCGAAACTATCCCCGTTAGGTGGTGGAAGAGATAGACAGGTAGGAAGAGGACCACGAATAGGATAGCATCTCTCTTGGAGAGAGATGCGCGGTGGATTCTGCTCACCTGCGGGCGGTGGCAGCGTGGTGTTATAATTAGATGGAGTGTCGTCCATCACGGTCGATGTGATGTGTGGTGGGGGAAAAGAAGATGAAGAAGTACCGACTTCGGCGTCGATAGGAGGAACGCGGACAGGACGGGCACTAGGATCCCGTGTCCAGCCGAGCATGCACTAAGCGGGTTTAGTGCAAGTGGCAGCGTGTGTGTGATTTAAAATTGGCTTGTTTTGAAAAATGTGGGACTCAAGACAAATCACCCTAAGATGCACAAGCAACCCTAGAACTAAGGTTACCTAGGTCAGTCTCTAGACCGCTCCTAGACTTCCAAAGGACAAGCCGCAGGATCAATCCTCTACCGCCTCCGTACTACCCTTGTAGCCAGATAAGTGCCAGGTAAGTGGGAAGGAACCACGTCGTGGGCCTAATTAAAAACCACTAGCCTTTGTCACACTTGCCTAGGCACTACAAAAGTAATGCGGATAAACGATAGATTACCCACGACCTTCCTCTGTCCTTATTGAGCGCGACAGTCTTTAGAGTCTGGTCTAGATATTTTTTAAATTAATGAAGGGTTGATATATATGCTCGGTTTGTGATTTGTGGGGCTTAGGAAGGGTGATGAAATCCCCACCTAATCTTGATTTGGTCTTTGCCCCTTAGAAATCCGTATTAAATATGCAAAACAAAACCAATCACAAAACTTTTGCAAAAAGATTTTTTTTTTGCGGCGCGAATTTGCAAAGAATCCTGCAGAAAATAGATTTTATTGGATTTGAGGAGAGATAGAAGGAGTTAAGAAAGATACCAGAGAATTCTGTGGCCTTGATCCCTCTAAACTGCCGCGTTTCCGCCGTAGTAAGTGCCTTTACGCCGCGGTTCCGCCGCGTGGCAGAAGGAACAGTTGCTGAATTTTTTTTGTATAGCCTTCTGTGCTCCTCTGGATCTGTAAAAATGTCTCTGTTTCCTGTTTTCCTCAATTCTGTAACTCCAGATCTCCTTGCAAAAATCCACGCACAAATCGTTAAATATGCAATTTGCAGTTTTGTTTTAATAATGATATGGCTCGTCTAAGAATTTAACACAAATAGTAAAAATAAAAAATTACGCACGTATCCCCGGCAACGGCGCCATTGGATTGTTGTGAAAGAGTGTGTTTGTAGTTTAACCGCAATCAATAACGGTGCCGCGCGTAGCTAGACCGAGATGAGTACGGGTCGTCCTCTGGGAAACGTGGAACCTTTTACTTTTACTTTAGATGTGTTGAGAAAGAGAGGAGGAATAAAGAATTTTGTGAAAAGTTTCTAGATCTACTTTAAACAAGAATGTTAAATATAGATCTAGATTATTTTAGAGATTTAAATAATATAATAATAGGGCTTGTAGGGATCGTTAGGATTTAGTAGTTATGGAAGATTAATTAAAAGTTACCCTTTTTATCCATTAATAGATTTAGAACAAGAACGACGGTGATGCGTGTAGATTAGGGTTTCTGGAGGGAAAAGGAATCCAACTCGTAACCCTTATCTTGACACGGAACTCCGTTCATATCTAGCCTTTACCAAAACAATCATTAATCTAATCTCTAATCGCGGTCGGAACTAGCAAAGAATTGCTAGCGGGCCCGATTAGGATGTTAATGATTATTTTGATAAAGTTCCTAAACTTTATAGGACTTAAAAAGGGTTTAATTATTTTCATCACCAATTAACCTACCCTAATCCTACGAACCCTAACAAGCGGAGAATTACTCGCGCATGTTGGGAGAAAAAGAGATGGAGAGAAATTGCATAATTAAACTACAAAGAAATAGAATAAGAAAAAGAACTACCTTTATTAATCAACAAGATCAAGTACACTTTGATTCCTTAGAAAATGATTACAAAAACCTAGTTTGCTTCTCGATCTCTTCTAAGGAGGTAGATGAACAGTTGATGATCAGCCTGGATGCGTGAGCCGTCTTGGACTTCGTGATCTCTTCGGCTTGATAGCTTTTCCAAGAGGCTCTCGGTGCCTTTTTATAGTGCAAAACCAGAATCTTTTAGTTGAAAAATTGGTAAAATATTGCAGTAATCAATCTCCCAAAATCTTGCATTCCAACTCATCAATAGTGCGGCGGATCCGCGGCCCAAGGGTGGGTTTGGCCGCGGATCCGCGGCCAATGGTAGGGATCTTTTGATCATATTTCTCTGGCTCTCTGATGGTGATATTTGGCAATCCTAGGCATCTTTAGAATTCAGAAATCATCTCTCGGTTGCTTCCAGACTTGGTCTCCAAGTTTGCTTCTTAATTTGGCAAGTTTTCTTCAACAAATTGATTTGTTTGTTAAATACTGCATAACAACTTGGAAATATTCTGCACAACAACTCAAATAAGATTTTAGTAGACTTTGTTCTACTAGGATTAGACCAATAATATTATTTGCATACATTTTCCTACCAAATGATAATTAAATATATTAACACATGGAAAATAATGTTTTTACACATAAACCCTCATATGTATAATATATTATAATAAAGTCCTTTTTTAATATAAAAATGGTAGGAAAAATGTACTACAAATGTGCAGTTTTATCGACTGAACAGTAGGGAAGGAAGAAAACCATTTGGCCTAAAGGGGTGTGCAGAAGGTAATGACTAAAGACATATAAAGGGATTTGGAGAGATGGCAAAGAATTATACGGTTATAGTTGTGAATCTGGATAATGGAAGAGGCATTACTAGGAATACCAGGATACCCATCGAAACATTTCAATGTTTCAGTTTCACTGTGTACTGTTAAAAGAAAACTGATTTCCCGATTAGACACTTGCTCCAGGGTATGTATTTACCAGGTATGATTCTCACATCTGTATGGTTTTACAGATGATGAGTGGGAGTAAGTTATTTGGAATTAGGTGATCATCCTCATTATATCGCGATTCGTTGTAATCGGTGATATTTGAGGAAGTCACCTGGGTTGTTTCCCGGTCGGCAAATATTTGGTTTTGAATATCCGTTGTTATGCGCCAATTTCAAATTGATATATCTGTACGTCTATTTTTATAGAGTGAGATATATCTTTTTGAAATTATGTCTATGACATTTACCTATATCAGTGGATGGTTAGGTAAGGAGCATTAAACAGCGGTGTAATTCTTCTTAACCATAAGTACAGTTTTCAACCTACGACACACAGTGAATGAGTTATCAGACTCAAGGGACTTATACAGAGTATTGTATGTTGTCCAGGGTCCATCAGGACAGAGGGGTTGGTCCCCGTACTATATTCAGTTTACTTATGACTTCTCTAGTTTTTAGACAGGTGTTTCGTGGAAACACATGGTCCGAATTTTGAGAAGTTATAGGTATTTGAAAAAAGTAGAGAACCGGGTATTGCAAGTATCGGGATTCTTCAAAGTGATCGAAGATGCAGATACTTGTGTATGGTATTCAGTTGATAGTAATGATTAAAAGAACTTGCTTCTCTTTCAGGTTACTCATAATTGGAAGCATTCCTAAGTTGAGTAACGCTGATCGGCCTCCTTCCATTTTGTTGACATGCACTGGTGACAGCTGCATGATTTGAATCTGGTTTAATTAAATCAGTGCCTCTGTTTCTATATTAGATATAGAACAGTTCATATCTTGATATTGTTAAGATACGGGGAGTTGTCCGGCTTATGCTTAAAACCAGACTCTGGATAACTCAAGGCACGTTTCTGTAATGGCTGTTTGTGGGTTGACCCGGGCTATGACGAGGGTTGACTTTCTACCATCTGGAAGATCAATAGTGATATTGTTCTTAACTCGCCACAGTTTTAATTAAAAATGGATTTTTTCAGAAAACAGTAGTGGGAGTATGGTAGAACTGGAAGTGATTCCAGAACCGCAAACGATTACTAAATATTTGATAAGAACCTAAAGATTCAATCTGGTTTGACATTCTATTGGCCACTCCGCAGATATGGTGGGTAACCTCATGCACCCGAGAGGTACTTCAGTATGCTCAATGATGGTGGCAGGGAGGTTCTTGTTTACCCAGACTTTCCATTGCTGTTGTTCCAGACTGTGAGACCCGGAAGGAGGATGAGTATAGCGTCGTTCTAAACTGGCTTTAGAAGTGTATGTCTATATGACTCTGCCAGAGGGTTGTCGTGGTCAGTGGGAGCAGCGGAAGCATGGTGGACAAGTGGCTTATGTCTATTTATAGACTAAAGCAGATATAGCGGAGATAGATCATCTATTTCTGATGTTACAGTCATAGGTTTGACTTCATCAGAATAGGGGATGGATCTGTTAAGAAGGTAGTAGAGTGTGATGTCCTGGTATTTGATGACATACACAGAGTAGGAAGTGATATTCCTATACTACGATCGGTTATACTTTGGTTGTTACACAGTGGTTTCTCCACACAGGACTTGATATTATATCAGACATTCTGGTTACTAGATCTATGGTTTTAGTTCTAGATTTTGGTGGTTTCCCAATCTGGGCACTTAGACAGCATTCTAAGACTATTTAAAATGGGCGACTCCTGGCATGGTAGTGTACCTGCAGGTAATGGAGTCACCCTCTCTGAAGGTATCTTACAGACGAAAGGGGAGAGGGATGCGCATGATTGGCAGATCACTTGCTTAGGCAATTGAGTCAATCATGAAATGTCAAGTACGACACCCGATGTTGTTTTTGCAGTATGTGCAATAAGTTGATATTAATTCAATTCTAGAGAAACGATCGGAAGCAGTTTTATAACATAAGAGGATGTTCTAGGGATATGATAACAGCATTCTCCTTCGGGAGACAGTTATCATTCCAGGCTTCCAAGGTGACCTGGATGACAGAGAGGTTATCAGAGTTATAGTTTTCCCTCTGACGAGGGGCAGTATTTTGGACAGGTGGTCCAGGTGGATACAGAGGGAAGGTATGGCGCAGGATACTGATTAAGTTCAGTTGACGATACAGTCTAAGAAGTTTTGATTTGTAGCTCATTTATGAGCTAGGTCCCATCAGATATCCAGACACGTTCTAAGACAGGTATTGCTCATTTCGGGAGATGGCTTTCTCCGCGAACTTGAGATAGAGAGAGATATAGAAAGAAACACCAGAGCGGATCCACTCACTGAGGCTATTCCTCGAACGCAATAGTTTCGCAAACGAGCTTTGTGAGATTGACTAGTAGAGGAGTTGGGTGTTCGGTATCACACGGGATATGAGTATGCGACATCGCAATAATTAGCCTTGAGTGCAAGTGGGAGATTGTTGGAGATAGTGCCCTCAAAGTCAATTATTGGATCACAGGCACATGATTGCAATGATTGAGGGAGGACCTGTCCCAGTAGGACAGTCTTACTCAGGATGATTGTATGCTATCTGGTTTATCTTTATCATCGTGTATTGCTTTAGGTGACTTAACGAGTCACTATTGCAAGTTGATAGTGCCCCTAGGATTTTTGCTTGACTACCAGCAGTATGAGGGCGATCATAAACGTGGGAGCTGGAGTCTATAAGCACATCCTTAAAAGGTCCCTAGTCGTGGGAGTTTCGAGACAGGGCATCGATTCTCCAGAGTAGACTAGTGTATACAGTCGATACCCCGACGAGGGGCGGTGGCCGGTCTCACAAGCCACTGGTGTCAGTTGGTTCACCTAAGATGTATACAGGTGCTCATTGGGTTATGAGTACACCGGACAGGACTCGCCGGGAACCTGCTAGTTGGTATTATACCTGACGTCAGATAGCAGTTCCCTAGTGAAATGTGTACAGGTTAGTTCTTCGACCTGAGATCGTCATTTGTCTCGTGTGAGTTCCCACTGTGCTTTGTTAACTACCCTACCACGGCTCAAAGGAGTCGTGCAAACAGGTTTTAGTTGGATACAGTCCCGAGCCACATGGAGGCAGTGAGCAGATCTGCAGGGGTTCGTCTCTCCCGGTATTGGGGGTGAGGTCGCGCTGTGTCTAGGAGAGCCAGTACATGAAAAGTCCATGGCCAAGGCAGCAGATTTGCTGGTAGGTATTCCAGTAGTATCTCATGGTGTTCTGGGCTACACTCCGACACGACTTGTAACGCTATTGGGGGTCTGACTTTTACCAACCCCCTAGGCCCGCCATGCGATGCTCATAGACGAACGGACCGGACTGTACGGATATTTTCACTGACAGGCTCAGTAGGGTGTCAGGATGAGTTCGCTCATCGACGTCCCTTTTGGTCAATAGCTGGTAACCCGTCATGTATGGCTAATACCTCTGACGTGCTAGTGGTTAAATCCACAGCCATAGTATTGACGAGTCTTTAGAGTCCACCACACACAGTTACTCAAGTTTCGGGCGAAACGCTGTAGAGGCCGTATGGAGATATGGCAGGGTCCGATCAGATACGTGCGGTATTGCACGGATCGTGATCGGATGGATTTTACTAGCCGGCTTTGGCTTAAGCCGGATCTTAGTATTTGACTGTGTAGTTTAGTCTCTTTGCATTTGTGTTCAGTAGGAATACAAATGCGGGCATGTATATGCAGTAGCGGGGTTTTCCTGTAATTTATTACAGGATCAGTTTTCTGAAGTTGCCAGTTTGCATTCCGTTCCGGCCGGTTTTCCTTTGATCCTTCACGGCCGTACTTTCGATGGAGGGGGTAATTTGCAATTATGCAAATTACTTTTTGTGGAGGGGTTTCTTACATATTTGTGGCATCATGATTGTTTATTCATCATGAGATTCTTTTATGGTCTTTTCCTTTGCTTTTATTGGATGAGGATTGATGAGATATGTGTGCGACTTTAATCCTTTTATTTTATATCATACATATTCTTTTCTTGTTTTGATTCATCATCTGATCTCCACCATTCTCATGAGGGGTCGGCCACAAAAGAGAGAGGGAGGGAGATTATTGTGGTTCTTATTCTTTATGCTATCTCATTATTCCGTTGTGGCAACAAAAGAAAAATCCCTCTCCAAAGTTCTTGATTCATACCTCCATCAAGGCAACATCCTATGCCCCAAAAGAGACAACGATTCTACACTAGTCTACAGCAACCGTTGGACGCGTCGTCTAGCCAACTTCGCGCCCGGGTTGCCTCGGTCAAGAGGTGGGAGCCCGTAAAAGAAATCGGCTACGTGGTGCCCTTTCCGACGAGGACGTGACGGACGGAGATTCCGCGGGAGATCGGAGTGGAGAGGAAAACCGAAGGACACGGATCGCTTGGTATACTTCTCTACCCATCTTTTAGTTTGCCAGTAGCTAGGTTAATGGCCCCATCTGGGATAAAAGTGCGCGGTGGTGCCGGTTTTCTAGTTTGCAAAATTTTTGTTTCCGCGTTTCCGGCGTCGGATCAACGGCTGGGGCGCCTCCGCGGACATACATATCATGTCGCCCATCTGTATGGATATGGGATCATCCATCGCCCATCTGTATGGGTCGAGAAGGTATATGCTAGTCTACTCTGGTATATCGATGCCCCGTCTCGATACACCCACGACAAGGGACTTTGAAGGATGTACTTATAGACTATCATGTCCCCACTAGTATGATCCTCATCATAGTCCAGGTAATCAAGTAAACATCCTAAGGGATTTACCAACATGTAACAGAGAGACAATCAGTGTACACGTTAAGATAAAGAACAACCAGATAGCATACTATCATGTCGAGCAAGAAAGTCCTACCTATATATGTCCCAGCATCCACTACAATATAAATCCTATGTACAGTAATGGCCTCTAGGGCATACATATAACTAACAATACAACCCCTGTAGTGATGATTTAGTGGACTAAACCTGAGACTTAAGCCCCTATTAGCGAACTTAGAAATCCCCGATATCCGTATTTTGTGGAATTTTGTAGGGAATTTGAAATCTGCTAACACCCGGATGACCTGAAAATTATTTAGCAAGTACAGAGAGTAGTGCAGGCAGCATAGATGATAATCCCAAGACCCCGGCCCCTGAACCCTTTTCTTGGCTGCAAATTAATGCCTTCTGGCTGCAAATTGGGCCAGGTCTTCGCCAATCTGTCTCGTGTTTGTTTCATGGCTCCAGTATCTGTAATCTAGACCCTCCACACATGCAAAATTGGCTAATTTCACTTAGGGTAAAATCTGGGACTAAATTCAAGAGTTGTTGTTTTGATTCGGGGTTATATTTTCTGTATTTTGGATTTGGGATTTTAGTATTTGTGTTTTACATCGATCACTTGACGTTTGTACGACGATATCGAGGGTTGTTTGGTGGATTGAAAGGCGTAGTCCGTAGGTTCTAACCTATAGGCTTTTAGCGTGTCGTTTTGGTTTTGATTTGGTTTTTTATGCGATACGATATGTTATGATGAGTTGGAACCCACACGAAGACTTCGATACGACAAGCAAGCTAGTGGCGACGTCGGCAATGGCAAGCAAAGAGCAAGGTGAGTAGATTTATATCTACGGGGGAAGTCGGGTGGATGGCGTATAGCACCCCCGCAGTTCGTAGTGTAGTTAATGATATGTTATATATTTACATATGTGTTGTGAATTTGGATGATAGTGTCGTGGTTGATTTCGTAGTTGCGAACCATAGAATAGGTTTGCATACACACACACACCCCCTTGCATGCATTATTATTATTACTTGTGCGTATATAGGGATACGTATATATATATATATATATATATATATACATACACACGCACCTAGGTATGGGACTAGGCATATATATATATATATATATATATATATATATACATGGAAAATGAGGATAGTGGATGATATTTGGAGATGAGTCGATGAGATTGGGCATGATGCCACGAGATCGGTGATATGTTTAGATTCATATTATGAGATACGACATGAGGTTTTAGCGGGCCTTTAGGCCTGTGTTTTCATACACGCATATATATGAAGATGGTATCAGTTTGTACTAGACTTAGATCAGTACCCTCTGTTAATGAGATATGATGATAATGGATACAAGATGAATAATGAGATTATTATGATATTTGACATGTACCCAGATTTGGGATGCCGTACGAAGGATGTACCGTACGAGCTAATTATGATGATTTGATCCGCAGTCTTGACTCGAGGATGTCAAATGATATATATTTTATGACATGTGACGCTATTGAGGCGGGATCACCGACGATTATATATATGTATATTTCGACTCAGACTTAGGTGGTTTTCCATACCCATTTCGATTGGTTTGTTTGTAAGACCTGTAGTTTACCTAGTAGATGTTAGACTGGACCCGAGTCATACCTATTTCCAAAACTAACGAATCGAGAGAATTTTAAAGACATACCAAGGGATACTACGAATATTTCAAAAGATGTACCTTTGCTTAAAAACACCGTAGCCCCTATTTTTCTAAACACCACGATTCGTGTTATTTCAAAAGCCAAACTGTGTGACTCATATATTTAAAGTATATTTCTTATTGTTGCGTTATCTATTCATTTTTCCGCATATTCTTACTATTCGCATCGCATTGCATGCTATTGGCGATCTCTGCAGTTATTATGAAACCAATGCTATCAGGACACCAGCACCATTATCGATGATGTGTATGCTGCATATACACTTAATTTCCGGCTCACACACTTCATCATCGATAATTGCCATGTCACTACACAGTAGAATTGCTGCATTTTGATATGATACCTTGCATGAATTGTCTTCTATAGTTGCATGCACCTGTATATGATATTGCATTTGACTTGGAGGAATTTGGGAACCGCAGAATATATTTGAAAACTAGATTCATTTTAAAGAGCCGTCCTCCCTTAATAAGTGCATATCACCGTTCCATGTTGCATGTTATACGGATATGCTTACATTTCTATCATATGTCCTATACATTATGCGTTATGTTTATACACATTGAGATATGGTGTTTTAATGAGATTTCTGGATTTGAGAACCGCGGACATTTTAAAAGAGATTATGTGTTGTTTTAAAAACCCGGTTTCTCTTGATATGATATTTCAGCGCATCCACCGTGCGTTTTCTCGGTTCTGAGACGTGTGCTTGAAACCCGATTCGAGGAGTTGGATGATCCGTTTGTGGGTTCATGGTGGACCAGGTATGGTTCCCCGGGGAAAGAATGTTTTTCGTAGAGTAGACGATAAGCCTAGCAGGGTGGTGAGTACCTACCGGTTATTGGTTGGACCTGGCGGTTATCCGGAGGATACCGACCGGAGTCGAGAGGTGGATATGGGCTGACCCGTTCTGCCGGATCCCGCAGGCCAATCCCGCAGACGGAGCCCGAGATATATGAGGATTTACGTGTCGATGCTGGACACGGGTTTCATGATGTTTCGAGTGTCGATGCTGGACACTTAGGTGCCATGATTTTGATGTGTCGCGATGGACACATGTTGATTTATATCCTCATACTTTTATGCATATGCTTTATGATATTTACTTGCATGATGTTTTTGTGTCATTGGTTGACATGTGGACAAGATCCACATGCATACATGCATTGATTACATAGTTGGATGATATCCACAAACTTATAGACTTCATGATATATTTGACACTGATTTCATGTTGATTACATTGATCATACCTCATGTTTATGATATGTTGCTACCTGAGGCACTGACACCAGCACTTGGTATTACACTTATGTATAGATGTTTACCCTTGCCAACTTATCATGCTTCAGACTTTATCATATTGAGGATATAAATATATATATTACTGATCGTATTGACTTAGGATTGAGTCATACATACGATTTCTGCTCTGTGATGTTTTCTACTCACGAGTTGGCAACTCAGCCCCGTTGTGCCACAGTTTCTTGCTGGTTTTGCCGTTCATGTTTTTCCTTGGCGGTTTTGTTGCCACATTACTTCATTCTGGGTGATTGCTTTGGTAGGTGGGTTCACTCGTATCGTGACCACCATTGTACTTATTTATTTTCAGTTGTATTTAGTAAAATTCCATCAAACAGACTTTTATATTGTTTCAGACTTAGAAAACTAGTGTATTATTCTTTCGACCTTAGAGTCGCGCGTTGTATTATTATGGTTTTCTTGATATTTTGAGTTTCCTTTTGAGTTTTGATCTTCGCCCTTTGGCGTTGTATATTATATTGTTTGCATGGTTGTGACCGTCGATTAACGAAGAGCTAGCTCCCGTTTGGGGATGCCTTTTATCATTGTGCATATATATTCATGTTGTACCCCGTTTTGGGGCCTGTTTTTATAAAGGAAACTCTGCCGAAATTTTCAGAAAAGACTTGGGATTTTAAAAACGCATAATTCGGCTTATGCTATTAAAACCACTTCTTTAAAACCAGTTTCCTTTCATTTATTATTTAAAATGGTTTTAGATTTCTTGGCTTTTGTCTTACGTGAATTAGATGGGGTCCTATAGACTTCATATGATTCAAGGGCCAGTCACGTGCCATTTCGGGTCGTTACAGTTATTGATGAGATTTCGTGCATTGGATGCACCGAGATTGTATTTCATGCACTAGATGCGTCCAATTTATATTTTGTGCATTTGTTGCACCAGATTCGTATTACTTGCTTTTGTTGCACTATGCTGCATTTCATGCATTTGTTGCATCGGATGGGTATTTCGTGTATTAGTTGCACTAGACATATACTCTGTGCATTGGTTGCACCCGATTTATGTCTTTGAGAATTTCTTCACCAGATTTATGTTTTTGTGCGCATTTGCACTTGATGTTCGTTTTCGTGCATACTACTGCACTAAATGCTTTTATGTACCCGACGCACTTAGGTTGAATTTTTGCGCATATTAGGCCCTTGATATTGGATTTTGTGCGCATCGGATGCAATTGAGTGAGATTTTACTCGTGCATGTTCGATTCCCTTTATTTAAATTTTATTCGTGCATGTCGGATGCACTTGGTTTGGATTTTCGCACATGTTGGGCACATGATATGAGATATGATTTTGTGCACACCAGATGCACTCGATTGGGATTTTCTTTCGTGCATGTTAGTTGCACCGAGTTGAGATTTTAATGCACTATAGATGTACTGGATGTTGTTGTCGTGCACACCCGTTGCACTGGACAGATGCTTTTGTGCACATCTGTTGCACTTAATTTTGTTTTTGTGCATATTGTGGCAATTGTATTTGGATTTGATTTCCGTGCACCCCAGACGCACGCGATTGCTGGATACGCCTTTTAAGATTGATTTTGCTCTTGAGCACTTTGTTTTCATGATGAGCATATGTTATGTATTAGCCGAACAAGAATGGTCTGAGGACAGTACCTGAGTACCTTGTATGCATTAAAAGTTTACCAAGAGGTTTTTGAAAAAGAGCTATACTCTCACTATTTCCTACGTGTCCGCGAGCGACACGAACGTTTATAAAGGAAAACCTTTTGGGATATTTCTAAAAGGGCGGAACGTATATTTTAGCAAAACATATATGAACGTATATTATTACATCACAAATGAGCGTCCGTCACTTGTGACATGAGTTATGCATCACGCGGAGATTCAGAAATGGTTTTTGCATGTGTTTTATTCAGTTTTAGGAAATTTTTCCAAGGATGCGTACTATATATGTATTATAATATTTGACTAGTGGATATTGGATTTCAGTAGTGGATTTAGAGATCTGTATCTCCATTGTAACTCCGATGATTTACATGCAAATCCGATGATTTGCGTGACACATGACAGAGTTCGATTTGAGTTTCATACTCGTTTTCAGGCGCGCACGATCGCTGCGTTATTTCTATATCTTCCGTGATTTTGGAGCCCCGTTGATTTGAGCTGATTATTGAAATATTTTAGTATTTGGGGATTTAAATTTAAATCCGGGGAACGAATTTATTTAAGAGGGGATGATTGTAACATTTCAGAAAATATAAAATATTATTTTTGGAATTTAAAATTAAAATAATATATTTCGCGAAAACTACCCGATTTGCGAAATTGGGATTTTCGTAATATGGTATAAATATATACCCATATTTGTGAAATAATTGGAGATTAAATTGATTTATTCATTTAAAAATAAATATATTCGATTTGCATTTTTATAATTAATTATGTGCAGCCTGGATAAAAATTGATTAGTGCACTCCTAATCGCGATTAGGTCAAATCCGTGTTTCAACATTTTCCCATGGCTAGTGCACCATATCATGTTGCATTTTGTTGCATGTTGTTGCATTTGTGTTGTTTTATGGGTATTATGTGTATTTTTGTGAGAAAAAGAGAAAAGGGTTAAAAGGAGAATGATTGGAGAGAGAGAGAGAGTGAAGCATGGACTTTAGAGAGTGAGAATAATAAGGAGTGAAGGTAGGAGAGAGAGAGGGGCTGCCATCATTCATTTTTCTCCACTGTTTCCTTCATCTTCTTCAACTCATCTCCCTCCACCTCTACGCCATAAAATCATCTCAAAATCTTCATCAAAACCCAAAACTCCTTTCATTAAAGATTATCCTCTCCTAATCTTCAACACTTTGGACCATTCAATGTTGAATTTTGAAGACTTTGGGAACCTAGGGTTTTTCTTGAGTTGCCCAAATGAGGTATAATTCCTTTCATTTAGTTTAGTTTTTAGTTTCTCAGCATCCTATAGTAGTTTTGAGTTAAATCGATTTAGATTGTGATGTTTGGATATTCCAAGAGAAGGTTTAGGGTTTGAGTTGTGTTGTGGTGATGTGTAGTGGCTGTTACAAGACCTTAGTGTTAGAATTCTGGACAGAATCAGAGATTAGACACCAAGATACGAACTTTAGATTTGCCGATGTCGGGTTTTTGTGGATTTTGTGAGGGTATTTAGAGATCTAGTACTACCCTGAGACCCCAAAAATTATATAGCGATTACAGAGAGATGAGCAGACAACCTAGAAGCACCCCCTGAAACCTAAGCCCCGACCCTCAATTTCTGGCCGCAGATTTATTGATTTTGGCCGCAATATGCAGCCATGTTGTGAGGAAACGTGTTGAATTTTGGACCATGGCGTTTGTTAGATGATATCTAGAGCAACCCTCTATGCAAAATGTAGGGTTCCTAGGCACTCTAATGGAGTCTCACAAGTGATCAAACATGCACAAATCAAAAATTCCTTGTGCCTACAAACCCTAATACGGATCGTTAACTAGATATATAGGCGAAGCAAGCATATAATCGAATTAAATGCTAAGGGAAAGTGACTACAACCTTTGTAGATCCGGTCTACCACTTCTTAAGCTCCGTGATGATCTCCCTCCGCTGTCCAAATCGATCCCTTGACTCTGGCATTGGCATCATCGAAGAATGGGCGGGCTTGATCGTCGGTTCGATGCCGAAGATGATCTACGTCGAGGCATCACAAGAACAAGCTCCAACATCACCAAGCTTTGAAAACTTGTGAAGGAAACACCCTATACAACTTGGCAAGAGGTAGAGGATGAAGAAATAGGAAGTGGGTAGACTTTAGATTTGGATTTCTTACTCATTTAGGCTAGTTGCCATTGAAGGTGCAAGCTTTCTTCAAGTTGAAGATGAAGAAGAAGATGATAAAGAATCTGATAAGTGTTATGTAAATGATAAATAAATCAATACTTATCATTTACTAACCCTTGGTTAGTTGTTGAGAATGGACCATGGTTAACTTGAATGGTTAGGGTTAAGGATGAGACAAGAATGGTGACTTAGTCAAAGTTTCAAGAAACTTCAACTACAAACAAATCAAGCCACCATTCCATTTTCATTATCATTTCCTTTTTCCAAAATAAACATAAAGAATGAGAAAATGAATAAGTAAATAAAAAGAAAACCCTAATCATAAACCTAACCATGGTCTAATTCTTCACACTAACCCTAGCTTGCATGTATCATCAAACATGATACAATCATGTGCACAAAATATATCATATATACAATGTGCACAAACCAAGTGAGTAAATCCATTTAAAGTGAACCAATACTAGTTAATGCAAAGTAATATATCAAATATATAATTATACATTAAATCATTAAATCAACACTTGATTCAATGATCCGGTCATATCGTATATAAGCGGCTAGTATCCAATGTATCGGCTTATCGAATCAATCCTTGATTCAATAACTAGGTTATATCGCATACAACCATTCGACTCGCGAGAATGAAATACGGTATCACATACACGCATTATTCTCGGTCCCGCACATATCTCATATGCGCTCCTATTTCGTTTCGCTTGAGCCAGGAAACCTCTGTGTAGGACTCTAAAGACTCGTCAATACGCCGGCAGCGGATGATGATCATATCAAACACCCACAAGCCGCAAGCGGTCTGCTAAATGTAACGGCCACCCGGGTATTGAGCGATCAGAAGATCGACAAGCAAGCCCGCTCACACTCCTGTGAATCCAACCAGTAACACTTACCGTACAGTCCGGTCTGTTCGTCTGATATGTCGCATATCTCGCCTAGGGGTGGTAAACGTCAGACCCCAATAGCTCGATAAGTCATGCCGACGTGAAGTCCATGACATGTGTGAAACTACTGATAACTCTTACCAGTATATCACTGCAACCCTGGCCAGGGATTTCCTGTTATGGCCAGTCGAGCATAGCGCAACATCAACCCCAATACCGGGAGAGACGAATCCCCTCCTATCGCTCTTTGCCTCCATGTGAATCGGGATTGTACCCAAAAACCACCTGTTTGCACAACTCAGTAGAGCCGTGGTAGGGTGGAAATCAAAGCACAGTGGGAGACACACAAGACTCTATGACGATCTCGGGTCAACAGACTAAGCTGTACCAGTGTCACCAGAGAACAGCCATCTGACGTGAGGTATAATACCATCTGGGAGTTCTCGGCGAGTCCGTTCAGTCTACCCAGTCTCCACTGAGCACTCGCATACCATCTCTGATGTCAAACACCAATGGATATGGGATCATCCATCGCCCATCACATGGGCCGAGAAGATATACGCTAGTCTACTCTGGAATATCGATGCCCCGTCTCGATATTCCCTCGACTAGGAATATTTCAAGGATGTACTCATGGACTACCCAGGCCCCACCAGTATGATCTGCATCATAGTCATGTTAGTCGAGTACACATCCTAAGGGCTTTATCAACATGTAACAGAGAGACGGAAAGTATACACGTTAAGATAAAGAGCAACCAGATAGCGTACTATCATGTCGAGCAAGAAAGTCCTACCTATATATGTCCCAGCATCCACTACAATATACATCCAATGTACAGTAATGGCCTCTAGGGCATACATATAACTAACAATCTCCCACTTGCACTAGGGCCATCTGTAGCAGTGGTTGCAGTATCACATACTCAACCATCCCCTAAAAGTCTCTCTTTGAGAAAAGGCCTTCGTGAGTGGATCCGCCGTGTTGTCCTCTGAGTCTACTCTCCTAACCTCGATCACCCCGGAGATCGACTATCTCCTTGATCAGGTGATGCTTCCTCAGAATTTGTCTGGGTCACTGATGGGACCAGGGTTCCAGTGCCGAAGCCACACTTCCATTGTCATACAATGGTAGGAACCTAGTTCATCTTATGAACCAATATACACCCAAACTTCCTCTTTGGTAGTATCTTCAATAGCGATGTTACCAGCCTTTATCGTCTAGTTTGCCACGGTATCTAGCTTGGAACTCTTCCAACATACCGTCCCTCTACTGAGGGTAAAGACAATGCCCGTGACTGACATTCAGTCGTCTTTATCACCCTGGAACTCTTCCAGTGATTCTTCCCAGGATCGATTGATACCATCTCACTACATCTAATGAGAATCCTAGCATCCAATTACATCTATCTCATAGATGAAAACTCAGGATTTAGGAGGTATCACTTTGATCCTATTTGGAGAATCCTAGTGATAATAGGAGATTGACCGATCGTAGTATAGGAAACTCTTTTCCTATCAAGAGTATGTTGTCTACGTACAATACGAAGATGACCACCTTACTCTCTACTACCCTTTTGTATATACAAGGTTTGTCTACCATTTTGATGAAGTCAAACACTTTGACTATCACATCAAAACAGATGTTCCAACTCCGCGATGCCTGCTTCATTATGTAAAGCAACTTGCACACGTTTCCGCTGCTCCCACTGTTTACGAAGCCCTCTGGCTGTGTTCTTATAGACGTTCTCTTCTAAATCATTATTTAGAAAAGTAGTCATGGCACCCAACCACCAGATATCGCAGTCATGGTATGTAGCCGTGGCAAGTAGGATCTGGATGGACTTAAGCATATTCCATGGAAAATGTTTCATCATTATCCGTGCCTGGTCGACGACGAAAACCTTTAACAAGTCTATCTTTGAAAGTCTCAACTTTTCCATCTATACCAAGTAATCGTCTCAAGATATACTTGCTCCTGATGGGGATTTAACCCTTCAGATATAGCAGCTAAAGTCCATACTTTGCTGGTGTACATGGATCCCATCTCAGATCGCTAAGCATCCAACCATTCTTACAGAGTCCCTACTCTCGATGGCCTGCTCGAAACTAGTTGGGTCATCATCTTATGATGCATTCCTCGCTCCCACTGTCATCGAGAAACCGAGGTATCTCTCAGGCGGATGAGGAACCCTACTAGATCGGCGGAGAGGCTGAGATTCGTTGGGAACTATAGAATCCTTTGGTTCTGTCAAATCATCAACTGCAGTTTTGTATAGCTGGAACCTTTCAAGTTCTACAGAACTGATCCTGCCTCGATCTTGTCCGGATTTTGCTTTAAACATAGGCCGGACAACCCCAAATCTTAACTCGCTTAAGAGATGGGTTCTTCCCATACCATATCTCATATGGAGTGGTAGGCACTGATTTGATTCAAACCTAATTCAATAGGTATGCAGCTTCTCAAGTGCATAACCCCAAAACGAAATAGGTAACTCAGTAATACTCATCATAGAGCACACCATATCTAATATTGTGCAATTGCTCCGCCCTGATACACCGTTGTGCTGTGGTGTATTCAGAGGAGTAACACTGAGAGAGAATCTCATTCTCCTTTAGAATAGTCCAGGAATTCTATGCACAAGTATTCTCCTCCCTGATCTTATTATAGGACATAATACTTATACCCGTATTTTGGTTCTCTACTTCTAACTTATATTCTGTGAATATCACAAAAGGTTCAGACTTATGTTTCAACAGGAACATATGACTGAATCTTGAGAGATTATCAGAGAATATAATGAAGTATACAGAACCAGTCCTGGCATGTGTAGACAGGAGACTTTACATACATCATCATGTATCAGTCCCAAGAGTTTACAAACTCTTTCTCTGTTTCTAATAAACAGAGCTATGGTCATCTAATCTTTGTGACATGATTGGCAAGTTTCACAAGATGTAAATTCAAACTGATTTAAATATGCATCTAAAATGTAACTTCAGCCAGTCGGGTCGCATTGATGTGACCTAGTCTACAATGCCTCAAGAAGGATTCGTTCATTTCTGAACTCTTCCTCTTGTGTGTGTTCTATATACAAGGAACTGTAGTTTGATTTAGAACGTCAATGCTTTTAGATAACGTGCCTGAACCGATCAACTTTTGATATAGGAAATGTTCAAAACATTATCCAACAATACAAAATTATATCATTTCTTTACTAATAAAGAGACCGATATGATTTTGTATATCAGGTTCGGTATCTAATAGCATTTGTTCAGAATCAATGTATTGGTAATACAGGGTGACAGTAACCAACAGACTTGGCTGCAACACTTGCCCCGTTTTCTGCCTCATGAAACTTATCACCCTTTCTCAGTTTTTCTACCTTTTTGTAGCCCTATGTAACATATTACATATCTGGGATCCTGATCCGGTATCATATACCCAGGATGCAGAGGATACTGAGAAACAGTTCTTTGTAATGAACATACCCGAAGTAGATGCATCTCATGCACTTTCTTCGTTTGGGCGGCATGGGAATCCTGGCATTCGCCTATTTCCTGCTCTGTCTTATAACAATTATAAGTTGGAGCGGGACCAACGTTCCCCAGCTCAGTATAACAAGCGAGTTCGGTCAATTATCCGTATTATTATCTTGATTAAGGCATGATATGGCGCTACCTGGAGAGAGAGAGAAGAAAACACTCAGCGTGCGCTCTTGCAAGATCAGATTGGTTATATATTTTATCTAATCAGGTTGGCTCCCAATGTTTTTATCAAATCTTCCTTCAAACCCTAAAAGGAAAGACTAGCCGGGATTAATTACACTCTACAAGTTCGCCAATCTTTCAGCCAGGCCAGTGTCGGTACTTTGAGGGAGGTTCCCCGTGCTTTCGCACGGACCTAATTACAGTAAACCTCGTTTTCCCAGAGGCGTAACCCCGTTGACACCTTTCTAGACACCTACTTGATCGGCTAATTGCAAAGTGCAAAAATCTCCCAGGAGTAACAATTACTCGCAGTGGGTATCGGGATCCAACTATCATATAGAAGGTATGCAATCTCATTGCAAATTTCAACACTTGAAACTCCCGATAAAGGTTTTTACCCCTAGCACCTATGACCTTAACTATGGTCAACAAATCATAAGTACTAGTCAAGTTCTACCCGTCATTTCGTGATTAATTAGACCCACCCACATGACCCTTAACTAAGGTCAACAAAGTCACGCGACTGTCCTAACTAATCGCATCATATGCGGTGTAGGAAGACATCACTTAGCTACCGTACACTGTGCCTTAACTAAAGTCAACAAACACAGCACGAATACTAAGTACTCTACTTCCTAAAATGACGGAGGGTTGCGAATGGTTTTTGTGAAAACCTTTAACGCTTTGAACTTGATCTCGTTGCGGAATCAAATGGTTTTTAAATGGAATGTTTTTGAGGCTTTTCTAGTTTTGCTAAAGGGGTCACTCCCGGTGAAGGGATCGTCGGCCCTTTCCTCGTCGAATGAGGTGCGGGATATATCATATATATCACTGTGCAAAGCGAAAACTATAGAAGCGATCAAATGACAAACCGAGGGTTGTGGCATCTGCCAGTTATTGCTAAAGGAGTCACTCCCGGTGAAGGGATCTCGGTCCTTTCCTTATCTAATAAGGTGCAGGATGTTCTACAAGGAACACCGCGATGCAAAGCAAGAACTGTAGCTACCTGTTTTCATTTTGAAATTCGATTCCACAACATAAATTATGTTTATTTTCTTTCATTAATCTCATTAATGAATATCCCATCATTTAATTCCACCTAATCATCACAGATAAATATAACGTACGCTTATGCCATCCGCATTCGCCTCGATGCCCCGTCTGCACCGTTAGGTTAGGTAACTAACGGAAGAGCGAGGCAGGGCTAGCACGGGTGTGAAACATAAGCAACGTCTATATAATATATCATATATACTATATACTACATCTATCTGAACAGAGCACAGAACATCGCATGATCACATCACAGATAACGCAGCAGAAAGAATCATATGAAATATTGGATATACTAGGACGTCCGTGTTTTCAATACGAGCCAGTATAAAACACGGATTCCACGGTCGTGATGAATAGCCAATCCCACACCCCTAGACCCCTACGAGAGCGGCAAGCAACCCCACCAATTCTAGGGTTAGGAGACCCGGACTCGACTCCTCGAGTTGGTCTCCCACTGGACCCCAGAACCCGGTTACGTGTGCTCCCCTCCTTGGGTCTATCCTAGTGCAGAAAAGTAAATAATATACATCAACGGTGACAACTTCCGCAACCTGGAAGTGCCCCAATAAAAGAATATTACATAGAAGTTTTTTCATGAATGAAAATGGAAAAACACTCATCTCATATAAAACAACCCCGGCTATTCAAACACGACGATCCAATATAACATATCCAGCAACACATAACATCACATGTCATCAACGTAAGTAAATATGTCCATCCCAATTGTCGTTGACATATAGCAACGAAACCGGCGATATCACATATTACACTTACGGTCACAGAAAAGAAAGTGTAAAACTACAACAGTTGGAATCCGCAACCACCTCAGACATCGCATGCCTGACCAAATGAATTACTTAGACATCGCATGCCTAACAATTATAAACCCCGCATTTTAGTCTCAAAATTGAAAACACTTTTCAATATCAAGTCGGGCAATTCAACAGGATTCCCGACGTTCTGATCGAATGCTCGTCGCAAACTTCAGTAGACGGACGCACCCCCGATGCCGTCGACGAAGTGCACCAAGGCGGAACACCGCTACCGCGAGCACCCGAACGGATGCTTTCGGCGACGGGGTTCTCCTACAGTCACTTGGTCGGGGCTATGGGGTGAGGCTGTCTTTTAAGTTTACCCGGCGAGTATCCGCGTACGCTACGTGATTGCGACGGAATTTTGATCACATCAAAATTCCATAGCAACCGATCAAGTGAGACTAAACCGCTAGATTTATAACATTCATTCAGTTATCTCATAACCTTTTGCGAATTCCAAGTATTGTATCACATTCCGGATAAATAGAAAATGTTAAACTTTCCGATCGAACAATCGAACACCCAAGTTTTCCCGAAACAGCTCAACACATGAAATAAGTCTAACAGCATTCAGTTCGTGCCTCAGTACCAACGGTCCAGCCGTAGAAGGGTCAAGCCAACGCCTCACATGTGGCACGCCGTACTTCCCCAAACCCGAAGGTTCAAAGGGCAGTTCAAGACGGTCACATAATCGAGTTAAGGTTTGTTGTCTTCTAGAGGGTCCATCGCGTTACTTGCACTACTTAGAACGTCGTTAAACTACGGAAAAATCCAACAATTGGAAATTTCCCGGAAGGGGAAAAAGTGGGTATTTATATCCGGTCGATCTTTTTAACATATTCTAAGATTATCCCGAAAAGCACACAGACAGAATTCGACAATCCGATCGATACACCGAGTCCCCAATACAACCCAGAAAATGCAACTCTGGAAAAAATTATTAAAAATCCCCAGGAAAACCAGCACAGACAACTACGAATTATTGTGCAAAATTGGATGCACAAAACGGATCAGCATGCTCATGCCGCGGATCCGCGGTGACTTTAAGGAATCAGGCCATCGAATTTTACAGTAACCCTTAGATCTTCCTGCTGAATTTTCTGAATATTTTTAAATTACAAAAATCCACATTTTACAGAATTGTCCAGAGAGCATTTTTCAAGTCGGGGTTTTGGGTCGATCGGACTTCTAACTCCGTCGGGACTTCGCCTAAGGCTCTAGCTAGGCTCTGATACCACTGTAGGGTTCCTAGGAACTCTAATGGAGTCTCACAAGTGATCAAACATGAACAAATCAAAAATTCCTTGTGCCTACAAACCCTAATACGGATCGTTAACTAGATATATAGGCGAAGCAAGCATGTAATCGAATTAAATGCTAAGGGAAAGTGACTACAACCTTTGTAGATCCGGTCCACCACTTCTTAAGCTCCGCGATGATCTCCCACCGCTGTGCAAATCGATCCCTTGACTCTGCCATTGGCATCATCGAAGAATGGGCGGGCTTGATTGTCGGTTCGATGCCGAAGATGATCTACGTCGAGGCATCACAAGAACAAGCTCCAACTTCACCAAGCTTTGAAAACTTGTGAAGGAAACACCCTATACAACTTGGCAAGAGGTAGAGGATGAAGAAATAGGAAGTGGGTAGACTTTAGATTTAGATTTCTTACTCATTTAGGCTAGTTGCCATTGAAGGTGCAAGCTTTCTTCAAGTTTAAGATGAAGAAGAAGATGATAAAGAATATGATAAGTGTTATGTAAATGATAAATAAATCAATACTTATCATTTACTAACCCTTGGTTAGTTGTTGAGAATGGACCATGGTTAACTTGAATGGTTAGGGTTAAGGATGAGACAAGAATGGTGACTTAGTCAAAGTTTCAAGAAACTTCAACTACAAACAAATCAAGCCACCATTCCATTTTCATTATCATTTCCTTTTTCCAAAATAAACAAAAAGAATGAGAAAATGAATAAGTAAATAAAAAGAAAACCCTAATCATAAACCTAACCATGGTCTAATTCTTCACACTGACCCTAGCTTGCATGTATCATCAAACATGATACAATCATGTGCACAAAATATATCATATATACAATGTGCACAAACCAAGTGAGTAAATCCATTTAAAGTGAACCAATACTAGTTAATGCAAAGTAATATATCAAATATATAATTATACATTAAATCATTAAATCAACACTTGATTCAATAATCCGGTCATATCGCATATAACCGGCTAGTATCCAATGTATCGGCTTATCGAATCAATCCTTGATTCAATAACTAGGTTATATCGCATACAACCATTCGACACATTCATCGCGAGAATGAAATACGGTATCACATACACGCATTATTCTCGGTCCCGCACATATCTCATATGCTCTCCTATTTTGTTTCGCTTGAGCCAGGAAACCTCTGTGTAGGACTCTAAAGACTCGTCAATACGCCGGCAGCGGATGATGATCATATCAAACACCCACAAGCCGCAAGCGGTCTCCTAAACATAACGGCCACCCGGGTATTGAGCGATCAGAAGATCGACGAGCAAGCCCGCTCACACTCCTGTGAATCCAACCAGTAACACTTACCGTACAGTCCGGTCTGTTCGTCTGATATGTCGCATATCTCGCCTAGGGGTGGTAAACGTCAGACCCCAATAGCTCGATAAGTCATGCCGACGTGAAGTCCATGACATGTGTGAACTACTGATAACTCTTACCAGTATATCACTGCAACCCTGGCCAGGGATTTCCTGTTATGGCCAGTCGAGCATAGTGCAACATCAACCCCCAATACCGGGAGAGACGAATCCCCTCCTATCGCTCATTGCCTCCATGTGAATCGGGACTGTACCGAAAAACCACCTGTTTGCACAACTCCGTAGAGCCGTGGTAGGGTGGAAATCAAAGCACAGTAGGAGACACACAAGACTCTATGACGATCTCGGGTCAACAGACTAAGCTGTACCGGTGTCACCAGAGAACTGCCATCTGACGTGAGGTATAATACCATCTGGGAGTTCTCGGCGAGTCCGTTCAGTGTACCCAGTCTCCACTGAGCACCCGCATACCATCTCCGATGTCAAACACCAATGGATATGGGATCATCCATCGTCCATCACATGGGTCGAGAAGATATACGCTAGTCTACTCTGGAATATCGATGCTCCGTCTCGATATTCCCTCGACTAGGAACATTTCAAGGATGTACTCATGGACTACCTAGGCCCCACTAGTATGATCTGCATCATAGTCCTGGAAGTCGAGTACACATCCTAAGGGCATTATCAACATGTAACAGAGAGACGGAAAGTATACACGTTAAGATAAAGAGCAACCAGATAGCGTACTATCATGTCGAGCAAGAAAGTCCTACCTTTATATGTCCCAGCATCCACTACAATATACATCCAATGTACAGTAATGGCCTCTAGGGCATATATATAACTAACACAAAATTCTCTAGTTTGTCCTAGGGTGATATCTGGGAGTGGTTTTCCTAGGTTGTTGTTTTCATGTTTTGCGATTCTGAATACTTAGGGTTCGGTATTTGATATTGTATTAGGTCGTTGGACGTTTTTACGTCAATGACGAGGTTTGTTTGGTTGCTTTTGCATGCGTAGACTATGGGTTCTAACCTATAGGCGATCCGTGTGCCGTATTGGTTTTCTGGACTTGATTTTAATAGCATTTGCGATTGTGTATTTATTGTAGGTACCTCCGCGTGGATTCCGGGACAACGAAGAACATCGACTACGGCTGAACAAGGAGTTCCGCATGTGAGTAGATTTATATCTACGGGAGAAGTCGGGTGGATGGCGTATAGCACCCCCCCAAATTTTGATGGAAACCGATATATAGGATATGGTTAAGGAAACCTAGATTAGAAAACTAGGGGTATGGTGAAAAAGATAGTTAAAGATGATATGAGTGATTGAATATATATGTATTGAGATATGAGATGAAAGCTTTAGGGATATGAAAAGTGAATGTGAATCACGACATATAGATATGTAGTTGCACTAGAATAGGTATGAGTTTTAGAGTAGCATGGCATTTGATGTATAAAGTAGAATGTATATATAAAATTTACTTGATGTAAGATGACTTAATGCGATGAAAAGGATATACGATGTGATATGATGACTTGATTGATATGTTAGTATACGTATGTGAGTCGATATGAGATGATTGATGCCCTTGCCGGTCTCCTGATATGAGAATTATTAAGTGTCCTGTGATGTAGGTATATAGATATATATGATATTGTGAATCATGAGTGATATGTCGTACGAGACATTAGGTCCGTACCCTCATTGTCATATAGATTGATAGGATCCCCAATTGTTAATGCCGATGTACGATGATTTACCATACGTGATGAGTTTTATGATGATTGATATGTACCCTTGACTAGAGGATGCCGTACGATGGATTATACCGTACGTGATGTTGTGAGGCTGGATGCTGATTGATAGATTCACCGACTCGGACATATTAGATACGTATACCTTGTAACATTTAGCTGACGATTTACTTATTCTACGTTCATGTCATTCTATTGCATTCTATATACCTATGCTAGTACACCTACACCATTATCGATGATGCGTATGTTACACTTATACGGATTGGCCAGCTCACACACTTCATCTTCGATAATTACTATGTCTCTTACACAGTAGAATTGCTACAGCATGCTATTATATTGCTTTGCTCACATTATGATGATATGCCCATGCTCACATCATTGTTCCATGTTGCATGATATACGGATATGCTTACATTCTGTTATATGTCGCATACATCATGCTTTACGATTATACGCATTGAGATATGTTGTTTTCATGAGATTTCTGGATTTGAGAACCGTGGTTATTTCAAAAGAAATTTTGAATTGCTTTAAAAACTCGGTTTCTATTGATATGATATTTTGATATGTCCACCATGTGCTTTCTCAGTTCTGAGATTGGCATGTGAAATCCGATTCGAGGAGCGGTTGGCACCGTCTGCGGGTACATGGTGGACCCGGTGAGGTATCCCGGGGCAAGAAGACTCGTATTGTTAGGCTGTGAGCCTTGCAGGGGAGCACTACCTATCGGTTATAGTATTTGGACACGGCGGTTATTCGGAGGATACCGACCGAATTCGAGAGTTGATATGAGACGATCTGGACTGACGGAGCCCGTGGGCCGATTCTGACTGACGGAGCCCGAGAGATATGATGATTTACGGGTCGATGTTGGAAACGGGTTTCATGATGTTTTGAGTGTCGATGTTGGACACTCAGGTTCCATTATTTGATGTGTCATTTATGGACACACGTTGATTTATATCCTCGTATTTACATGCATATGCTTTTATGATATTTACATGCATGATGTTGTTGTGTCATTGGTTAACACGTGGATGGGATCCACATGCATACAGACATTGATTATATGGTTGGATGATATCCACATGCATATATGCATTGAGTATATTGTTGGCACAGATGCAGACACGGTCCCTTAGATATCATAGTATTACCTTTATGATATAGTTGACCCAGGAAGTCATTGTTTATTCTATTTCTACCTGTTGAATTTTTTTTACTCAAGAGTTGATAACTCAACTCCATTGTACCACAGTTCTTGCAGGTTGACCGTATGGATCAGTAGCGGCATCGCTGGCACATAGCTGCATTCGGGTGTTTTGCTTTGGTAAGTGGTACATGTTGGATCGTATCCCTCTTGTATTTATTATTCCTGCTGTATCTTGTTAACTCCGTCAAATCAGAAACTAGTATTTTTATATGTAGTGTGACTTAGAAAGCTTTGTAGTTGCAAGACTTGAGCGATGGGTTACATGTTCGCTTGGTGGGTTTGATGTCTTGTTTACATTATCTTTTTGCTGTTGATCTTCGTAGTTGGGCGTCATATACTTATTTTATGAATTGTGTGGTTGTGAATCCGCTGATTGGCGAAAAGCTAGCTCCCGCTTGGGATGCCTTTTATATTATTATGTATATGGGGTTTTAGGATCAAAATATACAAAGGAGGTGCTGCCCTAATTTTTAAAAAGACGAAATATGTTTTCAAATTACTAAATCCACTTGCATTTTCTTGTTGCATTACTTATACATTTAAGATAACGTTTGATTTCATCATACCTTTATTTTCAAAGCTTCACCTCTCTTATTTTCTTAATAAGGTTTAGATTTCTGAGTTTCGGCTTTCTTGAGTTACGTTATGTCTTTAGACGTAGCGTGATTTAAGTACCGGTTACGAGCTAATATTTTCGGTTCGTGACATTGCATAACTTTAATACGGACTTAAGGGCAAAAGAATCCCAATAAGATACGGTAAAGGATTTCATTACCCTTCTCCGTGGCCCACAAGCCACAAATAACGAGCATATTTTTCACACCCCCATTAACATTAAAAGAAATTAGACTTTCAGCCTCTAAGTACTTCGCGCTCACTTGGGAAAGTTAAGTGTATTTCGAACACCGCCCATCGGTATTTGTTCAAGAAGTGTCTAGGAATGTTTGAAAGGCGCAACCGCCGAAAGAGAGAAGGTTATTCTAATTAAGGAACCTCGTGAAAGTGAGGGACAACCTCCCTTCTTCTCTGCACTTACCCGGATTCTCAATCAGTCTATCTTGGGCTCGTTTCGCAGTACATTTTTACTTCACAAAGCAAGTTTTTGAGCAGGTCTAGTTGACCTAGGTAACCCTAGACTTTTTAGGTGTGTGCAGTGTGCCTTGTTTGTGTTCTTGTTACACCTTTTTGTGTTATTTTTTGTTGCTGTGAATATTTTGGTTAAAACAATACTTTTTCCTCCATTTCCTCCGTCTTTCCCTACCACTTCCGAATAGTGCATGTCAGCTTGGACTAGAGATTCACAATCTTGATTGGTACAGTGTGTGACTGTATCTTCCGACTCTTCTACACCTTCTGATTCCTCGGAACTTTCCGAGACCTTCTTACCTTGTGCTTCATCGGAGCCGTCCGATCCTACACTTCTTTCACCCTCACCTTCTTATCTTACACTACCGACAATGAAGGAACAAACGATCGTGGAACAACAGGAGGCGGCGTTACAGGACAGATGTTACCCACACTATTCATCCTTACCTTCATGCATTGTGTTGCACACCATTGTGGCAAAAAACTATGAAATCTAGCCGCAATTAATACCACTACTCCTAAAATTCCACGGACTCGAGTCCAAGGATGCTTACCTTCTAATCAGTGAATTTGAAGGAGTGCGTGCTATGATGAGAATTCACGGAGTGGGTGAGGATGTTGTTAAGCTCAAATTCATTCCTTTTGCGCTTAAGGACAATGCGAAAAGTTAGTTAAACAATTTGCCAGCTCAATCAATCACGATATGGGACGACTTTATGAATGTTTTTCTAAAGAAATTTTACCCTATTCATAAAACCGTGCGAATTCGAAATGAAATCTACAATTTCAAACAAAAAGTGGGCGAAATATTTTGGAAATGCTTAGAATGATTCAAAGATATCTTAATCAAATTTCCCCATCACGGGTTAAAACAGTGGAGGTTATGTCAGATTGTCTATGAAGGTTTAGACTCCAGTTCGCGCATGATGTTAGAATCCATTTGTCAGTGCAAATTCCAGAGCTATGGTGCTAAGGACGCTTGGATCTTTTTGGAAGAACTGGCTGACAAGACCATTCGGTGGGAGATTGTGAGTGAGAACCATCTATGACTAGGAGCAGTGCACACATAATTGACATCTCTATAGCTGCCGAAGCAAAAATCGCCGCTCTTGTACGGCGAATGGAAGCTTTAGTGGGCAAAAATTCACCGCTACCAGTCAATTAAATTTCTCAAACTTTGTGCGCTAACTGTGAGCATCATAGCCACTTAACCGAAGAATGTCCGTTTCTCGTTGTGTCCCAGGGACCTAAAAACGTTAATGCGCTGTATCAAAACTAGCATCCCAGGAACGATCCATTCGCACAGATGTACAACCCTGGTTGAAAGAATCATCCCAATTTTTCTTGGAATCAGGCACCTTTTCAAAACAACAATTCAAACCCGCATTTCCAACAATTTCAAAATTCAAATTTTCAAAACCAGAAATTGGGATACTCAACTAACCAGCCCGAACAGCCGAATCTGCCCAACCTAACCTTTACACCCCTGGGTTCGCCCAAGACGACAAGAGGCTGTCATCCATTGAAAAAGGGTTGGAAGTTTTGATTAAAACTTCTGCACAGACTTCGTCTAGTCTGCCTACTTTTATGCAAACATTTGGTCAGTTGCATTGCGCTCACACTCAAGCGATAGCCAGACTAGAAATCCAAATCAGTTAACTTGCTCTTGTGGTTAATGAATGTGAAAAGGGAACATTTCCCTCTCAGCCCGTGATGAATCCAAGAGAGCAGAGAAACAACAATGCTCATATTGTTCCGCAGAACAATATTGAGAATGCGAACGAAGTCACCGTCCTCAGATCAGGACGTACGATTGACAACAAGGTTTTCAACCCCAACGACTCATCCAAACGTGCAGTTGTCAGTTTACCAGCACGTATCTCATCTTCTGTTCCTCATTGTGATCCGTCATCATCTTCATTACATTCTTCTTCTTCTCCTTCTTCGTCGTCGTCTGCTGCACATCCTTCAATACAGCTTGAGAATTCGCCGCATGTCCACCCTGATGATCCAGCAAGAACACTCTCGCCGTCTGCACCTGTTCCATCTACAATTTCTCCAAACATCGTGATTGGGCCTGAGGCTCCCCATCTCAATAGGTTGAAATCAAATAAGCCTTCTGCAAGCATGGAAAATGTGTTAGAGGTTTTCAAACGCTGTGAGGTTAACATTCCGTTGTTTGACGTGGTCCAACAAGTTCCGGCATATGCAAAATTCCTGACGGATTTGTGCATGCAAAAACGACGCACGAATATGGCCAAAATAGTCTTCTTGGCCGCCACTCTAAGCGATGTCTTATCCAAATCCATTCTGGTTAAATATAAGGACCCTGGCTGTCCGAATATTTCTTGCACTATCGGGGACAAGCAAATCAATCGTGCCTTGTTAGACTTAAGGGCAAGCTTCAACCTCCTCCCATACTCAGTTTACAAACAACTGGGATTGGGAGAACTAAAGCCGACCAGTGTGACTCTGGAACTGGCAGATCGATCAACGAAGGTACCGAGGGGAGAAATCGATGATGTTCTAATCAAGGTCGGGGAATTCATATTTCCCGCTGACTTCATTGTGTTGGAGACTAAACCCGTCACCAATCCCAGCGGTCAAATTCCAGGCATACTGGGACGGCCTTTCAAAGCCACATCTAACACGTTGATCAATTGTCGTAATGGATCCCTGAAACTCTCATTTTGAAACATTACAGTTGACCTCAATATCTTCATGCTAGGAAACCAAGAGAGCGAGAAACACGACGACACTTTTGAAGTCAATGTTGTTTACGATATGTCTGAGGAGGGGACATTTGACTTCAAAAATGAGTGTCTTGAAGAAACGTTTGAAGAATAGTTTTATGAGGAACTTCTTTTCCTTAAGAAGCTATGTCCTAAACAGGCTTCCTATGCACATTGGGGGCCCCAATTTGAACCACTTCGTAACGAACCGGCCCGTGAAGTGCGACCATATGTGGAGGAGCCACGAGAACTCAACCACAAAGTTTTTCCTGACCACCTCAAGTATGCTTACTAAGGAAATAATGAAACGCTTCCTGTTATAATCGTAACCGACCTTGCTCCTGAGCAAGAGTTGGCCCTCATGGACGTTCTGAGAAAGAACATAGAACCGATTGGGTGGTCAATGGCTGATACCAAAGGAATCAGCCCTGCTATCTGCCAGCACAGAATCCATATGACTGATGATTCCAAACCCTTCCAGGATCCTTAACGTCGGCTTAACCCGGTGATGAAAGAAGCGGTACAGAATGAAATGCTGAAGTATCTGGACAATGGAACCATCTATCCCATATTTGATAACAAATGGTTAAGCCCCATTCACGTGGTACCAAAGAAATCGGGACTCAATGTAATCACGAATGAAGCAAATAAGCTAATCTCAACCCACACACAAACGAGATGGAAAGTCTGTATTAATTACAGAAAGCTCAACGCAGCCACTCGCAAGGATCATTTCCCGCTGCCCTTAATTGATCAAATGCTTGAACGCCTAGCCGGACATGCCTACTATTGTTTCTTAGATGGGTATTCCTGCTACAATCAAATCCCGATTGATCCAGAAGATCAGTACAAAACAACCTTCACTTGTCATTTTGGTACCTTCGCATACCGTCTCATGCCCTTTGGGATGTGCAATGCACCTGCAAAATTTCAGCGGTGCATGATGAGCATATTTTCTGATATGGTAGAGCGATTCTTAGAAGTTTTCATGGATGATTTCTCCGTCTTTGGAGATTCATTTTCTGAGTGTTTGAGGCATCTTGAACTGGTCATGTTACGATGCAAGGAAAAACACCTCACACTCAATTGGGAGAAGTGTCATTTTATGGTCAAACACGGCATTGTGTTAGGCCACATCATTTCTGAAAATGGCATTGAAGTCGATAAGGTAAAGATCGATGTCATTTCAAGCCTCCCACCTCCACGGACTGTCTGTGACATCAGGGCATCCTTAGGCCACGACGGTTTTTACAGGCGTTTCATCAAGGATTTTATAAAACTGGCTAGACCCTTGACTTCCTTGCTGGCTAAGGATACTCCCTTTGATTTCAATTCTGAGTGCCTTCATGCGTTCAAGCTTTTAAAATCAGAGCTCACTTCCGCTCCGATCTTAAGTGCACCATACTGGAATGAACCTTTTGAGCTAATGTGCGATGCTTCTGACTTTGTGATAGGCGCTGTCTTAGGATAGCGGTTTGAAAAGAAGCTGCATGTTATCCACTACGCGAGCAGGATGCTGAATGACGCACAGCTGAATTACACAATCACGGAAAAAGAATTCTTATCTGTTCTATACGCTATAGAAAAATTCTGTTCTTACTTGATCGGGACCCATGTCACAATTTACACTGATCATTCTGCACTTAAGCACCTCTTGGCAAAGAAAGATGCCAAAGCTATATTGATACTTTGGATTCTCCTTCTTCAAGAATTTGACTTAACCATCAAGGATAAGAAGGGAACCGACAATGCTGTCGACGATCATTTGTCTCTCTTAACAAATGCACCATCTGAGGAAATTCCAATCAACGAGCAGTTCCCTTACGAACAACTTCTCTCTATATCAATCGAACCCTGGTTCGCTGATATTGTAAACTTTCTTGTACCGGAGAAACACCTTCCTTTTGGTCTAATCAGGACAAGTCAAAATTTCTCTCCCAAGTCAAATTCTTTTATTGGGATGAACCATACCTATTCAAGTACTGTCCGGATTGGATTATTAGAAGGTGCATCTCTAACTCCGAACGAGAAGTGTTCTGTCTTTTTGTCAGGATCAAGCTTGTAGGGGCTATTTTGGATCCAGAAAGACGGCTGAAAAGGTTTTGCAAAGCGGTTTCTACTGGCCGACGCTTTTCAAGGATGCATTCGAATATTGCAAAACCTGTCGCTGCTGCCAACACATGGGAAATATTGGAATGCGGAATCAGATGCCCCTACAATCCATCCTGATTGTGCAAATTCTCGATGTCTGGGGTATCGATTTCATAGGACCATTCCCAATCTCTTTTGGGAATTTGTACATTTTGCTGGCTGTGGATTATATGTCCAAATGGGTGGAGGTTGTCCCTTATCAAACCAACGATAACAAGGTTGTCATAAATTTTTTAAAAGATAATATCATTTCTAGGTTCGGTATGCCTTGCCCGATCATCAGTGATAATAGAACGCATTTTTGCAATCGATCTTTCGAAGCACTGATGAAGAAGTATTCCATTAGCCACAAACTGTCAACACCCTACCATCCTCAGACTTGCGGTCAGGTCGAAGACTCCAATTGACAGATTAAACAAATTCTGGAAAAGACTGTCAGCCACCACCGCAAGGATTGGTCATTGAAGTTAAATGACGCGCTTTGGGAATTTCGCATCGCCTTCAAAACAAATCTAGGCATATCCCTATACCAACTCATCTTTGGAAAAGCGTGTCATTTGCCTGTTGAATTGGAACACCATGTGTTCTGGGCAATCAAACATCTCAATGTTGACTCAGAAATGGCCGGTGAGGCTCGAAAACTTCAATTGAATGAGCTCGAGGAGATACGCAATAACGCGTATGAGAACGCCAAAACGTACAAAGAAAAAACAAAGGCTTTTCACGAGAAGGATATTCTCATAAAAACTTTCATGGTAGGACAAAAGGTTCTGCTTTACGACTTCAGGCTTCATCTGTTTCCTGGGATATTGAAGTCACGATGGACAGGTCCATTTATTGTGCGCACCGTCTTTCCGCACGGTGCAGTCACCATTGAAGATCACCACTCGAGTAATACTTTTAAGGTCAATGGCCAATGTCTAAAGCCAATCTCAGAATTATCTACGGAAACATGGGAGCTCATGTTTTTACATGAGCAACATTATCTTGATTAAATCACTTCCCCTAAAACTTGTATATACGTCTTGGCTTTTCTTTTTGTAATCATTTTTACCACTTAACTATTTTGGATCTTCTTATATAGCATGACAATAAGGACACTGCCGAGTTTAAGTTTGGGGGTGTATTTTTGCTCGGTAAGCTTTTTACCTTTTACCTTCACATTCATGTGTACATTTTTTCATTTGCACACTTATTAAAAACACACAAAAATTGAAAAAACACACAAATCTAACTAAGCTTTCTACCTTCTACCTTCAGATTCGTGTGTATATTTTTGCATTTGCACACTTATTAAAAAAACACAAAAATAGAAAAAAAATTCAAAAATATAAAAACTTTGTCGTTAAATTAGCTAGTAAGATAACTTAGATTTTTTTACGAAACATTAGTTGATACTTAAGGAATAACTAAATCCTAGGCCTAGTAGTTGAAAACCCTAAAAATAACCTTCCATGCGTTTAACCTTGGTAAATAGGCATCCTTGCAGTTTTGTAAAGAGGTAGGTAATCTTGAGTTTAGTTTTTGAGTTAAGTCGAGATGAAGGAAAAGTATTGAAAACTTTATTGAAGGATAAGTCTGAAAAAATAGTTCCTATTCTTGAGTCAAAATTTAGAAAGTATATACCCTACAAATCGCATTTACACACACCTTGAAACTTGAGATAGTAGAGGATACCTAGAAGTACTCTTGCCTGAACGCCTTGTATGAAATAAAAAACGGTATTTAAAGCTAACCACCAAAAGAGCATCATTGAAAAATATATCCAGTCTTGTAAAAAAAATCAAGACCTGGAAACTGCTATTTATGCTTTAATCTCACACTTTCAGTAATCGGCTGTTAGTACCTCTAGAAGCATTAATAGTCGCATGAAAGGTGTGAGCAAATCCATCCATAAAAAACGAAAAGAAGTAGTATTAGGTATTAAGGCAAGGGTATTGTAGCTTGAATTGAATTTTTGAGTGTAGGGGTGAAAATTTACACACACGTAGGGGTATATGATCGATATTTGGAAGAAAGATAGGAATAAAGAATAAGAATTATGTTTTCCGTAAGGTGATAAAAATTCCGAATTGGAGACTGCGCTTCAGAAGGACAACTCAAGAGAAACCAAGATCTTTCTTAAACTGTCAAAACATATAGGATCTGAGATTGAATAAATAGGAGGCGTGAAACATAAGGTTTGAAAACATCTAACTTTGGATAATAGAATTTCTAATGTAGATACTAAAACGTAGGAGTAAAAGTCGATGTTAACTTATGAAACTAGCTTGACGGAATTTGTGGATAGTATCCACTGAAAAACCTCAGGAGACAACACTCCTCCTACTAGGGACACCTAGAGGTTTAACGGCTTATTGCACATGCTCAGTGCATTCGCGTTCCCTGCGGAAGTGAGGATAAGATTTTTTTTTTTTGCTCGGGACAAGCAAAAGATAAGTTTGGGGGTATTTGTTCATCACAAAAAACTGCATTTTAAAACCATTCATTCGTTATGTATTTTTGTTTTTATCAGTACTATTAACCAGTGTCTGCTCGGTAATTACAGATTACTGGTGTTCATGATAAAAGACTTGAAACATACTCAAAATCATGGATATGACATTTGGGAGCTGACATTGCAAACGGAACAGAAAAACGATCAATATCCAATGAGATCTTGTGCAAACAATATTGCGTACACAACTTTTGGTCCTACACAATCCATGTCCACTAGACCATGAGGGGGGGCGCTGCCTTGGCACACAAAGAGCACATATGAGGGTGATGTACATTAAATGCTAAAAGATGTGATTTGATATGAAGCAACAAGTTTTCCCTCCAAAACCCTAAGTGCAAACCAGGTTTATATTATTAGATTTACCTATCACCCAATGAGAGATTTGGAAGCATCACATGTTACAAAGATCAAATTTTTATGGTGCTAAGTAAGCATACAAAGGATCTATCCTAGAAAATTAGGGTTTCAAAAGCATTAACCAACATCATATGTAACAAAGGCTAGGGTTTTGAGACTACAACCTTTGTAGCTCCCTTTTGTAGACTCCTTGGCCACTTGAGAGTTGGAAAAAGATTAGCTTGAAGTCTTCTAACGTCCACGACGATCCACCCGAAGCTCCTTTGTCCAAGCTAGCAACTTCACTTTAACAAGAGGATGAAATGAAACTAACACTCTAAACAAGTGGGCTAGACTTGTGTAGAATGGTGTTGTGGATCTCTTTCTCACTTCAAAATCCTATCTTTTTGAGTATTTTGCTCACTTGAAAAGTCTAGAGTGCAAGGGATCAAGGTTGAAGAAGATGATGGCTATTTTTAAGAAGAAGAAAAGATAAACTCTTGAAAAGAAAAAGAAAATATATGTATATATATTTATTTCTTCTCATCTCAAACCATGGTTAAATGATAAAGATACTATTTAATTTGAGTTAAAATATGAATGGAAAGTTTAATCCATGGTTAAGAGTAGGTGAGTTTAATCCATGGTTAAGAGTAGGTGAGCATGGTTAGGTCAAAGAAGAGACTAGAAACAAACCATGAATTATCCTTTCCTTTTTCATTTTGTTTTAAAACAATTTTAAGTAATAATCCATATAAATAACCAAGGTGTGAGTCTTATATTGCCACCATTTTCTATGTATAAATAACCATGATAGAATGATGTGTGCATGCATGTGTGCATGCACATCCATATGTGCATGAACAAGAATGAATGCATACATGCATGCATACATCCAAAAGAAACAAGATAGGATTCTTAGTAAGAAGCTAATGGTTAAATTATAAATCAACACTTGATTTATCAATCCGTCCATATCACATACGACCTAACCAAATGCAAGCCGCCCAATTAATATACGGTATCTCATACGCGCATTTTAACCGGGTCCATGCGCATATCGCATACGCGCACCACAACGTTTCGCCAGGACTAGGTAACTCCTTTGTGGGACTCTAAGACTCGTCAATACGCCGGCAGTGGGTGATGATCATATCAAGCACCCCCAAGCCCCAAGCGGTCAGCTAAACATAACGGCCACCAGGGTATTGAGCGATCAGAAGAAAACAAGCGAACCTGCTACAACTCCCGTCGATCCAACCGGCAACACTACCGTACAGTCCGGTCTCTTCGTCCGATATGCTGCATATCGAGCCTAGGGATGGTCACGTCGACCCTAATAACTCAATAAGTCATGCCGGTGAATGGTCTATAACAGATCGAGAAACTATCGATAACACTTATCAGTAAATCTCAGCAGCCCTGGCCAGGGACTTACTGATATAACCAGTCGAGCACAGCACAGCATCAACTCCCAAAACCGGGAGAGACGAAACCCCTCCTATCTCTCATCGCCTTCGTGTGTCTCGGGACTGTACCCAACGGCCACCTGTTTGCACGACTCAGCATAGCCGTGGTAGGGTGGTAATCAAAGTACAGTGGGAGAGCACACAAGACTCTATAACGATCTCGGGTCTACAGACTAACCTGTACCAGTGTCACCTGAGAACTGCTATCCTACGATAGATATAATTCCATATAGGAATTCTCGGTGAGTCCGTCCAGTGTACCCAGTCACCACTGAGCACCCGTATATGATCTTGATGTCTAACATCGATGAATGTGGGAACATCCATCGCCCATCACATGGGTCTAGTATCATACACGCTAGTCTACTATGGTATATCGATGCCCCGTCTCGATACACCTCCGACTAGGGACATTTCAGGATATGCTTATAAACTACAGATGTCCCACTAGTATGATCTTTATCATAATCACTGCAGTCAAGCCGATATCCTCAGGGCTTTATCAGCATGTATGAATGAATAAATGCATGATCAAATCAACATGTCAGATAAAGTAGAACCAGATAGCATACTATCATGTCGAGCAAGAATGTACTCTGAATATATATATATATATATATATATATATATATATATACATATACATACATGTACAGATACATCCACTATCATATAATGGCCTCTAGGGTATACATATATCCAACAATCTCCCACTTGCACTAAGGCCAATTATTGGCGTATCTCATACCCAACATCTCAAAAAGTCGCTCATGCTGCGGCTGAGGGAGGGCCTTGGTGAGTGGATCCGCCGCATTATTCTTTGTGTCTACTCTCTTAATCTCGATCTCGCGGCGATCTACAATCTCCCGGATCAAATGAAAGCGCTTCAGGATGTGTCTGGACCGCTGATGGGACCTGGGCTCCTTGGCTAACGCCATAGCCCTATTATTATCACAATACAATGGTATTGGATCAATAATGGTTGGAACTACTCCTAGCTCCGAGAAGAACTTCTTCATCCAGACGGCTTCTTTGGCGGCATCATTTGCAGCAATGTACTCAGCCTCAATCGTAGAGTCTGCAACGGTATCCTGTTTGGAACTCTTCCAGCTTACCGCCCTTCCATTGAGGGTAAATACAAACCCTGAGATAGATTTTCTGTCGTCCTTATAGCTCTGGAAGCTCGAATCGGTAAAGGCTTCCATTTGGGGATCTGCATTACCATACACCAAGAACAATTCTTTAGTCCTTCGTAAGTACTTAAGAATGTTCTTCACAGCTGTCCAGTGATTCTCCCCTGGGTTGGATTGATACCTGCTTACAACACTAAGTGCATAAGCTACATATGGGCGTGTACATAACATCGCATACATTATAGATTCTACTGCCGAAGCATAGGGTATAATGCTCATGCGTGCTCTCTCTTCATCAGTCTTTGGACAAGAATCCTTGGAGAGAGTGACTCCATGGAAAGCGGGTAAGGCACCCCGCTTAGAGTCTTCCATACTAAACCTTTTTAGGATGGTGTTGATGTACCTTGTTTGGGACAATCCCAATAACTTTTTGGATCTATCCCTATAGATCCTTATGCCCAGGATGTATGTGGCATCACCCAGGTCCTTCATGGAGAACCTCAGTGATAAGAAAGATTTGACCGACTGTAGCATTGGAATATCATTTCCTATCAGAAGAATGTCATCCACGTACAATACGAGGAATGTGACAGCTCTTCCTACAGCCTTCGTATAAACACAAGGTTCATCTGGATTTTTGATGAAATCAAACTCTTTGATAACATCATTGAAACAGATGTTCTAACTCCGAGATGCCTGCTTTAACCCATATATGGATTTAAGCAATCTACATGATTTCCCGCTACTCCCACTGTCAATGAAGCCCTCTGGTTGATCCATATAAATGCATTCTTCTAAATCTCCATTTAGAAATGCTGTTTTAACGTCCATCTGCCAGATTTCATAGTCGTAGTGAGCAGCAAAAGCAAGTAGGATCCGAATGGATTTAAGCATGGCTACGGGCGAAAAAGTTGCGTTATAGTCCAAACCTGGTCTTTGACGAAAACCCTTCGCCACAAGTCTTGCCTTATAGGTCTCTACCTGCCCATCTACACCAATCTTTCTTTTAAAGATCCATTTTCATCCCACAGGTTTTACGCCAGGGGGTACAATGTCCAAAGTCCATACTTTGTTGGTGTACATAGACTCCATTTCGGATCTCATGGCATCCAGCCACTTCACAGAGTCTCCACTCGTGATAGCTTGATGAAAACTGGTAGGATCATCATCATCCATGATGCAGTCGTCTCCGTCACCATCAATGAGGAAACCGTAGTACCTCTCCGGTGGGCGAGAAGTCCTACCAGACCTACGGAGTGGCTGAGGTTCTTCTGTTTCTATTGCAACAGCCGTTTCAACCAAGTCGTCATTTGTAGTTTGTGTCTCTAGAACCTCTTCTAGATCCACCACATTGCCATCATCTTTATCTGTGAAAAACACTTTTTCCAAGAATGTGGCATGTTGAGAAACAAACACCTTTTGTTCCTCCTTGTGGTAGAATAGATATCCATATGAATTCTTTGGATACCCCACAAAATTACACATGACTGACCGTGTCTCGAGTTTGTCCGGATTCTGCTTTTTAACATAGGCCGGGCAATCCCAAATCTTAATTCTCTTAAGAGATGGTCTCTTCCCATGCCATATCTCATATGGCGTGGTAGACACGGTTTTGGTTGGAATCCCGTTCAGTGGAAACGCTGCAGTCTCAAATGCATGCCCCCAAAATGAGACGGGTAATTCAGCATCACTCATCATGGATCGGACCATATCTAATAGGGTCCTATTCCGTCGTTCAGACACACCGTTGTGCTGTGGTGTGTAAGGAGGAGTGAGCTGAGAGAGAATCCCATTCTCTTTTAGGAAGTTTGCAAATTTTGTACTAAGGTATTCCCCACCTCGATCTGATCGAAGCATCTTGATACTCAAGACGGTTTGTTTTTCTACTTCTTGTTTATATTCAATGAATTTCTCGAAAGCTTCGGACTTGTGCTTTAATAAAAATACATGACCGAATCTTGAGAAATCATCAGTGAACGTAATGAAGTATGAAAAACCGCCTCTAGCCTGTGTAGACATTGGACCACATACATCACTATGTATGAGTCCTAGGAGCTTGGTAGCACTTTCTCCGTGTCCGGTAAACAGAGTTTTGGTCATTTTACCCTTGATACAAGACCGGCAAGTCGCATAAGATTTATATTCAAAAGGGATTAAATATCCATTTTTGTGTAACTTGTTTAGTCTTGTTTCGTTAATATGACCAAGTCTACAGTGCCAAAGAAAAGCTTCATTTATTTCTGAAAGTTTTCTTTTCTTAGTGTGTTGTATACTGAAAACTGTGTGTTGATTTAGGACGTATATCCCGTTATTAAGTGTACCATACCCAACCAACATTTGATTTAGGTGAATGTTCATAACATTATTCTGCAATACAAAATTATATCCTTCATTGTCTAACAAAGAAACTGATATTATATTACATAGCATACTTGGTACAAAATAACATGGGTTCAAAACCAATATACACCCAGATGGCAACCCCAAGTGATACTCTCCCACTGCGACTGTATGTACATTGGAACCATTTCCAACGCGGAGAGTATGGTCACCTGTCTTCAAAACTTTGCTATTTCTCAGTCCCTGCATAGAATTGCAAATGTGAGAACCTGAACCGGTATCTAATACCCAGGAAGCAGAGTTTATTGAAAAACAGTTTTCTGTCACAAACACACCTGAAGCGGAAGCATCCCCTTGCTTCTTCTTGAGGTTCAAGTACTCTGTACAGTTGCGCTTCCAATATCCTGTCTTGTGGCAATGAAAACATTCAACTTTCACCGAGTCTCCAGCTTTGGACTTTTCCTTTCCCTTCACCTTTTTTACTCCACCCTTAGGATTGGTGGGCTTCTTCTTTTTCTTTCCCTTGGCCTTAGCCTTTGGGCGAGAAGAGGAAGATTGTCGAATAGTCATAACGGGAGTTCTTACTGATTTCATAGTGCTCTCTGCACTCCTTAACATATTAAGGTGTTCAGGTAGCTCCTTCTGCATGCCGTGCATGTCGAAGTTAACTATGAACTGAGCAAAGGTGGAGGGGAGGGACTGCAGAATAATATCCGTATATTGTTCATTTTCCATTGTCCATCCTAGGTCCTCAAGCTCTTCTATAAGAGCTATCATCTTCAGAACATAGTCTCCTACCGGTGTGCCAGGGGCCATTCGCATCTGAAACAATTTCTTTGATGCTTCGTATCGTAATACGCGTGATTGCTCTTCATACAACTCCTTTGTATAGAGGTATATGGTTTGAATGTCCTTATTCTCGTGCTGCTTTTGATGTGTATTGTCCATCATTGCAAGCGCGAGGCATTTGGCCGTGGTACAGTCAGCGTCCTATGTCTTGCGGACTTCGATGTCCGCAACTGAGGATTTTGGACCTGGGGTGGGCGGGGCTGTAGCCGTGAGGACATATGATACTTTATCATAAGTCAAGGCTATTTTCAGATTCCTCAGCCATTCTTTATAATTGGTCCCATTCAGTTTGTTTTTATCTAGAAGAAGCTTGAGTCCAGTCATTGGTATCTGCCATTAAGAGAGAGAAAAGAATACACTAAGCGAAAGCTCTTGCATAGATCAGATTGGTTATTATCTTGTCTAATCTATGTCTCCCACTGCTTTAATCAAGTTTTTCTTTCAAACCTTAAAAAGAAAACTAGCCAGGATTAATTACAGTCTACAACTTTGCTAACCGTTCAGCCAGGCCAGTGTCGGTACTTGAGGGAGGTTCCCCGTGCTTTCGCACGGACCTAAATAAAGTAAACCTCGTTTTCCTAGAGGCGTATCCCCGTTAACACCTTTCTAGACACCTAATGAGTTAGCTAATTGTAAACTGCAAATCTCTCCTAGGAGCAACTATTGCCCACAGTGGGATCGGGATCCAACCATCATATGGAAGGTATGCAATCTCATTGCAAATCTCAACACTTGAAATTCCCGATGTGATTTTTACCCCTAGTACTTATGACCTTGGCTATGGTCAACAAATCACAAGTACTAGTCAAGTTCAGCCCGTCATTTCTTGATTAATCAGCCCGTTTACATGACCCTTGTTTAAGGTCAACAAAGTCATATACCCGTCCTAATTAATCTGCATCATATGCATTATAGTAAGACATCACTTAGCTACCGTTCACTACGCCTTAGCTAAGGTCAACAAATGTAGCACGAATACTAAGTACTCTACTTCCTAAAATGACGGAGGGTTGCGGATGATTTTTAAGAAAATCTTTAACGCTTTGAACTTGATATCGTCGTAGAATCAAATGGTTTTGAAAAGGAGTGGCTTGTGCTCCGCAGTTTTTGAAATACAACATTTTCATAAAGAGCCGAGTGGTTTTAAAATCCGATTCTACAACATCTTTTTAGGTTTATTTTCTTTACATTAATCATATTAATGTAATCCCATCATTTATGTCCTTAAGCCAATCACAGAAAAGAAACGAAAATAGCACGTACGCTTATGCCATCACCATTAGCCGCAATGTTCCGTTATGCACCGTTAGATTACTTAACTAACGGCATACCGGGAAGGGACTAGCGTGGGTGTAAAACATAAGCAACGTCTACTATATATCTCATATATAATATATCATTCGTCTCAGATATCACAGAACACATGCAGCAGAAACATATATATAATGTGGGATATACAAGGACGTCCGTATTTAGTATTTAGCCAACAATAGAAAATACGGATTCCACAGTCGCGATTAATAGCCAAGCCCACACCCCTAGACCCTTACGAGAGCGGCAAGCGACCCTACCAATCATGGAGTTTAGGAGACCCGGTCTCGACTCCTCGAGATGGCCTCCCACTGAACCCCAAAACCCGGTCTCTTGTGCTCCCCTCCTTGGGTCTATCCTAATGCGGAAAAGTAAATAATATACAACACTGGTGACATCTACCTCAACCCGGAAGTGCCCCAAATAAAAGAATATTACATTACATTTGAATTTACATGAATGAAAATATAAAACTCTCATTTCACATAAAAAAAACCCGGCTATTCGATCGCGACAATCCTGCACACCATATCTCAGCATCACATAATATCATATATCATCAACGTAAGTAAGTATGCGTGTCCCAATTGTCGTTGATGTATAGCAACGAAACCGGCGATATCGAACATACTACACTTACGGTCACAGAAAAGAAAGTGTAAAACTACAATATTTGGAATCCACATTCTCTTTAGACATCATAAATGCGAAATATCACATACTTCGTATTTCATGCCTAAGCTATATAAATTCCACATATTGTATCACATTCCATATAAATAGACAGTATTAAAGTTTTCGACCGAATGATCAAATACCCAAAATTCCCTAAAGCTCAACACTTGAGCGGAGTTCAAAAATCCGGAGTGTGACACAGTAGTAGCGGTCCAGCCGTAGAAGGGTCAAGCCAACGCCTCACATGTGGCACGCCGTACTGCCCCAATCCCTAAGGTTCAAAGGGCAGTTCAAGACGGTCACATAATCGAGTTAAGGTTTGTTGTCTTCTAGAGGGTCCACCACAAAACTTGCACATATATCCGAAAGATTTAAACCCCGTGAAAAGTGAGCAAACGACACTCGTTCGAACAATTCAATACTTTCTAATTAACCCGGAAAAGACACGAAATAAAAATTACGATCGAATCATTGAACTCAAAACCATCTCCAGAATATACAGCACTAAATTCAGATTAGAAATTCTCCAAAAATATATTAGCAGATAACAAAGTTACTGTACCAATGCGACACCATGATGATTCAGCACGGCCGTGGAACAGCGGCCCAAGCAGGCTGTTGCCGTTGTTCCGCTGGGGATTACACTGTTCATGGTATCATATTTTACAGTTGTCCTTATATTTACTTGCTGAATTTTTTGCATATTTTTAATTCTGAAAAATATCAGTTTTCAAAAATTGTCCAGAGAGTGTCCTGTAATTCCGTATTTCGGTTCGATCGGAGTTTTTACTTCGCTAAAGTAACGCCTAATGTTCTAGGTCGGCTCTAATACCAATGTTAGGTTTACCTAGCACCCTATGAGAGGTTTGGAAGCATCACATGTCACAAAGATCAAATTTTTATGGTGCTAAGTAACCATACAAAGGATCTATCTTAGAAAGTTAGGGTTTCAAAAGCATTAACCAACATCATATGTAACAAAGGCTACGGTTTTGAGACTACAACCTTTGTAGCTCCCTTTTGTAGACTCCTTGGCCACTTAAGAGTTGGAAAAAGATTAGCTTGAAGTCTTCTAACGTCCACGACGATCCACCCGAAGCTCCTTTGTCCAAACTAGCAACTTCACTTTAACAAGAGGATGAAATGAAGCTAACACTCTAAACAAGTGGGCTAGACTTTTGTAGAATGGTGTTGTGGTTCTCTTTCTCACTTCAAAATCCTATCTTTTTGAGTATTTTGCTCACTTGAAAAGTCTAGAGAGCAAGGGATCAAGGTTGAAGAAGATGATGGCTATTTTTAAGAAGAAGAGAAAATAAACTCTTGAAAAGAAAAAGAAAATATATGTATATATATGTATTTCTTCTCATCTCAAACCATGGTTAAATGATAAAGATATTATTTAATTTGAGTTAAAACATGAAAGGAAATTTTAATCCATGGTTAAGAGTAGGTGAGCATGGTTAGGTCAAAGAAGAGACTAGAAACAAACCATGAATTTTCCTTTCCTTTTTCATTTTGTTTTAAAAAAAATATAGGTAATAATCCATATAAATAACCAAGGTGTGAGTCTTATATTGCCACCATTTTCTATGTATAAACAACCATGATAGAATGATGTAAGTATGCATGTGTGCATGTACATCCATATGTGCATGAACAAGAATGAATGCATACATGAATGCATACATCCAAAAGAAACAAGATAGGATTCTTAGTGAGAAGCTAATGGTTAAATGATAAATCAACACTTGATTTATCAATCCGGCCATATCACATACGACCTAACCAAAAGCAAGCCGCTCAATTAATATACGGTATCTCATACGCGCATTTTAACCGGGTCCATGCGCATATCGCATACGCGCACCACAACGTTTTGCCTGGACTAGGTAACTCCTTTGTGGGACTCTAAGACTCGTCAATACGCCGGCAGTGGGTGATGATCATATCATGCACCCCCAAGCCGCAAGCGGTCAGCTAAACGTAATGGCCACCCGGGTATTGACCGATCAGAAGAAAACAAGCGAACCAGCTACAACACCCGTCGAGCCAACCGGCAACACTACCGTACAGTCCGGTCTCTTCGTCAGATATGCTGCATATCGAGCCTAGGGATGGTCACGTCGACCCCAATAACTCAATAAGTTGTGCCGGTGAATAGTCTATAACAGATCGAGAAACTACTGATAACACTTATCAGTAAATCTCAGCAGCCCTGGCCAGGGACTTACTGATATAACCTGTCGAGTACAGCACGACATCAACTCCCAATACCGGGAGAGACGAAACCCCTCCTATCGCTCATCGCCTTCGTGTGTCTCGGGACTGTACCCAACGGCCACCTGTTTGCATGACTCGGTAGAGCCGTGGTAGGGTGGTAATCAAAGTACAGTGTGAGAGCACACAAGACTCTATGACGATCTCGGGTCTACAGACTAACCTGTACCAGTGTCACCTGAGAACTGCTTGTAAGTCCACGTTGCCCACCCCGGTGCTTGCGGGGAGGCGGAAAACGGAATAAAAATCGGATTTTTATGAGCTTAGGCAACATGGACTAGACTATGAAGGATCTTTGCTAAACAAAAACAAGCTAAAGATAACTAGAAACTAGCTAAGTGCTAGAAAGGTTATACCTTGGGCTTTATGTCCTTCTCTCCTTGCTCCTTGGAGTGGTGGGAGGAGGTCACCTTGGTCGTCTTCTCACGTCGAAGAAAGATCCACCCGAAAGCCTCAACCTTTGGCTTCAACTCCAAGCTAGATGTAACTAGGGTGATAGAAGTGCTAGTCCTTGAACCCTAGATGAGAGTAGAGATTATCAAGAGAGGGTTTTTCTCAAGCTCAAGTGTTTCTCAACACATGAGAGGGGAGAGCTTGAGGGAGAGGAAGAACAAGAGAGAGAAAGGAAATGATAGAATGAGAATAATGTGAACCATTCTCACTAATATGTGTATATTATTAGATAATTAACAAGATAATTGTCATGGTTAATCATGACATGACCATTATCATTTCATATTTAATGGTAATTGCAAGGATCAAAAAATAACTTTTATATGGAATGATGATGGTCAAAGTGTCAACCTTGGTCAACAAGTCAAGAAGGTCAAATGGTCAACAACCATAACCATGCACAATTATTAAACTAATTATCAATTAACCATAATACACACATAAGCATTAGGGTTAATAAAATGACAATGGTTATTAACCCTAATCAAAGTCCTCTCCCTCTGTCTCAAGAAACTGTGCATACGCACCCGTATTCGTGATCCGAGGAACACGAACACAAAGAGAAAAACCAATCCCAAATCATATACTAGGATCCGGCTTAAACCAAAGCCCGCTAGTATAAACTGTTCGGACAGCAAACGTGCACAAGTGTGCGGATGTGAACGAATCCTGTCGCAAAACCATGCGACCTCTAATCATTTTTCCTAAAGGCGAATAGGTCTCTGTGTGGGACTCTAAAGACTCGACACTACGTGTAACGTTTTGAAAATCGTTTCGGTGAAATTTTGAAAAAACGGTAAAATAAGGGGGTTTTCTGTAAAAAGTCAAAATGCAAATATATTTATTATAAAATTAAATAAACATATTCTAGCTATGTAATTGCTAGTATTTGGTATTTATTGAGCCACTGCTGAAATTTCAAATTTTCTAAAATTTTTTCCGAAATTAATTATTTTAATATTATTTTAAGCCGGTAAGAAAATACATTAAATTAGCGATAAATACAAATTTAAATGGGCTAATTTTAATCTTTAAAATCATGTTGATTAAAATATAGTTGTAATATAATTTTTTAGTATTTTATTTCAAGTTTTAATTGATTTATTTTATGGAAAACAAAAATATAGTTATTTTGAACTAAAACTTGCAAATATGGTATTGTGGGGGGTCTTTTTGCATAGAATTTTTTTTTTAAAGTCTATCACACTCACCCTCACTCCCCTTGGCCGGCCCCACACTATTGTAGCAGCCCAAGAATTTTATTTCCCTCTTTTTGACCTTAAATCATGTGAGAAATGGGTTAAAATAAGGTTTTTATATATAGTAAAGTAGGTGGGTGTATTATGGTAATTTGGGAGGGGCTTTGACTTGGATTCTTTTCCACAACTCCCCCACACCTCTCCCCACTCCCTCCTCAGCCGAAATTCCTGCAATAAACAGCCCCAAAATTTCCCCTCTCATTTTTCTTCTAAACTCATCAAAATTCCATCAAAATTCCATTTAAACTTCACAATTTCAAGCCCATCCATCATCCATTCTTCTTAACCTTTCTTGCATGGATTTTGGATGCTAGGAGGCCATCTTTGGAGTCAAAATTTATTGCTAGATCTCTAGATTTAGAGGTATAATTCTTACCCATTTAAATTCTTATGGTTAGATTTCTTTAAATGAGTTGTTTTAGTGTTAATATTGGTGCTATTTTCATCTAGGATCTTCAAGAGAATGGTTTGAGTTAAACTAGGGTTCTTAGCACACCATTATTAAGTTAATTATACTATTTTTGCTATCTAGTGTTTTATACAAACCAAATCTAAGAGTTTAACTTGCTTTTTGGGCTTCAAATTAGTGCTAATTTAGTGTTTCATGTATAGTATGGGTTGGATTTTTGTTAGTTATAAAATTCAAGAAAGGGTTTGAATGCAAGTTAGGGTTTTGTGAAATTGGTGTATGGTTGTGTAATGTATTAGGCTCTTATGGCTTGTTAAAACAAAGTTAGTAGCTAGTTGTTAATTGTTAGTTTAAAAATTATGATAATTACGCTAATTTGCTAATTAGCTATTTAAAATTGGTTAAATAATTGGGTTAAAAATGTAATTATGTTTTTATGACATCATTAGCATTATTATGACTGGTTTAATATCTTAGGTTATGCAAAACCAAGCTTAATTGTTGAATTGTGAATTTTGCTTTAAAAGGTGTTAAAAATTGATATTTTTGCAAACTAGGATTTTGGAATTTATGCAAATTGATGAGAATAAATTATAGGAATGGTTTATATGACTTTGTTATGATATTTAGTGAATATTGTGGATGCTAGGTTCGTTTATACATCGAGTTTTGTACTAAAACGGTGATTTGTGCTTGCTAGATTTTCGGAAAAATGACTTTTTAAGTGAAATTGGGGTTTTTGTGAATTTGAAGCTATTTTATATTATAATTAGTGCTTGTAATTGTACAAATGAGTGAGTTGGGAGTTTTCTCGATGTTTCGGCGTTTGTACGCCGACGTCGAGGGTTTTTGGGTCGATTTGCGAAAGCAACCATAGGTTTTGACCTATGTGGGATTCGTGCGTCGTTTTGGTCATGAGTCGGATTTTAATGCGGTATGGTGCGTTATGATATGTAGGTACCCCATTTGGACTTCGAGACAACAAGCAAGCGCGTGGCGACGTCGGCACCGACGAACGAGGACCAGGTGAGTAGATTTATATCTACGGGGAGAAGTCGGGTGGATGGCGTATAGCACCCTCGCAGTCCGTGGTGGTGTATACGGATGCGTATACACACCAACAATTTATTATATGTTATTTGGGATTAATAACGATGTTTAGGATGGATATTGGTGTGTTGGATTATTTTAGTGTTGCGAACCCTAGGGTAGTGTTGCACTACACATACCCACCTACATACTTGCATACATTCCTATTTATATGTGCTCATGGGATTCTTTATAGTTATGTGATCACATGGGTATGGGACTATGTGTTCACATACAGATTTGAGGATGATACTTGGGATTGAGCTGAGTCGATGAGATTTGTTTTGTGGTTGTGATATCGGTGATATGGCAGGATTCGTACTTAAGGTACACCCCGGTGTTATAGCGGATCTTGGGGCGGCGATACGGGTGAATAGTGTTATAAATAAAATGGTCGACATGTGATCGTGATATGAGGCATGATATGCTAGGATATTGATATTAGGCCGTATCGGGCGATGTATACCCTTGATGATGCTATATGCTGACGGTATCGGTTTGTACGAGATTGTCGATCTGTAGTCAGATCATGAGTATATTGAGGATATTAGTATTGTACTAGACATAGGTCAGTACCCTAGACTATGATCTTGAATAAAGAGGATACCAGAGGAATGGTGTGAGGAATATGATATTGACCCGTACCCAGATTTGGGGATGCCGTACGACGGATTTACGTACGAGCTATATCTTGATGATTGATTCGCACTCTTGACTTGGGATGGCTGATTGTAGATATGGTATCGGATATGATATTATTGAGGCGGGATCACCGACTAATATATATACAGGTATGTATATGGATCGACTCAGATGTTAGACGGTTTCCTTACCTGTAGTCCAGCTTGTTAGCTTAGCCCTTTAGTTTAGTTTAGTTGTTAGATTAGATTCGATTCTTACCTATTTCAAAAACTAACGAATCGTGGGTATTTTAAAAGACAGCCCAAGGGATCCTACGGATATTTCAAAAGACGTATCTTTTCATAAAAACACCGTAGCCCCTATTTTCAAAACCCCATGATTCGTGTAATTTCAAAAGGCACCATTTGTAGGACTTATATTAGATTAATGCAGGTTAGTTACAGTTGCGTCTAGTATTCAGCTCCCGCTTATTATTGTAGTTCGCTTCGCATCGCATACTTATGTTATAATTTCTTATTACAATGTTGATATCATATTGTTAGGACACTAGCACCATTACCGATGATGCGTATGTACCACGTACACTTACTTGCCGGCTCACACACATCTTCATCGGTAATTGCCATGTCACGTACACCTTAGAAAATATTATTGCTTGACTTAGCTTGTTAATTAGTAATTTGACATGATATTAGTGTGCCTGCCTTATATGCCAGCTTAACATTGTAGTTATTACTTGTCACTTCATGCATACTGTTATTCATTGTTATGCCTATATTCATGGTTTTTTACATGCTATTGAGGATTTGGATTCGGATTTCCATGAAATTTTCTGGATTTGGGGGGAAAACCGCAAAACTTATATAAACTGATTTCACTCTTTTTAAATAAAAAGTGCGGTTTTTCCCATTATGTATGAGTCGTCCACCATGAGTTTGCCGATGGATTTCGAGACCCGATTCGAGGAGACGGATGATCCGTTTCGGGTACATGGTGGACCCGGTAAGGTACCCCGGGGCAAGAAGCGCGTGATGATGATGATGTGAGCCTGGCAGGGGAGCACTACCTACCGGTGATTTTACCCGACGCGTCGGATATCCGGAGGATACCGTCGTGGTCTTGAGATGGATGGTAGGGGCCGGTCTGGACTAACGGCGCCCTAGATATTGTGATTGAGACATTGAGATTTCGAGATATTGAGGTACAGAGACTGTGATACATAGATATCGAGATATTGGGATTACGTTTTGTGCCGATGCTTGGAACTGTTTTATGCTGATTTCATTATGATACCTCATTTTAAAAATACAAAAGAAATCTCACTAAATTATGAAAATGGTTCTTTATTTACATGTATTCTGTTTTCATGCATTCATACCTCATTCATATGATATATTGCTACTTGAGGCACTGACACGGGCACATGAGATTACACTCGGGTTAGATATTTACCCTAGCCTTGTTATAGGCTACGTGTTATTCATATATTTGAGGATATATTATGATCATTGACCTAGGTTGCGTTATTTATGCGATTTCTGTGCGTAGATATTTTTCTATTCACGAGTTGGCAATTCACCCCCGTTGTGCCCCAGTTTCTTGCAGGTTTGCCGTACAGGTTTCTTTACGGCTTGCGGGCATAGTTTCCTTCGGGTGATTTGCTAGTAGGTGGGTTTACTTGTATCGTACCCCCATTTTATATCTTGTATATTATTATTCTGTTGTATCTAGAAGTTCCATCAACCAAACATGTATTTATTTAAGATAGAGACCAGTGATGTTTATTCTTTCGACCTTAGAGTCGCGCGTTGTATTTCTATGGTTTTCTTGTGGTTTTTGAGTTTCCTTTTGAATTTTGATCCTCGCCCTTGGCGTTGTATATTATATTGCTTGTGTGGTTGTGACCGTCGATTGATGAAGAGCTAGCTCCCGCTTGGGGATGCCTTTTTATTGATTTCGTATACTATTCATGTTGTATCCCATTTGGGGGCTAGTATTTACAAAGGAGACTCTGCCGAAATTTTCGGGAAATTTTTGATGTTTTTAAAACCGCCTAATTCGGCTTATGCTATTGAAACTACTTGCTTCAAGTTGGTTTTTCCTGCACTCTACATCTTTCTTGGTTTGGATTTCTGGGTTTTCGGTTTACTTAGATTACGTACGCCTCGAGACGTTCGTAGATTAAGTGCCGGTCATGTTCCGTACTTTCGGGTCGTGACACTATGCTGGCAGTGGGTTTAACCATAGACCGCAAGCGGCACTAGCTGTACGTAACGGTCCCCAGGTAGATGTCGATAAGAAGACTGACGAGGTGAACCCCATCTGAACTCCTACTGAGCCTGTATGTGACAATCTCCGTACAGTCCGGTCTGTTCGTCTGATACATCGCATGGCGGGCCTAGGGGGCGGTGAACGTCAGTCCCCTAATAGCGGTACAAGTCGTGTCGGAGTGTAGCCCAGAACACCCTGAGATAACACTGGAAACCTACCAGTATATCTCGCTTGCCCTGGCCAGGGACTACTCGTGTAATGGCTCTCCTGGACACAGCGCGATGTCAACCCCCAATACCGGGAGAGACGAATCCTGTCTAACCGTTACTGCCTCCAAGTGCTTCGGGACTTCACCCAAAAACTACCTGTTTGCACGACTCCTTTGAGCCATGGTAGGGTAGTAATCAAAGTGCAGTGGGAACACACTCGAGGCGAAGTGACAGTGTCAAGTCAGCGGACTAAGCTGTACTCATGTCACCTGGGAACTGATAACTGACGATAGGTATAATACCAACCAACAGTCCCCGACGAGTCCTATCCAGTGTACTCGTAACTGAACGAGCACCCGCACACTATCTCAAGTACGACGTACTAACGGCTGTGGGACAGACCGTCTCCCACACTGGGATGAGAAGCGCATACGCTAGTCTACTCCAGAGTATCGATGCCCTGTCTCGATAGTCCAACGACTAGGGACCTGTATAAGGATGTGCTTATAGATCACCCAGCTCCCACGAGAGTGAGCGCCATCACAATGCTGGTAATCAAGCAAAGATCCTAAGGGCTCTACTAATATGTATATCAGCAATATGCTAAAAGAAACACATGCACATATTAAAGCAGAGACAAACCAAGTAGCATACTACCATTTCGAGCAAGATTGTATATACAACTGTGAATATCCCAAGCTTCCATTAAGTAATATACAAACTAGTATGATATAGTAATGGCCTCTAGGGCATATACACTAACAATCTCCCACTTGCACTTAGGCCATGTACTGGCGTATCGAAGACCTATCATCTCGATCAGCCGCTCGAATTGACTCTGGGGCAAGGCCTTGGTGAATGGATCTGCTTTGTTATCTTCTGAGGCAACCCTCCGAACCTCGATCTCCTGGCGATCCACGATCTCCCTGATTAGGTGATACCGCCTCAAGATGTGTCTGGATTTCTGATGGGACCTGGGTTCCTTCGCTAAAGCGATAACCCCGTTGTTGTCGCAATACAGAGGTATTGGGTCAACAATGGACGGAACCACCTGAAGTTCTCTCAAGAACTTCCTCATCCAGACAGCTTCTTTTGCGGCATCAGATGCAGCGATGTATTCCGCTTCCATAGTCGAGTCAGCAACGGTTTCCTGTTTGGAGCTCTTCCAACAAACCGCCCCTCCATTGAGGGTGAAGACAAAACCCGATATGGACTTGGAATCATCCTTGTCACTCTGGAAGCTGGAGTCAGCAAAGGCCTCAATCTGGAGGTCTTTTCCGCCATACACCAAGAACATCTCCTTAGTCCTTCTCAGGTACTTGAGAATGTTCTTTACTGCTATCCAATGTTTCTCCCCAGGGTTTGACTGATACCTGCTTACCACACTCAGTGCATAAGCCACATCCGGTCTTGTACACAACATCGCATACATTATAGAACCTACCGCAGAAGTGTAGGGTATAATGGACATGCGATCCCTCTCCAAATCAGTCTTGGGAGACATCTCTTTGGAGAGGGTGATCCCGTGACAAGTCGGTAGATTACCGCGCTTGGAATCTTCCATACTGAATCTCTTCAGTATGGCGTCGATGTACCTGGACTGCGAAAGTCCTAATATCCTCTTGGATCTGTCACGGTAGATCCGGATACCCAGAATGTATGAGGCATCACCCAGGTCTTTCATGGACAACCTGTGTGACAAGAACCCCTTGACAGATTGTAGCATAGGAATGTCATTTCCTATTAAGAGAATGTCATCCACGTATAAAACGAGGAATACTACAGTTCTCTCTACAAATCTACAATAGATGCATGGTTCATCTGGATTTTTGATAAAGCCAAATTCGTTGACCGTCTCATCAAAACAGATGTTCCAACTCCGCGATGCCTGCTTTAGTCCATAAATGGACTTAAGCAACTTGCATACCTTTCCGCTGCTCCCACTCTGAATGAAACCCTCTGGCTGATCCATATAGACACACTCCTCTAAATGTCCATTTAGAAAAGCTGTCTTTACGTCCATCTGCCAAATCTCATAATCGTGTAAGGCAGCAACGGAAAGAAGGATCCGAATGGATTTTAGCATAGCTACTGGAGAAAAAGTTTCGTCATAGTCCAAACCAGGTCGCTGACGAAAACCCTTTGCAACCAGTCTAGCTTTATAGGTCTCAACCTGTCCATCTACACCAATCATCCCTTTGAAGATCCACTTGCATCCTACGGGTTTTACCCCATCTCGAGCAATGTCCAACGTCCATACTTTGTTGGTGTACATGGACTCCATTTCGGTCCGCATTGCATCCAGCCATTTTACCGAGTCGACGCTCTGAATGGCTTGCTGGAAGCTAGTAGGCTCATCAAAATCTATGATGCAATCTTCTCTATCCCCGTCAATGAGAAAACCGTAGTATCTCTCGGGCGGATGAGACTGCCTACTACTCCTGCGGAGTGGCATGGGAATGTCCTGATCTTTCGAACCCTCTGGTTCTACTAAGCTTTCAGTAATAGCTTGTGGTTCTGGAATTTCTTCCAGTTCTATTGCGCTCCCACTTAATTCTTTTTCTATGAACTGGTGTTCTAGAAAGTGGGCATGGCGGGAAACAAATACCTTTTGTTCCTCTTCGCAATAGAAGCAATATCCCTTGGAGTTCTTTGGATATCCCACAAACTTGCACTGTACTGAGCGTGCCTCGAGCTTGTCCGCATGCTGCTTTTTTACAATAGCTGGACATCCCCATGTCTTAATGTGATTAAGATAGGGTCTCTTCCCACACCACATCTGATATGGTGTAGTAGGCACAGTCTTAGTTGGAACTCGGTTCAAAAGGTATGCAGCTGATTCTAGCGCATATCCCCAGAACGATCGCGACAACTCAGCGTTACTCATCATGGACCGTACCATATCCAATAGGGTTCGGTTTCGTCTCTCCGATACACCGTTATGTTGCGGAGTGTATGGAGGAGTAAGCTGAGAGAGAATTCCATTCTCTTTTAAGTAACTCAGGAACTCGGCACTCAAGTATTCATCACCTCGATCAGATCTCAGTGTCTTGATACTTTTGCCTGTTTGTTTTTCTACTTCATTCTTATATTCCTGGAATTTTTCAAAAGCCTCGGATTTTTGTTTCATTAAGAAGACATAACCGTACCTTGAAAAGTCATCCGTAAAAGTAATGAAGTAAGAATAACCGCTTCGCGCATGTGTAGACATTGGACCGCACACGTCACTGTGTACGAGTCCCAAGAGCTCGCTCGCTCTTACTCCTTTTCCAGTGAACGGAGTCTTTGTCATCTTTCCCTTGAGACAGGATTGACCCAGTCTACAATGCCATAAGAAAATTTTATTGATTTCTGGAGACTTTCTTTTGTCTGTATTCTGGACATTGAAAATCTGTGGTTGGTTTAATACGTATATACCGTTGTTCAATGTACCTGACCCAATCAAAGCTTGATTAAGGTGAATGTTCAGTACATTACTTACAAATGCAAATTCATAACCTTCTTTAGATAATAAAGATACAGAAATGATATTACAGGTTGCATTTGGTACATAATAACAACTACGCAAAACCAAAAAATGTTCATCCGACAATCCCAGGTGATAGTCCCCCACGGCCTCAGCATCCATGCTAGCACCGTTCGCAACTCTGAGGGTCATGTCACCTGCCTTCAAAACTCTACGCTTTCTCAACGCCAGCAAAGAATTACAGATATGAGATCCTGATCCGGTATCCAATACCCAGGAAGTAGAGTTTATTGATAGACAATTTTCAATAACATACACACCTGTAGCTGAAGCTGCAACTGGCTTCAAATCCTGTGTTCTGGCTTTCCAAGCCTTGCAATCCTGTTTCCAGTGACCACTTTTGTGACAATAGAAGCATTCTTCCTTCCCCACCAGCTTTCCCGCTATCTTTGTTGCTTTTCCTTTTCCCTTCGTATCCACTTTACCGACACCGCCTCTTGGTTTGGCGGGGGTTTTTTCTTCTTACCCTAGGCTTTCGCCCTGGATCTAGAAGAGGAAGATCCTCTTACAAACAAAGTGGATGTCTCCCTACCTTTCTGTAGGGTGCCCTCAGCACTCCTCAACATGTTCAGAAGTTCGGAAAGTTCAACCTCCTTTCCTTGCATGTTGAAGTTAAGAATAAACTAGGCGTAAGTGGAAAGAAGGGTCTGGAGAATCAAATCAGTATAGAGTTCATTCTCCAACGTGGTCCCAAGGTCCGCGAGCTCCTCTATGTAGCCAATCATCTTAAGCATGTGTTCCGCTACCGATGATCCGACGGCCAACCTTGCCGAAAACAACTTCTTCGACACTTCGTATCTTGCGATACGAGACCGCTCTCCATACAGTTCTTTTGTATGTAGAAATATGGACTCTAGTTCCATATTCTCGTGCCTCCTATGATGTTCATTGTCCATCGAGGCTAGTACGAGGCATCTGGCCTTCCCGCAATCTATTTCCCAGGTCTTGTAGATTTCCCTATCCACGACACTGGTTTTGGGACCTGGGACAGGGGGAGCTTTGGTGGTAAGGACATATCCCAACTTGTCGTAAGTGATTGCCATCTTGACATTCCTGAGCCAATCTTTGTAGTTTGGCCCTGTCAATATGTTTTTATCTAGTAATAACTTAAGTCCGGTCATGTTGAATGGTCGCTGCAAATAGGAGAGAGAAAAGAAACACTTTAGCATGATGCTCTTGCAAGTTTAGAGTGGTTTTTAATTTGTCTAAACTGGATGGCTCCCACTATATCTCGAATCCCTTCTCAAACCGTAAAGAAAGGATTAGTCAGGATCAATCTCACCGTACAATACTTGCTTAACCGTTCAGCCAGGCCAGTGTCGGTACTTCGAGGGAGGTTTTCCAACGCTTTCGCGAAGTTCCTTAATTAAGTAAGCTCTTTTCCCTGGGGGCGTAGCCCCGCTAACACCTTTCTAGACACCTACTAAGTTTATAGCATTGATCGTTAAGTGAGAGTTTTCCCGAGGAGTAGCATATACTCACAGTAGGATCGGGATCCAAATATCATCGCGTGATAAAACCGAAGGAATCCTACCAGAATTATCACACTCCAAATGGTATGCAACGCTAGCAAGTTTCAGTACTTATGAAACTCCCGATGTGGATTTTTGCCCCATGCTCTTATGCCCTTGACTTTGGCCAAAATATCATAAGTCACATGTCAAGTTCTACCCGTCATTCTCCTGGTTAATTTTCACCCACCCGTACCTACCCTTGACTTTGGCCAAAATGGCAGCACGACTGTCCCAAACCAACGCATCTATCTATGTTGCACATGAATACCCAATAGCTACCAATCACTATGCCTTGACTTTGGCCAAAATACATAGCTTGAATACTTTTTGACCATTCATGTGGAGTGACGGAGGGCTACGAATGGTTTTGGCGAAACCGTGAACGTAGTGAACTTGATCTAATCGATGGAACGAGATAGCTTTTAAAAGGAGTGGTTCAAGCTCCGCGTTTAAAAGTTTAGTTTTGAAAAGAACCGAGTGGTTTTCAAAGTGTTCCAATCGACTTTTACTTGGTTTATTTTCTTGCATTAGTTCTTTTAATGCGTCCCATTATTTAATCCTACCATTGCAGAAAACAACCAAAATATGGTGTACGCTTATGCCATCCGCATTCGCCACGGGGTCCCGTCATCACCCGTTAGGTTACTTAACTAACGACAGAGCGGGGGCAGGACTAGCGCGGTTGCAAAACATAAACAACACCTAAATAGTTATCATATATAAATATATAGCAATGATAGACATTACAGATCACAGATGAATACATTGGATATACTAGGAATCCGCAATCCGCTCGAGCCTGCAACGAAAAGCGGATTACATGGTCGCGGTGAATGGCCAATACCCCACCCAAGACCCCTACGGGTGCGGCAAACTACCCGCCAAGTACCCGAAGCGAAGCAACCTCCCTCACCACCGTGAGTAGGCCACTCGGCACTTCGAGATACCCGGTTGTTTGTGAACCCCCTCAATGGGTCTATCCTAGGAGCAAAAACAGTAAAATGAATTATACAATGACGGCTACAACCCCGACCCGGTTGTGCGGCCATACAAATAATAATATTACATCAATTTACATATGACAATGAATGAAAGAAAAAGAAACACTCATCTCACATCCACCCCGGCTATTCATCCGCGACAATCCAACCCATTCATATACACATACCATCATCAATCACAGATCACAGATATGTATAACCCCGGCTATTCATCCGCGACAATCCAACCCATTCATATACACATACCATCATCAATCACAGATCACACATATAGCGATTAGCCGACGTTCAATACATATAAACATCACAAATATAACCTTTTAGTCAAAGTGTATTGATGTTCGAAAAAAATACGGATTTATCGGCCCCCAAAAACAAATTTCTATTCTGGAAAATCTGGGCACATATAAACTATCTTAAAAATCCTAAAACCAAGCCAGAGATACACTGCACCAAACTCGACCCAGTGAAGAGCCAACTTAGCCGCGGTTGCGCGGCAAAATAGCTTGCTATTGCCGCGGAACCGCAGCTCCTTGGTCGAGTCACTGGACCGGGTTTGGTGGTTTTCTTCACAAAACCCTGAGACGATTTTTGGTGTATAACAAATTTTGTTTTGGCCAGAAAAAAAATTAACAGAAACTTAGGGTTTCGAAAACTTGGTTTTTCGATTTTTCCGATTCGAACTTGGATACACTCTACTACCTAGCTAGTTTATGTTTAGTTAGGCTCTGATATCACTGTAAGTCTACGTTGCCCACCCCGGTGCTTGCGGGGAGGCGGAAAACGGAATAAAAATCGGATTTTTATGAGCTTAGGCAACATGGACTAGACTATGAAGGATCTTTGCTAAACAAAAACAAGCTAAAGCTAACTAGAAACTAGCTAAATGCTAGAAAGGTTATACCTTGGGCTTTATGTCCTTCTCTCCTTGCTCCTTGGAGTGGTGGGAGGAGGTCACCTTGGTCGTCTTCTCACGTCGAAGAAAGATCCACCCGAAAGCCTAAACCTTTGGCTTCAACTCCAAGCTAGAAGTAACTAGGGTGCAAGAAGTGCTAGTCCTTGAACCCTAGATGAGAGTAGAGATTATCAAGAGAGGGTTTTTCTCAAGCTCAAGTGTTTCTCAACACATGAGAGGGGAGAGCTTAAGGGAGAGGAAGAACAAGAGAGAGAAAGGAAATGATAGAATGAGAATAATGTGAACCATTCTCACTAATATGTGTATATTATTTTAATTAGATAATTAGCTAGATAATTGTCATGGTTAATCATGACATGACCATTATCATTTCATATTTAATGCTAATTGCAAGGATCAAAAAGCATCTTTTATATGGAATGATGATGGTCAAAGTGTCAACCATGGTCAACAAGTCAAGAAGGTCAAATGGTCAACAACCATAACCATGCACAATTATTAAACTAATTATCAATTAACCATAATACACACATAAGCATTAGGGTTAATAAAATGACAATGGTTATTAACCCTAATCAAAGTCCTCTCCCTCTGTCTCAAGCAACTGTGCATACGCACCCGTATTCGTGATCCGAGGAACACGAACACAAAGAGAAAAAGCAATCCCAAATCATATACTAGGATCCGGCTTAAACCAAAGCCCGCTAGTATAAACTGTCCGGACAGCAAACGTGCACAAGTGCGCGGATGTGAACGAACCCTGTCGCAAAACCAAGCGACCTCTACTCATTTTGCCTAAAGGCGAATAGCTCTCTGTGTGGGACTCTAAAGACTCGACACTACGCTGGCAGTGGGTTTAACCACAGACTGCAAGCGACACTAGCTGTACGTAACGGTCCCCAGGTAGATGTCGATAAGAAGACTGACGAGGTGAACCCTATCTGAACTCCTACTGAGCCTGTATGTGACAATCTCCGTACAGTCCGGTCTGTTCGTCTGATACATCGCATGGCGGGCCTAGGGGGCGGTGAACGTCAGTCCCCTAATAGAGGTACAAGTCGTGTCGGAGTGTAGCCCAGAACACCCTGAGATAACACTGGAAACCTACCAGTATATCTCGCTTGCCCTGGCCAGGGACTACTCGTGTAATGGCTCTCCTGGACACAGTGCGATGTCAACCCCCAATACCTGGAGAGACGAATCCTGTCTAACCGTCACTGCCTCCAAGTGCTTCGGGACTGCACCCAAAAACTACCTGTTTGCACGACTCCTTTGAGCCGTGGTAGGGTAGTAATCAAAGTGCAGTGGGAACACACTCGAGGCGAAGTGACAGTGTCAAGTCAGCGGACTAAGCTGTACTCATGTCACCTGGGAACTGATAACTGACGATAGGTATAATACCAACCAACAGTCCCCGACGAGTCCTGTCCAGTGTACTCGTAACCTAACGAGCACCTGCATACTATCTCAAGTACGACGTACTGACGGCTGTGGGACAGACCGTCTCCCACACTGGGATGAGAAGCGCATACGCTAGTCTACTCCAGAGTATCGATGCCCTGTCTCGATAGTCCAACGTCTATTGACCTGTATAAGGATGTGCTTATAGATCACTCAGCTCCCACGAGTGTGAGCGCCATCACAACGCTGGTAATCAAACAATGATCCTAAGGGCTCTACTAATATGTATATCAGCAATATGTTAAAAGAAACACATGCACATATTAAAGCAGAGACAAACCAAGTAGCATACTACCATTTCGAGCAAGATTGTATATACAACTGTGAATATCGCAAGCTTCCATTAAGTAATATACAAACTAGTATGATATAGTAATGGCCTCTAGGGCATATACACTAACACTGCTATCCGACGATAGATATAATTCCATATAGGAGTTCTCGATGAGTCCGTCCAGTGTACCCAGTCACCACTGAGCACCCGTATATGATCTTGATGTCAAACATCGATGAATGTGGGAACATCCATCGCCCATCACATGGGTCTAGTATCATACACGCTAGTCTACTCTGGTATATCGATGCCCCGTCTCGATACACCTCCGACTAGGGACATTTCAGGATATGCTTATAAACTACAGATGTCCCACTAGTATTATCTCTATCATAATCACTGCAGTCAAGCCAATATCCTCAGGGCTTTATCAGCATGTATGAATGAATAAAAGCTTGATCAAATCAACATGTCAGATAAAGTAGAACCAGATACCATACTATCATGTCGAGCAAGATACATCCACTATCATATAATGGCCTCTAGGGCATACATATATCCAACATATATATGCAAATCAAGCAGCGCCAGTAGACATGTAGAGATAGCACAATACAACAACACCAAAACGAGCTACTATGCTCGGATTTTGGCCGGCCACACCCCTAAAATTTCCGAGCTCGTCGGCCCCCCTTGCCCCGTTTTTCCCAATATTTTCTCTATATCCCCTTGCAGTCACATCACCTCTTTTTTGTTACTTGTTTATTTTCGTTTTGAGCCTATAAATACCAGGCCTTTAGGCAAGTTAGAGGGCACTACTTCTTTTGTGAGAGAAAAGTTTGTAACTATTGTAACTAGTGATCTTGTAGCTCTTAGTGTGAATTCCTTGCCTTCCTCTAGTCTTGCAACCTCTTTTCTTGAGCTTGCAAGATTAGATTTTGGTATTTGAATTCACTTATTTGTACTTGGAACTATAGTAATCAAGCTTCATTTATATCAAGTTGTTTCTAGTATATCTTCTCTTTTTCCATCTTTTCTTTTTGTTCTTATTTCAATTTATGATGTGTGAGTAGTTGTTCTTGGGCTATGGTGAGGTAGGTTGTGGAAGGACTTTACTTCCCCTCCCTTTTGATTCTTGCATTTTACACTTCTTTTCTTAATTATGCAATTTTATCATGTTTTGCTTGATAGGATATATTGTTTTGAATGGTTGCAAGTCAACCTTTGACATATATCGTATTCCTTCTTTTCATTTTATTGTTTCTATATTATGATTTGAAGTTGAAATGAATACGGAATTATGTTAAGTGTCGCAACTTGCTAGATAGGATATATAGCACACATGGATATATTCTATACTTGCAAACTTCACATAACTAACTCCATATTCATTTCATTCTCAAACTCATTTTTTTAGTTTCTGTTTAATTAACCTTGATATTGTATTCTAACCCGACACATGTTTCGGATAGATGCGGCATGCTTTCGCAATTCAAATAGAAACTAAAAAATGAACCTTGAATCAAAACGGAGAGTTGGGGGTAAAAGTCGTATTTCACTCATACTAAAACTTAGCCAAAGTTTTCCCTAAAACAAAACCTTTCTCCTTTTAATTATTGCAACACGTGACAACTCCTTTCCAAACCTCTTGATTTATAACTCAAATTGATGTCGTGATATCCACTCCTTGTGGTTCGACCTGTGCTTGCCGGCTTGCTTCAACGCACCGTGCACTTACGGTATTTTTAAAACTCGAGACTCACATTATGCACTATTTTCACCACCAAAACCGACATATCTTAATTAAAACAAAACTCGACAAAAGCATGACACCTTGAGTATTCGAACAATGCGGTCTCTTTGACTGCGGCAATTGTAGACCATTGTTCAAGGCATCTTTGAATATCTTGTATACCTTATCCCTTCTGAAAGAGTAGAACTTGTTCTTTTTCTCCTCTAGGGATGGCCCTTCTCCTCCCAGCAATGGTTTTCGAGACCGATTGGTTTTGGAATCGCCTGCCTTTCGCTTGTCTTCATTGTCGGACGCATTGAAGACATTGGTACTGCTGGAATTCCCGCTTTTACAGTTGTCGTCCATCTTTCTTTTCCAAGTCTTGTCTCTCTGAGAGTCCGGGGTGGACTCTTGCTTCGAGCGTTCCAGCATTTGTACTTTCTTAGTTAGCTCCTGAAATGTCTTGAGGCTAGCTGTACACAAGAATGGGACCATTCAATTGCTAAGGATCCCAATGAGAAGGCTAACGGACTGGTGCTGCTCCAGCGGCGGTTCGCACTTGACCGTGAGATTACGCCATCGGGGGATAAAGACGGTGTTTCTTTCATTTTTCTCTGGCTTGGTCCTCGCGAGGTCAGCGATGGAGATTTTGTCACTGATACTCATGAATCTTTTCCAAAACAGAGACTCCATTTGGGCAAAAGTAATGAGAGTCCCGTCTAGTATGCTTGCGTACCAATCTAAAGCAACACCGGTCAGGCTATTGACAAACTGACGAAGAAGGAGCGCATCATTGCACCCTGTGTTTCCGCACGACGCTTTAAAGTGGGCGATGTGCTGATTTGCGTTTCTGGTCCCGTCAAATCATCCGAACTTAGGAATGACATAGCCGCTGGGGAACTCAATCAGATCGTACTGTGCGGGATATGGCCGCCCACTATTGACAATTTCTTTCCGAGCTTCGTCTTAGGTCACTAACATTTTAACATTGCTGGTGACCAAATCCATTATCCAATCTTGTGTTAGCGGGATGGTGCTATCTGGGCCAAGGTGTCCCTACAAGCGGAATGTGGCCGGCTTTCATGCGGCTTGCCCAATCTTGGAACCAAAGGGATATGCATCGGTTGCTTCAGGTTGTCATCATCCTGTTCATGAGTAGAGACTTGTTCTTGATTGGGAGTTGCCCGAGCAATTTGAGCCGTAAGCTGCATCACAACATTCGTCAGGTCGTCGATTTGGGAGTAAAGCTTGGCCATTTCTTTATCTTTGCTCCTGAGCTGCTTTCGAAGCTCTTGAAGCAGCTCTTGCTCTGCGGTCCTGGGGCAGAAATTCGGCTCTTCCTCGCTGTCCGAGCTTGACTTTACATTGACTAAGGGGTTTACCTGCCTATCGGCCTCATCGAGAGGGTTTTCCTCATCTAATGGAGGCGGCTGATCTTGGGAAGCGGAAACCACATTCAAGCTAGATTGGGTTTGGGATGTGGTGGCCCCATCCTTGCTTATGTTGCGCAAGTTGTCGCTGGGACGCGCGCCCTCCATATAGACCATATGGATAACGTATCCCACTGCCTTTTAATTACCCGCAGATGATTCCATGGATCGCTATCGTGGCCCTCCTGTTTCGATAATGTGCAATCGACAGAAAGCGGCTAGCCTGACCGGGTTCTTGAATATTGCTGGCGTTTCTTTTCTGGGTTTGCCCCGCTGCTTTCGCAGGGCACAGAGTGCCTGATAGACACTTAAAGGGACGGTGTCATGCTTTCTCTGACGGGGCTGGGACGCGTCTCTTTGCAACATTGTTCGGACCGATTTCTTCTTGATTCTGCCAGTCATGGCATTTTTCTGAACCCAATTCAGAGGTTCGAAAGAATTGTTGACTTTTACGGCCGACTCAGCCATCGTCAAGGAGTAACCCTACTCTTGGAACCTCACATGATTCCACTTTGTTGAAATCCTGGCCCTCTTGTTGGCTCGATACTTGAGCCGCATCTTCCTTTACTTTTCTGTTTTAAGCACTTGGCAGATTTCTGCTCTTCGGGAAGACGCCATAGACCGATTGACAGAGAGCCCAGAGAAGATACCTGCTCGAGTGATTATCAAGGGTACCACCTGAGCTTGCTGGAGATGCTTTGTGGTTCCATTGGTGTTGACGGCCTTTCCCCCGTCGGAACAATGGAGAGACATTCGAATACAGATTTGCATTTGGGGTGGGAAGCCTTGGCGATGACAACGTTCGGCCTCCTGCCGCTTGAGGTCGGTTTGGCCGCTTGGTTTGTCGGGATCTCTGCCAAATGAGCTTCCAGAAGGGTAGATGATGACAGAACCAAATTGATGGGGTGTCTCCTCCCATTGCCGGCTGAGACTGGCATGGAGAACCACGCGGGCGTTGATCTTGACCACGTACTAGATTGGGGTCACGTCGGAAGCTGGATTCATCTTAGAGGACATCGTCATTGAAAGTTGATTGCTGCACGAAAAAACCATTATTTTAGTACAAACTGTTGAATATATGTATGCCCTAGAGGCCATTATATGATAGTGAATGTATTTATACACGTATATATATATATATATATATATATATATATATATATATATATATATTCAGTGTACATTCTTGCTCGACATGATAGTATGCTATCTGGTTCTTCTTTATCTGACATATTGATTTGATCATGTTTTTATATTCATTCACACATGTTGATAAAGCCCTGAAGATATAGACTTGACTACTGTGATTATGATAGAGATCATACTAGTGGGACATCTGTACTTTATAAGCATATCCTGGAATGTCCCTAGTTGTAGGTATATCGAGATGGGGCATCGATATACCAGAGTAGACTAGCGTATATTGTAAGTGCACGGCGGTGCCCTGGCCGTCAATCCGACGCCGGAATGCAGAAACGAAAAACTTTTCAAACTAGAAAACCGGCACCACCGCGCACAAAAATCCCGGATCGGGCTATTAAACTAATCCTAGCTAAGAAAAGAACGGGTAGAGAGATATACCGAGCAATCCGTGTCCTTCGGTCTTCTCGTCGTCATCCCGATCTCCCGCGGAATGTCCGGTCTCCACCTCCTCGCCGGAAGGGCACCACATCGCCGGATTCTTTTACGGGCTCCCACCTTTGGACCGAGGCAACTCGGGCACGAAGTTGGCGAGCCGACGTGCCTAAGGATGCTGTAGGTTAACTGTAGAATAATTTGACTCTTGGGGTTTGTATGGAGTTGCCATTTTTGTGAAGGTAGAGGAATAAACTTTTGGAGGAGGAGCTATATGATTTTACAAAGACAAATGAGAGTCATTCCCCCATCCAAAAATTGGGACAGCCCATGAAGAAGTGGCCGGCCACATGTGATGAAGAGGAGAGGGTCAAAGTCCAAGGGGGGTGTATCTCAATAATGCAAGAGAGAGTGTGGAGTTATCATGAAGCATGATCACAAGACAAGGTCCAACACTACACCAACGAATCATCACAAACAAAAGTCAAGCAATCATGAGGTTATGAAGTCAATGGTGGAGCAACAATCATGACACTACAATATGCAAAGACAACCCTCCAAAATGCTTATTTGCACAAATGAAAATAAGCCCTCCTCCACCAATCTTCAGCCAATGAAAGATACAAAGAAAATTAGCCGAAACGAAAAACAAACTGGCCACTTCAGAAAACTGATCCCGTAATAAATTACAGGAAAACCCTGCTACTGTATATACATACCCGCATTTGAATTCCGATCGAAATACAAATGCAATGAGACAAAGTCTACACTGTACTATACTAAGATCCGGCTTAAACCAAAGCCCGCTAGTATTAACCGTCCGGTCATGATCCGTGCAATACCGCACGTATCTGATTGAACCCTGCCATATCTCCATACGTCCTCTACAGCGTTTCGCCCGAAACTTGAGCAACTGTCTGTGGGGGACTCTGAAAACTCGTCAATACTATGCCTGTGGATTTAACCACTAGCACATCAGAGGTATTAGCCATACGTGACGGGCTACCAGCTATTGACCAAAAGGGACGTCGATGAGCGAACTCATCCTGACACCCTACTGAGCCTGTCAGTGATAATAACCGTACAGTCCAGTCCGTTCGTTTATAGGCATCGCATGGCGGGCCTAGGTGGTTGGTAAAAGTCAGACCCCCAAAAGCGGTACAAGTCGTGTCGGAGTGTAGCCCAAAACACCCTGAGATACTACTGGAATACCTACCAGTAAATCTCCTGCCTCAGCCGAGGGCGTTTTGTAATGGCCCTCCTAGACACAGCGCGACCTCACCCCCAATACCGGGATAGACGAACCCCTGAAGATCCGCTCACTGCCTCCATGTGGCTCGGGACTGTACCCAACTAAAACCTGTTTGCACGTCTCCTTTGAGCGTGGTAGGGTAGCAATCAAAGTACAGTGGGAACTCACACGAGACAAATGACGATCCTCAGGTCGATGAACTAACCTGTACACATGTCACCAGGGAACTGCTATCTGACGTTAGGTATAAGAGCAACTAGCATGTTCCCGGCGAGTCCTGTCCGGTGTACTCATAACCCAATGAGCACCTGTATACATCTTAGGTGAACCAACTAACACCAGTGGCTTGTGAGACCAGCCACCGCCACTCGTCGGGGTCTCGACTGTATACACTAGTCTACTGTGGAATATCGATGCCCTGTCTTGAAACTCCCACGACTAGGGACCTTTTAAGGATGTGCTTATAGACTACTAGCTCCCACATATATGATCGCCCTCATACTGCTGGCAGTCAAGCAAGAATCCTAGGGGCTCTATCAATGTGTAATAGCGACCTGTAAGGTCACCTAAAGCAGTACACGATGATAAAGATACAGCAGATAGCATACTGTCATCTTGAGTAGGACTGTCCTACCGGAACAGGTTCTCCCTCAATCATGGCAATCACATGCCTGTGATCCAATAAGTGACTTTGAGGGCACTATCTCCAACAATCTCCTACTTGCACTCAAGGCTAATTATTGCGATGTCGTATACTCACAGCCCGTGTGATACCGAAAACCCAACTGCTCTACTAGTCAGTCTCACAAATCCCATTTGCAAAACTATTGCGTTTGAGGAATAGCCTCAGCGAGTGGATTCTCTTTGATGTTTCTTTCTATGTCTGTCTATATCTCAAGTTCGCGGAGAAACCCATCTCCCGAAATGAGCAATACCTGTCTTAGAATATGTCTGGATGTTTGATGGGACCTAGCTCATAAATGAACTCCAAATCCAAAATTCTTAGACTGTATCGTCAACTGAACTTAATCAGTATCCTGCGCCATGCCTCCCTCAGTATCCCCATGGATCACCTATCCAAAATACTGCCCCTCGTCAGAACGAAAACTATAACTCTGACAACCTGTCTGTCATCCAGGTCACCTTGGAAGCCTGGAATGATAACTGTCTCCCGAATGGGGCTGTCGTTATCATATCCCTAGAACATCCACTTATGTTCTAAAACTGCTTCCGACTGTTTCTCCAGGATTGGATCAATGTCGGCTTATTGCATCTACTGCAAAAACAACATCTGGTGTGGTACTTGATGATTGGAACGATTTTTCTGTTGTGTGTTGGTTTATAGAAAATTGTATTTAGAAATCACAACCAAAAATTATTTGACCGCAATCAACTACGGTGTCGGATGTAGATCGTTAGCGAGTGCGGATCGTCCACAGGAAAAGTGTTATCCGTTCAATTTCCGAATTAGATGAGTTAAAAATTTAAGGAAAAGAAAAGAAAGCAATTTATGATTTGTAATTGAAGATCAAGAGTAAGAAAAATCTAGGTCTAAAAGAAACATTAAAAACAAGAATTGAGATGTGTGATAATTTTCCAACCAACAATCAAGATTAGAAGTATGGCTCGTAGGAGTAGATCGGATTTATAGATGTGATGAGATCTAATGATTACTCATTCTTATCCTTTAACGAATTGATACTAGATCGATGCAAATTTCATCGAGGTTTAAGGATCTTGCGAGGAAATTATGGATTTCGCAACTCATCCTTTGTCCTTTCGATGGATCGCATTCAAATTCTAGCTTCTAGTTAATCAAATATTTAATAGTTGTTCCTAGTTTTGAGTGAACACGATCAAGAAAGCGTCATCTCGAAAATAGGTTTTTAATCATTTGATTCACTAGAATTTCCAAACATTATAGGATTTAAGAATTGTAAAAATATCTAAATCATCATCATCTAAAGATCGTCACAACTCCTACACGAGCGGAGATTACTCAAACATCATGATCACAAATACAATCACAAATTGAGATCTAATCATTATGCTTTAATTAAAAGATAAGCAACAATATAGAAAATTCACCTTTATTTAGTGACAACTTTCATTACAAATCTCTTGAATTTACAAAAGGATGGAACTAGATCGTCGATTTCGGCTTCGCTCGGCTCCCTGAGTCGCGGATCGGCTTGGATCTCTTGCTCCGTTGAAATCCGGCGTCGCTTGCTAAAGGTTGAAGGCTCTCTTGCTTGAATTGCTCTCGGGATCTTGATCTTGAAGTTAAATTGGAATTGGGGTAAGGGTTTGGCACAAGTTTTTGTCACTAAACTTGTTGTTGGAAGAAGATGAATGAATTCTTGAACAACATTTCACCCTAGCTCTAGGCTCTCTTTTATTGACTCCCAAAACCCTAGATCTAGGATTTGAATTTGAATTTTCCCTCCACAAGTTAGTTAGCCAATATTTGAATTTCCCTCCAAAAGAGCCTTCTAGAATTAGTTTGTTAGGCCGAGCCTTCTAGATGCGCCACGTGGAGCTTCTGGGGTCTTCTGGAAGGTTTGGCCATTATGGGAGAGCACGTGTCAAAATTTGAAGGGCTGATCACCTCAACAGGCCGCGGATCCGCGGCGCCAAGGGGGTTTAGGCCGCGGATCCGCGGTCCTTTAGTGGACTTGGAGCTTTATTTTTCTAGTACAATCTTGGGCTGAGGTTTGGGCCTGTTTCTGATATGTTGAATTTTATTTGGCCTTTTGTATCACTACCAGATCTTGTATCTTGGAGTTGGCGTATCTTTTATCAGTTCTTTTACAAATTTTGGGCCTTGCTTCTTGAATTTCCTGCATTAGACCCCAAGACAAGAGTTGCGCAATACAAGGGTGATGCGATGCCATGAAAAAACACACAATTTCCCTAAAAATGCCAGTTTTAGTATACTGTACAAGTAATCCAGTATTTCAGAGATGATTTGGTAATATGTGCAATATGAATACCGAACACTTCTATATGAGTGCAAATGATAGGGAAATTGCCGTGTTAGAAATGCAGTATTTTCGACTGATCTAATTCCCCCAAACTTATTTTCGATCGTCTCGATCGAACTGTTTTATTAAAATGAGAAGGAGAAAATAAAGAAAGAGAAAAGCACACTTTCGTAGGCAATACGATTGCACTGAGCACGTGCAACAAGCCTTTAAACCTCTAGGTGTCCCTAGTAGGAGGAGTGTTGTCTCCTGAGGGTTTTCAGCGGATTACTCCCACAAAATCCAATAATAAAAGGAAGATCATGAATATTACATTTAAAGAAAAGAATTGTAAAAGAAAAGCCTTGAAAATTAGGGTTTCCAACTAAGCTAGCTTTTCGGTTGTAATGAGCCCTATCTTAATGGTCATGAAAAGATGTTAGAAATCACGTCCTCCCTCAATAAAACATCGTCTTATTTTTCATTCATATCTTTATTCCAAACATCGATCATATCACCCTGCGTGTGTGTAAAGGACATCCTTACACCCGGAGAATTCAATTCAAGCTATCATACTCCTGCCCATCAGCCTCAACACTTTTTAATTAGATGTGCTTACACACTTTCATGTGATCGTTAATACTTCTTGAGGTACTAACCGACCGATTACTCATGTGCTTGCTTATTTGGTGTATTTTCCTCGTCTTGCACCACCTCGGGTATAGCAGTGACTCCCAGACCAGTTGGCCTTAGGACACTAGGTGAAGAGGCACCCTTACTATATATTTTTTTTGTTATTGCCCTTGGTGATAACAAAACCAGTGTCCATTTTTCTCACCACTTTCTTCATTTTTTTCCTTCATACATCGGCTTTAAGACAAGCGCATTTCAAGGTATCCTCTACTATCCCGGGCTTTAATACGTATGTAAGTGTGAATAGCAGGGTATCAACGTTCAAAATGTTCGGCTTTCCAGAATAGAAACTATTTTTCGGACTTATTTTTATCCTCAGATTAGTGACTTCCTCCTTCTTACTAACCCTTGGGACAACGGCTCATAACTACTTATTACTAGTTCGTATAAGAAATCTTCTAATTTTCTTGGTTTTTTTAAAAAAATTCTAATCTCATGGATGTAATTTTTCACTATCTAATCTTTTACTATTAAATGTTTTTATATTTTGAAAAATTTTAAATTTTTATGAGTTTTGAAATTTTTTGAATTTTTATGGATTTTAATGGGTTTTGAAAAATTATTTACAAGAAATGATGATCTAAAAAAAATATTTACAAAATTTTGTTTATGGGCTTTGAAATTTTTTAAATTTTTATAGGTTTTTAAAGAAATGTTTTGTGCTCATGCGAATGATATGCAAATGATGCAAAACTAAGCACAAACCTCCCCCAAACTTTTTTTCAACAGTGTCCTCATTGTTGCCAACCACTATATCTACAAAACCTGTAAGCCTGGGAGGAATTTATCAGTGGGGGCAAAATATATAAGTGAAGATCCTCCCCTAAACATACTCATTTCACTCACCTCCATTCAAAACATGATGCAATGATATACTGGACATGAAGGTGAGACGGAGGAATTTTAATCCAAATAAAATGGCTCCTGTAAGAACAGGAGCTCCTCCGTGGGGTCAGTGGAAAAATACGGGTTTAGTCTATGTCCATTAACTTTGAAAAATGTGCCGTTTTTAACATTTTCTACTTCTACTGCCCCGTGCGGGCATATAGACCGCACAACAAAAGGTCCCTTCCACCGAGATCGAAGCTTACCCGCGTGAAGGTGTAATCGTGAATCATAAAGAGGACTTGTTGACCATGTGAAAATGTTTTCCTCAAAATGTTTTTATCATGAAAAACCTTAGTCCTATTCTTTACAATCACAGCGTTATCATAAGCTTCATCGCGGAGTTCGTTTAGCTCATTAAGTTGCAGCTTCCGAAAGTTGCAGGCTTGGTTTAGGTCGAAATTTATTTCCTTAATAGCCCACAATGCTTTATGCTCAATCTCGACGGGTAAATGACATGCATTCCAAAACACTATTCTATATGGAGACATCCCTAGGTCGGTTTTAAATGCAGTTCGGAATGCCCAAAGAGCATCCGTCAGTTTGGTCGACAAGTCTTTTCTATTTTTAGCAATAGTCTTCTCCAGGATTAGTTTGATCTGTCTATTCGAAATCTCAGCCAGCCCGCTCGTTTGGGGATGATAGGGTGTAGAAAGTCGGTGGTTGATTGAGTATTTCCGCATCAGCGTCTCGAAAGACTTGTTGCAGAATTTTGTCCCATTATCGCTAATGATAGCGCGTGGGTGTCCAAATCGCGAAAAGATATTCTCTTTCAAGAACTAAATAACAACTTTCCCGTCATTAGTGCGACATGGAATGGCTTATACCCACTTTGAGACATAATCAACCGCCAGCAGTATGTACAAATTCCCAAAGGAGTTGGGAAAGGGACCCATAAAATCAATGCCCCAAACATCGAAGATTTCAACAACCAAGATGGGTTGCTGAGGCATTTCATTTCTCCTGGAGATTCTACCCGTGTACTGGGATTGTGTACAGGTTTTGCAATAGTCAAATGCGTCCTTGAATAAGGTTGGCCAATAAAATCCATATTGGAAAACCTTTTCCGCCGTCTTTTTAGGACCGAAGTGACCCCCACAGGCCTGATCATGACAAAAAGAAAGAACACTCTTGAACTCTTCTTTCGGGATACACCGGCGAATGATCTGATCAGGACAATACTTAAAAAAATATGGAACATCCCAGTAAAAGTGTTTTATTTGGGATAGAAAACGGTATTTGTCCTGTTTTGACCAATCGCTGGGTATATGTCCCGTGACAAGATAGTTCACAATATCCCTGAACCATGGTTCATTGGACACGTTCAAGAGTTGTTCGTCGGGAAATGAATCATTGATCGGCAGGGTCACAGGGGAAGAAGAGATGTTTGAAAGATGTTCGGCTACTATGTTTTCACATCCTTTCTTATCTTTGATAACAAGATCAAATTTTGTAACAGAAGGATCCAACGTATTAGCCGAAATTTTGCATCTTTCTTCACCAGAAGATGTTTCAAGGCGGAATGGTCTGTGTACACAATTATTAGAGAGCCAATTAAGTAAGGCCTGAATTTTTCTAATGCAAATACAACCGCTAAAAGTTCCTTTTCGGTGGTTGTATAATTGATTTGTGCATCATTAAGGTCTTACTTGCATAGTATATCACGTGTGGCATCTTTTGAATGTGCTGTCCTAAGACTTCACCTACTGCAAAGTCGGATGCGTCACACATCAGCTCAAAGGGGTAGTCCCAATTTGGAGACGATAGAACGGGGGATGAAGTGAGTGAGTGTTTAAGTGAGTCGAAAGCTGTCTCACAGTCCGAGTCAAAGTGGAAGGTCGTATCCATGGCCAGGAGAAGAGTTAAAGGTCTAGCAATTTTGCTAAAGTCCTTAATGAATCTCCTATAAAAGCCCGCATGGCCAAGGAAAGATCGAATATCTTTGACGCTTTTGGGATGAGGGAGGTTTTGAATGACATCTATCTTAGCTCTGTCAACCTCAATGCCTTTCTGTGAAATGACATGTCCAAGAACAATTCCTTCTTGGACCATGAAATGCCATTTTTCCCAGTTCAAAGTCAAGTTCTTCTCTTTGCAACGAGTAAGAACAGCGTCAAGATTCGATAGGCAATCGGAAAAAGGGTCTCCAAAAATCGAGAAATCGTCCATAAAGATCTCCAAAAAATTCTCTACCATGTCAGAGAATATCCCCATCATACACCACTGAAAGGTAGTGGGAGCATTGCATAACCCAAAAGGCATGCGACTGTAAGCAAAGGTACCAAAAGGACAAGTAAAAGTGGTTTTATCTTGATCCTTTTCGGCAATGGGGACCTGATTATAGCCAGAGTATCCATCCATAAAGCAATAATACGCACGTCGAGCTAAGCGTTCCAGCATCTGATCAATGAATAGTAGAGGAAAGTGGTCTCTCCTCGTAGCGGCATTGAGTTTTCTGTAATCAATACATACACGCCACCCAGTTTGGGCGCGTGTCTGAATCAACTCATTTGCCTCATTGGTAATAACAGTGATGCCAGATTTCTTAGGGACGACATGTATAGGACTCACCCATTGGCTATCGGAGATTGGGTATATGATACCACTATCAAGGCATTTGACGATCTCTTTCATCACCGCTTCCTTCATGACGGGGTTCAACCGTCTCTGTGGTTCTCGGGTTGGTCTGGCATCATCCATCAAGTGTATATGATGTTCGACAATCAAGGGACTAATCCCTTTGATGTCCGCCATGGTCCAACCAAACGCCTCCTTATTAGATCTCAATACCGATAAGAGTGCATTCTCTTGCTCTGATGCTAGAGAAGCGGAAATGATCACCGGTAAAGATTTATTCTCACCTAAATATGCATATTTAAGATGAGAAGGTAAAATTTTGAGATCTAATGCTGGCGGAGAAATGATAGAAGGTGGGATCATCAAATGATTTTCGGAGTCACAAAGAAGCTCGTAGCCTGTAAAAGATACAGACTCGGATGGTGATGAGTCAGGAGTGGCAGACTCAAGCATGGAAATGGTGACTAAGATCATGTGCAAGGTCAAACAGTGATGTGGTAGCGTCGTCGAGATCTGTAAAGCAAAGTTCCTCAACTCCGCAACTTTCGGGAGCAATCTCGTGGACAGAGCACACATCAAGGATATGAGCAGAGGGTTCTGATGGCTGACTTCCAATTTTATAGATGTTTAGTTCAATGGTCATATTTCCAAATGATAAGTTCATTGAACCATTTCTACAGTTGATGATAGCATTGGAAGTGGCAAGGAATGGTCGACTCAGAATCACCGGAAATTGGCTCCGGGGGTTTGCTACATGCTGTGTATCGAGAACAATGAAGTCTACAGTGAATACAAATTCCCCGACCTTTATCAACACATTCTCCAATTCACCCCTAGGTTTGGTGATAGATCGGTCTGCCATTTAGAGAGTGTAGTAAGCAGGTTTCAACTCTCCAATCCCTAACCGCTCATATACAGAATATGGAAGTAGGTTAACACTTGCGCCAAGGTCTAGAAGAGCACGATTGATGTTTTTACCCCCAATAGTTATTGATATCGTAGGACATCCTGGGTCCTTACGTTTCTTTGGTAACTGGGGGATAAAAGCAGTGCTAATGTTATTGGACATGAAGACCTTCTTCGGCACTTGAGTCTTCCTCTTCCTAGTGCACAAGTCCTTAAGAATTTTCGCATAAGCGGGGACCTGTTGAATCGCATCTAGGAAAGGGATGTTGATGTTAACCTGCTTGAACATTTCCATGATTTTCTCCATATGAGGACTCAATTTGTTAGCCCTTAACCGGTTCGAGTAAGGTGCTTTAGCAATGAGCACTGGGTCCATCATAGGAGAAGGAAGAGGGGGTAGAGGAGATCCCGAAAGAGGAGTGGGGATCATCTGTGGAGGAGTAGAAGAGGTAGGGTGAGGTGTCGAGCCTAGTGGGAAATGGACAATAGGCTCATAAGAAGATGGTGGGGTAGAAGAACAAGAATCAGAAGTAGAAGTGTGTGTGTGAGGGAAGGCCTCAGCCGGGGTGTTGATAGGATTTTCAATATTATCAACTTCTTCCCCAACATGGTTATCCAGCACTCTCCCAGATCTCAACGTTGTGACGGCATTTACATTGTAATGCCCCGGATTCGGTAGGGGTTGAGATGGAAGTTTTCCTTTTTCTCTCGCACTCATTTCGGCCTTAAGTCGTGCAATCTCCGCTTCCATCGTTTTGATACTCTCAGCTTGGGACGCTGTGTTTTTCTTTATCTCACCGACGGAAGACCTAACCTCGGCCGACACTTCCATGAAATTTGACAAGAATGATTTCATGGTTTGAGCGACTTGAGAGAACTCGTCAGAACAGGTCGACTGCATGGGACTAGGTGGTGCAGGAGGGTTGGCCTGGTTTTGGAAATTTTGTGACTGGTAGGGGTGCTGGGTGAGATGAAGTGGTTGCTGTTGTGGAGGAAGAGCCCTTTGGAATTGATTCGGGTTTGGAACCGTGTTTTGGGATTGGTTCCAAGAAAAATTCGGGTGATTCCTCCAACCCTGATTGTACGTGGAAGAATATGGATCGTTTCTAGGTCTTTGAAATGCGGCATTGGTATGCTCGAGACCTTGAAACTGAGAGTTTAATGGACATTCTTCCGTCAAGTGAGAAGGATCAGAACAACACCCCAAACAGTTTTGGGGAGCGACATTGGGTCTGCTAGGAATTTGTGTTCCATAGCTTTGAGCTTCTATTGCATTGCTACCATCTCAGCTCGAACACCTATGGGCACGTCTATTTGGTGTACGCCACCCCTACTCGATGGCTGGGTTCCAGTCTCCCACTGAAGTGACTTTTCAGCGAACTCTTCTAAATATCTCCATGCTTCCCCATCATCCTTGGTCATAAAGGTGCCTCGACACATGTTTTCAAGGTTTTGTTTAGTGGTAGGGTTAATGCCCTCATATATGATTCGGCAAAGATCCCATCTCGGGATGCCGTGATGTGGGCATTGAACCAAAAGATCCTTGAATCGTTCAAAGCATTTTGAGAATGGTTCAGCTGGGAGCTGGGAGAATTGATATAGTTCGCTACGGATTCGAGCTGTCTTTTGCATAGTGTAGAATTTCTTAAGGAATGACGCAACTAATTCTTCCCAATTCGTGATGGAATGTGCGGTGGTGTTATACAGCCACTTCTCGGCTATATCGCACAAGGTAAATAGAAGAAGTCGTAGACACATGGCATCCACTGAAAGTTGTGATGTACCCATCATTGCGCAAACGTTTTCAAATTTGGTAATGAAAACGTAAGCGTCTTCAGTCTCGAGACCGTGGAATTTGGGTAGAAGGTTGATGTACTGGGGCTTAATCTCAAAGTTATCCCCGTTGGCCGGTGGAATGGATAAGCAGGTCGAGAGAGGACCTCGCAAAGGGTAGCACCTCTCTTGGAGAGAGATGCGGGGAGGATTCTGCGCACCAACGGACGGCGACAGAGCAGCGGTAAAGAGGTTCGATGGAGACTGATCCACCGGAGTGGGTGTGGTGGTGGGTAAAAGAAAGGTAAATGGAGAAATACCAACTTCGGAGTCGATCGAGGGGAAGCGGACAAGTCGGCTACTAGAATCCAGTGTCCAGCCTATCTTGCACTAAAAGTGGTTAGTACAAGTGGCAACGTGATTTATAATTAGGGGAATGAAGTGAATGCGGTGTTTGTTTTGAAAAATGATACGGATTTTGAAAATATGATGTGATCACAACAAATGCAACAAGCAACCCTAAAATTTATGGTCACCTAGGTACAGTCTCTAGACCGCTCCTAACTTCCAAAAGACAGGTCGCAGGATAAAATCCTCCACTGCCTTTTTGTTTCTCCTGTGGCCAGGTAAGTGCCAGGTAAATGGAAGGTTCTCCACTACGTAAGTAGTGTACCTAATTAAGTAACCACTAGCCTTTGACACACTTGCCTTAGACACCACAAAAAGAAACGCGGATAAGCAATGAATTACCCACGGCCTACTTCTGTCCTAAGTGAGCGCGACGGTCCTTAGAGTCATCTCTAGATATTTCTTAATTAATGAGGGTAATGCGGATGCAAGTTTGTGATTTTTGGGGCTTAGGAAGGGTAATGAACTCCCCACCTAATCTGGATTTGGCCGTGCCCCTTAATGTCCGTATTAATTATGCAAACAACCACAAAATCAAAAACAAGCACAATTTATTTTTCTTTTTGCGGCGTTGCGATTTTTGCAAAGAAGCCTGCAACAAATTGTTAATTGGAGAAGATGAGGAAGGAGATAAGAAAGTTAGAATGTACCTGAAAATTTTTTATGCTGCAAAGCCCTGAAGCTGCCGTGGAACCGCCGCAATGAAGCCCTTATGCCGCGGAAACGCGGTGGAACAGTGAGATCTCTGCACAAAAATTTCACAGAACACTCCTGATCTCTTCCTCAGTCGTCTGGAATTCTTCAAATAATTTTCCAAGTGCATAGCAAGCTCCAGATTTCCTTGCAATTAACCACAAGAACTCGTTTAGTGTTTTGCGCGAGTTTTGATATCAAAATTTTAAATGGAATAAACTTTTCAACTTAAATTTCAAAAAATGAATAAATAGCACACGATCCCCGGCAACGGCGCCATTTTGATTGGAACGATTTTTCCGTTGTGTGTTGGTTTATAGAAAATTGTATTTAGAAATCACAACCAAAAATTATTTGACCGCAATCAACTACGGTGTCGGATGTAGATCGTTAGCGAGTGCGGATCGTCCACAGGGAAAGTGTAATCCGTTCAATTTCCGAATTAGATGAGTTGAAAATTTAAGGAAAAGAAAAGAAAACAATTCATGATTTGTAATTGAAGATCAAGAGTAGGAAAAATCTAGATCTAAAAGAAACATTAAAAACAAGAATTGAGATGTGTGATAATTTTCCAACCAACAATCAAGATTAGAAGTATGGCTCGTAGGAGTAGATCGGATCTATAGATGTGATGAGATCTAATGATTACTCATTCTTATCCTCTAACGAATTGACACTAGATCGATGCAAATTTCATCGAGGTTTAAGGATCTTGCGAGGAAATTTGGGATTTCGCAACTCATCATTTGTCCTTTCGATGGATCACATTCAAATTCTAGCTTTAGTTAATCAAATGTTTAATAGTTGTTCCTAGTTTCGAGTGAACACGATCAAGAAAGCATCATCTCGAAACTAGGTTATTAATCATTTGATTCACTAGAATTTCCAAACATTATTGGATTTAAGAATTGTAAAAATATCTAAATCATCATCATCTAAAGATCGTCACAACTCTTACACGAGCGGAGATTACTCAAACATCATGATCACAAACACAATCACAAATTGAGATCTAATCATTATGCTTGAATTAAAAGATAAGCAAGAATATAGAAAATTCACCTTTATTTATCGACAACTTTCGTTACAAATCTCTTGAATTTACAAAAGGATGGAACTAGATCGTCGATTTTGGCTTCGCTCGGCTCCTTGAGTCGCGGATCGGCTTGGATCTCTTGCTCCGTTGAAATCCGGCGTCGCTTGCTAAAGGTTGAAGGCTCTCTTGCTTGAATTGCTCTCGGGATCTTGATCTTGAACTTGAATTGGAATTTGGGTAAGGGTTTGGCACAAGTTTTTATCACTAAACTTGTGGGTGGAAGAAGATGAATGAATTCTTGAACAACATTTCACCCTAGCACTAGGCTCTCTTTTATAGACTCCCAAAACCATAGATCTAGGATTTGAATTTGAATTTTCCCTCCACAAGTTAGTTAGCCAATATTTGAATTTCCCTCCAAAAGAGCCTTCTAGAAATAGTTTGTTACGCCGAGCCTTCTAGATGCGCCACGTGGAGCTTCTGGGCTGTTCCGGAAGGTTTGGCCGTTATGGGAGAGCACGTGTCAAAATTTGAAGGGCTGGTCACCTCAACAGGCCGCGGATCCGCGGCGCCAAGGGGGTTTGGGATCCACGGTCCTTTAGTGGACTTGGAGCTTTATTTTTCTGGTACAATCTTGGGCTGAGTTTTGGGCCTGTTTCTGATATGTTGAATTTTATTTGGCCTTTTGTATCACTACCAGATCTTGTATCTTGGAGTTGGCGTATCTTTTATCAGTTCTTTTCCAAATTTTGGGCCTTGCTTCTTGAATTTCCTGCATTAGACCCCAAGACAAGAGTTGCGCAATACAAGGGTGATGCGATGCCATGAAAAACACACAATTTCCCTAAAAATGCCAGTTTTAGTATACTGTACAAGTAATCCAGTATTTCAGAGATGATTTGGTAATATGTGCAATATGAATACCGAACACTTCTATATGAGTGCAAATGATAGGGAAATTGCTGTGTTAGAAATGCAGTATTTTCGACTGATCACTTGACATCTCATGATTGACTCAATTTCCTAAGCAAGTGATCTGCCAATCTTACACATCCCTCTCCTCTTTAGTCTGTAAGACACCATTAGAGAGGGTGACTCCATCACCTGCAGATACACCACCATGCCAGGAGTCATCCATTCTAAAGCACCTCTAGAATGCCGTCTAAGTACCCTGATTGGGAAACTATCCAAATCTAGATCTAAAACCATATATCCAGTAACCAGAATGTCTGATATAATATCCAAGTCCAGTGTGGAGAAACCACTATGTGACAACCAAAGTATAACCGATCGTAGTATAAGAATATCACTTCCTACTCTGTGTATGTCATCCAAATACCAGGACATCACACCCTACTACCTTCTCAACAGATCCATCCCCTATTCTGATGAAGTCAATCCTATGACTGTCGCGTCAGAAACAGATGATCTATCTCCGCTATATCTGCTTTAGTCTATAAATAGACATAATCCACTTGTCCACCAATGCTTACGATGCTCCCACTGACTACGACAACCCTCTGGCAGAGTCATATACACGTACACTTCTAAAGCTACTTTAGAGCGACGCTATACTCATCCTCCTGCCGTGTCTCGCAGCCTGGAACAACAGCAATGGTAAGTTTGGGTAAACAAGAACCTCCCTGCCACCGTCCTTGAGGCTACCGGAGTACCCCTCGGGTGCCTGAGGTTACCCACCATATCTGCGAAGTGGCCAATGGATTGTCAAATCAGATTGAATCTTTAGGTTCTTGTCAAATCTTCAGTAATCGTTTGCGGTTCTGGAATCACTTCCAGTTCTACCATACTCCTACTACTGTTTTCTGAAAAATCCATTTTTATTAAAACTGTGGTGAGTCTAGAACAATATCACTATTGATCTTCCAGATTGTACAAAGTCAACCATCGTCATAGCCTGGGTCAACCCACAAACAGCCATTAGAGAAATGCGCCTTCAGTTATCCAGAGTCTGGTTTTAAGCATAAGCCGGACAACTTCCCGCACCTTAACATCGTTAAGATATGAACTGTTCTATATCCAATATAGAACCAGAGGCACTGATTTAATTGAACCGGATTCAAATCATGCAGCTTTCTCCAGTGCATGTCTACTAAATGGAAGGAGGCCGATCAGCGTTACTCAACTTAGGAATGCTTCCAATTATGAGTAACCTGAAAGAGAAGCAAGTTCTCTTAATCATTACTATTAAATGAATACCACACACAAGTATCTACATCTTCGATCACTTTGAAGAATCCCTACTTTATTCATATACCTATAACTTCTTAAAATTCGGACCCAGTGTTTCCACGAAACACATGTCTAAAAACTAGAGAAGTCATAAGTAAACCGAATATAGTACGAGGACCAACCCCTCTGTCCTAATGGACGCTGGACAACATACAATACTCTGTACAAGTCTTTTGAGTCTAATAACTCATTCCCTGTGTGTCGTAGGTTGAAAACTGGACTTATGGTTAAGAAGAATTGCACCGCTGTTTAATGCTCCTTACCTAACCATCCACTGATATAGGTAAATGTCATCGACATAATTTCAAAAAGGTATATCTCACTCTACAAAAAATAGACGTACAGATATATCAATTTGAAATTGGTGCATGACAGCGGATATTCAAAACCAAATATTTGCCGTCCGGCAAACAACCCAGGTGACTTCCTGAAATATCACTGATTACAACGAATCCCGATTTAATGAGGATGATCACCCAATTCCCAATTGTTAGTGTATATGCCCTAGAGGCCATTACTGTATCATACTAGTTTGTATATTACTTGATGGAAGCTTGGGATATTCACCTTGTATAGACAATCTTGCTCAATATAGTAGTATGCTACTTGGTTTGTTTCTACTTCAATGTGTACATGTGTTTATTTTAGTATATCACCTATACACATTAGTGGAGCCTTTAGGATCTTTGCTTGATTACCAGCGTTGTGATGGCAGTCACACTAGTGGGGGCTGGGTAATCTATAAGCACATCCTTATGCAGGTCCTTAGTCGCAGGACTATCGAGACAGGGCATCGATACTCCAGAGTAGACTAGCGCATGCGCTTATCATCCCAGAGTGGGAGATGGTCTGTCCCACAGCTATCAGTACGTCGTACTGGAGATAGAATGCGGGTGCTCGTTGGGTTACGAGTACACTGGACAGGACTCGTCGGGAACTGCTGGTTGGTACTATACCTATCGTCAGTTATCAGTTCCCAGGTGACATGAGTACAGCTTAGTCCGCTGACTTGACACTGTCACTTCGCCTCGAGTGTGTTCCTACTGTACTTTGATTACTACCCTACCACGGCTCAATGGAGTCGTGCAAACAGGTAGTAGTTGGGTACAGTCCCGAAGCACTTGGAGGCAGTGACGGTTAGACAGGATTCGTCTCTCTCGGTATTGGGGGTTGACATCGCGCTGTGTCTAGGAGAGCCATTGCACGAGTAGTCCCTGGCCAGGGCAAGCGAGATATACTGGTATGCTTCCGGTGTTATCTCAGGGTGTTTTGGGCTTCACTCCGACACGACTTGTACCGCTATTAGGGGACTGACGTTTACCGCCCCCCTAGGCCCGCCTTGCGATGTATCAGACGAACAGACCGGACTGTACGGAGACTGTCACATTCAGACTCAGTAGGAGTTCAGATGGGTTTCACCTCGTCAGTCTTCTTGTCGGCATCTACCTGGGACCGTTACACACAGCTAGTGCCGCTTGCGGTCTGTGGTTAAACTCACTGCCAGCGTAGTGTCGAGTCTTTAGAGTCCCACACAGAAAGCTATTCGCCTTTAGGCAAAAGAGTAGAGGTCGCATGGTTTTGCGACAGGTCGCATGGTTTTGCGACAGGGTTCGGTCACATCCGTGCACTTGTGCACGTACAGTGTCCGGACAGTTAACTCTAGCAGGCTTTAGTTTAAGCCAGATCCTAGTGTACGTTTTGGGATTGATTTTATCTGGTATGTATTCGTGTTCCTCGGAACGCGGATGCGGGTGTGTATGCACAGTTGACGGAGAGACAGAAGCAGAGGATTCTCATTAGGGTTGTTGACTGTTGACTGTTGACCATTGACATCTTGCTAAACCCTAATGAGAATATGATATATGATTAAAAATAATATTAATTAAGTATTGTGGTGACATGGTTATTGAGGGGTTGACTTTGTTGACTTGTTGACTTTGTTGACCGGTTGACTAGGTTGGACTAGTTGACCATCATGATGACAATGGCTATCATTTCATGGCAAAGACTTTTTTCTTGCTTGTTCTCTTATGAAAAATGAGTGCATGAAATGATATGGCTATTGTAGCTTAAACCATCACATAATACTTGATTGCTATGTTTTGTTATGATGGCTTTGGATTATGAGAGCCAAGAGAGAAAAGTCTTTCTCATTCTATCATTTTCATTCTCTCTCTAGTTCTTGAACTCTCATCCTCTTCCTCTAGCTCTCCCTCTCTCTAGTCTATGGTTCACTTGTCTCATGTGTTGAGAAGCAAGAACCATAGAGAAAAATCCCAACACACTCTCCTCTACTCACTCTAGTTCATAAGGTTTAGCAAACCGAGTGAACTAGTTTCTTCAAATCTAGAAGAAGAAGCCAAAGGTAGAAGCTTTCGGGTGGATAGATCTTCGGCGCAAGGAGACGACGGAGTGAAGCCGATCCGTACACCATCAAGAGTCAAAGATGAAAGAGTTCAAGAAAGAAAGGTATAACCCCCTAACCGAGTAGTTAACAACTCCTAGTTAGGTTGTTAGGTAGATAGTGTTGGAGATAGTGCCCTCAGAGTCAATTATTGGATCGCAGGCACGTGATTGCAATGATTGAGGGAGGACCTATCCCGGTAGGACAGTCTTACTCGAGATGATAGTATGCTATCGGGTTTACCTTTATAATCGTGTACTGCTTTAAGTGACCTGACAAGTCGCTATTACACGTTGGTAGAGCCCCTAGGATTCTTGCTTGACTGCCAGCAGTATGAGGGCGATCATATACGTGAGAGCTGGTGGTCTATAAGCACATCCTTAAAAGGTCCCTAGTCGTGGGAGTTTCGAGACAGGGCATTGATTCTCCAGAGTAGACTAGTGTATACAGTCGAGACCCCGACGAGGGGCGGTGACCGGTCTCACAAGCCATTGGTGTCAGTTGGATCACCTAAGATGTATACAGGTGCTCATTGGGTTATGAGTACACCGGACAGGACTCGCCGGGAACATGCTAGTTGGTCTTATACCAGACGTCAGATAGCAGTTCCCTAGTGACATGTGTACATGTTAGTTCCTCGACCTGGGGATCGTCATTTGTCTCGTGTGAGTTCCCACTGTACTTTGATTACTACCCTACCACGGCTCAAAGGAGTCGTGCAAACAGGTTTTATTTGGGTACAGTCCCGAGCCACATGGAGGCAGTGAGCGTATCTTCAGGGGTTCGTCTCTCCCGGTATTGGGGGTGAGGTCGTGCTGTGTCTAGGAGAGCCGGAACATGAAAAGTCCTTGGCCAAGGTAGGAGATTTACTGGTAAGTATTCCAGTAGTATCTCAGGGTGTTCTGGGCTACACTCCGGCACGACTTGTACCGCTTTTGGGGGTCTGACTTTTACCAACCCCCTAGGCCCGCCATGCGATGCTCATAGACGAACGGACCGGACTGTACGGATATTGTCTCTGACAGGCTCAGTGGGGTGTCAGGCTGAGTTCGCTCACAGACGTCCCTTTTGGTCAATACCTGGTTGCCCGTTACGTATTGGCTAATACCTCTGACGTGATAGTGGTTAAATCCACAACCAAGGTGTTGACGAGTCTTTAGAGTCCCCCACATTCAGTTACTCAAGCTTTCGGGTGAAAAGCTGTAGAGGCCGTATGGAGATATGGCACGGTCCGATCAGATACGTGTGGTATTGCACGGATCAGGATCGGACAGTTTGTACTATAGGCCGTATGGATATATGGCAGGGTTCGATCAGATACGTGCGGTATTGCACGGATCAGGATCGAAGGGATATTACTAGTCGGCTTTGGTTTAAGCCGGATCCTAGAATAGTACAGTGTAGATTTTGTCTCATTGCATTTGTATTTTGGTCGGAATACAAATGCGGGTGTGTATGCATAGTATCGGGGTTTTCCTGGAATTTATTACGGGACCAGTTTTCTGGAGTTGCCAGTTTGCTTTCCGTTTCGGCCATATTTCTTTGTATCCTTCATTGGCCGAAGTTTGGTGGAGGAGGGCTTATTTGCATTTGTGCAAATAAGCTTTTGTGGAGGGGGGTCTTTGCATTTTGTTGTATCATGATAATTGAACCATCATTACTTTCTTTAGCCATCATGGCTAGCCTTGTAGTGTCATGATGGCATGACTTCTATGGACATGATGATTGTTGATGATGGTTGTGGTTGAGTGTGGGTTTGTGATGATTTCCTTTCATGATATCTTTTGACCTCTCTCTCTCTCGCTTGGAAGAGGGTGTGGCTCCCTTCATTTTTGATAAACTCTCACCCTCACATTCCTCTCTCTCCCTCATTGTTTTTGGCCGGCCAAGCATGTATGGGGCTGTCCAAATTTTTGGATGGTGAAATTGTTGTTCTTTTCATGCTCCAAAAATCCCCAAGTCCCTCTACATAGTTCTTGTATCATACCTCCACCAATATGGCAATTCCTACAACCCCAAATGAGACACAAGCCTCTACATTACATTCTACAGCAAACCTTGGGCACGTCGAGTAGCCAGCTTCGTGCCCGAGTTGCCTCGGTATTGAGGTGGGAGCCCGTAAAAGATGTAGACGATGTGGTGCCCTTCCGGCGACGAGGTGGAGACCGGACATTCCGCGGGAGATCGGGACGACGACGAGAAGACCGGAGGACTCGGATCACTCGGTATATCTCTCTTCCCCATCTAGTAGTTAGCTAGGACTAGTTAATGGTTCGATCCGGGCATTAGTGCGCGGTGGTGCCAGTTCATGAAAAATTAAAGTATATCACCGCTTCCGCATTTTGGCCTCGGGATGGAGGCCGGGGGGCCGCCGTGCACTTACAGTGGTATCAGAGCCTCGCCATTAACATAGTCTAGCTTTGTTTAATGTGTTTACATTTCCGATCGACCAAAATTCCAAAATCCGCGTTTTTCACATGCATCAGTTTTCTGTTGAAATTTTCTGGAGTCGAAAAAATTTTCAGGTTGTAGAAAAGTGATGTACTGGAAATTCTAAGAACACTGTAGAAATTCGATACAGTGACTCCACAATAGGAGCGCGGAACAGCGGCCAAACCCCCGTTTAGGCCGCGGTTCCGCCGCACTATGTTGAGATCACTGCATCAAATTTCAACTGTTGCTTTCTGGGTTAAAATTAGGATTTTTGGAATATTAATTTTGGGCCTAGAATTTCTTGATGTGCTACAGTAGTACTTGGGGCCCACTTGTTAAAATTTGATCGATCGGATATTTTGAACACATTAGTTCACAGTATTTACATTATATCTGCGACCGTGAATGTCACTTGATCGGTAAATCCTGTCTAACTGCTATAGCCCGGTTAGACGGATTTGCGAACGTGACTTTCACGTTGATGTTCTGTGTTTTTGCTGTGATGTTGCGGATTGGTCGTGGGGGTAGCCTTGATGCAATGCTAGTACAGTTTTTGTTGTATTATGTACATTTGATTTTGCGGGGCGAGCGTCCGACATGTGGACTGCCGTCACTGCCTGATTGTATTATTATTTTGGGGCACGACCAGGTTGCGGTCGATGTACCCGTTGTATGTATATTTTACTTTCTGTACTAGGATTACCCCAAGGTGGGGTGCACGGATAGCCGGGTTCTAGAGGGCAACAAGCCCGCATCTCATGGCATTGAGACGGATGGGGCTTCACTCTAGGATTGGCGGGCTATTTGCCGCACTCGTAGGGGGTACAGGTTGACCTAGGAGTGGTGCCCAAGTTACCGGATTCCGTGAAGTGCTGGGTGGTCCATTCACGTTGCTGAAGGGGGCTGCCTCGCTTCAGGTTTTGGCGGGTAACTTGCCGCGCCCGTAGGGGTCTAGGATTTCATTGCACAGGCTATCCACACGACCAGGGGAACGTCGGGTTTCAGTAGTGGCTCTGTGAAACCCTGGGATCCCAGATATCTGTATTGTTCTGTGATGCTGTACATTTCTGTGATGTTGCATTTTATCACGCCTTGAGCGAATATAATATATTGGTATATATATTAGTAGATGTTGTATATGTTTTGCATCCGCGCTAGTCCAGTCCCCGCTCTGTCGTTAGTTAGCTAACCTAACGGGTAATGACGGGACCCAGTGGCGAATGCGGATGGCATATACGTACATCAATATATTTTCGTTCTTTTTGGTGTGATCAATTGATGGGACTGCGTTGATTCGGATCAATGCAAGTTAAAAACAAACCTAATCTGATGTTGTTGGAACACTTTTCAAAAAGCTGTTATTGCAAGGACGTTCACTTTTGTTTTGCATCGTGATATTCAGTTGGAATATCCTGCTCCTCAGTCGACGAGGCAAGGGCCGAGATCCCTTCACCGGGAGTGACCCCTTGGACAGAAGTTTGCGTCAGGGCATTAACTTCACTATAGCCGATTACTTTTGCTTTGCACCGTAGTATTCAGTTGGAATATCCTGCACCTCATTCTACGGGGAAAGAGCCGAGATCCCTTCACCGGGAGTGACCTCTTTAGCAAAGGTTTTCGTCACTATATTTTTAAAAGCTATCCGTTCCTTCAACGATATCAAATTCATTACGTTAAAGGTTATCACCAGAAACCATTCGTAGCCCTCCATCATTTCGGTTAAATATTCGGTAGTATTCAAGCTATGTATTTTGACCTCACGCCAAGGCATAGTGATTGGTAGCTGCCGGATATTTATCTGTTGCATAGATAGATGCGTTGGTTTGGGACAGTCGTACTACTATTTTGGCCTACGTTAAGGGTATGTACGGGTGGGTTCAAATTAACCTGGATAATGATGGGCAAAACTTGACATGTGACTTATGATATTTTGACCTCATGCCAAGGTCATAAGAGCATGGGGCAGAAATCTCATCGGGAGTTTCTAAAGAAACTGAAACTTGCCAGATATGCGCATACCTTCTGGAGTGTGAGACCGTGAGCGGATTCCGTCACGTTATCATGCGATGATAGTTGGATCCCGATTCCCACTGATGAGTTGGTTTACTCCTCGGGTGATCCCGACTAATTCTTCTTTCAGGTTTGGAGGAGAATTTGACGGTACAGTGGGAGGTTTCCAGATTAGATAAATTGGTAACCATTCTGATCTAGGATAGAGTGCACGCTGAGTGTTTCTTTTCTCTCTCTCTTTGGCAGCGACCATTGACCCGACCCTAAGACTATGACTCAGTGACCAAAATTGACCGAACCTTCTTAAACACTGGCTTTTGGATTGTCAGAGTTGCGAACCTCATTGCCACTCCTACTTTTACCCTTTTCTCCAGGACACCCTGTATTACTACGAACGTCCACTTCCATTGGACAAAACCATCGTATGGTTATATACGAACTCGAAGGAATTTATTCGAGGATGGTTTCCGGTTCTGGAGAAAGCGGATATGATTATTCAGTTGTCTTTTCCTTTTACCTTCTCTCTGGTTGAGAGTACTCCTTGGTTTAAGAGATAGTACACCTATTACGCAAATTGGATAGTCTTCTTCCAAACCATAGGCAGGTGCCAACCGGTAGGGAATGAAGAAAACCAATTAGCATAACAATGGTGTGCAGAAGGTATTAAGTTAAGACAAAGCAAGGGATTAGTAAGAGGGCAAAGTGAACTGCGACTGATATTCACTACCAAACCAAGTATTTCTTCGCCAATCCTTAATCACCTTTTTATTTCTCCAGGACACTCCGTATCACTACGAAGATCCACAGTTTATTGGATACTCCATCGTATGGTTATATACGAACTCGAAAGAACTTGTTCCAGTTCGGGGATGGGTTCTGGTTCAGGAAAAATAGGAATAAGGTTTATTCGGGTGTCTTTTATCTTCACCTTCTCTCGCATTGCGAGTACTCCTAGGATTAGGACAGTACACCCATTAGGCTTATTGGATATTCTTATTCCAAACCATAGGCTGGTGCCGAACGGTAGGGAAGGAAGAAAACCATTTGGCCTAAGGGTGGTGTAGAAGGTAATGACTAAAGACATATGAAGGGATTTGGAGAGGTGACAAAGAATTATACGGTTACAGTCGTGAATATGGAAGAGGCATTACTAGGAATACCAGGATACCCCATCGAGACATTTCAATGTTTCAGTTTCACTGTGTAATGTTAAAAGAAAACTGATTTACCGATTAGATACTTACTCTAGGGTATGTATTTACCAGGTATGATTCTCACATCTGTATGGTTTTACAGATGATGAGTTGGAGTAAGTTATTGGGAATTGGGTGATCATCCTCATTATATCGGGATTCGTTGTAATCGGTGATATTTGAGGAAGTCACCTGGGTTGTTTGCCAGACGACAAATATTTGGTTTTGAATATCCGCTGTTATGCACCAATTACAAATGGATTTATCTGTACGTCTATTTTCATAGAGTGAGATATACCTTTTTGAAATTATGTCTGTGACATTTACCTATATCAGTGGATGGTTAGGTAAGGAGCATTAAACAGCGGTGTAATTCTTCATAACCAAAGGTACAGTTTTCAACCTACGACACACATGGATTGAGTTATCAGACTCAAGGGACTTATACAGAGTATTGTATGTTGTCCAGGGTCCATCAGGACAGAGGGGTTGGTCCTCGTACTATATTCGGTTTACTTATGACTTCTCTAGTTTTTAGACAGGTGTTTCGTGGAAACACAGGGTCCGAATTTTGAGAAGTTATAGGTATTTGAATAAAGTAGAGAACCAGGTGTTGCAAGTATCAGGATTCTTCAAGTTGATCGAAGATGTAGATACTTGTGTATGGTATTCAGTTGATAGTAGTGATTAAGAGAACTTGCTTCTCTTTAAGGTTACTCATAATTGGAAGCATTCCTAAGTTGAGTAACGCTGATCGGCCTCCTTCCATTTAGTTGACATGCACTGGAAACAGCTGCATGATTTGAATCTGGTTCAATTAAATCAGTGCCTCTGATTCTATATTGGATATAGAACAGTTCATATCTTAACGTTGTTAAGATACGGGGAGTTGTCCGGCTTATGATTAAAACCAGACTCTGGATAACTCAAGGCACGTTTCTGTAATGGCTGTTTGTGGGTTGACCCAGGCTATGACGGGGGTTGATTTTCTACCATCTGGCAGATCAATAGAAATATTGTTCTAGACTCGCCACAGTTTTATTAAAAATGAATTTTTTCAGAAAACAGTAGTGGGAGTATGGTAGAACTGGAAGTGATTCCGGAACCACAAACGATTACTGAAGATTTGATAGGAACCTAAAGATTCAATCTGATATGAAATTCCATTGGCCACTTCGCAGATAAGGTGGTTAACTTCAGGCACCCTAGAGGTACTCCGGTAGCCTCAAGGACGGTGACAGGGAAGTTCTTGTTTACCCACAATTGCCATTGCTGTTGTTCCAGGCTGCGAGACCCGGCATGAGGATGAGTATAGCGTCGTTCTAAACTTGTTTTAGAAGTGTACGTTTATATGACTCTGCCAGAGGGTTGTCGTAGTCAGTGGGAGCAGCGGAAGCATTGGTGGACAGGTAGCATATGTCTATTTATAGACTAAAGCAGATGTAGCGGAGAAAGATCATCTATTTCTGATGTGACAGTCATAGGTTTGACTTCATCAGAATAGGGGATGGATCTGTTGAGAAGGTAGTAGGGTGTGATGTCATGGTTTCTTGGATGACATACACAGAATAGGAAAAGAAACTCCTATACTACGATCGGTTATACTTTGGTCGTCACACACTAGTTTCTCCACATAGGACTTGGACATCATATCAGACATACTGGTTATAGATCTAGATTTGGGTGGTTTCCCAACCAGGGTACTTAGACAGCATTCTAAGAGTATTTAGGATGGACGACTCCTGGCACGGTAGTGTACCTGCAGGTGATGGAGTGACCCTCTCTAAAGGTGTCTTACAGACTAAAGTGGAGAGGGATGTGCATGATTGGCACATCACTTGCTCAGGCAATTGCGTCAATCATGAGATGTAAAGTACCACACCAGATGTTGTTCTTGCACTAGATGCAATAAGTTGACATTGATCCAATCCTGGAGAAACAGTCGGAAGCAGTTTTAGAACATAAGTGGATGTTCTAGGGATATGATAACGACAACCTCATTCAGGAGACAGTTATCATTCCAGGCTTCCAAGGTGACCTGGACGACAAGGAGGTTGTCAGAATTATAGTTTTTCCTTCTGACGAGGAGCAGTATTTTGGACAGGTGGTCCAAGGCAATACTGAGGGAGGCATGGCGCAGGATACTGATTAAGTTAAGTTGACGGTACAGTTTAAGAAGTTTGGATTTGGAGTTCATTTATGAGCTAGGTCCTTTCAGACATCCAGACACATTCTAAGATAGGTATTGCTCATTTCGGGAGATGGGTTTTCTCCGCGAACTTGAGATTATAGAGAGACATAGAAAGAAACATCAAGGCGGATCCACTCACTGAGGCTATTCCTCGGACGCAATAGTTTCACAAACGTGTTTTGTGAGACCGACTAGTAGAGGAGTTGGGTGTTCGGTATCACACGGGCTGTGAGTATGCGACATCGCAATAATTAGCCTTGAGTGCAAGTGGGAGATTGTTGGAGATAGTGCCATTAGAGTCAATTATTGGATCGCAGGCACGTGATTGCAATGATTGAGGGAGGACCTATCCCGGTAGGACAGTCTTACTCGAGATGATAATATGCTATCTGGTTTAGCTTTATCATCGTGTACTACTTTAAGTGACCTGACAAGTCGCTATTACACGTTGGTAGAGCCCCTAGGATTCTTGCTTGACTGCCAGCAGTATGAGGGCGATCATATACGTGAGAGCTGGTGGTCTATAAGCACATCCTTAAAAGGTCCCTAGTCGTGGGAGTTTCGAGACAGGGCATCGATTCTCCAGAGTAGACTAGTGTATACAGTCGAGACCCCGACGAGGGGCGGTGGCCGATCTTACAAGCCATTGGTGTCAGTTGGATCACCTAAGATGTATACAGGTGCTCATTGGGTTATGAGTACACCGGACAGGACTCGCCGGGAACATGCTAGTTGGTCTTATACCAGACGTCAGATAGCAGTTCCTTGGTGACATGTGTACAGGTTAGTTCATCGACCTGGGGATCGTCATTTTTCTCGTGTGTGTTCCCACTGTACTTTGATTACTACCCTACCACGGCTCAAAGGAGTCGTGCAAACAGGTTTTAGTTGGGTACAGTCCCGAGCCACATGGAGGCAGTGAGCGTATCTTCAGGGGTTCGTCTCTCCCGGTATTGGGGGTGAGGTCGTGTAGTGTCTAGGAGAGCCGGAACATGAAAAGTCCTTGGCCAAGGCAGGAGATTTACTGGTAAGTATTCCAGTAGTATCTCAGGATGTTCTGGGCTACACTCCGACACGACTTGTACCGCTTTTGGGGGTCTGACTTTTACCAACCCCCTAGGCCCGCCATGCGATGCTCATGTAAGTCCATGTTGCCCACCCCGGTGCTTACGGGGAGGCGGAAAACATAATAAAAATTGGATTTTTATCAACTATAGGCAACATGGACCAAGCTTTAAGGATCTTTGCTAAACAAAAACATGCTAACCCTAACTAGTAACTAGCTAAGTGATGGAAAGGTTATACCTTGAGCTCAAAGTCCTTCTCTTCTTGCTCCTTTGAATGGTAGAAAGCGGTCACCTTGCTTGTCTTCTCCCGTCAAAGAAGGATCCACCCGAAAGCCTCGACCTTTAGCTTCAACTCCAAGCTAGGAGTAACTAGAGTGCAAGAAATGCTAAGACTTGAACCCTAGAATAGAGTAGAGAAGATCAAGTGAAGGCTTTTCTTAAGCTTTTTGTTTCTCAACACATGAGAGGGAGAGAGCTTGAGGGAGAGGATGAGCAAGAGAGAGAAATGATATGAGAGAATGAATTATTAGTGAGCCATTCTCACTAATATGTGTGTAATATTTTAATTCAATAATTAGCTAGAAAATTGTCATGGTTTAATCAAGATATGACCATTATCATTTCAATATTAATGCAAATTGCGAGGATCAAAGAGCATCTTCCAAATGAAATGATTATGGTCAAGTTGTCAACTAGGTCAACAAGTCAATGAAGTCAAATGGTCAACAACAACCATGCACAATTATTAAGCTAATTATCAGTTAACTATAATACACACAAAAGCAATAGGGTTAATAAAATGACAATAGTCATTAACCCTAAACAAGGTCCTCTCCCTCAATCTCAAGCAACTGTACATACGCACCCGCATTCGTGATCCGAGGAGCACGAATACACTAAGAAAAACCAATCTCAAATCATATACTAGGATCCGGCTTAAACCAAAACTCGCTAGTATAAACTGTCCGGACAGCAAACATGCACAAGTGCGCGGATGCGAACGAACCCTGTCGCAAAACCATGCGACCTCTACTCATTTTACCTAAAGGCGAATTGCTCTCTGTGTGGGACTCTAAAGACTCGACACTACGCTGGCAGTGGGTTTAACCACAGACCGCAAGCGGCACTAGCTGTACGTAACGGTCCCCAGGTAGATGTCGATAAGAAGACTGACGAGGTGAACCCCATCTGCACTCTTACTGAGCCTGTATGTGACAGTCTCCGTACAGTCCGGTCTGTTCGTCTGATACATCGCATGGCGGGCCTAGGGGGGCGGTGAACGTCAGTCCCCTAATAGCGGTACAAGTCGTGTCGGAGTGTAGCCCAGAACACCCTGAGATAACACTAGAAACCTACCAGTATATCTCGCTTGCCCTGGCCAGGGACTACTCATGTAATGGCTCTCCTGGACACAGCGCGATGTCAACCACCAATACCGGGAGAGATGAATCCTGTCTAACCGTCACTGCCTCCAAGTGCTTCGGGACTGCACCCAAAAACTACCTGTTTGCACGACTCCTTTGAGCCGTGGTAGGGTAGTAATCAAAGTGCAGTGGGAACACACTCGAGGCGAAGTGACAGTGTCAAGTCAGCGGACTAAGCTATACTCATGTCACCTGGGAACTGATAACTGACGATAGGTATATTACTAACCAACAGTTCCCGACGAGTCCTGTCCAGTGTACTCGTAACCTAACGAGCACCCGCATACTATCCCAAGTACGACGTACTAACGGCTGTGGGACAGACCGTTTCCCACACTGGGATGAGAAGCACATACGCTAGTCTACTCCGGAGTATCGATGCCCTGTCTCGATAGTCCAACGACCAGGGACCTGTATAAGGATGTGCTTATAGATTACCCAGCTCGCACTAGTGCGAGCGCCATCACAACGCTGGTAATCAAGCAAAGATCCTAAGGGCTCTACTAATATGTATACCAGCAATATGCTAAAAGAAACACATGCACATATTAAAGCAGAGACAAACCAAGTAGCATACTACCATTTCGAGCAAGATTGTATATACAACTGTGAATATCCCAAGCTTCCATTAAGTAATATACAAACTAGTATGATACAGTAATGGCCTCTAGGGCATATACACTAACAATCTCCCACTTGCACTAAGGCCATGTACTGGCGTATCGAAGACCTATCATCTCGATCAGCCGCTCGAACTGAGTCCGGGGCAAGGCCTTGGTGAATGGATCTGCTGTGTTATCCTCTGATGCAACTCTCCGGACCTCGATCTCCTGGCGATCCACGATCTCCCTGATCAGGTGATACCGCCTTAAGATGTGTCTGGATTTCTGATGGGGCCTAGGTTCCTTCGCTAAAGCTATAACCCCGTTGTTGTCGCAATACAAAGGTATTGGGTCAACAATGGATGGAACCACCTGAAGTTCTTTCAAGAACTTCCTCATCCAGACAGCTTCTTTTGCGGCATCAGATGCAGCGATGTATTCCGCTTCCATAGTCGAGTCAGCAACGGTTTCCTGTTTGGAGCTCTTCCAACACACCGCCCCTCCATTGAGGGTAAAGACAAAACCCGACATGGACTTGGAATCATCCTTGTCACTGAGCTCTCCCTCTTGCTCTTCCTCTTGCTCTCTCTCTAGCTCAAGGCAACTCCCTCTCATGAGTTGAGAATGTTGGAGATAATACCCTCAGAGTCAATTATTGGATCACAGGTACGTGATTGCGGTGATTGAGGGAGGACCTATCCCGGTAGGACAGTCTTACTCGAGATGATAGTATGCTATCAGGTTTACCTTTATCATCGTGTACTGTTTTAGGTGACCTGACACGTCGCTATTACACGTTGATAGAGCCCCTAGGATTCTATGCTTGACCACCAGCAGTATGAGGGCGATCATATACGTGGGAGCTGGTAGTCTATAAGCATATCCTTAAATGGTCCCTAGTCGTGTGAGTTTCGAGACAGGGCATCGATACTCCATAGTAGACTAGTGTATACAGTCGAGACCCCGACGAGGGGCGGTGGCCGGTCTCACAAGCCACTGGTGTCAGTTGGATCACCTAAGATGTATACAGGTGCTCATTGGGTTATGAGTACACCGGACAGGACTCGCCGGGAACATGCTAGTTGGTGATATACCAGACGTCAGATGGCAGTTCCCTGGTGACATGTGTGCAGGTTAGTTCATCAACCTGGGGATCGTCATTTGTCTTGTGTGAGTTCCCACTGTACTTTGATTACTTCCCTACCACGGCTCAAAGGAGTCGTGCAAACAGGTTTTAGTTGGGTACAGTCCCGAGCCACATGGAGGCAGTGAGCGTATCTTCAGGGGTTCGTCTCTCCCGGTATTGGGGGTGAGGTCGTGCTGTGTCTAGGAGAGCCATTACACGAAGCCCTCGGCCGAGGCAAGGAGATTTACTGGTAGGTATTCCAGTAGTATCTCAGGGTGTTCTGGGCTACACTCCGACACGACTTGTACCGCTTTTGGGGGTCTGACTTTTACCAACCCCCTAGGCCCGCCATGCGATGCTCATAGACGAACGGACCGGACTGCACGGATATTGTCACTGACAGGCTCAGTTGGGTGTCGGGGTGAGCTTCCTCATCGACGTCCCTTTTGGTCAATAGCTGGTGGCCCGTCACGTATTGGCATATACCTCTGACGTGCTAGTGGTTAAATCCACAACCATAGTATTGACGAGTCTTTAGAGTCCACCACACTTTCAGTTACTCAGCTTTCGGGCGAAAGGTTGTAGAGGCCGTATGGAGATATGGCAAGGTCCGATCAGATACGTGCGGTATTGCACGGATCAGGATCGGACAGTATGTACTATAGGCCGTATGGTTATATGGCAGGGTTCGATCAGATACGTGCGGTATTGCACGGATAAGGATCGAACAGATATTACTAGCCGGTTTTGGTATAAGCCGGATTCTAGTATAGTACAGTGTAGACTTTGTCTCATTGCATTTGTATTTCGGTCGAAATACAGATGCGGGTGTGTATGCACAGTATTGGGGTTTTCCTGTAATTTATTACGGGACCAGTTTTCTGGAGTTGCCAGTTTGCTTTTAGTTTCGGCCAATTTCCTTTGTTCCGTTCATTGGCCGAAGATTGGTGGAGGAGGGCTTATTTGCATTGTTGCAAATAAGCAATTGTGGAGGGGGTCTTTGCAATTTGTTGTATCATGATAGCCATACCTTTTGCCTTGACTTCTTGACTTTGTTTTTCATGATTGCTTGACTTTGTAAATCATCATGGTTGTTGATGATGAGGTTGGTGGTAGGTGGTTGAGTGTGGGTTTTGATTTGGTAATCATTTCCTTTTGCATGATAGTCTTCTCTCTCTCTCCATTGGTATTATGAGAAGGCTCTCTTATTCTATCACTCCTCTACCCCCTCTCATTCTCACTCTCCTCTCTATTATTATGGCCGGCCATGTATAGGAGGGGTTGCCCATTTTTGTAGTGGGGATTTTTGCTCTCTAGTCGATAGAAAAATCCCCAAGTTCCTCCACAAAATTCTTGTATCATCCCTCCACTAAAATGGCACCTCCATGAACCCCAAATGAGACACAAGTTCTACTAGATATTCTACAATGAATCTTGGGCACGTCGAGTAGCCGGCTTCGTGCCCGAGTTGCCTCGGCATTGAGGTGGGAGCCCGTAAACGATGTAGGCAACGTGGTGCACTTCCGGCGACGAGGAGGAGACGGACGGAGATCCCGCGAGGAGATCGGAGTGGAGATGAAGACCGGAGGACTTGGATCGTCGGTATATCTCTAACCCATCTTCTAGTAGCTTAGACTTGTTAATGGCAACGATCCGGGTGTTTAGTGCGCGGTGGTACCGATTTGCTAAGTCCGCAAAATCAAAGTTATTCACCGTTTCCGCATTCCGGCGTCGGATTGACGACCGGGGTGCCGCCGTGCACTTACAGTGGTATCAGAGCCTCGCCATTAACTTAGTCTAGCTTTGTGTAATGTGTTTGCATTTCCGATCGATCAAAAAGTCCAAAAACCCGTATTTTGTCGCATCAGTTTTCTGTTGGAATTTTTTAGTGTCGAAAATTTTTTCAGGTTGTAAAATATTGATGTACTGGAAAATCTAAGAGCTCTGTAAAAATTCGATGAAGTGACTCCACAATTGGAGCGCGGAACCGCCGCGAAAACCCCCTTCCCGCCGCTGTTCCGCCGCGCACTGTGGGGATCACTGCACCATTTTTTTACAGAGGCTTTCTGGGTTTAAAATTGGGGTTTTGGAATATTAAATTTGGGCCCAGGCTTTCTGTGAGTGCTACAGTTTTGATTGGGGGCCCACTTGTTAATTTTTGGTCAATCGGAAAATTTTAAACACATTTTTCACAGTATTTACATTATATCTGGGACCGTGAATGTCACTCGATCGGTAAATCCCGTCTAACTGCTATAGCCCGGTTAGACGGATTTGCGAACGTGACTTTCACGTTGATGTTCTATGTTTATGCTGTGATGTTGCGGATCGGTCGTGGGGATAGCCTGGATGCAATGCTAGTACAGTTGTGTTGTATTATGTACATTTGATATTGCGGGGCGAGCGTCCGACATGTGGACTGCCGTCACTGCCTGATTGTATTATTATTTTGGGGCACGGCCAGGTTGCGGTCGTTGTACCCGGTGTATGTATATTTTACTTTCTGTACTAGGATTACCCCAGGAGGGGTGCACGGATAGCCGGATTCCAGAGGGCAACGGGCCCGCATCTCATGGCATTGAGACGGAGGGGGCTTCACTCTAGAATTGGCAGGCTATTCGCCGCACTCGTAGGGGGTACAGGTTGACCCAGGAGGGGTGCCCAAGTTGCCGGATTCCGTGAAGTGCTGGGTGGTCCATTCACGGTACTGAAGGGGGCTGCCTCGCTTCAGGTTTTGGCGGGTGACTTGCCGCGCCCGTAGGGGTCTAGGATTTCATTGCACAGGCTATCCACACGACCAGGGGAACGTCGGGTTTCAGCGGCTCTGTGAAACCCGGGGATCCCAGATATCTGTATTGTTTCTGTGATGCTGTTCATTCTCTGTGATGTTGCATTTCTTTCACGCCTTGAGCGAAATATAATATATTGGTATATATATTAGTAGATGTTGTATATGTTTTACATCCGCGCTAGTCCAGTCCCCGCTCTGTCGTTAGTTAGCTAACCTAACGGGTAATGACGGGACCCAGTGGCGAATGCGGATGGCATATACGTACATCAGTATATTTTCGTTCTTTTTGGTGTGATCAATTGATGGGACTGCATTGATTCGGATCAATGCAAGTTAAAAACAAACCTAATCTGATGTTGTTGGAACACTTTTCAAAAAGCTGTTATTGCAAAGACGTTCACTTTTGTTTTGCATCGTGATATTCAGTTGGAATATCCTGCTCCTCAGTCGACGAGGCAAGGGCCGAGATCCCTTCACCGGGAGTGACCCCTTGGACAGAAGTTTGCGTCAGGGCATTAACTTCACTATAGCCGATTACTTTCGCTTTGCATCGCGGTATTCATTTGGAATATCCTGCACCCCATTCTACGGGGAAAGAGCCGAGATCCCTTCACCGGGAGTGACCTCTTTAGCAACGGTTTTCATCACTATATTTTTTAAAAAGCTATCCGTTCCTTCGACGATATCAAGTTCGTTACGTTAATGGTTTTCGCCAGAAACCATTCGTAGCCCTCCGTCGTTTCATATGGGTAGTCAATAGTATTCAAGCTGTGTTTGTTGGCCAAAGTCAAGGCACAGTGTTTGGTAGCTGTTGGTTATTCATATGCAGCATAGATAGATGCGTTGGTTTGGGACAGTCGTATAGCCTTGTTGGCCAAAGTCAAGGGCTTGTGCGGGTGGATTCGAATCAACCTGGAGAATGACGGGTAGAACTTGACATGTGACTTATGATTTGTTGGCCAAAGTCAAGGTCATAAGAGCATGGGGCAGAAATCACATCGGGAGTTTCAAAAGAACTGAAACTTGCCAGATATGCGCATACTTTCTGGAGTGTGATACCGTGAGCGGATTCCGTCACGTTGTCATGAGATGATAGTTGGATCCCGATTCCCACTGATGAGTTGGTTTACTCCTCGGGTGTTCCCGACTAATTCTTCTTTCAGGTTTGGAGGAGAATTTGACGGTACAGTGGGAGGATTCCAGATTAGATAAATTGGTAACCATTCTGATCTAGGTTAGAGTGCACGCTGAGTGTTTCTTTTCTCTCTCTCTTTGGCAGCGACCATTGACCCGACCCTAAGACTTTGACTCAGTGACCAAATTAACCGAACCTTCTTAACACTGGTTTTTGGATTGTCAGAGTTGCAGACCTCATTACCACTCCTACTTTTACCCTTTTCTCCAGTACACCCCGTATTACTACGAACGTCTACTTCCATTGGACAAAACCATCGTATGGTTAGATACGAACTCGAAGGAATTTATTCGAGGATGGTTTCAGGTTCTGGAGAAAACGGATAGGACTATTCAGTTGTCTTTTCTTTTCACCCTCTCTCAGGTTGCGAGTACTCCTTGGTTTAGGAGTAGTACACCTATTACGCAAATTGGATAGTCTTCTTCCAAACCATAGGCTGGTGCCGACCGGTAGGGAAGGAAGAAAGCCAATTAGCCTAAACGGTGTACAGAAGGTATTAAGTTAAGACAAAGCAAGGGATTAGTGAGAGGGCAAAGTAAATTGCAACAGATATTCACGACCAAACCAAGTATTCCTTCGCCAATCCTAAATCACCTTTGTATTTCTCCGGAACACTCCGTATCACTACGAAGATCCACAGTTTATTGGATATTCCATCGTATGGTCATATACGAACTCGAAAGGAACTTGTTCCAGTTCGGGGATGGATTCTGGTTCAGGAGAAATAGGAATAAGATTTATTCAGGTGTCTTTTATCTTCACCTTCTCTCGCATTGCGAGTGTTCCTAGGATTGGGACAGTACACCCATTATGCTTATTGGATAGTCTTCTTCCAAACCATAGGCTGGTGCCGAACGGTAGGGAAGGAAGAAAACCATTTGGCCTAAAGGGGTGTGCAGAAGGTAAAGACTAAAGACAAATGAAGGGATTTGGAGAGGTGGCAAAGGATTATACGGTTACAGTCGTGAATCTGGAAGAGGCATTACTAGGAATACCGAGATACCCCATTGAAACATTTCAATGTTTCAGTTTCACTATGTACTGTTAAAGGAAGACTGATTTCCCGATTAGATACTTACTCCAGGGTATATATTTACCAGGTATGATTCTCACATCTGTATGGTTTTACAGATGATGAGTGGGAGTAAGTTATTGGGAATTAGGTGATTGTCCTCATTATATCGGGATTCGTTGTAATCAGTGATATTTGAGGAAATCACCTGGGCGATTTGCCGGTCGGCAAATATTTGGTTTTGAATATCCGCTTTTATGCACCAATTTCAAATTGATATATCTGTACGTCTATTTTCATAGAGTGAGATATACCTTTCTGAAATTATGTCTACGACATTTACCTATATCAGTGGATGGTTAGGTAAGGAGCATTGAACAGCGGTGTAATTCTTCTTAACCATAAGTACAGTTTTCAACCTACGACACACAGTGAATGAGTTATCAGACTCAAGGGACTTATACAGAGTATTGTATGTTGTCCAGGGTCCATAAGGACAGAGGGGTTGGTCCTCATACTATATTCGGTTTACTTATGACTTCTCTAGTTTTTAGACAAGTGTTTCGTGGAAACACAGGGTCCGAATTTTAAGAAGTTATGGGTATTTGAATAGAGTAGAGAACCAGGTATAGCAAGTATCGGGATTCTTCAAAGTGATCGAAGATGCAGATACTTGTGTATAGTATTCAGTTGATAGTAATGATAAAGAGATCTTGCTTCTCTTTCAGGTTACTCATGATTGGAAGCATTCCTAAGTTGAGTAACGCTGATCGGCCTCCTTCCATTTTGTTGACATGCACTGGGAACAGCTGCATGATTTGAATCTGGTTCAATTAAATCAGTGCCTCTGGTTCTATATTGGATATAGTACAGTTCATATCTTAACATTGTTAAGGTACGGGGAGTTGTCCGGTTTATGCTTAAAACTAGACATTGGACAACTCAAGGCACGTTTCTGTAATGGCTGTTTGTGGGTTGACCCAGGCTATGCAGAGGGTTGACTTTCTACCATCTGGATGAACAATAGCGATATTGTTCTAGACTCGCCACAGTTTTATTAAAAATGGATTTTTTCAGAAAACAGTAGTGGGAGTATGGTAGAACTGGAAGTGATTCCAGAACCACAAACGATTACAAAAGATTTGATAAGGAACCTAAAGATTCAATCTGGATTGACATTCCATTGGCCACTCCGCAGATAAGGTGGGTAACTTCAGGCGCCCGAGAGGTACTCCGGTATCCTCAAGGACGGTGACAGGGAAGTTCTTGTTTACCCACAATTACCATTGCTGCTGTTCCAGGTTACGAGACCCGGCAGGAGGATGAGTATAGCGTCGTTCTGAACTCGCTTCAGAAGTGTACGTGTATATGACTCTGCCAGAGGGTTGTCGTAGTCAGTGGGAGCAGCGGAAGCATTGGTGGACAGGTAGCTTATGTCTATTTATAGACTAAAGCAGATGTAGCGGAGATAGATCATCTGTTTCTGACGTGACAGTCATGGGTTTGACTTCATCAGAATAGGGGATGGATCTGTTGAGAAGGTAGTAGGGTATGATATCCTGGTATTTGGATGACATACACAGAGTAGGAAAAGAAACTCCTATACTACAATCGGTTATATTTTGGTCGTCACACAGTGTTTTCTCCACAAAAGAATTGGATATTATATCAGACATACTGGTCACTAGATCTATGGTTTTAGATCTAGATTTGGGTGGTTTCCCAATAAGGGTACTTAGACAGCATTCTAAGAGTATTTAGAATGGACGACTCCTGGCACGGTAGTGTACCTGCAGGTGATGGAGTCACCCTCTCTAAAGGTGTCTTACAGACTAAAGTAGAGAGGGATGCACATGATTGGCAGATCACTTGCTTAGGCAATTGAGTCAATCATGAGATGTCAAGTACCACACCAGATGTTGTTCTTGCAGTAGGTGCAATAAGTTGACATTAATCCAATCCTGGAGAAACAGTCGGAAGCAGTTTTAGAGCATAAGTGAATGTTCTAGGGATATGATAACGACAGCCTCATTCGTGAGACAGTTATCATTCCAGGCTTCCAAGGTGACATGGACGACAAGGAGGTTGTCAGAGTTATAGTTTTTCCCTCTGACGAGGGGCAGTATTTTGGACAGGTGGTCCAAGGCAATACTGAGGGAGGCATGGCGCAGGATACTGATTAAGTTCAGTTGACGGTACAGTCTAAGAAGTTTGGATTTGGAGTTCATTTATGAGCTATGTCCCATCAGACATCCAGACACATTCTAAGACAGGTATTGCTCATTTCGGGAGATGGGTTTCTCCGCGAACTTGAGATATAGAGAAACATAGAAAGAGACATCAAGGCGGATCCACTCACTGAGGCTATTCCTCGAACGCAATAGTTTCGCAAACGAGCTTTGTGAGACTGACTAGTAGAGGAGTTGGGTGTTCGGTATCACACGGGCTGTGAGTATGCGACATCGCAATAATTAGCCTTGAGTGCAAGTGGGAGATTGTTGGAGATAATGCCCTCAGAGTCAATTATTGGATCACAGGTACGTGATTGCGGTGATTGAGGGAGGACCTATCCCGGTAGGACAGTCTTACTCGAGATGATAGTATGCTATCAGGTTTACCTTTATCATCGTGTACTGTTTTAGGTGACCTGACACGTCGCTATTACACGTTGATAGAGCCCCTAGGATTCTATGCTTGACCACCAGCAGTATGAGGGCGATCATATACGTGGGAGCTGGTAGTCTATAAGCATATCCTTAAATGGTCCCTAGTCGTGTGAGTTTCGAGACAGGGCATCGATACTCCATAGTAGACTAGTGTATACAGTCGAGACCCCGACGAGGGGCGGTGGCCGGTCTCACAAGCCACTGGTGTCAGTTGGATCACCTAAGATGTATACAGGTGCTCATTGGGTTATGAGTACACCGGACAGGACTCGCCGGGAACATGCTAGTTGGTGATATACCAGACGTCAGATGGCAGTTCCCTGGTGACATGTGTGCAGGTTAGTTCATCAACCTGGGGATCGTCATTTGTCTTGTGTGAGTTCCCACTGTACTTTGATTACTTCCCTACCACGGCTCAAAGGAATCGTGCAAACAGGTTTTAGTTGGGTACAGTCCCGAGCCACATGGAGGCAGTGAGCGTATCTTCAGGGGTTCGTCTCTCCCGGTATTGGGGGTGAGGTCGTGCTGTGTCTAGGAGAGCCATTACACGAAGCCCTCGGCCGAGGCAAGGAGATTTACTGGTAGGTATTCCAGTAGTATCTCAGGGTGTTCTGGGCTACACTCCGACACGACTTGTACCGCTTTTGGGAGTCTGACTTTTACCAACCCCCTAGGCCCGCCATGCGATGCTCATAGACGAACGGACCGGACTGCACGGATATTGTCACTGACAGGCTCAGTTGGGTGTCGGGGTGAGCTTCCTCATCGACGTCCCTTTTGGTCAATAGCTGGTGGCCCGTCACGTATTGGCATATACCTCTGACGTGCTAGTGGTTAAATCCACAACCATAGTATTGACGAGTCTTTAGAGTCCACCACACTTTCAGTTACTCAGCTTTCGGGCGAAAGGTTGTAGAGGCCGTATGGAGATATGGCAAGGTCCGATCAGATACGTGCGGTATTGCACGGATCAGGATCGGACAGTATGTACTATAGGCCGTATGGTTATATGGCAGGGTTCGATCAGATACGTGCGGTATTGCACGGATCAGGATCGAACAGATATTACTAGCCGGTTTTGGTATAAGCCGGATTCTAGTATAGTACAGTGTAGACTTTGTCTCATTGCATTTGTATTTCGGTCGAAATACAGATGCGGGTGTGTATGCACAGTATTGGGGTTTTCCTGTAGTTTATTACGGGACCAGTTTTCTGGAGTTGCCAGTTTGCTTTTAGTTTCGGCCAATTTCCTTTGTTCCGTTCATTGGCCGAAGATTGGTGGAGGAGGGCTTATTTGCATTGTTGCAAATAAGCAATTGTGGAGGGGGTCTTTGCAATTTGTTGTATCATGATAGCCATACCTATTGCCTTGACTTCTTGACTTTGTTTTTCATGATTGCTTGACTTTGTAAATCATCATGGTTGTTGATGATGAGGTTGGTGGTAGGTGGTTGAGTGTGGGTTTTGATTTGGTAATCATTTCCTTTTGCATGATAGTCTTCTCTCTCTCTCCATTGGTATTATGAGAAGGCTCTCTTATTCTATCACTCCTCTACCCCCTCTCATTCTCACTCTCCTCTCTATTATTATGGCCGGCCATGTATAGGAGGGGTTGCCCATTTTTGTAGTGGGGATTTTTGCTCTCTAGTCGATAGAAAAATCCCCAAGTTCCTCCACAAAATTCTTGTATCATCCCTCCACTAAAATGGCACCTCCATGAACCCCAAATGAGACACAAGTTCTACTAGATATTCTACAATGAATCTTGGGCACGTCGAGTAGCCGGCTTCGTGCCCGAGTTGCCTCGGCATTGAGGTGGGAGCCCGTAAACGATGTAGGCAACGTGGTGCACTTCCGGCGACGAGGAGGAGACGGACGGAGATCCCGCGAGGAGATCGGAGTGGAGATGAAGACCGGAGGACTTGGATCGTCGGTATATCTCTAACCCATCTTCTAGTAGCTTAGACTTGTTAATGGTAACGATCCGGGTGTTTAGTGCGCGGTGGTACCGATTTGCTAAGTCCGCAAAATCAAAGTTATTCACCGTTTCCGCATTCCGGCGTCGGATTGACGACCGGGGTGCCGCCGTGCACTTACAGAGAAACATTGCCTTAGAGATAAAAGAAAACCCATATCACTTCTCTACTCATCTTAGTTCACAAGGTTTAGCAAACCAAGTGTTCTAGTTTCTTCAAGTTCGAAGAAGAAGCCAAAGGTAGAAGGTTTCAGGTGGATCCATCTTCGGCGCAAGAAGACGACGTGGTGAGGCCGACCCGTACACCGCAAAGAATTGAAGACGAAGGAGTTCAAGAAAGGTATAGCCCCCTAACCGAGTAGGTAAAACTCCTTGTTAGGTTGTTAGGTAGTTGTTTAACAAAGATCCGTTATTGAGTCCATGTTACCATCTCTAGAAAAATCGTTTTTCATCATTTCCGCAAGCCTGTAAGTACCGAGAGAGGTAACGTGGACTTACATTAACATCTCGCACGAACCTCTTGTTCCACTCTTCTTTATTATAGTCCGCTTCTACGTCTCTTCATGCTATCAACGTACCGCAATTGTTCTCGGCTACAGCCAATCCGGAATCTCTCACACGGACTCGAAATGACGAACTCGGTATCTTCATCACTCTGTAGAAGATTTCTAACCGAACACGTCCTCGGAAACTCGTCCCTACCATCGAAAGAATACTCTATATTCGTCCATTCTCGATCAACTCACAACGCATCTGGGTGAGGTCATCTATCTGAAGCTGGTCCACTTATTGATCTCCTATCGGATCATTCTACGAACAATGTCATCTATGGATTGATCTACTTTAGATATGAATAAGGTTCTGCACACTGGAAATCTTCAACTCAACTGGGCCTACGTCGGCGAATCAAATCTGACGAATCACCTTCGTCTCTCAACTCAGGATAGACTAGCTATCATATGTCGCATCTCTGCCTGGAAGCTCCGGCGATCTCAGCTCGTAAGCTCTGGAAGCGACATCCCATCAATCTCAGCAACAGTTGGGTCATCTGTCTGCAATGTAGACGACATCACAATCTCTGAGATACGCTGTACATCAACTTTCCTCTCACAACAGGCAGCCTCTAACAATGGCTCGATCATCCGGTGCAAAACCGAACACTCGCCTGAACAAGAGGTCACAACACAAATACTACATCGAGACGTTCCCATGTCACCAGAAAACACGATGGTCAGTCCCCGTCCATGACGAGCCCGCAATAACCGCATCACTAGCAGCAACTCAATCTGCGCTCAAACCATGGTGACAGGAACCTCAAGCATGTATCGATAAACATAGATCAAAGGAATGAAAGCAATCAACAGATCCCGAAATGGATACATGATCATAAAGAGGAACGAAATCAATGAGAGTATGTTCATGGAAACAAATAGAATCAAGGATCTCAAATGGATGTATGATCAAGAGAACGAAGAGAATAACAGATCTCAAAATATGTATCTCCTAAGCTTTCCTAAGTGGAGTATCTTATCGTAAATATGCCGCGGAACATACGTACGGTACGTCACTCTACTTAAGCTACCTACTCCATTAATCAGGGTCAACCTTTGAAACAAAAGTTCAGGTCTAATACACCCCTGTTCAAGTCTAAGTTCCGTAAGGTCAAGCCTAGGTTCCGAAATAAAATTACGCCCCAGACACTACATAGTCAAACCTAGACCCGAACCGAGGTTAAACCTAGCGCTCTGATACCAAGTTTGTCACGACCGAAAATTTTGTTCGTCATCGGAACTTAAATCACGCCACGTCTATAGGCGTAACGTAATTCAAGTAAGCCGAAACCTAGAAATCTAAACCTTTTTATGGAAATAAAAAAGGTGAAGTTTTGAAATAAAGGTATGTTGAAATTAATAAGTTTTCTTAAATGCATAGATGAGGGAACATGAAAATAAAAGTGTATTATGCAAGTTGAAAAACATGTTTCGTCTTTTAAAAATTTGGGCAGCACCTCCTTTGTATATTTTGATCCAAAACCACATATACAAGATAATGATAAAGGCATACCCAAGCGGAAGCTAGCTCTGCACCTAATCGACGGAATCACAACCACGTAAGACAGTATATATATATACGACCCCGAACGGTGAAGATCGCCACAAAAGATAAAGAAATAAGCATGACATCAAACTCAACAAGCGAACATATAACCCATCGCTCAAGTCTCGCAACTACAAGTCTTTCTAAGTCTTACTGCTTAAACAATTACTAGTTTCAGATATGATGGAGTTAACTAGATACAACCGGAATAATAAATACAAGAGGGTTACGATCCAGCATGTACCACCTAACAAAGCAAAACACACGAATGCAACTGTGTGCCAGCGATGCCGCTACTGATCCATGCGGTCAACCTGCAAGAACCGTGGCACAATGGGGGTAAGTTGCCAACTCGTTAGTAGAAAACATCATCAGGTAGAAATCGAATAAACAACGATTCGTAGGTCAACTGTATCATAAAGGTAATACTATGATATCTAGGGTGACCGTATATGCATTTATGCCAACAATATACTCAATGCCTATCTGCATGTGGATATCATCCAACCATATAATCAATGACTGTATGCATGTGGATCTCATCCACGTGTCCATCAATGAAACAATAACGTCATGCAAGTAAATATCATAAAAGCATATGCATGAAGGTATGAGGATATAAATCAACGTGTGTCCCTCGCGACACATCAAAATCATGGAACCTGAGTGTCCAGCATCGACATTCGAAACATCATGAAACCCGTGTCCAAAATCGGCATGTAAATCCTCATATATCTCGGGCTCCGTCAGTATGGATCGGCCCACCGGCTCCGTCTGCGGGATCGGCCCTCGGGCTCCGGCAGAACTGGTCGGCCCAATATCTATCTCTCGAATCCGGTCGGTATCCTTTGGATAACCGCCAGGTCAAACCAATCACCGGTAGGCAGTAGTCATTCTGCCAGGCTCATCGTCTACTGCACAACCTTTCATTCTCGCCCCGGGGTACCATACCGGGTCAACCATGAACCCTCAAACGGATCATCAAACTCATCGAATCGGGGTTCACATATCACACGCCTTAGAACGGAGAAAAAGCATGGTGGACGCACTGAAACATCATATCAAAAAGAAACCGGGTTTTTAACACAATACATACTTTCTTTTGAAATAACCACGGTTCTCAAATCCAGAAATATGATGAAAATAGCATATCTCAATGCGTATAAACGTAAAGCATGATGTATGCGACATATAACAGAATATAAGCATATACGTATATCATGCAATATGGAACAATGATGTGAGCATGGGCATATTATCATAATGTGAGCATAGCGATATAATAGCATGTTGTAGAAATTCTACTGTATAAGTGACATAGCAATTATCGATGATGAAGTGTGTGATCTGGCCAATCTGTGTATGTGTAACCTACGCATCATCGATACTGGTGTAGGTGTACTAGCACAAGTATATGAAATGCAATGAGAGTGACATGAACGTAGTGTAAAGTAAATCGTATGCGAATGCTGACAGGTATACGTATCTAACATGACCGAGTCGGCGAATCTATCAATCGGCATCTAGCATCACAACATCACGTATGGTATAATCTATCGTACAACATCCTCTAGTCAACGGTATGGATCAATCATCATAAAACTCATCACGTACGGTAAATCATAGTACGGCGGCTTTAAACCATTATGGGCCCTATCAACCAATATGACAATGAGGGTACGGACCTAACGTCACGTACGACCTATCACTCATGATTCACCATATTATATATATCTATATACCTATATCTCAGGTCTCATCCATAACAATCTCATATCGGGGGACCGACAAAGGTATCAATCATCTCAATCAACTCGCATCCGTATACCGACATATAAATCAAGTCATCATATCACATCGTATATCCTTTTCATCACATTAAGTCATATTAAATCAAGTCAATTTTATATATACATTCTACCTTATACATCAAATGTCATGCTACTCTAAAACTCATACCTATTCTAGTGCAACTACATATCTATAAGTCATGATTCACATTCACTTTTCATATCCATAAATCTTTCATCTCATATCTAAATATATATATTCAATCACTCACATCATCTATAACTTTTTTTTTATAATATCCTTATTTTTCTAATCTAGGTTTCTACGACTGCATCCTATAGATCGGTTTCCAATTAAAATTTGTGGGGGTGCTATACGCCATCCACCCGACTTCCCCCGTCGATATAGAACTACTCACCTTGATCCTTGCTTGCCGAAGTCGATAGCTCCATTCTCCGTCTTCTCGGAATCCATGTGAAGCTACCTAAGATAAATACAAAGTCGCAATGCTATTAAAATCAAGTCCGGAAATCCAAAACGGCACACAGTGCGCTCATATGTTAGAACTGTTAGTGTATATGCCCTAGAGGCCATTATTGTATCATACTAGCTTGTATATTACTTAATGGAAGCTTGGGATATTCACAGTTGTATAGACAATCTTGTTCAAAATATTAGTATGCTACTTGGTTTGTTTCTACTTCAATATGTGCATGTGTTTCTTTTAGCATATCGCTTATACATATTAGTAGAGCCCTTAGGATCTTTGCTTGATTACGAGCGTTGTGATGGCAGTCACACTCGTGGGGGCTGGGTAATCTATAAGCACATCCTTATACAGGTCCCTAGTCATAGGACTATCGAGACAGGGCATCGATACTCCGGAGTATACTAGCGTATGCGCTTCTCATCCCAGCAGGGGAGATGGTCTGTCCCACAGCCATCAGTACGTCGTACTGGAGATAGTATGCGGGTGCTCGTTGGGTTACGAGTACACTGGACAGGACTCGTCGGGAACTGTTGGTTAGTACTATACCTATCGTCAGTTATCAGTTCCCAGGTGACATGAGTACAGCTTAGTCCGCTGACTTGACACTGTCACTTCGCCTTGAGTGTGTTCCCACTGTACTTTGATTACTACCCTACCACGGCTCAAATGAGTCGTGCAAACAGGTAGTAGTTGGGTGCAGTCCCAAAGCACTTGGAGGCAGTGACGGTTAGACAGGATTCGTCTCTCCCGGTATTGGGGGTTGACATCGCGCTGTGTCTAGGAGAGCCATTACACGAGTAGTCCCTGGCCAGGGCAAGAGAGATATACTGGTAGGTTTCCAGTGTTATCTCAGGGTGTTCTGGGCTTCACTCCGACACGACTTATACCGCTATTAGGGGACTGACGTTTACCGCCCCATAGGCCCGCCATGCGATGTATCAGACGAACAGACCGGACTGTACGGAGATTGTCACAGTCAAACTCAGTAGGAGTTCAGATGGGTTTCACCTTGTCGGCATCTACCTGGGGACCGTTACGCACAGCTAGTGCCGCTTGCGGTCTGTGGTTAAACCCACTGCCATCGTAGAGTCGAGTCTTTATAGTCCCACACAGAAAGCTATTTGCCTTTAGGCAAAAGAGTAGAGGTCGCATGGTTTTGCGACAGGGTTCGGTCACATCCATACACTTGTGCACGTACAGTGTCCGGACAGTTAACACTATCGGGCTTTGGATTAAGCCAGATCCTAGTGTACGTTTTGGGATTGGTTTTATCTTGTTTGTATTCGTGTTCCTCGGAACGCGGATGCGGGTGTGTATGCACAGTTACAGAGAGACAGAGGCAGAGGATTCTCATTAGGGTAGTTGACTGTTGACTGTTGACTATTGACTTTTTGCATAACCCTAATGAGAATATGAAACATAATTAGCAATAATATAAATTAAGTATTATAGTGACATGGTTGTTGAGGGGTTGACTTTGTTGATTTGTTGACCGGTTGACTAGGTTGGACTAGTTGACCATCATCATCACAATGGTTGTCATTTTCATGCAAAGACTTTTGCTTGGTTGTTGTGGTTTGCAAAATGAGTGCATGGAAACGATATTGCCTTTGACATGATATGAACCATCCCATAATACTTGATTAACATTATGGCTCATGATGCTTTTGGATTATGAGAGGGTGTTTGACAAAAGAGAGGCTCATTTTTTTCTTTCATTGTTTTCTCTCTCTTGGTTTTGAGCTCTCTCATTCTCTTGCTCTCACCCTCTTCCTCTTGCTCTCTCACTTGTTTATGGTTCACTTGTCTCATGTGTTGAGAAGCAAGAACCATAGAGAAAATCCCATCACACTCTCCTCTACTCAAGTTCACAAGGTTTAGCAAACTAAGTGAACCAGTTTCTTCAAAGTTCGAAGAAGAAGCCAAAAGTAGAAGATTTCGGGTGGATCGATCTTCGGCGCAAGGAGACGACGGGGTGAAGCCGATCCGTACACCATCAAGAGATGAAGACGAAGGAGTTCAAGAAAGAAAGGTATAACCCCTTAACCGAGTAGTTAACAACTCGTAGTTAGGTTGTTAGGTAGATAGTTTAACAAAGATCCGTTTTGAGTCCATATTACCGCCTCTAGAGAATCGTTTTTCATCAAATTCCGCAAGCCCGTTGTTAGTTATATGTATGCCCTAGAGGCCATTACTGTACATTGGATGTATATAGTAGTGGATACTGGGACATATATAGGTAGGACTTTCTTGCTCGACATGATAGTACGCTATCTGGTTGCTCTTTATCTTAACTTGTATACTTTCTGTCTCTCTGATTACATGTTGATAAAGCCCTTAGGATGTGTACTCAACTTCCAGGACTATGATGTAGATCATACTAGTGGGGCCTGGGTAGTCAATGAGTACATCCTTCATTGTTCCTAGTCGTAGGAATATCGAGACGGGGCTTCGATATTCCAGAGTAGACTAGCGTTAATCTTCTTGACCCATGTGATAGGCGACGAATGATCCCATATCCATTGATGTTTGACATCAGAGATGGTATGCGGGTGCTCAGTGAAGACTGGGTACACTGAACGGACTCGCCGAGAACTCCCAGATGGTATTATACCTCACGTCAGATGGCAGTTCTCTGGTGACACTGGTACATCTTAGTCTGTTGACCCGAGATCGTCATAGAGTCTTGTGTGTCTCCCACTGTGCTTTGATTTCCACCCTACCACGGCTCTACTGAGTTGTGCAAACAGGTGGTTTTTGGGTACAGTCCCGATTCACATGGAGGCAATGAGCGATAGGAGGGGATTCGTCTCTCCCGGTATTGGGAGTTGATGTTGCGCTATGCTCGACTGGCCATAACAGGAAATCCCTGGCCAGGGTTGCAGTGATATACTGATAAGAGTTATCAGTAGTTTCACGAATGTTATGGACCTCACGTCGGCATGACTTATCAAGCTACTGGGGTCTGACGTTTACCACCCCTAGGCGAGATATGCGACATATCAGACGAACAGACCGGACTATACGGTAAGTGTTACTGGTTGGATTCACAGGAGTGTGAGCGGGCTTGCTCGTCGATCTTCTGATCGCTCAATACCCGGGTGGCCGTTACGTTTAGCAGACCGCTTGCGGCTTCAGGATGTTTGATATGATCATCATCTGCTACCGGCGTATTGACGAGTCTTTAGAGTCCTACACAGAGGTTTCCTGGCTCAAGCGAAACGAAATAGGAGCACATATGAGATATGTGCAGGACCGAGAATAATGCGTGTATGTGATACCGTATTCCATTCTTGCGATTAATGTATCGATTAGTTATATGCGATATAACCTAGTTATCGAATCAAGGATTGATTCGATAAGCCGATACATTGGATATTAGTCGGTTATATGCGATATGACCGGATCGTTAAATCAAGTATTGATTTAATGATTTAATGCATAATTATATATTTGATATATTACTTTGCATTAACTAGTGTTGGTTCATTTTAAAAGGATTTTCTCACTTGATGCACATTGTATATGTGATATATTTTTTGTGCACTTGTTTGTATCATGTTTGATGATACATGCTCACTTGGGTTTGCGTAAAGATTAAACCATGGTTGTGAGAGTGGTTAGGGTTTTGTTTATTGACTTATTATCTATTTATTTACTTATCAAATTTTTCTATCATATTCTTTTCTTCTTCTTCTTCATCTTCAACATGAAGAAACTATGCCACCATCAATGGCCACTTGAGAATAAGAGTGAGAAATCCAATTCTAAAGTGAACCCACCTCCTATTTCTTCATCCTTACCTCTTGCCAAGTAGTATAGGGTGTTTTCTTCACAAGTTTTCATGGCTTGGTGAAGTAGGAGCTTGATCTTGTGATGTCTCGACGTAGATCATCTTCGGCATCGTAGTCGATGACCTAGCCCGCCCATTCTCCGATGAAGCCGATGCTAGAGTCCGGGATCCGATATGGACAGCGAGGGGACTTCATCACGGAGCCTAGGAGGTGGAGGACCGGATCTACAAAGGTTGTAGCCCCTTCCCTTTAGCTATAAATTCGTTTACTTGCATCGCATCACCTATATATCTAGTTAACGATTCGTATTAGGGTTGTTAGGCACAAGGAAATTTGAGAATTGAGCATGTTTGATCACTTGTGAGACTTCATTAGTGTGCCTAGGAACCCTATAGTGGTATCAGAGCCTAGCTAGAGCCTCAGGCGATGCGTAGACGGAGTTAGAAGTCCGATCGAACTAAAACCCAAACCCAAAAATTCTCTCTGTACATTTTTGAAATTCGGGGATTTTTAGAATTAAAAATATGCAGAAAACTAAGCAGGAAGTTATAAGAATTACTGTGAAGTTCGATCGCTTGATTCCATTAATGTGCGGCGGAACCGCGGCATTAGCATGCCTAATGCGGCGGTTCAGCGGCAACTTTGTAGCTACTCCTCATGATTTTTACACAGTAACTCTTATATTTTGTTCCTGTATTTTCTGGGAATTTTTAAATCTGACTCAAGAGTTGAGTTTTCTGGGTTGTATTGGGAGTTCGTTGATTCGATCGGATTATCAAACTTTGTCTATGTGTTTTCCGAATATTTTTTGAATATGTTAAAAAGTTCGACCGGATATAAATACCCACTTTTTCCCCTGCCGGGAAATTTCCAATTGTTGGACTTTTCCGTAGTTTAACGACGTTCTAAGTAGTGCAAGTAACGCCATGGTCCCTCTAGAAGACAACAAACCTTAACTCGATTATGTGACCATCTTGAACTGCCTTTTGAACCTTCGGGTTTGGGGCAGTACGGCGTGCCACATGTGAGGCGTTGGCTTGACCCTTCTACGGCTGGACCGTTGGTACTGAGGCATGAAGCGAATATTTTTAAAATTATTTCATGTGTTGATCTGTTTAGGGAAAACTTGGGTGTTTGACTGTTCGATCAAAAAGGTTAACATTTTCTATTTATCTGGAATGTGATACAATAATTGGAATTCACAAGTCGTTATGAGATAACTGAATGAATGTTATAAACATAGCACTTTAGTCTCACTTGATCGGTTGCCACGGAATTTTGTTGTGATCAAAAGTCCGTCGCAATCACGTAGCGTACGCGGATACTCGCCGGGTAAACTTAATAGACAGCTACACCCCATAGCCCCGACCAAGTAACTGTAGGAGAACCCCGTCGCCAAAAGCATCCGTTCGGGTGCTCGCGACAGCGGTGTTCTGCCTTGGTGCACTTCGTCGACGGCATCGGGGGTGCGGCCGTCTACTATAGTTTGCATCGAGCATTCGATCAGAATGTCGGGAATCCTGTTGAATTGCCCGACTTGATATTGAAAAGAGTTTTTGATAAAGAGACTAAAATGCGGGGTTTATAATTGTCAAGCATGCGATGTCTAAGGAATTCATTTGATTAGGCATGCGATGTCTAAAGAATTTGCGGATTCCAACTGTTGTATTTTTATACTTTCTTTTCTGTGACCGTAAGTGTAATATGTGATATCGCCGGTTTCGTTGCCATATGCCAACGACAATTGGGATGCACATATTTACTTACGTTGATGACATGTGATGTTATGTGTTGCTGGATATGTTATATTGGATCGTCGTGTTCGAATAGCCGGGGGTTTTTTATGTGAGATGAGTGTTTTTTCATTTTCATTCATGTAAAAACTTGTATGTAATATTCTTTTATTGGGGGACTTCCAGGTTGCGGATGTTGTCACCATTTGTATATTATTTACTTTTCCGCATTAGGATAGACCCAAGGAGGGGAGCACAAGTAACCGTATTCTGGGGTCCAGTGGGAGACCAACTCGAGGAGTCGAGTCCGGGTCTCCTAACCCTAGAATTGGTAGGGTTGCTTGCCGCTCTCGTAGGGGTCTAGGGGTGTGGGATTGGCTATTTATCACGACCGTGGAATCCGTGTTTTATACTGGCTCGTATTAAAAACACGGACGTCTTAGTATATCCAATATTTCATATGATATTTTCTGCTGCGTTATCTGTAATGTGATCATGTGATTTGTTCAGATAGATAGTATATATAGTATATATGATATATTATATAAACGTTGCTTATGTTTTACACCCGCGCTAGCCCTGCCCCGCTCTGCCGTTAGTTACTTAACCTAACGGTGCAGACGGGACATCGAGGCGAATGCGGATGGCATAAGCGTACGTCATATTTATCTGTGATGTTTAGGTAATTTAAATGATGGGATATTCATTAATGAGATTAATGAAAGAAAATAAACCTAATTGATGTTGTGGAATAGAATTTCAAAATAAACAGGTAGCTACAGTTCTTGCTTTGCATCGCAGTGTTCCTTGTAGAACATCCTGCACCTTATTCGATGAGGAAAGGACCGAGATCCCTTCACCGTGAGTGACTCCTTTAGCAATAACTGGCAGATGCTACAACTCTCGGTTTGTCTTTTGATTGCTTCTATAGTTTCTGCTTTGCACAGTGATATATATGATATATCCCGCACCTCATTCGACGAGGAAAGGGCCGACGATCCCTTCACCGGGAGTGACCCCTTTAGCAAAACTAGAAAAGCCTCAAAAACATTCCATTTAAAAACCATTTGATTCCGCAACGAGATCAAGTTCAAAGCGTTAAAGGTTTTCATAAAAACCAGCCGCAACCCTCCGTCATTTTAGGAAGTAGAGTACTTAGTATTCGTGCTGTTTTTGTTGACCATAGTCAAGGCACAGTGTACGGTAGCTAAGTGATGTCTTTCTACACCGCATATGATGCGATTAGTTAGGACAGTCGCGTGACTTTATTGACCTTAGTTAAGGGTCATGTGGGTGGGTCTAATTAATCACGAAATGACGGGTAGAACTTGACTAGTACTTATGATTTGTTGACCATTGTTAAGGTCATAGGTGCTAGGGGTAAAAACCTTTATCGGGAGTTTCAAGTATTGAAACTTGCAATGAGATTGCATACCTTCTATATGATAGTTGGATCCCGATACCCACTGCGAGTAATTCTTACTCCTGGGAGAGTTTTGCACTTTGCAATTAGCCGATCAAGTAGGTGTCTAGAAAGGTGTCAACAGGGTTACGCCTCTAGGAAAACGAGGTTTACTGTAATTAGGTCCGTGCGAAAGTACGAGGAACCTCCCTCAAAGTACCGACACTGGCCTGGCTGAAAGATTGGCGAACTTGTAGAGTGTAATTAATCCCGGCTAGTCTTTCCTTTTAGGGTTTGAAGGAAGATTTGATAAAAATAGTGGGAGCCATCCTCATTAGATAAAATAAATAACCAATCTGATCTTGCAAGAGCGCACGCAGAGTGTTTTCTTCTCTCTCTCTCCAGGTAGCGACCATATCACGCCTTAATCAAGATAATAATATGGATGTATTGACCGAACCAGCTTGTTATACTGAGCTGGGGAACGTTGGTCCCGCTCCAACTTATAATTGTTATAAGACAAAGCAGGAAATAAGGGAATACCAGAATTCCTATGCCGCCCAAACGAAGAAAGTGCATATGATGCATCTCCTTCGGGTATGTTCATTATAAAGAACTGTTTCTCAGTATTCTCTGCATCCTGAGTATTTGATACCGGATCAGGATCCCAGATATGTAATCTGTTACATAGGGCTACCGAAAGGTAGAAAACTGAGAACGGGTGATAAGTTTCATGAGACAGAAAACGTGGCAAGTGTTGCAGCCAAGTCTGTTGGTCACTGTCACCCTGTATTATCTATAAATTTATTTTGAACAAATGCTATTAGATACCGAACCTGATATACAAAATCATATCAATCTCTTTATTTGTTAAAGAAATGATAGAATTTTGTACTGATGGATAATGTTTTGAACATTTCCTATATCAAAAGTTGATCGGTTCAGGCACGTTATCTAAAAGCATTGACGTTCTAAATCAAACTACAGTTATTAGTATACAGAACACACATAAGAGGAAGAGTTCAGAAATGAACGAATCCTTCTTGAGGCATTGTAGACTAGGTCATATCAATGCGACCCGACTGGCTGAAGTTACATTTTAGATGCATATTTAAATCAATTTGAATTTACATCTTGTCAAACTTGCCAATCATGTCACAAAGATTAGATGACCATAGCCCTGTTTATTAGAAACAGAGAAAGAGTTAATGAACTCTTGGGAATGATACATGATGATGTATGTAAGGTCTCCAGTCTACACATGCCAGGACTGGTTCTTTATACTTCATTATATTCTTTGATAATCTCTCAAAATTCAGTCATATGTTTCTGTTGAAACATAAGTCCGAAGCTTTTGAGGTATTCACAGAATATAAGTCAGAAGTAGAGAACCAATAACCGGGTATAAGTATTATGTCCTATGATGAGATGAGGGAGGAGAATACTTGTGCATAGAATTCCTGGACTATTCTAAAGAAGAATGAGATTCTCTCTCAGTGTTACTCCTCTGAATACACCACAGCACAATGGTGTATCGGGGTGGAGCAGTCGCACAATATTAGATATGGTGTGCTCTATGATGAGTACTACTGAGTTTCCTATTTCCTTTTGGGAGTTATGCGCTTGAGAAGCTGCATACCTATTGAATTAGGTTCGAATCAAATCAGTGCCTACCACTCCATATGAGATATGGTATGGGAAGAACCTATCTCTTAAGTAAGTAAAGATTTAGGATTGTTCGGTCTATGTCTTAAGCAAAATCCGGACAAGATCGAGGCAGGATCAGTTCTGTAGAACTGGAAAGGTTCCAGCTATACAAAACTGCAGTTGATGATTTGACAGAACCAAAGGATTCTATAGTTCCCGACGAACCTCAGCCTCTCCGCCGATCTAGTAGGGTTCCTCATCCGCCTGAGAGATACAACGGTTTCTCGATGACAGTGGGAGCGAGGAATGCATCATGAGATGATGACCCATCTAGTATCGAGCTGGCCATCGAGAGTAGGGACTCTGTAAGAATGGCTGGATGCTTAGCGATCTGAGATGGAATCCATATACTCCAACAAAGTATGGACTTTGGTTGCTATATCTGAAGGGTTAAATCCCCATCAGGAGCAAGTATATCTTGAGAAGATTACTTGGTGTAGATGGAAAAGTTGAGACTTTCAAAGCTAGACTTGTTAAAGGTTTTCGTCATCGACCATGAGCGGAAAATGATGAAACCTTTTCCAGGGACTATACTTAAGTCCATCCAGATCCTACTTACCATTTCTACATACAATGACTGCGATATCTGGTGGTTGGGTGTCATGACTGCTTTTTAAATACTGATTTAGAATAGAAAGTTTATAAGTACACTGCCAGAGGGCTTCGTAAACAGTGGGAGCAGCGGAAACATGTGCAAGTTGCTTTACAGGATAAAGCAGGCATCGCGGAGTTAGAACATCTGTTTTGATGTGGTAGTCAAAGAGTTTGACTTCATCAAAATGGTAGATGAACCTTGTATGTACAAAAGGGTAGTATGGAGTATGGTAATGATCCTCGTAGAGTACATGGACAACATACTCTTGATAGGAAAATAGTTTCCTATGCTACGATCGGTCGATCTCCTCATATCACATAGATTTTCCATATAAGATCAAAAATGATACCTCCTAAATCCTGAGATTTAGGTCTATGAGATAGATCTAAATGGATGTTAGGATTCTCACTAATTATAGTGAGATAGTATCAGTTGATCCTGGGGAGAATCAATGGAAAGGTTCCAGGGTGATAAGGACGACTGAATGTCAGTCGCGGGCATTGTCTTTACTCTCAGTAGAGGGACGGTATGTTGGAAGAGTTCCAAGCTAGATACCGTGGCAAACTAGACGATAAAGGCTGGTAACATCCCTATTAAAGATACTACCAAAGAGGAAGTTTGGGTGTATATTGGTTCATAAGATGAACTAGGTTCCTGCCATTGTATGACAATGGAAGTGTGGCTTTGGCCCTGGAACCCTGGTCCCATCAGTGACTCAGACATATTCTGAGGAAGCATCACCTGATCATGGAGATAGTTGATCTCCGGGCTGATCGAGGTTAGGAGAGTAGACTCAGAGGACAACACGGCGGATCCACTCACGAAGGCATTTTCCCAGAGAGAGACTGATATGGGATGGTTGAGTATTAGATACTGCAACCACTGCTAAAGATGGCCCTAGTGCAAGTGGGAGATTGTTAGTTATATGTATGCCCTAGAGGCCATTACTGAACATTGGATGTATATTGTAGTGGATACTGGGACATATATAGGTAGGACTTTCTTGCTCGACATGATAGTACGCTATCTGGTTGCTCTTTATCTTAACATGTATACTTTCTGTCTCTCTGATTACATGTTGATAAAGCCCTTAGGATGTGTACTCAACTTCCAGGACTATGATGTAGATCATACTAGTGGGGCCTGGGTAGTCAATGAGTACATCCTTCATTGTTCCTAGTCGTAGGAATATCGAGACGGGGCTTCAATATTCCAGAGTAGACTAGCGTTAATCTTCTCGACCCATGTGATGGGCGACGAATGATCCCATATCCATTGATGTTTGACATCAGAGATGGTATGCGGGTGCTCAGTGAAGACTGGGTATACTGAACGGACTCGCCGAGAACTCCCAGATGGTATTATACCTCACGTCAGATGGCAGTTCTCTGGTGACACTGGTACATCTTAGTCTGTTGACCCGAGATCGTCATAGAGTCTTGTGTGTCTCCCACTGTGCTTTGATTTCCACCCTACCACGGCTCTACTGAGTTGTGCAAACAGGTGGTTTTTGGGTACAGTCCCGATTCACATGGAGGCAATGAGCGATAGGAGGGGATTCGTCTCTCCCGGTATTGGGAGTTGATGTTGCGCTATGATCGACTGGCCATAACAGGAAATCCCTGGCCAGGGTTGCAGTGATATACTGATAAGAGTTATCAGTAGTTTCACGAATGTTATGGACCTCACGTCGGCATGACTTATCAAGCTACTGGGGTCTGACGTTTACCACCCCTAGGCGAGATATGCGACATATCAGACGAACAGACCGGACTATACGGTAAGTGTTACTGGTTGGATTCACAGGAGTGTGAGCGGGCTTGCTCGTCGATCTTCTGATCGCTCAATACCCGGGTGGCCGTTACGTTTAGCAGACCGCTTGCGGCTTGTGGATGTTTGATATGATCATTATCTGCTACCGGCGTATTGACGAGTCTTTAGAGTCCTACACAGAGGTTTCCTGGCTCAAGCAAAACGAAATAGGAGCGCATATGATATATGTGCGGGACAGAGAATAATGCGTGTATGTGATACCGTATTCCATTCTTGCGATTAATGTATCGATTAGTTATATGCGATATAACCTAGTTATCGAATCAAGGATTGATTCGATAAGCCGATACATTGGATATTAGTCGGTTATATGCGATATGACCGGATCGTTAAATCAAGTATTGATTTAATGATTTAATGCATAATTATATATTTGATATATTACTTTGCATTAACTAGTGTTGGTTCATTTTAAAAGGATTTTCTCACTTGATGCACATTGTATATGTGATATATTTTTTGTGCACTTGTTTGTATCATGTTTGATGATACATGCTCACTTCGGTTTGTGTAATGATTAAACCATGGTTGTGAGAGTGGTTAGGGTTTTGTTTATTCATTTATTATCTATTTATTTACTTATCATAATTTTCTATCATATTCTTTTCTTCTTCTTCTTCATCTTCAACATGAAGAAACTATGCCACCATCAATGGCAACTTGAGAATAAGAGTGAGAAATCCAATTCTAAAGTGAACCCACTTCCTTTTTCTTCATCCTCTACCTCTTGCCAAGTAGTTAGGGTGTTTCCTTCACAAGTTTTCATGGCTTGGTGAAGTAGGAGCTTGATCTTGTGATGCCTCGACGTAGATCATCTTCGGCATCGTAGTCGATGACCTAGCCTGTCCATTCTCCGATGAAGCCGATGCTAGAGTCCGGGATCCGATATGGACAGCGAGGGGACTTCATCACGGTGCCTAGGAGGTGGAGGACCGGATCTACAAAGGTTGTAGCCCCGTCCCTTTAGCTATAAATTCGTTTACTTGCATCGCATCACCTATATATCTAGTTAACGATCCGTATTAGGGTTTGTAGGCACAAGGAAATTTGAGAATTGAGCATGTTTGATCACTTGTGAGACTTCATTAGTGTGCCTAGGAACCCTACACCCGTAAGTACCGGGAGAGGTAGCATAGACTTATAGTGATATTAGAGCCTAATTAAACACTACCTAACATGTTAGCATAGTAACTAGAAATTCGATCGGAGAAAAAGTCACGAAATACACCCCGACATCAAACTTGCTGTCGATTTTTAAAGTACTGTAAAAGTAATAAATCATGCTTCAAAAATCGACTCAGGGTTTTTATAGTGCACTGAAGAAAAACGGTCCAGAGATCCCTCCAAACCACTGCGGAAATGCGGCAATAGCTTGCTATTGCCGCGGTTCCGCGGCCGATTACGCTCCTCTGTGGATCGTCTTCATTGCAGTTTGTTCTATGGGGTATTTTGGGAATTTTGGTATATGTTTTTTCAGCCCAGATTTTCCACCGTATTTTGATCGAGCTTCTAAAGACTTAAGCTGACGGGTATTTATCTGTGATGTGATATTTGTATTGAACGTCTGCTAATCGCTATATGTCGATTTGTGGGGGTTATACAAATCTGTGATCTGTAATGTTGTTGGAATGTGTATATGAATTCATTGGATTGTCGCGGGTGAATAGCCGGGGGTTGTGAGACGAGAGTTTTCTTTTCTTTCAATTCATGTAAATTTGTAAATTGATGTAATAATTATTTATATGGCCGCACAACCGGGTCAGGGTTGCAGCCGTCATTGTATAATTTCTTTTTTCTGTTTTTGCTCCTAGGATAGACCCATGGAGGGGGTGCACAAACTACCGGGTATCCCGAAGTGCCGAGTGGCCTGCTCACGGAGTTAAGGGAGGTTACTTCGCTTCGGGTACTTGGTGGGTAGTTTGCCGCACCCGTAGGGGTCTAGGGTGGGGTATTGGCTATTCACCGCGACCGTGTAACTGCTTTTCGTTACAGGCTCGTACGAATTGCGGATTCCTAGTATATCCAATGTATTCATCTGTGATCTGAAATGGCTATCATTGCAATATATCTATATATGATATTATTTAGGCGTTGCTTATGTTTTGCAGCAGCGCTAGCCCAGCCCCCGCTCTGTCGTTAGTTAAGTAACCTAACGGGTAATGACGGGGCCCCGTGGCGAATGCGAATGGCATAAGCGTACGTCATATTTTGGTTGTTTTCTGCAATGGTAGGATTAATTGATGGGACGCATTAAAAGAACTAATGCAAGAAAAAGACGCATTAAAAGAACTAATGCAAGAAAAATAAACCATGTAAAAGTCGTTGGAACACTTTCAAAACCCCACTCGATTTCTTTTCAAAAATAACTTTTAAACGCGGAGCTTAAGCCACTCCTTTTAAAAGCTATCAAGGTTCCTTCGATTATATCAAGTTCACTACGTTCAAGGTTTCGCCAAAACCATTCGTAGACCTCCGTCTTTTCATATGAATATTCAATAGTATTCAAGCTATGTTTGTTGACCTTCGTCAAGGCATAGTGATTGGTAGCTGTTGGGTGTTCATATGTAGCATAGATAGATGCGTTGGTTTGGGACAGTCGTATTACCTTGTTGACCTTCGTCAAGGGTATATACGGGTGGGTTCAAATTAACCTGGACAATGACGGGTAGAACTTGACATGTGACTTATGATTTGTTGACCTTCGTCAAGGTCATAAGAGCATGGGGCAAAAATCCACATCGGGAGTTTCAAAAGAACTGAAACTTGCTAGCGTTGCATACCATTAGGAGTGTGATGATTCTGGTAGGATTCCTTCAGTTTTGTCACGCGATGATATTTGGATCCCGATCCTACTGTGAGTATATGCTACTCCTCGGGAAATTTCTCACGTACCGATCAATGCTATAAACCTAGTAGGTGTCTAGAAAGGTTTTAGCGGGGCTACGCCCTAAGGGAAAAGAGGTTCTTAAATTAAGAAACTTCACGAAAGCGTTGGAAAACCTCCCTCGAAGTACCGACACTAGCCTGGCTGAACGGTTAAGCAAGTATTGTACGGTGAGATTGATCCTGACTAATTCTTCCTTTTTGGTTTGAGGAGGGATTCGAGAGACAGTGGGAGCCATCCTGTTTAGACAAATTAAAAACCACTCTAAACTTGCAAGAGCATCATGCTGAGTGTTTTTTTCTCTCTCTCTTAATTGCAGCGACCAAGTGACCGCACCTAGGTTACATCTAGATAATAAAATGACTGAATCTAACTGTTTTGACTGGCAAAGTGTTAGTGTATATGCCCTAGAGGCCATTACTGTATCATACTAGTTTATATATTACTTAACAGAAGCTTGGGATATTCACCTTGTATATACAATCTTGCTCAAAATAGTAGTATGCTACTTGGTTTGTTTTCTACTTCAATGTGTACATGTATTTATTTTAGTATATCACCTATACACATTAGTGGAGCTCTTAGGATCTTTGCTTGATTACCAGCGATGTGATGGCAGTCACACTAGTAGGGATGGGTAATCTATAAGCACATCCTTATGCAGGTCCCTGGTCGCAGGACAATCGAGACAGGGCATCGATACTCCGGAGTAGACTAGCGCATGCGCTTCTCATCCCAGTGTGGGAGACGGTCTGCCCCACAGCCGTCAGTACGTCGTACTTGAGATAGTATGCGGGTGCTCGTTAGGTTACGGGTACACTGGACAGGACTCGTATGGAACTGACTAGTTGGTATTATGCCTATCGTCAGTTATCAGTTCCCAGGTGACATGAGTACAGCTTAGTCCGCTGACTTGACACTGTCACTTCGCCTCGAGCTTGTTCCCACTGTACTTTGATCACTACCCTACCACGGCTCAAAGGAGTCGTGCAAACAGGTAGTGGTTGGGTGCAGTCCCGAAGCACTTGGAGGCAGTGACGGTTAGACAGGATTCGTCTCTCCCGGTATTGGGGTTTGACATCGCGCTGTGTCTAGGAGAGCCATTACACGAGTAGTCCCTGGCCAGGGCAAACGAGATATACTGGTAGGCTTCCAGTGTTATCTCAGGGTGTTTTGGGCTTCGCTCCGGCACGACTTGTACCGCTATTGGGGGACTGACGTTTACCGCCCCCTAGGCCCGCCATGCGATGTATCAGATAAACAGACCGGACTGTACGGAGAATGTCATATTCAGGCTCAGTAGGAGTTCAGATGGGTTTCGCCTCGTCAGTCTTCTTGTCGGCATTACCTGGGGACCGTTACGCACAGCTAGTGCCGCTTGCGGTCTGTAGTTAAACCCACTGCCAGCGTAGTGTCGAGTCTTTAGAGTCCCACACAGAAAGCTTTTCGCCTTTAGGCAAAAGAGTAGAGGTCGCATGGTTTTGCGACAGGTCGCATGTTTTGCGACAGGGTTCGGTCACATCCGTGCACTTATGCACGTACAGTATCCGGACAGTTTACACTAGCGGGCTTTGGTTTAAGCCAGATCCTAGTGTACCTTTTGGGATTGGATTTATCCAGTATGCATGCGTGTTCCTCGGAACGCGGATGCGGGTGTGTATGCACTGTTGACGGGGAGACAGAGGCAGTGGATTCTCATTAGGGTTGTTGACAGTTGACCGTTGACTATTTGACTTTTTGCTCAACCCTAATGAGAATATGATATATGATTAACAATTATATTAATTAAGTATTATGGTGACATGGTTGTTGACTTGTTAACTTTTGTTGACTTGTTGACTTTGTTGACCGGTTGACTAGGCTTGACTAGTTGACCATCATGATAACCATAGCCATCATTTCATGGCAAAGACTTTTGCTTGCTTGCTCATTTGTGCAAAATGAGTGCATGAAATGATATGGTTATGGTTGCTTCAACCATCACATAACACTTGATTGGTATGATGAGTTATCATTGCTTTGGATTATGAGAGGGTGAAAGGCAAAAGAAAGGCTCATTCTCACTTGACCATTCTCTCTCTTGTTCTTGAGCTCTCTTGCTTTGCTCTCACCCTCTTCCTCTTGCTCCCTCTCTTGACTCTATGGTTCACTTTTCTCATGAGTTGAGAATCAAGAACCATAGATAAAATCCCATACAAACTCTTCTCTACTCACTCTAGTTCAGAAGGTTTAGCAAACCGAGTGAACTAGTTTCTTCAAAGTTCGAAGAAGGAGCCAAAGGTTGGAGCTTTCAGGTGGATCTATCTTCGGCGTACGGAGACGACGGGAAGAAGCCGATTCGGACCACCATCGGTGCTTGATGACGAAGGAGTTCAAGACAAGCAAGGTATAACCCCCAAACCGAGTAGTTAGCAACTCGTAGTTAGGTTGTTGGTTAGATGTTTAACAAAGATCCAGGTTATAAGTCCATGTTACCACCTCTATAAAAATCGTTTTTTACCAAATTCCGCATGCCCGAAAGTACCGGGAGAGGTAGCATGGACTTACAGTGGTATCAGAGCCAAGTTAAACTCTATCTAATATGTTAGCAAGTAACTAGAAGATCGATCAAAGAAAAAGTCCCGAAAACGAACCCGAGAATTTCAAGTTTCTGTCGATTTTTATTCTGTTCAAAAGTTGATTATTTTCATCTCTAAAATCGGCTCAGGGTTTTATTAGAATAACCACCAAAAATGGTCCAACGATCGAGTCAAAGCGCCGGGGAAACGCGGCGGGAGCACGCTCCCGCCGCGGATCCGCGGCCGAGTTGACTCGGCCGAGGTCCATCTTTGGTGCAGTGTTATTCTGGGGTTGTTTTGGGATTTTTGATATATATATTTTCTGCCCAGATTTTCCAGAACGAAAATTTTATTTTTGGGGTCCCGAAAATCCGTATTTTTGATCGAACTTCTAAAAGACTTAAGCTAACGGGTTTTTCTGTAATGTGATATTTGTATTGAACGTCTGCTAATCGCTATATGTCGATTAGTGGGGGTTATACAAATCTGTGATCTGTAATGTTGCTGGAATGTGTATATGAATATGTTGGATTGTCGCGGGTGAATAGCCGGGGGTTGTGAGACGAGAGTTTTTCTTTTCTTTCAATTCATGTAAATTTGTAAATTGATGTAATAATTATTTGTATGGCCGCACAACCGGGTCGGGGTTGTAGCCGTCGTTGTATAATTTCTTTTTACTGTTTTTGCTCCTAGGATAGATCCATGGAGGGGGTGCACAAACTACCGGGTATGCCGAAGTGCCGAGTGGCCTACTCATGGAGATGAGGGAGGTTGCTTCGCTTCGGGTACTTGGCGGGTAGTTTGCCGCACCAGTAGGGGTCTTGGGTGGGGTATTGGCTATTCACCGCGACCATGTAATCTGCTTTTCGTTACAGGCTCGTACGAATTATAGATTCCTAGTATATCCAATGTATTCATCTATGATATGAAATGTTTATCATTGCAGTATATCTATATATGATATTATTTAGGCGTTGCTTATGTTTTACAGAAGCGCTAGCCCAGCCCCCGCTCTGTCGTTAGTTAAGTAACCTAACGGGTAATGACGGGGCCCAGTGGCGAATGCGAATGGCATAAGCGTAGGTCATATTTTGGTTGTTTTCTGCAATGGTAGGATTAAATGATAGGACGCATTAAAAGAACTAATGCAAGAATATCACGCATTAAAAGAACTAATGCAAGATAATAAACCAAGTTAAAGTCGTTGGAACACTTTCGAAAAACCACTCGGTTCTTTTCAAAACCAACTTTTAAATGCGGAGCTTGAGCCACTCCTTTTTTAAAAGCTATCTCGTTCCATCGACTATATCAAGTTCACTACGTTCACGGTTTTGCCAAAACCATCCGTAGCCCTCCGTCGTTTCACATGAATAGTCAATAGTATTCAAGCTGTGTTTGTTGGCCAAAGTCAAGGCACAGTGATTGGTAGCTATTGGGTATTCATGTGCAGCATAGATAGATGCGTTTGTTTGGAACAGTCGTACTGCCTAGTTGGCCAAAGTCAAGGGTAGGTGCGGGTGGATTCAAATTAACCTGGAGAACGACGGGTAGAACTTGACATGTGACTTATGATTTGTTGGCCAAAGTCAAGGTCATAAAAGCATGGGGCAAAAATCCATATCGGGAGTTTCATAAGTACTGAAACTTGCTAGCATTGCATATCATTTGGAGTGTGATGATTCTGGTAGGATTCCTTCAGTTTCGTCACGCGATGATATTTGGATCAAGATCCTACTGTGAGTATATGCTACTCCTCGGGAAATTTCTCACTAATCGATCAATTCTATAAACCTAGTAGGTGCCTAGAAAGGTGTTAGCGGGGCCATGCCCCCAGGAAAAAGAGGTTCTTTAATTAAGGAACTTCGCGAAAGCGTTGGAAAACCTCCCTCGAAGTACCGACACTGGCCTGGCTGAACGGTTAAGCAAGTATTGTGCGGTGGGATTGATCCCGACTAATTCTTCCTTTATGGTTTGAGGAGGGATTCGAGAAATAGTGGGAGCCATCCTGTTTAGACAAACTAAAAACCACTCTAAACTTGCAAGAGCATCATGCTGAGTGTTTCTTCTTCTCTCTCCTAATTGCAGCGACCAATCGACATGACTGGACTTAAGTTACTTCTAGATAAAAACATACTGACAGGGCCAAACTTCAAAGATTGGCTCAGGAATGTCAAAATGGCAATCACTTACGACAAGCTGGGGTATCTTCTTACCACCAAAGCTCCCCCTGTCCCTGGTCCCACTTCCAGCGTCGCGGATAAGGAAATCCGCAAGACTTGGGAGATTGATAGCGCGAAGGCCAAGTGCCTCGTACTTGCCTCGATGGACAACGAACATCAGAGGAGGCACGGGAATATGGACCTTGAATCCATATTTCTCCATACAAAAGAACTGTATGGAGCGCAATCTCGTATCGCAAGATACGAAGCGTCGAAAAAGTTATTTTCGGCAAGGATGGCCGTCGGATCATCAGTAGCAGAGCACGTGCTAAAGATGATCGGCGACATTGAGGAGCTCGCGGACCTAGGAACCACATTGGAGAGTGATCTCTATACGGACTTAGTTCTCCAGTCCCTTCCTTCCACTTACGCCCAGTTTGTACTGAACTTCAACTTACAAGAAAAAGAGGTTGAACTTTCAGAGCTCCTCAACATGCTGAGGAGCGCAGAGGGCATCCTACAGAAAGGTAGGGAAACATCCACTTTGTTTGTAGGAGGATCATCTTCTTCTAGGTCCAAGGCGAAATCCAAGGGAAAGAAGAAGAAAGCCCCCGCCAAACCAGGGGGCGGTGTTAGTAAAGTGGATACGAAGGGAAAAGCTAAAGCAACAAAGAAAGCGGGAAAGCTTGTGGATAAGGAAGAATGCTTCTATTGTCATAAGAAAGGACACTGGAAGAATGATTGCAGGGCTTGGAAATCCAGGACACAGGAATTGAAGCAGGTTGCAGCTTCAGCTTCAGGTGTGTATGTTATTGAAAACTGTCTTTCAATAAACTCTATTTCCTGGGTATTGGATACCGGATCAGGATCTCATATCTGTAATTCTTTGCAGGCGTTGAGAAACCGTAGCATTTTGAAGGCAGGTGACATGACCCTCAGAGTTGCAAACGGAGCTAGCATGGATGCTAAAGCCGTGGGGGACTATCACCTGGGAATGTCAGATGGACATGTTTTGGTTTTGCGTAATTGCTTTTTTGTACCCAACGGAACTTGTAATATCATTTCTGTATCTTTAGTTTCTAAAGAAGGTTATGAATTTGCGTTTGTAAGCAATGTTGTAAACATCGACCTTAATCAAGTTCTGATTGGGTCAGGTACATTGAGTAATGGTATATACGTATTAAACCAACCACAGATTTTCAATGTCCAGAATACACACAAAAGAAAGTCTCCGGAAATAAATCAGACTTTCTTATTCCATTGTAGACTGGGTCACATCAATGAGAGAAGGTTGACTAAGTTACATACAGAAGGATATTTGAATCCGTTCGAATATCAATCGTATGCCACTTGTCAATCCTGTCTCAAAGGAATGATGACAAAGACTCCATTTACTGGACATAGAGTAAGAGCGAGCGAGCTCTTGGGACTCGTACACAGTGACGTGTGCGGTCCAATGTCTACACATGCGCGAAGTGGATATTCTTACTTCACTACTTTTACGGATGACTTCTCAAGGTACGGTTATGTCTTCTTAATGAAGCATAAGTCCGAAGCCTTTGGAAAATTCCAGGAGTATAAGAATGAAGTAGAAAAACAAACCGGCAAAAGTATTAAGATTCTAAGATCGTATCGAGGTGGAGAATACTTAAGTGCCGAGTTCCTGGACTATTTAAAAGAGAATGGAATTCTCTCTCAGCTTACTCCTCCATACACTCCGCAACATAACGGTGTATCGGAGAGACGGAACCGCACCCTATTGGATATGGTGCGGTCCATGATGGGTAACGCTGAGTTACCGCGATCATTCTGGGGATATGCGCTAGAATCAGCTGCATACCTTTTGAACCGAGTTCCCACTAAGACTGTGCCTACTACACCATATGAGATGTGGTGTGGGAAGAGACCCTATCTTAAGCACATTAAGACATGGGGATATCCAGCTTTTGTCAAAAAGCAGCATGCGGACAAGCTCGAGGCACGCTTAGTACAGTGCAAGTTTGTGGGATATCCAAAGAATTCCAAGGGATATTTCTTCTACTGTGAAGAGGAACAAAAAGTTCTTGTTTCTCGTCATGCCTACTTCTTGGAAACTGAGTTTTTGGAAAACCAGATAAGTGGGAGCACAGTAGAACTGGAAGAAATTCCAGAACCAAGGACTATTACTGAAAGTTTAGTGGAACCAGAGGGTTCGAAAGAACAGGACATTCTTACGCCGCTCCGCAGGAGTAGTAGGCAGACTCATCCGCCCGAGAGATACTACGGTTTTCTCATAGACGGGGATAGAGAGGATTGCATCATAGATTATGATGAGCCTACTAGCTTCCAGCAGGCCGTTCAGAGCGTTGACTCAGTGAAATGGCTGGATGCAATGCGGACCGAGATGGAGTCCATGTACACCAACAAGGTATGGACGTTGGACATTGCTCCAGAAGGGGTAAAACCTGTAGGATGCAAGTGGATCTTCAAAAGGAAGATTGGTGTAGATGGACAGGTTGAGACCTATAAAGCTAGGCTGGTAGCAAAAGGTTTTCGTCAAAGACCTGGCTTGGACTATGACGAAACCTTTTCTCCAGTAGCCATGCTGAAATCCATTCGGATCCTTCTTGCCATCGCTGCCTTCCACGATTATGAGATCTGGCAAATGGACGTAAAGACCGCTTTTCTAAATGGAAATTTAGAGGAGTGTGTCTATATGGACCAACCAGAGGGTTTCATTCAGAGTGGGAGCAGCAGAAAGGTGTGCAAGTTGCTTAAGTCCATCTATGGACTAAAGTAGGCATCGCGGAGTTGGAACATCTGCTTTGATGAGACGGTCAAAGAATTTGGCTTTATCAAAAATCCAGATGAACCATGCATCTATAGTAGATTTGTAGCGAGAACTGTAGTATTCCTCGTTTTATACGTGGATGACATTCTCTTAATAGGAAATGACATTCCTATGCTACAATCTGTCAAGGGTTTTTGTCACACAGGTTCTCCATGAAAGACCTGGGTGATTCCTCATACATCCTGGGGATCCGGATCCATCGTGATAGATCCAAGAGTATATTAGGACTTTCACAGTCCAGGTACATCGACACCATACTGAAAAGATTCAATATGGAAGATTCCAAGCGCGGTAACCGACCGGCTTGTCACGGGATCACCCTATCTAAAGAGATGTCTCCCAAGACTGATTTGGAGAGGGATCGCATGTCTATTATACCCTACGCTTCTGCGGTAGGCTCTATAATGTATGCGATGTTGTGTACCAGACCGGATGTAGCTTATGCACTGAGTGTGGTAAGCCGGTATTAGTCAAACCCTGGGGAGAAACACTGGATAGCGGTAAAGAACATTCTCAAGTACCTGAGAAGGACTAAGGAGATGTTCTTGGTGTATGGCGGAAAAGACCTCCAGATCGAGGCCTTTGCTGACTCCAGCTTCCAGAGTGACAAGGATGATTCAAAGTCCATGTCGGGTTTTGTCTTTACCCTCAATGGAGGGGCGGTGTGTTGGAAGAGTTCCAAACAAGAAATCGTTGCAGACTCGACGATGGAAGCGGAATACATCGCTGCATCTGATGCTGCAAAAGAAGCCGTCTGGATGAGGAAGTTCTTGAAAGAACTTCAGGTGGTTCCGTCCATTGTTGATCCAATACCTCTGTATTGCGACAAAAACGGGGCTATAGCTTTAGCGAAGGAACCCAGGTCCCATCAGAGATCCAGACACATCTTGAGGCGGTATCACCTGATCAGGGAGATCGTAGATCGCCAGGAGATCGAGGTTCGGAGAGTCGCTTCAGAAGATAACACTGCAGATCCATTCACCAAGGCCCTGCCCCAGACTCAGTTCGAGCGGCTGATCGAGATGATAGGTCTTCGATACGACAGTACATGGCCTTAGTGCAAGTGGGAGATTGTTAGTGTATATGCCCTACAGGCCATTACTGTATCATACTAGTTTGTATATTACTTAATGGAAGCTTGGGATATTCACCTTGTATATGCAATCTTGCTCAAAATAGTAGTATGCTACTTGGTTTGTTTTCTACTTCAATGTGTACATGTGTTTATTTTAGTATATCACCTATACACATTAGTGGAGCTCTTAGGATCTTTGCATGATTACCAGCGATGTGATGGCAGTCACACTAGTGGGGCTGGGTAATCTATAAGCACATCCTTATGCAGGTTCCTGGTCGCAGGACTATCGAGACAGGGCATCGATACTCCGGAGTAGACTAGCGCATGCGCTTCTCATCCTAGTGTGGGAGACGGTCTGTCTCACAGCCGTCAGTACGTCGTACTTGAGATAGTATGCAGGTGCTCGTTAGGTTACGGGTACACTGGACAGGACTCTTCGGGAACTGACTAGTTGGTATTATGCCTATCGTCAGTTATCAGTTCCCAGGTGACATGAGTACAGCTTAGTCCGCTGACTTGACACTGTCACTTCGCCTCGAGTGTTTTCCCACTGTACTTTGATCACTACCCTACCACGGCTCAAAGGAGTCGTGCAAACAGGTAGTGGTTGGGTGCAGTCCCGAAGCACTTGGAGGCAGTGACGGTTAGACAGGATTCGTCTCTCCCGGTATTGGGGGTTGACATCGCGCTGTGTCTAGGAGAGCCATTACACGAGTAGTCCCTGGCTAGGGCAAACGAGATATACTGGTAGGCTTCCAGTGTTATCTCAGGGTGTTTTGGGCTTCGCTCCGGCACGAATTGTACCGCTATTGGGGGACTGACGTTTACCGCCCCCTAGGCCCGCCATGCGTGTATCAGACGAACAGACCGGACTGTACGGAGAATGTCACATTCAGGCTCAGTAGGAGTTTAGATCGGTTTCTCCTCGTCAGTCTTCTTGTCGGAATTACCTGGGGACCGTTACGCAAAGCTAGTGCCGCTTGCGGTCTGTGGTTAAACCCACTGCCAGCTTAGTGTCGAGTCTTTTGAGTCCCACACAGAAAGCTTTTCGCCTTTAGGCAAAAGAGTAGAGGTCGCATGGTTTTGCGACAGGTCGCATGGTTTTGCGACAGGGTTCGGTCACATCCGTGCACTTGTGCACGTACAGTGTCCGGACAGTTTACACTAGCGGGCTTTGGTTTAAGCCAGATCCTAGTGTACCTTTTGGGATTGGATTTATCCAGTATGCATTCGTGTTCCTCGAAACGCGGATGCGGGTGTGTATGCACAGTTGACGGGGAGACAGAGGCAGTGGATTCTCATTAGGGTTGTTGACAGTTGACCGTTGACTATTTGACTTTTTGCTCAACCCTAATGAGAATATGATATATGATTAACAATTATATTAATTAAGTATTATGGTGACATGGTTGTTGACTTGTTGACTTTTTTTGACTTGTTGACTTTGTTGACCGGTTGACTAGGCTTGACTAGTTGACCATCAGGATAACCATAGCCATCATTTCATGGCAAAGACTTTTGCTTGCTTGCTCATTTGTGCAAAATGAGTGCATGAAATGATATGGTTATGGTTGCTTCAACCATCACATAACACTTGATTGGTATGATGAGTTATCATTGCTTTGGATTATGAGAGGGTGAAAGGCAAAAGAAAGGCTCATTCTCACTTGACCATTCTCTCTCTTGTTCTTGAGCTCTCTTGCTTTGCTCTCACCCTCTTCCTCTTGCTCCCTCTCTTGACTCTATGGTTCACTTGTCTCATGAGTTGAGAATCAAGAACCATAGATAAAATCCCATACAAAATCTTCTCTACTTACTCTAGTTCACAAGGTTTAGCAAACCGAGTGAACTAGTTTCTTCAAAGTTCGAAGAAGGAGCCAAAGGTTGGAGCTTTCAGGTGGATCTATCTTCGGCGTACGGAGACGACAGGAAGAAGCCGATCCGGACAACCATCGGAGCTTGAAGACGAAGGAGTTCAAGACAAGCAAGGTATAACCCCCTAACCGAGTAGTTAGCAACTCATAGTTAGGTTGTTAGTTAGATATTTAACAAAGATCCGGGTTATAAGTCCATGTTACCACCTCTATAAAAATCGTTTTTTCCCAAATTCCGCATGCCCGAAAGTACCGGGAGAGGTAGCATGGACTTACACAAAGGTCTGTCCAGATGTCCATTGCCCATAACAAGCTGGGACACCTCTTAACTAATCCAACCCCTGCCGTCTCAGGTCTAGTTTCCCCTGTCATGGATGTTGATATCCATAGGACATCGGGAAAGGACTGTGCGAAAGCCAAGTGCCTCGTGTTAGCCTCAGTTGATGGTGCAAACCAGGGGCAGCACGAGAAGATGGACTTAGTTTCTATCTTCCTCCATAACAAAGATTTATATGGAGAGCAATCTCGTATCGCAAGATGTGAGACCTCGAACGAATTGCTTCCAGCGAGGTTGGCTATTGGGTCATCTGTAGGGGGCAACGTCCTTACAGAGACCAGCTCTTTTGAGCTCACGGACCTGAAGACCACGTTGAAGAACGGGTCAGATACTGACTTAGTTCAACGGTCCCTACCTACTACCCTGACGGAAACCAGGGAAGTAGAAAGAAAGGGAAGGGCAGAAGATTCAGGACTGGATGTAGTAAAAGAGGGATGTTCCTATTGTAACGGGAATGAACATTGGCAGAAAGATTGTAGGGCTAGCAAAGCCAGTAGCCAGAATACGAAGCATGTTGTGGCTTCGGCTTCGGGTGTGTTTATGATAGAGAACTATATGTCAGTTAACCCTACATCCTGGGTATTGGATACCGGATCAGGATCTCACATCTGTAATTCATTACAGGCTTTGAGAAACCGTAGGGTTATCAGGAAAGGTGATATGACTCTCAGGGTTGCTAACGGAATGAGCATGGATGCTGAATCCGTAGGGGAATATCATCTTGGACTGATAACTGGGCAGATATTGATTTTGCGTAACTGTTCGTATGTACCAGGTGCGACTTGTAATATCATATCTGTATCCTTACTTTCTAAGGAAGGATATGAATTTACTTTTGTAAGCGATGTAGTAAACATCCACCTAAATCAAGTTATGATTGGGTCAGGTACATTAAATAAAGGGATATACGTATTAAATCAAGCTCAGATATTCAGTGTCCAGAACACACTTAAAAGAAAGTCTCCGGAAACAAATCAGGCTTTCTTATGGCATTGTAGACTGGGTCACATCAATGAGACACGATTAACTAAGTTACATAAAGAGGGATACTTGAATCCGTTCGAGTATCAGTCTTATGCCACTTGTGAATCTTGTATCATAGGAAAGATGACAAAGACTCCGTTCACTGGACACGGAGTAAGAGCGAGCGAGCTCTTGGGACTCATACACAGTGATGTGTGTGGTCCAATGTCTACACATGCACGAAGTGGTTATTCATACTTCATTACTTTCACAGATGATTTCTCTAGGTATGGACATGTCTTCTTAATGAAGCACAAATCCGAGGCCTTTGGGAAACTTTGGGAATACAAGAATGAAGTTGAAAAACAAACCGGCAAAAGTATCAAGATTCTAAGATCGGATCGAGGTGGTGAATACTTGAGTGCCGAGTTTCTGAACTACTTAAAAGAGAATGGAATTCTTTCTCATCGTACTCCTCCATACACACCACAACACAACGGTGTATCTGAAAGGCGGAATCGAACCCTATTGGATATGGTTCGTTCCATGATGAGTAAGGCTGAGTTACCGCAATCTTTCTGGGGTTATGCACTAGAAGCAGCTGCATATCTCTTGAACAAGGATCCAACCAAGATTGTGCCTACCACCCCATATCAGATATGGAGTGGGAAGAAACCCTGTCTTAAGTATCTTAAGGTATGGGGATATCCAGCTTTTGTAAAAAAGCAGCATGCGGACAAGCTCGAGGCACGCTCAGTACTGTGTAAGTTTGTGGGATACCAAAGAACTCCAGGGGGTATCTTTTCTATTCCATAGAAGAACAAAAAGTTTTTGTTTCTCCGCATGCCCACTTCTTGGAAACTGAATTTTTGGAAAATCAGATAAGTGGGAGCGCAATAGAACTGGAAGAAATTCCAGAACCACAAACTGTTACTGAAAGCTTGGATGAACCAGGAGTTTCAGGAGAACCGGACATTCCTGCGCCGCTCCGCAGGAGTATTAGGCAGTCTCATCTGCCCGAGAGATACTACGGTTTTCTCATAGATGGGGATAGAGAGGATTGCACTATCGATTATGATGATCCTACTAGCTTCCAGCAAGCCATATAGAGCGGTGACTCGGTAAAATGGCTGGATGCAATGCGGACCAAAATGGAGTCCATGTACACCAACAAAGTATGGACGTTGGACATTGCTCCAGACGGGGTAAAACCCGTAGGATGCAAGTGGATCTTCAAAAGGAAGATTGGTGTAGATGGATAGGTTGAGACCTATAAGGCTAGACTTGTTGCAAAGGGTTTTCGTCAAAGACCTGGTTTGGACTATGACGAAACCTTTTCTCCAGTGGCTATGCTGAAATCCATTCGGGTCTTTCTTGCCATTGCTGCCTTCCACGATTATGAAATCTGGCAGATGGACGTAAAGACGGCTTTCCTAAATGGATATTTGGAAGAGTGCGTCTATATGGATCAGCCAGAGGGATTCATTCAGAGTGGGAGCAGCGGTAAAGTGTGCAAGTTGCTCAAGTCCATCTATGGACTCAAGCAGGCATCGCGGAGTTGGAACATCTGCTTTGATGATACTGTCAAAGAATTCGACTTTGTCAAGAACCTAGATGAACCATGCATTTACAGTAAGATTGTAGGGAGAAGTGTGGTATTCCTCGTCTTGTACGTTGATGACATTCTCCTAATAGGAAATGATATTCCTATGTTACAGTCAGTCAAAGGATTCTTGTCACAGAGGTTCTCCATGAAGGACCTGGGCGATGCCAACTACATTCTGGGGATCCAGATCTATCGTGATAGATCTAAAAGGATGTTGGGACTTTCACAGTCAAGGTACATCGACACCATACTGAAACAATTCAGTATGGAAGATTCCAAGCGCGGTAATCTACCGGCTTGTCATGGAATCACCCTCTCCAAAGAGATGTCTCCCAAGACTGATTTGGAAAGGGCTCGCATGTCATCAATACCCTACGCATCTGCGGTAGGATCTATTATGTATGCGATGCTGTGTACGAGACCAAATGTAGCATACGCATTGAGCATTGTAAGCCCGTATCAGTCGAACCCAGGGGAGAAACACTGGATAGCAGTAAAGAACATTCTCAACTACCTGAGAAGGACTAAGGAGATGTTCTTGGTGTATGGCGGAAAAGACCTCCAGATCGAGGCCTTTGCAGACTCCAGGTTCCAGAGTGACAGGGATGACTCCAAGTCCATGTCGGGTTATGTCTTTACCCTCAATGGAGGGGCGGTTTGCTGGAAGAGTTCCAAGCAGGAAACCGTTGCTGACTCAACGATGGAAGCAGAGTACATAGCTGTTTGCGATGCCGCAAAGGAAGCTGTCTGGATGAAGTAGTTCCTCAGGGAGCTTCAGGTGGTTCCTACCAGTGTTGATCCAATACCGCTGTATTGTGACAACAACGGGGCTATAGCTTTAGCGAAGGAACCCAGGTCCCATCAGAAGTCCAGGCATATTTTGAGGCGGTACCACCTTATCAGGAAGATCGTTGATCGCCGGGAGATCGAGGTGAAGAGAGTAAATACAGAAGATAACACTGCTGATCCTCTCACGAAGGCCTTACCCCAGACTCAGTTCGAGCGGCTGATCGAGATGATAGGTCTTCGATACACCAGTTCATGGCCTTAGTGCAAGTGGGAGATTGTTAGTGGATATGCCCTAGAGGCCATTATTGTATCATACTAGCTTGTATATTACTAAATGGAAGCTTGGGATATTCACAGTTGTATAGACAATCTTGTTCAAAATAGTAGTATGCTACTTGGTTTGTTTCTACTTCAATATGTGCATGTGTTTCTTTTAGCATATCGCTTATACATATTAGTAGAGCCTTTAGGATCTTTGCTAGATTACCAGCGTTGTGATGGCAGTCACACTCGTGGGGGCTGGGTAATCATAAGCACATCCTTATACAGGTCCCTAGTCGTAGGACTATCGAGACAGGGCATCGATACTCCGGAGTAGACTAGCGTATGCGCTTCTCATCCCAGCAGGCGAGATGGTCTGTCCAACAGCCATCAGTTCGTCGTACTGGAGATAGTATGCGGGTGCTCGTTGGGTTACGAGTACACTGGACAGGACTCGTCGGGAACTGTTGGTTGGTACTATACCTATCTTCAGTTATCAGTTCCCAGGTGACATGAGTACAGCTTAGTCCGCTGACTTGACACTGTCACTTCGCCTCGAGTGTGTTCCCACTGTACTTTGATTACTACCCTACCACGGCTCAAATGAGTCGTGAAAACAGGTAGTAGTTGGGTGCAGTCCCGAAGAACTTGGAGGCAGTGACGGTTAGACAGGATTCGTCTCTCCCGGTATTGGGGGTTGACATCGCGCTGTGTCTAGGAGAGCCATTACACGAGTAGTCCCTGGCCAGGGCAAGCGAGATATACTGGTAGGTTTCCAGTGTTATCTCAGGTTGTTCTGGGCTTCACTCCGGCACGACTTGTACCACTATTAGGGGACTAACGTTTACCGCCCCCTAGGCCCGCCATGCGATGTATCAGACGAACAGACCGGACTGTACGGAGATTGTCACAGTCAGACTCAGTAGGAGTTCAGATAGGTTTCAGCTCGTCAGTCTTCTTATCGACATCTACCTGGGGACCGTTACGCACCGCTAGTGCTGCTTTCGGTCTGTGGTTAAACCCACTGCCAGCGTAGTGTCGAGTCTTTAGAGTCCCACACAGAAAGCTATTCGCCTTTAGGCAAAAGAGTAGAGGTCGCTTGGTTTTGCGACAGGTCGCATGGTTTTGCGACAGGGTTCGGTCACATCCGTGCACTTGTGCACGTACAGTGTCCGGACAGTTAACACTAGCGGGCTTTGGTTTAAGCGAGATCCTAGTGTACGTTTTGGGATTGGTTTTATCTCGTTTGTATTCATGTTCCTCGGAACGCGGATGCGGGTGTGTATGCACAGTTGCAGAGAGACAGAGGCAGAGGATTCTCATTAGGGTAGTTGACTGTTGACTGTTGACTGTGGACTATTGACTTTTTGCTTAACCCTAATGAGAATATAAAACATAATTAGAAATAATATTAATTAAGTATTATAGTGACATGGTTGTTGAGTGGTTGACTTTGTTGACTTGTTGACTTTGTTGACCGGTTGACTAGGTTGTACTAGTTGACCATCATCATCACAATGGTTGTCATTTTCATGCAAAGACTTTTGCTTGCTTGTTGTGGTTTGCAAAATGAGTGCATGGAAATGATATTGCCTTTGACATGAAATGAACCATCACATAATACTTGATTAACATTATGGCTCATGATGCTTTTGGATTATGAGAGGGTATATGACAAAAGAGAGGCTCATTTTTTTCTTTCATTGTTTTTTCTCTCTCTCTCGGTTTTGAGCTCTCTCATTCTCTTGCTCTCACCCTCTTCCTCTTGCTCTCTCACTTGTCTATGGTTCACTTGTCTCATGTGTTGAGAAGCAAGAACCATAGTGAAAATCCCATCACACTTTCCTCTACTCACTCTAATTCACAAGGTTTAGCAAACCAAGTGAACTAGTTTCTTCAAAGTTCGAAGAAGAAGCCAAAGGTAGAAGCTTTCAGGTGGATCGATCTTCGGCGCAAGGAGACGACGGGGTGAAGTCGATCCGTACACCATCAAGAGATGAAGACGAAGGAGTTCAAGAAAGAAAGGTATAACCCCCTAACCGAGTAGTTAACAACTCGTAGTTAGGTTGTTAGGTAGATAGTTTAACAAAGATCCGTTTTGAGTCCATGTTACCGCCTCTAGAAAATTGTTTTTCATCAAATTCCGCAAGCCCGTAAGTACCGGGAGAGGGAGCATGGACTTACAAGAACCTATAGCCTACGCATGCAAAAACAACCAAATAACCCTCATCGTTGACGTACAAATATCCAACGACCAAATACAATAACAAATACCCAAAACCCAAGTTCAGAGATCGGGAAACCAAATTCCGCAATGAAGGAAATCACTTCCAGATTTCATCCTGGGCCAAAATAGAGAATTTTGCATACAAGATTGCTCTAGATATCATCTAACAAAGCCATGGTCTAAAATTCAACAAGTTTCCTCACAACATGGCCGCAAATTGCGGCTCAAATCAATAAATTTGCGGCCGGAAATCGAGGGTAGGGGCTCAGGTTTCATAGGGTGATTCATGGTCGCCTGCACATCTCACTATCAAGGGAACTTAATTTATAGTGGTCTCCGATCATTCCAGATTCCCATATACCATCACAATCTATCACAAATCCGACGTCGGGAATTCCTAAATCCGTGTTTTCGGTTCTATTCTATGTTCTATGTCAGTAAAAACACCACTTGGGCCTTGAAGATACCCACTACAGATCATGATCACACACAAACACTCAAACCCTTCTCTTAGATTTTCCAAACATCACAAATCTAACAATTTTAACTCTAAACAAAACTAGGATGATAGGAAACTTAAAACTAATCTAAGTGAAAGGAATTATACCTCATTTGGCCCACTTAAGAAAAAACCTATCTTCCTAATGTCTTCAAAATAAAACTTTGATTGGTCCATTGTGATGAGGGTGAGGTGGGGATCAACTTTTGTGAGGGGGGTATAGGATTTTGATGAAGGTTTGGAGATGGATCTTGGGGGTGAAGGTGGAATGAGATGAGGAGGAAGATGATGAAGAAAATAATGGGGGTGAATAATGGTGTCTGCCCCCCCCCCTCTCTCATATTCTAACTCTTTTCCTGTCACGACCCGGAAATGGCACGTGGCAGGCACATGAATCATATGAAGTCTATAGGACCCCATCTAATTCAAGTACGCCAAAAATCCTAGAAATCTAAACCATTTGAAAAGAGAGAGAAGAAAATGTTTAGTTTTAAAACAAGTGGTTTAACAAAATAAGCTGTAGTATGCATTTTTAAAACATCATGTATTTTCCAAAAATTTCGGCAGTGTTTCCTTTGTAAATAATGGCCCCAAACGGATACAAACATTCATAATAAAAAGGCATCCCAAGCGGGAGCTACCTCTTCGCCAATTGGCGTACACAACCATGCAAGCAATACAATATACAACGCCGAATGGCGAGGATCAAAACTAAGAAGAAAACCCAAGTCCACCAGAAAAGCATAATAATACAAGCGAGACTATAAGGTCGAAAGAAAATACGCTGGCCTTAAAAGTCTATAAATTATACATGTCGGGTTGATGGAGTTTACTATATACAACAGAGATATAATTAAAGGTACAATGGTGGTCACGATGCAAGTGAACCCACCTACCAAAGCAATCACCCTGATGGAAGCAGTGTGGCAGCAAAGCCGCCAAGAAAACCCGTACGACAAAGCCTGCATGAAACTGTGGCAGAACGGTGGTGAGTTGACAACTCGTGTGTAGAAAACATCACCGAGCAGAAATCGCGTGTATGACTCAATCCTAGGTCATACCATAATAATATATCTTCAATATCATATCTTGAACCATCTACACATAAGTGTAATATCACGTGCTCGTGTCAGTGCCTCAGATAGCAACATGTCATATATATGATGTATGAATGCGTTACGAATGAAAACAGAATACATCATGAATGAGAAAACTGTTTTCATAATTTAGCGAGAATTCTGTATTTATAAATCGAGGTATCATCAATGAAATAAAAATAAAATCCGTGTCAAGCATCGACACAAAATATAAATCCAAATATTAAATATCTCGGGCTCCGGCAATCCGGATTGGCCAGTGGGCTCCGGCTATCCGGACTGGCCCCTCATCAAATTTCACGACTACGTCGGTATCCTCCGGATATCCGCCGCGTCACAAATAATTGGCCGGTAGTGCTCCCATTCTAGGATCAACGCCATCATCTGCGACCATCTTATCCTGGGGTAACGCACTGGGTCCACCATGCACCCACAAGCGGTTCCTCCACCTCCCCGAATCGGGTGTATGATATCGCTCAAGAGCCGAGAAAACTCATGGTGGACGTATCTCACATCATATCACGAGAAAACCACACTTTTTATCTTTTGAAAATGATAAATGTGTTAATAAAATCTGCGGATTCTATAAATCCAGAAATGTCACGAACCGAAAGAGCACGCGACTGGACCTTGAACCATATGAAGTCTATAGGACCCCATCTGATCCAAGTAAGCCAAAAGCCCAGCAATCTAAAACCATTTAAAGAGTAAATAAGGAAAACTGGTTTTGAAAAGTAAAGAAATCATGTTTCAAAAATCAAGGTTTTTAAATAACTAAGCCGAATGTGTATTTTTAAAATGCGTGACCTTTCCTGAAAATTTCGGCAGAGTTTCCTTTGTAAAGACCGGCCCCGAACGGGGTACAACAAGAATAATATATATGAAATGATAAAAGGCATCCCCAAGCGGGAGCTAGCTCTTCGTCAATCGACGGTCACAACCACGCAAGCAATAATAATATACAACGCCAAAGGGCGAGGATCAACCCAAAAAGAAACTCAAAACAGCCAGAAACCGTAATACTACAAGCGCGACTCTAAGGTCGAAATAATACAACACTGTTTTCTAAGTCTGAAACAATATACAAGTTTTGGTTGATGGAAATTCTAGATACAATAAATAATACAGGAGCAATGGCGGTTCTGATACAAAAGAACCCACCTACCAACGCAAGTCACCAATATGGAAGCAGTGTGCCAGAAATGCCGCTATGGAATCTGTACGGCAAAACCTGCGAGGACTGTGGCACAACGGGGGTGAGTTGCCAACTCGTGAATAGAAAATATCTACAAGCAGAGATCGAATGCATGAACCATCCTAGGTCAATACGATCAGATATATAAACCTCAATATGAATAAGACTGAAACATGCTAAACTGGCAATATAATCTCTATACATGAGTGTAATGCCAAGTGCTCGAGCTAGTGCCTCAGGTAATAGCATATCATAAATGTGAGGTACAATCAGTGAAATCAATCTGCATGTACGTGGATCCCGTCCACACATCACCCAATGAAAAAACCATCATGCATGTAAATATCATCAGCATATGCATGGAAATATGAGGATATAAACCACCTGTGTCCCTCGCGACACGTCAAAATCATGGAACCGGAGTGCCCAGCATCGGCACTCGAAAACATCATGAAAACTGTGCCCAGCATCGGCACGTAAATCCTCATATATCGGGCTCCGTCAGTCCGGATCGGCCTACAGGCTCTGTCTGCGGTATCGGGCCTCGGCCCCGGCAGTACGCCATATCCATCTATCGACTCCGGTCAGTATCCTCCGGATAACCGTCAGGTCCAACAAAATCACCGGTAGGTACTCGCCACCCTGCCAGGCTCATCGTCTGCTCCACGAAAAACATTTCTTGCCCTGGGGAACCATACCGGGTCCACCATGTACCCGCAATCAGCCTCATCCGCCTCCTCGAATCGGGTTTCACATGTCGCTCTCAGCACCGAGAAAACACCTGGTGGACGCACTGAAATATCATATCAAGGGTAACCGGGTTTTCAAAACAATTACATATCCTCTTTGAAACACCCACGGTTCCTAAAACCAGAATATCATGGAAACAGCATATCTCAATGCATATAATCAGAAAGCAGCATGTATGCGACATATAGCAGAAAGGTAAGAATATCAATATGTCATGCAAGGGTCAAATCCTGAATGCAACAGTACAACAGTGTAGTGACATGGCAATTATTGATTATGAAGTGTGTGAGCCGGCAACAGTGTACGTGGAACATACACATCATCGATAATGGTGCTAGTGTCCTAGCAGCTTACTGAAATATATCAACCAACATAAGCGATGCAATGCAAACAGCATGAATGTGCGGAATCGAGTAGTCAACGCAACAGTAGAGAACCTGCCTCAATAGATATATCATGCAACCTTGCCTTTTGAAATAAGACGAATCAGGGATTTTGGTAAAATAAGGTCTACGGTGTTTTAAGAAAAGATGCGCCTTTTGAAAATATCTGTATAAACCCTTTTTGCCTATCTTTAAAATATCCCTGATTCGTTAGTTTTGAAATAGGTATGACTCGGGTCTAGTCTAACGCCTACTATGCGAACTACGAACTCACAATCAAGTCAATAGAGAGGGGCATGGAAACCACCTAAATCTGAGTCGATATCACACTATCTCATCATATGACAGGTATCACTACCATCATATCACATCTCCAATACGAGCTCTGTCATGTCGCCAAATCTCACGGCCTCAATCGAATCTCATCGACGCATCTCAATCCCACGTATCATCCTCAAATCTTGTATATGAACACATAGTCCCATACCCATGTGTAGATATACACACCATCATATGCGCACAGATATATGAAAGAATGTATGCAAGTATGTGTGTATGTGTGAGTGTGGGTGCAACCACTACTCTAGGGTTTCGCACTATACTCAACCAATCCATCTTTATCACCAATAATCCATTATTACCATCAATAATCCTAAACAACACATAATAAATATATGTGTGTATACGTATTCGTATACATCACCACGGACTGCGGGGGAGCTATACGCCATCCACCCGACTTCTCCCCGTAGATATAATCTACACACTTTGCTTCTCATGTGTCGGTGCCGATGTCGCCATCTTCATCTTCTTTGCCTCAACATCTCGTAGGGTACCTACAAGTATATCACAATGCTAAAGCACATGAAAATCACACCGGAAACCAAAATAGCACACGCTACCCGCATAGGTAAAAACCTATCGACTCGCATGTAAACACGTTCAATATCCACTTGTCGTTGACGTCCAAACGCCACCCGACAGCAATGAATCACCAAATACCAAAATCCATGCTAGATCAAGTCGTAAACCATGCACCAACATCGGAAAATCAACCCAGATTTCACCCTAGATGGAATCAGTCAAAACTAGACATACCCAGGGTCAAGACTAGAGGAAATAGGGCCATGCACAAAAATCGAGGCAGATCCACCCTGCTCTTGCCGGAAATTGCGGCCAGAAAGGAAAAATTGGCGGCCAGGAAATGGAGTTGGGGGCTAGGGTTTGGTGTGGTGGTTCTATGGTGCCTGCACATCTCACTGTCAACTCAGTTTTATTTTTGGGGTCTCGGGGTGATAGCAGATTCCACAAAACACTTCCAGATTTACCGTTTTCCCCGATATTGATTCCGTAATTCCGTATTCTGTTTTCAAGTTCAGGTTCGGGTCCAAATTAGCATCACACAAGGGATTCTAAGGTCACCACAATCCTCAATTCCATCTTTGATTTCAGTTTTACCCTAAACCCTAAGTAGAAATCTCTAAAGTCCACAAACAACACAATATCGATATGAAACTAGAATAGATGCATAAGTAATGAGATACTACTCTAATAGGTGCAGAAATTACCTCCCATGGCAACTCAAGAAAATTCTTGAGTTGCTCAAAGTCCTCAAGATCTTCCCTTCCTTAGTCCAAAACGATCCTCTCGAGCTTGTGAGCATGTTTTGTGAAGAGGAAATGGGGTTTCGGGGTTGGATTCAAGATGTTTTTTAGAGAGTGAAGAGGTGGGATGTGAGAAGAGGAGCAGGAGCAGCAGCAGCTCTCATGAGAGGGGAGAGAGAAATGAGAGTGATGAAATGATGGGAGCATGGCTTCAAAAGAGAAAAGTTGACCTATACCTACCCTCTCTCTCTCTCATCATCATTCCATTTCCTTTTTCCTTTTCTTTTCCTTCTCACTCCAATAGTGAACCCAAAAGAACCATGGCAAAAGAAATGTAACACAAGTGTAACAAGTGTGGAAAATGATATGTGCACATTTTTGCACAAAAAAGCTAAAAATCCAATTAGCGATTCTTAATCGCGATTAGCACTAAATTAGCATATAACTAATCTTAAAAACTTTAAAATGGCATAATTACATAAAATACCTTATTTTAGAATTTTCCATAATTTTTCCCCATTTATTTGTATTTAATTATACCAGAATATTAAAATATTCATTAAAATAATATTAAATTATAAAATTTCCCAAAAATCATATTTTATTATTTTGAAAACGTTACAATCTACCCCCCTTAAAGAAATTCGGTCCCCGAATTTAAATTTAAACCCCCAAATACTAAAATATGCAATACAAATTCCAACTCATCGGGGCTCCGAAATCGTCTATACATAAAACATCATAGCGCAATGCATGCGCATGAGTACTGAGCAGATAGCTCAAAAGCAACACTCCATCAAGCGTCCCGCAATCATCGTAGTCATTGTAAAGACACAAATGTCAAATCCAATACAAAATCAATATGATATAAATCAGAACTATACATGTAGACATCCAATCTATACATGTGAATAGCTGATGTAAATGCATGCCCAATCTTTTAAGTCGCTGTGCGATGCGCGTAATACTGCACAGTGGCGGACGTTTTTCACAAGAAAATAACTATATACCTATATATATATATATCCTTTGTTTAATAGGTACGTTCCGCCATTTTGAAAACAATTTAGAAGGGTTTCCTTGTTTTTAAACGTTTCGTGTCATATCGGACACGAAGGTATACATATATCGAGACCATAGCTCGCTCTTTGGAAATCCCTTCGAACTATCAATGCATGCAAAATATATCCAGGTACTGTCCTCTGACTAGTCCTGCTCAGTATGAAAACAAAAATCCAATATCATAAAAATGTACTGCTCCAAAAGGAATAAATCCCAAAAATGCACATAACATCACCCTGTGCGTCTGGTGCGCACGGAAATCAAAATCCATATATGTGCCATACAGGTGCACAAAACAACATCTAGGTGCAACGGGTGTGCACGAAGCATCTGTCATAGGCAACGTGTGTGCCTGACAGCCAAGATCCGGTGCATCTGACATGCACGAAGAATCTCGATTTAGTGCATCGGGTGTGCACCAAAATCGTATCTCAAAGCCTGCGCCCAACATGCGCGAAAATCCAAATCGGTGCATCCATCGTGCACGAATGAAAATCTAAACCCTGCGCACTCAATATGCACGGAATCACAAAATCCAATAGCAACGCCGAATATGCGTAAGTCCAGTCAAAAGCACGGAGTGCAAGAATCCACATCAATATTACAATCAAAATCGACATATCGAAAGACATCAAATCGAAGTCAGGTGCAACCGTAATGCACAAAATATAAATCCGGTGCGACAAAGGCACGAAATATAAATCTGATGCGATAAACGCAAGAAATATAAAACTGGTGCGACAAACGCACGAAGTATATAACTGGTGCATCCCATGCACAAATACCAGCAATAACTCAAATGTGTAAGCAGCAACACTAAGTGTACCCAGATATAAAGAAAATCACAAACGTGTGCAACTACGTGCACAAAACACATATCAATGCACTACAAGCACATATAAGCTATACCGAGTGCAAAAATCAAATCGTGTGCGTAACATATGCACAACATCAAATCAACCGTATGAAATCCATAAAGTCATAAGCTGGTGCAGCCAAGGCACGAAATAATATACAACGCGGCTTAATCAAATCAGGTGTACCGCGATGGAAAAACTCACAACCGCGTGCATTAGCATGCACAAATCAAAGCACTAAAAGTACATGAAACTATGCTGGAAGCGTAAATCAAATCACCGGCATAAAAAAGGCATGAAATCACAATCAATACCTCAAGAGTAATAACTATGTGCAAGGTATAAATACCCAGTAGGTGCAACCATGGTGCACAAAATCAAATATCATGGAACTCAGTCATCAAGACTAAATCATGCGAATAGATCGCCCAAAATACCGAAATCCAAAGCGACGGATACGTGATAATCAAATCACAAAATCATAAATCATAAATACCGTCGTCGGTATATCCTCCTTCAGGGTCGAGAAGGTACCGGAACATCCGATGCTAGCGGCGCAAGATATCTACTTGCCTCTTGCTCGCGGCTGGCGTCCTCTGCATCTGGTTCCTGATCTTTCCTGTGGATTACCAATCTCGCAATCCATCGGCTCATCGGCCCGGTCAGGTGTGCTGACTGGAACGATTCCGTTCTGGCACTTCCCTGGTCATCACTCGGTCAATCCTCACAACCGCTCGTAAAGCAGCACATCTCTGGCGCCGACCTCGGGTCCTCTGAATACCCATCACACATCCGATCCTGGGTGCAACTCTGATTGCAGCAGTGTACTGGAAGGAATCCTACGCAAGGTCTCTTCTGATCTTGCCTAAGCCAAACTGTACGGAGGCTGGTACTCTGGCGTAATCTTTCCTCGCTTTCTGCACATCCACGCCCTTAGTACAACATCTCCTCGGAAGCTGGTCGTATCCCTGCGCCTCTGTATGCATGTTCGGCCTTTAATCTTAACGGGGTGTAGTAACAGCTCGTCTGCCTCTCGCACGAACTTCTTTTCCCGCTTGTCTGTATCATCGACCATTCGACGTTGCGTCTTTATCTGCGCACTGCAATGTCTTCGGCTACGGTCCATCTGAAGTCCCTCACATGGACTCGAAATCACGAACTCGGTATCTTCATCACTCAGTAGAAGATATCTAGCCGAACACGTCCTCAGCGTGCATATCACATCTCTGATGTCAGCGGAGTGAAACGTCATCTCGTCGAAATCTCGTGCGAACTCTTTACTCCACCTTGATCCAATATCGACTGATTCGGACTCATCTCATCGTGGCAACACAGACTGCGCTCCGACGGCTATGCTCATATCTGGAGTCTCCCAAGCAGTGTCCCATCACACGATATCCGAAAGATGTCGAACCATCCGATCGACTCGTCAGAACCTCACAATCCCCCAAGAGCTCTAAATCTCGGGTATAGTTTAATAGTATCGAGTACATACCACAGTATCGGTGGTCCAGCCGTAGAAGGGCAAACCCAAGCCTCACTAATGGCGCCGAGGAACTGCCGCAAACCCTATGGTTCAAAGGATTTCACACGGTCATTAAGTCGAGTTAGGGTTTCATTCTTCTAGAGGGTCCATAGAATCGCTTCCATGTCTTTCCGAATACTTTAAACTTGGAAAATGGGTTCCTGACATTCGATCGTCTCAATCGACTCTCAACGAATCTGCGTGAAGTCGCCTCTAGCTGGAATCAACCTATCTGATGACCTCTCATGGGGGTAAGCGAACGAACCATAGGTCCTAGTCATTAATCCTCGGTGACTAGCGACTCACTATCATATCTCTAAGAATATGCTCCAGCTGCGGTAGCTCCAATCATCTGAACGATATCTCATCATTCGCAGCAGCAACTGGCTCATTCGTCGGTACGCTAAGCAGCGCCTCAACCATCATGAATAAGCGAAATATCAACAGTCATCACATCCTGGCTGGCCTCTATCAGTGGCTCAATCCTCTGGTGCCGATCAGCACAACAGGGAAATCTCGCAACAGCGATCTGTCAAATGCTCATGGCGCGAAAACACAAAATACGAAGCCTCAATGCAACCGTATGTCTCTGGAATCACGCCCCGGTCAGCCCTCGTCCCCGACGAGCTCATGCTGACACAACTCGAGCCGTAGCTCACTCTGCCCGTGCAATCGCGGCAGCAAAACCCTAACCAGTATCGATGAAGATAGATCATAGGAAGGAATATAATACGGTGCAAGGAAATGTACAACCTAAGGTTTCTTAAGCGGAGTGGCGTGTCGTAAGTATGCCACGGAACATACCCACGGTACGTCACTCTACTTTAGTCACCTATTCCATCAACCAAGGGTAATCCTACACGACGAAAGTTCGGGTATAATACCCCCACGACTAAGTCTAAGTTCCGTAAGGTCAAGCCTAAGTTCCGTATATAAATAACGCCCTAGGCTCCACATAGTCAAACTCAAACTCGAACCAAGGTCAACCTAGCGCTCTGATACCAACTTTGTCACGACCCGAAAGAGCACGTGACTGGCCCTTGAACCATATGAAGTCTATAGGACCCCATCTGATCCAAGCAAGCCAAAAGCCCAACAATCTAAAACCATTTAAAGAGTAAATAAGGAAAACTGGTTTTGAAAAGTAAAGAAATCATGTTTCGAAAATCAAGGTTTTTAAATAACTAAGCCGAATGTGTATTTTTAAAAGGCGTGACCTTTCCTGAAAATTTCGGCAGAGTTTCCTTTGTAAAAACAGGCCCCGAACGGGGTACAACAAGAATAATATATATGAAATGATAAAAGGCATCCCCAAGCGGGAGCTAGCTCTTCGTCAATCGACGGTCACAACCACGCAAGCAATAATAATATACAACGCCAAAGGGCGAGGATCAACCCAAAAAGAAACTCAAAACAACCAGAAACCGTAATACTACAAGCGCGACTCTAAGGTCGAAATAATACAACACTGTTTTCTAAGTCTGAAACAATATACAAGTTTTGTTTGATGGAAATTCTAGATACAATAAATAATACAGGAGCAATGGCGGTTCTGATACAAAAGAACCGACCTACCAACGCAAGTCACCCATATGGAAGCAGTGTGCCAGAAATGCCGCTATGGAATCTGTACGGCAAAACCTGGGAGGACTGTGGCACAACGGGGGTGAGTTGCCAACTCGTGAATAGAAAATATCTACAAGCAGAGATCGAATGCATGAACCATCCTAGGTCAATACGATCAGATATATAAACCTCAATATGATTAAGACTGAAACATGCTAAACTGGAAATATAATCTCTATACATGAGTGTAATGCCAAGTGCTCGTGCCAGTGCCTCAGATAATAGCATATCATAAATGTGAGGTACAATCAGTGAAATCAATCTGCATGTACGTGGATCCCGTCCACTCGTCACCCAATGAAAAAACCATCATGCATGTAAATATCATCAGCATATGCATGGAAATATGAGGATATAAACCACCTGTGTCCCTCACGACACGTCAAAATCATAGAACCGGAGTGCCCAGCATCGGCACTCGAAAACACCATGAAAACTGTGCCCAGCATCGGCACGTAAATCCTTATATATCGGGCTCCGTCAGCCCGGATTGGCCCACAGGCTCTGTCTGCGGTATCGGCCCTCGGCCCCGGCAGTACGCCATATCCATCTATCGGCTCCGGTCGGTATCCTCCGGATAACCGCCAGGTCCAACAAAATCACCGGTAGGTACTCGCCACCCTGCCAGGCTCATCGTCTGCTCCACGAAAAACATTTCTTGCCCCGGGGAACCATACCGTGTCCACCAAGTACCCGCAATCGGCCTCATCCGCCTCCTCGAATCGGGTTTCACATGTCGCTCTCAGCACCGAGAAAACACATGGTGGACGCACTGAAATATCATATCAAGGGTAACCGGGTTTTCAAAACAATTACATATCCTCTTTGAAACACCCACGGTTCCCAAAACCAGAAATATCATGGAAACAGCATATCTCAATGCGTATAATCAGAAAGCAGCATGTATGCGACATATAGCAGAAAGGTAAGAATATCAATATGTCATGCAAAGGTCAAATCCTGAATGCAACAGTACTACAGTGTAGTGACATGGCAATTATCGATGATGAAGTGTGTGAGCCGGCAACAGTGTACGTGGAACATACGCATCATCGATAATGTTGCTAGTGTCCTAGCAGCATGACTGAAATATATCAACCAACATAAGCAATGCAATGCAAACAGCATGAATGTGCGGAATCGAGTAGTCAACGCAACAGTAGAGAACCTGCCTCAATAGATATATCATGCAACCTTGCCTTTTGAAATAAGACGAATCAGGGCTTTTGGTAAAATAAGGGCTTCGGTGTTTTAAGAAAAGATGCGCCTTTTGAAAATATCCGTATAAACCCTTTTTGCCTATCTTTAAAATATCCCTGATTCGTTAGTTTTGAAATAGGTATGACTCGGGTCTAGTCTAACGCCTATTATGCGAACTACGAACCCACAATCAAGTCAATAGAGAGGGGTATGGAAACCACCTAAATCTGAGTCGATATCACACTATCTCATCACATGACAGGTATCACTACCATCATATCACATCTCTAATACGAACTCTGTCATGTCGCCAAATCTCACGGCCTCAATCGAATCTCATCGACGCATCTCAATCCCACGTATCATCCTCAAATCTCGTATATGAACACATAGTCCCATACCCATGTGTAGATATACACACCATCATATGCGCACAGATATATGAAAGAATGTATGCAAGTATGTGTGTATGTGTGAGTGTGGATGCAACCACTACTCTAAGGTTTCGCACTATACTCAACCAATACATCTTTATCACCAATAATCCATTATTACCATAAATAATCCTAAACAACACATAATAAATATATGTGTGTATACGTATTCGTATACATCACCACGGACTGCGGGGGTGCTATACGCCATCCACCCGACTTCTTCCCGTAGATATAATCTACTCACTTTGCTTCTCATGTGTCGGTGCCGATGTCGCCATCTTCATCTTCTTTGCCTCAACATCTCGTAGGGTACCTACAAGTATATCACAATGCTAAAGCACATGAAAATCACATCGGAAACCAAAATAGCACACGCTACCCGCATAGGTAAAAACCTATCGACTCGCATGTAAACACGTTCAATATCCACTTGTCGTTGACGTCCAAACGCCACCCGACAGCAATGAATCACCAAATACCAAAATCCATGCTAAATCAAGTCGTAAACTATGCAACAACATAGGAAAATCAACCCAGATTTCACCCTAGATTGAACCAGTCAAAACTAGACATACCCAGGGTCAAGACTAGAGGAAATAGGGCCATGCACAAAAATCGAGGCAGATCCACCCGGCTCTGGCCGCAAATTGCGGCCAGAAAGGAAAAATTGGCGGCCTGGAAATGGAGTTGGGGGCTAGGGTTTCGTGTGGTGGTTCTATGGTTTCTGCACATCTCACTGTAAACTCAGTTTTATTTTTGGGGTCTCGGGGTGATAGCAGATTCCACAAAACACTTCCAGATTTCCCGTTTTCCCCGATATCGATTCCGTAATTCCGTATTCTGTTTTCAAGTTCAAGTTCGGGTCCAAATTAGCATCACACAAGGGATTCTAAGGTCACCACAATCCTCAATTCCATCTTTGATTTCAGGTTTACCCTAAACCCTAACTAGAAATCTCTAAAGTCCACAAACAACACAATATCGATATGAAACTAGAATAGATGGACAAGTAATGAGATACTACTCTAATAGGTGCAGAAATTGGCAACTCAAGAAAATTCTTGAGTTGCTCAAAGTCCTCAAGATCTTTCCTTCCTTAGTCCAAAACGATCCTCTCGAGCTTGTGAGCATGTTTTGTGAAGAGGAAATGGGGTTTCGGGGTTGGATTCAAGATGTTTTTTAGAGATTGAAGAGGGGGGATGTGAGAAGAGGAGCAGGAGCAGCAGCAGCTCTCATGAGAGGGGAGAGAGAAATGAGAGTGAAGAAATGATTGGAGCATGGCTTCAAAAGAGAAAAGTTGACCTATACCTACCCTCTCTCTCTCTCATCATCATTCCATTTCCTTTTTCCTTTTCTTTTCCTTCTCACTCCAATAGTGAACCCAAAAGAACCATGGCAAAAGAAATGTAACACAAGTGTAACAAGTGTGGAAAATGATATGTGCACATTTTTGCACAAAAAAGCTAAAAATCCAATTAGCGATTCTTAATCGCGATTAGCACAAAATTAGCATATAACTAATCTTCAAAACTTTAAAATGGCATAATTACATAAAATACCTTATTTTAGAATTTTCCATAATTGTTCCCCATTTATTTGTATTTAATTATACCAGAATATTAAAATATTCATTAAAATAATATTAAATTATAAAATTTCCCAAAAATCATATTTTATTATTTTGAAAACGTTACAAGAAATCTAATGGAAATTCCGAAATCTCAAAATGACAGGTCAATAACAGTGAGTACCGGGCTCCGGCAATCCGAACTGGCCCATAATATTGCATGGCGAATGAATATATATATATATATATATATATATAAATATATGCACGGAATATCACAGTAATAAATGCAATATCTAATCTACCACAGTAATGATATATCAGAACTATCATCTAGCAAGCGATATCAATGAATTAATATTCTTTGAAGTGTACGTGACATGGCAATTACCGATGATGATGTATGTGAGCCGGCAAGCAAGTGTTCGTAGACGTATGCATTATCGGTAATGGTGCCGGTATCCTGATACAATGGTTCAATATAACAATAAAAACACATTTAAGCTTGAAATGCGATACGAATATCAGGAATATATGGCAAATGAATTGTAATGCAAAAATAATGAGTGTACATAATATATATGAGTCATACAGTTTTGGCATTTGAAATAACACGAATTGTGGTGTTTAGAAAATAGGGGCTACGGTATTTTTAAGAAGAGGTACGTCCTTTGAAATATCCGAAGTTTTCCTTGGCCTGTCTTTGAAATACTCACGATTCGTTAGTTTTAGAAATATATATGACTCGAGCCCAGTCTAACATCTACTAAGTGAACTACAGGACTAAACTACCAGACTAATCGAAAGGGTAAGGAAAACCCCTAAGTCTGAGTCGATATATGTGTGTGTGTGTGTGTGTGTGTGTGTGTGTGTGTGTATAGTAGTCGGTGATCCCGCCTCAACAGTATACGTACGATACAATATATAATATGACATCCCCGAGTCAAGGGTATGGATTTATCATCATCATTATCTCTAGTACGGTAAATCCATCGTACGGCATCCCAAATTTGGGTACGGGACGAATATCACATTTATCACATTATTCATCTAGTATCCTTATCATTATATCCTTAATGAGGGGTACTAATCTAAGTCTAGTACATTCCGATACCATCCACATATATATATGCGTGTGTATGAAATCACATGGCCTAAATACCCGCTATAATATCATGTCGTATCTCATAATACGAACCAAGTCACATCACCGATCTTGTGGCATCATGCCCAATCACATCAACTCATCTCTAAGTATCACATACTATCCTCATCATCCAAGTATATGTATACATATATATAGACACACACACATACTCACATACATATATGTGTGTGTTTTTGTGTATATTTATATATCCTCATATACGCACAAGTAAAACAAATGTATGTGTATGTGTGCAAATCTTTAATCTAGGGTTTCGCAACTAAGAAGCTAAACTAAGTTACTTCTAATTACACTAAAACTAACCCATGAACACCTAAAACCTATCTTGATAAACATTAGTCTCACAATACACACATTTATATATATAGTATAACATATTTGTATTTTACACTACGAAACTGCGGGGGTGCTATACACCATCCACCCGACTTCCCCCGTAGGTATATATCTACTCACCTTGATTCTTGCTTGCCTAAGTTGATGTCGCCAAGCTCTTTCTTGTCGTCCCGAAGTTCACTCGGAGGTACCAACATATCATAACATATCGTGTCGCATTAAAATCCAATTCAAAACCAAAACGAAACATGAATCGCACATAGGTTAAAACCTACGGACTACGCATGCAAAGAAGGCCAAACAAATCCTCGATGTCGATGTACAAACGTCAACCATCAAGTTAAAACACAAATACTAAAACTCAAGTTAAAACGAAGTCGCAAAACAATGCAGCAACTCAAGAAATCACTACCAGATTTTACCCTAGGTTGAATTAGCCAATTCTGCACATGGGAGGGGTCTAGTTACCTAATATAAGAAGCACAAACCAAGCATGAGGCCTGGGGGTCAAGTCCTGGCCGTAATTTGGGGCCAGAAGGCATTTATTTGTGGCTATGTGGAGGGGTTAGGGTCTCGGGTCTTCAGGGTAGCTTCTAGGTTGCCTGCATGACTCACTATGATCGCAATAAAATTTTCAGGTGCCCCGGGTCGTCGCAGATTTCAATTTCTCATCACAAATTCCATAAAATACGATATCGGCGATTTATAAGTTTACTAAATGGGGTTCTAGTCTCTGGTTTAGTCCTATATACCATCAATATAGGGGTTGTATGACCTCTACTAACCTCAATTACACCTTCACAACTGAAGAATTCCTCAAAGCTCATCTAGGAAATTTCTAAGTTCACTAAACCAAACAAAAACACTTCAAAACATGCATGGAAGCTAAAGTGATTGAAATACTACACTAATGGTTTAAGAATTACCTCATTTGGAAACTCAACAAAATTCTTGAGTTGCCCCAAGTCTCCAAAATCCAATTTTTCTTGGTCCATCATACTTGTGGTGAGCTTGTGCACAATTTTAATGAAAAGGGTGCATGGTTTTGATGTATTTTTTAGGATGTTGTGAGGGGATTGAGGTGGTGGGAAGAGGAGGGAAGCCATGAGAGGAAATGGAGGGACAAAAGATGAAGAAATAATGTAGGGGGACAATGGGAGCCTTGGTCAATGACCCTCACCTCTCTCTCTCTTCTCTCTCTTGCCCCTACCCATTTGTTTATTCTCTTTCATTTTCTTTTCTTTTCTTTTCTTTTCTTATCTTTTCAAAAACAAGACCATGCACAAATTAAGGATTTAAGCAATGTTTTTAAATTGTAACAAGTGTTAGCAATATGACATGGTGTATGTCGCATGCACAAAACGAAATCAATGCAAGATTAGTGAACCTTAATCAAGTTGAGAAATAAAATTGTATATAATAAATTTAAAAAATTTTATAATTTGCCTAAATCGCTTAAATCCCTCCAAAAATCACCATTCAATTTAATTTTTCCAAAATTTCTCAATTTATCGGTATTTAATTATACCGCATCATCAAAATATTCATAATATTTATTATTTAATTATATAAATTCCCAAAAATAATATTTAATTTTTGTGAAATGTTACAATCTTCCACCCTTAAATAAATTCGGTCCACGAATTTAAAATTAAACCCCTCAAATACTAAAACATTTAAGTAAAAAGATCAAGTCGTTGAGGCTCCGAAATTATAAATACTTGAAACACATCGTAGCGCAATGCATGCACATGATAAACAAGTATATAAACCAAAATCAAAACTCTGTCAACCATCCCGCAATCATCGGAGTTATGGCGAAGACACCAATGTCAAAACCCAATACGAAAACCAACATGATATACATCAAAACTATAACATGTACATATTACGTGTCGGTGTAAACTCGTTAAAACATCTGAAAGAAATGCATGCCAAATCTTTTTCAACACACTGTGTAATGCGCGTATCACGGCACAGTAGCGGATGTTTATTGCAAGAAAATCACTATATCTGTATATATCCTTGTTTAAAATACTTGTCCTTTTTGGAAATCCCTTCGATAACAATCAATGCATGCAAAAACATATTCAGGTACTTTCCTCGGACTAGTTTGCTCAGCTACTATACCATATAGTAAGTATCATAAAACATACTGCTCCAAATAAATGAATCCCAAAATGTGTATATGAATGCCACGTGCGTCTGGTGCGCACGGAAATTGAAATCTATGAATGTGCCATACATATGCACAGAAACAACATCTAAGTGCAACGGGTGTGCACGAAACATCTGTCAAAGGAAACAGTTGTGCTTGGCAGCAATATCAGGTGCATCTGATATGCACAAAGAATCCCGATTTAGTGCATTTGATGTGCACCAAAATCGCATCAAGCGCCCAAGTATGCGCAAGAATCCAAATCAAGTGCACAAGGGGCTCGAAAACAATATCGAGTATCACAATCAAAATCGACGTTATACAACACATCTCAACACAAATCAGGTATACCGTGGTATATAATCTCACAACCAGGTGAATCAGCGTGCACAAAATCGAATCAAAATACTAAAAGTGCATGAAAAATATGCCGAAAGCACAAGTCAAATCACATGCATACCATAGGCATGAAATCAAAAACCACATCTCGAATGATATCAAATCGAAACCGAGTGCAACTGTGGTGCACAAAATCTCAATCATGCAAATAAATCGCCCAGAATACCGAAATACAATTTGGTGGAAACAGTCCCGCTCTAGCACATCCTCTAAAGATCTCTTGCCAACTGTCATAGTCACTCAAACATGTCTCGTGGACGATGCCGAACTCTGGCCTAATGTGTGTATGTAATATGGCCGATCCTGGGTCCAAGTCTTCTCGTATAGTATTCCAGAAAGGTTCTGTCGAAGTCTCCCCTAAATCTTGTTTCTGCCGAACTGGCCGGAAGTTATCATCTTTTACTAAATCTATTTCTTGTTCTGGAACGGCTGCATACTCATCACGACTCCTTCTGGAAGATATATCTATATACATTGCCTCTGCCTGCGTATCACATCTCTGATGTCAGCGGAGTTGGACGTCATCTCATCAAGATCTCGTACGAACTTCTTACTCCACTCTCTCTAATGTCGACTGATTCGGACTCGTCTCTTCGTGGCTGTATGGACTGCGCTCCAACGGCTATACTCATATCTGGAGTCTCCCAAGTAATGTATCCCACCAAATTATATCCGAACGACGTCGAACTTTTCGATCGATTCGTCAAAGTCCCATAATTTCCTGAGAGCCTCAACTCTTGAGTACAATTTAATAATATCCAGTACATGCCACAGTACCTATGGACCAGCCGTAGAAGGGCAAACCCAAGCCTTATTAATAGCACCGCGGAATTGCCGCAAACCCTTAGGTTCAAAGGCGTTCCCATGGTCATTATATCGAGTTAGTTTTTCATTCTTTTAGAGGGTCCACATAATTACTTGCATATTTTCCCGAATACTTTAACTTTAAAAAATGGGCTTCTGACATTCGATCGTTTTCTATCGACTCTCAACACACCTGCGTGAAGTCTTCTCTAGCTGGAATTAATCAATCCGATGACCTCGCATCGGGGTGTGCAAACGAACCACTTGTCCTAATCATTCATCCTTGGTGACTAGCGATCTTCTATCATATCTCTAAGTATAAACTCGTGCTGCATTAGCTTCAAACATCTAGGGCGATATCTTGTCATTCGCAGCAACAACTGGCTCATTCGTCCGCACGCTAAGCACTGCCTCAATCATCAAGAATAACGGTGCATTGACAGTCATCACATTCTAGCCGGCCTCTATTAGTTGCCCTAATCCTCTGGTGCTGATCTGCACGTTACGAGAAATCTTTGCAAAAGCAATCCATCAAATACTCTTTGCGTGAAAAACACAATAAAACGACACACCTATACAATCGTGATTCACCGGAATTACGCCCTGGTTAGTCCCCGTCCAAGACGAGCTCATGCTGACCGCAACTCTAGTCGCAGCTCTCTCTGCCTATAAAATCGTGGTAAAAAAACCATCATCCGATATCGATGAGGATAGATCATAGGAATGAATATAATACAATGCACGGAAATGTACATCGTAAGGCTTCTTAAACGGAGTAGCGTATCGTAAGTTTGCCACGGAACATACACACGGTACATCACTCTACTTAAGTCACCTACTGCATCAACCATGGTCAACCGATGCGACAAAAGTTCGGGTCTATTACCCTCTCGACCAAGTATAAGCTCCGTAAAGTCAAGCCTAGGTTCCGAATATAAATATACGCCCTAGACTCTGCATAGTCAAACATAGACTCGAACCGAGGTTAACCTAGCGCTCTTATACCAACTTTGTCACGACCCGGAAATGGCAAGTTACTGGCAATTGAATCATATGAAGTTTATAGGACCCCATCTAATTCAAGTAAGCCAAAAATTCCTGAAATCTAAACCATTTGAAAAGAGAGAGAAGGAAAAGATTAGTTTTAAAACAAGTGGTTTAAAAAAATAAGCCGTAGTATGCATTTTTAAAACATCTTGTCTTTTCCAAAAATTTCGGCAGAGTTTCCTTTGTAAATACTGGTCCCAAACGGGTACAAAAATGCATAACATAAAGGCATCACCAAGCGGGAGCTAGCTCTTCGCCAATTGGCGGACATAACCATGTAAGCAATATAATATACAACGCCGAAGGGCGAGGATCAAAACTCAGAAGAAAACCCAAGTCCACCAGAAAACCATAATAATACAAGCACGACTCTAAGTTTGAAAGAATATACGCTTGTCTTTTAAGTCTATAAATTATACATGTCTGGTTGATAGAGTTACTAGATACAACAGAAATATAATTAATGGTACAATGGTGGTCACGATGCAAGTGAACCCACCTACCAAAGCAATCACCCTGAAGGAAGCAGTGTGCCAGCAAAGCCTCCAAGAAAACCCGTACAGCAAAACCTGCAAGAAACTTTGCAACAACGGGGATGAGTTGCCAACTTGTGAGTAGGAAACATCACCGAGCACAAATCGCATGTATGACTCAATCCTAGGTCATACGATAATAATATATCCTTAATATCATATCCTGAACCATCTACACATAAGTGAAATACTACGTGCTCGTGTCAGTGCCTCAGATAGCAACATATCATATATATGATGTTTGAATGCATTACGAATGATAACATAATACATCATGAATGAGAAAACTGTTTTCATAATTTAGTGAGATTTCTTTATACATAAATCGAGGTATCATCAATGAAATCAACATAAAATCCGTGTCAAGCATCGACACAAAACATAAATCCAAATATCCAATATCTCGGGCTCCGGCTAACTGGACTGACCCATATCATATAATCTCAATACCTCAAAGTCTCAATATCTCGGGCTCCGGCTATCCGGACTGGCCCCTAGGCTCCGGCTATCCGGATTGGCCCCTCATCAAACTCACGACTACGTCGGTATCCTCCGGATATCCGCCGCGTCATAAATAACCGGTCGGTAGTGCACCCCTGCCTGGCTCAACGCCATCATCTGCGACCATCTTGCCCCAGGGTACCGCACCGGGTCCATCATGCACCGACAAACGGTTCCTCCTCCTCCTCGAATCGGGTGTATGATATCGTTCAAGAGCCTAGAAAACTCATGGTGGACGTTTCTCACATCATATCAGGAGAAAAGCGCACTTTTTATCTTTTGAAAATGATAAATGAGTTTATAAAATCTACGGCTTCTCCAAATCCAGAAATCTCATGGAAAATTCGAAATCTCAAAATGACAGGTCAAAAACAGTGAATACCGGGATCCTGCAATCCGGACTGGCCTATAATATCGCATGGCGAATGAATATATATCTATATATATATATATATATGGAATAACACAGTAATAAATGCAATATCTAATCTAGCACGGTAATGATATATCGGAACTATCAGCTAGCAAGCGATATCAATGAATTAATATTCTTTAAAGTATAATTGACATGGCAATTACCGATGATGATGTGTGTGGGCCGGCAAGCAAGTGTTCATAGACATACGCATCATCGGTAATGGTGCTGGTGTCCTGATACATGGGTTCAATATAACAATAAAAACACATTTTAAGCAAGAAATTCGATGCGAATAGCAGGAATATATCGCAAATGAATAGTAAATGCAACAATAATGAATGTACAAAATATATATGAGTTATACAGTTTTAGCAATTAAAATAACACGAATCGTGGTGTTTAGAAAATAGGGGCTACGGTGTTTTTAAGAAGAGGTACGTCCTTTGAATTATCCTTAGTTTCCGTTGGCCTGTCTTTGAAATACTCACGATTTGTTAGTTTTAGAAATAGGTATGACTCGAGCACAGTCTAACATCTACTAAGTGAACTACAGGAAAAAATTAACAGACTAATCGAAAGGGTAAGGAAAACACCCTAAGTCTAAGTCGATATATATATATATAGTAGTCTGTGTTCCCGCCTAAATAGTATCACGTACGATACAATATCTAATATGACATCCTCGAGTCAAGTGTACGGATCTATCATCATTATTATCTTTCATACGGTAAATCCATCGTACGACATCCCAAATCTGGGTACTGTTCGAATATCACATTTATCACATTATTCATGTGGTATCCTTATCATTATATCCTGAATTAGGGGTACTGATATAAGTCTAGTACATTCCGATACCATCCACACACACACATGTGTGTGTGTGTGTGTATGAAAACACATCGTCTAAAGACCCGCTGTAATATCATGTCGTATCTCATAATACGAACCAAGTTACATCACCGATCTCGTGGCATCATGGCCAATCACATCGACTCATCTCCAAGTACCACATACTATCCACATCATATATGTATATGTATACATATATATATACATACTCACATACATATATGTATGTATATATATATCCCCATATACGCACTACTAAAACTGTTAGTGTATATGCCCTAGGGGCCATTATTGTATCATACTAGTTTGTATATTACTTAATGGAAGCTTGGGATATTCACATGTATATAACAGTCTTGCTAAACATGGTAGTATGCTACTTGTTTTTTCTATCTTAATATGTGAGTATACGTATTGAAAGAGCTCTTAGGATCTTGCTTGACAACCTGTGTTGTGATGGCAGTCACACTAGTGGGGGCTAGGTAGTCTACAAGCACATCCTTATTCAGGTCCCTAGTTATTGGATTATCGAGACAGGGCATCGATACTCCGGAGTAGGCTAGTGTGTACGCTTATCATCCCAGTTGGGGAGATGGTCTGTCCCATAGCCGTCAGTACGTCGTACTGGAGATAGTATGCAGGTGCTCGTTAGGTTACGGGTACACCGGACAGGACTCACAGGGAATTGTTGGTTGGTTTTATACCAGTCGTCAGTGAACAGTTCCTAGGTGACATGAGTACAGCATAGTCCGCAGACTTGAAACTGCTACTTCGCCTCGAGTGTGTCCCACTGTTCTTAGATTGCTACCCTACCACGGCTCAAAGGAGTCGTGCAAACAGGTAGCAGTTGGGTACAGTTCCGAGCACTTGGAGGCAGTGGCGGTTAGACAGGATTCGTCTCTCCCGGTATTGGGGGTTGATATCGCGCTGTGTCAGAGAGCCATTACGCAAAGTCCCAGGCCAGGGCAAGCAAAATTTGCTGGTAGATTCCAGTAGTTTCTCAGGGTGTAATGGGCTTCGCTCCGACACGACTTATACCGCTATTAGGGGACTGACGCTTGCCGCCCCCTTAGGCCCGATATGCGATAGTCTTAGACGAACGGACCGGACTGTACGGAGATTGTCACATCAGACTCAGTAGGAGTTCAGATGGATTTCCTCATCGGCCTTCTTATCAACATCTACCTGGGGACCGTTACGTACAGCTAGTGCCGCTTGCGGTCTATGGTTAAAACCACTGCCAGCATAGTAGTCGAGTCTCTAGAGTCCCACGCAGAGAGTTTCCCTACTCCAGGCGAAACGATATAGAGGTTGTATGGTTTTACGACAAGGGTTCGGACGCATACGTGTGTTTACGCACGTATGACTTTCAGACAGTTTTTACTAGTCGGCTTTGGTTTAAGCCAGTTACTAGTATCCGGTTATTGGATTTATACAGTCTAAAGTTTTTCCGTGTTTTCACGGATAGGAGGGGCGTTCTCGTAATTGTGCGAGAATCTTCTAGAAGATGGTGACTAAGGAAGTTTAGGTGGCATATACATTAAATGAGATTAGTGAGTCATATGGATGATTCATCCATGTCATTAATGCTTCGTAATTGCTTAATGACTCATGGAGATGAATCACCATAAGATATTTATCAAGCATGGTTGTAAATGATTTTCTTTTCTATTTTTGAAAAACAATAATGCTTGATATATATTATGATAACTCATTTTCTCATTTGATTATTCTTTTCACCTTCTCTCTCCTCAAGCTCTCTCTCTCTTCAAACCCTAATCCTCCCCTCTCATGTGTTGAGTACAAGGATTAGTTAGACTACTTAATCCATAACCATACTCTATTTCATCTAGGTACTTTGATTAGCACTTAAAGATACCTAGTTGCCTCAAGTTTTGAGGCAAAGCTTGGAGTTTAGCTCTCGTGGTGGATCGTCTACTACTTGGAGAAGGCCGAGGAGGTGGAGTTCGTAAAGACGAAGGACACGGTTCTTTAGGTATAATCCCTTCACATAGTAGTTTAGAACTTCTATGTTTGATGTTAGTTATCGTTTAGCTTCGATTCATGCGGTTAGTCGATGTTTAAGCAAAGAACAAGATCGTTTTTCATATTTCCGCCTCCCCGCAACTCGTGGGGTGTTGTACATCGACTTACAGTGGTATCAAAGCCTCGCTAAACAATAAATAACTCACTTGCAAAATTGTATGAATTTCGAACGGAAAAAACAAAACCGGAAAACCCCGATATCATGAGTTTCTGTCGATTTTTAAATGAGGTCCAAAAATTTTTCAGGGACCTTCAGAAAGCCTTAAATGATAGTATAAGAATACCCAAGAAAACTGGGCTCATGAATCGGCTAAAGCGCCGCGGAACCGCGGCGGATCCCACCGATTCGCCGCGATTCCGCCGCCGAGTTGCCGATTCATCAGCCCAAGTTTCCTGTGTTGGTTCTCTGTGATATTTGGTATTTTCTGGAAGTTTTTAATTTTTGCTCAGGTTTCAGATTTACAGAGAAGTATTGGAGCAAAATTAAATGTGTTTAATCGATCGAAATTATACGGTATTTGCTTGTTGGATTATATCTGTGTTTGTATAATGTGTTCGTAAACCTCCCCTAACTGCTAGTATGTCAGTTGGCAGGGGGTTGCACATTTCTGTAATGGATTTTATCTGTTTGTGTATATGAACTGTGTTGGACTGTTGTGATGTATAGCCGGGGTTATGTGATGGGTTATTATTTAATTCATTTGATGTAAATGTAATTTGTTGTAATATTATTTTGCGGGGCACATCCAGGTTGCGGTTGTAGCCACCGTTGTATTATTTCATTATACTGTTTTTTTTTGCTCCTAGGACAGACCCAAGGTGAGGTGCACAAACTGCCGGGTGGGTAGTTTGTCATACCCGTTGGGGTCTTGGGTGGGGAAATGGCTATTCATCACAACCGTGTAATCCGTCTTTTGTTGCAGGCTCAAAACAAACACGGATTGCTTGTAAATCCAATAAAATCCATCTGTGATCTGGAATGCCTATTATTGCGTCTGACGAATGTACAATATCTATATATGATATCTATTTAGACGTCACTTATGTTTTACACCCGCGCTAGCCCAGCCCCCGCTCTGTCGTTAGTTAAGTAACCTAACGGGTGATGACGGGACCCCGTGGTGAATGCGGATGGCATAAGAGGACGTTGTATTTTCGTTGTTTTCTGCAATGATAGGTTAATGATGGGACGCATTATATATAATGCAAAGAAAATAAACCAAAAAGTTTAATCGTTGGAACAATTTAAAAGAAACCACTCGGTTAATTTTAAAAACGGATATTTTTAAATGCGGAGCTTTAACCACTATTTTTAAAAGCTATCAGGTTCCTTCGCTTATATCAAGTTCACTATGTTCACGGTTTCGCCAAAACCATTCGTAGCCCTCCATCATTTCATTTGGGTATTCAGTAGTATTCAAGCTATGCATTTTGGCCAAAGTCAAGGCATAGTGTTTGGTAGCTGCTGTGTTTTCATTTGTTGCATAAGATAGATGAGTTGGTTTGGGACAATCGTATTATCATTTGACCAAAGTCAGGGGTATATACGGATGGGTTCAAATTGACAAGATAATGACGGGTAGAACTTGACATGTGACATATGACATTTTGACCAAAGCCAAGGTCATAAGAGAATGGGGCAAAAACTTATATCGGGAATTTCTAAAGAAACTGAAATTTGCAAAGAGATGCATACCATTTGGAGTTTGATGAATGTTGGTAGCATTCCTTCAAAATTATCATACGATGATATTTGGATCCCGATCCTACTGTGAGTATATGCTACTTATCAGGATATTCGTCACTTAACGATCAATGCTATAAACCAAATAGGTGTCAAGAAAGGTGTCAGCGGGGTTACGCCCCCAGAGAAAAGAGGTTCTTTAATTAAGGAACTTCGCGAAAGCGTTGGAAAACCTCCCTCGAAGTATCGACACTAGCCTGGCTGAACGGTTAAGCAAGAATTGTACAGTGAGAATAGTCCTGGCTAATTCTTCTTTTATGGTTTGAGGAAGGATTCGAGAAACAGTGGGAGCCATCCAGTTTAGATAAACTAAAAACCACTCTAAACTTGCAAGAGCATCATGCTAAAGAGTTTTCTTCTCTCTCTCCTAATTGCAGCGACCCTGAAAATGACTGGACTTAAGTTACTTTTAGAGAAAAATATACTGACAGGGCCAAACTATAAAGATTGGCTGCGGAATGTCGAAATGGCTTTGACCTATGACAAATTGGGGTACATCCTCACCGCTACGGCACCTGCTGTCCCTCGTCCCAAATCCAGTAATGCGGATAAGGAAATCCGCAAAACCTGGGATTTCGATTGCGCGAAAGCCAAGTGCATCGTGCTTGCCTCGATGAACAATGAACATCAGAGGAGGCACGAGGATATGGAACTAGATGCCATATTTCTCCATACAAAGGAACTTTATGGAGAGCAATCTCGTATAGCAAGATACGAGACCTTTAAGAACTTGTTTCGAGCGAGGTTCGCTGTCGGGTCATCGGTAGGAGAACATGTCCTAAAGATGATCGGCTATATAGAAGAGCTCGCAGACCTTGGGACGACTTTGGATATTGAGCTCTATACAAACCTTATTCTCCAGTCCCTTCCTTCCACCTACGCCCAGTTTATCCTGAACTTCAACATTCAAAGAAAAGAAGTTGAACTTCCGGAACTCTTGAACATGTTAAGGAGTGCAGAGGGCACCTTGCAGAAAGCAAGGGAAACACCTGCTATGTTTGTTAGCGGTGCATTTTCTTCCGGGTCCATGGCTAGAGCCAAAGGAAGGAAGAAGAAGGCCGCCACCAAACCTAGAGGAGGTCTTAGTAAGGTGGGAGGGATGGGAAAGAAAAAGTTTGCGGTACCGGTAGTGGGCCAGGATGAGTGCTTCCATTGTTACAGGAAAGGGCACTGGAAGAAAGATTGCAAGGCGTGGAACGCCAAGAACCAGGGACCGAAGCAAGCTGTGGCTTTGACTTCAGGTGTGTTTGTAATTGATAATTGTCTGTCAATCAACTCTACTTCCTAGGTATTGGATACCGGATCAGGATCTCATATTTGCAATTCATTGCAGGCACTGAGAAACCGTAGAGTGCCGAAGGAAGGTGATATGACCCTAAAGGTTGCTAATGGAGCTAGCGTGGGAGCTGCGTCCGTCGGGGATTATCACCTAGGATTGACGAGTGGACACATTTTGGTTTTACATAACTGTTTTTTGTACCAATCTTAACGTGTAATATCATATCAATTTCCTTGTTATCAAATAAAGGTTATGATTTCACGTTTGTAAGAGATGTTGTTAACATCCACCTTAATCATGGTTTGATTGGGTCCGGTACAATAAATAACGGTATATATGTTTTAAACCAACTCCAAATTTTCAATGTCCAGAACACACAAAAAAGAAAGTCTCCAGACTTAAATAAAGCTTTCTTATAGCATTGTAGACTGGGTCACATCAATGAGAGAAGGTTGACTAAGTTGCATAGAGAAGGATATTTGGAGTCGTTCGAACATCAAACTTATGACACTTGTCAATCTTGTCTCAATGGAAAGATGACAAAGACTCCATTTACTAGACAAGGAGTAAGAGCGAGCGAGTTCTTAGGACTCATACACACCGATGTATGTGGTCCAATTTCTACGCATGCAAGAGGTGGTTTTTCCTATTTCATTACTTTCACGGATGATTACTCAAGATACGGATTCATTTATCTGATGAAACATAAATCCGAGCCTTTGTAGAAATTCCAAGAGTATAAGAATGAAGTAGAAAACCAAACCGGCAAAGGTATCAAGACACTTAGATCTGATCGAGGTGGTGAATACTTGAGTGCCGAGTTCCTAGGTTACCTAAAAGAGAAATGAATTCTCTCTCAGCTTACTCCTCCATACGCTCCACAACATAACGGTGTATCGGAGAGACGGAATCGAACCCTATTGAATATGGTACGATCCATGATGAGTAATGCTGAGTTACCGCGATCTTTTTGGGGTTATGCCCTAGAATCAGCAGCATATCTTCTGAACAGGGCTCCTACCAAAACTGTGCCTACCACTCCATATCAGATGTGGACTGGGAAGAAACCCCATCTTCAACATATAAAGATATGGGGTTGTCCAGCTTTTGTTAAAAAGCAGCATGTGGACAAGCTCGAGGCACGATCAGTAAAATGTATATTTATGGGATATCCAAAGAACTTCAAGGGGTATTATTTCTATTACGCAGAGGAACAAAAGGTTTTTGTTTCTCGTAATGCCCATTTTCTAGAACATCAGTTTTTAGAAAAGGAAAAAAGTGGGAGCGAAATAGAACTGGAAGAAATTCCAGAACCACAAGCTGCTACTGAAAGTTTGGTAGAACCGGTAGTTCAAGAAGAACAGGACATTCCCGCACCCCTCCTCAGGAGTAGTAGGCCGTCTCATCCGCCTGAGAGATACTACGGTTTTCTCATAGATGGGGATAGAGAGGATTGCATCATAGATGATGATGAACCTACTGACTTTCAGCAGGCCATCCAGAGCGGCGACTCGATACGATGGCTAGATGCAATGCGGACCGAAATGGAGTCCATGTACACCAACAAAGTATGGACTTTGGACTTTGCTCTAGATGGGGTAAAACCCATAGGATGCAAATGGATCTTCAAGAAAAAGATTGGTGTAGATGGACAGGTGGAAACCTATAAGGCTAGACTTGTTGCAAAAGGTTTTCGTCAAAGACCTGGTTTGGACTATGACGAAACTTTTTCTCCAGTAGCTATGCTCAAATCCATTCGGGTCCTTCTTCCTATTTGTTAGTTGTATGTATGCCCTAGAGGCCAGTATTGTACAGATCATGTATATTATATTGGATGCTTGGATATATATAGAGATGACTTTCTTGCTCGATATGATAGTATGCTATCTGGTTACTCTTTATCTTAACATGTACACTTGTCTCTTTAAACTGTTTTATAGTTACATGTTGATAAAGCCCTTAGGATGTGTACTTGACTGCCTGGACTATGATGCTGATCATACTAATGGGGACATGGTAGTCCATATGTACATCCTTCAAGGTCCCTAGTCGTGGGTGTATCGAGACGGGGCATCGATATACCAGTGTAGACTAGCGTATACGCTTCTCGACCCATGAGATGGGCGATGGATGATACCATATCCATTGGTGTTTGACATCAGAGATGGTGTACGGGTGCTCAGTGGAGACTGGGTACACTGGACGGACTCGCCGAGAACTCCCAGATGGTATTATACCTCACGTCAGATGGCAGTTCTCAGGTGACAGTTGTGCAGGTTAGTATGTAGACCCGAGATCGTCATAGAGTCTTGTGTGATTCCCACTGTTCTTTGATCTCCACCTTACCACGTCCATGAGGGCGTGCAAAACGGTGGTCTTTGGGTACAGTCCCGAGTCACATGGAGGCAATGAGCGATAGGAGGGGTTTCGTCTCTCCCGGTATTGGGGGTTGATGTTGCGCTGTGCTCGATTGGCCGTAACACGGAAGTCCCTGGACAGAGCTGATTAGAGATTTGCTGGTAAGTGTTACCAGTAGTTTCTCGACCCGTTATGAGCCTCACATCGGCATACTTATCGGTTATTGGGGTCTGACGTTTACCACCCCTAGACTTGATATGCGACGTATCAGACGAACAGACAGGACTGTACGGTAAGTGTTACTGGTTGGATTCACAGGAGTGTGAGCGGGCTAGCTCGTCGATCTTCTGATCGCTCAATACCCGGATGGCCGTTACGTTTAGCAGACCGCTTGCGGCTTGTGGGTGCTTGATATGATCATCATTTGCTGCCGGCGTATTGACGAGTCTTTAGAGTCCTACACAGAGGTTTCCTGGCTCAAGCGAAACGAAATAGGAGCGCATATAAGATATGTGCAGGACCGAGAATAATGCGTGTATGTGATACCGCATTTCATTCTCGCGATGAATGTTTCGATTGGTTGTATGCGATATGACCTAGTTATCGAATCATTGATTCGATAAATCGGTACATTGGATACTAGTCGGTTATATGCGATATAACCGGATCGTTAAATCAAGTGTTGATTTAATGATTTAATGTATAATTATATATTTGATATATTATTTTGCATTAGCTAGTATTGGTTCACTTTATATGGATTTTCTCACTTGATGTGCAAGAAGTATATGTGATATACTTTTGTGCACACATTTGTATCATGTTTGATGATACTTGATCATTTAGTTAAGTGCAAAGAATTAAACCATGGTTATGATAATGGTTAGGGTTTTGTATTATTCATCTATTTATTTATCCTTTCTTTCTTTATTTAATTAGATAAAAGAAAAAGGAAATGGTTTCTTTTTTATCATGAAGCTTGTTGAAGCTTCATGAAGCTTTGACTAAAGAGACCATTTGTCTTCTTGCTTAACCCTAACCATTACCATTTACCATGGTCTATTCTCTACACTTAACCTTGGTTAGCTTATGATAAGTATTGATTTATTTTCTTTTTAATTCAACACTTATCATATTCTTTCTTCTTCTTCATCATCTTCTTCTTCAAGAAAAGCTTGATGCCATCAATGGCAACTTGAGTTCTAAAGTGAGAAATCCAATTCTAAAGTGAACCCACCTCCTATTTCTTCACCCTCTACCTCTTGCCAAGTTGTTTTAGGTGTTTTCTTCACAAGTTTCACCACTTGGTGAAGTTGGAGCTTGAACTTGTGCAACCTCGACGTAGATCATCTTCGGCACGAAGCCGACGACCTAGTCCGCCCATTTTCCCGATAAAGCCGACGATTGAGTTCGGGATTCAAGATGGACAGCGAGAGGATGCCTACGTGGCGCTAAGGAAGTGGATATCCGGATCTACAAAGGTTGTAGCTTCTTATCTTTAGTTAAGTTGTTAACTAGTTTCGTTTTTCGCCTAAACATCTAGTCTACGATCCGTATTAGGGTTTCTCGGCACCCAGAAAATTTTAAATTGGCATGATCGATGCCTTGTGAGACCTTTATAGTGTGCCTAGGAACCTTTCACTGGTATCAGAGCCTAGCTAGAGCCTTAGGCGAAGTCTAGACGACGTTTGAAACCCGAACGAACCCGAAACCCTAAAACCCAAGTGCTCTCTGGACTTATTCTAAAAACTGGGATTTTTCCAGATTAAAAATGCCTAAAAAATTCAGCAGGAAGATCTAAGAATTATGGTGAAACACGAGCTCATGATGCGTCGAAACCGCCGCGGAAACGCGGCAGAAGCATGGCTTCTGCCGCGGTTCCGCCGCCTACTGTTCACAATGCACAATATGTGTTGCACAGTAATTCATCATTTCTGCAGCTGAGTTTTATGGGTATTTTTAATAATTATTCAAGAGTTGAATTTTCTGGGGTGTTTTAGAGCTTCGATGTTTCGACCGGATTATCAAATTTCGTCTTTGTGTATTTCCGGATAATTTTTAGAATATGTTAAAAAGTTCTACCGGATATAAATACGCAATTTTTCCCCTGTCGGGAAATTTCCAAGTGTTGGATTTTTCCGTAGTTTAACGACGTTCAAAGTAGTGCAAGTAACGCGATGGACCCTCTAGAAGACAACAAACCTTAACTCGATTATGTGACCGTCTTGAACTGCCCTTTGAACCTTCGGGTTTGGGGCAGTATGGCGTGCCACATGTGAGGCGTTGGCTTGACCCTTCTACGGCTGGACCGTTGGTACTGAGGCACGAACTGAATGTTGCTAGACTTATTTCATGTGTTGAGCTGTATCGGGAAAACTTGGGTATTCGACTGTTCGATCGGAAAGTTTAACATTTTCTGTTTATCTGGAATGTGATACAATAATTGGAATTCACAAACAGTTATGAGATAACTGAATGAATGTTATAAATCTAGCGGTTTAGTTTCACTTGATATTGAAAAGAGTTTTCGATAATGAGACTAAAATGCGGGGTTTATAACTGTTAGGCATGTGATGTCTAAGTATTTCATTTGATTAGGCATGTGATGTCTAAAGAGGTTGCGGATTCCAACTGTTGTAGTTTTACACTTTCTTTTCTGTGACCGTAAGTGTAGTATGTTCATATCGCCGGTTTCGTTGCTATACGTCCACGACAATTGGGGTGTGCATACTTACTTACGTTGATGACATGTGATGTTATGTGTTGCTGGATATGTTATATTGGATCGTCGTGTTCGAATAGCCGGGGGTTTTTATGTGAGATGAGTGTTTTTCATTTTCATTCATGTAAAAACTTGTATGTAATATTCTTTTATTTAGGACTTCCAGGTAGCGTAAGTTGTCGCCTTTTGTATATTATTTACTTTTCCGCATTAGGATAGACCCAAGAAGGGGAGCACAAGTAACCGGGTTCTGGGGTCCAGTGGGAGACCAACTCGAGGAGTCGAGTCCGGGTCTCCTAACCCTAGAATTGGCAGGGTTGCTTGCCGCTCTCGTAGGGGTCTAGGGGTGTGGGATTGGCTATTCATCACGACCGTGGAATCCGTGTTTTATACTGGCTCGTATTGAAAACACGGACGTCCTAGTATATCCAATATTTCATATGTTTCTTCTGCTGCGATATCTGTGATGTGATCATGTGATGTTCTGTGATGGATACAGTATATAGTATATATGATATATTATATAGACCTTACTTATGTTTTACACCCGTACTAGCCCTGCCCCGCTCTGCCGTTAGTTACCTAACCTAACGGTGCACGGGGGGACATCGAGGCGAATGCGGATGGCATAAGTGTACGTCGTATTTATCTGTGATGTTTAGGTATTTAAATGATGGGACTTCATTAATGAGATTAATGAAAGAAAAGAAACCTAAGATGTTGTAGAATCAAATTTTAAATAAAACAGGTAGCTACAGTTCTTGCTTTGCACAGCGGTATATGTGATATATCCTGCACCTTATTCGATGAGGAAAGGACCGAGATCCCTTCACCGGGAGTGACTCCTTTAGCAATAACTGGTAGATGCTACACCCTCGGTTTGTTTTTGATTGCTCCTATAGTTTCTGCTTTGCACAGTGATATATATGATATATCCCGCACCTCATTCGACGAGGAAAGGGCCGACGATCCCTTCACCGGGAGTGACCCCTTTAGCAAAACTAGAAAAGCCTCAAAATCACTCCATTTTAAAACTTCATTTGATTCTACAACGATATCAAGTTCATTACGCAATAGGTTTTCAGAAAAACCTGTCGTAGCCCTCCGTCATTTCAGATAAGTTGCATATAGTATTCGTGCTACATTTGTTGGCTTTCGTCAAGGTGTAGTGTGCGGTAGCTATGTGCTGCTTATCTGCTGCATATGATGCGACTGGATTAAGGTAGTCGTACGGCTTTGTTGGCTTTCGTCAAGGGTCGTGCATATGATGCGACTGGATTAAGGTAGTCGTACGGCTTTGTTGGCTTTCGTGCGGGTGGGTTTAATTCAGTCAAGAAATGTACGGGTTGAACTTGACTAGCGGGCTGTGGTTTGTTGGATTTCGTCAAGGTCATAGCACGCTAGGGGCAAAAGCATTATCGGGAATTTCAAGTGTTGAAATTTGCAATGAGATTGCATACCTTCTATGAGATAGTTGGATCCCGATACCCACTGTGAGTAAGAGTTACTCCTGGGAGAGTTTTACACATTGCAATTAGCTGATCAAGTAGGTGTCTAGAAAGGTGTCAACGGGGTTACGCCTCTGGGAAAACGAAGTTTACATTAATTAGGTTCGTGCGAAAGCACGGGGGACCTCCCTCAAAGTACCGACACTGGCCTGGCTGAAAGATTGGCGAACTTGTAGTGTGTAATTAATCCCGGCTAGTCTTTCCTTTTAGGGTTTGAAGGAAGATTTGATAAAAACCAGTGGGAGCCATCCTGATTAGATAAGATAATAACCAATCTGCTCTTGCACGAGCATACGCTAAAGTGTTTTCTTCTCTCTCTCTCCAGGTAGCGACCATTTCATGCCCTAATGAAGATAATAATATGGATGTATTGACCGAACCCGCATGTTATACTGCGCTGGGGAACGTTGGTTCCGTTCTTTCTTATAAGAGTTATAGGAATGAACAGGATATAGGGGAATACCAGGATTCCCATGCCACCCGAATGAAGAAAGTACATGTTGATGCATTTTCTTCGGGTGTGTTCGTTACAGAGAACTGTTTCTCCATTTGCTCTACGTCCTGGGTATTAGATACCGGGTCAGGATCCCATATATGTAATCAGTTACATGGGCTAAGGAAAGGTAAAGAACTTGGAGAAGGTGATAAAGACATTAGAATTGGAAATGGTGCAATTGTTGCAGCTAAGACTGTCGGGGAATATCACCTTGTATTACCAACTGGTAATACATTGGTTCTGAACGAATGCTATTACATGCCGAACCTGATATGCAACATTATATCGATTTCTTTATTAAGTAAAGAGGGATATAATTTTGTATTACAGGATAATGTTATGAACATTTTCTGTAACCAAAAGTTGGTTGGATCGGGCACGTTGTGCAATGGCATTTATGTTCTAAATCAATCAACAGTTCCGAGCATAACAAACACACACAAGAGGAAGAGTTCAGAGCTGAACGAATCCTTCTTGTGGCATTGTAGACTGGGTCACATCAATGCGACATGACTAGCTAAGTTGCATAAAGATGGATATTTGAAACCATTCGAATTTTCATCTTATGACACTTGCCAGTCATGTCTCAAAGGCAAGATGACCAAAACTCCGTTTACGGGACACGGAGAAAGAGTTACCGAACTCTTGGGACTAATACATAGTGATGTATGTGGTCCCATGTCTACACATGCCAGGGATGGTTCTTCGTACTTCATTACATTCACTGACGATCTCTCAAGATACGGACATGTGTACTTGATAAGACACAAGTCTGAAGCTTTTGAGAAATTTAGAGAATATAAACAAGAAGTCGAGAACCAAACCGGAAAAAGTATTAAAATCCTTCGATTTGATCGAGGAGGTGAATACTTGACCAATGAATTCCTGGACTTCCTAAAAGAGAATGGGATTCTCTCTCAGCTGACTCCTCCATATACACCACAGCACAACGGTGTATCAGAACGGAGGAACCGCACTCTATTAGATATGGTGCGCTCTATGATGAGCACAGCTGAGTTACCTATTTCCTTCTGGGGGTATGCACTTGAAACAGCCATACATCTATTGAATATGGTCCCAACCAAATCTGTGCCTACCACTCCATATGAAATATGGAAAGGAAAGAGACCAAGTCTTAACTATGTTAAGATATGGGGTTGTCCAGCCTATGTTAAACGACAAAATCCGGACAAACTCGAGGCACGGTCTGTTCTATGCAAATTTGTAGGGTATCCCAAGAATTCTCAAGGGTATATCTTCTACCACCCTGAGGAACAAAGAGTGTTTGTTTCTCGGCATGCCACCTTTTTAGAAAAGGAATTTCTTGAAAAAGATATTTGTGGCAATGAGGTAGAACTGGAAGAGATTCCAGCTGCAGAAGCTACAACAGAAGATCTGGTGGAACCAGAGGATTCCGTAGTACCCGACGAACCCCAGCCTCTCCGCCGATCTAGTAGGGTTCCTCGCCAACCTGAGAGATACTACGGTTTTCTCATGGATAGTGGGAGCGATGATTGCATCATGGAGGATGATGACCCAACTAGTTTCGAGCAGGCCATCACGAGTAGTGACTCGGTAAAATGGCTGGATGCTATGCGGTCCGAGATGGAATCCATGTACACCAACAAAGTATGGACTTTGGATGTTGCTCCTGAAGGGGTAAAACCCATTGGGAGCAAGTGGATCTTCAAGAAGAAACTTGGTGTAAATGGGAAAGTAGAGACTTTCAAAGCTAGACTTGTAGCAAAGGGTTTTCGTCAAAGACCAGGTGTGGACTATGACGAGACCTTTTCTCCAATGGCTATGCTTATATCCATCCGGATCATGCTTGCCATCGCTGCATATCATGATTACGAAATCTGGAAAATGGATGTTAAGACCGCCTTTCTAAATGGTGATTTAGAAGAGTGCGTGTACATGACTCAGCCAGAGGGCTTCGTAGACAGTGGGAGCAGCGGGAAGGTGTGCAAGCTGCTAAAATCCATTTATGGATTAAAGCAAGCATCGCGGAGTTGGAACGTCTGCTTTGACGTCGTTATCAAAGAGTATGATTTCGTCAAAAACCCAGATGAACCTTGTATCTACAAGAAGGTGGCAGAGAGTAAGGTTGTCTTCCTCGTATTGTACGTGGACGACATACTCTTGATAGGAAATGATATTCCTATGCTGCAATCGGTCAAGCTTTTCTTATCACAAAGATTCTCAATGAAAGATCTTGGTAATGCCTCCTGCATATTGGGAATAAGGATCTATAGAGATAGATCCAAACGGATTTTGGGATTGTCCCAATCCAGGTACATTGACACCATACTAAAGAGGTTTAGTATGGAAGAGTCCAAGCGTGGGAACTTGCCCACGATCTCTGGAGTCACTCTCTCCAAAGAGATGTCTCCCAAGACTGATTTGGAGAGAGCTCGCATGCAAGAGATACCCTATGGTTCGGCTGTAGGCTCTATCATGTACGCGATGCTATGTTCCAGACCCGATGTTGCATACTCACTAAGTGTAGTGAGCAGGTATCAAGATGATCCTGGAGAGAGTCACTGGACAGCTGTGAAGAGCATTCTCAAGTACTTACGAAGGACTAAAGAGATGCTCTTGGTGTATGGTAACGGAGAACTCCAAGTGGAGTCCTTTACCAATTCGAGCTTCCAGAGTGATAAGGACGACTCTAAGTCGCAGTCCGGATTTGTCTTTACCCTTTACGGAGGGGCGGTTAGCTGGAAGAGTTCCAAGCCGGAAACCGTGGCAGACTCGACGATGGAGGCTGAATACATCGCTGCCAAAGAGGTTGTCTGGATCAAGAAGTTCATTACTGAACTTGGAGTGGTTCCATCCATTGAGCATCCAATACCTTTGTATTGTGATAACAATGGAGCGGTGGCTTTGGCCAAGGAACCCAGGTCCCATCAGCGATCCAGGCATATTCTGAGGCGGTATCACCTGATCCGGGAGATAGTTGATCGCCGGGAGATCAAGGTCAGGAGGGTTGACACGAAGAACAACACGGCGGATCCACTCTCGAAGGCCATTCCCCAAATACAGTTTGAGAGACTCTTCGGGATGCTCAGTATGCGATACTATAGCAGCTGGCCCTAGTGCAAGTGGGAGATTGTTAGTTGTATGTATGCCCTAGAGGCCAGTATTGTACAGATCATGTATATTATATTGGATGCTTGGACATATATAGAGATGGCTTTCTTGCTCGATAGGATAGTATGCTATCTGGTTACTCTTTATCTTAACATGTACACTTGTCTCTTTAAACTGTCTTATAGTTACATGTTGATAAAGCCCATAGGATGTGTACTTGACTGCCTGGACTATGATGCAGATCATACTAATGGGGACATGGTAGTCCATAAGTACATCCTTCAAGGTCCCTACTCATGGGTGTATCGAGACGGGGCATCGATATACCAGTGTAGACTAGCGTATACGTTTCTCGACCCATGAGATGGGCGATGGATGATCCCATATCCATTGGTGTTTGACCTCAGAGATGGTGTACGGGTGCTCAGTGGAGACTGGGTACACTGGACGGACTCGCTGAGAACTCCCAGATGGTATTATACCTCACGTCAGATGGCAGTTCTCAGGTGACACTTGTGCAGGTTAGTCTGTAGACCCGAGATCGTCATAGAGTCTTGTGTGATTCCCACTGTGCTTTGATCTCCACCTTACCACGTCCATGAGGGCATGCAAAACGGTGGTCTTTGGGTACAGTCCCGAGTCACATGGAGGCAATGAGCGATAGGAGGGGTTTCGTCTCTCCCGGTATTGGGGGTTGATGTTGCGCTGTGCTCGATTGGCCGTAACAGGGAAGTCCCTGGCCAGGGCTGATTAGAGATTTGCTGGTAAGTGTTACCAGTAGTTTCTCGACCCGTTATGAGCCTCACATCGGCACGACTTATCGGTTATTGGGGTCTGACGTTTACCACCCCTAGACTTGATATGCGACGTATCAGACGAACAGACCGGACTGTACGGTAAGTGTTACTGGTTGGATTCACAGGAGTATGAGCGGGCTAGCTCGTCGATCTTCTGATCGCTCAATACCCGGATGGCCGTTACGTTTAGCAGACCGCTTGCGGCTTGTGGGTGCTTGATATGATCATCATCTGCTACCGGCGTATTGACGAGTCTTTAGAGTCCTACACAGAGGTTTCTTGGCTCAAGCGAAACGAAATAGGAGCGCATATAAGATATGTGCAGGACCGAGAATAATGCGTGTATATGATACCGCATTTCATTCTCGCGATGAATGTTTCGATTGGTTGTATGCGATATGACCTAGTTATCGAATCATTGATTCGATAAATCGGTATATTGGATACTAGTCGGTTATATGCGATATAACCGGATCGTTAAATCATGTGTTGATTTAATGATTTAATGTATAATTATATATTTGATGTATTATTTTGCATTAGCTAGTATTGGTTCACTTTATATGGATTTTCTCACTTGATGTGCAAGAAGTATATGTGATATACTTTTGTGCACACATTTGTATCATGTTTGATGATACTTGATCATTTAGTTAAGTGCAAAGAATTAAACCATGGTTATGATAATGGTTAGGGTTTTGTATTATTCATCTATTTATTTATCCTTTCTTTCTTTATTTAATTAGATAAAAGAAAAAGGAAATGGTTTCTTTTTTATCATGAAGCTTGTTGAAGCTTCATGAAGCATTGACTAAAGAGACCATTTGTCTTCTTGCTTAACCCTAACCATTCCCATTTACCATGGTCTATTCTCTACACTTAACCTTGGTTAGCTTATGATAAGTATTGATTTATTTTCTTTTTAATTCAACACTTATCATATTCTTTCTTCTTCTTCATCATCTTCTTCTTCAAGAAAAGCTTGATGCCATCAATGACAACTTGAGTTCTAAAGTGAGAAATCCAATTCTAAGTGAATCCACCTCCTATTTCTTCACCCTCTACCTCTTGCCAAGTTGTTTTGGGTGTTTTCTTCACAAGTTTCACCACTTGGTGAAGTTGGAGCTTGAACTTGTGCAACCTCGACGTAGATCATCTTCGGCACGAAGCCGACGACCTAGTCCGCCCATTTTCCCGATGAAGCCGACGATTGATTTCGGGATTCAAGATGGACAGCGAGAGGACGCCTACGTGGAGCTAAGGAAGGGGATATCCGGATCTACAAAGGTTGTAGCTTCTTATCTTTAGTTAAGTTGTTAACTAGTTTCGTTTTTCGCCTAAACATCTAGTCTACGATCCGTATTAGGGTTTCACGGCACCCATAAAATTTTAAATTGGCATGATCGATGCCTTGTGAGACCTTTATAGTGTGCCTAGGAACCTTTCACTATTGCTGCCTTCCATGATTATGAAATCTGGCAGATGGACGTAAAGACGGCTTTTCTGAATGGAAATTTAGAAGAGTGCGTCTATATGGATCAGCCAGAGGGTTTCAATTAGAGTGGGAGCAGCGGGAAAGTATGCAAGGTGCTTAAGTCCATTTATGGACTAAAGCAGGCATCGCGGAGTTGGAACATCTATTTTGATGAGACAGTCAAAGAATATAACTTTATCAAAAATCCAGATGAACCGTGCATATATAGTAAAGTTGTAGCCAGAAGTGTCGTATTCCTCGTCTTGTACGTGGATGACATTCTATTGATAGGAAATGACATTCCTATGCTACAATCTATCAAAGGATTCTTGTCACACAGGTTCTCCATGAAAGACCTGGGTGATGCCTCTTACATTCTGGGGATCCGGATCTATCGTGATAGATCCAAGAGGATGTTGGGACTTTCGCAGTCCAGGTATATCGACACTGTACTGAAAAGATTCAGTATAGAAGATTCTAAGAGCAGTAATTTACCGGTTTGTCACGGAATCACCCTCTCCAAAGAGATGTCTCCCAAGACTGATTTGGAAGGGGAACGCATATCTATTATACCCTACGCTTCTACGGTAGGCTCTATAATGTTTGCGATGTTGTGCACCAGACCAGATGTAGCTTATGCACTGAGCGTGGTAAGCCGGTATTAGTCAGACCCAGGGGAGAAGCACTGGATAGCAGTAAAGAACATTCTCAAGTACCTAAGAAGGACTAAGGAGATGTTCTTGGTTTACGGCGGAAAAGACCTCAGGTTGGAGGCCTTTGCTGATTCTGGCTTCCAGAGTGATAAGGACAATTCCAAGTCTATGTAGGGTTATGTCTTTACCTTCAATGGAGGGGCGGTGTGCTGGAAGAGCTCCAAGCAGGACACCGTTGCTGACTCGACGATGGAAGCGGAGTATATAGCTGCTTGCGATGCCGCAAAAGAAGTAGTCTGGATGAAGAAGTTCCTAACAGAACTTCAGGTGGTTCCTACCATAGTTGATCCAATACCTCTGTATTGCGACACCAACGGAGCTATAGCTTTAGCGAAGGAACCCAGGTCCCATCAGAAATCCAGACACATCTTAAGGCGGTATCACTTGATCAGGGAGATCATTGATCGTCAGGAGATCGAGGTTCGGAGAGTTGCTTCTGAAGAGAACATTGCAGATCCATTCACGAAGGCCCTACCTCAGATTCAGTTCGAGAGGCTACTCGAGATCATCGGTCTTCGATATGCCAGTACATGGCCCTAGTGCAAGTGGGAGATTGTTAGTGTATATGCCCAAGGGGCCATTATTGTATCATACTAGTTTGTATATTACTTAATGGAAGCTTGGGATATTCACATGTATATAACAGTCTTGCTAATCATGGTAGTATGCTACTTAGTTTTTCTATCTTAATATGTGAGTATACGTATTGATAGAGCTCTTAGGATCTTGCTAAACTACCAGCGTTATGATGGCAGTCACACTAGTGGGGGCTGGGTAGTCTACAAGCACATCCTTATTCAGGTACCTAGTTATTGGATTATCGAGACAGGGCATCGATACTCCGGAGTAGACTAGTGTGTATGCTTCTCATCCCAGTTGGGGAGATGGTCTGTCCCACAGCCGTCAGTATGTCGTACTAGAGATAGTATGCAGGTGCTCGTTAGGTTACGGGTACACCGGACAGGACTCACAGGGAACTGTTGGTTGGTTTTATACCATTCGTCAGTGAACAGTTCCCAGGTGACATGAGTACAGCATAGTCCGCAGACTTGACACTGCTACTTCGCCTCGAGTGTGTCCCACTGTTCTTAGATTGCTACCCTACCACGGCTCAAAGAAGTCGTGCAAACAGGTAGCAGTTGGGTACAGTCCCGAGCACTTGGAGGCAGTGGCGGTTAGACAGGATTCGTCTCTTCCGGTATTGGGGGTTGATATCGCGCTGTGTCAGAGAGCCATTACGCGAAGTCCCTGGCCAGGGCAAGCGAGATTTGCTGGTAGGTTCCAGTAGTTTCTCAGGGTGTAATGTGCTTCGCTCCGACACGACTTATACCGCTATTAGGGGACTGACGCTTGCCGCTCCCTAGGACCGATATGCGATAGTCTTAGACGAACGGACTGGACTGTACGGAGATTTTCACATCAGACTCAGTAGGAGTTCAGATGGGTTTCCTCATCGGCCTTCTTATCGACATCTACCTGGGGACCGTTACGTACAGCTAGTGCCGCTTGCGGTCTGTGGTTAAACCCACTGCCAGCGTAGTAGCCGAGTCTCTAGAGTCCCATACAGAGAGTTTCCCTACTCCAGGAGAAACGATATAGAGGTCGTATGGTTTTACGACAAGGGTTCGGACGCATACGTGTGTTTACGCACGTATGACTTTCGGACAGTTTTTACTAGTCGGCTTTGGTTTAAGCCAGTTACTAGTATCCGGTTATTGGATTTAAACAGTCTAAAGTTTTTCCGTGTTTTCACGGATAGGAGGGGCGTTCACGTAATTGCGCGAGAAGCTTCTAGAAGATGGTGACTAAGGAGGTTTAGGTGGCATATACATTAAATGAGATTAGTGAGTCATATGGATGATTCATCCATGTCATTAATGCTTCATAATTGCTTAATGACTCATGGAGATGAATCACCATAAGATATTTATCAAGCATGGTTGTAAATGATTTTCTTTTCTATTTTTGAAAAACAATAATGCTTGATATATATTATGATAACTCATTTTCTCATTTGATTATTCTTCTCACCTTCTCTCTCCTGAAGCTCTCTCTCTTCAAACCCTAATCCTCCCCTCTCATGTGTTGAGTACAAGGATTAGTTAGACTACTTAATCCATAACCATACTCTATTTCATCTAGGTACTTTGATTAGCACTTAAAGATACCTAGTTGCCTCAAGTTTTGAGGCAAAGCTTGGAGTTTAGCTCTCGTGGTGGATCGTCTACTACTTGGAGAAGGCCGAGGAGGAGGTGGAGTTCGTAAAGACGAAGGACACGGTTCTTAAGGTATAATCCCTTCACATAGTTGTTTAGAACTTCTATGTTTGATGTTAGTTATCGTTTAGCTTCGATCCATGCGGTTAGTCGATGTTTAAGCAAAGAACAAGATCGTTTTTCATATTTCCGCCTCCCCGCAACTCGTATGGTGTTGTACATCGACTTACAAAAACAAATGTATGTATGTATGTGCGTGTGTGTGCAAATCTTTGCTCTAGGGTTTCACAACTAAGAAGCTAAACTAAGTTACTTCTAGTTACATAAAAACTAACCCATGAACACCTAAAACCTATCTTGATAAACATTAGTCTCACAATACACACATTTATATATATAGTATAACGTATTCGTATTTTACACTACGAAACGGTGGGGGTGCTATACACCATCCACCCGACTTCCCCCATAGATATATATCTACTCACCTTAATTCTTCCTTGCCTAAGTCAATGTCGCCACGCTCTTGCTTTTCTTCCCGAAGTTCACACGGAGGTGCCTACATATCATAACATATCGTGTCGCATTAAAATACAATTCAAAAACAAAACGACACACGAATGGCACATAGGTTAAAACCTCCGGGCTACGCATGCAAACAAGGACAAACAAATCCTTGATGTCGATATACAAATGTCAAACCATCGAGTTAAAACCTGAATACTAAAACCCAAGTTAAAACGAAGTCGTAAAACATTGCAGCAACTCAAGAAAACACCTCCAGATTTTACCATAGGTTGAATTAGCCAATTTTGCACATAGGAGGGGTCTAGTTAACTGATATAGGAACCACAGAACAAGCAGTGGGCCTGGGGGTCAATTCCGGGCCGCAATTAGCGGCCAGAAGGCATTTATTTGCGGCAAAATGGAGGGGTTAGGGTCTCGGGTCTTCAGGGTAGCTTCTAGGTTGCCTGCACGACTCACTGTAATCGCTATAAAATTTTCAGGTGCCCCGGGTCGTAGCAGATTTCAATTCCTCATCATAAATCCACAAAATACGTGTCACGACCCGAAGCTACGGAACGCGACTGGAACTTAGATTACAAGACGTCTCAAGGCGTAACGTAACCTAAGTCAGCCAAAGCCCAGAAAATCTAAACCATAAATAATAAGAGTGAAGGAAAACCTTTTATGAAAACGATTTTAAACTAATTAAGTTATATTAATCCCATTTTAAAAACATCAAAATTTTCCGAAAATTTCGGCTAAGTCTCCCTTGTAAATACTAGCCCGCAAAATGGGTACAACAAGATATATAAACCTGTAATGATATAATGGTATCCCTATGAGGGAGCTAGCTCTTCGCCCAAGGCGGATCACAACCACACGCAATATATATGTAATATCCAGCAAATAAGCATAAAGGAACACAAAAATAAGAAAACACAACGTCGGCTCAAGTGAGCCCAACCCCAGAGAAACCACATACACACAAATCTCTCAGTCTCATCACTAGGTCGCATATACAAAATAAGAAGTGGTAGATGGAGAATACTAGATACAATGATAGTACAAAAAGAGACAAAAGTGTCCACGCAACCCACCTAAGAGCAATGTCGCGAGTCTGAGCAAAGAATCCAAAGAAAAGATACGCCCGCCGCTATAAGGCTGACGGGTCTGACATGCAAGACATAGTGACACAACGGGGCTGAGTTGCCATCTCTTGAGTAGAAAATAACATCTAATAAGGATATCGTAAGAATGCACGCAAATGCGCCATCACTTGTATAACTAGATATGATGTGATGCCAATAGTATGTATGCACATGAATGCAAAATAATTACTAAATCTTTAAGTGTTTAAATACGATGATTTCTTCCTTTTTAACAAAAAAAATTCTGTACAATAGATAAGGTACCATCAATGAAATCATCCGAAAACCGTGTCAAGCACGACACCAACTATGGAAATATATCTGTCTCAAAGTCTCACTATGTCAAAGTCTCAATACCTCAGGCTCCATCAGTCCGGATCGGCCCATATCATCAAATCTCACAACAACGGTCGGTATCCTCTGGATATCCATCGTGCCAGACATCAATGGTAGGTAGTCTTCCTCTGCCCGGCTCATAGTCTACAACTCGAGCTTCTTGCCCCGGGATACCATACCGGGCCCACCATGTACCCGAGACGGTTCATCCACTCATCGAATCGGGACTCGAAATCCAACAGAAAACATGAAAACTCATGGTGGACGACACATACATCATGATTAAACCGCAACTTTATATTAAAAATGATGATAATAAGCTTTTGTTAAATTCTTGCGATTTTCCCTAAAAATCCAGAAATCTCATCAATACTGAAATCCTCAAGTAAATCATAATACCCAACTTGTTGTATATGATAAATGGTTATAATATCAAAGGTATGCAATGTGATTTATGGCTAGGAATCTATATGAGCATGATGATGAAGTGAGGTAAATACATGCTATGCAATTCAATATATCATGTATGATGCAAGTGTTTGATACTGAACTAAGGAGGTTCTATAGTGCACGCGGCATGGAAATTACCAAAGGCGTGTGTATTCACATGAATAGTGCGCGTGCAACATGAGCCAATGGTAATGGTGTAAGTGTCCTAAGATGTGATATCACACATAGGTATATAGATAACCATGCAATGCTAGCAGACGAATAACTAGAAAGATATGCATATGAATGAGATGGTTAACTGAATAACTATGCATATAGTTTGCAAGTAATAAAGTGATCCTAACTATGGGATGCCTCGCACCATCCAGAAGATTTCCCCATAGATGTATACATCTACTCACCCGGACCCCTCGCTAATCTGATCCAACCACCGCTTTGCCCTTGCACGCCGCGTCCGATGTTTCCGTAACCGATCCTAAAATTGCACAACACAAAACATAAGGTTACATATTCCTGAAACGATGCAAAGTCACAGTATGAAAGATCAACGCTCACAAGTTAAGCACAACGTGCACTAGGTGCACGGAATACACATGAAAACCACTAAAAGCTTAACTAAAATCGTCGTTCGGAACAACTGTCAAAACTAAACTCGATCAACCAATTTTCGCATTCACACAACCTAAAAGTCATATCAGATGCTAATAATATCGTCAAGGTTTCAAAATTAATTCACCTCCTAATTATATCGAAAACCTAGTAAGCTCCCAAAATTTGCGAATAGGCGTAACCATCGTAGATTAGCGATAAAATGATAACAATCTAACACAATCAACCCAACTATACCACTAGATAGCCACAACCCTAATTTTAACCCACTTAGAAAGCTTCAAACCCTAATTATAATTTCAAACCCCTTTCTTGAATTTCATAAACAAGCAATTTTAACCAAATTTCACACTTTAAATTTCTAAATTAGCATATTTAAACTACAAATTAACAATTAGATTAGAATTATACCACTCAAGTTTGAACCCTAGCTTGCACTAGCCCCCAAAGACACCTCCTTTCTCCATGTTTTAAACCAATTTGGGCTTGAGAAGTGATAGGATAAGGATTTTTTTTGAGTTTTGTGAAGAAATTTGTGGATTTCGATGGATTTTTTGTGGAATTTTGAAGCGAAAGAGAGGGGGGAAAAATGGGAGCTGCTGCAGGATGGCTCGGCCTGAGGTAGGAGGGGAAGAGTGAGTGAGAGTTGTATAGAAATTTCCATGTATAAAGTATCTTTTAAGTTCATTTAATACATATCACATCAATTTTCAATTAAAAATTTCATTTTAAAACCATTGAAACAACAATCTTGGAAAGTCTTGAACACAATCAACCCAACGATACCACTAGATAGCCACATCCCTAATTTTAACCCACTTACAAAGATTCAAACCCTAATTATAAATTCAAACCCCTTTCTTGAATTTCATAAACAAGAAATTTTAACCAAATTTCACACTTTAAATTTCTACATTAGTATATTTAAACTACAAATTAACAATTAGATTAGAATTATACCACTCAAGTTTGAACCCTAGCTTGCACTAGCCCCCAAAGACACCTCCTTTCTCCATGTTTTAAACCAATTTGGGCTTGAGAAGGGATAGGATAAGGATTTTTTTTTGAGTTTTGTGAAGAAATCTGTGGATTTCGATGGATTTTTTGTGGAATTTTGTAGCAAAAGAGAGGGGGAAAAAATGGGAGCTGCTGCAGGATGGCTCAGCCTGAGGTAGGAGGGGAAGAGTGAGTGAGAGTTGTGTAGAAATTTCCTTGTATAAAGTATCTTTTAAGTTCATTTAATGCATATCACATCAATTTTCAATTAAAAATTTCATTTTAAAACCATTGAAACAACAGTCTTGGAAAGTATTGCTAACATTTTTGTTACTACTAGATTTTTGTTTATAATTGTTCAAAAGTTTGTATTTTACCCATTTAAATTTGTATTCATCACTAATTTAATGTATATTTAAAACCTTAAAATAATATTAAAAATAATTAATGAAGGAAATATTTTTTTTAAAAGGCTAGAAATTTTTAAGTGACAATTAATTGACCAAATACTAGCAATTTCTTATCTAATTTTTGTATAATTAGGCCTATATTGAAAAATAATTATTTTGACATTTTACGAAAAATATTGACTATTTTACCGATTATCGAAAAATTACCTAAACGAAATTCAAAGTGTTACAATCTTTCCCCCATAAAGAAATTCGGCCCCCGAATTTTAATTTTAACTACGCGTAGCTTTAAAAAGATGGTGATATTTCTTCCTCATCTCGTCCTCGGTCTCCCAGGTTACCTCCTCGCTGTTCGGGCCACGCCAAAGAACCTTGACGGACAATATAACCTTCGACCTCAATTTCTTCACCTGCCGATCCAAAATGACCACCGTCCTCTCGGTGAATGAAAGATCGCGCTCCAGCTGGATCGTCTGGTGCAAATCGCATGAGAAGGGTCATGAACTTACTTGCGGAGCATCGAAACATGGAACACGGGGTGAACATCTGGGAAGCTGGGCGGAAGAGCCAACCGATAAGCCACCGAGCCGACACGTTATATGATCTCGAAGGGACCAACGTATCTAGGACTAAGCTTTATTTTCCGGGCAAATCTCATCACGCCCTTCATCGGAGAGACCTTCAGGAAAACATTATCGCCAACAGCGAACTCGAGTCGGCGACGACACCTGTCAGCATATGATTTCTGCCTACTCTGTGCTGCCCTCATCCTATCTCGAATTAGCTGGATCTTTCCGGTCATCTCCTGAATGATCTGCAGCCCCAAAATACTGCTCTCCCTGAGCTCTATCTAACAGACGAGCGATCGACATCTCCTCCCATATAATGCCTCGAAAGGTGCCATCTGAATCATCTCCTGGAAACTATTATTGTAGGAGAACTCGATCATGGGCAAATGACGATCCCAACTACCACCGAAATCCAAAACACAAGCTCTGAGCATGTCCTCAAGAGTCTAAATAGTATTCTCTGACTGGCCGCCGGTCTGCGGATGAAAAGCTGTGCTAAAACTCAATCGGGTGGCCAAATCCTCCTGAAGTTTCTGCAATAATCGGCTGATAAACTGGGTGCCCCGGTCGGACACGATGGAAGTCGGGATGACTTCAATCTCATTAATATAAACCTGGGTGTACTGAGCAAAACCAAAGGTGGAATTCACTGGCAGGAAGTGAGCCGCTTTCGTCAGTCGATTTACAATCTCCCAAATAGAGTCATACCCTCGACTGGTCCTGGGTAGACCCACAATGATGTCCATGTAGACCTGTTTCCACTTTCACTCAGGGATAGGCAAAGGTTGTAACTCGCTAGATGGCCTCTGGTGCTTGCTCTTGACTTGTTGACAAGTCAGGCACGATACAAAGTCTGTAACATCCTTCATCATCCCGTCCCACCAGTTAACCTCTCTCAAATCGCGATACATCTTGGTAGAACCTGGATGAACACCGTATACTGATCTATGTGCCTCCTTAAGAATATCAAGCCCCGGTCCCTCAAAATATGGTACGCACAGTCGATTCCCAAATCGAAGTATCCCCTGATCATCAATCACAAACTCGGAAACACTGCCCTGCCGAATCTGCTCGATAATCTCTGCAATACGGGCATCACCGGACTGTGCCTTGCGGATATGGTCAAGTAACTGTGGGCGTGCTGTGAAATGGGCCAGCTGTCCCCCAGTAGGAGTAAACTCGGACTGCACTCAGCTATCATATAAAACCTGCCAATCCGCCGTTGACTTCATCTGTACTGTGCTCAAACAAGATAAGCTACCTCCGGGCCTCCTACTCAAAGCATCTGCCACCACATTCGCCTTTCCCGGATGGTATAGAATCTCACAGTCATAGTCTTTCACCAACTCCATCCAACGGCGCTGTCTCAAATTCAGGTCTCGCTGCTGAAAGATATACTTCAAGCTCTTGTGGTCAGTGAATATCTGGCACGACTCGCCGTATAGGTAATGTCTCCAGATCTTGAGTGCAAACACCACAGCAGCCATCTCTAAATCATGAGTGGGGTAGTTCTTCTCGTGTTTCCTCAACTGCCGAGAAGAATATGCAATAAGTCTGTCGTGCTGCTCAATACACTGCCCAGCCCTACTCGAGAAGCATCACTATATACCACGAAACTGCCTGATCCTGAAGGCAATGATAACACTGGTGCAGTAGTCAGACGAATCTTCAACTGCTGGAAGCTATCCTCACATGATTCGGTCCAATCAAAAGGAACCCCCTTCCGGGTCGACCCGGTCAACGGTGCAGCAATACGGGAGAAATCCTGGACAAAACGTCGATAATAGCCGGTCAGACCTAAAAAGCTGCGAACCTCTGTAACTAATACCGATCTGGGCCAATACTGAACTGCATCGATCTTCTTCGGGTCCACACAAATACCATCTCTCGTCACCACGTGACCCAATAAGTCGACACTGTCTAGCCAGAATGCGCACTTGGAAAATTTAGCGAACAACTGATGCTTCCTCAAAGTCTGCAATGTGATACGCAAGTGCTGCTTGTGCTCCTCCCGACTCCGAGAATAAACCAATATGTCGTCAATGAACACAATGATGAACTGATCAAGATACGGCCTGAATACACGGTTCATCAAGTCCATAAATGCTGCTGGGGAATTGGTGAGCCCGAACGACATCACCAAGAACTCGTAATGACCATATCGTGTACGGAAAGCGGTCTTCAGAATATCCTCCTTCCGAACCCGCAACTGGTGATAACCTGACCGTAAATAAACTTTCGAGAAATACCCCGCACTCTGGAGCTGATCAAATAAGTCGTCAATGCGGGGTAGGGGATATTTGTTCTGCACAGTAACCCGGTTCAGCTGATGATAATCAATGCATAAGCGCATACTGTCGTCCTTCTTCTTAACAAATAGGACGGGAGCACCCCAAGGTGACACACTTGGTCGGATAAGCCCCTTATCCAGCAAGTCCTGCAACTGATTCTTCAGCTTTCTAAGCTCCGTCGGGGTCATCCGATAAGGCGGTAAAGAGATAGGCCCCGTGCCGGGGATCAAGTCGATGCAGAACTCAATCTCGCGCTCTGGTGGCAGACCAGGCAGCTTGTCAGGGAATACATCAGGAAACGCTCCCACAATAGGGACCTGGTCCAACGGAACCACTGTGGCGCTAGTATCACAAACATAGGCTAAGAATCCGTGACACCCTTTTCGCAAAAGCTGACCAGCGCCAAGAGAAAAAATCAAGCTGGGAAAGGTAGGGCTACGATCTCCCTGAATAACAAGAATCGGCTCACCAGGAAAACTGAATCTGACCGCCTTCTCACGGCAGTCCACAGATGCATAACAGGTGGCTAGCCAGTCCATACCAAGAAGAACGTCGAAGTCAAGCATATCGAGGAGGATCAAATCAACTGAAGAATCCCTCTCCCCGATACGAACAGGACACGATCGGTACACAAAAAAGGCAACAAATGACTCGCCTACCGGAGTAATAACAACAAGCGGTTGATCTAATGAAGAAGACTCTTGGCCCAACCTCGGTGCAAAGCATGTGGATACATAAGAACGTGTGGAGCCTGGATCAAATAATACCCGTGCATAAAAAGAACATACTGGCAGAGTACCTGTCACGACGGCATTGGATGTCTGTATAAACTGAGGAGTCAAAGAGAAAACTCGGGCCTATCCACCACTAATAGCTGGCTGTCCTCTGCCTCTACCTCTGCCTCTGCCTCTGTCGCCTCATCCTCTCTAAACCGGGCCGCCATGCCCACGACCTCTAGCAGCATCTGCCTGGCGTGGAACGTCATCAGGGGTAGGAAGTAGAGCTCTCTAAGGAGGTGGTGAGTGTGGTAAGGTCATATGTGGGACTGTCGCCGCGCCTTGGCGCCCCATGGTACAGTCTTTGATACGATGGTACTGACTCCCGCACCAAAAACACCGTAGCAACGACTGCTGGGTCTGCGGATAAGAACCAAATAACTAACCCCGTCTCAATCCTCTACAGCCACCATCTCCCGGAAAGAATCTATCATGGTGTCTACCCACCTGCCGCTGGGCTAGCGTATCAGTACGAATCCGCTTCGGCCCAGAAACCACCGGAGTCTCAGAAATGCGCTCCTCCAAAAGTAAGGCTGCATCCATCGCGGCTGCGTATGTGTCAAAGTGTTGGGTGCCGATGGCAAGGAATAACTGTGTGTCAAGTCCTCGCACAAACCTCTTTTTCCTCTTCTCTTTAGTGTCTACTAGGTACGGAGCATATCGGGACAACTGAGTAAACTGTATATATCATACTCGGACACTGTCATCCCAGGAGTCTTGCACAAAGACTCAAAACTACGGGCTCGAGCATCTCGGACACTCTCTGGAAGAAAACGGGCAAGAAATGCAGCTGTGAACTCGTCCCAAGTCATAGGAGGTAGACCTGTAGCTTGGCCTCTCTCTACTGAATCATACCACGTCTGAGCAAGGCCCTCCAGACGAAAACTCGTGAACTCCACCCATCTATCATCAGAACACCTCAACGAATGGCAAATCCTAGCCATCCTATCGAGAAATGCCTGCGGGTCCTCTGTCGCATCCTTGCCGGTAAAAGCTGGAGGTCTCAGCCTCATAAACTCCTGTAGTGATACGGGGATAGTCGAAGTAATAGCAGGAGCAACTGTCTGGGCAGCAGGTACAATCGTGGTCTGTGCGGTGGAAGGAACGTCTTCAGGACTCTGTGCCTAACTGGCCTCAACTAAAGATCATATCATCTGTCGCAACTCCTGCATACCAGCCTCTAATCTGGCAATACGGTCTGGAGAAGGCGGATAAATCTGACCCTGAGGGGTAGGCGTATCATCCCGCTTGATCCTCGCCTCAGACGAGCCCCTCGAATCTCATCCCTAGCGGCAGCCCACTGAGCTCTTGTAGTCTTTGGCGGCATCGAAGCTGGAATGAGAAACATGAGCGATAAGAACATTGCAATTGAATCAAGGAATGCATGGAATCAAGATGGGAAATACCAACAATTATGTCCTAAGGTCACTTAGGCGGAGTGTCGTATTGTAAGTATGCCGCGGAACATACCCACGCTACGCCACTCTGCTTAAGTCACCTACTCCATCTACCAAGGGTCATCCTGCACTCAGAAAGGTAAAACCTACGCTCTGATACCAACTTTGCCACGACCCGAAGGTACGGAACGTGACTGGCACATAGATTATGTGACGTCTCAAGGCGTAACGTAACCTAAGTCGGCCAAAGCCCAGAAAATATAAACCATAAACAATAAGAGTGAAGGAAAACCTTTCCTGAAAACGATTTTAAACCAATTAAGTTATAATAATTCCTTTTGAAAAAGATCAAAATTTTCCGAAAATTTCGGCAGAGTCTCCCTTGTAAATACTAGCCCCAAAAATGGGTAGAACAAGATATATAAAGCTGTAATGATATAATCACATCCCCAAGTGGGAGCTAGCTCTTCGGCCAAGGCGGATCACAACCACACGCAATATATATGTAATATCCAGCCAATAAGCATAAAGAAACACATAAATAAGAAAACACAACGTCGACTCTAGTGAGCTCGACCCCAAAGAAACCACATATACACAAATCTCTCAGTCTCATCACTAGGCCGCATATACAAAATAAGAAGTAGTAGATGGAGAATACTAGATACAACGATAGTACAAAAAGAGACAAAAGTGTCCTCGCAACCCACCTAAGTGCAATGTCGCTAGTTTGAGCAAAGAAGCCAAAGAAAAGATACGCCCGCCGCTACAAGGCTGACGGGTCTGACCTGCGAGACACTGTGGCAAAACGGGGGTGAGTTGCCAGCTCGTGAGTAGAAAATAACATCTAATAAGGCTATCGTAAGAATGCACGCAAATTCGTCATCACTTGTATAAATAGATATGATGTGATGCCACTAGTATGTATGCACATGAATGCAAAATCATTACTAAATTTTTAAGTGTTTAAATACGATGATCTCTGCCTTTTTTACAATAAAATATCTGTACAATAGCTAAGGTACCATCAATGAAATCATCCAAAAACCGTGTCTAGCATCGACACCAAATATGGAAATATATCTTTCACAATGTCTCACTATGTCAATGTCTCAATACCTCGGGCTCCGTCAGTCCGGATCGGCCCAAATCATCAAATCTCATGAAAACGGTCGGTATCCTCCAGATATCGGCCGTGCCGGACATAACCGGTAGGTAGTCTTCCCCTGCCAGGCTCATCGTCTACAACTCGAGCTTCTTGCCCCGGGATAACATACCGGGCCCACCATGTACCCGAGACGGTTCATCCACTCATCGAATCGGGTCTCGAAATCCAACAGAAAAAATGAAAACTCATGGTGGACGACACATACATCACGAGAAAACTGCAACTTTATATTAAAAATGATGATAATAAGCTTATGTTAAATTCTTGTGGTTTTCCCCAAAAATCCAGAAATCTCATCAATACTGAAATACTCAAGAAAATCATAACACCCAACATGTTGTATATGATAAATGCTTATAATATCAAAGATATGTAATGCGATTTATGGCTAGGAATCTATATAAGCATGATGATGAAGTGAGGTATATACATGCTATGCAATTCAATGTATCATGTATGATGCAAGTGTTTGATACTAAACTAAGCAGGTTCTACAGTGCATGTTGCATGGCAATTACCAAATGCGTGTTTGTTCAGTTGAATAGTGCGCGTGCAGCATGAGCCAATGGTAATGGTGTAAGTGTCCTAAGAGGTGATATCACACATAGGTATATAGATAACCTTGCAATGCCAGCAGACGAATAACTAGAAAGATATGCATATGAATGAGATGGTTAACTGAATAACTATGCATATAGTTTGCAAGTAATAAAGAGATCCTAACTATGGGATGCCTCGCGCCATCCAGATGATTTCCCCATAGATGTATACATTTACTCACCCGGACGCCTCGCTAATCTGATCCAACCACCGCTTTGCCCTTGCGCGCCGCGTCCGATATTTACGCAACCAATCCTAAAATTGCACAACACAAAACATAAGGTTACATATTCCTGAAACGACGCAAAGTCACAATATGAAAGATCAACGCTCACAAGTTAGGCACACGTGCACTAGTTGCATGGAACACACACGAAAACCACTAAAACCTTAACTAAAATCGTCGTTCGGAACAACCGTCAAAATTAAACCCGATCAACCAATTTTCGCATTCACACACCCTAAAAGTCGTAGGAGATGCTAATAATATCATCAAGATTTCAAAATTAACTCACCTCCTAATTATATCGAAAACCTAGTAAGCTCCCAAAATTTGCGAATAGGCGTAACCATCGTAGATTAGCGATAAAGTTATCACAATCTAACACAATCAACCCAACTATACCACTAGATAGCCACTTCCCTAATTTTAACCCACTTACAAAGCTTCAAACCCTAATTATAATTTCAACCCCCTTTCTTGAATAACATAAACAAGCAATTTTAACCAAATTTCACACTTTTAATTTCTAAATTAGCATATTTAAAGTATAAATTAACAATTAGATTAGAATTATATCTCTCAAGTTTGAACCCTAGCTTGCACTAGCCCCCAACGACACCTCATTTCTCCATGTTTTAAACCAATTTGGTCTTGAGAAGGGATAGCATAAGGATTTGTTTGAGTTTTGTGACGAAATTTGTGGATTTCGATGGATTTTTGATGGATTTTTGTAGCAAAAGAGAGGGGGGGAAAATGGGAGCTGCTACAGGATGGCTCGGCCTGAGGTAGGAGGGGAAGAGTGAGAGAGAGTTGTGTAGAAATTTCCATGTATAAAGTATCTTTTAAGTTCATTTAATCCATATCACATCAATTTTCAATTAAAAATTTCATTTTAATTCTTTTTTAAACCATTGAAACTACAATCTTGGAAAGTCTTGCTAACATTTTTGTTACTACTAGATTTTACTTTATCATGCCTCCTAAGTATGTAATTTACCCATTTAAATTTGTATTTATCACTAATTTAATGTATATTTAAAATCTTATAATAATATTAAAAAAAATTAATTAAGGAAATTTTTTTAAAAGGCGAGAAATTTTTAAATGACAATTAATTGACCAAATACTAGAAATTTCTTATCTAATTTTTGTATAATTTGGCATATATTGAAAAATAATTATTTTGACATTTTATGGAAAATACTGACTATTTTACCTATTATCGAAAAATTACCTAAACGAAATTCAAAGTGTTACAATACGATATCGGGGATTTCAAAGTTTGCTAAATGGGGTTCTAGTCTTTAGTTTAGTCCTATATACCATCACTATAGGGGTTGTATGTCCTCTACTAACCTCTTTTACACCTTCACAACTCGAGAATTCCTCAAACCTCATCTAGGAATTTTCTAAGTTCATTAAACCAAAATAAACACTTCTAAACATGCATGGAAGTTAAAGTGAATAAAATACTACACTAATGGTGTAAGAATTAGCTCATTTGGTAACTTAATAAAATTCTTGAGTTTCCCCAAGTCTCCAAAATCCAATTTTTCTTGGTCCATCATGCTTGTGGTGAGCTTGTGCACAATTTTAGTGAAGAGGGTGGATGGTTTTGATGTATTTTTTAGGATATTGTGAGGGGATTGAGGTGGTGGGAAGAGGTGGTGGGAAGAGAGGAAATGGAGGGGAAAAAAGATGAAGAAATAATGAAGGGGGACAATGGGAGCCTTGGTCAAAGACCCCTCACCTCTCTCTCTCTTCTCTCTCTTGCCCATACCCATTTGTTTATTCTCTTTAATTTTCTTTTCTTTTCTTTTCTTTTAAAAAACAAGACCATGCACAAATTAAGGATTTAAGCATACTTTTAAAAATGTATCAAGCGTAAGCAATATGACATGGTGCATGTCGCTTGCACAAAACGAAATCAATTCTTGATTAGTGAACCTTAATCAAGTTTAGAAATAAACTTGTATATAATAAGTTATAAAAATTTATAATTTGACTAAATCGCATAAATCCCTCCAAAAATCACCATTCAATTTAATTTTTCCAATATTTCTCAATTTATCGATGTTTAATTATACTGCATCATCAAAATATACATAATATTTATTATTTAATTATATAATTTCCCAAAAATAATATTTTATTTTTCTGAAATTTTTCATTTCCTTACCTTCACTCTCTCGTACTCTAACCCTCTCAATAATACCCTTTCTCTTTTTCTTTTCTTTTTAAACCCAAACCACATAATACCCCAAAAACAACACAAGAACACAACATGTAACCAACATGCAACATGACATGCTGCACTAGCCATAGAAAATTGTAGAAACACGGAGTTGGTTTAATCGCGATTAGCAGTGCACTAATAAATTTTTATTTAAACTGCATATAATTAATTATAAAAATGCCAAATCCGATAAATACATTTTTTAAAAGAATAAATCATTTTAATCTCTAATTATTTCACAAATATTGGTATATATTTATACCCTTTTATGAAAACCGCAATTTCGCAAATCGGGAATTTTTCGCGAAATATAGTACTTTAATATTAAATTCCAAAAATAATATTTTATATTTCCTGAAATGTTATATTTTCTATAAAGGCAATTCGTTGTGTTTCGCAGTCGTAATTCTAAGATGTTTTCGGGTTTTTTTGACGGCGTTAAAAATTTCGAACGGATATCAATAACCCAATTTTTCCCTCGACGGAAAATTTCCCAAGACTTGGATTTTTTGAAAGATAAAGAACATTCAAAAATCATGCAAGTAATGCGATGGACCCTCTAGAAGAACGAAACCCTAACTCGACTCTGTGACCATAATAACAGCCGTCAAACCCTACGGTTTGCGATAGTTCCGCGGCACCATAGGTGAGGCATGGGTTGACCCTTCTACGGCTGGTTCATAGGTACTGTGGCATGTCCTCAGTATTTTTAAACTACGCTCAAATGTTGAGATCTTTGGGAAATTTTGTGTGTTTGTTGATTCGATCGGAATGTTTAACATCGTCTAGCTTTTTCTGGAATGTGATACAATATTTGAAATTCATATTGTTAGACATGAAATTCGAGGTATGTGATATTTTAGGTTTATGATCTCTAAGGTGATTGTGGATTCCAAATATTATAGTTTGACATTTTCTTTTCTGCGACCGTAAGTGTAATATGTAGTGTATCGCCGTTTTCGTTGGTATATGTCAATGACAATTGTGATACGCATATTTACTTACGTTGATGACATGTGATGTTATGTGTTGCTGTGATATGTTATATTGAATCGTCGTGATTTGAATACCCGAGGGTTTTATGTGAGATGAGAGTTTTTATTTTCATTCATGTAAAATTCATTGTATGCAATATTCTTTTATTGAGGCAGTTCCGGGTTGAGGATGATGTCATCATTGTTGTATATTATTTACTTTTCCGCATTAGGATAGACCCAAGGAGGAGAGCACAAGTAACCGGGTTCTAGGGTCCAGTGGGAGACCATCTCGAGGAGTCGAGACCCAAGGAGGTAGTGTTGCTTCCCGCTATCGTAGGGGACTAGGGATGTCAGTTTGGCTATTCATCACGACCGTGGAATCCGTGTTTTATACCGGCTTAATTTTAAAAACGGAATTCCTAGTATATCCAATATTTCATATGTTATCTTCTGCTGCTGATATTCTGTGATGTGATCACTTTATATGCGTGAGACGAATGCTTTATTATTGTATATATGATATGTAATAAACATTGCTTATGTTTTGCACCCGCGTTAGTCCCTCCCCGCTATGCCGTTAGTAAGTAACATAACGGGACACTGTGGCGAATGCGGATGGTATAAGCATAAGTTGTATTTTTGTTTCATCTGTGATTCTTAGGAAGCTTTAATGATGGGACTTCATCAATAGGATTAATGAAAGAAAAAAAACCTAAAAGATGTTATACAACCAAATTTTCAAAAAGGGTAGCTCTAGTTTTTGCTTTGCATAGCGGTATTCCTTGTACAATATCCAACACCTTATTCGATATGGAAAGAGCCGAAATCCCTTCACCGAAAGTGACCTCTTTAGCGAAACTAGCAGATGCTACAACTCACTCGATTTTGTTTTTGACTGCTTCTATAGTTCTTGCTTTGCATAGTGGTATTTATGAAATATCCTGCACCATATTCGATAAGGAAAGAGCCGAGATCTCTTCACCGGGAGTGACCTCTTTAGTGAAACTAGTAATAGCCACAAAAACACTCCTTTTCAAAATCATTTGTTTCTACAACTATATCAAGTTCATTACGCAAAAGGTTTTCTTAAAAACTTCTCGTTGCCCTCCGTCATTTCAGATAAGTACTACTTAGTATTCGTGCTATACTTGTTGACTATGTTAAGGCGTAGTGTGCTATAGCTAACTAGTGCTTATCTGCCAAAGCATGAGATGCGATTGGATTAGGGTAGTCGTGCGACTTTGTTGACTATGTTAAGGGTCGTACGGGTGGGTGTAATTCAATTAGGAAATGACGGGTTGAACTTGGCTAGAGCTTATAATTTGTTGACTATGTTAAGGTCAAAAGTTGCAAGGGGTAAAAAGTATTATCGGGAATTTCAAGTGTTGAAATTTGCAATGAGATTTCATACCTTCTATGAGATAGTTGGATCCCGATACCCACTGCGAGTAAGAGTTACTCCTGGAAGAGTCTTACACATCACAATTAGCCAATCAAGTAGGTGTCTAGAAAGGTATTAACGGGGTTACGCCCCTGGGAAAACGAGGTTTATTTTAATTAGGTCCGTGCGAAAGCATGGGGAACCACCCTCAAAGTACCAACACTGGCCTGGCTGAAAGATTGGCGAACTTGTAAGGTGTAATTAATCCTGGCTAGTCTTACCTTTTAGGGTTTGAAGTCATATTTGATAGAAACGGTAAGAGCCATCCTGATTAGATAAGATAATAACCAATCTAATCTTGCAAGAGCATACGCTAAAGTGTATTCTTCTCTCTCTCTCTCTCTAGGTAGCGACTATGTCAGGCATTAATCAAGATAATAATATGGATGTATTGACCGAACCCGCTTGTTATGCTGAGCTAAGAAACGTTGGTTCCGTTCTTTCTTATAATTGTTATAAGACTGAGGAGGGAATAGAGACATATCCGGATACCCACGCCACCCAAACGAAGAATAAACATGTTGATGCATCTTCTTCGGGTGTGTTAGTTACCGAGAACTGTTTCTAAGTACACTCTACGTCCTGGGTATTAGATACCGGATTATGATCCCACATATGTAATATATTACATTGGTTAAGGAAAGGTAGAGAATTGGGAATGAGTGATCATTTCGTAAGAGTAGGGAAAGGTGCATGTGTTTTATCCAAAGCAGTTGGTGAAAATCACCTTGTATTACCAAATGGTAATACATTGATTCTGAACCAATGCTATTACATACCGACCCTGATATACAATCTCATATCAGTTTTCTATTAAGTAAAGAAAGATATAATTTTATAGTATAGGATAATGTTATGAACGTCTTCCTGAATCAAAAGTTGATTGGATCAGGCTTGTTAAATAATGGCATATACGTTCTAAATCGAACCACGGTTCTTAATGTACAAAACACACACAAGAGGAAGAGTACAGAAATGAATGAATCCTTTTTGTGGCATTGTAGACTAGGTCAGATCAAAGCGACACGACTAGCTAAGTTACATAAGGATGGATATTTGAATCCGTTAGAATTTTCATCTTATGACACTTGCCAGTCATGTCTCAAAGGCTTGATGACCAAAATACCATTTACTAGACACAGAGAAAGTGTTACGGAACTCTTGAAACTGATACATAGTAATGTATGTGGTCCCATGTCTACATATACCAGGAATGTTACCTCATACTTCATTACATTTACTAACGATATCTCAAGATACGGACATGTGTTCCTGATGAAACACAAGCGGATGCTACGTACCAGACCCGATGTAGCATACTCACTAAGTCTAGAGAGTAGGTATCAAGCAGATCCAGGAGAGGGCCACTGGATAGCTGTGAAGAACATTCTCAAGTACTTAAGAAGGACTAAAGAGATGTTCTTAGTGTATGGTAACGGTGAACACCAAGTGGAGTCCTTGTCACGACCCGGAACAGCACGTGACTGGCACTTGAATCATATGAAGTCTATAGGACCACATCTAATTCAAGTAAGCCAAAAGCCCAGAAATCTAAAACCATTTTAAATAATAAATAATGGAAAATTTGTTTAAAAGAAAGTGGTTTTAATATCATAAGCCGAATTATGCATTTCTGAAATTTCAAACCTTTTCTGAAATTTCGGTAGAGTTTCCTTTGTAAATACTGGCCAAGAACGGGGTACAACATGAATAATATGAATAAAGGCATCCCCAAGTGGGAGCTAGCTCTTCGTCAATTGACAGTCACAACCACGCAAGCAATATAATATACAACGCCAAGGGCAATGATCAAAACTCAAAAGGAAACTCAAAACAACAAGAAAACCATAATAATACAAGCGCGACTCTATGGTCGAAATAATATACAACTGGTCTTCTAAGTCAACAAATAATACAAGTCTGGTTGATAGAGTTACTAGATACAACTGAAATATAATAAAAGGTACAATGGTGGTCACGATGCGAGTGAACCCACCTACCAAAGCAATCACCCGAAAAAGGGCAGTATGACAGAAAGCCGCAATGCAACCTGTACGGAAAAACCTGCAAGAACCGTGGCACAACGGGGGTGAGTTTCCAACTCGTGAGTAGAAAATATCACAGAGCAGAAATCGTATGTATGACTCAATCCTAGGTCAATACAATCAGTAATATATATCCTCAATATGATAAAGTCTGAAGCATGATAAGTTGGCAAGGGTAAACATCTATACATAAGTGTAATAGCAAGTGCTCGTGTCAGTGCGTCAGGTAGCAACATATCATATATATGAGGCATCAACAATGAAATCAGTGTCAACTATATCCTCAAGTTTATAAGTATGTGGATGTCATCCAACCATGTAATCAATGCCTGTATGTATGTGGATCTCGTCCACTGGTCAACTAATGACACAACAACATCATGCACACAAATATCATAAAAGCATATGCATGAAAGTATGGGGATATAAATCAACGTGTGTCCCTCGCGACACATCAAAATCATGGCACATGAGTGTCCAGTATCTACACTTGAAACATCATGAAACCCGTGTCCAGCATCGACACGTAAATCCTCGGGCTCCGTCTGCGGGATCGGCCCGTGGGCTTCATCATAACGGGTTAGCCCATATCCATCTTTCGACTCCTGTCGTTATCCTCCGGATAACAGCTAGGTCCAACCAATCACCGGTAGGTACTCGCCACCCTGCTAGGCTCATCGTCTACTCCACGAAAAAACATTTTCTCCCCGGGGTACCATACCGGGTCCACCATGAACCCCCAAACGGATCATCCAACTCCTCGAATCTGGTTTCAAGCACACGTCTCAGAACCGAGAAAACGCATGTTGGACTCACTGAAATATCATATCAATAGAAATCGGGTTTTCTAAACAACACATAATCTCTTTTAAAATGTCCACGGTTCTCAAATCCAGAAATCTCATGAAAACCGCATATCTCAATGCGTATAAAAATAAAGCATAATGTATGCAACATATGATAAAAATGTAAGAATATCCGTATAACATGCAACATAGAACAGTGATATGCACTTGTTAAGGGAGGACCGCTCTTTAAAATGAATCTAGTTGTAAAATATATTCTGCGGTTCCCAAATTCCTCCAAGTCAAATGCAATATCATATACAGGTGCATGCAACTATAGCAGACAATTCATGCAAGGTATCATATAAAAATGCAGCAATTCTACTGTGTAGTGACATGTCAATTATCGATGATGAAGTGTGTGAGCCGGCAAGTAAGTGTACGTGAAGCATACGCATCATCGATAATGGTGCTGGTGTCTTGATAGCATTGGTTTCATAATAACTGCAGAGATCACCAATTGCATGCAATGCGAAGCGAATAGTAAGAATATGCAGAAAAATGAATAGATAACACAACAATAAGAAATATGCTTTAAATATATGAGTCACACAGTTTTGGCTTTTGAAATAACACGAATAGTGGTGTTTAAAAAATAGGGGCTACGGTGTTTTTTAAGCAAAGGTACGTCTTTTGAAATATCCGCAGTATCCCTTGGTATGTATTTAAAATTCTCACGAATCATTAGTTTTGGAAATAGGTATGGCTCGGGTCCTGTCTAACATCTATTAGGTAAACTACAGGTCTAGCTAACAACCCAATCGAAAGGGGTATGGAAACCACCTACATCTGAGTCGATGTATGTATATGTGTGTGTGTGTGTGTATATATATATATATATATATATATAATAGTCGGTGATCCCGCCTCAATAGTACCACGTACGATACAATATATCATATGACATCCTCTAGTCAAGAGTGCGGATCGATCATCATAGTTAGCTCGTACGGTACATCCATCGTACGGCATCCCAAATCTAGGTACGGGTCACCTATCACATCTATCTCATCATTTATCTGGTATCCTTATCATCACATCATGAATTAGGGTTACAGATCTACAGTCTAGTATGATCTGATACCATCATCATATATATAAATGCGTGTGTATGAAAACACATCGCCTACCGATCCGCTATCATCACATGTCGTATCTCATAATACGATCCAAATCACATCTTCGATCTCGAAGCATCATGCCCAATCTCATCGACTCATTTCCAACTATCATCCACTGACCTCATTATCCATGTATAGGTATACATATACATACATATATATATATATATATATATATAGTCCCATACCTATGTGTGTGTGTGTGTGTCTATATATATATATATGCGTATCCCCATATACGCATAAGTAATAATAATAATGCATGCAAGGGTGTGTATGCGTGTGTGCAAACCAACTCTATGGTTCGCGACTAAGAAATCCACCACGACACTATCATCCAAATTCACAACACATATGTAAATATGTAACATATCATCGACTAAACTACGAACTGTGGGGGTGCTATACGCCATCCACCCGACATCCCCCATAGATATAAATCTACTCACATTGCTCTTGCTTGCCGATGTCGATGTCGTCATCCTCTTCTTCATCGTCTCGAAATCCTCGTAGGGTACCTACATATCATAACACATCACAAATGCATATTAAAATCAAGTCGGAAACCAAAACAGCACACGTTTCACTCATATGTCAAAACCAATAGCCTCGCATGAAAAACACGATCAGTAACCCTAGTCGTCAACGTTCAAATGCAACACGACGGAAATACATTATCAAATACCAAGTACAAGTTCATCAAAAGCCGCAAACGAAATCAGAATTCTTGGAAATTTGCTCCAGATTTTACCCTAGGCCAAACTAGCCAATTTTGCATACAGGAGGGGTCTAATTTACTGGAGATAAAGCCACAGAACCAATACGAACCAATTTTCCCCAGGTATGTCCGCAAATCGCGGCCAGAAGGGATATATTTGCGGCCATGGTGAGGGATTATGGGCTAGGGTTTCAGTAGGGGGTCCTAGGTTGCCTGCACAGTCCCATGTGTTTGCTAAATAATTTTCTGGTCACCCGAGTGTTAGCAGATTTCATTATACCCTCATAGAATCAACAATTCTCCGATATCGGGTTTTCTAAGTTCGATTCCGGGGTTTAAGTCTCAGTTTCAGTCCACTATATCATCATAACAGGGGTTGTATAGCATCTACTAGGCTCAATTACCCTCCACTACTCAAGATTTCATCACAAGCCTAACTAGGAATTTCAATGTTCACTAAACCACACTAAATCACAACTAAACATATATGGATTCTAAAGTGAATGAAATACAAAGCTAATGGCAATGAAAGTACCTCATTTGGAAACTCAAGAATTTTCTTGAGTTGCCCCAAGTATCCAAAATCCGTTTTTTGTCCAAAGTGTAGCTAGTGAACTTGTGCATGTATTTTGTGAAGTGGAGATGATGTTTTGGCGTTGTTTTGATGGTGTTTTGAGGGTTTGGAGGAGGTGGGAGAGATAAGGAAGCCATGGGAGAAAGAAGAGGTGAGAATGATGAGAAAAGAGTGAAGAGATGAAGAGAATGGCCTAAGGTTTGACCCCTCACTCTCTCACTCTCTCTTGCCCATGCCTAATATTCTAATTGTTAGTGTTTATGCCCTAGAGGCCATTACTGTATCATACTAGTTTGTATATTACTTAATGGAAGCTTTGGATATTCATAGTTGTATTAACAGTCTTGCTAAAAATGGTAGTATGCTACTTGGTTTGTGTCTACTTTAATATGTGCATATGTTTCTTTTAACGTATCGCTTATACATATTAGTAGAGCCCTTAGGATCTTTGCTTGATTACCAGCGTTGTGATGGCAGTCACACTAGTGGGGGCTGGGTAGTCTATAAGCAACATCCTATACAGGTCCCAGGTCGTAGGATTATCGAGACAGGGCATCGATACTCCGGAGTAGACTAATGTATACTATTCTCACCCCAGCATAGGGAGATGGTCTGTCCCACAGCCATCAGTACGTCGTACTGGAGATAGTATGCATGTGCTCATTAGGTTACGGGTATACTGAACTGAACTCGCCGGGAACTGCAGGTTGGTTTTATACCCATCGTAAGATAGCAGTTCCTAGGTGACATGGGTATAGCTTAGTCCGTCGACTTGACACTGATACTTCGCCTCGGGTCTATTCCCACTGTACTTAGATTACTACCCTACTATGGCTCAAAGGAGTCGTGCAAACAGGTAGTAGTTGGGTGCAGTCCCGAAGCACTTGGAGGCAGTGGCGGTTAGACAGGATTCGTTTCTCCCGGTATTGGGGGTTGATATTGCGCTGTGTATGGAGAGTCATTACGCAAAGTCCCTGGCCAGGGCAAACGAGATTTACTGGTAGGCTTCCAGTAGTTTCTCAAGGTGTAATGGGCTTCACTCCGACTTGACTTATACCGCTATTAGGGGTCTGACGTTTACCGCCCCCTAGGCCTGATATGCGATAGTCCGTGACGAACAGACCGGACTGTACGGAGATTGTCACATCTGACTCAGTTGGAGTTCGGATGGGTTTCCTCATCGTCCTTCTTATCGACATCTACCTAGGGACCGTTACGTACAGATAGTACCACTTGCGGCCTGTGGTTAAACCCACTACCAGCGTAGTGTTGAGTCTTTAGAGTCCTACACAGAGAGTTTCCCTGCACCAGGAAAAAGGTGTAGAGACCGTATGGTTTTACGGCAGAGCCGTGATCACTTACGTAAACTTGTGCACGTATTATGATCGGGCAGATAATACTAGCTGGCTTTGGTTTAAGCCAGATTCTTGTATTATACAGATGGATTTATTCAGTCAAATACTATCCGTGTTTTTCGGAAATACAGATGGGAGGGGCAGTCTCGTAATTTGTCGGGAAACTTCTAGAAGAAGATGACTCATCTGTATTTATTTCTTTTGGATTGAACACAAATATGGTGGAGAGATGAGGTGTAGGTTTTCATTAAATGCTTAATGACTCATGAGGTGATTCACCATTAGGATTAAATGAAGCTCACAAGATATTTCTGGATATTTATCAAAAGATATTTGTATGCTTGATATTTTTCTATCATGAGGGATTATTCATTTCATTATCACAAAAGCTTTCTCTCTCCTCAAGTCTTCATCTTCTTCCTCAAAACCATAAAAGCTCTCATGAGTTGAGAATCCTAGGGTTTAAGTGACTAAGTAATCCATCTAATTACTTTACACCCTCTAGGACTTCTAGATTAGCGATCTAGAAGCCGTAGTTATCTCAGATTCGAGATAGGAGCTCGGACTATAGACTCTCGGGTGGATCATCTTTGACTCGAGGAGTCTGTTGAAGTGCCCATGTTCCATAGAGCCTACGAGGTGTGGAGGACAGCGATGAAGACCCAATGGACAAGTAACGTGAGGTATAACTTCGGATCCGAGTAGTTAAACCTCTCGTAGTTTGCTAGTAATGGTTTAGACACGATCCGTGTGCTCAAGTCCATGTTACGAAGCTTTGATAATTTTTTTTCATATATTCCGCCTCCCCGCGAGCTCGTGGGTGCATGACATGGACTTACTGTGGTATCAGAGCCTACTAAACCTTTACCAGCTTGTTAGCAACTAATTAGAACTTCGATCGTCGGAAAAACACGAAAACTTAAACCCGAACCACTCAAGTTTCTGTCAATTTTAAACTTGTCGAAAAAATTATTTCAGAGGTATGAAAATTCACTGCAGGGAATTCTACGAAAACTGGAGAAATACGAGATCCCAACTCGGTGAGACTGCCGCGGAAGCGCGGCGGATTAGTGCAATCCGCCGCGGATCCACGGCCGAGTCAACACCGAGTTGACTCGTATTTACACAGTAACTCTTAGTTTTGGGTGTTCTTTTTTTCTGTATATTTTGTTTCTGCCCAGGTTATTTCAGTGTTGGCTTGCATTTGGGGTAGACTCGGAAAAAGGTTGTTGATCGAAATTCTAAGTTATCTGCTAATCATGTTTTATCTGCGATGTTTAATGTGTTCGTAAACCTCCCCTAATTGCTAGTATGTCGGTTAGCAGGGGGTTGCACATTTCTGTAATGGTTTTTACTGTTTTGTGTATATGAACTTCATTGGATCATTGTGATGATTAGTCGGGGTTTGAGATGAGTTTTTATATTCTTTCATTCGATGTAAATTGTAATATGATGTAATATTCTTTTGCGGGGCACATCCGGGCTGAGGTTGTAGCCACCGTTGTATTATTTCATTTACTATTTTCTGCTCCTAGGATAAACCCAAGTTGGGGTGCACAAACTACCGGGTACTTTGAAGTGTTTAGTGGCCTATTTACGTTTTTGAGGGAGACCGCTTCACTTCGGGTACTTGGCGGATAGTTTGTCGTACCCGTAGGGGTCCAGGGTGGGGTAATGGCTATTCATCACAACTCTGTAATCCGTCTTTCATTGCAGGCTCAAAAAAAACGCGGATTGCTTGTATTTCCAATAATGTTCATGCAACATTTTGAAAATCGTTTCGGTGAAATTTCGAAAAAACGGTAAAATGAGGGGGTTTTCGGTAAAAAGTCAAAATACAAATATCTTATTATAAAAATTAAATATACATATTCTAGCTATGTAATTGCTATTATTTGGTGTTTATTGAGCCACTGGTGAAATTTCAAATTTCCTGAAAAAAAAATATTTTATTATTATTTTAAGCCGTCACTAATACATTTAATTAGGGAAAATTACAAATTGGAATGAGTTGAAACAAATTTTGTGCATCATAAAACATTAAATAAAATTTTATCATGTGGTTTTGAAATGAAATCGTTTGCCAAAACGGTTTAGAAAATATTGAAGAAAAAGGCTTATTTTGTGAAAATAAAAGGGTTTTGGTGCATATTGTATTGGTGTTTGGTGTTCATTGCTTCACACCAAAACACCACATCTCTTTTTTCCCCTCTTGCTGGTCATATATACAGGCCACCCTCCAAATGTCGCCACCTCCAAAGTGTTGAAGAGAAAAACAAAGGGAAAAAGAGAAGAATGGATAAAGAAAGGATGTAAGTGTTGACTTGGAGTGTGGGCTTATTTGACTTATACCCAACACCCTCATTCTCTCTCTCCCTCTCCCCCTTGATGCTGGCCGAGCCCTCCCTCTCTCCAAACTGCATCAGCCCTCCCCCAAATCCCACACAATTTTGCATCAAAAAATCCTACAAAATGCCTCAAAATCCCTACAAAATCAAGGCTAATTCCAAATCCAATCTCTGCCCATTTCTCTATGACCTATTCTAAGTTGGATCTTGGAGGAAAGTTGGTGTTTTGGAGGCAAATTTCCAAGCTAGATCTCTAAAAATTGGGAGGTATAAATTTTAACCCTATATAGAATTTGTTGTTTAAATTGCTTAATCTAACATAATTAAGTGTTAATTTGGTTCTGTTGCTAATTTGAAAATTCAAGAATATGGTTTGAAGTTGTTTAAGGTTTGATTATTGGATTATGGTTGTGATGGGTAGATTAACATGTTATTGCTTGCTAAAATTAAACTAGTTGCTAGTTTGCATTTTTGTTAAATTAAATTGTAATAGTTAAGCTATTTTGCTAACTTGGTTTTCAAAATTGGTTAAATATTTGGGTTTAAAATTGTAATTAGGTTTTTCATGATTTCTTTAACATTATAAAATGTAGTTTAATATTTTAGTTCATGAAAATCCAAACTAGATTGTAGTTTGTGCATTTTTGCTATAAAATTGTTAAAATTTAGGTATTTTGTTAACTAGAATTTTGGGGTTAATGAAATTTATTGGGATTAAATTATGGAAATTGTTTTTTATGACTTATTTAAGATATTTAATAAGTATATTGGCCGCTACATTCATTTAAACATCCTGTTTTGTACAAAAACGGCGAATTGTGCTTGCTAGATTTTCGGAAAAATGACCTTTTAAGCAAAATTGAGGTTTTTGTGAGTTTTAACCTAATTTATATTAAAATTAGTGTTCGTGAATGTGCAAATGAGTGTGATTGGATTTTTCTCGATGGTTTGACGTTTGTACATCGACATCGAGGGTTGGTTTGACTCTTCTTGAATGCGTAGGCGATAGTTTTGGACCTATGCGTGATACGCGTGCCGATTTGATTTTCGTATGCCGTTTCGATTTCGAATTTAGTTTTAATGCGATATTGTGCGTTATGATATGTAGGTACCCCCATGTGGACTTCGAGACGACAAGCAAGCGCGTGGCGACGTCGGTACCGGCTAGCGAGGACCAGGTGAGTAGATTTATATTTACGGGGAGAAGTCGGGTGGATGGCGTATAGCACCCCCGCAGTCCGTGGTGATGTATACGGATGCGTATACACACCAAAAATTTATGATATGTTGTTAGGATTTATTATTGATGATTTTAGATGGATATTGGTGTTGGATTGGTGCATGGTTACGAAACCTTAGGTAGTGGGTGCACTACACTTACACATACACAAATATACATACTTGCATACATTCCTTATTTCATATGTGGGTGTATGGGAATATATTTATATGTTCACATGGGTATGGGACTATGTGTTCACATACGGATTTGAGGAGGATACTTGGGATTGAGCTGAGTCGATGAGATTTGTTTGTGGTTGTGATCTCGGTGATATGGCAGGATTCGTACTTAAGGTACGTCCTGGTGTTATAGCGGATCTTGCGGCGGCGATACGGGTGATAGTGTTATAAATAAATGGTCGACATGTGATCGTGATATGAGGCATAATATGCTAGGATATTGATATTAGGCCGTATCAGGCGATGTATACCCCTTGATGATGATATGTGCTGACGATATCGGTTTGTACGAGATTGTCGATCAGTAGTCAAATCTTGAGTATATTGAAGATATTAGTATTGTACTAGACATAGGTCAGTACCCTAGACTATGATCTTGGATAAAGAGGATACCAGAGGAATAGTGAGAGGAATATGATATTGACCCGTACCCAGATTTGGGGATGCCGTACGACGGATTTACGTACGAGCTATATCTTGATGATTGATCCGCACTCTTGACTTGGGATGTCTGATTATAGATATGGTATCGGATATGATATTATTGAGGCGGGATCAACGACTAATATATATACAGGTATGTATATGTATCGACTCAGATGTTAGGCGGTTTCCTTACCTGTAGTTTAGCTTATAGCGTAGCCCTTTAGTTTAGTTAGTTGTTAGATTAGATTCGGTTCCTACCTATTTCAAAGCTTACGAATCGTGCGTATTTTTAAAGACAGCCTAAGGGATCCTACGAATATTTCAAAAAACGTATCTTTTCTTAAAAACACCGTAGCCCCTATTTTCAAAACCCCACGATTCGTGTTATTTCAAAAGGCACCATTATAGGACTTATATTAGGTTAAAACAGATTAATTATCGTTGCGTCTAGTATTCAGCTCCCGCTCATTATTGTTGTTTGCTCCGCATCACATGCTTATATTATGCTTCATATTCTACTGTTGATATCTTGTGGTTAGGACACCAGCACTATTATCGATGATGCGTATGTACCACGTACACTTACTTGCCGGCTCACACACATCTTCATCGGTAATTGCGATGTCATGTACACCTTAGAAAATATTATTGCTTGACATAGCCTGTTAGCTAATAGTTTAGACATGATATTAGTGTACTTGCCTTATATGTTAGTTTAGACATTATAGTTATTACCTACTACCTCATGCATACTATTATTCATTGTTATGCTGCATTCATGGATTCTCATGCATATATTCACTTTTTACGTGCTATTGAGGTTTTGGATTTGGATTTCCATGAGATTTTCTGGATTTGGGGAAAACCGCAAAACATATACAAACTTCTTCTTTCTCTTTTTAAATAAAAAGCGCGGTTTTTCCCATGATGTATGAGTTGTCCACCATGAGTTTGCTGATAGATTTGGAGACCCGATTCGAGGAGTTGGATGAACCGTTTCGGGTACATGGTGGACCCGGTAAGGTACCCCGGGGCAAGAAGCTTGTGGTGATGACGATGAGCCTGGCAGGGGGAGACTACCTACCGGTGATATTACCCAACGCGTCGGATATCCGGAGGATGCCGTCGTGGTCTTGAGATGGATGGTAGGGGCCGGTCTGGACTGACGGCGCCCTAGATATTGAGATTGAGACATTGATATTTCGAGACAGTGAGATTTATGTTTTGTGTCGATGCTAGACACTGTTGATACAAATTTCATTATGATACCTCAGTTTAAAAATACGAAAGAAATCTCACTAATTTATGAAAACAGTTTCTTCATTTACATGTATTCTGTTTTCATGCATTCATACCTCATTCATATGATATATTGCTACCTGAGGCACTGACACGGGCACATGAGATTTCACTCGGTTAGATATTACCCTAGACATTGTTATAGGCTGCTTGTTATGTATATTTTGAGGATATATTATGATCGTATGACCTAGGATTGCGTCATACATGCGATTTCCGTTCGTAGATGTTTTTCTATTCACGAATTGGCAACTCACCCCCGTTGTGCCCCAGTTTCTTGCAGGTGTTGCCGTACGGATTTCTTTACGGCTTTGCGGGCACGGTTTCTTTTCGGGTGACTTGCTAGTAGGTGGGTTTATTGTATCTTACCCATCATTATACCTTGTATATTATATTTCAGTTGTATCTAGAAGTTCCATCAACCAAACTTGTATTTTTTTGAGATAGAGACCAGTATTTTTATTCTTTCGACCATAGAGTAGCATGTTATATTTCTTGAGTTTCTTGCTGGTTGAGTTCCATTTCTGTTGTGATCCTCGCCTTTAGGCGTTGTATATTATGTTGCATACAGGTTGATTTGATATGGTTCTTCCTATTCTCTACTACTTCTCTTGGTTTGGATTTCTGGGTTTCGGCTTACTTAGCATACGTACTCCTTGAGACGTTCGTAGTCTAAGTGCCGGTCATGTTCCGTACTTTCGGGTCGTGACAAAGTTGGTATCAGAGCGTTAGGTTTTACCTTCGGAGCGTAGGATGACCCTTGGTTGATGGAATAGGTGACTAAAGTAGAGTGACGTACCGTTGGTATGTTCCGCGGCATATTTACGACACGCCACTCCACTTAAGAAGCCTTAGGATGTACATTTCCTTGTTCAGTATTATATTCCTTCCTGATCTAGCCTCATCGGTACCAGTTTGGTTTTGCTGCCACGATTACGGGCAGGGAGAGCTACGGCTAGAGTTGCGGTCAGCACGAGCTCGGCACGAACGAGGACTGACCAGGGCATGATTCCGGCGACACCCGATTATAGAGAGGTGTCTTTTAACTGTGTTTCCGCGCCACGAGCGTTTGGCGGATCGCCTTTATGAGGTTACTCGGATGTGCTGATCGACATTAGAGGATTGAGCTAATGATAGAGGCCAGCCAGATCTTGATGACCGTTGGTGTGTTGCTTATTCATGATGATCGAGGCACTGTTCGGCGTGCAGACGAGCGAGCCAGTTATTGCTGCGAACGACGAGGTATTGCCCCAGATGCTGGAGTTAGTGCAGAACGAGTTGTACGAAGAGATGATAGAAGGTCGCTAGTCATCGTGGATGAATGACTAGGACATGTGGATCGTTCGCCTAACCCGATGCGAGGTCATCAGATAGATGAATTCCAGCTAGAGACTACTTCACGTGGAGACGTTGGGAGTCGACAGAGACGATCGAATGTCAGAAACCTATTATTCCAAGTTTAAAGTAGTCGGAAAGACATGCAGGCAATTCTATGGTCCCTCTAGAAGAATGAAACCCTAACTCGACTTAATGACCGTGTGAAAGCCTTTGAACCTTCGGGTTTGCGGCAGTTCTACGGCGCCATTAGTGAGGCTTGGGTTTTCCCTTCTACGGCTGGACCACCGATGTTGTGGTATGTACTCGATACTATTAAACTGTGCCCAAGAGGTTGAGCTCTTGGGGGATTGTGAGGTTTTGACGACTCGATCGGATGGCTCGACTTAATTCGGATGCTAGGTGGTGAGATGCATTCTTGGGAGACTCCAGATACGAGGATAGCCGTTGGAGCTCAGTCCATGCAGCCGCGACGAGATGAGTCCAAAGCAGACGACAATAGAGAAAAGTGTAATAAGAGGTTCGCACCAGATCTAGATGAGATGACGTTCCACTCCGCCAACATCAGAGAGGCGATGCGCATGCCGAAGCATGGTACTTGGACTTACCTTCCAGAAGGAGTCGCGATGAGTATGCAGTCATTCCAGAGCAAGATGCAGATATAGGAAAGGACAATGACTTCCGGACAGTTGGCAGAGACGAGACATGGAAGAGACCGTGAGCAGGATTCCTTCCAGGATACTGCTGCGATGATACTTGCACCCAGGATCAGATGTGTCACGTGCATTCAGAGAGCCAGAGGCCGACGCCAGTGATATGCTGCCTTGACAGGGCCGATGAGCCGATGGACCGAAAGATTGGTAATTCACAGTGAAGACCTTGACCCAGGAGTGGTCATGGTTACGCACGCCAGCAGGACAGAGTTCATGATCATCGACGAGACGTCCCACTAGTGACCGCGACAGTCGGCCGAGATTCTTAGAGGATGCGCTTGAGCAGTACTATTCCGCCATTATTGATTACGATGTTTTGGATGATTTATTCGTATGATTTGATTTTGATGATTGAGGATTTACGATCTTTGCAGTGTTGCACTTGATATCGTTTTCATGCTTCAGTTTCACATGTTTGTGATTTTACGATTTTAAACAGTTGAGTTGGTTTTATGCGTATGCATGCACACGATTTCGTTCCTGCACTCTGTATAGTTTATATATGCTTGCAGTGCAGTGACATGTATTTTGTGCACTTGGATACATTTGACTTCGATTTCGATTGTGATATTCGATATTGTTTTGTGCACCTTGTGCACCTGATTTGATTTTGTGCTTGTCCGGCGCTTGATATTGGATTTCATGATTTCGTGCATGATGGATGCACCTGGCTTTGGATTTTCGCGCATGTTGAGCGCATGTTTTGATATGCGATTGTGGCACACACCAGATGCACTCAATCGAGATTTTCGTGCATGTCAGATGCACCTAATTTTGCTGTCAGGCACACACGTTGCCTACGACAGATGTTTCGTGCACACCCGATGCACTTAGATGTTGTTTCTGTGCGCATGTATGGCACATTCATTGATTTTGATTTCCGTGCGCACCAGACGCACGTAGTATTCATGTGCATATTTTGGGATTGATTTCTTATAGAGCAGTACGTTTTTATGATATTGCTATGTGTTTTCGTACTGAGCAGGACTAGTCAGAGGACAGTACCTGAATATATTTTGCATGCATTGATAGTTATTGAAGGGATTTCCAAAAAGCGAGCTATAGCCTCAGTATTTACCTACGTGTCTGATATGACACGAAATGTTTAAAACAAGGAGACCCTTCTAAATTGTTTCCAAAACGGTGGAACGTACATTTCAAACAAAGGTATATATGTATATAGTTATTTTCTTATGATAGACGTCCGCCACTGTGCAGAGTTATACGCGTTGCACAGCGACTTAAAGAGATTTGGCATGCATTTCCTTCAGATACTTACAGATATAGATTCGATATTTACATGTATAGTTTTGAGTTATATGCTCATTTTTCATGCGCATGCGTTGCGCTACGATTTGTTTTATATATTTATGATTTCGGAGCCCCGACGACTTGATGGATTTTCTTAGATGTTTTAGTATTTGGGGGAAGTTTTAATTTAAATTCGGGGACCGAATTTCTTTAAGGGGGGAAGATTGTAACATTTTGAAAATCGTTTCGTTGAAATTTCGAAAAAACGGTAAAATGAGGGGGTTTTCTGTAAAAAGTCAAAATACAAATATCTTATTATAAAAATTAAATATACATATTCTAGCTATGTAATTGCTATTATTTGGTGTTTATTGAGCCACTGGTGAAATTTCAAATTTCCTGAAAAAAAAAATATTTTATTATTATTTTAAGCCGTCACTAATACATTTAATTAGGGAAAATTACAAATTGGAATGAGTTGAAATAAATTTTGTGCATCATAAAACATTAGATAAAATTTTATCATGTGGTTTTTGAAATGAAATCGTTTGCCAAAACGGTTTAGAAAATATTGAAGAAAAAGGCTTATTTTGTGAAAATAAAAGGGTTTTGGTGCATATTGTATTGGTGTTTGGTGTTCATTGCTTCACACCAAAACACCACATCTCTTTTTCCCCCTCTTGCTGGTCGTATATGCAGGCCACCCTCCAAATGTCCCCACCTCCAAAGTGTTGAAGAAAAAAACAAAGGGAAAAAGAGAAGAATGGATAAAGAAAGGATGTAAGTGTTGACTTGGAGTGTGGGCTTATTTGACTTATACCCAACACCCTCATTCTCTCTCTCCCTCTCCCCCTTGATGCTGGCCGAGCCCTCCCTCTCTCCAAACAGCATCAGCCCTCCCCCAAATCCCACACAATTTTGCATCAAAAAATCCATAAAAATGCCTCAAAATCCCTACAAAATCAAGGCTAATTCCAAATCCAATCTCTACCCATTTCTCTATGACCTATTCTAAGTTGGATCTTGGAGGAAAGTTGGTGTTTTGGAGGCAAATTTCCAAGCTAGATCTCTAAAAATTGGGAGGTATAAATTTTAACCCTATATAGAATTTGTTGTTTAAATTGCTTAATCTAACATAATTAAGTGTTAATTTGGTTCTGTTGCTAATTTGAAAATTCAAGAATATGGTTTGAAGTTGTTTAAGGTTTGATTATTGGATTATGGTTGTGATGGGTAGATTAACATGTTATTGCTTGCTAAAATTAAACTAGTTGCTAGTTTGCATTTTTGTTAAATTAAATTGTAATAGTTAAGCTATTTTGCTAACTTGGTTTTCAAAATTGGTTAAATATTTGGGTTTAAAAATGTAATTAGGTTTTTCATGACTTCTTTAACATTATAAAATGTAGTTTAATACTTTAGTTCATGAAAATCCAAACTAGATTGTAGTTTGTGCATTTTTGCTATAAAATTGTTAAAATTTAGGTATTTTGTTAACTAGAATTTTGGGGTTAATGAAATTTATTGGGATTAAATTAGGGAAATTGTTTTTTATGACTTATTTAAGATATTTAATAAGTATATTGGCCGCTACAATCATTTAAACATCCTGTTTTGTACAAAAACGGCGAATTGTGCTTGCTAGATTTTCGGAAAAATGACTTTTTAAGCAAAATTGAGGTTTTTGTGAGTTTTAACCTAATTTATATTAAAATTAGTGTTCGTGAATGTGCAAATGAGTGTGATTGGATTTTTCTCGATGGTTTGACGTTTGTACATCGACATCGAGGGTTGGTTTGACTATTCTTGCATGCGTAGGCGATAGGTTTGGACCTATGCGTGATACGCGTGCCGATTTGATTTTCGTATGCCGTTTCGATTTCGAATTTAGTTTTAATGCGATATGGTGCGTTATGATATGTAGGTACCCCCATGTGGACTTCGAGACGACAAGCAAGCGCGTGGCGACGTCGGTACCGGCTAGCTAGGACCAGGTGAGTAGATTTATATCTACGGGGAGAAGTCGGGTGGATGGCGTATAGCACCCCCGCAGTCCGTGGTGATGTATACGAATGCGTAGACACACCAACAATTTATGATATGTTGTTAGGATTTATTATTGATGATTTTAGATGGATATTGGTGTTGGATTGGTGCATGGTTACGAAACCTTAGGTAGTGGGTGCACTACACTTACACATACACACATATACATACATGCATACATTCCTTATTTCATATGTGCGTGTATGGGAATATATTTATATGTTCACATGGGTATGGGACTATGTGTTCACATACGGATTTGAGGAGGATGCTTGGGATTGAGCTGAGTCGATGAGATTTGTTTGTGGTTGTGATCTCGGTGATATGGCAGGATTCGTACTTAAGGTACGTCCTGGTGTTATAGCTGATCTTGCGGCGGCGATACGGGTGAATAGTGTTATAAATAAATGGTCGACATGTGATCGTGATATGAGGCATAATATGCTAGGATATTGATATTAGGCCGTATCGGGCGATGTATACCCCTTGATGATGATATGTGCTGACGATATCGGTTTGTACGAGATTGTCGATCAGTAGTCAGATCATGAGTATATTGAGGATATTAGTATTGTACTAGACATAGGTCAGTACCCTAGACTATGATCTTGGATAAAGAGGATACCAGAGGAATAGTGAGAGGAATATGATATTGACCCGTACCCAGATTTGGGGATGCCGTACGACGGATTTACGTACGAGCTATATCTTGATGATTGATCCGCACTCTTGACTTGGGATGTCTGATTATAGATATGGTATAGGATATGATATTATTGAGGCGGGATCACCGACTAATATATATACAGGTATGTATATGTATCGACTCAGATGTTAGGTGGTTTCCTTACCTGTAGTCTAGCTTATAGCGTAGCACTTTAGTTTAGTTAGTTGTTAGATTAGATTCGGTTCCTACATATTTCAAAGCTTTCGAATCGTGCGTATTTTTAAAGACAGCCTAAGAGATCCTACGGATATTTCAAAAAACATATCTTTTCTTAAAAACACCGTAGCCCCTATTTTCAAAACCCCACGATTCGTGTTATTTCAAAAGGCACCATTATAGGACTTATATTAGGTTAAAACAGATCAATTATCGTTGCGTCTAGTATTCAGCTCCCGCACATTATTGTTGTTTGCTCCGCATCACATGCTTATATTATGCTCCATATTCTACTATTGATATCTTGTGGTTAGGACACCAGCACCATTACCGATGATGCGTATGTACCACGTACACTTACTTGCCGGCTCACACACATCTTCATCGGTAATTGCCATGTCACGTACACCTTAGAAAATATCATTGCTTGACATAGCCTGTTAGCTAATAGTTTAGACATGATATTAGTGTACTTGCCTTATATGTTAGTTTAGACATTATAGTTATTACCTACTACCTCATGCATATTGTTATTCATTGTTATGCCGCATTCATGGATTCTCATGCATATATTCACTTTTTACGTGCTATTGAGGTTTGGATTTGGATTTTCATGAGATTTTCTGGATTTGGGGAAAACCGCAAAACATATACAAACTTCTTCTTTCTCTTTTTAAATAAAAAGCGCGGTTTTTCCCATGATGTATGAGTCGTCCACCATGAGTTTGCTGATAGATTTGGAGACCCGATTCGAGGAGTTGGATGAACCGTTTCGGGTACATGGTGGACCCGGTAAGGTACCCCGGGGCAAGAAGCTCGTGGTGATGACGATGAGCCAGGCAGGGGGAGACTACCTACCGGTGATATTACCCGACGCATCGGATATCCGGAGGATACCGTCATGGTCTTGAGATGGATGGTAGGGGCTGGTCTGGACTGACGGCGCCCTAGATATTGAGATTGAGACATTGATATTTCGAGACAGTGAGATTTATGTTTTGTGTCGATGCTAGACACTGTTGATACTGATTTCATTATGATACCTCAGTTTAAAAATACGAAAGAAATCTCACTAATTTATGAAAACAGTTTCTTCATTTACATGTTTTCTGTTTTCATGCATTCATACCTTATTCATATGATATATTGCTACCTGAGGCACTGACACGGGCACATGAGATTTCACTCGGTTAGATATTACCCTAGCCATTGTTATAGGCTGCTTGTTATGTATATTTTGAGGATATATTATGATCGTATGACCTAGGATCGCGTCATACATGCGATTTCCGTTCGTAGATGTTTTTCTATTCACGAGTTGGCAACTCACCCCCGTTGTGCCCCAGTTTCTTGCAGGTGTTGCCGTACGGATTTCATTACGGCTTTGCGGGCACGGTTTCTTTTCGGGTGACTTGCTAGTAGGTGGGTTTATTGTATCTTACCCATCATTATACCTTGTATATTATATTTCAGTTGTATCTAGAAGTTCCATTAACCAAACTTGTATTTTTTTGAGATAGAGACCATCAATGTTATTCTTTAGACCACAGAGTAGCATGTTATATTTCTTGAGTTTCTTGCTGGTTGAGTTCCATTTCTGTTGTGATCCTCGCCTTTAGGCGTTGTATATTATGTTGCATACAGGTTGATTTGATATGGTTCTTCCTATTCTCTACTACTTCTCTTGGTTTGGATTTCTGGGTTTCGGCTTACTTAGCATACGTACTCCTTGAGACGTTCGTAGTCTAAGTGCCCGTCATGTTCCGTACTTTCGGGTCGTGACAGTTCATCTGTGATCCGGAATGCCTATTATTGCGTCTAACGAATGTACAATATCTATATATGATATCTAGTTGGCGTTGCTTATGTTTTGCATCCGCGCTAGCCCAGCCCCCGCTCTGTCGTTAGTTAAGTAACCTAACGGGTGAATGACGGGGCCCAGTGGCGAATGCGGATGGCATAAGCGGACGTTGTATTTTCGTTGTTTTCTGCCATGACAGGATAAATGATGGGACACATTATAATAATGCAAAGAAAACAAACCAAAGTTGAATCGTTGGAACAAATTTAAAAGAAACCACTCGGTTATTTTAAAAGAGCAGAATTTTTAATTGCGGAGCTTTAACCACTCTTTTTTTAAAAAAAAAACTATCAGGTTCCTTCAATTATATCAAGTTCACTACGTTCATGGTTTCGCCAAAACCAGTCGTAGCCCTCCGTCATTTCATATGGATGGTCAGTAGTATTCAAGCTATGTTCGTTGGCCTTCGTCAAGGCATAGTATTTGGTAGTTGCTGGGATACTCATATGTAGCATAGATAAATGCGTTGGTTTGGGACAGTCGTATTACCTTGTTGGCCTTCGTCAAGGGTATGTACGTGTGGGTTCAAATTAATAGGGATAATGATGGGCAGAACTTGACATGTGACTTATGATTTGTTGGCATTTGTCATGGTCGTAAGAGCATGGGGCAAAAATCCACATCGGGAGTTTACAAAGAAACTGAAATTTTCTAGTATTGCATACCATTTGGAGTTTGGTAATGTTGGTAGGATTCCTTCAGCATTATCACACGATGATATTTGGATCCCGATCCTACTATGAGTATCCGCTACTCATCAGGAGATTCGTCACTTAACGATCAATGCTATAAACCAAGTAGGTGTCTAGAAAAGTGTCAGCGGGGCTACACCTCCAGAGAAAAGAGGTTATTTAATTAAGGAACTTCACGAAAGCATCGTAAAACCTCCCTCGAAGTACCGACACTAGCCTGGCTGAACGGTTAAGCAAGTATTGTACGGTGAGATCAGTCCTGGCTAATTCTTCTTTTATGGTTTGAGGAAGGATTCGAGAAACAGTGGGAGCCATCCAGTTTAGATAAACTAAAAAACAATCTAAACTTGCAAGAGCATCATGCTAAAGTGTTCCTTCTCTCTCTCATTGCTGCGACCATGTGACCATGACTAGGTTATATCCAGATAACAAAATGACTGAATCTGACTTTTATGATTGGCAAAGGTCTGTCCAGATGTCCATTGCCTATGAAAAGCTGGACCACCCTATTACTACACAAGCCCCCACCGTCCCAGGTCAAGTTTCCACCGTCGCGGATATGGATATCCGTCAGGCAAGGGAAAAGGATAGTGCAAATGCCAAGTGCCTCATGTTGGCTTCAGTTGATGGTGTATACCAGAAGCAGCACGAGAAGATATACATAATTTCTATTTTTCTCCATAACAAAGATTTATATGGAGAGCAATCTCGTATCGTATGATATGAGACCTCGAACGAATTACTTCGAGCGAGGTTGGCTATCGGGTTAGCTGTAGGGGACGACGTCCTTACGATGACTAGCTATATTGACGAGCTCAAGGACTTGGAGACCACGTTGGGAAACAGGTCATGAGCTGACTTATTTCCACAGTCCCTACCCTCCACTTACACCCTGAATGAAATCAGGGAGACACCCGCTCTGCTTAATGGGGGACCTTCTTCTTCTGCATCCAGGGCGAAAGCAAAAGGTGAAAAGAAGAAGACCTCCACAAAGCCGATATACGGTGTCAGTAAAGTAGAAGGAAAGGGAAGAGTAAAAGTTTCAGGCCTTGGTGTAGGGAAGGAGGGATGTTCATATTGTTATGGGAACGGGCATTGGCAGATGGATTGCATGGTTTTGGAAGCCAGTAGCCAGGATACGAAGCATGTTGTGGTTTCGGCCTCGAGTGTATTTGTGATTGAGAACTGTTTTTCAATTAACTCTACTTCCTGGGTACTAGATACCGGAGCAGGATCTCATATCTGTAATTCATTACATGCTTTGAGAAATTGTAGCATTATCAGGGTAGGTGATTTATCTCTCAGAGTTGCGAACGGAATGAGCGTGGACGCTGAATTCGTGGGAGAATATCGCCTAGGTTTGACAAGTGGGCAGATATTGATTCTACGTAACTGTTTGTATGTAAATAGTTTGACTTGTAATATCATATCAGTGTCCTCACTTTCGAGAGAAGGATATGATTTTACATTCGTAAGCGATGTAGTTCACATCCACCTAAATCAAGTTCTGATTGGGTCCGGTACATTTGATGACGGTATATACGTATTGAATCAAGCTCAGGTTTTCAATGTCCAGAACACACTTAAAAGAAAGTCTCCGGAAATAAATCAAGCTTTCTTATGGCATTGTAGACTAGGTCACATCAATGAAACACGGTTGACTAAGTTACATACAGAAGGATATTTGAATCCGTTCGAATATCAATCTTATGCTACTTGTGAATCTTGTCTAATGGGAAAAATGACAAAGACTCCGTTTACTGGACACGGAGTAAGAGCGAGCGAGCCTTTGGGACTCATACACAGCGATGTGTGTGGTCCAATGTCTACACATGCGCAAGGTGGTTATTCCTACTTCATTGCTTTTACGGACGATTTCTCTAAGTATCGACATATCTTCTTGATGAAGCATAAATCCGAGGCCTTTGAGAAATTCCGCGAATACAAGAATGAAGTGGAAAACCAAACAGGCAAAAGTATCAAGACACTGAGATCTGATCGAAGTGGTGATTACTTAAGTGCCGAGTTCCTGGGTTACTTAAAAGAGAATGGAATTCTTTCTCAGCTTAACCCTCCATACACACCATAACACAACGGTGTATCGGAAAGACGGAATTGAACCCTATTGGATATGGTTCGTTCCATGATGAGTAAGGCTGAGTTACTGCGATCTTTCTGGGGTTATGAACTAGAATCAGCTGCATATCTTTTGAACAAGGTTCCAAACAAGACTGTTCTTACCACACCATATCAGATGTGGAGTAGGAAGAAACCATATCTTCAGTACCTGAAGACATGGGGATGTCCATCTTTTGTAAAAAAGCAACATCCAGACAAGCTCGAGGCACGCTCGGTACAGTGCAAGTTTGTGGGATATCCAAAGAACTACAAGGGGTATTATTTCTATTACGCAGGGGAACAAAAGGTTTTTGTTTCTCTTCATGCCCACTTCTTGGAAGCTGAATTTTTAGAAAATCAGAAGAGTGGGAGCGCAATAGAACTGGAAGAAATTCCAGAACCACAAGCTGTTACTGAAAGTATGGTAGAACCAGAAGATTCAGAAGAAAGGGACATCCCGGCGCCTATCCGCAGAAATAGTAGGCAGTCTCATCCGCCCGAGAGATACTACAGTTTTCTCATAGACGGGGATCGAGAAGATTGCATCATTGATAATGATGACCCTACTAGCTTCCAGCAAGCCATTCATAGCGGCAACTCGGTAAAATGGCAGGATGCAATGCGGACCGAAATGGAGTCCATGTACACTAACAAAGTATGGACTTTGGACATTGCTCCAGATGGGATAAACCCGTAGGATGCAAGTGGATCTTCAGAAAGAACATTGGTGTAGATGGACAGGTTGAAACCTACAAGGCTAGACTTATTGCAAAAGGTTTTCGTCAAAGACCTGGTTTGGATTATGACGAAACCTTTTCTCTAGTGGCTATGCTCAAATCCATTCGGGTCCTTCTTGCCATTGCTGCCTTCCACGATTATGAGATCTGGCAGATGGACGTAAAGAAGGCTTTTCTAAATGGTAATTTAGAAGAATGCGTCTATATGGATCATCCAGAAGGATTCATTCAGAGTGGGAGAAGCGGTAAAGTGTGCAAGTTGCTTAAGTCCATTTATGGACAAAAGCAGGCATCGCGGAGTTGGAACATCTGTTTTGATGACACTGTTAAAGAATTCGACTTTATCAAGAATCCAGATGAACCATGCATATACAGTAAGATTGTAGGGAGTGTTGTAGTATTCCTCGTCTTGTACGTGGATGTCATTCTCCTAATAGGAAATGATATTCCTATGCTACAGTCAGTCATAGGATTCTTGTCACAGAAGTTCTCCATGAAGGACCTAGGTGATGCTACCTACATTCTGGGGATCCAGATCTATCGTGATAGATCAAAGAGAATGTTGGGACTTTCGCAGTCCAGGTACATAGACACCATATTGAAAAGATTCAGTATGGAAGATTCTAAGCGTGGTAACCTACTAGCTTGTCACGGAATCACCCTCTCCAAAGAGATGTCTCCCAAGACTGATTTGGAAAGGGCTCGCGTGTCGATTATACCCTACGCTTCTGCGGTAGGCTCTATAATGTATGTGATGTTATGTACGAGACCAGATGTAGCATACGCATTGAGCGTTGTAAGCCGGTATCAGGAAAACCCAGGGGAGAAGCACTGGATAGCAGTAAAGAACATTCTAAATACCTGAGGAGGATTAAGGAGATGTTCTTTGTGTATGGCGGAAAAGACCTCCAGATCGTGGCCTTTGCCGACTCCAGCTTCCAGAGTGACAAGGATGACTCCAAGTACATGTCGGGTTATGTCTTTACCCTCAATGGAGGGGTGGTCTGTTGGAAGAGTTCCAAGCAGGACACTGTTGCCGACTCAACGATGGAAGCGGAGTACATAGCTGCTTGCGATGCCGCAAAAGAAGCTGTCTGGATGAAGAAGTTCCACACAGAACTTCAGGTTGTTCCTACCAGTGTTGATCCAATACCTCTGTATTGCGACAACAACAGCGCTATAGCTTTATAATCTCAGAAGCCCAGACACATCTTAAGGCGGTATCACCTGATCAGGGAGATCGTAGATCGCCGGGAGATCGAGGTAAAGAGAGTAGATACGGAGAATAACACCGCTGATTCATTCACAAAGGCCATTCCTCAGTCGCAGTTCGAGAGGCTATTCGAGATGATAGGTCTGCGATATGCCAGTACATGTCCTTGGTGCAAGTAGGAGATTGTTAGTGTTTATGCCCTAGAGGCCATTACTGTATCATACTAGTTTGTATATTACTTAATGGAAGCTTGGGATATTCACAGTTGTATTGACAGTCTTGCTAAAAACGATAGTATGCTACTTGTGTCTACTTTAATATGTGCATATGTTTCTTTTAACGTATCGTTTATACATATTAGTAGAGCCCTTAGGATCTTTGCTTGATTACCAGCGTTGTGATGGCAGTCACACTAGTGGGGGCTGGGTAGTCTATAAGAAACATCCTATACAGGTCCCAGGTCGTAGGATTATCGAGACAGGGTATCGATACTCCGGAGTAGACTGATGTATACTATTCACACCCCAGCATAGGGAGATGGTCTGTCCCACAGCCATCATGTAACGTTTCAGAAATAAATAAATATATAAATAAATCCTTTAAGTGAATTTTCTGATAATCGGTAAAATAAATGGTATTTTCCGTAAAACTTAACTATAATTATTTTTCAACATAGAATTAAATACGCCTATTCTAACTAGGTAATTGCTAGTATTTGGTATTTAATTAGTCACTTTTTAATTATTTGTTTACTTAAATATTTTTTTAATTAATTATTGTAACTATTATTATAAGTTTTCATTTATACATTAAATTAGTGTACATTACAAAACGAGAATGGGTTAATCATACATTACTGAACCATGACCACTTATAACCTAGTTTATGTTAGTAATATGTATGCCCTAGAGGCCATTACTGTACATACGATGTATATTGTAGTGGATGCTAGGACATATATAGGGAGGACTTTCTTGCTCGACATGATAGTATGCTATCTGGTTGTACTTTATCTTAACATGTACTCTGATTGTCTCTATATTACATGTTGATAAAGCCCTTAGGATATGTACTCGACTACTGGGACAATGATGAGATCATACTAGTGGGGCCACGGTAGTCGATGAGAACATCCTATAACTGTTCCTAGTCGAGGGTGTATCGAGACAGGGCATCGATACACCAGAGTAGACTAGCGTATACGCATCTTGACCCATATGATGGGCGATGGATGATCCCATATCCATCGGTGTTTGAAATCAAGGATGGTGTACGGGTGCTCAGTAGAGACTGGGTACACTAGACGGACTCGCCGAGAACTCCTAGATGGTATTATACCATAAGTCAGATGGCAGTTCTCCGGTGACACTGGTACAGAGTAGTCTGTTGACCCGAGATCGTCATAGAGTCTTGTGTGGTTCCCACTGTGCTTTGATTTCCATCATACCACGTCCAAGAGGGCGTGCAAAAAGGTGGCTTTTGGGTACAGTACCGAATCACATGGAAGCAATGAGCGATAGGAGGGGATTCGTCTCTCCCGGTATAGGGAGTTGATGTTGTGCTGTGTTCGATTGGCTATAACCGGAAATCCCTGGCCAGGGTTGCTGAGATTTACTGGTAAGTGTTATCAGTAGTTTCTCGAACTGTTATAGACCTCGTATCGACACGACTTATCGAGCTACTGGGGTCTGACGTTTACCACCCCTAGGCGAGATATGCAACATATCAGACGACGAGACTGGACTGTACGGGAGTGTTACTGTTTGGATTCACAGGAGAAGTTACAGGCTTGCTTGTTGATCTTCTGAGCGCTCAATACCTGGGTAGCTGTTACGTTTAGCTGATCGCTTGCAGCTTGTGGGTGTTTGATATGATCATCACCTACTGCCGGCGTATTGACGATTCTTTAGAGTCCTACACAGAGGTTTCTTGACTCAGGCAAAACGGAGTAGGAGCACATATGTGATATGTGCGGGACCGAGGATAATGCGGTATGTGATATCGTATTGTATTCTCGCGATATTTGTTATCAGCCGGGTCATCGGATCAAGAGTTGATTCGATGAATCGGTACGGATAAATATTAGTCGGTTATATGCGATATAGCCTGATTGTCGGATCAAGTGTTGATTCGATAATTTAATGTATAATAATATATATGATATATTAAAAGACATTAACTAATATTTGCTCAATAAAAGATTCTTTTTCTCACTCGGGTAATACATTGATATATATGCGATATATGTTAATTGTATTATTTTATTTTGTTACGATAAATATTGTATATGTGATATATAATATTGTAACATGATATGATAAATAATGCAACTTATTTAGTAATGATTAATCATGATTAGGGTTTGGATTAGGGTTAAACTTTCTAGATGTTTCTAGAAGTTTTCCTTTTTGTTTTGTGAAAGATATTTGTGTGTGACTCATTCTTAACTCAACCCAAACCCTAACCCTTGGTCAATTCTCTACAATGGTTAAGTGAACCATGGTTGCATAATTATATCATATCTCCTTTTCCTATTCATCACAAAGAGATGATTGATTATTCATCATCTTCTTCCTTCTTCTTCTTTGCATGAAAATGGTTTCTTGTTTTGATTTTGTGATGGATAAATGTGAGAAAAATATAAATAAAGAGAGCAAAAATCCTACTTCATCATCCTCATCTTCCCTTGCCATTTAGATGAGGGTGTTCACATCATTTCATGAGTGTTAGCTTGTGTTAAAGAAACTTCGAGGTAGATCATCTTAGTATCGATGATCGGAAGCAAAGGTTGCGTCTTTCTCTTCGTGGAACCTCTCGAGAGCCCGGAACCCGATGACAGCGAAGGGACCACAACACGGAGCATATGAAGTGAAGGACCGGATCTACAAAGGTTGTAATCCCTCTCACTTAGTGTTAAAATGTTTAGCATGCTTGTTTTCGCCTAATCTCTAGTTTAAAGTTCCGTATTCGGGTTGTTCGGCACGGCTAAATTTTTATTCGGGTATGGTTGATGCCTCGTAGACCCTTGTGCGCGTGCTTAGCAACCCTACAGTGGTATCAGAGCCAAGCTAGAGCTTTAGGCGAAGTCTAGACGACGTTTGAAATCCGAACGAACCCGAAACCCCATTTTAGCCATGCTCTCTGTCCAATTTTCAAAAACTGGGATTTTTCAATGTTAAAAATATGCAGAAAATCAAGCAGGGTCTTTTATGAAATACTGTGAAAAACGGAGACCTAACTCCGTCATAACGGCGCGGAACCGCGGCCTAAGCCCACGTGGCGCGGCGGTTCCGCGGCAGCACTATTGATTCGTTGACTCCTTTTTGCACAGTAATTTCTTTTATTCAGTGCTGAGTTCTCTATGAATTTTTAATGTTTATTCTACAGTTGAGTTTTCTGGGGTTGTTTTGGGGATTCGATGTTTCTATCGGAGTATCAGATTTTGTCTATGTGGTTTTCCGGATAATTTTTAGAAACTGTTAAAAAGTTCGAACGGATATCAATAACTCACTTTTTCCCCTGTCGGAAAATTTTTCAAAAGTTGGATTTTTCCTCGTGTTTAAGAATGTTCTAAGTCGTGCAAGTAACTCGATGGACCCTCTAGAAGACATCAAACCTTAACTCGATTATGTGACCGTCTTGAACTGCTCTTTGAACCTTATGGTTTGGGGCAGTACGGCGTGCCACATGTGAGGCGTTGGCTTGACCCTTCTACGGCTGGACCATTGGTACTGTGGCATGTGATGGACGTTTTTAAACTGATTTCAAGTGTTGAGATATATTGGGGAAATCTTGGGTGCTTGATGATTCGATCGGAAAGTTTAACTTTTTCTATTTATCTGGAATGTGTTACAATAATTGGAATCCACATGTAGTTATGAGATAACTGATTTGAATATTATAAATTTAGCAGTTTAGTCTCAGATGATCGGTTGCCACGGAATTTTGATGTGATCAAAAGTCCGTCGCAATCACGTAGTGTACGCGGATACTCGCTGGGTAAACTTAATAGACAGCTACGTCCCATAGCCCTGACCAAGTGACCGTAGGAGAACCCCGTCGCCGAAAGCATCCGTTCGGGTGCTCCCGGTACCGGTGTTCCGCCTTGGTGCACTTCCTCGACGGTATCGGGGGTGCGGCCGTCTACTAAAGTTTGCGACGAGCATTCGATCAGGACGTCGGGAATCTTGTTGAATTGCCCGACTTGATATTGAAAAGAGTTTTCGATAATTAGACTAAAATGCGGGGTTTATAATTGTTAGGCATGTGATGTCTAAGGAATTCATTTGGTTAGGCATGCGATGTCTAAAGAGGATGCGGAATCCAACTGTTGTAGTTTTACACTTTCTTTTCTGTGACCGTAAGCGTAGTATGTGGTGTATCGCCGGCTTCGTTGCTATACATCAACGACAATCGGGATACGCATACTTGCTTACGTTGATGATATGAGATATTATGTGTTGCTGTGATATGTTGTATTGGATCGTCGCTTTTGAATAGCCGGGGTTTTATGTGAGATGAGAGTTTTTTCTTTTTCATTCATGTAAAATTCATTTATATGTAATATTCTTTTATTGGGGCACTTCCAGGTAGCGGAAGATGTCACCGTTGTATATTATTTACTTTTCCGCATTAGGTAGACCCAAGGCGGGGAGCACAAGTAACCGGGTTCTAGGGTCCAGTGGGAGACCATCTCGAGGAGTCGAGACCGGGTCTCCTAACCCTAGAATTGGCAGTGTTACTTGCCGCTCTCGTAGGGGTCTAGGGATGTGGGTTTGGCTATTCATCGCGACCGTGGAATCCGTGTTTTATACAGGCTCGTATTGAAAACACAGACGTCCTAGTATATCCAATATTTCATATATGTTCTTCTGCTGAAATGTTCTGTGATGAGATCATATTACTGCCTGTGACGAATGTTTATATTATATATATGAGATATATGTTATATTGCAGATTTCGTTTCAAAACAGATGCTTGTGAAGCATAATTAAAATGGGACTTCATTAATGAGATTAATGAAATAAAAGAAACCTAAGATGTTGTAGAAACTTGTTTATAAAAACTGGTAGCTACAGTTCTTGCTTTGCATAGCGGTGTTCCTTGTAGAACATCCAGCACCTTATTCGATAAGGAAAGGACCGAGATCCCTTCACCGGGAGTGACTCCTTTAGCAATAATTGGCAGATGCTACAACCCTCGGTTTGTCTTTTGATTGCTTCTATAGTTTCTGCTTTGCACAGCGGTATATATGATATATCCTGCACCTTATTCGATGAGGAAAGGGCTGACGATCCCTTCACCGGGAGTGACCCCTTTAGCAAAACTAGAAAAGCCTCAAAAGCATTCCATTTAAAATCACTCGATTCTACAACGATATAAAGTTCATTACGCAAAGGGTTTTCTTAAAAACCCGTCGTAGCCCTCCGTCATTTCAGATAAGTACTACTTAGTATTCGTGCTGCGGTAGTTTAGCATTCGTCAAGGCGTAGTGTACGGTAGCTAACTAGTGCTTATCTGCTAGCATACGATGCGATTGGATTAGGGTATTCGTACGGCGTTGTTTGGCATTCGTCAAGGTTCGTGCGGGTGGGTTTAATTCAATCAAGAAATGTACGGGTTGAACTTGGCTAGCGGACTATGGGTGGTTTGGCATTCGTCAAGGTCATAGGACGCTAGGGGCAAAATATTATTGGGAATTTCAAGTGTTGAAATTTGCAATGAGATTGCATACCTTCTATGAGATAGTTGGATCCCGATACCCGCTGCGAGTAATTGTTACTCCTGGGAGAGTTTTACACATTACAATTAGCCGATCAAGTAGGTGTCTAGAAAGGTGTTAACGGGGTTACGCCTCTGGGAAAACGAGGTTTACTATAATTAGGTTCGTGCGAAAGCACGGGGGACCTCCCTCAAAGTACCGACACTGGCCTGGCTGAAAGATTGGCGAACTTGTAGCGTGTAATTAATCCCGGCTAGTCTTTCCTTTTAGGGTTTGAAGGAAGATTTGACTAAAACAGTGGGAGACATCCTGATTAGATATATTATATAACCAATCTAATCTTGCAAGAGCATACGCTGAGTGTTTTCTTCTCTCTCTCTCCAGATAGCGACCATATCACGCCTTAATCAAGATAATAAAACGGATATATTGACCGAACCCGCTTGTTATACTGAGCTGGGGAACGTTGGTCCCGCTCCAACTTATAATTGTTATAAGACAGAGCAGGAAATTGGGGAATACCAGATTTCCCGTGCCGCCCAAACGAAGAGAGTGCATGCTGATGCATCATCTTCGGGTGTGTTCATTACACAGAACTGTTACTCAGTATTCTTTACGTCCTGGGTATGTGATACCGGATCAGGATCCCGTATATGTAATCTGTTACATGGGCTATAGATAGGTAAAGAACTGAGAACGGGTGATAAGTTTCATGAGACAGAAAACGGTGCAAGTGTTGCAGCCAAGTCTGTTGGTCACTGTCACCCTGTATTACTAGAATACATTGATTCTGAACAAATGTTATAAGATACCGAACCTGATATACAAAATCATATCAGTCTCTTTATTAGTAAAGAAAGGATATAATTTTGTATTGTTGGATAATGTTTTGAACATTTCCTATATCAAGAGTTGATCGGTTCAGGCACGTTATCTAAAAGCATTGACGTTCTAAATCAAACTACAGTTCTTAGTATATAGAACACACACAAGAGGAAGAGTTCAGAAATGAACAAATCCTTCTTGAGGCATTGTAGACTAGGTCATATCAATGCGACCCGACTGGCTGAAGTTACTTTTAGATGCATATTTAAATTAGTTTGAATTTACATCTTGTGAAACTTGCCTGTCATGTCACAAAGATAAGATGACCACAGCTCTGTTTGTTGGAAACAGAGAAAGAGTTAGTGAACTTTTGGGATTGATACATGCTGATGTATGAAAGTCTCCTGTCTACACATGCCAAGACTGGTTCTTTGTACTTCATTACATTCTCTGATAATCTCTCAAGATTCAGACATATGTTCCTGCTGAAACACAAGTCCGAAGCTTTTAAGATATTCACAGAATATAAGTTAGAAGTAGAGAACCAAAATACGGGTATAAGTATTATGTCCTTTGATGAGATCAAGGAAGAGAATACTTGAGCACGGAATTCCTGGACTATTCTAAAGGAGAATGAGATTCTCTCTCAGCATTACTCCTCCGTATACACCATAGCACGATGGTATATCGGGGCGGAACAAACTCACCCTATTAGATATGGTGTGCTCTATGATGAGTACTACTGAGTTTCCTATTTCCTTTTGGGAGTTATGCACTTGTGATGCTGCATACCTATTGAATAAGGGTTCCAATCAAATCAGTTGCCTACCACTTCATATGTGATATGGAAAGGGAAGAGCCCATATCTTAAGTTTGTTAAGATTTGGGATAGTCCGGCCTATGTCTAAAAGCAAAATCCGGACAAGCTCGAGGCAAGGTCTGTTATGTAGAACTGGAAAGGTTCCAGCTATACAAACTACAGCTGATGATTTGGTAGAACCAAAGGATTCAATAGTTTCCAACGTACCTCAGCCTCTCCGCCGATCTAGTAGGGTTCCTCACCCACCTGAGAGATACTTCGGTTTTTCTATGACAGTGGGAGCAAGGATTGCATCATGAGATGATGACCCAACTAGTTTCGAGCTGGCCATCAGGAGTGGGACTCTGTAAGAATGGCTGGATACTTAGCGATCTGATATGGAATCCTTATACACCAACAATGTATGGACTTTGGTTGCTTTATCTGAAGGGTTAAATCCCCATCAGGAGCAAGTATATCTTGAGAAGATTACTTGGTGTACATGGAAAAGTTGAGACTTTCAAAGCTAGACTTGTTAAAGGTTTGCATCATAGACCAGGTATGGATTATGTTGAAACCTTTTCTAAGGTTCTATGCTTAAGTCCATCCAGATCCTACTTGCCACGGCTACATACCATGACTACGATATCTGGTGGTTGGGTGTCATGACTGCTTTTCTAAATGATGTTTTAGAAAAGAGCGTCTATAAGTACACAGCCAGAGGGCTTCGTAGACAGTGGGAGCAGCGGAAACGTGTGCAAGATGTTTTATATGATAAAACAGGCATCGCGGAGTTGGAACATCTGTTTTGATGTAGTAGTCAAAGAGTTTGACTTCATCAAAATGGTAGATGAACCTTGTATATACGAAAAGGTAGTAGAGAGTATGGTGGTGATCCTCATAGAGTACGTGGATGACATACTCTTGATAGGGAAGTACTTTCCTATGCTACGCTCGGTCAATCTCCGCTTATCACAAGGATTCTCCATATAGGATCAAAGTGATACCTACTAAATCCTAGGTTTTGGATCTATGAGATAGATCTAATTGGATGTTAGGACACTCACTAGTTGTAGTGAGATGGTATCAATCGATCCTGGGGAGAATCACTGGAAAGGTTCCAAGGTGATAAGGATGACTGAATGTCAGTCGCAGGCTAGTCTATACCCTCAGTGGAGGGACGGTATGTTGGAAGAGTTCCAAGCTAGATACCGTGACATACTAAATGATTAAAGGCAAGATACATCGTTACCAAGGAAGCTACCAAAGAGGCAGTCTGGATATATATAAGTTCATAAGATGAACTTCGTTCCTACCATTGTGTGACAATTGGGTTGTGGCTTTAGCCAAGGAACTTCCGTCCCATCAGAAATCCAGATATAATTCTTAGTCAGTATCACCTGATCATGAAGATGGTTGATCTCCAGGGAGATCGAGTTTAGGAGAGTAGACACAGAGGACAACAGCGCGGATCCACTCACAAAGGCCTTTTTCCCAGTAGAGACTTTTACGGGATGGTTGAGTATGAGATACTTCAACCACAGCTAATTGTTGGGTATGCGATACCATAACAGATGGCCTTAGTGCAAGTGGGAGATTGTTAGTAATATGTATGCCCTAGAGGCCATTACTGTACATACGATGTATATTGTAGTGGATTCTAGGACATATATAGGGAGGACTTTCTTGCTCGACATGATAGTATGCTATCTGGTTGTACTTTATCTTAACATATACTCTGATTGTCTCTATATTACATGTTGATAAAGCCCTTAGGATATGTACTCGACTACTGGGACTATGATGAGATCATACTAGTGGGGCCACGGTAGTCGATGAGTACATCCTATAACTGTTCCTAGTCGAGGGTGTATCGAGACAGGGCATCGATACACAAGAGTAGACTAGCGTATACGCATCTTGACCCATATGATGGGCGATGGATGATCCCATATTTATCGGTGTTTGACATCAAGGATGGTGTACGGGTGCTCAGTAGAGACCGGCTATACTGGACGGACTCGCCGAGAACTCCCAGATGGTATTATACCATACGTCAGATGGCAGTTCTCCGGTGACACTGGTACAGAGTAGTCTGTTGACCCGAGATCATCATAGAGTCTTGTGTGGTTCCCACTGTGCTTTGATTTCCATCATACCACGTCCAAGAGGGCGTGCAAAAAGGTGGCTTTTGGGTACAGTCCCGAATCACATGGAGGCAATGAGCGATAGGAGGGGATTCGTCTCTCCCGGTATAGGGAGTTGATGTTGTGCTGTGTTCGATTGGCTATAACCGGAAATCCCTGGCCAGGGTTGCTGAGATTTACTGGTAAGTGTTATCAGTAGTTTCTCGAACTGTTATAGACCTCGTATCGACACGACTTATCGAGCTACTGGGGTCTGACGTTTACCACCCCTAGGCGAGATATGCAACATATCAGACGACGAGACCGGACTGTACGGGAGTGTTACTGTTTGGATTCACAGGAGAAGTTACAGGCTTGCTTGTTGTTCTTCTGAGCGCTCAATACCTGGGTAGCTGTTACGTTTAGCTGACCGCTTGCAGCTTGTGGGTGTTTGATTTGATCACCACCTACTGCCGGCGTATTGACGATTCTTTAGAGTCCTACACAGAGGTTTCTTGACTCAGGAAAAACGGAGTAGGAGCACATATGTGATATGTGCGGGACCGAGGATAATGCGGTATGTGATATCGTATTGTATTCTCGCGATATTTGTTATCAGCCGGGTCATCGGATCAAGAGTTGATTCGATGAATCGGTACGGATAAATATTAGTCGGTTATATGCGATATAGCCGGATTGTCGGATCAAGTGTTGATTCGATAATTTAATGTATAATAATATATATGATATATTAAAAGACATTAACTAATATTTGCTCACTAAAAGATTCTTTTTCTCACTCGGGTAATACATTGATATATATGCGATATATTTTAATTGTATTATTTTATTTTGTTACGATAAATATTGTATATGTGATATGTAATATTGTAACATGATATGATAAATAATGCAACTTATTTAGTAAAGATTAATCGTGATTAGGGTTTGGATTAGGGTTAAACTTTCTAGATGTTTCTAGAAGATTTCCTTTTTGTTTTGTGAAAGATATTTGTATGTGACTCATTCATAACTCAACCCAAACCCTAACCCTAGGTCAATTCTCTACAATGGTTAAGTGAACCATGGTTGCATAATTCTATCATATCTCCTTTTCCTATTCATCACAAAGAGATGATTGAATATTCATCATCTTCTTCCTTCTTCTTCTTTGCATGAAAATGGTTTCTTGTTTTGATTTTGTGATGGATAAATGTGAGAAAAATATAAATAAAGAGAGCAAAAATACTACTTCATCATCCTCATCTTCCCTTGCCATTTAGATGAGGGTGTTCACATCATTTCATGAGTGTTAGCTTGTGTTAAAGAAACTTCGAGGTAGATCATCTTAGTATCGAAGATCGGAAGCAAAGGTTGCGTCTTTCTCTTCGTGGAACCTCTCGAGAGCCCGGAACCCGATGATCGCAGCGAAGGGACCACAACACGGAGCATATGAAGTGAAGGACCGGATCTACAAAGGTTGTTATCCCTCTCACTTAGTGTTAAAATGTTTAGCATGCTTGTTTTCGCCTAATCTCTAGTTTAAAGTTCCGTATTCGGGTTGTTCGGCACGGCTAAATTTTTATTCGGGCATGGTTGATGCCTCGTAGACCCTTGTGCGCGTGCCTAGCAACCCTACAGTTTATAACATGCTTAATCTATTTACATTTGACCTAATAGTTTAAGAAAATCCTAGAGAAAAGGTAGTTAGAGAAAGAAAATTTATAATTAAGGGAATAAGTAAATAGGTAATAAATTAGGAATACTTCTACACACTTCTCTCTCTCTCCCTTTTCTTTTATCCCCTGGCCGAATTCTGCACAGCCCCCTGCCTCTCCTTCCAAGGCCGAAACCCCCTGCAGCTGCTCACAAATTTCTTCACCTCATTTTACCTCATTTCACTTCACCCCCGCTTCATCAATCTCACTCACTTCTTATCATCAGCACCGACATTGGCGCGCCCAAAAGTGCACCCTCCCTTTCACCCCAAACCTAGTCGCCCTTTGCCATCATCCACGTGGCAGAGTCTTAACGCACGCGAGGTTCGACAAGTTCGACTACGCCGAAGCCACGTCGGCTCCGGCCACTGCCGATCCCGACGACGATGCTCCACAAGAGCAGCAAGAATCCGTTGGAGAGATTTACCTTTCCATTTGGAGGATGCGATTCTTCAATCGATCAAGGCAACCGCGACGTTTGTAACCTGGAGGGATGAGAGAAAGGGTAGAGCTTTTAATACCTCAATTGAAACTTCATGATGCTAAACGCATTTCTTGCGAGTTATCGCTTCAGGTTCTAATTGTTCACTTGGTTTGATCAAAACTGTAGTTTCTGGGCCTCTTTCACTTGGATCTGAACTGTTTTGATCCGATACTGGAATTTATCGTCTTAGTTTGTGCTGAGATCGGTTGAGTTAGAGATTTGAACCATCTCAAATTGTTTGCTCATTAATTGTTTGTTTTATTTGCTTTGTGAATCACTTGCTAACTTGAAAAGAAAAAAAAAATTTCTAAACTGAGTCGAATCATTTGCTTATAAGATGTTTGATCTTTTTTTCTATGAGGATTGTTTTCTGTTGAGCTGCCAACAGTTACTTGATAACACTTGATGTTTTGTTTTGATGTTCTAGACAAATATTCCCTTAATTCAACTTAAAAGTGATTTTTAAATGACTAAACAGGTTGAGGGTTAAATAAAGCTAAGATATTTTCATCTTTTAACATGCTTAATGATATTTTAAGTTCAAAATGGCTGTTTCTTATGCATATGTCTACAAATATAATTTGGATCATAAAACTCCATATTTTTGGCATACGTAATGGTTGTATAAATTAAAACTCTATATTTCTAGCCTGCTTTAGAGAAGCTTAGGGTTGCTGACAGCAGATTAAACTTTTGAATTTTTGCAAGATTCTCATTAAATCGTTGAACCCACTCATGAACTGCGTGTCTTATTTTCCCCCCTATATTGTGCAAGTTAGCAGCCAGTACTGCTACATAGGTCAATGTTTCCTTCTTTGTGTTTGAATGGTCTTGTTTTGTTATTTCTAGTATCTCTTTCTCAATTCAAACTCCTCAAAGCTTCTTCTTTCTTTCTTTTGTATTCAATCTTTACTTCTGTCATAAATAATTCAATGAATCCTGCCATCGTCTTACTTCTTTTATTATTCATATTATATTGTCTCCCTAGTGCGCGCGCGTATAGTTAGTGCGCGTTGGTAGTTTTGCATAGTTTGTGTCCGCGACTGTTTATGTATCTATCCTCTTATTTACTTATGTACGATTCTAGGTTCGGGTGCGGAGGCGTCGGGTGTGGCGCGGAAAGACATGCCGGAGATCGGATCAGATTAGCCGAGGCGTCCCGGTGAGTAGATGTACTCATCTATGGGGGAATCGTCTGGATGGCACTAGGCGCCCCATAGTTAGGATTTCTTTATTTCTTGCAAGATATGCATTGTTAGTTAGCTAACCCTCCTCATGCACATTTCATACATTTATAGCTATTCGTCTGCAAGATTTGCATAGGATATCCATATACACATGTGCGATATCACTTCGTAGGACACGAACACCATTACCATTGGCTTCTATTGCACGCGCACTATTCATGGGACACACACGCCTTTGGTAATTGCTATGCCACGAGCACTGTTGGACCTGTTTAGTTTAGTATCACCATTTGCATTATACACGATATATGAAAATCGCATGGCATGTATATACCTCGCATCATCTTCATACTTACATAGATTCTAGCCACAAATCACATCGCATACCTTGATATCATAGACATTTATCATATAAAACATGTTGGGTATTATTATTTTCTTGAGGATTTCAGTATTGCTGCGATTTCTGGATTTTGGGGAAAACCGCCAAAATTTAACAAAAGCTTAGTATTATCATTTTTTTTAAAAAAACAAAGTTGCGGTTTTCTCGTGATGTATGTGTCGTCCACCATGAGTTTTCATGTTTTCTGTTGGATTTCGAGACCCGATTCGAGGAGTGGATGAACCATCTCGGGTACATGGTGGGCCCGGTATGGTACCCCGGGGCAAGAAGATCGAGTTGTAGACAATGAGCCTGGCTGGGGATGACTACCTACCGGTGATGTCTGGTACGGCGGATATCCGGAGGATACCGACCGTTGTTGTGAGATTTGACGATATGGGCCGATTCGGACTGACGGAGCCCGATGTATTGAGACATTGATATAATGAGACATTGAGACAGATGTGTTTTCATATTTGGTGTCGATACTTGACACGGGTTTCAGATGATTTCTTGATGGTATTTAGCTATTATACAAATATTCCTTTTTTTTAAAGTTAAGAATGCAGAACTCATAGCATTTAATCACTTAAAGATTTAGTATTGACATTGCATACATGTGCATGCATACTAGAGGTATTACATCACATCTGGACATACATGCTGTGACGCATTTGCGTGCATTCTTACGATAGCCTTACTAGATGTTATATTCTACTCACGAGCTGGCAACTCACCCCCGTTGTGCCACAGTGTCTTGCAGGTCGGACTCATTAGCCTAGTAGCGGTGACATATCTTATTAGTGACTTCTTTTGCTCAGACTCTTGACATTGCTCGTAGGTGGGTTGCGAGAGCGCTTTTATCTCTTTTTGTACTATTTTTGTATCTAGTATTCTCCATCTACCACCTCTTATGTGTATATTCGACCTAGTGATGAGACTGAGAGATTTGTGTATATGTGGTTTCTTTGGGTCGAGCTCACTTGAGCCGACGTTGTGTTTTTCTTATATTTTGCATTTCTTTATGCTCTTTTCTTGATATTACATACATGTATTGCGTGTGGTTGTGATCCGCCTTGGGCGAAGAGCTAGCTCCCGCTTGGGGATGCCATTTTGTGATTACAGATTATATATCTTGTTGTACCCATTTTGGGGGATAGAATTTACAAAGGAGACTCAGCCGAAATTTTCGGAAGATTTTTGAGGTTTTTTTTAAAAGGGGTTCAATGCAACTTAATTGATTTCAAAATCGTTTTCATGAAAGGTTACTTTCACTCTTTTGGTTTTGGTTTAGATTTTTCTGGGCTTTGGCTGACTTAGGTTACGTTACGCCTTTAGACGTCTCGTAATCTAAGTGCCAGTCACGTTCCGTACTTTCGGGTCGTGACAAAGTTGGTATCAGAGCGAGGTTTTACCTTTCTGAGTGTAGGACGACCTTGGTAGATAGAGTAGGTGACTTAAGCAGAGTTGCTTAGCGTGGGTATGATCCGCGGCATACTTACGATACGGTACTCCGCCTAAGTGACCTTAGGACAAATTTGCTTGTATTTCCTTTCTCGATTCCTTGCATTCCTTGATTCAATTACAATGTTCTTATCGGTCCCGTTTCTTATTCCAGCTTCGATACCGCCAAAGACTACGAGAGCTCAGCGGGTTGCCGCTAGGGATGAGATTCGAGCGGGCTCGTCTGAGGCGTGGATCGAGCGTGATGATACGCCTACCCCTCAGGGTCATATTGATCTGCCTTATCCAGACCGTATTGCTAGATTAGAGGCCGGCATGCAGGAGTTGCGACAGATGAGGAGATCTTTAGTTGAGTCTAGTCGGGCACAGATATCCGAGGGCGTTCCTTCCACCGCACAGACCACGATAGTACCTGCTGCACAGATGGTCACTCCTGCTACTACTGCGACTATCCCAGTTTCACTATAGGAGTTCATGAGATTGAGACCTCCAGCTTTTACCGGTACGGATACGACAGAGGACCCACAGGCATTTCTTGATAGGATGGCTCAGATTTGCCGTTCGTTGAGGTGTTCTGATGATAGATTGGTGGAGTTCGCGAGTTTTCGTCTGGAGGGTCTTGCCCAGACATGGTACGATTCAGTAGAGAGAGGCCGAGCTGCAGGTCTACCTTCTATGACCTGGGATGAGTTTACAGCTGCGTTTCTTGCCCGTTTTCTTCCGGAGAGTGTCCGAGATGCTCGAGCCCGAAGTTTTGAGTCTCTGCGCAAGACTCCTGGGACGACAGTGTCCGAGTATGATGTTTAGTTTACTCAACGTTTCAATATGCTCCTTACCCGGTGGACACTGAAGAGAGATGAATAAAGATGTTCGCGTGAAGATTGCATATGCAGTTATTTCTTGCTGTTGGTATCCATATACCTTGTATCGTAGTCCAGCCGATAGTAGTCCTTGCTAAATCATCCGGTTGTTGTGATTCCTTCCGTAGGCTAATCCTTGGTCGCTCGATGTGTTTTTCGTTCATGTTTTTTTTGTTCACATCAGAGATAAGGATTCTTCATTCAATTTGATTTCTTGTCTTCGCGCTGGTCCATTTTTAGGAAAGGATGTCAGCAAATTTTGGCGTATATTTGCGATGTTGGAGCCTTAGAGGTTCCGTTGGACCAAGTCCCGATTGTAAGGGAATTTCAAGATGTCTTTCCTGACAAGATGCTTGGTTTGTCGCCAGAGCGTGATGTTGAGTTCTGCTTGACTTGATTCCCGGCACGGAGCCTTCTTCTATACTGCGATATCGGATGAAACCAGAGGAGCTATGAGGACTGGAGGATCAGTTGCAAGATTTTTTGGATATACGGCTTGTTTGTCCGAGTGCGTCACCTGCGGTACTCATATCCTGTTTGTCAAGAAAAAAAGACAACAGTTGTATTTGTGCATCAATTTTCATCGGTTGAGTTGGGTTACTGTGCGGAACAGATATCCCCTACCTCGCATCGATGAATCATTGGATTAGCTCTAGGGGGCGGAATATTTCTCAAAGTTTTACTTATACCATCTGTTGCGGGTTCAAGAGGACGATATTCCGAAGATTGTTTTTCGCACGCGCTACGGGCATTATGAGTTTTGGAGATCTCGTTCGGATTCATCAATACCCCAGCAGCATTTACGAATTGTATGAACCGCATTTTCAGGACGCTTCTTGATTAGTTTAGCATCATGTTCATTGGGGACATCCTAATGTACTTTTCGAGCCGTGTGGAGCCTGGATAGCAATTGGGGATTTCGTTACGGATTTTGAAGGAACACCAGCTATTTGCTAAATTATTCAAGTGAATTTTTTTGATTGGACAGTGTTGGCTGCATGGATCACGTGGTTATGAAGGATAGTATATGTATGGAACCAAAGAAGATTGAGGCCGTTCATCACTGGCCAAGACCTGAAACAGTCATAGTGGTTTGCAGCATTTTGGGTTTGGACGGATTCTATTGATATTTCGTACAGGATTTTCTCATATAGCTACAACGTTGACCGGGTTGATCCGGAAGAGAGTTTTTTCTTCTTCTTTGGACCACAAGAAGCTTAAAGTTTATTTTCAGCAGTGAAATCTAAATTTAAGACAGCGCAGATGGATACTGCTAGTGAAGACTATAACTGCGAGATTCCTTATCATTCTGGCAAGGGGAATGTTGTGGCAGATGTTTTGAGTCGGAGTCCCGGAGGTAGCTTTTGTTGTTTGAGCACGGTTCAGAGACCAACGGAAGATTCATGACAGTCGGCCCTGTTTGAGAATTCTGGCTTCAATTTTTTTTCAGTGTTCCAGGATATGGGTTTTAGAGTTTCAGGTGTTGCTTGTTTTTGCTACGATTGCATATGATGTGATCTTACAATATCGGCAATTCGGAGTGTTTCGTATTCGTAGTTCTAACATTGTTTCGGGTTTACGCATGTTCTCTAGGAGAAGTCAAAAAGTTCGAACGAATGTCAAAAACCCATTTTTCCAAGTTTAAGGTGTTCGGAAAAACATGCAAGTAATTCTATGGCCAATCTAGAAGAATGAAACCCTAATTACAACCACTTTTGAACCTTAGGGTTTATGGCGGTTCAGCGGTGCAATTAGTGAGGCTTTGGACACCAATTGAGTATCAGTGCAGTTTTCTATCCGAAGACCGACAGTCAATCTGAGAGGACTATTCAGACTATTGAGGACAAACTCCGAGCCTGCGTTCTAGATTTTGTGGCGTTAAGGTCATCATTCGCCCTTAATAAAGTTTTCCAATAATACCAGCTCCCAGGAGAAGATTCAGATAGCACCCGTTGATGCGTTATTTGGAAGGAGATGTCGATCGCCTGTATGTTGGACAGAGCTCAGGGAGAGCAGTATTTTGGGGCCGCAGATCGTACAGGAGGCGACCGAGAAGATACAGCTGATTCGGGACAGGATGAGAGTGGCACAGAGTAGGCAGAAATCATATGCTGACAGGCGCCGTCGCCGACTCGAGTTCGCTGTTGGCGATCATGTTTTCCTGAAGGTCTCTCCGATGAAGGGTGTGATGAGATTTGGGCGGGAAGGGAAACTTAGTCCTAGATATGTTGGTCCCTTCGAGATCCTAGAGCGTGTTGGTCCAGTCGCTTATCGGTTAGCTCTTCCGCCCAGCTTCCCCAATGTTCACCCCGTGTTCCATGTTTCGATACTACGCAAGTACCTTCATGACCCTTCTTATGCGATACAGCATCAGACAATTCAGCTGGAGCGCAATCCTTCTTTCACTAAGTAGCCGATAGTCATTCTAGATCGGCAGGTGAAGAAACTGAGGTCCGAAGTCCTATCGACCGTATTGGTTCTTTGGCATGGCCCGACTAGCGGAAAGAGACACGTGAGAAGTAGAGGACGAGATGCTGGAGGATTATACCTATCTCTTCGAGAGTACGCGTAGTTAGATTTAATTCGGGGACCGAATTTCCTTAAGAGGGGAAGATTGTAACGTTTTAGAAATAAATAAATATATAAATAAATCCTTTAAGTGAATTTTCTGATAATCGGGAAAATAAAAGGTATTTTCCGTAAAACTTAACTATAATTATTTTTCAACATAGAATTAAATACGCCTATTCTAACTAGGTAATTGCTTGTATTTGGTATTTAATTAGTCACTTTTTAATTATTAGTTTACTTAAATATTTTTTTAATTAATTATTGTAACTATTATTATAAGTTTTCATTTATACATTAAATTAGTGTACATTACAAAACGAGAATGGGTTAATCATACATTACTGAACCATGACCACTTATAACCTAGTTTATAACATGCTTAATCTATTTACATTTGACCTAATAGTTTAAGAAAATCCTAGAGAAAAGGTAGTTAAAGAAAGAAAATTTATAATTAAGGGTATAAGTAAATAGGTAATAAATTAGGAATACTGCTACACACTTCTCTCTCTCTCCCTTTTCTTTTATCCCCTGGCCGAATTCTGCACAGCCCCCTGCCTCTCCTTCCAAGGCTGAAACCCCCTGCAGCTGCTCACAAATTTCTTCACCTCATTTTACCTCATTTCACTTCACCCCCGCTTCATCAATCTCACTCAGTTCTTATCATCAGCACCGACATTTGCGCGCCCAAAAGTGCACCCGCCCTTTCACCCCAAACCTAGTCGCCCTTTGCCATCATCCACGTGGCAGAGTCTTAACGCACGCGAGGTTCAACAAGTTCGACTACGCCGAAGCCACATCGGCTCCGGCCACTGCCGATCCCGACGACGATGCTCCACAAGAGCAGCAAGAATCCGTTGGAGCGATTTACCTTTCCATTTGGAGGATGCGATTCTTCAATCGATCAAGGCAACCGCGACGATTGTAACCTGGAGGGATGAGAGAAAGGGTAGAGCTTTTAATACCTCAATTGAAATTTCATGATGCTAAACGCATTGCTTGCGAGTTATCACTTCAGGTTCTAATTGTTCACTTTGTTTGATCAAATCTGTAGTTTCTGGGCCACTTTCACTTGGATCTGAACTGTTTTGATCCGATACTGGAATTTATCGTCTTAGTTTGTGCAGAGATCGGTTGAGTTAGAGATTTGAACCGTCTTAAATTGTTTGCTCATTAATTGTTTGTTGTATTTGCTTTGTGAATCACTTGCTAACTTGAAAAGAAAAAAAAAATAAAAAATTCTAAACTGAGTCGAATCATTTGCTTATAAGATGTTTGATCTTTTTTTCTATGAGGATTGTTTTATGTGGAGCTGGCAACAGTTACTTGATAACTCTTGATGTTTTGTTTTGATGTTCTGGACAAATATTCCCTTAATTCAACTTAAAAGTGATTTTTAAATGACTAAACAGGTTGAGGGTTAAATAAAGCTAAGATATTTTCATCTTTTAACATGCTTAATGATATTTTAAGTTCAAAATGGCTGTTTCTTATGCATATGTCTACAAATATAATTTGGATCATAAAACTCCATATTTTTGGCATACGTAATGGTTGTATAAATTAAAACTCTATATTTCTAGCCTGCTTTAGAGAAGCTTAGGGTTGCTGACAGCAGATTAAACTTTTGAATTTTTGCAAGATTCTCATTAAATCGTTGAACCCACTCATGAACTGCGTGTCTTATTTTCCCCCCTATACTGTGCAAGTTTGCAGGCAGTACTGCTACATAGGTCAATGTTTCCTTCTTTGTGCTTGAATGGTCTTGTTTTGTTATTTCTAGTATCTCTTTCTCAATTCAAACTCCTCAAAGCTTCTTCTTTCTTTCTTTTGTATTCAATCTTTACTTCTGTTATAAATAATTCAATGAATCCTGCCATCGTCTTACTTCTTTTATTATTCATATTATATTGTCTCCCTAATGCGCGCGCGTCTAGTTAATGCGTGTTGGTAGTTTTGCATAGTTTGTGTCCGCGACTGTTTATGTATCTTTCCTCTTATTTACTTATGTGCGATTCTAGGTTCGGGTGCGGAGGCGTCGGGTGTGGCGCGGAAAGACATGGCGGAGATCGGATCAGATTAGCCGAGGCGTCCCGTTGAGTAGATGTACTCATCTATGGGGGAATCGTCTGGATGGCACGAGGCGCCCCATAGTTAGGATTTCTTTATTTCTTGCAAGATATGCATTGTTAGTTAGCTAACCCTCCTCATGCACATTTCATACATTTATAGCTATTCGTCTGCAAGATTTGCATAGGATATCCATATACACATGTGCGATATCACTTCGTAGGACACGAACACCATTACCATTGGCTTCTATTGCACGCGCACTATTCATGGGACACACACGCTTTTGGTAATTGCCATGCCACGAGCACTGTAGGACCTGTTTAGTTTAGTATCATCATTTGCATTATACACGATATATGAAAATCGCAAGGCATGTATATACATCGCATCATCTTCATACTTACATAGATTCTAGCCACAAATCACATCGCATACCTTGATATCATAGACATTTATCATATAAAACATGTTGGGTATTATGATTTTCTTGAGGATTTCAGTATTGCTGCGATTTCTGGATTTTGGGGAAAACCGCCAAAATTTAACAAAAGCTTAGTATTATCATTTTTTTAAAAAAACAAAGTTGCGGTTTTCTCGTGATGTATGTGTCGTCCACCATGAGTTTTCATGTTTTCTGTTGGATTTCGAGACCCGATTCGAGTAGTGGATGAACCGTCTCGGGTACATGGTGGGCCCGGTATGGTATCCCGGGGCAAGAAGATCGAGTTGTAGACGATGAGCCTGGCAGGGGAAGACTACCTACCGGTGATGTCTGGCGTGGCGGATATCCGGAGGATACCGACCGTTGTCGTGAGATTTGATGATATGGGCCGATCCGGACTGACGGAGCCCGATGTATTGAGACATTGATACAGTGAGACATTGAGACAGATGTCTTTTCATATTTGTTGTCGATACTTGACACGGGTTTCAGATGATTTCTTGATGGTATTTAGCTATTATACAGATAATCTTTTTTTTTTAAAGTTAAGAATGCGGAACTCATAGCATTTAATCACTTAAAGATTTAGTATTGACATCGCATACATGTGCATGCATACTAGAGGTATTACATCACATCTGGACATACATGCTGTGACGCATTTGCGTGCATTCTTACGATAGCCTTACTAGATGTTATATTCTACTCACGAGCTGGCAACTCACCCCCGTTGTGCCACAGTGTCTTGCAGGTCGGACTCATCAGCCTAGTAGCGGCGACATATCTTATTAGTGACTTCTTTTGCTCAGACTCGTGACATTGCTCGTAGGTGGGTTGCGAGAGCGCTTTTATCTCTTTTTGTACTATTTTTGTATCTAGTATTCTCCATCTACCACCTCTTATGTGTATATTCGACCTAGTGATGAGACTGAGAGATTTGTGTAGATGTGGTTTCTTTGGGTCGAGCTCACTTGAGCCGACGTTGTGTTTTTCTTATATTTTGCATTTCTTTATGCTCTTTTCTTGATATTACATACATGTATTGCGTGTGGTTGTGATCCGCCTTGGGCGAAGAGCTAGCTCCCGCTTGGGGATGCCATTTTGTGATTACAGGTTATATATCTTGTTGTACCCATTTTGGGGGATAGAATTTACAAAGGAGACTCTGCCGAAATTTTCGGAAAATTTTTGAGCTTTTTTTTAAAAGGGGTTCAATGCAACTTAATTGATTTCAAAATCGTTTTCATGAAAGGTTACTTTCACTCTTTTGGTTTTGGTTTAGATTTTTCTGGGCTTTGGCTGACTTAGGTTACGTTACACCTTTAGACGTCTCGTAATCTAAGTGCCAGTCACGTTCCGTACTTTCGGGTCGTGACAAAATTGGTATCAGAGCGACGTTTTACCTTTCTAAGTGTAGGACGACCTTGGTAGATGGAGTAGGTGACTTAAGCAGAGTGGCGTAGCATGGGTATGATCTGCGGCATACTTACGATACGGTACTCCGCCTAAGTGACCTTAGGACAAATTTGCTTGTATTTCCTTTCTCGATTCCTTGCATTCCTTGATTAAATTGCAATGTTCTTATCGGTCCTGTTTCTTATTCCAGCTTCGATACCGCCAAAGACTATGAGAGCTCAGCGGGTTGCCTCTAGGGATGAGATTCGAGCGGGCTCGTCTGAGGCGAGGATCGAGCGGGATGATATGCCTACCCCTCAGGGTCATATTGATCTGCCTTATCCAGACCGTATTGCCAGATTAGAGGCCGGCATGCAGGAGTTGCGACAGATGAGGGGATCTTTAGTTGAGTCTAGTCGGGCACAGAGATCCGAGGGCGTTCCTTCCACCGCACAGACCACGATAGTACCTGCTGCACAGATGGTCACTCCTGCTACTACTGCGACTATCCCTGTTTCACTACAGGAGTTCATGAGATTGAGACCTCCAGCTTTTACCGGTACGGATACGACAGAGGACCCACAGGCATTTCTTGATAGGATGGCTCAGATTTGCCGTTCGTTGAGGGGTTCTGATGATAGATTGGTGGAGTTCGCGAGTTTTCGTCTGGAGGGTCTTGCCCAGACATGGTACGATTCCGTAGAGAGAGGCCGAGCTGCAGGTCTACCTTCTATGACCTGGGATGAGTTTACAGCTGCGTTTCTTGCCCGTTTTCTTCCGGAGAGTGTCCGAGATGCTCGAGCCCGTAGTTTTGAGTCTCTGCGCAAGACTCCTGGGACGACAGTGTCCGAGTATGATGTTTAGTTTACTCAACGTTTCAATATGCTCCTTACCCGGTGGACACTGAAGAGAGATGAATAAAGATGTTCGCGTGAAGATTGCATATGCAGTTATTTCTTGCTGTTGGTATCCATATACCTTGTATCGTAGTCCAGCCGATAGTAGTCCTTGCTAAATCATCCGCTTGTTGTGATTCCTTCCGTAGGCTAATCCTTGGTCGCTCGATGTGTTTTTCGTTCATGTTTGTTTTGTTCACATCAGAGATAAGGATTCTTCATTCAATTTGATTTCTTGTCTTCGCGCTGCTCCATTTTTTGGAAAGGATGTCAGCAAATTTTGGCGTATATTTGCGATGTTGGAGCCGTAGAAGTTCCGTTGGACCAAGTCCCGATTGTAAGGGAATTTCAAGATGTCTTTCCTGACAAGATGCTTGGTTTGTCGCCAGAGCGCGATGTTGAGTTCTGCTTGACTTGATTCCCGGCACGGAGCCTTCTTCTATACTGCGATATCGGATGAAACCGGCGGAGCTATGAGGACTGGAGGATCAGTTGCAAGTTTTTTTGGATATAGGGCTTGTTTGTCCGAGTGCGTCACCTACGGTACTCATATCCTGTTTGTCAAGAAAAAAAGACAGCAGTTGTATTTGTGCATCAATTTTCGGCGGTTGAGTTGGGTTACTGTGCGGAACAGATATCCCCTACCTCGCATCGATGAATCATTGGATTAGCTCTAGGGGGCGGGAAATTTCTCAAAGTTTTACTTGTACCATCTGTTGCGGGTTCAAGAGGATGATATTCCGAAGATTGTTTTTCGCACGCGCTACGGGCACTATGAGTTCTGGAGATCTCGTTCGGATTCATCAATACCCCAGCAGCATTTACGAATTGTATGAACCGCATTTTCAGGACGCTTCTTGATTAGTTTAGCATCATGTTCATTGGGGACATCCTAATGTACTTTTCGAGCCGTGTGGAGCCTGGACAGCAATTGGGGATTTCGTTACAGATTTTGAAGGAACACCAGCTATTTGCTAAATTATTCAAGTGAATTTTTTTGATTGGACAGTGTTGACTGCATGGATCACGTGGTTATGAAGGATAGTATATGTATGGAACCAAAGAAGATTGAGGCTGTTCATCACTGGCCAAGACATGAAACAGTCATGGTGGTTTGCAGCATTTTGGGTTTGGACGGATTCTATTGATATTTCGTACAGGATTTTCTCATATAGCTACAACGTTGACCGGGTTGATCCGGAAGAGAGTTTTTTTTTCTTCTTTGGACCAGAAGAAGCTTAAAGTTTATTTTCAGCAGTGAAATCTAAATTTAAGACAGCGCAGATGGATACAGCTAGTGAAGACTATGACTGCGAGATTCCTTATCATTCTGGCAAGGGGAATGTTGTGGCAGATGTTTTGAGTCGGAGTCCCGGAGGTAGCTTTTGTTGTTTGAGCACGGTTCAGAGACCGACGGAAGATTCATGACAGTCGGCCCTGTTTGAGAATTCTGGCTTCAATTTTTTTTTCAGTGTTCCAGGATCTGGATTTTAGAGTTTCAGGTGTTGCTTATTTTTGCTACGATTGCATATGATTTGATCTTACAATATAGGCAATTCGGAGTGTTTCGTATTCGTAATTCTAACATTGTTTCGGGTTTACGCATGTTGTCTAGGAGAAGTCAAAAAGTTCGAACGAATGTCAAAAACCCATTTTTCCAAGTTTAAGGTGTTCGGAAAAACATGCAAGTAATTCTATGGCCAATCTAGAAGAATGAAACCCTAATTACAACCACTTTTGAACCTTAGGGTTTATGGCAGTTCAGCGGTGCAATTAGTGAGGCTTTGGACACCAATTGAGTATCAGTGCAGTTTTCTATCCGAAGACCGACAGTCAATCTGAGAGGACTATTCAGACTATTGAGGACATACTCCGAGCCTGCGTTCTAGATTTTGTGGCGTTAAGGTCATCATTCGCCCTTAATAAAGTTTTCCTATAATACCAGCTCCCAGGAGAAGATTCAGATAGCACCCGTTGATGCGTTATTTGGAAGGAGATGTCGATCGCCTGTATGTTGGACAGAGCTCAGGGAGAGCAGTATTTTGGGGCCGCAGATCGTACAGGAGGCGAACAAGAAGATACAGCTGATTCGGGACAGGATGAGAGCGGCACAGAGTAGGCAGAAATCATATGCTGACAGGCGCCGTCGCCGACTCGAGTTCGCTGTTGGCGATCATGTTTTCCTGAAGGTCTCTCCGATGAAGGGTGTGATGAGATTTGGGCGGGAAGGCAAACTTAGTCCTAGATATGTTAGTCCCTTCGAGATCCTAGAGCGTGTTGGTCCAGTCGCTTATCGGTTAGCTCTTCCGCCCAGCTTCCCCAATGTTCACCCCGTGTTCCATGTTTCGATACTCCGCAAGTACCTTCATTACCCTTCTTATGCGATACAGCATCAGACAATTCAGCTGGAGCGCAATCCTTCTTTCACTAAGTAGCCGATCGTCATTCTAGATCGGCAGGTGAAGAAACTGAGGTCCGAAGTCCTATCGACCGTATTGGTTCTTTGGCATGGCCCGACTAGCGGAAAGAGACACGTGAGAAGTAGAGGACGAGATGCGGGAGGATTATACCTATCTCTTCGAGAGTACGCGTAGTTAGATTTAATTCGGGGACCGAATTTCCTTAAGAGGGGAAGATTGTAACGTTTTAGAAATAAATAAATATATAAATAAATCCTTTATGTGAATTTTCTGATAATCGGTAAAATAAATAGTATTTTCCGTAAAACTTAACTATAATTATTTTTCAACATAGAATTAAATACGCCTATTCTAACTAGGTAATTGCTAGTATTTTGTATTTAATTAGTCACTTTTTAATTATTAGTTTACTTAAATATTTTTTTAATTAATTATTGTAACTATTATTATAAGTTTTCATTTATACATTAAATTAGTGTACATTACAAAACGAGAATGGGTTAATCATACATTACGGAACCATGACCACTTATAACCTAGTTTATAACATGCTTAATCTATTTACATTTGACCTAATAGTTTAAGAAAATCCTAGAGAAAAGGTAGTTAGGGAAGGAAAATTTATAATTAAGGGAATAAGTAAATAGGTAATAAATTAGGAATACTTCTACACACTTCTCTCTCTCTCCCTTTTCTTTTATCCCCTGGCCGAATTCTGCACAGCCCCCTGCCTCTCCTTCCAAGGCCGAAACCCCCTGCAGCTGCTCACAAATTTCTTCACCTCATTTTACCTCATTTCACTTCACCCCCGCTTCATCAATCTCACTCACTTCTTATCCTCAGCACCGACATTTGCGCGCCCAAAAGAGCACCTGCCCTTTCACCCCAAACCTAGTCGCCCTTTGCCATCATCCACGTGGCAGAGTCTTAATGCACGCGAGGTTCGACAAGTTCGACTACGCCGAAGCCACGTCGGCTCCGGCCACTGCCGATCCTGACGACGATGCTCCACAAGAGCAGCAAGAATCCGTTGGAGCGATTTACCTTTCCATTTGGAGGATGCGATTCTTCAATCGATCAAGGCAACCGCGACGTTTGTAACCTGGAGGGATGAGAGAAAGGGTAGAGCTTTTAATACCTCAATTGAAATTTCATGAGGCTAAACGCATTGCTTGCGAGTTATCACTTCAGGTTCTAATTGTTCACTTTGTTTGATCAAATCTGTAGTTTCTGGGCCTCTTTCACTTGGATCTGAACTGTTTTGATCCGATAGTGGAATTTATCGTCTTAGTTTGTGCTGAGATCGGTTGAGTTAGAGATTTGAACCGTCTCAAATTGTTTGCTCATTAATTGTTTGTTGTATTTGCTTTGTGAATCACTTGGTAACTTGAAAAGAAAAAAAAATTTCTAAACTGAGTCGAATCATTTGCTTATAAGATGTTTGATCTTTTTTTCTATGAGGATTGTTTTATGTGGAGCTGCCAACAGTTACTTGATAACACTTGATGTTTTGTTTTGATGTTCTGGACAAATATTCCCTTAATTCAACTTAAAAGTGATTTTTAAATGACTAAACAGGTTGAGGGTTAAATAAAGCTAAGATATTTTCATCTTTTAACATGCTTAATGATATTTTAAGTTCAAAATGGCTGTTTCTTATGCATATGTCTACAAATATAATTTGGATCATAAAACTCCATATTTTTGGCATACGTAATGATTGTATAAATTAAAACTCTATATTTCTAGCCTGCTTTAGAGAAGCTTAGGGTTGCTGACAACAGATTAAACTTTTGAATTTTTACAAGATTCTCATTAAATCGTTGAACCCACTCATGAACTGCGTGTCTTATTTTCCCCCCTATATTGTGCAAGTTTGCAGGCAGTACTGCTACATAGGTCAATGTTTCCTTCTTTGTGCTTGAATGGTCTTGTTTTGTTATTTCTAGTATCTCTTTCTCAATTCAAACTCCTCAAAGCTTCTTCTTTCTTTCTTTTATATTCAATCTTTATTTCTGTCATAAATAATTCAATGAATCCTGCCATCGTCTTACTTCTTTTATTATTCATATTATATTGTCTCCCTAGTGCGCGCGCGTCTGGTTAGTACGCGTTGGAAGTTTTGCATAGTTTGTGTCCGCGACTGTTTATGTATCTATCCTCTTATTCACTTATGTGCGATTCTAAGTTCGGGTGCGGAGGCGTCGGGTGTGGCGCGGAAAGACATGGCGGAGATCGGATCAGATTAGCCGAGGCGTCCCGGTGAGTAGATGTACTCATCTATAGGGGAATCGTCTGGATGGCGCGAGGCGCCCCATAGTTAGGATTTCTTTATTTCTTGCAAGATATGCATTGTTAGTTAGCTAACCCTCCTCATGCACATTTCATACTTTTATAGCTATTCGTCTGCAAGATTTGTATAGGATATCCATATACACATGTGCGATATCACTTCATAGGACACGAACACCATTACCATTGGCTTCTATTGCAAGCGCACTATTCATGTGACACACACGCCTTTGGTAATTGCCATGCCACGAGCACTGTAGGACCTGTTTAGTTTAGTATCACCATTTTCATTATACACGATATATGAAAATCGCATGGCATGTATATACCTCGCATCATCTTCATACTTACATAGATTCTAGCCACAAATCACATCGCATACCTTGATATCATAGACATTTATCATATAAAACATGTTGGATATTATGATTTTCTTGAGGATTTCAGTATTGCTGCGATTTCTGGATTTTGGGGAAAACCGCCAAAATTTAACAAAAGCTTAGTATTATCATTTTTTTAAAAAAAACAAAGTTGCGGTTTTCTCGTGATGTATGTGTCGTCCACCATGAGTTTTCATGTTTTCTGTTGGATTTCGAGACCCGATTCGAGGAGTGGATGAACCGTCTCGGGTACATGGTGGGCCCGGTATAGTACCCCGGGGCAAGAAGATCGAGTTGTAGACGATGATCCTGGCAGGGGAAGATTACCTACCGGTGATGTCTGGCGCGGCGGATATCCGGAGGATACCGACCGTTGTCGTGAGATTTGATGATATGGGCCGATCCGGACTGACGGAGCCCGATGTATTGAGACATTGATATAATGAGACATTGAGACAGATGTGTTTTCATATTTGGTGTCGATACTTGACACGGGTTTCAGATGATTTCTTGATGGTATTTAGCTATTATACAAATATTCCTTTTTTTTAAAGTTAAGAATGCAGAACTCATAGCATTTAATCACTTAAAGATTTAGTATTGACATTGCATACATGTGCATGCATACTAGAGGTATTACATCACATCTGGACATACATGCTGTGACGCATTTGCGTGCATTCTTACGATAGCCTTACTAGATGTTATATTCTACTCACGAGCTGGCAACTCACCCCCGTTGTGCCACAGTGTCTTGCAGGTCGGACTCATCAGCCTAGTAGCGGCGACTTATCTTGTTAGTGACTTCTTTTGCTCAGACTCGTGACATTGCTCGTAGGTGGGTTGCGAGAGCGCTTTTATCTCTTTTTGTACTATTTTTGTATCTAGTATTCTCCATCTACCACCTCTTATGTGTATATTCGACCTAGTGATGAGACTGAGAGATTTGTGTATATGTGGTTTCTTTGGGTCGAGCTCACTTGAGCCGACGTTGTGTTTTTCTTATATTTTGCATTTCTTTATGCTCTTTTCTTGATATTACATACATGTATTGTGTGTGGTTGTGATCCGCCTTGGGCGAAGAGCTAGCTCCCGCTTGGGGATGCCATTTTGTGATTACAGGTTATATATCTTGTTGTACCCATTTTGGGGGACAGAATTTACAAAGGAGGCTCTGCCGAAATTTTCGGAAAATTTTTGAGGTTTTTTTTAAAAGGGGTTCAATGCAACTTAATTGATTTCAAAATCGTTTTCTTGAAAGGTTACTTTCACTCTTTTGGTTTTGGTTTAGATTTTTCTGGGCTTTGGCTGACTTAGGTTACGTTACGCCTTTAGACGTCTCGTAATCTAAGTGCCAGTCACGTTCCGTACTTTCGGGTCGTGACACATCAGTACGTCGTACTGGAGATAGTATGCAGGTGCTCATTAGGTTACGGGTATACTGAACAGGACTCGCCGGGAACTGCAGGTTGGTTTTATACCCATCGTAAGATAGCAGTTCCCAGGTGACATGGGTCAGCTTAGTCCGTCGACTTGACACTGCTACTTCGCCTCGGGTGTATTCCTACTGTACTTAGATTACTACCCTACCATGGCTCAAAGGAGTCGTGCAAACAGGTAGTAGTTGGGTACAGTCCCGAAGCACTTGAAGGCAGTGGCGGTTAGACAGGATTCGTCTCTCCCGGTATTGGGGGTTGATATTGCGTTGTGTATGGAGAGCCATTACGCAAAGTCCCTGGCCAGGGCAAACGAGATTTACTGGTAGGCTTCCAGTAGTTTCTCAAGGTGTAATAGGCTTCACTTCGACACGACTTATACCGCTATAAGGGGTCTGACGTTTACCGCCCCCTAGGCTTGATATGCGATAGTCCTAGACGCACAGACCGGACTGTACGGAGATTGTTACATCAGACTCAGTTGGAGTTCGGATGGGTTTCCTCATCGTCCTTCTTATCGACATCTACCTGGGGACCGTTACGTACAGCTAGTACCGCTTGCGGCCTGTGGTTAAACCCACTTCCAGTGTAGTGTCGAGTCTTTATAGTCTCACAAAGAGAGTTTCCCTGCACCGGGCAAAAGGTGTAGAGGCCGTATGGTTTTACGGCAGGGCCGCGATCACTTACGTACACTTGTGCACGTATTATGATCGGGCAGATAATACTAGCGAGATTTGGTTTAAGCCAGATTCTAGTATTATATAGATGGATTTATTCAGTCAAAGATTATCCGTATTTTTCAGAAATACGGATAGGAGGGGCAGTCTCGTAATTTGTTGGGAAGCTTCTAGAAGAAGATGACTCATTTGTATTTATTTCTTTTGGATTAAACACAAGTGAGGTGGAGAGATGAGGTGTAGGTTTTCATTAAATGCTTAATGACTCATTAGGTGATTCACCTTTAGGATTAAATGAAGCTCACAAGTTATTTCTAGATATTTATCAAGAGATATTTGTATCCTTGATATTATTGTATCATGAGGGACTATTCATTTTATTATCACAAAAGCTTTCTCTCTCCTCAAGTCTTCATCTTCTTCCTCAAAACCCTAAAAGCTCTCATGAGTTGAGAATCCTAGGGTTTAAGTGACTAAGTAATCAATCTAATTACTCTACACCCTCTAGGACTTCTAGATTAGCGATCTAGAAGCTGTAGTTATCTCAGATTCGAGATAGGAGCTCAGACTATAGACTCTCGGGTGGTTCGTCTTTGACTCGAGGAGGCCGTTGAGGTGCCCATGTTCCATAGAGACTACGAGGTGTGGAGAACAGCGATGAAGACCCGAAGGACAAGTAACGTGAGGTATAACTTCGAATCCGAGTAGTTAAACCTCTCGTAGTTTGCTAGTAATGGTTTAGACACGATCCGTGTTCTCAAGTCCGTGTTACGAAACTTTGATAACTGTTTTTCTTATATTCCGCTTCCCCGCGAGCTCGTGGGTTGCGTGAAATGGACTTACACTAATACCTTATCCTTTTCTTTTCTTTTCCTTTATATTCTTTTCTCTTATCTTTTTAAAATTAAAACCATGCATGATAAAGAGAAAGAACAATGAAAGAAAGTAACAAGTGTGAAAAATGACACAGTGCATGTCATGTTCACAAAACGCGCTTAATGCACGATTAGCAACATTTAATCGCGATTAGCATTAAAATAGTGTATAATAAATCATAAAATTTCATATTTTGCTTAAATCCAAAAAATCACCCTCTTTTAAGTAATTTCTATAATTTTATAAAAAAAAATCCCGATTTATCGGTATTTAATTATACCGCAATATTAAAATATTCAATATATTTATTATTTAATTATAAAAATTCCCAAAAATAATATTTTATTTTTCTGAAATGTTACAATCTTCCCCCTTAAAGAAATTCGGTCCCCGAATTTGAATTTAAACTCCTCTAATTCTAAAACATTTCAGAAAAAAGACTAAGCCGTCGGGGTCCCGAAATTATAAATACATAAAGTACAGAGTAGCGCAATGCATGCGCATGAAAAATGATTATATAAATCAATTAAAAACTCCGTCAAGCATCCCGCAATCATCGGAGTTATAGTGAAGGCAACAATGTCAAGCCCAAAATGAAAACCAACATGATATACATCAAAACCATACATGCACACATCAAAACTATGCATGTAAATATCTGAAGGAAATGCATGCCAAACCTTTTTAAGTCGTTGTGCAATGAGCATCACTCTGCACAGTGGCGGATGTCTATTGTAAAATATATATATATATATATATATATATATATATATATATATATATATCTTTTGCTTAACATATACGCCCCACCGTTTCGAAAAATAATTTAGAAGGGTTTCCTTTGTAGTTGTTCCGTGTCATCCCGGACACGTAGGTAAATACTGAGACTATAGCTCCTTTTTGGAATTCCTTCGATAACTGTCAATGCATGCAAAATATACTCAGGTACTGTCCTCGGACGAGTCCTGCTCAGCTACTATACCAAATAGTAAATATCATAAAAACGTACTGCTCCAGCAGAAATCAAATCCAAAATGTGCATAAGAATGCCACTTGCGTCTGGTGCGCACGGAAAATCAAATCCATGAATGTGCCATACATGTGCACAAAAATAAAATCTAAGTGCAACGGTTGTGCACGAAACACCTGTCAAGGCCAACGGGTGTGCCTGACAGCAATATCAGGTGCATCTGATATGCACGAAGAATCCTGATTTAGTGCATCGGGCGTGCACCAAAATCTCATCTAGCGCGTCAAGTATGTGCAAGAAACCAAATCAAATGCACAAAGTGCACGAAATCAACATCAATATCATAATCGAAATCGACGGTACACCATAAACCTCAATCCAAATCAGGTATATCGCGGTACATAATCTCACAACCATGTGCATCAGCGTGCACAAATCAAATAAAAACACAAAAAGTGCATGAAAACTATGCCAAAAGAACAAGTCAACTCATATGCATATCATAGGCATGAAATCAAAATCAACCTCTCGAATGACATCAAATCGAAGTCAAATGCAACCAAAGTGTACAAAATCTCAATCATGCACACAAATCGTCCAAAACACCGAAATCCAAAAATGACGGATGCGTGATATTCGAATCACCAAATCGCAAGTCGTAAACACTGTCGTCGATATGTCCTTCCCTCGTAGTCGAGAAGGTGTCGGTGCATCCAAAGCTAGCAGAGCAAGATATCTACTTGCCCCATGTTCATGGTCTGGCGCTTGGTGCTTTTAGGCTTTTGTCTCTCACTGCGAATTGCTAGATATGCAGCTCCTCGGCTCAACGGTCCAATATGGAATGACGACGGAAACATTCCCGCTCTGGCACATCCTCTAAAGATCTCTGGCCAACTATCTCGTCGACGATGCCGAACTCTGGCCTGCTGGGTGTGCGTAATTTGACCGCTCCTGGGTCCAAGTCTTCTCGTATAGTATTCCATTAAGGTCCTATCGAGGTCTCTCCCAAATCTCGTTTCTGCCAAACTGTCCGGAAGTTATCGTCCTTTACTAAATCTGTTTCTTGTTTCGGAACATCTGCATGCTCATCACGACCCCTTCTAGAACATATATCCATATACAACGCCTCTGCATGGGTATGACATCTCTGATGTCAGCGGAGTGGAACGTCATCTCATCAAGATCTCATACGAACCACTTACTCCCCTTTCCTCTAGTGTCGACTGCTTCGGACTCGTCTCTTCGTGGCTGCATGGACTGTGCTCCAATGGCTATAATCGTATCTGGAGTCTCCTAAGCAATGTATCCCATCACATGATATCTGAATGAAACTGAACCTTTCGATCGATTCGTCAAAACCTCATAATCCCCCAAGAGCTCAACATCTTGAGTACAATTTAATAGTATTCCAGTACATGCCACAGAACCTATGGACCAGCCGTAGAAGGGCAAACCCAAGCCTCACTAATGGCACCGCTGAACTGCAGCAAACCCTAAGGTTTCAAAGCGTTCTCATGGTCATTATGTCGAGTTAGGGTTTCATTCTTCTAGAGGGTCCATAGCATTACTTGCATTTCTCTCTGAATACTTTAAACTTGGAAAATGGGCTTCTGACATTCGATCGCCTCTATCGACTCCGAACGTACCTGCGTGAAGTCGTCTCTAGCTGGAATAAATCAATCTAATGACCTCGTATCGAGGTAGGCAACGAATCACATGCCCTAGTACTTCCTCCTTGGGTGACTAGCGATCTTCTATCATATCTCTAAGTATAACTCGTGCGGCAATAGCTTCAAACCTCTGGGGAGATATCTCGTCAGTCGAAGCAATAACTGAATCATGAGAACGCACGCTGAACAGTTCCTAAATTATCAAATAATTGGTGAATTGACGGTCATCACATGCTGGCAGGCCTCTGGCAGTAGCTTGATCCTCTGGTGCTGATCTGCACATCCGAGAAATCTCGTAAAAATGATCCATCAAATGCTCATGGCGCGAAACACAATAAAAAGACGCCTCTATGCAATCGTATGTCCATTGAATCACACCCTGGTCAGTACTCGTCCACGATGAGCTCGTGCTGACCGCAACTCTAGCCGTAGCTCTCTCTTTGCCCGTATAATCATGGCAGCAAAACGTTAAACCGATATCGATGAGGATAGATCATTGGAATGACTATAATAAGGTGCAAAGAAATGTACATCCTAGGCTTCTTAAGCGTAGTAGCGTATCGTAAGTATGCCGCGGAACATACACACGGTACGTCACTCTCCTTAAGTCGCCTACTCCATCAACCATGGTCAACATACGCGACGAAAGTTCGGGTCTAATACCCTCTTGACAAAGTCTAAGTTCCGTAAGGTCAAGACTAGATTCCGTATATATATACAAACGCCCAAGGCTCCGCATAGTCAAACATAGACTCGAACCAAGGTTAACCTAGCGCTCTGGTACCAACTTTGTCACGACCCGAAATAGCACGTGACTGGCACTAGAATCATTTGAAGTTTATAGGACCACATCTAATTCAGGTAAGCCAAAAGCCCAGAAATCTAAAACCATTTTAAATAATAAATAAAGGAAAACTTGTTTAAAAGAAAGTGATTATAATAGCATAAGCCGAATTATGCGTTTTTAAAACATCAAATCATTTTGAAATTTCGGCAGAGTTTCCTTTGTAAATACTGGCCTCGAACGGGGTACAACATGAATAATATGAATAAAGGCATCCCCAAGCGGGAGCTAGCTCTTCGTCAATTGACGGTCTCAACCACGTAAGCAATATAATATACAACGCCAAGGGCCAGGATCAAAACTCAAAAGGAAACTCAAAACAACAAGAAAACCATAATAATACAAGCGCGACTCTTTGGTCGATATAATATACAACCGGTCTTCTAAGTCAACAAATAATACAAGTCTGGTTGATAGAGTTACTAGATACAACTGAAATATAATAAAAGTTACAATGGTGGTCATGATGCGAGTGAACCCACCTACCAAAGCAATCACCCGGAAAATGACAGTATGCCAGAAAGCCGCAATGAAACCCGTACGGAAAAACCTGCAAGAACCGTGGCACAACGGGGGTGAGTTGCTAACTCGTGAGTAGAAAATATCACAGAGAAGAAATCATATGTATGAATCAATCGTAGGTCAATACAATCAGTATATATATCCTCAATATGATAAAGTCTGAAGCATGATAAGGTGGCAAGGGTAAACATCTTTATATAAGTGTAATACCAAGTGCTCGTGTTAGTGCCTCAGGTAGCAACATATTATATATATGAGGCATCAACAATGAAATCAATGCCAACTATATCCTCAAGTCTATAAGTATGTGGATGTCATCCAACCATGTAATCAATGCTTGTATGCATGTGGATCTCGTCCATGGGTCAACCAATAACACATCAACCTCATGCACGCAAATATCATAAAAGAATACGCATGAAAGTATGAGGATATAAATCAAAGTATCCCTCGCGACACATCAAAATCATGGCACCTGAGTGTCCAGCATCGACACTCGAAACATCATGAAACCCGTGTCTAGCATCGACACGTAAATCCTCATATATCTCGGGCTCCGTCTGCGGGATCGGCCCGCGGGCTCCGACAGAACGGGTCGGCCCATTTCCATCTCTCGACTCCGGTCGGTATCCTCCAGATAACTGCCAGGTCCAACAAATCACCGGTAGGTACTCGCCACCCTGCTAAGCTCATCGTCTACTCAACGAAAAAAACATTCTCGCACCGGGGAACCATACCGGGTCCACCATGAACCCGCAAACGTATCATCCAACTCCTCGAATTGGGTTTCAAGCACATATCTCAGAACCGAGAAAACGCATGGTGGACGCACTGAAATATCATATCAAGAGGAACCGGGTTTTTAAAACAACACATAAACTCTTTTAAAATGTCCATAGTTCTCAAATCCAGAAATCTCATGAAAATAGCATATCTCAATGCGTATAAACATAAAGCATAATGTATGCGTCATATGATAGAAATGTAAGCATGTCCGTATAACATGCAACATGGAACAGTAATATGCACTTATTAAGGGAGGACCGCTCTTTAAAATGAATCCAGTTTAAAATATATTCTGCGGTTCCCAAATTCCTCCAAGTCAAATGCTATATCATATACAGCTGCATGCAACTATAGTAGATAATTCATGCAAGGTATCATATCAAAATGCAGCAATTCTACTGTGTAGTGACATGGCAATTATCGATGATGAAGTGTGTGAGCCGGTAAGTAAGTGTACGTGAAGGATACGCATCATCGATAATGGTGTTGTTGTCCTGATAGCATGGGTTTCATAATAACTGCAGAGATCACCAATAGCATGTAATGCGATGCGAATAGTAAGAATATGCGGAAAAATGAATAGATAACGCAGCAATAAGAAATATGCTTTAAGTATATGAGTCACACAGTTTTGGCATTTGAAATAACACGAATTGTGGTGTTTAGAAAAATAGGGGCTACGGTGTTTTTTAAGAAAAGGTACGTATTTTGAAATATCAGTAGTATCCCTTGGTATGTCTTTAAAATTCTCATGATTCGTTAGTTTTGGAAATAGGTATGACTCGGGTCCAGTCTAACATCTACTAGGTAAACTAAAGGTCAAACTAACAACCCAATCGAAAGGGGTATGGAAACCACCTACATCTGAGTCGATGTATATATATATATAATATTCGGTGATCCTGCCTCAATAGTACCACGTACGATACAATATATCATATGACAGCCTCGAGTCAAGAGTGTGGATCGATCAACATAGTTAGCTCGTACGGTACATCTGTCGTACGGCATCCCAAATCTGAGTACGGGTCAACTATCACATCTATCTCATCATTTATCTGGTATCCTTCTCATCACATCATGAATTAGGGGTACTCATCTACAGTCTAATACGATCTGATACCAGCAACATATATATAAATGCGTGTGTATGAAAACACATCGCATATCGATCGGCTATCATCACATGTCGTATCTCATAGTACGATCCAAATCACATCACCGATCCGTGGCATCATGCCCAATCTCATCGACTCAACTCCAACTATCATCCACTGACTTCATTATCCATGTATAGGTATACGTATATATATATAGTCCCATACCTATTTCTCTCTCTGTGTGTGTGTGTATCTATAGATATATATACGTATCCCCATATACGCACAAGTAATAATAATAATGCATGCAAGGGTGTGTGTGCATGTGTGCAAACCTATTCTGTGGTTCGCGACTAAGAAATCCACCACGACACTATCATCCGAATTCACAACACATGTAAATATGTAACATATCATCGACTACACTACGAACTGCTGGGGTGCTATACGCCATCCACCCGACTTCCCCCGTAGATATAAATCTACTCACATTGCTCTTGCTTGCCGATGTTGATGTCGCCATCCTCTTCTTCATCGTCTCGAAATCCTCATGGGGTACCTACATATCATAACACATTGCAAATGCGTATTAAAATCAAGTCGGAAACCAAAACGTCGCACGTTTCGCTCATAGGTCAAAACCTATAGCCTCGATGAAAAACACGATCAGTAACACTAGTCGTGGACGTTCAAATGCCAAACGATGGAAACATAATATCAAATACCAAGTCCAAGTTCATTAAAAGCTGCAAAAGAAATCAGAATTCTTGGAAATTAGCTCCAGATTTTACCCTAGGCCAAGCTAGCCAATTTTGCATACAGGAGGGGTCTAATTTACTGGAGATAAAGCCACAGAACCAATACGAACCAATTTTCGCCATGTCTGGCCTCTAATTACGGCCTGAAGGGATATATTTGCGGCCATGGTGAGGGATTAGGGGCTAGGGTTTCGGTGGTGGTCCTAGGATGCCTGCACATTCCTCTGTGTTTGCTAAATAAATTTCATGTCACCCAGGTGTTAGCAGATTTCATTATACCTTCACAAAATCCACAATTCTCTGATATCGGGTTTTCTAAGTTCGTATTCTGGGGTTTAAGTCTCATGTTCAGTCCACTATATCATCACAAAAGGGGTTGTATATCCTCTACTAACCTTAATTACCCTCCACTACTCAACATTTCATCATAACCCTAACTAGGATTTTCAATGTTCACTAAACCGCACTAAATCACAACTAAACAGATATGGATAATAAAGTGAATGAAATACAAAGCTAATGGAAATCAAAGTACCTCATTTGGCAACTCAAGTATTTTCTTGAGTTGCCCCAAGTGTATAAAATCCGATTTTTCTTTGTCCAAAGTGTAGCTAGTGAGCTTGTGCATGTATTTTATGAAGTGGAGATGATGTTTTCGCGTTGTTTTGATGGTGTTTTGAGGGTTTGGAAAAGGTGGGAGAGATGAGGGAGCCATGGGAGAAAGAAGATGTGAGAATGATGAGAAAAGAGTGAAGAGATGAAGAGAATGGCCCAAGGTTTGACCCCTCACCCTCTCTCTCTCTTTTGTCCATGCCTAATATTCTAATCCCTTATCTTTTTCTTTACTTTTCCTTTAAATTATTTTCTCTTCTCTTTTAAAAATTAAAACCATGCATGATAAAGAGAAAGAACCATGAAAGAAAGTAACAAGTTTGAAAAATGACACAGTGCATGTCATGTGCACAAAGCGCGCTTAATGCACGATTAGCGATATTTAATCACGGTTAGCATTAAAATAGTGTATAATAAATCATAAAATTTCATATTTTTCTTAAATCCAATAAAACACCCTCTTTTTAGTAATTTCTATAATTTTATTAAAAAAAATTCCCATTTATCGGTATTTAATTATACTACAATATTAAAATATTCAATATATTTATTATTTAAATATAAAAATTCCCAAAAATAATATTTTATTTTTCTGAAATGTTGCAGTCCTTTTTTGATTTGAGCTTCCAGAGTGATAAGGATGACTATAAGTCGGTCTCGGTATTTGTCTTTACCCTCAATGGAGGGGTTGTTTGTTAGAAGAGTACCAAACAGGAAACCGTGGCAGACTCGACGATGGAGGCTGAATACATCGCTGCCAAAGAGGCTGTCTGGATGAAGAAGTTCATAAATGAATTTGGTGTGGTTCCGTCCATCGAGCATACAATACCTTTGTATTGTGATAACAATGGAGCTGTGGGTTTGGCCAAGGAACCCAGGTCCCATGAGAAATCCAGGCATATTCTGAGGAGGTATCAGCTGATCTGGGAGATAGTTGATCGCCGGGAGATCGAGGTCAGGAAAGTTGACACGAAGAACAACACTGCGGATCCACTCAAGAAAGCCATACCCCAGATACAATTTGAAAGACTCTACGGGATGTTGGGTTTGAGATACTACAACAACTGCTTTTAGCGCAAGTGGGAAATTGTTAGTTATGTATATGCCCTAGAGGCCACTATTGTACATATGATGTATATTATAGTGGATGCTTATATATATATATATATATATATATATATATATATATATATATAAATAGGACTTTCTTTCTCGACATGATAGTATGCTATCTGTTTGCTCTTTGTCTTAACATGTAGACTTGTATTGTGATACTGTCTTGCTCTCAAATGTTGATAAAGCCCTTAGGATGTGTACTTGACTACTAGGACTATGATGGAGATCGTACTAGTGGGGACAGGGTAGTCCACAAGTACATCCCATAATTGTCCCTAGTCGAGGGTGTATCGAGACAGGGTATCGATACTCCAGAGTAAACTAGCGTATACACTTCTTGACCCATATGATGGGCGATGGATGATCCCACATCCATTCGTGTTTGACATCAAAGATGGTATGTGGATTGTCACGACCCGAAATATTAGCCCGTGACCAGCACATAAATCACGCAACGTTTAAAGGCGTAACATAATTCAATTAAGCTGAAACCCAGAAATCTAAACCTTTTTAAGAAAATAAAGGAGGTCAAGTTTTGAAATAAAGGTATAATGAAATCAAGTTTTCTTAATGCATAGAAAAGGAAGATGAAAATGCAAGTGAAATTGCTAGTTTGAAAACGTGTTTCGTCTTTGAAAAATTTGGGCAGCACCTCCTTTGTATATTTTGATCCAAAACCATAAATGCATAACAAGAATAATGGCATCCTCAAGCGGGAGCAAGCTCTTCGCCAACCGACGGATCACAACCACGTAAAGCATAAAAATGAGTATACAACACCCAACGGCGAAGTTCACCACAAAAGATAAAGAAATAAGAAAGACATCAAAACCACAAGTACCGGAAAACCCCTCGCTCTAAGTCTTGCAACCACAATCTCACTAAGTCTCATTACTTATACAATTTACTAATTTTGATTGATGGAGTTGACTAGATACATTATGAAATATAAATACAATAGTGGGTACGATACAAATGTCCCACCTACCAAGCAAACTACACAAAAGTAGGTAAGTTCCAGCGAAGCCGTTACCGATCCGTGCGGTCAACCTGCAAGAACTGTGGCACAACGGGGATGAGTTGCCAACTCGTGAGTAGAAAAACATCTATAAGTTGAAATCGAATAAACAACGAGTCCTAGGTCAACTATATCATAAAGGTAACACTATGATATCTAGGGTGACCGGGTCATCATATGTGCCATCAATGTAATCAATACCTATATGTATGCGGATATAATCCAACAATATTGTTAGTGTTTATGCCCTAGAAGGCCATTACTGTATCATACTAGTTTGTATATTACTTAATGGAAGCTTGGGATATTCACATGTATATAACAGTCTTGCTAAACATGGTAGTATGCTACTTGGTTTTTCTATCTTAATATGTGAGTGTACGTATTGATAGAGCTCTTAGGAACTTGCTTGTCTACCAGCGTTGTGATGGCAGTCACACTAGTGGGGGCTGGGTAGTCTACAAGCACATCCTTATTCAGGTCCCTGGTCGTTGGATTATCGAGACAGAGCATCGATACTCCGGAGTAGACTAGTGTGTACGCTTCTCATCCCAGTTGGGGAGATGGTCTGTCCCACAGCCGTCAGTACGTCGTACTGGAGATAGTATACAGGTGCTCGTTAGGTTACGGGTACACCGGACAGGACTCACAGGGAACTGTTGGTTGGTTTTATACCAGTCGTCAGTGAACAGTTCCCAGGTGACATGAGTACAGCGTAGTCCGCAGACTTGACACTGCTACTTCGCCTCGAGTGTGTCCCACTGTTCTTAGATTGCTACCCTACCACGGCTCAAAGGAGTCGTGCAAACAGGTAGCAGTTGGGTGCAGTCCCGAGCACTTGGAGGCAGTGGCGGTTAGACAGGATTCGTCCCTCCCGGTATTGGGAGTAGATATCGTGCTGTATCAGAGAGCCATTACGCAAATTCCCTGGCCAGGGCAAGCGAGATTTGCTGGTAGGTTCCAGTAGTTTCTCAGGGTGTAATGGGCTTCCCTCCGACAAGACTTATACCGCTATTAGGGGACTGACGCATGCCGCCCCCCTAGGCCCGATATGCGATAGTCTTGGACGAACGGACCGGACTGTATGGAGATTGTCACATCAGACTCAGTAGGAGTTCGGATGGGTTTTCTCATCGGCCTTCTTATCGACAACTACCTGGGGACCGTTACGTACAGCTAGTGCCGCTTGCGGTCTGTGGTTAAACCCACTGCCAGCGTAGTAGTCGAGTCTCTAGAGTCCCACACAGAGAGTTTCCTATTCCAGGCGAAACGATATAGAGGTCGTATGGTTTTACGACAAGGGTTTGGACGCATACGTGCGTTTATGCGCGTACGACTTTCGGACAGTTTTTACCAGTCGGCTTTGGTTTAAGCCAGTTACTGGTATCCGGTTATTGGATTTTTACAGTCTAAAGTTTTTCCGTATTTTTTGCGGATTGGAGGGGCGTTCTCGTAATTGTACGAGAAGCTTCTAGAAGATGGTGACTAAGGAGGTTTAGATGGCATATACTTTGGATAAGATTTGTGAGTCATGAGAGTGATTCATCATTGTCATTATTGCACCATAAATGATTAATGACACATGCTTAATGAATCACCACTTAACATTTATGAAGCATGCTTATTCATCATATTTATTCATTTATTCTTTAATGAGAATGCTTCATAATATGTTATGATACTCACAATCTCATCTCATAATTTATTCTCACATTCTCTCTCCTCAAGCTCTCATCTTCAAACCCTAATCCTTACACCTCATGTGTTGAGATCAAAGGATTGGAAAGACTAATCAATCCATAACCATCACTCTATTTCATTCTATCATCTTTGATTAGCAATCCAAGAAGATTAGTTACCTCAAGTTAGAGGTTTTGTTTGGAGTTTTGCTCTCGGGTGGATCGTCTACTACCTAGAGAAGGCCGAGGAGAACAAGGAGATCGTAAAGACGAAGGACTGGTTTTATTAGGTATAATCCCTAAACAAAATAGTTAAGAAACACTTTGTGTTTGGTTATTTATAGTTTAGCTTCGATTCAAGCGGTTAGTCGATGTTCGTTCACTAAACAAGTTCGTTTTTGAAAATTCCGCCTCCCCACATGTATTGGGGTGTACTACATCGACTTACAGTGGTATCAGAGCCTCGCTAAACAATAAATAACTTAATTGGAAATTTGTACGAATTTCGAACGGAAAAACGAATCCGGAAAACCCTAAAAAATATCAGTTTCTGTCGAATTTAAAACGATGTCCAAAAATTTTTCAGGTTCGTTCAGAAAGCTTGAAAAGACATTATAAGAACACCCAAGAAAACTGGTCCCCTGAATCGTCTAACGCGCCGCGGAACCGCGGCCTCACCCTACTGAGTCGCCGCGGTTCCGCCGCCGAGTTGGCAATTCAGGAACCAATTTTTCTTCTGTTGCTTCTGTGTAATATTTGGGATTTTCTGGAATATTTCAATTTTGCTCAGGTTTCAGTTTAACAGAGCAGTTTTTGGAGCAATATTAAAGATGTTTAATCGATCGAAATTGTACAGTATTTGCATATTGGATTATATCTGTGATTGTTTAATGTGTTCGTAAACCTCCCCTAACTGCTAGTATGTCAGTTGGCAGGGGGTAGCACATTTCTGAAATGGTTATATCTGTTTGTGCATATAAACTGTATTGGACTGTTGTGGTCTATAGCCGGGGTTTTGCAATCGGTTATTATTTAATTCATTTGTTGTAAATGTAATTTGTTGTAATATTATTTTGTGGGGCACATCCAGGTTGCGGTTGTAGCCACCGTTGTATTATTTCATTTTACTGTTTTTGCTCCTAGGACTGACCCAAGGTGGGGTACACAAACTGCCGGGCGGGTAGTTTGCCGTACCCGTAGGGGTCGAGGGTGGGGTAACGACTATTCATCACAACTGTGTAATCTGTCTTTTCTTGCAGGCTCAAAAGAAATACAGATTGCTTGCAAATCCAATAAAGTTTATCTGTGTTCTGGAATGTATATCATTGCGTCAGACGAATGTAAAATATCTATATATATTGTAGCTATTTAGACGTCACTTATGTTTTGCACCCGCGCTAGCCCAGCCCCCGCTCTGTCGTTAGTTAAGTAACCTAACGGGTAATGACGGGACCCCGTGGCGAATGCGGATGGCATAAGAGGACGTTGTATTTTCGTTGTTTTCTGCAATGATAGGTTAATGATGGGACGCATTATCTATAATGCAAAGAAAATAAACCAAGTTTAAATCGTTGGAACAATTTAAAAGAAACCACTCGGTTATTTTTAAAACAGATATTTTTAAATGCGAAGATTTAACCACTCCTTTTAAAAGCTATCAGGTTCCTTCAGTTATATCAAGTTCACTACGTTCACGGTTTCGCCAAAACCAGTCGTAACCCTCCGTCATTTCTTATGAATGGTCAGTAGTATTCAAGCTATGTTTGTTTGGACCTTAGTCAAGACATAGTGATTGGTAGCTGCTGGGGTATTCATTTGTTGCATAGATAGATGAGTTGGTTTGGGACAGTCGTATTACTTTGTTTGGCCCTTAGTCAAGAGTATACGGATGGGTTCAAATAAACAGGATAATGATGGGCAGAACTTGACATGTGACTTATGATTTGTTGGCCCTTAGTCAAGACCATAAGAGCATGGGGAAAAAAATCCATATCGGGAATTTCTAAAGAAACTGAAATTTGCAAAGAGATGCATACCATTTGGAGTTTGATGAATGTTGGTAGGATTCCTTCAACATTATCATACGATGATATTTGGATCCCGATCCTACTGTGAGTATATGCTACTTATCAGGATATTCGTCACTTAACGATCAATGCTATAAACCTAGTAGGTGTCCAGAAAAGTGTCAGCGGGGTTACGCCCCCAGAGAAAAGAGGTTATTTAATTAAGGAACTTCGCGAAAGCGTTGGAAAACCTCCCTCGAAGTATCGACACCAGCCTGGCTGAACGGTTAAGCAAGTATTGTACGGTGAGAATAGTCCTGGCTAATTCTTCTTTTATGGTTTCAGGAAGGATTCGAGAAACAGTGGGAGCCATCCAGTTTAGATAAACTAAAAGCCACTCTAAACTTGCAAGAGCATCATGCTAAAGAGTTTTCTTCTCTCTCTCCTAATTGCAGCGACCCTGAAAATGACTGGACTTAAGTTACTTTTAGAGAAAAATATACTGACGGGGCCAAACTATAAAGATTGGCTGCGGAATGTCAAAATGGCTTTGACCTATGACAAACTGGGGTACGTCCTCACCGCTACGGCACCTGCTGTCCCTGGTCCCAAATCCAGTAATGCGGATAAGGAAATCCGCAAAACCTGGGATTTAGATTGCGCGAGAGCCAAGTGCATCGTGCTTGCCTCGATGAACAATGAACATCAGAGGAGGCACGAGGATATGACCCTAGATGGCATATTTCTCTATACAAAGGAACTTTATGGAGAGCAATCTCGTATAGCAAGATACGAGACCTCAAAGAACTTATTTCGAGCGAGGTTGGCTGTCGGGTCATCGGTAGGAGAACATGTCCTAAAGATGATCGGCTATATAGAAGAGCTCGCAGACCTTGGGACGACTTTGGATAATGAGCTCTATACAGACCTTATTCTCCAGTCCCTTCCTCCCACCTACGCGCAGTTTATCCTCAACTTCAATCTTCAAGGAAAAGAAGTTGAACTTGCGGAACTCCTGAACATGTTAAGGAGTGCAGTGGGCACCTTGCAGAAGGCAAGGGAAACACCCGCTATGTTTGTTGGCGGTACATCTTCTTCCGGGTCCAAGGCTAGGGCCAAAGGAAGGAAGAAGAAGGCCGCACCCAAACCTAGAGGAGGTGTTAGTAAGGTGAGAGGGAAGGGAAAGAAAAAGTTTGCAGCACCGGTAGTAGGTCAAGATGAGTGCTTCCATTGTCACAGGAAAGGGCACTGGAAGAAGGATTGCAAGGCGTGGAACGCCAAGAACCAAGAACCGAAGCAAGCTGTGGTTTCGACTTCAGGTGTGTTTGTAATTGAGAATTGTCTGTCGATCAACTCTACTTCCTGGGTATTGGATACCGGATCAGGATCTCATATTTGCAATTCATTGCAGGCACTGAGAAACCGTAGAGTGCTGAAGGAAGGTGATATGATCCTCAGGGTTGCTAACGGAGCTAGCGTGGGAGCTGCGTCCGTCGGGGATTATCACCTAGGATTAACGAGTGGACACATTTTGGTTTTACATAACTGTTATTTTGTGCCAAGCTTAACGTGTAATATCATATCAGTTTCCTTGTTATCAAATAAAGGTTATGATTTCACGTTTGTAAGAGATGTTGTCAACATCCACCTTAATCATGGTTTGATTGGGTCAGGTACACTAAATAACGGAATATATGTTTTAAACCAACTCCAAATTTTCAATATCCAGAACACACTAAAAAGAAAGTCTCCAGATTTAAATAAAGCTTTCTTATGGCATTGTAGACTGGGTCACATCAATGAGAGAAGGTTGACTAAGTTGCATAGAGAAGGATATTTAGACTCGTTCGAATATCAATCTTATGACACTTGTCAATCTTGTCTCAAAGGAAAGATGACAAAGACTCCATTCACTGGACAAGGAGTAAGAGCGAGCGAGCTCTTAGGACTCATACACAGCGATGTATGTGGTCCAATGTCTACACATGCGAGAGGTGGTTATTCCTACTTCATTACTTTTACAGATGATTTCTCTAGGTATGGATATGTTTTCTTAATGAAGCATAAATCAGAGGCCTTTGAGAAATTCCTGGAATACAAGAGTGAAGCGGAAAACCAAACAGGCAAAATTATTAAGACACTGAGATCTGATCGAGGTGGAGAATACTTAAGTGCCGAGTTCCTAGGTTACCTAAAAGAGAAAGGAATTCTCTCTCAGCTTACTCCTCCATACACTCCACAGCACAACGGTGTATCGGAGAGACGGAATCGAACCCTATTGGATATGGTACGATCCATGATGAGTAATGCTGAGTTACCGCGATCTTTCTGGGGTTATGCGCTAGAATCAGCGGCATATCTTTTGAACCAGGTTCCAACCAAGACTGTGCCTACCACACCATATCAGATGTGGAGTGGGAAGAAACCCTGTCTAAAACATTTTAGAACATGGGGGTGTCCAGCTTTTGTAAAAAAGCAGCATGTGGACAAGCTCGAGGCACGTTCAGTACCGTGTAAGCTTGTGGGATATCCAAAGACCTCCAATGGATATTATTTCTATTACGCAGAGGAACAAAAGGTTTTTGTTTCTCGTCATGCCCACTTCTTAGAAACTGAATTTTTAGAAAATCAGAAGAGTGGGAGCGCAGTAGAACTGGAAGAAATTCCAGAACCACAAGCTGCTACTGAAAGTTTGGTAGAACCAGAGGTTCAAGAAGAACAGAACATTCCCGCACCCCTCCGCAGGAGTAGTAGGCCGTCTCATCCACCTGAGAGATACTACGGTTTTCTCATAGATGGGGATAGAGAGGATTGCATCATAGAAGATGATGAACCTACTGACTTCCAGCAGGCCATCCAAAGCGGCGACTCGGTACGATGGCTAGATGCAATGCGGACCGAAATGGAGTCCATGTACACCAACAAAGTATGGACTTTGGACTTTGCTCCAGATGGGGTAAAACCCATAGGATGCAAATGGATCTTCAAGAAAAAGATTGGTGTAGATGGACAGGTGGAAACCTATAAGGATAGACTTGTTGCAAAGGGTTTTCGTCAAAGACCTGATTTGGACTATGACGAAACTTTTTCTCCAGTGGCTATGCTCAAATCCATTCGGGTCCTTCTTGCTATTGCTGCCTTCCATGATTATGAAATCTGGCAGATGGACGTAAAGACGGCTTTTCTGAATGGAAATTTAGAAGAGAGCGTCTATATGGATCAGCCTGAGGGTTTCAATCAGAGTGGGAGCAGCGGTAAAGTATGCAAGCTGCTTAAGTCTATTTATGGACTAAAGCAGGCATCGCGGAGTTGGAACATCTGTTTTGATGAGACAGTCAAAGAATATGACTTTATCAAAAATCCAGATGAGCCGTGCATATATAGTAAAGTTGTAGCCAGAAGTGTCGTATTCCTCATCTTGTACGTGGATGACATTCTATTGATAGGAAATGACATTCCTATGCTACAATCTGTCAAAGGATTCTTGTCACACAGGTTTTCCATGAAAGACCTGGGTGATGCCTCTTACATTCTGGGGATCCGGATCTATCGTGATAGATCCAAGAGGATGTTGGGACTTTCGCAGTCCAGGTATATCGACACTGTACTGAAAAGATTCAGTATGGAAGATTCTAAGCGCGGTAATCTACCGGCTTGTCATGGAATCACCCTCTCCAAAGAGATGTCTCCCAAGACTGATTTGGAAAGGGAACGCATGTCTATTATACCCTACGCTTCTGCGGTAGGCTCTATAATGTATGCGATGTTGTGTACCAGACCAGATGTAGCTTACGCACTAAGCGTGGTGAGCCGGTATCAGTCAGACCCAGGGGAGAAACACTGGATAGCAATAAAGAACATTCTCAAGTACCTGAGGAGGACAAAGGAGATGTTCTTGGTTTACGGCAGAAAAGACCTCAGGTTGGAGGCCTTTGCTGATTCCGGCTTCCAGAGTGATAAGGACGATTCCAAGTCCATGTCGGGTTATGTCTTTACCCTCAATGGAGGGGCGGTGTGCTGGAAGAGCTCCAAGCAGGACACCGTTGCTGACTCGACGATGGAAGCGGAGTATATAGCTGCTTGCGATGCCCCAAAAGAAGCAGTCTGGATGAAGAAGTTCCTAACAGAACTTCAGGTGGTTCCTACCATAGTTGATCCAATACCTCTGTATTGTGACAACAACGGAGCTATAGCTTTAGCGAAGGAACCAAGGTCCCATCAGAAGTCCAGACACATCTTGAGGCGGTATCACCTGATCAGGGAGATCATTGATCGTCAGGAGATCGAGGTTCGGAGAGTTGCTTCAGAAGAGAACATTGCTGATCCATTCACGAAGGCCCTTCCTCAGATTCAGTTCGAGAGGCTACTCGAGATCATTGGTCTACGATATGCCAGTACATGGCCCTAGTGCAAGTGGGAGATTGTTAGTGTTTATGCCCTAGAAGGCCATTACTGTATCATACTAGTTTGTATATTACTTAATAGAAGCTTGGGATATTCACATGTATATACCAGTCTTGCTAAACATGGTAGTATGCTACTTGGTTTTTCTATCTTAATATGTGAGTGTACGTATTGATAGAGCTCTTAGGATCTTGCTTGTCTACCAGCGTTGTGATGGCAGTCACACTAGTGGGGGCTGGGTAGTCTACAAGCACATCCTTATTCAGGTCCCTGGTCGTTGGATTATCGAGACAGAGCATCGATACTCCGGAGTAGACTAGTGTGTACGCTTCTCATCCCAGTTGGGGAGATGGTCTGTCCCACAGCCGTCAGTACGTCGTACTGGAGATAGTATACAGGTGCTTGTTAGGTTACGGGTACACCGGACAGGACTCACAGGGAACTGTTGGTTGGTTTTATACCAGTCGTCAGTGAACAGTTCCCAGGTGACATGAGTACAGCGTAGTCCGCAGACTTGACACTGCTACTTCGCCTCGAGTGTGTCCCACTGTTCTTAGATTGCTACCCTACCACGGCTCAAAGGAGTCATGCAAACAGGTAGCAGTTGGGTGCAGTCCCGAGCACTTGGAGGCAGTGGCGGTTAGACAGGATTCGTCCCTCCCGGTATTGGGAGTAGATATCGTGCTGTGTCAGAGAGCCATTACGCAAAGTCCCTGGCCAGGGCAAGCGAGATTTGCTGGTAGGTTCCAATAGTTTCTCAGGGTGTAATGGGCTTCCCTCCGACACGACTTATACCGCTATTAGGGGACTGACGCTTGCCGCCCCCCTAGGCCCGATATGCGATAGTCTTGGACGAACGGACCGGACTGTATGGAGATTGTCACATCAGACTCAGTAGGAGTTCGGATGGGTTTTCTCATCGGCCTTCTTATCGACAACTACCTGGGGACCGTTACGTACAGCTAGTGCCGCTTGCGGTCTGTGGTTAAACCCACTGCCAGCGTAGTAGTCGAGTCTCTAGAGTCCCACACAGAGAGTTTCCTATTCCAGGCGAAACGATATAGAGGTCGTATGGTTTTACGACAAGGGTTCGGACGCATACGTGGGTTTACGCGCGTACGACTTTCGGACAGTTTTTACCAGTCGGCTTTGGTTTAAGCCAGTTACTGGTATCCGGTTATTGGATTTTTACAGTCTAAAGTTTTTCCGTATTTTTGCAGATTGGAGGGGCGTTCTCGTAATTGTACGAGAAGCTTCTAAAAGATGGTGACTAAGGAGGTTTAGATTGCATATACTTTGGATAAGATTTGTGAGTCATGAGAGTGATTCATCATTGTCATTATTGCACCATAAATGATTAATGACACATGCTTAATGAATCACCACTTAACATTTATGAAGCATGCTTATTCATCACATTTATTCATTTATTCTTTAATGAGAATGCTTTATAATATGTTATGATACTCACAATCTCATCTCATAATTTATTCTCACATTCTCTCTCCTCAAGCTCTCATCTTCAAACCCTAATCCTTACACCTCATGTGTTGAGATCAAAGGATTGGAAAGACTAATCAATCCATAACCATCACACTATTTCATTCTATCTTCTTTTATTAGCAATCCAAGAAGATTAGTTACCTCAAGTTAGAGGTTTAGTTTGGAGTTTTGCTCTCGGGTGGATCGTCTACTACCTAGAGAAGGCCGAGAAGAACAAGGAGATCGTAAAGACGAAGGACTGGTTTCATTAGGTATAATCCCTAAACACAATAGTTAAGAAACACTTTGTGTTTGGTTATTTATAGTTTAGCTTCGATTCAAGCGGTTAGTCGATGTTCGTTCACTAAACAAGTTCGTTTCTGAAAATTCCGCCTCCCCACATGTATTGGGGTGTACTACATCGACTTACAAATATAACCAATGTCTGTATGCATGTGGATCTCGTCTAACCATATAATCAATATATGTATGCATGTAGATCTCGTCCAACCATATAATTAATGTAAGTATGCATGCGGATCTCATCCAACCGTATAATCAATGTATGTATGCATGTAAGTATGAGGATATAAATCAACAGTGTCCCTCGCGACACATCAAAATCATGGAACCTGAGTGTCCAGCATTGTCACTCGAAAATATCATGAAACCCGTATCCAGCATCGACATGTAACTCCTTATATCTCGGGCTCCGTCAATCTGGATCGGCCCATCTCATCTCTCGACTCCGGTCGGTATCCTCCGGATTTCCGCCGGGCTCAAATATTATCACCGGTAGGTAGTAGTCCCTCTGCCAGGCTCATCGTCATCCCCACGAAATCTCTCTCTCTCCCAAGGGTACCATACCGGGTCCACCATGTACCCGCAAACGGAATCATCCTCCTCCTCGAATCTGGTTTCACATGTCACTCTCAGAACCGAGAAAACACATGGTGGACGCACTGAAATATCATATCTAGAGAAACCGTGTTTTTAAAACAACACATAATATCATTTAAAATGTCTACGGTTCTAAAATGCAGAACTCTCATGAAAACAGCATATCTCAATGCGTAAAATCATAGAGCATAATGTATGCGACATATAATAGAAATGTAAGCATATCCGTATATCATGCAACATGGAACAGTGATATGACATATTAAGGGAAAACCACTCTTTTAAATTATTCCAGTTTTTAAAATATATTATGCGGTTCCCAATTTCCCAATAAAACCAGTTATCTAAGTTGGTACAATATGCATATACGCAAGTATAGAAGTACCAATGTATGAGTGCACCGATATGGATATACAATGTGTATGCGCGTAAGTATGGATATATCAAAGTATAGGTGCACCAATAGGGTGTATAATGTGTATGTGCGGAAGTATGGATATATCAAAGTATATGTGCACCAATATGGATATACAATGTGTATGTGTGCAAGCATGTTATGCGAAGAGTCATATCATGATGCAGCAATCCTACTGTGTAGTGACATGGGAATTATCGTTGATGAAGTGTGTGAGCCTAAAATCTGTGTACGTGTAACATACGCATCATCGATAATGGTGTAGGTGTACTATCAAAGGTATAAGTAATGCAATGCGAATAACATGAAAGCAGCATAAGGTAAATCATGTGCAAATGCTGACGGGTATACGTATCTAACATGACCGAGTCGGTGAATCTAACAATCGGCATCAAGCCACACCACATCGTGTAAGTCCACGGTAGCGCCCCGGCCGTCTAACAGACGCCAATATGCGGAACAAAACTTTTACAACTGCGCTATCGCGTACTATAACCCGGATCTGCCATTAAAGCTAAACTAACAAATTATAAAGTGGGTAGAAATGTTATACCGAACGATCCGAGTCCTTCGGTCTTCAACCATCATCCCACGCTTTGTTGCAGCTGCTCCGATCTCCTCGATCTCCGGTCTCGTCGTCCAGGTGGCACCACGTCGACGGATCTTTAAACTGGCTCCCGCCTCTGAACCGAGGCAACTCGATCATCAAGTTTGCTAAAAGAGATGACCAAGATTGATGTAGATAATGAGTATAACACTTTGTCTCGTTACGTCCAAAGCTATGGACGAACGGTTAATGAAGTTTCCTTTTGGATCGGGTAGAAATGTGAAATGAGTATCTATCAAATTTCCATACACTTAAACTCTCATCTTTTTCTCTCAAGCAAAATCAAATGAACAACCCTTATCCTCACAAAGAGGGGCCGGCCACTTTGTATAGGGAGGGAGGTGAGTGTAGGAGCTAGGAGGGTGATCATAAGGAAATGAAAGAAATGAGTCACAATTTACACCTAGTGTGAACTCATTAAAGAAAACTATAATTCACCTTAACACATCATCACAACAATTAATGCCTTAACAATGAATCACCAAAACATTGAATGCTAACCATGGGTCACCAAATCTAGAACCTTCTAGAACCATGATTCACCCAAGAAAAGATAAATCCGCCTTTAACCGAATGTTAAAGACGGGCGATAGAAAACTGGAAACTGGCAACTTCCAAAAGTGATTCTGAAACGAATTTCAGGATAACCCCGTAACAGTATAAACATACCCGCATTTGTATTACGACCGAATACGAATGCAACTGAGACAAAGATATTATATCCACACAGTATAATACTGAGATCCGGCTTAAACCAAAGCCTACCAGTATTATCTGCCCGAAAAATGACACGTACGAAAACGCAAATGCATTTTCCGAACCCTGCCATAATACCATACGACATCTACAACGTTTCGCCCGAACTTGGAAAGTGTCTGTGGGGAACTCTAATGACTCATCAATACACTGGCACTGGGTATAACCTCTAGCACGTCAGAGGTACAAGCTGTACGTAACGGTTTGCCTATGTATTGATTGGAAGGGAAGCTGACGAGCGAACTCATCTATAAACCCTACTGAGCCTGACAGTGACAATATCCGTACAGTCCGGTCCATTCGTCTATGATTATCGCATATTAGGCCTAGGGGGTCGGTAAACGTCAGACCCCCAATAGCTACATAAGTCGTGTCAGAGAGCAGCCCAGAACACCCAGAGATACTACTGGTATACCTACCAGTATATCTCGATTACCCTGGCCAGGGATTTCGTGTAATGGCTCTCCTAAACACAGCGCGATCTCACCCCCAATACCGGGAGAGACGAATCCCCGACGATCTGCTCACTGCCTCCATGTGGCTCGGGACTGTACCCAAAATATACCTGTTTGCACGACTCCTTTGACCCGTGGTAGGGTATAAATCAAAGTACAGCAGGAACTCACACGAGACAAATGACGACCTCAGGTCGATGAACTAACCTATACACATGTTACCAGAGAACTGCTATCTGACAATATTTATAATACCAACTAGCATATTCCCGGCGAGTCATGTCCGGTGTACTCATAACCAAATGAGCACCTGTATACATCTTAGGTGAACCAACTAACACCAATGGCTTGTGAGACCGGCCACCGCCCCTCGTCGGGGTCTTGAATATATACGCTAGTCTACTCCGGAGTATCGATGCCCTGTCTCGAAACTCCCACGACTAGGGACACTTTAAGGATGTGCTTATAGACCCCAGCTCCCACATATATGATCGCCATCATACTGCTAGTAGTCAAGCAAGAATCCTATGGGCTCTATCAACATCTACATGATTATAAAGACAAACCAAATAGCATACTATCATCTTGAGTAAGGCTATTTATATCGGTATAGGTCCTCCCTCAATCATTGCAATCACGTACCTGCGATCCAATAATTGACTTAGAGGTTACTATATCCAACAATCTCCCACTTGCAGTTAAGGATAATTATTGCGATGTCGCGTACTCACAGCTCGTGTGATACCGAGCATCCAACTCCTCTACTAATCAGTTTCACAAAGCTCGTTTGCAAAAATATTGTGTTCGAGAAATAGCCTCAGTGAGTGGATCCGCTTCGGTGTTTCTTTCTGTATCTCTCTATATCTCAACCTCGGGAAGAAAACCATCTTCCGAATTGAGTAATACCTGTCTTAGAATATGTCTGGATATCTGATGGGACCTAGTTCATAAATGAACTCCAAATCCAAACTTCTTAGACTGTATCGATTACTGAAACTAATCAGTGTCCAGCACTATGCCTCCCACAGTATCCTCTTGGACCACCTGTCCATAATACTGTCCCCCGTCTGAGGGAAAACTATAACTCTGACAATCACTCTGTCATCCAGGTCACCTGTGAAGCCTGGAATAATAACCGTCTCCCAAAGGAGGCTGCCGTCATCAAATCCGTAGAACATGTACTTATGTTCTATTACTGCTTCCGTATGTTTCTTCAGGATTGGATTAATATAAACTTATCGCATCTAGTGTAAAAACGACATCTGGTGTGGTACTTGACATCTCACGATTGACTCAATTGCCTAAGAAAGTGATCTGTCAATCATGTACGTCCCTCTCCCCTTTAGTCTGTAAGACACCATTAAAGAGGGTGACTCCATCACCTGCAGGTACACCACCATGCCAGGATTCATCTATTCTAAAATACTATTAGAATACTGTCAAAGTACCCACATTGGGAAACTACCCAAATCTAGATCTAAAAACATAGATCTAGTAACCAGAATATCAGATATTATATCCATATCCTTTGTGGAGAAACAACTGTGTGATGACCACAGTACAACCGATAGTAGTATAGGAATTTTACTTCCTACTCTGTGTATGTCATCCAAATACTAGGACATCACACCCTACTACCTTCTCATCAGATCCATCCCCTATTCTGATGAAGTCAAACCCATAACTGTCACATAAAAAATAGATGATCTATCTCCGCTATTTCTGCTCAAATCTATAAATAGACACTAGCTACTTGCCCACTATGCTTCCGCTGCTCCTACTGACAACAACAACCCTCTGGCAGAATAATATATACGTGTACTTCTAAAACTTGTTTAGAATGACGCTATACATATCCTCCTGCCAGGTCTCATAGTCTGGAACAACAGTAGTGTCAAGTCTGGGTAAACAAGAACCTCCCTGTCACCGTCCTTGAGGCTAACGGAGTACCTCTCGGGTGTCTGAGGTTACCTATCATATCTGCGGAGTGGCTAATGGAATGTCAAACCTGATTGAATATATGGGTCCTATTAAATTTTCCGTAATCGTTTGCGGTTCTGAAATCACTTCCAGTTCTACCATACTCCCAGTACTGTTTTCTGAAAAAATCTATTTTAATAAAACTGTAGCGAGTCAAGAACAATATCACTATTGATCTTCCAGATGGTAGAAAATCAACCCTCGTCAAAGCTAGGGTCAACCCACAAACTGTCATTACAGAAACGTTCCTTAAGTTTTCCAGTGTCTGTTTTTAAGCATAAGCTGGAAAACTTCCCTTACCTTAACATCGTTAAGATATGAAGCAATCTATATCCAATATAGAAACATAGGCACTTATTTAATTGGAACCAGATTCAAATCTTGCAACTGCCTCCAGTGCATATCAACTTAATGGAGAGAGGCTAATCAGCATTTACTCAACTTAGGAATCCATCCAATTATGAGTAACCTGAAAGAGAAACAAGTTTCTCAAAACCATTACTATCAACTAATTACTAATCACAAGAATCTACATCTTCGATTTCTTTGAAGAATCCCGATACTTGCGATACATGGTTCTCTACTTTATTCCTATACCCACAACTTCTCAATACATAGACATTGCATTTCTACGAAACACTTGTCTATAAACTAGAGAAGTCACAAGTAAATAGAATATAGTATGAGGACCAACCCCTTTGTCCTGATGGACACTGGACAACATACAATACTCTGTATAAGTCTGCTGAGTTGAATAACTCAAAATCTGTGCGTCGTAGGTTGAAAACTGTCCCTAGGCGATTTCCTCAAATATCACCAATTACCACGAATTCTGATATAATGAGGATGATCACCTAATTCCCAATAACTTGCTCCCACTCAATCATCTGTAAAACTATACATATGTGAGAATCATACCTGGTAAATACATACCCCTGGAGTAAGTATCTAATCGGGAAATCAGTTTTTCAATTATCAATGCACAGTGTAACTGAAACATAAAAATGTTTCGAAGGGGTGTCCTTGTATTCATAGTAATGCCTCTTCCATAATCCAATTCATGACATTAAACGTATATTTCCCTGCCATCTTTCCAATTCCCTTTATTTGTCTTTAGTCATTACCTTCTGTACACCATCATTAGGCTAAGTGGTTTTCTTCCTTCCCCACCGTTCGGCACCAGCCTATGGTTTGGAAGAAGAATATCCAGTAAGCATAATAGGTGTACCCTCCTTATCCTAGGAGGACTGGCAACTTGAGAGAAGGTGATGATAAAAGACAAATGAATAATCCTTATTCCTATTTCTCCTGAAATAGAATCCATCCTCGAAAAAATATTCTTCAAGTTCATATATAACCATACGATGGATTTATCCAATGGAATTGGATGTTCGTAGTGATACGGGTTGTTCTGGAGAAATCAAAGGTGAAGTAGGAGTGGCGATGAAATACGTGGTTTTGGTCGTGAATATTAGTAGTCGCAATTTAATTTGCCCTCTTTCTAATTCCTTTATTTGTCTTTACATATTACCTTCTATACACCCTACTTAGGCTAATTGGTTTTCTTCATTCCCTACCTTTCGGCACCTGCCTATGGTTTAGAATAAGACTATCCAATAAGAGTAATAGGCGTACTCTCCTAAACCAGCGGGCCCTCGTAACCTAAGAGAAGGTGATAATAAAAGAAAACTGAATAAACAAATTCTATTTCTCCTGAACCTGGATCCATCCTCGAAGAAGTCCCTTCGAGTTCATATATAACCATACGATGGATCTATCTAATGGAAGTGGATATCCATAGTAATACGGGTTGTTCTGAGAAATACAAAGGGTAAAAGAAGGAGCGGCAATGACTTATGCAACTATAGACAATCCAAAAGCCAGTAGATTCAGAAGGTTCGGTCCACTTTAGTCACTGAGTTATAGTCTAGGGTCGGTCAAAGGTCGCTGCCACAAGAGAGAGAGAGAAAAGAAACACTCTGCGTGCACTTGAAACTAGATCAGAATGGTTATCACTTTATCTAATTTAGGAAACCTCCCACAGTAATCTCAAATTCTCCTCCAAACCTGAAAGAAGAATTAGTCGGGATCACCCGATGAGTAAACTAACTCATCAGTGGGAATCGGGATCCAACTCTCATCGCTTGATAACGTTACGGTATCCACTCCAGTTATTATACTCCAGAAGGTATGCCCAAGTTTGGCAAGTTTCCTGTATGTTTGAAACTCCCGATATATTTTTTATCCCATGCTCTTATGACCTTGACGTAGGCCAACAAATCATAAGTCACATGTCAATGTTCTACCCGTCGTTGTCCTGATTAATTTAGGTCATCGTACATGCCCTTGACGTAGGCCAACAAGGCTGTACGTCTGTCCTAAACTAATGCATCTATCTATACAACAAATGAATACCCCAGCAGCTACCGAACACTATGCCTTGACGTAGGCCAACAAACATAGCTTGAATACTACTGACCATCCATAAGAAATGACGGAGGATTACGGCTGGTTTTTGGAGAAAAACCTTTAACGTAATGAACTTTATCTCGTCGAAGGAACCTGATAGCATAAAAATATAGTGGAGAAAACGTTTTGCCAAAGAAGTCAGTCCCGGTGAAGGGATCTGAGCTCTTTCCTCATGGAATGAGGTGCAGGATATTCTAACTGAATATCGCTATGCAAAGCAACTTGTGATCGACTATATTTAAGTTATTACCCTGACGTAAACTTCTGCCCAAGGGGTCACTCCAGGTGAAGGGATCTCGGCCCTTGCCTCGTCGAATGAGGTGCAAGATATTCTAACTGAATATCACTGTGCAAAACGAAAGGAAACATCTTTGTAATTTGTTCCAACAACATCAAATATAGGTTTGTTTTATCTTGCATTGATAAGAATCAATGCATTCCCATCATTTAATTACACCAGGAAATAACGAAAATAAAATGTACGTATATGCCATACGCATTCGTCACTTGGTCCCGTCATCACCCGTTAGGTTACTTAACTAACGACAGAGCGGGGGCTGGACTAGCGCGGGTGTAAAACATATAAAACATCTAATAGTATATATACCAATTTACAATAATCGCTCCAGGCTTGATAATATCAAATATTACAGAAAAGTAATAAGCATCACAGAACGATACAGATAATCTGGGATCCCCGGGTTTCACAGAGCCGCTGCTGAAACCCGACGTTCCCCTGGTCGTGTGGATAGCCTGTGCAATGAAACCTAGACCCCTATGGGTGCGGTAAGTTACCCGCCAAAACCTGAAGCGAGGTAGTCCCCACATCATAGTGAATGGAACACCCGGTACTTCACGGAATACGGTAACTTGAGCACCCCTCCTTGGGTCAACCTGCACCCCCTAAGAGTGCGGCGAATAGTCTGCCAATTCTAGAGTAAGGCCCCTCTGCCTCTCAAAGCCATGAGATACGGACCCGTTGCCCTCCAGAACCCGGCTATCCGTGCACTCCGTCGCGGGATAAACCTAGTACATAAATGAAAATATATACAACGGGTGCATCGATCTCAGCTCGGTCGTGCCCCAAAAGAATATTATACAACAGGCAGTGACGGCAGTCCACATGTTGGACGCTCGCCCCGCAATATCAAATGTACAAATAAATCCAAACTGCACTATCATTGCACCCTGCTATTCACCACGACAAATCCGCAACATCACAGCACAACACAGAACATCAACGCGAATGTCACGTTCGCAAACCCGTCTAAAAGAACTATAGAAATCAGACGCGGTTTACCGATCAAATGACATTCCCGGTCGGAGATATAAAGTTAGTATTGTAAACTAACACGTTTAAATTTCGATCCAAAAAATTTTCCGAAATGGCCCCCACGTACATCTGGTGTACAGTAACAAAATTTTGGCCCAAAAGACATATACCAAAAACCACCATTTCCTATGGAAAACTCACTGAAAAAATTTGGCGCACTGTTCCTACAAAAGCGCGGCGGATCAGCGGCCAAACCCTGGTTTGGGCCACGGATCTGCGGCCGTTTTGTGGGATCACGTGACCAAATTTCACCAGTTTGCTTAGAATTGCCTGCATTGTTTTCTGTGATATGTAAAATAATTTTTAGACCATATTAAAAATCGACAGAAACTATGAACAGAAAATTGTAGTTTTGCGAAAATCCGTTCGATCGATGTTTTAAACGCGTTAGCACAAGTTATTAAAGCTTAATGGTGAGGCTCTGATACCATTGTAAGTCCACGGTAGCGCCCCGGCCGTCTAACAGACGCCAATATGCGGAACAAAACTTTTACAACTGGCGCTATCGCGTACTATAACCCGGGTCTGCCATTAAAGCTAAACTAACAAATTACAAAGTGGGTAGAAATGTTATACCGAACGATCCGAGTCCTTCGGTCTTCAACCATCATCCCACGCTTTGTTGCGGCTGCTCCGATCTCCTCGATCTTCGGTCTCGTCGTCCAGGTGGCACCACGTCGACGGATCATTAAACAGGCTCCCGCCTCTAAACCGAGGCAACTCGATCATCAAGTTTGCCAAAAGAGATGACCAAGATTGATGTAGATAATGAGTAGAACACTTTGCCTCGTTACGTCCAAAGCTATGGACGAACGGTTAATGAAGTTGCATTTTGGATCGGGTGGAAATATGATATGAGTATCTATCAAATTTCCATACACTTAAACTCTAATCTTTTTCTCTCAAGCAAAATCAAATGAACAACCCTTATCCTCACAAAGAGGGGCCGGCTACTTTGTAGATGGAGGGAGGTGAGTGTAGGAGCTAGGAGGGTGATCATAAGGAAATGAAAGAAATGAGTCACAATTTACACCTAGTATGAACTCATTAAAGAAAACTATGATTCACCTTAACACATCATCACAACAATTAATGCCTTAACAATGAATCACCAAAACATTAAATGCTAACCATGAGTCACCAAATCTAGAACCTTCTAGAACCATGACTCACCCAAGAAAAGATAAATCCTCCTTTAACCGAATGTTAAAGATGGGCGATAGAAAACTGGAAACTGGCAACTTCCAAAAGTGATCCTGAAACGAATTTCAGGATAACCCCGTAACAGTATAAACATACCCGCATTTGTAATACATCGGAATAAAAATGCAACTGAGACAAAAATATTATATCTACACATTATAATACTGGGATCCGGCTTAAACCAAAGCCTACCAGTATTATCTGTCCGAAAAATGACGCGTGCGAAAACGTACGTGCATTTTCCGAACCCTGCCATAATACCATACGTGATATACAACGTTTCTCCCAAACTTGGAAAGTGTCTTTGGGGGACTCTAATGACTCATCAATACACTGGCACTGGGTATAACCTCTAGCACATCAGAGGTACAAGCTGTACGTAACGGTTTGCCTATGTTTTGATTGGAAGGGAAGCTGACGAGCGAACACATCTATAAACCCTACTGAGCCTCACAGTGACAATATCCGTACAGTCCGGTCCATTCTTCTATGAGTATCGCATATTAGGCCTAGGGGGTCGGTAAACGTCAGACCCCCAATAGTTGCATAAGTCGTGTCAGAGAGCAGCCAAGAACACCCTGAGATACTACCGGTATACCGACCAGTATATCTCGATTACCTTGGCCAGGGATTTCGTGTAATGGCTCTCCTAAACACAGCGCGATCTCATCCCCAATACCGGGAGAGACGAATCCCCAACGATCTGCTCACTGCTTCCATGTGGCTCGGGACTGTACCCAAAATATACCTGTTTGCACGACTCCTTTGACCCGTGGTAGGGTATAAATCAAAGTACAGTGGGATCTCACACGAGACAAATGACGACCTCAGGTCGATGGACTAACCTGTATACTTGTAACCAGGGAATTGCTATCTGACAATATGTATAATACCAACTAGCATGTTCCCGGCGAGTCCTGTCCGGTGTACTCATAACCCAATGAGCACCTGTATACATCTTAGGTGAACTAACTAACACCAATGGCTTGTGAGACCGGCCACCGCCCCTCGTCGGGGTCTCGAATGTATACACTAGTCTGCTCCGGAGTATCGATGCCCTGTCTCGAAACTCCCACGACTAGGGACACTTTAAGGATGCGCTTATAGACCTCAGCTCCCACATATATGATCGCCATCATATTGCTAATAGTCAAGCAAGAATCCTATGGACTCCATCAACATCTACATGATGATAAAGATAAACCTGATAGCATACTATCATCTTGAGTAAGACTGTTCTATCGGTATAGGTCCTCCCTCAATTATTGCAATCAAGTACCTGCGATCCAATAATTGACTTAGAGGGCACTATATCTAACACATCGCGTATGGTTCAATCCATCATACGACATCCTTTAGTCAAGGGTATGGATGAATCATCAAGTCAAACTCATCTCGCATGGAAAATCATCGTACATCGGCACTAAAACATTAGGGATCCTATCAACCTTTACGACAATGAGAGGTACGCACCGAACGTCTCGTACGACATATCATACATGATTCACGATATTCTACATATATATTTATATACCTATGTCCCAGGTCACATCCGCAACAATCTCATAGCAGGGGACATGCAGGGTATCAATCATCTCAATCGACTTGCATCTATATACCGACATATCACCAAATCATCATATCACGTCATCTATTCTTTTCATCACAATTATATCCCTCATCAAGTATATCTTACAAATACACTTTACCTTTACTATAAGTATAAGTACCTAATCTAACATACACACCCGAACCATACAAACAGTTTTTGAAAGATGCGAATCGTGGTTTTGAAAGTCGGGGCTACGATGTTTTAAGAAAAAGATATCATTTGAAAATCCGTAACGTCCCTCAAGATATCTGTTTAAAAGATACATATGATTCTTCGGGTTGGAAATAGGCATGGTTCAGATGATACAATTACGTCGGCTATCTCGTCCTATAGTACCCTAAACGGCAATATCGTCAAACGTCATCCTCAAATTCCGTCACCACATACTAATCGTATCAAAACACTTCTAACTATCCTTTAGTTTATAATATGGTTTCACTAACAATCTTTTAATTCTAAACCTATTTTCCTAATCTAGGTTTTCTTAACCATATGATACAAATCGGTTTCCACCAAAATATTGCGGGGGTGCTATACGCCATCCACCCGACTTCCCCCGTAGATATAGATCTACTCACCTTGGGCTTCGCTTGCCGAAGTCGATGACGCCACGCTCCGTTGCCTTGGAATCCACTCGAAGTTAACTAAAATAATAACACATATCGCAACGCTGTTAACATCAAGTCAGGAAACCAAAACGGCACACAGATCGCCTATAGGTTAGAACCTATAGCCACGTATGCAAAACCAACAAATTACCCCCTAGTCATTGATGTACAAACATTCAACAACCAAAAACAAATCCAAATATCATAACTAAACATTTCAAAATACGGAAAACATAGCCAAAATCACAGTAATGTGCTCCCAGATTTTGACTCAGGTCAAATAAAGCTAAGCAAACAAGTCTAGGGTGATGTACATAGTGTATATGACCTACTTGATCAACCCCGACACCAAAACCCACCATGTGGACGGCCACACCTCCATGAAATCCAGCCTGCTCGTCCACCAATGCTCCATTGGGGTTCGACTGGCTTGGGTGGTCTCCTATGGTCTAAAATTGGCCTCTGGTATTGTTTGCTAAAGTCAGAAAGTCCCCGGTTTGCTCCAGATTTCCTTGCACACCATATATCCTAACAAAACCAACATGAACTAAATCCTAAATCCATATTTTGGTGTCTAGGCGAGTAAAAACACAGCTCAAATCTTGCTAACAGCCACTACCCATCACAATATCCCAAACCCTTCACTTGTGATATCAAAGTTCACACATCCATCACTTAACGACATTTAAACTTAAACAAAAAGCTAGGAAACCAAAACTACTCTAAATGAAAAAAGATATACCTCATGGTTACACCCAAACAAAACCTTAGAAGTCCAAATGTTGTCAAAATCCCACTTTGCTTGGTTCAATGTGTAGAGAAAGAGATGGGGATTAATTTTTGTGAAGGGAGTATAAGGGTTTGGGGATTATTTGGAGATGGATCTAGGGTTAGAAGTGGAGGGAGATGAGGGTGTGGGAGATGAAGAAGGAGAAGAAAATGATGAGGTCAAACACTATGGCAGCAGCCCCCCAGCTCTCTGACATATTATCACACACACACTCTCTCTCTCTCCAATCATTCAACTTTTTAACCATTTTTCTTTTCTTTTTCTTTTCCCTTTTAAATTTCAAAACCAAATCACATAATACCCATAAAACAAGAGAAATGCTACAACATGTAACCAAATGTAACATGACATGTTGCACTAGCCATGGAAACCTGTAGAAACACGGATTTGGCTTCATCGCGATTAGCAGTGCACCAATCGGGTTTTTATCAAAACTGCATATAATAAATTTTAAAAATGCCACATCCTTTAGATAAACTTTTAAATGAATAAATCATTTTAATTTCCAATTATTTCATAATTATTGGTATATATTTATACCCTTTTTCGAAAACCCCAATTTCGCAAATCGGGCAATTTTCGGGAAATATATTATTTTAATATTAAATTTCAAAAGTAATATTTTATAGTTTCTGAAATGTTACAATCTTCCCCCCCTACAGAAATTCGGTCCCCGAATTTAAATTTAAACCCCCAAATACCAAAACATTTGAATAATCAACTCAAATCAACGGGGTTCCGAAATCACGGAAGACACAGAAATAACACCGCGCATCGCGTGCGCCTGAAAACGAGTATAAACACAAAATCGAACTCCGTCAAGCGTCACGCAAATCATCGGATTTGCATGCATATCCTCAGAGTTACAGTGGAGATACAGGTCTCGAAATCCAACATACACTAGTCCAATACTATAATACGTGTATAGTACACATCTTTGGAAAACTTTCAAGAACTGAATAAAACTCATGCAAAAATCTTTTCTAAATCGCCGTGCGAATGCGTAACTCACGGCATATGTGACGGATACTCATTTTAAAATAATAATATATGGCCATATATGTTTTCTTAAATACACGTTTCGTCGTTTTTCAAAATATCCCAAAAGGTTTTCTTTTTAAAAACGTTCGTGTCGCTCACGGACACGTAAGAAATAGCGAGACTATAGCTCTTTTTCAGATACCTCTTTCTAATCTTTTAATCCATGCAAATTACTCAGGTACTGTCCTTAGATCAGTCCTGTTAGGCTACTACATAACATAGTGCCCATCAAGGAAATAAAGTGCTCAAAAGCAAAATCAGCCTTAAAAGACGTATCCAACAATCACATGCGTCTGGTGCGCATGGAAATCAAATCCAAATACAGGTGCCACAACATGCACAAAATCAAAAACTATGTGCAACGGGTGTGCACGCCAACAATATCAAGTGGATCTAGAGTGCATTCGGTGCAACTAACATGCACGAATGAAAATCCCAATTGAGTGCATCAGGTATGCACGAAATCACATATAAAAACATGCGCCAAACATGAGAGAAAATCCAAATCAAGTTCATCCATCATGCACGAAAGAAATCTAAATCAAGTGCATCCAACATGCACGAGTAAAATCCCACTCAAGTGCATCCGATGTGCACAAAAATCTAAAATCAAGCGCCTAATATGCACAAAAATCTAACCAAAGCGCGTCAGGTTTGTAAGAAACATCTAGTGCCATAGCATGCACGAAACGAACATCAAGTACAAACGCGCACGAAAATACAATCTGGTAAAACGAATGTTCAAGGACATAAATAGGGTGCAACCAATGTACGGGGCATAAATCTAGTGCAACTAATGCACGAATACCTGTCCGATGCAACAAATGCAAGAAATGCAAATCTAGTGCAACTAATGTACGAAATACGAATCTTATGCAGCAAATGCACAAAAATATAAATCTGGTGCAATAATTGCACAAAATGAAAATCTAGTGCCACAAATGCACGAAGTGCAAATTTGGTGCATCAAGTGCACGAAATACAAATACAGTGCATCCAGTGCACTATATACGAATACAGTGCATCCGGTGCACGAAATACAACTTCAAAACTCAAATGCGTATAAAAGCAACACCGAGTGTACCAGGGTGTATAAAATCTTAAACGCGTGCAACCGCGTGCACAAAGTGTTAGTGTATATGCCCTAGAGGCCATTACTGTATCATACTACTTTATATATTACGTAATAGAAGCTTGGGATATTCACCTTGTATAAACAATCTTGCTCAATATAGTAGTATGCTACTTGGTTTGTTTCTACTTCAATGTGTACATGTGTTTATTTTAGTATATCACCTATACACATTAGTGGAGCCCTTAGGATCTTTGCTTGATTACCAGCGTTGTGATGGCAGTCACACTAGTGGGGGCTGGGTAATCTATAAGCACATCCTTATACAGGTCCCTAGTCACAGGACTATCGAGACAGGGCATCGATACTCCGGAGTAGACTAGCGTATGCGCTTCTCATCCCAGTATGGGAGATGGTCTGTCCCACAGCCATTAGTACGTCGTACTGGAGATAGTATACGGGTGCTCGTTAGGTTACGAGTACACTGGACAGGACTCGTTGGGAACTGACCAGTTGGTATTATACCTATCGTCAGTTATCAGTTCCCAGGTGACATGAGTACAGCTTAGTCCGCTGACTTGACACCGTCACTTCGCCTCAAGTGTGTTCCCACTGCACTTTGATTACTACCCTACCACGGCTCAAAGGAGTCGTGCAAACAGGTAGTAGTTGGGTACAGTCCCGAAGCATTTGGAGGCAGTGACGGTTAGAGATGATTCGTCTCTCCCGGTATTGGGGGTTGACATCTCGCTGTGTCTAGGAGAGCCATTACACGATTAGTCCCTGGCCAGGGCAATCGAGATATACTGGTAGGCTTCCAGTGTTATCTCAGGGTGTTTTTGGCTTCACTCTGACACGACATGTACCGCTATTAGGGGACTGACGTTTACCGCCCCCTAGGCCCGCCATGCGATGTATCAGACGAACAGACCGGACTGTACGGAGATTGTCACATTCAGGCTCAGTAGGAGTTCAGATGGGTTTCACCTCGTCAGTCTTCTTGTCGGCATCTACCTGGGGACCGTTACGCACAGCTAGTGCCGCTTGCGGTCTGTGGTTAACCCCACTGCCAGCGTAGTGTCGAGTCTTTAGAGTCCCACATAGAAAGCTATCCGCCTTTAGGCAAAAGAGTAGAGGTCGCATGGTTTTGCGACAGGGTTCGGTCACATCCGTGCACTTGTGCACGTACAGTGTCCGGACAGTTAACACTAGCGGGCTTTGGTTTAAGCCAGATCCTAGTGTACATTTTGGGATTGGTTTTATCCAGTATGTATTCGTGTTCCTCGGAAAGCGGATGCGGGTGTGTATGCAAAGTTCACGGAGAGACAGAGGCAGAGGATTCTCATTAGGGTTATTGACCGTTGACTGTTGACAATTGACTTTTTGCTCAACCCTAACGAGAATATGATATATGATTAACAATAATATTAATTAAGTAGTATCGTGACATGGTTGTTGAGGGGTTGACTTTGTTGACTTGTTGACTTTGTTGACCGGTTGAGTAGGTTGGACTAGTTGACCATCATGATGACAATGGCTATCATTTCATGGCAAAGAGTTTTACTTGCTTGTTTCTCTTGTGAGAAATGTGTTCATGAAATGATATGGCTATTGTAGCTTAAACCATTTACACAATACTTGATTACTATTTTTGTGATGATGGTTTTGGATTATGAGAGCCAAGAGAGAAAAGACTTTCTCATATTCTATCATTCTCATTCTCTCTCTTGTTCTTGAGCTCTCATCTTCTTCCTCTTGCTCTCCTTCTCTTGAGTCTATGGTTCACTTGTCTCATGTGTTCAGAACCAAGAACCATAAAGTATAATCCCAACACACTCTTCTCTACTCATTCTAGTTCATAAGGTTTAGCAAACCAAGTGAACTAGTTTCTTCAAAGACCGAAGAAGAAGCCAAAGGTAGAAGCTTTCAGGTGGATCTATCTTCGGCGCAAGGAGACGACGGGGTGAAGCCGGTCCGGACAACCATCAAGAGTCAAAGAAGAAGGAGTTCAAGAAAGAAAGGTATAACCCCCTAACCGAGTAGTTAACAACTCCTAGTTAGGTTGTTAGTTAGATGTTTAACAAAGATCCGGTTTTGAGTCCATGTTACCACCTCTAGAAAATTGTTTTTCACCAAATTCCGCATGCCCGAAAGTACCGGGAGAGGTAGCATGGACTTACAGTGGTATCAGAGCCTAGTTAAACTCTATCTAACATGTTAGCAAAGTAACTAGAAGATCGATCAAAGAAAAAGTCCCGAAATAAACCCGAAATTCAAAGTTGCTGTCGATTTTTAAAGTTCTGTAAAAGTAATAAATCTTGCTTTAAAAATTGACTCAGGGTTTTTATAGTCTGCTGTAGAAAAACGGTCCAGAGATCTCACAAAACCACCGCGGAAACTCGGCAATAGCTTGCTATTGCCGCGGTTCCGCGGCCGTTTGAGCTCCTCTCTGGATCGTCTTCACTGCAGTTTGTTCTATAGGGTATTTTGGGAATTTTGGTATATGTTTTTTCAGCCCAGATTTTCCAGAACGAAAAGTTTGTGTTTGGGGCCTATAAATCCGTATTTTTTATCGAACTTCTAAAAGACTTAAGCTGACGGTTTTTTTCTGTGATGTGATATTTGTATTGAACGTCTGCTAATCGTTATATGTCGATTAGTGGGGGTTATACAAATCTGTGATCTGTAATGTCATTGGAATGTGTATATGAATTCATTGGATTGTCGCGGGTGAATAGCCGGGGGTTGTGAGACGAGAGTTTTCTTTTCTTTCAATTCATGTAAATTTGTAAATTGATGTAATAATTATTTGTATGGCCGCACAACCGGGTCGGGGTTGTAGCCGTCATTGTATAATTTCTTTTTACTGTTTTTGCTCCTAGGATAGACCCATGGAGGGGGTGCACAAACTACCGGGTATGCCGAAGTGCCGAGTGGCCTACTCACGGGGTTGAGGGAGGTTGCTTCGCTTCGGGTACTTGGCGGGTAGTTTGCCGCACCCGTAGGGGTCTTGGGTGGGGTATTGGCTATTCACCGCGACCGTGTAATCTGCTTTTCGTTACAGGCTCGTACGAATTGCGGGTTCCTAGTATATCCAATGTGTTCATCTGTGATCTGAAATGTCTATCATTGCAATATATCTATATATGATATTATTTAGGCGTTGCTTATGTTTTACAGCCGCGCTAGCCCAGCCCCCGCTCTGTCGTTAGTTAAGTAACCTAACGGGTAATGACGGGGTCCCGTGGCGAATGCGAAAGGCATAAGCGTACGTCATATTTTGGTTGTTTTCTGCAATGGTAGGATTAAATGATGGGACGCATTAAAAGAACTAATGCAAGAATATCACGCATTAAAAGAACTAATGCAAGAAAATAAACCAAGTAAAAGTCGTTGGAACACTTTCGAAAAACCACTCGATTCGTTTCAAAATCAACTTTTAAAATGCGGAGTTTGAGCCACTCATTTTAAAAGCTATCTCGTTCCATCGATTATATCAAGTTCTCTACGTTCACGGTTTTGCCAAAACCATTCGTAGCCCTCCGTCGTTTCACATGAATAGTCAATAGTATTCAAGCTGTGTTTGTTGGCCAAAGTCAAGGCATAGTGATTGGTAGCTATTGGGTATTCATGTGCAGCATAGATGATGCGTTGGTTTGGAACAGTCGTACTGCCTTGTTGGCCAAAGTGAACGGTAGGTACGGGTGGACTCAAATTAATCTGGAGAACGACGGGTAGAACTTGACATGTGACTTATGATTTGTTGGCCAAAGTCAAGGTCATAAGAGCATGGGGCAAAAATCCACATCGGGAGTTTCAAAAGAACTGAAACTTGCTAGTGTTGCATACCATTTGGAGTGTGATGATTCTGGTAGGATTCCTTCAGTTTCGCCACGCGATGATATTTGGATCCCGATCCTACTGTGAGTATATGCTACTCCTTGGGAAATTTCTCACTTAACGATCAATGCTATAAACCTAGTAGGTGTCTAGAAAGGTGTTAGCGGGGCTACGCCCCCAGGGAAAAGAGGTTCTTAAATTAAGGAACTTCGCTAAAGCGTTGGAAAACCTCCCTCGAAGTACCGACACCAGCCTGGCCAAACAGTTAAGCAAGTATTGTACTGTGAGATTGATCCTGACTAATTCTTCCTTTTTGGTTTGAGAAGGGATTCGAGAAACAGTGGGAGACATCCTGTTTAGACAAACTAAAAACCACTCTAAACTTGCAAGAGCATCATGCTGAGTGTTTCTTCTTCTCTCTCCTAATTACAGCGACCAATCGACATGACTGGACTTAAGTTACTTCTAGATAAAAACACACTGACAGGGCCAAACTACAAAGATTGGCTCAGGAATGTCAAAATGGCAATCACTTACGAAAAGCTGGGGTATCTTCTTACCACCAAAGCTCCCCCTGTCCCAAGTCCCACCTCCAGCGTCGCGGATAAGGAAATCCGTAAGACTTGGGAGATTGATAGCGCGAAGGCCAAGTGCCTCTATGGACAACGAACATCAAAGGAGGCATGAGAATATGGACCTTGAATCCATATTTCTCCATACAAAAGAACTGTATGGAGAGCAATCTCATATAGCAAGATACGAAGTGTCGAAGAAGTTATTTTCGGCAAGGTTGGCCATCGGATCATCGGTAGCGGAACACGTGCTTAAGATGATTGGCTTCATTGAGGAGCTCGCGGAACTTGGGACCACGTTAGAGAACGAGCTCTATACGGACTTGATTCTCCAGTCCCTTCCTTCCACTTACGCCCAGTTTATACTGAACTTCAACTTACAAGAAAAAGAAGTTAAGCTTTCAGAACTCCTCAACATGCTGAGGAGCGCAGAGGGCACCCTACAGAAAGGTAGGGAAACATCCACTTTGTTTGTAGGAGGATCGTCCTCTTCTAGGTCCAAGGCGAAAGCCAAGGGAAAGAAGAAGAAAGCCCCCGCCAAACCAAGGGGCGGTGTTAGTAAAGTGGATACGAAGGGAAAAGAAAAAGCCACAAAGAAAGCGGGGCAGCTTGTGGATAAAGAAGAATGCTTCTATTGTCATAAGAAAGGACACTGGAAGAATGATTGCAGGGCTTGGAAATCCAGGACACAGGAATTGAAGCAGGTTGCGGCTTCAGCTTCAGGTGTGTATGTTATTGAAAACTGTCTTTCAATAAACTCTACTTCCTGGGTATTGGATACCGGATCAGGATCTCATATCTATAATTCTTTGCAGGCGTTGAGAAACCGTAGGGTTTTGAAGGCAGGTGACATGACCCTCAAAGTTGCAAACGGAGCTAGCATGGATGCTAAGGCCGTGGGGGACTATCACCTGGGAATGTCAGATGGACATGTTTTGGTTTTGCGTAATTGCTTTTTTGTACCCAACGCAACTTGTAATATCATTTCTGTATCTTTAGTTTCAAAAGAAGGTTATGAATTTGCGTTTGTAAGTAATGTTGTAAACATTCACCTTAATCAAGTTTTGATTGGGTCAGGTACATTGAGCAATGGTATATACGTATTATACCAACCACATATTTTCAATGTCCAGAATACACACAAAAGAAAGTCTCCGGAAATAAATCAGACTTTCTTATGGCATTGTAGACTAGGTCACATCAATGAGAGAAGGTTGACGAAGTTACATACAGAAGGATATTTGAATCCGTTTGAATATCAATCGTATGCCACTTGTCAATCCTGTCTCAAAGGAAAGATGACAAAGAATCCGTTCACTGGACAAGGAGTAAGAGCGAGCGAGCTCTTGGAACTCGTACATAGCGACGTGTGCAGTCCAATGTCTACACATGCGCGAAGCGGTTATTCTTACTTCATTACTTTTACGGATGACTTTTCAAGGTACGGTTATGTTTTCTTAATGAAACATAAGTCCGAAGCCTTTGGAAAATTCCAGGAATATAAGAATGAAGTAGAAAAACAAACCGTCAAAAGTATTAAGATTCTAAGATCGGATCGAGGTGGAGAATACTTGAGTGCCGAGTTCCTGGACTATTTAAAAGAGAACGGAATTCTCTCTCAGCTTACTCCTCCATACACTCCGCAACATAATGGTGTATCGGAGAGACGGAACCGAACCCTATTGGATATGGTACGGTCCATGATGAGTAACACTGAGTTACCGCGATCATTCTGGGGGTATGCGCTAGAATCAGCTGCATACCTTTTGAACCGAGTTCCTACTAAGACTGTGCCTACTACACCATATGAGCTGTGGTGTGGGAAGAGACCCTATCTTAAGCACATTAAGACATGGGGATGTCCAGCTTTTGTTAAAAAGCTGCATGCGGACAAGCTCGAGGCATGCTCAGTACAGTGTAAGTTCGTGGGATATCCAAAGAACTCCAAGGGATATTTCTTCTACTGCGAAGAGGGACAAAAAGTTCTTGTTTCTCGTCATGCCTACTTCTTGGAAACTGAGTTTTTGGAAACCCAGATAAGTGGGAGCACAGTAGAACTGGAAGAAATTCCAGAACTACGAGCTATTACTGAAAGCTTAGTGGAACCAGAGGGTTCAAAAGAACAGGACATTCCTACGCCGCTCCGCAGAAGCAGTAGGCAGTCTCATCCGCCCGAGAGATACTACGGTTTTCTCATAGACGGGGATAGAGAGGATTGCATCATTGATTATGATGAGCCTACTAGCTTCCAGCAGGCCGTTCAGAGCGTCGACTCGGTAAAATGGCTGGATGCAATGCGGACCGAAATGGAGTCCATATACACCAACAAAGTATGGACGTTGGACATTGCTCCAGACGGGGTAAAACCCGTAGAATGCAAGTGGATCTTCAAAAGGAAGATTGGTGTAGATGGACAGGTTCAGACCTATAAAGCTAGACTGGTAGCAAAGGTTTTTCGTCAAAGACCTGGTTTGGACTATGACGAGACCTTTTCTCCAGTAGCTATGCTGAAATCCATTCGGATCCTTCTTTCCATTGCTGCCTTCCACGATTATGAGATTTGGCAGATGGACGTAAAGACCGCTTTTCTAAATGGAAATTTAGAGGAGTGTGTCTATATGGACCAGCCAGAGGGTTTCATTCAGAGTGGGAGCAGCGGAAAGGTGTGCAAGTTGCTTAAGTCCATTTACGGACTAAAGCAGGCATCACGGACCTGGAACATCTATTTTGATGAAACGGTCAAGGAATTTGGCTTTATCAAAAATCCAGATGAACCATGCATCTATAGTAGATTTGTAGCGAGAACTGTAGTATTCCTCGTTTTATACGTGGATGACATTCTCTTAATAAGAAATGACATTCCTATGCTACAATCTTTCAAGGGGTTCTTGTCACACAGGTTCTCTATGAAAGACCTGGGTGATGCCTCATACATTCTGGGGATCCGGATCCATCGTGATAGAACCAAGAGGATATTAGGACTTTCACAGTCCAGGTACATCGACACCATACTGAAAAGATTCAGTATGGAAGATTCCAAGCGCGGTAACCTACCGGCTTGTCACGGGATCACCCTCTCTAAAGAGATGTCTCCCAAGACTGATTTGGAGAGGGATCGCATGTCTATTATACCCTACGCTTCTGCAGTAGGCTCTATAATGTATGCGATGTTGTGTACCAGACCGGATGTAGCTTATGCACTGAGTGTGGTAAGCCGGTATCAGTCAAACCCTGGGGAGAAACACCGGATAGCGGTAAAGAACATTCTCAAGTACCTGAGAAGGACTAAGGAGATGTTCTTTGTGTATGGCGGAAAAGACCTCCAGATCGAGGCCTTTGCTGACTCCAGCTTCCAGAGTGACAAGGATGATTCCAAATCCTTGTCGGGTTTTGTCTTTACCCTCAATGGAAGGGCGGTGTGTTGGAAGAGTTCCAAACAGGAAACCGTTGCAGACAGGACGATGGAAGCGGAATACATCGCTGCATGTGATGCCGTAAAAGAAGCTGCCTGGATAAGGAAGTTCTTGAAAGAACTTCAGGTCGTTCCATCCATTGTTGATCCAATACCTCTGTATTGCGACAACAACGGGGCTATAGCTTTAGCGAAGGAACCCAGGTCCCATCAGAGATCCAGACACATCTTGAGGCGGTATCACCAGATCAGGGAGATCGTGGATCGCCAGGAGATCGAGGTTTGGAGGGTCGCTTCAGAAGATAACACTGCAGATCCATTCACCAAGTCCTTGCCCCAGACTCAGTTCGAGGGGCTGATCGAGATGATAGGTCTTCGATACGCCAGTACATGGCCTTAGTGCTAGTGGGAGATTGTTAGTGTATATGCCCTAGAGGCCAATACTGTATCATATTAGTTTGTATATTACTTAATGGAAGCTTGGGATATTCACCTTGTATAAACAATATTGCTCAATATAGTAGTATGCTACTTGGTTTGTTTCTACTTCAATGTGTACATGTGTTTATTTTAGTATATCACCTATACACATTAGTGGAGCCCTTAGGATCTTTGCTTGATTACCAGCGTTGTGATGGCAGTCACACTAGTGGGGGCTGGGTAATCTATAAGCACATCCTTATACAGGTCCCTAGTTGCAGGACTATTGAGACGGGGCATCGATACTCCGGAGTAGACTAGCGTATGCGCTTCTCATCCCAGTGTGGGAGATGGTCTGTCCCACAGCCATTAGTACGTCGTACTCGAGATAGTATACGGGTGCTCGTTAGGTTACGAGTACACTGGACAGGACTCGTTGGGAACTGACCGGTTGGTATTATACCTATGTCAGTTATCAGTTCCCAGGTGACATGAGTACAGCTTAGTCCTTTGACTTGACACTGTCACTTCGCCTCGAGTGTTTTCCCACTGCACTTTGATTACTACCCTACCACGGCTCAAAGGAGTCATGCAAACAGGTAGTAGTTAGGTACAGTCCCGAAGCATTTGGAGGCAGTGACGGTTAGACATGATTCGTGTCTCCCGGTATTGGGGGTTGACATCGCGCTGTGTCTAGGAGAGCCATTACACGAGTAGTCCCTGGCCAGGGCAATCGAGATATACTGGTAGGCTTCCAGTGTTATCTCGGGGGGTTTTGGGCTTCACTCCGACACGACTTGTACCGCTATTAGGGGACCGACGTTTACCACCCCCTAGGCCCGCCAAGCGATGTATCAGACGAACAGACCGGACTGTATGGAGATTGTCACATTCAGGCTCAGTAGGAGTTCAGATGGGTTTCACCTCGTCAGTCTTCTTGTCGGCATCTACCTGGGGACCGTTACGCACAGCTAGTGCCGCTTGCGGTCTGTGGTTAAACCCACTGCCAGCGTAGTGTCGAGTCTTTAGAGTCCCACACAGAAATCTATTCGCCTTTAGGCAAAAGAGTAGAGGTCGCATGGTTTTGCGACAGGGTTCGGTCACATCCGTGCACTTGTGCACGTACAGTGTCCGGACAGTTAACCCTAGCGGGCTTTGGTTTAAGCCAGATTAGTTTTATCCAGTATGTATTCGTGTTCCTCGGAACGCGGATGCGGGTGTGTATGCACAGTTGACGGAGAGACAGAGGCAGAGGATTCTCATTAGGGTTGTTGACCGTTGACTGTTGACTATTGACTTTTTGCTCAACATTAATGAGAATATGATATATGATTAACAATAATATTAATTAGGTATTATGGTAACATGGTTGTTGAGGGGTTGACTTTGTTGACTTGTTGACATTGTTGACCGGTTGACTAGGTTGGACTAGTTGACCATCATGATGACAATGGCTATCATTTCATGGCAAAGACTTTTTACTTGCTTGTTTCTCTTGTGACAAATGAGTGCATGAAATGATATGGCTATTGTAGCTTAAACCATTTACACAATACTTGATTACTATTTTTGTGATGATGGTTTTGGATTATGAGAGCCAAGAGAGAAAAGTCTTTCTCATATTCTATCATTCTCATTCTCTCATTTGTTCTTTAGCTCTCATCTTTTTCCTCTTGCTCTCCCTCTCTTGAGTCTATGGTTCACTTGTCTCATGTGTTGAGAACCAAGAACCATAGAGTAAAATCCCAACACACTCTTCTCTACTCATTCTAGTTCATAAGGTTTAGCAAACCAAGTGAACTAGTTTCTTCAAAGACCGAAGAAGAAGCCAAAGGTTGAAGCTTTCAGGTGGATCTATCTTCGGCGCAAGGAGACGACGTGGTGAAGCCGGTCCGGACAACCATCAAGAGTCAAAGAAGAAGGAGTTCAAGAAAGAAAGCTATAACCCCCTAACCGAGTAGTTAACAACTCCTAGTTAGGTTGTTAGTTAGATGTTTAACAAAGATCCGGTTTTGAGTCCATGTTACCACCTCTAGAAAATTGTTTTTCACCAAATTCCGCATGCCCGAAAGTACCGGGAGAGGTAGCATGGACTTACACAAAGCACGTATCAATGCACTGCAAGCACATGTAAGCTATACCGAGTGCAAAAATCAAATCGAGTGCGTACTACACGTACAAAATCAAATCAATCATATGAAATCCACGAAATCATAAACATGTGCAGCCAAGGCACAAAACCGATATCAAGTGCAATAAATATGCACAAATCAAAAACCAAAACAACGGTGTATAAAATATATATCAAGTGTAATAACTGGGCACAAAAATGTAAATACCCAGTAGTTGCAGCCATGGAGCACGAAAACAATATCATAAAGCTCAATCGTCAAAACACAAATCCAAGCGATGTAAGCGTGATACTCGGATCACAAACGCAAATCGCAACAAATGACATCGAGGTACACCTCCTACAATGTCGAAGAATAAATCGGTGCACCTAAAACCGGCAGAACAAGAATATCCGATCGCCTTCTGCTCACGGTCTGGCGTCCTCTTTCTCTGGGTCTTTATCTTCTCTATGGATTTACCAATCTCGCAATCCATTGGCTCATCGGCCTAGTCTTGTGTGCTAACGGGGGCGATTCCGCTCTGGCACTTCTCTGGTCATCTCTCGGTCAATCATCACGACCACTCGTAAGGCAGCACATCACTAGCGTCGGCCTCTGACACTCTGAATACACGTGACATATCTGATCCTAGGTGAAAATCTCTTTGCGGTAGTGTCCTTGAAGGAATCCTGCTCAAGTTCTCTTCCGATCTCGCCTATGCCGAACAGTATGGAGGTTGGTACTCTTGCATAATCTTTTCTCGCTTTTCTGGACATCTACGTGTTCCGCAAACATTTCCTCGGGAACTGTCTATATCCCAACGCCTTTGTATGCATATCTGATCTCTAATCTCGATGCGGAGTAACAACAGCTCGTAAGCATCTCACACGAACCTCTGGTTCCACCCGTTTGTATTATCGTCAGCTTCGACGTCACGTCATGCCATCAGCTTACTGCAACTGTTCTCGGCAATGGTCAATCCGGAGTCTCTCACGCTGACGCGAAGTTACAAACATGGTATCTTCATCAATCTATAGAAGATATCTGGCCGAAAACGTCCTCGGGAACTTGTCCAAACCATTGGAGGAATACTCAATACTCGTCCATTCTCGATCAACACACAACGCATCTGGGTGAGGTCCTCTATCAGAAGCTGGTCAGCTTGCTGATCTCTTATCACATGATATCCGGACGACGCTAAACTTTTCGATCGAGTGGTCAAGGTCCCAAAATTACCTGAAGGCTCAACACCTGAGCACAGTCTAAAAATATCTCGTACATACCATAGTACGTCTGGACCAGCCGTAGAAGGGCAAACCAAAGCCTCACTGATGGCACCGCTAAACATCCGTAAACCCTAAGGTTCGAGAGCGGTTCCATGGTCATCATGTCGAGTTAGGGTTTCATTCTTCTAGAGGGTCCACAGAATCACTTGCATGTTCCTCCGAACACATTAAACTTGGGGAAAATGGGTTTCTGACTCTCGCTCGATGTTTTTAGCTTCGCCTAGACGACATGTGAAAACCCTTCCTCTGCATGCTAAACAATGCCCCAATCCTCCAGGAACGACGATACATCAACGGTCATCTCTGGATCGAGATCTGAGTAAGACTCTCCACACTGGAAATCATCAACTCAACTGGGCCTGCGTCGGCGCATCAATCTGACGAATCACCTTCATCCTTCAACTCGGGATATACTAGCTATCATCTGTCGCATTTCTGCCTGGACGCTCCAGCGATCTCAGCTCGTAAGCTCTGGAAGTGACATCCTATAAATCTCAGCAACAGCTGGGTCATCTGTGTGCACGGTAGATGACATCGCAATCTCTGAACTATGCTGTACATCAGCAGTCCTCTCGCAACTGGTAGCCTCTAACAATGGCCCGATCATCCGGTGTGAAACCAAGCACTCTCCTCAATAAGAGGTCACAACACAAACACTACATCGAGACGTTTCCATGTCACTAGAAAACACAATGGTCAGCCCTCGTACCAGACGAGCTCGCCCTAACTGCATCACTAGCAGCAGCTTAATCTGCGCTCAAACCATGGTGACAGGAACCTCAATCGTGTATCGAAGAAAACGGATCAAGGGAATGAAAAGAAACGAGAGATCCAGAATGGATACATGATCATAAGAAGGAACAACATCAATGAGAGTATGGTCACGGAAACGAATAAAATCAAGTATCTCAAAATATGTACATCCTAAGATTTCTTAAGTGGAGTATCGTATCGTAAATATGCCACGGAATATACGTACGGTACGTCACTCTACTCAAGCTACTTACTCCCTCAATCAGGGTTAGACTATGAAACGAAAGTTCGGGTCTAATACCCCCCCCATTCAAGTCTATGTTCCGTAAGGTCAAGCCTAGGTTCCGAAATACATACCCGCCCTAGACTCCGCATAGTCAAACATAGACTCAAACCAAGGTTAAACCTTGCGCTCTAATACCAACTTTGTTACGACCCGAAATATTAGCTCGTGACCAGCACTTAAATCATGCAACGTCTAAAGCCGTAACATAATTCACGTAAGCTGAAACCCAGAAATCTAAACCATTTTAAGAATATAAAAGAGGTGAAGTTTTGGAATAAAGGTATAATGAAATCAAGTTTTCTTAATTCATAGAAAAAAGGAACATGAAAATCCAAATGAAATTGCTAGTTTGAAAACGTGTTTCGTCTTTGAAAAATTTGGGCAACACGTTCTTTTTATATTTTGATCCAAAACCACAAATACATAACAAGAATAATGGCATCCCCAAGCGGGAGCTATCTTTTCGCCAACCGGCAGATCACAACCACACAAAGCATAAAATTGAGTATACGATGCCCAACGACGAAGTTCACCACAAAAGATAAAGAAATAAGCAAAACATCAAAACCACAAGTAGAGGATAACCCCTCACTCTAAGTCTTACAACCACAATCTCACTAAGTCTCATTACTTATACAATTTACTAATTTTGATTGATGGAGTTGATTAGATACAATGTAAAATATAAATACAGGAGTGGGTATGATACAATTGTCCCACCTACCAAGAAAACCACTTGATTGGTATAAATTCTCGATGTGTATGGAAAATATAAAATATATCACAACCAAAGAAATTTGTAAACCGCAATCAATAACGGTGTCAGTTGTTGGTTCGTTAGCGAGTGCGGATCGTCCACAGGGAACGTGAGATTTGATCATAATTGTTTTAGTTGAGTTGAAAATTAAAAGATAAAAGAAATTGCAATAAAATTGATCCAAGATTTATGAGTTTTTATTTTCAAGAAACTTAAAGAATGTAAAGATCTAAAATCAAGAATCAAGAATTGTTCCCAAATCACTTTGATTTATCAAGATAATGAAGAATCGCTTGTAGGATTCGATTGAGTTAATAGCTAATGATGAATCTAATAATTCCTAATCTTATCTATTGATAATTTATAGCTAGATTGATGATGATGAATGAAGATTAGGGATCTATTGAAAAAACAAGGGTTTCTTCTTCTATCCCATGTCTTTTCAATCATGATCATTCGGATCTAGCCTCTAGCAAAGAAATCATCAATCATTTGATCCCTAATTTGCAACGAAATTCATACGAATGTGATCTCGATCGAAATTAGGTCATCGATGATTCTTTTTCCTAGACTTCACAAATCTTATCAGACTTAAAATTAGTATAAAGATTTGATCATCATTAGATATATCAATTCCCTCGAATCCTCCACAAGCCGAGATTTCACTCATACATCATGAAAATTAATGAATCAAGAATCAAGAAGTTTCATAACGCAAGAATGTAAATAAAAGAAAGATCAATAATTTTAACCTTTTATTATCCAACGTTTCATTACAATTCACTCAAAGACTACAAGAATTGAGGAGAGAACTCGATCGTCGAACTAGTTTCGCATTGTCTTCGTGAGTCGCGGATCATCTTGGATCTCTTGCTAGGATGAAGATCGGCGTTGCTTAAAAAAGGCTCGATGGATTCTTTCTTGATTTTGTACTCGATGAACCTTGACTTGGATTTTGAATTGTATTTGGGCTAGGGTTTGGATGCACAAGTTGTGTCACTCAACTTGCGGAATTTTGGCTCAATTTTCAACAACCTGTAGAATGAAGCCTTGGGTCCCTTTATATAACCTTCTTCTTTAGCTTCTCCTAGAAGCTTGATTGAGTTTAGCTTTTTTTAGAAGCTAAGCTAGGTTTAGCTTCACTTGCAAGCTAGGTAGTTGAGTAGAAGCTTCTAGGTTGAGTTAGTTACGTAGCTTATAAGAGAAGCTTGGTAGGTATTAGGCTTGTACAAGAAGGTTGGCTGTTAGGAGAGAAGCTTCTGGAGATATCTGGAGACTGAAATGCCTTAAAGAGGTTTTGTAGCTGAGAAGAAAGTCCTCAAAATGTAATTTTCCGATGAGGTGTCCACGTGGTCGCGGATCCACCGCGAATAGGCCCCTTAGGCCGCGGATCCGCGGCCTATTGGTGATATTGGCGCATGAAACTTTCTGGTTATTTTGGTGCCGATCCTTGGGGACTTATTTTATATCTGGAATATTTTTATACTTTCTTGTTCACTGCCAGATCACAAGTCTTGGACTTGGCGTATTTTTATCAGCACTTTTAGCAGTTTCAGCTCTTTTCCTGGAATTTCCTGCACCCAATCTCGAGACAAGTGTTGCGATATGCAAAAGATCATGCGTGCAATAATAAACACTCAATTTCCCTCAAAATGCCGGTTATAATGTATAACACAAGTTATTTGGTATTTTACAGACAGATTGCTAATATGTGCTATATTCATACCGAACACCTTTAGATGATTGCAAATAGTAGGGAAATTGATGTTAAAAATGCCATATTTTCGACTGATCAAATTCCCCAAAACTTAATTTTGGTCGTCCCGAACAAACTTGTTTTAAAAAGAGAAGGAGAAAAAAAAGAAAGACTAAGTAGCACACTTTCGTAGGCAACACGATTGCACTTAGCACGTACAACAAGCCTATAAACCTCTGAGTGTCCCTAGTAGGAGGAGTGTTGTCTCCTGAGGGTTTTCAGCGGATTGCACCTACAAAATCCAATAATAAAAGGAAGACCATGAAAGTTACATGTAAAGATAAGAATTATAAAAGAAAGACTTTGAAAATTAGAGTTTCCAACTACACTAGCTTTTCAGTTGTCATAAGCCCTATCTTAATAATCATGAAAATATGTTAGAAATCACATCATCCATCAATAAAACATCGTCTTTATTCTTCATTCTTACCTTTCATCCAAACATCGATCATATACTCCTACGTGTGTGTAAGCAAGATCCCTACACTCGGAGAATTCAATTCAAGCTATCATACTCTTGTCCATCTACCTCAGTACTTTTTAATTTGATGAATATTTAGATGAGATTGCTCACACATTTTTCATGCGACCGTTAATACTTCTTGAGGTACTAACCGACCGATTATCAATGTGTTTGCTTATTAGGTGTATTAGTATTTTCCTCGTCTTGCACCACCTAAGGCTTAGTAGTGACTCCAAAACCAGTTGGTCTAAGGCACTAGGTGATGAAGCACCCTCGCTATATTTTTTTATTGCTGCCTTGGCAATAAAAAAACCAGTGTTCATTTTTTTCCTTCACCAATTTTTTTTTATTCATTTTTTATTTCCTTCATACTTTGGCTTTTAAATAGGAGCAATTCAAGGTATCCTCTACTATCCCGAGTTTCAAGACGTGTGTAAGTGCATATAGTAGGGTATCAACATTCAAATATTTGGTTTTCAAAATAGGAACTATTTTTCAAACTTATTTTTATCCTCAGATTAGTGACTTCCTTCATCTTACTAACCCTTCGGACAACGACTCATAACTATTTATTACTAGTTTCGTTTAAGAAAACTTCTAATTTTCTTGGTTTTCTTAAATTTTTCCAATCTCATGGATGTAATTTTTCACTATCTAATCTTTTATTATCAAATTAAATATTAAATATTTTTATCATTTGAAAAAAAAAATTATATGTTTTAAAAGTTTTGTGCTTATGCAAAGTATGATGCAAATGATGCGTAAATAAGCACAAACCTCCCCCAAACTTGTTTTCAACAGTGTCCTCACTGTTGCCAACTGCTAGATCTTAAAAAAAACTGTAAGCCTAGGAAGAAATTTATTAATGGGGAAATAAATATGATCGTAAAAATCCTCCCCCAAACTTATTCTTTCCAAAAACATTTTATAATTTTGTTTTATATTTTTTTTTCTAAAATTTATTTACAAATTGACTCACCTCCATTCTAAAGATGTGACAAAATTACCAAGTCATGGAGGTGGGGTGGAGGAAAATTAGTCAAAATAAATCGGCTCCTGCAAAAACAGGTGCTCCTCCGTGGGGTCAGTGGAAAAATACGGTTTTAATCTATGTCCATTTACTTTGAAAATTGTACCGTTTTTAACATTTTCAACCTCAACTGCCCCGTGTGGGTATACAGACCACACAACAAAAGTTCCTTTCCACCAAGATCGTAGCTTACCCGCATGAAGATGTAGTCGTGAATCATAAAGAAGGACTTGTTGACCAGGTGTAAAAAATTTTCTCAAAATGTTTTTATCGTGAAATACCTTAGTCCGGTTCTTTACAATTACAGTATTATCATAAACTTCATCGCGGAGTTTGCTTAGCTCGTTTAATTGCAGCTTCCGAAAGTTGCAGGCTTGATTTAAGTCAAAGTTGATTTCTCTAATGGCCCATATTGCTTTGTGCTCAATCTCGACCGGAAGGTGACAAGCCTTCCCAAACACTAGTCTGTATGGAGAGATCCCTAGATCGGTTTTATATGAAGTTCGGAATGCCAAAAGAGCATCCGTCAATTTGGTTGACCAATCTTTTCGATTTTTTGAAACAGTTTTTACCAGAATTTGTTTGATTTGTCTGTTTGAAATCTCAGCCTGCCCGCTCGTTTGGGGATGATAGGGTATGGAAAGTTTGTGGTTGATTGCATATTTCCGCGTCAAAGTCTCGAAAGACCGATTGCAGAAATGTGTCCTGTTATCTCTAATGATAGCGCGTGGGTGTCCAAATCGCGAAAAGATGTTTTCTTTGAAGAACTTAATGACAACCTTTTTGTCATTAGTGCGACAAGGAATAGCTTCAACCCACTTTGAGACGTAATCAACCGCAAGCAATATGTACAGATTCCCGAAGGAGTTGGGAAAAGGACTGATAAAGTCAATACCCCAAACGTCAAAAATTTCAACCACCGGGATGGGTTGAAGTGGCATCTCATTTCTCCAGGAAATCCTACCCGTGTGTTGACACGGTACACAGGTTTTGCAATGATCAATTGCATCTTTGAACAAAGTCGGCTAACAAAAACCGCATTGCAAAACCTTCTCCGCCGTCTTTCGAGTACCGAAATGACCCCCACATGCCTGATCATGACAAAAAGATAGAACAGTCTTGAATTCATCATTCGGGACACACCTGTGAATGATCTGGTCAAGAAAATTCTTAAACAGATATGGTTCATCCCGGTAAAAATGTTTTACTTGGGATAGAAATTGATGTTTGTTCTGTCTTGACCATTCACGGGGAATAAGTTCCGTAGCTAGATAATTCACAATATCCTTGAACCAAAGTTCGTCGGATATACTCAAGAGTTGTTCGTCCGGAAAAGAATCATTGATCGGTAGGGTCACAGGTGAAGAAGAGATGCGCGACAGATGGTCGGCTACAACATTTTCACATCCTTTCATATCTTTAATAAAAATATCAAATTCTTGTAATAGAAGGATCTAACGTATTAGCCTACCTTTACCATCTTTCTTCTCCAATAGATGTTTCAAGGCGGAGTGGTCAGTGTACACAACAATAGGTGAGCCAATCAAGTAAGGCCTGAATTTTTCTAATGCGAATACAACTGCCAAAAGTTCTTTTTCAGTAGTTGTATAGTTAATTTGAGCATCATTCAGGGTCTTTCTTGCATAATAGATCACGTGTGGCATCTTTTCAATGTGCTGTCCTAAGACTGCACCGACTGCAAAATCTGATGCATCACACATAAGCTCAAAAGGGTGGTTCCAATCTGGAGATGATAAAACTGGGGCTATAGTGAGAGAGTGTTTGAGTGAGTCAAATGCTGCCTCACAATCCGAGTCAATGTGAAAGGTTGTGTCCTTAGCCAAGAGAAGAGTTAAAGGTTTAGCAATTTTACTAAAATCCTTAATGAATCTCCAATAAAAGCCTGCATGGCCAAGAAAAGATCGTATATCCTTGACGCACTTGGGATGAGGAAGGTTTTGAATGACATCTATCTTAGCTTTGTCAACCTCAATGGCTTTTCGTGAAATAACATGTCCAAGCACAATTCCCTCTTGGATGATGAAATGGCATTTTTCCCAATTCAAGGTTAAGTTCATCTCTTTACAACGAGTAAGAACCGCGTCAAGATGAGATAGGCAGTCAGAAAAAGAATCTCCGAATATCGAGAAATCGTCCATGAAAATCTCCAAAAAATTCTCGACCATAGCCGAGAATATCCCCGTCATACACCGCTGAAATGTAGCGGGAGCATTGCATAACCCGTAGGACATGCGTCTATAAGCAAAGGTACCAAAATGACAAGTAAATGTTGTTTTATCTTGATCCTTTTTGGCAATAAGGACCTGGTTATAGCCAGAGTATCCGTCCATGATGCAGTAATATATTCACGTCCAGCTAAGCGTTCTAGCATCTGGTCAATGAAAGGTAGAGGAAAGTGGTCTTTCCTCGTTGCGGCATTGAGTTTTCTATAGTCAATACATACACTCCACCCAGTTTGAGCACGTGTCTGAATTAACTCATTTGCCTCATTTGTTATGACCGTGATACCGGATTTCTTAGGGACGACATGAATTGGACTTACCCATTGGCTGTCGGAGATTGGGTAAATGATACCATTGTCAAGGCATTTGACGATTTCTTTCTTAACCGCATCCTTCATGACAGGGTTTAACTGACTCTGTGGTTCTCGGGTTGGTTTGGCTTCATCCATCAAATGTATATGATGTTCAACAATCAAGGGACTAATCCCTTTGATATCAGCCGTAGTCCAACCAAACGCTTGCCTATTAGATCTTAATACCATCAGAAGCGCATTCTCTTGCTCTGATACTAGAGAAGCGGATATGATAACAGGTAAAGACTCATTCTCACCTAAATATGCATATTTAATATGAGAAGGTAAAAGTTTGAGATATAATGCTGGCGGAGAAACTATAGAAGGTGGGATCATCGAATGATATTCAGAGTCATATAGAAGATCGTAGCCTGCATAGGATACAGACTCGAAAGGTGATGAGTCAAGAGTGTCAGACTCAAGCGTGGAAATTATGTCCTCACTAAGATGTGACAGATCAAACATTGATGTGGTAGTGTCGTCGAGATCTTCAAAGCAAAGTTCATCAATTTCGCAACTTTCGGGAGCAATCTCGTGGACAGATCAAACATCAAGTATGTGAGTAGAGGGTTCAGATGGCTGACTTCCAATTTTATAGATGTTCAGTTCAATTGTCATTTTTCCAAAGGATAGGTTCATTGAACCGTTTCGACAGTTAATGACAGCATTGGAAGTGGCAAGGAATGGTCGACCCAAAATCACCGGAATTTGGTTCCGTGGGTTTGCTACAGGTTGTGTATCGAGAACAATAATTTCCAGAGGGAATACCAATTCCCCGACTTTTATCAACACATATTCCAGTTCACCCCTAGGTTTTGTGATTGAATGGTCTACCATTTAGAGAGTGCAATGAGCTGGTTTCAACTCTCCAATCCCTAACTGCTCATAGACAGAATATGGAAGCAGGTTAACACTTGCGCCCAGGTCAAGTAAAGCACGGTTGATGTTTTTACCCCCAATAGCAATCGATATCGTAGGATATCCTGGGTCCTTATGTTTCTTTGGTAGTTGTGGGGTAAAAGCAGTGCTAACATTATTAGTCATGAAGACCTTCTTTGGCACTTGAGTCTTCCTCTTCCTAGTGCACAAGTCTTTGAGAATTTTCGCATAAGCGGGGACTTGTTGAATGGCATCTAGGAGAGGGATGTTGATGTTAACCTGTTTAAACAATTCTATAATCTTCTCCATATGTGGACTGGAATTGTTCTCCCGTAACCGATTTAGATAAGGAGCTTTAGCAATAAGAGATGGGTCCATCGTTGGAGAAGGTTGTGTGTGTGGACGTGATCCCAGAATAGGAGTGGGGATCCTCTTTTGTGTACTAGAAAAGGTTTGCTGAGGTGTTGATCCTTGGGGAAAACGAAGAATAGGCTCGCAAGAAGGTGGTGGGGTAGAAGAACAAGGATCAGAAGTAGAAGTGTGTGTGGAAGGAAAGGTCTCAGCCGAGGTATTATTGATAAATTTTTCAATATTATCAATCTCTTCCCCATCGTGATTGTTCAGCACTCTTCCTGATCTCAACGTTGTGATGGCATTCATATTGTAATGCCCAGGATTCGGTAAAGGTTGAGACAGAAGTTTCCCAAAAGTAGGTATATGCCAGCGAAGCCGCTACCGATCCGTGCGATCAACCTGCATGAACTGTGGCACAATGGGGGTGAGTTTGTAACTCGTGAGTACAAAATCATCTACAAGTAGAAATCGAATAAACAACGAGTCCTGGGTCAACTATATCATAAAGGTAATACTATGATATCTAGGGTGACCGGGTCAACATATGTGCCATCAATGTAATCAATACCTATATGTATGTGGATATAATCAAACAATATAACCAATGTCTGTATGCATGTGGATCTCGTCCAACCATATAATCAATGTATGTATGCATGTGGATCCCATCCAACCATATAATCAATGTATGTATGCATGTAAGTATAAGGATATAAATCAATGGTGTCCCTCGCGACACATCAAAATCATGGAACCTGAGTGTCCAGCATCGTCACTCGAAAACATTATGATACCCATGCCCAGAATCGACATGTAAATCCTTATATCTCAGGCTCCGTCAGTCCGGATCGGACCATCTCATCTCTCGACTCCGGTCGGTATCCTCCGGATATCCGCCGAGCCTAAATACTATCATCGGTAGGTAGTAGTCCCTCTGCCAAGCTCATCGTCATCTGTACGAAATCTCTCTTGCCCCGGGGTACCATACCGGGTTCACCATGTACCCACAAACGGAATCCTCCTCCTCCTCGAATCGGGTTTGACGTGTCACTCTCAGAACCGAGAAAACACATGGTGGATGCACTCAAATATCATATCAAGAGAAACCGGTTTTTTAAAACAACACATAATCTCTTTTAAAATGTCCACGATTCTCAAATCCAGAAATCTCATGAAAACAGCATATCTTAATTCGTAAAATCATAGAGCATGATGTATGCGACATATAATAGAAATCTAAGAATATCCATATATCATGCAACATGTAACAGTGATATGACATATTAAGAGAAAACCACTCTTTTAAATGATTCCAGATTTTAAAATATAATATGCGGTTCCCAATTTCCCAATAAAACCAGTTATCTATATAGGTACAATATATATATACACAAGTATAGAGGTACCAATGTATGTGTGCACCAATATGGATATACAATGTGTATATGCGCAAGTATGGATATATCAAAATATAGGTGCACCAATATGGGTGTACAATGTGTATGTTCGCAAGTATGGATATGTTAGTTATATATATGCCCTAAAGGCCATTACTGCACATAGGATGTATACTGTAGTAGATGCCGGGACATATATAGGTAGGACTTTCTTGCTCGACATGATAGTACGCTATCTGGTTGCTCTTTATCTTAACATGTATACTTTCTGTCTCTCTGTTACATGTTGATAAAGCCCTTAGGATGTGTACTCGACTTCCAGGACTATGATGAAGATCATACTAGTGGGGCCTGGGAAGTCAATGAGTACATCCTTCAATGTTCCTAGTCGTGGGAATATCGAGACGGGGCATCGATATTCCAGAGTAGACTAGCGTATATCTTCTCGACCTATGTGATGGGCGATGGATGATCCCATATCCATTGGTGTATGACATCAGAGATGGTATGCGGGTGCTCAGTGGTGACTGGGTACACTGAACGGACTCGCCGAGAACTCCCAGATGGTATTATACCTCACGTCAGATGGCAGTTCTCTGGTGACACTGGTACAGCTTAGTCTGTTGACCAGAGATCGTCATAGAGTCTTGTGTGTCTCCCACTGTGCTTTGATTTCCACCCTACCACGGCTCTATTGAGTCGTGCAAACAGGTGGGTTTTGGGTACAGTCCCGATTCACATGGAGGCAATGAGCGATAGGAGGGGATTCGTCTCTCCCGGTATTGGGGGTTGATGTTGCGCTATGCTCGACTGGCCATAACTGGAAATCCCTGGCCAGGGTTGCAGTGATATACTGGTAAGAATTATCAGTAGTTTCACACTTGTTATGGACCTTACGTCGGCATGACTTATCAAGCTACTGGGGTCTGACGTTTACCACCCCTAGGCGAGATATGCGACATATCAGACGAACAGACCGGACTGTACGGTAAGTGTTACTGGTTGGATTCACAGGAGTGTGAGCGGGCTTGCTCGTTGATCTTCTGATCGCTCAATACCCGGGTGGCCGTTACGTTTAGCAGACCGCTTGCGGCTTGTGGGTGTTTGATATGATCATCACCTGCTGCCGGTGTATTGACGAGTCTTTAGAGTCCTACACAGAGGTTTCCTGGCTCAGGCGAAACGAAATAGGAGCGCATATGAGATATGTGCGGGACCGAGAATAATACGAGTATGTGATACTGTATTCTATTCTCGCGATTTGTATCATTGGACGGTTATATAAGATATAGCCGGGTTACCGAATCAAGTGTTGATTCGATACAGTGATACACTTGATATTAGTCGGTTATATGCGATATGACCGGATCATTAAATCAAGTATCGATTTATTGATTTAATGTATAATTATATATTTGATATATTACTTTACATTAACTAGTATTGGTTCACTTAAGATTTGTTTTCTCACTAGTTTGTCCATATGTGTATATATGATATATATTTGTGTACATATGTTTGTATCTTGTTTGATGATACATACAAGTTGTGTGTATGAGAATTATATCAAGATTAAGTTTAAGATTAGGGTATTGTTTTATCAAGTGAATTAACAAAAGAAATGAACTTGGTCAAAGTTGTCAAGCTTGAAGAAGCTTGGAGAAACCTTGACAAAGTCCACTCTTTTGTCATTTCTTTTGATAATTTTTTAACCTAACCTTTAACCTAATACCTTGGTCAATTCTCTACACAAGTTAAGCATGAGGGCTTAACTTAACCATGGTACCATAATTAAATGGATAAGTTTCATTCTTATTTCATTATCTTTTGATTTTCTTTCTTCTTCTTCATCTTCATCAAGCTTCATGTAAGCTTGCTAGCTCCAATGGTGCCATGAGAAAAAGAGTGAGAAATCCAATTCTAAAGTGAACCCACTTCCTATTTCTTCATCCTCTACCAATTGCCATGTAGTAGAGTGTGTTATCTTCACAAGTTTCATGACCAAGTGAAGATGGAGCTTGGGTTTGAGTCGCCTCGACGTAGATCATCTTCGGCACCGAAGTCAACGACCTAGCCTGATCATTTCTCCGGCGAAAGCATCGCTAGAGTCCGGGATCCCGATGATCGCAGCGGAGGGACGTCAACACGGAGCTAGAGAAGTGGAGGACCGGATCTACAAAGGTTGTATTCCATTCACTTAGTAGCAAAGTAGTTTGCTTGCTCATTTACTTTCACCCATCCTCTAGTTAACGATCTAGTTTAGGGTTTCTCGGCACATAAAAATTTAAATTAGACATGGTTGATCAGTTGTAGAACCTCATGGGTGTGCCAAGGAACCCTACAGAGAAAGTATACATGTTAAGATAAAGAACAACCAGGTAGCGTACTATCATGTCGAGCAAGAAAGTCCTACCTATATATGTCCCAGCATCCACTACAGTATACATCCTATGTACAGTAATAGCCTCTAGGGCATACATATTGTTAGTTGTATGTATGCCCTAGAGGCCAGTATTGTACAGATGATGTATATTATATTTGATGCTTGGACATATATAGAGATGCCTTTCTTGCTCGATATGATAGTATGCTATCTGTTTGCACTTTATCTTAACATGTATACTAGTCTCTTTATACTGTCTTATAGTTACATGTTGGTAAAGCCCTCAGGATGTGTACTTGACTACCTGGACTATGATACGGATCATACTAGTGGGGACATGGTAGTCCATAAGTACATCCTTCAAGGTCCCTAGTCGTGGGTGTATCGAGACGGGGCATCGATATACCAGTGTAGACTAGCGTATACGCTTCTCGACCCATGAGATGGGCGATGGATGATCCCATATCCATTGGTGTTTGACATCAGAGAGGGTATACGGGTGCTCAGTGGAGACTGGGTACACTGGACGGACTCGCAGAGAACTCCCAGATGGTATTATACCTCACGTCAGATGGCAGTTCTCAGGTGACACTTGTGCAGGTTAGTCTGTAGACCCGAGATCGTCATAGAGTCTTGTGTGATTCCCACTGTGCTTTGATTTCCATCTTACCACGTCCATGAAGGCATGCATAATGGTGGTTTTTGGGTACAGTCCCGAGTCACATGGAGGCAATGAACGATAGGAGGGGTTTCGTCTCTCCCGGTATTGGGGGTTGATGTTGCACTGTGCTCGATTGGCCGTAACAGGGATGTCACTGGCCAGGGCTGATTCAGAGATTTGCTGCTGAGTGTTACCAGTAGTTTCTCTACCCGTTATGGGCCTCACATCGGCATGACTTATCGGTTGTTGGGGTCTAACATTTACCACCCCTAGACTTGATATGCGACATATCAGACGAAGAGACCGGACTGCACGGTAGTGTTTCCGGTTGGCTCGACGGGAGTTGTAGCAAGTTCGCTTGTTCTCTTCTGATCGCTCAATACCCGGGTGGTCGTTACGTTTAGCTGACCGCTTGCGGCTTGGGGGTGCTTGATATGATCATCACCCACTGCTGGCGTATTGACGAGTCTTAGAGTCCTACAAAGGAGTTACCTAGTCCAGGAGAAATGTTGTGGTGCACGTATGCGATATGCGCAGGGACCCGATTAAAATGCGCGTATAGGATACCGTATATCGATCGGGCGGCTTGCTTTTGGTGGGGTCATATGTGATATGGCTGGATTGATAAATCAAGTGTTGATTTATCATTTAACCATTAGTTTCTCACTAGAAATCCTTTCTTGTGTTTGATGGATGTATGCAAGCATGTATGTTTTCTTTATAGATTCATGCACATATGGATGTGGATACATACATACATACATACATCATCTATCATGGTTGTTCATACATGAAAATGGTGGCAATATAAGACTCACACCATGGTTTGATTTATATATAAATTATTATTGAATTTGATTTAAAACAAAAGATAAGAAAAGGATAATTCATGGATGCTTTCTACACTCTTCTTGACCTAACCATGCTCACCCACCATTTAACCATGGATTACTTTTCCTTTTGGGTTTTAACTCAAGTTCAATAATATCCAATTTGATCAACTATGGTTTGAGATGAGAGAGATAAAATATATATAGATATATTTTCTTTTTCAAGGTGTGGTTTTTTATTCTCTCTTATTAAAAAATGCCACCTTCTTCTTCCTCCTTCTTCCATTACTCTCTAGATTTTTCAAGTAAGCAAAATACTCATCAAGTTAGGATTTTGAAGTGAGAAAAGCCACCACAACATCATTCTACACAAGTCTTGCCCACTTGTTTAGAGTGTTAGCTTCAATTTTCATTCTTGATCTTGCGAAGTTGCTAGCTTGGACAAAGCGGACTCCGGGTGGATCATCGGTGACCTAGAGGAGTTAAAGCGGACCTTTTCTGAACCCCAAGTAGCCGAGGAGTCTAGCGTAGGGAGCTACAAAGGTTGTACTCTCAAAACCCTAGATTTTCTATCATGAGATGATATGGAAATTTTGAAACACTAATTTTTCTAGGAACGAATCTTTGTTTGTTAAATTAGCACCCTAAAAATTCAATTTTTGGTACATGTAATGCTTCCAAACCCTTCATGAGGTGCAAGGCTAACCCAACATTGGTATCAGAGCCGACATAGAACATTAGGCGACACTTTAGCGAAGTTAAAACTCTGATCGAACCGTAAAATACGGATTTTTTGTGCTCTCTGGACTTTTTTTCAAACCTGTTGTTTTTCAGAATTAAAAATATGTAAAAATTACAGCAGGAAAATATAAGCATTACTGTGAAATACGAGGACATGAACAGTTATTCTCGCCGCGGAAACGCGTCCAAAGCTTGCTTGGGCCGCGGTTTCGCGGCCGTACGGATGTGTCAGTACATAATTTTTGCACAGTAATACTTATAACTGCTTGGTGATATTTTTGGCTATTTTTAATCTGGTCTTTGTGTTGTTTGTTCTGGAGATTGTTTGGGAGTCGGTGATTCGATCGGAATTTTGATTTCGTGCTTTTTTCCGGATAATTAGAAAGTATTGAATTGTTCGAATGAGTGTCCTTTGCTCAATTTTCACGGGGTTTAAATCTTTCGGAATTACGTGCAAGTTTTGTGGTGGACCCTCTAGAAGACAACAAACCTTAACTCGATTATGTGACCGTCTTGAACTGCCCTTTGAACCTTAGGGTTTGGGGCAGTACGACGTGCCACATGTGAGGCGTTGGCTTGACTCTTCTACGGCTAGACCGCTACTACTGTGTCACACTCCGGGTTTTTGAACTCCGCTCAAGTGTTGAGCTTTAGGGAATCTTGGGTATTTTATCGTTCGTTCGAAAAACTTTAATACTGTCTATTTATCTGGAATGTGATGCAATTTGTGGAATTCATATTATAAGACATGAAATACGAAGTATGTGATATTTCGCATTTACGATGTCTAAAGAGAATGTGGATTCCAGATATTGCAGTTTTACACTTTCTTTTCTGTGACCGTAAGTGTAGTATGTATTTACCGATTGTCGTTGCTATACATCGACGACGATCAGTGTATGCATACTTACTTACGTTGATGACATATGATATTATGTGTTGCTGAGATATGATGTGCAGGATTATCGCGATTGAATCGCCGGGGGGTTTTATGTGAGATGAGAGTTTTATATTTTCATTCATGTAAATTCAAATGTAATGTAATATTTTTTTATTTGGGGCACTTCCGGGTTGAGGTTGATGCCACCAGTGTTGTATATTATTTACTTTTCCGCATTAGGATGGACCCAAGGAGGGGAGCACAGGTGACCGGGTTTTGGGGTTCAGTAGGAGGCCATCTCGAGGAGTCGAGACCGTGTCTCCTAAACTCCAGAATTGGTAGGGTCGCTTGCCACTCTCGTAGGGGTCCAGAGTGTGGGTTTGTCTATTCATCGCGACTATGGAATCCGTATTTTCTATCATTGGCTAAATACTAAATACGGATGTCCTAGTATGTCCCACATTATATCTATGTTTCTGCTGTGGTATCTGTGATGTGATCATTTGATATGTTGTGATGGATACAGTATATAGTATATATGATATATTATATAGAAGTTACTTATGTTTTACACCCGCACTAGCCCTGCCCTGCTCTGTCGTAAGTTACCTAACCTAACGGTGCACGAGTGGACATCGAGGCAAATGCGGATAGCATAAGTGTACGTCGTATTTATCTGTGATGTTTAGGTGACTTAAATGATGGGACTTCATTAATGTGATTAATGAAATAAAAGAAACCTAAAATATGTTGTAGAATCAAATTTTAAAATAAAAGGGTAGCTACAGTCTTGCTTTGCATAGCGGTATATATGATATACCCTGCACCTTATTCGATGGGGAAAGAGCCGAGATCCCTTCACCGGGAGTGACCTCTTTAGCAAAATTGGCAGATGCTACAAAACTCGGTTTGGTCTTTGACTGCTTTTGGAGTTTTGCTTTGCACAGTGATATATATGATATATCCCGCACCTTATTCGATGAGGAAAGAGACGAGATCCCTTCACCGGTAGTGACCTCTTTAGCAAAACTAATGAAAGCCTCAAAATCACTCCATTTCAAAATTCACTCGATTCTACAACGATATCAAGTTCATTACGCTCATGGTTTTTCTAAAAAACCTACGTAGCCCTCCGTCATTTCAGATAAGTATTACTTAGTATTCATGCTGCGGTAGTTTGGCTTCCGTCAAGGCATAGTGTATGGTAGCTAACTAGTACTTATCTACTAGCATATGATGCGATTGGATTAGGGTATTAGTACGGCGTAGTTTGGCCTCCATCAAGGGTCGTACGGGTGGGTTTAATTCAATCAAGAAATGACGGGTTGAACTTGACTAGCGCCCTATGGGTAGTTTGGCCTCCGTCAAGGTCATGGGACGTTAGGGGCAAAAGCATTATCGGGAATTTCAAGTGTTGAAATTTGCAATGAGATTGCATACCTTTTATGAGATAGTTGGATCCCGATACCCACTTCGAGTAATTGTTACTCCCGGGAATGTTTTACACAGGACAATTAGCCGATCAAGTAGGTGTCTAGAAAGATGTCAACGGGGTTACGCCTCTGGGAAAACGAGGTTTACTTTAATTAGGTCCGTGCGAAAGCATGGGGAACTTCCCTCAAAGTACCGACACAGGCCTGGCTGAAATATCGTCGAAGTTGTAGGGTGTAATTAATCCCGGCTAGTCTTTCCTTTTAGGGTTTGAAGAAAGATTTGATAAAAACAGTGGGAGCCATCCTGATTAGATAAGATAATAACCAATCTGATCTTGCAAGAGCATACGCTAAAGTGTTTTCTTCTCTCTCTCTCCAGGTAGCGACCATGTCATGCCTTAATCAAGATAATAATATGGATGTATTGACCGAACCCGCATGTTATACTGTGCAGGGGAACGTTGGACCCGTTCTTTCTTATAAGAGTTATAGGACTGAACAGAGAATAGGAGAATATCTAGATTCTCAAGCCGCCCAAAAGAACATGCATGTTGATGCATCTTGTTCAGGTGTGTTAGTTATTGAGAACTGTTTCTCAGTTCACCCTACGTCCTGGGTATTAGATACCGGATCAGGATCCCATATATGTAAATTGTTGCATGGGCTACGAAAAAGTAGAGAACTGGGAAAAGGTGATCATTCCGTTCAAATAGGGAATGGGTCAAATGTTGCAGCCAAAGCAGTTGGCGAATATCACCTAGTATTACCAAGTAGTAATACGCTGATTCTAAATGAATGCTATTATATACCAAACATGATGTGCAGCATTATATCAGTTTTCTTTTTTAAGTAAAGAAGGATATAATTTTGTAGTAAAGGATAATGTTATGAACATATTCCTAGATCAAAAGTTGATTGCATCAGGCTCGTTACATAATGGCATATTCATTCTAAATCAAAATACAGTCCTCAATATACAAAACACACACAAAAGGAAAAGTTCAGAAATGAACGAATCCTTCTTGTGGCATTGTAGACTTGGTCACATCAATGCGACACGACTAGCTAAGTTGCATAAGGATGGATATTTGAATCAGTTTGAATTTTCATCTTATGACACTTGTCAGTCTTGTCTCAAAGGCAAGATGACCAAAACTCCGTTTACGGGACACGGAGAAAGAGTTACGGAACTCTTATGGATGATACATAGTGATGTATGCGGTCCCATGTCTACACATACCAGGGACGGTTCTTCCTACTTCATTACATTCACTGACGATCTCTCAAGATTCGGATATGTGTTCCTAATGAAACACAAGTCTGAAGCTTTTGAGAAATTCATAGAATATAAAAACGAAGTAGAGAACCAAACGGGCAAAAGTATTAAGATCCTTCGATCTGATCGAGGAGGAGAATACTTTAGCAATGAATTCAGAGATTATCTAAAAGAGAATAGGATTCTCTCTCAGCTTACTCCTCCTTATACACCACAGCACAACGGTGTATCGGAGCGGAGAAATCGCACCCTATTAGATATGGCGCGCTCTATGATGAGTACAGCTGAGTTACCTATTTCCTTCTGGGGATATGCACTGGAGACAGCTGCAAACCTATTGAATAAAGTTCCAACCAAATCAGTGCCTACCACTCCATATGAGATATGGAATGGTAAGAGACCATGTCTTAATTTTATTCAGATATGGGGTTGTCCGGCCTATGTTAAAACACAAAATCCGGACAAGCTCGAGGCAAGGTCTGTTCTATGTAAGTTTGTTGGATATCCCAAACATTCGCGAGGGTATATGTTCTACCACTCCGAGGAACAAAAGGTGTTTGTTTCTCGACATGCCACTTTCTTGGAAAAAGGTTTTCTTATGAAACAGACAAGTGGCATTGAGGTAGAACTGGAAGAGCTTCCAGCGACACAAACTATAACAGAAGACTTGGTAGAACCAGAGGATTCAGCAGTACCCGATGAACCCCAGCCTCTCCGCCGATCTAGCAGGGTTTCTCATCCGCCTGAGAGATACTACGGTTTTCTCATTGATTGTGGAAGCGAGGATTGCATCATGAAAGATGATGACCCAACTAGCTTCGAGCGGGCCATCACGAGTAGGGACTCAGTGAAATGGCTGGATGCAATGCGGTCTGAGATGGAATCTATGTACACCAACAAAGTAAGGACTTTGGAAGTTGCTCCTGAAGGGGTAAAACCCATTGGGAGCATGTGGATCTTCAAGAAAAAAGTTGGTGTAGATGGGAAAGTGGAGACTTTCAAAGATAGACTTGTTGCAAAGGGTTTTCGTCAAAGACCAGGTGTGGACTATGACGAAACCTTTTCTCCAGTAGCTATGCTTAAATCCATCTGGATCATGCTTGCCATCGCTGCATATCATGATTACGAAATCTGGCAAATGTATGTTAAGACTGCCTTTCTAAACGGTGATTTAGAAGAGTGCGTGTACATGACTCAGCCAGAGGGCTTCGTAGATAGTGGGAGCAGCGAGAAGGTGTGCAAGCTGCTTAAATCCATTTATGGATTAAAGCAAGCATCGTGGAGTTGTAACATCTGCTTTGACGTCGTTATCAAAGAGTTTGATTTTGTCAAAAACGTAGATGAACCTTGTATCTACAAGAAGGTAGCAGAGAGTAAGGTTGTTTTCCTCGTATTGTACGTGGACGACATACTCTTGATAGGAAATGACATTCCTATGCTGCAATCGGTCAAGCTCTTCTTATCACAAAGATTCTCAATGAAAGATCTTGGTGATGCCTCCTGCATATTGGGAATTAGGATCTATAGAGATAGATCCAAACGGATATTGGGATTGTCCCAATCCAGGTACATTGACACCATACTAAAGAGGTTTAGTATGGAAGAATTCAAGCGTGGGAACTTACCCACGATCTCTGGAGTCACTCTCTCCAAAGAGATGTCTCCCAAGACTGATTTGGAGAGAGCTCGCATGCAAGGGATACCCTATGCTTCGGCTGTAGGCTCTATCATGTACGCGATGCTATGTACCAGACCCGATGTAGCATACTCACTAAGTGTAGTTAGTAGGTATCAAGCTGATCCTGGAGAGAGTCACTGGACAGCTGTCAAGTGCATTCTCAAATACTTACGAAAGACTAAGGAGATGCTCTTGGTGTATGGTAACGGAGAACTCCAAGTGGAGTCCTTTACCGATTCGAGCTTCCAAAGTGATAAGGACGACTCCAAGTCGCAATCGGGATTTGTCGTTACCCTTTACGGAGGAGCGGTTAGCTGGAAGAGTTCCAAGCAGGAAACCGTGGCAGACTCGACGATGGAGGCTGAATACATCGCTGCCAACGATGCTGCCAAAGAGGCTGTCTGGATCAAGAAGTTCATCACTGAACTTGGAGTGGTTCCATCCATTGAGCATCCAATACCTTTGTATTGCGATAACAATGGAACGGTGGCTTTGGCCAAGGAACCCAGGTCCCATCAGCGATCCAGGCATATTCTGAGGCGGTATCACCTGATCCGGGAGATAGTTGATCGCTGGGAGATCGAGGTCAGGAGGGTTGACACGAAGAATAACACAGTGGATCCACTCACGAAGGCCATTCCCCAGATACAGTTTGAGAGACTCTTCGGGATGCTTGGTATGCGATACTACAGCAGCTGGCCCTAGTGCAAGTGGGAGATTGTTAGTTGTATGTATGCCCTAGAGACCAGTAATGTACAGATGATGTATATTATATTGGATGCTTGGACATATATAGAGATGACTTTCTTGCTCGATATGATAGTATGCTATCTGGTTGCTCTTTATCTTAACATGTATACTAGTCTTTTTATACTGTCTTATAGTTACATGTTGGTAAAGCCCTTAGGATGTGTACTTGACTATCTGGACTATGATGCGGATCATACTAGTGGGGACATGGTAGTCCATCAGTACATCCTTCAAGGTCCCTAGTCGTGGGTGTATCGAGATGGGGCATCGATATACCAGTGTAGACTAGCGTATACGCTTCTCGACCCATGTGATGGGCGATGGATGATCCCATATCCATTGGTGTTTGACATCAGAGAGGGTATACGGGTGCTTAGTGGAGACTGGGTACACTGGACGGACTCGCCGAGAACTCCCAGATGGTATTATACCTCACGTCAGAAGGCAGTTCTCAAGTGACACTTTTGCAGGTTAGTCTGTAGACCCGAGATCGTCATAGAGTCTTGTGTGATTCCCACTGTGCTTTGATTTCCACCTTACCACGTCCATGAGGGCGTGCAAAACGGTGGTTTTTGGGTACAGTCCCCAGTCACATGGAGGAAATGAGCGATAGGAGGGGTTTCGTCTCTCCCGGTATTACGGATTGATGTTGCACTGTGCACGATTGGCCGTAACAGGGAAGTCCCTGGCCAGGGCTGATTCAGAGATTTTCTGGTAAGTGTTACCAGTTGTTTCTCGACCCGTTATGGGCCTCACATCGGCACGACTTATCGGTTGTTGGGGTCTGACGTTTACCACCCCTAGACTTGATATGCGACATATCAGACGAAGAGACCGGACTGCACGGTAGTGTTGCCGGTTGGCTTAACGGGAGTTGTAGCTGGTTCGCTTGTTCTCTTCTGATCGCTCAATACCCGGGTGGCCGTTACGTTTAGCTGACCGCTTGCGGATTGGGGGTGCTTGATTTGATCATCACCCACTGCTTGCGTATTGACGAGTCTTAGAGTCCCACAAAGGAGTTACCTAGTCCAGGCGAAATGTTGTACTGTGCGTATGCGATATGCGCATGGACCCGATTAAAATGCGCGTATAGGATACCGTATATTGATCGGGCGGCTTGCTTTTGGTGGGGTCGTATGTGATATGGCCGGATTGATAAATCAAGTGTTCATTTATCATTTAAACATTAGTTTCTCACTAGAAATCCTTTCTTGTGTTTGATGGATGTATGCATGCATGTATGCTTTCTTTATAGATTCATGCACATATGGATGTGCATACATACATACATCATCTATCATGGTTGTTCATACATGAAAATGGTGGCAATATAAGACTCACACCATGAATTGATTTATATATAAATTATTATTGAATTTGATTTAAAACAAAAGAAAAGAAAATGATAATTCATGGATGCTTTCTACACTCTTCTTGACCTAGCCATACTCAACCACCATTTAACCATGGATTACTTTTCCTTTTGGGTTTTAACTCAAGTTCAATAATATCCTATTTGATCAACCATGGTTTGAGATGAGAGAGATAAAATATATATAGATATATTTTCTTTTTCAAGATGTGGTTTTTTATTCTCTCTTATTCAAAAAGGCCACCATCTTCTTCCTCCTTCTTCCATTGCTCTCTAGATTTTTCAAGTGAGCAAAATGCTCATCAAGTTAGGATTTTGAAGTGAGAAAAGACACCACAACATCATTCTACACAAGTCTTGCCCACTTGTTTAGAGTGTTAGCTTCAATTTTCATTCTTGATCTTGCGAAGTTGCTAGCTTGGACAAAGCGGACTCCGGGTGGATCATCGGTGACCTAGAGGAGTTCAAGCAGACCTTTTTCAAACCCCAATAGCCGAGGAGTCTAGTGTAGGGATCTACAAAGGTTGTACTCTCAAAACCCTAGCTTTTCTATCATGAGATGATATGCAAATTTTGAAACCCTAATTTTTCTAGGAACGATTCTTTGTTTGTTAACTTAGCACCGTAAAAATTCAATCTTTGGTACATGTGATGCTTCCAAACCCTTCATGTGGTTCTAGGCTAACCCAACACATATAACTAACAATCTCCCACTTGCACTAGGGCCATCTGTAGCAGTGGTTGCAGTATCACATACTCAACCATCCCATAAAAGTCTCTCTTTGGGAAAAGGCCTTTGTGAGTGGATCCACCGTATTGTCCTTTGAGTATACTCTCCAAACCTCGATCACCTTGGAGATCAACTATCTCCATGATCAGGTGATGCTGCCTCAGAATATGTCTGGGTCACTGATGGGACCAGGGTTCCTTGGCCAAAGCCACACCTCCATAGTCACACAATGGTTGGAACCTAGTTCATCTCATGAACTAATATACACCCAAACTGCCTCTTTGGTAGTATCTTTAATAGCGATGTCACCAGACTTTATCGTCTAGTCTGCCACAGTATATAGCTTGGAACTCTTCTAACATACCGTCCCTCCACTGAGGGTAAAGACATTGCCTGCGACTGACATTCAGTCATCTTTATCACTCTGGAACCATTCCAGTGATTCTCCCCAGGATCGATTGATACTATCTCACTAAACCTAGTGAGAACCCTAATATCCATTTAGATCTATCTCATAGATCCAAATCCCAGGATTTAGGAGGTATCACCTTTATCCTATTTGGAGAATCCTTGTGATAAGAAGAGATTGACCGTTCGTAGTATAGGAAACTCTTTTGCTATCAAGAGTATGTTGTCCACGTGCAATACGAGGATAATCACCTTACTCTCTACTACCGTTTTGTATATACAAGGTTCATCTACCATTTTGATGAAGTCAAGCACTTTGACTACCACATCAAAACAGACGTTCCAACTTCGCGATGCCTGCTTTATCTTGTAAAGCAACTTGCACACGTTTCCGCTACTCCCACTGTTTACGAAGCCCTCTGGCTGTGATTTTATAGATGTTCTCTTCTAAATCATTATTTAGAAAAGGCACCCAACCACCAGATATTGTAGTCATAGAATGTAGCAATGGCAAGTAGGATCCGGATGGACTTAAGCTTAGGCACTGGAAAAGGTTTCATCATTATCCATGCCTGGTCGATGACGAAAACCTTTAACAAGTCTAGCTTTGAAAGTCTCAACTTTTCCATCTACACCAAGTAATCTTCTCAAGATATACTTGCTCCTGATGGGAATTTAACCCTTCAGATATAGCAACCAAAGTCCATACTTTGTTGGTGTACATGGATTCCATCTCAGATCTCTAAGCATCCAGCCATTCTTACAGAGTCCCTACTCTCGATGGCCTGCTCGAAACTAGTTGGGTCATCATCTCATGATGCAATCCTCGCTCCCACTGTCGTCGAGAAACCGAAGTGTCTCTCAGGCGGATGAGGAACCCTACCAGATCGGCGGAGAGGCTGAGGTTCGTCGGGGACTATCGAATCCTTTGGTCCTGTCAAATCATTAGATGTAGTTTGTATAGCTGGAACTTTTCCAGTTCTACAGAACTGACCTTGCCTCGATCTTGTCCGGATTTTGCTTTCGACATAGGCCGGACAATCCTAAATCTTAACTTACTTAAGAGATAGGCTCTTCCCATACCATATCCTATATGGAGTGGTAGGCACTGATTTGATTCGAACCTAATTCAATAGGTATGCAGCTTCTCAAGTGCACAACCCCTTAAAAGAAACAGGTAACTCAGTAATACTCATCATAGAGCACACCATATCTAATATGGTGTGATTGCTCCGCCCCGATACACCGTTGTGTTGTGGTATATTCAGAGGAGTAATACGGAGAGAGAATCTCATTCTCCTTTAGAATAATCCAGGAATTCTATGCACAAGTATTCTCCTCCCTGATCTTATCATAGGACATAATACTTATACCCGGTTTTTGGTTCTCTATTTCTAACTTATTTTCTGTGAATATCTCAAATGGTTCGGACTTGTGTTTCAACAGGAACATATGTCTGAATCTTGAGAGATTATCAGAGAATGTAATGAAATACAAAGAACCGGTCTTGGCATGTGTAGACAGGGGATCTACATACATCAACATGGATCATCCCAAGAGTTCACTAACTCTTTCTCTGTTTCCAGTAAACAGAGCTATGATCATCTTATCTCTGTGACATGACTGGCAAGTTTCACAAGATGTAAATTCAAACTGATTTAAATATGCATCTTAAATGTAACTTAAGCTAGTCGGGTCACATTGATATTGTAGGGTTCCTAGGCACACTAATGACGTTCCACAACAGATCAACCATGGAAAAATCAAAATTTTTATAGTGCCAAGAAACCCGAATGCGATCGTTGACTAGAGTTTAGGCGAAACTACAAGCTACTAAACTGCTTTAGTACCAAGTGAACGGAAATACAACCTTTGTAGATCCGGTCCTCCACTTCCTAAGCTCCGTGTTGACATCCCTTCGCTGCGATCACCACGATCCCGAACCCTAGCGATGGTTTCGTCGAAGAAATGATCGGGCTAGGTCGTCGACTTCGATGCCGAAGATGATCTACGTCGAGGCGAGGCAACACAAGATCAAGCTCCTACTTCACCAAGTCATGAAACTTGTGAAGAAAACACCCTATACTACTTGGCAAGTGGTATAGGATGAAAAATAGGAAGTGGGTTCACTTTGGATTTGGATTTCTCACTTGGAATCATCACTTGACATTTTTGAAGCAAGCTTTTGTTTTCTTTCTCATGAAGAAGAAGAAGAAGAAAAGAATATCAATTAAAATTTTTAAAATTAAAAAAAAAATCAAGTGAAGAGTTATCATAATGCAACCATGGGTGAGGCTAACTCATGTAGAGAATGAACTAGGGTTAAGCTAAATGGTTAGGGTTTAGGAAGAAAACAAAATGGTAAGACTTATTCAAAGATGCTAGAAAAGTCATGAAGCTTCTTGCCAAAAATAAGAAAAGCCACCATTTTGTTTTTCCAAAAATGAATAAAGAAAAGAAAATAATACCTTAACCATTAACCTAATCCATGGTTTAATGCATACACACCCAAGTTTGCATGTATCATCAAACATGATACAAACTAGTGCACAAAACTATATCATATATACAATGTGCACATTCAAGTGAGAAAATAATCTTAAGTGAACCAATACTAGTTAATGTAAAGTAATATATCAAATATATAATTATACATTAAATCATTAAATCAACACTTGATTCAATGATCCGGTCATATCGCATATAACCGACTAATATCATGTGTATCAATGTATCGAATCAACACTTGATTCAGTAACCCGGCTATATCACATATAACCGTCCCATGATACAAATCGCGAAAATAGAATACAGTATCATATACTGGTATTATTCTCGGTCCCGCACATATCTCATATGGGCTCCTATTTCGTTTCGCTTGAGCCAGGAAACCTCTGTGTAGGACTCTAAAGACTCGTCAATACGCCGGCAGCAGATGATGATCATATCAAGCACCCACAAGCCGCAAGCGGTCTGCTAAACTTAACGGCCACCCGGGTATTGAGCGATCAGAAGATCGACGAGCAAGCCCGCTCACACTCTTGTGAATCCAACCAGTAACACTTACCGTATAGTCCGTTCTGATCGTCTGATATGTCGCATATCTCGCATAGGGGTGGTAAACGTCAGACCCCAGTAGCTCGATAAGTCGTGTCGATATGAGATCTATAACAGTTCGAGAAACTACTGGTAACACTTACCAGTAAATCTCAGCAACCCTGGCCAGGGATTTCCGACTATAGCCAATCGAATACAGCGCAACATCAACTCCCTATACCGGGAGAGACGAATCCCCTCCCTTCGCTCATTGCCTCCATGTGATTCGGGACTGTACCCAAAAACCACCGTTTTGCATGCCCTCTTGGATGTGGTAAGGTGGAAATCAAAGCATAGTGGGAATCACACAAGACTCTATGACGATCTCGGGTCTACAGACTAACTTGTACCAGTGTCACCAAGGAACTACCATCTGACGTAAGGTATAATACCATCTGGGAGTTCTCGGCGAGTCCGTCCAGTGTACCCAGTCTCTACTGAGCACCCGTATATCATCTCTGATGTCAAACACCAATGGATATGGGATCATCCATCGCCCATCTGTATGGGTCGAGAAGGTATACTCTAGTCTACTCTGGTATATCGATGCCCCGTCTTGATACACCCACGACTAGGGACCTTGAAGGATGTACTTATGGACTACCATGTCCTCATTAGTATGATCCGCATCATAGTCCAAGTAGTCAAGTACACATCCTAAGGGCTTTACCAACATGTAACAGAAAGACAATCAGTATACACGTTAAGGTAAAGAGTAACCAGATAGCATACTTTCATGTCAACCAAGAAAGTCCTCCCTATATATGTCCCAGCATCCATTACAATATACATCCTATGTACAGTAATGGCTTCTAGGGCATACATATAACTAACAGATATGACCTAGTCTATAATACCTCAAGAAGGATCCGTTCATTTCTGAACTCTTCCTCTTGTGTGTGTTCTGTATACTAGGAACTGTAGTTTGATTTAGAATGTCAATGCTTTTAGATAACGTGCCTGAACCGATCAACTTTTGAAATAGGAAATGTTCAAAACATTATCCAACAATACAAAATTTTATCATTTCTTTACTAATAAAGTGACTGATATGATTTTGTATATCAGGTTCGGTATCTAATAACATTCGTTCAGAATCAATGTACTGGTAATACAGGGCGACAGTGACCAACAGACTTGGCGGCAACACTTGCCCCATTTTCTGTCTCATGAAACTTATCACCCGTACTCAGTTCTCTACCTTTCTGTAGCCCTATGTAACGGATTACATTTGCGGGATCCTGATCCGGTATCTAATACCTAGGACGTAGAGGACACTGAGAAACAGTTCTTTATAATGAACACACCCGAAGGAGATGCATCATATGCACTTTCTTCGTTTGGGCGGCATAGGAATTTTGGTATTCCCCTATTTCCTGCTCTGTCTTATAACAATTATAAGTTGGAGCGGGACCAACATTCCCCAGCTCAGTATAACAAGCGGGTTCGGTCAATACATCCATATCATTATCTTGATTAAGGCGTGATATGGTCGCTATCTGGAGAGAGAGAGAAGAAAACACTTTGCGTGCGCTCTTGCAAGATTGGAATGATTATTTATTTTATCTAATCAGGATGGCTCCCACTGTTTTTATCAAATCTTCCTTCAAACCTTAAAAGGAAAGACTAGCCGGGATTAATTACACTCTACAAGTTCGCCAATCTTTCAGCCAGGCCAGTGTCGGTACTTTGAGGGAGGTTCCCCGTGCTTTCGCACGGACCTAATTAAAGTAAACCTCGTTTTCCCAGAGGCGTAACCCCGTTGACACCTTTCTAGACACCTACTTGATCGGCTAATTGCAAAGTGCAAAACTCTCCCAGGAGTAACAATTACTCGCAGTGGGTATCGGGATCCAACTATCATATAGAAGGTATGCAATCTCATTGCAAATTTCAACACTTGAAACTCCCGATAAAGGTTTTTACCCCTAGCACTTATGACCTTAACTATGGTCAAAAAATCATAAGCACTAGTCAAGTTCTACCTGTCATTTCGTGATTAATTAGACCCACCCACATGACCCTTAACTAAGGTCAACAAAGTCACGCGACTGTCCTAACTAATCGCATCATATGCGGTGTAGGAAGACATCACTTAGCTACCGTACACTGTGCCTTGACTATGGTCAACAAACACAGCACGAATACTAAGTACTCTACTTCCTAAAATGACAGAGGGTTGCGGATGGTTTTTAAGAAAACCTTTAACGCTTTGAACTTGATTTCGTTGCAGAATCAAATGGTTTTTAAATGGTGTGTTTTTGAGGCTTTTCTAGTTTTGCTAAAGGGGTCACTCCCGGTAAAGGAATCGTCGGCCCTTTCCTCATCGAATAAGGTGCATGATATATCATATATACCGCTGTGCAAAGCAAAAACTATAGAAGCAATCAAAAGACAAACCGAGGTTTGTAGCATCTGCCAGTTATTGCTAAAGGAGTCACTCCCGGTGAAGGGATCTCGGTCCTTTCCTTATCGAATAAGGTGCAGGATGTTCTACAAGGAACACCGCAATGCAAAGCAAGAACTGTAGCTACCTGATTTTATTTTTGAAATTCGATTCCACAACATCTTTTAGGTTTATTTTCTTTCATTAATCTCATTAATGAATGTCCCATCATTTAAGTCCACCTAAACATCACAGATAAATACAACGTACGCTTATGCCATCCGCATTCGCCTCGATGTCTCGTCTGCACCGTTAGGTTAGGTAACTAACGGGAGAGCGAGGCAGGGCTAGCACGGGTGTAAAACATAAGCAACGTCTATATAATATATCATATATACTATATACAATATCTATCTGAGCATATCACATGATCACATCACAGATAACGCAGCAGAAAACATCATATGAAATATTGGATATACTAGGACGTCCGTGTTTTTAATACGAGCCAGTATAAAACACGGATTCCAAGGTCGCGATAAATAGCCAAACCCGCACCCCTAGATCCCTACGAGAGCGGCAAGCAACCCTACCAATTCTAGACCTAGGAGACCCGCACTCGACTCCTCGAGTTGGCCTCCTACTGGACTCCAGAACTCGGTTACTTGTGCTCTCCTCCTTGGGTCTATCCTAATGCGGAACAGTAAATAATATACATCAACGGTGACATCTTCCGTAACCTGGAAGTTCCCCAATAAAAGAATATTACATACAAGTTTTTACATGAATGAAAATGAAAACACTCATCTCACATAAAAAACCCCGGCTATTCAAACACGACGATCCAATATAACATATCCAGTAACACATAACATCACATGTCATCAACGTAAGTAAATATGCGCATCCCAATTGTCGTTGACATATAGCAACGAAACCGGCGATATCACATATTACACTTACGGTCACAGAAAAGAAAGTGTAAAACTACAACAGTTGGAATCGGCAACCAACTTAGACATCGCATGCCTAACCATCTGAATTCCTTAGACATCACATGCCTAACAATTATAAACCCCGTATTTTAGTCTCATTATCGAAAACTCTTTTCAATATCAAGTCGGGCAATTCAACAAGATTCCCGACATCCTGAACGAATGCTCGTCGCAAACTTTAGTAGATGGCCGCACCCCCGATACCGTCGACGAAGTGCACTAAGGCGGAACACCGCTGCCGCGAGCACCCGAACGGATGCTTCCGGCGACGGGGTTCTCCTATAGTCACTTGGTTGGGGATATGGGGCGTGGCTGTCTATTAAGTTTACCCGGCGAGTATCCGCGTACGCTACGCGGTTGCCACGGAATTTTGATTGGCACACCCATGAGGTTCTACAACTGATCAAGCATGTCCAATTTAAATTTTTATTTGCTGAGAAACCCTAAACTAGATCGTTAACTAGAGGATAGGAGAAAGTAAATGAGCAAGCAAACTACTTTTCTACTAAGTGATTGGAAATACAACCTTCGTAGATCCGGTCCTCCACTTCTCTAGCTCCGTGTTGACGTCCCTCCGCTGCGATCATCGGGATCCCGGACTCTAGCGATGGTTTCGTCGGAAAAATGATCAGGCTAGGTCGTTTACTTCGGTGCCGAAGATGATCTACGTCGAGGCGACTCAAACCCAAGCTCCATCTTCACAAGGTCATGAAACATGTGAAGATAACACACTCTACTATATGGCATGTGGTAGAGGATGAAGAAATAGGAAGTGGGTTCACTTTAGAATTGGATTTCTCACTCTTTTTCTCATGGCACCTTTGGAGCTAGCAAGCTTTCATGAAGCTTGATGAAGATGAAGAAGAAGAAAGAAAATCAAAAGATAATGAAATAAGAACGAAACTTATCCTTTTAATTATGGTACCATGGTATAACAGGATATATCAAAGTATATGTGCACCAATATGGATATACAATGTGTATGTGCGCAAGCTTGTTATGCGAAGAGTCATATCATGATGCAGCAATCCTACTATGTAGTGACTTGGCAATTATCGATGATGAAGTGTGTGAGCCTACAATCTGTGTACGTTTAACATACGCATCATCGATGATGGTGCAGGTGTACAATCAAAGGTATAAGAAATGTAATGCGAATAACTTGAAGGCAGCATAAGGTAAATCATGTGCAAATGCTGACGAGTATACGTATCTAACATGACCGAGTCGGTGAATCTAACAATCGGCATCTAGCCACACCACAATGCGTATGGTACAATCCATCGTACGGTATCCTCTAGTCAAGGGTATGGATCAATCATGAAGTCAAACTCATCTCGCACGGAAAATCATCGTACGGCGGCACTAAAACATTAGGGATCCTATCAACATTTACGACAATGAGGTGTACGCACCTAACGTCTCGTACGACATATCATACATGATTCACGATATTCTACATATATATTTATATACCTATGTCCCAGGTCACATCCGCAACAATCACATATCAGGGGGCCGGGAATCATCTCAATCGACTTGCATCCGTATACCAACATATCACCAAATCATCATATCACGTCATATATTCTTGTCATCGCAATTATATCCCCCATCAAGTCAATCTTACAAATACACTCTACCTTTACTATAAGCATAAGTATCTAATCTAACATACACACCAGAACCATACAAACAGTTTTTGAAAGATGCGAATTGTAGTTTTGAAAGTAGGGGCTACGGTGTTTTAAGAAAAAGATATCATTTGAAAATCCTTAACGTCCCTCAAGGTATCTGTTTAAAAAATACATACGATTTTTGGTTTGGAAATAGGCATGGTCCGGATGACACAATTACGTCGGCTATCTCGTCCTATAGTACCCTAAACGACAATATCGTCAAACGTCATCCTCAAATTCCGTAACCACATACTAGTCATATCAAAACACTTCTAACTATCCTTTAGTTTATAATATGGTTTCACTAACAATCTTTTAATTCTAACCCTATTTTCCTAATCTAGGTTTTCTTAACCATATGCTACAAATCGGTTTCCACTAAAACTTTGCGGGGGTGCTATACGCCATCCACCCGACTTTCCACGTAGATATAGATCTACTCACCTTGTTCTTCGCTTGCCGAAGTCGATGACGCCACGCTCCATTGCCTCGGAATCCACGCGAAGGTACCTACAATAACAACACATATCGCAACGCTGTTAACATCAAGTTCAGAAACCAAAACGGCACACAGATCGCCGATAGGTTAGAACCTATAGCCACGTATGCAAAACCAACAAATTACCCCCTAGTCATTGATGTACAAACATTCAACAACAAAAAACAAATCCAAATATCAAAACTAAACATTTCAAAATACGGAAAACATAGCCAAAATCATACTAATGTGCTCCCAGATTTTGACTCAGGTCAAATAAAGCTAAGCAAACAAGTCTAGGGTGATGTACATAGTGTATATGACCTACTGGATCAAACCCGACACCAAAACTCACCAAGTGGCCGGCCACACCTCCATGAAATCTGGCCTGCTTGGCCACCAATGCACCATTGGGGTTCGTCTGGCTAGGGTGGTCTCCTATGGTCTAAAATGGGCCTCTGGTATTGTTTGCTAAACTCAGAAAGTCCCCGGGCTGCTCCAGATTTCCCTGCACACCATATATCCTCAAAAAAGCGACATGAACTAAATCCTTAATCCGTATTTTGGTTTCTAGGCCAGTAAAAACACAGCTCAAATCTTGCTAACAGCCACTACCCATCACAATATCCCAAACCCTTCACTTGGGATTTCAAAGTTCACACATCCATCACAAAACGACATCTAATCTTAAACAAAAAGCTATGAAACCAAAAATACTCTAAATGAAAAGAGATATACCTCATGGTTACGCCCAAACAACCTTAGAAGTCCCAATGTTGTCAAAATCCCACTTTGCTTGGTTCGATGTGTAGAGAAAGAGATGGGGATTAATTTTTTTGAAGGGAGTATAAGGTTTTGGGGATTATTTGGAGATAGATCTAGGGTTAAAGCGGAGGGAGATGAGGGTGTAGGAGATGAAGATGGAGAAGAAAATGATGGGGTCAAACACTATGGCCGCAGCCCCCCTTACTTATTCTCACACACACTCTCTCCAATCATTCACCTTTTAAACCCTTTTTCATTTCTTTTTCTTTTCTCTTTTAAATTTCAAAACCAAATCACATCATACCTATAAAATAAGACAAATGCAACAACATGTAACCAAATGTAATATGACATGGTGCACAAGCCATAGAAAACTGTAGAAACACGGATTTGGCTTAATAGCGATTAGCAGTGCACTAATCGGGTTTTTATCAAAACGGCATATAATAAATTTTAAAAATGCCAAATCCTTTAAATATACTTTTAAATGAATAAAAAATTTTAATTTCCAATAATTTCACAATTATTGATATATATTTATACACTTTTTCGAAAACCCCAATTTCGCAAATCGGGCAGTTTTCGGAAATATATTATTTTAATATTAAATTCCAAAAGTAATATTTTATATTTTATGAAATGTTACAATCTTCCCTCCTTAAAGAAATTCGGTCCCCGAATTTAAATTTAACCCCCAAATACCAAAACATTTGAATAATCAACTCAAATCAACGGGGCTCCGAAATCACGGAAGATACAGAAATAGCACCGCGCATCGCGTGCGCTTGAAAACGAGTATAAACTCAAAATCGAACTCCGTCAAACGTCACGCAAATCATCGGATTTACACGCATATCCTCGGAGTTTCAGTCGTGATACAGATCTCGAAATCCAACATACACTAGTCCAATACTATAAAACGTGTATAGTACGCATCTTTGGAAAAATTTCAAGAACAGAATAAAACTCATGCAAAAATCTTTTCTAAATCGCCGTGTGAATGCGTAACTCACGGCATAAGTGACAGACGCTCGTTTTAAATTAATAATATATGTCCATATATGTTTTCCTAAATACATGTTCCGTCATTTTTCAAGATATCCCAAAAGGTTTTCTTTTTAAAAACGTTCGTGTCGCTCACGGACACGTAGGAAATAGCGAGACTATAGCACTTTTTCAGAAACCTCTTTGTAATCTTTTAATGCATGCAAAGTACTCAGGTACTGTCCTCAGATCAGTCCTGTTTGGCTGCTACATAATATAGTGCCCATCAAGGAAATAAAGTGCTCAAAAGCAAAATCAATCTTAAAAGGCGTATCAAACAATCACATGCATCTGGTGCGCATGGAAATCAAATCCAAATACAGGTGCCACAACATGCACAAAATCAAAAACAAAGTGCAACGGGTGTGCATGAAAGCATATGTCCAGTGTAACAGGTGTGCACGAAAACAATATCAAGTGCATCTAGAGTGCATCCGGTGCAACTAACATGCACGAATGAAAATCCCAATTGAGTGCATCCGGTGTGCACAAAACCATATCTCATATCATGCGCCCAACATGAGTGAAAATCCAAATCAAGTGCATCCATCATGCACGAAAGAAATCTAAATCAACTGCATCCAACATGCACGAGTAAAATCTCATTCAAGTGCATCCGATGCGCATAAAAATCGAAAATCAAGCGCCTAATATGCGCAAAAATCCAACCAAAGCGCGTCAGGTTCGTAAGAAACATCTAGTGCCGTAGCATGCACAAAACGAACTTCAAGTACAAACATGCACGAAAATACAATCTGGTAAAACTAATGCTCAAGGACATAAATCGGGTGCAACCAATATACGGCGTATAAATCTAGTGCAATTAATGCACGAATACCCGTACGGTGCAACAAATGCAAGAAATACAAATCTAGTGCAACTAATGTACGAAATACGAATCTGGTGCAGCAAATGCACAAAAATATAAATATGGTGCGACAATTGCACGAAATGAAAATCTGGTGCATCCAGTGCACGAAATACGAGTACAGTGCATCCAGTGCATGAAATACGAATACATTGCATCCAGTGCACGAAATACAAATCCATAACACAAACGCGAAAAAAGCAACACTGCGTGTACCATGGTGTATAAAATCGTAAACACGTGCAACCGCGTGCTCAAAGCACGTATCAATGAACTGCAAGCACATGTAAGATATACCGAGTGCAAAAATCAAATTGAGTGCATACTACACGAACAAAATCAAATCAACCGTATGAAATCCACGAAATCATAAACATGTGCAGCCAAGGCACAAAACTGATATCAAGTGCAATAAATATGCACAAATAAAAAACCAACACAACTGTGTATAAAATATAAATCAAGTGCAATAACTATGCACAAAAATGTAAATACCCAGTAGGTGCATCCATGGTGCATGAAAACAATATCATAAAGCTCAATCATCAAAACTCAAATCCAAGCGATATAAGCGTGATACTAAGATCATAAACGCAAATCGCAACAAATGACATCGAGGTACACCTCCTACAATGTCGAAGAATAAATCGGTGCGCCTAAAACCGGCATCACAAGAATATCCGCTAGCCTCCTACTCACGGTCTGGTGTCATCTGTCTCTGGGTCTTTATCTTCTCTGTGAATTTACCAAACTCGCAATCCATTGGCTCATCGGCCAAGTCAGGTGTGCTAACGGGGACGATTCTGTTCTGGCACTTCTCTGGTCATCTCTCGGTCAATAATCACGACCACTCATAAGGCAGCACGTCACTGGCGTCGGCCTCTGACTCTCTGAATACACGTGACACATCTAATCCAGGATGAAATTCTCATTGCAGCAGTGTCCTGGAAGGAATCCAGCTCAAGGTCTCTTCCGGTCTCGCCTATGCCGAACTGTACGGAGGCTGGTACTCTTGCATAATCTTTTCTTGATTTTATGGACATCTACGTGTTCCGCACACATTTCCTCGGGAACTGGCCATATCCCAACGCCTCTGTATGAATATCTGATCTCTAATCTCGATGCGGAGTAACAACAGCTCGTCAGCATCTCACACGAACCTCTGGTTCCACCCGTCTGTATTATCGTCCGCTTCGACGTCACATCATGCAATCAGCGCACTGCAACTGTTCTCGGCCACGGTCAATCCGGAGTCTCTCACGCGGACGCGAAGTTACGAACTCGGTATCTTCATCACTCTATAGAAGATAACTGGCCGAACACGTCCTCAGGAACTCGTCCCAACCATCGAAGGAATACTCAATACTCGTCCATTCTCGATCAATTCACAACGTATCTGTCTGAGGTCATCTATCTGAAGCTGGTCAGCTTGCTGATCTCTTATCACATGATATCCGGACGACACTTAACTTTTCGATCGAGTCGTCAAGGTCCCAAAATTTCCCGAAGGCTCAACACCTGAGCACAGTCAAAAAATATCTGGTACATACCACAGTACCTCTGGACCAGCCGTAGAAGGGCAAACCCAAGCCTCACTGATGGCACCGCTAAACTGCCGTAAACCCTAAGGTTTGAGAGCGGTCCCATGGTCATCATGTCGAGTTAGGGTTTTTGTTACGACCCGAAATTGGCACGTGACGGCCCTAATACTACGCAACGTCTACAGGCGTAACGCAGTAAAAGAAAGCCAAAACCTAGAAATCTAAACCATTAAAAGACAAGAAAAGATAAGAACCATTGTTTAAACCTTTAAAAAAAATCTCAAGTATAAATTCTTTAAGTCCAATTTTCTTTCTTGAAAATTTCAGCAGCACCTCCTTTATAAAAACCAACACCAAAAATGGGTACAACATAAATATAAAGTAAAGCATCCCCAACGGGAGAAAATCCACGCCCAAAGGCGGAAAACAACCACCACAACAAATATACGACGCCGTAGCGAAGAAATAGAAGACGATAGAAACGAAACTGTATAAAAGACAACAAATCCAACATAATATACAACATCGTCCTCACCAAGTCTCTAAGTCAATATGAAAATAGTAGATGGAGAGTACAGGGAGACAACAAATATACAATACAATGAATAACCACAAAACCCACCTAAGCAAACTGCACACTGTGAGCTGATGCGGTATCCATAGCAAAAGATGATAAGATGTGTGATAATAGCCTGCCTCTGACAATACTGAGGAACACCTGCAAACACTGTGGCACAACGGGGGTGAGTTTCCAACTCGTGAATAGTAAATAACATATGTAGGTAATCGCAAGTGTGCACGTAAAGCGTGAATCTATGATATGCAATTAACAGTAATAATATGTCATATGAGTGCAGAATAATGGAAAGTACACTAGCAGGTACAACCAATATATATAAAGCAATAATGATACGACGACAGTATGCAATAATCATGCGATAAGGATATGAGAATGTAAATGTGCAACAATTATGAAAGGTACACTAACAGGTACTACTAATACATAAGGCAGTGCACAAACAGATAAAGGTGAGGTATGGAGTGAAGTATGTCATTTCCACGGAATCCTGACATCGTGGTAGAATCACAATCCAGCAAGACAATTTAAATACCAATTCCTCAAATCAGCCCCCAAATTGGCTCTCATATCATCTAAGTATCACATCTCCTCAATTGCACAATATCAAGTATATCTCATATATCCCGAATGTACAACCTCAAGTATATCTCATATATATCGAATGTACAATCATCAAGTATATCTCGTATATATCGAATGTACAAAATCAAGTGGATCTCACATATCTCATATGTACAATATGAAGTATATCTCACATATCTCGAATGTACAACAACAAGTAGATCTCATATATCTCGAATGTACAATATCAAGTAGATCTCACATATCTCATATGTACAATATCAAGTAGATCTCACATATATCGTATGTACAATATCAAGTATATCTCACATATCTCGAATGTACAACAGTAAGTAGATCTCACATATATATCCAGTATCTAATCTCAAATGAATCTCTTATATCCCGAATCAAATCTCTAGTAAAATTCCAACATCCTAGATATAATGACATAAATAAATATTATGAGGTCAATACACATATATTAGCGTCCCATTCCACTAATATTGGTGTAAGGGTATATATAACAGCGGCTCAATCCCCTGTTATATATACAAAGGAGTAATTAGAAATATCATGAAACCAATGTGCCAAGCATCGACACAGAAATGCTGATCCATCAGGTGTTGTCCCCATGACTGGCCCCCTGATAGGTTCGTATCATACGCTATCCCGAAAGCTCGAGTGCCTAGCTCTGAGCCTCGCCTCTCGACGTATCCATACGTACATGACTCGTGTCGGTATCCACATGATAGCTGCTGAGTCATTGGTCCTGTCACCGGATAGTATGGTTCCCCTAAGCCTCATCGCCTGACACCACGACATTGTTCTTACTTCGGGGTACCTCCGGGCCTCACCATATACCCGCACACGGACCCCTCCTTTCCTCGCGTGGGGTATACACATCGTAAACGAGAAATCTCATGGTGGCTGCTGAAATATCTTATCAAGTGAAACCGGGTTTTCCAAATAATGCATAATTTCATGAACTACCACGGTTCCCAAATCCAGAAAACATCATGAAAAATCAATATCTCAATGCGAAAATCCATGAATAAAGTATACGCATCATAAATCTGAAATGCGAGCATATAGAGGAAAAGCAACAATTAACTGTAACAAGTTAATATAATATCATGCGGTTCCTAATCTCTCCAATTCTAAAATAACATCAAGTAAAGGTAAACATGTAACTATAACCAGATATATGTGCAACATAAAAGTATAGCAAGATATATGTATCAACCTAAAAGTAATGATGTAGTATACCCCCTGGGTATAAGTGAAATAGGTGTGCAAGGTATACCTGTAGCTATGTCATAAAGTGTGCATGTACCTATCACTAATGGTACAATACTCTATAGGTATACAGGTAACTAGCATGTAAGTATGTCAGAACATATGTGTAAGCATGTAGGTATACAGGTATGCTATAAGTCAATGCGTAAAGAAATATGAATCAAAGTCTCAATGTCCCTAACCAAGAAATATTATATCTATAAGTGGGTTATGCGTGACATGGCGATTATTGACGGTGTGTGTAGCATACAATCAGTGCTCGTGCAACATGAATCGTCAATAATATGTGCAGTGTCCTAAGGATACTAGTCCAAGCAAAACAATATCTAAGTAATAGGGTAAATGCACAATTCTAAATATGACATAGAATATGCGACAGAAATAACATCTCTAGCCCAGACACATAACGCCATGCGGGCGATTCCCCTGTAGATGTTAAATTTACTCACCAACACTCCTGGCTAAGTGAAGCCTACCACCTGTTTCCCCTTGTCGCAGCGTCCGAAGTCCACGCTTGCGAACCTAAAATTTCACAAACACAACAAATAAGCAAATATCCTACATCGACGAAAAGACATCGAAACGCAAGAATGACGCCCTGAAAATTACACTGCGCACTTAGCGCATCTATCGCGCACGACATCGGCCAAAAACCCTAATTGGGGTCGCTAAACTACGAAACACAAGTCTAGACCCCGATCGTCCCGATCGCGCATTCAAAACAAAATAATAAACGTGGGCTCGAAAATAAATAACGTCGCAACGTCAAAAGAAACCCACGCCTAAAAGTTACCGAAATCTACTAAGCAGTACTTATCTTTATAGCACAAAACTACAAGTTTTACCAAAACTATAATTTACAAACATCTTCAAATAGCAAGGTTAAACCATTTAAACTATTTCTATATTTTTAAACTTGCTTAATTAAGCTTTAGCAAAAACCTAGTAAGCAAAAACCCTTAATTAGACAAAGTAGTAATTAACAAAAATTAGCATTTTCTACTAGGTTAAGATTTTCCAATTCACAAATTAACACTTCAATTAAATATTAAACACTTAAATTAAGCTTTAACCTTAACTTGAATTTCTAAAACCATTTCTAGAATTTTGAAACATGAAGTTTAAAGCTTAAACTAACATCTAATTAAGCTAGCATAAAGATTTAAAATTAACAATTAGAAATTAGGGTTAGGGTTTTATACCTTCAAGAACACCACTTGAATCAAGGATAAAACCAAACTTTAGCCTCCAAAATCCTCACTAGAATGAAGATCCAAGCAACTTTTGTGAAGAAAAATGAAGGTTTTGGATTTTATTTGAATTTCTATGAATTAAATTGGATTTTTCATGATTTATTTGTGCAAGAAATGATGAAAAATGAGTGAGAAAAGAAATGGGCAGCCAAGAACAAGTAGTGGCCGGCCATGAGGGAGTGTGGGGTGTTTTTGGTGAATTGTAGAATTTTCTAGAAGAAAATAGAATAATAGTATAATAAAACAAAAAGCTTATGTTCACACTACTTTTCTTGTTCTTTATTTTTTTAAAAGATAAATCCTTTCACCATAAAAATCTAGATATTTAAAAAGAAGGTTCTAAAATAATTGTGGTGATGATTTCCAAGAATTTTCATTTAGAAGAAATTTCCCGATTTACGTGCACCAAATACCGCTTAAAATAATATTTTATTTGGGAAAAATTCTATCTGAACCAAAACCTTCCAAATACCTCTAAAGTTTGCGCACAAGCTTTATTTTAGCTAAAAAGGGTGCCGGTAAGGTTATACAGACGTTTGATCGAAATAGGGTTAAAACGGGAAAAACCGACAATTTTGCCCTAAAACGGGAAAATTCGCAAAACGATTTCTGAAACGTTACAGTTTTATTCTTCTAGAGGGTCCACAAAATCACTTGCATGTTCATCAGAACACTATAAACTTGTGAAAATTGGGTTTCAAACACTCGCTCGAACTTTTTAGCTTCGCCTAGCCGACATGTGAATACCCTTCGTCCACATGCTAAACAATGCCTCAATCCTCCAGGAACGACGATACATCCACGGTCATCTCTTGATCGGTCAGCTCTAAATCTGAGTAAGACTCTCCACACTGGAAATCTTCAACACAACTGGGCCTGCGTCGGCACATTAATATGACGAATCACCATCGTCTCTCAACTCGGGATAGACTAGCTATCATCTATCGCATTTCTGCCTAGAAGCTCCAGCGATCTCAGCTCGTAACCTATGGAAGCGACATCCTATCAATCTCAGCTACTGCTGGGTCATCAGTCTGCACGGTAGACGACATCACAATCTCTGAGCTATGCTATACATCAACCGTCCTCTCGCAACTTGCAGCCTTTAACAATGGCCCGATCATCCGGTGTAAAACCAAGCACTCGCCTCAACAAGAGGTCACAACACAAACACTACATCGAGACGTTCCCATGTCACCAGAATACACAATGGTCATCCTACGTACCAGACGAGCTCGCCCTGACCGCATCACTAACAGAAGCTCAATCAGCGCTCAAACCATGGTGACAGGAACCTCAATCGTGTATCGAACAAAACCGATCAAGGGAATGAAAGGAAACGACAGATCCAGAATGGATATATGATTATAAGAAGGAACAACATCAATGAGAATATGATCATGGAAACGAATAGAATCAAGTATCTCAAAATATGTACATCCTAAGATTTCTTAAGTGGAGTATCGTATCGTAAATATGCCGCTGAATATACGTACGGTACATCACTCTACTCAAGCTATCTACTCCATCAATCAGGGTCAGCCTATGAAACGAAAGTTCGGGTCTAATACCCCCCATTCAAGTCTATGTTCCGTAAGGTCAAGCCTAAGTTCCGAAATACATACCCGCCCTAGACTCCACATAGTCAAACATAGACTCGAACCAAGGTTAAACCTAGCGCTCTGATACCAACTTTGTCACGACCCGAAATATTAGCTCGTGACCAGCACTTAAATCATGCAGCGTCTAAAGGCGTAACATAATTCAAGTAAGCTGAAACCCAAAACTCTAAACCTTTTTAAGAAAATAAAGGAGGTGAAGTTTTGAAATAAAGGTATAATGAATTCAGGTTTTCTTAAAGCATAGAAAAGGAACATGAAAATGCAAGTGAAATTGGTAGTTTGAAAACGTGTTTCGTCTTTGAAAAATTTAGGCAGCACCTCCGTTGTATATTTTGATCCAAAACCATAAATACATAACAAGAATAATGGCATCCCCAAGCGGGAGCAAGCTCTTCGCCAACCGGCGGATCACAACCACGCAAAGCATAAAAATGAGTATACGAGGCCCAACGGCGAAGTTCAACACAAAAGATAAAGAAATAAGCAAGACATTAAAACCACAAGTAGCGGAAAACCCCTCGCTCTATGTCTTACAACCACAATCTCACTAAGTATCATTACTTATACAATTTAATAATTTTTATTCATGGAGTTGACTAGATACAATGTGAAATATAAATACAAGAGTGAGTACGATACAATTGTCCAAACTACCAAGCAAACCACCTAAATGTAAGTATGTGCCAGCGAAGCCGCTACCGATCCATGAGGTCAACCTGCATGAACTGTGGCACAACGGGGCTGAGTTGCCAACTCGTGAGTAAAAAAACATCTACAAGTAGAAATCGAATAAACAACGAGTCCTAGGTCGGTTATATCATAAATGTAATACTGTGATATCTAGGGTGACCGGGTCATCATATGTGCCATCAATATAATCAATACATATATGTATGCAGATATAATCAAACAATATAACCAATGTCTATATGCATGTGGATCTCGTCCAACCATATAATCAATGTATGTATGCATGTGGATCTCGTCCAACCATATAATCAATGTATGTATGCATGTGGATCTCGTCCAACCATATAATCAATATATGTATGCATGTAAGTATAAGGATATAAAGCAACGGTGTCCCTCACAACACATCAAAATCATGGAACCTGAGTGTCCAACATCGACACTCGAAAACATTATGAAACCTGTTCATATCAGAATTTTGCATTATATCGCCCATTCTTAATCATATTACAAATAAATAGGTGCTTTTGAACCATGTCTGCTAAATAGTTGCAGGTTACAGGTTCTCAGAACAATACATTGAAATTAATGAAAATACGCTACAAATGTGAGAGTACGACCAACAATAGATGAATCCGTATGATGCCGCCTACCAGTTCAAGGAATAAATGAAGATCAATAGACAATTCAATGCACAAAGGCGGTACAAGATTCAAGACTTCAACGCGAAGCTTACGGTAAAAGTCCACATAATTTTGCACTGTTGGAAATCTTGAAGAAAGGAGAAAAGATTATGAGAGAGCAAGTGAAGAAAACAGAAGATAAAAGCAACTTGAAGAAACCCTACAGAATTGTGCCCATGAGCCCACAAAAAGGCCGCGGATCCGCGTCCTATTTTGCCGCGGTTCCGCGGCCGTGCAATGCACGTGTCGGTGCAGGTGTCGATGCTTTGACTCGGTCTTTGGGGTTATTTTGTAATTTCATGTATGGATCAGAATGTAAACTTAGGGTTTTTCCTATCTATAAAAAGCAGGGCTCAAAGCCAAATAATGGGTGCCTCTTCTAGGGTGCCTTTCTTAGGATGCCTCTTTTTGCCTTTTTTCTAGATCTCAATTCAATTGTAATGCGTTCTTGAGGTCATCAATAAAGTAAGATTTTTTATTTTTATCTCGCATTCTTTTATTATCTGAATTTAATTCTTGCAATTTTTATCTATTCTTTTAATATCTGCAATTTAGTTTTCTAATATAAAAATTATAAAAAAAATTTAAATTTCATTGATCATAACTTTCCTAATGAGTGAGTAATCCCTCACTTGTTAGGGTAGGATAGGGAAGTTTTGAGAGATGGAAATCTCTCTCACTCCTTTCTTTGCCCATATAATTTTATTAAAAGGATTATTTTTAAATCAACCACACACCTCTCACTACGTCACCCTATCCTTTGTGATAGAGGTGATTCTCTAGTTAGACCGGGTGTGATTGAATTAACTGGAGGTTAGGGCTAAGAGCCAAGAACGGACGGACAAGGACCAAAAGGAAGAAACTTAGTTTCATCCCAGTCGTGCTAATCCACGTTGTTGCCGATTACCCAAACACCTTTATTCATAACTATGGCATTGATAGAAGCGAGAAGATCCCTATCTCAAACTAACCTAATCCTAACCTTAGCAAGATTTTTATCAACTTTTATCTCATTCTTAGATCTTAAAACAAAACCACCAATTTTTTGGACTTAACTAATTAAAATATAAAGAAAAGGAATCTTTCTCCCAGTGGATCGACCCGTACTCAACCGGCTAGCTGCCAAGTGACACCGTCTTGATTGCGGTATTCTATTCTTTGATTTTAAAAACGCACGCAAAAGACCTCTCAATCAAATGGTGCCGTTGCCGGGGAGACGGTAGTCTTTTTCTTTGTGTAATTTCGGGTTAATAAAAAAATAAAAAAAATTGATAAAATTTTAAAACACAAAAAAAATAAAAATAAAATAAAATGAAAATAAAAATCATCTTGTTCTTTTTTAAAGGTTTTTGTGCAAGTGTGCAGGCTTAGAGCAAACTCCGTTTCAGATCATGAGCAAGCCCAGTGAACAAATCAGGAAACAGAGGATCTAAACAGACAGGGGAGAATCAAAACAACACAGAGAAAATTTTTTGAGATCTAAACCAACTAAACCGCCGCGGAACCGCGGAAGATTCAAGAAGTTGACCTGTGACGTCAACACCCCAAATTTCTCTTTGAGTATATTTTTTCTATCTCCTAACCCCTGAACTCCACTGAAAATTATCCTCCAGGTACTCTTTGCACAACAACTTCTTCTTTCTATCCAATAAATTGTTTTTGTGCAGGATTCTTTGCGCTGCCAAATAAAAAAAAAATTTGCAAGTGTTTTAGATTTTTTGAGTGTTAACTACTTTGCATAATTAATACGGAATTTATGGCGCTATAAGACCAACTCAGATTGGGTGGGGATTTCATCACCCTTCCTAAGACCCCAAAAATCAATAAAAGCATATGCATCACACTTGAGTTAATTAAAAAAAATATCTAGACTCAGCCGGTTAAGGACTGTCGCGCTCAGTAGGATAGAAGAAGGTTGTGGGCATTCAGTCGTTTATCTAAACCAGACTTTGTGGTTTTTAGGCTAGACAAGTGAGAAAGGTATCTTTAAAAGGCCCGTCTTACGGTGATTCATGAGCGGAACCCTCCTTTCTTCATTTGTGCTTTCCTGGCCACAATTGGTGGTGAAGAGGCGATTTGAGGGATATCTTACAACTTATTACTTTGGAACAGTTAGGAGCAGTCTAGTTGACTTAGGAGACCCTAGCTGTAGTTTTGATTGTGCATGTTTAAACTGTGGTTGTTTGAAATTATGTTGTAGTTTCGTACAAATTTTTGCAAAACTCTTTCTAAAAAAAACAAAAAAAATATTTTTCAAAACTACAAAAACAAACAATTTTTTTAAAAAAATATAAAGAATTTTTTTTTTTTAAATTTAACAAATTCTTTTTAAAAAAATTCACATTCTTTTTCTTCTCCTTTCTCTCATCACATCATGGGTACCCCACCTCGCAAAACTCTTACCGAACTTTGTTATCCACAACAAGACAATACTTCCTACGCTTCTTGTTTTGGTCGAATTTCGAACGACCCCTCCATGCCCAAACTTTCTTTGAAAGATCGAATAGACGCGTCTAGGTCAACCAGTTTGACTCCGCAATCCACCTTATATCAACCATTTCAACCTTCACCACCTTCTTACGTTGATACCCCTTTTTCGAGTCCTGTTGTAACTCCGAAACCCATGTCTATTGCTGAACATATTGAACAATCTCGTAACCGATCTTTCACTCCTTTCACCACTGCGAATTCTTTGGATCAACAATTCCATTCACCTTCTTATCCAAATATTTATCCTACTCCTGTCCAACCATTCAATTCCTACCAGTCCTACCCGACTTTTGCACGTTCCCTATACATTGCTTCTACACAGCCATTTGGGAGTTTCACGTATCCAAACAACTTTGAATCTTTTACTGAAACCTCATCACAACCCATGTCTATTCTGGAACAGTCGTTGAAAGACTTTATGGTAGAGTCATGCCAACAGATGAGGGATTTGAATGCGTCCATGGCCGCCCTTATACAACCTAGTGACCCGGTAGCTAGTTTCCAACTAGCTCCAAATTTTCCAATGTATGATGAGGCAGTTGGACAGATTGAGAATTTGAGTGGTGAGAGTGAGCTGTACACCCTTCCAAATCAAGGCTACCCATACCCAATTGAATCCCACAACTCCGGTTTTGAATGTCTATCAAGTATTACAAATGATTCATCAATTGAAGATAAAATGAGTAATGAGTTGTGCAACTTTGTAGTGTTTGATTTACATGATTGTGAAGGGTCCTTTTGAGTGAAACCATCACCAATCCTTTTGACCTCTACACCTCCACTCTAGAACTTGAATTGATTAATATCCATGCTTTTGATGAGGTGTCTAAAAAATTGATTTTCACTTGGTTGAGGATATCGACGCTGGGAATAATTCGGATGATGAACCCATAGGTTTGGATGAGTTTTTCTTTCCAATTCATCATTCCGAGACATTAAAGGTTTCTCCCAAACTTCATATGCGTCTTGATTTTGATGAGAATTGCATGGAGAAGATAACTTTTGAGGGGAATTTTGAGGATAGTATTGAGGATGAACCAGTTTGCTTGATGTGTCGGATTTTCCAATTCATCATGTCCCTTCCACTGACTGTGTACACCCTCCAAAACCATTAACTGTTACCCTTCCTAAATCACTCCCCTTCATCCTTTCTATCGTTCCTACCGCGCAAGAAAACGTATCTCTTTCATTTCTTATGTCTATTACCAAGTTCAGTGTACCCATCTTTTCTCACGAATCTTGAGGGATTTGACCTCATTTCTCAGTGGGTTGATAGATTAGCACAATCGCTTTTTACACATCGGTCATTACAAATTGTGCTAATTTATACACTCCATCTCCACCCTCAAGTTCGTATTCAACTTCTTTCTCCCATTTTTTCTGGTTCTTCTTCTAATCTTCCTTTAATGATAGCGAGTGTTAATGAATCACAATCCGATATTTTGAGTTCGATATTACTAGAAAAACAAGTTGATTTAGAATCTTTTGAGAATAAGGTAGATGAGCCTTATGAGTCTCATACCTCCATAATTTTTGAAAAATCAAGTGTGTTGAATTCTGGCGCGACACTTATTGACATTTAAACGTTCAATCGGACCATCGATGAAAGTTTCGAAAATATTTTCTCCGACGAACTAGCATTCCTAAACGACACGGATTTTGTGATTAATCAACCTCCACCTGAAGAAATCGAACCACCACCATTTCTTCTTATTCCATACGAGAATGTGACCATTCTTCCCATTCCTAATCATCCACATTCTCGTTTCCGTTCACTATTATTGTTTCGTCTCTACAAATCGAGACGTATACCTTTTCTATTACACCACTTATTTTTACCGCATTTCTTCCTGACTCTATACAACATGTTCTTTCACCAACCGCTGCTTTATAACGATAAAATTTTTGAATGATTGGTGCAAACTTTTGGCCTGTGTAAAGCCTTGTATAGCTTGATACCGTGTTTTTCTCTCCCCCTAACTCTGAACTTTAACGCATAAACAGTAGAAACACCTGTTTCACTTAAGTTGGGGGGGGACCTTTTTTTGTATATATATTTTGTTTTCTTTTTCTTTTAATAAAAAAAACATTGGAGTACCGGCAATTTTGAACTTTTGGTGTAGCCTGACAGTGAGGGCACTGTCAAGTTTAAGTTTGGGGGTGTGCTCGGTAAGCTTTCTTCCTTCGCATTCACATATATATTTTTGCATTTGCGTACTTATTTTAAAACCCATAAAATTGAAAATTTTCAAAAAAATTATAAAAATTGAATAGTTCAATTTTGGCCATATTTGACTTAAGTTTAACATACGGTTGACTAGTTAGGAAAAACTAGACCCTAAACTTAGTAAATTAAAAACCCTAAAAATAAACTTTCTTAGAGTTTAACGGTAGAAAATATATGTCCTTGTAGTTTATTTAGGAATAGACAAATTTTGAGTTCAGTTCTTGGGCTAAGTCAAAATAAGGGAAGAGTATTGAAATTTTTATTTGAACTATAAGTCTGAAAAATAATTCCTAACCTTAAGTCTAAAATCTGAAAATATATACTCTACAACTCGCACATACACGCACCTTGAAACTTAGGATAGTAAAGGATACCTTTAAATGCTCTTGTCAAAGATCCTTAGTATGAAGGAAAATAAAAGTATAAATGTGAATAAAGAGATAAAAAAAATTGAACAATGGTTTTGTAATTACTTAAGGCTGTATAAATAAAAAAAAATTGGCGAGGGCGCTTTGTCACCTAGTGCCTTAGACCAACTGGTATGGGAGTCACTGCTAAGCCTTAGGTATTACAAGACGAGGAATTACGCCTGAATGCGCAAACACATTTTGTAATCGGTCGTTCAGTACCTCAAGAAGTATTAACGGTCGCATGAAGGATGTGTGAGCAATTTCATCTAAAATTCACCAGCTAAAAGTATTTTGGAAGATGGAAAAGAGTATGATAGCTAGAATTGAATTTCCAAGTGTAGGGGTGATACATACACACACGTAGGGGTATATGATTGAGGTTTGGAAGAGAGATAGGAATGAAAGATAGGGCTTATACCTTTAGTAGAGATGATAAAAATTCCTATGTTGAGATGGAACGTTAGAAGGGAAATTCAAAAGATGCTAAAAGCTAAGTAAAATTACAGAACATATACGATCATATGTTAAGTGATAAGTGAGTGTGAAAAATACGGGTTGATAATTTCTAAGTTAAAGATAATAGAATTTCTTGTTAGAACGCCGAATTGAAGAATGAAAATCAAACGGCCAAATTGATCGGATTTTGTGGGTAGTATCTGCTGAAAACCCTCAGGAGGCAACACTGCTCCTACTAGAGACACCTAGAGGTTTAACGTCTTGTTGCACGAGCTCAATGCAATCGCGATTCCCTGTGAAAGTGAGGTTAGGATTTTGTTGAGAATAAAAATGGCTTTGCTCGGGACGAATAACAGATAAGTTTGGTGGTATTTGTTCATATCAGAATTTTGCATTGTTATATCGCCCATTATTAACCATATTAAAAAAAATAGGTTATTTTGATCCATGTCTGCTATAGTTTCAGGTTACAGGTTCTCAGAACAATACAGTGAAATTCATGAAAAGACGCTACAAATGTGAGACTGCAACCAACAATATATGAATCCGTATGATGTCGCCTACCAGTTCAAGGAACAAATGAAGATCAGTAGACAGTTCAATGTACAAAGGCGGTACAAGATTCAAGACTTCAACGCAAAGCTTACGGTAAAAGTCCACATAATTCTGCACTGTTGGAAATCTGGAAGAAGGTAGAAAAGATTCTGAGAGACCTAGTGAAGAAAACAGAAGATAAAAGCAACTTGAAGAAACCTTAAAGAATTGGGCCCATGAGCCCACCAAATGGCCGCAGATCCGCGGCCAAACAGGCTATTCTGCCTCGGTTCCACGGCCGTGCAATGCACGTGTTGGTGCAGGTGTCGATGCTTTGATTCGGTCATTGGGGTTATTTTGTAATTTCATGTATGGATCAGAATGTAAACCTAGGGCTTTCCTATCTATAAATAGGAAAGCTCAAAGCCAAATAATGGGTGCCTCTTCTAGGGTGTCTTTCTCAGGATGCCTCTCTTTGCCTTTTTTCTAGATCTAAATTCAATTGTATTGCGTTCTTGAGGTCATCAATAAAGTAAGGGTTTTTATTTTTATCTCGCATTCTTTTATTATCTGAATTTAATTCTTGCAATTTTTATCCATTCTTTTAATATCTTCAATTTAGTTTTCTAATATAATAATTTTTAAAAAAATGAATTTCATCGATCATAACATTCCTAATGAGTGAGTAATCCCTCACTTGTTAGGGTTAGGATAGGGAAGCTTTGAGAGATGGAAATCTCTCTCACTCCTTTCTTTGCCCATATAATTTTATTAAAAGAATATTTTTAAATCAACCACACACCACTCACTACGGCACCCTATCTTACATGATAGCGGTGATTCCCTAGTTAGACCGGGTGTGATTGAATTAACTAGAGGTTATGGCTAAGACTCAAGAACAGACGGACAAGGACCAAAAGGAAGAAACGTAGTTTCTTCCAAGTCGTGCTAATCCCCGTTGTTTCCGATTACCCTAACACCTTTATTCATAACTATGGCATTGATAGAAGCGAGAAGATCCCTATCTCAAACTAACCGAATCCTAAACCTAGCAAGCTTTTTATCAACTTTTATCTCATTCTTAAATCTTAAAACAAAACCACCAATTTTTTGGACTTAACTCGTTAAAACATAAAGAAAAAGAATCCTTCACCACGTGGATCGACCCATACTCAACCGGCTAGCTACTAAGCGACACCGTCTTTATTGCGGTATTTTTTTAAATTTTATAAAACGCACGTACAATAATCACTCTCAATAAATGTGGCCGCGGACCCGCGGCCGTTTGGTGGGCTCATGGGCCCAATTCTTTAGGGTTTCTTCAAGTTGCTTTTATCTTCTGTTTTCTTCACTTGGTCTCTCAGAATCTTTTTACTTTCTTCCAGATTTCCAACTGTGCAGAATTATGTGGACTTTTACCGTAAGCTTCATGTTGAAATCTTGAATCTTGTACCGCCTTTGTGCATTGAACTGTCCACTGATCTTCATTTGTTCCTTGTACTGGTAGGCGACATCATACGGATTCATCTATTGTTGGTCGTAGTCTACCATTTGTAACGTCTTTTCATGAATTTCACTGTATTGTTCTGAGAACCTGTAACCTGCAACTATTTAGGAGACATGGATCAAAATCACCTATTTATTTGTAATATGATTAAGAATGGGCGATATAATAATGCAAAATTCTGATATGAACAAAACCCATGTCCAGCATCGACACGTAAATCCTCATATCTCGGGCTCTGTCAGTCTGGATCGGACCATCTCATCTCTCGACTCCGTTCGGTATCCTCCGGATATCCGCCGAGCCCAAATACTATCACCGGTAGGTAGTAGTCCCTCTGCGAGGCTCATCGTCATCCACACGAAATCTCTCTCGCCCCGGGGTACCATACGGGCTTCACCATGTACCCACAAACGAAATCCTCCTCCTCCTCGAATCGGGTTTGACGTGTCCATCTCAGAACAAAGAAAACACATGGTGGATGCACTCAAATATCATATCGAGAGAAACCGGGTTTTTAAAACAACACATAATCTCTTTTAAAATTTCCACGGTTCTCAAATCCAGAAATCTCATGAAAACGGCATATCTCAATGCGTAAAATCATAGAGCATGATGTATGCGACATATAATAGAAAGGTAAGAATATCCGTATATCATGCAACATGGAACAGTGATATGACATATTAAGAGAAAACCACTCTTTTAAATGATTCCAGTTTTTAAAATATAATATGTGGTTCCCAATTTCCCAATAAAACCAGTTATCTATATAGGTACAATATGTATATGCGCGAGTATAGAGGTACCAATGTATGTGTGCACCAATATGGATATACAATGTGTATATGCACAAGTATGGATATATCAAAGTATAGGTGCACCAATATGGGTGTACAATGTGTATGTTCGCAAGTATGGATATATCAAAGTATATGTGCACCAATATGGATATACAATGTGCATGTGCGCAAGCATGTTATGCGAAGAGTCATATCATGATGCAGCAATCCTACTGTGTAGTGACATGAAAATTATCGATGATGAAGAGTGTGAGCCTACAATCTGTGTATGCTTAACATACGCATCATCGATAATGATGCAGGTGTACGATCAAAGGTATAAGTAATGCAATGCGAATAACATGAAGGCAACATAAGGTAAATCATATGCAAATGCTGACGAGTATACGTATCTAACATGACCGAGTCGGTGAATCTAACAATCGGCATCTAGCCACACCGTAATGCGTATGGTACAATCCATCGTACGACATCCTCTAGTCAATGGTATGGATCAATCATCAAGTCAAACTCATCTCGCATGGAAAATCATCGTACGGCAGCACTAAAACATTAGGGATCCTATCAACCTTTACGACAATGAGGGGTACGCACCTAACGTATCGTACGACATATCATACATGATTCACGATATTCTACATATATATTTATATACCTATATCCCAGGTCACATCCGCAACAATCTCATATCAGGGGACCGACAGGGTATCAATCATCTCAATCGACTTGCATCCGTATACCAACATATCACCAAATCATCATATAACGTCATATATTCTTTTCATCGCAATTATATCCCTCATCAAGTCAATCTTACAAATACACTCTACCTTTACTATATGCATAAGTATCTAATCTAACATACACACCAGAACCATACAAACAGCTTTTGAAAGATGCGAATCGTAGTTTTGGAAGTAGGGGCTACGTTTTTTTAAGAAATAGATATCATTTGAAAATCCGTAACGTCCCTCAATGTATCTATTTAAAAGATGCATATGATTCTTCGGTTCGGAAATAGGCATGGTTCGAATGACACAATTACGTCGGCTATCTAGTTCTATAGAACCCTAAACGGCAATATCGTCAAACGTCATCCTCAAATTCCGTCAACACATACTAGTCGTATCAAAACACTTCTAAATATCCTTTAGTTTATAATAAGGTTTCACTAACAATCTTTTAATTCTAACCCTATTTTCCTAATCTAGGTTTTCTTAACCATATGCCACAAATCGGTTTCCACTAAAACGTTGCGGGGTTGCTATACAACATCCACCCGACTTCCCCTATAGATATAGATCTACTCACCATGGTCTTCGCTTGCCGAAGTCGATGACGCCACTCTCCATTTCCTCGGAATCCACGCGGATGTACCAACAATAACAACACATATCGCAACGCTATTAACATCATGTCCGGAAACCAAAACGGCACACAGATCGCCTATGTGTTACAACCTATAGCCACGTATGCAAAACCAACAAATTACCCCATAGTCGTTGATGTACGAACATTCAACAACCAAAAACAAAACCAAATATCAAACTAAACATTTCAAAATATGGAAAACAAAGCCTAAATCACACTAATGTGGTCCAAGATTTTGACACAGATCAAATAAAGCTAAGCAAACAAGTCTAGGGTGATGTACATAGTTTATATGACCTATTGGATCAACCCCGACGCCAAAACCCACCAAGTTGACGGCCACTCCTACATGAAATCCGTCCTGTTCGGCCACCAGTGCTCCATTGGGGTTTTTCTAGCTAGGGTGGTCTCCTATGGTCTAAAATGGGTCTCTAGTATTGTTTGCTAAACTCAGAAAGTCCCCGGGTTGCTCCAGATTTCCCTGCACACCATATATCCTCACAAAACCGACATGAACTAAATCCTAAATCCGTATTTTGGTTTCTAGGCCAGTAAAAACACAGCTCAAATCTTGCTAACAGCCACTACTCATCACAATATCCCAAACCCTTCACTTGGGATTTCAAAGTTCACACATCCATCACTAAACGACATTTAAACTTAAACAAAAAGCTAGGAAGTGAAAACTACTCTAAATGAAAAGAGATATACCTCATGGTTACACCCAAACAAAACCTTAGAAGTCCCAATGTTGTCAAAATCCCATTTTGCGTGGTTCAATGTGTAGAGGAAGAGATGGGGATTAATTTTTGTGAAGGGAATATATGGTTTTGGGGATTGTTTGGAGATGGATCTAGGGTTAGAAGTGGAGGGAGATGAAGGTGTGGGAGATGAAGAAGGAGAAGAAAATGATGGGGTCAAACACTATGGCAGCAATCCCCCCTCTCTCACTTATTCTCACACAAACGCTCTCTCTCTCCAATAATTCACCTTTTTAACCGTTTTTCATTTCTTTTTCCTTTCTCTTTTAGATTTCAAAACCAAATCACATAATACCCATAAAACAACACAAATGCAACAACATGTAACAAAATGTAACATCACATAGTGCACTAGCCATGGAAAACTGTAGAAACACGGATTTGGCTTAATCACGATTAGCGGTGCACTAATCGGGTTTTTATCAAAATAGCATATAATAAATTTTAAAAATGCCAAATCCTTTAAATATATTTTTGAATGAATAAATCATTTTAATTTCCAATTATTTCACAATTATTGTTATATATTTATACCCTTTTTCGAAAAACCCTATTTCGAAAATCGGGCAGTTTTCGTGAAATATATTATTTTAATATTAAATTCCAAAAGTAATATTTAATATTCTCTGAAATGTTACAATCTTCCACCCTATAAGAAATTCAGTCCCCGAATTTAAATTTAAACCCTCAAATACCAAAACATTTTAATAATCAACTCAAATCAACGGGGCTCCGAAATCACGGAAGATACAGAAATAGCATCGCTCATCACGTCCGCCTGAAAACGAGTATAAACTCAAAATCGAACTCAGTCAAGCATCACGCGAATCATCGGATTTGCACGCATATCCTCGGAGTTACAGTGGAGATATAGATCTCGAAATCGAATACTGAAATCCAACATACACTAGCCCAATACTATAATACGTGTATAGTACGCATCTTTGGAAAACTTTCAAGAACTGAATAAAAATCTTGCAAAATTCTTTTCTAAATCGCCGCGTGAATGCTTAACTCACGGCATCACTGACGGACGCTCGTTTCAAAATAATTATATATGTCCATATATGATTTCCTAAATACACGTTCCGTCGTTTTTCAAAATATCCTAAAATGTTTTCTTTTTAAAAACGTTCGTGTAGCTTACGGGCATGTAGGAAATTGCGAGACTATAGATCTTTTTTAGAAACCTCCTGGTAATCTTTTAATGCACGCAAAGTACTCAGGTATTGTCCTCAGATCGTTCCTGTTTGGCTACTACATAACATAGTGCCCATCAAGGAAATAAAGTGCTCAAAACCAAAATCAGCCTCAAAAGGCGTATGCAACAATCACATGCGTCTGGTGCGCACGGAAATCAAATCCAAATACAGGTGCCACAACATGCACAAAAGCAAAAACTAAGTGCAACGGGTGTGCAAGAAAACATCTGTCCAGTGCAACGGGTGTGCACGACCACAATATCAAGTGCATCTAGAGTGCATCCGGTGCAACTAACATGCACGAATGAAAATCCCAATTGAATGCATCCGGTGTGCAAAAAACCACATCTCATATCATGCGCCAAACATGAGGGAAAATCCAAATCAAGTGCATCCATCATGCACGAAAGAAATATAAATCAAGTGCATCCAACATGCACGAGTAAAATCTCACTCAAGTGTGTCCGATGCGCACAAAAATCCAAAATCAAGCGCCTAATATGCGCAAAAATCCAATCAAAGCGCGTCAGGTTCGTAAGAAACATCTAGTGCCGTAGCATGCACGAAACGAACATCAAGTACAAACGTGCACGAAAATACAATCTGGTAAAACGAATGCTCAAGGACATAAATCGGGTGCAACCAACGTACAGGGTATAAATCTAGTGCAACTAATGAACGAATACCCGTCCGGTGCAACAAATGCATGAAATACAAATCTAGTGCAACTAATGTACGAAATACGAATCTGGTGCAGCAAATGCAAAAAATATAAATCTGGTGCGACAATTGCACGAAATGAAAATCTAGTGCCACAAATGCACGAAGTGCAAATCTGGTGCATCCAGTGCATGAAATACAAATACAGTGCATCCAGTGCAAGAAATACGAATACAGTGCATCCAGTGCACGAAATACAAATCCTAAACTAAAATACGTATAAAAGAAACACCGAGTGTACCAGGGTGTATAAAATCGTAAATGCGTGCAACCACGTGCACAAAGCACGTATCAATGCAGTGCAAGCACATGTAAGCTATACCGAGTGCAAAAATCAAATCGAGTGCGTACCACACGCTCAAAATCAAATCAACCGTATTAAATCCATGAAATCATAAACATGTACAACCAAGACACAAAATCGATATCAAGTGCAATAAATATGCACAAATCAAGAAACAACACAACGGTGTAAAATATATATCAAGTGCAATAACTATGCACAATAATGTAAATATCTAGTAGGTGCAGCCATGGTGCACGAAAACAATATCATAAAGCTCAATCATCAAAACTCAAATCCAAGCGATATAAGCATTATACTCAGATCACAAATGCAAATCGCAACAAATGACATCGAGGTACACCTCCTACTGTAAGTCGATGTACAACACCCCACGACTTGTGGGGAGGAGGAAAATTGAAAAACGATCTTGTTCTTTGTATAAACATCGACTAACCGAGAATCTTTGCTAAACTATAACTAACAAGAAACATAGAAGTTGTGAACTACTATGATAAGTGATTATACCTATTGAACCATTTCCTTCTCCTTTTCGTTATCCACATCCTTCTCGGCCTCCTCCATGTAATAGATGATCCACCCGGGAGCTATATTCCAAGCTTCACCTCTAACTTGAGTTAACTAGGTTTCTTAAAGTGCTAATCTAAGCAACCTAGGTGATATATGGAAGGGTTATGGATTAAATAATCTTTTCTAATCCTTGGTCTCAACACATGAGAGGGGAGGATTAGGGTTTGAAGAGAGAGCTTGAGGAGAGAGAAGGTGAGCAAGAGAATGAGAAGAGATAATGAACTCATTTCAATATATGAAGCATAATGTTTTATGAAATAAATAAATTAAATCATTTAACAACCATGCTTCATTCATTCATATGAGTGATTCATTTCATGAGTCATTAGATCAATAAATGTTGCATTAACTCCATGGATGAATCACACAAATGAGTCATTAACACAATAAATGCAAATGCCACCTTAACCCTCAAGTCACCATCCTTCTCGAAGCTTCTAGGGAAATTACGAGAAAACACGGAAAAACTTTAGACTGTATAAATCCAATAACCTTATACTAGAAACTGGCTTAAACCAAAGCCGGCTAGCAAAAACTGTCTGAATGTCGTGCGTGTGTAAACACACGTATGCGTCCAAACCCTTGTCGTAAAACCATACGACCTCTATATCGTTTCGCCTGGAGTAGGGAAACTCTCTGTATGGGACTCTAAAGACTCGACTACTACGCTGGCAGTGGGTTTAACCACAGACCGCAAGCGGCACTAGCTGTACGTAACGGTCCCCAGGTAGATGTCGATAAGAAGGCCGATGAGGAAACCCATCCGAACTCCTACCGAGCCTGATGTGACAATCTCCGTACAGTCTGGTATGTTTGTCTAAGATGATCGCATATCGAGCCTAGGGGGCGGCAAGCGTCAGTCCCCTAATAGCGGTATAAGTCTTGTCGGAGCATAGCCCATTACACCTTGAGAAACAACTGGAACATACCTGTAAATCTCGCTTTCCCTAACCAGGGACTTTGCGTAATGGCTCTCTGACACAGTGCGATATCAACTCCCAATACCGGGAGAGACGAATCCTGTCTAACCGCCACTGCCTCCAAGTGCTCGGGACTTCACCCAACTGCTACCTGTTTGCACTACTCCTTTGAGCCGTGGTAGGGTAGCAATCTAAAAACAGCGGGACACACTCGAGGCGAAGTAGCAGTGTCAAGTGTACGGACTATGCTGTACTCGTGTCACCTGGGAACTGTTAACTGACGACGGGTATAATACCAACCAAAAGTTCCCCGTGAGTCCTGTCCGGTGTACCCGTAACCCGACGAGCACCTGTATACTATCTACAGTATGACGTACTGATGGCTGTGGGACAGACCATCTCCCCAACTGGGATGAGAAGCGTACACACTAGTCTACTCTGGAGTATCGATGCCCTGTCTCGATAATCCTACGACTAGGGACCTGAAAAAAGGATGTGCTTGTAGACTACCCAGCCCCCACTAGTGTGACTGCCATCACAACGCTGGTATTCAAGCAAGATCCTAAGAGCTCTATCAATACGTATACTCACATATTAAGATAGATAAAACCAAGTAGCATACTACCATATTTAGCATGGCTGTTATATAACTGTGAATATCCCAATCTTCCATTAAGTAATATACAAGCTAGTATGATACAATAATGGCGCCTAGGGCATATACACTAACAATCTCCCACTTGCACTAGGGCCATGTACTGGCATATCGAAGACCGATGATCTCGAGTAGCCTCTCGAACTGAATCTGAGGTAGGGCCTTCGTGAATGGATCAGCAATGTTCTCTTCAGTAGCAACTCTCCGGTCTTCGATCCCCCGACGATCAATGATCTCCCTGATCAGGTGATACTGCATTAAGATGTGTCTGGACTTCTGATGGGATCTTGGTTCCTTCGCTAAAGCTATAGCTCCGTTGTTGTTGCAATACAGAGGTATTGGATCAACAATGGTAGGAACCACCTGAAGTTCTGTTACGAACTTCTTCATCCAGACCGCTTCTTTTGCGGCATCGCAAGCAACAATTTACTTCGCTTCCATCGTCGAGTCAGCAACGGTGTCCTTCTTGGAACTCGTCCAGCACACCGCCGCTCCATTGAGGGTAAAGACATAACCTGACATGGACTTGGAATCGTCCTTATCACTCTGGAAGCCGGAATCAGGAAATGCCTCCATCTTGAGGTCTTTTCCGCCGTGACCAAGAACATCTCCTTAGTCCTTCTCAGGTACTTGAGAATGTTCTTTACTTTTATCAAGTGCTTCTCCCCTAGGTCTGACTGATACCGGCTTATCACGCTCAGTGCGTAATCTACATCTGGTCCAGTGCACAACATCGCATACATTATAGAGCTTACCGCAGAAGTGTAGGGTGTAATAGACATGCGTTCCCTTTCCAAATCAGTCTTGGCAGACATCTCTTTGGATAGGGTGATTCCATGACAATCCGGTAGATTACTGCTTTTAGAATCTTCCATACTGAATCTTTTCAGTATAGTGTTGATATACCTGGACTGTGAAAGTCCCAACATCCTCTTGGATCTATCACGATAGATCCGGATCCCCAGAATGTAAGAGGAATCACCCAAGTCTTTCATGGAGAACCTGTGTGACAAGAATCCTCTGACAGATTGTAGCATAGGAATGTCATTTCCTATCAATACAATGTCATCCACGTACAAGACGAGGAATACGACAGTTGGTGCTACAACTTTACTCTAAATACATGGTTCATCTGGATTTTTTATAAAGTCATATTCTATGACCGTTTCATCAAAACAGATGTTCCAACTCCGCGATGCCTGCTTCAGTCCATAAATGGACTTAATCAACTTGCATACTTTCCCACTGCTCCCATTCTGATTGAAACCTTCTGGCTGATCCATATAGACGCACTCTTCTAAATTTCCATTCAGAAAAGTCGTCTTTACGTCCATCTGCCAGATTTCATAATCATAGAAGGCAGCAATAGCAAGAAGGACCCGAATGGATTTGAGCATAGCCACAGGAGAAAAAGTTTCATCATAGTCCAAACCAGGTCTTTGACGAAAACCCTTTGCAACAAGTCTAGCCTTATAGGTTTCCACCTGTCCATCTACACCAATCTTTTTCTTAAAGATCCATTTACATCCTATGGGTTTTACCCCATATGGAGCAAAGTCCAAAGTCCATACTATGTTGGTGCACATGGACTCCATTTCGGTCCGCATTGCATCTAGACATCGTACCGAGTCGCCGCTCTGGATGGCCCGCTGGAAGCTAGTAGGTTCATCATCATTTATGATGCAATCCTCTCTATCCCCATCTATGAGAAACCGTAGTATATCTCAAGCAGATGAGACGGCCTACTACTCCTGCGGAGGGGTGCGGGAATGTCCTGTTCTTCTCGAACTACTGGTTCTACCAAACTTTCAGTAATACTTTGTGGTTCTGGAATTTCTTCCAGTTCTATTTCGCTCCCACTTATTTTTTTTCTAAAAACAACTGTTCTAGAAAATGGGCATTATGAGAAACAAAAACCTTTTGTTTCTCTGCGTAATAGAAATAATATCCCTGGGAGTTCTTTGGATATCCCACAAACTTACACTGTACTTATCGTGCCTCGAGCTTGTCCGCATGCTGCTTTTTAACAAAAGCTGGACATCCCCATATCTTCATATGCTGAAGATGCGGTTTCTTCCCACTCCACATTTGATATGGGGTGGTAGGAACAGTCTTGGTAGGAGCCCTGTTCAGAAGATATGCAGCTGATTCTAGCGCATAACCCCAGAAAGATCGCGGTAACTCAGCATTACTCATCATGGAACATACTATATCTAATAGGGTTCGATTCCGTCTCTCCGATACACCGTTATGCTGTGGAGTGTATGGAGGAGTAAGCTGAGAGAGAATTCCTTTCTCTTTTAGGTAACCAAGGAACTCGGTACTTAAGTATTCACCACCTCGATCAGATCTTAGTGTCTTGATACTTTTGCCGGTTTGGTTTTCTACTTCATTCTTATACTCTTGGAATTTCTCAAAAGCCTCGGATTTATGTTTAATCAGATAAATGAATACGTACCTTGAGTAATCATCCGTAAAAGTAATGAAATAGGAAAAACCACCTCTTGCATGTGTAGACATTGGACCACATACATCGCTGTGTATGAGTTCTAAGAGCTTGCTCGCTCTTACTCCTTGTCCCGTGAATGGAGTCTTTGTCATGTTTCCTTTGAGACATGATTGACAAGTGGCATAAGTTTGATATTCGTACGAGTCCAAATATCCTTCTCTATATAACTTATTCAACCTTGTCTCATTGATGTGACCTAGTCTACAATGCCATAAGAAAGCCTTATTTAAATCTGGAGACTTTCTTTTTAGTGTGTTCTGGACATTGAAAATTGGGAGTTGGTTTAAGACATATATACCGTTATCCAGTGTACCGGACCCAATCAAACTATGATTAAGGTGGATGTTAACAACATCACTTACAAACGTGAAATCATAACCTTTATTTGATAACAAGGAAACTGATATGATATTACACGTTAAGCTAGGTACACAAAAACAGTTATGTAAAACCAAAATGTGTCCACTTGTCAATCCCAGGTGATAATCCCCTACGTACACAGCTCCCACGCTAGCTCCGTTAGCAACCATCAGGGTCATATCACCATCCTTCAGCACCCTACGGTTTCTCATTGCCTGCAATGAATTGCGTATATGAGATCCTGATCCGGTATCCAATACACAGGAAGTAGAGTTGATTGACAGAAAATTCTCAATTACAAACACACCTGAAGTTGAAGCCACAGCTTGCTTCGGTTCCTGGTTCTTGGCGTTCCACGCCTTGCAATCTTTCTTCCAGTGCCCTTTCCTATGACAATGGAAGCACTCATCCTGGGCCACTACTGGTACCGCAAACTTTTTCTTTCCCTTCGCTCCCACCTTACTAACACCTCCTCTAGGTTTGGTGGCGGCCTTCTTTTTCCTTCCTTTGGCCCTAGCCTTGGACCCGGAAGACGAAGCACCGCTAACAAACAAAGCGTGTGTTTCCCTTGCCTTCTGTAAGGTGCCCTCTGCACTTCTCAACATGTTATGGAGTTCCGGAAGTTCAACTTCTTTTTTTTGAATGTTAAAATTCAGAATAAACTGGGCGTAGGTGGAAGGAAGGGACTGGAGAATAAGGTCTGTATAGAGCTCATTATCCAAAGTCGTCCTAAGGTCTGCGAGCTCTTCTATATAGCCAATCAACTTTAGGACATGTTCTCCTACCGATGATCCGACGGCCAACCTCGCTCGAAACAAGTTCTTAGAGGTCTCGTATTTTGCTATACGAGATTTCTCTCCATAAAGTTCCTTTGTATGGAGAAATATGGCATCAAGATCCATATCCTCGTGCCTCCTCTGATGTTCATTGTTCATCGAGGCAAGAACGATGCACTTGGCCTTCGCGCAATCATACTCCCAGGTTTTGCGGATTTTCTTATCCGCATTACTGGATTTGGGACCAGGGACTGCAGGTGCCTTAGTGGTGAGGACGTACCCCAATTTGTCATAGGTCAAAGCCATTTTGACATTCCGCAGCCAATCTTTATAGTCTGGCCCTGTCAGTATATTTTTCTCTAAAAGTAACTTAAGTCCAGTCATTTTCAGCGTCGCTGCAAGTAGGAGAGAGAAGAAAACACTTTAGCATGATGCTCTTGCAAGTTTAGAGTGGTTTTTAATTTATCTAAACTGGATGGCTCCCACTGTTTCTCGAATCCTTCCTCAAACCATAAAAGAAGAATTAGCCAGGACTATTCTCACTGTACAATACTTACTTAACCGTTCAGCCATGCCGGTGTCGGTACTTCGAGGGAGGTTTTCCAACGCTTTCACGAAGTTCCTTAATTAAATAACCTCTTTTCTCTGGGGGCGTAACCCCGCTGACACCTTTCTCGACACCTACTTAGTTTATAGCATTGATCGTTAAGTGACGAATCTCCTGATGAGTAGCATATACTCACAGTAGGATCGAGATCCAAATATCATCATATGATAATGTTGAAGGAATCCTACTAACATTCATCAAACTCCAAATGATATGCATCTCTTTGCAAATTTCAGTTTCTTTAGAAATTCCCGATATAAATTTTTTCCCCATGCTCTTATGACCTTGGCTTTGGTCAAAATGTCATAAGTCACATGTCAAGTTCTACCTGTCATTATCTTGTCAATTTGAACCCATCCGTACATACCCCTGATTTTGGTGAAATGATAATACGACTGTCCCAAACTAACTCATCTATCTACGCAATAAATGAATATCCAGCAGCTACCAAACACTATGCCTTGACTTTAGCCAAAATGCATAGCTTGAATACTACTGAATACCCAAATGAAATGACGGAGGGCTACAAATGGTTTTGGCGAAACCGTGAACGTAGTGAACTTGATCTGATAGAAGGAACCTGATAGCTTTTAAAAGGAGTGGTTAAAGCTCCGTAATTTAAAAATATCATCTGTTTTAAAATAACTGAGTGGTTTCTTTTAAATTGTTCCAACGATTCAACTTTTGGTTTATTTTCTTTGCATTAATAATACTGCGTCCCATCATTAACCTATCATTGTAGAAAACAACGAAAATACAACGTCCTCTTATGCCATTCGTATTCGCCAATCGGTCCCGTCATCACCCGTTAAGTTACTTAACTAACGGCAGAGCGGGGGCTGGGCTAGCGTGGGTGTAAAACATAAGTGACGTCTAAATAGCTATCATATATAGATATTGTACATTCGTCAGACGCAATAATTGGCATTCCAGATCACAGATGAACATTATTGGATATGCAAGCAATCCGCGTTTGTTTTGAGCCTGCAACAAAAGACGGATTACACAGTTGTGATGAATAGCCATTACCCCACCCTAGACCCCTACGGGTACGGCAAACTACCCGCCATGTACCCGAAATGAAGCGGTCTCCCTCAATAACGAGAGTAGGCCACTAAACACTTTAAAGTACCCGGTAGTTTGTGCACCCCACCTTGGGTCTATCCTAGGAGCAAAAACAGTAAAATGAAATAATACAACGGTGGCTACAACCGCAACCTGGATGTGCCCCGCAAAATAATATTACAACCTATTACAATTACATTGAATGAATGAATATAACATCCCATCTCAAACCCCGGCCAATCATCACAACAGTCCAATAAAGTTCATAACCACAAACAGTAAAATCCATTACAGAAATGCGCAACCCCTACCAACCAACATACTAGCAGTTAGGGGAGGTTTACGAACACATTATACAATCACAGATATAATCAAATTAGCAAACATCATAAGATTTCGATCGAGCAAACACTTTAGATTCTACTCCAAAACTTCTCTGTGCACCTGAGACTTGAGCAGAAAAATAAACATTCAGGAAAACACAAAAATATCAAAGAAGAGTTACTAGAGCAAACTGGGTTGAATCGGCTTCAACTCGACCGCGGATCCGCGGCGTATCGGTGGGATCGGCCGCGGTTCCGCGGCTGTTTGGCCGATTCATGAACCCATTTTTCTCCAATAACCTTATCTTTCTCTGTAGGTTATTCTGCAGGTCCCTGAAAAATTTTTAGAGCATGTTTTAAATTCGACAGAAACTTAGTGATATCGATGTCTTTTTTGGTTCGTTTTGCGTTTGAAATTCATACGACTTTGCTAATGAGTTAATTATTGTTTAGCGAGGCTCTGATACCACTGTAAGTCGATGTACAACACCTCACGACTTGCGGGGAGGCGGAAAATTGAAAAACGATCTTGTTCTTTGCATAAACATCGACTAACCGAGAATCTTTGCTAAACTATAACTAACAAGAAACATAGAAGTTGTGAACTACTATGATAAGTGATTATACCGAATGATCCATGTCCTTCTCCTTTTCGTTATCCACGTCCTTCTCGGCCTCCTCCACGTAATAGATGATCCACCCGGGAGCTATACTCCAAGCTTCACCTCTAACTTGAGTTAACTAGGTTTCTTAAAGTGCTAATCTAAGCAACCTAGGTGATATAGAGAAGGGTTATGGATTAAATAGTCTTTTCTAATCTTTGGTCTCAACACATGAGAGGGGAGGATTAGGGTTAGAAGAGAGAGAGCTTAAGGAGAGAGAAGGTGAGCAAGAGAATGAGAAGAGATAATGAACTCATTTGAATATATGAAGCATAATGTTTTAAGAAATAAATAAATTAAATCATTTAACTACCATGCTTCATTCATTTATATGAGTGATTCATCTCATGAGTCATTAGATCAATAAATGATGCATCAACTCCATGGATGAATCACACAAATGAGTCATTAACACAATAAATGCAAATGCCACCTTAACCCTCAAGTCACCATCCTTATAGAAGGTTCTCGCGAAATTATGAGAACGCCTCTCCTATCCGTGAAAACACGGAAAAACTTTATACTTTATAAATCCAATAACCTGATACTAGAAACTGGCTTAAACCAAAGCCGGCTAGTAAAAACTGTCCGAATTTCATACGTGCGTAAACACACGTATGCGTCCGAACCCTTGTTGTAAAACCATACGACCTCTATATCGTTTTGCTGGAGTAGGGAAACTCTCTGTGTGGGACTCTAAAGACTCGACTACTACGCTGGCAGTAGGTTTATTCACAGACCGCAAGAGGCACTAGCTGTACGTAACGGTCCCCAGGTAGATGTCGATAAGAAGGCAGATGAGGAAACCCATCCGAACTCCTACTGAGCCTGATGTGACAATCTCTGTACAGTCTGGTTTGTTCGTTTAAGACTATCGCATATCGGGCCTAGGGGGCGGCAAGCGTCAGTCCCCTAACAGCGGTATAAGTCTGGTCGGAGCGTAGCCCATTACACCCTAAGAAACAACTGGAACCTACCAGTAAATCTCGCTTTCCCTGGCCAGGGACTTTGCGTAATGGCTCTCTGACATAGCGCGATATCAACTCCTAATACCGGGAGAGACGAATCCTGTCTAACCGCCACTACCTCCAAATGCTCAGGACTGCACCCAACTGCTACTTGATTGCACGACTCCTTTGAGCCGTGGTAGGGTAGCAATCTAAAAACAGTGGGACACACTCGAGGTGAAGTAGCGGTGTCAAGTCTGCGGACTATGTTGTACTCATGTCACCTGAAAACTGTAACTGACGACGGGTATAATACCAACCAACAGTTCCCCGTGAGTCCTGTCCGGTGTACCCGTAACCCAACGAGCACCTGTATACTATCTCCAGTACGACGTATTGACGGCTGTGGGACAGACCATCTTCCCAACTGGGATGAGAAGCGTACACACTAGTCTACTCCGGAGTATCAATGCCCTGTCTCGATAATCCCATGACTAGGGACCTGAAAAAAAGGATGTGCTTGTAGACTACCCAGCCCCCACTAGTGTGACTGCCATCACAACGCTGGTAGTCAAGCAAGATCCTAAGAGCTCTATCAATACGTATACTCACATATTAAGATAGATAAAACCAAGTAGCATACTACCATATTTAGCAAGATTATTATATAACTGTGAATATCCCAAGCTTCCATTAAGTAATATACAAGCTAGTATGATACAATAATGGCCCCTAGGGAATATACACTAACACCTACAATGTCGAAGAATAAATCGGTGCGCCTAAAACCCGCAGAACAAGAATATCCTCTCGCCTCGTGCTCACGGTATGGCGTCCTCTGTCTCTGGGTCCTTATCTTCTCTGTGGATTTACCAATCTCGTAAGCCATTGGCTTATCGGCCCAGTAAGGTATGCTAACGGGGATGATTCCGTTCTGGAACTTCTCTGGTCATCTCTCGGTCAATCATCACGATCACTCGTAAGGCAGCACGTCACTGGCGTCGGCATCTGACTCTCTGAATAGACGTCACACATCTGATCCTAGATGAAAATCTCATTACAGCTTTGTCCTGGAAGGAATCCTGCTCAAGGTCTCTACCGATCTCGCTTATGCCGAACTGTACTTTGGCTGGTACTCTTGCATAATCTTTTCTCACTTTTCTGGACATCTGCGTGTTCCGCACACATTTCCTCGGGATCTGGCCGTATCCCAACGCCTTTGTATGCATATCTGATCTCTAATCTCGACGCGGAGTAACAACAGCTCGTCAGCATCTCACACGAACCTCTGGTTCCACTCGTCTGTATTATCGTCCACTTCGACGTCACGTCATTCCATCAGCGTACTGCAACTGTTCTCGTCCACGGTCAATCCGGAGTCTATCACGCGGACGCGAAGTTACGAACTCGGTATCTTCATTACTCTGTAGAAGATATCTGGCCGAACACGTCCTCGGGAACTCGTCCCAACCATCGGAGGAATACTCAATGGTCAGTGGAGACTAGGTATACTGAACGGCCTCGCCGAGAACTCCTAGTTGGTATTATAGCTATCGTCAGATAGCAGTTCTCTGGTGACACTGGTACAGGTTAGTCTGTAGACCCGAGATCGTCATAGTGTTTTGTGTGATTCCCACCGTGCTTTGATTTCCACCTTACCACGTTCAAGAGAACGTGCACAACGGTGGCTTTTGGGTACAGTCCCGAATCACATGGAGGCAATGAGCGATAGGAGAGGTTTCTTCTCCCCCGGTATTGGGGGTTGATGTTGCGCTGTGCTCGATTGGCTATAACAGGAAGTCCATGGCCAGGGCTGATATGGAGATCTACTGGTAATTGTTATCAGTAGTTTCTCGACCCGTTATGAGCCTCACATCGGCACAACTTATCGGTTACTGGGGTATGACATTTACCACCCCTAGACTGGATATGCGACATATCAGACGATGAGACCTGTCACGACCCAAATAATCACGTGACTGGCACTTGAATCATGTGAAGTCTATAGGACTCCACCTAATTCAAGTAAGCCAAAAGCCTAGAAATCTAAACCATTTAAAAGAAGAAATGAAGGAAACTTATTTTAAAACAAGTGGTTTTAATAAAATAAATGGCATTAATTACTTAAAAGCAACATCGTATTTTCCCGAAAATTTCGGTAGAGTCTTCTTTGTAAATACTGGTCCCAAACGGGTACAAACAAGAATAATATACATAATGAATAAAGGCATCCCCAAGCGTGAGCTAGCTCTTCGCCAATTGGCGGATGCAACCACGCAATGCAATACAATATACAACGCTGAAGGTCAGGGGTGAAAACTCATTAAGAAAAACAATATCCTCAAGAAAACCAGAGAAAAACAATAATAATACAGGCGCGCAACTCAAAGGTCCAAAGAATACACACCGGTCTTCAAAGACTATCAATAATACAAGTCTAGTTGATGGAGTTACTAGATACAACTAAAAATAAATGAGGTACAATGGTGGTCACGATGAGAGTGAACCCACCTACCAAAGCAAGCACCCGGAATGAGGTTGTGTGCCAGTAAAGCCGCCAAGGAAACCGGTACGGCAAAACATGTAAGAAACTGTGGCACAACGGGGATGAGCTGCCAACTCGTGAGTAGAAAAAATCACCGAGCAGAAATCATATGTATGAATCTATCCTAGGTCATACAATAATAATATCCTCAAAAAAAAAATAGCCTGAAGCATATAATAATGGAAAGGGTAATCATATATACATAAGTGTAATACAAAGTGCTCGTGTCAGTGCCTTAGGTAACACCATATCATATATATGATGTATGAATGCATTACAAATGAAAACAGAGTACATCGTGAATGAGAAAACTGTTTTCTTAATTTAGTAAGATTTCTATATATAAAAATCGAGGTATCATCAATGAAATAAGCATAGAATCCGTGTCAAGTATCGACACAAAACATATATCCCAATATCCAATATCTCGGGCTCCGGCAATCTGGACTGGCCCTTATCATATAACCTCAATATCTCAATGTCTCAATATCTCGGGGTCCGGCAATCCGGACTGGCCAAAATTATCAAATCTCATGACTACGTCGGTATACTCCGAATATCCGCAGTGTCGCAATATAACCGGTCGGTAGTGATCCCCTGCCAGGCTCAACGCCATCATCTGTGACAATCTTGCCTCGGGGTACCGCACCGGGTCCACCATGCACCCACAGACGGTTGCTCCTCCTCCTTTAATCGGGTGTATGATACTGCTCAAGCACCGAGAAAACAAATGGTGGACACCTCTCAAATCATATCACGAGAAAACTGCAAATTTTATCTTTTGAAATGAAAATGAGCTTATAAAATCCTTGCTGTTTCTCCAAATCCAGAAATCTCATGGAAATATGAAATCCCAAATCGAGAGTAAATAAACATTGATTTACCGGCATTAGCCCCATACTATTTCATGACAAATAGATAAATACACATGCATGGATATCACAGTAATAAATGCAATGTCTAAGGTAGCATATAAAAACAAGAGCACGAGTACTATGTCGAAACTATTAGCTAGCGATCTATACTGATGAAGTATTGTTTTCTAATGTGTACGTGACATGAAAATTATCGATGATTTTGTGTGTGAGCTGGCAAGCAGGTGTACGTAGAACATACCCATCATCGGTAATGGTGCTGGTGTCTAGACAACATGGGTTCATAATAACTAATCAAAACAAAATTAAGCATGCAATGCGATGCGAACAGCAAGAATATACGGATAATGAAAGTGTTGGAGATAGTGCCCTCAGAGTCAATTATTAGATCATAGGCACGTGATTGCAATGATTGAGGGAGGACCTGTCCCAGTAGGACAGTCTTACTCGAGATGATAGTATGCTATCAGGTTTATCTTTATCATCGTGTACTGCTTTAGGTGACCTGACATGTCACTATTGCACGTTGATAGAGCCCCTAGGATTCTTGCTTGACCACCAGCAGTATGAGGGCGATCATATACGTGGGAGCTGGTAGTCTATAAGCACATCCTTAAAAGGTCCCTAGTCGTGGGAGTTTCGAGACAGGGCATTGATTCTCCAGAGTAGACTAGTGTATACAGACGAGACCCCGACGAGGGGCGGTGGCCGGTCTCACAAGCCACTGGTGTCAGTTGGTTCACCTAAGATGTATACAGGTGCTCATTGGGTTATGAGTACACCGGACAGGACTCGCCGGGAACATGCTAGTTGGTCTTATACCTGATGTCAGATAGCAGTTCCCTGGTGACATGTGTACAGGTTAGTTCATCGACCTGGGGATCGTCATTTGTCTCGTGTGAGTTCCCATTGTACTTTGATTACTACCCTACCACGCTCAAAGGAGACGTGCAAACAGGTTTTAGTTGGGTACAGTCCCGAGCCACATGGAGGCAGTGAGCGGATCTTCAGGGGTTCGTCTCTCACGGTATTGGGGGTAAGGTAGCGCTGTGTCTAGGGGAGCCATTACACGAAGCCCTCGGCCGAGGCAGGAGATTTACTAGTAGGTATTCCAGTAGTATCTCAGGGTGTTCTGGGCTACACTCCGACACGACTTGTACCGCTTATGGGGGTCTGACTTTTACCAACCCCCTAGGCCCGCCATGCGATGCTCATAGACGAACGGACCGGACTGTACGGATATTGTCTCTGACAGGCTCAGCAGGGTGTCCGGATGAGTTCGCTAATCGACGTCCTATTTAGTCAATAGCTGGTGGCCCGTCACGTATGGCTAATACCTCTGACGTGCTAGTGGTTAAATCCACAGCCATAGTATTGACGAGTCGTTAGAGTCCCCCACATTCAGTTACTCAAGCTTTCGAGCGAAACGCTGTAGAGGCCGTATGGAGATATGGCAGGGTTCGATCAGATACGTGCGGTATTGCACGGATCAGGATCGGACGGTTAGTACTAGAGGCCGTATGGATATATGGCAGGGTTCGATCAGATACGTGCGGTATTGCACGGATCAGGATCGAACGGATAATACTAGCCGGCTTTGGTTTAAGCCGGATCCTAGTATAGTACAATGTAGATGTTGTCTCATTGCATTTGTATTCAGTTGGAATACAGATGCGGGTGTGTATACACAGTATCGGGGTTTTCCTGTAATTTATTACGGGACCGGTTTTCTGGAGTTTCCAGTTTGCTTTCCGTTTCGGCCATATTTCTTTGTATCTTTCATTGGCCGAAGATTGGTGGAGGAGGGCTTATTTGCATTTATGCAAATAAGCTTTTGTGGAGGGTGTTCTTTGCATACTTTTGTATCATGATGGTTTCATGATGGAGCCCCATCCCTTAACCTTCCATGGTTCATGATTGCTTGACTTTTTATAGCAATCATGGTTGTTGATTTGTTGATTGAGTGTTGGACTTGGTTAGGTAATCATGGTTGATCATGATAACCTTTCCTCTCACTTGCATTATCTTTGTGAGGCTACCCCATTTTTGACTCTCTCTCTCTCATTCTCTCCACTCCCATGAGATGGCCGGCCATAAAGAGTTAGGGGCTGTCCATGTTTTTCATGGGAGTTTTTGCTCTCTCATGCTTGCAAAAATCCCCAAGTTCCTCCACAAAAGTATATACATCATTTCCTCCACCAAATGGCATCTCCCTCAACCCCGAAATGAGACATGAGCACTACACATTCTACAGCAAACCATGGGTACGTCGGCTCGCCAACTTCGTGCCCGAGTTGCCTCGGTATAGAGGCGGGAGCCCGTAAAAGAAGCAGGCGACATGGTGCCCTTCCGGCGACGAGGTGGAGACCGGAGCTTCCGTAGGAGATCGGGACGACGACGAGAAGACCGGAGGACACGGATCACTCGGTATATCTCTCTTCCCATCTTGTAGTTAGCTAGGGCTAGTTAATGGCCCGATCCGGGTTTAGTGCGCGGTGGTGCCCGTTCAAGAAAATTAAAGTTAACCATCGCTTCCGCATTTGGCCTCGGGATGGAGGCCGGGGCGCCGCCGTGCACTTACAGTGGTATCAGAGCCTTGCCATTAACATAGTCTAGCTTTGTCTAATGTGTTTTACATTTCCGATCGAACAAAATTCCAAAAACCCGCGTTTTCTTCACATCAGTTTCGGTCGAAATTTTTTGAAGCCCAAAAATTTTTCAGGTTGTCTCAGAATGATGTGCAGGGAATTATAAGAGTTCTGTGAAAATTTGGGCTCGTGAACAGTCCAAACCACCGCGGAACCACGGCCAAACCCATGCTTGGGCCGCGGTTCCGCCGCGACTTGAACTGTTCAGTCCCCCAAAATTTTACAGAATGCTCCAGAGTGGAAAATAGGTTTTGTGGAATGTTATTTTTGGGCCCCGATTTCTTTATGTGCTACAATAGTGCTTGGGGCCCACTTGGTAAAATTTGATCGATCGGATATTTTAAACACATTGGTTCACAGTATTTACATTATATCTACGACCATGAATGTCACTTGATCGGTAAATCCAGTCTAACTGTTATAGCCCGGTTAGACGGATTTGCGAACGTGACTTTCACGTTGATGTTCTGTGTATTGCTGTGATGTTGCGGATTGGTCGTGGGGGATTACCTGGATGCAATGCTAGTACAGTTTTTGTTGTATTATGTACATTTGATATTGCGGGGCGAGCGTCCGACATGTGGATTGCCGTCACTGCCTGTTTGTATTATTATTTTGGGGCACGACCAGGTTGCGGTCGATGTACCCGTTGTATGTATATTTTACTTTCTGTACTAGGATTACCCTGCGGAGGGGTGCACGGATAGCCGGGTTTTAGAGGGCAACGGGCCGGCATCTCATGGCATTGAGACTGAGGGGGCTTCACTCTAGAATTGGCGGCCTATTCGCCGCACTCGTAGGGGGTACAGGTTGACCCAGGAGGGGTGCCCAAGTTACCGGATTCCGTGAAGTGCCGGGTGGTCCATTCACGTCGCTGAATGGGGCTGCCTCGCTTCAGGTTTTGGCGGGTAACTTGCCGCGCCCGTAGGGGTCTAGGATTTCATTGCACAGGCTATCCACACGACCAGGGGAACGTCGGGTTTCAGTAGTGGCTCTGTGAAACCCGGGGATCCCAGATATCTGTATTGTTCTGTGATGCTGTACATTTCTGTGATGTTGCATTTTATCACGCCTTGAGCGAAATATTATATATTGGTATATATATTAGTAGATGTTGTATATGTTTTGCATCCGCGCTAGTCCAGTCCCCGCTCTGTCGTTAGTTAGCTAACCTAACGGGTAATGACGGGACCCAGTGGCGAATGCGGATGGCATATACGTACGTCAGTATAATTTCGTTCTTTTTGGTGTGATCAATTGATGGGACTGCGTTGATTTGGATCAATGCAAGTTAAAAACAAACCTATTCTAGTGTTGTTGGAACACTTTTCAAAAAGCTGTTATTGCAAGGACGTTCACTTTTGTTTTGCTTTGTGGTATTCAGTTGGAATATCCTGCTCCTCAGTCGACGAGGCAAGGGCCGAGATCCCTTCACTGGGAGTGACCCCTTGGACAAAAAGTTTGGGTCAGGGCAATGACTTCACTATAGCCGATTACTTTTGCTTTGCACCGTGGTATTCAGTTGGAATATCCTGCACCTCATTCTGTGGGGAAAGAGCCGAGATCCCTTCACCGGGAGTGACCTCTTTAGCAAAGGTTTTTGTCACTATATTTTCATAAAAGCTATCCGTTCCTTCAACGATATCAAGTTCATTACGTTAAAGGTTTTCGCCAGAAACCATTCGTAGCCCTCCGTCGTTTCATATGGGTGGTCAATAGTATTCAAGCTGTGTTTGTTGGCCAAAGTCAAGGCACAGTGTTTGGTAGCTGTTGGGTATTCATATGCAGCATAGATAGATGCGTTGGTTTGGGACAGTTGTACTGCCTTGTTGGCCAAAGTCAAGGGTAGGTACGGGTGGACTCAAATTAACCTGGAGATTGATGGGTAGAACTTGACATGTGACTTATGATTGTTGGAGATAGTGCCCTCAGAGTCAATTATTGGATATTAGGTACGTGATTGCAATGATTGCGGAGGACCTATACCAGTAGGACAGTCTTACTCGAGATGACAGTATGCTATCTGGTTTGCCTTTATCAGTCGTGTACATGTTCAGGTGACTGATTACTTGTTACACTTTGATAGAGCCCTTAGGATCTTGCTTTACTACCAACAGTATGATGGCGATCATATACGTGAGAGTTGGGTAGTTTATACGCATATCCTTAATTGTGGTCTCTAGTCATGGGAGTTTCGAGATAGGGCATCGATACTCCGGAGTAGACTAGTGTATACTGTCGAGACCCCGACAAGGGGCGGTGGCCGGTCTCACAAGCCACTGGTTTCAGTTGGATCACCTAAGATGTATACAGGTGCTCATTGGGTTATGAGTACACCGGACAGGACTCGCCGGGAATCTGATAGTTGGTATTATACGTATCGTCAGATAGCAGTTCCCTGGTGACATGTGTATAGGTTAGTTTATCGACCTGAGGTTGTCATTTGTCTCATGTGAGTTCCTACTGTGCTTTGATTTCTACCCTACAACGGCTCAAAGGAGTCGTGCAAACAGGTAGTTTTTGGGTACAGTCCCGAGCCATATGGAGGCACGTGAGCGGATCGGCAGGGGATTCGTCTCGCCCGGTATTGTGGGCGAGATCGTGCTGTGTCTAGGAGAGCCATTACACAAAGCCCACGGCCGTGGCAGGAGATTTACTGGTAGGTACTCCAGTAGTATCTCAGGGTGTTATTGGGCTACACACCGACACGACTTATACTGCTATTGGGGGTCTGACGTTACTAGCCCCCTAGGCAGATATGCGATACTCATAGACGAACGGACCGGACTGTATATACATTGTCACTGTTAGGCTCGGTAGGGATTCTGGATGAGTTCGCTCATCAGCCTCCCTTGAGGTCAGTCCATGGGCAGCCGTTACGCATAGCTAGTGCCGCTGACGGTTTGTGGTTAAACCCACTGCCAGGGTACTGACGAGTCATTAGAGTCCCCCACAGACAGTTTCCCAAGTTCGGGCGAAACGTTGTAGAGGCCGTATGGTTTTATGGCAGGGTTCGGAAAATGCACGTGCGTTTACGCACGTGTCGGTTTTTGGACAAATGATTCTGGTCGGCTTTGGTTTAAGCCGGATCCGAGTATTATATTGATTAGATATAATATCTTTGTCTCGGTTGCATTTTTATTCGGTCGTAATACAAATGCGGGTATATTTATACAGTTACGGGGTTATCCTGAAAGTCGTTTCGGGATCACTTTTGGAAGTTGCCAGTGTCCAGTTTTCTATCAGCCCTCTTTTAACATTCGGTTAAAGACGGATTTATCTTTTCTTGAGATGAGTGTGGAGGCTTCTAGATGGTTCTAGAAGTGGTGAGGTGTTTAGTGAGTCATGGTTGCATTTAATGATTCCATTAATGCTTGGTGACTAGGTTAATGATTCATCATTTCATTAAGTGTGTTCACACTTTGTGTTCACGCTAGAGGTATTTTCTTTTTGTCACCTCCCCCTCTCCTACACTCACCCCCCCACCTCTATATATTGTGGCCGGCCCCCTCCTTGGTGGTCATGAGATTTTTCTCTCACTTGATGTTACATTTGGTAAAAAGATTATGATAGATTTTAGGGTGTATGGAATTTCACAGCTCATTTCATTCCATCACCCGATTCCCATGGCAACTTCATTAACCGTTCGTCCATAGCCTTGGACGTAACGAGACAAAGTTTTCTACTCATTCTCTATATCATTCTTGGTCTTCTCTTTTAGCAAACTTGACGACCGAGTTGCCTCGAGTCAGAGGCGGGAGCCCGTTTAAAGAATCAGTGACGTGGTGCCACCTGGACGAGCAGATCGGAGATCGACGAGATCAGAGCAGCCGCAACGGAGCGTGGGATGATGGTTAAAGAACGAAGGACTCAGATCGTTCGGTATAACCTTTCTACACTCTTTACAGTTTGTAAGTTTAGCAATAATGGCAGATCCGGGTTAAAGTATACGATAGCGCCAGTTAAAAAGTTTTTGTTCCGCATTTGGCATATGTAGACTGCAGGGGCGCTACCGTAGACTTAAAATGGTATCAGAGCCTCACCATTTTACTATACTAACTTGTGCTAACGCGTTTAAAACATCGATCGAACCGGGTATCGAAAACCGCAAAATTCTAATTCTGAGTTTCTGTCGATTTTAAAAGGGTTCCAAAATTAATTTTACATATCAAAGAAAATTCAGCAGGGATTTATTAGAACACCGTACAAATTTGGGCTCATGATTCGACAAGACTGCCGCGGAATCGCGGCCAAACCCATGGTTTGGCCGCGCATCCGCGACCATTCTGTGTGATCATGCCCCCAAATTTGCACAGTGCATTCTTCTCTGGAAATTGGGGTTTTTGGTACATATCTTTTGGGCCCAGATTTTGTTACTGTTCACCAGTTGTTCGTGGGACCCACTTCGTGATATTTAGTCGATCGAAATTTAAACATGTTAGTTTACAGTGCTTACATTAAATCTCCGACCGGGAATGTCATTTGATCGGTAAACCGCGTCTGATTGCTATAGTTCTTTTAGATGGGTTTGCGAACGTGACATTCGTGTTGATGTTCTGTGTTGTGCTGTGATGTTGCGGATTTGTCGTGGTGGATAGCAGTGTGCAATGGTAGTACAGTTTGAGTTTATTTGTACATTTGATATTGTGGGGCGAGCGTCCAACATGTAGACTGCCGTCACTGCCTGTTGTATAACATTCTTTTGTGGCACGACCAGGTTGCGGTCGATGTACCTGTTGTACTATTTTTCATTACTGTACTAGGTTTTGCCCCGCGACGGAGTGCACGGATAGCCGGGTTCTGGGGGGCAACGGGTCCGCATCTCATGGCTTTGAGAGGCAAAGAGGCCTCACTCTAGAATTGGCAGACTATTCTCCGCACTCGTAGGGGGTACAGGTTGACCCAAGGAGGGGTGCCCAAGATTACCGGATTCCGTGATGTGCAGGGTGGTCCATTCACTTTGCTTTAGGGGGCTGCCTCGCTTCAGGTTTTGGCGGGAAACTTGCCGCACCCGTAGGGGTCTAGGTTTCATTGCACAGGCTATCCACACGACAGGGGAACGTCGGGTTTCAGCAGCGGCTCTGTGAAACTCGGGGATCCCAGATTATCTGTATTGTTCTGTGATGCTTATTACTTTTCTGTAATGTTGCATATTATCATGCCTGGAGCGATTATTGTATATTGGTTTATATACTATTAGATGTTGTATATGTTTTACACCCGCGCTAGTTCAGTCCCCGCTCTGTCGTTAGTTAAGTAACCTAACGGGTGATGACGGGACCCAGTGACGAATGCGGATGGCATATACGTACATTTTATTTTCGTTCTTTTCTGGTGTGATTGATTGATGGGACTGCGTTGATTCTGATCAATGCAAGGGAAAACAAACCTGTTTACAGTTGTTGGAACAAATTTAAAAAGGTGTTATTGCAAAGACGTTTCCTTTTGTTATGCATAGAGGTATTCGGTGGAATATCCTGCACCTCATTCGACGGGGCAAGGGCCGATATCCCTTCACCGGGACTGACCCCTTGGGCAGAAGTTTGCGGAAAGGTAATAACTTCACTATAGTCGATTACAAGTTGCTTTGCATCGCGGTATTCAGTGGAATATCCTGCACCTCATTCCACGAGGAAAGAGCCGAGATCCCTTCACCGGGAGTGACCTCTTTAGCAAAAGGTTTTCGCCACTATATTTTAAAAAGCTATCAGGTTCCTTCAGCGATATCAAGTTCACTACGTTAAAGGTTTTTCGCCAAAAACTAGCCGTAGCCCTCCGTCATTTCTTTTGGGTATTCAGTAGTATTCAAGCTATGCATTTTAACCAAAGTTAAGGCATAGTGTTTGGTAGCTGCTGGGTATTCATTTATTGCATAGATAGATGAGTTAGTTTGGGACAGTCGTTCTGCCGATTGGCCAAAGTCAGGGGCATGTGCGGGTGGGTTCAAATTGATAAGATAGTGATGGGTAGAACTTGGCATGTGACTTATGACATATTGACCAAAGCCAAGGTTATAAGAGCATGGGGCAAAAATCATATCGGGAGTTTCTAAAGAAACTGAAACTTGCCAAGTATGCGCATACCTTCTGGAGTATGAGTAACGTGGATGCATTCCATCACGTTATCATGCGATGAGAGTTGGATCCCGATTCCCACTGATGAGTTGGTTTACTCTTCGGGTGATCCCGATTGATTCTTCTTTTAGGTTTGGAGGAGAATTTGACAGTACAGTGGGAGGTTTCCGGATTAGATAAAGTGATAACCATTCTGATCTAGGTTAGAGTGCACGCAGAGTGTTTCTTTTCTCTCTCTCTTTGGCAGCGACCTTTGACCGACCCTAGACTATGACTCAGTGACCAGGTTTACCGAACCTTCTTAAAATACTGGCTTTTGGATTGTCTGAGTTGCATAAGTCATTGCCACTCCTTCTTTTACCCTTTGAATTTCTCAGAACACCCGTATTACTACGGATATCCACATCCATTAGATAGATCCATCGTATGGTTATATACGAACTCGAAGGGACTTCTTCGAGGATGGATCCAGGTTCAGGAGAAATAGAATTGGTTTATTCAGTTGTCTTTTATTATCACCTTCTCTCAGGTTGCGAGGGCTCCTTGGTTTAGGAGAGTACACCTATTACGCTTATTGGATAGTTTTATTCCAAACCATAGGCAGGTGCCGAAAGGTAGGGAATGAAGAAAAGCAATTAGCCTAAGTAGGGTGTGCAGAAGGTAATATGTAAAGACAAAATAAAGGGATTAGAAAGAGGGAAAAGTAAATTGCGACTGATATCATTCACGACCAAAATCGCGTACTTCATCGCCACTCCTATTTCACCTTTAAAAGAATAAGGTATTATTCAGTTGTCTTTTATCATCACCTTCTCTCAAGATAAGTGTACTCCATGGTTTAGGAGGGCACACCTATTATGCTTACTGGATAGTCTTCTTCCAAACCATAGGCTGGTGCCGAACGGTAGGGAAGGAAGAAAACCATTTAGCTTAACGACGGTGTACAGAAGGTAACGACTAAAGACAAATAAAGGGATTTGGAGAGATGGCAATAAAATATACGGTTGAAGTCATGAATTGGATTATGGAAGAGGCATTACTATGAATACCAAGATACCCCTTGGAAACATTTTCATGTTTCAATGCATTGTTAAAGGAAAACTGTTTTCCTGATTGGATACTTACTCCAGGGTATGTATTTACCAGGTTTCATTCTCATATCTGTATAGTTTTACAGATGATGAGTGGGAGTAAGTTATTGGGAATTAGGTGATTATCCTCATTATATCGGAATTCGTTGAAATTGGTGATATTTGAGGATATCGCCAGGGTACAGTTTTCCACCTACGACGCACAGGTTTTGAGTTGTTCAACTCAGCGGACTTATACAGAGTATTTGTTGGAGATAGTGCCCTCAGAGTCAATTATTGGGTCACAGGCACGTGATTGCAATGATTGATGGAGGACCTATCCCGGTAGGACAATCTTACTCGAGATGATAGTATGCTATCTGGTTTACCTTTATCATCGTGTACTGCTTCAGGTGACCTTACAGGTCGCTATTACACGTTGATAGAGCCACTAGGATTCTTGCTTGACCACCAGCAGTATGAGGGCGATCATATAAGTGGGAGCTGGCAGTATATAAGCATATCCTTAAACGGTCCCTAGTCGTGAGTGTTTCGAGATAGGGCATCGATACTCCAGAGTAGACTAGTGTATACAGTCGAGACCCCGACGAGGGGCGGTGGCCGGTCTCACAAGCCACTGGTGTCAGTTGGATCACCTAAGATGTATACAGGTGCTCATTGGGTTATGAGTACACCGGACAGGACTTGCCGGGAACATGCTAGTTGGTCATATACCAGACGTCAGATGGCAGTTCCCTGGTGACATGTGTGCAGGTTAGTTCATCGACCTGGGGATCGTCATTTGTCTCGTGTGAGTTCCCACTGTACTTTGATTACTACCCTACCACGGCTCAAAGGAGTCGTGCAAACAGGTTTTAGTTGGGTACAGTCCCGAGCCACGTGGAGGCAGTGAGCGTATCTTCAGGGGTTCGTCTCTCCCGGTATTGGGGGTGAGGTCGTGCTGTGTCTAGGAGAGCCATTACACGAAGTCCTTGGCCAAGGCAAAGAGATTTACTGGTAGGTATTCCAGTAGTTTCTCAGAGTGTTCTGGGCTACACTCCGACACGACTTGTACCGCTTTTGGGGGTCTGACTTTTACCAACCCCCTAGCCCCGCCATGCGATGCTCATAGACGAACGTACCGGTCTGTACGGATATTGTCACTGACAGGCTCAGTAGGGTTGTCAGGCTGAGTTCGCTCACAGACGTCCCTTTTAGTCGATATCTGGTAGCCCGTTACGTATTGGCTTATACCTCTGACGTGCTAGTGGTTAAATCCACAACCAAGGTGTTGACGAGTCTTTAGAGTCCCCCACATTCAGTTACTCAGCTTTCGGGCGAAAGGTTGTAGTGGCCGTATGGAGATATGGCAAGGTCCGATCAGATACGTGCGGTATTGCACGGATCAGGATCGGACAGTTTGTACTATAGGCCGTATGGGTATATGGCAGGGTTCGATCAGATACGTGCGGTATTGCACGGATCAGGATCGAACGGATATTACTAGCCGGTTTTGGTTTAAGCCGGATCCTAGTATAGTACAGTGTAGATTTTGTCTCATTGCATTTGTATTTCGGTCGAAATACAGATGCAGGTGTGTATGCACAGTATCGGGGTTTTCCTGTAATTTATTACGGGACCAGTTTTCTGGAGTTGCCAGTTTGCTTTCCGTTTCGGCCGATTTCCATTGTTCCGTTCATTGGCCGAAGATTGGTGGAGGAGGGCTTATTTGCATTGTTGCAAATAAGTGGTTGTGGAGGGGTTTTTTGCATTTTTGTTTTATCATGATGGTTTCATGATGGAGCCCATCCCTTGACCTTCCATGCTTCATGATTGCTTGACTTTTTGTATCAATCATGGTTGTTGATTACTTGTTTTGGAGTGTAGGTTATGGTTGTGATCATTGGATTCTTTCATCATCACTTGCTTGCATCATTGCATTCCACCCACCCCCTTGACCTTACTCTTTCTCTCTCCAATCACACCAAAGGGGGGGGGGCGGCCATTCCTTGAGGATGGATGGGGATTCATTTCATAGTGTGGGATTTTTGTATCTAGAGTTTGAAAAAAAATCCCTACAACTCCCTCTCCAAAAGGTTCATTTCAATTCCTCCACAAAAGGCAATTCCACAAACCCCAAAATGAGACTTGCTCACTAGATATTCTACAGCAAACCTTGGGCACGTCGAGTAGCCGGCTTCGTGCCCGAGTTGTGTAAGTGCACGGCGGCGCCCCGGCCGTCAAACCGACGCCGGAATGCGGAAGCGGTGAAAAACTTTAATTTTGCGGACTTAGCAAACCGGCACCACCGCGCACTATAACCCGGATCGAACCACTAACTAGTCCTAGCAAACTAACAAGATAGGGAAGTGAAGTATACCGACAGATTCGAGTCCTCCGGTCTTCTCGTCGTCGTCCCGATCTCCTGCGGAATGTCCCGTCTCCTCCTCGTCGCCGGAAGTGCACCACATCGCCTACATCGTTTACGGGCTCCCACCTCAATGCCGAGGCAACTCGGGCACGAAGCCGGCTACTCGACGTGCCCAAGATATGCTGTAGAATATCTAGAGAAGAAGTCTCACTTTGGGGATTGTGGAATTGCCATTGGTGGAGGAAAAGAGAGCAACTTTAGGAAAATGAGCTAGAGGACTTTTCTAACAACCATAAGAAGCAAAAATACCACACCACAAAAATGAATCCCATTCCATCCTCTTCATAGGAATGGCCGCCCCCCCTTTGTCAAGTGTGATTGGAGAGAGAAAAAGAAAGGTCAAGGGAGTGGGTGGAATGCAATGATGCAAGCAAGTGATGATGAAAGAATCCAATGATCACAACCATAACCCACACTCCAAAACAAGTAATCAACAACCTTGATGGTTACAAAAAGTCAAGCCATCATGAAGGTATGAAGTCAAATGATGGGACAAGTATCATGACATGATAATATGCAAAGACCCACTCCACAAATGCTTATTTGCAACAATGCAAATAAGCCCTCCTCCACCAATCTTCGGCCAATGAACGAAACAATGGAAATCGGCCGAAACGGAAAGCAAACTGGCAACTCCAGAAAACTTCTCCCGTAATAAATTACAGGAAAACCCCGATACTGTGCATACACACCCGCATCTGTATTTCGACCGAAATACAAAAGCAATGAGACAAAATCTACACTGTACTATACTAGGATCCGGCTTATACCAAAACCGGCTAGCAATATCTGTTCGATCTTGATCCGTGCAATACCGCACGTATCTGATCGAACCCTGCCATATAACCATACGGCCTATAGTATAAACTGTCCGATCCTGATCCGTGCAATACCGCACGTATCTGTCGGACCTTGCCATATCTCCATACGGCCTCTACAACCTTTCGCCCGAAAGCTGAGTAACTGAATGTGGGGGACTCGAAAGACTCGTCAACACCTTGGTTGTGGATTTAACCACTAGCACGTCAGAGGTATAAGCCAATACGTAACGGGCTACCAGGTAATGACTAAAAAGGGATGTCTGAGAGTGAACTCAGCCTGACAACCCTACTGAGCCTGTCAGTGACAATATCCGTGCAGTCCGATCCGTTCGTCTATGAGCATCGCATGGCGGGCCTAGGGGGTTGGTAAAAGTCAGACCCCCAAAAGCGGTACAAGTCATGTCGGAGTGTAGCCCAGAATACCCTGAGATACTACTGGAATACCTACCAGTAAATCTCCTTGCCTTGGCCAAGGACTTCGTGTAATGGCTCTCCTAGACACAGCACGACCTCACCCCCAATACCGGGAGAGACGAACCCCTGAAGATACGCTCACTGCCTCCATGTGGCTCGGGACTGTACCCAACTAAAACCTGTTTGCACGACTCCTTTGAGCCGTGGTAGGGTAGTAATCAAAGTACAGTGGGAACTCACACGAGACAAATGACGATCCCCAGGTCGATGAACTAACCTGCACACATGTCACCAGGGAACTGCCATCTGACATCTGGTATATGACCAACTAGCATGTTCCCGGCGAGTCCTGTCCGGTGTACTCATAACCCAATGAGCACCTGTATACATCTTAGGTGATCCAACTGACACCAGTGGCTTGTGAGACCGGCCACCGCCCCTCGTCGGGGTCTCGACTGTATATACTAGTCTACTATGGAGTATCGATGCCCTGTCTCGAAACTCACACGACTAGGGACCATTTAAGGATATGCTTATAGACCCCAGCTCCCACTTATATGATTGCCTTCATACTGCTGGTGGTCAAGCAAGAATCCTAGGGGCTCTATCAACGTGTAATAGCGACTTGTCAGGTCACTTAAAGCAGTACAAGATGATAAAGGTAAACCAGATAGCGTACTATCTTCTCGAGTAAGACTGTCCTACCGGGATAGGTCCTCCCTCAATCATTGCAATCACGTGCCTGTAATCCAATAATTGACTCTGAGGGCACTATCTCCAACAATCTCCCACTTGCACTCAAGGCTAATTATTGCGATGCCGCATACTCACAGCCCGTGTGATACCGAACACCCAACTCCTCTACTAGTCAGTCTCACAAAGCTCGTTTGTGAAACTATTGCGGTCGAGGAATAGCCTTAGTGAGTGGATCCGCTTTGTTGTTTCTTTCTATGTCTATCTATATCTCAAGTTCGCGGAGAAAACCCATCTTCCGAAATGAGCAATACCTGTCTTAGAATGTGTCTGGATGTCTGATGGGACATAGCTCATAAATGAACTCCAAATCCAAACTTCTTAGACTGTATCGTCAACTGAACTTAATCAGTATCCTGCGCCTTGCCTCCCTCAGTATTGCCTTGGACCACCTGTCCAAAATACTGCCCCTCGTCAGAAGGAAAAACTATAGCTCTAACAACCTCCTTGTCGTCCATGTCACCTTGGAAGCCTGGAATGATAACTGTCTCCCACATGAGGCTGTCGTTATCATATCCCTAGAACATCCACTTATGTTCTAAAACTGCTTCCGACTGTTTCTCCTGGATTGTATCAATGTCAACTTATTGCATTTAGTGCAAGAACAACATATGGTGTGGTACTTGACATCTCATGATTGACTCAATTGCCTGAGCAAGTGATCTGCCAATCATGCACGTCCCTCTCCCCTTTAGTCTGTAAGACACCTTTTGAGAGGGTGACTCCATTACCTGCAGGTATACTACCGTGCCAGGAGTCGTCCATTCTAAATACTCTTAGAATGCTGTCTAAGTACCCAGATTGGGAGACTACCCAAATCTAGATCTAAAACCATAGATCTAGTAACCAGTATGTCTGATACAAAATCCATTTCCCATATGGAGAAAACACTGTGTGACGACCAAAGTATAACCGATCGTAGTATAGGAGTTTCTTTTCCTATTCTGTGTATGTCATCCAAATACCAGGATATCACACCCTACTACCTTCTCAACAGATCCATCCCCTATTCTGATGAAGTCAAACCCATGACTGTCACGTCAGAAATAGATGATCTATCTCCGCTATTCTTGCTTTAGTCTATAAATAGACATAAGCTACCTGTCCACCAATGCTTCCGCTGCTCCCACTGACTACGACAACCCTCTGGCAGAGTCATATAGACGTACACTTCTAAAACTAGTTTAGAACGACGCTATACTCATCCTCCCGCCGGGTCTCGCAGCCTGGAACAACAGCAATGGTAATTGTGGGTAAAGAAGAACTTCCCTGTCACCGTCCTTGAGGCTACCGTAGTACCTCTCGGGTGCCTGAAGTTACCCACCTTATCTGCGGAGTGGCCAATGGAATGTCAATTCAGATTGAATCTTTAGGTTCCTTATCAAATCTTCAGTAATCGTTTGTGGTTCTGGAATTACTTCCAGTTCTACCATACTCCCACTACTGTTTTTCTGAAAAAATCCATTTTTTAATAAAACTGTGGCGAGTCTAGAACAATATTGCTATTGTTCATCCAGATGGTAGAAAATCAACCCTCGTCATAGCCTGCGTCAACCCACAAACATACATTACAGAAACGTGCCTTGAGTTGTCCAGTGTCTGGTTTTAAGCATAAACCGGACAACTCCCCGTACCTTAACATCGTTAAGATGCGAACTGTTCTATATCCCATATAGGAATAGAGGCACTGATTTAATTGAACCAGATTCAAATCATGCAGCTGTCTCCAGTGCATGTCAACTAAATGGAAAAAGGACGATCAGCGTTACTCAACTTAAGAATGCTTTCAATTATGAGTAACCTGAAAGAGAAGCAAGATCTCTAAATCATTACTATCAACTGAATACCATACACAAGTATCTACATCTTCTATCACTTTGAAGAATCCCGATACTTGCAATATCTGGTTCTCTACTTTATTCAAATACCAACAACTTCTCAAAATTCAGACCCTGTGTTTCGAAGAAACACCTGTCTAAAAACTAGAGAAGTCATAAGTAAACCGAATATAGTACGAGGACCAACCCCTCTGTCCTGACGGACCCTGGACAACATACAATACTCTGTATAAGTCCCTTGAGTCTGATAACTCATTCACTGTGTGTCGTAGGTTGAAAACTGTACCTTTGGTTATGAAGAATTACACCGCAGTTCAATGCTCCATACCTAACCATCCACTGATATAGGTAAATGTCATAGACATAATTTCAAAAAGGTATATCTCACTCTATGAAAATAGACGTACAGATATATCGAATTGAAATTGGTGCATAACAACGGATATTCAAAACCAAATATTTGCCAACCGGCAAACAGCCCAGGTGATTTCCTCAAATATCACCGATTACAACGAATCCCGATATAATGAGGATGATCACCCAATTCCCAATAACTTACTCCCACTCATCATCTGTGAAACCATACAGATGTGAGAATCGTACTTGGTAAATACATACCCTGGAGCAAGTGTCTAACTGGAAAATCAGTTTTCGTTTAACAGTTCACAGTGAAACTGAAACATTTAAATGTTTCGATGGGGTATCCCGGTATTCCTAGTAATGCCTCTTCCAGTATCCAAATTCACAACTGTAACCGTGTAATTCCTTGCCACCTTTCCAAATCCCTTTATATGTCTTTAGTCTTTACCTTCTGCACACCCCTTAGGCCAAGTGGTTTTCTTCCTTCCCTACCGTTCGGCACCAGCCTATGGTTTGGAAGAAGACTATCCAATAAGCATAATGGGTGTACTGTCCTAATCCTAGGAACACTCGCAATGCGAGAGAAGGTGAACATAAAAGACACCTGAATAAATCTTATTCCTATTTCTTCTGAACCAGAATCCATCCCCGAACTGGAACAAGTTCCTTTCGAGTTCGTATATAACCATACGATGGAGTATCCAATAAATTGTGGATCTTCGTAGTGATACGGAGTGTTCTGGAGAAATACAAAGGTGATTTAAGATTGGCGAAGAAATACTTGGTTTGGTCGTGAATATCTGTTGCAATTTACTTTGCCCTTTTACTAGTCCCTTACTTTGTCTTAACCTAATACCTTCTGCACACCATCGTTATGCTAATTGGTTTTCTTCATTCCCTACCGGTCGGCACCAGCCTAAGGTTTGGAAGAAGACAATCCAATTTGCGTAATAGGTGTACTACCCCTAAACCAAGGAGTACTCGTAACCTGAGAGAGGGTAAAAGGAAAAGACAACTGAATAGTCCTATCCGTTTTCTCCAGAACCTGAAACCATCCTCGAATAAATTCTTTCGAGTTCGTATCTAACCATACGATGGTTTTGTCCAATGGAAGTGGACGTTCGTAGTAATACGGGGTGTCCTGGAGAAAAGGGTAAAAGTAGGAGTGGCAATGAGGTCTGCAACTCTGACAATCCAAAAGCCAGTGTTAAGAAGGTTCGGTCAACTTGGTCACTGAGTCATAGTCTTAGTGTCGGGTCAATGGTCGCTGCCAAAGAGAGAGAGAAAAGAAACACTCAGCGTGCACTCTAACCTAGATCAGAATAGTTACCAATTTATCTAATCTGGAAAACTCCCACTGTACCTCAAATTCTCCTCCAAACCTGAAAGAAGAATTAGTCGGGGTCACCCGAGGAGTATACCAACTCATCAGTGGGAATCGGGATCCAACTCTCATCGCATGACAACGTGACGGAATCCGCTCACGGTATCACACTCCAGAAGGTATGCACATATCTGGCAAGTTTCAGTTCTTTTGAAACTCCCGATGTGATTTCTGCCCTATGCTCTTATGACCTTGGCGTGAGGTCAAAATATCATAAGTCACATGTCAAGTTCTACCCATCATTATCCAGGTTAATTTGAATCCACCCGTACATACCCTTGACGTAGGCCAAAATAGTTGTACGACTGTCCCAAACCAACGCATCTATCTATGCAACAGATAAATACCCGGCAGCTACCAATCATTATGCCTTGGCGTGAGGTCAAAATACATAGCTTGAATACTACCGAATATTTAACTGAAATGATGGAGGGCTACGAATGGTTTCTGGCGAAAACCTTTAACGTAAAGAACTTGATATCGTCGAAGGAACGGATAGCTTGTAAAAATACAGTGACGAAAACCGTTGCTAAAGAGGTCACTCCCGGTGAAGGGATCTCGGCTCTTTCCCCGTAGAATGGGGTGCAGGATATTCCAAATGAATACCGCGATGCAAAGCAAAAGTAATCGGCTATAGTGAAGTCATTGCCCTGACGCAAACTTTTTGTCCAAGGGGTCACTCCCGGTGAAGGGATCTCGGCCCTTGCCTCATCGACTGAGGAGCAGGATATTCCAACTGAATACCACGATGCAAAACAAAAGTGAACGTCCTTGCAATAACAGCTTTTTGAAAAGTGTTCCAACAACATCAGATTAGGTTTGTTTTTAAACTTGCATTGATCCGAATCAATGCAGTCCCATCAATTGATCACAACAAAAAGAATGAAAATATACTGATGTACGTATATTCCATCCGCATTCGCCACTGGGTCCCGTCATTACCCGTTAGGTTAGCTAACTAACGACAGAGCGGGGACTGGACTAGCGCGGATGTAAAACATATACAACATCTACTAATATATATACCAATATATTATATTTCGCTCAAGGCGTGAAAAGAAATACAACATCACAGAAAATGTACAGCATCACAGAAACAATACAGATATATGGGATCCCCGGGTTTCACAGAGCCACTGAAACTCGAAGTTCCCCTGGTCGTGTGGATAGCCTGTGCAATGAAATCCTAGACCCCTACGGGCGCGGCAAGTCACCCGCCAAAACCTGAAGCGAGGCAGCCCCCTTCAGTACCGTGAATGGACCACCCAGCACTTCACGGAATCCGGCAACTTGGGCACCCCTCTTGGGTCAACCTGTACCCCCTACGAGTGCGGCGAATAGCCCGCCAATCCAAGAGTGAGGCCCCCTCCGTCTCAATGCCATGAGATGCGGGCTTGTTGCCCTCCAGAACCCGGCTATCCGTGCACCCCGCCGTGGGGTAATCCTAGTACAGAAAGTAAAATATACATACAACCGGTACATCGACCGCAACCTGGTCGTGCCCCAAAATAATAATACAATCAGGCAGTGACGGCAGTCCACATGTCGGACGCTCGCCCCGCAATATCAAATGTACATAATACATCCACAACTGTACTAGCATTGCATCCAGGCTATCCCCCACGACCGATCCGCAACATCACAGCAAAAACAGAACATCAACGTGAAAGTCACGTTCGCAAATCCGTCTAACCGGGCTATAGCAGTTAGACCGGATTTACCGATCGAGTGACATTCACGGTCGCAGATATAATGTAAATACTGTGAAAAATGTGTTTAAAATTTTCCGATTGATCAAAAATTAACAAGTGGGCCCCAAAACAATACTGCAGCACACACAGAAATACTTGGCCCAAATTTAATATTCCAAAACCCCAATTCAAAGCCCACAAAGACACTGTAGAAATTGGGCGAAGATATCTCAACAGTGGGTCGCGGAAACGCGGCCCAAAGGGGATATTGGCCGCGGTTCCGCGCCTGCACTGTCGACTGAACCTGTCGAATTTTTACAGTATCCTTGTAATCTCCTGTACATCAATTTTATACAACCTGAAAAATTTTTCGACACTAAAAATTTCCAACAGAAAACTGATGCTAACAAAATACGGGTTTTGGAACTTTTTGATCGATCGGAAATGCAAACACATTACACAAAGCTAGACTAAGTTAATGGCGAGGCTCTGATACCACTGTAAGTGCACGGCGGCGCCCCGGCCGTCAAACCGACGCCGGAATGCGGAAGCGGTGAAAAACTTTAATTTTGCGTACTTAGCAAACCGGCACCACCGCGCACTATAACCCGGATCGAACCACTAACTAGTCATAGCAAACTAACAAGATAGGGAAGAGAAGTATACCGACAGATCCGAGACCTCCGGTCTTCTCGTCGTTGTCCCGATCTCCTACGGAATGTCCCGTCTCCTCCTCGTCGCCGGAAGTGCACCACATCGCCTACATCGTTTACGGGCTCCCACCTCAATGCCGAGGCAACTCGGGCACGAAGCCGGCTACTCGACGTGCCCAAGATATGTTGTAGAATATCTAGAGAAGAAGTCTCACTTTGGGGATTGTGGAATTGCCATTGGTGGAGGAAAAGAGAGCAACTTTAGGAAAATGAGCTAGAGGACTTTTCTAACAACCATAAGAAGCAAAAATACCACACCACAAAAATGAATCCCATTCCATCCTCTTCATAGGAATGGCCGGCCCCCCTTTGTCAAGTGTGATTGGAGAGAGAAAAAGAAACGTCAAGGGAGTGGGTGGAATGCAATGATGCAAGCAAGTGATGATGAAAGAATCCAATGATCACAACCATAACCCACACTCCAAAACAAGTAATCAACAACCATGATGGTTACAAAAAGTCAAGCCATCATGAAGGTATGAAGTCAAATGATGGGACAAGTATCATGACATGATAATATGCAAAGACCCCCTCCACAAATGCTTATTTGCAACAATGCAAATAAGCCCTCCTCCACCAATCTTCGGCCAATGAACGGAACAATGGAAATCGGCCGAAACGGAAAGCAAACTGGCAACTCCAGAAAACTGGTCCCGTAATAAATTACAGGAAAACCCCGATACTGTGCATACACACCCGCATCTGTATTTCGACCAAAATACAAATGCAATGAGACAAAATCTACACTGTACTATACTAGGATCCGGCTTATACCAAAACCGGCTAGCAATATCTGTTCGATCCTGATCCGTGCAATACCGCACGTATCTGATCGAACCCTGCCATATAACCATATGGCCTATAGTACAAACTGTCCGATCCTGATCCGTGCAATACCGCACGTATCTGTCGGACCTTACCATATCTCCATACGGCCTCTACAACCTTTCGCCCGAAACCTGAGTAACTGAATGTGGGGGACTCTACAGACTCGTCAACACCTTGGTTGTGGATTTAACCACTAGCACGTCAGAGGTATAAGCCAATACGTAACGGGCTACCAGGTACTGACTAAAAAGGGATGTCTGAGAGTGAACTCAGCCTGACAACCCTACTGAGCCTGTCAGTGACAATATCCGTGCAGTCCGATCCGTTCGTCTATGAGCATCGCATGGCGGGCCTAGGGGGTTGGTAAAAGTCAGACCCCCAAAAGCGGTACAAGTCATGTCGGAGTGTAGCCCAGAATACCCTGAGATACTACTGGAATACCTACCAGTAAATCTCCTTGCCTTGGCCAAGGACTTCGTGTAATGGCTCTCCTAGACACAGCACGACCTCACTCCCAATACCGGGAGAGACGAACCCCTGAAGATACGCTCACTGCCTCCATGTGGCTCGGGACTGTACCCAACTAAAACCTGTTTGCATGACTCCTTTGAGCCGTGGTAGGGTAGTAATCAAAGTACAGTGGGAACTCACACGAGACAAATGACGATCCCCAGGTCGATGAACTAACCTGCACACATGTCACCAGGGAACTGCCATCTGACATCTGGTATATGACCAACTAGCATGTTCCCGGCGAGTCCTGTCCGGTGTACTCATAACCCAATGAGCACCTGTATACATCTTAGGTGATCCAACTGACACCAGTAGCTTGTGAGACCGGCCACCGCCCCTCGTCGGGGTCTCGACTGTATACACTAGTCTACTATGGAGTATCGATGCCCTGTCTCGAAACTCACACGACTAGGGACCATTTAAGGATATGCTTATAGACCTCAGCTCCCACTTATATGATCGCCCTCATACTGCTGGTGGTCAAGCAAGAATCCTAGGGGCTCTATCAACGTGTAATAGCGACTTGTCAGGTCACTTAAAGCAGTACACGATGATAAAGGTAAACCAGATAGCGTATTATCATCTCGAGTAAGACTGTCCTACCGGGATAGGTCCTCCCTCAATCATTGCAATCACGTGCCTGTGATCCAATAATTGACTCTGAGGGCACTATCTCTAACAAGTTGCCTCGACATTGAGGTGGGAGCCCGTAAAAGAAGTAGGCGATCTGGTGCACTTCCGGCGACGAGGAGGAGACGGGACATTCCGCAGGAGATTGGGACGACGACGAGAAGACCGGAGGACTCGGATCTGTCGGTATATCTCTCTTCCCTTTCTTGTAGATAGCTAGGACTAGTTAGTGGTTCGATCCGGGTATTAGTGCGCGGCGGTTTGCCAGTTCATGTGAAAATTTAAAGTTTATCACCGCTTCCGCATTTGGCCGTCGGATTGACGGCCGGGGCGCCGCCGTGCACTTACAGTGGTATCAGAGCCTCGCCATTAACTTAGTCTAGCTTTGTGTAATTTGTTTGCATTTCCGATCGATCAAAAAGTTCCAAAACCGTGTTTTTCAAAGTGACAGTTTTCTGTTGAAATTTTTTAGTCTCCAAAAATTTTTCAGGTTGTATAAAATTGATGTACTGGAGATTACAAGGATACTGTAGAAATTCGACAGGGTCAGTCGACAGTGGAGGCGCGGAACCGCGGCCAAAACCTCCTTTGGGCCGCGGTTCCGCCGCGTACTTTGCAGATCCCTGCACCAAATTTCTACAGTGCCTTTGTGGGCTTAAAATATGGGTTTTGGAATATTAATTTTGGGCCCAGATTTTCTTGATGTGCTACAGTAGTACTTGGGGGCCCACTTGTTAAAGTTCGATCGATCGGATATTTTAAACACATTATTTCACAGTATTTACATTATATCTGCGACCGTGAATGTCACTTGATCGGTAAATCCTGTCTAACTGCTATAGCCCGGTTAGACGGATTTGCGAACGTGACTTTCACGTTGATGTTCTGTTTTTGCTGTGATGTTGCGGATCGGTCGTGGGGGATAGCCTGGAAGCAATGCTAGTACAGTTGTGGTTGTATTATGTACATTTGATATTGCGGGGCGAGCGTCCGACATGTGGACCGCCGTCACTGCCTGTTTGTATTATTATTTTCTGGCACGACCTGGTTGCGGTCGATGTACCCGTTGTATGTATATTTTACTTTCTGTACTAGGATTACCCCGCGGAGGAGTGCACGGATAGCCGGGTTCTAGAGGGCAACGGGCCCACATATCATGGCATTGAGACGGAGGGGCATCACTCTAGGATTGGCGGGCTATTCGCCGCACTCGTAAGGGGTACAGGTTGACCCAGGAGGGGTGCCCAAGTTACCGGATTCCGTGAAGTGCTGGGTGGTCCATTCACGGTGCTGAAGGGGGCTGCCTCGCTTCAGGTTTTGGCGGGTAACTTGCCACGCCCGTAGGGGTCTAGGTTTTCGTTGCACAGGCTATAAACACGACCAGGGGAACGTCGGGTTTCAGTAGTTGCTCTGTGAAACCCGGGGATCCCAGATATCTGTATTGTTCTGTGATGCTGTTCATTCTCTGTGATGTTGCATTTTTTATCACGCCTTGAGCGAATATAATATATTGGTATATATATTAGTAGATGTTGTATATGTTTTGCATCCGCGCTAGTCCAGACCCTGCTCTGTCGTTAGTTAGCTAACCTAACGGGTAATGACGGGACCCAGTGGCGAATGCGGATGGCATATACGTACATCAGTATATTTTCGTTCTTTGTGGTGTGATCAATTGATGGGACTGCATTGATTCGGATCAATGCAAGTTAAAAACAAACCTAATCTGATGTTGTTGGAACACTTTTTCAAAAAGCTGTTATTGCAAGGACGTTCACTTTTGTTTTGCATCGTGGTATTCAGTTGGAATATCCTGCTCCTCAGTCGACGAGGCAAGGGCCGAGATCCCTTCACCGGGAGTGACCCCTTGGACAAAAAGTTTGCGTCAGGGCATTAACTTCACTATAGCCGATTACTTTTGCTTTGCATCGCGGTATTCATTTGGAATATCCTGCACCCCATTCTACGGGGAAAGAGCCGAGATCCCTTCACCGGGAGTGACCTCTTTAGCAACGGTTTTCGTCACTATAATTTTAAAAAAAAGCTATCCGTTCCTTCGACGATATCAAGTTCTTTACGTTAAAGGTTTTCGCCAGAAACCATTCGTAGCCCTCCGTCGTTTCATATGGGTAGTCAATAGTATTCAAGCTGTGTTTGTTGGCCAAAGTCAAGGCACAGTGTTTGGTAGCTGTTGGTTATTCATATGCAGCATAGATAGATGCGTTTGTTTGGAACAGTCGTATAGCCTTGTTGGCCAAAGTCAGGGCTTGTGCGGGTGGATTCGAATCAACCTGGAGAATGACGGGTAGAACTTGACTTATGACTTATGATTTGTTGGCCAAAGTCAAGGTCATAAGAGCATGGGGCAGAAATCACATCGGGAGTTTCAAAGAACTGAAACTTGCCAGATATGCGCATACCTTCTGGAGTGTGATGACGTGAGCGGATTCCGTCACGTTATCATGCAATGATAGTTGGATCCCGATTCCCACTGATGAGTTAGTTTACTCCTCGGGTAACCCCGACTAATTCTTCTTTCAGGTTTGGAGGAGAATTTGCGGTACAGTGGGAGGATTCCAGATTAGATAAATTGGTAACCATTCTGATCTAGGTTAGAGTGCACGCTGAGTGTTTCTTTTCTCTCTTCTTTAGCAGCGACCATTGACCCGACCCTAAGACTTTGACTCAGTGACAAGTTAACCGAACCTTCTAAAACACTGGCTTTTGGATTGTCAGAGTTGCAAACCTCATTGCCACTCCCTACTTTTACCTTTTTCTCCAGGACACCCCGTATTGCTACGAACGTCCACTTCCTTTGGACAAAACCATCGTATAGTTAGATACGAACTCGAAAGAATTTATTCGAGGATGGTTTCAGGTTCTGGAGGAAACGGATAGGATTATTCAGTTGTCTTTTCCTTTTACCTTCTCTCAGGTTGCGAGTACTCCTTGGTTTAGGAGATAGTACACCTATTACGCAAATTGGATAGTCTTCTTCCAAACCATAGGCAGGTGCCGACCGGTAGGGAATGAAGAAAACCAATTAGCATAACGATGGTGTGCAGAAGGTATTAGGTTAAGACAAAGCAAGGGATTAGTAAGAGGGCAAAGTAAATTGCAACAGATATTCACGACCAAACCAAAGTATTCCTTCGCCAATCCTAAATCACCTTTGTATTTCTCCAGGACACTCCGTATCACTACGAAGATCCACAGTTTATTGGATACTCCATCGTATGGTTATATACGAACTCGAAAGGAACTTGTTCCAGTTCGGGGATGGATTCTGGTTCAGTAGAAATAGGAATAAGGTTTATTCGGTTGTCTTTTATCTTCACCTTCTCTCGCATTGCGAGTGCTCTTAGGATTGGGACAGTACACCAATTATGCTTATTGGATAGTCTTCTTCCAAACCATAGGCTGGTGCCGAACGGTAGGGAAGGAAGAAAACCATTTGGCTTAAGCGGTGTACAGAAGGTAAAGACTAAAGACATATGAAGGGATTTGGAGAGGTGGCAAAGAATTATATGGTTACAGTCATGAATCTGGAAGAGGCATTACTAGGAATACCATGATACCCCATCGAAACATTTCAATGTTTCAGTTTCACTGTGTAATGTTAAAAGAAAACTGATTTCCCGATTAGATACTTACTCCAGGGTATGTATTTACCAGGTTTGATTCTCACATCTGTATGGTTTTACAGATGATGAGTGGGAGTAGGTTATTGGGAATTGGGTGATCATCCTCATTATATCGGGATTCGTTGTAATCGGTGATATTTGAGGAAATCACCTAGGCTGTTTGCCGGTCGGCAAATATTTGGTTTTGAATATCCGCTTTTATGCACCAATTTCAAATTGATATATCTGTACGTCTATTTTCATAGAGTGAGATATACCTTTCTGAAATTATGTCTATGACATTTACCTATATCAGTGGATGGTTAGGTAAGGAGCATTAGACAGCGGTGTAATTCTTCTTGACCATATATACAGTTTTCAACCAACGACACACAGTGAATGAGTTATCAGACTCAAGTGACTTGTACAGAGTATTGTATGTTGTCCAGGGTCCATCAGGACAGAGGGGTTGGTCCTCGTACTATATTCGGTTTACTTATGACTTCTCTAGTTTTTAGACAGGTGTTTCGTGGAAACACAGGGTCCGAATTTTGAGAAGTTATTGGTATTTGAATAGAGTAGAGAACCAGGTGTAGCAAGTATCGGGATTCTTCAAAGCAATCGAAGATGTAGACACTTGTGCATGGTATTCAGTTGATAGTAATGATTAAGAGAACTTGCTTCTCTTTCAGGTTGCTCATAATTGGAAGTGTTCCTAAGTTGAGTAACGCTGATCGGCCTCCTTCCATTTAGTTGACATGCACAGGAGACAGTTGCATGATTTGGATCTGGTTCAGTTAAATCAGTGCCTCTGGTCCTATATAGGAAATAGAACAGTTCGTATCTTAACGTTGTTAAGTTACGGGGAGTTGTCCGGCTTATGATTAAAACCAGACACTGGACAACTCAAGGCACGTTTCTGTAATGGCTGTTTGTGGGTTGACCCAGGCTATGACGAGGGTTGACTTTCTACCATCTGGATGAACAATAGCAATATTGTTCTAGACTCGCCACAGTTTTATTAAAAATGGATTTTTTCAAAAACAGTAGTGGGAGTACGGTAGAACTGGAAGTGATTCCATAACCGCGAACGATTACTGAAGATTTGATAAGGAACCTAAAGATTCAATCTGGCTTGACATTTCATTGGCCACTCCGCAGTTTAGGTGGGTAACTTCAGGCACCCGAGAGGTACTACGGTAGCCTCAAGGAAGGTGACAGGGAAGTTCTTGTTTACCCACACTTGCCATTGCTGTTGTTCCAGACTGTGAGACCCGGCAGGAGGATGAGTATAGCGTCGTTCTAAACTTGCTTTAGAAGTGTACGTCTGTATGACTCTGCCAGAGGGTTGTCATGGTCAGTGGGAGCAGCGGAAGCATTGGTGGACAGGTAGCTTATGTCTATTTATAGACTAAAGCAGATGTAGCGGAGATAGATCATCTATTTCTGACGTGACAGTCATAGGTTTGACTTCATCAGAACAGGGGATGGATCTGTTGAGAAGGTGGTAGGGTGTGATGTCATGGCATTTGGATGACATACACAAAATAGGAAAAGAAACTCCTATACTACAATCGGTTATACTTTGGTCGTCACACAATGGCTTCTCCACAAAGGAAATGGATTTTATATCAGACATACTGGTTACTAGATCTATGGTTTTAGATCTAGATTTGGGTGGTTTCCCAATCAGGGTACTTGACAGCATTCTAAGAGTATTTAGGATGGACGACTCCTGGCACGGTAGTGTACCTGCAAGATATGGAGTCACCCTCTCAAAAGATGTCTTACAGACTAATGTAGAGAGGGATGTGCATGATTGGCAGATCTTGCTCAGGCAATTGAGTCAATCATGAGATGTCAAGTACCACACCAGATGTTGTTCTTGCACTAGATGCAATAAGTTGATATTGATCCAATCCTGGAGGAACAGTCGGAAGCAGTTTTAGAACATAAGTGGATGTTCTAGGGATATGATAACGACAGCCTCATTCGGGAAACAGTTATCATTCCAGGCTTCCAAGGTGACATGGACGACAAGGAGGTTGTCAGAGTTATAGTTTTTCCTTCTGATGAGGGACAGTATTTTGGACAGGTGATCCAAGGCAATACTGAGGGAGGCATGGCGCAGGATACTAATTAAGTTCAGTTGACGATACAGTCTAAGAAGTTTGGATTTGGAGTTCATTTATGAGCTATGTCCCATCAGACATCCAGACACATTCTAAGATAGGTATTGCTCATTTCGGGAGATGGGTTTCTCCGCGAACTTGAGATATAGAGAGACATGGAAGGAGACATCAAAGCGGATCCACTCACTAAGGCTATTCCTCGAACACAATAGTTTCGCAAACGAGCTTTGTGAGACCGACTAGTAGAGGAGTTGGGTGTTCGGTATCACACGGCTGTGAGTATGCGACATCGCAATAATTAGCCTTGAGTGCAAGTGGGAGATTGTTGGAGATAGTGCCCTCAGAGTCAATTATTGGGTCACAGGCACATGATTGCAATGATTGATGGAGGACCTATCCCGGTAGGACAATCTTACTCGAGATGATAGTATGCTATCTGGTTTACCTTTATCATCGTGTACTGCTTCAGGTGACCTTACAGGTCGCTATTACACGTTAATAGAGCCCCTAGGATTCTTGCTTGACCACCAGCAGTATGAGGGCGATCATATAAGTGGGAGCTGGCAGTCTATAAGCATATCCTTAAACGGTCCCTAGTCGTGAGAGTTTCGAGATAGGGCATCGATACTCCAGAGTAGACTAGTGTATACAGTCGAGACCCCGACGAGGGGCGGTGGCCGGTCACACAAGCCACTAGTGTCAGTTGGATCACCTAAGATGTATACAGGTGCTCATTGGGTTATGAGTACACCGGAAAGGACTCGCCGAGAACATGCTAGTTGGTCATATACCAGACGTCAGATGGCAGTTCCCTGGTGACATGTGTGCAGGTTAGATCATCGACCTGTGGATCGTCATTTGTCTCGTGTGAGTTCCCACTGTACTTTGATTACTACCCTACCACGGCTCAAAGGAGTCGTGTAAACAGGTTTTAGTTGGGTACAGTCCCGAGCCACGTGGAGGCAAGTGAGCGTATCTTCAGGGGTTCGTCTCTCCCGGTATTGGGGGTGAGGTCGTGCTGTGTCTAGGAGAGCCATTACACGAAGTCCTTGGCCAAGGCAAGGAGATTTACTGGTAAGTATTCCAGTAGTATCTCAGGGTGTTCTGGGCTACACTCCGACACGACTTGTACCGCTTTTGGGGGTCTGACTTTTACCAACCCCCTAGGCCCGCCATGCGATGCTCATAGACGAACGAACCGGACTGTACGGATATTGTCACTGACAGGCTCAGTAGGGTTGTCAGGCTGAGTTCGCTCACAGACGTCCCTTTTAGTCGATACCTGGTAGCCCGTTACGTATTGGCTTATACCTCTGACGTGCTAGTGGTTAAATCCACAACCAAGGTGTTGACGAGTCTTTAGAGTCCCCCACATTCAGTTACTTAGCTTTCGGGCGAAAGGTTGTAGAGGCCTATGGAGATATGGCAAGGTCCGATCAGATACGTGCGGTATTACACAGATCAGGATCGGACAGTTTGTACTATAGGCCGTATGGGTATATGGCAGGGTTCGATCAGATACGTGCGGTATTGCACGGATCAGGATCGAACGGATATTACTAGCCGGTTTTGGTTTAAGCCGGATCCTAGTATAGTACAGTGTAGATTTTGTCTCATTGCATTTGTATTTCGGTCGAAATACAGATGCGGGTGTGTATGCACAGTATCGGGGTTTTCCTGTAATTTATTACGGGACCAGTTTTCTGGAGTTGCCAGTTTGCTTTCCGTTTCGGCCGATTTCCATTGTTCCGTTCATTGGCCGAAGATTGGTGGAGGAGGGCTTATTTGCATTGTTGCAAATAAGTGGTTGTGGAGGGGGTTTTTGCATTTTTGTTTTATCATGATGGTTTCATGATGGAGCCCATCCCTTGACCTTCCATGCTTCATGATTGCTTGACTTTTTGTAGCAATCATGGTTGTTGATTACTTGTTTTGGAGTGTAGGTTATGGTTGTGATCATTGGATTCTTTCATCATCACTTGCTTGCATCATTGCATTCCACCCACCCCCTTGACCTTACTCTTTCTCTCTCCAATCACACCAAAGGGGGGGGCTGGCCATTCCTTGAGGATGGATGGGGATTCATTTCATAGTGTGGGATGTTTTGTATCTAGAGTGTGAAAAAAAAAATCCCAACAACTCCCTCTCCAAAAGGTTCATTTCAATTCCTCCAAAAAAGGCAATTCCACAAACCCCAAAATGAGACTTGCTCACTAGATATTTTATAGCAAACCTTGGGCACGTCGAGTAGCCGGCTTCGTGCCCGAGTTGCCTTTCGGCATTGAGGTGGGAGCCCGTAAAAGAAGTAGGCGATGTGGTGCACTTCCGGCGACGAGGAGGAGACGGGAAATTCCGCAGGAGATTGGGACGACGACGAGAAGACCGGAGGACTCGGATCTGTCGGTATATCTCTCTTCCCTTTCTTGTAGATAGCTAGGACTAGTTAGTGGTTCGATCCGGGTATTAGTGCGCGGCGGTTTGCCAGTTCATGTGAAAATTTAAAGTTTATCACCGCTTCCGCATTTGGCCGTCGGATTGACGGCCGGGGCGCCGCCGTGCACTTACAGTATTGTATGTTGTCTAGTGTCCATCAGGACAAAGGGATAGGTCATCGTACTCTGTTCTGTTTACTTATGACTTCTCTAGTATTTAGACAAGTGTTTCGTAGAAATACAAGGGTCTAAGTTTTGAGAAGTTGTGGGTATAAGAATAAAGTAGAGAACCAGGTGTCACAAGTATCGGGATTCTTCAAAGAGATCGAAGATGTAGATTCTTGTGATTGGTATTCAGATGATAGTAATGTTTTTGAGAACGTGTTTCTCTTTCAGGTTACTCATAATTGGATGGATTCCTAAGTTGAGTAATGCTGATTAGCCTCTTTCCATTAAGTTGATATGCACTGGAGATAGCTACATGATTAGAATATGGTTCCAATTAAATATGTGCCAAAGTTTCTATATTGGATATAGAATAGTTCGTACCTTAAAAGATGTTAAGGTACGGGGAGTTGTCCAGCTTTTGCTTAAAACCAGACTCTGGATAACTCAGGGCACGTTTCTGTAATGGCTGTTTCTGGGTTAACCCTAGCTATGACGAGGGTTGATATTCTACCTTTTGGAAGATCAATAGTGATATTGTTCTTGACTCGCCACAGTTTTAGTAAAATGGATCTTTTTCAGAAAACAGTAGTAGGAGTATGGTAGAACTGGAAGTGATTCCAGAACCGCGAACGATTACGGAAAATTTAATAGGACCTATATATTCAATCAGGTTTGACATTCCAATAGCCACTCCGCAGATATGGTGGGTAACCTCAGACACCCGAGAGGTACTTCGGTAGCCTCAAGGATGGTGACAGGGAGGTTCTTATCTACCCAGACTTGACACTACTGTTGTTCCAGGCTATGAGACCCGGGTAGGAGGGTTGTCGTAGTCAGTGGGAGCAGCTGAAGCATAGTGGGCAAGACGTTTATATCTATTTATAGACTTGATCAGTTATAGCGGAGATAGATCATCTATTTTTGATGTGACAGTCATAGGTTTGACTTCATCAGAATATGGGATGGATCTGTTAAGAAGGTAGTAGGGTGTGATGTCATGGTACCTGGATGACATACACAGAGTAGGAAGTAAAATTCATATACTACGATCGGTTTGTACTGTGGTCGTCACATAGTTGTTTCTCCAGACAGGATATGGATATAATATTTGACATTCTGGTTTCTAGATCTATGGTTTTAGATCTGGATTTGGGTAGTTTCCCAATGTGGGTACTTTGACAGTATTAATGGTTTTTAGAATAGATGACTCCTAGCATGGTGGTGTACCTACAGGTGATGGAGTCACCCTCTCTAAAGGTGTCTTACAGACTGAAGGGGAGAGGGATGTGCATGATTGGCAGATCACTTGCTTAGGCAATTGAGTCAATCATGAGATGTCAAGTACCACACCAAATGTTGTTTTTTGCACTAGATGCAATAAGTTTGTATTAATCCAATCCTGGAGAAACATAAGGAAGCAGTTTTAGAACATAAGTACATGTTCTACGGATTTGATGACGGCAACCTCCTTCGGGAGACGGTTATCATTCCAGGCTTCAAAGGTGACATGGATGACAGAGTGGTTGTCAGAGTTATAGTTTTTCCTCTGATGAGGGACGGTATTATGGACAGGTGGTCCAAGAGGATACTGTGGGTGGCTTGGTGCAGGATACTGATTTGGTTCAGTGATCGATACAGTCTAAGAAGTTTGGATTTTGAGTTCATTTATGAACTAGGTCCCATCAGATATCCAGACATATTCTAAGACAGGTATTACTCAATTCGGGAGATGGCTTTCTCCGCGAACTTGAGATTAAGAGAGATATAGAAAGAAACATCTAGGCGGATCCACTCACTGAGGCTATTTCTCGAACACAATATTTTACAAACGGGCTTTGTGAAACTGATTAGTAGAGGAGTTGGATGTTCGGTTTCACACGGGCTGTGAGTAGTCGACATCGCAATAATTAGCCTTAAGTGCAAGTGGGAGATTGTTGGAGATAGTGCCCTCAGAGTCAATTATTGGATCGCAGGTACGTGATTGCAATGATTGCGGAGGACCTATACCGGGAGGACAGTCTTACTCGAGATGATAGTATGCTATCTGGTTTGTCTTTATCAGTCGTGTACATGTTCAGGTGACTGATTACATGTTACACTTTGATAGAGCCTTTAGGATCTTTCTTTACTACCAACAGTATGATGGCGATCATATACGTGAGAGTTGGGTAGTTTATACGCATATCCTTAATTGTGGTCCCTAGTCGTGGGAGTTTCGAGACAGGGCATCGATACTCCGGAGTAGACTAGTGTATACAGTCGAGACCCCGACGAGGGGCGGTGGTCGGTCTCACAAGCCACTGGTGTCAGTTGGATCACCTAAGATGTATACAGGTGCTCATTGGGTTATGAGTACACCGGACAGGACTCGCCGGGAATCTGCTAGTTGGTATTATACATATCGTCAGATAGCAGTTCCCTGGTGACATGTGTACAGGTTAGTTCATCGACCTGAGGTCGTCATTTGTCTCGTGTGAGTTCCCACTGTGCTTTGATTTCTACCCTACAACGGCTCAAATGAGTCGTACAAACAGGTAGTTTTTGGATACAGTCCCGAGCCATATGGAGGCACGTGAGCGGATCGGCAGGGGATTCGTCTCTCCCGGTATTGGGGGCGAGATCGTGCTGTGTCTAGGAGAGCCATTACACAAAGCCCACGGCCGTGGCAGGAGATTTAGTGGTAGGTACTCCAGTAGTATCTCAGGGTGTTATTGGGCTACACTCCGACACGACTTATACTGCTATTGGGGGTCTGACGTTACTAGCCCCCTAGGCAGATATGCGGTACTTATAGACGAACGGACCGGACTGTATATACAATGTCACTGTTAGGCTCAGTAGGGTTTCTGGATGAGTTCGCTCATCAGCCTCCCTTGAGGTCAGTCCATGGGCAGTCGTTACGCATAGCTAGTGCCGCTGACGGTTTGTGGTTAAACCCATTGCCAGGGTACTGACGAGTCATTAGAGTCCCCCACAGACAGTTTCCCAAGTTCGGGCGAAACGTTGTAGAGGCCGTAAGGTTTTATGGCAGGGTTCGGAAAATGCACGTGCATTTACACACGTGTCGGTTTTCGGACAGATGATACTGGTCGGCTTTGGTTTATGCCGGATCCGAGTATTATATTGAGTAGATATAATATCTTTGTCTCGATTGCATTTGTATTCGGTCGTAATACAAATGCGGGTATATTTATACAGTTACGGGGTTATCCTGAAAGTCGTTTTGGGATCACTTTTGGAAGTTGCCAGTTTCCAGTTTTCTATCAGCCGTCTTTTAACATTCGGTTTAAAGACGGATTTATCTTTTCTTGAGATGAGTGTGGAAGCTTCTAGAAGGTTCTAGAAGTTGTGAGGTGTTTAGTGAGTCATGGTTGCATTTAATGATTCCATTAATGCTTGGTGACTAGGTTAATGATTCATCATTTCATTAAGTGTGTTCACACTTTGTGTTCACGCTAGAGATATTTTCTTATTGTCACCTCCCCCTCTCCTACACTCACCCCCCCCACCTCTATATATTGTGGCCGGCCCCCTCCTTGGTGGCCATGAGATTTTTCTCTCACTTGATGTTACATTTGGTAAAAAGATTATGATAGATTTTGGGGTGTATGGAATTTCACAGCTCATTTCATTCCATCACCCGATTCCCATGGCAACTTCATTAACCGTTCGTCCATAGCCTTGGACGTAACGAGACAAAGTTTTCTACTCATTCTCTACATCATTCTTGGTCGTCTCTTTTAGCAAACTTGACGACCGAGTTGCCTCGAGTCAGAGGCGGGAGCCCGTTTATAGAATCAGTGACGTGGTGCCACCTGGACGGGCAGATCGGAGATCGACGAGATCAGAGCAGCCGCAACGGAGCGTGGGATGATGGTTAAAGAATGAAGGACTCGGATCGTTCGATATAACCTTTCTACACTCTTTACAGTTTGTTAGTTTAGCAATAATGGCAGATCCGGGTTAAAGTATACGATAGCGCCAGATAAAAAGTTTTTGTTCCGCATTTGGCGTCTGTAGACTGCCGGGGCGCTACCGTAGACTTACAATGATTTGTTGGCCAAAGTCAAGGTCATAAGAGCATGGGGCAGAAATCACATCGGGAGTTTCTAAAGAAACTAAAACTTGCCAGATATGCGCATACCTTCTGGAGTGTGACACCGTGAGAGGATTCCGTCACGTTATCATGCGATGATAGTTGGATCCCGATTCCCACTGATGAGTTGGTTTACTCCTCGGGTGATCCCGACTAATTCTTCTTTCAGGTTTGGAGGAGAATTTGACGGTACAGTGGGAGGTTTTCAGATTAGATAAATTGGTAACCATTCTGATCCAGGTTAGAGTGCACGCTGAGTGTTTCTTTTCTCTCTCTCTTTGGCAGCGACCATTGACCCGACCCTAAGACTATGACTCAGTGACCAAAATTGACTGAACCTTCTTAAACACTGGCTTTTGGATTGTCAGAGTTGCAAACCTCATTGCCACTCCTACTTTTACCTTTTTCTCCAAGACACCCCGTATTACTACGAACGTCCACTTCCACTGGACAAAACCATCGTATGGTTAGATACGAACTCGAAGGAATTTATTCGAGGATGGTTTCCGGTTCTGGAGAAAACGGATAGGACTATTCAGTTGTCTTTTCCTTTTACCTTCTCTCAAGTTGCGAGTACTCCTTGGTTTAGGAGATAGTACACCTATTACGCAAATTGGATATTCTTCTTCCAAACCTTAGGCTGGTGCCGACCGGTATGGAATGAAGAAAACCAATTAGCCTAACGATGGTGTACAGAAGGTATTAAGTAAAGACATAACAAGGGATTAGTAAGAGGGCAAAGTAAATTGCGACTGCTATTCACGACCAAACCATATATTTCTTCGCCAATCCTAAATCACCTTTCTATTTCTCCAAGACACTCTGTATCACTACGAAGATCCATAGTTTATTGGATACTCCATCGTATGGTTATATACGAACTCGAAAGGAACTTGTTCCAGCTCGGGGATGGATTCTGGTTCAGGAGAAATAGGAATATGGTTTATTCGGTTGTCTTTTATCCTCACCTTCTCTCGCATTGCGAGTGCTCCTAGGTTTAGGACAGTACACCCATTATGCTTATTGGATAGTCTTCTTCCAAACCATAGGCTGGTGCCGAACGGTAGGGAAGGAAGAAAACCATTTGGCCTAAAGGGGTGTACAGAAGGTAATGACTAAAGACATAGAAACAGATTTGGAAAGGTGGCAAAGAATTACAAGGTTACAGTTGTGAATCTGGATAATAGAAGAGACATTACTAGGAATACCGGGATACCCAATCGAAACATTTCAATGTTTCAGTTTCACTGTGTACTGTTAAAGAAAAACTGATTTCCCAGTTAGACACTTGCTCCAGGGTATGTATTTACCAAGTATGATTCTCACATCTGTATGGTTTTACAGATGATGAGTGGGAGTAAGTTATTGGGAATTAGGTGATCATCCTCATTATATCGGGATTCGTTGTGATCGGTGATATTTGAGGAAGTCACCTAGGTTGGTTGCCGGACGACAAAGATTTGGTTTTGAATATCCATGTTATGCACCAATTTCAAATTGATATATCTGTACGTCTATTTTTATAGAGTGAGATATACCTTTTTGAAATTATGTCTATGACATTTACATATATCAGTGGATGGTTAGGTAAGGAGCATTAAACAGCGGTGTAATTCTTCTTAACCATAAGTACAGTTTTCAACCTACGACACACAGTGAATGAGTTATCAGACTCAAGGGACTTATACAGAGTATTGTATGTTGTCCAGGGTCCATCAGGACAGAGGGGTTGGTCCTCGTACTATATTCGGTTTACTTATGACTTCTCTAGTTTTTAGACAGGTGTTTCGTGGAAACACAGGGTCCGAATTTTGAGATGTTATAGGTATTTGAATAGAGTAGAGAACCAGGTGTAGCAAGTATCGGGATTCTTCAAAGAGATCGAAGATGTAGATACTTGTGTATGGTGTTCAGTTGATAGTAATGATTAAGAGAACTTGCTTCTCTTTCAGGTTACTCATAATTGGAAGCATTCCTAAGTTGAGTAACGCTGATCGGCCTCCTTCCATTTATTTGACATGCACTGGAGACAGCTGCATGATTTGAATCTGGTTCAATTAAATCAGTGCCTTTGGTTCTATATTGGATATAGAACCGTTCATATCTTAACGATGTTAAGGTACGGGGAGTTGTCTGGCTTATGCTTAAAACCAGATTCGGGATAACTCAAGGTACGTTTCTGTAATGGCTGTTTGTGGGTTGACCCAGGCTATGACGAGGGTTGACTTTCTACCATCTGGAAGATCAATAGTGATATTGTTCTAGACTCGCCACAGTTTTAATAAAAATGAATCTTTTCAGAAAAACATTAGTGGGAGTATGGTAGAACTGGAAGTGATTCCAGAACCACAAACGATTACTGAAGATTTCATAGGAACCTAAAGATTCAATCTGGATAGACATTCCATTGGCCACTCCGCAGATAAAGTGGGTAACTTCAGGCACCCAAGAGGTTCTCCGGTAGCCTCAAGGACGGTGACAAGGAAGTTCTTGTTTACCCAGACTTGCCATTGCTGTTATTCCAGGCTGTGAGACCCGGTAGGAGAATGAGTATAGCGTCGTTCTAAACTTGCTTTAGAAGTGTACGTTTATATGACTCTGCCAGAGGGTTGTCGTAGTCAGTGGGAGCAGCGGAAGCATTGGTGGACAGGTAGCTTATGTCTATTTATAGACTAAAGCAGATGTAGCGGAAATAGATCATCAATTTCTGATGTGACAGCCATAGGTTTGACTTCATCAGAATAGGGGATGGATCTGTTGAGAAGGTAGTAGGGTGTGATGTCATGGTATTTGGATGACATACACAGAATAGTAAAAGAAACTCCTATACTACGATCGGTTATACTTTGGTCGTCACACAGTGGTTTCTCCACATGGGACCTGGACATTATATCAGACATACTGGTTACTAGATCTATAGTTTTAAATCTAGATTTGGGTGGTTTCCCAATCTGGATACTTAGACAGCATTCTAAGAGTATTTAAAATGGACAACTCCTCGCACGGTAGTATACCTGCAGGTGATGGAGTCACCCTCTCTAAAGCTGTCTCACAGACTAAAGTGGAGAGGGATGTGCAAGATTGGCAGATCACTTGCTTAGGCAATTGAGTCAATCATGAGATGTCAAGTACCACACCAGATGTTGTTCTTGCACTAAATGCAATAAGTTGACATTGATCCAATCCTGGAGAAACAGTCGGAAGCGGTTTTAGAACATAAGTGGATGTTCTAGGGATATGATAACGACAGCCTCATTCGGGAGACAGTTATCATTCCAGGCTTCCAAGGTGACATGGACGACAAGGAGGTTGCCGGAGTTATAGTTTTTCCATTCGACAAGGGGCAGTATTTTGGACAGGTGATCCAAGGCAATACTGAGGGAGGCATGGCGCAGGATACTGATTAAGTTCGGTTGACGATACAGTCTAAGAAGTTTGGATTTGGAGTTCATTTATGAGCTAGGTCCCATCAGACATCTAGACATATACTAAGACAGGTGTTGCTCATTTCGGGAGATGGCTTTCTCCGTGAACTTGAGATATAGAGAGACATAGAAAGAAACATCCAGGAGGATGCACTCACTGAGGCTATTCCTCGAACGCAATAGTTTCGCAAACGAGCTTTGTGAGACAGACTAGTAGAGGAGTTGGGTGTTCGGTATCACACGGGCTGTGAGTATGCGACATCGCAATAATTAGCCTTGAGTGCAAGTGGGAGATTGTTTGAGATAGTGCCCTCAGAGTCAATTATTGGATCACAGGCACGTGATTGCAATGATTGAGGGAGGACCTGTCCCAGTAGGACAGTCTTACTCGAGATGATAGTATGCTATCTGGTTTATCTTTATCATCGTGTACTGCTTTAGGTGACCTGACATGTCACTATTGCACGTTGATAGAGCCCCTAGGATTCTTGCTTGACCACAAGCAGTATGAGGGCGATCATATACGTGGGAGCTGGTAGTCTATAAGCACATCCTTAAAAGGTCCCTAGTCGTGGGAGTTTCGAGACAGGGCATCGATTCTCCAGAGTAGACTAGTGTATACAGACGAGACCCCGACGAGGGACGGTGGCCGGTCTCACAAGCCACTGGTGTCAGTTGGTTCACCTAAGATGTATACAGGTGCTCATTGGGTTATGAGTACACCGGACAGGACTCGCCGGGAACATGCTAGTTGGTCTTATACCTGACGTCAGATAGCAGTTCCCTGGTGACATGTGTACAGGTTAGTTCATTGACCTGGGGATCGTCATTTGTCTCGTGTGAGTTCCCACTGTACTTTGATTACTACCCTACTACGCTCAAAGGAGACGTGCAAACAGGTTTTAGTTGGGTACAGTCCCGAGCCACATGGAGGCAGTGAGCGGATCTTCAGGTGTTCGTCTCTCCTGGTATTGGGGGTGAGGTCGCGCTGTGTCTAGGGGAGCCATTACACGAAGCCCTCGGCCGAGGAAGGAGATTTACTAGTAGGTATTCCAGTAGTATCTCAGCGTGTTCTGGGCTACACTCCGACATGACTTGTACCACTTTTGGCGGTCTGACTTTTACCAACCCCCTAAGCCCGCCATGCGATGCTCATAGACGAACGGACCGGACTGTACGAATATTGTCACTGACAGGCTCAGTAGGGTGTCAGGATGAGTTCGCTCATCGACGTCCCATTTGGTCAATAGCTGGTGGCCCGTCACGTATGGCTAATACCTCTGACGTGCTAGTGGTTAAATCCACAGCCATAGTATTGACGAGTCTTTAGAGTCCCCCACATTCAGTTACTCAAGCTTTCGGGCGAAACGCTGTAGAGGCCGTATGGAGATATGGCAGGGTTCGATCAGATACGTGCGGTATTGCACGGATCAGGATCGGACGGTTAGTACTATAGGCCGTATGGATATATGGCAGGGTTCGATCAGATACGTGCGGTATTGCACGGATCAGGATCGAACGGATTATACTAGCCGGCTTTGGTTTAAGCCGGATACTAGTATAGTACAGTGTAGATGTTGTCTCATTGCATTTGTATTCGGTTGGAATATAGATGCGGGTGTGTATACACAGTATCGGGGTTTTCCTGTAATTTATTACGGGACCAGTTTTCTGGAGTTTCCAGTTTGCTTTCCGTTTCGGCCATATTTCTTTGTATATTTCATTGGCTGAAGATTGGTGGAGGAGGGCTTATTTGCATTTGTGCAAATAAGCTTTTGTGGAGGGTGTTCTTTGCATACTTTTGTATCATGATGGTTTCATGATGGAGCCCCATCCCTTGACCTTCCATGGTTCATGATTGCTTGACTTTTTATAGCAATCATGGTTGTTGATTTGTTGATTGAGTGTTGGACTTGGTTAGGTAATCATGGTTGATCATGATAACCTTTCCTCTCACTTGCATTATCTCTGTGAGGCTACCCCATTTTTGACCCTCTCTCTCTCATTCTCTCCACTCCCATGAGATGGCCGGCCACAAAGAGTTAGGGGCTGTCCATGTTTTTCATGGGGGTTTTTGCTCTCTCATGCTTGCAAAAATCCCCAAGTTCCTCCACAAAAGTATATACATCATTTCCTCCACCAAATGGCATCTCCCTCAAACCCGAAAAGAGACATGAGCACTACACATTCTACAACAAACCTTGGGCACGTCGGCTCGCCAACTTTGTGCCCGAGTTGCCTCGGTATAGAGGCGGGAGCCCGTAAAAGAAGCAGGCGACATGGTGCCCTTCCGGCGACGAGGTGGAGACCGGAGCTTCCGTAGGAGATCGGGACGACGACGAGAAGACCGGAGGACACGGATCACTCGGTATATCTCTCTTCCCATCTTGTAGTTAGCTAGGACTACTTAATGGCCCGATCCGTGTTTTAGTGCGCGGTGGTGCCGGTTCAAGAAAATTAAAGTTAACCAACGCTTCCGCATTTGGCCTCGGGATGGAGGCCGGGGCGCCGCCGTTCACTTACAGAAAGGAAACACAACATACAATAATATAGATTATATATACAAGTCATACAGTTTTGGCATTTGAAATAACACGAATCGTGGTGTTTAGAAAATAGGGCCACGGTGTTTTTAAGAATATGTGCGCCCTTTGATATATCCGTAGTATCCCTTGGCCTGTCTTTAAATTACTCGCGATTCGTTAGTCTTTTAAATAAGTATGACTCGAGCCCAGTCTAACATCTATTAAGTAAACTACAGGATAAAGCTAAGAGACTAATCAAAAGGGTAAAGAAAACCACCTAAGTCTGAGTCGATATATCTAGTAGTCGGTGATCCCGCCTCAATAGCATCAAGTACGATAAACTATATAATACGACATTCTCAAATCAAGAGTGCGGATCAATTATCATATTTATACTTCATACGGTAAAATCCATCGTACGGCATCCCAAATCGGGGTACGGGTCAAATATCACATATAACACATTATTCATATGGTATCATTATCATCATCTCTTTAATTTGTGTACTGATCTAAAGTCTTGTATGTTCTTATACCATCAAACATATATATATATATATATATATATATATATATATATATATATATATATATATATTCGCATGTGTATGTAAACACATCGCCTAACGATCCGCTCATATATCATGTCGTATATGATAACACGACCCAAATCACATCACCGATCTAATGACATCATACCCAATCACATCGACTCATCTCCAAGTATCATATATTATCCTCATCTTACGTGTATACGTATATGTATATGTATATATATGTGTGTGTGTGTACTAACGCATCCACACACACACACACACACACACACACACACACACACACACATATATATATATGCATATAAACATATACACCTAATACCATGTCACGTGTGTGCGTGTGTATGTGTCTACATTTACTCTAAGGTTTCGCAACTAGAGAACTAAACTAAAAACGCTATCATCCGAAAACGCTAAAACTAACCCTTGATTTCCTAAGTCGTTCTTGCTAGTTATCCACATATCACATTACACATAATATATATATATATATAGAACATGTCAATGCTACACTACGAACTGTGGGGGTGTTATACGCCATCCACCCGACTTCCCCCGTAGATATACTTCTACTCACCTTGATCTTTGCTTTCCGAATTCGATGTCGCCATTCTCTTCCTCATCGTCCGAAGTCCGCGAGAAGGTGCCTACATATAAACATATAATGTTTGTAAACCGAAATCGCGGATAAAAACCAAAACGGCACGCGAAACGCACATAGGTTAAAACCTATGATCTACGCATGCAAGAAGAACCAATAACCCTCGACATCGACGTACAAATTCCAATTAATCGAGACAATACATAAATACCCAAGTTCCAGTTACAGAATTCGCAAAACCGAAATCAGAAATGATGTAAAAACACTTCCAGATTTTACCCTAGGTTGAATTAGCCAATTTTGCATATAGGGTAGGTCAAAATTACTGAAAATTGATCTATGGACCAAGCTCGAACCTATTCTGAAGTACCCAGGCCACAAATTGCGGCCATGAGGAATATATTTGCGGCTATGAATGGGAGATGGGGCCTATCGTCTTTAGCGTATACTCCAAATCACCTGCACACTTCTCTGTAATCGCTAAATATTTTTCAGGCGCCCCTCTGTTGGATATAGTTCCCTCTAAGTCAATTATTGGATCGCAGGTACGTGATTGCAATGATTGAGGGAGGACCTATACCGATAGAACAGTCTTACTCGAGATGATAGTATGCTATCTGGTCTGTCTTTATCATCATGTAGATGTTGATAGAGCCCATAAGATTCTTGCTTGACTACCAGCAGTATGATGGCGATCATATATGTGGGAGCTAGGGTCTATAAGCACATCCTTAGAGTGTCCCTAGTCGTGGGAGTTTCGAGACAGGGCATCGATACTCCGGAGTAGACTAGTGTATACAGTCGAGACCCCGACAAGGGGTGGTGACCGGTCTCACAAGCCACCGGTGTCAGTTGTATCACCTTAGATGTATACAGGTGCTCATTGGATTATGAGTACACCGGACAGGACTCGCCAGGAACATGCTGGTTGGTATTATACATATCGTCAGATAGCAGTTCCCATGTCACGACCCAAAATGGCCCGTGACGGCCCTAATACTACGCAACGCCTAAAGACGCAACGTAGTAAAAGAAAGCCAAACCCAGAAATCTAAACCAAGAAAAGAATGCTGAAAAGATGATATAAGTTTTGAAACCATTGAAATCGCAACCCAAATTCTTTAAAAGTCTTATTTTTTTTCCTTCTTCAAAATTTTAGCAACACCCCATTTTTATAAAGACTAGTCAATATGAATACAACAGAAGAATAAGGACAGTAGAGAAAAAGCTGTATATATAAAGACATCAAATCCACCATAATACACACTACGTCCTCACCAAGTCTCTATGTCAATAATACAACAGTAGATGGAGAGTACAATACAACGAAGGTACAATATATAATACAGATAACCGTCGAACCCACCTATGCAAAATGGTACTGTGAGCTGATGCGGTATCTGTAGCAAAAGATGGTAGCTGGATAGCTGAATAGGGGAATAGCCTGCCTCGACTACTCTGGGGAAAAACCTGAAACACCTGTGGCACAACGGGGGTGAGTTGCCAACTCGTGAATAGTATAAAACATATGCAGGTAATCGCAGGAATGCACGTACAGCATGAATCTAAGATATGCGATTACAATAATAATATATCATGCAAATGCTGAAATAGGGAGAGTACACTAGCAGGTACAATCAATATGTGAAGCAATGATGGCATGATAGTAGTATGCAATGTCTATGCAATAGAGATATGAGAAAGCAAATATGCAACTATCATAAGGGTACACTACAAGTACTACCAATATATGAATCTGTGCATAAGATAGATAATGGTGAGGTGTAGGGTGGAATATGTCATTTTCCACGGAAACCTGACGTCGTTGCAGGATCACAATCCACTAAGATACTCCAATCCCAAATCCTCAAACCAGGCCCCACATTGGGCACTCACATCAAATAAGTCTCACATCTCCTCAATGTACAATGTCGAGTAATCTCCTATATCCCGAATGTACAAGTCACCCATCACATAGGTATATCCAATGTCCAAGTCCCAATGAATCACCTAGTATGCCAAGTCCAATCTCAAGTAAGTTCTAGCATCCTAAAGGTAAATATATGTACAGAAATAAATATGATGGGGGCAATACACATATATTAGCGTCCCATTCCACTAATATTGGTGTAAGGGTATATATAACAACGGCTAAGTCCCCTGTTATATATACAAAAAGGGGTTAAAGAAATATCATGAAACCGTGTGCCAAGCATCGACACAGAAATCCTCGTATATGGGGCTCCGTCAGTCCGGATCAGCCCACGGGGTCCGTCTGTAGTGTCGGCCCTCGGCCTCGACAGTACAGGTCATCCCGCATCCACCTCTCTACTCTGGCCAGTAGCCTCCAGACAACGCCCAGGTCCAAACAATCACCGGTAGGTACTCGCCCGCCTCCAGGCTCAATCGGCAAACCCATCGATCTTCTTGCCGAGGGAAACCATACCGGGCCCCACCATGTACTCTCATACGGCAACCACACATCGTATGGAGCATAGAATCAGCACCGATAAAACTCATGGGGGACGCTCGAAATATCATATCAAGGAAACCGGGTTGTTCATGTATGCATAATTTCATGAACTCCCGCGGTTCCCAAATCCCGAAAACATCATATAAAATCCAGATAAACAATGCGCAATCCATGAATAAATATATGCGATATATCTGAATGCGAGCAGGTAAACACAAGTATATAGCTGAACCAGATGTATGCGAAATCATGATAAGGTACAGCCAAGTAACATCAGTAAATGTGAATATGCGACAACAACTGAATATGTATCTAACATACAGGTGTAGCAAAGTATAGGTATCTACCTATAGGAACTGATGTCGTATACCCCCCTTGGTATAGTAACATATGTAGGAAATCCCTCTCGGTATAAGTAAAATATGTATTAGGTATACCTGTAGCTGTATCGCAAAGTGAAAATATACTTATCACTAAAGGTATGATACACTATAGGTATACCGATAAACTAGATGTCAAGTGTGGTAAGCAATGGTAGCTATAAGGGATAGTGTGTGACATGGCAATTATTGACGGTGTGTGTGTAGCATGCAATCCGTGCTCGTGCAACATGAACCGTCAATAATGTATGCAGTGTCCTACGGCTGCTAGTCACAATATATAGCTATATCTAGGAAATGCAGTAAGGCGCAATTCTACAATGACGTAGAATGTGCGACAGGAAATTGAATCCTAGCCCAGACGCATAACGCCATGCGGGCGATTCACCTGTAGATGTTATATCTACTCACATAAACTCCACGCGGGGTGAATCCTATCATCTGCTCCCCCTGTAGCCGTGTCCGTAGCTCCTGCCTGCAAACCTGTAAATATAACATGAAAATCACATATAAGCCAAGATATCTCGCGAAACGCGATATCGAAACGAAACGAGAAACTCGCGTCGCGAACTAAGCGTGCGTGTGCACGATACGCTGAATCGTGTGCATACGCTTCTAGAAACCATCGCGACACGCCGCGATACGATGGATCAAAGAACCCACTCACGTATCGCGCGTATTGCGCAAACACAACTAAACACAAAAGCGACATATAGTCCCAAATTTTCCTACAGGAAAGATATTGCAAAACTATACATGCCAAAGACCTAAACAACACAGCAGGGACCCCTAGCCAAAAGACCAACACCCAACTCCCCAACTTGGCCGCAAATTGCGGCCAATCTGGAGAAATTGGCGGCCTGAACACGGGGGTAGGGGCTCGTCTTCTGGTGGTGTGTTCTAGACCTAGGTATCATGTCCCAGTTTCCACAATTTTACTCTGCAAGGTCCGGGTCTATAGCAGATCACAAAAGTCACAAATATCGCTTAAAACGACAATTTTGCACAAAACACAAACTATATGGTATTTTAGTGAAATCTGGGGATTTCTCAGTTGAAGTGGCCTAACTAACACTAAACCAACCTAAGGTAGCTAACCAAATCAACAATTATCCACAATTCCACTTAAACACCACAATTAGCACTAAACTTAGCTATTTAGCACTAAACAAGCTAATTAGCACACAAGCTGCACAATCAAACAATAGGGTTCGGAAATATACCCTATTGGACCCTAGAGAGCAGGTGAAGAGGTGTATGGAGGAGGTGATGGCTGCTGCAGTGCTGGAGCTTGCCTCTGTTGCTGTTGCTCCTAGTGTTGCTGCTTCTGTCACTGCTGCTTGTTGCTGGTTCTATTGCTGTTGCTATTGTTGTTGTTGTCTGATGTTGTTGTTGATGTTGTTGCTGCCGAAGATGATAATGATGCTGATGATGATGAAGCTGCTGCTGAGATGATGATGATGTTGATGTTGTTGTTGCTGTTGATGATGAGGATGATGATTGCTGTTGTTATTGTTGTTGTGTTGCTGTTGCTGGGGCAGCTGCTGCTTCAGCTGCTCTCTCTCTTTCTCTAGCTGTGAGTGTGTGTGTGTGTTTGTTTGAGAGAGTGAGTGAAAAGAGAGGAAATGAGTGAGAATGAGTGAGGAACCAAAACCCCCTCCCATTCTCTTTCTCTTCCCTCATAAATGAGGTATGGTCAACACCTTAATACACCATGCCCACATCTCTCTCTCTCTCTCTCAAAGTCAACATTCAAGCAATAATAAAACCTTTTCAAAACTCTTTTAATTAAAAACAACCATGCACACTTAAAACCCATAACACTTAAACAAAGCCTAAAACTAGATTAAGCAATGGTTAAACCACAATTACATCCTAGTTTACATGCACAAGTGTGTGTGTGCCTAATAAAATTCTAATAAAATACACATTAAATAGGATATAATATTTAAAAACCGATTTGGTAAACTTTTTATTAAAAACTATATATTAAAATATAATTAGCTACAAAACACATTTTACGGTGTTACAATCTCCCCCCCTTAAAAGAAATTCGTCCCCGAATTTAAAATTTATATCGTTACCTGCACCTTCAAAAAGAAGATTAAAATCCTCAAATCTCGCTCGCAGCCTCCCAAGTGACTATCTCACTACACGGCTACGCCCGAGAAAACCCTTCACAGATGGCAAGACCTTTGACCGACGTTTCTCCACCTGCCGAGCCATGAACACAATTGGCTGCTGGTGAACGAAAGATCGCGTCCAGCTAAATGGTCTGGTGCCAAATTATGTGAAAAGGTCATGAAGGTAAATGTAAAGTATCATCACAAGTAATACGGGGTGAAAATCCAATAATCTGGGCGGAAGTGCCAAATTTAAAGGCAACAAAACTAACTCGCTTATAGGATCACGGAAGGACCTAAATCCTGGGATAAGTTTCCCAACACCCAACACGTCATTCATCGGAAAGTCCATAGGAATACATGATCTGTCCCTGCGAACTCGAGTCTATGACTAACACAGTCGTCATAAGACCTCAGTTCGAAATGGACAATCCCCATCCTGACCTAACACCACTGGACTATCTCCGAAGTCTCTAGACTAGCTGGGGTCCAAAGTCCTACTTACGCAGAGTCAGAAGAACAACAGACTGGTGATCGACACGACCTAACCCCTAAGCCTAAGGGTGGCCAATTGGAGTGTCTCCTGATAATAGCTATCGAAGGAGAACCCTAACGATGGCGAGTGACGATCCCAAGCTGCTGATGACCAAACAAAACAACAAACACACAACTTAAACAAAACAACTGAGCAAACTGAGTAAAACCGGAAGACAAGAATCCGAATGGAGTCACACCCTAACCAAAATTAGGTGGAAACAATAACGAAATTCGTGGAGATCTGCTCCCATTCCTGCTTCGGAACGGTAAAAAGATTTCAATTCTCCAGCCGGCCTCAGATGCTCGACCCAAAGCACACAACAAGACAGACACTTGAAACGAAACCTGAAACTTCTCCTTACATTCCTGTCCACTTGTAACTATCTCACAAGTCACGCCAAAGCTGGTGGAGCTTGAATGCATAGAGGGAGTTGACAGATATGCATGTTCTAGGATTACACGCCTCTACCTGATAATGGCAGGTACACAAACGTGTCCCTAACTTAGCACATCATTGTCACAATCAAGGTCTTCGAATCATTACCCAGCCGAATATGCTCAAGTACCTCTGACGTACGAGCTTCGACGGGCAGTGTCTCGCGAAAACAATTTAAGGAAAGTGGTCGGGCGCGGACATGAGCAAGTTGTCCCCTCCGTAGAGACGAACTAAGCTATACTCGACGATCACACAAGAACTGTAAATCTGCAGAAGACCATCACAACAATCAACACCCGCTGCAGGGAGATGTACATTAAGCTCTAGCGGTCCGTGGAAAATCTGACACGACTCTCAAGCAAGTAGTGTCTCCAAATCTCCAACGCAAAAACCACCGCGGCCATCTCCAGATCATGAGTGTAATATCCTTCTCGTACTTCCTCCAAATGTAGGGAAGCAAAAGCGATAACTCTATAGTGTCACCTCAGTACACACTCGAGCTCACTCAAGAAACATTACAGTTAAACAACAAGGTCGCCCGAACCAAAAGCAAAGAAAGACTGATGCAGTTGCTAACTGAATCTTCAACTGCTGAAAACTCCGTACACATGCCTCAGTCCAAAGAAAAGAAACCTCCTTCTGGTCCATTCAGTCACTGGTGCAGCACCACTCTAGCAATCCTGCCTGAAACGGCGGTAAAACCTGCTAAGCCCAACAATCCGCGGATCTCCGTCCTGCACACAAGTCTGGGCCTAAGCTGTACGGCCACGATTCTCCCTCGGAACCATACGGAACCGTCTCCCGCGACTACAAGACCTAGGAGTCAACACAAACAAGCCTGAAGAAACACACCGAGAATTTAGCAAACTGCTGGTACTCTCCCAGTATCTGCATAACAAATCCTCAAGTGCTACTACTGTCCCTCAAGACACATTAAATAGACCAGAATGTCGTAAATAACACAACAGAAACTGGTCGAGGAACGGCCTGAAGAAATCTGGTTCATCACATCTACGAATGCTGCTAGGGCGAAAGTGAATCCAACGACTCACAAAAACACACAAGGCCCGTAGCACGCACAAGGCAGTCTTCGGAATGCCGTCACTCCGAATCCGCAATAATGATGACCTGATCCCAAGCAAACTTAGAGAAATGTCTCGCACTCTGGAGCTGATCGAAGAAATCGTCACGGCGAGATGAAGGATGCCTATCCGCACCGTAAGCCGGTTCAATTGACGATCCGTCGATACACAACCCTAAACTGCCGTCTTTCTCGTTGACGAACAGAAATAGGAGCTTTCAAAAGCGAAACACTCAGACGCACAAAACTTCCCAAACCAAAACTCTGCAGCTGATCCTTAAGCTCCCTCAGCTTCGCCGGCTCATCTGGAACAACGTCGGAAAACTCTCGCACGAAAAGAACCCGGTCCAACAATCCCACGGTGGCTCCGGTATCACGAATGAACGCCAAGAATCCGCGCCATCTCCTCAGTAGCCGACTAGCGAAAAAGTCTGAATTCAAGCTGTGAGAGGCGGCCCAACTATCCACCTGCACAACAAGAACTGACTTGCCGGGGAAAACAAAACCTAACTTGCTTCCACACGGTAGTCCACAGACGCCTAACACGTAGTTAACCAGTCCGTGCCCAGGAGAACGTCAAACCCAACATCTCTAGAAGGATCAAAACGACGGACGAAACTCTATCTCTTATCCGATTGGCACAAAACTGAAATACGTGTCGCGCAACAAAAGGATCGCTGACAGAAGTTAAAACAACTACTACGACTAATCTACCCAACCACAGTATAAGCAAGAAACAAACAAATACACCAAGAGAAAATATAACTCAAGGGTACCTGAAATCTCCACATTGGACGTCTGTGCGTCCCGATGAGTAGAAGCAAACTCCTGTGTCTGCCCTCTACTCGCAGCTAGATGAACTCCTCTGGTAGCCTGAGCCCTCTGAGCGAATCTCCCACGTCCACGGCCTCTCTGAATACGATCCTGACGCCGTGCTGAGGAACAATCCCTGACGAAGTGCTGAAGGCTTCCACATCGAAAACATCCACGTGCTGACTGCTGACCATCCTGGGGATGAGGGCTGAACGACTGTCCTCGTCCCAAACCTCTGCTACTCCCGTAGTGGTCAAGAAATCTGTCTCGACGACCGAACCTCTGTCTCTGGGCTGGTACGCTGGTACGAGTCCTCCACTGTCCTGGAACTCTCTGAGCCTCTGGAATGTGTGCCTCGTCAACTGGAGCTGTAACCAATGGTGCTATGTAGGTGACGGACTGATGCATGCTGATCGTGAGGGACAACTGAGTAACAGGGGTGACAACTTCCTGTCGTAGCTCCCGAACGACATCAACCAAGGAACTCAACGTCTGGCGGAAATCCTGCACCTCTACCAAAAGTCTATCCATAGTATTGATCGTAGGCTGATCCGTCTGCACCTGTGCAACTAGAGTGCCATCCGGGCCAGTACTCGTCTCACCCGAGCTAACTCTGACCTCGGCCCTCGTTGCATCGCTCTGAGTCCCCATAGTCATCGGCGGCAAGGCTATAAATAGATATAGGATGAAATTCGATAAGAATGAGGAAATCGAATCTCAAGATATGAATCATCAAGGAAGGAATGTCAAGCAAATTGTACTTAGGTCACTTAATGCAAGGTACCGCGCTGTGGGTATGCTGCAGACATACACACACTACGTTACTCTGCTTAAGCTACCTACTCCATCATACTAAGGTCATCCTACACTCCGAAGGTAAAACCTAACGCTCTGATACCAACATTGTCACGACCCAAAATGGCCCGTGACGGCCCTAATACTACGCAACGCCTAAAGACGCAACGTAGTAAAAGAAAGCCAAACCCAGAAATCTAAACCAAGAAAAGAATGCTGAAAAGATGATATAAGTTTTGAAACCATTGAAATCGCAACCCAAATTCTTTAAAAGTCTTATTTTTTTTCCTTCTTCAAAATTTTAGCAACACCCCATTTTTATAAAGACTAGTCAATATGAATACAACAGAAGAATAAGGACAGTAGAGAAAAAGCTGTATATATAAAGACATCAAATCCACCATAATACACACTACGTCCTCACTAAGTCTCTATGTCAATAATACAACAGTAGATGTAGAGTACAATACAACGAAGGTACAATATATAATACAGATAACCGTCGAACCCACTTATGCAAAATGGTACTGTGAGCTGATGCGGTATCTGTAGCAAAAGATGGTAGCTGGATAGCTGAATAGGGGAATAGCCTGCCTCGACTACTCTGGGGAAAAACCTGAAACACCTGTGGCACAACGGGGGTGAGTTGCCAACTCGTGAATAGTATAAAACATATGCAGGTAATCGCAGGAATGCACGTACAGCATGAATCTAAGATATGCGATTACAATAATAATATATCATGCAAATGCTGAAATAGGGAGAGTACACTAGCAGGTACAATCAATATGTGAAGCAATGATGGCATGATAGTAGTATGCAATGTCTATGCAATAGAGATATGAGAAAGCAAATATGCAACTATCATAAGGGTACACTACAAGTACTACCAATATATGAATCTGTGCATAAGATAGGTAATGGTGAGGTGTAGGGTGGAATATGTCATTTTCCACGGAAACCTGACGTCGTGGCAGGATCACAATCCACTAAGATACTCCAATCCCAAATCCTCAAACCAGGCCCCACATTGGTCACTCACATCAAATAAGTCTCACATCTCCTCAATGTACAATGTCGAGTAATCTCCTATATCCCGAATGTACAAGTCACCCATCACATAGGTATATCCAATGTCCAAGTCCCAATGAATCACCTAGTATCCCAAGTCCAATCTCAAGTAAGTTCTAGCATCCTAAAGGTAAATATATGTACAGAAATAAATATGATGGGGGCAATACACATATATTAGCGTCCCATTCCACTAATATTGGTGTAAGGGTATATATAACAACGGCTAAGTCCCCTGTTATATATACAAAAAGGGGTTAAAGAAATATCATGAAACCGTGTGCCAAGCATCGACACAGAAATCCTCGTATATGGGGCTCCGTCAGTCCGGATCAGCCCACGGGGTCCGTCTGCAGTGTCGGCCCTCGGCCTCGACAGTACAGGTCATCCCGCATCCACCTCTCTACTCTGGCCAGTAGCCTCCAGACAACTGCCAGGTCCAAACAATCACCGGTAGGTACTCGCCCGCCTCCAGGCTCAATCGGCAAACCCATCGATCTTCTTGCCGAGGGGAACCATACCGGGCCCCACCATGTACTCTCATACGGCAACCACACATCGTATGGAGCATAGAATCGGCAATCATAAAACTCATGGGGGACGCTCGAAATATCATATCAAAGAAACCGGGTTGTTCATGTATGCATAATTTCATGAACTCCCGCGGTTCCCAAATCCCGAAAACATCATATAAAATCCAGATAAACAATGCGCAATCCAAGAATAAATATATGCGATATATCTGAATGCGAGCAGGTAAACACAAGTATATAGCTGAACCAGATGTACGCGAAATCATGATAAGGTACAACCAAGTAACATCAGTAAATGTGAATATGCGACAACAACTGAATATGTATCTAACATACAGGTGTAGCAAAGTATAGGTATCTACCTATAGGAACTGATGTCGTATACCCCCCTGGGTATAGTAACATATGTAGGAATCCCTCCCGGTATAAGTAAAATATGTATGAGGTATACCTGTAGCTGTATCGCAAAGTGAAAATATACCTATCACTAAAGGTATGATATACTATAGGTATACCGATAAACTAGAAGTCAAGTGTGGTAAGCAATGGTAGCTATAAGGGCTAGTGTGTGACATGGCAATTATTGACGGTGTGGGTGTAGCATGCAATCCGTGCTCGTGCAACATTAACCGTCAATAATGTGTGCAGTGTCCTACGGCTGCTAGTCACAATATATAGCTATATCTAGGAAATGCAGTAAGGCGCAATTCTACAATGACGTAGAATGTGCGACAGGAAATTGAATCCTAGCCCAGACGCATAACGCCATGCGGGCGATTCCCCTGTAGATGTTATATCTACTCACCTAAACTCCACGCGGGGTGAATCCTATCATCTGCTCCCCCTGTAGCCGTGTCCGTAGCTCCTGCCTGCAAACCTGTAAATATAACATGAAAATCACATATAAGCCAAGATATCTCGCGAAACGCGATATCGAAACGAAACGAGAAACTCGCGTCGCGAACTAAGCGCGCGTGTGCACGATACGCTGAATCGTGTGCGTACGCGTCTAGAAACCATCGCGACACGCCGCGATACGCTGGATCAAAGAACCCACTCACGTATCGCGCGTATCGCGCAAACACAACTAAACACAAAAGCGACATATAGTCCCAGATTTTCCTACAGGAAAGATATTGCAAAACTATACATGCCAAAGACCTAAACAACACAGCAGGGACCCCTAGCCAAAAGACCAACACCCAACTCCCCAACTTGGCCGCAAATTGCGGCCAATCTGGAGAAATTGGCGGCCTGAACACGGGGGTAGGGGCTCGTCTTCTGGTGGTGTGTTCTAGACCTAGGTATCATGTCCCAGTTTCCACAATTTTACTCTGCAAGGTCCGGGTCTATAGCAGATCACAAAAGTCACAAATATCGCTTAAAACGACAATTTTGCACAAAACACAAACTATATGGTATTTTAGTGAAATCTAAGGATTTCTCAGTTGAAGTGGCCTAACTAACACTAAACCAACCTAAGGTAGCTGACCAAATCAACAATTATCCACAATTCCACTTAAACACCATAATTAGCACTAAACTTAGCTATTTAGCACTAAACAAGCTAATTAGCACACAAGCTGCACAATCAAACAATAGGGTTCGGAAATATACCCTATTGGACCCTAGAGAGCAGGTGAAGAGGTGTATAGAGGAGGTGATGGCTGCTGCAGTGCTGGAGCTTGCCTCTGTTGCTGTTGCTCCTAGTGTTGCTGCTTCTGTCACTGCTGCTTGTTGCTGCTTCTATTGCTGTTGCTATTGTTGTTGTTGTCTGATGTTGTTGTTGATGTTGTTGCTGCCGAAGATGATAATGATGCTGATGATGATGAAGCTGCTGCTGAGATGATGATGATGTTGATGTTGTTGTTGCTGTTGATGATGAGGATGATGATTGCTGTTGTTATTGTTGTTGTGTTGCTGTTGCTGGGGCAGCTGCTGCTTCAGCTGCTCTCTCTCTTTCTCTAGCTGTGAGTGTGTGTGTGTGTTTGTTTGAGAGAGTGAGTGAAAAGAGAGGAAATGAGTGAGAATGAGTGAGGAACCAAAACCCCCTCCCATTCTCTTTCTCTTCCCTCATAAATGAGGTATGGTCAACACCTTAATACACCAAGCCCACATCTCTCTCTCTCTCTCTCAAAGTCAACATTCAAGCAATAATAAAACCTTTTCAAAACTCTTTTAATTAAAAACAACCATGCACACTTAAAACCCATAACACTTAAACAAAGCCTAAAACTAGATTAAGCAATGGTTAAATCACAATTACATCCTAGTTTACATGCACAAGTGTGTGTGTGCCTAATAAAATTCTAATAAAATACACATTAAATAGGATATAATATTTAAAAACCGATTTGGTAAACTTTTTATTAAAAACTATATATTAAAATATAATTAGCTACAAAACACATTCTATGGTGTTACAATCTCCCCCCTTAAAAGAAATTCGTCCCCGAATTTAAAATTTATACCGTTACCTGCACCATCAAAAAGAAGATTAAAATCCTCAAATCTCGCTCGCAGCCTCCCAAGTGACTATCTCACTACACGGCTACGCCCGAGAAAACCCTTCACAGATGGCAAGACCTTTGTCCGACGTTTCTCCACCTGCCGAGCCATGAACACAATTGGCTGCTGGTGAACGAAAGATCGCGTCCAGCTAAATGGTCTGGTGCCAAATTATGTGAAAAGGTCATGAAGGTAAATGTAAAGTATCATCACAAGGAATACGGGGTGAAAATCCAATAATCTGGGCGGAAGTGCCAAATTTAAAGGCAACAAAACTAACTCGCTTATAGGATCTCGGAAGGACCTAAATCCTGGGATAAGCTTCCCAACACCCAACACGTCATTCATCGGAAAGTCCATAGGAATACATGATCTGTCCCTGCGAACTCGAGTCTATGACTAACACAGTCGTCATAAGACCTCAGTTCGAAATGGACAATCCCCATCCTGACCTAACACCACTGGACTATCTCCGAAGTCTCTAGACTAGCTGGGGTCCAAAGTCCTACTTACGCAGAGTCAGAAGAACAACAGACTGGTGATCGACACGACCTAACCCCTAAGCCTAAGGGTGGCCAATTGGAGTGTCTCCTGATAATAGCTATCGAAGGAGAACCCTAACGATGGCGAGTGACGATCCCAAGCTGCTGACGACCAAACAAAACAACAAACACACAACTTAAACAAAACAACTGGGCAAACTGAGTAAAACCGGATGACAAGAATCCGAATGGAGTCACACCCTAACCAAAATTAGGTGGAAACCATAACGAAATTCGTGGAGATCTGCTCCCATTCCTGCTTCGGAACGGTAAAAAGATTGCCATTCTCCAGCCGGCCTCAGATGCTCGACCCAAAGCACACAACAATACAGACACTTGAAACGAAACCTGAAACTTCTCCTTACATTCTTGTCCACTTGTAACTATCTCACAAGTCACGCCAAAGCTGGTGGAGCTTGAATGCATAGAGGGAGATGACAGATATGCATGTTCTAGGATTACACGCCTCTACCTGATAATGGCAGGTACACAAACGTGTCCCTAACTTAGCACATCATTGTCATAATCAAGGTCTTCGAATCATTACCCAGCCGAATATGCTCAAGTACCTCTGACGTACGAGCTTCGACGGGCAGTGTCTCGCGAAAACAATTTAAGGAAAGTGGTCGGGCGCGGACATGAGCAAGTTGTCCCCTCCGTAGAGACGAACTAAGCTATACTCGACGATCACACAAGAACTGTAAATCTGCAGAAGACCATCACAACAATCAACACCCGCTGCAGGGAGATGTACATTAAGCTCTAGCGGTCCGTGGAAAATCTGACACGACTCTCAAGCAAGTAGTGTCTCCAAATCTTGAACGCAAAAACCACCGTGGCCATCTCCAGATCATGAGTGTAATATCCTTCTCGTACTTCCTCCAAATGTAGGGAAGCAAAAGCGATAACTCTATAGTGTCACCTCAGTACACACTCGAGCCCACTCAAGAAACATTACAGTTAAACAACAAGGTCGCCCGAACCAAAAGAAAAGAAAGACTGATGCAGTTGCTAACTGAATCTTCAACTGCTGAAAACTCCGTACACATGCCTCAGTCCAAAGAAAAGAAACCTCCTTCTGGTCTATTCAGTCACTGGTGCAGCACCACTCTAGCAATCCTTCCTGAAACGGCGGTAAAACCTGCTAAGCCCTACAATCCGCGGATCTCCGTCCTGCACACAACTCTGGGCCTAAGCTGTACGGCCACGATTCTCCCTCGGAACCATACGGAACCGTCTCCCGCGACTACAAGACCTAGGAGTCAACACAAACAAGCCTGAAGAAACACACCGAGAATTTAGCAAACTGCTGGTACTCTCCCAGTATCTGCATAACAAATCCTCAAGTGCTACTACTGTCCCTCAAGACACATTAAATAGACCATAATGTCGTAAATAACACAACAGAAACTGGTCGAGGAACGGCCTGAAGAAATCTGGTTCATCACATCTACGAATGCTGCTAGGGCGAAAGTGAATCCAACGACTCACAAAAACACACAAGGCCCGTAGCACGCACAAGGCAGTCTTCGGAATGCCGTCACTCCGAATCCGCAATAATGATGACCTGATCCCAAGCAAACTTAGAGAAATGTCTCGCACTCTGGAGCTGATCGAAGAAATCGTCACGGCGAGATGAAGGATGCCTATCCGCACCGTAAGCCGGTTCAATTGACGATCCGTCGATACGCAACCCTAAACTGCCGTCTTTCTCCTTGACGAACAGAAATAGGAGCTTTCAAAAGCGAAACACTCAGACGCACAAAACTTCCCAAACCAAAACTCTGCAGCTGATCCTTAAGCTCCCTCAGCTTCGCCGGCTCATCTGGAACAACGTCGGAAAACTCTCACACGAAAAGAACCCGGTCCAACAATCCCACGGTGGCTCCGGTATCACGAATGAACGCCAAGAATCCGCGCCATCTCCTCAGTAGCCGACTAGCGAAAAAGTCTGAATTCAAGCTGTGAGAGGCGGCCCAACTATCCACCTGCACAACAAGAACTGACTTGCCGGGGAAAACAAAACCTAACTTGCTTCCACACGGTAGTCCACAGACGCCTAACACGTAGTTAACTAGTCCGTGCCCAGGAGAACGTCAAACCCAACATCTCTAGAAGGATCAAAACGACGGACGAAACTCTATCTCTTATCCGATTGGCACAAAACTGAAATACGTGTCGCGCAACAAAAGGATCGCTGACAGAAGTTAAAACAACTACTACGACTAATCTACCCAACCACAGTATAAGCAAGAAACAAACAAATACACCAAGAGAAAATATAACTCAAGGGTACCTGAAATCTCCACATTGGACGTCTGCGCGTCCCGATGAGTAGAAGCAAACTCCTGTGTCTGCCCTCTACTCGCAGCTAGATGAACTCCTCTGGTAGCCTGAGCCCTCTGAGCGAATCTCCCACGTCCACGGCCTCTCTGAATACGATCCTGATGCCGTGCTGAGGAACAATCCCTGACGAAGTGCTGAAGGCTTCCACATCGAAAACATCCATGTGCTGACTGCTGACCATCCTGGGGATGAGGGCTGAACGACTGTCCTCGTCCCAAACCTCTGCTACTCCCATAGTGGTCACGAAATCTGTCTCGACGACCGAACCTATGTCTCTGGGCTGGTACGCTGGTACGAGTCCTCCACTGTCCTGGAACTCTCTGAACCTCTGGAATGTGTGCCTCGTTAACTGGAGCTGTAACCACTGGTGCTATGTAGGTGACGGACTGCTGCATGCTGATCGTGAGGGACAGCTGAGTAACAGGGGTGACAACTTCCTGTCGTAGCTCCCGAACGACATCAACCAAGGAACTCAACGTCTGGCGGAAATCCTGCACCTCTACCAAAAGTCTATCCATAATATAGATCGTAGGCTGATCCGTCTGCACCTGTGCAACTAGAGTGCCATCCGGGTCAGTACTCGTCTCACCCGAGCTAACTCTGACCTCGGCCCTCGTTGCATCGCTCTGAGTCCCCATAGTCATCGGCGGCAAGGCTATAAATAGATATAGGATGAAATTCGATAAGAATGAGGAAATCGAATCTCAAGATATGAATCATCAAGGAAGGAATGTCAAGCAAATTGTACTTAGGTCACTTAATGCAAGGTACCGCGCTGTGGGTATGCTGCAGACATACACACACTACGTTACTCTGCTTAAGCTACCTACTCCATCATACTAAGGTCATCCTACACTCCGAAGGTAAAACCTAACGCTCTGATACCAACTTTGTCACGACCCAAAATGGCCCGTGACGGCCATAATACTACGCAACGCCTTAAGACGCAACGTAGTAAAAGAAAGCCAAACCCAGAAATCTAAACCAAGAAAAGAATGCTGAAAAGATGATATAAGTTTTGAAACCATTGAAATCGCAACCCAAATTCTTTAAAAGTCTTATTTTTTTTACTTCTTCAAAATTTTAGCAACACCCCATTTTTATAAAGACTAGTCAATATGAATACAACAGAAGAATAAGGACAGTAGAGAAAAAGCTGTATATATAAAGACATCAAATCCACCATAATACACACTACGTCCTCACCAAGTCTCTATGTAAATAATACAACAGTAGATGGAGAGTACAATACAACGAAGGTACAATATATAATACAGATAACCGTCGAACCCACCTATGCAAAATGGTACTGTGAGCTGATGCGGTATCTGTAGCAAAAGATGGTAGCTGGATAGCTGAATAGGGGAATAGCCTGCCTCGACTACTCTGGGGAAAAAACTGAAACACCTGTGGCACAACGGGGGTGAGTTGCCAACTCGTGAATAGTATAAAACATATGCAGGTAATCGCAGGAATGCACGTACAGCATGAATCTAAGATATGCGATTACAATAATAATATATCATGCAAATGCTGAAATAGGGAGAGTACACTAGCAGGTACAATCAATATGTGAAGCAATGATGGCATGATAGTAGTATGCAATGTCTATGCAATAGAGATATGAGAAAGCAAATATGCAACTATCATAAGGGTACACTACAAGTACTACCAATATATGAATCTGTGCATAAGATAGGTAATGGTGAGGTGTAGGGTGGAATATGTCATTTTCCACGGAAACCTGACGTCGTGGAAGGATCACAATCCACTAAGATACTCCAATCCCAAATCCTCAAACCAGGCCCCACATTGGGCACTCACATCAAATAAGTCTCACATCTCCTCAATGTACAATGTCGAGTAATCTCCTATATCCCGAATGTACAAGTCACCCATCACATAGGTATATCCAATGTCCAAGTCCCAATGAATCACCTAGTATCCCAAGTCCAATCTCAAGTAAGTTCTAGCATTCTAAAGGTAAATATATGTACAGAAATAAATATGATGGGGGCAATACACATATATTAGCGTCCCATTCCACTAATATTGGTGTAAGGGTATATATAACAACGGCTAAGTCCCCTGTTATATATACAAAAAGGGGTTAAAGAAATATCATGAAACCGTGTGCCAAGCATCGACACAGAAATCCTCGTATATGGGGCTCCGTCAGTCCGGATCAGCCCACGGGGTCCGTCTGCAGTGTCGGCCCTCGGCCTCGACAGTACAGGTCATCCCGCATCCACCTCTCTACTATGGCCAGTAGCCTCCAGACAACTGCCGGGTACAAACAATTACCGGTAGGTACTCGCCCGCCTCCAGGCTCAATCGGCAAACCCATCGATCTTCTTGCCGAGGGGAACCATACCGGGCCCCACCATGTACTCTCATACGGCAACCACACATCGTATGGAGCATAGAATCAGCACCGATAAAACTCATGGGGGACGCTCGAAATATCATATCAAGGAAACCGGGTTGTTCATCTATGCATAATTTCATGAACTCCCGCGGTTCCCAAATTCCGAAAACATCATATAAAATCCAGATAAACAATGCGCAATCCAAGAATAAATATATGCGATATATCTGAATGCGAGCAGGTAAACACAAGTATATAGCTGAACCAGATGTATGCGAAATCATGATAAGGTACAGCCAAGTAACATCAGTAAATGTGAATATGCGACAACAACTGAATATGTATCTAACATACAGATGTAGCAAAGTATAGGTATCTACCTATAGGAACTGATGTCGTATACCCCCCTGGGTATAGTAACATATGTAGGAAATCCCTCCCGGTATAAGTAAAATATGTATGAGGTATACCTGTAGCTGTATCGCAAAGTGAAAATATACCTATCACTAAAGGTATGATACACTATAGGTATACCGATAAACTAGATATCAAGTGTGGTAAGCAATGGTAGCTATAAGGGGTAGTGTGTGACATGGCAATTATTGACGGTGTGTGTGTAGCATGCAATCCGTGCTCGTGCAACATGAACCGTCAGTAATGTGTGCAGTGTCCTACGGCTGCTAGTCACAATATATAGCTATATCTAGGAAATGCAGTAAGGCGCAATTCTACAATGACGTAGAATGTGCGACAGGAAATTGAATCCTAGCCCAGACGCATAACGCCATGCGGGCGATTCCCCTGTAGATGTTATATCTACTCACCTAAACTCCACGCAGGGTGAATCCTATCATCTGCTCCCCCTGTAGCCGTGTCCGTAGCTCCTGCCTGCAAACCTGTAAATATAACATGAAAATCACATATAAGCCAAGATATCTCGCGAAACGCGATATCGAAACGAAACGAGAAACTCGCGTCGCGAACTAAGCGCGCGTGTGCACGATACGCTGAATCGTGTGCGTACGCGTCTAGAAACCATCGCGACACGCCGCGATACGCTGGATCAAAGAACCCACTCACGTATCGCGCGTATCGCGCAAACACAACTAAACACAAAAGCGACATATACTCCCAGATTTTCCTACAGGAAAGATATTGCAAAACTATACATGCCAAAGACCTAAACAACACAGCAGGGACCCCTAGCCAAAAGACCAACACCCAACTCCCCAACTTGGCCGCAAATTGCGGCCAATCTGGAGAAATTGGCGGCCTGAACACGGGGGTAGGGGCTCGTCTTCTGGTGGTGTGTTCTAGACCTAGGTATCATGTCCCAGTTTCCACAATTTTACTCTGCAAGGTCCGGGTCTATAGCAGATCACAAAAGTCACAAATATCGCTTAAAACGACAATTTTGCACAAAACACAAACTATATGGTATTTTAGTGAAATCTGGGGATTTCTCAGTTGAAGTGGCCTAACTAACACTAAACCAACCTAAGGTAGCTAACCAAATCAACAATTATCCACAATTCCACTTAAACACCACAATTAGCACTAAACTTAGCTATTTAGCACTAAACAAGCTAATTAGCACACAAGCTGCACAATCAAACAATAGGGTTCGGAAATATACCCTATTGGACCCTAGAGAGCAGGTGAAGAGGTGTATGGAGGAGGTGATGGCTGCTGCAGTGCTGGAGCTTGCCTCTGTTGCTGCTGCTCCTAGTGTTGCTGCTGCTGTCACCGCTGCTTGTTGCTGCTTCTATTGCTGTTGCTATTGTTGTTGTTGTCTGATGTTGTTGTTGGTGTTGCTGCTTCCGAAGATGATAATGATGCTGATGATGATGAAGCTGCTGCTGAGATGATGATGATGTTGATGTTGTTGTTGCTGTTGATGATGAGGATGATGATTGCTGTTGTTATTGTTGTTGTGTTGCTGTTGCTGGGGCAGCTGCTCTCTCTCTTTCTCTAGCTGTGAGTGTGTGTGTGTGTTTGTTTGAGAGAGTGAGTGAAAAGAGAGGAAATGAGTGAGAATGAGTGAGGAACCAAAACCCCCTCCCATTCTCTTTCTCTTCCCTCATAAATGAGGTATGGTCAACACCTTAATACACCATGCCCACATCTCTCTCTCTCTCTCTCAAAGTCAACATTCAAGCAATAATAAAACCTTTTCAAAACTCTTTTAATTAAAAACAACCATGCACACTTAAAACCCATAACACTTAAACAAAGCCTAAAACTAGATTAAGCAATGGTTAAACCACAATTACATCCTAGTTTACATGCACAAGTGTGTGTGTGCCTAATAAAATTCTAATAAAATACACATTAAATACGATATAATATTTAAAAACCGATTTGGTAAACTTTTTATTAAAAACTATATATTAAAATATAATTAGCTACAAAACACATTCTATGGTGTTACAATCTCCCCCCCTTAAAAGAAATTCGTCCCCGAATTTAAAATTTATACCGTTACCTGCACCTTCAAAAAGAAGATTAAAATCCTCAAATCTCGCTCGCAGCCTCCCAAGTGACTATCTCACTACACCGCTACGCCCGAGAAAACCCTTCACAGATGGCAAGACCTTTGACCGACGTTTCTCCACCTGCCGAGCCATGAACACAATTGGCTGCTGGTGAACGAAAGATCGCGTCCAGCTAAATGGTCTGGTGCCAAATTATGTGAAAAGGTCATGAAGGTAAATGTAAAGTATCATCACAAGGAATACGGGGTGAAAATCCAATAATCTGGGCGGAAGTGCCAAATTTAAAGGCAACAAAACTAACTCGCTTATAGGATCTCGGAAGGACCTAAATCCTGGGATAAGCTTCCCAACACCCAACACGTCATTCATCGGAAAGTCCATAGGAATACATGATCTGTCCCTGCGAACTCGAGTCTATGACTAACACAGTCGTCATAAGACCTCAGTTCGAAATGGACAATCCCCATCCTGACCTAACACCACTGGACTATCTCCGAAGTCTCTAGACTAGCTGGGGTCCAAAGTCCTACTTACGCAGAGTCAGAAGAACAATAGACTGGTGATCGACACGACCTAACCCCTAAGCCTAAGGGTGGCCAATTGGAGTGTCTCCTGATAATAGCTATCGAAGGAGAACCCTAACGATGGCGAGTGACGATCCCAAGCTGCTGACGACCAAACAAAACAACAAACACACAACTTAAACAAAACAACTGAGCAAACTGAGTAAAACCGGATGACAAGAATCCGAATGGAGTCACACCCTAACCAAAATTAGGTGGAAACCATAACGAAATTCGTGGAGATCTGCTCCCATTCCTGCTTCGGAACGGTAAAAAGATTGCAATTCTCCAGCCGGCCTCAGATGCTCGACCCAAAGCACACAACAAGACAGACACTTGAAACGAAACCTGAAACTTCTCCTTACATTTCTTAAATGGCGCCGTTGCCGGGGAGACGGCAGCGTATTTTCTTTCTTGTTATTCGGGTTAATATTCTTTTTGTATATAAAAAAAAAATATTCTTTTTGTTTTTTTTGGACAATATTTTTGTGGGCAAGTGTGCAGATTTTTGCAGATTTGCAAACTGCGATTGTGGGAGCAAAGTGTACATTCAAAGTTAAGGTGATTACGGAGTACAGTGCCAAAGATCCGGTTAGTTTGACCCGCGCAAGCGAACCTTTCAAGCTTACCGGATTCGATTCAACGGGGGTTTCTTAACCCAAAACTTAAACGGTACGTACTTTACTAACACCATCTTCTCAAATCCGACGCTTCCAATATACTATTCTTTTGCAGGATTCTTTGCAAGTTCGCTAGCAAACGCCAAAATTGACTAACCCGTATTTGTTGCAGCGCCGCGCTTAAAATAAAAAACGATTGTTTGATTCTTTATAGAATTTTTTGAATTGCGCATTGCATCAATTAATACGGACTTAAGGGCAAGCGAACCCCACAACATACGGTAAAGGATTTCATCACCTTTTCCGTGGCCCACAAATCACGAACTTGAGCATAACGTTTACCCACACAAATTTTAAAAGAAATTAGACTTTAAGCCTTAAGGACTTCGCGCTCACTAGGAGAAGTTAACTGTATTTAGAAGCTTGCTTAACGGTATATTGTTTACGGGGTGTCTAGGAAAGTGTTAACGGCGAAACCGCCAAAAGAGAAAGGGTTATTTAATTAAGGAACTTCGCGAAAGCGTTGAAAAACCTCCCCTTATCTCTGCACTTACCTGGCCTCGTGATCAGTGTATCTTGAGCCTGTTTCTCGATACAGTTTTACTTCGACAATCAAGTTCTCGAGCAGGTCTAGTTGACCTAGGTGAACCCTAGAACGATTAGGTGTGTGGTATTTCTGTGTCGTGATTTTTTTGTCCATATTTTTTGTGTATATTTCATTCTTTTGCTAACAACTAACCCAAAAAAAAAAAAACGCATTCTTTTTCCTCTCCTCTTCTCTTCCTTTCTTTCATTCTCTCTTCATATCATGGGTACTCCACCTCGCAAAACTCTTGCCGAACTTTGGTACCCACAACCAGACATTACTTCATACGGTTCTTGCTTTGGTCGAACTTCAAACGATCCATCCATGCCAAAAATTTCATTGAGAGATCGGATAGACGCGTCTAGGACAAACAATTTGACTCCGCAATCCACTTCGTATCAACCATTTCATACATTCACCCCTTCTTACGTTGATACCCCTTCCTCGAGTCACGTTGTAACCCCGAGACCATTGTCTCTAGCTGAACGCATTGAACAATCCCGTAGCCGATCTTTCACTCCTTTCCCCACTACAAATTCTTGGGATCAACAATTCCATTCACCTTCTTATCCCAATGTTGATCCCACTCCTGTCCAGCCATTCAACTCCTACCAATCCTACCCTAATTTTGCACCTTCCCTAGACATTGCATCAGAATAGCAATTTGGGAGTTTTCAGTATCCAACAACTCTGAATCTTTTACTGAAACCCCTTCACAACCTATGTCTAGTTTAGAACAGTCCTTGGAAGAATTTAGGGTAGCTTCACAACAGGCGATGGATTTGAATGCGTCCTTGGCCGCCCTCATGCAACCTAGTGACCCGGTAGCTAGTTTTCAACTAGCTCCAACTTTTCCAATGTATGATGAGGCGGTAGGACAGGCTGTGAATTTGAGTGGAGAGAGTGAGGTGTACCCCCTTCCCAATCAAACCTACCCGTCTCAAATTGAATCCCACAACTCCTGTGTTGAAAGTCTATCAAGTGTCCTAAATGGATTATCAGTTGAAGATAGAATGTTTAATGAGTTGTGCGACTTTGTAGTGTTTGATTTGCCAGATTGTGAAGGGTCCCTTTTGAGTGAAACCATACCCAATCCTCTTGACATCTACACCTTCACTCTAGAACGAGAATCGATTAATATCCATGCTTTTGATGAGGTGTCAGAGAATTTTGATTTTCACTTGATTGAGGATATTGACGCTGGGGATATTTTGGATGATGAACCCATAGATTTGACTAGGTTTTTCTCTCCAATTCATCATCCCGAGTCCATAAATCTTTTTCCCGAACCCCATATGCGTCTGGACTTTGATGAAATGTGCATGGATAAGCTTAACTTTGAGGATAATTTTGAGGATAGCACTGAGGATGAAACAGTTTTAATTGATGAGTCGGATTTTCCTATTCATCCTATTCCTTCCACTGACTGTGTGCACCCTCCCGAAACCCTAACCGATACCCTTCCTCAACCAATTCCCTCCACCCTTTCCATCGTTCCGACCTTGCAAGAACCCGTATCATTTTCACTTCGTATATCTGGTTTACCAAGTTCGGCGTACCCATGGTTTCTTACGAATCTTGAGGGATTCGATCCAATTTCTCGGCGAGTAAATATATTAGCACAATCACTTTTCACACATCGCTCATCACAAATTGTGCTAATCTATTTACTCCATTTACACCCTCAAGTTCGTCTTCCACTTATTTTTCCCTTACGCCATTCTTCTTCTTCTCATCTACCGAGACCGCATTCCACTTCTCTTCACAAGCGGTCTCGCGTAGTCTCCATTTCTTTTCCCTACGCCTTCTTTCACCAACCACCGCTTTACAGAGATAAGATCTTTGAATGGTTGGTGCTAACTTTTGGCCTGTGTAAGGCCTTGTATAGTTTGATACTGTTCTTTCCCCCCTAATCCTGAATTTCAACGCTTAACAGTAGAAACACTGTTTTACTTAAGTTTGGGGGGGACATTTTTTTTGTATATATTTTTTTTGGTTTTCCCTTTTTTTTTTGTTTTGTATATAATTTGTTTTTAGGAAGCGCCGGCAATTTTGACCCTCTTGGTATAACCTGACAGTGAGGGCACTGTCAAGTTTAAGTTTGGGGGTGTGCTCGGTAAGCTTTCTTCCTTCGCAGTCATATGTATATTTTGCATCTGCATATTAAATCCATAAAATCCATAAAAATTTAAAAATTTTCTAAAAATATAAAAACTTTTTTGTCAAGTTAGCTTGTGGAAGAACTCTGATTCAACATTCGACGGTTTTTGTTTGAAAAAATAAGAATAACTAAATCCTATGTTTAGATTTTGAAAACCTGAAAGATAACTCTCCTTTGAAGTTAACTATAGCTGATATACATCTTTACATTACACTACACGTGTTGTGAGTCTTGGAAATTAGATGACAAGTCTTTTATGTTTAAAAAACTTTTAAATAGATAAATAATTTTCTGAGGATTAAATAGGTTTCTTCTGAAATAAGTAATATATCAAGAATAGTTTATGAAGTGAGTGAATATGAAGGAATGTTATTGATGCCTTAATTGGAACTAAGTCTGAAAAATAACCCATCTGAAACTTGATTGGAATGATTACACACCAAACCCACTAAGCACGTCTTTTATCCAAAAAATAATTGAACTACCGGTTATATCTCCGTTCGTATTGAATCATCATGTTTTTCACGCCAAACTGTCTTTTGTTTTTGGACCTAGGTAACTTGAGTAATTAAGTCCGCTGGGGTGTTTCTACACCTAATGCCCTAAAACCAACTGGTTTGGGTGCATTGGCCCAAAGCTCGCTAAGAAGCCTAGAAAGTCCAGATAAAAACAAAGTCAAGCAAGTGTTCTCTCCGAGTTAAAATTCCTAACGGTTCTTTGTGTGAGAATAATCTTGATAAAAGACAGACTTTTATAAAAAAATTTTAACGGAGATATGAAGGTTTTACTCTTTGATAAAGACTATTGCACGTTCACAGAGGTGTGTATGAAATGAAAACAAGAAAAAGGTGGAGTGAAAAATACGACTTAGTTTCCTGTTAAGGAAGATAGAAATTCTGAAGTTGAAATCTTACTTGGAAACGAAACTTGAAAAATGCTTAACTCTTTATAAAACTTATGTGATCCTTTTAAAATTGTTATCTGGGCTTTATTGTGCGACATGATGACTTTAATCGACCTTTCGGGAACTTAACGACACTATTTGCACTGCACGTAAAGACATATAAAATCTGTAGTTAAATAAGAAGCGAGGTGTGAAAAATAAAGGTTCGATAGTCTAGACTTAGGATAATAGAATTGTTATTTTCTAAAACAAAACTTTAGGATGTGAATCTTAGTCACTTTACAAAACTAGCTTGACCGGATTTTGTGGGTAGTATCCGCTGAAAACCCTCAGGAGACAACACTCCTCCTACTAGGGACACCTAGAGGTTTAACGGCTTGTTGCACATGCTCAGTGCAATCGCGCTCCCTGCGAAAGTGCGGTTATCATTTTATTTTTGTGAATAATTGGTTTTGCTCGGGACGAGCAAAAGTTAAGTTTGGGGGTATTTGTTCATATCAGAATATTGCATTTTATACCGCCCATTCTTACGCTCGTGTGTTTATAGGTAGGTACTTTTAATCCGTGTTTGTTACATGTTTGCAGAATACAGGTTTCCAGTACAAATATTGCTAATCAGGATTAATTCTCCACAGTTACGCCAAATGCAGAACATCTGTCCACAGCAGATAAAAGCCGGGTTCCGGTCATCCATATTCGTCCGGTGCTGCGTACCGGTTCCTGGGACAAGACATATGACAGCGGTCATTCATGTCTCGGACAAGCACGGAGCACGAGAGGGGCTGCACAAGAATCAATGGGTGCACGGAGCTCGAGGGAGATAGAAGTCAAAAGGGAAAAAGATATGCAATCTTGGACTTTGAAATCTGCAAAGATTCTGAAGACTTTTGTGCATTTTGAAGATTACAAACACGAGGGCACAGAAAACCAGGGATTCTGACTAAAGCCCACTGCCCAATTCAACAGTACGGCCGCGCATGCGCGGCCAAAGCAGGGGTTTGGCCGCGCATGCGCGGCAATATGGGCCCCTCTCTGCAGCAGCTTTTGGGGTTATTTTGGGGATTTCATCTCTGGTCTGCTGGTTGCCCTAGAATTCATTTTCCCTGCCTATAAATACAGCAGATGTGAGCTTAACCAAGGGAGCAATTTTTGAGTTTTGTTTTAGCCTCATTTTTGTTAGTTTCTTTCTTCTTCTTCTTCATTCCTCCATTAAATTGTAATGAGAGCTTTTGAGTGGATGTTAATGAAGATGAGGGATTTGTATCTTTCTTTGTAGTTCGGCTCCCCCTTGAGATTTCTGCTTTCTCTTGCTCATTCTATCTCTTCATTGAGGTTGAATGGTTAAGGGTTAGTTATTGATCTCAAGGGTCGTATTTTCTTCCGGGACTGGCACTTCATTTCACATGTGTTTTCTACCCTTCCCTTGATCTTGCAAGTTCTTCATTGAGCTTGCAAGTTTAAGGGTTGGCTATTGAGCACATGCTTGGCTTGGGTCCTAGTTCCGTATTCTTTTTATTACTCGCTTTTTATTACTTGTCTTTTTATTACTTGCATTTTCTTTCATGCAATTTTATTCATACAATTTTATTACTTGTATCTTTTCTTTTCTTTGTTCTTTTCTTTTTGTTCTCTTTTGTTTATTTTGTGAATGTTGTAATTATTATTGTTAAGAAGAAATAAGGTATTGTAAGTTAACACATTTCTTTACCAATTCCTTTTCCCGTTATTTTCCATTTGAACTTCGCCCAAACCATACGCAAGCGCTCCGTTAGGCACCGTACCCTGACAAGGTAACGGTGATTCCTAACCACGACCGGTTGCGTTCGGTTTGGCCGGAGGCGAAAGCAAGAGACAAGAACGGAAGGACAAGGGTAAATAAGCCGGATTCCACGAATACCGCGCTTAAATCCCCTAATCCCCGTTGTTGCCGATTGTCTAGCTTCAATTGGTCAAGACTCGGCTCAAAGGTTTTTGAGTACGGATTTCTTAGCTTACAATCTCGTATTTTTCTTAACAACTTTATACTTGCAGATAAACACATAGGTTAGAACAAACAAACAAACAGATTCTTTATTGACTCGTCTAAGACAAGAAGGTAAGATAACACCATCTCCCTGTGGACCGACCCGTGCTCACCGGCTAGCTGCAAAGCGACACCGTCCTGATCGCGGTTACACTTAAATTCTTTGAACATCCGACACGCCATCGGCGTGCGATCAACCCTAGAGAGCAGGTGAAGAGGTGTATGGAGGAGGTGATGGCTGCTGCAGTGCTGGAGCTTGCCTCTGTTGCTGTTGCTCCTAGTGTTGCTGCTGCTGTCACTGCTGCTTGTTGCTGCTTCTATTGTTGTTGCTATTGTTGTTGTTGTCTGATGTTGTTGTTGATGTTGTTGCTGCCGAAGATGATAATGATGCTGATGATGATGAAGCTGCTGCTGAGATGATGATGATGTTGATGTTGTTGTTGCTGTTGATGATGAGGATGATGATTGCTGTTGTTATTGTTGTTGTCTTGCTGTTGCTGGGGCAGCTGCTGCTTCAGCTGCTCTCTCTCTTTCTCTAGCTGTGAGTGTGTGTGTGTGTTTGTTTGAGAGAGTGAGTGAAAAGAGAGGAAATGAGTGAGAATGAGTGAGGAACCAAAACCCCCTCCCATTCTCTTTCTCTTCCCTCATAAATGAGGTATGGTCAACACCTTAATACACCATGCCCACATCTCTCTTTCTCTCTCTCTCTCAAAGTCAACATTCAAGCAATAATAAAACCTTTTCAAAACTCTTTTAATTAAAAACAACCATGCACACTTAAAACCCATAACACTTAAACAAAGCCTAAAACTAGATTAAGCAATGGTTAAACCACAATTACATCCTAGTTTACATGCACAAGTGTGTGTGTGCCTAATAAAATTCTAATAAAATACACATTAAATAGGATATAATATTTAAAAACCGATTTGGTAAACTTTTTATTAAAAACTATATATTAAAATATAATTAGCTACAAAACACATTCTATGGTGTTACATACCAGGTGACATGTTATAGGTTAGTTCATCGACCTGAGGTCGTCATTTGTCTCGTGTGAGTTCCCACTGTGCTTTGATTTATACCCTACCACGGGTTAAAGGAGTCGTGCAAACAGGTATATTTTAGGTACAGTTGATTGTTAGAGATTCTGCATGTTCAAGTTTTAGTTAAATACCGCAATCAAGACGGTTTCGCACGTAGCTAGCCGGTTGAGTACGGGTCGTCCGCAGGGAGATGGGAGTCTTTTTCTATGTGCTTTAACGAGTTAAGTCCAGTTTTTCAGATTTTGTTGTGATTAATTAAGCGGTAAAATGATATGTAAAAAGAGCTTGTTAGGGTTAGGGTTAGGTTAGTTTGAGTTAGGAGTCTCCCACATCTTTCGTTGCCCCTCTTAATCTCGGTGTTACGGTAATCGGCAACAACGGGGATTAGCACGACTAGGAAGGAACTTGAGAGTATAAGCTAGGCTTTCCAACGCATAAGTTCTTCATTTTGGTGCTTGTCCGTCCATTCTTGGCTCTTAGCCATAACCTCCGGTTAATTCAACCACAACCGGTCTCACTACGGAATCACCGCTATCATGTAGGATAGGGTGCCCTAAGGAGCGGATTGTGGTTCAATTAACGGGAGTCGAATTAAGCTGTTGGGCAAGGAAAGAGTGATAGAGATTTCCTTCTCTCAAACTTCCCTTATCCTACCCTAACAAGTATGAAACTACTCACACATCATGATACGGAAAAATAAAACAAAACAAAATAGGAAGATAGAAAGAAAGAGATTAGAAGATAGCAACTAGCTATTTGCGACCTCACCTCGGCAAGGATCAAGTGTAAGCATCATGGTTGTGTTAAGGATAAAGAAAAAGAGAGAAGAAAGAAACAATAAGAAATAACAACAGCTAGTTAACAAATGAAAATTACAACAATTAACAAGATAATAAGACAAGCAAAATAATAAACGGTTCTTCTTTATTCATCATTCTTCACTCACAAGCTCACTACAAGTTTCAATGGAGAAGAGATGAGAAGAGGAAGAAGAAACAACACTAAACCTAGAAAAGAAAATACAAGATTATGGACCCCTTCCTTCACAAAGTTCTGGGCTATTTATAGGCTGAAAAATAAAAACCTAGGGCAACCACCAGAACACAAATAAAAAGACCAAAATACCCCTGGAAAAGTTTCATCTGCCGCCACCATACGACCGCGGATCCGCGGCCTAAGCATGCTTAGGCCGCGTTTCCACGGCCATATAGATGAGTTGGAGGCTCATTCTTTTTGTGCTTCCCTGGTCTTCATTGTACTTAATTCTGGTATATGTATTTTCTCAATTTGTCTTCACGATTTTTCCAGAATTTCTGTTGAGCCAAAGGTGTTTTGATGTGGATGTTTTTGTCATGATTTCCTCGAGCTCCGCGTAGATTCATTGGATCTTGTGCTGCCATTGAGCCTTGTGCATGAAAACGACATTGATTTGCCATTTTGTCTTCCTAAACTGGTATCTGGCAACATACGGATGAAGAGCGGAGACCGTGTTTTCTCAGTGGTTGGCAGGAACCCGGATTTTGTCGTGTTTTTTCATGAATTTCACCGTTTTTAGAACCGAGAACCTGTATCCTGCAATTGACTAGCAAACACGGCTCAAGAGTATCTACCGATATGCAATATGATAAAAATTGGGCGGTATGAAAATGCAAAAATCTGATATGAACAACAGTCCCAAGCCACATGGAGGCAGTGAGCAGATCATCAGGGATTCGTCTCTCCCGGTATTGGGGGTGAGATCGCGCTGTTTTTAGGAGAGCCATTACACGAACTCCCTGGCCAGGGTAATCGAGATTTACTGGAAGGTATTCCAGTAGTATCTCAGGGTGTTCTGGACTGCTCTCTGACACGACTTATACCGCTATTGGGGGTCTGATGTTTACCGTCCCCCTAGGCCCTATATGCGATACTCATAGACGAATGGACCGGACTGTACGGATATTGTCACTGTCAGGCTCAGTAGGGTTTCTGGATGAGTTCGCTCGTCAGCTTCCCTTCCAATCAATACATAGGCAACCGTTACGTACAACTAGTACATCAGACGTACTAGTGGTTATACCCAGTGCCAGTATATTGATGAGTCATTAGAGTCCCCCACAGACACTTTCCCAAGTTCGGGAGAAACGTTGTAGAGGCCGTATGGTTTTATGGCACTGTTCGGAAAATGCACGTGCGTTTTCACACGTGTCATTTTTCGGGCAGATAATACTGGTAGGTTTTGGTTTAAGCCGGATCTGAGTATTATACTGTGTAGATATAATATCTTTATCTCGGTTGCATTTGTATTCGGTCGTAATACAAATGCGGGTATGTTTATACTGATACGGGGTTATCCTGAAATTCGTTTCAGGATCACTTTTGGAAGTTTCTAGTTTCCCGTTTTCTATCATCCGTATTTAACATTCGGTTAAATGCGGATTTATCTTTTCTTCAATGGGTGAGTCATGAGGGTGAGTCATGAGTGTGGATGCTTCTTGGATGATGACTAGGTTAGTGAGTCATTCATTTGCATTAATTGTGAGATGAGGAGTTAAGTGAGGTGGCTTAATTCATTTATTGTTTTGCAAGGTGTGCATTATGACTCATACTCTTCATTTATCATTATGGTCACTTTCCCCCTCCTACACTCACCCCCTCCCTCCTCATATATGACCGGCCCCTCATGGTAGAAGATGATGGATTCATTTTTGAGAAAAAGATACAAGAAATTTAGTTCATGGAAATTTCATATAGTTCAATTTCCATTTACCCGATTCCAAATGGCAACTTCATTAACCGTTCGTCCATAGTCTTGGACGTAACGAGACAAAGTGTTCTACTCATTCTCTACATCAATCTTGGTTATCTATTTTAGCAAACTTGGTGATCGAGTTGCGTTGCTTCAGAGGCGGGAGCCCGTTTAAAGATCCGTCGACGTGGTGCCACCTGGACGACGAGACCGGAGATTCAGGAGATCGGAGCTGCCACAACAAAGCGTGGGATGATGGTTGAAGACCGAAGGACTCGGATCGTTCGGTATAACATTTCTACCCACTTTGTAGTTTGTTAGTTTAGCTTTAATGGCAGATCCGGGTTATAGTATGCGATAGCGCCAGTTTATAAAAGTTTTTGTTCCGCATTTTGGCGTCTGAAAGACAGCCGGGGCGCTACCGTAGACTTACACCCTCGTCGTTGCAGTTATCTAAATATCATCACAATTCCCACAAATTTCCGATATCGGGGTTTCTAAGTTCAACTCTTGGGTTTAAATATCTTGTTTTAGTTCACAATACTAACACTACAGGGGTTGTATGGCCTTTACTAACCTCAATTTACACTTCACAACTTATAAAATCCCCTAACCTCTTCATGTAATTTTCAAACCTCACTAAACCCTACATAATAACTTCTAAACTAATGTAGATGCTAAATGAAATGAATTTCTACTCTAATGGTGAAGGAAATAACTCATTTGGCAACTCAAGAATTTTCCTGAGTTGCCCCTAGTCTTCAAAATCCAAACTTTCTTGGTTCCTCATCCTTGCAGTGAGCATGTGCATATATTTAATGAAGGGAAAGAAGTGTTCTGATGTGATTTTGGTGGTGTTGTGAGGGTTTAGAGGAGGTGGGGGAGTGAGGGAAGCCATGAAGTGGAAGAGGAGAGAAATGATGGAGGAAAACAAATGAAGGAAAGAAAATGGGCCAAGGTCAAGAGAACCCCTCACCCTCTCCATCTCTTCTCTCTGTTGCCCATACCCCCTTGTCTCCCCATGCCACATTTAAAAATTATTTTTCTTTTCTTTTCTTTTCTTTTTTCTTTATCTATTCATCTTATTTAAAACAAAACCATGCATGAAAAAGAAAAAACGCCATGGTAGCAAAAATGTCACAATTGCTAGCAAATATGATATGGTGCATGTCACATGCACAAAACACAATCAATGCATGATTAAATACTAATCGAGTTTAGTAACACCAACTTATATACAAATCATTGTATACCAATTTGTAAAATTCCCAATTTTCATAAATTCTTTTCAAATAAAAAATTTATATAATTTCCAAGTATTTCCCAATTTATCGAAATATAATTATACCATAACATTAAAACTAATTTCCACACATTAAAATATTCATAATATTTATTATTTTAATTACCCAAAATAACATTTTATTTTTCTTAAATGTCACAGTATTCCCCCCTTAAATAAATTCTGTCTCCGAATTTAAATTTAAACCCCTCAAATACTAAAACTTTTCAGTAAAATGATCATGTCGTCGGGGTTCCGAAATCATAAATACATAAAACACATCATAGCACAATCCATGTGCATGGAAACGAGTATATAACTCAAAAATCAAAACTCCGTCAAGCATCCAACAATCATCGGAGTTATGGTGAAGGCATCAAAGTTAAATTCCAATATGAAAATCAACATGATATATATCAAAACTACAACATGTATGCATCGTTGTTAACTCGTCAAAACATCTGAAAGAAATGCATGTCAAACCTTTTTCAAGTCGCTGTGCGATGCGCGTATCACAGCACAAGTGGCTGATGTTTAGAGTAAGAAAATAACTAGATATATATATATATATATGTCCTTGTTTAACACACACTTCCCGCCATTTTGATAATGATTTAGAAGGGTTTCCTTTGTAACATTTTTCGTGTCATCTCGGGCGCATAGGAAAATACTTAGACTGTAGATCTTTTTTGGAAATCTCTTCGATAACTATCGATGCATGCAAAAACATATTCTGGTACTGTTCTCTGACTAGTCCTGCTCAGTCACTAAACCAAACAGTGAATATCATAAAAACGTAATGCTCCAAGAAATCACACTCAATAGCATATATAAATAATGCAACGTGTGCCTGGCGTGCATAGAAATCGAAATCAATGAATGTGCCATACATGTGCACAGAAACAAAATCTAAGTGCAACGGGTGTGCACGAAAACACCTGTCAAAGGCAACGGGTGTGCCTGACAGCAATATCAGGTGCATCGGATATGCACGAAAAATCCTGATTTAGTGCATCTGGTATGGACCAAAATCGCTTCAAGCGCGTCAAGTATGCGCAAGAATCCAAATCAAGTGCACAAGGTGCATGAAAACAAATATCGAGTATCATAGTCGAAATCGACGGTATACAACACATCTCAATCCAAATCAGGTATACCGTGTTATATAATCTCATAACCACGTACATCAGCATGCACAAAATCGAATCAAAATACTAAAAGTGCATGGAAAGTACACAGAAGGCACACGTCAAATCACATACATACTATAAGCATGAAATCAAAATCAAACATCTCGAATGACATCAAGTTGAAGTGAAGTGCAACTGTGGTGCACAAAATCTCAATCATGCAAGTAAATTGCCCAAAAGCGCCGAAATCCAAATAACGGACACGTGATATTCGAATCACCAAATCGCAAATCGTAAACACTGTCGTCGATATGTCCTTCATTCAAAGTAGAGAAGGTGTCGGTGTTAGTTATGTATATGCCCTAGAGTCCATTGTTGTATATGTGATGTATATTAGAATGGATGCTTGGACATATATAGAGAGGACTTTCTTGCTCGATACGATAGTATGCTATCTGGTTTCACTTTATCTTGACGTGTTAACAAATACTGTTTTGTGATCACATGTTGATAAAGCCCTTAGGATATTTACTCGACTACTAGGACTATGATGAGATCATACTAGTTGGGCCAGGGTATTCAACGAGTACATCCTATAACTGTTACTTGTAGAGGGTGTATCGAGACAGGGCATCGATGCTCCAGAGTAGACTAGCGTACACGCATCTTGACCCATATAATGGGCGATGGATGATCCCATATCCATTTGTGTTGGACATCAAAGATGGTGTACGGGTGCTCAGTGGAGACTGGGTACATTGAACGGACTCGCCGAGAACTCCTGGATGGTATTATACCTATCGTCAGATAGCAGTTCTCCGGTGACACTGGTACAGGTTAGTCTGTAGACCCGAGATCGTCATAGAGTCTTGTGTGATTCCCACTGTGCTTTGATTTCCACCTTACCACGTCCAAGAGGGCATGAAAAATGGTGGCTTTTGGGTACAGTCCCGAATCACATGGAGGCAATAAGCGATAGGAGGGGTTTCGTCTCTCCCGGTATAGGGAGTTGATGTTGTGTCGTGTTCGATTGGCTATAACTGGAAGTCCCTGGCCGGGGCTGATATGGAGATTTACTGGTAAGTGTTATCAGTAGTTTCTCGACCCGTTATGAGCCTTACATCGACACGACTTATCGGTTACTGGGGTCTGACGTTTACCACCCCTAGACTAGATATGCAACATATCAAGCGAAGAGACTGGTTTGTATGGTATTGTTACTGATTGGATTCACAGGAGAATGTACAGGCTTGCTTGTCGATCTTCTGATCGCTCAATACCTGGGTGGCTGTTATGTTTAGCTGACCGCTTGCAGCTGGTGGATGTTTGATATGACATCACCTACTGCCGGCGTATTGACGATTCTTTATAGTCCAACACAGAGGTTTCCTAGCTCAGGCAAAACGGAGTAGGAGCATATATGTTATATGTGCGGGACCGAGAATAATACGCTTTGAGATACCGTATTATATTCTCGCAATATGAGATATCGGCCGGGTATATGTGATATAGCCGGGTCATCGGATCAAGTTTTGATTCGGTGAATTCGTACATGTTATATTAGTCGGTTATATGCAATATAGCCGGATTGTCGGATCAAGAGTTAATTCGATAATTTAATGTATAATTATATATGTGATATATTATATTACTTTAACTAATATAAGCTCGCTTTATTGATTCATTTTCACACTGGATAATACATTGATATATATGTGATATATGTTAATTGTATTATTTTCTTTTGTTACAAAATATATTGTATATGTGATATATAATATTGTAAAAAGTTAGGGTTACAAATTTAACATGGTTGTTAAGTTTAAACAAAGTTAGGTTTTGGATTTGGGTTAGCTTTTTCATGAAGCTTTTCTTTTTTGTTTTGTTGCTTGATATTTTGAGTAGATATTTGTTAACCCAACCCAAACCCTTAACTCTAGTTTATTCTATACATGAGTTAATGCCTTCATTTATTAACTCATGGTTATCATTTGTAACCACAACAATAATTATTATTCATCATAAAAGCTTTCTTCTTCTTCTTCTTCTTCTTCTTCCTCCTTGAAAAAGCTTTCTAGTTTTTTGTGTTGTGATGATTTAAAGTGAGATTTTGAAAACAAAAGAGAGTAAAATTCCTACGTCATCATCCTCATCTATTCTAGCCACTTAGATTAGGGTGTTCACTTCATTAATACTTGATTACAGAAGTGAGAACTTGAGTTTGAGATTCTTCAAGGTAGATCATCTTTGAAAAGGAAGACTTCGAGCATGCATGGATCATTCGACTTGTGGAGGCTCTCTAGAGTCCGGAAGTTCATGGATCGCGGCGAAGGGACTACTACTCGGAGCTTATGAAGCGAAGGAACGGACTGCAAAGGTTGTAATCCCTCTCTCTTAGATGTAAAGTTGTTTACATGCATGTTAACCCTAATTCTGTAGTTAAGATCTTGGTTAGGGTTTGTTTAGCACCACAAAAATTTTAAAGTAGCATGATTGATGCTTGCCAAAACTTTCACAAGGTGCTATGCTAACCCTACAGTGGTATCAGAGCCAAGCTAGAGCATTTGGTGTAGTCTAGACGAAGTTTGAAGTCCGATCGAACACCAAAACCCCGTAATGACCCCTTTTCTAGAAACTTTTTCAAAATTTGAAAATTTTCATATTAAAAATACTCAGAAAATCATGCATGCAATTTTATGGACCCACCTGAAGAACGAGTCTCTAACTCTCTACAGTGACCGCATAACCGCGGCCAAAACCTGGTTTTGGCGGCGGTTCCGCGGCGCCACTGTGGAGGCTTAGGACGGGCCCTTCAGCGACGGTCCATAGGTGCGGGGCATGCTACTGGGAATTTTTACTTCTGCTCAAGTGTTGAGCTCACTGGGGTATTTTGGGAATTCGTTGTATTTATCGAATTATCTAACTTTGCCTAATTATCTGTGATGTTCATGTATTGCCGTGATATGTTATATTGGATCGTTGTGTATTGAATAGCCGTGTGTTTTATGTGAGATGCGAGTTTTCTTTTTCATTCATGTAAAATTCATTTGTATGTAATATTCTTTTGTTGGGGCACTTCCGGGTTGAAGTTTACTTTTCCGCATTAGGATAGACCCAAGACGGAGAGCACAAGTAACCGGGTTCTACGGTCCAGTGGGAGGCCATCTCGAGGAGTCGAGACCGGGTCTCCTAACCCTAGAATTGGTAGGGTTACTTGCCGCTCTCGTAGGGGTCTAGGTATGTGGGTTCGGCTATTCATCGCTACTGTGGAATTCATGTTTTATACAGGCTCAAAATAAAACACGGACGTCCTAGTATATCCAATAATTCATATGTTGACTTATGCTGCAATGTTCTATGATGAGATCATATTACTGCCTGTGACGAATGCTTATACTATATGTATATGTTGATATATAAATATTACTGCTTTCGTTTCTTCTGTGATGCTTAGGAAGCTTAATTGATGGGTTTTATTAATGAGATTAATAAAAGAAAAGAAACCTAAAAGATGTTGTAGAATGAAATTTTCAAAAAAAAGGGTGGCTACAGTTTTTGCTTTACATAGTGGTATATGTGATATACCCTGCACCTTATTCGATGAGGAAAGAGCCGAGATCCCTTCACCGGGAGTGACCTCTTTAGCAAAACTGGCAGATGCTGCAAACTCACGGTTTAGTTTTTGATTGCTTCTATAGTTTTTGCTTTGCACAGCGGTATTTATGAAATATCCTGCACCTTATTCGATGAGGAAAGAGCCGAGATCCCTTCACTAGGTGTGACCTCTTTAGCGAAACTAGAAAAACCTCAAAAACACCCCCTTTTTCAAATTCACTTGTTTTTACAAACGATATCACGTTCATTACGCTCTTGGTTTTCAGAAAAAGCTGTGTAGCCCTCCGTCATTTTAGATAAACACTATTTAGTATTCGTGCTGCGTTTGTTGGCCTTTGTCAAGGCATAGTGTGCGGTAGCTGACTAGTACTTATCTGTTTAAGCAAGTGATGCGATTGGATTAGAGTAATCGTACGACTTTGTTGGCCTTTGTCAAGGGTCGTGCGGGTGGGTTTATTTCTATCAAGAAATGACGGGTTGTACTTTACTAGCTTCCTATGGTTTGTTGTCCTTTGTAAAGGTCATAGGGGGTTAGGGGTAAAATAATTATCGGGAATTTCAAGTGTTGAAATTTGCAATGAGATTGCATACCTTCTATGGGATAGATGGATCCCGATACTCACTGCGAGTAAGAGTTACTCCTGGGAGAGTTTTACACCGGACAATTAGCCGATCAAGTAGGTGTCTAGAAATGTGTTAATGGGGTTATGCCTCTAGAAAAACGAGGTTTATTATAATTAGGTTCGTGCGAAAGCACGGGGAACCTCCCTCAAAGTACCAACACTGATCTGGCTAAAACATTGGCGAACTTGTAGGGTGCAATTAATCCCGGCTAATCTTACCTTTTAAGATTTGAAGGAAGATTTGATTAAAACAGTGGGAGCCATCCTGATTAGATAAGATAATAACCAATCTAATCTTGCAAGAGCGCATGCTAAAGTGTTTTCTTCTCTCTCTCTCCAGGTAGCGACCATGTCAGACCTTAATCAAGATAATAATATGGATGTATTGACTGAACCCGCTTGTTATACAGAGCAGGGGAACGTTGGCCCCGCCCCCACTTATAATTGTTATAAGTCCGAGCAGGGAATAGCAGAATATCTGGATTCTCACGCCGCCCAAACGAAGAATAAACATGTTGATGCATTTTCTTCGGATGTGTTAGTTACCGAGAACTGTTTTTCAGTTCACTCTACGTCCTGGGCATTAAATACCGGATCAGGATCCCACATATGCAATATATTGCATGGGCTAAAGAGAGGTAGAGAACTGGGAATGGGTGATCATTCCGTAAGAGTAGGGAATGGTGCAAATGTTGCAGCCAAAGCAGTTGGCGAATTTAACCTTGTATTACCAAGTGATAATACATTGGTTCTAAACGAATACTATTATATACCGAACATGATATGCAACATTATATCAGTTTCTTTATTAAGTAAAGAAGGATATAATTTTGTAATACAGGATAATGTTATGAACATCTTCCTAAATCAAAAGTTTATTGGATCAGGCTCGTTACATAATAGCATATACGTTCTAAATCAAAACACAGTTCTTAATATACAAAACACTCACAAGAGGAAGAGTTCAGAAATGAATGAATCCTTCTTATAGCATTGTAGACTAGGTCATATCAGTGCGACACGACTAGCTAAGTTGCATAAGGATGGATATTTGAATCCGTTCGAATTTTCATCTTCTGAAACTTGCCATTCATGTCTCAAAGGAAAAATGACTAAAACTCTGTTTAGTGGACAAGGAGAAAGAGTTACGGAACTCTTAGGACTGATACATAGTGATGTTTGTGGTCCCATGTCTACACATGCCAAGAATGGTTCCTCGTACTTCATTACGTTCACTGATGATCTCTCAAGATACGGACATGTGTTCTTGATGAAACAAAAGTTTGAAGCTTTTGAGAAATTCAGGGAGTATAAAAACGAGGTAGAGAACCACACGGGAAAAAGTATTAAGATCCTTCGATCTGATCGAGGAGGAGAATACTTGAGCAATGAGTTCATGGATTATCTAAAAGAAAATGGGATTCTCTCTCAGCTTACTCCTCTTTATACACCACAGCACAACGGTGTATCGGAGCGGAGGAATCGCACCCTATTAGATATAGTACGCTCTATGATGAGTACTGCCGAGTTACCTATTTCCTTTTGGGGTCATGCGCTTGAGACAGCAGCATACCTAGTGAATCAAGTTCAGTCTAAATCTGTACCTACCACACCATATGAGATATGGAGTGGGAAGAGACCATATCTTAAACGTGTTAGGATATGGGGTTGTCCGGCCTATGTTAAAACACAAAATCCGGACAAACTCGAGGCACGGTCAGTTCTTTGTAAGTTTGTGGGATATCCTAAACATTCACATTGATATCTTTTCTACCACGGAGAGGAACAAAAGGTGATTGTTCCTCTACATGCCACCTTTTTATAAAAGGAATTTCTTACAAAAGAAATTAGTGGTGAAGCGGTAGAGCTGGAAGAAGTTCTAGCACCACAAACTACAACTAAAGATTTAATGGAACCAGATGATTCAGTAGTTCCCAACGAACCCCAGCATCTCCGCCGATCTAGTAAGGTTCCTCATCCACCTGAGAGATACTACGGTTTTCTCATTGATGGTGGGAGCGAGGATTGCATAATGGAAGATGATGACCCAACTAGATTCGAGCAGGCCATCACGAGTGGGGACTCTGTGAAATGGCTGGATGCCATGCGATCTGAGATGGAATCCATGTACACCAACAAAGTATGGACTTTAGAAATTGCTCCTAAAGTGGTAAAACCCATTGAGAGCAAATGGATCTTTAAGAAAAACTTGGTGTATATGGAAAAGTTAAGACTTTCAAAACTAGACTTGTTGCAAAGGATTTTCGTCAACAACCAGGTGTGGATTAAGACGAAACCATTTCTCCAGTGGCTATGCTTAAGTCCATCCGGATCTTACTTGCCATTGCTGCATACCATGACTACGAAATCAGGAAAATGGATGTTAAGGCTGCCTTTCTAAATGGTGATTTAGTGGAGTGCGTGTACATGACTCACCCAGAGGGCTTCGTAGATAGTGGGAGCAGCGGGAAGTGTGCAAACTGCTTAAATCCATCTATGGGTTAAAGTAGGCATCGCGGAGTTGGAACATCTGTTTTGATGTGGTAGTCAAAGAGTTTGACTTCATCAAAAACATAGATGAACCTTGTATATACAAGAAGGTGGCAGAGAGTAAGGTTGTCTTTCTCGTATTGTACGTAGATGACATACTCTTGATAGAAAATGATATTCCTATGCTGCACTCGGTCAAGCTCTTCTTATCATATAGATTCTCAATGAAAGATCTAGGTGATGCCTCCTGCATTTTGGGGATTAAGATCTATAGAGATAGATCTAGACGGATACTGGGATTGTCCCAATCCAGGTACATTGACACCATACTAAAAAGGTTTAGTATGGAAGAATCAAAGCGTGGGAACTTACCCACGAACTCTGGACTCACTCTCTCCAAAGAGATGTCTCCCAAGACTAATTTGGAAAGAGCTCGCATGCAAGGGGTACCCTATGCTTCGGCAGTAGGCGCTATCATGTACGAAATGCTATGTACCAGACCCGATGTAGCATACTCACTAAGTGTAGTGAGTAGGTATCAAGCAGATCCTGGAGAGAATCACTGGACAGCTGTGAAGAACATTCTCAAGTACTTGAGAAGGACTAAAGAGATGTTCTTGGTGTATGGTAACGGAGAACTCCGGGTAGAGTCCTTTACCGATTCGAGCTTCCAAAGTGATAAGAACGACTCTAAGTCACACTCGGGTTTTGTCTTTACCCTAAATGGAGGGGCGGTGTGTTGGAAGAGTTCCAAACAGGAAACCGTGGCAACCATGGCAGACTCGACGATGGAGGCTGAATACATCACTGCCAATGATGCTGCAAAAGAGGTTGTCGGGATAAAGAAGTTCATCACTGAACTTGGTGTGGTTCCGTCCATTGAGCATCCAATACCTCTGTATTATGATAACAATGGAGCTGTGGCTTTAGCCAAGGAACCCAGGTCTTATCAGAAGTCCAGACATATTCTGAGGCGGTATCACCTGATCCGGGAGATAGTTGATCGCCGGGAGATCGAGGTCAGGAGAGTTGATACGAAGGGAAACACTGCGGATCCACTCACAAAGGCTATTCCTCAATTAAAATTTGAGAGGACTCTTCGGGATGTTGGGTATGAGATACTACAACAGCTGGCCTTAGTACAAGTGGGAGATTGTCAGTTATGTATATGCCTTAGAGGCCATTGTTGTACATGTGATGTATATTATAATGGATGCTTGGATATATATAGAGAGGACTTTCTTGCTTGATATGATAGTATGTTATCTGGTTTCACTTTATCTTAACTTGTTAACAAATACTGTTTTGTGATCACATGTTGATAAAGCCTTTAGGATATGTACTCGACTACTAGGATGTAAGTGCACAGACGGCGCCCCGGCGTCAATCCGAGGCCAAAATGCGGAAACGATAATTTACTTTAACTTTTGAACCGGCACCACCGCGCACTTTAAACCCGGATTGAGCCATTAACCTAATCCTAGCTAACAAGAGAAGGGGTAGAGAGATATACCGAGCGATCCATGTCCTTCGGTCTTCTCGTCGTCGTCCCGATCTCCCCGCGGAATCTCCGGTCTTCATCTCCTCGCCGGAAGGGCACCACGTCGCTGGCTTCTTTTACGGGCTCCCACCTCTTGACTGAGGCAACTCGGGCACGAAGTTGGCGAGCCGACGTGCCCAAGAGTGCTGTAAATTAACTGTAGAACTCTATATCTCTTTGTGGTTGTGGAAGTTGCCATAATGGTGGAGGAATGATATGTGAACTTTTTCTAGATCAACTTGGGGATTTTTCTAGCATGTAGAGAACAAAATCCACTCCAAAACTTTTGGACAGCCCCCCCTTTAGCTTGGCCTTCCATTCATGAGGAAGAGAGTGAGAGAGAGCCAATATCATGCAAGAGAGAGAAAGGAGTGATGATGTGAAGGAATGATGATAAGCAAATCCAACACTCCATCACACCAAAAGTCAAGCAATCATGAAGTCATGGAGTCAATGAAAGCTACACCCATCATGAAAACTATCATGAAGCAAAAGAAAGTCAAGGGTAAGCAAAAGAAAGTCAAGGGTGGGAGAAACATCATGATACAACAATATGCAAAGAAAACCCTCCAAAATGCTTATTTGCACAAATGCAAATAAGCCCTCCTCCACCATTTTTCCAGCCAATGAAAGATACAATGAAAAATGGCCGAAACGGAAAGCAAACTGGCAACTCCAAAAAACTGATCCCGTATTAAATTACAGGAAAACCCCGCTACTATATATACATACCTGCATATGTATTGCGACCGAATACAAATGCAATGAGACAAATCTGCACTGTACAATACTAGCATCCGGCTTAAACCAAAGCCCGCTAGTATTATCCGTCCAATCATGATCCGTGCAATACCGCACGTATCTGATTGAACCCTGCCATATCTCCATACGGCCTCTACAGCGTTTCGCCCGAAACTTGAGAAAACGGTCTGTGGGGGACTCTAAAGACTCGTCAACACTTTGGCTGTGGATTTAACCACTAGCAAGTCAGAGGTATTAGCCATACATAACGTGCTACCAGGTATTGACCAAGAGGGACGTCGATGAGCGAACTCATCCTGACACCCTTACTGACCTCTTGCCTGTCAGTGACAATATCCATACTATCCGGTCCGTTCGTCTATGAGCATCGCATGGCGGGCCTAGGGGGTTGGTAAAAGTCAGACCTCAAAAAGCGGTACAAGTCGTGTCGGAGTGTAGCCCAGAACACCCTGAGATACTACTGGAATATCTACCAGTAAATCTCCTGCCTTGGCCAAGGACTTCGTGTAATGGCTCTCCTAGACACAGCGCGACCTCATCGCCAATACCGGGAGAGACGAACCCCTGCAGATCCGCTCACTGCCTCCATGTGGCTCGGGACTGTACCCAACTAAAACCTGTTTGCACGACTCCTTTGAGCGTGGTAGGGTAGTAATCAAAGTACAGTGGGAACTCACACGAAACAAATGACGATCTCAGGTCGATGAACTAACCTGTACACATGTCACCAGGGAACTGCTATCTGACGTCAGGAATAAGACCAACAAGCATGTTCCCGGCGAGTCCTGTCCTGTGTACTCATAACCCAATAAGCACCTGTATACATCTTAGGTGAACCAACTGACACCAGTGGCTTGTGAGACCGGCCACCGCCCCTCGTCGGGGTCTCGAATGTATACACTAGTCCACTCTAGAGTATCGATGCCCTGTCTCGAAACTCCCACAACTAGGGACCTTTTAAGGATGTGCTTATAGACTACCAGCTTCCACGTATATGATCACCCTCATACTGCTGGCAGTCAAGCAAGAATCCTAGGGGCTTTATCAACGTGCAATAGTGACCTGTAAGGTCACCTAAAGCAGTACATGATGATAAAGATAAACCAGATAGCATACTATCATCTCGAGTAAGACTGTCTTACTGGGATAGGTCCTCCCTCAATCATTGCAATCACGTGCCCGTGATCCAATAATTGACTCTGAGGGCGCTATCTCCAACAATCTCCCACTTGCACTCAAGGCTAATTATTGCGATGTCGCATACTCACAACCCATGTGATACCGAAAACCGAACTCCTCTACTAATCAGTCTCACAAAACCCGTTCGCGAAACTTTTGCGTTCGAGGAATAGCCTCAGTGAGTGGATCCGCCTTGATGTTTCTTTCCGTGTCTCTCTATATCTCAATTTCGCGGAGAAAGCCATCTCCCGAAATGAGCAATACCTGTCTTAGAATGTGTCTGGATATCTGATGGGACCTTGCTCATTAATGAACTCCAAATCCAAACTTCTTAGACTGTATCGTCAACTGAACTTAATCAGTATCCTGCTTCATCCTTCCCACAGTATCCACCTGGACCACCTGTCCAAAATACTGCCCCTCGTCAGAGGGAAAACTATAACTCTGACAACCTCTCTGTCATCCAGGTCACCTTAGAAGCCTGGAATGATAACTGTCTCCCGAATGAGGCTGTCGTTATCATATCCCTAGAACATTCACTTATGTTCTAAAACTGCTTCCGAATGTTTCTCCAGGATTGGATCAATATCTACTTATTGCATCTAATGCAAAAACAACATCTGGTGTGGTACTTGACATCCATGATTGACTCAATTGCCTAAGCAAGTGATCTGTCAATCATGCACATCCCTCTCCACTTTAGTCTGTAAGACACCTTTAGAGAGGGTGACTCCATCACCTGCAGGTACACTACCGTGCCTGGAATCGTCCATTCTAAAACACCTTCAGAACGCTGTCTAAGTACCCTGATTGGGAAACTACCCAAATCCAGATCTAAAACCATAGATCCAGTAACCAGAATGTCTTGATATTATATCCAAGTCCCATGTGGAGAAACCACTGTGTGACGACCAAAGTATAACCGATCGTAGTATAGGAACTTCACTTCCTACTTTGTGTATGTCATCCAAATACTAGGACATCACACCCTACTACCTTCTTAACAGATCCATCCCCTATTCTGATGAAGTCAAACCTATGACTGTCATATCAGAAATAGATGATCTATCTCCGCTGTATCTGCTCTAGTCTATAATTAGACATAAGCCATCTTGTCCACCAATGCTTCCGCTGCTTCCACTGACTACGACAACTCTCTGTCAGAGTCATATACACGTACACTTCTAAAGCTAGCTTAGAGCGACGCTATACTCATCCTGATGCCGGGTCTCGCAGCCTGGTACAACAGCAATGGCATGTCTGGGTAAACAAGAACCTCCCTGTCACCGTCCTTGAGGCTACCGGAGTACCTCTCGGGTGCCTGAGGTTACCTACAGTATATGCGGAGTGGCCAATGGAATGTCAAACCAAATTGAATTTTTAGGTTCTTATCAAATTTTCAGTAATCGTTTGCGGTTCTGGAATCACTTCCAGTTCTACCATACTCCCACTACTATTTTCTGAAAAATATACATTTTTATTAAAACTGTGGCGAGTCAAGAACAATATCACTATTGATCTTGCAGATGGTAAAAAGTCAACCCTCGTCATAGTCTGGGTCAACCCACAAACAGCCATTACAGAAACGTGCCTTGAGTTATCCAGAGTCTGGTTTTAAGCATAAGCCGGACAACTCCACGTACCTTAACATCGTTAAGATATGAACTGTTATATATCCAATATAGAACCATAGGCACTGATTTAATTGAACCAGATTCAAATCATGCAGCTGTCTCTAGTGCATGTCAAGTAAATGGAAAGAGGCCGATCAGAGTTACTCAACTTAGAAATGCTTCCAATTATGAGTAACCTGAAAGAGTGGCAAGTTCTCTTAATCATTACTATCAACTGAATACCATTCACAAGTATCTACATCTTCGACCACCTTGAAGAATCCCGATACTTGCAACACCTGGTTCTCTACTTTATTCATATATCTATAACTTCTTAAAATTCGGACCCTGTGTTTTTACGAAACACCTGTCTAAAAACTAGAGAAGTCATAAGTAAACCGAATATAGTACGAGAACCAACCCCTCTGTCCTAATGGACACTGGACAACATACAATACTCTGTATAAGTCCTTTGAGTTTAATAACTCAAACCCTTTGTGTCGTAGGTATAAACTGTACTTATGGTTAAGAAGAATTACACCGTTGTTTAATGCTCCTTACCTAACCATCCACTGATATAGGTAAATGTCATCGACATAATTTCAAAAAGGTATATCTCACTCAATAAAAATAGACGTACAAATATATCAATTTGAAAGTGGTGCATGACAGCGGATATTCAAAACCAAATATTTGCCGTCCGGCAAACAACCCAGGTGACTTCCTCAAATATCACCGATTACAACGAATCCCGATATAATGAGGATGATCACCTAATTCATAATAACTTTCTCCCACTCATCATCTGTAAAACCATACAGATGTGAGAATCATACCTGGTAAATACATAACCTGGAGCAAGATCTGATTGGGAAATCAGTTTTCCTTTAACAGTACACAGCGAAACTGAAACATTGAAATATTTCGTAGGGGTATCCTGGTATTCCTAGTAATGCCTCTTCCATTATCCAGATTCACAACTGTAACCGTATATTTCTATGCCATCTCTCCAAATCCCTTTATATGTCTTTAATCGTTACCTTCTGTACACCCCTTTAGGCCAAATGGTTTTCTTCCTTCCCTACCGTTCGACACCAGCCTATGGTTGGGAAGGAGACTATCCAATAAGCATAATGGGTGTACTGTCCTAATCCTAGGAGCACTCGCAATGAGAGAGAAAGTGAAGATAAAAGACAACCGAATAAACCTTATTCCTATTTCTCTTGAACCAGAATCCATTCTCGAACTAGAATAAGTTCCTTTCGAGTTCGTATATAACCATACGATGGAGTATCCAATAAACTGTGGATCTTCGTAGTGATACAGAGTGTCCTGGAGAAATACAAAGGTGATTTAGGATTGGCGATGAAATACTTGGTTTGGTCGTGAATAACAGTCGCAATTTATTTTGCCCTCTTACTAATCCCTTGATATGTCTTTACTTAATACCTTCTGTACACCATCGTTAGGCTAATTGGTTTTCTTCATTCCCTACCGGTCGGCACTTGACTATGGATGGGAAGAAGGCTATCCAATTTGCGTAATAGGTATACTATCTCCTAAACCAAGGAGTACTCGCAACTTGAGAGAAGGTAAAAGGAAAAGATAACTGAATAGTCCTATTCGTTTTCTCCAGAACCGAAAACCATCCTCGAATAAATTCCTTCAAGTTCGTATATAACCATACGATGGTTTTGTCCAATGGAAGTGGACGTTCGTAGTAATACGGGGTGTCCTGGAGAAAAGGGTAAAAGTGGGAGTGGCAATGAGGTCTGCAACTCTAACAATCCAAAAGCCAGTGTTTTAAAAGGTTTGGTCAACTTAGTCACTGAGTCATAGTCTTAGGGTCGGGTCATGGTCGCTGCCAAAGAGAAAGAGAAAAGAAACACTCAGCGTGCACTCTAACTTAGATAAGAATGGTTACCAATTTATCTAATCAGGAACCTCCCACTGTGCTGTCAATTCTCCTCCAAACCTGAAAGAAGAATTAGTCGGGATCACCCGAGGAGTAAACCAACTCATCAGGGGGAATCGGGATCCAAATATCATCGCGTGAAAAAACTGAAGGAATCCTACCAGAATCATCACACTCCAAATGGTATGCAGCGCTAGCAAGTTTCAGTTTGTTTTGAAACTCCCGATGTGGATTTCTGCCCCATGCTCTTATGACTTTGACTTTGGCCAACAAATCATAAGTCATATGTCAAGTTCTAACCGTCATTCTCCAGGTTAATTTGAGCCCACCCGTACAAGCCCTTGACTTTGGCCAACAAGGCTATACGACTGCCCCAAACCAACGCATCTATCTATGCTGCATATGAATACCCAATAGCTACCAATCATTATGCCTTGACTTTGGCCAACCAACACAGCTTGAATACTTATTGACTATCCATATGAAACGACGGAGGGCTACGAATGGTTTCTGGCGAAAACCTTTAACGTAAAGAACTTGATATCGTTGAAGTAACCGGAAAGCTTTTAAAAATATAGTGACGAAAACGTTTGCTAAAGAGGTCACTCCCGGTGAAGGGATCTCGGCTCTTTCCCCGTAGAATGAGGTGCAGGATATTCCAACTGAATACCATGATGCAAAGCAAAAGTAATTGGCTATAGTGAAGTTATTACCCTGACGCAAACTTTTGTCCAAGGGGTCACTGCCGGTGAAGGGATCTCGGCCCTTACCTCGTCGACTGAGGTGCAGGATATTCCAACTGAATATCACTGTGCAAAACAAAAGTAGACGACCTTGCAATAACAGCTTTTTGAAAAATTGTTCCAACAACATCAGAATAGGTTTGTTTAACTTGCATTGATCCGAATCAACACAGTCCCATCAATTGATCACACCAATAAAGAACGAAAATAATAATGTACGTATATGCCATCCTCACTCGCCACTGGGTCCCGTCATTACCCGTTAGGTTACTTAACTAACGACAGAGCGGGGACTGGACTAGCGCGGATGCAAAACTTATACAACATCTACTAATATATATATCAATATATATTATTCGCTCAAGGCGTGATAAAATGCAACATCACAGAAATGTAATAAGCATCACAGAACAATACAAATATCTGGGATCCCCCGGTTTCAAAGAGCCGCTACTGAAACCCGACGTTCCCCTGGTCGTGTGGATAGCCTGTGCAATGAAATCCTAGACCCCTATGGGCGCGACAAGTTACCCACCAAAACCTGAAGCGAGGCAGTCCCCTTCAGCAACGTGAATGTACCACCCAGCACTTCACGGAATCCGGTAACTTGGGCACCCCTCCTGGGTCAACCTGTACCCCCTACGAGTGCGACGAATAGCCCTGCAATTCTAGAGTAAAGGCCCCTCCGTCTCAATGCCATGAGATGCGGGCCCATTGCCCTCTAGAACCCGGCTATCCGTGCACCCCACCGTGGGGTAATCCTAGTACAGAAAGTAAAATATACATACAACGGGTACATCGACCTCACCCCGGTCGTGCCCCAAAAGAATAATATACAAACAGACAGTGACGGCAGTCCACATGTCGAACGCTCGCCCCGCAATATCAAATGTACTTATAAAACGAAACTGTACTAACATTGCATCCAGGCTATCCCCCACGACCAATCCCCAACATGACAGCACAACACAGAACATCAACGTGAATGTCACGTTCGCAAATCCGTCTAAAAGGGCTATAACAGTTAGATAGGATTTACCGATCAAATGACATTCATGTTGGAGATAGTGCCCTCATAGTCAATTATTGGATCGCAGGTACGTGATTGCAATGATTGCGGAGGACCTATCCCAGTAGGACAGTCTTACTCGAGATGATAGTATGCTATCTGTTTGCCTTTATCAGTCGTGTACATGTTCAGGTGACTGATTGCATGTTACACTTTGATAGAGCCCTTAGGATCTTGCTTTACTACCAACAGTATGATGGCGATCATATACGTGAGAGTTGGGTAGTTTATACGCATATCCTTAATTGTGGTCCCTAGTCGTGGGAGTTTCGAGACAGGGCATCGATACTCCGGAGTAGACTAGTGTATACAGTCGAGACCCCAACGAGGGGCGGTGGCCGGTCTCACAAGCCACTGGTGTCAGTTAGATCACCTAAGATGTATACAGGTGCTCATTGGGTTATGAGTACACCGGACAGGACTCGCCGGGAATCTGCTAGTTAGTATTATATCTACCGTCAGATAGCAGTTCCCAGGTGACATGTGTACAGGTTAGTTCATCGACCTGAGGTCGTCATTTGTCTCGTGTGAGTTCCCACTGTGCTTTGATTTCTACCCTACCACGGCTCAAAGGATTCGTGCAAACAGGTAGCTTTTGGGTACAGTCCCGAGCCATATGGAGGCACGTAAGCGGATCGGCAGGGGATTCGTCTCTCCCGGTATTGGGGGTGAGGTCGTGCTGTGTCTAGGAGAGCCATTACACAAAGTCCATGGCCATGGCAGGAGATTTACTGGTAGGTACTCCAGTAGTATCTCAGGGTGTTATTGGGCTTCACTCCGACACGACTTATACTGCTATTGGGGGTCTGACGTTACTAGCCCCCTAGGCAGATATGCGATACTCATTGACGAACGGACCGGAGTGTATATACATTGTCACTGTTAGGCTCAGTAGGGTTTTCCGGATGAGTGCGCTCATCGGCATCCCTTGAGGTCAGTCCATGGGCAGCCGTTACGCATAGCTAGTGCCGCTGACGGTTTGTGGTTAAACCCACTGCCAGGGTACTGACGAGTCATTAGAGTCCCCCACAGACAGTTTCCCAAGTTCGGGCGAAACGTTGTAGAGGCCGTATGGTTTTATGGCAGGGTTCGGAAAATGCACGTGCGTTTACGCACGTGTCGATTTTCGGACAGATGATACTGGTCGGCTTTGGTTTAAGCCGGATCCGAGTATTATATTGAGTAGGTATAATATCTTTGTCTCAGTTGCATTTGTATTCGGTCGTAATACAAATGCGGGTATATTTATACAGTTTCGGGGTTATCCTGAAAGTTGTTTCAGGATCACTTTTGGAAGTTGCCAGTTTCCAGTTTTCTATCTGTCGTCTTTTAACATTCGGTTAAAGAAGGATTTATCTTTTCTACAGATGAGGTGAGTCAGTGTTCTAGAAGCATCTAGATGAGGTGACTAGGCTACTTGGTGTTGAGTTTTCATTGGATACATTAAAGAGATGATGACTAGGTTTATATGTGTCATTGTTTTCATTAATGTGTTTTGGATTGGTTAAGATATTTGTTCATGATAAGCTTCTTGTTGTGGTCACCTCCCTCCTCCTACCATCACCTCCCTCCTTCATTACAATGGTCGGCCCTCTCTCTTCCCCTCATTCTAACATGATGATTAATTTTGTAGAAAAGATATGATAGTATTTGGGTGCATGGAAATTTCATCACTTCATTTTCTTTCCATCACCAAATTCCCTCGGCAACTTCATTAACCGATCGTCCACGGACTTGGACGAAGTGAGACAAAGTAATCTACTCATTCTCTACATCAATCTTGGTCGTCTCTTTTAGCAAACTTGACGATCGAGTTGCCTCGAGTCAGAGGCGGGAGCCCGTTTAAAGAACCGATCATGTGGTGCCACCTCGACGAGGAGATCGGAGATCGACGAGATCGGAGCAGCCGCAACGGAGCGTGGGATGACGGTTGAAGAACGAAGGACTCGGATCGTTCGGTACAATCTTTCTACACTCTTTACAGTTTGTTAGTTTAGCAATAATGGCAGATCCGGGTTAAAGTATACGATAGCACCAGTTTAAAAGTTTTGTTCCGCATTTTGGCGTCTGTAGACTGCCGTGGCGATAGCGTAGACTTACAGTGGTATCAGAGCCTAAACATTTTGCTATACTAACTTGTGCTAACGCGTTTAAAACATCGATCCGACCGAAAATCGAAAAACACAAAATCCTAGCTCGACAGTTCTGTTAATTTTAAATGGTCTCAAAATCAATTTCTGCATGTCTTAAAAATCCGTGCAGGGAATTCTAAGAACCACGACAAAATTTGGTACTGTGATTCCTCCAACTTGCCGCGGAAACGCGGCCAAACCCCTGGTTTGGCCGCGCATCCGCGGCCACTTGGGGTGTTCATGATCCTAAATTTTTCCAGTGGGTTTTATGTTAGATTTTGTGATTTTTGGTATATATCATTTTGGCCCAGGTTTTGTTACTGTTCACCAGTAAGCAGTGGGGCCCACTTTTTGATATTTGGTCTTTGGTCGATCGAAATTTAAACACGTTAGTTTACAGTGCTTACATTATATCTCCGACCGGGAATGTCATTTGATCGGTAAACCGCGTTTAATTGCTATAGTTCTTTTAGACGGGTTTGCGAACGTGACATTCGCGTTGATGTTCTGTGTTGTGCTGTGATGTTGCGGATTTGTCGTGGTGGATAGCAGTGTGCAATGGTAGTACAGTTTGTGTTTATTTGTACATTTGATATTGCGGGGCGAGCGTCCAACTTATGGACTGCCGTCACTGCCTGTTGTATAATATTCTTTTGGGGCACGACCAGGTTGCGGTCGATGTACCTATTGTACTTTTTTTTCATTACTGTACTAGGTTTTGCCCCGCGACGGAGTGCACGGATAGCCGGGTTCGGGAAAGCAACGGGTCCGCATCTCATGGCTTTGAGAGGCAGAGGGGCCCCACTTCAGAATTGGCAAACTATTCGCCGCACTCGTAGGGGGTACAGGTTGACCCAAGGAGGGGTGCTCAATTTACCGGATTCCGTGAAGTGCCGGGTGTTCCATTCACTATGCTGTGGGGACTGCCTCGCTTCAGGTTTTTGGCGGGGAACTTGCCGCACCCGTAGGGGTCTAGGTTTCATTGCACAGGCTATCCACACGACAGGGGAACGTCGAGTTTCAGCAGCGGCTCTGTGAAACTCGGGGATCCCAGATTATCTGTATTGTTCTGTGATGCTTTTTACTTTTCTGTAATGTTGCATACTATCACGCCTGGAGCGATTATGTATATTGGTTTATATACTATTAGATGTTGTATATGTTTTACACCCGCGCTAGTCCAGTCCCCGCTCTGTCGTTAGTTAAGTAACCTAACGGGTGATGACGGGACCCAGTGACGAATGCGGATGGCATATACGTACATTTTATTTTCGTTCTTTTCTGGTGTGATTGATTGATGGGACTGCGTTGATTCTGATCAATGCAAAGTAAAACAAACCTGTATACAGTTGTTGGAACAATTTAAAAAGTGTTATTGCAAAGACGTTTCCTTTTGTTATGCATAGCGGTATTCAGTGGAATATCCTGCACCTCATTCGACGGGGCAAGGGCTGATATCCCTTCACCGGGACTGACCCCTTGGGCAGAAGTTTGCGTCAGAGTAATAACTTTACTATAGTCGATTACAAGTTGCTTTGCATAGCGGTATTCAGTGGAATATCCTGCACCTCATTCCACGAGGAAAGAGCCGAGATCCCTTTACCGGGAGTGACCTCTTTAGCAAAAGGTTTTCGCCACTATATTTTAAAAAAGCTATCAGGTTCCTTCAGCGATATCAAGTTCACTACGCTAAAGGCTTTTCGCCAAAAACCAGTTGTAGCCCTCCGTCACTTCTTTTGGCTATTCAGTAGTATTCAAGCTATGTATTTTGACCTAACGCCAAGGCATAGTGTTTGGTAGCTGCTGGGTATTCAATTGTTGCATAGATAGATGAGTTAGTTTGGGACAGCCGTTCTGCCATTTTGACCTAACGCCAAGGGCATGTGCGGGTGGGTTCAAATTAACAAGATAGTGATGGGTAGAACTTGGCATGTGACTTATGACATTTTGACCTAACGCCAAGGTCATAAGAGCATGGGGCAAAAACTATATCGGGAGTTTCTAAAGAAACTGAAACTTGCCAAGTATGCGCATACCTTCTGGAGTATGAGTAACGTGGATGCATTCCATCACATTATCATGCGATGAGAGTTGGATCCCGATTCCCACTGATGAGTTGGTTTACTCTTCGGGTGATCCCGATTGATTCTTCTTTAGGTTTGGAGGAGAATTTGACAGGACAGTGGGAGGTTTCCGGATTAGATAAAGTGATGACCATTCTGATCTAGGATAGAGTGCACGCAGAGTGTTTCTTTTCTCTCTCTCTCTTTGGCAGCGACCTTTGACCGACCCTAGACTATGACTCAGTGACCAGGTTGAACGAACCTTCTTACAATACTGGCTTTTGGATTGTCTGAGTTGCATAAGTCATTGCCACTCCTTCTTTTACCCTTTGTATTTCTCAGAACACCCGTATTACTACGGATATCCACTTCCATTGGATAGAGCCATCGTATGGTTATATACGAACTCGAAGGGACTTCTTCGGGGATGGATCCAGGTTCAGGAGAAATAGAATTGGTTTATTCAGTTGTCTTTTATTATCACCTTCTCTCAGGTTGCGAGAGCTCCTTGGTTTAGGAGAGTACACCTATTACGCCTATTGGATAGTCTTATTCCAAACCATAGGCTGGTGCCGAAAGGTAGGGAATGAAGAAAAAACCAATTAGCCTAAGTAGGGTGTGCAGAAGGTAATATGTAAAGGCAAAATAAAGGGATTAGAAAGAGGGCAAAGTAAATTGCGACTGATATCATTCACGACCAAAACTGCGTGCTTCATCGCCGCTCCTATTTCACCTTTAAAAAGAATAAGGTATTATTCAGTTGTCTTTTATCGTCACCTTCTCTCGAGATGCGAGTACTCCTTGGTTTAGGAGGGTACACCTATTATGCTTACTGGATAGTCTTCTTCCAAACCATAGGCTGGTGGCGAACGGTAGGGAAGGAAGAAAACCAGTTAGCTTAACGATGGTGTACAGAAGGTAACGACTAAAGACAAATAAAGGGGATTTGGAGAGATGGCAATAAAATATGCGGTTAAAGTCATGAATTGGATTATGGAAGAGGCATTACTATGAATACCAGGATACCCCTACGAAACATTTTCATGTTTCAGTGCATTGTTAAAGGAAAAACTGTTTTCCCGATTAGACACTTACTCCAAGGGTATGTATTTACCAGGTTTCATTCTCATATCTGTATGGTTTTACAGATGATGAGTGGGAGTAAGATATTGGGAATTAGGTGATCATCCTCATTATATCGGAAGTCGTTGTAATTGGTGATATTTGAGGAAATCGCCAGGGTACAGTTTTCCACCTACAATGCACAGGATTTGAGTTGTTTAACTCAGCGGACTTATACAGAGTATTGTATGTTGTCCAGTGTCCATCAGGACAAAGTGGTAGGTCCTCGTACTATGTTCTGTTTACTTATAACTTCTCTAGTATTTAGACGAGTGTTTCGTAGAAATACAAGGTCTAAGTTTTGAGAAGTTGTGGGTATAAGAATAAAGTAGAGAACCAGGTATCACAAGTATCGGGATTCTTCAAAGAGATCGAAGATGTAGATTCTTGTGATTGGTATTCAGATGATAGTGATGGTTTTGAGAAACGTGTTTCTCTTTCAGGTTACTCATAATTGGATGGATTCCTAAGTTGAGTAATACTGATTAGCCTCTTTCCATTAAGTTGATATGCACTGGAGACAGATGCATGGATTGAATATGGTTCCAATTAAATAAGTGCCAAAGTTTCTATATTGGATATAGAATAGTTCGTACCTTAAAAGAAATTAAGGTACGGGGAGTTGTCCAGCTTATGCTTAAAACCAGACACTGGATAACTCGGGGCACGTTTCTGTAGTGGCTGTTTGTGGGTTGACCCTGGCTATGACGAGGGTTGATATTCTACCATTTGGAAGATCAATAATGATATTGTTCTTGACTCGCCACAGTTTTAGTAAAAATGGATCTTTTTCAGAAAACAGTAGTGGGAGTATGGTAGAACTGGAAGTTATTCCAGAACCGCGAACGATTACGGAAAATTTAATAGGACCTATATATTCAATCAGGTTTGACATTCCAATAGCCACTCCGCAGGTATGGTAGGTAACCTCAGACACCCGAGAGGTACTTCGGTAGGCTCAAGGACGGTGACAGAGAGGTTCTTATCTACCCAGACTTGACACTACTGTTGTTCCAGGTTATGAGACCCGGTAGGAGGTTTGTCGTAGTCAGTGGGAGCAACGGAAGCATGGTGGGCAAGTAGCTTATGTCTATTTATAGACTAGAGCAGTTATAGCGGAGATAGATCATCTAATTTTGATGTGACAGTCATGGGTTTGACTTCAATCAGAATAGGGGATGGATCAGTTAAGAAGGTAGTAGGGTGTGATGTCATAGTATCTGGATGACATACACAGAGTAGGAAGTAAAATTCCTATACTACGATCAGTTAAACTGTGGTCGTCACACAGTTGTTTCTCCAGACAGGATATGGATATAATATTTGACATTCTGGTTTCTAGATCTATGGTTTTAGATCTGGATTTGGGTAGTTTCCCAATGTGGGTACTTTGACAGATATTCTAATGGTTTTTGGAATAGTTGACTCCTAGCATGGTGGTGTACCTGCAGGTAATGGAGTCACCTTCTCTAAAGGTGTCGTATAGACTAAAGGGGAGAGGGATGTGCATGATTGGCAGATCACTTGCTTAGGCAATTGAGTCAATCATGAGATGTCAAGTACCACACCAAATGTTGGTTTTGCACTAGATGCAATAAGTTTGTATTAATCCAATCCTGGAGAAACATAAGGAAGCAGTTATAGAACATAAGTGCATGTTCTACGGATTTGATGACGGCAGCCTCCTTCAGGAGACGATTATCATTCCAGGCTTCAAAGGTGACGTGGATGACAGAGTGACTGTCAGAGTTTTAGTTTTTCCCTCTGACGAAGAGGGACAATATTATGGACAGGTGGTTCAAGAGGATACTGTGGGTGGCATGGTGCCCGATACTGATTAGGTTCAGTGATCGATACAGTCTAAGAAGTTTGGATTTGGAGTTCATTTATGAACTAAGGTCCCATCAGATATCCAGACATATTCTAAGACAGGTATTACTAGATTCGGGAGATGGCTTTCTCCGCGAACTTGAGATTAAGAGAGATATAGAAAGAAACTTCTAGGCGGATCCATTCCCTAAGGCTATTTCTCGAACACAATAGTTTTACAAACGGGCTTTGTGAAACTGATTAGTAGAGGAGTTGGGTGTCGGTTTCACACGGGCTGTGAGTAGTCGACATCGCAATATTAGCCTTGAGTGCAAGTGGGAGATTGTTGGAGATAGTGCCCTCATAGTCAATTATTGGATCGCAGGTACGTGATTGCAATGATTGCGGAGGACCTATCCCAGTAGGACAGTCTTACTCGAGATGATAGTATGCTATCTGGTTTGCCTTTATCAGTCGTGTACATGTTCAGGTGACTGATTGCATGTTACACTTTGATAGAGCCCTTAGGATCTTGCTTTACTACCAACAGTATGATGGCGATCATATACGTGAGAGTTGGGTAGTTTATACGCATATCCTTAATTGTGGTCCCTAGTCGTGGGAGTTTCGAGACAGGGCATCGATACTCCGGAGTAGACTAGTGTATACAGTCGAGACCCCAACGAGGGGCGGTGGCCGGTCTCACAAGCCACTGGTGTCAGTTAGATCACCTAAGATGTATACAGGTGCTCATTGGGTTATGAGTACACCGGACAGGACTCGCCGGGAATCTGCTAGTTAGTATTATATCTACCGTCAGATAGCAGTTCCCCGGTGACATGTGTACAGGTTAGTTCATCGACCTGAGGTCGTCATTTGTCTCGTGTGAGTTCCCACTGTGCTTTGATTTCTACCCTACCACGGCTCAAAGGAGTCGTGCAAACAGGTAGCTTTTGGGTACAGTCCCGAGCCATATGGAGGCACGTGAGCGGATCGGCAGGGGATTCGTCTCTCCCGGTATTGGGGGTGAGGTCGTGCTGTGTCTAGGAGAGCCATTACACAAAGTCCATGGCCATGGCAGGAGATTTACTGGTAGGTACTCCAGTAGTATCTCAGGGTGTTATTGGGCTTCACTCCGACACGACTTATACTGCTATTGGGGGTCTGACGTTACTAGCCCCCTAGGCAGATATGCGATACTCATTGACGAACGGACCGGACTGTATATACATTGTCACTGTTAGGCTCAGTAGGGTTTTCCGGATGAGTGCGCTCATCGGCATCCCTTGAGGTCAGTCCATGGGCAGCCGTTACGCATAGCTAGTGCCGTTGACGGTTTGTGGTTAAACCCACTGCCAGGGTACTGACGAGTCATTAGAGTCCCCCACAGACAGTTTCCCAAGTTCGGGCGAAACGTTGTAGAGGCCGTATGGTTTTATGGCAGGGTTCGGAAAATGCACGTGCGTTTACGCACGTGTCGATTTTCGGACAGATGATACTGGTCGGCTTTGGTTTAAGCCGGATCCGAGTATTATATTGAGTAGGTATAATATCTTTGTCTCAGTTGCATTTGTATTCGGTCGTAATACAAATGCGGGTATATTTATACAGTTTCGGGGTTATCCTGAAAGTTGTTTCAGGATCACTTTTGGAAGTTGCCAGTTTCCAGTTTTCTATCAGCCGTCTTTTAACATTCGGTTAAAGACGGATTTATCTTTTCTACAGATGAGGTGAGTCAGTGTTCTAGAAGCATCTAGATAAGGTGACTAGGCTACTTGGTGTTGAGTTTTCATTGGATACATTAAAGAGATGATGACTAGGTTTATATGTGTCATTGTTTTCATTAATGTGTTTTGGATTGGTTAAGATATTTGTTCATGATAAGCTTCTTGTTGTGGTCACCTCCCTCCTCCTACCATCACCTCCCTCCTTCATTATAATGGCCGGCCCTCTCTCTTCCCCTCATTCTCACTTGATGATTAATTTTGTAGAAAAGATATGATAGTATTTGGGTGCATGGAAATTTCATCACTTCATTTTCTTTCCATCACCAAATTCCCTCGGCAACTTCATTAACCGATCGTCCACGGACTTGGACGAAGTGAGACAAAGTAATCTACTCATTCTCTACATCAATCTTGGTCGTCTCTTTTAGCAAACTTAACGATCGAGTTGCCTCGAGTCAGAGGCGGGAGCCCGTTTAAAGAACCGATCATGTGGTGCCACCTCGACGAGGAGATCGAAGATCGACGAGATCGGAGCAGCCGCAACGGAGCGTGGGATGATGGTTGAAGAACGAAGGACTCGGATCGTTCGGTACAATCTTTCTACACTCTTTACAGTTTGTTAGTTTAGCAATAATGACAGATCCGGGTTAAAGTATACGATAGCGCCAGTTTAAAAGTTTTGTTCCCCATTTTGGCGTATGTAGACTGCCGTGGCGATAGCGTAGACTTACAATTCACGGTCGCAGATATAATGTAAATACTGTGAACTAATATGTTTAAGCATTTCGATCGATCAAATTTACCCAAGTGGGCCCCCAAGCACTACTGTAGCACTTAAAGAAAATCTGCGCACAAAAAAACATTCCAAAATCCCAATTTCCCTGTACAAAGATCATTGTAGAAAAATGGTGCAGTGAAGACACTGTACTGCGGCGGAACGACGGCGCCTAAGGGGTTTTGGCTGCGGTTCCGCAGTGGGTCTACAGTATCACGCTACCATTTTTTCACAGATGTCTTAGAATTCCCTGAACAGTATTCTGCAACAACCGGAAAAAATTTTGGAGCCAAAAAAATTTCGACAGAGAACTGATACATTGAAATCGCTAGTTTTGGAATTTTGTTCGATCGAAGATGTAAACACATTAGACCAAGCTAGACTAGGTCAATGGCGTGGCTCTGATACCAATGTAAGTGCACGGCGGCGCCCCGGCCATCAATCCGAGGCCAAAATGCGGAAACGATAATTTACTTTAACTTTTGAACCGGCACCACCGCGCACTTTAAACCCGGATTGGGCCATTAATCTAATCCTACCTAACAAGAGAAGGGGTAGAGAGATATACCGAGCGATTCGTGTCCTTCGGTCTTCTCGTCGTCATCCCGATCTCCCCGCGGAATCTCCGGTCTCCATCTCCTCGCCGGAAGGGCACCACGTCGCCGGCTTCTTTTACGGGCTCCCACCTCTTGACCGAGGCAACTCGGGCACGAAGTTGGCGAGCCGACATGTCCAAGAGTGCTGTAAGTTAATTGTAGAACTCTATGTCTCTTTGGGGTTGTGGAAGTTGCCATAATGGTGGAGGAATGATATGTGAACTTTTTCTAGATCAACTTGGGGATTTTTCTAGCATGTAGAGAACAAAATCCCACTCCAAAACTTTTGGACAGCCCCCTCTTTAGCTTGGCCGGGCATGTATGAGGAAAAGAGTGAGAGAGAGAGCCAATATCATGCAAGAGAGAGAAAGGAGTGATGATGTGAAGAAATGATCATAAGCAAATCCAACACTCCATCACACCTAAAGTCAAGCAATCATAAAGTCATGGAGTCAATGAAAGCTACACCCATCATGAAAACTATCATGAAGCAAAAGAAAGTCAAGGGTGGGAGAAACATCATGATACAACAATATGCAAAGACAACCCTCCAAAATGCTTATTTGCACAAATGCAAATAAGCCCTCCTCCACCATTTTTCCAACCAACGAAAGATACAATGAAAAATGGCTGAAACGGAAAGCAGACTGGCAACTCCAAAAAACAGATCCCGTAATAAATTACTGGAAAACCCCGCTACTGTATATACATACCTGCATTTGTATTGCGACCGAATACAAATGCAATGAGACAAATCTACACTGTACAATACTAGGATCCGGCTTAAACCAAAGCCCGCTAGTATTATTCGTCCAATCATGGTCCGTGCAATACCGCACGTATCTGATTGAACCCTTCCATATCTCCATACGGCCTCTACAGCGTTTCGCCCGAAACTTGAGAAAACGGTCTGTGGGGGACTCTAAAGACTCGTCAACACTTTGGCTGTGGATTTAACCACTAGCAAGTCAGAGGTATTAGCCATACGTAACCTGCTACCATGTATTGACCAAAAGGGACATCGATGAGCGAACTCATCCTGAAACCATACTAAGCCTGTCAGTGACAATATCTGTACAGTCCGGTCCGTTCGTCTATGAGCATCGCATGGCGGGCCTAGGGGTTGGTAAAAGTCAGACCCCCAAAAGCGGTACAAGTCGTGTCGGAGTGTAGCCCAGAACACCCTGAGATACTACTGGAATATCTACCATTAAATCTCCTTCCTTGGACAAGGACTTCGTGTAATGGCTCTCCTAGACACAGCGCGACCTCACCCCCAATACCGGGAGAGACGAACCCCTGCAGATCCGTTCACTGCTTCCATGTGGCTCGGGACTGTACCCAACTAAAACCTATTTGCACGTCTCTTTTGAGCGTGGTAGGGTAGTAATCAAAGTACAGTGGGAACTCACACGAGACAAATGACGATCTCAGGTCGACGAACTAATCTGTACACATGTCACCAGGGAACTGCTATCAGACGTCTGGTATAACACCAACTAGCATGTTCCCGGCGAGTCCTATCCGGTGTACTCATAACCCAATGAGCACCTGTATACATCTTAGGTGAACCAACTGACACCAGTGGCTTGTGAGACCGGCCACCGCCCCTCGTCGGGGTCTCGAATGTATACACTAGTCTACTCTGGAGTATCGATGCCCTGTCTCGAAACTCCCACGACTAGGGATCTTTTAATGATGTGCTTATAGACTACCAGCTCCCACGTATATGATCGCCATCATACTGCTGGCAGTCAAGCAAGAATCCTAGGGGCTTTATCAACGTGCAATAGTGACCTGTAAGGTCACCTAAAGCAGTACACGATGATAAAGATAAACCAGATATCATACTATCATCTCGAGTAAGACTGTCCTACTGGGATAGGTCCTCCCTCAATCATTGCAATCACGTGCCTGTGATCCAATAATTAACTCTGATGGCACTATCTCCAACATAGGACTATGATGAGATCACACTAGTGGGACCAGGGTACTCAATGAGTACATCCTATAACTGTTCCTTGTCGAGGGTGTATCGAGACAGGGCATCGATACTCCAGAGTAGACTAGCGTACACGCATCTTGACCCATATAATGGGCGATGGATGATCCCATATCCATTTCTGTTGGACATCAAAGATGGTGTACGGGTGCTCAGGGGAGACTGTGTACACTGAACGGACTCACCGAGAACTTCTGGATGGTATTATACCTATCGTCAGATAGCAGTTCTCCGGTGACACTGGTACAGGTTAGTCTGTAGACCCGAGATCGTCATAGAGTCTTGTGTGATTCCCACTGTGCTTTAATTTCCACCTAACCACGTCCAAGAGGGCATGCAAAACGGTGGCTTTTGGGTACAGTCCCGAATCACATGGAGGCAATAAGCGATAGGATCGATTTCGTCTCTCCCGGTATAGGGAGTTGATGTTGTGCTGTGTTCGATTGGCTATAACTGGAAGTCCCTGGCCAGGGCTGATATGGAGATTTACTGGTAAGTGTTATCGGTAGTTTCTCGACCCGTTATGAGCCTTACATCGACACGACTTATCGGTTACTGGGGTCTGACGTTTACCACCCCTTAACTAGATATGCAACAAATCAGGCGAAGAGACCGGACTGTATGGTAGTGTTACTGATTGGATTCACATGAGAATGTACAGGCTTGCTTGTCGATCTTCTGATTGGTCAATACCTGGGTGGCTGTTACATTTAGCTGACCGCTTGCAGCTTGTGGATGTTTGATATGATCATCACCTACTGCCGGCGTATTGACGATTCTTTAGAGTCCTACACTGAGGTTTCCTGGCTCAGGAAAAACGGAGTAGGAGAACATATGTGATATGTGCGGAACCGAGAATAATACGATATGAGATACCGTATTATATTCTCGCGATATGAGATATCGGCCGGGTATATGTGATATAGCCGGGTCATCGGATAAAGTGTTGATTCCGTGAATTGGTACATGTTATATTAGTCGGTTATATGCAATATAGACGGAATGTCGGATCAAGAGTCGATTCGATAATTTAATGTATAATTATATATGTGATATATTACATTACGTTAACTAATATAAGCTCGCTATATTGATTCATTTTCTCACTGGATAATACTTTGATGTATATGCGATATATGTTAATTGTATTATTTTCTTTTGTTACAAAATATATTGTTTATGTGATATATAATATTGTAACAAGTTAGGGTTGCAAATGTAACATGGTTGTTAAGTTTAAACAAAGTTAGGTTTTGGATTTGGATTAGCTTTTTCGTGATGGTTCATGAAGCTTTCCTGTTTTTTGTTTTTTAGCTTGATATTTTGAATAGTTATTTGTTAACCCAACCCAAACCCTTAACTCTAGTTTATTCTCCACATGAGTTAATGCCTTCATTTATTAATTCATGGTTGTCATTTGTAAGCACAACAAAAATTATTATTCATCACAAAATCTTTCTTCTTCTTCTTTCTCGTTGAAAAAGCTTTCTAGCTTTTTGTTTTGTGATGATTTAAAATGAGAAATTGAAAACAAAAGAGAGCAAAATTCCTAATTCATCATCCTCATCTATTCTAGCCACTTAGATTAAGGTGTTCACTTCATTAACACTTGATTAGAGAAGTGAGAGCTTGAGTTTGAGATTCTTCAAGTTAGATCATCTTCGAAAAGGAAGACTTCCAGCAAGCATGGATCATTCAACTTGTGGAGGCTCACTAGAGTCCGGAAGTTCATGGATCGCAGAAAAAGGACTACTACTCGGAGCTTATGAAGCGAAGGAACGGACTGCAAAGGTTTGAATCCCTCTTTCTTAGATGTAAAGTTGTTTACATACATGTTAACCCTAATTATCTAGTTAAGATCTTGGTTAGGGTTTGTTTAGCACCCTAAAAATTTTAAAGTAGCATGATTGATGCTTGCCAAAAACTTCTCAAGGTGCTATGCTGACCCTACAGTCGATGCATCCAAAGCTAGCAGAGCAAGATATCTACTTGCCTTCTGTTCATGGCCTGGCGCCTGGCGCCCTTTAGGCTCTCATCTCTCACTGCGAATTGCTAGTTACAAAGCTCCTCGGCTCAACGGCCCAATATTGAACGATAACGGAAAAAGTTTCGCTCCAGCACATCCTCTAAAGATCTCCGGCCAACTATCATGGTCACTCATATCATGTCTCGTCGATGCTGCCGAACTCTGGCCTACTGGGTATGCATAATACGACCAATACTGGGTTCAAATCTTCTTGGTTTGTATTTCCAGAAAGATCTTCTCGGGGTCTCTCCAAAATCTTGTTTCTGCCGAACTGCCCGGAAGTTTTCACCCTGTACTAAATCAATTTCTTGTTCTGGAACGGAATCATACTTATCACGACTCCTATGGATGATATATCAACTTTCAACACCTCTGCATGCATATCACATCTCTGATGTCAACGGAGTGGAATGACATCTCTTCAAAATCATGTACGAACCTCTTACTCCACTTTTTTCCAATGTCGACTAATTCAGACTCGTCTCTTCATAGCTGTATGGACTGTGCTACAATCATCTATACTAATATCTATAGTCTTCCAAGTAATGTATCCCATCACATGATATCCGGACGATGTCGAACTTTTCGATCGATTCATCAAAGTCCCATAAATCCCCGAGAGCTCAACACCCGTGCACAGTTTAATAATATCCAGTACATGCCACAGTACCTATGGACCAGCCGTAGAAGGGCAAACTCAAGCCTCATTAATGGCACCGCGGAACTGCCGCAAACCCTAATGTTCAAAAGCGTTTTCATGGCCATTATGTCGAGTTAGGGTTTCATTCTTCTAGAGAAGTCCACAGAATTACTTGCATGTTTTTCCGAATACCTTAAACTTGGAAAATGGGTTTCTGACATTCGATCATTTGCTATCGACTCTCAACGTTCCTGCATGAAGTCTTCTCAAGCTAGAATCAATCAATCTTATGACCACGCATCGGGGTATGCAACGAACCACATGTCCTTGTAAGTGCACGGCGGCGCCCCGGCCGTCAATCCGACGCCGGAATGCGGAAGCGGTGATAAACTTTAATTTTGAGAACTTAGCAAACCGGCACCACCGCGCACTAAACACCCGGATCGAACCATTAACTAGTCTAAGCTAACTACAAGAAGGGGAAGAGATATACCGAATGATCCGAGTCCTCCGGTCTTCTCCCCGTCGTCCCGATCTCCTGCGGAAACTCCGGTCGTCGCCTCCTCGCCAGAAAGGCACCACATCGCCTGTATCTTTTACGGGCTCCCACCTCAATACCGAGGCAACTCGGGCGCGAAGTAGGCTAGCCGACGCGTCCAAGATTTGCTGTAGAATGTGTAGTGTAGAACCTATGTCTCATTTGGGGTTTGTTGTCTTTGAAGATGATGGAGGAATCAAGATAAGAAAAATGGTGCTTGCATTTTTCTAGCATGAAAATGAGATCAAGAATGCCACACTCTCAAGAATGAAACTCTCATCTTTTTTCTTCTCTTAAGTGTGTTCTACCATATCAAAATGAGAACGGTGGAGGAAGGAATACAAAATGCAAGAGAGAGGTGAGTGTAGTAAAAGGTAAGAGGTGACCATATCTAAACATCATCATAACTAACTCACATCAAACTCTAATCACCTTTTAGTGATGTAAAGAGAATCAAATGATGGTTGAAAAGAAAAGATGCCATCATAATCAAAACATTTGCAAGAAACCCCTCCACAATGTGTTATTTGCAAACTTGCAAATAACCCCCTCCATCGAAAAAGTCCTGCCGGGAAAGAACAAAGGAAAACCGGCCGGAACGGAATGCAAACTGGCAACTCCAGAAAACTGGTCCCGTAATAAATTACAGGAAAACCCCGATGCTGTGCATACACACCCGCATCTGTATTCCGTCCGGATACAAATGTAATGAGACAAAATCTACACTGTACTATACTAGGATCCGGCTTAAACCAATGTCGGCTAGTAATATCCGTTCGATCCTGATCCGTGCAATACCGCACCTATCCGATCGAACCTTTCCATATATCTATACAGCCTATAGTACTAACCGTCCGATCCTTATCCGTGCAATACCGCACGTATCTGATCGGACCCTGCCATATCTCCATACGGCCTCTACAGCGTTTCTCCCGAAAGCTTGAGTAACTGAAAGTGTGGTGGACTCTAAAGACTCGTCAATACTATGGTTGTGGATTTAACCACTAGCACGTCAGAGGTATAAGCCAATACGTGACGGGCCACCAGCTATTGACCAAAAAGGGACGTCGATGAGCGAACTCATCCTGACACCCTACTGAGCCTGTCAGTGACAATATCCGTACAGTCCGGTCCGTTCGTCTATGAGCATCGCATGTCGGGCCTAGGGGGTTGGTAAAAGTCAGACCCCCAAAAGCGGAACAAGTCGTGTCGGAGTGTAGCCCAGAACACCCTGAGATACTACTGGAATACCTACCAGTAAATCTCCTGCCTTGGCCAAGGACTTCGTGTAATGGCTCTCCTAGACACAGCGCGACCTCACCCCCAATACCGGGAGAGACGAACCCCTGAAGATCCGCTCACTGCCTCCATGTGGCTCGGGACTGTACCCAACTAAAACCTGTTTGCACGACTCCTTTGAGCCGTGGTAGGGTAGTAATCAAAGCACAGTGGGAACTCACACGAGACAAATGACGATCCCCCTGTCGATGAACTAACCTGTACACATGTCACCTGGGAACTGCTATCTGACGTCAGGTATAAGACCAACTAGCATGTTCCCGGCGAGTCCTGTCCGGTGTACTCATAACCCAATGAGCACCTATATACATCTTAGGTGAACCAACTGACACCAGTGGCTTGTGAGACCGGCCACCGCCCCTCGTCGGGGTCTCGATTGTATACACTAGTCTACTCTGGAGAATCGATGCCCTGTCTCGAAACTCCCACGACTAGGGACCATTTAAGGATGTGCTTATAGACTCCAGCTCTCACTTATATGATCGCCTTCATACTGCTGGCAGTCAAGCAAGAATCCTAGGGGCTCTATCAACATGTAACAGCGGCCTGTCATGTCGCCTAAAGCAGTACACGATGATAAAGGTAAACCAGATAGCATACTATCTTCTCGAGTATGACTGTCCTACCGGGATAGGTCCTCCCTCAATCATTGCAATCACGTGCCTGTCATCCAATAATTGACTCTGAGGGCACTATCTCCAACAATCTCCCACTTGCACTCAAGGCTAATTATTGTGATGTCGCATACTCACAGCCCGTGTGATACCGAACACCAAACTCCTCTACTAGTCAGTCTCACAAATGTCGTTTGTGAAACTATTGCGGTCGAGGAATAGCCTCAGTGAGTGGATCCGCCTAGATGTTTCTTTCTATGACTCTCTATATCTCAAGTTCGCAGAGAAAGCCATCTCCCGAAATGAGCAATACCTGTCTTAGAATGTCTGGATGTCTGATGGGACCTAGCTCATAAATGAACTCCAAATCCAGACTTCTTAAACTGTATCGTCAACTGAACTTAATCAGTATCCTGCGCCATGCCACCCTCAGTATTGCCTTGGACCACCTGTCTAAAATACTGCCCCTCATCAGAAGGAAAACTAAAACTCTGTCAATCACCCTGTCGTCCATGTCACCTTGGAAGCCTGGAGTGATAACCGTCTCCTAAAGGAGGCAACCGTTATCATATCCCTAGAACATTCACTTATGTTCTAAAACTGCTTCCGACTGTTTCCCCAGGATTGGATCAATATCAACTTATTGCACCTACTGCAAGAACAACATCTGGTGTGGTACTTGACATCTCATGATTGACTCAATTTCCTGAGCAAGTGATCTGCCAATCATGCACATCCCTCTCTACTTTAGTCTATAAGACACCTTTAGAGAGGGTGACTCCATTACCTGCAGGTACACTACCGTGCCAGGAGTCGTCCATTCTAAATAGTCTTAGAATGCTGTCAAAGTACCCTGATTGGGAAACCACCCAAATCTAGATCTAAAACCATAGATCTAGTAACCAGTATGTCTGATATAATGTCCAAGTCCTTTGTGGAGAAACCACTGTGTGACGACCAAAGTATAACCGACCGTGGTATATGAGTTTCCTTTCCTACTTTGTGTATGTCATCCAAATACCAGGATATCACACCCTACTACCTTCTCAACAGATCCATCCCCTATTCTGATGAAGTCAAACCTATGACTGTCACATCAGAAATAGATGATCTATCTCCGCTACATCTGCTTTAGTCTATAAATAGACATAAGCTTGATGTCCACCAATGCTTCCGCTGCTCCCACTGACTACGACAACCCTCTGGCAGAGTCATATAGACGTGCACTTGTAAAGCTAGTTTAGAAAGGCGCTATATTCATCCTCCTGCCGGGTCTCGCAGCCTGGAACAACAACAATGGCAAGTGTGGGTAAACAAGAACTTCCCTGTCACTGTTCTTGAGGCTACCGGAGCACCTCTCGGGTGCCTGAAGTTACCCACCTTATCTGCGGAGTGGCCAATGGAATGTTAAATCAGATTGAATCTTTAGGTTCCTTATCAAATCTTCAGTAATCGTTTGCGGTTCTGGAATCACTTCCAGTTCTACCATACTTCCACTACTGTTTTTGAAAAAATCCATTTTTAATAAAACTGTGGCGAGTCTAGAAAAATAGTACTATTCATCTCCCAGATGGTAGAAAGTCAACCCTCGTCATAGCCTGGGTCAACCCACAAACAGCCATTACAGAAACGTGCCTAGAGTTGTCCAGTGCCTGGTTTTAATCATAAGCCGGACAACTCCCCGTACCTTAACATCGTTAAGATATGAACTGTTCTATATCCAATATAGAACCAGAGGCACTGATTTAATTTAACCAGTTTCAAATCATGCAGCTATCTCCAGTGCATGTCAACTAAATGGAGAGAGGCCGATCAGCGTTACTCAACTTAGGAATGCTTCCAATTATGAGTAACCTGAAAGAGAAGCAATTTCTCTTTATCATTACTATCAACTAAATACCATACACAAATATCTACATCTTCGATCACTTTGAAGAATCCCGATACTTGCTACACCTGGTTCTCTACTCTATTCAAATACCTATAACTCCTCAAAACTTAGACCCTGTGTTTCTACGAAACACATGTCTAAGAACTAGAGAAGTTAAAAGTAAACAGAATATAGCGTGAGGACCAACCCCTCTGTCCTAATAGACACTGGACAACATACAATACTCTGTATAAGTCCGCTGAGTCTAACAACTCTTTCTCTGTGTGTCGTAGGTTGAAAACTGTACTTATGGTTAAGAAGAATTACACCGCTGTTTAATGCTCCTCACCTTACCATCCACTGATATAGGTAAATGTCATCGACATAATATCAAAAGGTATATCTCACTCTATGAAAAAAGACGTACAGATATATCAATTTGAAATTGGTGCACAACAGCGGATATTCAAAACCAAATATTTGCCGACCGGCAAACAGCCCAGATGATCTCCTCAAATATCACCGGTTACAACGAATCCCGATATAATGAGGATGATCACCTAATTCCTAATAACTTACTCCCATTCATCATCTGTAAAACCATACAGATGTGAGAATCAAACCTGGTAAATACATACCCTGGAGCAAGTGTCTAATCGGGAAATCAGTTTTCTTTTAGAAGTACACAGTTGAATTAAAATATTGAAATGTTTCGATGGGGTATCCTGGTATTCCTAGCAATGCCTCTACCATTATCCCGATTCACAACTATAACCGTATAATTCTTTGCCACCTCTCCAAATCCCTTTATATGTCTTTAGTCATTACCTTCTGCACACCCTTTTAGGCCAATTGGTTTTCTTCCTTCCCTACCGTTCGGCACCAGCCTATGGTTTGGAAGAAGACTATCCAATAAGCATAATGGGTGTACTGTCCTAATCCTAGGAGCACTCGCAATGCGAGAGAAGGTGAAGACAAAAGACAACCGAATAAACCTTATTCCTATTTCTCCTGGACCAGAATCCATCCCCGAACTGGAACAAGTTCCTTTCGAGTTCGTATATAACCATACGATGGAGTATCCAATAAACTGTGGATCTTCGTAGTGATACGGAGTGTCCTGGAGAAATACAAACGTGATTTTAGGATTGGCGAAGAAATACTTGGTTTGGTTGTGAATATCAGTCGCAATTTACTTTGCCCTCTTACTAATCCCTTGCTTTGTCTTAACTTAATACCTTCTGCACACCATCGTTATGCTAATTGGTTTTCTTCATTCCCCACTGTTCGGCACCAGCCTAAAGTTTGGAAGAAGACTATCCAATTTGCGTAATAGGTGTACTATCTCCTAAACTAAGGAGTACTCGCAACTTGAGAGAAGGCAAAAAGGAAAAGACAACTGAATAAATCTTATCCGTTTTCTCCAGAACCGGAAACCATCCTCGAATTCCTTCGAGTTCGTATCTTACCATACGATGGTTTTGTCCAATGGAAGTGGACGTTCGCAGTAATACGGGGTGTCCTGGAGAAAAGGGTAAAATTAGGAGTGGCAATGAGGTCTGCAACTCTGACAATCCAAAAGCCAGTGTTAAGAAGGTTCGGTCAACTTGGTCACTGAGTCATAGTCTTAGGGTCGGGTCAATGGTCGCTGCCTCAGAGAGAGAGAAAAGAAACACTCAGCGTGCACTCTATCCTAGATCAGAATGGTTACCAATTTATCTAATCTGGAAACCTCCCACTGTACCTCAAATTCTCCTCCAAACCTGAAAGAAGAATTAGTCGGGGTCACCCGAGGAGTAAACCAACTCAACAGTGGGAATCGGAATCCAACTATCATTGCATGATAACGTGACGGAATCCGCTCACGTCATCACACTCCAGAAGGTATGCGCATATCTGGCAAGTTTCAGTTCTTTTGAAACTCCCGATGTGGATTTTTTCCCCATGCTCTTATGACCTTGACTAAGGCCAACAAATCATAAGTCACATGTCAAGTTCTACCCGTCATTGTCCAGGTTGATTTGAACCCACCCGTACAAGCCCTTGACTAGGGCCAACAAGGCTATACGACTGTCCCAAACCAACGCATCTATCTATGCAGCATATGAATACCCAACAGCTACCAAACACTGTGCCTTGACTATGGCCAACAAACACAGCTTGAATACTATTGACTACCCATATGAAACGACGGAGGGCTACGAATGGTTTCTGGCGAAAACCTTTAACGTAGTGAACTTGATATCGTTGAAGGAACTGATAGCTTTATAAAAATATAGTGACGAAAACCTTTACTAAAGAAGTCACTCCCGGTGAAGGGATCTCGGCTCTTTCCCCGTAGAATGGGGTGCAGGATATCCCAAATGAATACCACGATGCAAAGCAAAAGTAATCGGCTATAGTGAAGTTAATGCCCTGACGCAAACTTCTGTCCAAGGGGTCACTCCCGGTGAAGGGATCTCGGCCCTTGCCTCGTCGACTGAGGAGCAGGATATTCCAAATGAATACCACGATGCAAAACAAAAGTGAACGTCCTTGCAATAACAGCTTTTTTTGAAAAAGTGTTCCAACAACATCAGAATAGGTTTGTGTATAACTTGCATTGATCCGAATCAACGCAGTCCCATCAATTGATCACACCACAAAGAAAGAAAATATACTGACGTACGTATATGCCATCCGCATTCGCCACTGGGTCCCGTCATCACCCGTTAGGTTAGCTAACTAACGACAGAGCGGGGACTGGACTAGCGCAGATGTAAAACATATACAACATCTACTAATATATATACCAATATATTATATTCGCTCAAGGCGTGATAAAAATGCAACATCACAGAAATGTACAGCATCACAGAACAATACAGATATCTGGTATCCCTGGGTTTCACAGAGCCACTACTGAAACCCGACGTTTCCCTGGTCGTGTGGATAGCCTGCGTAATGAACTCCTAGACCCCTACGGGCGCGGCAAGTTACCCGCCAAAACCTGAAGCGAGGCAGCCCCTTTCAGCACCGTGAATTTACCACCCAGCACTTCACGTAATCCGGTAACTTGGGCACCCCTCCTGGATCAACCTGTACCCCCTACGAGTGCGGTGAATAGCCCGCCAATTCTAGAGTGAAGCCCCCTCCGTCCCAGTGCCATGAGATGCGGGCTTGTTGCCCTCCAGAACCCGGCTATCCGTGCACCCCACCGCGGGGTAATCCTAGTACAGAAAGTAAAATATACATACAACGGGTACATCGACCGCAACCAGGTCGTGCCCCAAAAGAATAATACAAACAGGCAGTGACGGCAGTCCACATGTCGGACGCTCGCCCCGCAATATCAAATGTACATAATACAACATCACTGTACTAGCATTGCATCCAGGCTATCCCCTACGACCGATCCGCAACATCACAGCAATACATAGAACATCAACGTGAAAGTCACGTTCGCAAATCCGTCTAACCGGGCTATAGCAGTTAGACTGGATTTACCGATCAAGTGACATTCAAGGTCGCAGATATAATGTAAATACTGTGAAATAATGTGTTTAAAATATCCGATCGATCAAAAATTAACAAGTGGGCCCCAAAGCAATACTGTAGCACTCACAGAAATTCTGGGCCCAAGTTTAATATTTCAAAACCCCCAAAATCAGCCCACAAGCCCACTGGAAAATTTCGACCCATTGATCCCTCAAACCTGCGGCGGAACTGGGGCAACAAGGGGGGTTTTGCCGCGGTTCCGCGCTCTACCTGAGAGATCAATGTCTCGAATTTTCCCAGAACTCTTAGAACTTATAGTACATCAATTTTCTACAACCTGAAAAATTTTTAGAAATCAAAAAATTTCAACAGAAAACTGATGTGAGGAAAATGAGGTTTTTTGGAATTTTGGTCGATCGGAAATGCAAATACATCAAACAAAGCTAGACTAAGTTAATGGCGAGGCTCTGATACCACTGTAAGTGCACGGCGGCGCCCCGGCCGTCAATCCGACGCCGGAATGCGGAAGCGGTGATAAACATTAATTTTGCGAACTTAGAAAGCCGGCACCACCGTGCACTAAACACCCGGATCGAACCATTAACTAGTCTAAGCTAACTACAAGAAAGGGAAGAGATATACCGAATGATCCGAGTCCTCCGGTCTTCTCCTCGTCGTCCCGATCTCCTGCGGAAACTCCGGTCGTCGCCTCCTCGCCGGAAGGGCACCACATCGCCTGTATCTTTTACGGGCTCCCACCTCAATACCGAGGCAACTCGGACGCGAAGTAGGCTAGCCGACGCGTCCAAGATTTGCTGTAGAATGTGTAGTGTAGAGCCTATGTCTAATTTGGGGTTTGTTGCCTTTGAAGATGATGGAGGAATCAAGATAAGAAAAATGGTGCTTGCATTTTTCTAGCATGAAAATGAGATCAAGAATGCCACACTCTCAAGAATGAAACTCTCATCTTTTTTCTTCTCTCAAGTGTGTTCTACCATATCAAAATGAGAATGGTAGAGGAAGGAATACAAAATGCAAGAGGGAGGTGAGTGTAGTAAAAGGTAAGAGGTGACCATATCTAAACATCATCATAACTAACTCACATCAAACTCTAATCACCTATTAGTGATGTAAAGAGAATCAAATAATGGTTGAAAAGAAAAGATGCCATCATAATCAAAACATTTGCAAGAAACCCCTCCACAATGTGTTATTTGCAAACTTGCAAATTACCCCCTCCATCGAAAAAGTCCGGACGGGAAAGAACAAAGGAAAACCGGCCGGAACGGAATGCAAACTGGCAACTCCAGAAAACTGGTCCCGTAATAAATTACATGAAAACCCCGATACTGTGCATACACACCCGCATCTGTATTCCGTCCGGATACAAATGCAATGAGACTAAATCTATACTGTACTATACTAGGATCCGGCTTAAACCAAAGCCGGCTAGTAATATCCGTTCGATCCTGATCCGTGCAATACCGCACGTATCCGATCGAACCTTGCCATATATCTATACGGCCTATAGTACTAACCGTCCGATCCTGATCCGTGCAATACCGCACGTATCTGATCGGACCCTGCCATATCTCCATACGGCCTCTACAGCGTTTCGCCCGAAAGCTTGAGTAACTGAAAGTGTGGTGGACTCTAAAGACTCGTCAATACTATGGTTGTGGATTTAACCACTAGCACGTCAGAGATATAAGCCAATACGTGACGGGCCACCAGCTATTGACCAAAAAGGGACGTCGATGAGCGAACTCATCCTGACACCCTACTGAGCCTGTCAGTGACAATATCCGTACAGTCCGGTCCGTTCATCTATGAGCATCGCATGTCGGGCCTAGGAATTTTGGTAAAAGTCAGACCCCCAAAATCGGTACAAGTCGTGTCGGAGTGTAGCCCAGAATACCCTGAGATACTACTGGAATACCTACCAGTAAATCTCCAGCCTTGGCCAAGGACTTCGTGTAATGGCTCTCCTAGACACAGCGCGACCTCACCCCCAATACCGGGAGAGACGAACCCCTGAAGATCCGCTCACTGCCTCCATGTGGCTCGGGACTGTACCCAACTAAAACCTGTTTGCACGACTCCGTTGAGCCATGGTAGGGTAGTAATCAAAGCACAGTGGGAACTCACACGAGACAAATGACGATCCCCAGGTCGATGAACTAACCTGTACACATGTCACCTGGGAACTGCTATCTGACGTCAGGTATAAGACCAACTAGCATGTTCCCGGCGAGTCCTGTCCGGTGTACTCATAACCCAATGAGCACCTGTATACATCTTAGGTGAACCAACTGACACCAGTGGCTTGTGAGACCGGCCACCGCCCCTCGTCGGGGTCTCGACTGTATACACTAGTCTACTCTGGAGAATCGATGCCCTGTCTCGAAACTCCCACGACTAGGGACCATTTAAGGATGTGCTTATAGACTCCAGCTCTCACTTATATGATCGCCCTCATACTGCTGGCAGTCAAGCAAGAATCCTAGGGGCTCTATCAACGTGTAATAGCGGCCTGTCAGGTCGCCTAAAGCAGTACACGATGATAAAGGTAAACCAGATAGCATACTATCATCTCGAGTAAGACTGTCCTACCGGGATAGGTCCTTCCTCAATCATTGCAATCACGTGCCTGTGATCCAATAATTGACTCTGAGGGCACTATCTCCAACAGTCCTAGTCATTCATCCTTGGGTGACTAGCGATCTTCTATCATATCTCTAAGTACAACTCGTGCTGCATTAGCTTCAAATATCTGGGGCGATATCTCGTCATTCACAGCGACAACTGGCTCATTTGTCCGCAAGTTGAACAGTGCCTCAATCCTTAAGAATAGACGATACATTAACGGTCATCACATTCTAGCTGGTCTCTAGCAGTGGCTCAATCCTCTGGTGCTGATCTGCATGTTCAAGAAATTTTAGTAAAAGCAATCCATCAAACGCTCTTGGCGCGAAAAACACAATAAAACGACACATCTACGCAATCGTGTGTCACCAGAATTTTGTCCTGGTCAGTCCTCGTCCAAGACAAGCTCGTGATGACTGCACCTCTAGCCGCAGCTCTCTCTACCTGTGCATCCGTGGTAACAGAAACCACAAATCGATATCGATGAGGATAGATCATATGAACGAATAGAATACTATGCATGGAAATGTACATCCTAAGGCCTCTTAAGCGGAGTAGCGTATAGTAAGTATGCCGCAGAACATACACACGGTACGTCACTTAAGTCAACTACTCCATCAACCAAGGTCAACCTATGCGATGAAAGTTCGGGTCTATTACCCCCTCAACCAAGTCTAAGTTCCGTAAGGTCAAGCCTAGGTTCCGAATATAAATATATGCCCTAGACACCGTATAGTCAAACATAGACTCAAACCAAGGTTAAACCTAGAGCTCTGATATCAAATTTGTCACGACCCAAATTAGCACGTGACTGGCACTTGAATCATGTGACGTCTATAGGACCCCACCTAATTCAAGTAAGCCAAAAGCCCAGAAATCTAAACCATTTAAAAGAAGAAATGAAGGAAAATTATTTTAAAACAAGTGGTTTTAATAAAATAAATGGCATTAAACATTTAAAAGCAACATCGTACTTTCCCGAAAATTTCGGCAGAGTCTTCTTTGTAAATACTGGCCCCAAACGGGTACAAACATGAATAATATACATAATGAATAAAGGCATCCCCAAGCGGGAGCTATCTCTTCGCCAATTGGCGGACATAACCGTGCAATGCAATATAATATACAACGCCGAAGGGCGAGGATCAAAACTCATCTAGAAAAGCAACATCCTCAAGAAAACCAGAGAAAAACAATAATAATACAGGTGCGCGACTCTTAGGTCGAAAAAATATACACTGGTCTTTTAAGTCTATCAATAATATAAGTCTGGTTGATGGAGTTACTAGATACAACTGAAAATAAATGAGGTACAACGGTGGTCACGATGCGAGTGAACCCACCTACCAAAGCAATCATCCGTAATGAGGTAGTGTGCCAGCATAGCCGCCAAGAAAACCTGTACGACAAAACCTGCAATAAACTGTGGCACAACGGGGGTGAGTTGCCAACTCGTGAGTAGAAAACATCACCGAGCAGAAATCGCTTGTATGACTCTATCCTAGGTCAGTAATATCCTCAAAATAATATAGCGTGAAGCATATAATAATGGCAAGGGTAAACATCTATACATAAGTGTAATACCAATCACTCGTGTTATTGCCTCAGGTAACAACATATTATATATGATATATGAATGCATTACAAATGAAAACACAATAAATCATGATTGAGAAAACTGTTTTCTTAATTTAGTGAGATTTCATTATATAAAAATCTTGGTATTATCAATGAAATCAGCATAGAATCAGTGTCAAGTATCGACACAAAACATATATCCCAATATCCAATATCTCGTGCTTCGGCAATCCGGACCGGCCCCTATCATATAACCTCAATATCTCAATGTCTCAATATCTCGGGCTCCGGCAATCCGGACTGTCCCCGGGCTCCGGCAATCCGGACTGGCCCAAATCATCAAATCTTACGACTATGTCGGTATCCTCCAGATATCCTTCGCGTCACAATATAACCGGTCAGTAGTGCTACCCTGCCAGGCTCAGCGCTATCATCTACGACCATCTTGCCCCGGGGTACCGTACCGGGCCCACCATGAAACCGCAGACGGTTCCTTCTCCTCCTCGAATCGGATATATGATTACGCTCAAGAGCCGAGAAAACTCATGGACACCTCTCAAATCATATCTCGAGAAAACCGCAAATTTTATCTTTTGGAATGAAAATGAGCTTATAAAATCCTTGCGGTTTCTCCAAATCCAGAAATCGCATGGTAATATCAAATCCCAAATCGAAAGTAAATAAACAGAGATTTACCGGCATAAGCCCCATAATATTTCATGACAAATAGATATATACACATGCATGGATATCACAGTAATAAATGCAATGTCTAAGCTAGCATATAAAAGCAAGCGCAAAAGTAGTATGTCGAAACTATCAGCTAGCAATTTATACTAATGAAGTAGTGTTTTCTAATGTGTACGTGACATGAAAATTACCGATGATGATGTGTGTGAGCTGGCAAGCAGGTTTACGTGGAGCATACGCATCATTGGTAATGGTGATGGTGTCTAGACAGCATGGGTTCATAATAACTAATGAAAACACAATTAAGCATGCGATGCGATGCGAATAACAAGAATATACGGAAAATGAAAGTAAATCTAACATATAAGAATATACATTATACATACGAGTCATACAGTTTTGGCATTTGAAATAACATGTATCGTGTTGTATAGAAAATAGGGGCCACGGTGTTTTTAAGAAAATGTACGTCCTTTGAAATATCCATAGTATCTTTGGCCTGTCTTTAAAATACTCGCTATTCGTTAGTTTTGGAAATAAGTATGAATCGAGCCAGTCTAACATCTACTAAGTAAACTACAGGACAAAGCTAAGAGACTAATCAAAAGGGTAAGGAAAACCACCTAAGTCCGTATCGATATATCTAGTAGTCGGTGATCCCGCCTCAATAGCGTCACGTACGATAAACTATATAATACGACATCCTCAAATCAAGAGTGCAGATCAATTATCATATTTATACTTCATAAGGTAAAATCAGGGTATGGGTCGAATATCACATAGAACACATTATTCATATAGTATCATTATCATCATCTCCTGAATTAGGGTACTGATCTAAAGTCTAGTATGTTCCGATACCATCAAACATATATATATTCGCGTGTGTATGAAAACACATCGTCCAACGATCTGCTTATATATCATGTAGTATATCCTAACACGACCCAAATCACATCACCGATCTCACGGCATCATGCCCAATCACATCGACTCATCTCCAATTATCATATACTATCCTCATCATATGTTTATACGTATATGTGTGTGTGTATATATATATATATGTACTAACGCATCCACATATATATATGCATATAAACATATACATCCAATACCATGTCACGTGTGTGCGGGTGTGTGTGTCTACTTTTATTCTATGGTTTCGCAACTAGAGAACTAATCTAAAAATGCTATCATCCGAAAACACTAAAACTAACCCTTGTTTTCCTAAGCCGTTCTTGCTAGTTATTCACGTATCACACTACACATAATATATATATAACATGTCAATGCTACACTACGAACTGCGGGGGTGCTATACGCCATTCACCCGACTTCCCCCGTAGATATACATCTACTCACCTTGATCTTTGCTTGCCGAAGTCGATGTCGGCATTCTCTTACTCATCGTCTGAAGTCCGCGTGAAGGTTCCTACTTATAAACATATAATATCATAAACAGAAATAGCGGATAAAAACCAAAACGACACGCGAAACGCACATAGGTTAAAACCTAAGATCTACGCATGCAAGAAGAACCAATAACCCACGACATCGACGAACAAATGCCAATCGATCGAGAAAACACATAAATACCCATGTTCAAGTTACAGAATTCGCAAAACCGAAATCAGAAACGATGTAAAACACTTCCCCTAAGTTGAATTAGCCAATTTTGCATATGGGGTAGGTCAAATTTATTGAAAATGGAGCTATGGACCAAGAACGAACCTATTTTGAAGTGCCCAGGACGAAATTGCGGCCATGAGGAATATATTTGCGGCCATGAATGTGTGATGGGGCCTCTGGTCTTTAGGGTATACTCCAAATCTGTAACTCCATGTTGCTCACCCCGGTTCTTACGGGGAGACGGAAACGGTAAAAAACGATATTTTAGTGCAAAGGCAACATGGACTAAAAGAAGGATCTTTGCTAAACTACAACCTAGCAAACTACTAGAGGTGCTATCTACTATGCCATAGAGATTATACCTCACGACACCGGTCCTTCGGGTCTTCATTCTGCTGTCCTGCTCATCCATCCACGCTCCGAGGGTCGATCCGGATCTTGATCACCTCCGCGGCCTTCTTGAGTCGAAGACGATCCACCCGAGAGTTATGCTCCGAGCTCCACCTCGAGCCGAGGCAACTAGGGCAACAAGATCGCTAGTCTTGATGTCCTAGGATGTGTAGAAGAGGTAGATGGAAGTGTTTGTCTGTATGGATCCTTTTTCTCTCAACACATGAGATCAAAGGAATTTTTCAAGAGGAGGAAGATGAAGGAGAAAAACCATGGAGCTTTCTCATTTCTTTTCAAGAGAGAGAATGAGAAACGAGAAATGAATTATTGTCTTAGAGTGAATGAACCATGGTTGCAATAATACACCACTATCATCATTACTAATCTTTTCAGGATTAAGTTGATGGCAACAAATGACTTGACCATTATCATAATTCAAAAATAAAAAAGAAAACCAAAGAAAACTCTAGACCTCTCATGAAGGTCCAAGTCAACTTTAGTCAAATGGTCAACTAAGTCAAGTTTGGTCAAATGGTCAAAGCAATTAGCCATCACATAATAATCACTAAAAAGATTAGTAAATAATGTCCCCGGCTCATAATGGTTTTGACCGAACGAACTGCCAAAACCCTAATGAGTCTGCCTCATTTTGGCTTCGACCGGATCAACTGTCAAAACCCTAATGAGGCACCTCCTTCCTCTTCGATCCTCACAACTGTGCATACACACCCGCATCCGCATTTCGTAGAATGTGAATGCACAGAAGACAAAACAAATCCATCCGTGCAATACTAGGATTCGGCTTAAACCAAAGCCCACTAGTATTGCCTGCCCGAACCGCATACGCACACAAGTGTAAGTAAGTGATCGTAGCCCTGCCGTAAAACCATACGGCCTCTACACCTTTCGCTCAGTGCACGGAAACTCTCTGTGTGGGACTCTAAAGACTCGACACTACGCTGGCAGTGGGTTTAACCACAGACCGCAAGCGGCACTAACTGTACGTAACGGTACTTAGGTAGATGTCGATAAGAAGGCCGATGAGGTAAACCGATCCGAACTGCTACTGAGCCTGAATGTGACAATCTCCGTACAGTCCGGTCCGTTCGTCTAAGAATATCGCATGGCGGGCCTAGCGGGTGGCGAACGTCAGTCCCCTAATAGCGGTACAAGTCGTGTCGGGGTGTAGCCCAGAACACCCTGAGATAACACTGGAAACCTACCAGTATATCTCGCTTGCCCTGGCCAGGGACGACTATGTGTAATGGCTCTCCTAGACACAGCGCGATATCAAACCCCAATACCGGGAGAGACGAATCCTGTCTAACCGTCACTGCCTCCAACTGCTTCGGGACTGCACCCAACTACTACCTGTTTGCACGATGTTCATATCAGTTTTTTTGCATTTTTATACCGCCCAATTTTTATCACATTGCTTATTGGTAGGTACTCTTGAGCCGTGATTACTAGTCAATTGCAGGATACAGGTTCTCAGCTCTAAACAGTGAAATTCATGGAAAAGCACGACAAAATCCGGATTACTGCCAACCACAGATAAAACACGGGTCCCCGCTCTCTATCCGTATGTTGCCGCACACCAGTTTAAGGGACAAAGTGGAAAATCAATGTCATTTTCATGCACAAAGCTCAATAGCAACACAAGATCCAACATATCTACGCGGAGCTCAAGAAAAATCATGACAAAAGATCCACATTACATCACCTTTTGTTCTGCTGAAATTCTGGAAATATTATGAAGAGATTTTGAGAAACAACATATACCACACTGAAGAGTACTAAAAAGAAGGGAAAACCACCAAATTTCATGGCCTAACTCCACTAAAGGGCCGCGGTTCCGCGGCATAAGCATGCTTAAGCCGCGGAACAGCGGCCGTACGAGCTCCTCAGTTGATGATGTTTCAGGGGTATTTTGGTAATTCTATATGGAGGCAGTTTGTTGCCCTAGGTTTCCATTTCCCTGCCTATAAATAGTCTAGAACTTGCCAAAGCCAAGGGTGCTTATTCTTGTATTTATATTTTAGAATACATTTTGTTATTCTTCTTCCTCTTCTCATCTCTTCTCCATTAAAAACTTGTAGTGAGCTTTTGTGAGTGAAGAATGGATAAAAGAGTTCTCTTTGTTATGATGCTTGTCTTGATCATTTGTTAATTATACTTGCTTGTAATTTTCATTTGCTAATCTAGTTGTTGTTATTTGTTGTTTGTTTCTTTCTTGTTCTCTTTTTCTTTATCCTTAAACAACAATGATGCTTAAGCTTGATCCTTGCCAAAGTGAGGTCTCAATTAGCTAGTTATAATCTTCTAATCTCTATCTTTCTATCTTCCTCCTTTGTTTTATTTTCCTTTTTCTTGTAATGGGTGAGTGGTTTTCATACTTTTTAGGGTAGGATAAGGAAAGTATGAGAGAAGGAAATCTCTCTCTCTTTTCTTGCCCAACATCTTAATTCGGACTCCCGTTAATTGAACCACAATCTGCTCCCTACGGCACCCTATCCTACATGATAGCGGTGATTCCTTAGTGAGACCGGTTGTGGTTGAATTAACCGGAGGTTAAGGCTTAGAGCCAAGAACGGACGGACAAGCACCAAAAGGAAGAACTTATGCATTGGAAAGCCTAGCTTATACTCGCAAGTTCCTTCCTAGTCATGCTAATCCCCATTGTTGCCGATTACCGTAACACCGATATTAAGAGTGGCAACGAAAGAAGTGAGCGACTCCTAACTCAAACTAACCTAATCCTAACCCTAACAAGCTCTCTATATATATCATTTTAGCACATAGTTAATCTAAAAACAAACCTGGACATTTGGACTTAACTCGTTAAAGCACATAGAAAAAGATTCACATCTCCCTGCGGATGACCCGTACTCAACCGGCTAGCTACAAGCGAAACCGTCTTGATTGCGGTAATTAACTAAGCACGCAAAAACTCTACCAATCATACGACTCTTTTGATCCGTGGTAGGGTAGTAATCAAAGAACAGTGGGAACACACTCGAGGCGAAGTGACAGTGTCAAGTCAACGGACTATGCTGTACTCATGTCACCTGGGAACTGATAACTGACGATAGGTATAATACCAACCAACAGTTCCCAACGAGTCCTGTCCAGTGTACTCGTAACCTAATGAGCACACGCATACTATCTCCAGTACGACGTACTGATGTCTGTGGGACAGACCATCTCCCCTGCTAGGATGAGAAGCGCATACGCTAGTCTACTCCGGAGTATCGATGCCCTGTCTCGATAATCCTATGACTAGGGACCTGTATAAGGATGTGCTTATAGATTACCCAGCCCCCACAAGTGTGACTGCCATCACAACGCTGGTAATCAAGCAAAGATCCTAAGGGCTCCACTAATATGTATAAGCAATATGCTAAAAGAAACACATGCACATATTAAAATAGAAACAAACCAAGTAGCATACTACCATTTTAAGCAAGATGGTCTATACAACTGTGAATATCCCAAACTTCCATTAAGTAATATACAAGCTAGTATGATACAGTAATGGTCTCTAGGGCATATACACTAACAATCTCCCACTTGCACTAGGGCCATGTACTGGCGTATCGAAGACCTATCATCTCGATCAGCCGCTCGAACTGAGTCTGGGGTATGGCCTTCGTGAATGGATCTGCAGTGTTATCCTCCGAATTTACTCTCTTCACCTCGATCTCCCGGCGATCTGCGATCTCCCTGATCAGGTGGTACCGCCTCAAAATGTGCCTGGACTTCTGATGGGACCTGGGTTCCTTCGCTAAAGCTATAGCTCCGTTGTTGTAACAATACAGCGGTATTGGATCAAGAATGGTAGGAACCACCTGAAGTTCCGTGAGGAACTTCTTCATCCAAACAGCTTCCTTTGCGGCATCGCAAGAAGCTATGTACTCCGCTTCCATAGTTGAGTCGGCAACGGTTTCCTGCTCGGAACTCTTCCAGTAAACCGCCCCTCCATTGAGGGTAAAGAATAACCCGACATGGACTTGGAGTCATCCTTATCAATCTGGAAGCTGGAGTCAGCAAAGGCCTCGATCTGGAGGTCTTTTCCTCCATACACCAAGAACATCTCCTTACTCCTTCTCAGGTACTTGAGAATGTTCTTTACTGCTATCCAGTGTTTCTCCCCTGGGTCCGATTGATACCGGCTTACAACGCTCAATGCGTATGCTACATCTGGTCTGGTACATAACATCGCATACATTATAGAGCCTACCGCAGATGCGTAGGGTATAGATGACATGCGAGCCCTTTCCAAATCAGTCTTGGGAGACATCTCTTTGGAGAGGGTGATTCCATGACAAGCCGGTAAATTCCCGTGCTTGGAATCTTCCATACTGAATCGTTTCAGTATGGTGTCGATGTACCTGGACTGTGAAAGTCCCAATATCCTCTTAGATCTATCACGATAGATCTGGATCCCCAGAATGTAGTTGGCATCGCCTAGGTCCTTCATGGAGAACCTCTGTGACAAGAATCCTTCGACTGACTGTAGCATAGGAATATCATTTCCTATTAGGAGAATGTCATCCACGTACAAGACGAGGAATACCACAGTTCTCCCTACAATCTTACTGTAAATGCATGGTTTATCTGGGTTTTTGATAAAGTCGAATTCCTTGACAGTATCATCAAGGAAGATTTTCCAACTCCGCGATGCCTGCTTCAGTCCATAGATGGACTTGAGCAACTTGCACACTTTAACGCTGCTCCCACTCTGAATGAATCCCTCCGGCTGATCCATATAGACGCACTCTTCCAAATTTCCATTTAGGAAAGCCGTCTTTACGTCCATCTGCCAGATCTCATAATCGTGGAAGGCAGCAATGGCAAGAAGGATCTGAATGGATTTGAGCATGGCCACTGGAGAAAAGGTCTCGTCATAGTCCAAACAAGGTATTTGACGAAAACCCTTTGCTACAAGTCTAGCTTTACAGGTTTCAACCTGCCCATCTACACCAATCTTCTTTCTGAAAATCCATTTGCAGCCTACTGGTTTTACCCCTTCTGGAGAAAAGTCCAAAGTCCAAACTTTGTTGGTATACATGGACTCCATCTCGTTCCGCAATGCATCCAGCCATTTTACCGAGTCACCGCTCTGAATGGCTTGCTGGAAGCTAGCAGGCCCACCATAATCAATAGTGCAATCCTCTCTATCCCCATCTATGAGAAATCCGTAGTATCTCTCGGACGGATGAGACTGCCTATTACTCCTGCGGAATGGCGCTGGGATGTCCGGTTCTCCTGAACCTTCTGGTTCCACGAAGGTTTCAGTAATAGCACATGGTTCTGGAATTTCTTCCAGTTCTATTACGCTCCCACTTATCTGATTTTCCAAAAACTCAGTTTCCAATAAGCGGGCATGACGAGAAACAAAAACCTTTTGTTCCTCTACGTAATAGAAAAGATACCCCTTGGAGTTCTTTGGGTATCCCACAAACTTACACTGTACTGAACGTGCCTCGAGCTTGTCCGCATGCTGCTTTTTAACAAAAGCTGGACACCCCCATGTCTTAAAGTGTTTAAGGCAGGGTTTCTTCCCACTCTACATCTGACATGGTGTGGTAGGCACTGACTTAGTGGGAACTTGGTTCAAAAGATATGCAGTTGTTTCTAGTGCATAACTCCAGAAGGATCGCGGTAACTCAGCCTTACTCATCATGGAACGAACCATATCCAATAGGGTTCGATTCTGCCTTTCCGATACACCGTTGTGTTAGTGGCGTGTATGGAGGAGTAAGCTGAGAGAGAATTCCAGTCTCTTTTAAGTAACCCAGAAACTCGGCACTCAAGTATTCACCACCTCGATCAGATCTCAGTGTCTTGATACTTTTGCCAGTTTGTTTTTCAACTTCATTCTTGTATTCCTGAAATTTCTCAAAGACCTCAGATTTATGCTTCATCAAGAAGACATGTCCATACCTAGAGAAATTATCTGTGAAAGTAATGAAGTATGAATAACCACTTCGCGCATGTGTAGACATTGGACCATACACATCACTGTGTATGAGTCCCAAGAGCCCGCTTGCTCTTTCTCCGTCTCCAGAGAATGGAGTCTTTGTCATCTTTCCCATGAGACAAGATTCACAAGTGGCATAAGACTGGTACTCGAACGGATCCAAGTATCCTTCTTTATGTAACTTTGTTAATCGTGTCTCATTAATGTGACCCAGTCTACAATGTCATAATAAAGCATGATTTAATTCCGGAGACTTTCTTTTAAGTGTGTTCTGGACACTGAAAATCTGAGCTTGATTAAATACGTATAACCCATTTTTTTAATGTACCTAACCCAATCAGAACTTGATTTAGGTGGATGTTGACCACATCGCTTACAAAAGTAAAATCATATCCTTCCTTAGAAAGTAAGGATACAGTTATGATATTACAAGTCGCACCTGGTACATAAAAGCAGTTATGCAGAATCAATAACTGTCCAGTTGTCAGTCCAAGATGATACTCCCCTACGGATTCAGCGTACATGCTCATTCCGTTAGCAACCCTGAGAGTCATATCACCTATCCTGATAACCTTATGGTTTCTCAGAGCCTGTAACGAATTACAGATGTGAGATCCTGACCCGGTATCCAATACCCAGGAAGTAGGGTTAACTGACATACAGTTCTCTTTTACAAACACACTCGAAGCCGAAGTCACAACATGCTTTGAATCCTGGCTACTGGCTTTACTAGCCCTGCAATCTTTCTGCCAATGTTCATTCCCGTAACACTAGGAACGTCCCTTTTTTAAAATATCCTGTCCCGAAACTTTCGCCCTTCCCTTTCCTTCTATTTCCCTAGTTTCCTTCAGGGTAGAAGGTAGAGACTGTAGAATCAAATCAGCATCTGACCCGTTCTTCAACGTGGTCTTCAGGTCCGTGAGCTCAAAATAGCTGGTCTCTGTAAGGACGTTGCCCCTACAGATGACCCGATAGCCAACCTCACTGGAAGAAATTCGTTCGAGGTATCATATCTTGCGATACGAGATTGCTCTCCATATAAATCTTTGTTATGGAGGAAGATAGAAACTAAGTCCATCTTCTCTTGATGCCTCTGGTATGCACCATCAACTGAGGCTAACACGAGGCACTTCGCTTTCGCACAGTCTTTTTCCGATGTCTTGCGGATATGAATATCCGTGACAGAGGAAACTGGACCTGAGACGGTAGGGGTTGGATCAGTCAAAAGGTGTCCCAGCTTGTCATGGGCAATGGACATCTGGACAGACCTTTGCCAGTCATAACAGTCATATTCAGTCATTTTATTATCTAGATGTAACCTATGTCTGGTCACTGGGTCGCTACAATTAAGAGAGAGAGAGAAGAAAACACTTTAGCATGATGCTTTTGCAAGTTTAGATTGGTTTTTAATTTATCTAAACAGGATGGCTCCCACTGTCTCTCGAATCCCTCCTCAGACCATAAAGGAAGAATTAGTCGGGATCAATCTCACCATACAATACTTGCTTAACCGTTCATCCTGGCTGGTGTCGGTACTTCGAGGGAGGTTTTCTAACGCTTTCGCGAAGATCCTTAATTAAGTAACCTCTTTTCCCTGTGGGCGTAGCCCCGCTAACACCTTTCTAGACACCTACTTTGTTTGTAGCATTGATCGTTAAGCGAGAAAGTTGCCGAGGAGTAGCATATACTCACAGTAGAATCGGGATCCAAGTATCATCGTGTGATAAAACTAAAGGAATCCTACCAGAATCATCACACTCCAAATGGTATGCAGCATTAGCAAGTTTCAGTTTCTTTAGAAACTCCCGATGTGGATTTTTGCCCTATGCTCTTATGACCTTGACTAAGGCCAACAAATCATAAGTCACATGTCAAGTTCTACCCGTCGTTGTCCAGGTTGATTTGAACCCACCCGTATATACCCTTGACTATGGCCAACAAAGTAAGACGACTGTTCCAAACCAACGCATCTATCTATGCAACATATGAATACCCACCAGCTACCAATCACTGTGCCTTGACTATGGCCAACAAACACATCTTGAATACTGTTGGATATTCATATGAAAAGACGGAGGCCTACGAATGGTTTTGGCGAAACCGTGAACGTAGTGAACTTGATATAATCAAAGGAACCTTGATAGCTTTTAAAAGGAGTGGTTTAAGCTCCGCGTTTAAAAGTTGTTTTTGAAAAGAAACCGAGTGGCTTTTGAAATTGTTCCAACGACATTAACTTTGGTTTATTTTCTTGCAATAATTTTAATGTGTCCCATCATTTAATCCTACCATTATAGAAAACAATGAAAATATGACGTACGCTTATGCCATCCACATTCGCCACGGGGTCCCTTCATCACCCGTTAGGTTACTTAGCTAACGACGGAGCGGGGGCTGGACTAGCGCGGATGCAAAACATAAGCAACGCCTAAATAGATATCATATATAGATATATACATTCGTCAGATGCAATGATAGCCATTCCAGATCACAGATGAACTCTTTGGATATACTAGGAATCCGCGTTTCGTTCAAGCCTGCAACGAAAGACGGATTGCACGGTCGCGATGAATAGCCAAACCCTACCTTAGACCCCTACGGGTGCGGCAAACTACCCTCCAAGTACCTGAAGTGAAGCAACCTCCCTCAACAACGTGTATAGGCCACTCGGCACTTCGAGATACCCGGTAGTTTGTGCACCCCACCTTGGGTCTATCCTAGGAGAAAAAATAGCAAAAAAGAAATTATACAATGACGGCTACAACCCCATCCCGGTTGTGCGGCCATATAAATAATATTACATCAATTTTCATATTACATGAATTGAAAGATAAAGAAAACTCTCATTTCACAACCCCCCGGCTATTCATCCGCGACAATCCAACGAATTCATATACACAAACCATCAACATTACAGATCATAGATATGCATAACCCCAACTAATCGACGTATAGCGATTAGCAGACGTTCAATACATATATCACATCACAGATAATATCCATTAGCCAAAGTCTACGGAATTTCGATCAAAATACGGATTTGTAACCACCCCAAAAACAAATTTGTTCTCTGGAAAATCTAGGCAGAAACAAACTATACTAAAAATCCCAAAACATCCAAATAAGAACACTGCATAAAACCCGGTCCACGGCCGAGTCAACTCGGCCGCGGTTCCGCGGCAGGAAGCATGTTCGTGCCGCGGATCCGAGGCGCTTTGACCGAGTCACTGGATCAATTTTTTTCTGTGTTTTTACAAAACCCTGAGCCAAGTTTTCATGTATGTTAAATCATTTTTAGAGCAGTATGAAAATCGGCAGAAACATGGTTTTTCCGGACGTGTTTTCCGATCGAAATTCTAAATACTTTGCTAACATGCTAGTTTATGTTTAGCTAGGCTCTAACACCACTGTAAGTCCACGTTGCTCACCCCGGTTCTTACGGGGAGGCGGAAACGGTAAAATGCGATTTTTTAGTGCAAAGGCAACATGGACTAAAAGAAGGATCTTTGCTAAACTACAAACTAGCAAACTACTAGAGGTGCTATCTACTATACCATTGAGATTATACCTCACGACACCGGTCCTTCGGGTCTTCATTCTGCTGTCCTGCTCGTCCATCCATGCTCCGAGGGTCTATCCGGATCTTGATCACCTCCGCGGCCTTCTTGAGTCGAAGACGATCCACCCGAGAGTTGTGCTCCGAGCTCCACCTCGAGCCGAGGCAACTAGGGCAACAAGATCGCTAGTCTTGATGTCCTAGGATGTGTAGAAAAGGTAGATGGAAGTATTTGTCTATATGGATCCTTTTTCTCTCAACACATGAGATCAAAGGAATTTTTCAAGAGGAGGAAGATGAAGGAGAACAACCATGGAGCTTTCTCATTTCTTTTCACGAAAGAGAATGAGAAATGAATTATTTTCTTAGAGAGAACAAACCATGGTTGCAATAATACACCACTATCATCATTACTAATCTTTTCAAGATTAAGTTTATGGCAAAAATTGACTTGACCATTATCATAATCCAAAAAGAAAAAAGAAAACCAAAGAAAACTCTAGACCTCTCATGAAGGTCCATGTAAACTTTGGTCAAATAGTCAACTTAGTCAAGTATGGTCAAATGGTCAAAGCAATTAGCCATCACATAATAATCACTAAAAAGATTAGTAAATAATGTCCCCGGATCATAATGGTTTTGAACGAACGAACTGCCAAAACCCTAATGAGTCCGCCTCATTATGGCTTCGACCGAATCAACTGTCAAAACCCTAATGAGGCACCTCCTTCCTCTTCGCTCCTCACAACTGTGCATACACACACACATCAGCATTCCGTAGAATAAGAATGCATAGAAGACAAAACAAATCCATCCGTGCAATACTAGGATCCGGCTTAAAGCAAAGCCCACTAGTATTGCTTTCCCGAACAGCATCCGCACACAAGTGTACGTAAGTGATCGTAGCCCTGCCGTAAAACCATACGGCCTCTACACCTTTCGCTCAGTGCAGGGAAACTCTCTGTGTGGGACTCTAAAGACTCGACACTACGCTGGCAGTGGGTTTAACCACAGACCGCAAGCGGCACTAGCTGTACGTAACGGTACTTAGGTAGATGTCGATAAGAAGGCCGATGAGGTAAACCGATCCGAACTGCTACTGAGCCTGAATGTGACAATCTCCGTACAGTCCGGTCTGTTCGTCTAAGAATATTGCATGGCGGGCCTAGGGGGTGGCGAACGTCAGTCCCCTAATAACGGTACAAGTCGTGTCGGGGTGTATCCCAGAACACCCTGAGATAACACTGGAAACCTACCAGTATATCTCGCTAGCCCTGGCCAGGGACGACTATGTGTAATGGCTCTCCTAGACACAGCGTGATATCAACCCCCAATACCGGGAGAGTCGAATCCTGTCTAACCGTCACTGCATCCAAGTGCTTCGGGACTGCACACAACTACTACCTGTTTGCACGACTCCTTTAAGCCTTGTTAGGGTAGTAATCAAAGAACAGTGGGAACACACTCGAGGCGAAGTGACAGTGTCAAGTCAACGGACTAAGCTGTACTCATGTCACCTGGGAACTGATAACTGACGATAGGTATAATACCAACCAACAGTTCCCGACGAGTCATGTCCAGTGTACCCGTAACCTAACGAGCACCCGCATACTATCTCCAGTACGACGTACTGATGGCTGTGGGACAGACCATCTCCCCTGCTGGGATGAGAAGCACATACGCTAGTCTACTCCGGAGTATCGATGCCCTGTCTCGATAATCCTACGACTAGGGACCTGTATAAGGATGTGCTTATAGATTATCCATCCCCCACAAGTGTGACTGCCATCACAACGCTGGTAATCAAGCAAAGATACTAAGGGCTCCACTAATATGTATAAGCAATATGCTAAAAGAAAAACATGCACATATTAAAGTAGAAACAAACCAAGTAGCATACTACCATTTTGAGCAAGATTGTCTATACAACTGTGAATATCCCAAGCTTCCATTAAGTAATATACAAGCTAGTACGATACAGTAATGGCCTCTAGGGCATATAAACTAACAAAATCACCTTCATACTTCACTATAATCGCTAAATATTTTTCAGGTGCCCCGGGTCGTAGCAGTTCTCTAATTATCATCACAATTCCCACAAACTTCCGACATAGGGTTTTCTAAGTTCAAGTCTTGGGTTTAAATCTCTGGTTTTAGTTCACAATTCTAACACCACAGGGGTTGTATGGCCTCTACTAACCTCAATTTACACTTCACAACTCATAAAATCCTCTAACCTCTTCTTGGAATTTTCAAACCTCACTAAACCTGACTTAATCACTTCTAAACTAATGTAGATGCTAAATGAAATGAATTTCTACTCTAATGGTGAAGGAAATATCTCATTTGGCAACTCAAGAATTTTCTTGAGTTGCCCCTAGTCTTCAAAATCCAAACTTTCTTGGTTCCCCGTGCTTGTAGTGAGCTTGTGCGTGTATTTAATGAAGGGAAAGAAGTGTTTCGATGTGATTTTGGTTGTGTTGTGAGGGTTTAGTGGAGGTGGGGGAATAAGGGCATCCATGAAGAGGAAGAGGAGGGAAATGATGGAAGAAAACAAATGAAGGAAAGAAAATGGGCCAAAGTCAAGAGAACTCATCACCCCCTCTCTCTCTTCTCTCTCTTGCCCATACCCCCTTGTCTCCCCATGCCACATTTAAAATTTATTTTTCTTTTCTTTTCTTTTTTCATTATCTCTTCATCTTATTTAAAAAAAAGCCATGCATGAAAAAGAAAAAAGCCATGGTACGAAAAACGTAACAAATGCTAGTAATATGATATGGTGCATGTCACATGCACAAAACACAATCAATGAATGATAAATACCAATCGAGTTTAGTAACACTAAGTTATATACAAATCATTTCATACTATATTGTAATATTCCCAATTTTCATAAATTCTTTTAAAATAAAAAATTGATATAATTTCCAAATATTTCCCAATTCATCGGTATATAATTATACCATAACATTAAAACTAATTTGCACACATTAAATTATTCATAATATCTATTATTTTAATAATTTAACTTCCCAAAATAACATTTTATTTTTCTGAAATGTTACAAGACCGGACTGTACGGTAGTGTTACTAACAGGCTTTACAGGAGTGTGAGCAGGCTTGCTTGTTGATCTTTTGATCGCTTAATCCCCGGGTAGCCGTTACGTCCAGTTAGTACCGCTGACGTCTTGTGAGTACTTGATGTGATCATCACCAACTTCCGGTATATTGACAAGTCTTTAGAGTCCTACAGAGAGCTTTACTGGCTCAGGCAAAACGAAGTAGGAGCACATATGTGATATGTGCGGGACCGAGATTAGTACGAGTATGTGATACCGTATTATATTCTCGAGATATTTATATCGGTCGGTTATATGTGATATAGCCGGGTTATCGAATCAATTGTTGATTCGATAAGATGATACATATTATATTAGTCGGTTATTTATGATATTTCCCGATTATTAAATCAAGTGTAGATTTGATAATTTAATGTAAAATTGTATATTTGATATACTAGTTTGCATTAACTAATACAAGCTCACTTATGCATTTCTTTTTTACTCAGTAATGAACATTTAATATATATATATATATGATATATATTATTGTGTCATGCTTGATTATACATGCAACATGGGTGTATGAGACTTATACCATGCCATTAGATTATTAGGGTTTTTATTTATTTAATGCAAAAATAAATTTGTGAGAATTAAGCATGGTTGCAAGCTTTGGAAGCTTGTTAAAACCCTTGACTTGGTCCACTATATTTGTCTTGCACTAGATATTTATTAACCCAACCTTAATCTTTGACCATGGTTATGTCTCTATAAGGGTTATATGAGATATTTCTCACCCACGGTTGCCATTCACTCTCTTATCTATTATTTGCTTCATCTTCTTTAAGCTCAAAAGAGAGCGCTCTAGGTTTTGGTGAGGAAATGAAATAGAGTGAGAAAAAGAATTCTAAAGTGAGCAAAATTCCTACTTCATCATCGTGTACAAAATTAGCCATTTAGTTTAGGGTGTTAGCTTCATCAATCCCTAGTTAGTAAAGAGGTAGCTTGAGTTCGTGTCTCCTCAAAGTAGGTCATCTTCGTCCTCGACGATCATTGAGCAAGCCCGTTCATTTCGACTAGTTGAGCCTACGGAGAGTCCGGATAACCACTTCTTTGAGTGAAGGGACTTCTACACGGAGCATTTGAAGTGAAGGACCGGTCTACAAAGGTTGTATTACATATTCACTTAGTTGGAAAGATGTTTACATATCATATTGTTTAATTCTCAAGTTAAGATTCTAAGGTTAGGATTTTGTAGATGGAAATTTTTTGAAAATGGCATGGATGATACCTCCTGAAACCTTGTTTTCATGGTAAGTAACCTTACACATAGTAGTTAAACATCATGTAGTTTTCTAGCTAGGGTTTATGGACAATCCTTGGTTCTAGTCGGTGTTGTGAAGCACGTAAAATCATTTTTTATAAATTCTGCCTCCCCGCGAACACGTGGGGTGCGCGAAATAGACTTACAGTGGTATCATAGCCTCTCATAAACCTTAGATAGCATGTAGCAATGTTAGAATTCCGCCGTTTTTTGTCGCGCAAAAACTGCCGAAAAAACAGTTTTCAAAAATGAAGTTTTGAGTTTTTTGCACTCCCCGTGGCCTCACGGTTTGAACCGTGAAACCACGGGGTGGAGCGTGCGCACCCCGGGATTCTTCGGGGGGGGGGCGAACGGCTGGTTCCACTCCTCAAGACCACCACAAGGTGGTCTTGGCGGTGGGGACCCGAAAATGCCCCGCCTTGGGAAGTTTCGGGTCTGCCTCACCCCCTGGGAAACTTATGGTGGCCTCGGGGGTAGGGTACCCCCTGTAGGCTCCCCGACTCGAATTTAATATCGTGCTCTAACTTCCCGTGAAGGTTCGGGCAGGTTTCGAGTTCGTTTCGACTCCCGGATTGGCTTAAAACGATTGTTTTTGGAACATTATCTCTCTGAATTTTCATGTCTTGGAAAATTGGTTAAGTTTTCTAATTGCCCACGGAATTCTAATGTCATAGTTACTTTACAAGCTTTGTGTTTTATATATTTGTTTGGAAACGTCGACTAATTGCTATACGTCGATTAGTCGGGGTTGCACATATCTGTGATGTTGCTATGATGGTTTTTGTATATGAACTTGTTGGATCGTCGTGGATGAATAGCCGGGGATGTGAGATGAGGGTTTTCTTTGTTTCTTTCGATGTATAAATTTGTAAAGCGATGTAATATTATTTTGCGGGGCACATCCTGGTTGAGGTTGTAGCCATCGTTGTATTATTTCTTTTACTGTTTTTGCACCTAGGATAGACCCAAGATGGGGTGAACAAACTACTAGGTACTTTGAAGTGCCAAGTGGCCTTCTCACTTTATTGAAGGAGTTTGCTTCACTTCAGGTATTTGGCGGGTAGTTTGCTGTACCCGTTTGGGTCTAGTGTGGTGTTTGGCTATTCATCACGACCGTGGAGTCCGTATTTCGTTACAGGCTCAAACGAAACGCGGAATTCCTTGTATATCCAATGTGTTCATCTATGATCTTGAATGGCTATCATTGCGTCTGACGAATGGATATTATATATATATATTTATATATATTATATAATAGATGTTGCTTATGTTTGGCATTCGCGCTAGTCCATCCCCCACTCTATCGTTAGTTAAGTAACCTAACGGGTGATGAAGGGGCCCTATGGCGAATGCGGATGTCATAATTATACGTTGTATTTTCGTTGCTTTCTGCAATGGTAGGTTAATTGATAGGACCTCATTAAATTAATGCATAAAAAACAAACCAAAGCTGAATCGTTGGAACAAATTTTAAAACCACTCGGCCATTTTAAAACAATAGACTTTTAAATGCGGAGCTTAAACCTCTCCTTTTAAAAGCTATCAGGTTCCTTCGATTATATCAAGTTCACTACGTTCACGGTTTCGCCAAAACCATTCGTAGCCCTTCGTCATTTCATATGAATAGTCAGTAGTATTCAAGCTATGTTTGTTGGCCTTCGTCAAGGCATAGTGATTGGTAGCTACCGTGTGTTCATATGTAGCATAGATAGATACGTTGGTTTGGAATAGTCGTATTACTTTGTTGTCCTTCGTCAAGAGTATATACGGGTGGGTTCAAATTATCCTGGACAAAGATGGGTAGAACTTGACATGTGACTTCTGATTTGTTGGCCTTCGTCTAGGTCATAAGAGCATGGGGCAAAAATCCACATTGGGAGTTTCTAAAGAAACTGAAACTTGCTAGTGCTGCAAACCATTTGGAGATTGATAATATTGGTAGGATTCCTTCAGTATTATCACACAACGAAATTTGGGTCCCGATCCTGCTGTGAGTATCCGCTACTCCTCGGGAGATTCTTCACTTAAAGATCAATGCTATAATCCAAGTAGGTGTCTAGAACAGTGTTACCGGGGCTACGCCTCCAGGGAAAAGAGGTTATTTAATTAAAGAACTTCACGAAAGCGTCGTAAAACCTCCTTCGAAGAACCGACAATAGCCTGGCCGAACGGTTACGCAAGAATTGTACGGTAAGATTAATCCTGACTTATTTTTCTTTTATGGTTTGAGGAAGGATTCGAGAAACAGTAGGAGCCATCATGTTTAGATAAATTAAAAACCAATCTAAACTTGCAAGAATATCATGCTGAGTGTATTCTTCTCTCTCTCATAAATTGCAGCGACTAGGTGACCAGATTAGGTTACGGATAGATAATAAAATGACCGAGTTATACTATATTGACTGGTAAAGGTTTGTCCATATGTCCATTACCTATGACAAGCTGGACCACCTCATTACTACCCAAGCCCCCGCCGTCCCTGGTCCAGTTTCTACCGTCATGGATGATGATATCCGTATGACAATTGAAAGGACAGTGCAAATGCCAAGTGCCTCATGTTGATCTCAGTTGATGGTGTATACCAAAGACAGCATGAGAATATGGACTTAGTTTCCAACTTCCTCCATAACAATGTTTTATATGGAGAGCAATCTTGTATCGCAACATATGATACCTCGAAAGAATTAGTTCAAGCGAGGTTGGCTGTCGGATCATCTATAGGGGACCACGTCCCTTCAATGATTAGCTATATTAAAAAGCTCACAAACCTGGAGACCACGTTGGAGAACGAGTCATATGCTGACTTGATTGTGCGGTCCCTACCTCCTACATACGCCCAGGGGAAGAAATTTATACTTCTAGTTGAGGGTACCGTGAAGGAAACCAGGGAGACACCCGCTCTTCTTATTAGAGAATTTTCCTCTTCTGGATCTAAGGCGGATGCCATGGGTGAGAAGAAGAAGACCTCCACAAAGCCGATAGGTGGTGTCGGTAAGGTAGAAGAAAAGGGAAGGGAAAAAGCTTCGGGGTTAATAATAGGGAATGAGGGAAGGTCCTATTATTACGGGAAAGGGAATTGGCAGAAGGAATGCAGGGCTTGGAAAGCCAGAATCCAGGATCCAAAGCATCTTGTGGCTTCGACTTCGGGTGTGTTTATGATTGAAAACAGTCTGTCAATTAACTCTATTTCCTAGGTACTAGATATAGGATCAGGAACTCATATCTATAATTCATTATAGACTTTGAGAAACCATAGAGTTATCAAGAGGGAAATTTGACTCTTAGGGTTACTAACAGAATAAGCGTGGTTGCTGTATCCGTAGGGTATGTCACCTAGAACTGACAAGTGGGCAGATATTGATTCTACGCAACTGTTTTTGTGTACCAAGTTTAGTTTATAAGCGATGTGATTCACATCCACCTAAATCAATGTTTGATTAGGTCAGGTACACTAGAGGACAATATATATTGAATCAAGATCAGGTTTTCAAACGTCCTAAACACACTTAAAAGAAAGTCTCCAGAATTAAATATGGCTCTCTTAAGGCATAATAGACTGGGTCACATCAATGAAACACGGTTGACGAAGTTACATAGAGAGGGATATTTGGACCTGTTCGAATATCAGTCCTATGCAACTTGTCAATCTTGTCTCATAGGAAAGATGACAAAGACTCTGTTCACTGGACACGGAGTAAGAGCGAGCGAGCTCTTGGGACTCATACACAGCGACGTGTGTAGTCCAAAATCTACAGATGCACGAAGTGGTTATTCCTATTTCATTACTTTTACGGATAATTTCTCTAGGTTAGGACATGTCTTCTTGTGAAAGCATTAATCCGAACCCTTTGAAAAATTCCGGGAATATAAGAATGAAGTAGAAAAACAAACAGGAAAAAGTGTCAAGGCACTGAGATCTGATCGAGGTGGTGAATACTTATGTGCCGAGTTCCTGGATTACCTAAAAGAGAATAGAATTCTCTCTCAGTTTACTCCTCCATACACACCACAATACAATGGTGTATAGGAAAGGCGGAACAGAACCCTATTAGATATTGTTCGTTCCATGATGAGTAAAGTTGAGTTGCCGCGATCCTCTGAAGTTATGCACTAGAATAAGCTGTATTTCTTTTGAATAAGGTTCCTACCAAGACTGTTCCTACCACACCATATCAGATGTGGAGCGGGAAGAAACCCTATCTTCAATATCTGAAGATATAGGGATGTCCAGCTTTTGTTGAAAAGCAGTATGCAGACAAGCTCATGGCACGCTCAGTACTGTGTAAGTTTGTGGGATACCTAAAGAACTCCAGGGGGTATCTTTCCTCTTACGCAGAGGACCAAAAGGTTTTTGTTCCTCGTCATGCCCATTTTTTTAGAAAATCAATTTTTTTTAAAAGGAAATGGTGGGAGCGCAATAGAACTTGAAGAAATTACAGAACCACAAACTATTACTGAATGTATAGTAGAACCAGAAGTTTCAAAAGAACTGGATATCCCTAAGCCATTCCGCAGGACTAGTAGGCTGTCTCATCCGCCCGAGAGATACAATGGATTTCTCATAGATGGAGATCGAGAGGATTGCATCATTAACAATGATGAGCCAACTAGTTTCTAGTAAGCCATTCAGAGCGGCAAATCGGTAAAATGGCCGGATGAAATACGTACCGAAATGGAGTCCACGTACACCAACAAAGTATGCACTATGAACATTGCTCCAGAAGGGGTAAAACCGGTAGGCTTCAAATGGATCTTCAGAAAGAAGATTGGTGTGGGTGGATAGGTTGAAACCTATAAAGCTAGACTCGTTGTAAAAGGTTTTCGTCAAAGACCTGGTTTGGACCATAATGAAACCTTTTCTCTAGTGTCTATGCTTAAATCCATTCGGATCCTTCTTGGCTTTGCTACCTTCCAAGATTTTGAGATCCGGTAGATGGACGTAGAGACGGCTTTTCTAAATGGTAATTTTGAAGAGTGCATCTATATGGATCAGCCAGAGGGTTTCAATCAAAGTGGGAGCAGCGGGACAATGTGCAAGTTTCTTAAGTCCATTTATAGACTAAAGCAGGGATCACGGAGTTGGAACATCTATTTTTATTGAGACAGTCAAAGAATTCGACTGTAGCAAAAATTCAAATGAACCATGCATTTATTGTAAGATTGTAGCAAGAACTGTGGAATTCCTTGTTAAGTATGAGTATGACATTCTATTGATAGAAAATGACATCCATATGCTACAATCGGTCAAAGGATTCTTATCACAAAGGTTCTCCATGAACAACCTCTGTGATACCAACCACATTCTGGGGATTCAGATCATTCGTGATAGATCAAAGAGGATGGTGGGACTTTCACAGTCAAGGTAAATCAACACCATACTGAAAATATTTAGTATGGACGATTCTAAGCGCGGTATTCTACCGTCTTGTCATCGAATCATACTCTCCAAAGAGATGTCTTCCAAGACTGATTTCGAAATGGCTCGCATGTCAATTATACCCTACGCTTCTGCGATAGGCGATATAATCTATGCGATGTTGTGTACCAGACCAGATGTAGCTTATGCACTGAGCATGGTATGCCAATATCTAACAAATTGATGGGAGAAGCATTGGGAAGAAGTAAAGAACATTCTCATGTACGTGAGAAGGACTAAGTAGATGTTCTTGGTGTATGGCAGAAAAGGACCTCCGGATAGAGTCCTTTGCTAACTCCAGCTTCCAGAGTGATAAGAATGACACCAAATCCATATTGGGTTATTGTAACGTTTCTGAAATCGTTATACGAATTTTTCCGTTTTAGGGTAAAATAGTCGGTAGTTTCCGTTTTAACCGATTTTGATCAAACTTCCGTATAAACTTGCCGGCACCTAATTTAGCTAAAATAAAGCTAGTGCCCGAGCTTTGGGGATCAATTGGAAGTTTTGGTTCAAATAGAATATTTCCCTAATTAAAATATTATTTTAATATAATTATTTATTTCAACTTTGTGCATACTTTTTGGCCAAATTATCATTCTTGCTTCTAGTGAGTGTATCTTTTTGGCCACATTTTCCATCATTGGCATCATGGACGAAATTATTCTTTGGAGTGCACTTGATTTTTTCCTTTGCAAAAAATCCATAGCTCACTTCATTTTCATCAAAGGCAACTTCATTAACCTTTCACCCAAATGCTTGGATGCCTTGAGACAAAATATTCTACCCTCTCTCTAGTTCAATATTGGATATTTCGGTTAGCAAACTGGATGTTCGAGTTCCCTCGGTTTGAAGCGGGTGCCCGTATAAAGATTCGTTGACGTGGTGCCACTTCGACGAGGAGACCGGAGATCGGAGATGCCGCGAGGAGTATGGAATGATAGCTAAAGACCGAAGGAGACGGATAGATCGGTATAATTTATTATACCACTTAACAGTTTACTAGTTAGGGTTTTGATGTGTTAAATGGGTAATCACGAAGTGTAAATTTGGAAAACTTAATCAATTTGTGAGAATGATATTTGTTAAATTCTTATTTGTCTAATTGAGAGAATTAGCAAACTAGGTTTTTCTAACTCATTTTTGGGAAAGATTAAAATTATGGATATGGTTTGGATAACATATTTATGCTTATTGGCGATGTTTGCGATCGCTAGAATTGTTAAATTTTTAGACTTGTGCTAAATTGAGATAAAATGATCTAACTGCTTATTAGCTTTTCGGTAAAATTTGACGTGGGTTTTAAATGAAAATGGAGATGACGTAAATATTAATACTTACGATATTTATTGTGTTTGTAAATGCGTATTGGTATTATTGGGTTTTTAATGTGGCAGTTTTCATGTCTAGAGACACTATTTAGGTTTCCGGCTATGTTTACGGTATTTGGATCCTTGGTTTTGAGTTTTGGATGTTGTACTTGTTCGTTCGATGTTTGTACGTCAACGACAAGCGTAGTTGATTGTTTTTCATGTGTAGGCTATAGGTTCTAACCTATGAGCGTACCGCATGCCGTTTTGGTTTTTGGAATTTGATATTAATAGCGTTGCGAATTCGTATTGATTGTAGGTACCTTCTCGTAGATTCCGAGACGACGAAGCGCATCGACTACGGCTAAGCGAGGAGTTTAGCAGGTGAGTAGATTTATATCTACCGGGGAAGTCGGGTCAATGGTGTAGAGCTCCCCCGCAAATATTAGATTGAAAGATCGTTTGATTATTATATCCTGATAGTGTGATGCGACTGATGTGATTGTAAGTTTTGCTAGATAATATGATAGAAGTGAACACTATTGAACATATTGGTTTAGGAGAACATGAAATGATAAGTGAATCATGATAAGTACTATTTCAGAAAAGGACAAGTGTGATGTGAGATATTAATGTGATGAATGAGTAGACAATGTGATATGATGACTTAGTGTGATATGTCATTATATGGATTCGAGTCGATACGTGATTGTTGATACCTTTGTAGGTCCCCTGATAAGAGATTGACATGGATGTGACCTGAGAGATAGGTATATATTTTTATGGATAATGATTGCATAATGAGTGATATGCCGTACGAGACTTAGATCCGTACCCCGATGTTGTATAGTTGATAGAATCCATATTTGTTAATGCCATTGTACATTAGATTACCGTACGCGATGACTTTTACCTGTTGAGTTATCCATACCCTTGATTAGAGGATGCAGTACGATGGATTATACCATACGTGATGTTGTGACGCTGGATGTTGATTGATAGAATCACCGACTCGGTCTTGTTGATATGTATACCACATAGCATTTGATTCATTATATGCATTATGCTGCATTCATGCTATTCTCATTGTATTTCTTATACCTGTGTTAGTACACTACACCATTATCCATGATGCTTATGTTACACTTACACAGATTGCCGGCGCACACACTTCTTCATCGATAATTGCTATGTCACTTACACAGTAGAATTGCTATATCATGCTATGATATACTGCCATGTACATATCACTATGCTAGGTTGCATGATATATTGACATGTACACCCAAATACTTTGTTACAGCTACATGTACATCATGCATACATACTGACATGTACACCCACATATCTCGCGACAGTTGCATATACCCCTAGGTTGTATTGCATTGACATGTGATATTGAGACGTTGACTATTGCGCCATTGCACTTATGAAATGCATCATACATACTTGATTACATGTAGATACTTATACCTTGCTACAGTTACATGTACACTTCATATGATGTTGCACTTGTTTTCGGAGGATTTGGGAACCGCAAGATATATTTTTAAAAGCTGGATTCATTTAAAAGAGCGGTTTTCCCTTTATATGCTCATATTGATGTTTTATGTTGCATATATCAGTTTTATATGGATTTAACGCATCGAGATATGGATTTCTTGTGATTTATGAATTTGAGAATCGTGGGGGTATTTTCATGAAACTATGTATTGTTTGAAAACCCGGTTTCTCTTGATATGATATTTTGATGTGTCCATCATGAGATTTCTCGGATCTGAAATTTGTGATATATACCCGATGCGAGGAGTGTAGAGGGACGTGTGCGGGTACATGGTGGGGCCCGGTATGGTTCCCCTCGGCAAGATGATCGAAGATGATTGGCGATGAGCCTGGAAGGTGTTCAAATACCTACCGTTGATAGTATTTGGACTTGGCGGTTATCGTGGGGATACCGACTGGAGTGATGTACGGACATGACGTCAGGGCCATACGTGGTGACAGTGCCAGAGTTATGAGGATTTACGTGTCGATGCTAGACACGTGTTTTCATGATGTTTCGGGTGTCGGTGATAAACACCCAGGTTTCTATGATTGTGATGTGGCATTGATGGACACACATTCTTTGATATCCTCATATTTACCTGCATGTGCTTTTATGATATTTGCATGCAGGAGTTGTTGTGTCAGTGGTTGATATGTGGACGATATCCACTGCATACATGCATTGATTTTATTGTTGGACGAGATCCACCTGCATACATGCATTGATTCATTGTTGGGTGATATACACTTGCTGTTAGGAATTTATATCGTGTTGGCACATATGCAGATACGGTCACCCAAGTTATCATAGTATTACCTTTATGATATAGTTGACCTAGGAATCGTTGTTTATTTCAATTTCTACCTGTTGATGTTTTCTACTCACGAGTTGGCAACTCATCCCAGTTGTGCCACAGTTCTTGCAGGTTGTCCGCTTGGATCAGCAGCGGCATCGCTGGCACACCGTGTTGGATATAATGCCCTCAAAGTCAATTATTGGATCGCAGGCACGTGATTCCAATGATTGAGGGAGGACCAATACCGGAAGGACATTCTTACTCGAGATGATAGCATGATATCTGGTTTATCTTTATCAAATGTGACCTGCTTTAGGTGACATGATATATCATTATTGCACGTTGATAGAGCACATATGATTCTTACTTGACTGCCAACAGTATAATGGCGATCATATACGTGAGAGTTGGTTAGTCTATAAGCACATCCTTAAAAGTGGTCCCTAGTCGCGGGAGTTTCGAGATAGGGCATCGATACTCCGGAGTAGACTAGTGTATACAGTCGAGACCCCGACGAGAGGAGGTGGCTGGTCTCATAATCCATTGGTGTCAGTTGGTTCACCTAAAATGTATACAGGTGCTCATTAGGTTATGAGTACACCGGATAGGACTCGCCGGGAATATGCTAGCTGGTTATTAAAACCTGTCGTCAGATGGCAATTCCTAGGTGACATGTGTACAGGTTAGTCTATCGACCTAAGATCGCCATTTGTATCGTGTGAGTTCCCACTTTGCTTTGATTATTACCCTAACATTGCTCAAAGGAGTCGTGCAAACAGGTTTTAGTTGGGTACAGTCCCGAGCCATATGGAGGCAGTGAGCGGATCGGCAGGGGATCCGTCTCTCCCAACGTTGGGAGTGAGATCGCGCTGTGTTTAGGAGAGCCATTACACGAAGTCCATGGCCATGAGATTTCTGTAAGGATGCTAGGCACACGCACAAGGGTCTACGAGGCATCAACCATGCCCGATTAAAATTTTAGCCGTGCCGAACAACCTAAAGTCGGATTATGAAACTAGAGTTTATGCGAAAATAAGCATGTTAAACACTTTAACACTAAGTGAGAGGGATTACAACCTTTGTAGATCCGATCCTTCATTTCATAAGCTCCGTGTTGTGGTCCCTTCGCTGCGAACATCGTGTTCCGGACTCTCGAGAGGTTCCACGAAGAGAAATATGCGGTCTTGCTTCCGATCTTCGATAACATAGATGATCTACCTTGAAGTTTCATTAACACAAGCTAACACTCACTAAATGAAGTGAACGCCCTCATCTAAATGGCAAGGATAGATAAGGATGATGAAGTAGGATTTTTGCTCTCATTTGTTTTCATATTCTCACTCATTTTACATCACTTGGAAAAAGCTAAAAAGTTTTTTCCATGAAGAGAAGAAGGAAGAAGAAGAAAAATAATTCATTAGAATCCTTTTGTGATGAATAATGATAGTTATGATAAGGTTAGAAATGCAACCATGGTTCAAGTAACCATTGTAGAGAATTAACTAGGGTTAGGGTTTGGGTTGAGTTAAAGAAATATCTTGCAAAATATTTTTTCAAGAACAAAAAATGAAAGCTTCTAGAAACTTCTAGAAGAGATTAACCCAAATCAAACCCTAACCTCGTTTAATCTCCACTAAACATGTTGCATTAATAACCACATCATGTTACAATATTATATATCACATATATAATATTTATTGAGCTAATATTAGTTTATGTAATTTAATATATCATATATATTATTATACATTAAATTATTGAATCAACACTTGATCCGAAAATCCGGCTATATCGCATATAACCGACTAATATCTCATTTACCGATTCATCGAATCAATACTTGATCCGATGACCCGGCTGATATCAAATATCCCCGGCCGATATCTCATATCGTGAGAATCCAACACGGTATCACATACCGCATTATCCTCGGTCCCGCACATATCACATATGTGCCCCTACTCCGTTTTGCCTGAGTCAAGAAACCTCTGTGTAGGACTCTAAAGAAACGTCAATACGCCGGCAGTAGGTGATGATCATATCAAACACTTACAAGCTGCAACAGGTCAGCTAAACGTAATAGCCACCCAGGTATTCAGCTCTCAGAAGATCAACAAGCAAGCATGTACATTCTCCTGTGAATCCAATCAGTAACACTCCCGTACAGTCCGGTCTCTTCGTCTGATATGTCGCATATCTCGCCTAGGGGTGGTAAACGTCAAACCCCAGTAGCTCGATAAGTCGTGTCGATATGAGATCTATAACAGTTCGAGAAACTACTAATAGCACTTACCAGTAAATCTCAGCAACCCTGGACAGGGATTTCCAGTTATATCCAATCGAACGCAGCACAACATCAACTCCCTATACCACAAGAGGCAAATCCCCTCCTATCGCTCATTGCCTCCATATGATTCGGGACTGTACCCAAAAGCCACCTTTTTGCATGCCCTCTTGGACGTGGTATGATGGAAATCAAAACACAGTGGGAATCACACATGACTCTATGACGATCTCGGGTCAACAGACAACTCTGTACCAGTGTCACCGGAGAACTGCCATATGACGTGAGGTATAATACCATCTAGGAGTTCTCGGCGAGTCTGTCCAGTGTACCCAGTCACCTTGAGCACTGATTGATACGATTTCCGATTGTGTAGTTGGAAAATTGTAAAGAAATCACAACCAAAAATTATTTGACCGCAATCAATTACGGTGTCGGATGTAGATTGTTAGTGAGTGCGGATCATCCACAGGGACAGTGTAATAGTTCGTCTTTTGAATTAGATGAGTCGAAACTTTAAAGAAAAGAAAACAAAACAATTCATGATTTATATTTGAAGTTCAAGAATTAGAAAATATAGATCTAATAACAAGAAAAAGATAGAATCAAGAATTGATAGTTTGATGATTTTTCCAACCAAATATCAAGAATCGAAATGAGGCTCGTTGGAATCGATCGGATATATAGATGTGATGTAATCTTATGATGACGTATTCTCATCCTTCGATAGATTGATACTAGATCGATGATGATTGACGAGAATTAGGGATTTCTAGTGAAACTAGGGTTTCATCATTTATCCCTTGTTCATTCGTCGATATCATTCACATTCTAGCCTCTAGTAAATTCAAGAAACGATCGTAGATCCCTAATTTCGAGCGATCACAATCAAGAAAGCATCGTAACGAAACTAGGTCATCGATTCTTGAACTTGCTAGGGTTTACAAAACCCGTAGAACTTAAGAATCGTTTTAAGATTTGTAACATCATCATTCTATTGATGGTCTCGACTCCTTGACGAGCGGAGTTTTACTCAAACATCACAACAAGAACTACAATTACAAATTGAGATCGAATCATGATGCAAGAATTTAAAGAAAACAAGATTAAAGAATTTCACCTTTTATTTATATCAACAATTTCATTACATTCGCTCAAGAACTACAAGAGGAAGAACTCGATCGTCGATTTTGCATCGCTCGGCTCCGTGAGTCGCGGATCGGCTTGGATCACTTGGTCGATTGGAGATCGGCTCCGCTCCTAAAAGGTTGAAGGGCTTCTTGCTTGATTGGTACTCGGGATCTTGAATCTGATTGGAATTAGGGTTAGGGTTTCGCACAAGTCTTGTCACTAGACTTGTGGAAGAAAATGAAGAATTGAAGAAACTAAAGATTAGAGATTATTGAACAACTACAACCCTTAGATCTAGGTTCCTATTTATAGACATCAAAACCCTAGATCTAGGATTTGAATTTTAAGTTTCCCTCCAAATGTTTGTTGAGTTGATTTAAATTTCCTTCCAAAAGTTAGTTAGAGGAGAAGCTTCTAGATGTGATTAGTTAGGAGGGAGCTTCTAGAAATAGTTTGTTAGGAGCTTAATTAAGATTAGCTTTGCTTAATGATCTTTGCTGATCTGGAAGAAGCTTAGAGGGTTTTCTGGAGATTGAAGTATATAAAAGGAATGTGGGCCCAGAGATGAGAATTTTGCACAGAAAATGGCGCGCTGAAGTGTCAATACCACCGCGGAACCGCGGTGCAAGCCGTCTCCCGCCGCGGCTCCGCGGCTCTTTTGAAGGCTTAGGGCTTGCAATTTTTGGGCTTCTCTGGTACTGACATATGGGCCCTTTTGTGATATGTTGAATTGTGTTTTGCCCTCTAGATTGCTACCAGCTCTGAAATCATTGAGTTGGCGTATTTTTGATCAGCTCTTTTGGCTTTGTTCCTACAATTTCCTGCACAAATCTCGACACAAGTGCTGCGCAATACAGGGATGATGCGATACCATGATAAACACATAATTTCCTCAGAATTGTCGGTTTTCAAGTCTAACACATGCAATCTGATATTTTAGGACTGTTTTGCTAATATGTGAAATATGAATGCCGAACACTTCTAGATGAGTGCAAATATTAAGAAAATTCCCGTGTTAAAAATACATTATTTTCGACTGATCAAATTCCCCCAAAGTTAATTTCGATCGTCTCGAGCGAACTGTTGATTAAAAAGAAGGAGATAATAAAGAAAGAGAAAAACTAACTAGCACAGTTTCGTAGGCAACATGATTGCACTGAGCACGTGCAACAAGCCTTTAAACCTCTAGGTGTCCCTAGTAGGAGGAGTGATGTCTCCTGAGGGTTTTCAGCGGATTGCACCCTCAAAATCCAATAATAAAAGGAAGACCATGAAAATTACATTTAAAGACAAGAATTGTAAAAGAAAGACATTGAAAATTAGGGTTTCCGACTAAGCTAGCTTTTCGGTTGTCATGAGCCCTATCTTAATGGTCATGAAAAGATGTCAGAAATCACGTCCTCTCTCAATAAAACATCGTCTTATTCTTCATTCCTATCTTTCTTCCAAACATCGATCATATAAGCCTGCGTGTGTGTAAAGACATCCCTACACCCGGAGAATTCAATTCAAGCTATCATACTCTTACCCATCAGCCTCTGTACTTTTTAATTAATGAATATTTAGATGAGATTGATCACACACTTTCATGCGACCGTTAATACTTATTTGATATACTAACCGACCGATTACTCATGTGCTTGCTTATTTGGTGTATTTTCCTCGTCTTGCACCACCTCAGGCATAGCAGTGACTCCCAGACCAGTTGGCCTTAGGGCACTAGGTAAAGAAGCACCCTCGTTTTATATTTTTTATTTCTGCCTTAGCGATAACAAAACCAGTGTTCGTTTTTCTCACCACTTTATATTTTCTTCATTTTTTATTTCCTTCATACTTTTGGCTTTAAGACAAGAGCATTTCAAGGTATCTTCTACTATCCCAGGCTTTAAGACGTGTGTAAGTGCGAATAGCAGGGTATCAACGTTCAAAATGTTTGGCTTCCTGAATAGAAACTATTTTTCAGACTTATTTTTATCCTCAGATTAGTGACGTCCTTCATCTTACTAACCCTTGGGACAACGGCTCATAACTACTTATTACTAGTTCGTATAAGAAAACTTCTAATTTTCTTAGTTTTCTTAAAATTTTCTAATATCATGGATGTAATTTTTCACTATCTAATCTTTTATTATCTTATTTATGTACAAAAAAAATATTTTTATATTTTGAAATTTTTTCAATTTTTTTAGGTTTTCAAAAATGTTTTATGCTTATGCAAAGTGATATGCAAATGATGCGAAAATAAGCACAAACCTCCCCCAAACTTGTTTTCAACAGTGTCCTCACTGTTGCCATCTGCTATGTGTCGAAAAACCTGTAAGCTTGGGAGGAATTTATTAGTGGGGGCAAAATATTTAAGTGATGATCCTCCCCCAAACTTATTTTTGGCTCAAAATTTTGTAAAAATTTTCTTTTCAAGAGCCAGAAAAAATGCCCCCCCAAACTTGAGTTAAACAATGTTAAGCTTTGAAAATCACAAGAGGGGGTCAAAAATCAGTGGTCGATGCCAAGCTTTGCAAAGACCGAATGTTAACACCAACCATTCAAAAATTTTATCAATGCAGTGCCCTGGTTAAGTGGTGGAATAGAATGTATGTGCGTCTCGTTTTGGAGAGACGATGCAGTGAATGTGATGGATTACTCGCATTCTTTTTACAATTCAAAAGAAGGGGTGGAGGTTCTATTTCATTGATTGGGAGATGATTCATCTCAACAACCGTGTCATTCAAAAATGCGAGTTCATCAGCGAAGATCTTCTCAAAAGTTCCATCAATACCCCGATGAATAATGTCATCATAAAGTGCGGTGCGATCTTCAGACTCTAAGAATGGTTCATAATCAGTGTTAATTGTTGACCCGGACATCTCGGTGGAAGAGTCCATATGTGTATGATACATAGTTGGTTCAAACAACAACGTATGAAAAGAGTCAAGATCGGTATCAGGAGGATCATCAAATTCGCTGCTGTCGACATCCATTAAGTCGACAGAACAGACCTGAGCAGTAGGTTCGGAGGGTACACTTCCCAACTTGTAAATGTTCAGCTCAATTAACCTATTCCCGAAGGATAGGGTTATAGAACAGTTACGACAGTTGATTATAGCATTGGAAGTGGCCAAAAAGGGGCGACCTAAAATCACCGGAATTTGATTTCGTGGGTTCGCTACAGGCTGTGTATCAATTACAATAAAGTCCACAGGGAAGATAAATTCCCCGATTTTTATTAACACATCCTCCAGTTCACCCCTAGGTTTGGTGATTGATCGGTCAGCCATCTGGAGAGTTATGCTCGAGGGCTTTAACACTTCGATACCTAGTTGCTCATAAACCGAATATGGAAGCAAGTTAACACTAGCACCAAGATCTAGTAGAGCACGGTTAATGTGTTTTCCCCAATAGAAATGGAAATAGTAGGATATCCAGGGTCCTTACGTTTCCTCAGTAATTGCTGGGGGAAAGCCGTGTCTACAGTCTTCGCCATAAAAATCTTCTTGGGCACTTGAGTCTTCCTCTTCCTAGTGCACAAGTTCTTAAGAGTTTTTGCATAGGACGGAACATGTTGGATAGTATCTAGGAGAGGGATGTTGATGTTAACTTGCTTAAAAATGTTCATAATCTTTTCCATATGTGGACTTGGTGTGTAATTTCGGCTTTTAATCGTGCAATTTATTCTTCCATCGATTTAATACTCTCGCTTTGGGACGCAGAGTTTTTCTCAATTTTATCGACAGAAGACTTTATTTCAGCCGATACTTGCATGAGATTTGTTAGAAGCAAGTTTATGAATGAAGAGGATTCATCAGTCCCGATCAACTGCAAAGGACTAGATGGTGCAAGTGTGTTGACCGGATTTTGGAAATTTTGTGCTTGAAAGGGGTGCTGACTCAATTGAAGTGGTGGATGCTGTTGTGGTGGAGGGACCCTTTGGAAATTGTTTTGGGTTGGAACCGTGTTTTGAGATTGTGATTGGTTCCAAGCAAAATTTGGGTGATTCCTCCAACCCTGATTATATGTGGAAGAAAATGGATCGTTTCTAGGTCTTTGAAATGCGGCATTGGTATTCTCGTGACCTTGAAACGGGCATCCTTCCGTCAAGTGAGAAGGATCAGAACAGCAGCCACATACAGTTTTGGAGAGTGACATTTGACTTAGGGCGGCAGCTAAAAATTTGTTTTCCATAGCGTCAAATTTCTTATGTAAAGCTGAAATTTCAGCTCTAATTCCTATGGAAATATCATTGCCATCCCTAGACGATTGACTCACACCCTCCCACTGTAAAGATCTTTCAGCGAAATCTTCTAGAAAATTCCAGGCTTCCCTATCATCTTTGGTCATGAAGTTTCCTTGACACATGGATTCAAGGGTCTGTCTTGTGTTAGGATTAATGCCCTCATAAATGATTCTGCACGGTTCCCACCTGGGGATTCCGTGATGAGGACATTGAACGAACGGATCCTTAAAGCGTTCAAGATATTGTGAAAATGTTTCATTTGGAAGCTGGGTGAATTGATATATTTCACTACGGACTCGAGTTGTCTTTTGATGTGGGTAGAATTTATTAAGGAATGCTTTGACGAATTCTTCCCAATTTGAAATGGAATGTGCGGTAGTGTTATACAGCCACTTCTCGGCTATATCGCACAAGGTAAATGGGAGAAGACGTAGACGCATAGCATCCATAGAAAGCTGTGAGGTACCCATTATTGCACATACATTTTCAAATTTGGTGATAAATGCGTATGCGTCCTCAGTCTCAAGATCGTGAAATTTTGGTAGAAGGTTGATGTATTGGGGTTTTATTTGAAAATTTTCACCGTTGGCTGGCGGAATGGAAAGACAGGTGGAAAGTGGGCCTCGTGTAGGATAGCATCTCTTTTGGAGAGAGATGCGAGGTGGATTCTGCACACCAACAGACGGCGGCATATTAGTGGAAAAGAAGTTCGATGGAGGTGGTTCCATCGATGTGGGTGTGGTGGTGGGTAAAAGAAAGGGTATATGTAGAAATACCGACTTTTGGGTCGATCAAGGAAACGCGGACTAACGGGCACTAGAAACCTGTGTCCAGCCTATCTTGCACTAAAAAGGGTTAGTACAAGTGGCAGCGTGAATTTATAATTAGGGGAATGATGAAAGAATGCGGTGTTTGTTTTGAAAAAGATACGGATTTTTGAAAAAAAATGATGCAAATCACAAAATGCAACACAAAAAATCCTAAAATCTAGTGGTCACCTATGTCAAACTCTAAACCGCTCCTAACTACCAAAAGACAAGTCGCAGGATAAATCCTCCTCTGCCTCTTTGTCTCCCATGTGGCCTGGTAAGTGCCAGGTAAGTGGGAGGTTCTCCAGTACGTAAGTAGTGGGCCTAATTAAGTAACCACTAGCCTTCGACACACTTGCCTTAGACACCACAAAACGGATAAGCAATGAATTACCCATGGCCTTCTTCTGTCCTAAGTGAGCGCGACGGTCCTTAGAGTCATCTCTAGATATTTTTTAATTAATGAGGGTAAATGCGGATGCAAGTTTGTGATTTTTGGGGCTTAGGTAGGGTAATGAACTCCCACCTAATCTGGATTTGGTCGTGCCCCTTAATTTCCGTATTAATATGCAAACAACCAAAACTCAAGACACGCACAAATTTTATTTTGCTTTTGCGGCGCTGCGATTATTTGCAAAGAAGTCAGCAGAAATTTGTTAGTTGGAGCAGAGAGAGAAGAAGATAAGAAAGTTAGGATTTACCTCAGAAATTTTGAAGCATAGATGCAGCTACAGTGCCGCGGTTCCACCGCATATGGGAGCTTAGACCGCGCTTCCGCGGTTGGGTGATGAGAACACTGCAAAAAATTTTGTAGGGAGCTTCAGTGAACTGCCTTAGCTCTCTGGAAATTTTAGAAAAAAATTTCTCCAGCACCAATGATCCCAGATTTCCTCGCAACAAATCACAACAATTCGTATTAGAGTTTGCGCGAATTTTGATCTAAAAATTATGATGGAATAAATTTTTCAACTCAAATTTCAAAATACGAACAATTAGCGCACTATCCCCGGCAACAGCGCCATTTGATTAATACGATTTCCGATTGTGTAGTTGGAAAATTGTAAAGATATCACAACCAAAAATTATTTGACTGCAATCAACTACGGTGTCGGATGTAGATTGTTAGTGAGTGCGGATCGTCCATAGGGACAGTGTAATAGTTCGTCTTTTGAATTAGATGAGTCGAAACTTTAAAGGAAAGAAAACAAAACAATTCATGATTTATATTTGAAGTTTAAGAATTAGAAAATATAGATCTAATAACAAGAAAAACATAGAATCAAGAATTGATAGTTTGATGATTTTTCCAACCAAATATCAAGAATCGAAATGAGGCTCGTAGGAATCGATCGGATCTATAGATGTGATGTAATCTTATGATGACATATTCTCATCCTTCGATGGATTGATACTAGATCGATGATGATCGACGAGAATTAGGGATTTCTAGTGAAACTAGGGTTTCATCATTTATCCCTTGTTCATTCGTCGATATCATTCACATTCTAGCCTCTAGTAAATTCAAGAAACGATCGTAGATCCCTAATTTCGAGCGATCACAATCAAGAAAGCATCGCAACGAAACTAGGTCATCGATTCTTGAACTTGCTATGGTTTACAAAACCCGTAGGACTTAAGAATCATTTTAAGATTTTTTACATCATCATTCTATTAATCGTCTCAACTCCTTGACGAGCGGAGTTTTACTCAAACATCACAAGAAGAACTACAATTACAAATTGAGATCGAATCATGATGCAAGAATTTGAAGAAAACAAGATTAAAGAATTTCACCTTTTATTTATATCAACAATTTCATTACATTCGCTCAAGGACAACAAGAGGAAGAACTCGATCGTCGATTTGGCTTCGCTCGGCTCCGTGAGTCGCGGATCGGCTTGGATCACTTGCTCGATTGGAGATCGGCTTCGCTCCTAAAAGGTTGAAGGGCTTCTTGCTTGATTGGTACTCGGGATCTTGAATTTGATTGGAATTAGGGTTAGGGTTTCACACATGTCTTGTCACTAGACTTGTGGAAGAAAATGAAGAATTGAAGAAAACTAAAGATTAGAGATTATTGAAAAACTACAACCCTTAAATCTAGGTTCCTATTTATAGACATCAAAACCCTAGATCTAGGATTTGAATTTTAAGTTTCCCTCCAAAAGTTTGTTGAGGAGATTTGAATTTCCCTCCAAAAGTTAGTTAGAGGAGAAGCTTCTAGATGTGATTAGTTAGGAGGGAGCTTCTAGAAAAAGTTTGTTAGGAGCTTAATTAAGATTAGCTTTGCTTAATGATCTTGAAGAAGCTTAAAGGGTTTTCTGGAGATTGAAGTATATAAAAGGAATGTGGGCCCAGAGATGAGAATTTTGCACAGAAAATGGCGCGCTGAAGTGTCAATACCACCGCGGAACCGCGGCGCGAGCCGGCTCCCGCCGCGGTTCCGCGGCTCTTTTGAAGGCTTAGGGCTTGGAATTTTTGGGCTTCTCTGATACTGACATATGGGCCCTTTTGTGATATGTTGAATTGTGTTTTGCCCTCTAGATTGCTACCAGCTCTGAAATCATTGAGTTGGCGTATTTTTGATCAGCTCTTTTGGCTTTGCTCCTACAATTTCCTGCACAAATCTCGACACAAGTGTTGCGCAATACATGGATGATGTGATGCCATGATAAACACATAATTTCCTCAGAATTGTCGGTTTTCAAGTCTAACACATGCAATCTGATATTTCAAGACTGTTTTGCTAATATGTGAAATATGAATGCCGAACACTTCTAGATGAGTGCAAATGTTAGGAAAATTGCCGTGTTAAAAATACATTATTTTCGACAGATCAAGCACCCGTACAACATCCCTGATGTCAAACACCGATGGATATGGGATCATCCATCGCCCATCATATGGGTGAAGATGCGTATACGCTAGTCTACTCTGGTGTATCGATGCCCTGTCTCGATACACCCTCGACTAAGAACAATTATAGGATGTACTCGTCAACTACAGTTGCCCCACTAGTATGATCTCATCATAGTCCCAGTAGTCGAGTACATATCCTATGGGCTTTATCAACAAGTAACATAGAGACAATCAGAGTACATGTTAAGATAAAGTACAACCAGATAGCATACTATCATGTCGAGCAAGAAAGTCCTCCCTATATATGTCCATACGTCCATTACAGTATACATCGTATGTACAGTAATGGCCTCTAGGGCATACATATAACTAACAATCTCCCACTTGCACTAGGGCCATCTGTTGTGGTATCACATACCAAACAATTAGCTGTGGTTGAAGTATCTCATACTCAACCACCCCATAAACGTCTCTACTTGGGAAAAAGGCCTTTGTGAGTGGATCCGCGCTGTTGTCCTCTGTGTCTACTCTCCTAACCTTGATCTCCCTGGAGATCAACTATCTCCATGATCAGGTGATACTGCCTAAGAATTATATCTGGATTTCTGATGGGACGGGGGTTCCCTGGCATAAGCCACATCTCCATTGTCACACAATGGTAGGAACGAAGTTCATCTCATTAACTTATATCTATCAAGACTGCCACTTTGGTAGCATCCTTAGTAACGATGTATCTTTCTTTTAATCGTCTAGTAAGTCACGGTATCTAGCTTGGAACGCTTCCAACATACCGTCCCTGCACTGAGGGTAAAGACAAAGCATGCGACTGACATTCAGTCGTCCTTATCACCCTGGAACCTTTCCAGTTATTCTTCCTAGGATCGATTGATAACATTTCACTACAACTAGTGAGTATCCTAACATCCAATTAGATCTATCGCATAGTTACAAGACCCAGGATTTAGGAGGTATCATTTTGATCCTATATGGAGAATCCTTATGATAAGTGGAGATTGACCGAGCGTAGCATAGGAAACTCCTTCCTTATCAAGAGTATGCCATCCACGTACTCTACGAAGATCACCACCATAATCTCTACTACCTTTTTGTATATACAAGGTTCATCTACCATTTTGATGAAGTCAAACTCTTTGACTACCACATCAAAACAGACGTTCCAACTCCGCGATGCCTGGTTTATCACATAAAACATCTTGCACACGTTTCCGCTGCTCCCACTGTCTACGAAGCCCTCTAGCTGTGTACTTATAGACGCTCTTTTCTAAAACATCATTTAGAAAAGCAGTCATGACACCCAACCACCAGATATCGTAGTCATGGTATGTAGCCGTGGCAAGTAGGATCTGGATGTACTTAAGCATAGCTTTGAAAGTCTCAACTTTTCCATGTACACAAAGTAATCTTCTCATGATATTCTTGCTCCTGATAGGGATTTAACCCTTCAGATAAAGCAACCAAAGTCCATACTTTGTTGGTGTATAAGGATTCCATCTAAGATCACTAAGCATCCAGCCATTCTTACAGAGTCCAACTCCTGATGGCCTGCTCGAAACTTAGTTGGGTCATCTTCTCATGATGCAATCCTCGCTCCCACTGTCATAGAGAAACCGAAGTATCTCTCAGGTGGGTGAGGAACCCTACTAGATTGGCGGAGAGGCTGAGGTTCGTTGGAAACTATTGAATCCTTTGGTTCTACCAAATCATTTGCTGTAGTTTATATAGATGGAACTCTTTCCAGTTCTACCTCATGACCATAAATTTGTTCACAAGAAATTCCCTTTCACAAAGGTGGCATGTTGAGAAACAAAAACATATTTTTTTTTCGGTTAAGTAGAAGATATTCCCTTGCGAATGCTTGGGATATTCAACAAACTTCCACAGATCTGACTTTACCTCGAGCTTGTACGGATTTTGCTTTTTAGACATAGGCTGGACAACCCCAAATCTTAACAAACTTAAGATATGGGCTCTTCCCTTTCCATATCACATATGAAGTGGTAGGCAACTGATTTGATTTGAACCCTATTCAATAGGCATGCAACTTCTCAAGTGCATAACTCCCAAAAGGAAATAGGAAACTCAGTAGTACTCATCATAGAGCACACCATATCACATAGGATATTATTGCTCCGCCCTGATATACCATCGTGCTATGGTGTATACGGAGGAGTAATGCTGAGAGAGAATCTCGTTCTCCTTTAGAATAGTCCAGGAATTCCGTGCTCAAGTATTCTCCTCCTTGATCTCATCAAAGAACATAATACTTATACCCGTATTTTGGTTCTCTACTTCTAACTTATATTCTGTGAATATCTTAAAAGTTTCAGACTTGTGTTTCAACAGGAACGCATGTGCGAATCATGAGAGACTATCGGTGAATATAATAAAGTACAAAGAACCGGTCTTGGCATGTGTACACAGGAGACAATCATACATCAGCATGTATCAATCCCAAGAGTTCACTAACTCTTTCTCTGTTTCCAATAAACGGACCTGTGGTCTTCTTATCTCTGTGACATGACCGGCAAGTTTCACAAGATGTAAATTCAAACAAATTTAAATATACATCTTAATATAACTTCAACTAGTCGGGTCGCATTGATATGACCTAGTCTACAATGCCTCAAGAAGGATTCGTTCATTTCTGAACTCTTCCTCTCGTGTTTGTTCTGTATACTAAGAACTGTAGTTTGATTTAGAACGTCAATGCTTTTAGATAACGTGCCTGAACCGATCAACTCTTGATATAGGAAATGTTCAAAACATTATCCAACAATACAAAAATATATCCTTCTTTACTAATAAAGAGACTGATATGATGTTGTATATCAGGTTCGGTATCTAATAACATTCGTTCAGAATCAATGTATTCTGGTAATATAGGGTGATAGTGGCCAACAAACTTGGCTGCAACACTTGCACCGTTTCTATCTCATGAAACTTATCGCCCGTTCTCAGTTCTTTACCTATCTGTAGCCCATGTAACAGATTACATATGCGGGATCCTGATCCGGTATCTCATACCCAGGACATAAAGGATACTGAGAAATACTTCTCTGTAATGAACACACCCGAAGAAGATGCATCAGCATGCACTTTCTTCGTTTGAGCGGCACGGGAATTCTGGTAATCCCCTATATCCCGCTCTGTTTTATAACAATTATAAGTTGGAGCGGGACCAACGTTCCCCTGCTCAGTATAACAAGCGGGTTAGGTCAATACATCCGTATTATTATCTTGATTAAGGCGTGATATGGTCGCTACCTGGAGAGAGAGAGAAGAAAACACTCAGCGTATGCTCTTGGAAGATTAGATTGGTTATCTAATATATCTAATCAGGATGTCTCCCACTTTTTTAGTCAAATCTTCCTTCAAACCCTAAAAAGAAAGACTAGCCAGGATTAATTACACGCTACAAGTTCGCTAATCTTTCAGCCAGGCCAGTGTTGGTACTTTGAGGGAGGTCCCCGTGCTTACGCACGAACCTAATTAAAGTAAATCTCGTTTTCCCATGGGTGTAACCCCGTTAACACCTTTCTAGACACCTACTTGATCGGCTAATTGTAATGTGTAAAACTCTACCAGGAGTAACTCTTACTCGCAGCGGGTATCAGGATCCAACTATCTCATAGAAGGTATGAAATCTCATTGCAAATTTGAACACTTGAAATTCCCAATAATATTTTTGCCCCTAGCAACTTATGACCTTGGCTAAGGTCAACAAATCATATGTGCTAGCCATGTTCAACCCGTTATTTCCCGATTGAATTGAACCCACCCGCACGACCCTTGGATATGGTCAACAAAGTCGCACGACTACCCTAACTCAATCGCATCATATGCTTGTACAGATAAGCACTAATCATCTACCGCACACTACGCCTTGGCTAAGGTCAAAAAACGCAGCACGAATACTAACCAGTACTTATCTGAAATGACGGAGGGCTACGACAGGTTTTTAAGAAAACCCTTTGCGTAATGAACTTGATATCGTTGTAGAATCGAGTGATTTTAAATGGAGTGTTTTTGAGGCTTTTCTAGTTTCGCTAAAGAGGTCACTCCCGGTAAAGGGATCGTCGGCTCTTTCCTCATCGAATATGGTGCAGGATATTTCACAAATACCGCTATGCAAAGCAAAAACTAAAGAAGCGATCAAAAGACAAACCGATTTTGTAGCATCTGCTGGTTTCACTAAAGAGGTCACTCCCGGTGAAAGGATCTCGGCTCTTTCCTTACCGAATAAGGTGCTGGATGTTCTACAAGGAACACCGCTATGCAAAGCAAGAACTAGAGCTACCAGTTTTTAAACAAGTTTCTACAACATCTTAGGTTTCTTTTATTTCATTAATCTCATTAATGAAGTCCCGTTTTAATTATGCTTCACAAGCATCACATTTGAAACGAAAACTGCAATATAACATATATCTCATATATATAATATAAACATTCGTCTCAGGCAGTAATATGATCTCATCACAGAACATTGCAGCAGAAGAACATATATGAAATATTGGATATACTAGGATGTCCGTGTTTTCAATACGAGCCGGTATAAAACACGGATTCCACGGTCGCGATGAATAGCCAAACCCACATCCATAGACCCCTACGAGAGAGGCAAGTAGCACTGCCAATTCTAGGGTTAGGAGACCCGGTCTCGACTCCTCGAGAGGGTCTCCCACTGGACCCTAGAACCCGGTTACTTGTGCTCCCCGCCTTGGGTCTACCTAATGCGGAAAAGTAAATAATATACAATTGTGACATCATCCTCAGCCCGGAAGTGCTCCAATAAAAGAATATTACATACAAATGAATTTGAAATGAATGAAAATAAAATAACCTCATCTCACATAAAACCCCCGGCTATTCAGAACACGACGATCCAATATAACATATCACAGCAACACATAATATCTCATATCATCAACGTAAGCAAGTATGCGTATCCCGATTGTCGTTGATGTATAGCAACGAAGCCGGCGATACAACACATACTACGCTTACTGTCACAGAAAAGAAAGTGTAAAATTACAACAGTTGGAATCCACAACCTTCTTAGACATCGCATGCCTAACAAAATGAATTCCTTAGACATCTCATGCCTAACAATTATAAACCCCGCATTTTAGTCTCATTATCGAAAACTCTTTTCAATATCAAGTCGGGCAATTCAACAAGATCCCCGACATCCTGATCGAATGCTCGTCACAAACTTTAGTAGACGGCCGCACCCCCGGATGCCGTCGACGAAGTGCACTAAGGCGGAACACCACTGCCGCGAGCACCCGAACGGATGCTTTTGGCGACGGGATTCTCCTACAGTCACTTGGTCGGGGCTTTGGGGCGTGGCTGTCTATTAAGTTTACCCGGCGAGTATCCGCGTACGCTACGTGATTGCGACGGACTTTTGATCGCATCAAAATCCCGTGGCAACCGATCATCTAAGACTGAACTGCTGGATTTATAACATTCAAATTAGTTATCTCATAACTACTTATGGATTCCAAATATTGTATCACATTCCAGATAAATAGACAATGTTAAACTTTCCGATCGAATAATCAAACACCCAAGTTTTCCCAGATTATTCTCAACACTTGAAATTAGTTTCAAAACATCCATCACATGCCACAGTACCAATGGTCCAGCCGTAGAAGGGTCAAGCCAACGCCTCACATGTGGCACCCCGTATTGCCCGAAACCCTAAGGTTTAGAGGCAGTTCAAGACGGTCACATAATCGAATTAAGGTTTGTTGTCTTCTAGAGGGTCCACTGCGTTACTTGCACAACTTAGAACGTCCTTAAACAACGGAAAAATCCAACACTTGGAAATTTTCCGGCAGGGGAAAAAGTGAGTTATTGATATCCGGCCGAACTTTTTAACACGTTCTATAAATTACCCGGACAAACTAAACAAAGTTAAATTATCCGATCGAATCAACGAGTACCCAATACAACCCTAGAAAACTCAACTCTTAAGTGGAATTAAAAAATTCCCAGAAAAAAATGACAAGAAAGGACCTAAGAATAAATATATGAAGTTTCAGGGACTAATTCAAAATTTTGGCCGCAGAACCGCCGCCAAACCCTTGGTTTGGCCGCGGTTACGTGGTTAAATAAGCGCATTACAGGTCCGTACTTCAAAGTAATTCTTAGTTTTTCCTGCTTAATTTTCTGAGCATTTTTAATTCATAAAAAAACACATTTTTCAAAAATATCCAGAGAGGGGTTCAAATTAGGGTTTCGGTGTTCGATCGGACTTTAAACTTCTTCTAGACTTCGCCTAAATCTCTAGCTTGGCTCTGATACCACTGTAGGGATGCAATGCACACACACAAGGGTCTACGAGACATCAACCATGCACGATTAAAATTTTAGCCGTGCCGAACAACCCAAAGCCGAATCTTTAAACTAGAGTTTATGCGAAAACTAGCATGTTAAACACTTTAACACTAACTGAGAGGGATTACAACCTTTGTAGATCCGGTCCTTCACTTCATATGCTCCGTGTTGTGGTCCCTTCGCTGCGATCATCGTGTTCCGGACTCTCGAGAGGTTCCACGAAGAGAGATGCAGTCTTGCTTCCGATTTTCGATAACATAGATGATCTACCTTGATGTTTCATTAACACAAGTTAACACTCACTAAATGAAGTGAACACCCTCATGAAAATGGCAAGGATAGATGAGGATGATGAAGTAGGATTTTTGCTCTCACTTGTTTTCATATTCTCACTCATTTTTCATCACTTAGAAAAAGCTAAAAGCTTTTTCCATGAAGAGAAGAAGGAAGAAGAAGAAGAATAATTCATTAGAATTCTTTTGTGATGAATAATGATAGTTATGATAAGGTTAGAAATGCAACCATGGTTCAAGTAACCATTGTAGAGAATTAACTAGGGTTAGGGTTTGGGTTGAGTTAAAGAAATATCTTGCAAAATATATTTTCCAAAACAAAAAATGAAAGCTTCTAGAAACTTCTAGAAGAGATTAACCCATATCAAACCCTAACCTCGTTTAATCTCCACTAAACATATTGCATTAATAACCACATCATGTTACAATATTATATATCACATATATAATATTTATTGTAACAAAATAAAATAATACAGTTAACATATATCGCATATATATCAATGTATTACCCGAGTGAGAAAAAGAATATTTTAGTGAGCTAATATTAGTTTATGTAATTTAATATATCATATATATTATTATACAATAAATTATCGAATCAACACTTGATCCGACAATCCGGCTATATCGCATATAACCGACTAATATCTCATTTATCGATTCATCGAATCAACACATGATCCGATGACCCGGCTGATATCAAATATCCCCGGCCGATATCTCAAATCGCGAGAATCCAACACGGTATCGCATACCACATTATCCTCGGTCCCGCACATATTACATATGTGCCCCTACTCCGTTTTGCCTGAGTCAAGAAACCTCTGTGTAGGACTCTAAAGAATCGTCAATACGCCGAGAGTAGGTGATGATCATATCAAACACCCACAAGCTGCAAGCGGTCAGCTAAACGTAACAGCCACCCAGGTATTGAGCGCTCAGAAGATCAACAAACAAGCATGTACATTCTCCTGTGAATCCAATCAGTAACACTCCCGTACAGTCCGATCTCGTCGTCTGATATGTCGCATATCTCACCTAGGGGTGGTAAACGTCAGACCCTAGTACCTCGATAAGTCGTGTCGATATGAGGTCTATAACAGTTAGAGAAACTACTGATAACACTTACCAGTAAATCTCAGCAACCCAGGGCAGGGATTTCCAGTTATAGCCAATCGAACGCAGCACAACATCAACTCCCTATACCGGGAGAGACGAATCCCCTCCTATCGCTCATTGCCTCCATGTGATTCGGGACTGTACCCAAAAGCCACCTTTTTGCATGCCCTCTTGGACGTGGTATGATGGAAATCAATGCACAGTGGGAATCACACAAGACTCTAAGACGATCTCGGGTCAACAGACTACTCTGTACCGGTGTCACCGGAGAACTGCCATCTGACGTGAGGTATAATACCATCTGGGAGTTCTCGGCGAGTCCGTCCAGTGTACCCAGTCTCCACTGAGCCCCCGTACACCATCCTTGATATGGGATCATCCATCGCCCATCATATGGGTCAAGATGCGTATACGCTAGTCTACTCTGGTGTATCGATGCCCTGTCACTGTACACCCTCGACTAAGAACAGTTATAGTATGTACTCGTCGACTACCATGGCCCCATTGGTATGATCTCATCATAGTCCCAGTAGTCGAGTACATATCCTAAAGGCTTTATCAACATGTTACATAGAGACAATCAGAGTACATGTTATGATAAAGTACAACCAGATAGCGTACTATCATGTCGAGCAAGAAAGTCCTTCCTATATATGTCCAAGCATCCATTACATTATACATCGTATGTACAGTAATGGCCTCTAGAGCATACATATAACTAACAATTTACTGGCAGGTATTCTAGGAGTATCTCAGGGTGTACTGGGCTACACTCCGACACAACTTTTGCCGCTTTTGGGGGTCTGACATTTACCAGCTCCATAGGCCCGATATGCGATACTTATAGACGAATGGACCGGATTGTACGGATATTGTCATACATTGGCTCAGTAGGGTTCCAGGATGAGTTCGCTCATCGGCTTCCATTTCACTCAGTACACGGGCAGCCGTTTCGTACAGCTAGTACCACTGACGGCTTGTGGTTAAACCCACTGCCAGAGTATTGACGAGTCTTTAGAGTCCCTCACAGAAAGTTTCCCAGTTCGGGAAAAACGTTGAAGAGGCCGAATGGTTTTATGGCAGGGTTCGAACATGCACGTGTACTTGTGCACGTATAGTGTTTCGGATGGATAATACTACTGGGTTTTGGTTTAAGCCAGATCCTAGTATTATACTGTGTAGATTTTGTTTCATTGCATTTGTATTCGGTCGGAATACAAATGCGGGTATATATATACAGTTGCGGGATTATCGTGTAATTTTGTTACGTGATCGCATTTTGAAGTTGCCAGTTTCCTTTTTCTATTTGGCAAAATTCCCATTCTTTCCTTCTTGGCCGAATTTTGCATTGAGGGGGTTATTTGCAAAAGTGGCATTTTGCAAATAGGGGGGTTTTCTGTAGTGCAGGGGCTCCTGCAGGTAGCTGAACTCACTTGGAGATTCTAGAGTCTCTGGTTGATGATGAGTGTTGATAGTGATGCTTTTTTGTGAGTATTTTTGTTGTAGATATTTTTTCTTATGTTCACCCCATTCTCCTTTGCTTGTGCTCACCTCCTCTCCTATATTGGCCGAGAACTATTCTGCCCAATTGACAGAGCCTCATTTGCTTGAGAATGAGATTGATTCATTTTCATTACAAAGAAAATCCATTAGCACATCTCCAAAAGCTCATTTCATCTTCACACCACAAGTTTGGCAATTTCGATTAAACTTCATCCATTCACTTGGATGCTTTGAGACAAAGTGTTCTACACTTTTTCTCCAGCAACCTTGGACATGTCGGCTAGAAAACTTCATGTTCGAGTTGCCTCGATTCAGAGGCGGGAGCCGGTATAAAGATTCGTTGACGCGGCGCAGTTTTCGGCGAGGAGGGGATCGTAGATCGAGCGAAATCGGAGAGCGAGTTTCGCCGGCACATCCGCAACAAGCTAGGGGCAGAGTTTAAAGACCGAAGGACACGGATCGATCGGTATAATCTTAAAACACCATTTACAGTATACAAGTTTACGATTAATGGAACGATCTGGGTTTTAAGTTTGCGTTAGCACCAGTTCGTAAATGGTTTTTTGTTCCGCATTTGGCATCGGAAAGACCGTCGGGGCGCTGCCGCAACCCAACATGGTATCAGAGCCAAATCATTAACCTTTACTAGCTTATTCTAACATGTTTAAAATATCGATAGGACGAAATTTCCCAAACTGCAATTCCATGTTCAAAGTTTCTGTCGAAATTTTTTTGTCGTTGAAAAATTATTTTGAGTGTTTCAGAAAATCAGGCAAGATTTTCTAAGACCACTGTAAAAATTTTGCAGCATGATCCCTCTGTAGCGCCGCGGAACCGCGGCCGTACCGACGTTTTTGCCGTCGTTCTGCCGCAGTGTTGGTGTTTCAGTGCACTAAATTTTTTCTTTGGGTCTTTAACATGGAATTGGAGTTTCTGAAATTTTTAGTTTTGGCCCAGATTATTTTGAGTACGGGGATTTGTACTTGGGGCCCACTTTGGGAAATTTTGTCCATCGAAAATTTTAAATAAGTTACATCACAGTGCTTACTTTATATCTGCGACCGTGAATGTCATTCGATCGGTAAATCTTGTCTAATTGCTATAGCTCTTTCAGACGGGTTTGCGAACGTGACATTCACGTTGATGTTCTGTGTTGTGCTGTAATGTTGCGGATTTGTCGTGGTGGATAGCTTGCGTGCATTGGTAGTGCAGTTTGGATTTATTTGTACATTTGATATCGCGGGGAAAGCGTCCGACATGGGGACTGCCGTCACTGCCAGTTTGTATTTTTTTTTTGTGCACGACCACGTTGAAGTCGATGTACCCGTTGTACATTTCTTTTTCCCTTTCTGTACTAGGATTACCCCGTGGTGGAGTGCACGGATAGCCGGGTTCTGGAGGACAACGGGTCCGCATCTCATGGCTTTGAGAGGGAGGGACCTCACTCTAGAATTGACGAGCTATTCGCCCCACTCGTAGGTGGTATAGGTTGACCCAAGGAGGGGTGCTCAAGTTACCGGATTCCGTGAAGTACTGGGTGGTCCATTCACGATGCTGAAGGGGGCTGCCTCACTTCTGGTTTTCGCGGGTAACTTGACGCACTCTTAGGGGTCTAGTTTTTCATTGCACAGGTTATCCACAGGACCATGGAAACGTCGGGTTTCATTTATGGCTCAATAAAAACCCGCGGCTCCCAAATCATCTGTATTGTTCTTTGATGCTTATTACTTTTCTGTAATGTTGCATTTATCACTCCTGGAGCGATTATTGTATATTGATATATAAATACTAGTAGATGTTGTATTTGTTTTACTCCCGCACTAGTCCAGTCCACGCTCTGTCTTTAGTTAAGTAACCTAACGGGTGATGACAGGACCCAGTGGCGAATGCGGATGGCATATACGTACATTTTATTTTCGTGCTTTTCAGGTGTGATTAATTGATGGGACTGTGTTGATTCGGATCAATGCAAAGAAAACAGACCTATACAGATGTTGTTAGAACAATTTTCAAAAAGATGTTATTGCAAGGACGTTCTCTTTTGTTTTGCAAAGTGGTATTTAGTTTAGAATATCTAGCACCTCATTCGACGAGGTAAGGTCCAAGATCCCTTCACCGGGAGTGACACCTTGGACAGAGGTTTGCGTCAGGGTAATAACATCACTATAGTCAATTACTTTATGCTTTGCATCGTGGTACTCAGTTGGAATATCCTGCACCTCATTTTACGGGGAAAGAGTCGAGATCCCTTCATAAGGAGTGACCTCTTTAGCGAAAGTTTTCACCACTATTTTTTGTAAAAGATTTGCAGTTCCTTCAACGATATCAAGTTCATTACGCTAATGGTTTTTCGCTAAAAACCAGTCATAGCCCTCCGTCATTTCTTACGAGTATTATTTAGTATTCGTGCTGCGTTTGTTGACCTAGTCAAGGCGTAGTATTCGGTAGCTAAGTGGTGCTTGTTTGTTGCATAAATGTAATTGGTTAGGACAGTCGTGCGGCCTTGTTGACCTAGTCAAGGGCACGTACGGGTGGGTATAATGCAATCCAGGATAATGACGGGTTGAACTTGACTAGCGGTTTATGGTTTGTTGACCTAGTCAAGGTCATAAGCCGCTTGGGGTAAAAACACATATCGGGAGTTTCTAAAGAAACCGAAACTTGCCTGGCATGCGCATACCTTCTGGAGTGTGATAACGTGAGTGGATTCCTTCACGTCATCATGCGATGATAGTTGGATCCCGATTCCCACTGATGAGTTGGTTTACATCTCGGGTGATCCCGACTAATTCTTCTTTCAGGTTTGGGGAGAATTTGAGGATACATTGGGAGGTTTCCTGATTAGATAACGTGATAACCATTCTGATCTAGGTTAAAGTGCACGTAGAGTATTTCTTTTCTCTCTCGATTAGGCTGCGACCATGACCCGATCCTAGACTATGACTCATTAACCAAGTTAACCGAACTTTCTTAAAGCACTTGCTTTTAGATTGTCTTAGTTGCATGCATCATTGCCACTCCTTCTTTTACCATTTGCATTTCTCCAGAACACCTCGTATTACTACGGACATCCACATCCATTGGATAAATCCATCGTATGGTTGTATACGAACTCGGAGGAACATGATCCAGATTCGTGGATGGATTCTGGTGCTGGAGAGATTGAATAGGACTATTCAGTTGTCTTTTCCTTTTACCTTCTCTCAGGTTATGAGGGCTACTACGATTAGGGGACAATACACCTATTACGCTTATTGGATAATCTTCTTCCAAACCATAGGCAGGTGCCGAAAGGAAGGGAACAAAGAAAACCAATTACCCTATGTGTGGTGTACATAAGGTAATAAGTAAAGACAGATAAAGGGATTAGAAAGAGGGCAAAGTAAAATGCGACTGCTATTCATGACCAAACCATGTATTTCAACGCCACTCCTACTTCACCTTTGTATTTCTCCAGAACACCCCATATTACTACGAAGATCCACAATTATTTGGAAAATCCATCATATGGTTATATACGAACTCGATGGAACTTGTTCCATTTCGGGGATGGATTCTGCTTCAGGAGAAATAGAATAAGGATTATTCAGTTGTCTTTTATCATCACCTTCTCTCAGGTTGCGAGTACTCCTAAGATTAGGAGAGTACACCTATTATGCTTATTGGATAGTCTTCTTCCAAACAATAGGCTGGTGCCGAACGGTAGGGAAGAAAGAAAAACAATAAAACTAACGATGGTGTACAGAAGGTAAAGACTAAAGACAAATAAAGGTATTTGGATAGATGGCAAAAGAAATATACGGTTATAGTCATGAATCTGGATAATGGAAGAGGCATTACTAGGAATACCCGAATACTCCTTCGAAACATATTCATGTTTCAGTTTCTCTGTGTATTGTTAATAGAAAACTGATTTCCCAATTAGTCCTTGCTCCAGGGTATGTATTTACCAGGTATGATTCTCACATCTGTATGTTTTACAGATGATGAGTGGGAGTAAGTTATTGGGAATTAGGTGATCATCCTCATTATATCGGATTGCAATTGGTGATATTTGAGGAAATCGCAAGGTTACAGTTTTCAACCTACGACGCGCAGGGCTTGAGTTATTAAACTCAGGGACTTATACAAAGTATTGTATGTTGTCCAGTTTCTATTAGGACAAAGGGGTAGGTCCTCGTACTATATTCTGTTTACTTGTGACTTCTCTTGTTTTAGACATGTGTTTCGTAGAAATACAAGGTCCAAGTTTGAGAGTTATAGGTTTAAGAATAAAGTAGAGAACCAGGTGTAGCAAGTATCGGGATTCTTCAAGGTGATCGAAGATGTAGATACTTGTGTATGGTATTCAGTTGATAATAATGTTTTTTAGAACTTGCTTATCTTTCGGGTTACTCATAATTGGATAAACTCCTATGTTGAGTAATGATGATCATCCTCTCTCCATTTAGTTGACATGCACTGCAGACAGCTGCATGATTTGAATCTGGTTCCAATTAAATCAATGCCTTTGTTTCTATATTGTATATAGAATGGATCATATCTTAACGATGTTAAGGTATATGGAGTTGTCCGGCTTATGCTTAAAACCAGACTCTGGATAACTCAAGGAACGTTTCTGTAATGGCTGTTTGTGGGTTGACCATAGCTTTGACGAGGGTTGACATTCTACCATCTAGAAGATCAATAGTGATATTGTTCTTGACTCGCCACAGTTTTAGTAAAATGGATTTTTTTCAGAAAACAGTAGTGGGAGTATGGTAGAACTGGAAGAGATTCCAGAACCGCAAACGATTACGGAAAATTTAATAGGACCTACAGATTCAATCAGGTTTGACATTCCATTACCCACTCCGAAGATATGGTGGGTAACCTCAGACACCCGAGAGGTACTCCGGTAGCCTCAAGGACGGTGACAGAGAGGTTTCTGTTTACCCAGACTTGCAATTACTGTTGTTCCAGACTATGAGACCCGGCAGGAGGATAAGTATAACGTCGTTCTAAACTAGTTATAGAAGGGCACGTGTATATTATTCTGCCAGAGGGTTGTCGTAGTCAGTAGGAGCAGCGGAAGCATAGTGGACAGGAAGCTTGTGTCTATTTATAGACTAAAGTAGATATAGTGGAGATAGATCATCTATTTTTGATGTGACAGTCATAGTCTTTGACTTCATCAGAATAGGGGATGGATCTGTTAAGAAAGTAGTAGGGTGTGATGTCCTGGTATTTGGATGTCATACACAGAGTAGGAAGTAAAATTCCTATACTAAGATCAGTTATACTGTAGTTGTCACACGGTGTTTTCTCATGCTTAAGCAATTGAGTTGATCATGAGATCTCATGTACCACACCAGATGTTGTTTTTGCACTAGCTGGAATAAGTTGATATTGATCCAATCCTGGAGAAACGTTTGGAGGCAGTTTTAGAACATCAGTGAATGTTCTAGGGATATGATAACGATAGCCTCCTTCGGGAGATAGTTATCATTCCAGGCTTCCAAGGTGACATGGATGACAGAGTGACTGTCAGGGTTTTAGTTTTCTCTCTGACGAGGGACAGTAGTTTGGACAGGTGGTCCAAGCGGATACTGAAGGAGGCATGCCGCAGGATACTGATTAAGTTCGGTTGACGATAAAGTCTAAGAAGTTATGATTTGGAGTTCATTCGAGAACTAGGTCCCATTAGATATCCAGACATATTCTAAAACAAGTCTTGCTCATTTCGGGAGATGGCTTTCTCCGCGAGCCCGAGATTAAGAGAGACATAGAAAGAAACATCAGAGCGGATCCACTCTCTGAGGCTATTTCTCGAACACAATAGTTTTACAAACGAGCTTTGTGAAACTGATTAGTAGAGAAGTTGGGTGTTCGGTATCACACGGGCTGTGAGTATGAGACATCGCAATAATTAGCCTTAAGTGCAAGTGGGAGATTGTTGGATATAGTGCCCTCAAAGTCAATTATTGGACCGCAGGCATGTGATTGCAATGATTGAGGGAGGACCTATACCGGTAGGACAGTCTTACTCGAGATGATAGTATACTATCTGGTTTATATTTATCAAACGTGTCCTGCTTTAGGCGACATGATATATCACTATTGCACGTTGATAGAGCCCATAGGATTCTTGCTTGACTACCAACAGTATGATGGCGATCATATAAGTGAGAGTTGGGTAGTCTATAAGCACATCCTAAAAAGTGGTCCCTAGTCGCGGGAGTTTCGAGATAGGGCATCCATACTCCAGAATAGACAAGTGTATACAGTCGAGACCCCGACGAGGGGTGGTGGATGGTCTCATAAGCCATTGGTGTCAGTTGGTTCACCTAAGATGTATACAGGTGCTCATTAGGTTATAAGTACACCGGACAGGACTAGCGGGGAATATGCTAGCTGGTTATTAAAACCTGTCGTCAGATGGCAATTCCGAGGTGACATGTGTACAGGTTAGTCTATCGACCTGAGATCGTCATTTGCCTCGCGTGAGTTCCCACTGTGCTTTGATTACTACCCTACCATGGCTCAAAGGAGTCGTGCAAACAGGTTTTAGTTGGGTACAGTCCCGAGCCACTTGGAGGCAATGAGCGGATCGGCAGGGGTTTCGTCTCTCCCAACGTTGGGAGTGAGATCGCGCTGTGTTTAGGAGAGCCATTACACGAAGTCCATGGCCATGGCAAGTGAGATTTACTGGTGGGCATTCCAGTAGTATCTCAGGGTGTTCTGGGATACACTCCGACACGACTTATACCGCTTTTGGGGGTCTGACGTTTACCAGCACCCTAGGCCCGATATGCGATACTCATAGACAAATGGACCGGATTGTACGGATATTGTCACACATAGGCTCAGTAGGGGTCCAGGATGAGTTCGCTCATCGGCTTCCCTTTCACTCAGTACATGGGCAGCTGTTACGTATAGCTAGTACCACTGACGGCTTTTGGTTAAACCCACTGCCAGAGTATTGACGAGTCTTTAGAGTCCCCCACAGAAAGTTTCCCAGTTCGGGCAAAACGTTGTAGAGGCCGTATGGTTTTATGGCAGGGTTCGAACATACACGTGTACTTGTGCACGTATAGTGATTCGGACGGATAATACTAGTGGATTTTGGATTAAGCCGGATCCTAGTATTATACTATGTAGATTTTGTCTCATTGCATTTTTATTCTGTCGGAATATAAATGCGGGTATGTATATACAGTTGCGGGGTTATCCTGTAATTTTGTTATGGGATAGATTTTTGAAGTTGCCAGTTTGCATTCTCTATTTGGCCAAATTCCCATTCTTACCTTCTTGGCTGAATTTTGCATTGAGGGGCTTATTTGCAAAAGTGGCATTTTGCAAATGGGGGGGGATTCTGTGGTGCAGGGTCTCCAGCAGCCAGTCGAACTCTCTTGGAGATTCTAGAGACTTTGGTTGATGGTGAGTGTTGATAGTGATGTTTTTTGTGAGGATTTTTGTTGTAGATATTTTTTCTTATGTTCACCCCATTCTCTTTTGCTTGTGCTCACCTCCTCTCCTATATTGGCTAATCACTATTCTGCCCAATTGACAGAGCCTCATTTGCTTGAGAATGAGATTGATTCATTTTTCATTACAAAGAAAATCCATTAGCTCATCTCCAAAAGCTCATTTCATCTTCACACCACCATTTTGGCAACTTCGATTAAACTTCATCCATTCACTTGGATGCTTTGAGACAAAGTGTTCTACACTTATTGTACAGCAACCTTGGACATGTCGGCTAGCAAAATTCATGTTCGAGTTTCCTCGGTTAAGAGGCAGGAGCCCGTATAAAGATTCGTTGACGTGACACAGTTTTCGCCGAGGCGGAAATCGTAGATCGAGCGAAATCGGAGAGCGAGTTTCGACGACACATCCACAATAAGCTAGGGGCAGAGTTTAAAGACTGAAGGACACAGATTGATCGGTATAATCTCGAAACCCCATTTTACAGTATACTAGTTTACGGTTAATGGAACGATCCGGGTTTTATGTTTGCATTAGCGCCGGTTCGTAAAAAGTTTTTTGTTCCGCATTTGGCCTCGGAAAGACGGTCGGGGTGCTCCAGTAGACATACACACAGCTTGCTTTCGGGTGATTTGCTTTGGTAGGTGGTACATGTTGGATCGTGCCCCTCTCGTACTTGTTATTCATATTGTATCTAGTCACTCCATCAAATCAGAAACTAGTAATTGTATATGTTGCAGACTTAGAAGACTTGTAGTTGCGAGACATGAGCGATGTGTTTTTATGTTTGTTTTTGGGGTTGATGTCTTGTTTTACTTTATTTACTTATGTGGATTTTCGCCGTTGGGCGTCGTATACTTGTTTTTTATACTTGTGGTGTTGTTTCCGCCGTTGGGCGTGTTTTGCTCACGTTTGGGATGCATTCTTTATATTCCTTGTTGTACCCGTTTGCGAGGCTAGTTTTTACAAAGGAGGTGCTGCCGAAATTTTTATGGAAACTAAGGAAAAGAGTTAAGATAAGTTTAAGTATTTTTACTTAAGATTCTCAATGTTCTCTTTACTTACTTTTGTTGTAAGGTTTAGATTTCTGGGTTGCGGCTTACTTAGGTTATGTTACGCCTGTAGACGTTGCGTAATTTAAGTGCCGGTCACGAGCTAATATTTTGGGTCCTGACAATTATGGCTTTACCCTCAGTGATGGGGCGGTCTTTTGGAAGAGCTCCAATCAGGACACCGTTGCAAACTCGACGATGGAAATGGAGTAGTTCGCTGCATGAGACGCAGCAAAAGAGGCAGTCTGGATATGGAAGTTCTTAACCGAACTTCGGGTGGTTCCTTCCATTGTTGGTCCAATACTTTAGAATTGTGACAATAACAGCGCTATAGCTTTTGGGAAGAAATCCAGGTCCCATCATAGATCCAGACATATCTTGAGGCGATACCACCTGATCAGGGAGATCGTTGATCCCCAGGAGATTGAGGTGAGCAGAGTGGTTATGGAGAAAAACATCGCATGTCCAATCACAGAGGCCAATCCTCAGAATGTGTTCGAGTGGTTATTCGAGATCTTCGGTCTGCGATATGCTAGTATTTGGATATTGTTAGTGATATAAGCCCTAGAGTCCATTATTGTATCATACTGGATTGTATATTACTAAATGGGTGCTTAGGATATACACGGATATAGTAACAGCCTTGCTCAAAATGGTAGTATACTACCTGGTTTGTTTCTACCTCAATATGTGAATGTGTTTCTTTTAGCATATCTCTTATACATATTGGTAGAGCCCTTACTATCTTTGTTTGATTACCGGCGTTATGATGGCAGTCACACTAGTGGGGGCTGGGTAATCTATAAGCACATCCTATACAGGTCCCTAGTCGTAGGATTATCGAGACGGGACATCGATACTCCACAGTAGACTAGTGTATACGCTTCTCATCCCAGCAGAGGAGATGGTCTATCCCACAGCCATTAGTACGTCATAATGGAGATAGTATGCAGGTGCTCATTAGGTTAGGAGCACACTGGACAGGACTCATCGGGAACTGTTGGTGGGTATTATACCTATCGTTAGACTGCAGTTCCCAGGTCACATAAGTATAGCTTAGTCCGTCGACTTGACACTGCTGCTTTGACTCAAGTGTGTTCCTACTGTACTTTGATTACTACCCTACCACGGCTCAAAGGAGTCGTGTAAACATGTAGTAGTTGGGTGCAGTCCCGAAGCACTTTGAGGCAGTGGCGATTAGATAGCACTCGTCTCTCCCGTTATTGGGGGTTGATATCGCGCTGTGTACGGAAGGCCATTACACAAAGTCCTCGGCCAAGGCAAGCGAGATTTACAAGTAGGTATTCCAGTAGTTTCTCAGGTTTTATTGGGCTACTCTCCGACAAAACTTATTATGCTATTAGGGGTCTGACGATTACCGCCTCCTATGCCCGATATGCGATACTCTTAGATGAACAGACTGGACTGTACAGAGATTGTCACATTCATGCTCAGTAGGTGTTCGGATGGGTTTTCCCCATCGGCCTTCTTATCGATATCTACCTGGGGACCGTTACGTGCAGCTCGTACAGCTTGCGTCCTGTGGTTAAACCCACTGCCAGCCTAGTGTCGAGTCTTTAGGGTCCCATATAGAGAGTTTCCCTGCACCGGGCAAAAGGTATAGAGGCCGTATGGTTTTACGGCAGGGCTTCGATCACTTATGTGCACTTGTGCTGTATGATGTTCGGGCGGATAATACTAGTGGGCTTTGGTTTATGTCAGATCCTAGTATTATATTGTAGGATCAATTTCGTCTCTTTATATTGGTGCTTCTCGGAATAAGAATGCGGGTATCTATATACGGATGAGAGGGGCATAGAAGGAGACACCTCATTAGGGTTTTGACCATTGACTTGATTAAAACAATTATGAGCTAGAGGAAAGTATTTGTTATATTTGTAAATGATAATTGTGTGTCACGACCCGAAGGTACGGAACATGAATGGCACTTAGATTACGATACATCTCAAGGCGTAACGTAACCTAAGTCAGCCAAAGCCCAGAAAATCTAAACCATAAACAATAAGAGTGAAGGAAACTTTTCATGAAAATGACTTTAAAATCAATTAAGTTGCATTAACCCTTTTTAAAAACATCAAAAATTTCTGAATATTTCGGCAGAGTCTCCTTTGTAAATACTAGCCCCCAAATTGGGTACAACAAGATATATAAACCTGTAATGAAATAATGGCATCCCCAAGCAGGAGCTAGCTCTTCGTCCAAGGCGGATCACAACCACACGCAATATATATACAATATTAAGCAAATAAGCATAATGAAGCACCAAAATAAAGAAAACACAACGTCGGCTCAAGTGACCTCGACCCCAGAGAAACCATATATACACAAATCTCTTAGTCTCAACACTAGGTCGTATATACAAATAAGAAGTGGTAGATTGAGAATACTAGATACAAAAAAAGTACAAAAAAAGATAAAGTGTCCTCGCAACCCAACTACGAGCAATGTCACGAGTCTGAGCAAAGAATCCATAAGATAAGCCCGCCGCTACAAGGATGACGGGTCCGACCTGCAAGACACTGTGGCACAACGGGGGTGAGTTGCCAGCTCGTGAGTAGAATATAACATCTAATAAGGCTATCGTAAGAATGCACGCAAATGCGTCACAACATGTATGTCTAGATGTGATGTAATGCTACTAGTATGTATGCACATGTATGCAACATCAATACGAAATCTTTAAATGTTTAAAATACTATAAGCTCTGCATTCTTAACTTAGAAAAAGAATATCTGTGCAATAGCTAAAGTACCATCAATGAAATCATCTGAAAATCGTGTTGAGCATCGACAACAAATATGTAAATATATCTGTCTTAATTTCACACTATATCCATGTCTCAATACATCGGGCTCCGTTAGTCCGGATCGGCCCATATCATCAAATCTCACTACAAAGGTCGGTATCCTCCGGATATCTGCCGCGCCAGACATCACCGGTAGGTAGTCTTCCCCTCCAAGGCTCATCGTCTACAACTTGATCTTTTTGCCCCGGGGTACCATACCGGGCCCACCATGCTTCCAAGACGGTTCATCCAATCCTCGAATCGGGTCTTGAAATCAAACAGAAAACATGAAAACTCATGGTGGACGACACATACATCACGAGTAAACCACAACTTTATTTTAAAAATGATAATAATAATGCTTTTGTTAAATTCTTGCGGTTTTCCACCAAAATCCAGAAATCTCATCAATACTGAAATCCTCAAGAAAATCATAATACCCAACATGTTGGATATGATAAATGCTTATGATGTCAAAGGTATGCAATGTGATTTATAGCTAGGAATCTATATAAGCATGATGATGAAGTGGGGTATATATATATTCTATGCAATTCAATGTATCATATACGATGCAAGTGTTGATACTGAACTAAGCAGGTTCTACAGTGCTCGTGGAATGGCAATTACCAAAGGCATGTGTGTCACTTGAATAGTGCGTGTGCAACATGAGCCAATGGTAATAGTGTAAGTGTCCTAAGGGGTGATATCACACAGGTATATAGATATTCTTGCAATGCCAGCAGACGAATAAATAGACGGGTATGTATATGAATGGGATGGTTAAGTAACTAACAATGCTTATAATTTGCAAGTAATAAAGCGATCCTAACTATAGGGCACCTCGCGCCATCCTTACGATTTCCCCATAGATGTATACATCTACTCACCCGGACGCCTCGCTAATCTGATCCAACCAGCGCTTTTCCTTTGCGCGCCGCGTCCGATGTTTCCGCAACCGATCCTAAAATTGCATAACACACAACATAAGATTAAACATCATGGAACAACAAAAGTCACAATATGAAAAGATTAACTCTCACAAGTTAGGCACAACGTGCAATCGGTGCGTGGAAAACAGACGAAAATCGCTAAAACCTTAACTAAAATCGTCGTTTTGGGGCAACCGTCAAAACTAAAACCCGACTAAACCAAATTCCGTATTCACAAACCCTAAAAGTAATAGGAGATGCTATAAATATCGTCAAGATATCGCAATTACTTCACCACTTAATTTTAAGAAAAACCTAGTAAGCATTAACAACTAAATTTCGATGCAAACATCGCGGTTTAACGATGTAGCGATCACCATCTAACACAAACATCCAATTCAAACTACTAGATGGCCACAACACAAATTACAACCCACATACAAAACCTCAAACCCTAATTAAAATTCAAAACCTTTACTAGAATTTCCTAAACAAGAAATTATAACCAAATTAACATTTTAAAACACTAAATTAGCATATTTAAACTACCAATTGAACATTAGATTAGAATTATACCTTACAAGTTGAACCCTAGCTTGTACTTGACCTCTAAATATGCATCCTTTCTCCTTGTTTTAAACAAATTAGGTTTTGGGAATAGGTAGAATAAGGATTAGGTTTGAATTTTGTGAAGAAATTTGTTGATTTCGGTGGATTTTTGAGTGAATTTTGAAGCAAAAATAATTGGGGAAAGATGGGGAGCTGCTGGAATGAGGCTCACCCTGGGTAAAGGGGAGGGGAGAATGAGGGAATGTGTGGAAAATTCTATGAAGAAATTATCTCACAAGTTCAAATAATGCTTTCACATCAATTCTTTTCATTAACCCCCCCCCCCCCCCCATTTTTTGTTTTTCTTCTCTAGTTTAAAGTGGACAAAAGGGGGAAATTTTTTTTCCACAAAAATTCGCCCAGGGAAGAGGGGAAATTGATCTGGGCGAGTGTTGAATTTTTTATTTTTTTTTGCCTAAGAACACTTACATATGTCATTTGCAATTTACACCCATTTCTATTCCCATTTTACTTTATTCTTAAACCATAAAACAACAACTCTTGGAAAGTGTTGATCAAATTTTGTTACTACTATATTTCAGTTTATAATGGTTCCTAAGTGTGTAATTTACCCATTTAAATTTGTATTTATCACTAATTTAATGTATAATTAAAAGCTTAAAAAAAATATTAAAAATAATTACTTAAGGAATTTTTTAAAATAACTAGAAATTTTTAAGTGACAATTAATTAACCAATCCTAGCAATTTCTTATCTAAATTTTGTATAATTAGGCTTATATTGAAAAAAATAATTATTTTGACTTTTTACGGAAAAGCCTGATTATTTTACCGATTATCGAAAAACTGCTTAAACGATTTTCGAAGCGTTACAATCTTCCAACCTAATGAAATTCGGTCCCCGAATTTAAAATTTAGCTACGCGTACCTTCAAAAAGATGGGGATATTTCTTCCCCATCTCGTCTTCGGTCTCCCAGGTAACCTCCTCGCTTTTCGGGCCATGCCAAAGAACCTTGACAGACGGTATAACTTTCGACCTCAATTTCTTCACCTGCCGATTCAAAATGACCACCGGCTGCTCGGAGAATGAAAGATCACGCTCCAGCAGGATTGTCTGGTGCTGAATCACATGGGAAGGGTCATGAAGGTACTTGTGGAGCATCGAAACATGGAACGCGGGGTGAAAATCGGGGAAGCTGGGCGGAAGAGCTAACCGATAAGCCACTGAACCGACCAGCTCTAGGATCTCGAAGGGACCAACATATCTAGGACTAAGATTCCCTTTCCGCCCAAATCTCATCACACCCTTTATCGTAGAGACCCTAAGGAAAACATGATCGCCAACAGCAAACTCGAGTCGGCGACGGCGCCTGTCAGCATATGATTTCTTCCTACTCTGTGCTGCTCTCATCCTGTCCCGAATCAGCAGTATCTTTTCGGTCATCTCCTGTACGATCTGCGGCCCCAAAACACTGCCCTCCCTAAGCTCTGTCCAACATATGGGCGATCGACATCTCCTCCCATATAAATCCTCGAAGGGTGCCATCTATATCGTCTCCTGGAAGCTATTATTATAGGAGAACTCGATCAAGGGCAAATGACAATCCCAGCTACCACCGAAATCTAAAACACAAGCTCTGAGCATGTCATCTAGAGTCTAAATAGTACGCTCTGACTGACCGTCAGTCTGCGGATGAAAAGCTGTGCTAAAACTCAATCAGGTGCCCAAAGCCTCCTGATATTTTTGCCATAATCGACTGGTAAACTGGGTGCCCCGGTCGGACACAATGCAAGTCGGGACGCCATGTAGTCGTACGATCTCATCAATATAAACCTGGGCGTACTGAAAAAAATCAAAAGTGGTCTTCAATGGCAGGAAGTGAGCCTCTTTCGTCAGTTTATCCATAATCCCCCAAATAGAGTCATACCCTTGACTGGTTCAGGGTAGACCCACAATGAAGTCCATGGAGACCTGTTCCCACTTCCGCTCAGGGATGGGCAAAGCCTGTAACTCGCCGGCTGGCCTCTGGTGCTCGGCCTTGACTTGCTGACAAGTCAGGCATCTCGATACAAAGTCTGTAACATCCTTCTTCATCCCGTCCCAAGTAAACTTCTCTCAAATCAAGGTACATCTTGGTGGAACATGGATGTACACTGTACACTAATCTATGTGACACCTCAAGGATATCACGCCTCAGTCCCCCAGAATCCGGTACGCACAGTCGAAGTATCCCCTGATCATAAATCATGAACTCGAAAACTCTGCCCTGCCGAATCTGCTCGATAATCTCTAAAATACGGGCATCAACGGACCATGCCTCGCGAATACGGTTAAGTAGCTGTCGGCGTGTTCTGAAATGGGCCAGCTGTCCCCCTGTAGGAGTAAACTCGAACTGCACTCTGCTGTCACATAAAACCTGCCAATCCGCCGTCGACTGCATCTGTACTGCTCTCAAACAAGATAGGCTACCTCCGGGCTTCCTACTCAAAGCATCTGCCACCACATTCGCCTTTCCGGGATGGTATAGAATCTCGCAGTCATAATCTTTCACCAACTCCATCCAACGGCGCTGCCTCAGATTTAGATCTCGCTGCTGAAAGATATACTTCAAGCTCTTGTTGTCAGTGAATATCCGGCACAACTCGCCGTATAGGTAATGTCTCCAGATCTTAAGTGCAAATACCACTGCAGCCATCTCTAAATCATGAGTGGGGTAGTTCTGCTCGTGTTTCCTCAACTGCCGAGAAGCGTGCGTGATAACTCTGTCGTGCTGCATCATTACACAGCCAAACCCCACTCGAGAAGCATCACAATATACCATGAAACCGCCTAATCCTGAAGGCAATGATAACACTGGTGCAGTAGTCAAACAAGTCTTCAACTGCTGGAAGCTATCCTCACTTGCCTCGGTCAAATCAAAAGGAACCCCCTTCCGGTTCAACCCGGTCAACGGTGCAGCAATACGAGAGAAATCCTGGACAAAACGTCGATAATAGCCGGCCAGACCTAGAAAGCTGCGAACCTCTATAACTGATACCGGTCTGGGCAACGATGCAATGCCTCGAAGTTCTTCGGGTCTATACAAATACCATCTCTCGTCACCACATGACCCAAGAAGTCGACATTGTATAGCCTGAATGCGCACTTGGAAAATTTGGCGAACGGCTCATGCTCCCTCAAAGTCTGCAATGTGATACGCAAGTGCTGCTCGTGCTCCTCCGGGCTCCAAGAATATACCAAGATGTCGTCAATGAAAACAATGATGAACTGATCAATATACGGCCTGAATACACGGTTCATCAAGTCCATAAATGCTGCCGGGGCATTTGTGAGCCCGAACGACATCACTAAGAACTCATAATGACCATATCGTGTACGTAAAGCGGTCTTCGGAATATCCTCCTTCCGAACCCGCAACTGGTGATAACCTGACCGTAGATCAACCTTCGAGAAAAACCCTGCACCCTGGAGGTGATCGAATAAGTCGTCAATGCGGGGTAGGGGATATCTTTTCCGCACAGTAACCCGGTTCAGCTGACGATAATCAATGCATAAGCGCATACTTCCGTCCTTCTTCTTAACAAACTGGACGGGAGCACCCTAAGGTGACACACTCGGTCGGATAAGCCCTTTGTCCAGCAAGTCCTATAACTGATCCTTCAGCTCTCTAAGCTCCGCCGGGGCCATCCGATAGGGCGGTACAGAGATAGGCCTCGTGCTGGGGATCAAGTCAATGCAAAACTCGATCTCGCGCTCTGGTGGCAGACCAGGCAGCTCGTCAGGGAGTACATCAGGAAACTCTCTCACAACAGGGACCTGGTCCAACGGAACCTCTACGGCGCTAGTATCACAAACATAAGCTAAGAATCCATGATACCCTTTCCGCAAGAGCTGACCAGCGTGAAGAGAAGAAATAAAGCTGGGAAGGGTAGCGCTACAATCTCCCTGAATAACCAGAACCGGCTCACCAGGAAAAATGAATCTGACTGCCTTCTCACCGCAGTCCACAGATGCATAACAGGTGGCTAGCCACTCCATACCAACAAGAACGTCGAAGTCTAGCGTATCTAGGAGAATCAAATCAACTGAAGAATCTCTCTCCCCGATACGAACGTGACACAATCGGTACACAAAACGGGCAACCAACGACTCTCCTACCGGAGTAATAACGACAAGCGGCTGATCTAACAAAGAAGACACTTGGCCCAACCTTGGTGCAATGTATGTGGATACATAAGAATGTGTGGTGCCTGGATCAAATAATACCCGTGCATCAAAAGAACATACTGGCAGAGTACCTGTCATGACGGCATTGGATGCCTGCGCATCCTGAGGAGTCAACGCAAACACTCGGGCCTGTCCACCACTAATAGTTGGCTGTCCTTTGCCTCTACCTCGGCCCCTGCCTCTGCCTCTATCGCCTTGTCCTCTTTGAACAGGACCTCCACACCCACGACCTCTAGGAGCATCTGCCTGGCGTGGAGCCTCATCAGGGGTAGGAAGTAGAGCTCTCTTAGGAGGTGCTGAAGGTGGTAAAGTCATATGTGGTACTGTCGCCGCGCCCTGGCGCCCCATGGTACAGTCTCTGACACAATGGTATTGACTCCCGCACCGAAAATTGTAAGTGCACGGCGTCCCGGCCGTCAATCCGACGGCCAAATGCGGAAGCGGTGATAAACTTTAATTTTGCGAACTTAGCAAACCGGCACCACCGCGCACTAAACACCCGGATCGGACCATTAAACTAGTTCTTGCTAACTACAAGACGGGTTAGAGATATACCGAGTGATCCAAGTCCTCTGGTCTTCTCGTCATCGTCCCGATCTCCCGCGGAAAGTCCTGTCTCCATATCGTCGCCTCCTTGCCGAAAAGGGCACCACATCGCCTGCATCTATTACGGGCTCCCACCTCAATACCGAGGCAACTCGGGCGCGAAGTTGGCTGGCCGACGCGTCCAAGATTTGCTGTAGAATGTGTAGTGTAGAGGCTATGTCTCATTTGGGGTTTGTTGCCTTTGAAGATGATGGAGGAATCAAGATAAGAAAAATGGTGCTTGCATTTTTCTTAACATGAAAAGAGATCAAAATGCTACACTCTCAAAAATGAAGCTCTCTTCTTCTCTTCTCTCAAAAATGAAACCTTATCATGATAGAATGGTGGAGGAAAGAATACATAAGCAAGAGGGAGGTGAGTGTAGGAAAAGAGAGAGGGTGACCATATCCAAATATCATCATAACTAACTCACATCAACTACTAATCACCTCAAATCAACAAAAAGCAAGTGATGATGATAGAAAAGAATGGTATCAAAAGATGCTTTCATAATTAATACATTTGCAAGAAACCCCTCCACAATGTGTTATTTGCAAACTTGCAAATAACACCCTCCATCGGAAAAGTCCGGCCGGGAAAGAACAAAGGAAAAACGGCCGGAACGGAATGCAAACTGGCAACTCCAGAAAACTGGTCCCGTAATAAATCACAGGAAAAACCCCGAACTGTGCATACACACCCGCATCTGTATTCCGACCGGATACAAATGCAATGAGACAAAATCTACACTGTACTAAACTAGGATCCGGCTTAAACTAAAGCCGGGTAGTAATATCCGTGCGATCCTGATCCGTGCAATACCGCACGTATCTGATCGAACCCTGCCATATAACCAAACGGCCACTAGTACTAATCGTCCGATCCTGATCCGTGCAATACCGCACGTATCTGATCGGACCCTGCCATATCTCCATACGGCCTCTACAACGTTTCGCCCGAAAGCTTAAGTGACTGTAAGTGTGTTGGACTCTAAAGACTCGTCAATACTATGGTTGTGGATTTAACCACTAGCACGTCAGAGGTATAAGCCAATACGTGACGGGCCACCAGCTATTGACCAAAAGGGACGTCGATGAGCGAACTCATCCTGACACCCTACTGAGCCTGTCAGTGACAATATCCGTACAGTCCAGTCCGTTCGTCTATGAGCATGGCATGTCGGGCCTAGGGGGTTGGTAAAAGTCAGACCCCCAAAAGCGGTACAAGTCGTGTCGGAGTGTAGCCCAGAACACCCTGAGATACTACTGGAATACCTACCAGTAAATCTCCTGCGTTGGCCAAGGACTTCGTGTAATGGCTCTCCTAGACACAGCGCGACCTCACCCCCAATACCGGGAGAGACGAACCCCTGAAGATCCGCTCACTGCCTCCATGTAGCTCTAGACTGTACCCAACTAAAACCTGTTTGCACGACTCCTTTGAGCCGTGGTAGGGTAGTAATCAAAGCACAGTGGGAACTCACACGAGACAAATGACGATTCCCAGGTCGATGAACTAACCTGTACACATGTCACCTGGGAACTGCTATCCGACGTCAGGTATAAGACCAACTAGCATGTTTCCGGCGAGTCCTGTCCGGTGTACTCATAACCCAATAAGCACCTGTATACATCTTAGGTGAACCAACTGACACCAGTGGCTTGTGAGACCGGCCACCGCCCCTCGTCGGGGTCTCGACTGTATACACTAGTCTACTCTGGAGAATCGATGCCCTGTCTCGAAACTCCCACGACTAGGGACCTTTTAAGGATGTGCTTATAGACTCCAGCTCTCACTTATATGATCGCCCTCATACTGCTGGCAGTCAAGCAAGAATCCTAGGGGCTCTATCAACGTGTAATAGCGACCTGTCAGGTCACCTAAAGCAGTACACGATGATAAAGGTAAACCAGATAGCATACTATCATCTCGAGTAAGACTGTCCTACCAGGATAGGTCCTCCCTCAATCATTGCAATCACGTGCCAGTGATCCAATAATTGACTCTGAGGGCACTATCTCCAACAATCTCCCACTTGCACTCAAGGCTAATTATTGCGATGTCGCATACTCACAGCCCGTGTGATACCGAACACCCAACTCCTCTACTATCAGTCTCACAAATCCCGTTTGTGAAACTTTTGCGGTCGAGGAATAGCCTCAGTGAGTGGATCCGCCTAGATGTTTCTTTCTATGTCTCTCTATATCTCAAGTTCGCGGAGAAAGCCATCTCCCGAAATGAGCAATACCTGTCTTAGAATGTCTGGATGTCTGATGGGACCCAGTTCATAAATGAACTCCAAATCCAAACTTATTAGACTGTATCGTCAACTGAACTTAATCAGTATCCTGCGCCATGCCTCCTTCAGTATTGCCTTGGACCACCTGTCCAAAATACTGCCCTTCGTCAGAAGGAAAACTATAACTCTAATAATCACCTTGTCGTCCATGTCACCTTGGAAGCCTGGAATGATAACTGTCTCCTTAATGAGGCTGTCGTTATCATTTCCCTAGAACATCTACTTATGTTCTAAAACTGCTTCCGACTGTTTCTCCAGGATTGGATTAATGTCAACTTATTGCATCTAGTGCAAGAACAACATCTGGTGTGATACTTGACATCTCATGATTGACTCAATTGCCTAAGCAAGTGATCTGCCAATCATGCACATCCCTCTCCCCTTTAGTCTGTAAGACACCTTTAGAGAGGGTGACTCCATCACCTGCAGGTATACTACCGTGCCAGGAGTCGTCCATTCTAAATACTCTTAGAATGCTGTCAAAGTACCCAGATTAGGAAACCACCCAAATCTAGATCTAAAACCAAAGATCTAGTTACCAGAATGTCTGATGTAAGATCCAAATCCTATGTGGAGAAACTACTGTGTGACGACCATAGTATAACCGATCGTAGTATAGGAATATCACTTCCCACTCTGTGTATGTCATCAAATACCAGGACATCACACCCTACTACCTTCTCAACAGATCCATCCCCTATTCTGATGACGTCAAACCTATGACTGTCAAATCAGAAACAGATGATCTATCTCCGCTATATCTGCTTTAGTCTATAAATAGACATAAGCCTGATGTCCACCAATGCTTCCGCTGCTCCCACTGACTACGACAACCCTCTGGCAGAGTCATATAGACGTGCACTTCTAAAGCTAGTTTAGAACGACGCTATACTCATCCTCCTGCCGGGTCTCGCAGCCTGGAACAACAACAATGGCAAGTGTGGGTAAACAAGAACTTCCCTGTCACCGTCCTTGAGGCTACCGGAGTACCTCTCGGGTGCCTGAAGTTACCCACCTTATCTGCGGAGTGGCCAATGGAATGTCAAATCAGATTGAATCTTTAGGTTCCTTATCAAATCTTCAGTAATCATTTGCGGTTCTGGAATCACTTCCAGTTCTACCATACTCCCACTGTTGTTTTTGAAAAAATCCATTTTTAATAAAACTGTGGCAAGTCTTGAACAATATTTCTATTGATCTCCCAGATGGTAGAAAGTCAACCCTCGTCATAGCCTGGGTCAACCCACAAACAGCCATTACAGAAACGTGCCTTGAGTTATCCAGAGTCTGGTTTTAATCATAAGCCGGACAACTCCCCGTACCTTAATAATGTTAAGATATGAACTGCACTATATCCAATATAGAACCAGAGGCACTGATTTAATTGATCCAGATTCAAATCATGCATCTATCTCCATTGCATGTCAACTAAATGGAAGGAGGCCGATCAGCGTTACTCAACTTAGGAATGCTTCAATTATGAGTAACCTGAAAGAGAAGCAATTTCTCTTTATCATTACTATCAACTGAATACCATACACAAGTATCTACATCTTCGATCACTTTGAAGAATCCCGATACTTGCTATACCTGGTTCTCTACTTTATTCAAATACCTATAACTTCTCAAAATTCGGACCCTGTGTTTCTACGAAACTCATGTCTAAGAACTAGAGAAGTTAAAAGTAAACAGAATATAGTATGAGGACCAACCCCTCTGTCCTAATGGACACTGGACAATATACAATACTCTGTATAAGTCCCCTGAGTCTAATAACTCATTCACTGTGTGTCGTTGGTTGAAAACTGTACTTATGGTTAAGAAGAATTACACCGCTGTTTAATGCTCCTTACCTAACCATCCACTGATATAGGTAAATGTCATCGACATAATATCAAAAGGTATATCTCACTCTATGAAAATAGACGTACAGATATATCAATTTGAAATTGGTGCACAACAGCGGATATTCAAAACCAAATATTTGCCGACCGGCAAACAGCCCAGGTGATCTCCTCAAATATCACCGATTAGAACGAATCCCGATATAATGAGGATGATCACCCAATTCCCAATAACTTACTCCCACTAATCATCTGTAAAACCATACAGATGTGAGAATCAAACCTGGTAAATACATACCCTGGAGCAAGTGTCTAATCGGGAAATCAGTTTTCTTTTAACTGTACATAGTTGAACTGAAACATCGAAATGTTTCGATGGGGTATCCTGGTATTCCTAGTAATGCCTCTACCATTATCCAGATTCACAACTATAACCGTATAATTCTTTGCCACCTCTCCAAATCCCTTTATATGTCTTTAGTCATTACCATCTGCACACCCTTTAGGCCAAATGGTTTTTTCCTTCCCTACCGTTCGGCACCAGCCTATGGTTTGGAAGAAGACTATCAAATAAGCATAATTGGTGTACTGTCCCAGTCCTAGGAGCACTCGCAATGCGAGAGAAGGTGAAGATAAAAGACAACCGAATAAACCTTATTCCTATTTCTCCTGGACCAGAATCCATCCCCGAACTGGAACAAGTTCCTTTCGAGTTCGTATATAACCATACAATGGAGTATCCAATAAATTGTGGATCTTCGTAGTGATACGGAGTGTCCTGGAGAAATACAAAGGTGATTTAGGATTGGCGAAGAAATACTTGGTTTGGTCGTGAATATCAGTCGCAATTTACTTTGCCCTCTTACTAATCCCTTGCTTTGTCTTAATCTTAATACCTTCTGCACACCATCGTTATGCTAATTGGTTTTCTTCATTCCCCACTGTTCGGCACCAGCCTAAAGTTTGGAAGAAGACTATCCAATTTGCGTAATAGGTGTACTATCTCCTAAACTAAGGAGTACTCGCAACTTGAGAGAAGGCAAAAAGGAAAAGACAACTGAATAAATCTCATCCGTTTTCTCCAGAACCGGAAACCATCCTCGAATTCCTTCGAGTTCGTATCTTACCATACGATGGTTTTGTCCAATGGAAGTGGACGTTCGCAGTAATACGAGATGTCCTGGAGAAAAGGGTAAAAGTAGGAGTGGCAATGAGGTCTGCAACTCTGACAATCCAAAAGCCAGTGTTAAGAAGGTTCGGTCAACTTAGTCACTGAGTCATAGTCTTAGGGTCGGGTCAATGGTCGCTGCCAGAGAGAGAGAAAAGAAACACTCAGCGTGCACTCTATCCTAGATCAGAATGGTTATCACTTTTTCTAATCAGGAAACCTCCCACTGTACCTCAAATTCTCCTCCAAACCTGAAAGAAGAATTAGTCGGGGTCACCCGAGGAGTAAACTAACTCATCAGTGGGAATCGGGATCCAACTATCATCGCATGACAACGTGACGGAATCCGCTCACGGTATCACACTCCAGAAGGTATGCGCATATCTGGCAAGTTTCAGTTCTTTTGAAACTCCCGATGTGGATTTTTACCCTATGCTCTTATGACCTTGACTTTGGCCAACAAATCATAAGTCACATGTCAAGTTCTGCCCGTCATTCTCCAGGTTAATTTGAGCCCACCTGTACAATCCCTTGACTTTGGCCAACAAGGCTATACGACTGCCCCAAACCAACGCATCTATCTATGCTGCATATGAATAACCAACAGCTACCAAACACTGTGCCTTGACTTTGGCCAACAAACACAGCTTGAATACTATTGACTACCCATATGAAACGACGGAGGGCTACGAATGGTTTCTGGAGAAAACCTTTAACGTAATGAACTTGATATCGTTGAAGGAACGGATAGCTTTTTAGAAAATATAGTGACGAAAACTTTTACTAAAGAGGTCACTCCTGGTGAAGGGATCTCGGCTCTTTCCCCGTAGAATGGGGTGCAGGATATTCCAAATGAATACCAAGATGCAAAGCAAAAGTAATCGGCTATAGTGAAGTTAATGCCCTGACGCAAACTTCTGTCCGAGGGGTCACTCCCGGTGAAGGGATCTCGGCCCTTGCCTCGCCGACTGAGGAGCAGGATATTCCAAATGAATACCACGATGCAAAACAAAAGTGAACGTCCTTGCAATAACAGCTTTTTGAAATGTGTTCCAACAACATCAGAATAGGTTTGTTTTAACTTGCATTGATCCGAATCAACGCAGTCCCATCAATTGATCACACCACAAAGAACGAAAATATACTGATGTACGTATATGCCATCCGCATTCGCCACTGGGTCCCGTCATTACCCGTTAGGTTAGCTAACTAACGACAGAGCGGGGACTGGACTAGCGCAGATGTAAAACATATACAACATCTACTAATATATATACCAATATATTATATTCGCTCAAGGCGTGATAAGAAATGCAACATCACAGAAATGTACAGCATCACAGAACAATACAGATATCTGGGATCCCCGGGTTTCACAGAGCCACTACTGAAACCCGACGTTCCCCTGGTCATGTGGATAGCCTGTGCAATGAAATCCTAGACCCCTACGGGCGCGGCAAGTACCCGCCAAAACCTGATGCGAGGCAGCCCCCTTCAGCAACGTGAATGGACCACCCACCACTTCACGGAATCCGGTAACTTGGGCACCCCTCCTGGGTCAACCTGTACCCCCTACGAGTGCGGCGAATAGCCCGCCAATTCTGGAGTGAAGCCCCTCCGTCCCAATGCCATGAGATGCGGGCTTGTTGCCCTCCGGAACCCGGCTTTCCGTGCACCCCACCGCGGGGCAATCCTAGTACAGAAAGTAAAATATACATACAACGGGTACATCGACCGGAACCTGGTCGTGCCCCAAAATAATAATACAAACAGGCAGTGACGGTAGTCCACATGTCGGACGCTCGCCCCGCAATATCAAATGTACATAATAAAACAGAACAGTACTAGCATTGCATCCAGGCTATCCCCCACGACCGATCCGCAACATCACAGCAAAATCACAAAACATCAGCGTGAAAGTCACGTTCGCAAATCCGTCTAACCGGGCTATAGCAGTTAGACCGGATTTACCGATCGAGTGACATTCACGGTCGCAGATATAATATAAATACTGTGAAATAATGTGTTTAAAATATCCGATCGATCAAAAATTAACAAGTGGGCCCCCAAGCAATACTGTAGCACTCACAGAAATTCTGGGCCCAATTTTAATATTCCAAAACCCTTAAAATCAGCCCATAAGCCCACTGGAGAAATTGGACACAGTGATCAACCAATACGGCGGCGGAACCGCGGCGCCAAGTGGGATTTTGGCGCGGTTCCGCGCTCCCCTTGAGGGATCACTGTCTCGAATTTCTCCATAATTCTTAGATATTCTTGTACATCAGTTTTCTACAACCTGAAAAAATTTTGGAGCCAGGAAAAAATTGACAGAAAACTGATGTGAAGAAAATACGGTTTTTTTGGAATTTTGTCAATCGGAAATGCAAACACATCAAACAAAGCTAGACGAAGTTAATGGAGAGGCTCTGATACCACTGTAAGTGCATGGCGGCGCCCCGGCCGTCAATCCGACGGCCAAATGCGGAAGCGGTGATAAACTTTAATTTTGCGAACTTAGCAAACCGGCACCACCGCGCACTAAACACCCGGATCGGACCATTAAACTAGTTCTAGCTAACTACAAGACGGGTTAGAGATATACCGAGTGATCCGAGTCCTCCGGTCTTCTCGTCATCGTCCAGATCTCCCGCGGAAAGTCCTGTCTCCATATCGTCACCTCCTTGCCGAAAAGGGCACCACATCGCCTGCATCTTTTACGGGCTCCCACCTCAATACCGAGGCAACTCGTGCGCGAAGTTGGCTGGCTGACGCGTTCAAGATTTGCTGTAGAATGTGTAGTGTAGAGGCTATGTCTCATTTGGGGTTTGTTGCCTTTGAAGATGATGGAGGAATCAATATAAGAAAAATGGTGCTTGCATTTTTCTTAACATGAAAAGAGATCAAAATGCTACACTCTCAAAAATGAAGCTCTCTTCTTCTCTTCTCTCAAAAATGAAACCTTATCATGATAGAATGGTGGAGGAATGAATACATAAGCAAGAGGGAGGTGAGTGTAGGAAAAGAGAGAGGGTGACCATATCCAAACATCATCATAACTAACTCACATCAACTACTAATCACCTCAAATCAACAAAAAGCAAGTGATGATGATAGAAAAGAATGGTATCAAAAGATGCTTTCATAATTAATACATTTGCAAGAAACCCCTCCACAATGTGTTATTTGAAAACTTGCAAATAACACCCTCCATCGGAAATGTCCGGCCGGGAAAGAACAAAGGAAAAACGGCCGGAACGGAATGCAAACTGGCAACTCCAGAAAACTGGTCCCGTAATAAATCACAGGAAAAACCCCGAACTGTGCATACACACCCGCATCTGTATTCCGACCGGATACAAATGTAAAGAGACAAAATCTACACTGTACTAAACTAGGATCCGGCTTAAACAAAAGCCGGCTAGTAATATCCGTCCGATCCTGATCCGTGCAATACCGCACGTATCTGATCGAACCCTTCCATATAACCATACGGCCACTAGTACTAACCGTCCGATCCTGATCCGTGCAATACCGCACGTATCTGATCGGACCCTGCCATATCTCCATACGGCCTTTACAGCGTTTCGCCCGAAAGCTTGAGTGACTGTAAGTGTGGTGGACTCTAAAGACTCGTCAATACTATGGTTGTGGATTTAACCACTAGCACGTCAGAGGTATAAGCCAATACGTGACGGGCCACCAGCTATTGACCAAAAGGGACGTCGATGAGCGAACTCATCCTGACACCCTACTGAGCCTGTCAGTGACAATATCCGTACAGTCCGGTCCGTTCGTCTATGAGCATCGCATGTCGGGCCTAGGGGGTTGGTAAAAGTCACACCCCCAAAAGCGGTACAAGTCGTGTCGGAGTGTAGCCCAGAACACCCTGAGATACTACTGGAATACCTACCAGTAAATCTCCTTCCTTGGCCAAGGACTTCGTGTAATGGCTCTCCTAGACATAGCGCGACCTCACCTCCAATACCGGGAGAGACGAACCCCTGAAGATCCGCTCACTGCCTCCATGTGGCACGGGACTGTACCCAACTAAAATCTGTTTGCACGACTCCTTTGAGCCGTGGTAGGGTAGTAATCAAAGCACAGTGGGAACTCACACGAGACAAATGACGATCCCCAGGTCGATGAACTAACCTGTACACATGTCACCGGGGAACTGCTATCTGACGTCAGGTATAAGACCAACTAGCATGTTCCCGGCGAGTCCTGTCCGGTGTACACATAACCCAATGAGCACCTGTATACATCTTAGGTGAACCAACTGACACCAGTGGCTTGTGAGACCGGCCACCGCCCCTCGTCGGGGTCTCGACTGTATACACTAGTCTACTCTGGAGAATCGATGCCCTGTCTCGAAACTCCCACGACTAGGGACCTTTTAAGGATGTGCTTATAGACTCCAGCTCTCACTTATATGATCGCCCTCATACTGCTCGCAGTCAAGCAAGAATCCTAGGGGCTCTATCAACGTGTAATAGCGACCTGTCAGGTCACCTAAAGCAGTACACGATGATAAAGGTAAACCAGATAGCATACTATCATCTCGAGTAAGACTGTCCTACTGGGATAGGTCCTCCCTCAATCATTGCAATCACGTGCCTGTGATCCAATAATTGTCTCTGAGGGCACTATCTCCAACAAAAACATCCTGGCGACGACTGCTGGGTGTGAGGATATGAACCAAATAACTTACCTCATCTCAATCCTTTGCCGCCACCATCTCCCGGAAAGAATCTATCACGGTGTCTACCCATCTGCCGCTGGGCTGGCGTATCAGTACGGATCCTCTTCGGCCCAGAAACGACCGGAGTCTCAGAAATGTGCTCCTCTAAAAGTAAGGTTGCATCCATCGCGGCTGCGTATGTGTCAAAGTGCTGGGTGCCGATGGCAAGGAATAGTTGTGTGTCGAGTCCTCGCACAAACCTCTTTATTCTCTTCTCTTCCGTGTCTACTATGTACGGAGCATAACGGGACAACTGAGTAAACTGTATATCATACTCGGACACTGTCATCCCTGGAGTCTTGTGCAAAGACTCAAAACTATGGGCTCGAGAATCTCAGACACTCTTCGGAAGGAAACGGGCATGAAATGCAGCTGTGAACTCGTCCCAGGTCATAGGAGGTAGACCTACAGCTCGGCCTCTCTCTTCTGAATCGTACCACGTCTGGGCAAGGCCCTACAAACGAAAACTCGCGAACTCCACCCATCTATCATCAGAACACCTCAACGAACGGCAAATCCTAGCCATCCTATCAAGAAATGCCTGTCGGTCCTCTGTCAAATCCGTACCGGTAAAAGGTGGAGGTCTCAGCCTCATAAACTCTTGTAGTGAAACAGGGATAGTCACAGTAGTAGCAAGAGCAACCGTCTGGGCCGCAGGTACAATCGTGGTCTATGCGGTGGAAGGAACGTCCTCAGATCTCTGTTCCCGACTGGACTCAACTAACGATCCCATCATCTGTCGCAACTCCTGCATACCGGCCTCTAATATGGAAATACGGTCGGGAGGAGGCGGATCAATCTGACCCTAAGGGGTAGGCGTATCGTCCCGCTTGTTCCTCGCCTCAGACGAGCCCGCTCGAAGCACATCCCTAGTGGCAGCACGCTGAGCTCTTGTAGTCATTGGCGGCATCGAAGCTGGAATATGAAATAGTAGCGATAAGAACATTGTGATTGAATCAAGGGATGCATGGAATCAAGGAAGGAAATACAAGCAATTATGTCCTAAGGTCACTTAGGCGGAGTACCGTACCGTAAGTATGCCGCAGAACATACCCACGCTACGCCACTCTGCTTAAGTCACCTACTCCATCAACCAAAGATTGTCCTACACTCAGAAAGGCAAAACCTACGCTCTGATACCAACTTTGTCATGACCCGAAGGTACGGAACGTGACTGGCACTTAGATTATGAGACGTCTCAAGGCGTAACGTATCCTAAGTCAGCCAAAGCCCAGAAAATCTAAACCATAAACAATAAGAGTGAAGGAAACCTTTCATGAAAACGACTTTAAAATCAATTAAGTTTCATTAACCCCTTTTTAAAAACATCAAAAATTTCCGAAAATTTCGGCAGAGTCTCCTTTGTAAATACTAGCCTCCAAATTGGGTACAACAAGATATATAAACCTGTAATGAAGTAATGACATCCCCAAGCGGGAGCTAGCTCTTCGCCTAAGGAGGATCACAACAACACGCAATATATATGCAATATCCAGCAAATAAGCATAATGAAGCACAAAAATAAAGAAAACATAATGTCGGCTCAAGTGAGCTCGACCCTAGAGAAACCATATATACACAAATCTCTCAGTCTCAACACTGGGTCGTATATACAAATAAGAAGTGGTAGATGGAGAATACTAGATACAAAGAAGTACAAAAAAAACATAAAGTGTCCTCGCAACCCACGTACGAGCAATGTCGCGAGTCTGAGCAAAGAAGCCAATGATAAGATAAGCCCGCCGCTACAAGGCTGACGGGTCCGACCTGCAAGACATTGTGGCACAACGGGGGTGAGTTGCCAGCTCGTGAGTAGAATATAACATCTAATAAGGCTATCGTAAGAATGCACGCAAATGCGTCACAACATGTATGTCTAGATGTTATGTAATGCTACTAGTATGTATGCACATGTATGCGACATCAATACGAAATCTTTAAGTGTTTAAAATACTATAAGCTCTATATTCTTAACTTAGAAAAAGAATATATATGCAATAGCTAAAGTACCATCAATGAAATCATCTGAAAATCGTGTCAATCATCGACACCAAATATGAAAATATATCTGTCTCAATGTCTCACTATATAAATGTCTCAATACATCGGGCTCCGTCAGTCCGGATCGGCCCATATAATTAAATCTCACCACAACGGTCGGTATCATCTAGATATCCATCGCGTCAGACATCACCGGCAGGTAGTCTTCCCCTGCCTGGCTCATCATTTACAACTCGATCTTCTTGCCCCGAGGTACCATACTGGGCCCTCCATGTACCCGAGACGGTTCATCTACTCCTCGAATTGGGTCTCGAAATCCAACAGAAATTATGAAAATTCATGGTGGACGACACATACATCACGAGAAAACTGCAGCTTTATTTGAAAAATGATAATAATAATGATTTTGTTAAATTCTTGCGGTTTTCCCCCAAAATCCAGAAATCTTATCAATACTGAAATCCTCAAGAAAATCATAATACCCAACATGTTGTATATGTTAAATGCTTATGATGTCAAAGGTATGCAATGTGATTTATTGCTGGAATCTATATAAGCATGATGATGAAGTGAGATATATATATATGCTATGCAATTCAATGTATCATATACGTTGCATGTGTTGATACTGAACTAAGCAGGTTCTACAATGCTCGTGGCATGGCAATTACCAAAGACGTGTGTGTCACATGAATAGTGCACGTGCAACATGAGCCAATAGTAATAGTGTAAGTGTCCTAAGGGGTGATATCACACAGGTATATAGATATTCTGGCAATGCCAGCAGACGAATACTAGACGGGTATGTATATGAAAGAGTTGGTTAACTAACTAACTATGCATATAATTTGCAAGTAATAAAGTGATCCTAACTATGAGGCGCCTCGCTCCATCCAGACGATTTCCCCATAGATGTATACATTTACTCACCCGGACGCCTCACTAATCTGATCCAACCACTGCTTTGCCTTTGCGCGCCGCGTCCGATATTTCCGCAACCGATCCTAAAATTGCATAATACACAACATAAGATTAAAAATCTTGGAACGATTCAAGTCACAATATGAAAAGATCAATGCTCACAAGTAAGGCACAATGTGCACTCGGTGCGCGGAAAACACACGAAAATCGCTAAAACCTTAACTAAAATCGTCGTTTCGGGGCAACCGTTAAAAGTAAAACCCGACTAAACCAAATTCGGCATTAACAAACCCTAAAAGTCATAGGAGATGCTATAAATATCATCATGATATCGCAATTACTTCACCACTTAATTCTAAGAAAAACCTAGTAGGCATTAACAACTAAATTTCGATGCAAACATCGCGGTTTAACGATGTAGCGATCACCATCTAGCACAAACATCCAATTCAAACTACTAGATGTCCACAACAAAAATTACAACCCACTTACAAAACCTCAAACCCTAATTAAAATTCCAAACCTTTACTAGAATTTCCTAAACAAGAAATTATAACCAAATTACCACTTTAAAACTCTAAATTAGCATATTTAAACTACCAATTGAACATTGGATTAGAATTATACCTTACAAGTTGAACCTTAGCTTGCACTTGACCTCTAAAGATGCCTCCTTTCTCCTTATTTTAAACAAATTAGGGTTTGGGATGAGGTAGAATAAGGATTAGGTTTGAATTTTGTGAAGAAATTTGTTGATTTCGGTGGATTTTTGAGTGAATTTTGAAGCAAAAAAAATTGGGGAAAGATGGGGAACTGCTGGAATGAGAGTTGGCCTTGGTAAAGGAGAGGGGAGAATGAAGGAATGTGTGGAAAATTCTACGAAGAAATTATCTCACAAGTTCAATTAATGCTTTCACATCAATTCTTTTAATTAACCCCCCCCCCCGCCCATTTTATGTTTTTCTTCTCTAGTTTAAATTGGACAAATGGGGCAAATTTTTTTTCCACAGCGATTCGGCCAGGGAAGAGGGGAAATTGATGTGGGTGTGAGTTGAATTTTTAATTTTTAATTTTTAATTTTTTTTTGGCTAAGAACACTTACATATGTCATTTGCAATTTACAGCCATTTCAATTCCCATTTTACTTCATTCTTAAACCATAAAACAACAAATCTTGGAAAGTGTTGATAAAATTTTGTTACTACTATATTTTAGTTTATAATGGTTCCTAAGTATGTAATTTACCCATTTAAATTTGTATTTATCACTAATTTAATGTATATTTAAAAGCTTAAAAATGATATTAAAAATAATTAATTAAGGATTTTTTTTAAATAACTTGAAATTTTTAAGTGACAATTAATTAAACAATTCCTAGCAATTTCTTATCTAAATTTTGTATAATTAGGCCTATATTGAAAAAAATAATTATTTTGACTTTTTACGGAAAAGGCTGATTATTTTACCGATTATCCAAAAACTGCCTAAACGATTTTCGAAGCGTTGCATTGTGGCATGGCTACTTGTTTTGACTACTTGACTTGGTTTGACCATTTGACTTGGTTTGACCACTTGACTTGATTTGACTCTTTGACTAGATATTTCTTGTAAGAAATTTTGTGGACTAGATATTTTTGGGTGAGTTATTTTCTTTCCATGCTTGTAGTCAAATCAAGTGAGCCATCCATTTTATCATTATCATTATCAAAAACCATTTCTCTTTCCTCAAGCTAGCTCTCTTCTTCTTCCTCACATCAAAAACCCTTAAGGTCTCAAGAGTTGAGTTAACTAGGGTTCCCATAGACAAATAAATCCATCTTCATTCTCAACATCACCTAAGTCTTCTAGTTTATTAAGCTAGTTTCCCTAGTTACCTCGGATTTGAGGTTGGAGCTCGGACTATAGGCTCTCGGGTGGATCGTCTTTGACTCGAGGAAGCCGATAAGGAAGCTACGATCCGGATCGATCCTTGGAGCCTACGAAGACGAGGAGGACAACGAAGAAGACCCGAAGGTCGTGAATCGTGAGGCATAACTTCGTATCATAGTAGTTAAACCTCATGTAGTTTGCTAGCTAGGGTTTATGGACGATCCTTGGTTCTAGTCGGTGTTGCGATGCCCGTAAAAATCACTTTTTATAAATTCCTCTTCCCCGCTATCACGTGGGGTGCGCGACATCGACATACAGTTTGCACACCCCGTGGGCTCAGGGTTTGAACAGAGAAGCCGTGGGGTGGAGCGTTCATACCCCGGGGACACCCGGGGGGGACCAGAGGCCGGACACATACCCCAAGACAACCACAAGGTAGCCTTAGGGGTGGGTGTCCCGAAAGCACCCCATATGGGTTCTCTCGGGTCTGCCTAACCCTAGGAGCCACCTCGAGGTGTCCCCCGGGGATGGGTACCACCCCGAGGCCCCCAATTGGATAGTAAATTTTTGGGTCTTCGCCTCCTTGAAGATTCGGGCGGGTGTCGAGTTTGTTTCGACTCCCGGATTGGCTTAAAACAATCAGCTTTGGAACATTAGCTCACTGAATTTTTCCAAGTGTTGGAAAATTGGTTTAGTTTGCTAATTCCGTGTGGAATTCTAATGTCGCGGTTACATTACAAGCTTTGTGATGTGTATGTGTAATTGGAAACTTCGACTAATTGCTATACATCGATTATTCGGGGTTGAACACATCTGTAATGATATCATGTGTTGGTATGTGTATATGAATATGTTGGATCGTCGTGGATGAATAGCCGGGGGATGTGAGAAGAGCGTTTTTCTTTTTTTCATTCATGTAATTTGTAAAAAGCGATGTAATATTATTTTGCAGGGCACATCCGCGTTGAGGTTGTAACCACCATTGTTTAATTCCATTTTACTGTGTTTGCTCTTACGATAGACCCAAGGTGGGGTGCACAAACTACCGGGTTCATTGAAATGCCGACTGGCCTACTCACTTTGTTGAGGGAGGTTGCTTCACTTCGGGAATTTGGCGGGTACTGTTAGTTATATGTATGCCCTAGAGGCCATTACTGTACATACGATGTATATTGTAGTGGATGCTTGGACATATATAGGGAGGACTTTCTTGCTCGACATGATAGTATGCTATCTGGTTACTCTTTATCTCATATATTGATAAGGCCCTTAGGATATGTACATGACTACCAGGACTATGATGTAGATCATACTAGTGGGGCCAGGGTAGTTCACAAGAACATCTTTCAATTGGTCCTAGTCGAGGGAATATCGAGACAGAGCATCGATATTCCATAGTAGACTAGCGTATACGCATCTTGACCCATATGATGGGCGATGGATGATCCCACATCCATTGGTGTTTGACAACAGAGAGGGTATACGGGTGCTCAGTGGAGACTAGGTACACTGAACAGGACTCACCGAGGACTCCTATATAGTAGTATACCTATCGTCAGATAGCAGTCCTCTGGTGACACTGGTACAGGTTAGTCTGTAGACCCGAGATCGTCATAGAGTCTTATTTGACTCCCACTGTGCTTTGATTTCCTCCCTACCACGCTAAAGAGGAGTCGTGCAAACAGGTGGATTTTGGGTACAGTCCCGAGTCGTATGGAGGCAATGAGCGATAGGAGGGGTTTCGTCTCTCCAGGTATTGGGGGTTGATGTTGCGCTATGTTCGATTGGCAATAACTGGAAGTCCCTGGCCAGGGCTGATATGGAGATCTACTGATAAGTGTCATCAGTAGTTTCTCGACCTGTTATGAGCCTCACATTGACATGACTTATCACGCTACTGGGGTTTGACGATTTCCTCCACTAGACATTATTTGCGACATATCAGACGAAGAGACCGGACTGTACGGTAGTGCTACTGATAGGCTTCATAGAGACTGTGGACAGGCTTGCTTGTTGACCTTCATATCGCTCAATACCCGGGTAGCCGTTACGTCTAGCTAGTACCGTTGACGGCTTGTAGGTGACTGATATGATCATCACCTACTGCCGGCTTATTGACGAGTCTTTAGAGTCCCACACAGAAGTTCCCTGGTTCAAGCGAAATGAAGTAGGACACATATGTGATATGTGTGTGGGCCTGATTAAATACGAGTATATGATACCGTATTGTAATCTGGCAGTCATCTGTTATCAGTTCAGACATATGTGATATAAACAAATTGTCGAATCAAGCGTTGATGCGATAATGTGATATACAGATAAATTATATTAGACGGTCATATATAATATTACCGTATTATTAGATCAAGTGTTGATTTAATAATGTAATATAAATTATATGTGATATAATTATATATTAACTAATATCATTAGCTCACTATTTAATCTTTATTAAATATATATTAATATATATGATATATATATATACTAAAATGAAGCATGGCATTTTCTTTTCTATTTTGTGAAAATAGAAATGAGGTGTAAAATGAAGCATGGTTGCAAGCATGGGTTAAATACTTGTTTATTCATTCTTGACTCACTATTCAAGCATGGTTGCAATTTAATATTGCATAATTCCATGATTGAATAAGTGAGGGGTCAAGAATTATGATTGATTCTTGTTCATTCAAAAAGACTAAGCCATTTTCTTCTTGCTCATGCTTGCTCTTGCTTCTTCTTTCTCCTCAAGTTTCACCTCAAGTTTCAACCCTCACATATGATGTGAATCATGAATCTTGAGCACAAATAAGTGATCTTTTAACATCCCCTACTTCATCATCTCACACCATTCTAGCAAACTAGTGTGATGTGTTTCATACACTAAAGAGTTTAGTGTAGTGGTAGCTTGAACTAGTAGGAGCTTCGTGGTGGATCATCATTGGCACGAAGGCAACGAAGGAATCCCATTCAAAGCCTCAAGAGATGCCTAGTGGAGTCGCGGCACTACTACAAGGAGTAAGTGAAGTGAAGGACTTGATTCTAACAAGGTATAATCTTCCTACACTTATCTAGTTAACATATCATCTAAAGAAAACCCTAATAATCTAGTTAAAGATCTTGTTTTTCTAGCTTAGCACCAAGAAAAATTTAAATTTGGCATAGTAGATGCTTCTTTTACCTCATCATGGTGCTAAGGTACTCCTTCATGGTATCAGAGACAAGCTATAAGATTTGGGTATGTCGTTACGATACTAAAGATTTCGATCGGTTTTCGAAATACGGTTTTTTACAAGTTTCTGTCGATTTTTTCAAATGTTGGAATTTTTTGAAATTAAAAATATGCAGAAATATGTGCAGGCTTTTATATGGAGCTTTAAGAAATTTGGAGACCTAACTCCTTCAAAGTGCCGCGAAACCGCAGCACAAACCGTGTTTTGGCCGCGGTTCAGCCGCCGTTTTGAGGAGACGTAGTTCCATTTTTCTTGTGCTGCTCCATGTTTGTATATTGCACTTTCGGGGTATTTTTAACTGTGATTCTCAAGTTGTTGAGTTCTCTGGATTTTGTTAAACCGATAGAAATATTTGGCGTCGTATAGATCTTGATGATATGTGATACAATTGTTAGAATCTGGCTTATTGGTTTTGTGAAAACTGGTAATGTATATAGTATATTGTGAATCTAGTATGTTAGTCTCGATTAATCGGTTGCCACGAAGTATTGATTCGGATCAAAACTCCGTCGCAATCGCATATTGTACGCGAACACTCGCCGGGTAACTCTAGTAGACAGCCACGCCCCATAGCCTCGACCAGGTGACTGTAGGAACCCTGTTGCCAAAAAGCACCCACTCGGGTGCGCGCGGCAACGGTGTTCCGCCTTAGTGAACTTTGTCGCCGACATCGGGGGTGCGGCCATCTACTAAAGTTTCCGACAAGTATTCGATATTGTAGTCGGGAATCTTGTTGAATTACCCGACTAAGATAATTGAAAAGTGTTTTCAATTTGAGACTAAAATACAAGGTTTACGGTTTAGGCATGAAATCCGGAATATGCGATATTCCGGGCTTCTGATGTCTAAGGATATACGAATTCTAATAATTGTGGTTTTACAATTTCTTTTCTGCGACCGTAAGTGTAATGTGTTGGTATCCCGATCACGTTACTATATGACAACCAGTTTCGGAATACTCATATTTACTTACGTTGATGATATGTGATGTCATGTATTGCTAATATGTCTTATTGGATTGTCGTGAAAGAATAGCCGGGGTTTTATGTGAGATGAGAGCTTACTTTTTCATTCATGTAAAATTTGTATGTAATATTCTTTTATTGGAGCACTTCCGGGATGAGGATGTTGTCACATGTTGTATATTATTTACTTTTCCGCATTAGGATAGACCAAAGGTGGGGAGCACAAGTAACCGGGTTCTACAGTCCAGTGGGAGACCATCTCAAGGAGTTGAGACCGGGTCTCCTAACTCTAGAATTGGCAGGGTTACTTGCCGCTCTCATAGGGGTCTATGGGATGTGGGTTTGGCTATTCATCAAGACCGTGGAATCTGTGTTTTACATTACTAGCTAAATTTAAAACACGGACATCCCAGTATATCCAATATTTCATATGTTTTTCTTCTGCTGTTGTGTTCTGTGATGTTGATCATATAACTGCGTGAGAAGAATGTGATATTATATATAAGATATATATTAAACGTTGCTTATGTTTTGCACCCGTGCTAGTCCAGCCCCCGTTCTGCCGGTAGTTAAGTAGCCTAACGGTGCATGACGGGGCCCCGTGGCGAATGCGGATGGCATAAGCGTACATTCTATTTTCGTTTCATTTCTTCTGTGCTGTTTAGGGAAACATTGATTGATGGTACTTCATTAATAAAATTAATAAAAGAAAAGAAACCTAAAGATGTTGTAGAATCAAATTTTAAAAAAGGGTAGCTCTAGTTTTTGCTTTACATAGCGGTATTCCTTGTAGAATATCCAGCACCTTATTCGATAAAGAAAGAGCCGAGATCCCTTCACTGGGAGTGACCTCTTTAGCAAAACTAGCAAATGCTATAAATCACTCGGTTTAGTTTTTCATTGTTTCTATAGTTCTTGCTTTTCATAGCGGTATTCCATGTAGAATATGCAGCCCCTTATTCGATAAGGAAAGAGCCGAGATCCCTTCAACCGGAGTTACATCTTTAGCGAAACTAGAAAAGCTTCAAAAACACTCATTTTCAAAATCACTAGTTTCTACAACGATATCAAGTTCATTACGCTCATGGTTTTTCTGGAAAAAAAACCAGCGTAGCCCTCCAACATTTTAGATAGGTACTATTTAGTATTCGTGCCACGTTTGTTGGATGTCGTCAAGGCGTGGTGTGCGGTAGCTAATTGGTGCTTATCTGCTAAATCATGAGATGCGATTGGGTTAGGGTAGTCTTACAACTTTGTTGGCTTTTGTCAAGGTTCGTGCGGGTGGGTTTAATTCAATCAAGAAATGTACGGGTTGAACTTGACTAGCGGACTATGGTTTGTTGGCATTGATCAAGGCCATAGGACGCTAGGGGTAAAATATTATTGGGAATTTCAAGTGTTGAAATTTGCAATGAGATTGCATACCTTCTATGAGATAGTTGGATCCCGATACCCACTGCGAGTAAGAGTTACTCCTGGGAGAGTTTTACACATTACAATTAGCCGATCGAGTAGGTGTCTAGAAAGTTGTTAACGGGGTTATGCCCCTGGGAAAACGGGGTTATGCCCCTGGGAAAACAGGGGGAACCTCCCTCAAAGTACCGGCACTAGCCTGGCTAAAAGATTGGCGAACTTGTAGCGTGTAATTAATCCCGGCTAGTCTTTCCTTTTATGGTTTGAAGGAAGATTTGACTAAAACAGTGGGAGACATCCTGATTAGATATAACCAATCTAATCTTGTAAGAGCGTACGCTAAGTGTTTTCCTCTCTCTCTCTCCAGGTAGCGACCATATCACACCTTAATCAAGATAATAATACGGATGTTTTGACCGAACCCGCTTGTTTTACTGCGCTAGGGAACATTGGTCGCGCTCCAACTTATAAATGTTATAAGACCGAGCAGGAAATTGGGGATTACCAGAATTCCCGTGCCGCCCAAACGAAGAAAGTGCATGCTGATGCATCTTCTTCGGGTGCGTTTCATTACAAAGAACTGTTTCTCGGTATCCTCTATGTCCTGGGTATCTGATACCGCATCAGGATCCTGGATATGTAATCTGTTACATGTGCTACAGAAAGGTCAAGAACTGAGAACGGTTGATAAGTTTCAAGAGTTGGAAATGATGCAAGTATTGCAGCCATGTTTATTGGCGGTTATCACCCTGTATTATAAGAATACATTAATTCTGAACGAATGTTATTAGATACCGAACCTGATATACAACATCATATCATTATCTTTATTAGTAAAGAAGGATATAATTTTGTATTGTTGGATTATGTTTTGAACATTTCCTATATCAAGAGTTGATCGGCTCAGGCACGTTATCTAAAAGCATAGACGTTCTAAATCAAACCACAGTTCTTAATATACAGAACACACACAAGAGGAAAAGTTCAGAAATGAACGAATACTTCTTGAGGCATTGTAGACTAGGTCATATCGATTCGACCTGACTAGGTAAAGTTACATAAAGATGCATATTTAAATCAGTTTGAATTTACATCTTATGAAACTTGCCGGTCATGTCACAAAAATAAGATGACCATAGCTCCGTTTAATGGAAACAGAGAAAGAGTTACTGAACTCTTGGGATTGATACATGCTGATGTATGAAAGCCCCCTGTCTACATATGCCAGGACCAGTTCATTTTACTTTATTACATTCACTGATGATCTCTCAAGATTCAGACATATGTTCCTGTTGAAACACTAGTCCGAACCTTTTGAGATATTCACAGAATATAAGTTGGAAGTAGAGAACAAAAAACGGGTATAAGTATTATGTCCTATGATGAGATCAAGGAGGAGAAAACTTGAGCACGGAATTTCTGGACTATTCTAAAGGAGAATGAGATTTTCTCTCTCAGCATTACTCCTCCGTATACACCATAGTACCTCAGTATATCGGGGTGGAGAAATCACACCCTATTAGATATGGTGCGCTCTATAATGAGTACTACTGAGTTTCCTATTTCCATTTGGGAGTTATACACTTGTGAAGCTGCATACCTATTGAATAGGGTTCCAATCAAATCAGCTGCCGACCACTCAATATGTGATATGGTATGGGAAGAGCCCATCTCTTAAGGAAGTTAAGATTTAGGGTTGTCCGTCCTGTGTCTAAAAGCATAATCCAGACAAGCTCGAGGCAAGGTCAGTTCTGTGGAAGTTTGTTGGATGTCCCAAGCATTAGCAAGGGAATATCATCTACCACATCGAGGAACAAAAGTTGCTTTATTTCTCAGCATGCCACCTTTGTGAAAAGGAATTTCTTGTGAAGAAATTAGTGGTCATGAGGTAGAACTGGAAAAGGTTCCAGCTATACAAACTGCAGCTAATGATTTTGTAAACCCGAAGGATTCAATAGTTTCCAACGAACCTCAGCCTCTCCGCCGATTTAGTAGGGTTCCTCACCCACCTGAGAGATACTTCGGTTTTCTCTATGACAGTGGGAGCGAGGATTGCATCATAAAGGCATATAACCTAACTATTTTCGAGCAGGCCATCAAGAGTGAGGACTCTGTAAGAATGGCTGGATGCTAACGTGATCTGAGATGGAATCCTTATACACCAACAAAGTATGGACTTTGGTTGCTTTATCTGAAGGGTTAAATCCCCATCAGGAGAAAGTATATCTTGAGAAGATTACTTGGTGTACATGGAAAAGTTGAGACTTTCAAAGCTATGCTTAAGTCCATCCAGATCCAACTTTCCATTGCTACATACCATGACTACGATTTCTGGTGGTTGGGTGTCATGACAGCTTTTCTAAATGATGATTTAGAAGAGTGCGTCTATAAGTACACAGCCAGAGGGCTTCGTAGACAGTGGGAGCAGCGGAAACGTGTGCAAATTGCTTTATGGGATAAAGCAGGCAACGCGAAGTTGGAACGTCTGTTTTGATGTGGTAGTGAAAGAATTTGACTTCATCAAAATGGTAGATGAACCTTGTATATACAAAAAGGTAGTAGAAAGTATGGAAGTGATCATCATATTGTACGTGGATGACATACTTTTGATAGGAAAGGAGTTTCCTACGCTACGCTCGGTCAATCTCCTCTTACCACAATGATTCTCCATATAAGGATCAAAGTGATACCTCCTAAATCCTTGGTTTTATATCTATGAGATAGATCTAATTGGATGTTAGGATTCTCACTAATGTAGTGAGATGGTATCAATCGATCTTGGGGAAGAATCACTGGAATGGTTACAGGGTGGTAAGGTCGACTAAATGTCAGTCACAATCATTGTCTTTACCCTCGGTGGAGGGACGGTATGTTGGAAAAGTTCCAAGCTAGATACAGTGACACACTAGACGATAAAGGCAGGATAATTCACTACCAATGAGGCAGTTTGGATATATATAATAGTTCATGAGATGAACTTAGTTCCAACCATTGTGTAACAATGGAGTTATGGCTTATGCCTAGGAACCCCCGTCCCATCAGAGATCTAGACATATTCTTAGGCAGTATCGCCTGATCATGGAGATGGTTGATCTCCAGGGAGATCGAGGTTAGGAGAGTAGACACAGAGAACAACAGCGCGGTTCCACTCACAAAGGCCTATTTCTCAGTAGAGATTTTTTTGGGATAGTTGATTATGGGATACTTCAACCACAGCTGATTGTTGAGTATGCGACACCACAATAGCTGGCCCTAGTGCAAGTGGGTGATTGTTAGTTATATGTATGCCCTAGAGTCCATTACTTTACATACGATGTATATTGTAGTGGATGCTTGGACATATATAGAGAGGACTTTCTTGCTCGACATGATAGTATGCTATCTGGTTACTCTTTATCTCACATATTGATAAAGCCCTTAGGATATGTACTTGACTGCCAGGACTATGATGTAGATCATACTAGTGTGGCCAGGGTAGTTCACAAGTACATACTTCAATTGTTCCTAGTCGAGGGAATATCGAGACAGGGCATCGATATTCCAGAGTAGACTAGCGTATACGCCTCTTGACCCATATGATAGGCGATGGATGATCCCACATCCATTGGTGTTTGACGTCATAGAGGGTATACGGGTGCTCAGTGGAGACTGGGTACACTGAACATGACTCACCGAGGACTCCTATGTGGTAGTATACCTATCGTCTGATAGCAGTCCTCTGGTGACACTGGTACAGGTTAGTATGTAGACCCGAGATCGTCATAGAGTCTTATGCGACTCCCACTGTGCTTTGATTTCCTCCATACCATGCTCAAGAAGAGTCTAGGAAACAGGTGGATTTTGGGTACAGTCCCGAGTCGTTTGGAGGCAATGAGCGATAGGAGGGGTTTCATCTCTTCCGGTATTGGGGGTTGATGTTGCGCTATGTTTGATTGGCAATAACTGGTAGACCCTGGCCAGGGCTGATATGGAGATCTACTGATAAGTGTCATCGGTAGTTTCTCAACCTGTTATGAGCCTCACATCGATATGACTTATCATGTTACTGGGATTTGACGGTTTCCACCCCTAGACATGATATGCGACATATCAGACGAAGAGACCGGACTGAACGGTAGTGTTACTAATAGGCTTCATGGAGACTATGGATATGCTTGCTTGTTGACCTTCATATCTCTCAATACCTGGGTAGCCGTTACGTCCAGCTAGTACCGCTGACGGCTTGTAGGTGACTGATATGATCATCACCTACTGCCAGCGTATTGACGTAACTTTAGAGTCCCACACAGAAGTTCACTTGTTCAAGCGAAACGAAGTAGGACACATATGTGATATGTGTGTGGGCCTGATTAAATACGAGTATGTATACTGTATTGTAATCTGGCAGTCATCTGTTATGAGTTCAGTCATATGTGATATAACCAAATTGTCGAATCAAGCGTTGATTTGATAATGTGATATACAGATAAGTGATATTAGACGGTCGTATATAATATAACCGTATTATTAGATCAAGTGTTTATTTAATAATGTAATATAAATTATATGTGATATACTTATATATTAACTAATATAATTAGCTCACTAATTAATCTTCATTAAATATATATTTATATATATGATATATATATATAAATATATATATATATATATATTAAAATGAAGCATGGCATTTTCTTTTCTCTTTTGTGAAAATAGAAATGAGGTGTAAAATGAAGCATTGTTGCAAGCATGGGTTAAATACTTGTTTATTCATTCTTGACTCACTATTCAAGCATGGTTGCAATTTAATATTGCATAATTCCATGCTTGAATAAGTGAGAGGTCAAGAATTACGATTGATTCTTGTTCATTCCAAAAGACTTAGCCATTTTCTTCTTGCGCATGCTTGCTCTTGCTTCTTCTTCCTCCTCTTGCTTTTCCTCAAGCTTCAACCCTCACATGTGATGTGAATCATGAAGCTTCAGCACAAATAAGTGAGCTTTTAACATCCCCTACTTCATCATCTCACACCATTCTAGCAAACTAGTGTGATCTGTTTCGTACACTTAAGAGTTTAGTGTAGTGGTAGCTTGAACTAGTAGGAGCTTCGTGGTGGATCATTTTTGGAGCGAAGGCAACGAAGGAAGCCCGTTCAAAGCCTAAAGAGATGCCTAGTGGAGTTGCGGGACTACTACAAGGAGCAAGTGAAGTGAAGGACTTGATTCTACCAAGGTATAATCTTCTTACACTTATCTAGTTAACATACCATCTAATGAAAACCCTAATAATCTAGTTAAAGTTCTTGTTTGTCTAGCATAGCGCCAAGAAAAATTTAAATTTTGCATGGTAGATGCTTCTATAACCTCATCATGGTGCTAAGGTACTCCTTCATGGTATCAGAGACAAGCTAGAAGATTTGGGTATGTCGTTACGATACTAAAGTGTTTGATCGGTTTTCGAAATATGGTTTTTTACAAGTTTCTGACGAATTTTTCAAATGTTGGAATTTTTTTAAATTAAAAATATGCAGAAATACGTGCAGGCTTTTATATGGAGCCTTAAGAAATTTGGAGACCCAACTCCTTCAAAGCGTCGCGGAACCGCCGCACAAACCTTGTTTTGGGCGCGGTTCCGCCGCCGTTTTGAGGAGATGTGGTTCCATTTTTCTTGTGCTGCTCCATGTTTGTTTATTGCACTTTCTGGGTATTTTTAACTGTGATTCTCAAGTTGTTGAGTTCTCTGGATTATGTTAAACCTATCGAAATATTTGGCATCGTATAGATCTTGATGATATGTGATACAATTGTTAGAATCCGGCTTATTGGTTTTGTGAAAACCGGTAATGTATATAGTATATTATGAATCTAGTATGTTAGTCTCGATTAATCGGTTGCCATGAAGTTTTGATTCGGATCAAAACTCCGTCGCAATCGTGTATTGTACACGAACACTCGTCGGGTAACTCTAGTAGACAGCCATGCCCCATAGCCGCGACCAGGTGACTGTAGGAGAACCCCTTTGCCAAAAAGCACCCACTAGGGTGCTCGCGGCCACGGTGTTCCGCCTTAGTGCAATTTGTCGCCGACATCGGGGGTGCGGCCATCTACTAAAGTTTCCGACGATTATTCGATATTGTAGTCAAGAATCTTGTTGAATTACCCGACTAAGATAATTGAAATGTGTTTTCAATTTTAGACTAAAATACAAGGTATATAGTTTAGGCATGAAATCCGGAATATGCGATATTCCGGGTATATGATGTCTAAGGATATACGGATTCTAATTATTGTATTTTTACAATTTCTTTTCTGCGACCGTAAGTGTAATGTGTGGGTATCCCGATCTCGTTGCTATATGACAACCAGTTTCGGAATACACATATTTACTTACGCTGATGATATGTGATGTCATGTGTTGCTGATATGTCTTATTGGATCGTCGTGAAAGAATAGCCGGGGGGTTTATGTGAGATGAGAGCTTTCTTTTTCATTCATGTAAAATTTGTAAGTAATATTCTTTTATTGGGGCACTTCCGGGATGAGGATGTTGTCACCTGTTGTATATTATTTACTTTTCCGCATTAGGATAGACCCAAGGCGGGGAGCACAAGTAACCGGGTTCTTGAGCCCAGTGGGAGACCATCTCAAGGAGTTGAGACCGGGTCTCCTAACTCTAGAATTGGCAGGGTTACTTGCCGCTCTCATAGGGGTTTATAGGATGTGGGTTTGGCTATTCTTCCCGACCGTGGAATCCGTGTTTTACATTACTGGCTAAATTTAAAAAACGGACATCCTAGTATATCCAATATTTCATATGTTTTTCTTCTGCTCCTGTGTTTTGTGATGTTGATCATATAACTACGTGAGACGAATGTGGTATTATATATAAGATATATATTAAACGTTGCTTATGTTTTTCACCCGCGCTAGTCCAGACCCCGCTCTGCCGGTAGTTATGTAACCTAACGGTGCATGACTGGGCCCCGTGGCGAATGCGGATGGCATAAGCGTACGTTATATTTTCGTTTCATTTCTTCTATGATGTTTAGGGAAACATTGATTGATGGGACTTCATTAATAAGATTAATGAAAGAAAAGAAACCTAAAAATGTTGTAGAATCAAATTTTCAAAAAGGGTGGCTATAGTTTTTGCTTTGCATAGCGGTATTCCTTGTAGAATATCCAGCACCTTATTCGATAAGGAAAGAGCCGAGATCCCTTCACCGGGAGTGACATCTTTAGCAAAACTAGAAAATGGTACAAATCACTCTGTTTAGTTTTTGATTACTTCTATAGTTCTTGCTTTGCATAGCGGTATTCCTTATAGAATATCCAGCACCTTATTCGATAAGGAAAGAGCCGAGATCCCTTCACCGGGAGTGACCTCTTTAGCAAAACTAGAAAAGCCTCAAAAACTCTCCTTTTCAAAATCACTAGTTTCTACAACGATATCAAGTTCATTACGCTCACGGTTTTTCTGAAAAAAAACCTGCGTTGCCTTCCGACATTTCAGATAGGTACTATTTAGTATTCGTGCTACGTTGGTTGGATTTCGTCAAGGCGTAGAGTGAGGTAGCTAATTAGTGCTTATCTGCTAAAGCATGAGATGCGATTGGGTTAGGGTTGTCGTACGGCTTTGTTGGCTTTTGTCAAGGGTCGTGCGGGTGGGTTTAATTCAATCAAAAAATGTACGGGTTGAACTAGACTAGCGGACTATGGTTTGTTGGCATTCGTCAAGGTCATAGGACGCTGGGGGTAAAATATTATTGGGAATTTCAAGTGTTGACAATTGCAATGAGATTGCATACCTTCTATGAGATAGTTGGATCCCGATACCCACTGCGAGTAAGAGTTACTCCTGGGGAGAATTTTACACATTACAATTAGCCGATCGAGTAGGTGTTTAGAAAGGTGTTAACGGGGTCACGCCCCTGGGAAAACGAGGTTTATTTTAATTAGGTCCGTGCGAAAGTACGGGGAACCTCCCTCAAAGTAACGGGACTAGCCTGGCTAGAAGATTGGCGAACTTGTAGCGTGTAATTAATCCCGGCTAGTCTTTCCTTTTAAGGTTTGAAGGAAGATTTGACAAAAACAGTGGGAGACATCCTTATTAAATATAACCAATCTAATCTTGTAAGAGCATACGCTAAGTGTTTTCTTCTCTCTCTCTCCAGGTAGCGACCATATCACGCCTTAATCAAGATAATAATACGGATGTTTTGACCGAACCCGCTTGTTATACTGCGCTAGGGAACATTGGTCCCGGTCCAACTTAAAAATGTTATAAGACCGAGCAGGAAATTGGGGATTACCAGAATTCCCGTGCCGCCCAAACAAAGAAAGTGCATGCTGATGCATCTTTTACGGGTGCGTTTCATTGCAAAGAACTGTTTCTCAGTATCCTCTACGTCCTGGGTATTTGATCCCGGATCAGGATTCCGGATATGTAATCTGTTACATGTGCTACAGAAAGGTAAAGAACTGAGAACGGGTGATAAATTTCAAGAGTTGGAAATGATGCAAGTATTGCAGCCAAGTTTATTGGCGGTTATCACCCTGTATTACCAGAATACATTGATTCTGAACGAATGTTATTAGATACCGAACCTGATATACAACATCATATCATTATCTTTATTAGTAAAGAAAGATATAATTTTGTATTGTTGGATAATGTTTTGAACATTTCCTATATAAGGAGTTGATCGGTTCAGACACGTTATCTAAAAGCGTAGACGTTCTAAATCAAACCACAGTTCTTAGTATACAGAACACACACAAGAGGAAAAGTTTAGAAATGAACGAATCCTTCTTGAGGCATTGTAGACTAGGTCATATCGATGCGACCTGACTAGGTACAGTTACATAAAGATGCATAATTAAATCAGTTTGAATTTACTTCTTGTGAAACTTGCCGGTCATGTCATAAAGATAAGATGACCATAGCTCCGTTTAATGGAAACAGAGAAAGAGTTACTTAACTCTTGGGATTGATACATGCTGATGTATGAAAGTCCCCTGTCTATATATGCCAGGACCATTTCTTTGTACTTCATTACTTTCACTGATGATCTCTCAAGATTCAGACATATGTTTCTGTTGAAACACAAGTCCGAACTTTTTGAGATATTCACAGAATATAAGTTAGAAGTAGAGAACCAAAAATGGGTATAAGTATTATGTCCTATAATGATATCAAGGAGGAGAATACTTGAGCACGGAATTCCTGGACTATTCTAAAGGAGAATGAGATTCTCTCTCTCAGCATTACTCCTCCATATACACCACAACACCTCGGTATATCGGGGTGGAGCAATTACACCCTATTAGATATGGTGCGCTCTATGATGAGTTCTACTGAGTTTCCTATTTCCATTTAGGAGTTATACACTTGTGAAGCTTTGATTGTTAAAGAATTCTTGTTTGTGCAGTTGGAAATTGTATAGAAATCACAATCAAAGAATTATTTGACCGCAATCAACTACGGTGTCGGATGTAGATTGTAAGTGAGTGCGGATCGTCCACAGGGACAGTGTAATAGTTCGTCTTTTGAATTAGATGAGTCGAAACTTTAAAGAAAAGAAAATAAAACAATTCATGATTTATATTTGAAGTCCAAGAATTAGAAAATATAGATCTAATAACAAGAAAAAGATAGAATCAATAATTGAGAGTTTGTAGATTTCCAATCCAAAAGTCAAGAATCGAAATGAGGCTCGTAGGAATCGATCGGATCTATAGAAGTGATGAAATCTGGAGATTACGTATTCTTATCCTTCGATGACTTGATACTAGATCGATGATCATCGACGATAATTAGGGATTTCTGGTGAAACTAGGGTTCAACATTTATCCCTTGTTCCTTCGTCGATATCATTCACATTCTAGCCTCTAGTAAATTCAAGAATCGATCGTGGATCCCTAATTTCAAGCGAACACAATCAAGAAAGCATCGCAACGAAACTAGGTTGTCGATTCTTCAATTTGCTAGGGTTTACAAAACTCGTAGGACTTAAGAATTTTTTTAAGATTTTTTACATCATCATTCTATTGATCGTCTCGACTCCTTTACGAGCGGAGTTTTACTCAAACATCACAACAAGAACTACAATCACAAATCAAGATCGAATCATGATGCAAGAATTTAAAGAAAGCAAGATTAAAGAATTTCACCTTTTATTTATATCAACAATTTCGTTACAATCGCTCAAGAACTACAAGAGGAAGAACTCGATCGTCGATTTGGCTTCGCTTGTCTCCTTGAGTCACGGATCGTCTTGGATTACTTGCTCGATTGAAGATTGGCTCGGCTCCTAAAAGGTTACGGCTTCTTGCTTGAATGGTACTCGGGATCTTGAATTTGGAATTGGATTTAGAATTTGGGGCTACAAGATGTGTCACTCAACTTGTAGATGGAATGGGGAGGATGAAGAATTGAACTAATTGTCACGACCCAAAAATGGACCGTGACGGCCCTAATACTACGCAACGCCTAAAGACGCAACGTAGTAAAAGAAAGCCAACCCAGAAATCTAAACCAAGAAAAGAATGCTGAAAAGGTAATACAAGTTTAGAAACAATTGAAATCGCAACCCAAATTCTTTAAAAGTCTTACTTTCTTTCTGTAAAATTTTAGCAACACCCCATTTTTTTTATAAAGACTAGTCAATATGAATACAACAGAAGAATAAGGACAGTAGAGAAAAAGCTGTATATATAAAAGACATCAAATCCACAATAATACACACTACGTCCTCACCAAGTCTCTATGTCAATAATACTACAGTAGATGGAGAGTACAATACAACAAAGGTACAATATATAATACAGATAACCGTCTAACCCACCTATGCAAAATGGTACTGTGAGCTGATGCGGTATCTGTAGCAAAAGATGGTAGCTGGATAGCTGGATAGGGGAATAGCCTGCCTCGACTACTCTGGGGAACAACCTGAAACACCTGTGGCACAACGGGGGTGAGTTGCCAACTCGTGAATAGTATAAAACATAAGCAGGTAATCGCAGGAATGCACGTACAGCATGAATCTAAGATATGCGATTACAAAAATAATATGTCATGCAACGCTGAAATAAAGAGAGTACACTAGCAGGTACAATCAATATATGAATCAATGATGACATGAAAATAGTATACCATAATCATGTAGCAGGGATATGAGGAAGTAAATATGCAACTATCATAAGGGTACACTACAGGTACTACCAATATATGAACCTGTGCATAAGGTAGGTAAGGGTGAGGTATAGGGTGGAATATGTCATTTTCCACGGAAACCTGACGTCGTGGCAGGATCAAAATCCATCAAGATACTCCAATCCCAAATCCTCAAACCAGGCCCCCACATTGGGCACTCACATCAAATAAGTCTCACATCTCCTCAATGTACAATATCGAGTAATCTCCTATATCCCGAATGTACAAGCCACCAATCACATAGGTATATCCAATGTCCAAGTCCCAATGAATCACCTAGTATCCCAAGTCCAATCTCAAGTAAGAATCTAACATCCTAAAGATATATATATGTACAGAAATAAATATGATGGGGGCAATACACATATATTAGCGTCCCATACCACTAATATTGGTGTAAGGGTATATATAACAACGGCTAAATCCCCTGTTATATATATACAAAAAGGGGGTTAAAGAAATATCATGAAACCATGTGCCAAGCATCGACACAGAAATCCTCGTATATGGGGCTCCGTCAGTCTGGATCAGCCCACGGGGTCCGTCTGCAGTGTCGGCCCTCGGCCCCGACAGTACAGGTCATCCCGTATCCATCTCTCTACTCTGGCCAGTAGCCTCCGGGCAACTGCCAGGTCATATCAATCACCGGTAGGTACTCGCCCGCCTCCAGGCTCAATCGGCAAACCCATCGATCTTCTTGCCGAGGGGAACCATACCGGGCCCCACCATGTACTCTCATACGGCAACCACACATCGTATGGAGCATAAAATCAGCACCGATAAAACTCATGGGGGACGCTCGAAATATCATATCAAGGAAACCGGGTTGTTACATGTATGCATAATTTCATGAACTCCCGCGGTTCCCAAATCCCGAAAACATCATATAAAATCCAGATAAACAATACGCAAATCCAGGAATAAATGTATGCGATATATCTGAATGCGAGCAGGTAAACACAAGTATATAGCTGAACCAGATGTATGCGATATATCTGAATGCGATATCATGATAAGGTACAGCTAAGTAGCATCAGTAAATGTGAATATGCGACAACAACTGAATATGTATCTAACATACGGGTGTAGCAAAGTATAGGTATCTACCTATAGGAACTGATGTCGTATACCCCCCTGGGTATAAGTAATGTATGTAGGAAATCCCTCCCGGTATAGGTAAAATATGTAGGAGGTATAGCTGTAGCTGTATCGCAAAGTGAAAATATACCTATCACTAAAGGTATGATACACTATAGGTATACCGATAAGCTAGGTGTCAAGTGTGGCAAGCAATGGTAGCTATAAGGGGTAGTGTGTGACATGGCAATTATTGACGGTGTGTGTGTGGCATGCAATCCGTGCTCGTGCAACATGAACCGTCAATAATGTGTGCAGTGTCCTACAGCTGCTAGTCACAGTATATAGCTATATCTAGGAAATGCAGTAAGGCGCAATTCTACAATGACGTAGAATGTGCGACAGGTAATTGAATCCTAGCCCAGGCGCATAACGCCATGCGGGCGATTCCCCTGTAGATGTTATATCTACTCACCTACACTCCACGCTGGGTGAATCCTACCGTCTGCTCCCTCTGTAGTGGTGTCTGTAGTCCCTGTCTGCAAACCTGCAAATAAGACATGGAAATCACATATAAGCCCAATATCTCTCGAAACGCGATATCGAATCGAAACGAGAAACTCGCGTCGCGAACTAAACGCGCGGGTGCACGATACGCTGAATCGTGTGTGTACGCGTCTAAAACCATCGCGACACGCCGCGATACGCTGGATCACAGAACCCACTCGCGTATCGCGCAAACACAACTAAACACAGAAGCGACATATAGTCCCAGATTTTCCTACAGGTAAGATATTACAAAACTAGACATGTCAAAGACCTAGAAAACACAGCAGGGAGCCCTACACCAAAACCCCAACACCCAATCTCCCCACTGGGCCGCAAATTGCAGCCAAAACAAGGAAATTGGCGGCCTGGGTTAGAAGTTTGGGGGTCGTCTTCTGGTGGTGTATCCTAGACCTAGGTATCATGTCCCAGTTTTCCCAATTTTGACCTGAAGGCATCGGGTCTAAAGCAGATCATAAAAGTCACTAATATCACCTTAAAATACACTAATTGCACAATTAAGAACCCTTATGGTATTTTAGTGAAATCAGGGGATTTCTCAGTGTGAGTGACCCTACTAACACTAAATTAACCTAAGGTAGCTAACACAACCAACAATTTGCCATCACATCTCACAATCACCAAAATCTAGCACTAATTTAGCTAATTTAACACTAATCGAAGCAATTAGCACACAAGCTACACAAACAAGCAATAGGGTTTAGAAAATATACCCTATGGGATCCTAGAAGCTGGTGACAAGGTGTATGGAGGAGGTGAGAGCTTCTGCAAGTGCTGAGCTCCTCCTGCTGCTGCTGTTTTGCTGCTGCTTCTGCTGCTGTCTCTAGTGCTGATGATGTTGCTGTTGTTATTGTTGTTGTGAATGAAGATGATAAGGATGCTGATGATGTTGAAGCTGCTGCTGATGGTGAGGGTGATGCAAGCTACTGCTGCTGTTGATGTCTTGGTTGTTGTTGTTGATAAGATGATGATGATGAAGCTGATGATGGTGAGGATGCTGCTGGGGCAGCTGCTGCTGCTGCAGCAAATGTGTGTGTGTGTGTTTGAGAGAGTGAAAGAAAAGAGAGGAAATGAGTGAGAAATGAGAGAAAACCAAAAAACCCCTCCCATTCTCTTTCTCTTCCCTCATTAAATGAGGCATGGGCAAAGCCATAATGCCCATGCTCTCTCTCTCTCTCCCAAGGTCAACCAATCAACCATACAAAAGTCCCATTTAAATTCATTTTCCAAATCATTTTAATTAAAACCAACCATAACACTATTAAACCCAAAACACCTAATACAACCTTAACACTAATTAAGCAATGGTTGAACTACAATTACATCCTAGTTTACATGCACAAGTGTGTGTGTGCCTAACAAAAATATAATAAAATACACATTAAATAGGATAAAATATTTAAAAACCAATTTGGTAGACTTTTTATTAAAAACCACACATTAAAATATAATTAGCTATAAAACACATTCTAAGGTGTTACAATAATCACGACTCGCCCCCAATACAGAGAGTATTGTCCGCTCTGGCCGAAGCCGCACGGTTTTGTCCTTCGGAGCGAACCGGACCCGACCAGGGGCCACTTCCCAGGAGGTCACCCATCCCAGGACTTCCCTGGCCCGAGCACGCTTAACTACGGAGTTCTCAAACTCTTGTAGTGCCAGTTCACTTAAAAGGCGCCTCTGTATTGAAGAGGGGTATCATTCCATTTATAGTACAGGTCTGACCTCTTTCGGAATGTATTCCGAAGATTCCCCATGTTCTACAGTGGGTCCCCATGCTTATCTGGTATATATGGGTATACCAGATAATACCTGGGGTATTACATTCTCCCCCACTTAGAACAATGGTTCGTCCTCGAACCACAAACCTACTATTGAGGAACCAGCTCTGATACCATTCTGTCACGACCCGCCCCCAATACAGAGAGTATTGTCCGCTCTGGCCGAAGCCGCACGGTTTTGTCCTTCGGAGCGAACCGGACCCGACCAGGGGCCACTTCCCAGGAGGTCACCCATCCCAGGACTTCCCTGGCCCGAGCACGCTTAACTACGGAGTTCTCAAACTCTTGTAGTGCCAGTTCACTTAAAAGGCGCCTCTGTATTGAAGAGGGGTATCATTCCATTTATAGTACAGGTCTGACCTCTTTCGGAATGTATTCCGAAGATTCCCCATGTTCTACTGTGGGTCCCCATGCTTATCTGGTATATATGGGTATACCAGATAATACCTGGGGTATTACACTAATGAACAACCCTTAACCTTAGATCTAGGCTCCCTTTTATAAGCTTTCATAACCTTAGATCTAGAATTCAAATTTCAAATTTCCCTCCAAAATGAACAACTTTTCCTTCCAAAATGAACTACCTCATTTGAATTTGAATTTTCCCTCAAAAATGAACTACCTCATTTGAATTTTCCCTCCAAAATGAACCACCTCATTTGAATTTTCCCTCCAAAATGAGGTTGTTAGAAAGAATCTTCTAGAAGAAGTTTGTTGGAAGGAATATTCTAGAATGAGGTTGTTACAAGGAGGCTTCTAGAAGACGGTTGTTATAAGGAGGATTCTAGAAGACGGTTGTTATAAGGAGGCTTCTAGAAGAAGATTGTTGGAGAGAGCTTTCTAGAAGAAGGTTGTTATATGGAGGCTTCTAGAAGAAGTTAGTTAGAGGGAGGCTTCTAGAACTAGGTTGTTAGGCCGAGCCTTCTAGATGAAGCCACGTGGAGTTTCTGGAGAGTTCTGGAAGCTTTGCAGTTAGAAATAAGCACATGGGGAAAATCTTCTTCTCTGCTGACGTCATCATGCCGCGGATCCGCGGCGGGAGAGCCCATTGGCTTTGAATAAATTTCTGGAATTTTACTGCCAGATCACCAGACTTAGACTTGGTGTAATTTTGATCAGCACTTTTGACAATTTGGCTCGGTTTCTGGAATTTCCTGCACAGACTTCGAAACAAGTGTTGCGCTACAAGAATGATTCGATGCCATGATAAACAGTCAATTTCCCTAAAAATGCCGGTTTTAGAGTACAACACAGGTAATTCGGTATTTTACTATTGTTTTTCTAATATGTGAAATATGCAAACCGAACACCTCTAGATGAATGCAAAAGATAGGGAAATTGACGTGTTAAAAATACGTTATTTTCGACTGATCAAATTCTCCTAAACATATTTTCGGTCGTCTCGAGCGAACTGTTTTATTAAAAAGAGAAGGAGAAAATAAAGAAAGAGAAATACTAACTAGCACACTTTCATAGGCAACACTATTGCACTGTGCACGTGCAACAAGCCTTTAAACCTCTAGGTGTCCCTAGTAGGAGGAGTGTTATCTCCTTAGGGTTTTCAGCGGATTGCACCCAAAAAATCCAATAATAAAAGAAAGATCATGAATATTACATTTAAAGACAAGAATTGTAAAAGAAAAGCCTTGAAAAATAGGGTTTCCAACTAAGCTAGCTTTTCGGTTGTCATAAGCCCTATCTTAATAGTCATGAAAATATATTATAAATCACGTCCTCCCTTGATAAAACATCGTCTTATTCTTCATTCCTATCTGTTTTCCAAACATCGATCATATAACCCTGCGTGTGTGTAAAGAACATCCTACACCCGGAGAATTCAATTCAAGCTGTCATACTCTTGCCCATCAGCCTCAGTACTTTTTAATTAATGAATATTTAGATGAGATTGCTCACACACTTTCATGCGACCGTTAATACTTCTTGAGGTACTAACCGACCGATTACTCCTGTGCTTGCTTACTAGGTGTATTTTCCTCTTCTTGCACCACCTTAGGCATAGCAGTGACTCCCAGACCAGTTGGCCTCAGGGCACTAGGTGAAGAAGCACCCTCGCTATATATTTTTTATTGCCCTCGGGGATAACAAAACCAGTGTACATTTTTCTCACCACTTTATATATTTTTTTATTCACTTTTTTTTTATTTCCTTCATACATCGGCTTTAAGACAAGAGCATTTCAAGGTATCCTCTACTATCCCAGGCTTCAAGACGTGTGTAAGTGCGAATAGCAGGGTAGCAACGTTCAAAATGTTTGGCTTCCAGAATAGAAACTATTTTTCAGACTTATTTTTATCCTCAGATTAGTGACGTCTTTCATCTTACTAACCCTTGGGACAACGGCTCATAACTACTTATTACTAGTTCGTATAAGAAAACTTCTAATTTTCTTGATTTTCTTAAATTTTTCTAATCTCATGGATGTAATTTTTCACTATCTAAACTTTTATTATCTTATTTATGTACAAAAAATATTTTTATCTTTTTGAAAATTTTTAAATTTTTATAGGTTTTCAAAATAATGTTTTGTGCTTATGCAAAGTGATATGCAAATGATGCAAAAATAAGCACAAACCTCCCCCAAACTTGTTTTTTAATAGTGTCCTCACTGTTGCCTTCCGCTAAATCTCGAAAAACCTGTAAGCTTGGGAGGAATTTATTATTGGGGGCAAAATATTTAAGTGAAGATCCTCCCCTAAACTTATTTTTGGCTCATCACTTTGTAAAAATTTTCTTTTCAAAAGCCAGAAAAATTGCCCCCCCCCCCCCAAACTTGAGTTATGCAATGTTAAGCTTTGAAAATCACAAGAGGGGATCAAAAATCAGTGGTCGATGCCAAGCTTTGCAAAGACCGAACGTCAACACCAACCATTCGAAAATTTTATCAATGCAGTGCTCGGGTTGGTGGAAGAAGAAGTGGGGAAAGGGTAAGTGGTGGAATAGAATGTGTGTGCGTCTCATTTTGGAGAGACGATGCAGTGTATGTGATGGATTACTCGCATTCTTTTTACAGTTCAAAAGAAGGGGTGGAGGTTCAATTTCATTGATTCGGAGATGATTCATCTCAACACCCGTGTCATTCAAAAATGCGAGTTCATCAGCGAAGATTTCCTCAAAAGTTCCATCTATACCCCGATGAATAATGTCATCACAAAGTGCGGGGTGATCTTCAGACTCTAAAATCAGTTCATAATCAGTGTTAATTGTTGACCCGGACATCTCGGTGGAAGAGTCCGTATGTGTATGATACATAGTTGGGTCAAACAATAACGTATGAAAAGAGTCAAGATCGATATCAGGAGGATCATCAAATTCGCTGCTGTCGATATCCATTAAGTCGACAGAACAGACATGAGCATTAGGATCGGAGGGTACACTTCCCAACTTGTAAATGTTCAGCTCTATTGACCTATTCCCGAAAGATAGGGTCATAGAACCATTACGACAGTTGATGATAGCATTGGAAGTGGCCAAAAAAGGGCGACCTAAAATCACCCGAATTTGATTCCGTGGGTTCGCTATAGGCTGTGTATCAAGTACAATAAAATCCACAGGGAATACAAATTCCCCGATTTTTATTAACACATCCTCCAGTTCACCCCTAGGTTTGGTGATTGATCGGTCAGCCATTTGAAGAGTTATGTTCGAAGGCTTTAACACTCCGATACCCAGTTGCTCGTAAACCGAATAAGGAAGCAAGTTAACACTAGCGCCAAGGTCAAGTAAAGCACGGTTGATGTGTTTCTTCCCAATAGAAATGGAAATAGTAGGACAGCCAGGGTCCTTACGTTTTCGTGGTTATTGTTGGGAAAAAGCCGTGTCTACAGTACTCGACATGAAGATTTTTTTAGGCACTTGAGTCTTCCTCTTCCTAGTGCACAAGTTCTTAAGAATTTTCGCATAGGACGCAACTTGTTGAATAGCGTCTAGGAGAGGGATGTTGATGTTAACTTCCTTAAACATGTCCACAATCTTCTCCATTTGGGCATCATGTTTCTTGGGCCTCAACCTATTTGGAAATGGAGCTCTATTAATAAGTGTTGGGTCCAACATTTGTGGAGAAGTTTGTGGGGGTGGAAAAGATGAGGTGGGTGGAGGGTTCGAGCCTTTGGGAACACGGAGAATAGGCTCGGAAGAAGAAGGTAAGTTAGACGAAATAGGGTAAGAAGTAGAAGTGTGAGAGGAAGTGGAAGTGGAAGCCGGGGTGTTAATGATCAATTCATCATTATCAATTTGTTCACCCGAATGATTGTCTAGCACTCGTCCAGATCTCAACGTTGTAAAAGCGTCCACATTAGTGCAATGTGAAGGTCCAGGATCAGGTACGGGTTGAGATGGAAGATTCCCTTCTTCTCTAGCACTTATTTTGGCTGTTATTCGTTCAATTTGTGCTTCCATTGATTTGATATTCTCATTTTGAGTGAGAATGATCTTTATAATATTATCGATGGAAGATTGAAAACTTGTCGACTCTTCGATGGATTATTTCATGAAAGTAACCAAGGTTTGCACCAGTGCAGAGGTATTATCTGTACCGGTCAATTGCAAAGAGTTTTCATGCGGTGCAAAAGTGTTGGCCGGATTTTGGAAGTTCTGTGATTGGAAGGGGTGCTGACTCAATTGAAGTTGTGGTTGCTGTTGTGGTGGAGGGAGCCTTTGGAAATTGTTTTGGGTTGGAACCGTGTTTTGAGATTGTGATTGGTTCCAAGCAAAATTTGGGTGATTCCTCCAACCCTGATTATATGTGGAAGAAAATGAATCGTTTCTAGGTCTTTGAAATTCGGCATTGGTATGCTCATGACCTTGAAACGGACATTCTTCCGTCAAGTGAGAAGGATCAGAACGGCATCCACATACAGTTTTGGAGAGTGACATTTGATTTAGGGCGGCAGCTAAAAATTTGTTTTCCATAGCGTCAAATTTCTTGTGTAAAGCTGAAATTTCAGCTCTAATTCCTATGGAAATATCATTGCCATCCCTAGACGATTGACTCACACCCTCCCACTGTAAAGATTTTTCAGCGAAATCTTCTAGAAATTTCCAGGCTTCCCCATCATCTCTGGTCATGAAGTTGCATTGACACATGGATTCAAGGGTCTGTCTCGTGTTAGGATTAATGCCCTCATAAATGATTCGGCACAGTTCCCATCTCGGAATGCCGTGATGTGGACATTGGACTAACAGATCCTTGAAACGTTCAAGACATTTTGAAAATGTTTCATTTGGAAGCAGGGTGAATTGATAGATTTCGCTACAGACTCGAGCTGTCTTTTGATGTGGGTAGAATTTCTGAAGGAATGCTTTGACGAATTCGTCCCAATTTGAAATGGAATATGCGGTGGTGTTATATAGCCACTTCTCGGCTAAATCGCACAAGGTAAATGAGAGAAGACGAAAACGTAAAGCATCCACAGAAAGCTGTGAGGTACCCATAATTGCGCATACATTTTCAAATTTGGTGATAAATGCATATGCGTCTTCAGACTCGAGACCGTGAAATTTTGGTAGAAGGTTGATGTATTGGGGTTTTATTTGAAAATTTTCCCCGTTGGCTGGTGGAATGGAAAGACAGGTGGAAAGTGGACCTCGTGTAGGATAGCACCTCTCTTGGAGAGAGACGCGAGGTGGATTCTGGGCACCAACGGACGGCGGCAGGGTAGTGGAAAAGAAATTCGATGGAGGTGGATCCATCGATGTGGGTGTGGTGGTGGGTAAAAGAAAGGGTAAATGTAGAAATACCGACTTTAGGGTCGATCAAGGAAACGCGGACTTAACGGGTACTAGAATCCCGTGTCCAGCCTATCTTGCACTAAAAAGGGTTAGTACAAGTGGCAGTGTGAATTTATAATTAGGGGAAATGATATGAATGCGGTGTTTGTTTTGAAAATAGGACGGATTTTTTAAAATATGATGCAACACAACAAATGCAGCACACAAAACCCTAGAATCTAGTGGTCACCTAGGTCCGGCTCTAGACCGCTCCTAACTGCCAAAAGACAAGTCGCAGGATAAAATCCTCCACTGCCTCTTTGTCCCCCTGTGGCCAGGTAAGTGCCAGGTAAGTGGGAAGGTACTCCACTACGTAAGTAGTGGGCCTAATTAATAACCACTAGCCTTAGACACACTTTCCTTAGACACCATAAGAAAACGCGGATAAGCAATGAATTACCCACGACCTTCTTCTGTCCTAAGTGAGCGCGACGGTCCTTAGAGTCATCTCTAGATATTTTTTAGTTAATTGTGGTGAAATGCGGAGGCAAATTTTGCGATTTTCGGGGCTTAGGAAGGGTAATAAACTCCCCACCTAATCTGAATTTGGACTTTGCCCCTTAATATCTGTATTAATTATGCAAACAACCAAGAAACAAAAACACGCACAATTTTAATTTGCTTATTGCGGCGCTGCGATTTATTTGCAAAGAAACCTGCACAAAATGTTAATTGGAGTAGATGAGGAAGTAGATAAGAAAGTCAAGAGAGTTACCAAAAATATTTGAACAGTGATTCCACTGTAGCACCGCGGTTCTGCCGCGGGAGTCTCCTAATGCCGCGGTTCCGCGGTGGAAATATCAGATCACTGCACGAAATGTTGAGGCTCTGTTTCTGATCACCTTCTAAGCTCTCTGGAATGATCAGAAAATTTTTTCCACAGCTCCAATGATTCCAGATTTCCTCGCAACAAATCACAACAACACGTTTAGGGTTTGTGCGAATTTATATCTAAAAATATATATGGAATAAACTTTTCAACTCAAATTTCAAAATAACGAACAATTAGCGCACTATCCCCGGCAACGGCGCCATTTGATTGTAATGAATTCTTGTTTGTGTAAATCAAATCAAATGATCCCCGGAAACGGCGCCATTTGATTGGTAAAGAATTCTTGTTTGTGTAGTTGGAAATTGTATAGAAATCACAATCAAAGAATTATTATTTGACCGCAATCAACTACGGTGTCGGATGTAGATTGTAAGTGAGTGCGGATCGTCCACAGGGACAGTGTAATAGTTCGTATTTTGAATTAGATGAGTCGAAACTTTAAAGAAAAGAAAATAAAACAATTCATGATTTATATTTGAAGTTCAAGAATTAGAAAATATAGATCTAATGACAAGAAAAAGATAGAATCAAGAATTGAGAGTTTGTAGATTTCCAATCCAAATGTCAAGAATCGAAATGAGGCTTGTTGGAATCGATCGGATCTATAGAAGTGATGAAATCTAGAGATTACGTATTCTTATCTTTCGATGACTTGATACTAGATCGATGATCATCGACGAGAATTAGGGATTTCTAGTGAAACTAGGGTTTCAACATTTATCCATTGTTCCTTCGTCGATATCATTCACATTCAAGCCTCTAGTAAATTCAAGAATCGATCGTGGATCCCTAATTTCGAGCGAACACAACCAAGAAATCATCGCAACGAAACTAGGTTGTCGATTCTTCAATTTGCTAGGGTTTACAAAACTCTTAGGACTTAAGAATTGTTGTAAGATTTGTTACATCATCATTCTATTGACCGTCTCGACTCCTTTACGAGCGGAATTTTACTCAAACATCATAACAAGAACTACAATCACAAATCGAGATCGAATCATGATGCAAGAATTTAAAGAAAGCAAGATTAAAGATTTTCACCTTTTATTTATATCAACAATTTCATTACAATCGCTCAAGAACTACAAGAGGAAGAACTCGATCGTCGATTTGGCTTCGCTTGTCTGCTTGAGTCGCGGATCGGCTTGGATCACTTGCTCGATTGAAGATCGGCTCGGCTCCTAAAAGGTTGAAGGCTTCTTGCTTGAATGGTACTCGGGATCTTGAATTTGGAATTGGATTTAGAATTTGGGGCTACATGATGTGTCACTCAACTTGTAGATGGAATGGGGGGGGGATGAAGAATTGAACTAATGAACAACCCTTAACCTTAGATATAGGCTCCCTTTTATAAGATTTCATAACCCTAGATCTAGAATTCAAATTTCAAATTTCCCTCCAAAATGAACAACTTTTCCCTCAAAAATGAACAACTTTTCCCTCCAAAATGAACTACCTCATTTGAATTTTCCCTCCAAAATGAACCACCTCATTTGAATTTTCCCTCCAAAATGAGGTTGTTAGAAAGAATCTTCTAGAAGAAGTTTGTTGGAAGGAATATTTTAGAATGAGGTTGTTACAAGGAGGCTTCTAGAAGAAGGTTGTTATAAGGAGGCTTCTAGAAGAAAGTTGTTGGAGAGAGCTTTCTAGAAGAAGGTTGTTATAAGGAGGCTTCTAGAAGAAGTTAGTTGGAGGGAGGCTTCTAGAACTAGGTTGTTAGGCCGAGCCTTCTAGATGAAGCCACGTGGAGTTTCTGGAGAGTTCTGGATGTAAGTCGATGTACAACACCCCACGACTTGTGGGGAGGCGGAAATTTAAAAAAACGATCTTGTTCTTTGCTTAAATATCGACTAACCGCCTGAATCGAAGCTAAACGATAACTAACATGAAACATAGAAGTTCTATACTACTATGTTTAGGGATTATACCTAACGAATCGTGTCCTTCGTCTTTGCGAACTCCTCCTCCTCCTCGGCCTTCTCGAAGTAGTAGATGATCCACCCGAGAGCTTTACTCCAAGCTTAGCCTCTAAACTTGAGGCAACTAACCTTCTTTAAGTGCTAATCAAAGAAGCTAGGTGATATAGAGTGAGGGTTATGGTTTAGTTAGTCTAACTAATCCTTGTACTCAACACATGAGAGGGGAGGATTAGGGTTTGAAGAGGGAGAGCTTGAGGAGAGAGAAGATGATAATGATAATCAAATGAGAATAGTGAGGTATGATAATATATATCAAGCATTTCTTTTTATCAAGAAAAGAATATAAATGAATTTAATAACCATGCTTGATAATATCTAGTGATGATTCACTCCATGAGTCATTAAGCATTTATCATGCATTAATGACATGGATGAATCATCCATATGACTCACTAATCACATTCATTGTATATGCCACCTAAACCTCCTTAGTCACCACCTTCTAGAAGCTTCTCGCGCAATTACGAAAACGCCCCTCCTTTCCGCAAAAATACGGAAAAACTTTAGACTGTATAAATCCAATAACCGGATACCAGTAACTGGCTTAAACCAAAGCCGACTGGTAAAAACTGTCCGAAAGTCGTACGTGCGTAAACACACGTATGCGTCCAAACCCTTGTCGTAAAACCATACGACCTCTCTATCGTTTCGCCTGGAGTAGGGAAACTCTCTGTGTGGGACTCTAGAGACTCGACTACTACGCTGGCAGTGGGTTTAACCATAGACCGCAAGCGGCACTAGCTGTACGTAACGGTCCCCAGGTAGATGTCGATAAGAAGGCCGATGAGGGAACCCATCCGAACTCCAACTGAGTCTGATGTGACAATCTCCATACAGTCTGGTCCGTTCGGCCAAGACTATCGCATATCGGGCCTAGGGGGCGGCAAGCGTCAGTCCCCTAATAGCGGTATAAGTCGTGTCGGAGGGAAGCCCATTACACCCTGAGAAACTACTGGAACCTACCAGCAAATCTCGCTTGCCCTGGCCAGGGACTTTGCGTAATGGCTCTCTGACACAGCGCGATATCAACCCCCAATACCGTGAGAGACGAATCCTGTCTAACGGCCACTGCCTCCAAGTGCTCGGGACTGCACCTAACTGCTACCTGTTTGCACAACTCCTTTGAGCCGTGGTAGGGTAGCAATCTAAGAACAGTGGGACACACTCGAGGCGAAGTAGCAGTGTCAAGTCTGCGGACTATGCTGTACTCATGTCACCTGGGAACTGTTCACTGACGACTGGTATAAAACCAACCAACAGTTCCCTGTGAGTCCTGTCCGGTGTACCCGTAACCTAACGAGCACCTGCATACTATCTCCAGTACGAAGTACTGACGGATATGGGAAAGACCATCTCCCCAACTGGGATGAGAAGCGTATACACTAGTCTACTCCGGAGTATCGATGCCCTGTCTCGATAATCCAACAACTAGGGACCTGAATAAGGATGTTCTTGTAGACTACCCAGCCCCCACTGGTGTGATTGCAATCACAACGCTGGTAGTCAAGCAATATCCTAAGAGCTCTATCAATACGTATACTCACATATTAAGATAGAAAAACCAAGTAGCATACTACCATGTTTAGCAAGACTGTTATATACATGTGAATATCCCAAGCTTCCATTAAGTAATATACAAACTAGTATGATACAATAATGGCCTTCTAGGGCATAAACACTAACAATCTCCCACTTGCACTAGGGCCATGTACTGGCGTATCGAAGACCGATGATCTCGAGTAGCCTCTCGAACTGAATCTGAGGTAGGGCCTTAGTGAATGGATCAGCAATGTTATCCTCTGTATTTACTCTCTTTACCTCGATCTCCCGGCGATCTACGATCTCCCTGATCAGGTGATACCGCCTTAAGATGTGTCTGGACTTCTGATGGGACCTGGGTTCCTTCGCTAAAGCTATAGCGCCGTTTTTGTCGCAATACAGAGGTATTGGACCAACACTGGTAGGAACCAACTGAAGTTCTATGAGGAACTTCTTCATCCAGACAGCTTCTTTTGCGGCATCGCAAGCAGCTATGTACTCCGCTTCCATCGTTGAGTCAGCAACGATGTCCTGCTTGGAACTCTTCCAACAGACCTCCCCTCCATTGAGGGTAAAGACATAACCCGACATGGACTTGGAGTCATCCTTGTCACTCTGGAAATCGGAATCAGCATAGGCCTCCATCTTGAGGTCCTTTCCGCCGTAAACCAAGAACATCTCCTTAGTCCTTCTTAGGTACTTGAGAATGTTCTTTACTGCTATCCAGTGATTCTCCCCTGGGTTTGCCTGATACCGGCTTACAACGCTCAATGCGTATGCTACATCTGGTCTGGTACATAACATCGCATACATTATAGAGCCTACCGCAGAAGCGTAGGGTATAATCGACATGCGTTCCCTTTCCAAATCAGTCTTGGGAGACATCTCTTTGGAGAGGGTGATTCCGTGACAAGCCGGTAGGTTACCGCGCTTTGAATCTTCCATACTGAATCTTTTCAATATGGTGTCTATGTACCTGGACTGTGAAAGTCCCAACATCCTCTTTGATCTATCACGATAGATCTGGATCCCCAGAATGTAGGTGGAATCACCCAGGTCCTTCATGGAGAATTTCTGTGACAAGAATCTTTTGACTGACTGTAGCATAGGAATATCATTTCCTATTAGGAGAATGTCATCCACGTACAAGACGAGGAATACAACAACTCTCCGTACAATCTTACTGTATATGCATGGTTCATCTGGATTTTTGATAAAGTCGAATTTTTTGACAGTATCATCAAAACAGATGTTCCAACTCCGCGATGCCTGCTTTAGTCCATAAATGGACTTAAGCAGCTTGCATACTTTACCGCTGCTCCCACTCTGAATGAATCCCTCTGGCTGATCCATATAGACGCTCTCTTCTAAATTTCCATTTAGAAAGGCCATCTTTACGTACATCTGCCAGATTTCATAATCGTGGAAGGCAGCAATAGCAAGAAGGACCCGAATGGATTTCAGCATAGCCACTGGAGAAAAGGTTTCGTCATAGTCCAAACCAGGTCTTTGACGGAAACCCTTTGCAACAAGTCTAGCCTTATAGGTTTCAACCTGTCCATGTACACCAATCTTCTTTCTGAAGATCCACTTGCATCCTACGGATTTCACCCCATCTGGAGCAGTGTCCAAAGTCCATACTTTGTTAGTGTACATGGACTCCATTTCGGTCCGCATTGCATCCAGCCATTTTACCGAGTCGCCACTTTGAATGGCTTGCTGGTAGGTAGTAGGGTCGTCATTATCAATGACGCAATCTTCTCTATCCCCGTCTATGAGAAAACCGTAGTATCTCTCGGGCGGATGAGACTGCCTACTACTTCTGCGGATAGGCGCTGGTATGTCCCTTTCTTCTGAAACTTCTTGTTCCACCAAACTTTCAGTAACAGCTTGTGGTTCTGGAATTTCTTCCAGTTCTACAGCGCTCCCACTCTTCTGATTTTCTAAAAATTCAGTTTCTAAGAAGTCGGCATGACGAGAAACAAAAACCTTTTGTTCCTCTGCGTAATAGAAATAATATCCCTTGGAGTTCTTTGGATATCCCACAAGCTTACACTGTACAGAGCGTGCCTCGAGCTTGTCCGGATGCTGCTTTTTTACAAAAGCTGGACACCCCCATGTCCTAAAATGTTTTAGACAGGGTTTCTTCCCACTCCACATCTGATATGGTGTGGTAGGCACAGTCTTGGTTGGAACCTGGTTCAAAAGATATGCAGCTGATTCTAGTGCATAACACCAGAAAGATCGCGGTAACTCAGCCTTACTCATCATGGAACGAACCATATCCAATAGGGTTCGATTCCTCCTTTCCGATACACCATTGTGTTGTGGTGTGTATGGAGGAGTAAGCTGAGAGAGAATTCCATTTTCTTTTAAGTAACCCAGGAATTCGGCACTTAAGTATTCACCACCTCGATCAGATCTCAGTGTCTTTATACTTTTGCCTGTCTGTTTTTCCACTTCATTCTTGTATTCTTGGAATTTCTCAAAGGCCTCGGATTTATGCTTCATTAAGAAGATATATCCATACCTAGAGAAATCATCCGTAAAAGTAATGAAGTAGGAATAACCACCTCGCGCATGTATAGATATTGGACCGCACACGTCACTGTGTACGAGTCCTGAGAGCTCGCTCGCTCTTACTCCGTGTCCAGTAAACGGAGTCTTTGTCATCTTTCCCATGAGACAAGATTCACAAGTGGCATAAGATTGATATTCGAACGGATTCAAATATCCTTCTCTATGTAACTTCGTTAATCGTGTTTCATTGATGCGACCTAGTCTACAATGCCATAGGAAAGCCTGATTTATTTCTGGAGACTTTCTTTTAAGTGTGTTCTGGACATTGAAAACCTGAGCTTGATTTAATACGTATATACCGTCATCTAATGTACCGGACCCAATCAGAACTTGATTTAGGTGGATGTGAACTACATCGCTTACGAATGTAAAGTCATATCCCTCTCTTGAAAGTGAGCACACTGATATGATATTACAAGTCAAACTAGGTACATACAGACAGTTACGTAGAATCAATATATGCCCACTTGTCAAACCTAGGCGATATTCTCCCACGGATTCAGCGTCCACGCTCATTCCGTTTGCAACTCTGAGAGACAAATCACCTATTTTTATAACTTTACGGTTTCTCAAAGCATGTAACGAATTACAGATATGAGATCCTGCTCCGGTATCAAGTACCCAGGAAGTAGAGTTAATTGACAAACAGTTCTCAATTACAAACACACTTGAGGCTGAAGCCACAACATGCTTTGTATCCTGGCTACTGGCTTCCAAAGCCCTGCAATCCTTCTGCCAATGTCCATTCTCATAACAATAGGAATATCCCACCTTACCTATACCAAGTCCCAAAACTTTATCTCTTCCCTTTCCTCCTACATTGCTGACACCGTATATCGGCTTTGTAGAGGTCTTATTCTTTTCACCCTTTGTTTTCGCCTTGGATGAAGAAGAAGAAGGTCCCCTATTAAGCAGAGCTTGTGTCTCCTTGGTTTCTTTCAGGGTGTAAGTAGAGTGTAGGGACTGTAGAAATAAGTCAGTATATGACATGTTTCCCAACGTGGTCTCCAGGTCCTTGAGCTCATCAATATAGCTAGTCATCGTAAGGACGTCGTCCCTTACAGATGACCCGTCAGCCGACCTCGCTTGAATCAATTCGTTCGAGGACTCATATCTTGCGATATGAGATTGCTCTCCATATAAATCTTTCTTATGGAGAAAGATGGAAACAGAGTCCATCTTCTCGCGCTGCTTCTGGAATATACCATCAACTGAAGCCAACACGAGGCACTTGGCTTTCGCTTTATTATTTTCCTTTGTCTGACGGATATCCATATCCGCGACGGTGGAAACTGGACCTGGGACGGTGGGATCTTGAGTAGTAATAGGGTGGTCCAGCTTGTCATAGGTAATGGTCATCTGGACAGACCTTTGCCAGTCATATAAGTTAGATTCAGTCAACTTGTTATCTAGATGTAACCTAGTCATGGTCACAAGGTCGCTGCAATGAGAGAGAGAGAAGAAAACACTTTAGCATGATGCTCTTGCAAGTTTAGATTGGTTTTTAATTTATCTAAACTGGATGGCTCCCACTGTTTTTCGAATCCTTCCTCAAACCATAAAAGAAGAATTAGCCAGGACTATTCTCACTGTACAATTCTTGCTTAACCGTTCAGCCAGGCTAGTGTCGATACTTCGAGGGAGGTTTTCCAACGCTTTCGCGAAGTTCCTTAATTAAATAACCTCTTTTCTCTTGGGGCGTAACCCCGCTGACACCTTTCTGGACACCTACTTGGTTTATAGCATTGATCGTTAAGTGACGAATATCCTGATAAGTAGCATATACTCTCCGTAGGATCAGGATCCAAATATCATCGTATGATAATGTTGAAGGAATCCTACCAACATTCATCAAACTCTAAATGGTATGCATCTCTTTGCAAATTTCAGTTTCTTTAGAAATTCCCGATGTGGATTTTTGCCCCATGTTCTAATGATCTTGACTAAGGGCCAACAAATCATAAGTCACATGTCAAGTTCTGCCCATCATTATCCTGTTGATTTGAACCCATCCGTATATACTCTTGACTAAGGGCCAAACAAAGTAATACGACTGTCCCAAACCAACTCATCTATCTATGCAACAAATGAATACCCCAGCAGCTACCAATCACTATGTCTTGACTAAGGGCCAAACAAACATAGCTTGAATACTACTGACCATTCATAAGAAATTACGGAGGGCTACGACTGGTTTTGGTGAAACCGTGAACGTAGTGAACTTGATATAACCGAAGGAACCTGATAGCTTTTATAAGGAGTGGTTAAAGCTCCGCATTTAAAAATATCTGTTTTAAAATTAACCGAGTGGTTTCTTTTAAAATGTTCCAACGATTAAAACTTTGGTTTATTTTCTTTGCATTATAGATAATGCGTCCCATCATTAACCTATCATAGCAGAGAACAACGAAAATATGACGTCCTCTTATGCCATCCGCATTCGCCACTGGGTCCCGTCATTACTCGTTAGGTTACTTAACTAACGACAGAGCGGAGACTAGGCTAGCGCGGGTGTAAAACATAAGTGACGTCTAAAATAGCTATCATATATATAGATATTTTACATTCGTCTGATGCAATGATATTCATTCCAGATCACAGATGAACTTAATTGGATTTGCAAGAAATCCGTGTTTTGTTTTGAGCCTGCAACAAAAGACGGATTACACAGTTGTGATGAATAGCCATTACCCCACCCAAGACCCCTACGGGTGCGGCAAACTACCCGCCCGGCAGTTTGTGCACCCCACCTTGGGTCTGTCCTAGGAGCAAAAACAGTAAAATGAAATAATACAACGGTGGCTACAACCGCAACCTGGATGTGCCCCGCAAAATAATATTACAACAAATTACATTTACATCAAATGAATTAAATAATAACCCATCACAAAACCCCGGCTATACATCACAACAGTCCAACACAGTTCATATGCACAAACAGATAAAATCCATTACAGAAATGTGCAACCCCCTGCCAACCGACATACTAGCAGTTAGGGGAGATTTACGAACACATTATACAAACACAGATATAATCCAACAAGCAAATACTGTATAATTTCGATCGATTAAACACTTTTAATTTTGCTCCAATACTTCTCTGTAAAATTTGAACCTGAGCAAAAATTAAAAAAATCCAGAAAAAACCAAATATTCCAGAGAAGCAACACTGGAAAATTGGGTTCCTGAATCGCCAACTCGGCGGCGGAAGCGCGGCGGATCGGTGGGATCCGCCGCGGTTCCGCGACGCTTTAGGCGATTCAGGGGCCCAATTTTCTTGGGTGTTCTTCTACTGTCTTTTTATGCTTTCTGAACATCCCTGAAAAATTATTGGACTTCATTTAAAAATCGACAGAAGCTGATGATTTCGGGCTTTTCCGGTTTCGTTTTTTTTCGTTCGAAATTCATACAAATTTGCAAGTAAGTTAATTATTGTTTAGCGATGCTCTGATACCACTGTAAGTCGATGTACAACACCCCACGACTTGCGGGGAGGCGGAAATTTAAAAAAACGATCTTGTTCTTTGCTTAAACATCGACTAACCGCATGAATCAAAACTAAACGATAACTAACATGAAACATAGAAGTTCTATACAACTATTTTTAAGGATTATACCTAACGAATCGTGTCCTTCGTCTTTGCGAACTCCTCCTCCTCCTCGGTCTTCTCGAAGTAGTAGATGATCCACCCGAGAGCTTTACTCCAAGCTTAGCCTCTAAACTTGAGGCAACTAACCTTCTTTAAGTGCTAATCAAAGAAGCTAGGTGATATAGAGTGAGGGTTATGGTTTAGTTAGTCTAACTAAACCTTGTACTCAACACATGAGAGGGGAGGATTAGGGTTTGAAGAGGGAGAGCTTGAGGAGAGAGAAGATGATAAAGATAATCAAATGAGAATAGTGAGTTATGATAATATATATCAAGCATTTCTTTTTATCAAGAAAAGAATATAAATGAATTTAACAACCATGCTTGATAATATCTAGTGATGATTCACTCCATGAGTCATTAAGCATTTATCATGCATTAATGACATGGATGAATCATCCATATGACTCACTAATCACATTCATTGTATATGCCACCTAAACCTCCTTAGTCACCACCTTCTAGAAGCTTCTCGCGCAATTACAAGAACGCCCCTCCTTTCCGTAAAAATACGGAAAAACTTTAGACTGTATAAATCCAATAACCGGATACCAGTAACTGGATTAAACCAAAGCCGACTGGTAAAAACTGTCCGAAAGTCGTACGTGCGTAAACACACGTATGCGTCCGAACCCTTGTCGTAAAACCATACGACCTCTATATCGTTTCGCCCGGAGTAGGGAAACTCTCTGTGTGGGACTCTAGAGACTCGACTACTACGCTGGCAGTGGGTTTAACCACAGACCGCAAGCGGCACTAGCTGTACGTAACGGTCCCCAGGTATATGTCGATAAGAAGGCCGATGAGGGAACCCATCCGAACTCCTACTGAGTCTGATGTGACAATCTCCATACAGTCCGGTCCGTTCGTCCAAGACTATCGCATATCGAGCCTTGGGGGCCGGCAAGCGTCAGTCCCCTAATAGCGGTATAAGTCGTGTCGGAGGGAAGCCCATTACACCCTGAGAAACTACTGGAACTTACCAGCAAATCTCGCTTGCCCTGGCCAGGGACTTTGCGTAATGGCTCTCTGACACAGCGCGATATCAACCCCCAATACCGGGAGAGACGAATCCTGTCTAACCGCCACTGCCTCCAAGTGCTCGGGACTGCACCCAACTGCTACCTGTTTGCACGACTCCTTTGAGCCGTGGTAGGGTAGCAATCTAAGAACAGTGGGACACACTCGAGGCGAAGTAGGAGTGTCAAGTCTGCGGACTATGCTGTACTCATGTCACCTGGGATCTATTCACTGACGACTGGTATAAAACCAACCAACAGTTCCCTGTGAGTCCTGTCCGGTGTACCCGTAACCTAACGAGCAACTGCATACTATCTCCAGTACGACGTACTGACGGCTGTGGGACAGACCATCTCCCAACTGGGATGAGAAGCGTATACACTAGTCTACTCCGGAGTATCGATGCCCTATCTCGATAATCCAACGACTAGGGACCTGATTAAAGATGTGCTTGTAGACTACCCAGCCCCCACTAGTGTGATTGCCATCACAACGTTGGTAGTCAAGCAAGATCCTAAGAGCTCTATCAATACGTATACTCACATATTAAGATAGAAAAACCAAATAGCATACTACCATGTTTAGCAAGACTGTTATATACATGTGAATATCCCAAGCTTCCATTAAGTAATATACAAACTAGTATGATATAGTAATGGCCTTCTAGGGCATAAACACTAACAATCTCCCACTTGCACTAGGGCCATGTACTGGCGTATCGAAGACCGATGACCTCGAGTAGCCACTCGAAATGAATCTGAGGTAGGGCCTTAGTGAATGGATCATCAATGTTATCCTATGTATTTACTCTCTTTACCTCGATCTCCCGGCGATCTACGATCTCCCTGATCAGGTGATACCGCCTTAAGATGTGTCTGGACTTCTGATGGGACCTGGGTTCCTTCGCTAAAGCTATAGCGCTGTTGTTGTCTCAATACAGAGGTATTGGACCAACACTGGTAGGAACCACCTGAAGTTCTATGAGGAACTTCTTCATCCAGACAGCTTCTTTTGCGGCATCGCAAGCGGCTATGTACTCCGCTTCCATCGTTGAGTCAGCAACGGTGTCCTGCTTGGAACTCTTCCAACAGACCGTCCCTCCATTGAGGGTAAAGACATAACCCGACATGGACTTTGAGTCATCCTTGTCACTCTGGAAGCCGGAATCAGAATAGGCCTCCATCTTGAGGTCCTTTCCGCCGTAAACCAAGAACATCTCCTTAGTCCTTCTTAGGTACTTGAGAATGTTCTTTACTGCTATCCAGTGATTCTCCCCTGGGTTTGCCTGATACCGGCTTACAACGCTCAATGCGTATGCTACATCTGGTCTGGTACATAATATCGCATACATTATAGAGCCTACCGCAGAAGCGTAGGGTATAATCGACATGCGTTCCCTTTCCAAATCAGTCTTGGGAGACATCTCTTTGGAGAGGGTGATTCCGTGACAAGCCGGTAGGTTACCGCTCTTTGAATACTCCATACTGAATCTTTTCAATATGGTGTCTATGTACCTGGACAGTGAAAGTCCCAACATCCTCTTTGATCTATCACGATAGATCTGGATCCCCAGAATGTAGGTGGCATCACCCAGGTCCTTCATGGAGAATTTCTGTGACAAGAATCTTTTGACTGACTGTAGCATAGGAATATCATTTCCTAGGAGAATGTCATCCACGTACAAGACGAGGAATACAACAACTCTCCCTACAATCTTACTGTATATGCATGGTTCATCTGGATTTTTGATAAAGTCGAATTCTTTGACAGTATCATCAAAACAGATGTTCCAACTCTGCAATGCCTGCATTAGTCCAAAAATGGACTTAAGCAGCTTGCATACTTTACCGCTGCTCCCACTCTGAATGAATCCCTCTGGCTGATCCATATAGACGCTCTCTTCTAAATTTCCATATAGAAAGGCCGTCTTTACGTCCATCTGCCAGATTTCATAATCGTGGAAGGCAGCAATAGCAAGAAGGACCCGAATGGATTTCAGCATAGCCACTGGAGAAAAGGTTTCGTCATAGTCCAAACCAGGTCTTTGACGGAAACCCTTTGCAACAAGTCTAGCCTTATAGGTTTCAACCTGTCCATCAACACAAATCTTCTTTCTGAAGATCCACTTGCATCCTACGGGTTTCACCCTGTAAGTGCACGGCGGCGCCCCGACCGTCAATCCGACGGCCAAATTCGGAAGCGGTGATAAACTTTAATTTTGCGAACTTAGCAAACCGGCACCACCGCGCACTAAACAACCGGATCGGACCATTAAACTAATTCTAGCTAACTACAAGACATGTTAGAGATATACCGAGTGATCCGAGTCCTCCGGTCTTCTCGTCGTCGTCCCGATCTCCTGCGGAAACTCCGTTCGTCGCCTCCTCGCCGGAAGGGCACCACATCGCCTGCATCTTTTACGGGCTCCCACCTCAATACCGAGGCAACTCGGGCGCGAAGTTGGCTGGCCGACTCGTCCAAGATTTGCTGTAGAATGTGTAGTGTAGAGGCTATGTCTCATTTGGGGTTTGTTGCCTTTGAAGATGATGGAGGAATGAGGTTATGAAAAATGGTGCTTTCATTTTTCATGCAAGCAAATTGAGATGAAGGAAATTGCCACATGCAAAAACAAAATATCTCTTTTTCTCATCAAATTGTGGCCGGCCTCTTTTTAGAATGGTGGAGGGAATCAAATTGCAAAACCATTAAGGGAGGTAATGGTAGTAAAAGCAAGGGGTGACCATAGCCAAACATCATGATAACAAAACTCATATCAAACTCTAATCACCTTTAAGTGATGTAAAGAGAATCAAATGATGGTGGAAAACAAAAGATGCCATCATAATCAATCATCTCACAAATAAACCCTCCACAAAATGTTATTTGCAAACTTGCAAATAACCCCCTCCATCAGAAAAGTCCGGCCGGGAAAGAACAAAGGAAAACCGACGGAACGGAATGCAAACTGGCAACTCCAGAAAACTGGTCCCGTAATAAATTACAGGAAAACCCCGATACTGTGCATACACACCCGCATCTGTATTCCGACCGGATACAAATACAATGAGACAAAATCTACACTGTACTATACTAGGATCCGGCTTAAACCAAAGCCGGCTAGTAATATCCGTTCGATCCTGATCCATGCAATACAGCACGTATCTGATAGAACCCTGCCATATATCCATACGGCCGCTAGTACAAACCGTCCGATCCTGATCCGTACAATACCGCACGTATCTGATCGGACCCTGCCATATCTCCATACGGCGACTACAGCGTTTCGCCCGAAAGCTTGAGTAACTGAAAGTGTGGTGGACTCTAAAGACTCGTCAATACTATGGCTGTGGATTTAACCACTAGCACGTCAGAGGTATAAGCCAATACGTGACGGGCCACCAGCTATTGACTAAAAGGGACGTCGATGAGCGAACTCATCCTGACACCCTACTGAGCCTGTCAGTGACAATATCCGAACAGTCCGGTCCGTTCGTCTATGAGAATCGCATGTCGGGCCTAGGGGGTTGGTAAAAGTCAGACCCCCAAAAGCGGTACAAGTCGTGTCGGAGTGTAGCCCAGAACACCCTGAGATACTACTGGATTACCTACCAGTAAATCTCCTGCCTTGGCCGAGGACTTCGTGTAATGGCTCTCCTAGACACGGCGCGACCTCACCCCCAATACCGGGAGAGACGAACCCCTGAAGATCCGCTCACTGCCTCCATGTGGCTCGGGACTGTACCCAACTAAAACCTGTTTGCACGACTCCTTTGAGCCTTGGTAGGGTAGTAATCAAAGCACAGTGGGAACTCACACGAGACAAATGACGATCCCCAGGTCGATGAACTAACCTGTACACATGTCACCAGGGAACTGCTATCTGACGTCAGGTATAAGACCAACTAGCATGTTCCCGGCGAGTCCTGTCCGGTGTACTCATAACCCAATGAGCACCTATATACATCTTAGGTGAACCAACTGACACCAGTGGCTTGTGAGACCGGCCACCGCCCCTCGTCGGGGTCTCGACTGTTTACACTAGTCTACTCTGGAGAATCGATGCCCTGTCTCGAGACTCCTACGACTAGGGACCTTTTAAGGATGCGCTTATAGACTCCAGCACTCACTTATATGATCGCCCTCATACTGCTGGCAGTCAAGCAAGAATCCTAGGGGCTCTATCAACGTGCAATAGCGACATGTCAGGTCACCTAAAGCAGTACACGATGATAAAGGTAAACCAGATAGCATACTATCATCTCGAGTAAGACTGTCCTACCGGGATAGGTCCTCCCTCAATCATTGCAATCACGTGCCTGTGATCCAATAATCGACTCTGAGGGCACTATCTCCAACAATCTCCCACTTGCACACAAGGCTAATTATTGCGATGTCGCATACTCACAGCCTTTGTGATACCGAACACCCAACTCCCCTACTAGTCAGTCTCACAAAATCCGTTTGTGAAACTATCGCGTTCGAGGAATAGCCTCAGTGAGTGGATCCGCCTTGATGTTTCTTTCTATGTCTCTCTATATCTCAAGTTCGCAGAGAAAGCCATCTCCCGAAATGAGCAATACATGTCTTAGAATGTCTGGATGTCTGATGGGACCTAGCTCATAAATGAACTCCAAATCCAAACTTCTTAGACAGTATCGTCAATTGAACATAATCAGTATCCTGCGCCATGCTACCCTCAGTATTGCCTTGGACCACCTGTCCAAAATACTGCCCCTCGTCAGAAGGAAAACTATAACTCTGACAACCTCCTTGTCGTCCATGTCACCTTGGAAGCCTGGAATGATAACTGTCTCCCAAAGGAGGCAGCCGTTATTATATCCCTAGAACATTCACTTATGTTCTAAAACTGCTTCCGACTGTTTCTCCAGGATTGGATCAATGTCAACTTATTGCATCTACTGCAAGAACAACATCTGGTGTGGTACTTGACATCTCATGATTGACTCAATTGCCTAAGCAAGTGATCTGCCAATCATGCATATCCCTCTCTACTTTAGGCTATAAGACACCTTTAGAGAGGGTGACTCCATCACTTGCAGGTACACTACCGTGCCAGGAGTCATCCATTCTAAATACTCTTAGAATGCTGTCTAAGTACCCTGATTGGGAAACCACCCAAATCTAGATCTAAAACCATAGATCTAGTAACCAGTATGTCGGATATAATGTCCAAGTCCCATATGGAGAAACCATCGTGTGACGACCAAAGTATAACCGATCGTAGTATAGGAATGTCACTTCCTACTTTGTGTATGTCATCTAAAAACCAGGATATCACACCCTACTACCTTCTCAACAGATCCATCCCCTATTCTGATGAAGTCCAACCTATGACTGTCACGTCAGAAATAGATGATCTATCTCCGCTACATGTGCTTTAGTCTATAAATATACATAAGCCTGATGTCCACCAATGCTTCCGCTGCTCCCACTGACTACGACAACCCTCTGGCAGAGTCATATAGATATGCACTTCTAAAGCTAGTTTAGAACGACGCTATACTCATCCTCCTACCGGGTCTCGCAGCTTAAAACAACAACAATGGCAAGTGTGGGTAAACAAGAACTTCCCTGTCACCGTCCTTGAGGCTACCGGAGTACCTCTCGGATGCCTGAAGTTACCCACCTTATCTGCGGAGTGGCCAATGGAATGTCAAATCAGATTGAATCTTTAGGTTCCTTATCAAATCTTCGGTAATCGTTTGCGGTTCTGGAATCACTTCCAGTTCTACCATACTCCCACTACTGTTTTTGAAAAAATCCATTTTTAGTAAAACTGTGGCGAGTCTAGAATAATATTTTTATTGATCTGCCAGATGGTAGAAAGACAACCCTCGTCATAGCCTGGGTCAACCCACAAACAGCCATTACAGAAACGTGCCTTGAGTTATCCAAAGTCTGGTTTTAATCATAAGCCGGACAACTCCCCGTACCTTAACAATGTTAAGATATGAACTGTACTATATCCAATATAGAACTAGAGGCACTGATTTAATTGAACCAGATTCAAAATCATGCAACTGTCTCCAGTGCATGTCAACTAAATGGAGAGAGGCCGATCAGCGTTACTCAACTTAGGAATGCTTCCAATTATGAGTAACCTGAAAGAGAAGCAATTTCTCTTTATCATTACTATCAACTGAATACCATACACAAGTATCTACATCTTCGATCACTTTGAAGAATCCCGATACTTGCTACACCTGGTTCTCTGCTCTATTCAAATACCTATAACTCCTCAAAACTTAGACCCTGTGTTTCTACGAAACACATGTCTAAGAACTAGAGAAGTCAAAAGTAAACAGAATATAGTATGAGGACCAACCCCTCTGTCCTAATGGACACTGGACAATATACAATACTCTGTATAAGTCCGCAGAGTCTAACAACTCTTTCACTGTGTGTCGTAGGTTGAAAACTGTACTTATGGTTAAGAAGAATTACATCGCTGTTCAATGCTCCTTACCAAACCATCCACTGATATAGGTAAATGTCATCGACATAATATCAAAAGGTATATCTCACTCTATGAAAATAGACGTACAGATATATCAATTTGAAATTGGTGCACAACAGCGAATATTCAAAACCAAATATTTGCCGACCGGCAAACAACCCAGGTGGCTTCCTCAAATATCACCAATTGCAACGAATCCCGATATAATGAGGATGGACACCTAATTCCCAATAACTTACTCTCACTCATCATCTGTAAAACCATACAGATGTGAGAATCCAACCTGGTAAATACATACCCTGGAGCAAGTGTCTAATTGGGAAATCAGTTTTCTTTTTACAGTACACAGTGAAACTGAAACATTGAAATGTTTCGATGGGGTATCCTGGTATTCCTAGTAATGTCTCTTCCATTATCCAGATTCACAACTGTAACCGTATAATTCTATGCCACCTCTCCAAATCCCTTTATATGTCTTTAGTCATTACCTTCTGTACACCCCTTTAGGCCAAATGGTTTTCTTCTTTCCCTACCGTTCGGCACCAGCCTATGGTTTGGAAGAAGACTATCCAAAAAGCATAAAGGGTGTACTGTCCTAATCCTAGGAGCACTCGTAGTGCGAGAGAAGGTGAAGATAAAAGACAACCGAATAAACCTTATTCCTATTTCTCCTGGACCAGAATCCATCCCCGAACTGGAACAAGTTCCTTTCGAGTTCGTATATAACCATACGATGGAGTATCCAATAAATTGTGGATCTTCGTAGTGATACGGAGTGTCCTGGAGAAATACAAAGGTGATTTAGGATTAGCGAAGAAATACTTGGTTTGGTCGTGAATATCAGTCGCAATTTACTTTGCCCTCTTACTAATCCCTTGCTTTGTCTTAATCTTAATACCTTCTGCACACCATCGTTATGCTAATTGGTTTTCTTCATTCCCCACTGTTCGGCACCAGCCTAAAGTTTGGAAGAAGACTATCCAATTTGCGTAATAGGTGTACTATCTCCTAAACTAAGGAGTACTCGCAACTTGAGAGAAGGCAAAAAGGAAAAGACAACTGAATAAATCTTATCCGTTTTCTCCAGAACCGGAAACCATCCTCGAATTCCTTCGAGTTCATATCTTACCATACGATGGTTTTTTCCAATGGAAGTGGACGTTCGCAGTAATACGGGGTGTCCTGGAGAAAAGGGTAAAATTAGGAGTGGTAATGAGGTCTGCAACTCTGACAATACCCGTTAGGTTAGCTAACTAACGACAGAGCGGGGACTGGACTAGCGCGGATGTAAAACATATACAACATCTACTAATATATATACCAATATATTATATTCGCTCAAGGCGTGATAAGAAATGCAACATCACAGAAATGTACAGCATCACAGAACAATACAGATATCTGGGATCCCCGGGTTTCACAGAGCCACTACTGAAACCCGATGTTCCCCTAGTCGTGTGGATAGCCTGTGCAATGAAATCCTAGACCCCTACGGGCGCGGCAAGTTACCCGCCAAAACCTGAAGCGAGGCAGCCCCCTTCAGCACAGTGAATGGACCACCCAGCACTTCACGGAATCCGGTAACTTGGGCACCCCTCCTGGGTCAACCTGTATCCCCTACGAGTGCGGCGAATAGCCCGCCAATTCTAGAGTGAAGCCCCCTCCGTCCCAATGCCATGAGATGCGGGCTTGTTGCCCTCCAGAACCCGGCTATCCGTGCACCCCTCTGCGGGGTAATCCTAGTACAGAAAGTAAAATATACATACAACGGGTACATCGACCGCAACCAGGTCGTGCCCCAAAAGAATAATACAAACATGCAGTGACGGCAGTCCACATATCGGACGCTCGCCCCGCAATATCAAATGTACATAATACAACAACACTGTACTAGCATTGCATCCAGGCTATCCCCCACGACCGATCCGCAACATCACAGCAAAATCACAAAACATCAACGTGAAAGTCACGTTCGCAAATCCGTCTAACCGGGCTATAGCAGTTAGACTGGATTTACCGATCAAGTGACATTCACGGTCGCAAATATAATGTAAATACTGTGAAAAATGTGTTTAAAATATCCGATCGATGAAATAATTAACAAGTGGGCCCCCAAGCAATACTGTAGCACTCACAGAAATTCTGGGCCCAAATTTAATATTCCAAAACCCCCAAAATCAGCCCACAAGCCCACTGGAAAATTTGGACACAGTGAGGACACCAATGTGCGGCGGAACCGCGGCCCAAGGGGGGGTTTGGCCGCGGTTCCGCGCTTCAGTAATCGACTCACTGCGTCGAATTTTTACAGCAGTCTTAGATTTTCCAGTACATTGGTTTTTTACAACCTGAAAAATTTTTGGAGTTCAAAAAATTTCGACAGAAAACTGATGTGAGTAAAAACGTGAGTTTTTGGAATTTTGGTCGATCGGAAATGCAAACACATCAAACAAAGCTAGACGAAGTTAATGGCGAGGCTCTGATACCACTGTAAGTGCACGGAGGCGCCCCGGCCGTCAATCCGACGGCCAAATGCGGAAGCGATGATAAACTTTAATTTTGCGAACTTAGCAAACCGGCACCACCGCGCACTAAACAACCGGATCGGACCATTAAACTAATTCTAGCTAACTACAAGACGGGTTAGAGATATACCGAGTGATCTGAGTCCTCCGGTCTTCTCGTCGTCGTCCCGATCTCCTGCGGAAACTCCGGTCGTCGCCTCCTCGCCGGAAGGGCACCACATCACCTGCATCTTTTACGGGCTCCCACCTCAATACCGAGGCAACTCGGGCGCGAAGTTGGCTGGCCGACGCGTCCAAGATTTGCTGTAGAATGTGTAGTGTAGAGGCTATGTCTCATTTGGGGTTTGTTGCCTTTGAAGATGATGGAGGAATGAGGTTAAGAAAAATGGTGCTTTCATTTTTCATGCAAGGAAATTGAGATGAAGGAAATTGCCACATGCAAAAACAAACTCTCTCTTTTTCTCATCAAATTGTGGCCGGCCTCTTTTTAGAATGGTGGAGGGAATCAAATTGCAAAACCATGAAGGGAGGTAATGGTAGTAAAAGCAAGGGGTGACCATAGCCAAACATCATGATAACAAAACTCATATCAAACTCTAATCACCTTTAAGTGATGTAAAGAGAATCAAATGATGGTGGAAAAGAAAAGATGCCATCATAATCAATCATCCCACAAATAAACCCTCCACAAAATGTTATTTGCAAACTTGCAAATAACCCCCTCCATCAGAAAAGTCCGGCTGGGAAAGAACAAAGGAAAACCGGCCGGAACGGAATGCAAACTGGCAACTCTAGAAAACTGGTCCCGTAATAAATTACAGGAAAACCCCGATACTGTGCATACACACCCGCATCTGTATTCCGACCGGATACAAATGCAATGAGACAAAATCTACACTGTACTATACTAGGATCCGGCTTAAACCAAAGCCGGCTATTAATATCCGTTCGATCCTGATCCGTGCAATACCGCACGTATCTGATCGAAACCTGCCATATATCCATACGGCCGCTAGTACAAACCGTCCGATCCTGATCCTTGCAATACCGCACGTATCTGATCGGACACTGCCATATCTCCATACGGTGACTACAGCGTTTCGCCCAAAAGCTTGAGTAACTGAAAGTGTGGTGGACTCTAAAGACTCGTCAATACTATGGCTGTGGATTTAACCACTAGCACGTCAGAGGTATAAGCCAATACGTAACGGGCCACCAGCTATTGACTAAAAGGGACGTCGATGAGCGAACTCATCCTGACACCCTACTAAGCCTGTCAGTGACAATATCCGTACAGTCCGGTCCGTTCTTCTATGAGCATCGCATGTCGGGCCTAGGGGGTTGGTAAAAGACAGACCCCCAAAAGCGGTACAAGTCGTGTCGGAGTGTAGCCCAGAACACCCTGAGATACTACTGGAATACCTACCAGTAAATCTCCTGCCTTGGCCAAGGACTTCGTGTAATGGCTCTCCTAGACACAGCGCGACCTCACCCCCAATACCGGGAGAGACGAACCCCTGAAGATCCGCTCACTGCCTCCATGTGGCTCGGGACTGTACCCAACTAAAACCTGTTTGCACGACTCCTTTGAGCCGTGGTAGGGTAGTAATCAAAGCACAGTAGGAACTCACACGAAACAAATGACGATCCCCAGGTCGATGAACTAACCTGTACACATGTCACCTGGGAACTGCTATCTGACGTCAGGTATAAGACCAACTAGCATGTTCCCGGCGAGTCCTGTCCGGTGTACTCATAACCCAATGAGCACCTGTATACATCTTAGGTGAACCAACTGAAACCAATGGCTTGTGAGACCGGCCACCACCCTTCGTCGGGGTCTCGACTGTATACACTAGTCTACTCTGGAGAATCGATGCCCTGTCTCGAGACTCCTACGACTAGGGACCTTTTAATGATGCGCTTATAGACTCCAGCTCTCACTTATATGATCGCCCTCATACTGTTGGCAGTCAAGCAAGAATCCTAGGGGCTCTATCAACGTGCAATAGGGACATGTCAGGTCACCTAAAGCAGTACACGATGATAAAGGTAAACCAGATTGCATACTATCATCTCGAGTAAGACTGTCCTACTGGGATAGGTCCTCCCTCAATCATTGCAATCACGTTCCTGTGATCCAATAATCGACTCTGAGGGCACTATCTCCAACACACCCCATCTGGAGCAGTGTCCAAAGTCCATACTTTGTTAGTGTACATGGACTCCATTTCGGTCCGCATTGCATCCAGCCATTTTACCGAGTCACCGCTCTGAATGTCTTGCTGGAAGCTAGTAGGGTCGTCATTATCAATGACGCAATCTTCTCTATCCCCGTCTATGAGAAAACCGTAGTATCTCTCGGGCGGATGAGACTGCCTACTACTTCTGCGGATAGGCGCTGGTATGTCCCTTTCTTCTGAAACTTCTTGTTCCACCAAACTTTCTGTAACAACTTGTGGTTCTGGAATTTCTTCCAGTTCTACTGCGCTCCCACTCTTCTGATTTTCTAAAAATTCAGTTTCTAAGAAGTGGGCATGACGAGAAACAAAAACCTTTTGTTCCTCTGCGTAATAGAAATAATATCCCTCGGAGTTCTTTGGATATCCCACAAGCTTACACTGTACTGAGCGTGCCTCGAGCTTGTCCGGATGCTGCTTTTTTACAAAAGCTGGACACCCCCATGTCCTAAAATGTTTTAGACAGGGTTTCTTCCCACTCCACATCTGATATGGTGTGGTAGGCACAATCTTGGTTGGAACCTGGTTCAAAAGATATGCAGCTGATTCTAGTGCATAACCCCAGAAAGATCGCGGTAACTCAGCCTTACTCATCATGGAATGAACCATATCCAATAGGGTTCGATTCCTCCTTTCCGATACACCATTGTGTTGTGGTGTGTATGGAGGAGTAAGCTGAGAGAGAATTCCATTCACTTTTAAGTAACCCAGGAATTCGGCACTTAAGTATTCACCACCTCGATCAGATCTCAGTGTCTTTATACTTTTGCCTGTCTGTTTTTCCACTTCATTCTTGTATTCTTGGAATTTCTCAAAGGCCTCGGATTTATGCTTCATTAAGAAGATATATCCATACCTAGAGAAATCATCCATAAAAGTAATGAAGTAGGAATAACCACCTCGCGCATGTGTAGACATTGGACCGCAAACATCACTGTGTACGAGTCCTAAGAGCTCGCTCGCTCTTACTCCGTGTCCAGTAAACGGAGTCTTTGTCATCTTTCCCATGAGACAAGATTCACAAGTGGCATAAGATTGATATTCGAACGGATTCAAATATCCTTCTCTATGTAACTTCGTTAATCGTGTTTCATTGATGCGACCTAGTCTACAATGCCATAGGAAAGCCTGATTTATTTCTGGAGACTTTCTTTTAAGTGTGTTCTGGACATTGAAAACCTGAGCTTGATTTAATACGTATATACCGTCATCAAATGTACCGGACCCAATCACAACTTGGTTTAGGTGGATGTGAACTACATCGCTTACGAATGTTAAGTCATATCCCTCTCTTGAAAGTGAGGACACTGATATGATATTAAAAGTCAAACTAGGTACATACAGACAGTTACGTAGAATCAATATCTGCCCATTTGTCAAACCTAGGCGATATTCTCCCACGGATTCAGCGTCCACGCTCATTCCGTTTGCAACTCTGAGAGACAAATCACCTATTTTTATAACTTTACGGTTTCTCAAAGCATGTAACGAATTACAGATATGAGATCCTGCTATGGTATCAAGTACCCAGGAAGTAGAGTTAATTGACAAACAGTTCTCAATTACAAACACACTTGAGGCTGAAGCCACAACATGCTTTGTATCCGGGCTACTGGCTTCCAAAGCCCTGCAATCCTTCTGCCAATGTCCATTCTCATAACAATAGGAATATCCCACCTTACCTATACCAAGTCCCAAAACTTTATCTCTTCCCTTTCCTCCTACTTTGCTGACACCGTATATCGGCTTTGTAGAGGTCTTCTACTTTTCACCCTTTGTTTTCGCCTTGGATGAAAAAGAAGAAGGTCCCCTATTAAGCAGAGCTTGTGTCTCCCTGGTTTCTTTCAGGGTGTAAGTATAGTGTAGGGACTGTGGAAATAAGTCAGTATATGACCTGTTTCCCAACTTGGTCTCCAGGTCCTTGAGCTCATCAATATAGCTAGTCATCGTGAGGACGTCGTCCCTTACAGATGACCCGTCAGCCGACCTCGCTTGAATCAATTCGTTCGAGGCCTCATATCTTGCGATATGAGATTGCTCTCCATATAAATCTTTGTTATGGAGAAAGATGGAAACAGAGTCCATCTTCTCGCGCTGCTTCTGGTATATACCATCAACTGAAGCCAACACGAGGCACTTGGCTTTCGCTTTATTCTTTTCCTTTATCTGACGGATATCCATATCCGCGACGGTGGAAACTGGACCTGGGACGGTGGGATCTTGTGTAGTAATAGGGTGGTCCAGCTTGTCATAGGTAATGGTCATCTGGACAGACCTTTGCCAGTCATATAAGTTAGATTCAGTTAACTTGTTATCTAAATGTAACCTAGTCATGGTCACAAGGTCGCTGCAATGAGAGAGAAAGAAGAAAACACTTTAGCATGATGCTCTTGCAAGTTTAGATTGGTTTTTAATTTATATAAACTGGATGGCTCCCACTGTTTTTCGAATCCTTCCTCAAACCATAAAAGAAGAATTAGCCAGGACTATTCTCACTGTACAATTCTTGCTTAACCGTTCAGCCAGGCTAGTATCGATACTTCGAGGGAGGTTTTCCAACGCTTTCGCGAAGTTCCTTAATTAAATAACCTCTTTTCTCTGGGGGCGTAACCCCGCTGACACCTTTCTGGACACCTACTTGGTTTATAGCATTGATCGTTAAGTGACGAATATCCTGATAAGTAGCATATACTCTCAGTAGGATCAGGATCCAAATATCATCGTATGATAATGTTGAAGGAATCCTACCAACATTCATCAAACTCTAAATGGTATGCATCTTTTTGCAAATTTCAGTTTCTTTAGAAACTCCCGATATGGATTTTTGCCCCATGTACTTATGATCTTGACTAAGGGCTAACAAATCATAAGTCACATGTCAAGTTCTGCCCATCATTATCCTGTTGATTTGAACCCATCCGTATATACTCTTGACTAAGGGCCAAAAAAAGTAATACGACTGTCCCAAACCAACTCATCTATCTATGCAACAAATGAATACCCCAGCAGCTACCAATCAATATGTCTTGACTAAGGGCCAAACAAACATAGCTTGAATACTACTGACCATTCATAAGAAATGACGGAGGGCTACGACTGGTTTTGGCGAAACCGTGAACGTAGTGAACTTGATATAACCGAAGGAACCTGATAGCTTTTATAAGGAGTGGTTAAAGCTCCGCATTTAAAAATATCTGTTTTAAAATTAACCGAGTGGTTTCTTTTCAATTGTTCCAACGATTAAAACTTTGGTTTATTTTCTTTGCATTATAGATAATGCGTCCCATCATTAACCTATCATTGCAGAGAACAACGAAAATATGACGTCCTCTTATGCCATCCGCATTCGCCACTGGGTCCCGTCATTACTCGTTAGGTTACTTAACTAACGACAGAGTGGGGACTGGGCTAGCGCGGGTGTAAAACATAAGTGACGTCTAAAATAGCTATCATATATATAGATATTTTACATTCGTCTGACGCAATGATATTCATTCCAGATCACAGATGAACTTAATTGGATTTGCAAGCAATCCGTGTTTGTTTTGAGCCTGCAACAAAAGACGGATTACACAGTTGTGATGAATAGCCATTACCCCACCCAAGACCCCTACGGGTGCGGCAAACTACCCGCCCGGCAGTTTGTGCACCCCACCTTGGGTCTGTCCTAGGAGCAAAAACAGTAAAATGAAATAATACAACGGTGGCTACAACCGCAACCTGGATGTGCCCCGCAAAATAATATTACAACAAATTACATTTACATCAAATGAATTAAATAATAACCCATCACAAAACCCTGGCTATACATCACAACAGTCCAACACAGTTCATATGCACAAACAGATAAAATCCATTACAGAAATGTGCAACCCCCTGCCAACCGACATACTAGTAGTTAGGGGAGGTTTACGAACACATTATAAAAACACAGATATAATCCAACAGGCAAATACTGTATAATTTCGATCGATTAAACACTTTTAATTTTGCTCCTATACTTCTCTGTAAAATTTGAACGTGAGCAAAAATTAAAAAATTCCAGAAAATACCAAATATTCCAGAGAAGCAACACTGGAAAATTGGCTTCCTGAATCGCCAACTCGGCGGCGGAAGCGCGGCGGATCGGTGGGATCCGCCACGGTTCCGCGGCGCTTTAGGCGATTCAGGGGCCCAATTTTCTTGGGTGTTCTTCTACTGTCTTTTTATGCTTTCTGAACATCCCTGAAAAATTTTTGGACTTCATTTAAAAATCGACAGAAACTGATAATTTCGGGCTTTTCCGGTTTCGTTTTTTTTTCGTTCGAAATTCATACAAATTTGCAAGTTAATTATTGTTTAGCGAGGCTCTGATACCACTGTAAGTCGATGTACAACACCCCACGACTTGCGGGGAGGTGGAAATTTAAAAAAACGATCTTGTTCTTTGCTTAAACATCGACTAACCGCATGAATCGAAGCTAAACGATAACTAACATGAAACATAGAAGTTCTATACTACTATGTTTAGGGATTATACCTAACGAATCGTGTCCTTCGTCTTTGCGAACTCCTCCTCCTCCTCGGCCTTCTCGATGTAGTAGATGATCCACCCGAGAGCTTTACTCCAAGCTTAGCCTCTAAACATGAGGCAACTAACCTTCTTTAAGTGCTAATCAAAGAAGCTAGGTGATATAGAGTGAGGGTTATGGTTTAGTTAGTCTAACTAATCCTTGTACTCAACACATGAGAGGGGAGGATTAGGGTTTGAAGAGGGAGAGCTTGAGGAGAGAGAAGATGATAATGGTAATCAAATGAGAATAGTGAGTTATGATAATATATATCAAGCATTTCTTTTTATCAAGAAAAGAATATAAATGAATTTAACAACCATGCTTGATAATATCTAGTGATGATTCACTCCATGAGTCATTAAGCATTTATCATGCATTAATGACATGGATGAACAATCCATATGACTCACTAATCACATTCATTGTATATGCCACCTAAACCTCCTTAGTCACCACCTTCTAGAAGCTTCTCGCGCAATTACGAGAACGCCCCTCCTTTCCGCAAAAATACGGAAAAACTTTAGACTATATAAATCCAATAACCGGATACCAGTAACTGGCTTAAACCAAAGCCGACTGGTAAAAACTGTCCGAAAGTCGTACGTGCGTAAACACACGTATGCGTCCGAACCCTTGTCGTAAAACCATACGACCTCTATATCGTTTCGCCCGGAGTAGGGAAACTCTCTGTGTGGGACTCTAGAGACTCGACTAATACGCTGGCAGTGGGTTTAACCACAGACCGCAAGCGGCACTAGCTGTACGTAACGGTCCCCAGGTAGATGTCGATAAGAAGGCCGATGAGGGAACCCATCCGAACTCCTACTGAGTCTGATGTGAAAATCTCCATACAGTCTGGTCCGTTCGTCCAAGACTATCGCATATCGGGCCTAGGGGGGCGGCAAGCGTCAGTCCCCTAATAGCGGTATAAGTCGTGTCGGAGGTAAGCCCATTACACCCTGAGAAACTACTGGAACCTACCAGCAAATCTCGCTTGCCCTGGCCAGTGACTTTCCGTAATGGCTCTCTGACACAGCGCGATATCAACCCCCAATACCGGGAGAGACGAATCCTGTCTAACCGCCACTTCCTCCAAGTGATCGGGACTGCACCCAACTGCTACCTGTTTGCACGACTCCTTTGAGCCGTGGTAGGGTAGCAATCTAAGAACAGTGGGATACACTCGAGGCGAAGTAGCAGTGTCAAGTCTGCGGACTATGCTGTACTCATGTCACCTGGGAACTGTTCACTGACGACTGGTATAAAACCAACCAACAGTTCCCTGTGAGTCCTGTCCGGTGTACCCGTAACCTAACGAGCACCTGCATACTATCTCCAGTACGACGTACTGACGGCTGTGGGACAGACCATCTCCCCAACTGGGATGAGAAGCGTATACATTAGTCTACTCCGGAGTATCGATGCCCTGTCTCGATAATCCAACGACTAGGGACCTGAATAAGGATGTGCTTGTAGACTACCCAGCCCCCACTGGTGTAATTGCCGTCACAACGCTGGTAGTCAAGCAAGATCCTAAGAGCTCTATCAATACGTATACTCAAATATTAAGATAGAAAAACCAAGTAGCATACTACCATGTTTAGCAAGAATGTTATATACATGTGAATATCCCAAGCTTCTATTAAGTAATATACAAACTAGTATGATACAGTAATGGCCTTCTAGGGAATAAACACTAACAATCTCCCACTTGCACTAGGGCCATGTACTGGCGTATCGAAGACCGATGATCTCTAGTAGCCTCTCGAACTGAATCTGAGGTAGGGCCTTAGTGAATGGATCGGCAATGTTATCCTCTGTATTTACTCTCTTTACCTCGATCTCCCGGCGATCTACGATCTCCCTGATCAGGTGATACCGCTTTAAGCTTTGCCGTTAGAAATAAGCATATGGGGAAAATCTGCTTCTCTGCAGACGTCATCATGCAGCGGATCCGCGGCGGGAAGAGCCCATTGGCCTTGAATAAATTTCTGGAATTTTACCGCCCGATCACCAGACTTAGACTTGGTGTAATTTTGATCAGCACTTTTGACAGTTTGGCTCGGTTTCTGGAATTTCCTGCACAGACTTCGAAACAAGTGTTGCGCTACAAGAATGATGCGATGCTATGATAAACAGTCAATTTCCCTAAAAACGCCGGTTTTAGAGTACAACACAGGTAATTCGGTATTTTACTATTGTTTTGCTAATATGTGAAATATGCAAACCGAACACCTCTACATGAATGCAAAAGATAGGGAAATTGACGTGTTAAAAATACATTATTTTCGACTGATCAAGCTGCATACCTACTTAATAGGGTTCCAATCAAATTAGCTGCCTACCACTCCATATGTGATATGGTATGGGAAGAGCCAATCTCTTAAGGAAGTTAAGATTTTGGGTTTTCCGGCCTGTTTCTAAAAGCAAAATCCTGACAAGCTCGAGGCAAGGTCAGTTTTGTGGAAGTTTGTTGGATGTTCCAAGCATTAGCAAAGGATTATCTTCTACCACATCGAGGAACAAAAGATGTTTTGTTTCTTAGCGTGCCACCTTAGTGAAAAGGAATTTCTTGTGAAGAAATTAGGGGTCATGAGGTAGAACTGGAAATGGTTCTAGCTTTATAAACAGCAGCTAATGATTTGGTAAACCCGAAGGACTCAATATTTTCCAACGAAGCTCAGCCTCTCCGCCGATCTAGTAGGGTTCCTTACCCACCTGAGAGATACTTCGGTTTTCTCAATGACAGTGGGAGCGAGGATTGCATCATAAGATGATGACCTAACTATTTTCTGTAAGTCCATGGTACCCTTCCCCGGTACTTACGGGGTTGCGGAATTGGTGAAAAACCATTTTCAAGAGGGTGGTAACATGGACTACCAATACGGATCTTTGTTAAACTACTAACTAACAACCTAACAAAAGTTACTTACTCGGTTAGGGGGCTATACCTTTCTTGAACTCCTTCGTCTTCGACTCCTCCCGGTGTATGGATCGACCTCACCTCGTCGTCTCCTTGCGCCGAAGATGGATCCACCCGAAAGCTTCTACCTTTGGCTTCTTCTTCGAACTTTGAAGAAACTAGATCACTTGGCTTGCTAGGCCTTGTGAACTAGAATGAGTAGAGGAATGTTTTGGTGTCTTTTTATCTCTAAGGCAATGAGTCTCAACGCATGAGAATGGTTTACCTTGAGGTAGAGATAGCAAGAGGAAGAGGGAGAGCTTGAGAATGAAAGAGCTCAAGAGAGAGAAAGCAAAATGATAGAATGAACCATACTCTTCTCATTCTCACCTCTCATAATCCAAAAGCCATCATAACAAAAATAGTAATCTAGTATTGTGTAATGGTTTAAGTCAAAATGGCTATATCATTTCAAGCACTCATTTTGCATAAATAAACAAGCAAGCAAAAGTCTTTGCCATCGAATGATAGCCATTGTCATGATGATGGTCAACTAGTCCAACCTAGTCAACTGGTCAACAAAGACAACTGTAGGGTTCCTAGGCACTCAAAGGAGGTCTCACAAGGCATCAACCATGCCAAACAAAAATTTTCTAGATGCCGAACAACCCTTAGCAAGATCGTTAACTAGATGTAAAGGCGAAAAGTAATGAAGCAAACGACGTTGCTACTTAGTGAAAGGGATTACAACCTTTGTAGATCCGCTCCACCATTTCTTTAGCTCCGTGTTGACGTCCCTCCGCTGTGATCGTCGGATCCCGGACTCTAGCGATGGTTTCGTCGGAGAAATGATCGGGCTAGGTCATTGACTTCGAGGCCGAAGATGATCTACGTCGGGGAGACTCAAACTCAAGCTATTCCTTCACTCGGTCGAAAACTTTATGAAGAGAACACCCTATACTACATGGCAAGTGGTAGAGGATGAAGAAATAGGAAGCGGGTTCACTTTTGAATTGGATTTCTCACTCTTTTTCTCAAGATGCCATTGAAGCTAGCAAGCTTTTTCAAGCTTGATGAAGATGATGAATAAGAAAGAATATCATCCATTAAAAGAATAATATGAACACTTATCCTTTTAATCATAGCACCATGGTTGAGTTAAGCCCTCATGCTTAACTCATGTAGGGAATTAACCATAGCAAAAGGTTAAGGGTTGGGTTAGCTAATATCTTGAACAAATGACAAAAGAATTGACTTTGTCAATGTTCATCAAGCTTCATGAAGTTTGATAACTTTGACCAAAGTCATTCTCTTTTGTTATTTGTTTAGGAAAATAATAAACCCTAATCCAACCTTGATATGGTTCAAGTCTCATACACTTAATCTTGTTTGTATCATCAAGCATGATACAAACATGTACACTTGCATATATCACATATAAACAATATACACTTTCAAGTAAGAAAACAAATCTTAAGTGAACCAATACTAGTTAATGTAAAGTAATATATCAAATATATAATTATACATTAAATCATTAAATCAACACTTGATTTAACGATCCGGTCATATCGCATATAACTGACTAATATCTATAGTAACAACTTATCGAATCAACACTTGATCCGATAACCCGGCTATATCGCATACAACCGATCAATGTCATAAATCGCGAGAATAGAATACAGTATCACATACTGGTATTATCCTCGGTCCCGCACATATCTCATATGCGCTCCTATTTCGTTTCGCTTGAGCCAGGAAACCCCTGTGTAGGACTCTAAAGACTCGTCAATACGCCGGCAGCAGGTGATGATCATATCAAACACCCACAAGCCACAAGCGGTCTGCTAAACGTAACGGCCACCCGGGTATTGAGAGATCAGAAGATCAACGAGCAAGCCCGCTCACACTCCAGTGAATCCAACGAGTAACACTACCGTACAGTCCGGTCTGTTCGTCTGATATGTCGCATATCTCGTCTAGGGGTGGTAAACGTCAGACCCCAATAACTCGATAAGTCGTGTCGATATGAGGCTCATAACGGGTCGAGAAACTACTGGTAACACTTACCAGTAAATCCTAAAAGCTGCCTTGGCCAAGGTGTTAGTTATATGTATGCCCTAGAGGCCATTACTGTACATTGGATGTATATTGTAGTGGATGCTGGGACATATATAGGGAGGACTTTCTTGCTCGACATGATAGTATGCTATCTGGTTGCTCTTTACGTTAACGTGTATACTGATTGTCTCTCTGTTACATGTTGGTAAAGCCCTTAGGATGTGTGCTTGACTATCTGGACTATGATGTGGATCATACTAGTGGGGACATGGTTGTCCATAAGTACATCCTTCAAAGTCCCTAGTCGTAGGTGTATCGAGACGGGGCATCGATATACCAGACTAGACTAGCGGATACCTTCTCGACCCATACAGATGGGCGATGGATGATCCCATATCCATCGGTGTTTGACATCAGAGATGATATACGGGTGCTCAGTAGAGACTGGGTACACTGGACGGACTCGCCGAGAACTCCCAGATGGTATTATACCTTACGTCAGATGGTAGTTCTCTGGTGACACTGGTACAGAGTAGTCTGTTGACCCGAGATCGTCATAGAGTCTTGTGTGGTTCCCACTGTGCTTTAATTTCCATCTTACCACGTCCAAGAGGGCGTGCAAAACGGTGGTTTTTGGGTACAGTCCCGAATCACATGGAGGCAATGAGCGATAGGAGGGGATTCGTCTCTCCCGGTATAGGGGGTTGATGTTGCGCTGTGTTCGGTTGGCTATAGCAGGAAATCCCTGGCCAGGGTTGCTGAGATTTGCTGGTAAGTGTTACGAGTAGTTTCTCGAATTGTTATAGACCTCATATCGACACGACTTATCGAGCTATTGGGGTCTGACGTTTACCACCCCTAGGCGAGATATGCGACATATCAGACGATCAGACCGGACTGTACGGTAGTGTTACTGGTTGGATTCACTGGAGTGTGAGCGGGCTTGCTCGTCGATCTTCTGATCGCTCAATACCCGGGTGGCCGTTACGTTTAGCAGAACGCTTGTGGCTTGTGGGTGTTTGATATGATCATCACCTGCTGCCGGCGTATTGACGAGTCTTTAGAGTCCTACACAGAGATTTTCTGGCTCAAGCGAAACGAAATAGGAGCGCATATGAGATATGTGCGGGACCGAGAATATTGCGTGTATGTGATACCGTATTTAATTCTCACGAACAATGTGTCGAATGGTTGTATGCGATATAACCTAGTTATCGATTCAAGCGTTGATTCGATAAGCCGATTTGTTGTTTACTAGTCGGTTATATGCGATATGACCGGATCGTTAAATCAAGTGTTGATTTAATGATTTAATGTATAATTATATATTTGATATATTACTTTGCATTAACTAGTATTGGTTTACTTTAAATGGATTTTCTCACTTGGATTGTGCACATTGTATATGTGATATATTTTTGTGCACTTGTATGTATCATGTTTGATGATGCATGCTAACTTGTGTTTTGTGTAAAGTTTAAACCATGGTTATGTAATGGTTAGGGTTTTCATATTTATTTATTTATTTATTTATTCATTTTGGAAAATGATAAGCATAATGCAAAATGGTGGCTTTCTTTGGATGGATGTTGAAGCTTCATGAAGCTTTGACCAAGTGACCATTTTGTCTCCATGCTTAACCCTAACCATTCCCACTAACCATGATTTGTTCTCTACACTTGACCATGGTTGAGAGATGATAAGTATTCTTATTATTCTTTTTTTTTCATATACTTATCATATCATCACCATCTTCTTCTTCATCTTCTTCAATGAAGAAACCTTCACTTCATCAATGGTGATTGATGAAAATGAGTGAGAAATCCAATTCTAAAGTCTACCCACTTCCTATTTCTTCATCCTCTACCTCTTGCCAAGTAGTAGAGTGTGTTTTCTTCACAAGTTTCTTGACTTGGTGAACTTGGAGCTTGATCTATTGATGCCTCGACGTAGATCATCTTCGGCACGTCGTCGATGACCTAGCCCGCTTCTTCTCCGATGAAGCCGACGCTAGAGCACGGGATCCGTTTTGGACAGCGAGGAGACATCATCACGGAGCTATGGAGGCGGAGCACCGGATCTACAAAGGTTGTATTTCCGTATTCTTGTAGTTAAGTGTTAACTAGTTTCATTTTATCGCCTAAACTTCTAGCCAACGATCTAGTCTAGGGTTTCTCGGCACCGTATCTTTTGAAATTGGCATGGTTGGGCCTTGTGAGACCTCTTGAGAGTGCCTAGGAACCCTACACAAGGACTTCCTATTATAGCCAATCGAGCACTGCGCAACATCAACTCCCTATACCGGGAGAGACGAAACCCCTCCTATCGCTCATTGCCTCCATGTGATTCGGGACTGTACCCAAAAGCCACCTTTTTGCACGCCCACTTGGACGTGCTATGATGGAAATCAAAGCACAGTGGGAATCACATATGACTCTATGACGATCTCGGGTCTACAGACTAACCTGTACCAGTGTCACCAGAGAACTGCCATCTGACGTAAGGTATAATACCATCTGGGAGTTCTCAGCGAGTCTGTCCAGTGTACCCTGTCTCTACTGAGCACCCGTATATCATCGCTGATGTCAAACACCAATGGATATGGGATCATCCATCGCCCATCTGTATGGGTCGAGAAGCTACATGCTAGTCTACTCTAGTATATCGATGCCCCGTCTCGATACACCCATGACTAGGGACTTTGAAGGATGTACTTATGGACTGCCATGTCCCCACTAGTATGATCCGCATCATAGTCCAGGTAGTCAAGTACACATCCTAAGGGCTTTACCAATATGTAACAGAGAGACAATCAGTGTAAACGTCAAGGTAAAGAGTAACCAGATAGCATACTATCATATCGAGCAAGAAAGTCATCCCTATATATGTCCAAGCATCCACTACAATATACATCCTATGTATAGTAATGGCCTCTAGGGCATACATATAACTAACAATCTCCCACTTGCACTACGGCCATCTGATAGCAGTGGTTGTAGTATCTCATACTCAACCATCCCATAAAAGTCTCTCTCTAGGAAAAGGCCTTTCGTGAGTGGATCCGCCGTGTTGTCCTCTTAGTCTACTCTCCTAACCTCGATCCCCTAGAGATCAACCATCTCCATGATCATGTGATACTGCCTAAGAATATGTCTGGATCACTGATGGGACGGGCGTTCCGTGGCATAAGCCAAAACTCCATTGTCACACAATGGGAGGAACGAAGTTCATCTAATGAACTAATATACACCCTGACTTTCTCTTTGGTAGTATCATTGGTAACGATATATCTTGCCTTTAATCGTCTAGTATGTCACGGTATCTAGCTTGGAACTCTTCCAACATACCGTCCCTCCACTGAGGGTAAAGACAATGCCTGTAACCGACATTCAGTCATCTTTATCACTCTGGAACCTTTCCAGTGATTCTCCCCAGGACCGATTGATACCTTCTCACTACATCTAGTGAGTATTCTAACATCCAATTAGATCTATCTCATAGATCCAAAACCCAGGATTTAGTAGGTATCACTTTGATCCTATATGGAGAATCCTAGTGATAAGCGGAGATTGATCGAGCGTAGCATAGGAAACTCATTCCCTATCAAGAGTATGTCATCCACGTACTCTACGAGGATCACCACCATACTCCCTACTACCTTTTTGTATATACAAGGTTCATCTACCATTTTGATGATGTCAAACTATTTGACTAACTCATCAAAACAGATGTTCCAACTCCGCGATGCCTGTTTTATCACATAAAACATCTTGCATACGTTTCCGCTGCTCCCACTATCTACGAAGCTATCTGGCTGTGTACATATAGACGTTCTCTTCTAAATCAATATTTAGAAAAGCAGTCATGATACCCAACCACCAGATATCGTAGTCATGGTATGTAGCCGTGGCAAGTAGGATCTGGATGGACTTAAGCATAGGCCCCAGAAAAGGTTTCATCATTAGCCAAAACTGGTCTATTATGCAAACCTTTAACGAGTCTAGCTTTGAAATTCTCAACTTTTCCATGTACACCAAGTAATCTTCTCAAGATATACTTGCTCCTGATGGGGATTTAACCCTTCAGATAAAGCATCCAAAGTCCATACTTTGTTGGTGTATAAGGATTCCATCTCAGATCGCTAAGCATCCAGCCATTCTTACAGAGTCCTACTCCTGATGGCCAGCCCGAAACTAGTTGGGTCATCATCTCATGATGCAATCCTCGCTCCCACTGTCATAGAGAAACCGAAGTATCTCTCAGGTGGGTGAGGAACCCTACTAGATCGGCGGAGAGGCTGAGGTTCGTTGGTTGCTATTGAATCCTTTGGTTTTACCAAATCATCTGCTTCAATTTGTACAGCTGGAACTTTTCAAGATCTATGTAACTGACCTTGCCTCGAGCTTGTCTAGATTTTGCTTTTAGACATAGGCCGGACAACCCCAAATCTTAACTAACTTAAGATATGGGCTCTTTCCTTTCCATATCTCATATGAAATGGTAGGCATCTGATTTGATTGGAACCTTATTCAATAGGCATGCAACTTCATAAGTGCATAACTCCCAAAAGAAAATAGGAAACTCAGTAGTACTCATCATAGAGCACACCTTATCGTATAGGGTGTGATTGCTCCGCCCCGATATACCATCGTGCTATGGTGTATACGGAGAAGTAATGCTGAGAGAGAATCTCATTCTACTTTAGAATAGTCTAGGAATCCCGTGCTCAAGTATTCTCCTCCTTGATCACATCAAAGGACATAATACTTATACCCGTATTTTGGTTCTCTACTTCTAACTTATATTCTATGAATATCTCAAAAGGTTCGGACTTGTGTTTCAACAGGAACATATGTCTGAATCTTGAGAGATTATCAGAGAATGTAATGAAGTACAAAGAACCAATCTTGGCATGTGTAGACAGGGGACCTACATACATCAACATGTATCATCCCAAGAGTTTACCAACTCTTTCTCTATTTCCAATAAACAGAGCTATGGTCATATTATCTCTATGACATGACTGGCAAGTTTCATAAGATGTAAATTCAAACAGATTTAAATATGCATCTAAATGAAACTTCAGCTAGTCGGGTCGCATTGATATGACCTAGTCTACAATGTCTCAAGTAGGATTTGTTCATTTCTGAACTCTTCCTCTTGTGTGTGTTCCGTATACTTAGAACTGTGGTTTGATTTAGAACGTCAATGCTTTTAGATAACGTGCCTGAACCGATCAACTCTTGATATATGAAATGTTCAAAAACATTATCCAACAATACAAAATTATATCCTTCTTTATCTAAATAAAGAGACTGATATGATTTTGTATATCAGGTTCGGTATCTAATAACATTTGTTCAGAATCAATGTATTCAGGTAATACAGGATGACAGTGACCAACAGACCTGGCTGCAACACTTGCACCGTTTTCTGTCTCATGAAACTTATCACCCGTTCTCAGTTCTCTACCTTTCTGTAGCCCAATGTAACAAATTACATATGCGGGATCCTGATCTGGCATCACATACCCAGGACGTAAAGGATACTGAGAAACAGTTCTCTGTAATGAACATACCCGAAGATGATGCATCAACATGCACTTTCTTCGTTTGGGCGGCACGGTAAATCTGGTATTCCCCAATTTCTTTCTCTGTCTTATAACAATTATAAGTATGGAGCGGGACCAACGTTCCCCAGCACTGTATAACAAGCGGGTTCGGTCAAAATATCCGTTTTATTATCTTGATTAAGGCGTGACATGGTCGCTACCAGGAGAGAGAGAGAGAAGAAAATACTCTGCGTGCGCTCATGCAAGATCAGATTGGTTATTATATTATCTAATCAGGATGGCTCCCACTATTTTTTATCAAATCTTCCTTCAAACCCTAAAAGGAAAGACTAGCCGGGATTAATTACACGCTACAAGTTCGCCAATCTTTCAGCCAGGCCAGTGTCGGTACTTTGAGGGAGGTCCCCCGTGCTTTCGTATGAACCTAATTAATGTAAACCTCGTTTTCCCAGAGGCGTAACCCCGTTGACACATTTCTAGACACCTACTTGATCGGCTAATTGTATTGTGTAAAACTCTCCCAGGAGTAACAATTACTCGCAGTGGGTATCGGGATCCAACTATCCCATAGAAAGTATGCAATCTCATTGCAAATTTCAACACTTGAAATTCCCGATAATATTTTACCCCTAGTGTTCTATGACCTTGACGAATGCCAAACAACCCATAGTCCACTAGTCAAGTTCAACCCATACATTTCTTGATTGAATTAAACCCACCCGCACGACCCTTGACGAATGCCAAACAACGCCGTACGAATACCCTAATCCAATCTGCATCATATGCATAAGCAGATAAATACTAGTTAGCTACCGTACACTACGCCTTGACGAATGCCAAACTACCGCAGCACGAATACTAACTAGTACTTATCTGAAATGACGGAGGGGTACGACAGGTTTTTCTTAAAACCTATTGCGTAATGAACTTGATATCGTTGTAGAATCAAATGATTTTAAAATGGAGTGTTTTTGAGGCTTTTCTCGTTTTGCTAAAGGGGTCACTCCCGGTGAAGGGATCGTCGGCCCTTTCCTCGTCGAATGAGGTACAGGATATATCATATACATCACTGTGCAAAGCAGAAACTATAGAAGCAATCAAAAGACAAACCGAGAGTTGTAGCATCTGCCAGTTATTGCTAAAGGAGTCACTCCCGGTGAAGGGATCTCGGTCCTTTCCTTATCGAATAAGGTGCAGGATGTTCTACAAGGAACACCGCGATGCATAAGCAAGAACTGTAGCTACCTGTTTTATTTAGAAATTCGATTCCACAACATCTTTAGGTTTCTTTTTCTTTCATTAATCATATTAATGAAGTCCCATCATTTAAGTCACCTAAACATCACAGATAAATACGACGTACACTTATGCCAACCGCATTCGCCTCGATGTCCCCTCGTGCACCGTTAGGTTAGGTAACTAACGGCAGAGCGGGGCAGGGCTAGTGCGAGTGCAAAACATAAGTAACATCTATATAATATATCATATATACTATATACTGTATCTATCACAGAACATCACATGATCACATCACAGATATCGCAGCAGAAGAATCATATGATATATTGGATATACTAGGACGTCCGTGTTTTCAATACGAGCCTGTATAAAACACGGATTCCACGGTCGTGATGAATAGCCAAACCCACACCCCTAGACCCCTACGAGAGCGGCAAGCAACCCTGCCAATTCTAGAGTTAGGAGACCCGGACTCGACTCCTCGAGTTGGTCTCCCACTGGACTCCAGAACCCGGTTACTCGTGCCCTCCTCCTTGGGTCTATCCAAGTGCGGAAAAGTAAATAATATACAATGGGTGACTTCTTCCGCTACCTGGAAGTACCCCAATAAAAGTATATTATGTTAGTGTTTATGCCCTAGAAGGCCATTACTGTATCATACTAGCTTGTATATTACTTAATGGAAGCTTGGGATATTCACATGTATATAACAGTCTTGCTAAACATGGTAGTATGCTACTTGGTTTTTCTATCTTAATATGTGAGTATACGTATTGATAGAGCTCTTAGGATCTTGCTTGGCTACCAGCGTTGTGATGGCAGTCACACTAGTGGGGGCTGGGTAGTCTACAAGCACATCCTTATTCAGGTCCCCGGTCGTTGGATTATCGAGATAGAGCATCGATACTCCGGAGTAGACTGGTGTGTACGCTTCTCATCCCAGTTGGGGAGATGGTCTGTCCCACAGCCGTCAGTACGTCGTACTGGAGATAGTATACAGGTGCTCGTTAGGTTACGGGTACACCGGACAGGACTCACACGGAACTGTTGGTTGGTTTGATACCAGTCGTCAGTGAACAGTTCCCAGGTGACATGAGTACAGCGTAGTCCGCAGACTTGACACTGCTACTTCGCCTCGAGTGTGTCCCACTGTTCTTAGATTGCTACCCTACCACGGCTCAAAGGAGTCGTGCAAACAGGTAGCAGTTGGGTGCAGTCCCGAGCACTTGGAGGCAGTGGCGGTTAGACAGGATTCGTCCCTCCCGGTATTGGGAGTAGATATCGTGCTGTGTCAGAGAGCCATTACGCAAAGTCCCTGGCCAGGGCAAGCGAGATTTGCTGGTAGGTTCCAGTAGTTTCTCAGGGTGTAATGGGCTTTACTCCGACACGACTTATACCGCTATTAGGGGACTGACGCTTGCCGCCCCCCTAGGCCCGATATGCGATAGTCTTGGACGAACGGACCGGACTGTATGGAGATTGTCACATCAGACTCAGTAGGAGTTCGGATGGGTTTACTCATCGGCCTTCTTATCGACAACTACCTGGGGACCGTTACGTACAGCTAGTGCCGCTTGCGGTCTGTGGTTAAACCCACTGCCAGCGTAGTAGTCGAGTCTCTAGAGTCCCACACAGAGAGTTTCCTACTCCAGGCGAAACGATATAGAGGTTGCATGGTTTTGCGACAAAGGGTTCGGACGCATACGTGCGTTTACGCACGTACGACTTTCGGACAGATTTTACCAGTCGGCTTTGGTTTAAGCCAGTTACTGGTATCCGGTTATTGGATTTTTACAGTCTAAAGTTTTTCCGTATTTTTACGGATCGGAGGGGCGTTCTCGTAATTACTCGAGAAGCTTCTAGAAGATGTGACTAAGGAGGTTTGTTTTGGAAAGAGAGTGAGTCATAGTGGTGATTCATTCACTTCATTAATGCACATTTATTGCTTAATGACTCATGTTAATGAATCATCACAAGATATTTTGTGAAGCATGCTTATTCATTTCCTTTATTGATTTTTAGATAATAAGAATGCTTCATAATAATATGATACACTCTCTCTCTTCTCTCATTATCATATCACACATTCTCTCTCCTCAAGCTCTCATCTTCAAGATACTAACCTTAATCCTCATGTGTTGAGAACAAAGGTTTAGTTAGACTAAACAATCCATAACCTACACTCTATATCATCCTTTCATCTTTGATTGGCAATCAAAGTTGATTAGTTACCTCAAGTTAGAGGTTTAGCTTGGTGTTTTGCTCTCGGGTGGATCGTCTATTACCTAGAGAAGGTCGAGGAGAACAAAGGAGGACGCAAAGAAGAAGGACCGGTTTCATTAGGTATAATCCCTAATCACTTATGAAAAGAAACTCACAAGATACGGTTATTTATAGTTTAGCTTCGATTCAAGCGGTTAGTCGATGTTCGTTGTTTAAACTTGATTGTTTTTGAAAATTCCGCCTCCCCATAAGTACTGGGGTGTACTACATCGACTTACAGTGGTATCAGAGCCTCGCTAAACAATAAATAACCTAGTTGCAAATTTGTACGAATTTCGAACGGAAAAACGAAGCCGGAAAACCCTAAAAAAATGTAAGTTTCTGTCGAATTTAAAACGATGTCAGAAAATTTTTCAGGTGAGCTCAGAGTGCTTGACATGACACCAGAAGAACACCCAAGAAAAACAGTCGACTGAATCGACCAACTCGCCGCGGAACCGCGGCCTTAGCCACTGAGTTGCCGCGCTTCCGCCGCCGAGTTGGCGAGTCAGCGGCCGATTTTTCTTCTGTTGCTTCTCTGTGTAATTTGGGGTTTTCTGGAATATTTAATTATTGCTCAGGTTACTGTTTAACAGAGCAGATTTTGGAGCAATATTGAAGTTGTTTATTCGATCGAAAAATACAGTATTTGCGTATTGGATTATATCTGTGATTGTTTGATGTGTTCGTAAACCTCCCCCAACTGCTAGTATGTCGGTTGGCAGGGGGTTGCACATTTCTGAAATGGTTATAACTGTTTATGCATATAAACTGTATTGGACTGTTGTGGTGTATAGCCGGGGTTAGCAATGGGTTATTGGATAATTCATTTGTTGTAAATGTAATTTGTTGTAATATTATTTTCGCGGGGCACTTCCAGGTTGCGGTTGTAGCCACCGTTGTATTATTTCATTTTACTGTTTTTGCTCCTAGGACTGACCCAAGGTGGGGTACACAGACTGCCGGGTGGGTAGTTTGCCGTACCCGTAGGGGTCGAGGGTGGGGTAAACGGCTATTCATCACAACTGTGTAATCTGTCTTTTCTTGCAGGCTCAAAAGAAATACAGATTGCTTGCAAATCCAATATTGTTTATCTGTGTTCTGGAATGAATATCATTGCGTCAGACGAATGTAAAATATCTATATTATGATAGCTATTTAGACGCCACTTATGTTTTACACCCGCGCTAGCCCAGCCCCCGCTCTGTCGTTAGTTAAGTAACCTAACGGGTGATGACGGGACCCCGTGGCGAATGCGGATGGCATAAGAGGACGTTGTATTTTCGTTGTTTTCTGCAATGATAGGTTAATGATGGGACGCATTATCTATAATGCAAAGTGAAACAAACCAAAGTTTAAATCGTTGGAACAATTTAAAAGAAACCACTCGGTTATTTTTAAAAACAGATATTTTTAAATGCGGAGATTTAACCACTCCTTTTAAAAGCTATCAGGTTCCTTCGGTTATATCAAGTTCACTACGTTCACGGTTTCGCCAAAACCAGTCGTAGCCCTCCGTCATTTCATTTGGGTATTCGGTAGTATTCAAGCTATGCACTTTTGGCCAACGTCATGGCATAGTGTTTGGTAGCTGCTGGGTATTCATTTGTTGCATAGATAGATGAGTTGGTTTGGGACAGTCGTATTATCATTTGGCCAACGTCAGGGATATATACGGATGGGTTCAAATTAACAAGATAATGATGGGTAGAACTTGACATGTGACTTATGACATTTTGACCAACGCCAAGGTCATAAGAGCATGGGGTAAAAACTAATATCGGGAATTTCTAAAGAAACTGAAATTTGCAAAGAACCAAGTGCATACCATTTTGAGTTTGATGAATGTTGGTAGCATTCCTACAACATTATCAGACGATGATATTTGGATCCCGATCCTACTGTGAGTATATGCTACTTATCAGGATATTCGTCACTTAACGATCAATGCTATAAACCTAGTAGGTGTCCAGAAAAGTGTCAGCGGGGTTACGCCCCCAGAGAAAAGAGGTTACTTAATTAAGGAACTTCGCGAAAGCGTTGGAAAACCTCCCTCGAAGTATCGACACCGGCCTGGCTGAACGGTTAAGCAAGTATTGTACGGTGAGAATAGTCTTGGCTAATTCTTCTTTTATGGTTTGAGGAAGGATTCGAGAAACAGTGGGAGCCATCCAGTTTAGATAAACTAAAAACCACTCTAAACTTGCAAGAGCATCATGCTAAAGAGTTTTCTTCTCTCTCTCCTAATTGCAGCGACCCTGAAAATGACTGGACTTAAGTTACTTTTAGAGAAAAATATACTGACGGGGCCAAACTATAAAGATTGGCTGCGGAATGTCAAGATGGCTTTGACCTATGACAAACTGGGGTACGTCCTCACCGCTACAGCACCTGCTGTCCTTGGTCCCAAATCGAGCAATGCGGATAAGGAAATCCGCAAAACCTGGGATTTAGATTGCGCGAGAGCCAAGTGCATCGTGCTTGCCTCGATGAACAATGAACATCAGAGGAGGCACGAGGATATGTCCTTAGATGGCATATTTCTCCATACAAAGGAACTTTATGGAGAGCAATCTCGTATAGCAAGATACGAGACCTCTAAGAAATTGTTTCGAGCGAGGTTGGCTGTCGGGTCATCGGTAGGTGAACATGTCCTACAGATGATCGGCTATATTGAAGAGCTCGCGGACCTTGGGACGACTTTGGATAATGAGCTCTATACAGACCTTGTTCTCCAGTCCCTTCCTCCCACCTACGCCCAGTTTATCCTCAACTTCAATCTTCAAGGAAAAGAAGTTGAACTTGCGGAACTCCTGAACATGTTAAGGAGTGCAGAGGGCACCTTGCAGAAGGCAAGGGAAACACCCGCTATGTTTGTTGGCGGTTCATCTTCTTCCGGGTCCAAGGCTAGGGCCAAAGGAAGGAAGAAGAAGGCCGCACCCAGACCTAGAGGAGGTGTTAGTAAGGTGGGAAAGAAGGGAAAGAAAAAGTTTACAGCACCGGTAGTTGGCCTGGATGAGTGCTTCCATTGTCACAGGAAAGGGCACTGGAAGAAGGATTGCAAGGCGTGGAACGCCAAGAACCAGGAACCGAAGCAGGCTGTGGCTTCGACTTCAGGTGTGTTTGTAATTGAGAATTGTCTGTCGATCAACTCTACTTCCTGGGTATTGGATACCGGGTCAGGATCTCATATTTGCAATTCATTGCAGGCACTGAGAAACCGTAGAGTGCTGAAGGAAGGTGATATGATCCTCAGGGTTGCTAACGGAGCTAGCGTGGGAGCTGCGTCCGTCGGGGATTATCACCTAGGATTGACGAGTGGACACATTTTGGTTTTACATAACTGTTATTTTGTACCCAGCTTAACGTGTAATATCATATCAGTTTCCTTGTTATCAAATAAAGGTTATGATTTCACGTTTGTAAGAGATGTTGTCAACATCCACCTTAATCATGGTTTGATTGGGTCCGGTACTCTAAATAACGGCATATATGTGTTAAACCAACTCCAAATTTTCAATGTCCAGAACACACTAAAAAGAAAGTCTCCAGATTTAAATAAAGCTTTCTTATGGCATTGTAGACTGGGTCACATCAATGAGAGAAGGTTGACTAAGTTGCATAGAGAAGGATATTTGGACACGTTCGAATATCAAACTTATGACACTTGTCAATCTTGTCTCAAAGGAAAGATGACAAAGACTCCATTCACTGGACAAGGAGTAAGAGCGAGCGAGCTCTTAGGACTCATACATAGTGATGTATGCGGTCCAATGTCTACACATGCGAGAGGTGGTTATTCCTACTTCATTACTTTTACAGATGATTTCTCTAGGTATGGATATGTTTTCTTAATGAAGCATAAATCAGAGGCCTTTGAGAAATTCCTGGAATTCAAGAATGAAGCGGAAAACCAAACAGGCAAAAGTATTAAGACACTAAGATCTGATCGAGGTGGAGAATACTTAAGTGCCGAGTTCCTAGGTTACCTAAAAGAGAAAGGAATTCTCTCTCAGCTTACTCCTCCATACACTCCACAGCACAACGGTGTATCGGAGAGACGGAATCGAACCCTATTGGATATGGTACGATCCATGATGAGTAATGCTGAGTTACCGCGATCTTTCTGGGGTTATGCGCTAGAATCAGCGGCATATCTTTTGAACCAGGTTCCAACCAAGACTGTGCCTACCACACCATATCAGATGTGGAGTGGGAAGAAACCCTGTCTAAAACATTTTAGGACATGGGGGTGTCCAGCTTTTGTAAAAAAGCAGCATGTGGACAAGCTCGAGGCACGCTCAGTACTGTGTAAGCTCGTGGGATATCCAAAGAACTCCAAGGGATATTATTTCTATTACGCAGAGGAACAAAAGGTTTTTGTTTCTCGTCATGCCCACTTCTTAGAAACTGAATTTTTAGAAAATCAGAAGAGTGGGAGCGAAGTAGAACTGGAAGAAATTCCAGAACCACAAGCTGTTGCTGAAAGTTTGGTAGAACCAGAGGTTCAAGAAGAACAGAACATTCCCGCACCCCTCCGCAGGAGTAGTAGGCCGTCTCGTCCGCCTGAGAGATACTACGGTTTTCTCATAGACGGGGATAGAGAGGATTGCATCATAGATGATGATGAACCTACTGACTTCCAGCAGGCCATCCAGAGCGGCGACTCGGTACGATGGCTAGATGCAATGCGGACCGAAATGGAGTCCATGTACACCAACAAAGTATGGACTTTGGACTTTGCTCCAGATGGGGTAAAACCCATAGGATGCAAATGGATCTTCAAGAAAAAGATTGGTGTAGATGGACAGGTGGAAACCTATAAGGCTAGACTTGTTGCAAAGGGTTTTCGTCAAAGACCTGGTTTGGACTATGACGAAACTTTTTCTCCAGTGGCTATGCTCAAATCCATTCGGGTCCTTCTTGCTATTGCTGCCTTCCATGATTATGAAATCTGGCAGATGGACGTAAAGACGGCTTTTCTGAATGGAAATTTAGAAGAGAGCGTCTATATGGATCAGCCAGAGGGTTTCAATCAGAGTGGGAGCAGCGGGAAAGTATGCAAGCTGCTTAAGTCCATTTATGGACTAAAGCAGGCATCGCGGAGTTGGAACATCTGTTTTGATGAGACAGTCAAAGAATATGACTTTATCAAAAATCCAGATGAACCGTGCATATATAGTAAAGTTGTGGCCAGAAGTGTCGTATTCCTCGTCTTGTACGTGGATGACATTCTATTGATAGGAAATGACATTCCTATGCTACAATCTGTCAAAGGATTCTTGTCACACAGGTTCTCCATGAAAGACCTGGGTGATGCCTCTTACATTCTGGGGATCCGGATCTATCGTGATAGATCCAAGAGGATGTTGGGACTTTCGCAGTCCAGGTATATCGACACTGTACTGAAAAGATTCAGTATGGAAGATTCTAAGCGCGGTAATCTACCGGCTTGTCACGGAATCACCCTCTCCAAAGAGATGTCTCCCAAGACTGATTTGGAAAGGGAACGCATGTCTATTATACCCTACGCTTCTGCGGTAGGCTCTATAATGTATGCGATGTTGTGTACCAGACCAGATGTAGCTTACGCACTGAGCGTGGTAAGCCGGTATCAGTCAGACCCAGGGGAGAAACACTGGATAGCAGTAAAGAACATTCTCAAGTACCTGAGGAGGACTAAGGAGATGTTCTTGGTTTACGGCGGAAAAGACCTCAGGTTGGAGGCCTTTGCTGATTCCGGCTTCCAGAGTGATAAGGACGATTCCAAGTCCATGTCGGGTTATGTCTTTACCCTCAATGGAGGGGCGGTGTGCTGGAAGAGCTCCAAGCAGGACACCGTTGCTGACTCGACGATGGAAGCGGAGTATATAGCTGCTTGCGATGCCGCAAAAGAAGCAGTCTGGATGAAGAAGTTCCTAACAGAACTTCAGGTGGTTCCTACCATAGTTGATCCAATACCTCTGTATTGCGACAACAACGGAGCTATAGCTTTAGCGAAGGAACCAAGGTCCCATCAGAAGTCCAGACACATCTTGAGGCGGTATCACCTGATCAGGGAGATCATTGATCGTCAGGAGATCGAGGTTCGGAGAGTTGCTTCAGAAGAGAACATTGCTGATCCATTCACGAAGGCCCTTCCTCAGATTCAGTTCGAGAGGCTACTCGAGATCATTGGTCTGCGATATGCCAGTACATGGCCCTAGTGCAAGTGGGAGATTGTTAGTGTTTATGCCCTAGAAGGCCATTACTGTATCATACTAGCTTGTATATTACTTAATGGAAGCTTGGGATATTCACATGTATATAACAGTCTTGCTAAACATGGTAGTATGCTACTTGGTTTTTCTATCTTAATATGTGAGTATACGTATTGATAGAGCTCTTAGGATCTTGCTTGGCTACCAGCGTTGTGATGGCAGTCACACTAGTGGGGGCTGGGTAGTCTACAAGCACATCCTTATTCAGGTCCCCGGTCGTTGGATTATCGAGATAGAGCATCGATACTCCGGAGTAGACTGGTGTGTACGCTTCTCATCCCAGTTGGGGAGATGGTCTGTCCCACAGCCGTCAGTACGTCGTACTGGAGATAGTATACAGGTGCTCGTTAGGTTACGGGTACACCGGACAGGACTCACAGGGAACTGTTGGTTGGTTTGATACCAGTCGTCAGTGAACAGTTCCCAGGTGACATGAGTACAGCGTAGTCCGCAGACTTGATACTGCTACTTCGCCTCGAGTGTGTCCCACTGTTCTTAGATTGCTACCCTACCACGGCTCAAAGGAGTCGTGCAAACAGGTAGCAGTTGGGTGCAGTCCCGAGCACTTGGAGGCAGTGGCGGTTAGACAGGATTCGTCCCTCCCGGTATTGGGAGTAGATATCGTGCTGTGTCAGAGAGCCATTACGCAAAGTCCCTGGCCAGGGCAAGCGAGATTTGCTGGTAGGTTCCAGTAGTTTCTCAGGGTGTAATGGGCTTTACTCCGACACGACTTATACCGCTATTAGGGGACTGACGCTTGCCGCCCCCCTAGGCCCGATATGCGATAGTCTTGGACGAACGGACCGGACTGTATGGAGATTGTCACATCAGACTCAGTAGGAGTTCGGATGGGTTTACTCATCGGCCTTCTTATCGACAACTACCTGGGGACCGTTACGTACAGCTAGTGCCGCTTGCGGTCTGTGGTTAAACCCACTGCCAGCGTAGTAGTCGAGTCTCTAGAGTCCCACACAGAGAGTTTCCTACTCCAGGCGAAACGATATAGAGGTTGCATGGTTTTGCGACAAAGGGTTCGGACGCATACGTGCGTTTACGCACGTACGACTTTCGGACAGATTTTACCAGTCGGCTTTGGTTTAAGCCAGTTACTGGTATCCGGTTATTGGATTTTTACAGTCTAAAGTTTTTCCGTATTTTTACGGATCGGAGGGGCGTTCTCGTAATTACTCGAGAAGCTTCTAGAAGATGTGACTAAGGAGGTTTGTTTTGGAAAGAGAGTGAGTCATAGTGGTGATTCATTCACTTCATTAATGCACATTTATTGCTTAATGACTCATGTTAATGAATCATCACAAGATATTTTGTGAAGCATGCTTATTCATTTCCTTTATTGATTTTTAGATAATAAGAATGCTTCATAATAATATGATACACTCTCTCTCTTCTCTCATTATCATATCACACATTCTCTCTCCTCAAGCTCTCATCTTCAAGATACTAACCTTAATCCTCATGTGTTGAGAACAAAGGTTTAGTTAGACTAAACAATCCATAACCTACACTCTATATCATCCTTTCATCTTTGATTGGCAATCAAAGTTGATTAGTTACCTCAAGTTAGAGGTTTAGCTTGGTGTTTTGCTCTCGGGTGGATCGTCTATTACCTAGAGAAGGTCGAGGAGAACAAAGGAGGACGCAAAGAAGAAGGACCGGTTTCATTAGGTATAATCCCTAATCACTTATGAAAAGAAACTCACAAGATACGGTTATTTATAGTTTAGCTTCGATTCAAGCGGTTAGTCGATGTTCGTTGTTTAAACTTGATTGTTTTTGAAAATTCCGCCTCCCCATAAGTACTGGGGTATACTACATCGACTTACATATTACATACAAGTTAAATTTACATGAATGAAAATAAAAACTCTCATCTCACATAAAACCCCCGTCTATTCATAACGCGACGATCCAATATAACATATCCAGCAACACATAACATCACATGTCATCAACGTAAGTAAATGTGCGTACCCCAATTGTCGTTGACATATAGCAATGAAACCGGCGATATCACATATTACACTTACGGTCACAGAAAAGAAAGTATAAAACAACAACAGTTGGAATCCGCAACCTCCTTAGACATCGTATGCCTAATCAAATGAATTCCTTAGACATCACATGCCTAACAATTATAAACCCTGCATTTTATTCTCTATATCGAAAACACTTTTCAATATTTAGTCGGGCAATTCAACAAGATTCCTGATAAACTGATCGAATGCTCGTCGCAAACTTTAGTAGACGGCCGCACCCCCGATACCGTCGACGAAGTGCACCAAGGCGGAACACCGCTACCGCGAGCATCCGAACGAATGCTTTCGGCGACGGGGTTCTGCTACAGTCACTTGGTCGGGGCTATGGGGTGTAGCTGTCTATTAAGTTTACCTGGCGAGTATCCGCGTACGCTACGTGATTGCGACGGACTTTTGATCACATCAAAATTCCGTGGCAACCGATCAAGTGAGACTAAAGTGCTATGTTTATAACATTCATTCAGTTATCTCATAACTACTTGTGAATTCCAATTATTGTATCCCATTCCAGATAAATAGAAAATGTTAAACTTTCCGATCGAACATTCAAACACCCAAGTTTTCCCGAAACAAATCAACACATGAAATAGGTTTAAAAAACATCCAGTTCATGCCTCAGTACCAACGGTCCAGCCGTAGAAGGGTCAAGCCAACGCCTCACATGTGGCACGCCGTACTGCCCCAAACCCGGAGGTTCAAAGGGCAGTTCAAGACGGTCACATAATCGAGTTAAGGTTTGTTGTCTTCTAGAGGGTCCATCGCATTACTTGCACTACTTAGAACATTATTAAACCACGGAAAGATCCAACACTTGGAAATTTCCCGACAGGGGAAAAAGTGGGTATTTATATCCGGTCGAACTTTTTAACATATTCTAAAATTATCCGGAAAAAACACATAGACAAAGTTTGATAATCCGATCGAATCTACGAACTCCTAATACAACCCAGAAAACTCAACTCTTGAGTTCAGATTAAAAATTCCCAGGAAAACCAGCACTGCAAAATAGGAATTACTGTACAGAAATCAATCGAAGAAGGGATTAATTGGCCGCGGAACCGCCGCATTAGCCATGCTAATGCCGCGGTTCCGCCGAAATATGATGGAATCAGGTGCTCGAAATTCACAGTACTTCTTAGATATTCCTGCTTAGTTTTCTGCATATTTTTAATCTTGAAAAACCCAGTTTTTGAAAAAAGTCCAGAGAGCATTTTGGAGTTAGGGTTTCGGTTTGATCGGACTTCAAACTATGTCTACACTTCGCCTAAGGCTCTAGCTAGGCTCTGATACCACTGTAGGGTTCCTAGGCACTCAAAGGAGGTCTCACAAGGCATCAACCATGCCAAACAAAAATTTTCTAGGTGCCGAACAACCCTTAGCAAGATCGTTAACTAGATGTAAAGGCGAAAAGTAATGAAGCAAACGACTTTGCTACTTAGTGAAAGGGATTACAACCTTTGTAGATCCGCTCCACCATTTCTTTAGCTCCGTGTCGATGTCCCTCCGCTGCGATCGTCGGATCCCGGACTCTAGCGATGGTTTCGTCGGAGAAATGATCGGGCTAGGTCATTGACTTCGAGGCCGAAGATGATCTACGTCGGGGAGACTCAAACTCAAGCTATTCCTTCACTCGGTCGAAAACTTTGTGAAGAGAACACCCTATACTACATGGCAAGTGGTAGAGGATGAAGAAATAGGAAGTGGGTTCACTTTAGAATTGGATTTCTCACTCTTTTTCTCATGATGCCATTGAAGCTAGCAAGCTTTTTCAAGCTTGATGAAGAAGAAAGAATATCATCCATTAAAAGAATAATACGAACACTTATCCTTTTAATCATAGCACCATGGTTGAGTTAAGCCCTCATGCTTAACTCATGTAGAGAATTAACCATAGCATAAGGTTAAGTGTTGGGTTAGCTAATATCTTGAACAAATGACAAAAGAATTGACTTTGTCAATGTTCATCAAGCTTCATGAAGCTTGATAACTTTGACCAAAGTCATTCTCTTTTGTTATTTGTTTAGGAAAATAATAAACCCTAATCCAACCTTGATATGGTTCAAGTCTCATACACTCAATCTTGTTTGTATCATCAAGCATGATACAAACATGTACACTTGCATATATCACATATAAACAATGTACACTTTCAAGTGAGAAAACAAATCTTAAGTGAACCAATACTTGTTAATGTGAAGTAATATATCAAATATATAATTATACATTAAATCATTAAATCAACACTTGATTTAACGATCCGGTCATATCGCATATAACCGACTAATATCTATAGTAACAACTTATCGAATCAACACTTGATCCGATAACCCGGCTATATCGCATACAACCGATCAATGTCATAAATCACGAGAATAGAATACAGTATCCCAGACTGGTATTATCCTCGGTCCCGCACATATCTCATATGCGCTCCTATTTCGTTTCGCTTGAGCCAGGAAACCCCTTTGTAGGACTCTAAAGACTCGTCAATACGCCGGCAGCAGGTGATGATCATATCAAACACCCACAAGCCGTAAGCGGTCTGCTAAACGTAAAGGCCACCCGGGTATTGAGCGATCAGAAGATCAACGAGCAAGCCCGCTCACACTCTAGTGAATCCAACGAGTAACACTACCGTACAGTCCGGTCTGTTCGTCTGATATGTCGCATATCTCGTCTAGGGGTGGTAAACGTCAGACCCCAATAACTCGATAAGTCGTTTCGATATGAGGCTCATAACGGGTCGAGAAACTACTGGTAACGCTTATCAGTAAATCCCAAAAGCTGCCTTGGCCAAGGACTTCCTGTTATAGCCAATCGAGCATTGCGCAACATCAACTCCCTATACCGGGAGAGACGAAACCCCTCCTATCGCTCATTGCCTCCATGTGATTCGGGACTGTACCCAAAAGCCACCTTTTTGCATGCCCCCTTGGATGTGGTATGATGGAAATCAAAGCACAGTGGGAATCACATAAGACTCTATGACGATCTCGGGTCTACAGACTAACCTGTACCAGTGTCACCAGAGAACTGCCATCTGACGTAAGTTATAATACCATCTGTGAGTTCTCGGCGAGTCCGTCCAGTGTACCCAGTCTCTACTGAGCACCCGTATATCATCTCTGATGTCAAACACCAATGGATATGGGATCATCCATCGCCCATCTGTATGGGTCGAGAAGCTACACGCTAGTCTACTCTAGTATATCGATGCCCCGTCTCGATACACCCACGACTAGGGACTTTGAAGGATGTACTTATGGACTGCCTTGTCCCTACTAGTATGATCCGCATCATAGTCCAGGTAGTCAAGTACACATCCTAAGGGCTTTACCAACATGTAACAAAGAGACAATCAGTGTACACGTCAAGGTAAAGAGTAACCAGATAGCATACTATCATATCGAGCAATAAAGTCATCCCTATATATGTCCAAGCATCCACTACAATATACATCCTATGTATAGTAATGGCCTCTAGGGCATACATATAACTAACAACAACAAGTCAACAATGTCAACCCCTCAACAACCATGTCACTATAATACTTAATTAATATTAATGTTAATCATATATCTTATTCTCATTGGGGTTAAGCAAAAGTCAACGGTCAACGGTCAACAGTCAACAGTCAACAACCTCAATGAGAATACTCTGCATCTGTCTCTCTGTCAACTGTGCATACACACCGGCATCCGCGTTCCGAGGAACACGAATACAAACGAGATAAAACCAACCCCAAAACGTACACTAGGATCTGGCTTAAACCAAAGCCCGCTAGTGTTAACTATCCGGACACTGTACGTGCACAAGTGCATGGATGTGACCGAACCTTGTCGCAAAACCATGCGACCTGTCGCAAAACCATGCGACCTATACTCTTTTGACTAAAGGCGAATAGCTTTCTGTGTAGGACTCTAAAGACTCGACACTATGCTGGCAGTGGGTTTAACCAGACCGCAAGCGGCACTAGCTGTGTGTAACAGTCCCCAGGTAGATGCCGACAAGAAGACTGACGAGGTGAAACCCATCTGAACGCCTACTGAGTCTGACTGTGACAATCTCCATACAGTCCGGTCTGTTCGTCTGATACATCGCATGGCGGGCCTAGGGGGCGGTAAACGCCAGTCCCCTAATAGCGGTACAAGTCGTGTCGGAGTGAAGCCCAGAACACCCTGAGATAACACTGGAAACCTACCAGTATATCTCGCTTGCCCTGGCCAGGGACTACTCGTGTAATGGCTTTCCTAGACACAGCGCGATGTCAACCCCCAATACCGGGAGAGCCGAAACCTGTCTAACCGTCACTGCCTCCAAGTGCTTCGGGACTGCACCCAACTACTACCTGTTTGCACGACTCCTTTGAGCCGTGGTAGGGTAGTAATCTAAGTACAGTGGGAACACACTCGAGGCGAAGTGACAGTGTCAAGTCAGCGGACTAAGCTGTACTCATGTAACCTGGGAACTGATAACTGACGATAGGTATAGTACCAACCAACAGTTCCCGACGAGTCCTGTCCGGTGTACTCGTAACCTAACGAGCACCCGCATACTATCTCCAGTACGACGTACTGATGGCCGTGGGACAGACCATCTCCCACAGTGGGATGAGAAGCGCATACGCTAGTGTACTCCGGAGTATCGATGCCCTGTCTCGATAGTCCTGCGACTAGGGACCTGCATAAGGATGTGCTTATAGATTACCCAGCCCCCACTAGTGTGACTGCCATTACAACGCTGGTAATCAAGCAAAGATCCTAAGGGCTCCACTAATGTGTATAGATGATATACTAAAATAAACACATGTAGACATTGAAGTAGAAAAAAACCAAGTAGCATACTACTATATTGAGCAAGATTGTTTATACAAGGTGAATATCCCAAGCTTCCATTAAGTAATATACAAACTAGTATGATACAGTAATGGCCTCTAGGGCATATACACTAACAATCTCCCACTTGCACTAAGGCCATGTACCGGCGTATCGAAGACCTATCATCTCGATCAGCCGCTCGAACTGAGTCTAGGGTAAGGCCTTTGTGAGTGGATCAGTAGTGTTATCTTCCGTAGAAACTCTTCGAACCTCGATCTCCTGGCGACCCATAATCTCCCTGATCAGGTGATACCACCTCAAGATGTGTCTGGACTTCTGATGGGACCTTGGTTCCTTCGCTAAAGCTATAGCCCCGTTGTTGTTGCAATACAGAGGTATTGGATCAACAATGGACGGAACCACCTGAAGTTCAGTTAAGAACTTCCTTACCTACACAGCTTCTTTTGCGGCATCTGCAGCAGCGATATATTCCGCTTCCATCGTCGAGTCAGCAACGGTTTCCTGTTTGGAACTCTTCCAACACACCGCCCCCCATTGAGGGTAAAGACATAACCCGACACGGACTTGGAATCATCCTTGTCACTTTGGAAGCTTGAGTCAGCAAAGGCCTCGATCTGGAGGTCTTTTCCGCTATACACCAAGAACATCTCCTTAGTCCTTCTCAGGTACTTGAGAATGTTCTTTACTGCTATCATGTGTTTCTCCCCAGGGTTTGACTGATACTGGCTTACCACACTCAGTGCATAAGCTACATCTGGTCTGGTACACAACATCGCATACATTATAGAGCCAACCGCAGAAGCGTAGGGTATAATAGACATGCAATCCCTTTCCAAATCAGTCTTGGGAGACATCTCTTTGGAGAGGGTGATTCCGTGACAAGTCGGTAGAATACCGCGCTTCGAATCATCCATACTGAATCTTTTCAGTATGGTGTTGATGTACCTGGACTGTGAGAGTCCCAGTAATCTCTTGGATCTGTCACGATAGATCCGGATCCCCAGAATGTATAGGGCATCACCCAGGTCTTTCATGGAGAACATGTGTGACAAGAACCCCTTGACAGATTGTAGCATAGGAATGTCATTTCCTATTAAGAGAATGTCATCCACGTATAAAACGAGGAATACTACAGTTCTCTCTACAAATCTATTATAGATGCATGGTTCATCTGGATTTTTGATAAACCCAAATTCCTTGACCGTCTCATAAAAACAGATGTTCCAACTCCGCGATGCCTGCTTTAGTCCATAGATGGACTTAAGAAACTTGCACACCTTTCCGCTGCTCCGACTCTGAATGAAACCCTCTGGCTGGTCCATATAAACACACTCCTCTAAATTTCCATTTAGAAAAGTGGTCTTTACGTCCATCTGCCAAATCTCATAATCGTGGAAGGCAGCAATGGCAAGAAATATCCGAATGGATTTCAGCATAGCTACTGGAGAAAAGGTCTCGTCATAGTCCAAAGCAGGTCTTTGACGAAAACCCTTTGCAACCAATCTAGCTTTATAGGTCTCAACTTGTCCATCTACACCAATCTTCCTTTTGAAGATCCGCTTGCATCATACGGGTTTTACCCCATCTGGAGCAACGTCCAACGTCCATACTTTGTTGGTGTACAAGGACTCCATTTCGGTCCGCATTGCATCCAGCCATTTTACCGAGTCAACGCTCTGAATGGCCTGCTGGAAGCTAGTCGGCTCATCATAATCTATGATGCAATCCTCTCTATCCCCGTCTATGAGAAAACCGTAGTATCTCTCGGGCGGATGAGACTGCCTACTACTTCTGCGGAGCGGCATAGGAATGTCCTGATCTTTCGAACCCTCTGGTTCTACTAAGCTTTAAGTAATAGCTCGTGGTTCTGGAATTTCTTCCAGTTCTATTACGTTCCCACGTATCTGATTTTCCAAAAATTCAATTTCCAAGAAGTGGGCATGACGAGAAACAAAAATCTTTTGTTCCTCTTCGCAATAGAAGAAATATCCCTTGGAGTTCTTTGGATATCCTACAAACTTGCACTGTACTGAGTGTGCCTCGAGCTTGTCCGCATGCTGCTTTTTGACAAAAGCTGGGCATCCCCATATCTTAATGTGATTAAGATAGGGTCTCTTCCCACACCACATCTCATATGGTATAGTAGGCACAATCTTAGTTGGAACTCAGTTCAAAAGGTATGCAGCTGATTCTAGTGCATATCCCCAGAATGATCGCGGTAACTCAGCGTTACTCATCATGGACCGTACCATATCCAATAGGGTTCGGTTCTGTCTCTCCGATACACCGTTATGTTGCGGAGTATATGGAGGAGTAAGCTGAGAGAGAATTCCATTCTCTTTTAAGTAGTCCAGGAACTCGGCACTCAAGTATTCACCACCTCGATCCGATCTTAGAATCTTGATACTTTTGCCGGTTTGTTTTTCTACTTCATTCTTATATTCCTGGAATTTTCCAAAGGCTTCGGACTTATGTTTCATTAAGAAAACATAACCGTACCTTGAAAAGTCATCCGTAAAGGTAATGAAGTAAGAATAACCGCTTCGCGCATGTGTAGACATTGGGCCGCACACGTCACTGTGTACGAGTCCCAAGAGTTCGCCCGCTCTTACTCCGTGTCCAGTGAACGGAGTCTTTGTCATCTTTCCTTTGAGACAGGATTGACAAGCGGCATACGATTGATATTTGAACGGATTCAAATATCCTTCTGTATGTAACTTCGTCAACCTTCTCTCATTGATGTGACCCAGTCTACAATGCCATAAGAAAGTCTGATTTATTTCCGGAGACTTTCTTTTGTGTGTATTCTGGACATTGAAAATCTGTGGTTGTTTTAATACGTATATACCATTGCTTAATGTACCTGACCCAATCAGAACTTGATTAAGGTGAATGTTTACAACATTACTTACAAACGCAAATTCATAACCTTCTTTAGAAATCAAAGATACAGAAATGATATTTCAAGTTGCGTTGGGTACAAAAAAGCAATTACATAAAACCAAAACATGTCCATCTGACATTCCCAGGTGATAGTCCCCCACGGCCTTAGCATCCATGCTAGCTCCGTTTGCAACTTTGAGGGTCATGACACCTGCCTTCAAAACCCTACGGTTTCTCAACGCTACAGATATGAGATCCTGATCCGGTATCCAATACCCAGGAAGTCGAGTTTATTGATAGACAGATTTCAATAACATACACACAAGAAGCTGAAGCCGCAACTTGCTTCATTTCCTGTGTCCTGGCTTTCCAAGCCCTGCAATCTTTCTTCCAGTGACCACTCTTATGACAGAAAAAGCACTCTTCCTTATCCACAAGCCTTCCCGCTACCTTTGTTGCTTTTGCTTTTCCCTTCGTATCCACTTTACTAACACCGCCCCTTGGTTTAGCGGAGGCTTTCTTCTTCTTTCCCTTGGCTTTCACCTTGGACCTAGAAGATGAAGATCCTCCTACAAACAAAGTGGATGTTTCCCTACCTTTCTGTAGGGTGCCCTCTGCACTCCTCAGCATGTTGAGGAGTTTTGAAAGTTCAACTTCTTTTTCTTGTAAGTTGAAGTTCAGGATAAACTGGGCGTAAGTGGAAGGAAGGGACTGGAGAATCGAGTCCGTATAGAGCTCGTTCTCTAACGTGGTCCCAAGTTCCGCGAGCTCCTCAATGAAGACAATCATCTTAAGCACGTGTTCCGCTACCGATGATCCGATGGCCAACCTTGCCGAAAATAACTTCTTCGACACTTCGTATCTTGCGATACGAGATTGCTCTCCATACAGTTATTTTGTATGGAGAAATATGGATTCGAGATCAATATTCTCGTGCCTCCTCTGATGTTCGTTGTCCATAGATGCAAGCATGAAGCACCTGGCCTTCGTGCAATCGATCTCCCAAGTCTAACGGATTTCCTTATCCGCGACGCTGGACGTGGGTCCTGGGACAGGGGGAGCTTTGGTGGTAAGGAGATACCCCAACTTGTCATAAGTGATTGCCATTTTGACATTCCTGAGCCAATCTTTGTAGTTTGGCCCTGTCAGTATGTTTTTATCTAGAAGTAACTTAAGTCCAGTCATATTGATTGCTCGCTGCAATTAGGAGAGAGAGAAAAAACACTCAGCATGATGCTCTTGCAAGTTTAGAGTGGTTTTTAGTTTGTCTAAACAAGATGGCTCCCACTGTCTCTCGAATCCCTCCTCAAACCAAAAAGGATGAATTAGTCAGGATCAATCTCACCATACAATACTTGCTTAACCGTTCGGCCAGGCTGGTGTCGGTACTTCGAGGGAGGTTTTCCAACGCTTTCGCGAAGTTCCTTAATTTAAGAACCACTTTTCCCTGGGGGCGTAGCCCCGCTAACACCTTTCTAGACACCTACTTGGTTTATAGCATTGATAGTTAAGTGAGAAATTTCCCGAGGAGTAGCATATACTCACAGTAGGATCGGAATCCAAATATCATTGCGTGACGAAACTGAAGGAATCCTACCAGAATCATCACACTCCAAATGGTATGCAACACTAGAAAGTTTCAGTTCTTTTGAAACTCCCGATGTGGATTTTTGCCCCAAGCTCTTATGACCTTGACTTTAGCCAACAAATCATAAGTCACATGTCAAGTTCTACCCGTCATTCTCAAGGTTAATTTGAGCCCACCCGCACATACCCTTGACATTGGCCAACAAGGTAGAACGACTGCCCCAAACCAACACATCTATCTATGCTGCACATGAATACCCAATAGCTACCAATCACTATGCCTTGACTTTGGCGAACAAACATAGCTTGAATACTATTGACCATCCATGTGAAACGACGGAGGGCTACGAATGGTTTTGGCGAAACCATGAACGTAGTGAACTTGATATAATCGATGGAACGAGATAGCTTTTAAAAGGAGTGGCTTAAGCTCCGCGTTTAAAAGTTATTTTGAAAAGAAACAGATTGTTTTTTAAAAGTGTTCCAACGACTTTTACTTGGTTTATTTTCTTGCATTAGTTCTTTTAATGCGTGTTTTTCTTGCATTAGTTCTTTTAATGCGTCCCATCATTTAATCCTACCATTGCAGAAAACAACCAAAATATGACGTACGCTTATGCCATTCGCATTCGCCACGGGGCCCCGTAATTACCCGTTAGGTTACTTAACTAACGACAGAGTGGGGGCTGGGCTAGCGCGGCTGCAAAACATAAGCAACGCCTAAATAATATCATATATAGATATATTGCAATGATAGCCATTTCAGATCACAGATGAAAACATTTGATATACTAGGAATCCGCAATTCGTACGAGCCTGTAACGAAAAGCGGATTACACGGTCGCGATGAATAGCCAATACCCCACCCTAGACCCCTACGGGTGCGGCAAACTACCCGCCAAATATCCGAAATGGAGCAACCTCCCTCAACGACGTGAGTAGGCCACTCGGCACTTCAAGATACCCGGTAGTTTGTGCACCCCACCTTGGGTCTATTCTAGGAGCAAAAATAGTAAAAAGAAATTATACAATGACGGATACAACCCCGACCCGGTTGTGCGGCCAAAAATAATATTACATCAATTAACATATTACATGAATTGAAAGATAAAAGGAAAAACTCTCATCTCACAACCCCCGGCTATTCATCCGCGACAATCCAAAGAATTCATATACACATACCATCAACATTAAAGATCACAGATTTGTATAACCCCCACTAATCGACATATAGCGATTAGCAGACGTTCAATACAAATATCACATAACAGATATAAACCCGTTAGCCTTAGTCTTTAGAAGTTCGATAAAAATACTGTTTTTCAAGCCCCAAAAACAAATTTTTCTTTGTGGAAAATCTGGGCAGAAAAAACAAATCCCAAAAATCCCAAAATACCCTATAGAGTATTCTGCAGTGAAGACGATCCACAGCCGAGTTAAATCGGCCGCGGAACCGCGGCGGGAGAAAGCTCCTGCCCGCGTTTCCGCGGCGCTTTGATGGAATCTGTGGATCGTTTTTCTGCAGTACACTATAAAAACCATGAGTCGATTTTTGAAGCATGATTTATAATTTTTACAGCACTTTAAAAATCGACAGCAAGTTTGATTTCCGGGTGTATTTCGCGACTTTTCCTCCGATCGAACTTCTACTTACATTGCTAACATGTTAGATAGTGTTTAACTAGGCTCTGATACCACTGTAAGTCCATGCTACCCTTCCCCGGTACTTACGGGGTTGCGGAATTGGTGAAAAACGATTTTCAAGAGGGTGGTTATATGGACTACCAATACAGATCTTTGTTAAACTAGTAACTAACAACCTAACAAGAGTTTACCTACTCGGTTAGGGGGCTATACCTTTCTTGAACTCCTTCGTCTTCGAATCCTCCCGGTGTACGGATCGGCCTCACCTCGTCGTCTCCTTGCGACGAAGATGGATCCACCCGAAAGCTTCTACCTTTGTCTTCTTCTTCGAACATTGAAGAAACTAGATCACTTAGCTTGCTAGGCCTTGTGAACTAGAATGAGTAGAGGAATGTTTTGGTGTCTTTTCATCTCTAAGGCAATGAGTCTCAACACATGAGAATGGTTTGCCTTGAGGTAGAGAGAGCAAGAGGAAAAGGGAGAGCTTGAGAATGAGAGAGCTCAAGGAAAGCAAAATGATAGAATGAACCATACTCTTCTCATTCTTACCTCTCATAATCCAAAAGCCATCATAACAAAAATAGTAATCAAGTATTGTGTAATTGTTTAAGTCAAAATGGCTATATCATTTCATGCACTCATTTTTCATAAATAAACAAGCAAGCAAAAGTCTTTGCCATGGAATGATAGTCATTGTCATGATGATGGTCAACTAGTCCAACCTAGTCAACCGGTGAACAAAGTCAACAAGTCGACAATGTCAACCCCTCAACAACCATGTCACTATAATACTTAATTAATATTAATGTTAATCATATATCTTATTCTCATTAGGGTTAAGCAAAAGTCAATGGTCAATAGTCAACTGTCAACAGTCAACAACCCCAATGAGAATACTCTGCCTCTGTCTCTCTGTCAACTGTGCATACACACCCGCATCCGCGTTCCGAGGAACACGAATACAAACGAAATAAAACCAACCCCAAAACGTACACTAGGATCTGGCATAAACCAAAACCCGCTAGTGTTAACTGTCCGCACACTGTACGTGCACAAGTGCACGGATGTGACTGAACCCTGTCGCAAAACCATGCGACCTATCGCAAAACCATGCGACCTCTACTCTTTTGCCTAAAGGCGAATAGCTTTCTATGTGGGACTCTAAAGACTCGACACTACGCTGGCAGTGGGTTTAACCACAGACCGCAAGCGGCACTAGCTGTGCGTAATGGTCCCTAGGTAGATGCCGACAAGAAGACTGACGAGGTGAAACCCATCTGAACTGCTATTGAGTCTGACTGTGACAATCTCCATACAGTCCGGTCTGTTTGTTTGATACATCGTATGGCGGGCCTAGGGGGCGGTAAACGCCAGTCCCCTAATAGCGGTACAAGTCGTATCGGAGTGAAGCCCAGAACACCCTGAGATAACACTGGAAACCTACCAGTATATCTCGCTTGCCCTGGCCAGGGACTACTCGTGTAAGGGCTCTCCTAGACACAGCGCGATGTCAACCCCCAATACAGGGAGAGACGAATCCTGTCTAACCGTCACTGCCTCCAAGTGCTTCGGGACTGCACCCAACTACTACCTGTTTGCACGACTCCTTTGAGCCGTGGTAGGGTAGTAATCTAAGTACAGTGGGAACACACTCGAGGCGAAGTGACAGTGTCAAGTCAGCGGACTAAGCTGTACTCATGTCACCTGGGAACTGATAACTGACGATAGGTATAGTACCAACCAACAGTTCCCGACGAGTCCTGTCCAGTGTACTCGTAACCCAATGAGCACCCGCATACTATCTCCAGTACGACGTACTGATGGCTGTGGGACAGACCATCTCCCACACTGGGATGAGAAGCGCATACGCTAGTCTACTCCGGAGTATCGATGCCCTGTCTCGATAGTCCTGTGACTAGGGACCTGCATAAGGATGTGCTTATAGATTACCCCGCCCCCACTAGTGTGACTGCCATCACAATGCTGGTAATCAAGCAAAGATCCGAAGGGCTCCACTAATGTGTATAGGTGATATACTAAAATAAACACATGTACACATTGAAGTAGAAACAAACCAAGTAGCATAATACTATATTGAGCAAAATTGTTTATACAAGGTGAATATCCCAAACTTCCATTAAGTAATATACAAACTAGTATGATACAGTAATGGCCTCCAGGGCATATACACTAACATTTTCGAGCAGGCCATCAAGAGTGGGAACTCTGTAAGAATGGCTGGATGCTAACGTGATCTGAGATGGAATCCTTATACACCAACAAAGTATGGACTTTGGTTGCTTTATCTGAAGGGTTAAATCCCCATCAGGAGCAAGTATATTTTGAGAAGATTACTTGGTGTACATGGAAAAGTTGAGACTTTCAAAGCTATGCTTAAGTCCATCCAGTTCCAACTTGCCATTGCTACATACCATGACGACGATTTCTGGCGGTTGGGTGTCATGACAGCTTTTCTAAATGATGATTTAGAAGAGAGCGTCTATAAGTACACAGCCAGAGGGCTTCATAGACAGTGGGAGCAGCGGAAACGTGTGCAAGTTGCTTTATGGGATAAAGCAGGCATCGCGAAGTTGGAACGTCTGTTTTGATGTGGTATTCAAAGAATTTTACTTCATCAAAATGGTAGATGAACCTTGTATATACAAAAAGGTAGTAGAAAGTATGGAAGTGATCATCATATTGTACGTAGATGACATACTCTTGATAGGAAAGGAGTTTCCTATGCTATGCTCGGTCAATCTCCTCTTACCACAATGATTCTCCTTATAAGGATCAAAGTGATACCTCCAAAATTCTAGGTTTTATATCTATGAGATAGATCTAATTGGATGTTATGATTCTCACTAATGTAGTGAGATGGTATCAATCGATCCTGGGGGAGAATCACCGGAATGGTTCCAGGGTGGTAAGGTCGACTGAATGTCAGTCAGAGGCATTGTCTTTACCCTCAGTGGAGGGACGGTATGTTGGAAGAATTCCAAGCTAGATACCGTGACACACTAGACGATAAAGGCAGGATAAATAACTACCAAGGATGCTACCAAAGAGGCAGTCTGGATATATATAATAGTTCATGAGATGAACTTAGTTTCTACCATTGTGTGACAATGGAGTTGTGGCTTATGCCTAGGAACCCCCGTCCCATCAAAGATCCAGACATATTCTTAGGCAGTATCGCCTGATCATGGATATGGTTGATCTCCAGGGAGATCGAGGTTAGGAGAGTAGACACAGAGGACAATAGCGCGGATCTACTCACAAAGGCCTATTTCTCAGTAGAGATTTTGTTGGGATAGTTGAGTATGAGATACTTCAACCACAGCTGATTATTGGGTATGCGATACTACAATAGCTGGCCCTAGTGCAAGTGGGAAATTGTTAGTTATATGTATACTCTAGAGGCCATTACTGTACATACGATGTATATTGTAGTGGATGCTTGGTCATATATAGGGAAGACTTTCTTGCTCGACAAGATAGTATGCTTTCTGGTTACTCTTTATCTCACATATTGATAAAGGCCTTAGGATATGTACTTGACTTCCAGGATTATGATGTAGATCATACTAGTGGGGCCAGGGTAGTTCACATGTGCATCCTTCAATTGTTCCTAGTCGAGGGAATATCGAGATAGGGCATCGATATTCCAGAGTAGACTAGTGTATACGCCTCTTGACCCATATGATGGGCGATGGATGATCCCATATCCATTGGTGTTTGACTTCAGAGAGGGTATACGGGTGCTCAGTGGAGACTGGGTACACTGAACAGGACTCACTGAGGACTCCTATGTGTTAGTATACCTATCGTCAGATAGCAGTCCTCTGGTGACACTGGTACAGGTTAGTCTGTAGGCCCGAGATCGTCATAGAGTCTTATGCGACTCCCACTGTGCTTTGATTTCCTCCCCACCACGCTAAAGAGGAGTCGTGCAAACAGGTGGATTTTGGGTACAGTCCCGAGTCGTATAGAGGCAATGAGCGATAGGAGGGGTTTCGTCTCTCCCGGTAGTGGGGGTTGATGTTGCGCTATGTTCGATTGGCAATAACTGGAAGTCCCTGGCCAGGGCTGATATGGAGATATACTGATAAGTGTCATCAGTAGTTTCTCGACCTGTTATGAGCCTCATATCGACATGACTTATCACGTTACTGGGGTTTGACGATTTCCACCCCTAAACATGATATGCGACATATCAGATGAAGAGACCGGACTGTACGGTAGTGTTACTGATAGGCTTCATGGAGACTGTGGACAGGCTTGCTTGTTGACCTTCATATCGCTCAATACCCGGGTAGCCATTACGTCCAGCTAGTACCGCTGACGGCTTGTAGGTGGCTGATATGATCATCACCTACTGCCGGCGTATTGACGAGTCTTTAGAGTCCCACACAGAAGTTCCCTGGTTCAAGCGAAACGATGTAGGACACATATGTGATATGTGAGTAGGCCTGATTAAATACGAGTATGTGATACCATATTGTAATCTGGCAGTCATCTGTTATCAGTTCAGTCATATGTGATATAACCAAATTGTCGAATCAAGCGTTGATTCGATAATGTGATATACAGATAAAAGATATTAGACGGTCGTATATAATATAACCGTATTATTAGATCAAGTGTTGATTTAATAATGTAATATAAATTATATGTGATATAATTATATATTAACTAATATCATTAGCTCAGTAATTAATCTTCATTAAATATATATTAATATATATGATATATATATATATATATTAAAATGAAGCATGGCATTTTCTTTTCTATATTGTGAAAATAGAAATGAGGTGTAAAATGAAGCATGGTTGCATGCATGGGTTAAATACTTGTTTATTCATTCTTGACTCACTATTCAAGCATGGTTGCAATTTAATATTGCATAATTCCATGCTTGAATAAGTGAGGGGTCAGGACTTATGATTGATTCTTGTTCAATCCAAAAGACTTAGCCATTTTCTTCTTGCTCATGCTTGCTCTTGCTTCTTCTTCCTCCTCTTGCTTTTCCTCAAGGTTCAACCCTCACATGTGATGTGAATCATGAAGCTTGAGAAGAAATAAGTGAGCTTTTTACATCCCCTACTTCATCATCTCACACCATTCTAGCAAACTAGTGTGATGTGTTTCATACACTAAAGAGTTTGGTGTAGTGGTAGCTTGAACTAGTAGGAGCTTCGTGGTGGATCATCTTTGGCGCGAAGGCAACGAAGGAAGCCCGTTCAAAGCCTCAAGAGATTCCTAGTGGAGTCGCGGGACTACTACAAGGAGCAAGTGAAGTGAAGGACTTGATTCTACCAAGGTATAATCTTTCTACACTTATCTAGTTAACATATCATCTAAAGAAAACACTAATAATCTAGTTAAAGATCTTGTTTATCTAGCTTAGCACCAAGAAAAATTTAAATTTGGTATGGTAGATGCTTCTATAACCTCATCATGGTGCTAAGGTACTCCTTCACATAGTTTGCCGCACCCGTAGGGGTTTTGGATAGGGTTTGGCTATTCATCAAGACCATAGAACCCGTCTTTCATTAAGGGCTTGAATGAAATACGGAATTCCTAGTATATCCAATGTATTCATCTGTGATCTGGAATGTCTATAAATGCGTGCGACGTATGGCTATTTATATACAAGATATATAATAAACGTTCCATATGTTTTGCACCCGCGCTAGCCCAGCCCCCGCTCTGCCGTTAGTTAAGAAACCTAACGGCGCATGACGGGGCCCCGTAGCGAATGCGGATGGCATAAGCGTACGTTCTATTTTCGTTCCTTTTCTGTGATGTTTAGGAAACGTAAATGATGGGACAACATTAATGTGATTAATTTTAAGAAAAAGAAACCTAAAGATGCTGTAGAATCAAACTTTTTAAAATGGGTAACTCTAGTTTTTGCTTTGCATAGTGGTATTCCTTGATGATTATCCAGCACCTCATTCGATGAGTAAAGGGCCGAGATCCTTTCACAGGCAGAGTCCTCTTTAGCGAAGCTAGCAATTGTTACAATGCACTCGATTGTTTTTTTATAATTGATCTAACTTTTGCTTTGTATCATGCTATTCATGAATATCCAGCACCTCATTCGATGAGGAAAGAGCCGAGATCGATTCACAGGGAGTGACCTCTTTAGCAAAATTAGAAAGATACTAAAAAACCATTCGACTTTTACAACTGGAGCTTAAACCACTCCTTTCACTAGATTCTACATCGATATAAAGTTCGAAGCGTTAAAGGTTTTCATCAAAATCATCCGTTGCCCTCCGCCATTTTAGGAAGTAGAGTACTTAGTATTCGTTCCACGTTTGCTGACTATAGTTAAGGCATGCTGTACGGTAGCTAAGTGATGTCTTCCTACAAATCATATGATGCGATCGAATAGGACATTCGCATGACCTTGTTGACCATAGTTAAGGGTTATGCAGGTGGGTCTAAATCAATCACGAAATAGCGGATAGAACTTGACTAGTGCTTATGATTTGTTGACCATAGTTATGGTCATAAGACACTAGGGGTAAAAACCATATCGGGAATTTCAAGGGTTGAAATTTGCAAAGAGATTGCATACCTTCTATTTGATAGTTGGATCCCGATTCCGCTGCGAGTAAAAGTTACTACCGGGAGAGTTTTGCACTTTATAATTAGCTAATCCAGTAGGTGTATAGAAAGGTGTCAATGAGATAATGCCTTTAGGAAAATGAGGTTTATATTAATTAGGTCCGTACGAAAGAACGGAGAACCTCCCTCAGAGTACCGACACTGGCCTGGCCGACCGGTTAGCGAACTTATAGATTGCGATTAATCCTGGCTAATTTACTTTTAAAGATTTGAAGGAAAATTTAATAAAAAGCAGTGGGAGACATCGATTAGATAAGATTAATAACCAATCTAATTATGCAAGAGCAATCGCTGAGTGTCTTCTTTTCTCTCTCCTAATCACAAATACCTATAACAGGACTTAAGCTTTTATTAGACAAGAATAAACTCACGGGACTGAATTACAAAGATTGGCTGAGGAACGTAAATATTGCCCTGACCTATGATAAGGTCGGATATGTCCTGACTACTCCAGCCCCTCCTATCCCCGGCCCTGATTCATCAGTTGCGGATAAAGAAATCCGCAAGACATGGGATATAGACTGTGCAACAGCCAAATTACTAGCCCTCGCTTCTATGAACAATGAACATCAGAAGCAGCATGAGAAGATGGATATACAATCCATCTTTCTCCATACAAAGGAGTTGTATGGAGAGCAATCTTGCACTCTCCGATATGAGGCATCTCGAAAGTTGTTTCAGATGTGGATGGCTGCTGGCACGTCTGTAGCTGACCATGTATAGAAGATGATTGGACTTATCGAAGAACTAGAGGACCTGGGTTAGACCATAGAGAATGAACAGTATGTTGGTATTGTTCAACAGTTCCTTCCCCCTACCTTTTGCTCAGTTCATTGTAAACTTCAACATGGACAACATGGAGATGTCACTACCTGAACTCCTCAATATGATGAGGAGTGCAGAGAGCACGCAAAAGGTAGAGAAAACACCAGCTCTAATTGCTGGGACAGCTTCTTCGTCCGTCCCGAAAGCCAAGGCCAAGGGAAAGAAGAAGAAGAATCCCATCAAGCCGAGAATAGGAGTGAAAAAGGCACCGTGAAAGGACAAGATAGGGGTTGCTGCGACCGGAAGAGGGGAATACTTCCACTGCCACCAGACTGGGCATTGGAAGAGAAACCGCGTTGGATACCTGGCCGGCCTCAAGAAGAAGTAGCATGGTGATGCTTCCACTTCAGGTGTGTTTGTAACAGAAAACTTTTTGTCAATTAACTCTGGTTCTTAGGTATTTGATACCGGGTCAGGATCTCACATCTGCAATTGTGTGTAGGGGCTCAGAAATAGCTGGTTTTTGAAGAAAGGTGATCACACTCTCAGAGTTGGGAATGGTTCCTCTGCATATGCTGTAGCAGTAGGAGAGTATCACCTTGGTTTGCCGTCGGGTTGTATATTGGTTTTGAACCCATGTTATTTTGTACCTTCGATGTTATGTAATATTATATCAATAACGTTGTTGGACAATGAAGAATATAATTTTATATTACAATCTAATGATATGAATATTAACCTTAATCAAGAGTTGATTGGGTCTGGTATATTAAATTACGGGATATACGTTCTAAAACAACAAACAGTTTTCAACATACAACACACAAACAAAAAGAAGATTTCAGACATAAATGAAGCTTTCATTTGGCATTGTAGACTTGGTCATATTTATGAAACAAGACTAACCAAGCTACATAAAGATGGATATTTAAACCCGTTTGAATATAAATCTTATTCGACTTACCAGTCGTATATCAAAGGTAAAATGACCAAAACTCCGTTTACTGGACACGGAGAGAGAGCTACTGAACTTTTAGGCCTCATACATAGTGATGTATGTAGACCAATGTTGACAAATGCGAGAGGTGGTTTTTCGTACTTCATAACTTTTACTGATGATTTCTCGAGATTCGGACACATGTTCTTATTGAAACGTAAGTCTGAAGCCTTCGAAAAGTTCAAGGAGTATAAATCTGAAGTAGAAAAACAAACAAGCTTGAGTATCAAGAAACTTCGATCGGATCGAGGAGGAGAGTATCTAAGCTCAGAGTTTCTAGATTTTCTAAAAGAGAATGGAATTTTCTCTCAGCTCACTCCTCCGCACACACCACTGCACAAGGGTGTGTCGGAACAGAGGAATCATACCCTATTAGATATGGTACGATCAATGATGAGTGATGCTGAGTTACAACTTTCATTATAGGTGCACGCATTGGAGACCGCGATAAATCTTTTGAATAGGGTTCTGAAAAAAAAATGTGTCTACCATTCCATTTGAGATATGGTATGGGAAGAGACAATCTTTTAAACGAGTTAGGAAATAGGGTTGTCCGGCTTATGTGAAAAAAGAGAATCCGGACAAACTCGAGACACGGTCGGTTTTGTGTAAATTTGTGCGATATCCAAAACACTCGTATGGATATCTTTTCTACCACAAGGAGGAACAACGGGTGTTTGTTTCTTAGTATGCCATATTTTTAAAAAATGAATTTTTACAAATCATACTGTTGGCAATGCGATAGAACTAGCAAAAATTACAGTTCCACAAACAATTACCGATGATATAGTTTAACCTGAGGTTTCAATAGAACCTGACGAGCTTCAGCCACTCCGTAGATCTAGTGGGAAATCTCGCCCACCTGATAGATACTATTGTTTTTTAATTGATGGTGATAGAGAAGATTGTATCAAGGATGATGATGACGCTACTAGTTTTCAACAAGCTATCACGAGTGGTGACTCAGTGAAGTGGCTGGATGCCATGAGATCCAAAATGGAATCCATACACACCAAAAAAGTTTGGACTTTGGAGGTTGCACCTTCTGGAGTAAAACCCATAGGGTGCAAATGGATCTTTAAAAGAATGATCAGTGTGGATGGTCAGGTGGAGACCTATAAAGCTAGGCTGGTAGCAAAAGGTTTTCATCAAAAACCAGGTTTGGACTATGATGAAACCTTTTCACCAGTCGCGATACATAAATCCATTGGGATCCTACTTGCTATAGCTGCTCACTATGACTATGAGATCTGGCAGATGGATTTTAAAACGGAATTTCTAAATGGTGATTTAGAAGAATGTGTTTTTATGGATCATCCAGAAGGCTTCATTGATAATAGGAGCAGCAGAAAAGCGTGCAGCTTGCTTAAATCCATCTATGGTTTAAAACAAGCATCACGGAGTAGGAACATCTGCTTTGATGATACAATCAAAGAGTTTGGTTTTAATAAAAATGTAGATGAACCATGTATTTATAAAAGGATTGTAGAGAGTGCTGTTACATTACTCGTATTGTACGTGGACGAAATTTTCTTGATAGGAAATGATGTTCCTATGCTACAATCGGTCAAACTATTCTTATCGCAGAGGTTCTCCATGAAAGACCTGGGTGATGCCTCGTACATTATGGGAATGAAAATCTATAGAGATAGATCTAAGAAATTATTCGGATTGTCCCATTCGAGATACATTGACACCATACCTACGGAGTGAGCGCTAAGGTGATCATACTAAATGTAGTTGACTTTCGCAAGAAAACGCTCAAAGAACATGTATTGTGAGCCTTTCAAATCTCATTCCTTAACATAGGGAAATTGAAAAAATGAGAAATGCCAGCCGACTAAAGAGATTTAGTATGGATGATTCCAAGCGAGGTAATTTATCCACATGTCATGGGATCACCCTCTCCAAAGTGATTTCTCCAAAGACTGATGATGAGACGGCTCGCATGAGCATTATACCCTACACATCAGCGGTAGGATCTACAATGTATGCGATGTTGTGTACTTGCCCAGATGTAGCATATGCACTGAGTGCAGTAAGCAGGTATCAATCCAATCCAGGGGTGAAACACTGGACTGCTGTGAAGAACAATCAGAAGTACTTGAGAAGAACTAAAGAAATGTTCTTGGTGTATGGTAATGGAGATCTCCAAATGGAGGGCTTTACCGACTCTAGCTGTCATAGCGATAAGGATGATAGTAAGTCTATCTCAGGGTTTGTATTTACCCTAAATGGAAGGGCGGTATGTTTGAAGAGTTCCAATCAAGATACCGTCGCTGACTCAACGATGGAAGCAGAGTATATTGCTGCTAATGATGCAGCAAAAGAGGCCGTCTTGTTGAGGAAGTTCATTTCTGAACTTCAGGTGGTTCCATCTATTGCTAATCCAATACCTGTGTATTGCGATAACAATGGAGCCATAGCTTTGGCAATGGAACTGCGGTCCCATCAAAAATCCAGACATATCTTGAGGCGATATCACTTCATCAGGGAGATAGTCGACCGCCAGGACATCGAGGTACGGAGACTAGAAACGAAAGACAACACAGCAGATCCATTCACCAAGCCCATCCCTTAAGTCCAGTTTCAGAAACTGTTCGAGATGTTGGCCATGCGGTACGCCGGCTACTAGTTCTAGTATAGACAGTGTGTATTTATTGCACCAACTACAAGCCTTACTGCAAATGGGAGATTGTTAGATAAGTATGCCCAAGAGGACTGTATTGTATAGGATGCTAGGCATGTATATGTACAGAAGCAATCTTTGCTCGAAATGATAGTATGCAATCTGGTTTATCATCATCTTAACATGTGATGTGTTCTATTTCATATCTTTATATACATGTTGATGAAGCCTTTATAATTATGCTTGACTTCCAGGATTATGATGTAGATCATACTAGTAAGGCTTGGGCAGTCTATAAGCATATCTTTTAATGGATCCTATTCGAGGGTATATCGAGACAGGGCATCGATATTACCAGAGTAGACTAGTGTGTACGTTTATTGACACTGGGGCGATGGTTGATCCCACAACCATTGGAGTTTGACATCAAAGATTGTACACAGATGCTCATTGGAGAATGGGTACACCGAACATGACTCGCCGAGAACTCGTAGACGGTATATATACCTATTGTCAGATAGAAGTTCTCTGGTGACACTTGTACAGGTTAGTCTGTAGAACCGAGATCGTCATATTGTCTTGTGTGATTCCAACTGTACTTTGATTTCCTCCCTACCACGGCTCTACTGAGTCGTGCAAACATGTGGATTTGGGGTACAGTCCCGAATCAAATGGAGGCGGTGAGCAATAGGAGGTTTTTTTCTCGCCCGGTATAGGGAGTTGATGTCGCGCTATGCTTGATCGGCCATAACAGCAAATCACTGGCCAGGGTTGTCGAGATTTACTGATAAGAGTTATCAGTAGTTTCTCGAACCGTTATGGGCCATAAATCGGCATGACTTATAAAGTTTCTGGGGTCTGACATTTACCACCCCTAGACTTCATATGCGACAAATCAGATGAAGAGACATGACTGTACGGTAAGTGTTGCTTACAAGCTCGTTAGGGCTAGGATGAGTTCGCCCATGGGCCACCTTTTCGTCATGTACCTGGGCAGCCTTTACACACAGCTAGTGCCGCTGACATGCTTGTAGTTAAACCTACTGCCAGCATACTGTCGAGTCTTCAGAGTACAACTGAGGGTTCCCTGGTTCAGGCAAAAGATGTAGAGGCCGTAAGCTTTTACGGTAGGGTTTCGATCTTGTTCGTGTAATGGTAACAGGAATAATGATCGGAAGGATAATACTGGTTCTCTTTGGTTTAAACTGGATACCGGTATTATATTATTGGATTATTTGTATCCGAATATTTCAGAATTCGGATACGTGTATACTTATACGGTATACGGTGAGGGGTATTCTTGTAATTGTACAAGAATAACTTCTAGAAGGGGACACCTCATTAATGGTTTTCATTTTTTGAAAATGGAAATTATGAGGAGGAATTTGGAGAGAGAGTCACAACATGGATGAGGGAATGGATTAAATTATTTTATATTCATTTGGAGTTACTATTGAAGCATGGTGCATTATTTTGGAGAAAAACAATACATGCTTCAATTATTTTCCTTTAGCCATATCATTTTTCCTTGCTTGATTTTTTCATTCATCACTCTCATCTTCTCTCTCCTCATTATCTCCTTCTTCCTCCTCTTTGCTTTATCCTTCATATTTGTTGTGGATCAAAAGCTCAAGAGACATAATAATCCACTACAGGATCTCTACATCATCTAAGTGATCATTTCTAGCACACTTGATCTCTTAGTTAACACTTAAGAAGAGTTTTAAGCTTGTTCCAGAGCTCTCGGATGGATCATCTACGTCTTGAGGTGACCGGAGATCGAGGACATCACAAGCATCTAAAGAGCCTAGGAGTTGCATCAAAAAGAATACCCGAAGGACCGGTTCATTAGGTATAACCCTTTCATAGTTGTTAAGAACTCTAGATAGGGTTTGCTAGTTAAGGTTTAATCACATGATCTTAGGTTTATGTGGGTGTTTCATGCAAGAAATTTTTCGTTTTCCACTTCCGCCACCTCACAAGTGTTGTAAGGGTGTGCAACATCCACTAACACTAGCAAAGTCTAAAATCCATAATTTGCTGGAGTGCATGGAGTCCACCTTGGATATGATGCATCTGGTCATCTGGAAGTGACCACTTCCTATGACCTGCTGACAAATAGTAGGTCCATCATCACCTTGATGCTAACCTTCCTTTCATCGTCTTCGAGAAAACCGAAGTATCTCTCTGGTTTGTGAGGTCACCAACTAAAATCTGCGGAGTGGCTAATGGTTTGTCAAGTCCAATTGAATCCTTAGATTCTACTAAATTTTCGGTAATCGTTTGTGGTTTTGGAACCACTTCCAATTCAACCATACTCCAAGTAGTTTTTTTTTGCAAAAAATTCCTTTTATAAAAAGGTGGCATGCCAAGAACAATGTAACTATTGATCTTGAAAACGGTAGAAACAAAATCCTAGTGAATACTTGGAATAATCCATAAATAGCCATTACTGAACCGTGTCTTAAGTTTTTCCGGATTATGCTTTTAAACAAAAAACGGATAACTGTATATCTTAACAAACTTAAGATATATAACCATTCTATATCCATATAGAATCAAGGCTCGGGACTGTGCTCAACTAAAACATGTTTGCACGACTTCTTTGAACCGTGGTAGGGTAGTAATCAAAGCACAGTGGGAACTCACACGAGACAAATGACGACTTTAAGTCAACGGACTATCTGCACACATGTCACTTGAGAACTGCTATCTGACGTTAGGTATAAATACCATCCAGTGAGTTCTCGGCAAGTCCTGTCCGGTGTACTCACATACAGTGAGCATCTGTATACAATCTTAGGTGCACTCCACCAATGGCTACGGGACCAATCCATCGCCCCTCCTCAGGGTCTAGATATGTATACACTAGTCTACTCGTGATAGCATCTGTATACCAAGACCATACTTTATTGGTGTACATGGATTCCATTTCGGATCTCATAGCATCCAGCCACTTCACCGAGTCAATACTCGTGATAGCCTGCTGAAAACTAGTAGGCTCATCATCATCGATGATGCAATCCTCTCGATCCCCATCTAGAAGAAAACCATAGTATCTCTCAGGAGGATGAGAAAACCTACTAGATCTGCGGAGTGGCGTTGGTTCATCATGTTCTATTGAAATCTAAGGTTCTACTAAGTCCTCGGTTGCAGTTTGAGGTTCTGGAATTTCTTCCAGCTCTACCGTGCTCCCAATAATTTCTTTTGCAAGAAATTCTCTTTCTAAGAAGACAATGTGGCGAGCAACAAACACCTTTTGTTCTTCAGTGTGGTAGACCATGTACCCCCTTGAATTTTTGGGGTATCCTACAAACTTGCACAAAACCGATCGTGCCTCAAGCTTGTTCGGACTATGCTTTTTAACATATGCCGGACACCCCCATATCTTGATATACATGAGATATGGTCTCTTCCCGCTCCACATTTCATATGGAGTGGTAGGCACAGACTTAGTTGAAACTCTATTCAATAAGTATGCTGCTGATTCTAGAGCAAATCCCCAGAAGGAAAGTGGCAACTCAGCATTACCCATCATTGAACGCACCATATCTAATAGCGTGCGATTCCTCCTTTCTGATACACCATTATGCTGAGGTGTATAAGGCGGAGTAAGCTGAGAGAGAATTCCATTCTCTTTTAAGCATTCAAGGAAAATGGAACTTAAGTATTCTCCACCTCGATCAGATCGAAGTGTCTTGATGCTTTTACCAGTTTGTTTCTCTACTTCATTTTTATACTCATTAAACTTCTCAAAGGCCTCAGATTTATGTTTCATTAAGAACACATGTCCATACCTAGAGAAGTCATCAGTAAAAGTGATGAAGTGGGAGTGACCGCTTCTCGCAAGTGTAGACATTGGACCACATACATCACTGTGTACAAGTCCCAAGAGTTCTGTAGCTCTTGCTCCGTGTCCGGTGAACGGAGATTTGGTCATTTTTCCTTTGATACATGATTGACAAGTTGCATATGATGAATATTCAAACGGATCTAGATATCCATCTTTATGTAACTTAGTCAACCTTGTTTCGTTTATATGACCAAGTCTACAATGCCTTAGGAAGGCTTGATTTGAATCTGGAGGCTTTCTTTAAGTGTGTTTTGAATATTGAAATTTTGAGGTTGATTAAGTATGTATATGCCGTTTTCCAGTGTGCCATACCCAATCAGCTCTTGATTTAGGAGAATTGTCACGTCCCGAATGTACGGAACATGACCGGCACTTAAACTACGAAACGCCTCGAGGCGTACGTAATCCAAGTAAGCCGAAAACCCAGAAATGCAAACCAAGAAAAGTAGTAGAGTGAAGGAAAACCAATTTAAAACAAGTAGTTTTAATAGCATAAGCCGAATTATGCGGTTTTAAAAAAAACATCAAATATTTCCCGAAAATTTCGGCAGAGTCTCCTTTGTAAATACTGGCCCCCAAACGGGATACAACATGAATAGTATACGAAATCAATAAAAAGGCATCACCAAGTGGGATCTAGCTCTTCGTCAATCGACGGTCACAACCACACAAGCAATATAATATAGGATCAAAATTCAAAAGGAAACTCAAAACCACAAGAAAACCACAGAAATATAACACGCGACTCTAAGGTCGAAGGAATAACATCACTGGTCTCTATCTCAAATAATTACATGTTTGGTTGATGGAACTTCTAGATACAACAGAATAATAATATACAAGATATATAATGGGGGTACGATACAAGTAAAACCCACCTACTAGCAAATCACCCAAAGGAAACTATGCCCGCAAGCCGTAATGAAACCTGTATGGCAAACCTGCAAGAAACTGGGGCACAACGGGGGTGAGTTGCCAACTCGTGAATAGAAAAACATCTACGGAAAGAAAACGCATAAATAACGCAACCTAGGTCAAAGATCATAATATATCCTCAATTATATATATAACATTCAACCTATAACAAGGCTAGGGTAAATATCTAACCCGAGTGTAATCTCATGTGCCCGTGTCAGTGCCTCAGGTAGCAATATATCATATGAATGAGGTATGAATGCATGAAAACAGAATACATGTAAATGAAGAACTATTTTCATAATTTAGTGAGATTTCCTTTGTATTTTTAAAATGAGGTATCATAATGAAATCAGCATAAAACAGTGCCTAGCATCGGCACAAAACGTATTCCCAATATCTCGATATCTCTGTATCACAGTCTCTGTACCTCAATATCTCGAAATCATAATATCTAGGGCGCCGTCAGTCCAGACCGGCCCCTACCATCCATCTCAAGACCACGACGATGTCCTCCGGATATCCGACGCGTCGGGTAAAATCACCGGTAGGTAGTGCTCCCCTGCCAGGCTCACATCGTCATGATCACGCGCTTCTTGCCCCGGGGTACCTTACCGGGTCCACCATGTACCCGAAACGGTTCATCCGTCTCCTCGAATCGGGTCTCGAAATCCATCAGCAAACTCATGGTGGACGACTCATACATCATGGGAAAAACCGCACTTTTTATTTAAAAAAAGAGAAATCAGTTTATATAAGTTTTGCGGTGTTCCCCCCAAATCCAGAAAATTTCATGGAAATCCGAATCCAAATCATCAATAGCATGTAAAACCATGAATATAGGCATAACAATGAATAACAGTATGCATGAAGTGACAAGTAATAACTACAATGTTAAGCTGGCATATAAGGCAGGTACACTAATATCATGTCAAATTACTAACTAACAAGCTAAGTCAAGCAATAATATTTTCTAAAGTGTACGTGATATGGCAATTACCGATGAAGATGTGTGTGAGCCGGCAAGTAAGTGTACGTGGTACATACGCATCATCGGTAATGGTGCTGGTGTCCTAACAATATGATATCAACATTGCAATAAGAAATTATAACAAAAGTATGCGATGCGAAGCGAACCACAATAATAAGCAGGAGATGAATACTAGACGCAACTGTAACTAACCTGCATTAATCTAATATAAGTCCTACAAATGGTGCCTTTTGAAATAACACGAATCATGGGGTTTTGAAAATAGGGGCTACGGTGTTTTTATGAAAAGATAAGTCTTTTGAAATATCCGTAGGATCCCTTGGGCTGTCTTTTAAAATACCCACGATTCGTTAGTTTTTGAAATTGGTAAGAATCGAATCTAATCTAACAACTAAACTAAACTAAAGGGCTAAGCTAACAAGCTGGACTACAGGTAAGGAAACCGCCTAACATCTGAGTCGATCCATATACATACCTGTATATATATTAGTCGGTGATCCCACCTCAATAATATCATATCCGATACCATATCTACAATCAAACATCCCAAGTCAAGAGTGCGGATCAATCATCAAGATATAGCTCGTACGTAAATCCGTCGTACGGCATCCCTAGATCTGGGTACGGGTCAATATCATATTCCTCACACCATTCCTCAGGTATCCTCTTTGTTCAAGATCATAGTCTAGGGTACTGACCAATGTCAAGTACAATACTAATATCCTCAATATACTCATGATCTGACTACTGATCGACAATCTCGTACAAACCGATACCGTCAGCACATAGCATCATCAAGGGTATACATCGCCCGATACGGCCTAATATCAATATCCTAGCATATTATGCCTCATATCACGATCACATGTCGACCATTTTATTTATAACACTATTCACCCGTATCGCCGCCCCAAGATCCGCTATAACACCAGGACGTACCTCAAATACGACTCCTGCCATATCACCGATATCACAACCACAAAACAAATCACATCGACTCAGCTCAATCCCAAGTATCATCCTCAAATCCGTATGTGAATACATAGTCCCATACCCATGTGATCACATAACTATAAAGAATCCCATGAGCACATATAAATAGGAATGTATGCAAGTATGTATGTTTGTATGTGTAGTGCAACACTACCCTAGGGTTCGCAACACTAAAATAATCCAACACACCAATAACCATCCTAAACATCGTTATTAATCACAAATAACATAAAATAATTGTTGGTGTGTATAAGCATCCGTATCACCACCACGGACTGCGGGGGTGCTATACGCCATCCACCCGACTTCTCCCCGTAGATATAAATCTACTCACCTGGTCCTCGCTCGCCGGTGCCGACGTCGCCACGCGCTTACTTGTCGTCTCGAAGTCCGCATGGGGTACCTACATATCGTAACACATCTTATCGCATTAAAACCCAATTTGAAATCGAAACGGCGTACGAAAACCAAATCGGTACGCGTATCACGCATAGGTCAAAACCAATCGCCTACGCATGCAAGAATAGCCAAACCAGCCCTCGATGTCGATGTACAAACATCAACCCATCGAGAAAAACCCAAACACCCCAATCGTGTTTTCACAATCACTAATTTTAATATTAAGTAGATTGCAACTCATCAAAACCCCAAATTAAATCTAATCGATTTATTTCCAAAAACCTAGAAAGCGCTTAATTTTCGTTTTAATTTGAAACTTGATGTTTTATCAAAACTAATGGCCATAATATCCACTAAATATCATAACTAAGTCATATAAACCATTTCTATAATTTTATCTCGTCAATTTTTTATTAAACCCAAAATTCTAGTTTGCAAAATATCACATTTAAACACTTTTTAAAGCAAAATTCACAATTCAACAATTAAGCTTGGTTTTGCATGAACTAAAGTAGTAAACTATAATTTAAAATTTTAATAATGTCATGAATACCCTTACTAGATTTTAATCTCACATTTAAATAAATTTCTAAAAACCTAGTTTGCTTAAAAAAATCTTAATTTGGGTATTTAAAATGTTACAATTAGCAATAAGCAACAAGATTAAGTTTTGCATAGCATTAACATGTTAATCTACTCATTGTAACCTTAAGTAAGTGACAACCACTCTAATTGAATCCAAACCCTTACTTTTTAATTCAAAGTCTTCTCTTGAAAATTCAAGTGTTGAAATTGAATCCAAATTACACACCAAATTCAATTAAATTGGAGTAATTAACCAACCATGAAGACAAAGGTTAAGATTTTTACCTCCCAATTCTAGAGATCTAGCTTGGAAATTAGCCTCCAAAACATCAACTTTCCTCCAAGATCCAAGTTAGAATAGGCCAAGGAGAAATGGGTAAAACCTGGATTTGGAGTTGGTGAGAGTTTGTATGGTTTTTATTGCATTTTTGAGTGAGGTTTCTTCATGAAAAATGAAGATTTTGAGGAGGGTTGCTGCTGGATTTAGGGAAGAGGCTCGGCTGAAATGGAGAGGGGTGAAGGAGAGAATGTGTGGGTGCAAGTAGAAAGGTCCAAGTCAACAAAGTCATGCTCCATTCTTTATTAATTCCCTTTTCTTTTCTTTTGCTTTTCTCTTCAAATTGAAGAGGGGAAAAGGGTGGGGGCTGCTGAATTCAGCCAAGGGGAGAGGTAAATGGGTGTGTGTGAGTGTGGGTATGGGTGTGGGGTGATGAAAAATGATAAATATAACACCCCAAATATCCATTTACACAAAAAAGCCTTTTTTCTTCAATAATTTTCCAAACCGCTTTGGCAACCGATTTCGTTTCAAAAACCATATGATAAAATTTTGTTTAATGTTTTATGATGCACAAAATTTGTTTCAACTCATTCCAATTTGTAATTTTCCCTAATTAAATGTATTGGTGACGGCTTAAAATAATCTTAAAATAATATTTTTTTCAGAAAATTTGAAATTTCACCAGTGGCTCAATAAACACCAAATACTAGCAATTACATAGCTAGAATATGTATATTTAATTTACAATAAAAATATTTGTATTTTGACTTTTTACAGAAAACCCCCTTATTTTACCGTTTTTTCGAAATTTCACCGAAACGATTTTCAAAACGTTACAATCTTCCCCCCTTAAAGAAATTCGGTCCCCGAATTTAAATTAAAACTTCCCCCAAATACTAAAATATTTCAGCCAAAATCATCAAATCGCCGGGGCTCCGAAATCATAAATACATAAAACAAATCGTAGCGCAACGCATGCGCATGAAAAATGAGCATAAAACTCAAATCAGAACTCCGTCAAGCATCCCGCAATCATCGGAGTCATGGGGAACACATCAATTCCAAATCCAAAGCAAAACCAATATGATATAACTCGAAACTGTACATGTAAAATATATTCAGGTACTGTCCTCTGACTAGTCCAGCTCAGTACGAAAACACATAGCAATATCATAAAAACGTACTGCTCTATAAGAAAAATCAATCCCAAAATACGCGTATGAATACTACGCGCGTCTTGTGCGCACGGAAATCAAAATCCAAATATGTGCCATACATATGCACAAAAACAACATCTAAGTGCATCGGTTGTGCACGAAACATCTGTCGTAGGTAACATGTGTGCCTGACAGCAAAATCAGGTGCATCTGACATGCACGAAAAATCTCGATTTAATGCATCTGGTGTGCACCAAAATCACACTTCAAAACATGCGCCCAACATGCGCGAAAATCCAAATCAGGTGCATCCATCGTGCACGAAATCATGAAATCCAATATCAAGTGCCGAACATGCGCAAAATCAAATCAGGTGCACAAAACAAATATCGAACATCACCATCGAAATCAAAATCCAATGCATCTAAGTGCATAAAAGGCGTATCACTGCACTGCAAGCATATATAAACTATACAGAGTGCAGGAACCGAATTGTGTGCGTGCATACGCACAAAATCAACTCAATGTCTAAAACCGTAAAATCACAAACATGTGAAACCCAAGCACGAAAACGATATCAATTGCAACACTGTGCAAAGATCGTAAATCCTCAATCATCAAAATCAAATCATTCGAATAAATCACCCAAAACATCGAAATCAATAATGGCGGCATAGTACCGCTCAAGCGCATCCTCTAAGAATCTCGGGCCAACAGGCGCGGTCACTAATGGGATGTCTCGTCGATGATCATGAACTCTGGCCTGCTGGTGTGCGTAACAATGACCACTCCTGGGTCAAGGTCTTCACTGGGAATTACCAATCTCTTGGTCCATCGTCTCATCGGCCTTGTCAGGTGTGCTAACGGGGATGATCTCGTTCTGGCACGCCTCTTGTCATCTCCCGGTCAATCATCGCGACCACTCGTAAGACAGCATATCACCGGCGTCGGCCTCTGGCTCTCTGAATGTACGTGACACATCTGATCCTAGGTGCAAGTATCATTGCAGCAGTGTCCTGGAAGGAATCCTGCTCACGGTCTCTTCCATGTCTCGTCTCTGCCAACTGTCCGGAAGTCATCGTCCTTTCCTATATCTGCATCTTGCTCCGGAACGGCTGCATACCCATCGCGACTCCTTCTGGAAGGTATATCCAGTACTCTGCCTCGGCATGCGTATCGCATCTCTGATGTCGGCGGAGTGGAACGTCGTCTTATCCAGATCTTGTACGGATCTCTTTACTCCACTTTCTCTAATGTCGACTGCTTCAGAATCGTCTCATCGTGGCAACATGGACTGAGCTCCAACGGCTATCCTCGTATCGGGAGTCTCCCAAGAAATGCATCTCACCACCTAGCATCCGAATTAAGTCGAACCATCCGATCGAGTCGTCAAACCTCCTAATCCCCCAAGAGCTCAACCTCTTGGGCACAATTTAATAGTATCGAGTACATACCACAGCATCGGTGGTCCAGCCGTAGAAGGGCAAACCCAAGCCTCACTAATGGCACCGTAGAACTGCCGCAAACCCGAAGGTTCAAAGGCTTTCATACGGTCATTAAGTCGAGTTAGGGTTTCATTCTTCTAGAGGGACCATAGAATTGCCTGCATGTCTTTTCAACTACTTTAAACTTGGAATAATAGGTTTCTGACATTCGATTGTCTCTGTCGACTCCCAACGTCTCCGCGTGAAGTCGTCTCTAGCTGGAATCAATCTATCTGTTGACCTCGCATCGGGGTAGGCGAACGATCCACATGTCCTAGTCATTCATCCTCGATGACTAGCGACCTTCTATCATCTCTTAGTACAACTCGTTCAGCCCTAATTCCAGCATCTGGGGCAATATGTCGTCGTTCGCAGCAATAACTGGCTCGCTCGTCTGCACACTGAACAATGCCTCGATCATCATGAATAAGCTACACACCAACGGTCATCAAAATCTGGCTGGCCTCTATCATTGGCTCAATCCTCTAGTGTCGATCAGCACATCCGAGTAACCTCATAAAAGCGATCCGCCAAACGCTCGTGGTGCGGAAACACAGTAAAAAGACACATATCTGCAATCGTGTGTTGCCTAAATTTCGCCCTGGTCAGTCCTCGTTCGTGACGAGCTCGTGCTGACCGCAACTCTAGCCGTAGCACTCCCTGCCCGTAATCGTGGCAGCAAAACCACAACTGGTACTGATGAGGCTAGATCGGAATGAATATAATACTGAGCAAAGAAATGTACATCCTAAGGCTTCTTAAGTGGAGTAGCGTATCGTAAATATGCCGCGGAACATACCTACGGTACGTCACTCTACTTTAGTCACCTATTCCATCAACCAAGGGTCATCCTACGCTCCGAAGGTTAAACCTTGGCTCTGATACCAACTTTGTCACGTCACGAAAGTCCGGAACATGACCGGCACTTAAACTACGAAACGTCTCGAGGCGTACGTAATCCAAGTAAGCCGAAAACCCAGAAATGCAAACCAAGAAAAGTAGTAGAGTGAAGGAAAACCAAATTAAAACAAGTAGTTTTAATAGCATAAGCCGAATTATGCGGTTTTAAAAAAAACATCAAATATTTCCCGAAAATTTCGGCAGAGTCTCCTTTGTAAATACTGGCCCCCAAACGGGATACAACATGAATAGTATACGAAATCAATAAAAAGGCATCCCCAAGTAGGAGCTAGCTCTTCGTCAATTGACGGTCACAACCACACAAGCAATATAATATACAACGCCAACGGCGAGGATCAAAATTCAAAAGGAAACTCAAAACCACAAGAAAACCACAGAAATATAACACGCGACTCTAAGGTCGAAGGAATAACATCACTGGTCTCTATCTCAAATAATTACATGTTTGGTTGATGGAACTTCTAGATACAACAGAATAATAATATACAAGATATATAATGGGGGTACGATACAAGTAAAACCCACCTACTAGCAAATCACCCGAAGGAAACTATACCCGTAAGCCGTAATGAAACCTGTACGGCAAACCTGCAAGAAACTGGGGCACAACGGGGGTGAGTTGCCAACTCGTGAATAGAAAAATATCTACGGAAAGAAAACGCATAAATAACGCAACCTAGGTCAAAGATCATAATATATCCTTAATTATATATATAACATGCAACCTATAACAAGTCTAGGGTAAATATCTAACCCGAGTGTAATCTCATGTGCCCGTGTCAGTGCCTCAGGTAGCAATATATCATATGAATGGGGTATGAATGCATGAAAACAGAATACATGTAAATGAAGAACTGTTTTCATAATTTAGTGAGATTTCCTTTGTATTTTTAAAATGAGGTATCATAATGAAATCAGCATAAAACAGTGCCTAGCATCGGCACAAAACGTAATCCCAATATCTCGATATCTCTGTATCACAGTCTTTGTACCTCAATATCTCAAAATCTCAATATCTCAATCACAATTTCTAGGGCGCCGTCAGTCCAGACCGGCCCCTACCATCCATCTCAAGACCACGACGGTATCCTCCGGATATCCGACGCGTCGGGTAAAATCACCGGTAGGTAGTGCTCCCCTGCCAGGCTCACATCGTCATCATCACGCGCTTCTTGCCCCGGGGTACCTTACCGGGTCCACCATGTACCCGAAACGGTTCATCCGTCTCCTCGAATCGGGTCTCGAAATCCATCAGCAAACTCATGGTGGATGACTCATATATCATGGGAAAAACCGCACTTTTTATTTAAAAAGAGAGAAATCAGTTTATATAAGTTTTGCGGTTTTCCCCCCAAATCCAGAAAATTTCATGGAAATCCGAATCCAAATCATCAATAGCATGTAAAACAATGAATATAGGCATAACAATGAATAACAGTATGCTTGAAGTGACAAGTAATAACTACAATGTTAAGCTGGCATATAAGGCAGGTACACTAATATCATGTCAAATTACTAACTAACAAGCTAAGTCAAGCAATAATATTTTCTAAGGTGTACGTGACATGGCAATTACCGATGAAGATGTGTGTGAGCCGGCAAGTAAGTGTATGTGGTACATACGCATCATCGGTAATGGTGCTGGTGTCCTAACAATATGATATCAACATTGCAATAAGAAATTATAACATAAGTATGCGATGCGAAGCGAACCACAATAATAAGCGGGAGCTGAATACTAGACGCAACTGTAACTAACCTGCATTAATCTAATATAAGTCCGACAAATGGTGCATTTTGAAATAACACGAATCATTGGGTTTTGAAAATAGGGGCTACGGTGTTTTTATGAAATGATACGTCTTTTGAAATATCCGTAGGATCCCTTGGGCTGTCTTTTAAAATACCCACGATTCGTTAGTTTTTGAAATAGGTAAGAATCGAATCTAATCTAACAACTAAACTAAACTAAAGGGCTAAGCTAATAAGCTGGACTACAGGTAAGGAAACCGCCTAACATCTGAGTCGATCCATATACATACCTGTATATATATTAGTCGGTGATCCCGCCTCAATAATATCATATCCGATACCATATCTACAATCAGACATCCCAAGTCAAGAGTGCGGATCAATCATCAAGATATAGCTCGTACGTAAATCCGTCGTACGACATCCCTAGATCTGGGTACGGGTCAATATCATATTCCTCACACCATTCCTCTGGTATCCTCTTTATTCAAGATCATAGTCTAGGTTACTGACCTATGTCTAGTACAATACTAATATCCTCAATATACTCATGATCTGACTACAGATCGACAATCTCGTACAAACCGATACCGTCAGCACATAGCATCATCAAGGGTATACATCGCCCGATACGGCCTAATATCAATATCCTAGCATATTATGCCTCATATCACGATCTCATGTCGACCATTTTATTTATAACACTATTCACCCGTATCGCCGTCCCAAGATCCGCTATAACACCAGGATGTACCTCAAGTACGAATCATGCCATATCACCGATATCACAACCACAAAACAAATCTCATCGACTCAGCTCAATCCCAAGTATCATCGTCAAATCCGTATGTGAATACATAGCCCCATACCCATGTGATCACATAACTATAAAGAATCCCATGAGCACATATAAATAAGAATGTATGCAAGTATGTATGTGTGTATGTGTAGTGCAACACTACCCTAGGGTTCGCAACACTAAAATAATCCAACACACCAATATCCATCCTAAACATCGTTATTAATCCCAAATAACATATAATAATTGTTGGTGTGTATACGCATCCGTATACACCACCACGGACTGCAGGGGTGCTATACGCCATCCACCCGACTTCTCCCCGTAGATATAAATCTACTCACCTGGTCCTCGCTCGCCGGTGCCGACGTCGCCACGCGCTTGCTTATCATCTCGAAGTCCGCATAGGGTACCTACATATCATAACGCATCGTATCGCATTAAAACCCAATTTGAAATCGAAACGGCGTACGAAAACCAAATCGGAACGCGTATCACGCATAGGTCAAAAGCTATCGCCTACGCATGCAAGAATAGCCAAACCAGTCCTCGATGTCGATGTACAAACATCAACCCATCGAGAAAAACCCAAACACCCCAATCGTGTTTTCACAATCACTAATTTTAATATTAAGTAGATTGCAACTCATCAAAACCCCAAATTAAATCAAATCGATTTATTTCCAAAAACCTAGAAATCGCTTAATTTTCGTTTTAATTTGAAACTTGATGTTTTATCAAAACTAATGGCCATAATATCCACTAAATATCATAACTAAGTCATATAAACCATTTCCATAATTTTATCTTGTCAATTTTTTATTAAACCCAAAATTCTAGTTTGCAAAATATCACATTTAAACACTTTTTAAAGCAAAATTCACAATTCAACAATTAAGCTTGGTTTTGCATGAACTAAAATAGTAAACTATAATTTAAAATTTTAATAATGTCATGAATACCCTTACTAGATTTTAATCTCACATTTAAATAAATTTCTAAAAACCTAGTTGGCTTAAAAAAATCTTAATTTGGGTATTTTAAATGTTACAATTAGCAATAAGCAACAAGATTAAGTTTTGCATAGCATTAACATGTTAATCTACTCATTGTAACCTTAAGTAAGTGGCAACCACTCAAATTGAATCCAAACCCTAACTTTTTAATTCAAAGTCTTCTCTTGAAAATTTTAAGTGTTGAAATTGAATCCAAATTACACACCAAATTCAATTAAATTGGAGTAATTAACCAACCATGAAGACAAAGGTTAAGATTTTTACCTCCCAATTCTAGAGATCTAGCTTGGAAATTAGCCTCCAAAACATCAACTTTCCTCCAAGATCCAAGTTAGAATAGGCCAAGGAGAAATGGGTAAAGCTTGGATTTGAAGTTGGTGAGAGTATGTATGGTTTTTATAGCATTTTTGAGTGAGGTTTCTTCATGAAAAATGAAGATTTTGAGGAGGGTTGCTACTGTATTTAGGGAAGAGGCTCGGCTGAAATGGAGAGGGGTGAAGGAGAGAGAATGTGTGGGTGCAAGTAGAAAGGTCCAAGTCAACAAAGTCATGCTCCATTCTTTATTAATTCCCTTTTCTTTTCTTTTGCTTTTCTCTTCAAATTCAAGTGGGGAAAAGGGTGGGGGCTGCTGAATTCAGCCAAGGGGAGGGGTAAATGGGTGTGTGTGAGTGTGGGTATGGGTGTGGGGTGATGAAAAATGATAAATATAACACCCCAAACATCTATTTACACAAAAAAAGCCTTTTTTCTTCAATAATTTCTAAACCATTTTGGCAACCGATTTCGTTTCAAAAACCACAAGATAAATTTTTTTTTAATGTTTTATGATGCACAAAATTTGTTTCAACTCATTCCAATTTGTAATTTTCCCTAATTAAATGTATTGGTGATGGCTTAAAATAATATTAAAATAATATTTTTTTCAGAAAATTTGAAATTTCACCAGTGGCTCAATAAACACCAAATACTAGAAATTTCATAGCTAGAATATGTATATTTAATTTTATAATAAAAATATTTGTATTTTTACTTTTTACAGAAACCCCCTTATTTTACCGTTTTTTCGAAATTTCACCGAAACGATTTTCAAAACGTTACAAGAATGTTCATGACATTTCTTTCAAGCACAAAATTATATCCTTCATTAGATAACAAAGATACTGATATAATATTACACAATATACTGAGAATACAAAAACAGCTGCACAACACCAAAATGTGCTCACTAGTCAACCCTAGGTGATATTCCCCTATTGCAATAGCATATACATGCATTCTATTGCCCATCCGGAGAGTCATATCACCTGTCCCCAGTACTCTACCATTTCTCAGATCCTGCAATGAATTACAGATGTAAGAACCAGAACCGGTATAAAGTACCCAAGATGTAGAGTTTACTGAAAGACAATTTTCGATTACGAACACATCTGAAGCAGAAGCAACAGCTTGCTTCTTGTCCGCGGCTTTGAAGGCCATACAATCCTTTTTCCAGTGCCCTTGCTTGTGACAATAAAAGCATTCGTTTATATCCGCTTTCACCCTTCCTGCCTTGTTCGTTCCTTGCACCTTCTTGACCCCGCCTTTCGGTTTGGTGGCATTCATCTTCTTCTTCCCTTTAGCTTTCGCTTTAGTTTTAGAAGAGAATGATTGGCCAACATACAGAACGAGGGTCTTCTCCTCTTTCAAGGAGGTCTCAGCTACCCTCAACATGTTGAGGAGCTTTGGAAGATCAGCTTCCATTTCGTGCATGTTGAAGCTTAGCACGAACTGAGAGAAGGTGTGGGGAAGGTACTGCAAAATCAAGTCGATATACAAATCATTCTCTAGCATGCATACCAGGTTTGCGAGTTCCTCAATGAGGCTGATCATTTTGAGGACGTGCTCTCCTACAGGCGATCCTGGATCTAACCTCATCTGGAAGAGTTTCCTTGAGGTCTCGTACCTCGCGATACGGGAGTGCTCCCCATACAATTCCTTGCAATGGAGAAAGATGGATATAATATCCATACTCTCGTGCTGTTTCTGGAGTTCATTGTTCATGGACGCCAGCACGATACACTTAGCTCGCTCACAGTCTAGATCCCAGGTTTTGCGAACTTCCTTGTCCACAACTGAGGAATCTAGTCCTGTAATAAGGGGAGGAGCAACGGTGGTAACATATGCTACTTTGTCATAAGTCAGTGCAATGTTGTCGTTCCTTAGCCAATCATTATAGTTCTGCCCGGTCAGTATATTATTTTCAAGTAATAGTTTTAGTCCTGTCATGGTAGCTGCCAGAGAGAGAAAAGAAAACACTCAGCATATTTTTCTTGCAAGTTTAGATTGGTTATCAATTTTATCTATACAGGATGGCTCCCACTGTTCCCTTAAATCCTTCTTCAAAACTTAAAAGAAGAACTAGTTAGGATTTAATCACACGTCACAATACTTGATTAACCTTTCAGCCAGGCCGGCGTTGGTACTTCGAGGGAGGTTTTCCAACGCTTTCGCGAAGTTCCTTAATTAAATAACCTCTTTTCCCGAGAGGCGTAGCCCCTCTAACACTTTTCTGGACACCAACTTAGTTTATAGCATTTATTGTTAAGTGAGAAAGTTTTCCCGAGAGTAATCCTACTCATCAGTGGGATCGGGATCCAACTATCATTGCATGATGCACTAGATTGTTGGAGATAGTGCCCTCATAGTCAATTATTGGATCGCAGGTACGTGATTGCAATGATTGCGGAGGACCTATCCCGGTAGGACAGTCTTACTCGAGATGATAGTATGCTATCTGGTTTGCCTTTATCAGTCGTGTACATGTTCAGGTGACTGATTGCATGTTACACTTTGATAGAGCCCTTAGGATCTTGCTTTACTACCAACAGTATGATGGCGATCATATACGTGAGAGTTGGGTAGTTTATATGCATATCCTTAATTGTGGTCCCTAGTCGTGGGAGTTTCGAGACAGGGCATCGATACTCCGGAGTAGACTAGTGTGTACAGTCGAGACCCCGACGAGGGGCGGTGGCCGGTCTCACAAGCCACTGGTGTCAGTTGGATCACCTAAGATGTATACAGGTGCTCATTGGGTTATGAGTACACCGGACAGGACTCGCCGGGAATCTGCTAGTTAGTACTATACCTATCGTCAGATAGCAGTTCCCTGGTGACATGTGTACAGGTTAGTTCATCGACCTGAGGTCGGCATTTGTCTCGTGTGAGTTCCCACTGTGCTTTGATTTCTACCCTACCACGGCTCAAAGGAGTCGTGCAAACAGGTAGTTTTTGGGTACAGTCCCGAGCCATATGGAGGCACGTGAGCGGATCGGCAGGGGATTCGTCTCTCCCGGTATTGGGGGCGAGATCGTGCTGTGTCTAGGAGAGCCATTACACAAAGCCCACGGCCGTGGCAGGAGATTTACTGGTAGGTACTCCAGTAGTATCTCAGGGTGTTATTGGGCTTCACTCCGACACGACTTATACTGCTCTTGGGGGTCTGACGTTGCTAGCCCCCTAGGCAGATATGCGATACTCATTGACGAACGGACCGGACTGTATATACATTGTCACTGTTAGGCTCAGTAGGGTTTTCGGAGGAGTTCGCTCATCGGTCTCCCTTGAGTTCGCTCCTCGGCCACCCTTGAGGTCAGTCCATGGGCAGCCGTTACGCATAGCTAGTGCCGCTGACGGTTTGTGGTTAAACCCACTGCCAGGGTGCTGACGAGTCATTAGAGTCCCCCACAGACAGTTTCCCAAGTTCGGGCAAAACGTTGTAGAGGCCGTATGGTTTTATGGCAGGGTTCGGAAAATGCACGTGCGTTTACGCACGTGTCGATTTTCGGACAGATGATACTGGTCGGCTTTGGTTTAAGCCGGATCCGAGTATTATATTGAGTAGGTATAATATCTTTGTCTCAGTTGCATTTGTATTCGGTCGTAATACAAATGCGGGTATATTTATACAGTTTCGGGGTTGTCCTGAAATTCGTTTCAGGATCACTTTTGGAAGTTGCCAGTTTCCAGTTTTCTATCAGCCGTCTTTTAACATTCGGTTAAAGACGGATTTGTCTTTTCTTGAGATGAGTGTGGATTCTTCTAGAAGGTTCTAGATGAGGTGACTAGGCTAATTGGTGTTGTGTTCTAATTGGTTGCATTTATTAAAGGATGACTAGGTTTAGTGAGTCATGCTTTGTATTAATGCATTCTTGTTTTCCTTAGGATATTTAGAAGTGAGAAGCTTTATCCTATGGTCACCACCCTCTCCTACGGTCACCTCCCTCTTGCTATATATGGCTTGCCCTCTCTCTCTCCTCATTCTCACTCTCACTTGATAGTTTTTCATGGTTGGAAAAAAGATTATGATAGATTTGGGGTGTATGGAATCCACAGTTCATTTCATTCCATCACCCAATTCCCTCGGCAACTTCATTAACCGATCGTCCACGGATTTGGACGAAGTGAGACAAAGTCATCTACTCATTCTCTACATCAATCTTGGTCGTCTCTTTTAGCAAACTTGACGATCGAGTTGCCTCGAGTCAGAGGCGGGAGCCCGTTTAAAGAACCGATCATGTGGTGCCACCTCGACGAGGAGATCGGAGATCGACGAGATCGGAGCAGCCGCAACGGAGCGTGGGATGATGGTTGAAGAACGAAGGACTCGGATCGTTCGGTATAACCATTCTACACTCTTTACAGTTTGTTAGTTTAGCAATAATGGCAGATCCGGGTTAAAGTATACGATAGCGCCAGTTAAAAAGTTTTTATTCCGCATTTGGCGTCTGTAGACTGCCGGGGCGCTACCGTAGACTTACAGTGGTATCAGAGCCTAACCATTTTGCTATACTAACTTGTGCTAACGTGTTCAAAACTTCGATCGAACCGAAAAACCAAAATTGCAAAATTTCTACCCGACAGTTTCTGTTAATTTTAAACGGTCTCAAAATTTATTTCTGGATGTCTTAAAAATCCGTGCAGGGAATTCTAAGAACCACGACCAAATTTGGGATCGTGATCCCTCCAGACCGCCGCGGAAGGGCGGCCAAACCCATGGTTTGGCCGCGCAACCGCGGCCACGTGGGGAGCACGTGCTCCCAAATTTGGACAGTGGGTTCTTTGATTGATTTTGGGGTTTTTGGAATATAAAGTTTTGGCCCAGATTTTGTTACTGTTCACCAGTAAGCAGTGGGGCCCACTTTTTGATATTTGGTCTTTGGTCGATCAAAATTTAAACACGTTAGTTTACAGTGCTTACATTATATCTCCGACCGGGAATGTCATTTGATCGGTAAACCGCGTTTAACTGCTATAGTTCTTTTAGACGGGTTTGCGAACGTGACATTCGCGTTGATGTTCTGTGTTGTGCTGTAATGTTGCGGATTTGTCGTGGTGGATAGCAGTGTGCAATGGTAGTACTGTTTGAGTTTATTTGTACATTTGATATTGCGGGGCGAGCGTCCAACTTGTGGACAGCCGTCACTGCCTGTTGTATAATATTATTTTGGGGCACGACCAGGTTGCGGTCGATGTACCTATTGTACTATTTTTCATTACTGTACTAGGTTTTACCCCGCGACGGAGTGCACGGATAGCCGGGTTCGGGAAAGCAACGGGTCCGCATCTCATGGTTTTGAGAGGCAGAGGGGCCCCACTTCAGAATTGGCAGACTATTCGCCGCACTCGTAGGGGGTACAGGATGACCCATGGAGGGGTGCTCAATTTACCGGATTCCGTGAAGTGCCGGGTGTTCCATTCACTATGCTGTGGGGACTACCTCGCTTCAGGTTTTGGCGGGTAACTTGCCACACCCGTAGGGGTCTAGGTTTCATTGCACAGGCTATCCACACGACAGGGGAACGTCGAGTTTCAGCAGCGGCTCTGTGAAACTCGGGGATCCCAGATATCTGTATTGTTCTATGATGCTTATTACTTTTCTGTAATGTTGCATATTATCACGCCTGGAGCGATTATGTATATTGGCTTATATACTATTAGATGTTGTATATGTTTCACACCCGCGCTAGTCCAGTCCCCGCTCTGTCGTTAGTTAAGTAACCTAACGGGTGATGACGGGACCCAGTGACGAATGCGGATGGCATATACGTACATTTTATTTTCGTTCTTTTCTGGTGTGATTAATTGATGGGACTGCGTTGATTCTGATCAACGCAAAGTAAAAACAAACCTGTTTACAGTTGTTGGAACTAATTTAAAAAGTGTTATTGCAAAGACGTTTCCTTTTGTTATGCATAGCGGTATTCAGTGGAATATCCTGCACCTCATTCGACGGGGCAAGGGCTGATATCCCTTCACCGGGACTGACCCCTTGGGCAGAAGTTTGCGTCAGGGTAATAACTTCACTATAGTCGATTACATATTGCTTTGCATAGCGGTATTCAGTGGAATATCCTGCACCTCATTCCACGAGGAAAGAGCCGAGATCCCTTTACCGGGAGTGACCTCTTTAGCAAAAGGTTTTCGCCACTATATTTTAAAAAGCTATCAGGTTCCTTCAGCGATATCAAGTTCACTACGCTAAAGGTTTTTCGCCAAAAACCAGCCGTAGCCCTCCGTCATTTCATATGGATGGTCAGTAGTATTCAAGCTATGTTGGTCTAGCCCTTAGCTAGGACATAGTGATTGGTAGCTGCTGGGGTGTTCACATGTTGCATAGATAGATGAGTTGGTTTGGGACAGTCGTACAGCCTTGTTGGCCCTTAGTCAAGGGCGAGTACGGGTGGGTTCAAATTAACAAGATAATGATGGGAAGAACTTGACATGTGACTTATGGTGGGCTGGCCCTTAGTCACGATCATAAGAGCATGGGGCAAAAACAATATCGGGAGTTTCTAAAGAAACTGAAACTTGCCAAGTATGCGCATACCTTCTGGAGTATGAGTAACGTGGATGCATTCCATCACGTTATCATGCGATGAGAGTTGGATCCCGATTCCCACTGATGAGTTGGTTTACTCTTCGGGTGATCCCGATTGATTCTTCTTTAGGTTTGGAAGAGAATTTGACAGGACAGTGGGAGGTTTCCGGATTAGATAAAATGATGACCATTCTGATCTAGGTTAGAGTGCACGCAGAGTGTTTCTTTTCTCTCTCTCTCTTTGGCAGCGACCTTTGCCCGACCCTAGACTATGACTCAGTGACCAGGTTGACCGAACCTTCTTAAAATACTGGCTTTTGGATTGTCTATGTTGCATAAGTCATTGCCACTCCTTCTTTTACCCTTTGAATTTCTCAGAACACCCGTATTACTACGGATATCCACTTCCATTGGATAGAGCCATCGTATGGTTATATACGAACTCGAAGGGACTTCTTCGGGGATGGATCCAGGTTCAGGAGAAATAGAATTGGTTTATTCAGTTGTCTTTTATTATCACCTTCTCTCAGGTTGCGAGAGCTCCTTGGTTTAGGAGAGTACACCTATTACGCCTATTGGATAGTCTTATTCCAAACCATAGGCTGGTGCCGAAAGGTAGGGAATGATGAAAACCAATTAGCCTAAGTAGGGTGTGCAGAAGGTAATATGTAAAGACAAAATAAAGGGATTAGAAAGAGGGCAAAGTAAATTGCGACTGATATCATTCACGACCAAAACCGCGTACTTCATCGCCGCTCCTATTTCACCTTTAAAAAGAATAAGGTATTATTCAGTTGTCTTTTATCATCACCTTCTCTCAGTTGCGAGTACTCCTTGGTTTAGGAGGGTACACCTATTATGCTTACTGGATAGTCTTCTTCCAAACCATAGGCTGGTGCCGAGCGGTAGGGAAGGAAGAAAACCAGTTAGCCTAACGATGGTGTACAGAAGGTAACGACTAAAGACAAATAAAGGGATTTGGAGAGATGGCAATAAAATATACGGTTGAAGTCATGAATTGGATTATGGAAGAGGCATTGCTATGAATACCAGGATACCCCTACGAAACATTTTCATGTTTCAGTGCATTGTTAAAAGAAAAACTGTTTTCCCGATTAGACACTTACTCCAAGGGTATGTATTTACCGGTTTTCATTCTCATATCTGTATGGTTTTACAGATGATGAGTGGGAGTAAGATATTGGGAATTAGGTGATCATCCTCATTATATCGGAATTCGTTGTAATTGGTGATATTTGAGGAAATCGCCAGGGTACAGTTTTCTACCTACGACGCACAGGTTTTGAGTTGTTTAACTCAGCGGACTTATACAGAGTATTGTATGTTGTCCAAGTGTCCATCAGGACAAAGGGGTAGGTCCTCGTACTATGTTCTGTTTACTTATAACTTCTCTAGTATTTAGACGAGTGTTTCGTAGAAATACAAGGTCTAAGTTTTGAGAAGTTGTGGGTATAAGAATAAAGTAGAGAACCAGGTATCACAAGTATCGGGATTCTTCAAAGTGATCGAAGATGTAGATTCTTGTGATTGGTATTCAGATAATAGTGATGGTTTTGAGAAACGTGTTTCTCTTTCAGGTTACTCATAATTGGATGGATTCCTAAGTTGAGTAATGCTGATTAGCCTCTTTCCATTAAGTTGATATGCACTGGAGACAGCTGCATGGATTGAATCTTGGTTCCAATTAAATAAGTGCCAAAGTTTCTGTATTGGATATAGAATGGATCGTACCTTAAAAGAAATTAAGGTATGGGGAGTTGTCCAGCTTATGCTTAAAACCAGACTCTGGATAACTCAGGGCACGCTTCTGTAGTGGCTGTTTGTGGGTTGACCCTGGCTATGACGAGGGTTGATATTCTACCATTTGGAAGATCAATAGTAATATTGTTCTTGACTCGCCACAGTTTTAGTAAAAATGGATCTTTTTTCAGAAAACAGTAGTGGGAGTATGGTAGAACTGGAAGTGATTCCAGAACCGCGAACGATTACGGAAAATTTAATATGACCTATACATTCAATCAGGTTTGACATTCCAATAGCCACTCCGCAGGTATGGTAGGTAACCTCAGACACCCGAGAGGTACTTCGGTAGGCTCAAGGACGGTGACATGGAGGTTCTTATCTACCAAGACTTGACACTACTGTTGTTCCAGGATATGAGACCCGGTAGGAGGGTTGTCGTAGTCAGTGGGAGCAGCGGAAGCATAGTGGGCAAGATGCTTATATCTATTTATAAACTTGAGCAGTTATAGCGGAGATAGATCATCTAATTTTGATGTGACAGTCATGGGTTTGACTTCAATCAGAATAGGGGATGGATCAGTTAAGAAGGTAGTAGGGTGTGATGTCATAGTATCTGGATGACATACACAGAGTAGGAAGTAAAATTCCTATACTACGATCGGTTGTACTGTGGTCGTCACACAGATGTTTCTCCAGACAGGATATGGATATAATATTTGACATTTTGGTTTCTAGATCTATGGTTTTAGACCTGGATTTGGGTAGTTTCCCAATGTAGGTACTTTGACAGATATTCTACTGGTTTTTAAAATAGTTAACTCCTAGCAAGGTAGTGTACCTGCAGGTGATGGAGTCACCCTCTCTAAAGGTGTCTTATAGACTAAAGGGGAGAGGGATGTGCATGATTGGCAGATCACTTGCTTAGGCAATTGAGTCAATCATGAGATGTCAAGTACCGCACCAGATGTTGTTTTTGCACTAGATGCAATAAGTTTGTATTAATCCAATCCTGGAGAAACATAAGGAAGCAGTTTTAGAACATTAGTACATGTTCTATGGATTTGATAACGGCAGCCTCTTTCGGGAGACGGTTATCATTCCAGGCTTCAAAAGTGACATGGATGACAGAGTGATTGTCAGAGTTTTAGTTTTTCTTCTGACGAAGGACAGTATTATGGACAGGTGGTTCCAGAGGATACTGTGGGTGGCATGGTGCTGGATACTGATTAGGTTCAGTGATCCATACAGTCTAAGGAGTTTGGATATGGAGTTCATTTATGAACTAAGGTCCCATCAGATATCCAAACATATTCTAAGACAGGTACTACTCAATTCGGGAGATGGCTTTCTCCGCGAACTTGAGATTAAGAGAGATACAGAAAGAAACTTCTAGGCGGATCCACTCACCGAGGCTATTTCTCGAACACAATAGTTTTACAAACGGGCTTTGTGAAACTGATTAGTAGAGGAGTTGGATGTTCGGTTTCACACGGGCTGTGAGTAGTCGACATCGCAATATTAGCCTTGAGTGCAAGTGGGAGATTGTTGGAGATAGTGCCCTCATAGTCAATTATTGGATCGCAGGTACGTGATTGCAATGATTGCGGAGGACCTATCCCGGTAGGACAGTCTTACTCGAGATGATAGTATGCTATCTGGTTTGCCTTTATCAGTCGTGTACATGTTCAGGTGACTGATTGCATGTTACACTTTGATAGAGCCCTTAGGATCTTGCTTTACTACCAACAGTATGATGGCGATCATATACGTGAGAGTTGGGTAGTTTATATGCATATCCTTAATTGTGGTCCCTAGTCGTGGGAGTTTCGAGACAGGGCATCGATACTCCGGAGTAGACTAGTGTGTACAGTCGAGACCCCGACGAGGGGCGGTGGCCGGTCTCACAAGCCACTGGTGTCAATTGGATCACCTAAGATGTATACAGGTGCTCATTGGGTTATGAGTACACCGGACAGGACTCGCCGGGAATCTGCTAGTTAGTACTATACCTATCGTCAGATAGCAGTTCCCTGGTGACATGTGTACAGGTTAGTTCATCGACCTGAGGTCGGCATTTGTCTCGTGTGAGTTCCCACTGTGCTTTGATTTCTACCCTACCACGGCTCAAAGGAGTCGTGCAAACAGGTAGTTTTTGGGTACAGTCCCGAGCCATATGGAGGCACGTGAGCGGATCGGCAGGGGATTCGTCTCTCCCGGTATTGGGGGCGAGATCGTGCTGTGTCTAGGAGAGCCATTACACAAAGCCCACGGCCGTGGCAGGAGATTTACTGGTAGGTACTCCAGTAGTATCTCAGGGTGTTATTGGGCTTCACTCTGACACGACTTATACTGCTCTTGGGGGTCTGACGTTGCTATCCCCCTAGGCAGATATGCGATACTCATTGACGAACGGACCGGACTGTATATACATTGTCACTGTTAGGCTCAGTAGGGTTTTCGGAGGAGTTCGCTCATCGGTCTCCCTTGAGTTCGCTCCTCGGCCACCCTTGAGGTCAGTCCATGGGCAGCCGTTACGCATAGCTAGTGCCGCTGACGGTTTGTGGTTAAACCCACTGCCAGGGTGCTGACGAGTCATTAGAGTCCCCCACAGACAGTTTCCCAAGTTCGGGCAAAACGTTGTAGAGGCCGTATGGTTTTATGGCAGGGTTCGGAAAATGCACGTGCGTTTACGCACGTGTCGATTTTCGGACAGATGATACTGGTCGGCTTTGGTTTAAGCCGGATCCGAGTATTATATTGAGTAGGTATAATATCTTTGTCTCAGTTGCATTTGTATTCGGTCGTAATACAAATGCGGGTATATTTATACAGTTTCGGGGTTGTCCTGAAATTCGTTTCAGGATCACTTTTGGAAGTTGCCAGTTTCCAGTTTTCTATCAGCCGTCTTTTAACATTCGGTTAAAGACGGATTTGTCTTTTCTTGAGATGAGTGTGGATTCTTCTAGAAGGTTCTAGATGAGGTGACTAGGCTAATTGGTGTTGTGTTCTAATTGGTTGCATTTATTAAAGGATGACTAGGTTTAGTGAGTCATGCTTTGTATTAATGCATTCTTGTTTTCCTTAGGATATTTAGAAGTGAGAAGCTTTATCCTATGGTCACCACCCTCTCCTACGGTCACCTCCCTCTTGCTATATATGGCTTGCCCTCTCTCTCTCCTCATTCTCACTCTCACTTGATAGTTTTTCATGGTTGGAAAAAAGATTATGATAGATTTGGGGTGTATGGAATCCACAGTTCATTTCATTCCATCACCCAATTCCCTCGGCAACTTCATTAACCGATCGTCCACGGATTTGGACGAAGTGAGACAAAGTCATCTACTCATTCTCTACATCAATCTTGGTCGTCTCTTTTAGCAAACTTGACGATCGAGTTGCCTCGAGTCAGAGGCGGGAGCCCGTTTAAAGAACCGATCATGTGGTGCCACCTCGACGAGGAGATCGGAGATCGACGAGATCGGAGCAGCCGCAACGGAGCGTGGGATGATGGTTGAAGAACGAAGGACTCGGATCGTTCGGTATAACCATTCTACACTCTTTACAGTTTGTTAGTTTAGCAATAATGGCAGATCCGGGTTAAAGTATACGATAGCGCCAGTTAAAAAGTTTTTGTTCCGCATTTGGCGTCTGTAGACTGCTGGGGCGCTACCGTAGACTTACAATATGCATATCCTTAATTGTGGTCCCTAGTCGTGGGAGTTTCGAGACAGGGCATCGATACTCCGAAGTAAACTAGTGTGTACAGTCGAGACCCCGACGAGGGGCGATGGCCGGTCTCACATGCCACTGGTGTCAGTTGGATCACCTAAGATGTATACAGGTGCTCATTGGGTTATGAGTACACCGGACAAGACTCGCCGGGAATCTGCTAGTTAGTACTATATCTATCGTCAGATAGCAGTTCCCTGGTGACATGTGTACAGGTTAGTTCATCGTCCTGAGGTCGTCATTTGTCTCGTGTGAGTTCCCACTGTGCTTTGATTTCTACCCTACCACGGCTCAAAGGAGTCGTGCAAACAGGTAGTTTTTGGGTACAGTCCCGAGCTATATGGAGGCACGTGAGCGGATCGGCAGGGGATTCGTCTCTCCCGGTATTGGGGGCGAGGTCGTGTTGTGTCTAGGAGAGCCATTACACAAAGTCCATGGCTATGGCAGGAGATTTACTGGTAGGTACTCCAGTAGTATCTCAGGGTGTTATTGGGCTACACTCCGACACGACTTATACTGCTATTGGGGGTTTGACGTTACTAGCACCCTAGGCAGATATGCGATACTCATGGACAAACGGACCGGACTGTATATACATTGTCACTGTTAGGCTCAGTAGGGTTTCTGGATGAGTTCGCTCATCAGCCTCCCTTGAGGTCAGTCCATGGGCAGCCGTTACGCATTGCTAGTGCCGCTGACGGTTTGTGGTTAAACCCACTGCCAGGATACTGACGAGTCATTAGAGTCCCCCATAGACAGTTTCCCAAGTTCGGGCGAAACGTTGTAGAGGCCGTATGGTTTTATGGCAGGGTTCGGAAAAATGCACGTGCGTTTACGCACGTGTTATTTTTCGGGCAAATGATACTGGTCGGCTTTGGTTTAAGCCGGATCCAAGTATTATAATGAGTAGATATAATATCTTTGTCTCAGTTGCATTTGATTTCGGTCGTAATACAAATGCGGGTATATTTATACAGTTTCGGGGTTGTCCTGAAAGTCGTTTCAGGATCACTTTTGGAAGTTGCCAGTTTCCAGTTTTCTATCAGCCGTCTTTTAACATTCGGTTAAAGACGGATTTATCTTTTCTTGGATAAGGTTGAGTCGTGCTTCTAGAAGCTTCTAGATGGTGAGGTGGCTTAGTGACTCATCTTGGTATTAATTGTTGCATTAATGGTTAGATGATGTGTTATTATGACTCATGCTTTAGCATTAATGTTTCTTGTAATGCTTAAGATATTTGATCTAGATATTTGTTCTTGTTGTCACCTCTCCCTCTCCTACACTCACCCCCCATCCATATATATATGGCCGGCCCCTCCTCTCTCTCATAACACACTTGAGTTTTGATTTGCAAAAGATTATGATAGATTTTGGGGTGTATGGAATTTCACAGCTCATTTCATTCCATCACCTGACTCCCTCGGCAACTTCATTACCCGATCGTCCACGGACTTGGACGAAGTGAGACAAAGTCATCTACTCATTCGCTACATCATTCTTGGTCGTCTCTTTTAGCAAACTTGACGACCGAGTTGCCTCAAGTCAGAGGCGGGAGCCCGTTTAAAGAATCGTTGATGTGGTGCCACCTGGACGAGCAGATCGGAGATCGACGAGATCGGAGCAGTTGCAACAGAGCGTGGGATGATGGTTAAAGAACGAAGGACTCGGATCGTTCGGTATAACCTTTCTACACTCTTTACAGTTTGTTAGTTTAGCAATAATGGCAGATCCGGGTTAAAGTATACGATAGCGCCAGATAAAAAGTTTTTGTTCCGCATTTGGCGTCTGTAGACGGCCGGGGCGCTAGCGTATACTTATAGTACATGCCCTTGACGTAGGCCAACAAGGCTGTACGTCTGTCCTATAAATGCATCTGTCTGTGCAACAAATAAGAAAACACATTGCTACCATCCACTATGCCTTGACGTAGGCCAATAAGCATAGCATGAATACGATGTGTTGTCTATTTGAAACGATGGAGGGTTACGGCTGGTTTTTGACAAAAAACCGTTAACGTAGTGAACTTGATATGATCGAAGGAACGATGATAGCCTTTATTAAAAGGAGTGGTTTAAGCTCCGCATTTAAAATTTGCTTTTTGAAGAAAACCGAGTGGTTTTGAAATTGTTCCAACGATTCAGTTTAGGTTTTATTTTTCTTTGCATTAAAAATAATGCATCCCATCTTTTAACCTATCATTAAAGATAACAACGAAAATACAACGTCCTCTTATGCCATCCGCATTCGCCACGGGGTCCCGTCATCAACCGTTAGATTACTTAACTAACGGCAGAGCGGGGGCTGGGCTAGCGCGGGTGTAAAACATAAGTGACGTCTAAATAGCTATCATATATAGATATTGTACATTAGTCAGACGCAATAATATGCATTACAGATCACAGATAAACTTTATTGGATATGCAAGCAATCTGTGTTTCTATTGAGCCTGCAACGAAAGACGGATTACACAGTTGTGATGAATAGCCATTACCCCACCACAGACCCCTACGGGTACGACAAACTACCTGCCAAGTAACCGAAGTGAAGCGGTCTCCCTCAACGACGTGAGTAGGCCACAAAGCACTTCGAAATACCCGGTAGTTTGCGCACCCCACCTTGGGTTTATTCTAGGAGCAAAAACAGTAAAAAGAAATAATACAACGGTGGCTACAACCGCAACCTGGATGTGCCCCGCAAAACAATATTACAACTTATTACACTTACATCGAATGAATTAATACAAAACCCCGGCTAATCATCACAACAATCCAATAGAGTTCATAATCACAAACTGTTAAAACATTATAGATATGTGCAACCCCCAGCCAACCGACATACTAGCAGTTAGGGGAGGTTTACGAACACATAATACAGTTCACAGATATAAACATACAAGCAAACATCGCATAATTTCGATCGATCAAACCCATTAGATTCTGCTACAAAACTTCTCTATAAACTTAAGACCTGAGCAAAAAATAAACATTCCAGAAAAGACAAAATATTCACATAGAGTTACTGGGGAGATTTGGGGTGAATCGGGCTCAACTCGGCCGCGGATCCGCGGCGGATCGGTGGGATCGGCCACGGTTCCGCGGTGTGTTAGCCGATTCATGCACCCAAATTTCTCCAGTGTTCTTAGGTTTCCCTGTAGGTTATTCTGGAGTTCCCTGAAAAATTTTTGGACCTCAATTTAAAATCGACAGAAACTATGTGAATACGATATATTTTCCGGTTCGTTTTGCGTTCGAAATTCATACGACTTTGCAAGTGAGTTAATTATTGTTTAGTGAGGCTTTGATACCACTGTAAGTCGATGTGCAACACCCCACGAGTTGCGGGGAGGCAGAAATATGAAAAACAATCTTGTTCTATAAGCATACATCGACTAACCAAAGATCTTTGCTAAACGATAATTAACAACAACCATAGAAGTTCTTAGCTACTATGTAAAGAGATTATACCTAGTGAATCGTGTCCTTCGTCTTTACGATCTTTATGTCCTCCTCGGCCTCCTCTAAGTGATAGATGATCCACCCGAGAACCCTAATCCAAGCTTCACCTCCAAACTTGAGGTAACTAAGTTTCTCTAGTTGCTAATCAAAAGAACTTAAATCATATAGAGTTAGGTTATGGAATGTTTAGTCTATTCTACTCCTTGTTATCAACTCATGAGTGGTAGGATTAGACCTTGAAGATAGAGTGAGCTTGAGGAGAGAGAAGGTTAACTTGAATAATGAAAATGAAATTGTTTCTCACTTGATATAGGAAGCATAATGAATAAATCAATAAATGAATAAAATGAGATTATTCATCATGCTACATTAATGCATTATGAGTGATTCACTATGTGAGTCATTAAGCATTTAGTAATGCATTAATGACATAATGAATCACACATTATGAGTCACAATATCATTTAATGACAATGCCACATAAACCCTCAAGTCACTAAGCTTCTAGAAGCTTCCCGGAAATTACGAGAATGCCCCTCCTATCCGTGAAAACACGGAAAAACTTTAGACTGTACAAATCCAATAACCTGATACTAGAATCTGGCTTAAACCAAAGCCGTCTAGAAAAAACAGTCCGAATGTCGTACGTGCGTTTAAACACGAATTCGTCCGAACCCTTGTCGTAAAACCGTACGACCTCTATATCGTTTCGCCTGGAGTTGGGAAATCTCTGTGTGGGACTCTAAAGACTCGACTACTACGCTGGCAGTGGGTTTAACCACAGACCGCAAGCGGCACTAGCTGTACGTAACGGTACCCAGGTAGATGTCGATAAGAAGGCCGATGAGGAAACCCATCCGAACTCCTACTGAGCCTGTCCGTGACAATATCCGTGCAGTCCGGTCTGTTCTGTAAGTCGATGTACAACACCCCACGACTTGCGGGGAGGCGGAATAATGAAAAACGATCTTGTTTTAGGCGTAAACATCGACTAACCGAGAATTTTTGCATAAACAATAACTAACAACAAACATTGGAGTTAACAACTACTATGAAAAGTGATTATACCTGTAGAACCAAGTCCTTCGTCTGGTCGTTCTCCACGTCCTCTCCGGCCTTCTCTAAGTAGTAGAAGATCCACCCGAGAGCTTTACTACAAGCTTCACCTCAAACTAGAGCTAACTGGGTTTCTTAAATCGCTAATCTAAGCAACCTAGGTGATATAGAGAATGGTTAAGGATTAAGTAGTCTAATCTAATCCTTGTACTCAACACATGAGAGGGGAGGATTAGGGTTTGAAGAGGGAGAGCTTGAGGAGAGAGAAAGTGAGCAAGAGAATGAGATGAGAAAATTAGCTATCATAATATATATCAAGTATTATGATTTATCCAAATAAAAGAAATAAATGATTAATCATCATGCTTAATAAATATGAGAGGGTGATTCATCTCCATGAGTCATTAAGCATTTATGATGCATTAATGACTTGGATGAATCACTCAAATGACTCACTAATCTCATTTAATGCATATGCCACCTTAACCCCCAAGTCACCATCTTCCAGAAGCTTCTCGCGCAATTACGAGAACGCCCGTCCTATCCGTGAAAACACGGAAAAACTTTAGACTGTATAAATCCAATAACCAGATACTAGAAACTGGCTTAAACCAAAGCCGACTAGTAAAAACTGTCCGGATATCGTACGTGCGTAAACACACGTATGCGTCCGAACCCTTGTCGTAAAACCATACGACCTCTATATCGTTTCGCCTGGAGTACAGAAACTCTCTATGTGGGACTCTAGAGACTCGACTACTACGCTGGCAGTGGGTTTAACCACAGACCGCAAGCGGCACTAGTTGTACGTAACGGTCCCCAGGTAGATGTCAATAAGAAGGCCGATGAGGAAAACCCATCCGAACTCATACTGAGTCTGATGTGACAATTTCCGTACAGTCCGGTCTGTTCATCTAAGACTATCACATATCGGGCTCAGGGAGGCGACAAGTGTCAGTCCCCTAATAGCGGTATAAGTCGTGTCAGAGTGAAGCCCATTACACCCTGAGAAACTACTGGAACCTACCAGCAAATCTCGCTTGCCCTGGCTAGGGACTTTGCGTAATTGCTCTCTAACACAGCGCGATATCAACCCTCAATACTGGGAGAGATGAATCCTGTCTAACCGCCACTGCCTCCATGTGCTCGGGACTGCGCCCAACTGCTACCTGTTTGCACGACTCCTTTGAGCCGTGGAAGGGTAGCAATCTAAGAACAGTGGGACACACACGAGACGAAGTAGCAGTGTCAAGTATGCGGACTATGCTGTACCCATGTCACGTGGGAACTGTTCACTGACGACTGGTATAAAACCAACCAACAGTTCCCTGTGAGTCCTGTCCGGTGTACCCGTAACCTAACGAGCACCTGCATACTATCTCCAGTACGACGTACTGACGGCTGTGGGACAGACTATCTCCCCAACTTGGATGAGAAGCATACACACTAGTCTGCTCCGGAGTATCGATGCCCTGTCTCGATAATCCTATGACTAGGGACCTGAATAAGGATGTGCTTGTAGACTACCCAGCCCCCACTAGTGTGACTGCCATCACAACGCTGGTAGTCAAGCAAGATCCTAAGAGCTCTATCAATACGTATACTCACATATTAAGATAGAAAAACCAAGTAGCATACTACCATGTTTAGCAAGGCTGTTATATACATGTGAATATCCTTGTAGGGTTACTAGGCACACTCAAGAGGTTCCACAAGGCATCAACCATGCGAAATTCAAATTTTCCGGTGCCGAGAAACCCTAAACTAGATCGATTACAAGAGGTAAGGCGAAAAAGAGAAGCAAGCAAACTACTTTGCTAACAAGTGAATGGAAATACAACCTTTGTAGATCCGGTCCTCCACTTCTTTAGCTCCGTGATGACGTCCCTTCGCTGCGATCACCGGGATCCTGGACTCTTGCGATGGTTTCGTCGGAGAAATGAGAGGGCTAGGTCATTGACTTCGATGCCAAAGATGATCTACGTCGAGGCAACTCTAACTCAAGCTCCATCTTCACTTGGTCATGAAACTTGTGAAGATAACTCACTCTACTACATGGCAAGTGGTAGAGGATGAAGAAATAGGAAGTGGGTTCACTTTGGATTTGGATTTCTCACTTAGATTCATCACTTGGAATTTTCAAGAAAACTTTCTTCTTTTCATCATAAAGAAGAAGAAGAAGAATAAAGAAAAAGAATAATGAAAATGAATAATCATAATAGAAAATCAAGTGATGCTTATCATTTAGCAACCATGGGTGAGTGTAACTCATGTAGAGAATAAACTAAGGTTTAGTTAAATGGTTAGGTTAAGCATAAAACAAAATGGTTGAAGCTTCATGAATCTTCAAGAATCAAACAAAGAAAGCCACCACCATTTTGTTTCTTGCCAAAAAAATAAATAAATAAGGCAAATGAAATCCTAACCATTAACTAAACATGGTGTATAGCATACACACACCCAATTTTGCATGTATCATCAAACATGATACAATCAAGTGCACAAAAATATATCACATATACTACTTGTGCACATCAAGTGAGAAAATCGATCTTAAGTGAACAAATACTAGTTAATGTAAAGTAATATATCAAATATATAATTATACATTAAATTATTAAATCAACACTTGATTTAATGATCCGGTCATACAGCATATAACCAACTAATATCAATAGTAACAACTTATCGAATCAATACTTGATCCGATAACCCGGCTATATCGCATACAACCGATTAATGTCACAAATCACGAGAATAGAATACAGTATCACATACTGGTATTATTCTCGGTCCCACACATATCTCATATGCGCTCCTATTTCGTTTCACTTGAGCCAGGAAACCCCTGTGTAGGACTCTAAAGACTCGTCAATACGCCGGCAGTAGTTGATGATCATATCAAACACCCACAAGCCGCAAACGGTCTGCTAAACGTAACGGCCACCCGAGTATTGAGCGATCAGAAGATCAATAAGCAAGCCCGCTCACACTCCTGTGAATCCAACCAGTAACACTGCCGTACAGTCCGGTCTGTTCGTCTGATATGTCGCATATCTCGTCTAGGGGTGGTAAACGTCAGACCCCAATAACTCGATAAGTGGTGTCGATATAAGGCTCATAACGGGTCGAGAAACTACTGGTAACACTTACCAGTAAATCCCTAAAGCAGCCTTGGCCAAGGACTTCTTGTTATAGCCAATCGAGCACAGCGCAACATCAACTCCCTATACCGGGAGAGACGAAACCCCTCCTATCGCTCATTGCCTCCATGTGATTCGGGACTGTACCCAAAAACCACCGTTTTGCACGCCCTCTTGGACATGGTAAGGTGGAAATCAAAGCACAGTGGGAATCACACAAGACTCTATGACGATCTCGGGTCAACAGACTAACCTGCACCAGTGTCACCAGAGAACTGCCATATGTCATAAGGTATAATACCAATTGAGAGTTCTCGGTGAGTCCGTCCAGTATACCCAGTCTCCACTGAGCACCCGTATATCATCTCTGATGTCAAACACCAATGGATATGGGATCATCCATCGCCCATCTGTATGGGTCGAGAAGGTATACGCTAGTCTACTCTGGTATATCGATGCCCCATCTCGATACACCCACGACTAGAGACTTTGAAGGATGTACTTATGGACTACCATGTCCCCACTAGTATGATCCGCATCATAGTCCAAGTAGTCAAGTACACATTCTAAGGGCTTTACCAACATGTAACAGAGAGACAATCAGTGTACACGTTAAAGTAAGAGTAACCAGATTGCATACTATCATATTGAGCAAGAAAGTCATCCCTATATATGTCCAAGCATCCACTACAATATACATCCTATGTATAGTAATGGCCTCTAGGGCATACATATAACTAACAATCTCCCACTTGCACTAGGGCCATCTGATAGCAGTGGTTGTAGTATCTCATACTCAACCATCCCATAAAAGTCTCTCTCTGGGAAAAGGCCTTTGTGAGTGGATCCGCCGTGTTGTCCTCTGAGTCTGCTCTCCTAACCTCAATCCCCTAGAGATCAACCATCTCCACGATCAGGTGACACTGCCTTAGAATATGTCTGGATCACTGATGGGACGAGCGTTCCTTGGCCTAAGCCACAACTCTATTGTCACACAATGGGAAGAACGAAGTTCATCTCATGAACTTATATACACCCAGACTGCCTCTTTGGTAGCATCTTTGGTAGCGATGTATCCAGCCTCTATCGTCTAGCATGCCACGGTATCTAGCTTGGAACTCTTCCAACATACCGTCCCTTTACTGAGGGTAAAGACAATGCCTGCGACTGACATTCAGTCGTCCTTATCACCCTGGAACCTTTCCAGTGATTCTCCCCAGGATCAATTGATACCATCTCACTACAACTAGTGAGTATCCTAACATCTAATTAGATCTATCTCATAGATCCAAAACCCAGGATTTAGAGGTATCACTTTGATCCTTTATAGAATCCTTCTGATAAGCGGAGATTTACCGAGCGTAGCATAGGAAACTTCTTCCCTATCATGAGTATGTCATCCACGTACTCTACGAGGATCACCACCATACTCCCTACTTCCTTTTTGTATATACAAGGTTCATCTACCATTTTGATGAAGTCAAACTCTTTGACTACCACATCAAAACAGATGTTCCAACTCCGCGATGCCTGCTTTATCACATAAAACATCTTGCACACGTTTCCGCTGCTCCCACTGTCTACGAAGCCCTCTGACTGTGTACTTACAGACTCTCTCTTCTAAAACATCATTTAGAAAAGCAGTCATGACACCCAACCGCCATATATCGTAGTCATGGTATGTAGCCATGGCAAGTAGTAACTGGATGGACTTAAGCATAGGTACTTAGAAAAGGTTTCATCACAATCCATAGCTGGTCAATGATGCAAACCTTTAACAAGTCTAGCTTTGAAAGTCTCAAATTTTCCATGTACACCAAGTAATCTTCTCAAGATATACTTGCTCCTGATGGGTATTTAACCCTTCAGATAAAGCAACCAAAGTCCATACTTTGTTGGTGTAAAAGGATTCCATCTCAGATCGATTAACATCCAGCCATTCTTACAGAGTCCCACTCCTGATGGCCAGCTCGAAACTAGTTAGGTCATCATCCTATGATGCAATCCTCGCTCCCACTGTCATAGAGAAACCGGAGTATCTCTCAGGCAGGTGAGGAAACTTACTAGATCTGCGGAGAGGCTGAGGTTCGTTGGTTGCTATTGAATCCTTTGGTTCTACCAAATCATCAGCTGCAGTTTGTATAGCTGGAACTGTTTCCAGTTCTACCTTATGACCAATAATTTCTTCACAAGAAATTCTCTTTCACAAAGGTGGCATGCTGAGTAACAAAACATCTTTTGTTCCTCGGTTAGGTAGAAGATATTCCCTTGCGTATGCTTGGGATATACAACAAATTTCCACAGAAAAGACTTTGCCTCGAGCTTGTCCGGATTATGCTTTTAGACATAGGCTGGACAACCCCAAATCTTAACAAACTTAAGATACGGGCTCTTCTCTTTCCATATCTCATATGAAATGGTAGGCATCTGATTTGATCGGAACCCTATTCAATAGGTATGCAGCTTCTTAAGTGCATAACTCCCAAAAGGAAATAGGGAACTCTAAGAAAAGCCTGCTGAATTTTTTAGATATTTTTAATACAGAAAAATCCCAGATTTCAAAAAATTTCGGGAGAGGGGGTTGATTTTGCGTTTCGGGTTTCGATAGGGGTTTTAACTCCGTAAACACATCGCCTAATACTCTAGCTAGGCTCTGATACCACTGTAGGGTTACTAGGCACACTCAAGAGGTTCCACAAGGCATCAACCATGCCAAATTCAAATTTTCCGGTGCCGAGAAACCCTAAACTAGATCGATTACTAGAGGTAAGGCGAAAAAGAGAAGCAAGCAAACTACTTTGCTAACAAGTGAATGGAAATACAACCTTTGTAGATCCGGTCCTCCACTTCTTTAGCTCCATGATGACGTCCCTTCGCTGCGATCACCGGGATCCCGGACTCTTGCGATGGTTTCGTCGGAGAAATGAGCGGGCTAGGTCGTTGACTTCGATGCCGAAGATGATCTACGTCGAGGCAACTCTAACTCAAGCTCCATCTTCACTTGGTCAAGAAACTTGTGAAGATAACACTCTCTACTACATGGCAAGTGGTAGAGGATGAAGAAATAGGAAGTGGGTTCACTTTGGATTTGGATTTCTCACTTAGATTCATCACTTGGAATTTTCAAGAAAGCTTTCTTCTTTTCTTCATGATTAAGAAGAAGAATAAGAAGAAAAAGAATAATGAAAATGAATAATCCATAATAGAAAATCAAGTGATGCTTATCATTTAGCAACCATGGGTGAGTGTAACTCATGTAGAGAATAATCTAAGGTTTAGTTAAATGGTTAGGTTAAGCATAAAACAAAATGATTGAAGCTTCATGAATCTTCAAGAATAAAACAAAGAAAGCCACTGCCATTTTGCTTCTTGCCAAAAAAATAAATAAAGAAAATAAATAAATAAGGCAAATGAAATCCTAACCATTAACTATACATGGTGTATAGCATACACAAACCCAAGTTTGCCTGTATCATCAAACATGATACAATCAAGTGCATAAAAATATATCACATATACTACTTGTGCACATCAAGTGGGAAAATCAATCTTAAGTGAACAAATACTAGTTAATGTAAAGTAATATATCAACTATATAATTATACATTAAATCATTAAATCAACACTTGATTTAATGATCCGGTCATACTGCATATAACCAACTAATATCAATAGTAACAACTTATCGAATCAACACTTAATCCGATAACCCGGCTATATCGCATACAACCGATTAATGTCACAAATTGCGAGAATAGAATACAATATCACATACTGGTATTATTCTCGGTCCCGCACATATCTCATATGCGCTCCTATTTCGTTTCGCTTGAGCCAGGAAACCCCTGTGTAGGACTCTAAAGACTCGTCAATACGCCGGCAGTAGGTGATGATCATATCAAACACCCACAAGCCGCAAGCGGTCTGCTAAACGTAACGGCCATCCGGGTATTGAGCGATCAGAAGATCAAGCCCGCTCACACTCCTGTGAATCCAACCAGTAACACTACCATACAGTCCGGTCTGTTCGTCTGATATGTCGCATATCTCGTCTAGGGGTGGTAAACGTCAGACCCCAATTACTCGATCAGTCGTGTTGATATGAGGCTTATAACGGGTCGAGAAACTACCGGTAATCCCAAGCTTCCATTAAGTAATATACAAAATAGTATGATATAGTAATGGTCCCTAGGGCATATACACTAACAATCTCCCACTTGCACTAGGGCCATGTACTGGCATATCGAAGACCGATGATCTCGAGTAGCCTCTCGAACTGAATCTGAGGTAGGGCCTTTGTGAATGGATCGGCAATGTTCTCTTCATAAGCAACTCTCCGAACCTCGATCTCCCGACGATCAATGATCTCCCTGATCAGGTGATACCGCCTTGAGATGTGTCTAGACTTCTAATGGGACCTTGGTTCCTTCGCTAAAGCTATAGCTCCATTGTTGTCGCAATACAGAGGTATTGGATCAACAATGGTAGGAACCACCTGAAGTTATGTTAGGAACTTCTTCATCTAGACTGCTTCTTTTGCGGCATCGCAAGCAGCTATATACTCTGCTTCCATCGTCGAGTCAGCAACGGTGTCCTGCTTGGAGCTCTTCCAGCACACCGCCACTCCATTGAGGGTAAAGACATAACCTGACATGGACATGGAATCTTCCTTATCACTCTGGAAGCTGGAATCAACATAGGCCTCCATCCTGAGGTCTTTTACGCCGTAAACCAAGAACATCTCCTTAGTCCTCCTCAGGTACTTAAGAATGTTCTTTACTGCTATTCAGTGCTTCTCCCCTGGGTCTGACTGATACCGGCTTACCACGCTCAGTGCGTAAGCTACATCTGGTCTGGTGCACAACATCGCATACATTATAGAGCCTACCGCAGAAGCGTAGGGTATAATAGACATGCGTTCCCTTTCCAAATCAGTCTTGGGAGACATCTCGTTGGATAGGGTGATTCCGTGACAAGCCGGTAGATTACCGCGCTTAGAATCATCCATACTGAATCTTTTCAGTACAGTGTCGATATACCTGGACTGTGAAAGTCCCAACATCCTCTTGGATCAATCACGATAGATCCGGATCCCAAGAATGTAAGAGGCATCACCCAGGTCTTTCATAGAGAACCTGTGTGACAAGAATCCTTTGACAGATTGTAGCATAGGAATGTCATTTCCTATCAATAGAATGTCATCCACGTACAAGACGAGAAATACGACAGTTCTTGCTACAACTTTACTGCATATGCACTGTTCATCTGGATTTTTGATAAATTCATATTCTTTGACTGTTTCATCAAAACAGATGTTCCAACTCCGCGATGCCTGCTTTAGTCCATAAATAGACTTAAGCAACTTGCATACTTTCCCACTGTTCCCACTCTGATTGAAACCCTCTGGCTGATCCATATAGACGCACTCTTCTAAATTTCCATTCAGAAAAGCCGTCTTTACGTCCATCTGCCAGATTTCATAATCATGGAAGGCAGCAATAGCAAGAAGGACCCGAATGGATTTGAGCATAGCCACTGGAGAAAAAGTTTCGTCATAGTCCAAACCAGGTCTTTGATGAAAACCCTTTGCAACAAGTCTAGCCTTATAGGTTTCTACCTGTCCATCTACACCAATATTTTTCTTGAAGATCCATTTGCATCCTATGGGTTTTACCCCATCTGGAGCAAAGTCTAAAGTCCATACTTTGTGGGTGTACATGGACTCCATTTCGGTCCGCATTGCATCTAGCCATCGTACCGAATCGTCTATCTGGATGGCCTGCTGGAAGCGAGTAGGTTCATCATCATCTATGATGCAATCCTCTCTATCCCCATCTATGAGAAAACCGTAGTATCTCTCAGGCGGATGAGACGACCTACTACTCCTGCGGAGGGGTGCGGGAATGTCCTGTTCTTCTTGAACTACTTGTTCACCAAACTTTCAGTATTAGTTTATGGTTCTGGAATTTCTTCTAGTTCTATTTCGCTCCCACTTATTTCCTTTTCCAAAAACTGCTGTTCTAGAAAATGGGCATTACGAGAAACAAAAACCTTTTGTTCCTCTGCATAATAGAAATAATATCCCTTGGTGTTCTTCGGATATCCCACAAACTTACACTTTACTGATCGTGCCTCGAGCTTTTCCACATACTGCTTTTTAACAAAAGCTGGACATCCCCAAATCTTCATATGCTGAAGATGGGGTTTCTTTCCACTCCACATCTGATATGGGGTGGAAGGCACAGTCTTGGTAGGAGCCCTGTTCAGAAGATATGCCGCTGAATCTAGTGCATTACCCGAAAAAGATCGCGATAACTCAGCAATACTCATCATGGATCGTACCATATCCAATAGGGTTCGATTCCGTCTCTCCGATAAACCGTTATGCTGTGGAGTGTATGGAGGAGTAAGCTGAGAGAGAATTCCTTTCTCTTTTAGGTAACCTAGGAACTCGGCACTCAAGTATTCACCACCTCGATCTGATCTTAGTGTCTTGATACTTTTGCCAGTTTGGTTTTCTACTTCATTCTTATACTCTTGGAATTTCTAAAATGCCTCGGATTTATGTTTCATAAGATAAATGAATCCGTACCTTGAGTAATCATCCGTGAAAGTAATGAAATAAGAAAAACCACCTCTTGCATGTGTAGACATTGGACCACATACATCGCTGTGTATGAGTCCTAAGAGCTCGCTCGCTCTTACTCCATGTCCAGTAAATGGAGTCTTTGTCATCTTTCCTTTGAGACAAGATTGACAAGTGTCATAAGTTTGATATTCGAACGAGTCCAAATATCCTTCTCTATGCAACTTAGTCAACCTTCTCTCATTGATGTGACCCAGTCTACAATACCATAAGAAAGCTTTATTTAAATCTGGAGACTTTCTTTTTAGTGTGTTCTGGACATTGAAAATTTGGAGTTGGTTTAACACATATATACCGTTATCCAGTGTACCGGACCCAATCAAACCATGATTAAGGTGGATGTTAACAACACCACTTCCAAACGTGAAATCATAACCTTTATTTGATAACAAGGAAACAGATATGATATTACACGTTAAGCTGGGTACACAAAAACAGTTATGTAAAACCAAAATGTGTCCACTCGTCAATCCCAGGTGATAATCCCATACGGCCACAGCTCCCACGCTAGCTCCGTTAGCAACCATCAGGGTCATATCACCTTCCTTCAGCACTCTACGGTTTCTTAGTTCCTGCAATGAATTGCAAATATGAGATCCTGATCCGGTATCCAATACCCAGGAAGTAGAGTTGATTGACATACAATTCTCAATTACAAACACTCCTGAAGTCGAAGCCACAGCTTGCTTCGGTTCCTGGTTCTTGGCGTTCCACGCCTTGCAATTCTTTTTCCAGTGCCCTTTCCTGTGACAATGGAAGCACTCATCCTGGGCCACTACCGGTACCGTAAACTTTTTCTTTCCCTTCCCTGCCACCTTACTAACACCTCCTCTATGTGTGTTGGGGGCCTTATTCTTCCTTCCTTTGGTTTTAGCCTTGGACCCGGAAGAAGAAGTATCGCGAACAAACATAGCGGGTGTTTCCCTTGCCTTATGCAAGGTGCCCTCTGCACTCCTCAACATGTTAAGGAGTTCTGAAAGTTTGACTTCTTTTCTTTGAATGTTGAAGTTCAGAATAAACTGGGCGTAGGTGGGAGGGATGGACTGGAGAATAAGGTCTGTATAGAGCTCATTATCCAAAGTGGTCCCAAGGTCTGGGAGCTCTTCTATATAGCCAATCATCTTTAGGACATGTTCTCTTACCGATGATCCGACGGCCAACCTCGCTTGAAACAACTTCTTTGAGGTTTCGTATCTTGCTATACGAGACTGCTCCCCATACAGATCTTTTGTACGGAGAAATATGGAGTCAAGATCCATATCCTCGTGCCTCCTCTGATGTTCATTGTTCATCGAAGCAAGCACGATGCACTTGGCTTTCGCGCAATCTAAATCCCAGGTTTTGCAGATTTCCTTATCCGCATTACTAGATTTGGGACCTGGGACATCAGTTGCCGTAGTGGTGAGGACATGCCCCAATTTGTCATAAGTCAAGGCCATTTTGACATTCCGCAGCCAATCTTTATAGTTTAGCCCTGTCAGTATATTTTTCTCTAAAAGTACTTTAAGTCCAGTCATTTTCAGGGTCGCTGCAATTAGGAGAGAGAGAAGAAAACTCTTTAGCATGATGCTCTTGCAAGTTTAGAATGGCTTTTAATTTATCTAAACTGGATGGCTCCCACTGTTTCTCGAATCCTTCCTCAACCCATAAAAGAAGAATTAGCCAGGACTATTCTCATTGTACAATACTTGCTTAACCGTTCAGCCAGGCTGGTGTCGGTACTTCGAGGGAGGTTTTACAACGCTTTCGCGAAGTTCCTTAATTAAATAACCTCTTTTCTCTGTGGGCGTAACCCCGCTGACACCTTTCTTGACACCTACTTGGTTTATAGCATTGATCGTTAAGCGACGAATATCCTGATGAGTAGCATATACTCACAGTAGGATCGGGATCCAAATATCATCGTATGATAATGTTGAAGGAATGCTACCAACATTCATCAAACTCCAAATGGTATGCATCTCTTTGCAAATTTCAGTTTCTTTAGAAATTCCCGATATAAGTTTTTGCCCCATGCTCTTATGGCCTTGGCTTTAGTCAAAATGTCATAAGTCACATGTCAAGTTCTACCCGTCATTATCTTGTCAATTTGAACCCATCCGTACATTCCCCTGACTTTGGTCAAATGATAATACGACCGTCCCAAACTAACTCATCTATCTATGCAACAAATGAATACCCAGCAGCTACCAAACACTATGCCTTGACTTTGGCCAAAATGCATAGCTTGAATACTACTGAATACCCAAATGAAATGACGGAGGGCTATGAATGGTTTTGGTGAAACCGTGAACGTAGTGAACTTGATATGACCGAATGAACCTGATAGCTTTTAAAAGGAGTGGTTAAAGCTCCGCAATTAAAAATATCATCTGTTTTAAAATAACCGATTGGTTTCTTTTAAATTGTTCCAACGATTCAACTTTTTGGTTGATTTTCTTTGCATTATAAAATAATGTGTCCTATCATTTAACCTATCATTGCAGAAAACAACGAAAATACAACGTCCTTTTATGCCATCCGCATTCGCCACGGGGTCCCGTCATCACCCGTTAGGTTACTTAACTAACGATAGAGCGGGGGCTGGGCTTGCGCGGGTGTAAAACATAAGTGACGTCTAAATAGCTATCATATATAGATATTGTACATTCGTCAGACGCAATAATAGGCATTTCAGATCTCATATGAACTTTATTGGATTTGCAAGCAATCCGTGTTTGTTTAGAGCCTGCAACAAAAGACGGATTACACAGTTGTGATGAATAGCCATTACCCCACCCTAGACCCCTACGGATACGGCAAACTTCCGCCTAATACCCGAAGTGAAGCGGTCTCCCTCAACAAAGTGAGTAGGCCACTAAACACTTCAAAGTACCCGGTAGTTTGTGCACCCCATCTTGGGTCTATCCTAGAAGAAAAAACAGTAAAATGAAATAATACAATGGTGGCTACATCTGCAACCTGTATGCGTCCCGCAAAATAATATTACAACATATTACAATTACGTTGAATGAATTAAAATAATAACCCATCACAAAACCCGGCTAATCATCACAACAGTCTAATACAGTTCACATCCACAAACAGTAAAAAACCATTACAGAAATGTGCAACCCCCTGCGAACCGACATACTAGCAGTTAGGGAAGGTTTACGAACACATTATACAATCACAGATATAATCATATTAGCAAACATCGTAAAATTTCGATCGAGCAAAACACTTTAGATTCTACTGCAAAACTTCTCTGTGCACCTGAGATCTTAGCAGAAAATAAAATATCCAGAAATATCACTGTTAACACAAAGGGGTTACTGGAAAAATTTGGGCCGACTCGACCGTAACTCGGCCGTGGATCAGCGGCGGATCGCATGGATCCGCCGCGGTTCCGCGGTGAGTTAGGCGAGTTGGGGGTCCAAATTTATTCAGTAGCCCAATAATTTCAAGCTTGTTATTTTGCAGGTCCCTGAAAAATTTTTAGGTCCTGTTTTAAATTCGACAGAAACTGTGTTAAAACGATAATCTTTCCGGTTCTTTCTGCGTTCGAAATACTTACGACTTTGCTAATGAGTTAATTATTATTTAGCGAGGCTCTGATACCACTGTAAGTCGATGTACAACACCCCATGACTTGCGGGGAGGCGGAATAATGAAAAACGATCTTGTTTTAGGCGTAAACATCGACTAACTGAGAATCTTTGCATAAACAATAACTAACAACAAACATAGGAGTTAACAACTACTATGAAAAGTGATTATACCTGTAGAACCAAGTCCTTCGTCTGGTCGTTCTCCACGTCCTCTCCGGCATTCTCTAAGTAGTAGAAGATCCACCCGAGAGCTTTACTACAAGCTTCACCTCAAACTAGAGGTAACTAGGTTTCTTAAATCGCTAATATAAGCAACCTAGGTGATATAGAGAATGGTTAAGGATTAAGTAGTCTAATCTAATCCTTGTATTCAACACATGAGAGGGGAGGATTAGGGTTTGAAGATGGAGAGCTTGAGGAGAGAGAAAGTGAGCAAGAGAATGAGATGAGAAAATGAGCTATCATAATATATATCAATCATTATGATTTATCCAAATAAAAGAAATAAAAGATTAATCATCATGCTTAATAAATATGAGAGGGTGATTCATCTCCATGAGTCATTAAGCACTTATGATTCATTAATGACTTGGATAAATCACTCAAATGACTCACTAATCTAATTTAATGCATATGCCACCTTAACCCCCAAGTCACCATCTTCTAGAAGCTTCTCACGCAATTACGAGAACGCCCCTCCTATCCGTGAAAACACGGAAAAACTTTAGACTGTATAAATCCAATAACCGGATACTAGAAACTGGCTTAAACCAAAGCCGACTAGTAAAAACTGTACTGATGTCGTACGTGCGTAAACACACGTATGCGTCCGAACCCTTGTCGTAAAACCATACGACCTCTATATCGTTTCGCCTGGAGTAGGGAAACTCTCTGTGTGGGACTCTAGAGACTCGACTACTACGCCGGCAATGGGTTTAACCACAGACCGCAAGTGGCACTAGCTGTACGTAACGGTCTCCAGGTAGATGTCGATAAGAAGGCCGATGAGGAAAACCCATCCGAACTCCTACTGAGTCTGATGTGACAATCTCTGTACAGTCCGGTCTGTTCGTCTAAGACTATCGCATATCGGGCATAAGGGGGCGGCAAGCGTCAGTCCCCAAATAGCGGTATAAATCGTGTCAGAGTGAAGCCCATTACATCCTAAGAAACTACTGGAACCTACCTGCAAATCTCGCTTGTCCTGGCCAGGGACTTTGCGTAATGGCTCTCTGACATAGCGCGATATCAACCCCCAATACCGGGAGAGATGAATCCTGTCTCACCGCCACTGCCTCGAAGTGCTCGGGACTGCACCCAACTGCTACCTGTTTGCACGACTCCTTTGAGCCGTGGTAGGGTAGCAATCTAAGAACAGTGGGACACACTCGAGGTGAAGTAGCAATGTCAAGTCTGCGGACTATTCTGTACTCATGTCACTTGGGAACTGTTCACTGACGACTGGTATAAAACCAACCAACAGTTCCCTGTGAGTCATGTCCGGTATACCCGTAACCTAACGAGCACCTGCATACTATCTCCATTACGACGTACTGACGGCTGTGGGATAGACCATCTTCCCAACTTGGATGAGAAGCGTACACACTAGTCTAATCCGGAGTATCGATGCCCTGTCTCGATAATCCTACGACTAGGGACCTGAATAAGGATGTGCTTGTAGACTACCCAGCCCCCACTAGTGTGACTGCCATCACAACGCTGGTAGTCAAGCAAGATCCTAAGAGCTCTATCAATATGTATACTCACATATTAAGATAGAAAAACCAAGTAGCATACTACCATGCTTAGCAAGACTGTTATATACATGTGAATATCCCAAGCTTCCATTAAGTAATATACAAACTAGTATGATACAATAATGCCCCTAGGGCATATACACTAACACGTTCGTCTAAGAGTATCGCATGTATGGTCTAGGGAGGTGGTAAACGCCAGACCCCTAATAACCGTACAAGTTGTGCCGGCATGGCTCAATTACCATCCGAGAATCTACAGATCAGTCTATCAGTAATTCTCAATCAGCCCTAGCCAGGGACTTATGGTAATGACCAACCGATCACCGTGCGATATCAACTCCCTATACCGGGAGAGACCAATCCCTAACAGTCACTCACTGCCTCCACGTGGCTCGGGACTGTGCCTAACTAAAACCTGTTTGCACGACTCCTTTGAACCGTGGTAGGGTAGTAATCAAAGCACAGTGGGAACTCACACGAGACAAATGACGACCTTAAGTCAACAGACTATCTGCACACATGTCATCTGAGAACTGCTATCTGACGTTTGGTATAAATACAATCCAGTCAGTTCTCGGCGAGTCCTATCCGGTGTACTCACATCCAGTGAACATCTGTATACAATCTTAGGTGCACTCCACCAATGGCCGCGGGACCAATCCATCGCCCCTTCTCAGGGTCTAGATATGTATACACTAGTCTACTCCGGAGTATCGATGCCCAGTCTCGATACTCCTGCGACCAGGGACATCTAAGGATGTGCCTATTGACTATCCAGCTCCCATAAGTATGACTTCCATCACAACGCCGGTAGTCAGGCAAACACCCTATGGGCTTTATCAACATGTATATATATATATGAATACTACGCAAAATATATCATATGTTAAGATAAAGACAAGCCAAATAGCGTACTATCATATTAAGCAAGACTGTCATGTACATACATATCCCTAGCATCCTATACAATGAAGGCCTCCAGGGCATATATATCCAACAGTTTATACCTCCATGAAGCAAGTCCTTCTTTCTTGCTGTCCTCCTCTTCTTAAGCTCCTAGAAGAGTGAACGGATCACGCTTGACTGTCGGGCTCCTTGCGTCAAAGATGATCCACCCGAGAGTGTCTACTTTGAGCTCCTACGTCTAAATTAAGGTAACTAGGGTACCTAGTGTTCTATTCTATGTAACCTAGAAGAAGTAGAGAGTGAATATGGATTGATTTGTCTCTAAAACCCTTGGTTTCTCAACTCATAAAACAATTAGGGTTGAGGAAGAAGAAGTGAGCTTGGAGGAGAGAGAGTGTTGAGGATAGAATCAAATGAAGATGGATAATGTGATAAATATTAAGCAAATGAATTTATAATAATAATAATCTTTTTACAACCATACCTCAATAGTCATCACATGAGTCACTACATGACCCATGCTTCATTTATTGCAAATAACACATCATCCTCCACCTCATTAACCATTTAATCAAAATGATTAAGTTACAAATGAGGTGTCTTCTTCTAGAAGCACTTTTGCCAAAATTACAAGAATACCCTCATCCATATGTATGTACCCATATCCGTATTCCGAACAATACGAATACAAAAAGACGAAAACAATCCAATAATCTAATACTAGAATTTTTCTTAATCCAAAGCCTACTAGTATTATCCATACGAATCATGATCCATGCATAAGTACACATATATGATCGAACTCTACCGTAAAACCATACGGCCTCTACATCATTTCGCCCGAAGCAGGGAACCCTCTGTGTATGACTCTAAAGACTCGACAGTATGCTGGCAGTGGGTTTAATCACAAGCACTTCAGCGGTACTAACAGCACATAACGGCTACCCAAGTACATGTTGAAAAGAAGGCCGATGAGCAAACTCATCCGATCTTCTACTGAGCCCGTCCATGAAAATTTCCGTGCAGTCCGGTCTGTTCTTCTGAGATTATCGCATGTAAGGTCTAGGCGGTGGAAAACGTCAGACCCTTAATAACCAAACAAGTCGTGTCAGTGTGGCTCAAGACCATCTAAGATTCTACTGGTCCGCCCATCAGTAATTCCCAATCCGCCCTGCCTAGGGACTTATGGTGTTGTTCAACTGATCACAGTGCGACATCGACTCCATATACCGGGAGTGACGAATCCTTAACAGTCGTTCACTGCCTCCGTGTGGCTCGGGACTATACTCAACTAAAACCTGATTCCACGACTCAGTGTTAGTAGATGTTGCACACCCTCACGACACCTATGAGGAGGTGGAAGTCGCAAACAATAATTTTCTTCCATGCAACACCTATTTTAAACCTAGATCTTATGCTAAACCATAACTAGAAATCCTATCTAGAGATCTTATCTACTATGATAAGCGGTTATACCTCAAGGAATCGGTCCTTCGGGTCTTCTTTCCGTTGAGACTCCTTGGGTCCTTCGATGGTTGAGAAGAACTCGGTCTACGGTCACCTTTAGATCCAAGATGATCCACTCGAGAGCTATAGAACAAGCTAAAAACTCATCACAAGAGTTTAACTAAGAGATCAAGTGTGCTAGAAATGATCACTTAGATGATATAAGGATCAATTAGTGGATTATTTTGTCTCTTGACCTGTGAATCACAACACATGTGAGTGTTTAGGTCAAGAGGAAGAAGAAGGAGATAATGAGAAGAGAGAAGATGAGAGTGATAAAGAAAAATCAAGCACAGAAAAAATGATATGGCACAATGAAAATAATTAAAGAATGGAATATTTTTCACAAAAATAATGCACCATACTTCGATAGTAATCCCAAATGAATAAAACATAAAATAAGCCATTCCTTCATCCATGCTTTGACATTTCTCTAAATTCCACCTCATTCATTTCTTTTCCAAAAAAGAAAATCATCTAATATGAGGTGTCTCCTTTTAGAAGGTGCACATGTACAATTACAAGAATACCCCTCACCGTTTACCAAATAAGTATATCCGTATTTGTATTCCAAAAAATACGAATACAAATAATCCAATAATATAATACCGGTATCCGGCTTAAACCAAACCCTACCAGTATTATCCTTTCGATCATTATTCCTGTAGCCAGTACACGAACATGATCGAAACCCTTCCATAACAACTTACGACCTCTACATCTTTCGCCTGAACCAGGGAACTCTCTATGTGGGGCTCTAAAGATTCGACAGTATGCTGGCAGAGGGTTTAACCACAGGCACGTCAGCGCCACTAGCTATGCGTAATGGTTACCCAGGTACATGACGATAAGGTGGCCAACGAGCGAACTCATCACAACCCTAACGATCATGTATGCAACACTTACCGTACAGTCCGGTCTCTTCGTCTGATACGTCTCATATGAAGTCTAGGGGTGGTAAATGTCCGACACCAAAAACTTTATAAGTCATCCTGATTTATGGCCTATAACGGTTCGAGAATCTACTGATAAGCCTTATCAGTAAATCTCGATAACCATGGCCAGGGATTTGTTTTTATGTCCGATCAATCATAGCGCGCCATCAACTCCCTATACCGGGAGAGACGAAACCCCTCCTATCGCTCACTGACTCCATGTGATTCGGGACTGTACCCAAAATCCACCTGTTTGCACGACTCATTAGAGCCGTGGTAGGGTGGAAATCAAAGCACAATGGGTATCATACAAGACACTATGACGATTTTGGGTCTACAGACAAACTTTTACAAGTGTCACCGGAGAACCGCTATCTGACAGTATGTATATATACCATCTAGGAGTTCTCGTCGAATCATGTTCGATGTACTCATTCTCCAATGATCACCTGTGTACAATCTTTGATGTCAAACACCAATTGTTGTGGGATCAACCATCGCCCCCAGGGTCAAGAAACGTACACACTAGTCTACTCTAATAATATCGCTGCCCTGTCTCAATATACCCTCGACTAAGAACTATTAAAGGAATTGCTTATAGAGTGCCCAAGCCCCACTAGTATGATCTACATCATAATCCCAGCAGTCAAGCATAATCCTATGGGCTTCATCAACATGTATATAAACATATGAAATACAACACATCACACGTTAAGATGAAGATAAAACAGATAGCATACTATCATTTCGAGCAAAGATTGTTTCTGTAATGCCTTAGAATTCGATTAGTGTTAATTAAACGATAATGCGGGTTTTCTGTAAAAAGTTTACCAATTCGGGTTCCACAAATTTTATAACATTTAATTAATAAATTATCATTTTTTTATGGCTTGCACATACATGTGCATGTTAATGTGACGGTGTGTTTGTGTTAATCGTGTTTTGTAACCATGACAACTTAACCTAATCCAATCCTTACTTTAAACCATAACCATAATCCCTTGATATTTTGAGTGAGGAGAAGATATTTCATTTGTGTTTTTGGAATGGAGTAGAGGTGGCATGGTTCACTTATTGCTTGCATTTATTGCAATGGTGCACTCACCCAATGCGCGCTCTCTCTCTCTCTTTTCATCTTACTCTCTCTCTTTATCATTTCATTCTCTCATTCTCAATCTCTTTCTCATTTCCTTTTTCTCTCAACTGAACACTTAACATTCCCTTCACTAATCCTTCACAAACTTCACAAAATCTCACTCAAATTACTTCTAATGCCTTGGTTTGCCTCATGGATGCATTGGAGCTTGGAAAGCTAGGATCATTGAGCTTTTGTGGATAGGTAATGATCTCTATCTGTTAAATTGGATGTTTTTTTGTTGTGTATCATGTTCGTTTTCAGTTTAGAACGCTTTAAGTTAGGTTTCGTACAAATATCGTATTTTTAGTGTCGTTTATGATATCTGTGATCTGCGGTGACCCTAAGAGTATACTAGAAAATCTAGCAGTGTAGTTGTGTTGTACCAGAGACCATAAGCCTACAACTGAAGAACGAACCCCTCCCTCGGATTTGGCCGGTGACATGCTGAGGAAATCCGGCGACCTCGGATTTTTAGTGGGGTTTTGGTTTGGTTTTTGTTGGGTAGCTGTCTGTAGTTATTTAAGTGTGTTTGGTCTTGTTTGATTTTTGTGTTTTCAATGTATACAAATTCTGGGATCACATTGCTTGTTTCTAATGTTACAACTACACGGGTTACGTTATACGACACGACATACATACTTTGTGTAGCTTTTGCTCTTGAGTTAGTTTCGTAGTGTCGTTATGCACGTTAGCCACTGGACGAACACCTGAGAGTATGTTTGGAGTTGGTGCGTCGGTCAAACGTAGTTGGTACGTATTATTGATCGATTGCTAATATATACTTGTTATGTTGTTTTATGATCTTAGGGATGCAGGCGGGGACTTCAGACGCTGCGAAGAAGGGAATGCAAGTGGTTGGATTTACTTAGCCCTAGGATCATCTGTGAGTAGATTTAACATCTACAGGGGAATCGCCCGCATGGCGTTATGCGTCAAGGCTGGATAGATATGATATGATATTAGTTGCATGTTTATATTGCATATATAGAGTTGTGCATAAAAACTTCATTTCATAATATTACTTGTTGTGCTTGGACTTGTACCCTTTGGACACTGCACTATTATTAACGGCTCATGTTGCACGAGCGCTGATTGTATGCCACTCACACCGTCAATAATTTTCATGACACGCACAACACTTATACATACGTGATATTGTATTGGCTAGGGACATTAAGACATTGATTCATATTCCATTGTGCATATGACATATAGCAAACCAGTATACCTACATGCTTACACATATGCCTTGCCAGGCCTACATATTAGCTACCCTTATAACTATATGGTATTGTACCATTAGAGATAGGTATAAACACATATGAGATATAGCTACATGTACATCTTGCATACAAACTTACATGTACACCCGTATACTTTGTTATAGCTGCACATATACCTGGAGGGTAATACATCAATATTGATAAGTAGATACACGTATCTTGATATACCGACATGGTTACGCATACCTGTCTATAGCTACATATTCACCTTTTTATGATGCGTTTGGTTTTGGAATAATTAGGAACCACATGATATATTTCATAACTTGTTGCAGTTAAATAGCGGTTTTTCCTTTATATGCTCATATTACTGTTTCATACTTCATATATTATATTCATGCATTTTTGCATTTAGATATAGTTTTTTCATGATGTTTTCTGGATTTGAGGACCGTGGCGGTTTCATGAAATTATGTATTATTTGAAAAAACCCGGTTTCTCTTGATATGATATATCAGCATCCACCATGAGATTTCTCGGTTCTGATATATACCCTAAGAGAAGAGGCATCGTGTAATATTTCAGAAAATATAAAATATTATTTTTGGAATTTAATATTAAAATAATATATTTTACCGAAAACTGCCCGATTTGCTTGGTGTTTTCGAAAAAGGGTAGAAAAATATGCCGATAATGGTGAAATAAATTGAAATTAAGATTAAAATTATTTATTCATTTAAAAATATATTTAAAGGATTTGGCATTTTTAAAAATTTATTATAAGCAGTTTGGATAAAAAGCCGATTAGTGCACTACTAATCGCGATTAAGCCAAATCCGTGTTTCAACAGTTTTCCGTGACTAGTGAACTATGTCATGTTATATTTTGATTACATGTTGTGTTCTTGTGTTTTTTTGGGGTATTATATGGTTTGGTTTTAAATAAATAAGAAATGGTTAAAAAGAAAAAGGGTATAAGTGTAAATATTAAGAGAGAGGGTTACAATAAGTGAGGGGAGATAGAGGGGCTGCCTCATTTCTTTTCCTCCCCATTTCTTTTCATCTTCTTCATCTTCTCCTTCTTTCCACCTTCACCCCAAGGTATCATCTAGAAAGCCTCATCAAAACCCTAAATCCCTTTCATTAAAAGTGATCCCCTCTTCACCCTCTACAATTTGGACCATGAAAAGTTTGATTTTGATAACTTGGAGAAGCTAGGGTTTTTCTTGGGTTGCCCAAATGAGGTAATTTCAGCACCATTTGTATTGTATTTCATTCACCTTAGCACCTATACATGTTTAGATTGTGTTTAGTGAGGTTTGGAAATTTCATGTTAGGGTTTGAGGGATTATTGAGTTGTGATTGTGTAATTGAGGCTAGTAGAAGCCATATAACCCTTGTAATGTTAGTATTTTGGACAAATTCTGAGACTTAAACCCCGGAACACGAACTTAGAAACCCCGACATCGGATAATTGTGTGAATAGTGAGGGTATTTTGGAATCTGCTAACACTCGTGGACTTGGAAAATTATTTAGCGAACACAGTGACACATGCAGCAACCCAGGAAGCTACCACTGAGACCCGAGACCCCAACTCCACCTATAGGCCATAGATTTAATCATTCTGGCAGCAATTTGCGGCCAGAGTAGGGTTGGTTTGGTCCATGTTTGTTCCAGGGCTTTATCTGCACTAAAATAGACCCTTTGCTTATGCAAAATTGGCTAATTTGACCTAGGGTAAAATCTGGGAGCACTTTGATGTGATTTTGGCTATGTTTTCCGTATTTTGAAATATTTGGTTTTGCTATTTGGATTTAAATTGGGTTGTTTGATGTTTGTACATCGACAACAAGGGTTTTTTGATTGTTTTTGCATGCGTGGGCTATAGATTCTAACCTATAGGCGATACGTTTGCCGTTTTGGTTTCCGGATTCGATTTTAATAAACGATTGCGACTGTGTATTATTGTAAGTACCTTCACGTGGATTCCGAGGCGACGGAGAGTGGCGTCATCGACTTCAGCAAGCAAGGATCAAGGTGAGTAGATCTATATCCACGGGGGAAGTCGGGTCGATGGCGTATAGCACCCCCGCAAACTTTGATGGAAACCGATTTATACATATAGAATATGGTTAAGGAAACCTTATATAGAAAACTATAAATGGAGTTAAAGGATAGTTAGAGAACCATATTAGAAACTAAAGGATAGTTAGAAGTGATATGATACAGCTAATATGTGATGACAGAATTGAGGATGATGTTTGACGATATTGCCGTTTAGGGTATTATAAGACAAGATAGCCGACGTAAATGTGTCATCCGAACCATACCTATTTCCAAACTGAAGAATCGTATGCATCTTTTAAACAGATACTTTGAGGGACGTTACGGTTTTGAAAATGATATCTTTTCCTTAAAAACATCGTAGCCCCGACATTCAAAATTACGATTCGCAACTTTTAAAAACTGATTGTATGGTTCGGGTGTGTATGTATGATTTAGATGCGATGAAAAGAGAATACGATTTGGCAAGTGATATGATGATATTTTGGTATACGGATACGAGTTGACTGAGATGATTGATACCTTTATCGGTCCCCTGATATGAGTTTGTTTTGGATGTGACCTGGGACGTAGGTATATAGATATCTAAATGTTGTGAATCATGTGTGATATGTTGTACGAGACGTTGGGTCCGTACCCCTCTTTGTCATATAGGATGATAGGATCCCCGATGGTTTAGTGACGTCGTACGATGATTTTTCGTACGTGATGAGTTTTATGACGATTGATCCTTACCCTTGACTAAGGGTTGCCGTACGTTGGATTATACCGTACGTGGTGTTGTGGCTGGGTGCCGATTGATTGATTCACCGACTCGACCATGTAGATACGTATACCTTATAGCTTTTAGCCGATGATTTACATTATGCTCCATTCATGTTATTCTCATGGCATTGCTTATACCTGTGCTAGTACACTTACACCATTATCGATGATGCGTATGTTACACTTACACAGATTTGCCGGCTCACACACTTCATCATCGATAATTGCCATGTCACAACAAAGTAGGATTGTTGCATCATGATATGACCCCTTGCATAGTTTACTTGCTACAGTTACTTATGCACCTTATACGATGTTACATTTCACTTGGGAGAAATTGGGAACCGCGGTATATATTTAAAAACATGATTCATTTTAAAAGAACGGTTTTCCCTGATATTGTCGCATCATTGTTCCATGTTGCATGATATACAGATATGCTTACATTTCTATCATATGTCGCATACATCATGCTTTATGATTTTACGTATTGAGATATGCTATTTTCATGAGATTTCTGGATTTGAGAACCGTGGCGATTTTAAAAGAAAGCATGTACTGTTTTAAAAACCCGGCTTTTCTTGATATGATATTTCAGTGCGTCCACCATGTGTTTTCTCGGTTTTGAGAGCGACATGTGAAACCCAATTCGAGGAGGCGGTTGAGGTCGATTGCGGGTACATGGTAGACCCGGTATGGTACCCCGGGGCGAGAACGGATCTGTCGTGCAGTAGACGATGAGCCTGGAAGAGGGACTACTACCTACCGGTGATTGGTTGGACCTGGCGGATATCCGGAAGATACCGACCGGAGTCGAGAGATGATATGGGCCGATCCGAACTGACGGAGCCCGTGGGCCGATCCGGACTGACGGAGTCCGTGAGATATGGGGATTTGTGTGTCGATGCTGGACACGGGTTTCATGATGTTTCGAGTGTCGATGCCGGACACCCAGGTTCCTTGATTTTGAGGTGTCGCGAGGGACACATGTTGATTTATTTCCTCATATTTTCAAGCATATGCTTTTATGATATTTACATGCATGATGTTGTTGCGTCAGTGGTTGACACATGGACGAGATCCACATACATACATACATTGATTATGTGGGTGGACGAGATCCACATGTATACATGCATTGATTATACTATTGGATGTTATGCACATGCTTATAAGCATTGGCTGCCTTGTTGGCACATATACAGACCTGGTCACCCTAGATATCATTGTTTTACCTTTATGATATAGTTAACCTAGGAGTCATTGTTTATTCGATTTCTACTTGTAGATGTTTTTCTACTCATGAGTCGGCAACTCACCCCCGTTGTGCTACAGTTCTTGCAGGTTGACCGCATGGATCCGTAGCGGCATCGCTGGCACATAGCTTCATTTGGGTGTTTTGCATTAGTAGGTGGGGCATTTGTATCGTACCAACTCTTGTATTTATATTTCATTTTGTATCTAGTCAACTCCATCAATCAAAATTAGTAATTGTATAAGTAATGAGACTTAGTGAGATTATTGTTGCGAGACTTAGAGCGAGTGGTTTTCCGCTACTTGTGGTTTTGATGTCTTGCTTATTTCTTTGTCTTTTGTGGTGAACTTCGCCGTTGGGCGTCGTATACATACTTATACTGTCTTGCGTGGTTGTGATCCACCGTTTGGCGAAGAGCTAGTCCTGCTTGTGGATGCCTTTATCATTATTATACATTTGTGGTTTTGGATCAAAATATACAAAAGAGGTGCTGCCCAAATTTTTCAAAGACGAAACACGTTTTCAAACGAGCAATTTCACTTGCATTTTCATGTTCCTTTTCTATGAATTAAGGAAACTTGATTTCATTATACCTTTATTTCAAAACATCACCTCCTTTATTTTCTTAAAAAGGTTTAGATTTCTGGGTTTCTGTTTACTTGAATTATGTTACGCCTTTAAACGTTGCGTGATTTAAGTGATGGTCACGAGCTAATATTTCGGGTCGTGACAAAGTTGGTATCAGAGCGCTAGGTTTAACCTTGGTTCCAGTCTATGTTTGACAATGCGGAGTCTAGGGCGGGTATGTAATTCGGAACCTAGGCTTGACCTTACGTAACTTAGACTTGAACGGGGGTTTTAGACATAAACTTTCGTTTCATAGGCTGACCCAGATTGATGTAGTAGGTAGCTTGAGTAGAGTGACGTACCGTACGTATGTTCCACGGCATATTTACGATACGATACTCCACTTAAGAAACCTTATGATGTACATATTTTGAGATCAGTGATTCTCCTTGTTCTCTTGATCATACATCCATTTGAGATCATTGATTATATTTGTTTCCATGATCATACTCTCATTGATTCTGTTTCTTCTTATGATCATGTATCCATTCTGGATCTGTCGTTTCCTTTCATGCCCTTGATCTGGGTTTTTTTCGATAGACGATTGAGGTTCCTGTCACCATGGTTTGAGCGCCGATTGAGCTGCTGCTAGTGTTGCGGTCAGGGAGAGCTCGTCATGGATGAGGGCTGACCATTGTGTTTTCTGGTGACATGGGAACGTCTCGAGTTAGCATTTATGTTGTGACCTTTCGGGTGAGGCGAGTGTTTGGTTTTGCTCCGGATGATCGGTCCATCGACAGAGGCTGCCAGTGGTGAGAGGACTGTTGATGTACAACATACCTCAGAGATTATGATGTCACCTACCGTGCAGACAGATGACCCAGCTGTTGCTGAGAATGTGAGGATGTCGCTTCCCGACTTTACGAGCTGAGATCGCTGGAGCTTCCAGATAGAGATGCTACAGATAATAGCTAGTCTACCCAATTTGAGAGACGAAGGTGATTCGTCAGATTGATGCGCCGACGCAGGTCCAGTTGAGTTGAAGATTTTCATTGTGGAAAGTCTTACTCAGATCTAAAGCAGACCGATCCAGAGATGACCGTTGATGTACCGTCTTTCCTGGAGGATTGAGGAATTGTTTAGCGTACGGACGGAGGGTATTCACATGTCTCCTAGGCGAAGTTAAAAAAGTTCGAACGAATGTCAAGAACCCATTTTTCCCAGTTTAAGTATTCGGAAGAACATGCAGGTAATTCTGTTGACCCTCTAGAAGATTGAAACCCTAACTCGACATGATGACCATCGAACCACTTTTGAACCTTAGGGTTTGCGGCAGTTTAGCGGTGCCATCAATGAGGCTTGGCTTTGCCCTTCTACGGCTGGTCCAGAGGTACTGTGGTATATACCAGATATTTTAGAATGTGCTCTGGTGTTGAGCTTTCGTGAAATTTTGGGACCTTGATGACTCGATCAAAAAGTTTGACGTCGTCCGGATATCATGTGATAGGAGACCAGCTTCGGATAGAGGACCGCACCCAGATGCGTTGTGAATTTATCGAAGACGGGTGAGTATTGAGTATTTCTCCGATGGTTGGGACGAGTTCCCGAGGACGTGCTCAGCAAGATATCTTCTACAGAGTGATGAGAATACCGAGTTCGTGATTTCGAGTCCGTGTGAGAGACTACGGATTGACCGTGGCCGAGAACGGTTGCAGTATGCAGATAGCATGGCGTGGCGTCATAGTGGACGATGATACAGACGAGTGGAACCAGAGGTTCATGCGAGATGCTGACGAGCTGTTGGTACTCCCCGTCGAGATTAGAGATCTGATATGCTTACAGAGGCGTTGTGATACGGCCAGTTCCCAAAGGAATCTTGTGGTGAGAACGCAGATGTCCAGAAAGCGAGAAAAGATTATGTGAGAGTACTAGCCTCCGTACAGTTCGGCATAAGCGAGATCGGAAGAGACCCTGAGCAGATTCTTTCCTAGACACTGCTGCAATAAGATTTGCACCCAGGATCATATGTGTGACGTTTATTCAGAAGGCCAAAGGCCGACACCAGTAATGTGCTTCTTTACGAGTGGTCATGATGATTGGCCGAGAGATCACCGGAGAAGTGCCAGAACGGAATCGTTCCCGTTAGCACACCTGACCGGGCCGATGAGCCGATGGATTACGAGATTGGTGATCCACAGAGAAAATTGAGGACCCAGAGACTGAGGACGCCAGACCGTGAACAGGAGGCAAGCGAATATTCTTGTTCTGCCAGTTTTAGGCGCAACAATTTATTTTTCGACATTGTAGGAGGTGTACCTCAATGTCATTTGTTGAGATTTGCGTTTGTGATCCGAGCATCACACTTATATCGCTTAGATTTGAGTTTTGATGATTGAGTTTCATGATATGGTTTTCGTGCACCATGGCTACACCTACCGGGTATTTACATTTTTGTGTCTAGTTATTGCACTCGATATATATTTATTACACCGTTGTGTTGATTCGCGATTTGTGTGTATCTATTGCACTTGATATTGGATTTTGTGCCTTGACTGCACATGTTTATGATTTCTTGGATTTCATACAGTTGATTGATTTTGTGCGTGTGGTACGCACTCGATTTGATTTTTGCACTCGGTATAGCTTATATGTGCTTGAAGTGCATTGATATGTGTTTTGTTCACGTAGTTGCACACGTTTATTATTTTATACACCTTGGTACACTCGGTGTTGCTTTTATACGCATTTGAGTTATGGATGTGTATTTCGTGCACTGGATGCACTGTATTCGTATTTCGTGAACTGGATGCACTGTATTCGTATTTCGTGCACTGGATGCACTGTATTTGTATTTTGTGCATTTGCTGCATCAGATTCATATTTCGTACATTAGTTGCACCGGATGCACTCAAGATGCACTTGATATTGTTGTCGTGCACCCCCGTTGCACTGGACAGATGCTTTCGTGCACACCCGTTGCACTTAGTTTTGCTTTCGTGTACGTTCGTAGCACTTGTATTTGGATTTGATTTCCGTGCGTACCAGACGCACGTGATTGTTGGATACGCCTTTTGAGGCTGATTTTGCTCTCGAGCACTTTGTTTTCATGATGGGCACTATGTTACGTAGTAGCCGAACGGGACTGATCTGAGGACAGTGCCTGAGTACTTTGCATGTATTAAAAGTTAACAAGAGGTTTTCAAAAAGGTGCTATAGTCTCGCTATTTCCTACATGTCCATGAGTGACACGAACGTTTACAAGGGAAAACCTTTTGAGATATTTCAAAAACGGCGGAACGTATATTTGAGAAAAACATATATGGACATATATTATTATTTTACAAATGAGCGTCCGTCACTTAGGCCGTGAGTTACGCATCTTACGGCGATTTAGAAAAGATTTTTGCATGAGTTTTATTTAGTTATTGAAAGTTTTTCAAGGATGCGTACTATACACGTATTATAGTATTTGACTAGTGTATATTGGGTTTCAGTAGTGGATTTCGAGATCTATTTCTCTATTGCAACTTAGAGGATATGCGTGCAAATACGATGATTTGTGTGACGCTTGACGGAGTTCGATTTTGAGTTTTGTACTCGTTTTCATGCGCACTTGACGCGCTATGTTGTTTCTGCATCTTCCATGATTTCGGAGCCCCGTTGAAATGAGTTGATTATTGAAATGTTTTAGAATTTGTGGATTTAAATTTAAATTCGGGTACCGAATTTATTTAAGGGGGGAAGATTGTAACATTTCAGAAAATATAAAATATTAATTTTTGAATTTAATATTAAAATAATATATTTTCCCGAAAACTGCCCGATTTGCGAAATTGGTGTTTTCGAAAAAGGGTATAAAAATATACCGATAATGGTGAAATAAATGGAAATTTAAATGATTTATTCATTTAAAAATATATTTAATGGATTTGACATTTTTAAAAATTTATTATATACAGTTTGGATAAAAACCCGATTAGTTCATTGCTAATCGCGATTAAGCCAAATCCGTGTTTCTACAGTTTTCCGTGGCTAGTGCACAATGTCATGTTATATTTTGATTACATGTTGTGTTCTTGTGTTGTTTTGGGGTATTATATGGTTTGATTTTAAATAAATAAGAAAGTGTTAAAAAGAGAAAAGGTGTAAGGGTAAATATTGAGAGAGAGGGTTAGAATAAGTAAGGAGAGAGAGGGGGGCTGCCTCATTTCTTTTCCACCCCATTTCTTTTCATCTTCTTCATCATCAACTTCCCTCCACCTTCACCCCAAGGTATCATCTAAAAAGATTCATCAAAACCCTAAACCCTTTTCATTAAAAGTGATCCCCTCTTCACCCTCTACACTTTAGACCAAGAAAAGTTTTATTTTGATCACTTGGAGAAGCTAGAGATTTTCTTGGGTTGCCCAAATGAGGTAATTTCTACACCATGTGTATTGTATTTCATTCACCATAGCACCTATACATGTTTAGAAGTGTTTAGATGTTGTTTAATGAGATTTGGAAATTTCAAGTTAGGGTTTGAGGGATTATTGAGTTGTGATTGTGTAATTGAGGCTAGTAGAGACAATATAACCCCTGTAATGTTAGTATTTTGGAAAAAATCTGAGACTTAAACCCCGGAACACGATCTTTGAAACCCCGAAATTGGATAATTGTGTGAATTGTGAGGGTATTTTGGAATCTGCTAACTCTCGGGGACCTGGAAAATTATTCAGCGAACACAGTGACACATGCAGGAACCCAGGAAGCTACCACTGAGACTTGAGACCCCAACTCCACCTATAGGCCTTAGATTTAATCAATCTAGCCGCAATTTGCGGCCAGAGTAGGGTTGGTTTGGTCCATGTTTGTTCCAGGGCTTTATCTCCAGTAAAATAGACCCTTTGCATATGCAAAATTGGCTAATTTGACCTAGGGTAAAATATGGGAGCACTTTGATGTGATTTTAGCTATGATTTCCGTATTTTGAAATGTTTGGTTTTGCTATTTGGATTTATATTGGGTTGTTGGATGTTTGTATTTCGACAACAAGGGTTGTTTGATTGTTTTTGTACGTGTAGGCTATAGGTTCTAACCTATAGGCGATCCGTGTGCCGTTTTGGTTTCCGGATTCGATTTTAATAAACGATTGCGACTGTGTATTATTATAGGTACCTTCACGTGAATTTCGAGGCCATGGAGCATGGCGTCATCCACTTCGGCAAGCAAGGATCAAGGTGAGTGGATCTATATCCACGGGGGAAGTCGGGTTGATGGCGTATAGCACCCCCGCAAACTTTGATGGAAATCGATTTATACATATAGAATATGGTTAAGGAACCTTATATAGAAAACTATAAATAGAGTTAAAGGATAGTTAGAGAACCGTATTAGAAACTAAAGGATAGTTAGTAGTGATATGATACGGCTAATATGTGATGACGGAATTGAGGATGATGTTTGACGATATTGCCGTTTAGGGTATTATAAGACTAGATAGACGACGTAAATGTGTCATCCGAACTATACCTATTTCCAAACTGAAGAATCGTATGCATTTTTTAAATAGATACCTTGAGGGACGTTACGGATTTGCAAATGATATCTTTTCATTAAAAACACCATAGCCCCGACTTTCAAAACTGCGATTCACATCTTTTAAAAAATGATTGTATGGTTTGAGTGTGTATGTGAGATTTAGATGCGATGAAAAGAGAATACGATTTGGCATATGATATGATGATATATTGGTATACGGATCAGAGTTGACTGAGATGATTGATACCTTTACCGGTCCCCTGATATGAGTTTGTTTTGGTTGTGACCTGGGACGTAGGTATATAGATATATAAATGTTATGAATTATGTATGATATGTCATACGAGACGTTAGTCCCGTACCCCTCTTTGTCATATAGGATGATAGGATCCCCGATAGTTTAGTGACGTCGTACGATGATTTTCCGTACGTGATGAGTTTTATGACGATTGATCCTTACCCTTGACTAGGGGTTGTCGTACGATGGATTATACCGTACGTGGTGTTGTGGCTAGGTGCCGATTGATTGATTCACCGACTCGATCATGTAGATACGTATACCTTATAGCTTTTAGCCGATGATTTACATTATACTGCATTCATGTTATTCTCATGGAATTTTTTATACCTGTGCTAGTACACTTACACCATTATCGATGATGCGTATGTTACACTTACACAGATTTGTCGGCTCACACACTTCATCATCGATAATTGCCATGTGACTATACAGTAGGATTGCTGCATCATGATATGACCCCTTGCATAGTTTACTTGCTACAGTTACTTATGCACCTTATTCGATGTTGCTTTTGACTTGGGAGAATTGGGAACCGCGGTATATATTTTAAAACGTGATTCATTTTAAAAGAGCGGTTTTCCCTGATATTGTCGCATCACTGTTCCATGTTGCATGATATACGGATATGCTTAAATTTCTCTCATATGTCGCATACATCATGATTTATGATTTTACGCATTGAGATATGCTGTTTTCATGAGATTTTTGGATTTGAGAACCGCGGCGATTTGAAAAGAAAGCATGTACTGTTTTAAAAATCCGGTTTCCCTTGATATGATATATTAGTGCGCCCGCCATGTGTTTTCTCGGTTGTGAGAGCAACATGTGAAACTCGATTGGAGGAGGCGGATGAGGCTGATTGCGGGTATATGGTGAACCCGATATGGTTCCCCTAGGCGAGAATGGATCTGTCGTGTAGTAGACTATGAGCCTGGCAGAGGTACTACTACCTACCGTTGATTGGTTGGACCTGGCAGATATCCGGAGGATACCGACCGGAGTCGAGAGATGATATGGGCCGATCCGGACTGACGGAGCATGTGGGCCGATCCGGACTGACGGAGCCCGAGAGATATGAGGATTTGCGAGTCGATGCTAGACACGGGTTTTATGATGTTTCGAGTGTCGATGCTGGACACTCAGGTTCCATGATTTTGAGGTGTCTTGAGGGACACATGTTGATTTATATCCTCATATTTTCATGCATATGCTTTTATGATATTTACATGCATGATGTTGTTGTGTCTGCGGTTGACATGTGGACGAGATCCATATGCATACATACAATGATTATTTGGGTAGACGAGATCCACATGCATACATGCATTGATTATACTATTGGATGCTATCCACATGCTTATAGGCATTGGCTACCTTGTTGGCACATATACAGACCCGGTCATCCTAGATATCATAGTATTACCTTTATGATTTAGTTGACCTAGGAGTCGTTGTTTATTCGATTTCTACTTGTATATATTTTTCTACTCGCGAGTTGGCAACTCACCTCTGTTGTGCCACGGTTCTTGCAGGTTGACCGCATGGATCCGTAGCGGCATCGCTGGCACATAACTTCATTTGGATGTTTTGCATTGTTAGGTGGGGCATTTGTATCATACCCACTCTTGTATTTATATTTCATTTTGTATCTAGTCAACTCCATCAATCAAAATTACTAATTGTAGAAGTAATAAGACTTAGTGAGATTGTGGTTGCGATACTTAAAGCGAGGGGTTTTCCGCTACTTGTGATTTTGATGTCTTGCTTATTTCTTTATCTTTTGTGGTGAACTTCGTCGTTGGCGTCGTATACATACTTATACTGTCTTGCATGGTTGTGATCCGCCGTTTGGCTAATCGCTAGCTCCCGCTTGGGGATGCCTTTATCATTATTATGCATTTGTGGTTTTGGATCAAAATATACAAAGGAGGTGCTGCCCAAATTTTTCAAAGATGAAACACGTTTTCAAACTAGCAATTTCACTTGCATTTTCATGTTCCTTTTCTATGCATTAATAAAACTTGATTTTATTATACCTTTATTTCAAAATTTCACCTCCTTTATTTTCTTAAAAAGGTTTAGATTTCTGGGTTTCAGCTTACTTAAATTATGTTACGCCTTTAGACGTTGCGTGATTTAAGTGCTGTTCACGAGCTAATATTTCAGATCGTGACACGTCGTGGGCCGTGTGCGGGTACGTGGTGGAGCCCGGTATGATACCCCGGGGCAAGAAAGGTATGTCGACGGATTTCCGATGAGCCTGGCAGAGGATGTGCACTGCCTGCCGTTGATAGTAGTTTGGACTCGTCGGTTATCGCGGAGATATCGACCGAAGTCATGTACGTATGGATACAAAGAATTCGAGCATCGAAGCTGGGTACTTGGGTTTCCGATGAACGTATGATACGTACATATCGTGGCCAGTCGTGGTGACGACGCCTGATAGATGAGTATTTATGTGTCGATGCTAGACACTAGTTTTCATGATCTTTTACCTCCAAGTATATATATCAGTTGTATGGGACGCTATTATATATACATGTATATATATATATATATCAGTGGTATGGGACGCTGTTATATATATATATATATATATATATATTCTTAATATATATCATCATAATGATCTGTGCAAGTATTCTTATTCATTATATATGAGGGCCGATATTATGGTCGATATGAGGGCCGATGTTATGCTCGATATGAGGGCCGACCTGAGGGCCGTTTTGAGGATATTTGGGATTTGGATTGTCTAGATGGACACTGGTCCTGCCACGATGTCGATTCCGTGAGGATGAGATGTTTTATCCCATATCCCGCGTTTATTTTATATGCATTGCTTCATGTATTAGTAGTACCTGATATAGTACCTTTCATGACGTTTGCATATACATATTGCCGTATTATTGCTTCATGTATTAGTTGTACCTGATAGAGTACCTTTCATGACTGTTGCATACATATGGCCATTGATTGCTTTTAGCTTGCATGTGATAGATTCGCGCAGTACGTGCATACTTACGATTACCTGCATATGTTATTTACTATTCACGAGTTGGCAACTCACCCCCGTTGTGCCACAGTGTTTTGTAGGTAGTCCCTCAGCATTGTTGAGGCAGGGCTTCTATCTTTCTTATCATCTTTGTCACGACCCAAAATTTGGCCCGTAACCGGCACTTAAACTACGTAACGTCTATAGGCGTACACAGCTTAAGTAAGACGAAACCCAGAAATCTAAACCACCCAAATCTGGATCAACGGAGATAAACAAAGTTTTAACATTTGGAAAATCACCAGTAAAATCTCTAACTCTAGTTTTCTTTCTTGAAAATTTGGCAGCACCTCCTTTGTAAAAACTAGCCCCGAAAACGGGTACAACACAGATAATATATAAAGCATCCCAAACGAGAGCAAATCACGCCCAACGGCGGAGACAACCACCACAAGATATAAATACGACTCCGAAGCGTAGAATATAAAGGAAAACTGCAAAAGGAAGTAAACTTTTCAACATAACCGGCTCCCACGAGCACGTCACCCAAAGTCACCAAAATATACAACACAGAATCCTCACATATCGTCTCTAAGTCACAAACAAGAAGTGGTAGATGGAGAATACTAGATCCAACAAAAGATATGCAATATACAGACAGATAACCGCAAACCCACCTAAAAGCAACGGCCTCACAGCCAAACGTAGCGGTATCCGCAAAAGTAGAGAAGATAAGACGCCCTGCCGCGACTACTCTGAGGGTAAGTCCTGCAAAACACTGTGGCACAGCGGGGGGGAATTGCCAACTCGTGAATAGTAAATAAAATCATACTGAAATCGCAAGTATGCACTAACAGCAATGATCAATAGCATGTAAGCTGGAAGCATGAGTATGACAATATAAATATGCGACTATCATGATCAAGGTACACCACCAGGTACTATATATACATGAATAAGTGCATATCAACTGAGTACTGAGAGCGGAAAAATAAATATCTCATGCACAAATCCTAAGCATGGAAAAGCCCGGTGTAAATCAACAACACCCCAATTCCCAAAAATACTCAGATCGGCCCTCAAATCCTGTAAGTCTCATGGAACCTGATTGTCAAACATCGACACTCTAAAACATCATGAAAACCAGTGTCTAACATCGACACATAAATACTCGTATCCATACGTTCCTCGAAACCAAAGTATCCCACTTCGACACTTGTGTTCCACGTATCAATCTTTCTGATATCCATACATTCCTCGAAACCCAAGTATCCCATATCGACACTTGTGTTCCACGTATCGGTCTTTCAAAATCCATATATCTCTCGGAATATAAGTGCCTAACATTGACACTTAAAATTCCCATATCGCATGAAAACATATCTCTAATACGTAAATCCATGTAAAATAGCATGTGCAACATAAAATATCAATATGAGCATATCACGGGAAGAATCCTCTATTTAAATGCATCAAGTCATTAAATATATCTCGCGGTTCCCAAAATCCAAATCCAAAATACATATATATACAGCGTCCCATTCCACCGATATATATGTTATAAAAACTTATAATGTAACAATAGCAAAGTATATGTGTGAACATGTAGGTATAGTATGGCATATGTATGAGCATGTTGGTAAACAGGTATGCTATATGCCATATGCACTATGGCACAAGAATAACTGTTTCAATATCGCTAACCACTAGCAAGGTATATCAAGGAATATTTTTGTTATGCGTATCATGGCAATTACCGACAGTGTGTGTGTAGTATATCATTGGTGCTCGTACAACATGGACTGTCAATAATAGTGCATTGTACAATAGATACAGTATCAGGCACAACGAGTAACTATATGCATTGTGAATCATGCAATATCTCTATATAAGCACATAAACATACGGCGATTATCATATCATATCTAGCCCTGACGCTTAGCGCTATATGGGCGATTTCCCCGTAGATGTTAAATCTACTCACTAATGGTCTCGAGCTATGAAAATCCGACCAGCTGCTTCCCTTTGTTCGCAGCGTCTAATGTCCCCGCTTGTGACGCTATAATTTCACAAACACACAAATAGTGCAAACATCTCAGAAATCGACTAATATAACGTAAAACTATGTTTTAAACGACGCACCAACACTAAACTAACTCACGAGTGTCCGTCTAGTGGCTAACGTGTGTAACGATACCACAAAACCAAACTGAGTACAGCAGCTGCGCAAGATCACGATTCGTGTCGGATTACGTAACACACGGACTCAAAACACTAGATTATAGGTAAACAATCCTAGATTTTTCATACTGCAATTACCAAAAAAGTAAACAGTACCAAACACTCCTAACGAACAGCAGACTACTACCCACAAAAGCCAAACCCCGGCATCTCCCTTCATGGCCGGCGTCACCGGAATTTTGCCTAGGGTCGCTGGCCGAAGCTGGTGGGGTAGGTCTCGTATCTCAGGTGGTGCTCCATGGTCACTAGTACATCATTACAACTTTGTTTAGTTACTCACTAAAATTTCCAGGTCACAGCAGTTTCCAGAGATTCTAAAAGACACCAAAACCATGATATTTCACAAATCGATATAAAAAGTGTTCTACGTTACAACTAACGAGCTAAACAACATAAAATCTTCTAATTATCAGATTAGGGATTATACCTATCAACTTTAGCTCACAAGATCCAAGCTTTCCTAGTTCCAAGTGATCAAAGAGCAAGAATCAAGACTTGGTGTATTTTTGTGATTTATTTTGGGATTTTGGGGATTTAAAAGCTTTGAATTGATGCAAAAATGGAAAGGAAATGATTAAGGGAAGTAGGAAAGGGGAGGAGCTCGGCCAAGGGAGAAAGGGGAGGGTTTCTGTGGAATTTCCTAGCAATTTCAAGTGATAAATGCACATAAATGCCATTAAATGAGCTTGCATGCACATGCCACCTCATATTCTTTTCTTTTTCTTTTCATTAAACCTTAATCCATATGCACAACAAATATCTATATAATATGGGAAGGGTTTTATTACTCAAACTTAATTGAAGAAAAGTTCACTTAGAAGACATTTCCCAAAATGCGAATACTGCATTAAAATAATATTAAAATCGGGAAAAATTCCAATTGAACCAAAACGTCCCATATACCCCCAAATCTTGCCAACTAGCTTTATTTTTGCTAAACTAGATGCTGGTAAGTCTATATGGTCGTTTGATCACAGTCGGGTTAAAATGGAAAATACCGACAAAATTACCCTAAATGGACAAATTCCCATAACGATTTCTAAAACGTTACAATCTCCCCTCTCCTTATAGAAATTCGGTCCCCGAATTAAAATTAACTACTAAGCGTACCTTCAAAGAGATGAGGGAATTTCATCCGCATCTCGCTCTTGGCCTCCCAAGTGATCTCCTCTCTAGTAGGGCTACGCCACAGAACCTTCACAGACGGAAAGACCCTTGACCGAAGTTTCTTCACCTGCCGATCCAAAATAACTACTGGCTGCTCGGTGAACGAAAGATCGCGCTCAAGCTGAACGGTCTTATGCTGAATCATGTGAGAAGGCTCATGAAAGTATCTACGAAGCAACGACACATGGAAAACGAGGTGAACATCCGGAAAACTGGGCGGGAGCGCCAAACAATAAGCAACTGAACCCACTCGCTCAAGGATCTCGAAAGGACCAACAAATCTGGGACTGAGCTTCCTCCTCTTCCCAAATCGCATAACGCCCTTCATCGGAGAAATCCTTGTAGGGTTCCTAGGCACACTCAAGAGGTTCCACAAGGCATCAACCATACCAAACAAAAATTTTCCGGTGCCGAGAAACCCTAATGAAGATCGTTAACTAGAAGTTAAGGCGAAAAACAAGCAAGCAAACGACTTTCCTACTAAGTGAAAGGGATTACAACCTTTGTAGATCCTCTCCACCATTTCTTTAGCTCCGTGTTGACGTCCCTCCGCTGCGATCATCGGATCCCGGACTCTAGAAATGGTTTCGTAGGAGAAATGATCGGGCTAGGTCATTGACTTCGAGGCCGAAGATGATCTACGTCGGGGAGACTCAAACTCAAGCTATTCCTTCACTCGGTCGAAAACTTTGTGAAGAGAACACCCTATACTACATGGAAATTGGTAGAGGATGAAGAAATGGGAAGTGGGTTCACTTTAGAATTTGATTTCTCACTCTTTTTCTCATGATGCCATTGGAGCTAGCAAGCTTTTTCAAGCTTGATGAAGATGAAGAAGAAGAAAGAATGATTTTCATTAAAAGAATAATATGAACACTTATCCTTTTAATCATAGCACCATGGTTGAGTTAAGCCCTCATGCTTAACTCATGTAGAGAATTAACCATAGCATAAGGTTAAGGGTTGGGTTAGCTAATATCTTAAACAAATGACAAAAGAGTTGACTTTGTCAATGTTCATCAAGCTTCATGAAGCTTGATAACTTTGACCAAAGTCACTCTCTTTTGTTATTTGTTTAGGAAAATAGTAAACCCTAATTCAACCTTGATATGGTTCAAGTCTCATACACACAACTTGTTTGTATCATCAAGCATGATACAAACATGTACACTTGTATATATCACATATAAACAATGTATACTTTCAAGTGAGAAAAAACAAATCTTAAGTGAACCAATACTAGTTAATGTAAAGTAATATATCAAATATATAATTATACATTAAATCATTAAATCAACACTTGATTTAACGATCTGGTCATATCGCATATAACCGACTAATATCTATAGTAACAACTTATCGTATCAACACTTGATCCGATAACCCGGCTATATCGCATATAACCGATCAATGTCACAAATCGCGAGAATAGAATACAGTATCGCATACTGGTATTATTCTCGGTCCCGTACATATCTCATATGCGCTCCTATTTCGTTTCGCTTGAGCCAGGAAACCCCTGTGTAGGACTCTAAAGACTCGTCAATACGCCGGCAGCAGGTGATGATCATATCAAACGCCCACAAGCCGCAAGCGGTCAACTAAACGTAACGGCCACCCGGGTATTGAGCGATCAGAAGATCAACGAGCAAGCCCGCTCACACTCCAGTGAATCCAACGTGGAACACTACCGTACAGTCCGGTCTGTTCGTCTGATATGTCGCATATCTCGTCTAGGGGTGGTAAACGTCAGACCCCAATAACTCGATAAGTCGTGTCGATATGAGGCTCATAAAGGGTCGAGAAACTACTGGTAACACTTACCAGTACATCCTTAAATCTGCCTTGGCCAAGGACTTCCTGTTATAGCCAATCGAGCACTGCGCAACATCAACTCCCTATACCGGGAGAGACGAAACCCCTCCTATCGCTCATTGCCTCCATGTGATTCGGGACTGTACCCAAAAGCCACCTTTTTGCACGCCCTCTTGGACGTAGTATGATGCAAATCAAAGCACAGTGGGAATCACACAAGAATCTATGACGATCTCGAGTCTACAGACTAACCTGTACCAGTGTCACCAGAGAACTGCCATCTGACGTAAGGTATAATACCATCTGGGAGTTCTCGGCGAGTCTGTCCAGTGTACCCAGTCTCTACTGAGCACCCGTATATCATCTCTGATGTCAAACACCAATGGATATGGGATCATCCATCGCCCATCTGTATGGGTCGAGAAGCTACACGCTAGTCTACTATGGTATATCGATGCCCCGTCTCGATACACCCACGACTAGGGACTTTGAAGGATGTACTTATGGACTACCATGTCCCCACTAGTATGATCCGCATCATAGTCCAGGTAGTCAAGTACACATCCTAAGGGCTTTACCAACATGTAACAGAGAGACAATCGGTGTACACGTTATGGTAAAGAGTAACCAGATAGCATACTATCATATCGAGCAAGAAAGTCATCCCTATATATGTCCAAGCATCCACTGCAATATACATCCTATGTACAGTAATGGCCTCTAGGGCATACATATAACTAACAATCTCCCACTTGCACAGGGCCATCTGATAGCAGTGGTTGTAGTATCTCATACTCAACCATCCCATAAAAATCTCTCTCTGGGAAAAGGTCTTTCGTGAGTGGATCCTCCGTGTTGTCCTCTGAGTCTACTCTCCTAACCTCGATCCCCTGGAGATCAACCATCTCCAAGATCAGGTGACACTGCCTAAGAATATGTCTGGATCACTGATGGGACATGCGTTCCTTGGCATTAGCCACAACTCCATTTTCACACAATGGGTAGAATGAAGTTCATCTCATGAACTAATATACACCCAGACTTCCTCTTTGGTAGCATCTTAAGTAGCGATGTATCCATCCTTTATCATCTAGTATGCCACGGTATCTAGCTTGGAACTCTTCCAACATACCGTCCCTCCACTGAGGGTAAAGACAATGCCTGTGACTGACATTCAGTCATCTTTATCACTCTGGAACCTTTCCAGTGATTCTCCCCAGGACCGATTGATACCTTCTCACTACAACTAGTGAGTATTCTAACATCCAATTAGATCTATCTTATAGATCCAAAACCCAGGATTTAGTAGGTATCACTTTGATCCTATATGGAGAATCCTTGTGATAAGCGGAGATTGACCGAGCGTAGCATAGGAAACTTGTTCCCTATCAAGAGTATGTCATCCACGTACTCTACGAGGATCACCACCATACTCCCTACTACCTTTTTGTACATACAAGGTTCATCTACCATTTTGATGATGTCAAACTCTTTGACTATCACATCAAAACAGATGTTCCAACTCCGCGATGCCTGTTTTATCACATAAAACATCTTGCATACGTTTCCGCTGCTCCCACTGTCTACGAAGCTATCTGGCTGTGTACTTATAGATGTTCTCTTCTAAATCAATATTTAGAAAAGCAGTCATGACACCCAACCACCAGATATCGTAGTCATGGTATGTAGCCGTGGCAAGTAGGATCTGGATGGACTTAAGCATAGGCCCCAGAAAAGGTTTCATCATTAGCCACAACTGGTCTATGATGCAAACCTTTAACGAGTCTAGCTTTGAAAGTCTCAACTTTTCCATGTACACCAAGTAATCTTCTCAAGATATACTTGCTCCTGATGGGGATTTAATCCTTCAGATAAAGCAACCAAAGTCCATACTTTGTTGGTGTATAAGGATTCCATCTCAGATCGATAAGCATCCAGCCATTCTTACAGAGTCCTACTCCTGATGGCCAGCCCGAAACTAGTTGGGTCATCATCTCATGATGCAATCCTCGCTCCCACTGTCATAGAGAAACCGAAGTATCTCTCAGGTGGGTGAGGAACCCTGCTAGATCGGCGGAGAGGCTGAGGTTCGTTGGTTGCTATTGAATCCTTTGGTTCTACCAAATCATCAGCTGTAGTTTGTATAGCTGGAACTGTTTCCAGTTCTACATAACTGACCTTGCCTCGAGCTTGTCCGGATTTTGCTTTTAGACATAGGCCGGACAACCCCAAATCTTAACTGACTTAAGAGATGGGCTCTTCCCTTTCCATATCTCATATGAAGTGGTAGGCAACTGATTTGATCGGAATCCTATTCAATAGGTATGCAACTTCTTAAGTGCATAACTCTCAAAAGGAAATAGGAAACTCAGTAGTACTCATCATAGAGCACACCATATCACATAGGGTGCTATTGCTCCGCCCCGATATACCATCGTGTTATGTTGTATGCGGAGGAGTAATGCTGAGAGAGAATCTCATTCTCCTTTAGAATAGTCCAGGATTTCCGTGCTAAAGTATTCTCCTCCTCGATCACATCAAAGGACATAATACTTATACCCGTATTTTGGTTCTCTACTTCTAATTTATATACTGTGAATATCTCAAAAGGTTCGGACTTGTGTTTCAACAGGAACATAGGTCTGAATCTCGAAAGATCATCAGAGAATGTAATGAAGTACAAAGAACCGGTCCTGGCATGTGTAGACAGGGGACCTACATACATCAACATGTATCATCCCAAGAGTTCACTAACTCTTTCTCTGTTTCCAATAAACAGAGCTATGGTCATGTTATTTCTGTGACATGACTGGCAAGTTTCACAAGATGTAAATTCAAACTAATTTAAATATGCATCTAAATGTAACTTCAGCCAGTCGGGTCGCATTGATATGACCTAGTCTACAATGCCTCAAGAAGGATTCGTTCATTTCTGAACTCTTCCTCTTGTGTGTGTTCTATATACTAAGAACTGTGGTTTGATTTAGAACATCAATGCTTTTAGATAACGTGCCTGAACCGATCAACTCTTGATATAGGAAATGTTCAAAACATTATCCAACAATACAAAATTATATCCTTCTTTACTAATAAAGAGACTGATATGATTTTGTATATCAGGTTCGGTATCTAATAACATTTGTTCAGAATCAATGTATTCTGGTAATACAGGGTGACAGTGACCAACAGACCTGGCTGCAACACTTGCACCGTTTTCTGCCTCATGAAACTTATCACCCGTTCTCAGTTCTCTATCTTTCTGTAGCCCATGTAACATATTACATATGCGGGATCCTGATCTGGTATCATATACCCAGGACGTAAAGGACATTGAGAAACGGTTCTCTGTAACGAACACACCCGAAGGAGATGCATCATATGCACTTTCTTCGTTTGGGCCACACGGGAATTCTGGTAATCTCCTAATTCCTGCTCTGTCTTATAACAATTATAAGTTGGAGCGGGACCAACGTTCCACAGCTCAGTATAATAAGCGGGTTCGTCAATATATCCGTTTTATTATCTTGATTAAGGCGTGATATGGTCGCTACCTGGAGAGAGAGAGAAGAAAACACTCTGCGTGCGCTCTTGCAAGATCAGATTGGTTATTATTTTATCTAATCAGGATGGCTCCCACCGTTTTTATCAAATCTTTCTTCAAACCCTAAAAGGAAAGACTAGCCGGGATTAATTACACGCTACAAGTTCGCCAATCTTTCAGCCAGGCCAGTGTCGGTACTTTGAGGGAGGTACCCCGTGCTTTCGCACGAACCTAATTAATGTAAACCTCGTTTTCCCAGAGGCGTAACCCCGTTGACACCTTTCTAGGCACCTACTTGATCGGCTAATTGTAATGTGTAAAACTCTCCCAGGAGAAACAATTACTTGCAGTGGGTATCGGGATCCAACTATCTCATAGAAGGTATGCAATCTCATTGCAAATTTCAACACTTGAAATTCCCGATAATATTTTTCCCCAAGCGATCTTTGACCTTGACTGAGTCAACAAACCATAGACCGCAAGTAAAGTTCAACCCTTCATTTCTGATTGAATTAAACCCACCCGCAAGCCCTTGACTGAGTCAACAAGGCCGAACGACTACCCTAATCCAATCGCATCATATGCTTTGCAGATAAGCACTAATCAGCTACCGCACACTACGCCTTGACTGAGTCAACAAACGCAGCACGAATACTAACTATTACTTATCTGAAATGACGGAGGGCTACGACAGGTTTTTAAGAAAACCCTTTGCGTAATGAACTTTATATCGTTGTAGAATCAAATGATTTAAAATGGAGTGTTTTTTAGGCTTTTCTAGTTTTGCTAAAGGGGTCACTCCCGGTGAAGGGATCGTCGGACCTTTCCTCATCGAATAAGGTGCAGGATATATCATATACATCACTGTGCAAAGCAGAAACTATAGAAGAAATCAAAAGACAAACCGAGAGTTGTAGCATCTGCCAGTTATTGCTAAAGGAGTCACACCCGGAGAAGGGATCTCGGTCCTTTCCTTATCGAATAAGGTGCAGGATGCTCTACAAGGAGCACCGCGATGCAAAGCAAGAACTGTAGCTACTTGTTTTTGAAAATTCGATTCCACAACATCTTTAGGTTTATTTTCTTTCATTAATCACATAATGAAGTCCCATCATTTAAGTCACCTAAACATCACAGATAAATACGACGTACACTTATTCCATCCGCATTCGCCTCGATGTCCCCTCGTGCACCGTTAGGTTAGGTAACTAACGACAGAGCGGGGCAGGGCTAGCGCGAGTGCAAGACATAAGTAACATCTATATAATATATCATATATACTATATACAGTATCTATCACAGAACATCACATGATCACATCACAGATATCGCAGCAGAAGAATCATATGAAATATTGGATATACTAGGACGTCCGTGTTTTCAATACGAGCCTATATAAAACACGGATTCCACGGTCGCGATGAATAGCCAAACCCACACCCCTAGACCCCTACGAGAGCGGCAAGCAACCCTACCAATTCTAGAGTTAGGAGACCCGGACTCGACTCCTCGAGTTGGTCTCCCTCTGGACTCCAGAACCCGGTTACTTGTGCCCTCCTCCTTGGGTCTATCCTAGTGCGGAAAAGTAAATAATATACAATGGGTGACATCTTCCGCTACCTGGAAGTGCCCCAATAAAAGAATATTACATACAAGATTTTTACATGAATGAAAAATAAAAAACTCTCATCTCACATAAAAAAAACCCCGGCTATTCAAACGCGACGATCCAACAGAACATATCCAGCAACACATAACATCACACGTCATCAATGTAAGTAAATGTGCGCATCCCAATTGTCGTTGACATATAGCAACGAAACCGGCGATATCACATATTACACTTACGGTCGCAGAAAAGAAAGTGTAAAACTACAACAGTTGGAATCCGCATTCTCTTTAGACATCGCATGTCTAATCAAATGAATTCCTTAGACATCACATGCCTAACAATTATAAACCCCGCATTTTAGTCTCTATATCGAAAACACTTTTCAATATCAAGTCGGGCAATTCAACAAGATTCCCGGCATTTTGATCGAATGCTCGTCGTAAACTTTAGTAGACGGCCGCACCCCCGATACCGTCTACGAAATGAACCAAGGCGGAACAGCGTTGCCGCGAGCACCCGAACGGATGCTTTTGGCTACGGGGATCTCCTATAGTCACTTGGTCGAGGCTATGGGGCATGGTTGTCTATTAAGTTTACCCGGCGAGTATCCGCGTACGCTACGTGATTGCGACGGACTTTTGATCACATCAAAATTCCATAGCAACCGATCAATCGAGACTAAAGTGCTATGTTTATAACATTCATATTAGTTATCTCATAACTATTTGTGGATTCCAAATAATGTATCACATTCCAGATAAATAGAAAATGTTAAACTTTCCAATCGAACATTCAAACACCCAAATTTTCCCGAAACAGCTCAACTCTTGAAATAAGTTCAAAAACATCCACTTCATGCCACAGTACCGACGATCCAGCCGTAGAAGGGTCAAGCCAACGCCTCACATGTGGCACGCCGTACTGCCTCAAACCCGAAGGTTCAAAGGGCAGTTCAAGACGGTCACATAATCGAGTTAAGGTTTGTTGTCTTCTAGAGGGTCCATCGCGTTACTTGCACTACTCAGAACGTCTTTAAACCATGGAAAGATCCAACACTTGGAAATTTCCCGACAGGGAAAAAATTAGGTATTTATATCCGGTTGAACTTTTTAACATATTCAAAAATTATCCGGAAATACACAGACAAAGTTAAAGATTCCGATCGAATCGTCGAACTCCCAAACCAACCCAGAAAACTCAACTCTTGAGCAAACTTTAAAAATTCCCATAAAATACAGCACTCAATATATGATATTACTGTGCAAAGCACGTGCCAAGAACCAACTTTTTGGCCGCGGAACCGCCGCACATGCTAGGGTGGGGCCGCGGTTCCGCGGCGTTTTGGTGGACTTATGCTCACGTGCTTCACAGTAACTCTTACAATACCCTGCTATAATTTTTGGATATTTTTAATTTGGAAAAATCCACATTTTCAGAAAAAGTCCAGAGAGGGTTAAAAGTTAGGGTTTCGGGGTTCGATCGGATTTCTAACATCGTCTACACTTCGCCTAAGGCTCTAGCTAGGCTCTGATACCACTGTAGGGTTCCTAGGAACACTCAAGAGGTTCCAGAAGGCATCAACCATGCCAAACAAAAATTTTCCGGTGCCGAGAAACCCTAATGAAGATCGTTAACTAGAAGTTAAGGCGAAAAGCAAGCAAGCAAACGACTTTGCTACTAAGTGAAAGAGATTACAACCTTTGTAGATCCGCTCCACCATTTACTTAGCTCCGTGTTGACGTCCCTCCGCTGCGATCATCGGATCCCGGACTCTAGAAATGGTTTCGTCGGAGAAATGATCGGGCTAGGTCATTGACTTCGAGGCCGAAGATGATCTATGTCGGGGAGACTCAAACTCAAGCTATTCCTTCACTCGGTCGAAAACTTTTTGAAGAGAACACCCTATACTACATGGCAAGTGGTAGAGGATGAAGAAATAGGAAGTGGGTTCACTTTAGAATTGGATTTCTCACTCTTTTTCTCATGATGCCATTGGAGCTAGCAAGCTTTTTCAAGCTTGATGAAGATGAAGAAGAAGAAAGAACGATTTTCATTAAAAGAATAATATGAACACTTATCCTTTTAATCATAGCACCATGGTTGAGTTAAGCCCTCATGCTTAACTCATGTAGAGAATTAACCATAGCATAAGATTAAGGGTTGGGTTAGCTAATATCTTGAACAAATGACAAAAGAGTTGACTTTGTCAATGTTCATCAAGCTTCATGAAGCTTGATAACTTTGACCAAAGTCACTCTCTTTTGTTATTTGTTTAGGAAAATAGTAAACCCTTATTCAACCTTGATATGGTTCAAGTCTCATACACACAACTTGTTTGTATCATCAAGCATGATACAAACATGTACACTTGCATATATCACATATAAACAATGTACACTTTCAAGTGAGAAAACAAATCTTAAGTGAACCAATACAAGTTAATGTAAAGTAATATATCAAATATATAATTATACATTAAACCATTAAATCAACACTTGATTTAACGATCCGGTCATATCGCATATAACCGACTAATATCTATAGTAACAACTTATCGAATCAACACTTGATCCGATAACCCGGCTATATCGCATATAACCGATCAGTGTCAGAAATCGCGAGAATAGAATACAGTATCGCATACTGGTATTATTCTCGGTCCCGCACATATCTCATATGCGCTCCTATTTCGTTTCGCTTGAGCCAGGAAACCCCTGTGTAGGACTCTAAAGACTCGTCAATACGCCGGCAGCAGGTGATGATCATATCAAACGCCCACAAGCCGCAAGAGGTCTGCTAAACGTAACGGCCACCCGGGTATTGAGCGATCAGAAGATCAACGAGCAAGCACGCTCACACTCCAGTGAATCCAACGAGAAACACTACCGTACAGTCCGGTCTGTTCATCTGATATGTCGCATATCTCGTCTAGGGGTGGTAAACATCAGATCCCAATAACTCGATAAGTCGTGTCGATATGAGGCTCATAAAGGGTCGAGAAACTACTGGTAACACTTACCAGTACATCCCTAAATCTGCCTTGGCCAAGGAATTCCTGTTATAGCCAATCGAGAACTGTGCAACATCAACTCCCTATACCGGGAGAGACGAAACCCCTTCTATCACTCATGGCCTCCATGTGATTCGGGACTGTACCCAAAAGCCACCTTTTTGCATGCCCTCTTGGACGTGGTATGATGGAAATCAAAGCACAGTGGAAATCACACAAGACTCTATGACGATCTCGGGTCTACAGACTAACCTGTACCAGTGTCACCAGAGAACGGCCATCTGACGTAAGGTATAATACCATCTAAGAGTTCTCGGCGAGTCCGTCCAGTGTACCCAGTCTCTACTGAGCACCCGTATATCATCTCTGATGTCAAACACCAATGAATATGGGATCATCCATCGCCCATCTATATGGGTCGAGAAGCTACACGCTAGTCTACTCTGGTATATCGATGCCCCGTCTCGATACACCCACGACTAGGGACTTTGAAGGATGTACTTATGGACTACCATGTCCCCACTAGTATGATCCGCATCATAGTCCAGGTAGTCAAGTACACATCCTAAGGGCTTTACCAACGTGTAACAGAGAGACAATCAGTGTACACGTTAAGGTAAAGAGTAACCAGATAGCATACTATCATATCGAGCAAGAAAGTCATCCCTATATATGTCCAAGCATCCACTACAATATACATCCTATGTACAGTAATGGCCTCTAGGGCATACATATAACTAACAATCCTCAGGAATACGTGATCCTCCACTGCGAACCCAAGTCTGCGACGACGACGGTCGGCATAAGACTTGTGCCTGCACTGGGCTGCTCTCATCCTGTTCTGAATCAACTGAATCTTCTCCGTTGTCTCCTGAACTAGCTGGAGTCCCAAAACTAGACTCTCACGAAGCTTGGTCCAACAGACTGGCGATCGACACTTCCTACCATATAAAGCCTCAAAAGGTGCCATCTGAATAGTCTCCTAAAAGTTGTTGTTGTAGGAGAACTCAATCAACGGCAAGTGACGATCCCAACTGCCACCAAAATCAAGCACACATGCACGGAGCATATCCTCCAGAGTCTGAATAGTCCGCTCCGACTGACCATCGGTCTGTGGATGAAAAGCGGTGCTAAAACATAACCGGGTACCCAAAGCTTTCTGAAGCTTCTTCCAAAGACGTCTAGTAAACTGGGTACCTCTGTTGGATACTATGCATGTGGGAACACCGTGCAAACGCACAATCTCATCTATGTACAACTGAACATACTGAGCATAACCGAAAGTGGTCATCACTGGAAGGAAGTGAGCCACATTCGTCAACCGGTCAACAATCACCCAAATGGAGTCATACCCTCTACTGGTCCTTTGTAGACCCACAATGAAGTCCATTGAAATCTGCTCCCATTTCAACTCAGGAATTGGTAAAGGCCCCAACTCTCCCGCCGGTCTCTGATGCTCAGCCTTGACTTGCTGACAAGTCAGGCACCTCAAAACGAAGTCCGAAATATCGCGTTTCATCCCTTCCCACCAGTAAAATGTAAGGTTAATAGGCACTCTAATAAGGTTCTACAATGCATCAACCATGCCCGTTTAAAATTTTAGCCATGCCGAATAACCCTAAGCAAGATCGTTGCTAGAAAATTAGGGTTTCATATGCAAGTAAACTGCGTTTATGACTAAGTGAATACGAAATACATCCTTTGTAGATCGGTCCTTCACTTCTATAGCTCCTTGTTGAAGTCCCTTCGCTGCGATCGTGGCTCTCCCGGACCCTTGCATGGCTTCACGATGCGAAAGACGCGTCCTTGCTTGAAGTCTTCGAGGACGAAGATGATCTGTGTCGAGGGGATGCCAACTCAAGCTTCTACTTCACTAACTTGAGAATTAGTGAAGCAAACACCCTAAACTAAAGTGCTAGTCTAGTAGAGGATGGAGAAATAGGAAGTGGGTTCTCTTTAGAATTTTATTTCTCACAATCTTTCTCACTTTGGATCAAACCCTAGCAACCTTTCTTTTTTTCGCAAAATGAAGAAGAAGATGAACAAAAGAAAGTGATGAGGATAATGATCAAGTGAGAAAGCTAATCATGGTGAGTGAGTATCATATACTAACTCTTGTAGAGACATAACCATGGCTAATGCTTATGGTTGTTTTAACAAATATCCATGGTAAAAACAAACTTAGTGGACTTAGTCAATGCATCCACAAGCTTCATACATTGTGCTAATCCTCCACTAATTTTGTAATTACTTTAAATATAAAAATCCAACATAATAAATAGCATGGTGTAAGTCTCATACACCCAAGTCATGTGTATCATCAACCATGATACAAAAAGAAAACACAATTTTAATATATATCACATATATATTAAAGTTGTGTACATGTGAGAAAAAACCTAAAGTGAACAAGTGTTAGTTAATGTAAACTAGTATATCAAATATACAATTATACAATAAATTATTAAATCAACACATAACTTAATAATCCAGTCATATCACATATAACCGACTAACATCCAATGTATCGACTTATCGAATCAACACTTGATTCGATAACCCGACTATATCATATATAACCGGCCGATACATAAAGTCGCGAGAATAGGAAATGGTATCACATACACGCATTATTCTCGGTCCAGCACATATCACATACGTGCTCTTATTTCGTTTTGCCCGAGCCAGTAAAACCTCTATGTAGGACTCTAAAGACTCGTCAATACGCCGGCCGTAGGTGATGATCACATCAAGCACCCACAAGCCGTCAGCGCTACTAGCTGGACGTAATGGCTACCCGGGTATTGAGCGATCAGAAGATCAGTAAGAAATCTCGCTCCAACTCCTGTAAAAGCCTGCCGGTAACACTTCCCGTACAGTCCTGTCTCCTCGTCCGATATGTCGCATATCACGTCTAGGGGTGGTAAACGTCAGACCCCAATAACCGATAAGTCGTGCCGATGTGAGGCTTATAACGGGTTGAGAAACTACTGGTAACACTTACCAGTAAATCTCTAAATCAGCCCTGGCCAGGGACTTCCCTGTTACGGCCAATCAAGCACAGCGCAACATCAACCCCCAATACCGGGAGAGACGAAACCCCTCCTATCGCTCGTTGCCACCATGTGACTCGGGACTGAACCTAAAAAACACCGTTTAGCACGCCCTCATGGACGTGGTAAGGTGCAAATCAAAGCACAGTGGGAATCACACAAGACTCTATGACGATCTCGGGTCTACAGACTAACCTGCACAAGTGTCACCAGAGAACTGCCATCGGACGTAAGGTATAATACCATCTGGGAGTTCTCGGCGAGTCCGTCCAGTGTACCCAGTCTCCACTGAGCACCCGTATACCATCTCAGATGTCAAACACCAATGGATATGGGATCATCCATCGCCCATCTTATGGGTCGAGAAGCGTATACGCTAGTCTACTCTAGTATATCGATACCCCGTCTCGATACACCCACGACTAGGGACCTTGAAGGATGTACTTATGGACTACCATGTCCCCACTAATATGATACGCATCATAGTCCAGGTAGTCAAGTACACATCCTAAGGGCTTTACCAACATGTAACTATAAGACAGTATCAAGAGACAAGTATACATGTTAGGATAAAGAGCAACCATATAGCATACTATCATATCGAGCAAGAAAGTCCTCTCTAAATATGTACAAGCATCCAATATAATATACATCATCTGTACAATACTGGCCTCTAGGGCATACATACAACTAACAATCTCCCACTTGCACTTGGGCCAGCTGTTGTAGTATCGCATACCAAGCTTCCCGAAGAGTCTCTCAAACTTTATCTGGGGAATGGCCTTCTTGAGTGGATCCGCGGTGTTGTTCTTCGTGTCGACCTTCCTGTCCTCGATCTCCCGGCGATCAACTATCTCCCGGATTAGGTGATACCGCCTCAGAATATGCCTGGATCGCTGATAGGACCTGGGTTCCTTGGCCAAAGCCACTGCTCCATTGTTATCGCAATACAAAGGTACTGGATGCTCAATGGATGGAAACACTCCAAGTTCAGTAATGAACTTCTTGATCCAGATGGCCTCTTTGGCAGCATCGTTGGCAGCGATGTATTCAGCCTCCATCGTCGAGTCTGCCACGGTTTCCTGCTTGGAACTCTTCCAGCTAACCGCCCCTCCGTAAAGGGTAAAGACAAATCCCGAGTGCGACTTAGAGTCGTCCTTATCACTCTGGAAGCTCGAATGGGTAAAGGACTCCACTTACAGTTCTCCATTACCATACACCAAGAGCATCTCTTTAGTCCTTCGCAAGTACTTGAGAATGCTTTTCACAGCTTGTAAGTCGATGTACAACACCCCACGACTTGCGGGGAGGCGGAAATATGAAAAACGATCTTGTTCTTTTCTTAAACATCGACTAACCGCATGAATCGAAGCTAAACGATAACTAACAACTATCATAGAAGTTCTAAGCTACTATGTGAAGTGATTATACCTAAAGAACCGTGTCCTTCGTCTTTACGAACTCCACCTCCTCCTCGGCCTTCTCCAAGTAGTAGACGATCCACCACGAGAGCTTTACTCCAAGCTTTGCCTCTAAACATGAGGCAACTAGGTTTCTTTAAGTGCTAATCAAAGTACCTAGATGATATAGAGTGAGGGTTATGGATTAAGTAGTCTAACTAATCCTTGTACTCAACACATGAGAGGGGAGGATTAGGGTTTGAAGAGAGGAAGCTTGAGGAGAGAGAAGGTGAGAATAATAATGAAATGAGAAATTGAGCTATCATAATATATATCAAGCATTATTGTTTTTCAAGAAAAGAAAAGTAAATGATTTACAACCATGCTTGATAAATATCTAATGGTGACTCATCTCCATGAGTCATTAAGCATTTATGATGCATTAATGACATGGATGAATCATCCATATGACTCACTAATCTCATTTAATGTATATACCACCTTAACCCCCTTAGTCACCATCTTCTAGAAGCTTCTCGCGCAATTACGAGAACGCCCCTCCTATCCGTGAAAACACGGAAAAACTTTAGACTGTATAAATCCAATAATCGGATACTAGTAACTGGCTTAAACCAAAGCCGACAAGTAAAAACTGTCCGAAATTCGTACGTGCGTAAACACACGTATGCGTCCGAACCCTTGTCGTAAAACTATACGACCTCTATATCGTTTCTCCTGGAGTAGGGAAACTCTCTGTGTGGGACTATAGAGACTCGACTACTACGCTGGCAGTGGGTTTAATCACAGACCGCAAGCGGCACTAGCTGTACGTAACGGTCCCCAGGTAGATGTCGATAAGAAGGCTGATGAGGAAAACCCATCCGAACTCCTACTGAGTCTGATGTGACAATCTCCGTACAGTCCGGTCTGTTCGTCTAAGACTATCGCATATCGGGCCTAGGGGGCGGAAAGCGTCAGTCCCCTATTAGCGGTATAAGTCGTGTTGGACTGAAGCCCATTACACCCTGAGAAACTACTGGAACCTACCAGCAAATCTCGCTTGCCCTTGCCAGGGACTTTGCGTAATGGCTCTCTGACACAGCGCGATATCAACCCCCAATACCGGGAGAGACGAATTCTGTCTAACCGCTACTGCCTCCAAGTGCTCGGGACTGCACCCAACTGCTACCTGTTTGCACGACTCCTTTGAGCCGTGGTAGGGTAGAAATCTAAGAACAGTGGGACACATTCGTGGCGAAGTAGCAGTGTCAAGTCTGCGGACTATGCTGTACTCATGTTACCTGGGAACTGTTCACTGACGACAGGTATAAAACCAACCAACAGTTCCCTGTGAGTCCTGTCCGGTGTACCCGTAACCTAACGAGCACCTACATACTATCTCCAGTACGACGTACTGACGGCTGTGGGACAGACCATCTCCTCAACTGGGATGAGAAGCGTACACACTAGTCTACTCCGGAGTATCGATGCTCTGTCTCGATAATCCAACGACTAGGGACCTGAATAAGGATGTGCTTGTAGACTACCCAGCCCCCACTAGTGTGACTGCCATCACAACGCTGGTAGTCAAGCAAGATCCTAAGAGCTCTATCAATACGTATACTCACATGTTAAGATAGACAAACCAAGTAGCATACTACCATGTTTTAGCAAGACTGTTATATACAAGTGAATATCCCAAGCTTCCATTAAGTAATATACAAACTAGTATGATACAATAATGGCCCCTAGGGCATATACACTAACAATCTCCCACTTGCACTAGGGCCATGTACTGGCATATCAAAGACCGATGATCTCGAGTAGCCTCTCGAACTGAATCTGAGGTAGGGCCTTTGTGAATGGATCAGCAATGTTCTCTTCAGTAGCAACTCTCCGAACCTCGATCTCCCGACGATCAATGATCTCCCTGATCAGGTGATACCACCTAAAGATGTGTCTGGACTTCTGATGGGACCTTGGTTCCTTCGCTAAAGCTATAGCTCCGTTGTTGTCGCAATACAGAGGTATTGGATCAACAATGGTAGGAACCACCTGAAGTTCTGTTAGGAACTTCTTCATCCAGTCTGCTTCTTTTGCGGCATCGCAAGCAGCTATATACTCCGCTTCCATCGTCGAGTCAGCAACGGTGTCCTGCTTGGAGCTCTTCCAGCACACCGCCCCTCCATTGAGGGTAAAGACATAACCCGACATGGACTTGGAGTCGTCCTTATCACTCTGGAAGCCGGAATCAGCATAGGCCTCCATCCTGAGGTCTTTTCCGCCGTAAACCAAGAACATCTTCTTAGTCCTTCTCAGGTACTTGAGAATGTTCTTTACTGGTATCCAGTGCTTCTCCCCTGGGTCTGACTGATACCGGCTTACCACGCTCAGTGCGTAAGCTACATCTGGTCTGGTGCACAACATCGTATATATTATAGAGCCTACCGCAGAAGCGTAGGGTATAATAGACATGCGTTCCTTTTCCAAATCAGTCTTGGGAGACATCTCTTTGGATAGGATGATTCCGTGACAAGCCGGTAGATTACCGCGCTTAGAATCTTCCATACTGAATCTTTTTAGTATAGTGTCGATATATCTGGACTGCGAAAGTCCCAACATCCTTTTGGATCTATCACGATAGATCCGGATCCTCAGAATGTAAGAGGCATCACCCAAGTCTTTCATGTAGAACATGTGTGATAAGAATCCTTTGACAGATTGTAGCATAGGAATGTCATTTCCTATTAATAGAATGTCATCCACGTACAAGACGAGGAATACGACACTTCTGGCTACAACTTTACTATATATGCACGGTTCATCTGGATTTTTGATAAAGTCATATTCTTTGACTGTTTCATCAAAACAGATGTTCCAACTCCGTGATGCTTGCTTCAGTCCATAAATGGACTTAAGCAACTTACATACTTTCCCGCTGCTCCCACTCTGATTGAAACCCTCTGGCTGATCCATATAGACGCACTCTTCTAAATTACCATTCAGAAAAGCCGTCTTTACGTCCATCTGCCAGATTTCATAATCATGGAAGGCAACAATAGCAAGAAGGGCCCGAATGGATTTGAGCATAGCCACTGGAGAAAAAGTTCCGTCATAGTCCAAACCAGGTCTTTGATGAAAACCCTTTGCAGCAAGTCTAGCCTTATAGGTTTCCACCTGTCCATCTACACCAATCTTTTTCTTGAAGATCCATTTGCATCCTATGGGTTTTACCCCATCTGGAGCAAAGTCCAAAGTCCATACTTTGTTGGTGTACATGGACTCCATTTCGGTCCGCATTGCATCTAGCCATCGTACCGAGTCGCCGCTCTGGATGGCCTGCTGGAAGCCAGTAGGTTCATCATCATCTATGATGCAATCCTCTCTATCCCCGTCTATGAGAAAACCGTAGTATCTCTCAGGCGGATGAGACGGCCTACTACTCCTACGGAGTGGTTCGGTAATGTCCTGTTCTTCTTGAACTACCGGTTCTACCAAACTTTCAGTATTAGTTTGTGGTTCTGGAATTTCTTCCAGTTCTATTTCACTCCCACTTGATTCCTTTTCTAAAAACTGATGTTCTAGAAAATGGGCATTACGAGAAACAAATACCTTTTGTTCCTCTGCGTAATAAAATAGATATCCCCTGGAGTTCTTTGGATATCCCACAAACTTACACTTTACTGATCGTGCCTCGAGCTTATCCACATGCAGCTTTTTAACAAAAGCTGGACATCCCCAAATCGTTATATACTTTAGATGGGGTTTCTTCCCAATCCACATCTGATATGGAGTGGTAGGCACAGTCTTGGTAGGTACCATGTTCAAAAGATATGCCGCTGATTCTAGCGCATAACCCCAAAAAGATCGCGGTAACTCAGCATTACTCATCATTGATCGTACCATATCCAATAGGGTTCGATTCCGTCTCTCCGATACACCGTTATGCTGTGGAGTGTATGGAGGAGTAAGCTGAGAGAGAATTCCTTTCTCTTTTAGGTAACCTAGGAACTCGGCACTCAAGTATTCACCACCTCGATCAGATCTTAGTGTCTTGATACTTTTGCCAGTTTGGTTTTCTACTTCATTCTTATAATCTTGGAATTTCTCAAAAGCCTCGGATTTATGTTTCATAAGATAAATGAATCCGTACCTTGAGTAATCATCCGTGAAAGTAATGAAATAGGAAAAACCACCTATTGCATGTGTAGACATTGGACCACATACATCGCTGTGTATGAGTCCTAAGAGCTCGCTCGATCTTTCTCCATGTCCAGTAAATAGAGTCTTTGTCATCTTTCTTTTGAGACAAGATTGACAAGTGTCATAAGTTTGATATTCGAACGAGTCCAAATATCCTTCTCTATGCAACTTAGTCAACCTTCTCTCATTGATATGATCCAGTCTACAATGCCATAAGAAAGCTTTATTTAAATCTGGAGACTTTCTTTTTAGTGTGTTCTGGACATTGAAAATTTGGAGTTGGTTTAACACATATATACCGTTATCCAGTGTACCGGACCCAATCAAACTATGATTAAGGTGGATGTTAACAACACCACTTCCAAACGTGAAATCATAACCTTTATTTGATAACAAGGTAACTGATATGATATTACACGTTAATCTGGGTACACAAAAAAAGTTATGCAAAACCAAAATGTGTCCACTCGTCAATCCCAGGTGATAATCCCCTACGGACACAGCTCCCATGCTAGCTCCGTTAGCAACCATCAGGGTCATATCACCTTCCTTCAGCACTCTACGGTTTCTCAGTGCCTGCAATGAATTGCAAATAAGAGATCCTGATCCGGTATCCAATATCCAGGAAGTAGAGTTGATTGACAGACAATTCTCAATTACAAACACACCTGATGTCGAAGCCACAGCTTGCTTCGGTTCCTGGTTCTTGGCGCTCCACGCCTTGCAATCATTTTTCCAGTGCCCTTTCCTATGACAATGGAAGCACTCATCCTGGGCCACTACCGGTACCGTAAACTTTTTCATTCCCTTCCCTACCACCTTACTAACACCTCCTCTAGGTCTGTTAGGGGCCTTATTCTTCCATCCTTTAGTTTTAGCTTTGGACCCGGAAGAAGAAGTACTGCGAACAAACATAGCGGGTGTTTCCCTTGCCTTTTGCAAGGTGCCCTCTGCACTCCTCAACATGTTAAGGAATTCTGAAAGTTCAACTTCTTTTCTTTGAATGTTGATGTTCAGAATAAACTGGGCGTAGGTGGGAGGGAGGGACTGGAGAATAAGGTCTGTATAGAGCTCATTATCCAAAGTCGTCCCCAGGTCTGCGAGCTCTTCTATATAGCCGATCATCTTTAGGACATGTTCTCCTACCGATGACCCGACAGCCAACCTCGCTTGAAACAGCTTCTTTGAGGTCTCGTATCTTGCTATACGAGATTGCTCCCCATACAGATCTTTTGTATGGAGAAATATGGAGTCAAGATCCATATCCTCGTGCCTCCTCTGATGTTCATTGTTCATCGAGGCAAGCACAATGCACTAGGCTTTCGTGCAATCTAAATCCCAGGTTTTGCGGATTTCCTTATCCGCATTACTGGATCTGGGACCTGGGACTTCATGTGTCGTAGCGGTGAGGACGTACCCCAATTTGTCATAGGTCAAAGCCATCTTGACATTCCGCAGCCAATCTTTAAAGTTTGGCCCTGTCAGTATATTTTTTTCTAAAAGTAACTTAAGGCCAGTCATTTTCAGGATCGCTGCAATTAGGAGAGAGAGAAGAAAACTCTTTAGCTTGATGCTCTTGCAAGTTTAGAACGGTTTTTAATTTATCTAAATTGGATGGCTCCCACTGTTTCTCGAATCCTTCCTCAAACCATAAAAGAAGAATTAGCCAGGACTATTCTCACTGTACAATACTTGCTTAACCGTTCAGCCAGGCTGGTGTCGGTACTTCGAGGGAGGTTTTCCAACGCTTTCGCGAAGTTCTTTAATTAAATCACCTCTTTTCTCTGGGGGCGTAACCCCGCTGACACCTTTCTTGACACCTACTTTGTTTATAGCATTGATCGTTAAGTGACAATATCCTGATGAGTAGCATATACTCACAGTAGGATCGGGATCCAAATATCATCGTATGATAATGTTGAAGGAATCCTACCAACAATTATCAAACTCCAAATGGTATGCAACTCTTTGCAAATTTCAGTTTCTTTAGAAATTCCCGATATATATTTTTGCCCCATGCTCTTATGACCTTGGCGTTTGGTCAAAATGTCATAAGTCACATGTCAAGTTCTACCCATCATCATCTTGTCAATTTGAACCTATCTGTATATAGCCTTGACGTTCGGCCAAAATGATAATACGACTGTCCCAAACTAACTCATCTATCTATGCAACAAATGAATATCCAGTAGCTACCAAACACTATGCCTTGGCGTTAGGTCAAAATACATAGCTTGAATACTACTGAATACCCAGATGAAATGACGGAGGGCTACGAATGGTTTTGGCGAAACCGTGAACGTAGTGAACTTGATATGACCGAAGGAACCTGATAGCTTTTAAAAGGAGTGGTTAAAGCTCCGTATTTAAAAATATCTGTTTTTAAAATTAACCGAGTGGTTTCTTTTAAATTGTTCCAACGATTAAACTTTTGGTTTATTTTCTTTGCATTATAAATAATGCGTCCCATCATTAACCTATCATTGCAGAAAACAACGAAAATACAACGTCCTCTTATGCCATCTACATTCGCCACGGAGTCCCGTTATCACCCGTTAGGCTACTTAACTAACGGCAGAGCGGGGGCTGGGCTAGCGCGGGTGTAAAACATAAGTGACGTCTAAATAGCTATCATATATAGATATTGTACATTCGTCAGATGCAATAATAGGCATTCCAGATCTCATATACACTTTATCGGATTTGCAAGCAATCCGTGTTTGTTTAGAGCCTGCAACAAAAGACGGATTACACAGTTGTACCCCACCCTAGAACCCTACGGGTATGGAAAACTACCCGTCAAATACCTGAAGTGAAGCGGTCTCCCTCAACAAAGTGAGTAGGCCACTAAACACTTCAAAGTACCCGGTAGTTTGTGTACCCCTCCTTGGGTCTATCCTTGGAGCAAAAACAGTAAAAATGAAATAATACAACGGTGGCTACAACCGCAACCTGGATGTGCCCCGCAAAATAATATTACAACATATTACAGTTACATCGAATGAATTAAAATAATAACCCATCACAAACCCCGGCTAATCATCACAACAGTCCAATACAGTTCACATCCACAAACAGTAAAAACCATTACAGAAATGTGCAACCCCTGCCAACCGACATACTAGCAGTTAGGGGAGGTTTACGAACACATTATACAAAAACAGATATAATCAAATTAGCAAACATCGTAAAATTTCGATCGAACAAACGCTTTTAGATTCTACTCCAATACTTCTCTGTGCACCTGATACTTGAGCAGAAAAATAAACATCCCAGAAAACACAAAAATATCACAGAAGAATTACTGGTGAAAATTGGGTTGAATCGGCCCCAACGCGGCCGCGGTTCCGCGGCGGATCGGTGGGATCTGCCGCGGTTCCGCGGTCGTTTGGCCGATCCAGGAACCCATTTTTCACCAGTTTTCTTATAATTCTCTGTAGGTTATTCTGAAGCACCCTGAAAAATTTTTAGAGCCTGTTTAAAAATCGACAGAAAGTAGCGATATCGATGTCGTTTTTTGGTTCGTTTTGCGTTCGAATATCTTACGACTTTGCTAATGAGTTAATTATTGTTTAGTGAGGCTCTGATACCACTGTAAGTCGATGTACAACACCCCACGACTTGCCGGGAGGCGGAAATATGAAAAAGATGTTGTTCTTTGCTTAAACATCGACTAACCGCATGAATCGAAGCTAAACGATAACTAACAACTATCATAGAAGTTCTAAACTACTATGTGAAGTGATTATACCAAAGGAACCGTGTCCTTCGTCTTTATGAACTCCACCTCCTCTTCGGCCTTCTCCAAGTAGTAGACGATCCACCACGAGAGCTTTACTCTAAGCTTTGCCTCTAAGCTTGAGACAACTAGGTTTCTTTAAGTGCTAATCAAAGTACCTAGATGATATAGAGTGAGGGTTATGGATTAAGTAGTCTAACTAATCCTTGTACTCAACACATGAGAGGGGAGGATTAGGGTTTGAAGAGAGGAAGCTTGAGGAGAGAGAAGGTGAGAATAATAATGAAATGAGAAAATGAGCTATCATAATATATATCAAGCATTATTGTTTTTCAAGAAAAGAAAAGTAAATGATTTACAACCATGCTTGATAAATATCTAATGGTCATTCATCTCCATGAGTCATTAAGCATTTATGATGCATTAATGACATGGATGAATCAACCATATGACTCACTAATCTCATTTAATGTATATGCCACCTTAACCCCCTTAGTCACCATCTTCTAGAAGCTTCTCGCGCAATTACGAGAACGCCCCTCCTATCCGTGAAAACACGGAAAAACATTAGACTGTATAAATCCAATAACCGGATACTAGTAACTGGCTTAAACCAAAGCCGACTAGTAAAAACTGTCCGAAAGTCGTACGTGCGTAAACACACGTATGCGTCCGAACCCTTGTCGTAAAACCATACGACCTCTATATCGTTTCGCCTCGAGTAGGGAAACTCTCTGTGTGGGACTCTAGAGACTCGACTACTACGCTGGCAGTGGGTTTAACTACAGACCGCAAGCGGCACTAGCTGTACGTAACGGCCACAGGTAGATGTCGATAAGAAGGCTGATGAGGAAAATCCATCCGAACTCCTACTGAGTCTGATGTGACAATCTCCATACAGTCCGATCTGTTCGTCTAAGACTATCGCATATCGGGCCTAGGGGGCGGCAAGCGTCAGTCCCCTAATAGCGGTATAAGTCGTGTCGGACTGAAGCCCATTACAACCTGAGAAACTACTGGAACCTACCAGCAAATCTCGCTTGCCCTGGCCAGGGACTTTGCGTAATGGCTCTCTGACACAGCGCGATATCAACCCCCAATACCGGGAGAGACGAATCCTGTCTAACCGCTACTGCCTCCAAGTGCTCAGGACTGCACCCAACTGCTACCTGTTTGCATGACATCCTTTGAGCCGTGGTAGGGTAGCAATCTAAGAACAGTGGGACACACTCGAGGCGAAGTAGCAGTGTCAAGTCTGCGGACTATGCTGTACTCATGTCACCTGGGAACTGTTCACTGACGACTGATATAAAATCAACCAACAGTTCCCTGTGAGTCCTGTCCGGTGTACCCATAACCTAATGAGCACCTGCATACTATCTCCAGTAAGACGTACTGACGGCTGTGGGACAGACCATCTCCCCAACTGGGATGAGAAGCGTACAAACTAGTCTACTCCGGAGTATCGATGCTCTGTCTCGATAATCCAACGACTAGGGACCTGAATAAGGATGTGCTTGTAGACTACCCAGCCCCCACTAGTATGACTGCCATCACAACGCTGGTAGTCAAGCAAGATCCTAAGAGCTCTATCAATACGTATACTCATATATTAAGATAGACAAACCAAGTAGCATACTACCATGTTTTAGCAAGACTGTTATATACATGTGAATATCCCAAGCTTCCATTAAGTAATATACAAACTAATATGATACAATAATGGCCCCTAGGGCATATACACTAACACAGCTGTCCAGTGACTCTCTCCAGGATCTGCTTGATACCTACTCACTACACTTAGTGAGTATGCTACATCGGGTCTGGTACATAGCATCGCATACATGATAGAGCCTACAGCCGAAGCATAGGGTATTCCTTGCATGCGAGCTCTCTCCAAATCAGTCTTGGGAGATATCTCTTTGGAGAGAGTGAGCCCTGAGATCGTGGGTAAAAACCCACGTTTGGACTCTTCCATACTAAACCTCTTTAGTATGGTGTCAATGTACCTGGATTGGGACAATCCCAATATCCTTTTAGATCTATCTCTATAGATCATAATCCCCAATATGCAGGAGGCATCACCTAGATCTTTCATTGAGAATCTTTGTGATAAGAAGAGCTTGACCGATTGCAGCATAAGAAAGTCATTTCCTATCAAGAGTATGTCGTCCACGTACAATACGAGGAAGGCAACCTTACTCTCTACCACCTTCTTATAGATAAAAGGTTCATCTACGGTTTTGATGAAATCAAACTCTTTGATAACGACGTCAAAGCAGATGTTCCAACTCCGCGATGCCTGCTTTAATCCATAAATGGATTTAAGCAGCTTGCACACCTTCCCGCTGCTCCCACTATCTACGAAGCCCTCTGAGTCATGTACACGCACTCTTCTAAATCACCGTTTAGAAAGACGGTCTTAACATCCATTTGCCAGATTTCGTAATCATGATATGCAGCGATGGCAAGCATGATCCGGATGGATTTAAGCATAGCCACTGTAGAAAAGGTTTCGTCATAGTCCACACCTGGTCTTTGACGAAAACCCTTTGCAACAAGTCTAGCTTTGAAAGTCTCCACTTTCCCAACTACACCAAGTTTTTTCTTGAAGATCCACTTTCTCCCAATGTGTTTTACCCCTTCAGGAGCATCTTCCAAAGTCCATACTTTGTTGGTGTACATGGATTCCATCTCGGACCGCATTGCATCCAGCCATTTCACTGAGTCCCCACTCGTGATGGCCTACTCGAAGCTAGTTGGGTCATCATCAACCATGATGCAATCCTCGCTTCCACCATCCATGAGAAAACCGTAGTATCTCTCAGGTGGGTGAGGAACCCTACTAGATCGGCGGAGCGGCTGGGGTTCATCGGGAACTACGGAATCCTCTGGTTCCACCAGATCTTCTGTTGCAGCTTTTGTAGCTGGAACCTCTTCCAGTTCTACCTCATGACCACTAATCTCATTTGTAAGAAATTCCTTTTTCTAAAAAGGTGGCATGCCGAGAAACAAACACCCTTTGTTCCTCAGTGTGGTAGAAGATATACCCTTGTGAATTCTTGGGATATCCTACAAATTTGCATAGAACAGACCGTGCCTCGAGTTTGTCCGGATTTTGTCGTTTGACATAGGCTGGATAACCCCATATCTTTACATAGTTAAGACATGGTCTCTTCCCTTTCCATATCTCATATGGAGTGGTAGACACAGATTTGGTGGGGGCCATATTCAATAGATCAATGGCTGTTTCTAGCGCATACCCCCAGAACGAAATAGGTAACTCAGCTGTGCTCATCATAGAGCGCACCATATCTAATAGGGTGCGGTTCCTCCGTTCTGATACACCGTTGTGCTGTGGTGTATATGGAGGAGTAAGCTAAGAGAGAATCCCATTCTCTTTTAGGAAGTCCAGGAATTCATTGCTCAAGTATTCACCTCCTCGATCGGATCGACGGATTTTAATACTATTCCCGGTTTGGTTCTCGACTTCTTGTTTATATTCTCTAAATTTCTCAAAAGCTTCAGACTTGTGTCTTATCAAGAACACATGTCCATATCTTGAGAGATCGTCAGTGAATGTAATGAAGTACGAAGAACCATCCTTAGCATGTGTAGACATGGGACCGCATACATCACTATGTATCAGTCCCAAGAGTTCGGCAACTCTTTCTCCGTGTCCCGTAAACGGAGTTTTGGTCATCTTGCCTTTGAGACATGACTGGAAAGTGTCATAAGATGAAAATTCGAACGGTTTCAAATATCCAACCTTATGCAACTTAGCTAGTCGTGTCGCATTTATATGACCAAGTCTACAATGCCATAAGAAGGATTCGTTCATTTCTGAACTCTTCCTCTTGTGTGTGTTTGTTATACTCAGAACCGTTGATTGATTTAGAACATAAATGCCATTGTACAATGTGCCTGATCCAACCAACTTTTGGTTATGGAAAATTTTCATAACATTATCATGTAATACAAAATTATATCCCTCTTTACTCAACAAAGAAACCGATATAATGTTGCATATCAGGTTAGGCATGTAATAGCATTCGTTCAGAATCAATGTATTGCCAGTTGGCAATACAAGGTGATATTCCCCGACGGTTTTAGCTGCAACAATTTCACCATTTCCAACCCTTATGTCTTTATCACCTTCTCCAAGTTCTCTACCTTTCCTAAGCCCTTGTAACTAATTACATATATGGGATCCTGACCCGGTATCTAATACCCAGGACGTAGAGCAAATGGAAAAACAGTTTTTTGTAATGAACACACCCGAAGAAAATGCATCAACATATACTTTATTCATTTGGGTGGTATGGGAATCCTGGTATTCCCCTATATCCTGTTCAGCCCTATAACTCTTATAAGAAAGAACGGAACCAACGTTCCCCAGCACAGTATAACATGCGAGTTCGGTCAATACATCCATATTATTATCTTTATTAAGGCATGATATGGTCACTACCTGGAGAGAGAGAGAGAAGAAAACACTTTAGCATATGCTCTTGCAAGATCAGATTGGTTATTATTTTATCTAATCAGGATGGCTCCCACTGTTTTTATCAAATCTTCCTTCAAACCATAAAAGGAAAGACTAGCCGGGATTAATTACACCCTACAACTTCGCCAATCTTTCAGCCAGGCCAGTGTCGGTACTTTGAGGGAGGTTCCCCGTGCTTTCGCATGGACCTAATTAAAGTAAACCTCGTTTTCCCAGAGGCGTAACCTCGTTGACACCTTTCTAGACACCTACTTGATCGGCTAATTGTCCTGTGCAAAACTCTTCCTGGAGTAACAATTACTCGCAGTGGGTATCGGGATCCAACTATCTTATAGAAGGTATGCAATCTCATTGCAAATTTCAACACTTGAAATTCCCGATAATATTTTTCCCCTAACGTGCTATGACCTTGACGAAAGACAACAAACCATAGCTCGCTAGTCAAGTTCAACCCGTACATTTCTTGACTGAATTAACCCCACCCGCACGACCCTTGACAAAAGCCAACAAAGCCGTACGACTATCCTAATCCAGTCGCATCATATGCAGCAGATAAGCAGTATATATCTACCGCACACTACACCTTGACGAAAGCCAACAAATGCAGCACGAATACTATATACAACTTATGTGAAATGACGGAGGGCTGCAATAGGTTTTTCTGAAAACCTATTGCCTAATGAACTTGATATCGTTGTAGAATCATGTGAATTTTGAAATAGAGTGATTTTGAGGCTTTTATTAGTTTTGCTAAAGAGGTCACTCCGGGCGAAGGGATCTCGGCTCTTTCCTTATGGAATAAGGTGCAGGATATATCATATATATCACTATGCAAAGCAAAATATCAAAAGTAATCAAAAGCAAACCGAGTGTTGTAGCATCTGCCAGTTTTGCTAAAGAGGTCACTCCCGGTGAAGGGATCTCGGCTCTTTCCTCATCGAATAAGGTACGGGATATATCATATATATCGCTATGCAAAGCAAAAACTGTAGCTACCCTTTTTGAAAAAATTGGTTCTACAACATCTTTTTGGTTTCTTTTCATTCATTAATCATATTAATGAAGTCCCAACATTTAAGTCACCTAAACATCATAGATAAATATGACGTACACTTATGCCATCCGCATTCGCCTCGATGTCCCCTCGTGCACCGTTAGGTTAAGTAACTAACGGCAGAGCGGGGCAGGGCTAGCACGGGTGTAAAACATAAGTAACGTCTATATAATATATCATATATACTATATACAGTAGTTATCATAGCACATCAAATGATCACATCACAGATATCGCCGCAGAAGAAACATATGAAACATTGGATATACTAGGACGTCCGTGTTTTATTTTGAGCCTCTATAAAACACGGATTCCACGGTCGCGATGAATAGCCAAACCCACACCCTAGACCCCTACGAGAGTGGCAAGCAAACTTACCAATTCTAGAGTTAGGAGACCCGGACTCGACTCCTCGAGTTGGTCTCCCACTGGACTCTAGAACTCGGTTACTTGTGCTCTCCTCCTTGGATCTATCCCAGTGCGGAAGAGTAAATAATATACAAATGGTGACATCGACCTCATCCCGGAAGTGCCCCAATAAAAGAATATTACATACATTTAATTTTACATGAATGGAAATAAAAACTCTCATCTCACATAAAGAACCCCAGGCTATTCAGAACGCGACGATCCAATATAACATATCCAGCAACACATAACATCACATGTCATCAACTTAAGTAAATACGCGCATCCCATTTGTCATTGACATATAGCAACAAAACCGGCGATAACACATATTACACTTACGGTCGCAGAAAAGAAAGTGTAAAACTACAACATTTGGAATTCACAGTCTCTTTAGACATCGTAAATCTGAAATATCACATATTTCGCATTTCATGCCTAACTTTATGAATTCCACATATTGTATCACATTCCAGATAAATAGACAGTATTAAACTTTCCAATCGAATAATCAAATACCCAAGATTTCCTAAATAGCTCAACACTTGAGCGGAGTTCAAAAAAATTCCAGAATACGTCACAGTAGCAACGGTCCAGTCGTAGAAGGGTCAAGCCAACGCCTCACATGTGGCACGCCGTACTGCCCCAAACCCTAAGGTTCAAAAGGCATTTCAAGACGGTCACATAATCGAGTTAAGGTTTGTTGTCTTCTAGAGGGTCCATCGCATTACTTGCACGTTTTTCCGAAAGATTTAAACCCGAGAAAAATTCAACACTTGAATGTTTTTCGTGCCGGGAAAAATTGAGTTAATGATATCCGTTCGAACATTTTAATACTTTCTAAATTATCCGGAATAACAAAAAAAATTTAAATTCTCTGATCGAATCGACGATTACAAAATAAACCCTAAAATACTCAACACTTGAGTCAGTTTTAAAAATACCCAGAAAAATATAGGAATAGCTACGGAGCTTACTGCATAAAATACTGCTTCCAATTCTCTTTTACGACCGTGGAACCACCGCCTGAAGTGGGGTGGGAAAGCGGTTCCGCGGTGCCTGTACAGAATTAAGGGCTCATATTTTGTGGTAACCCTTAGAATTCCCTGCTGATTTTTTTAGGTATTTTTAATTCATAAAAAACCAAGTTTTTAAAAAATGTACAAAGAGGGGGTTATCTTGACGTTTCCAGGTTCGATCGGGGTTTTAACTTCGTTAACACATCGCCTAATGCTCTAGCTAGGCTCTGATACCATTGTAGGGTTACTAGGCACTCTAATAAGGTTCTACAATGCATCAACCATGCCCGTTTAAAATTTTAGCCGTGCCGAATAACCCTAAGAAAGATCGCTGCTAGAAAATTAGGGTTTCATATGCTAGTAAACAACGTTTATGACTAAGTGAATACGAAATACAACCTTTGTAGATCGGTCCTTCACTTCTATAGCTCCTTGTTGAAGTCCCTTCACTGCGATCGTGGCTCTCCCGGACCCTTGCATGGCTTCACGAGGCGAAAGACGCGTCCTTGCTTGAAGTCTTTGAGGCCGAAGATGATCTACGTCGAAGGGATGCCAACTCAAGCTTCTACTTCACTAACTTGAGAATTAGTGAAGAAAACACCCTAAACTAACGTGCTAGTCTAGTAGAGGATGGAGAAATAGGAAGTGGGTTCTCTTTAGATTTTTATTTCTCACAATCTTTCTCACTTTGGATCAAACCCTAGCAACCTTTTTCTTTTTCACAAAATGAAGAAGAAGATGAACAAAAGAAAGTGATGAGGATAATGATCAAGTGAGAAAGCTAACCATGGTGAGTGAGTATCATATACTAACTCTTGTAGAGACATAACCATGGCTAATGCTTATGGTTGGGTTAACAAATATCCATGGTAAAAACAAACTTAGTGGACTTAGTCAATGCATCCACAAGCTTCCACAAGCTTCATGCATTATGCTAATCCTCCACTAATTTTGTAATTACTTTAAATATAAAAACCCAATATAATAAATAGCATGGTGTAAGTCTCATACACCCAAGTCATGTGTATCATCAACCATGATACCAAAAGAAAACACAATTTTAATATATATCACATATATATTAAAGTTGTGTTAGTTAATGTAAACTAGTATATCAAAAATACAATTATACAATAAATTATTAAATCAACACTTGACTTAATAATCCGGTCATATCACATATAACCGACTAACATCCAATGTATCGACTTATCGAATCAACACATGATTCGATAACCGACTATACCATATATAACCGACCGATACATAAAGTCGCGAGAATAGGAAACGGTATCACATACACGCATTATTCTCGGTCGAGCACATATCACATACGTGCTCCTATTTCGTTTTGCCTGAGCCAGTAAAACCTCTAAGTAGGACGCTAAAGACTCGTCAATACGCCGGCAGTAGGTGATGATCACATCAAGCACCCACAAGCCGTCAGCGGTACTAGCTGGACGTAACAGCTACCCGGGTATTGAGCGATCAGAAGATCAGCAAGCAAGCCCGCTCTAACTCCTGTAAAAGCCTACCGGTAATACTTCACGTACAGTCTGGTCTCCTCGTCTGATATGTCGCATATCAAGTCTAGGGATAGTAAACGTCAGACCACAATAACCGATAAGTCGTGCCGATGTGAGGCTCATAATGGGTCGAGAAACTACTGGTAACACTTACCAGTAAATCTCTAAATCAGCCCTGGCCAGGGACTTCCCTGTTACGGCCAATCGAGCACAGCGCAACATCAACCCCCAATACCAGGAGAGACGAAACCCCTCCTATCGCTCATTGCCTCCATGTGACTCGGGGCTGAACCCAAAAACCACTGTTTTGCACGCCCTCATGGACGTGGTAAGGTGGAAATCAAAGCACAGTGGGAATCACACAAGACTCTATGACGATCTCGGGTCTACAGACTAACCTGCATAAGTGTCACCAGAGAACTGCCATCTGACGTAAGGTATAATACCATCTGGGAGTTCTCGGCGAGTCCATCCAGTGTACCCAGTCTCCACTGAGCACCCGTATACCATCTCAGATGTCAAACACCAATAGATATGGGATCATCCATCGCCCATCTCATGGGTCGAGAAGCGTATACGCTAGTCTACTCTGGTATATCGATACCCCGTCTCGATACACCCACGACTAGGGACCTTAAAGGATGTACTAATGGACTACCATGTCCCCATTAGTATGATCCCCATCATAGTCCAGGTAGTCAAGTATACATCCTAAGAGCTTTACCAACATGTAACTATAAGACAGTATCAAGAGACAAGTATACATGTTAAGATAAAGAGCAACCATATAGCATACTATCATATCGAGCAAGAAAGTACTCTCTATATATGTCCAAGCATCCAATATAATATACATCATCTGTACAGTACTGGCCTCTAGGGAATACATACAACTAACAATCTCCCACTTTCAGTAGGGCCAGCTGTTGTAGTATCGCATACCAAGCATCCCGAAGAGTCTCTCAAACTGTATCTGGGGAATGGCCTTCGTGAGTGGATCCGCAGTGTTGTTCTTCGTGTCAACCCTCCTGACCTCGATCTCCCGGCGATCAACTAACTCCCGGATCAGGTGATACCGCCTCAGAATATGCCTGGAACGCTGATGGGACCTGGGTTCCTTGGCCAAAGCCACTGCTCCATTGTTATCGCAATACAAAGGTACTGGATGCTCAATGGATGGAACCACTCCAAGTTCAGTAATGAACTTCTTGATCCAGACAGCCTCTTTGGCAGCATCGTTGGCAGCGATGTATTCAGCCTCCATCGTCGAGTCTGTCACGGTTTCCTGCTTGGAACTCTTCCAGCTAACCGCTCCTCCATAAAGGGTAAAGACAAATCCCGAGTGCGATTTAGAGTCGTCCTTAACACTCTGGAAGCTCGAATCGGTAAAGGACTCCACTTGGAGTTCTCCGTTACCATACACCAAGAGCATCTCTTTAGTCCTTCGCAAGTACTTGAGAATGCTCTTCACAACTGTCCAGTGACTCTCTCCACGATCAGCTTGATACCTACTCACTACACTTAGTGAGTATGCTATATCGGGTCTGGTACATAGCATCACGTACATGATGGAGCCTACAGCCGAAGCATAGGGTATTCCTTGCATGCATGCTCTCTCCAAATCAGTCTTGGGAGACATCTCTTTGGAGAGAGTAAGCCCTGAGATCGTGGCTAAAAACCCACGTTTGGACTCTTCCATACTAAACCTCTTTAGTATGGTGTCAATGTACCTGGATTGGGATAATCCCAATATCCTTTTAGATCTATCTCTATAGATCATAATCCCCAATATGCTGGAGGCATCACCTAGATCTTTCATTGAGAATCTTTGTGATAAGAAGAGCTTGACCGATTGCAGCATAGGAATGTCATTTGCTATCAAGAGTATGTCGTCCACGTATAATACGAGGAAGACAACCTTACTCTCTGCCACCTTCTTGTAGATACAATGTTCATTTATGTTTTCAGGGTCAGTCCAGTCAGCGGTGCAGCGATACTCGAGAAATCCTGCACAAAACGGCGATAATAACCAGCTAAGCCCAAAAATTTGCGGACCTCAGTCACCGATACAGGTCTGGGCCAAAGCTGTAAAGCCCTGATCTTCCTCGGGTCTACAAGAATACCATCACCAGTCACCACATGACCCAGGAAGTAACTCTATCAAGCCAAAACGCGCACTTTGAGAATTTAGCATACAGCTGGTGCTCTCTCAAAATCTGCAAAGTAATCCTAAAATGTTGCTCATGCTCCTCACGAATCCTAGAGTAGACCAGTATGTCATCAATAAACACTATAATAAACTGGTCGAGAAACGGCCTGAAAATCCGGTTCATCAGATCCATGAACGCTGCTGGCACATTGGTGAGTCCAACGACATCACCAAAAACTCATAGAACCCATAGCGTGTACGAAAAGAAGTCTTCGGCAACTGATGATAACCCGAACGTAAATCAATCTTTGAAAAATGTTTCGCACCCTGGAGCTGATCAAATAAATCGTCAATGCGAGGTAAAGGATACATGTTCCGCACCGTAACTCGGTTCAACTGACGATAATCCACACATAGCCTCAAACTGTCGTCCTTCTTCTTGACGAACAGAACTGGAGCTCTCCACGGTGAAACACTCGGACGCACAAGTCCCAAATCAAGCAACTCTTGCAATTGATCTTTAAGCTCTCTAAGCTCTGCCGGAGCCATCCGATATGGCGGTGTAGAAATAGGCTCCGTGTCAGGAATCAGATCAATGCAGAACTCAATATCGCGCTCTGGCGGCAACCCTGGTAACTCATCGGGAAAGACATCGGAAAACTCTCGCACGGTAGAAACCTGGTCCAACAACTCCACTGTGGCTCCAGTATCATGAATGAAAGCCAAGAATCCCCGATATCCCCGCCTCAAAAGCCGACTAGCGCACAGGACAGAAATCAAACTGTGAGGGACGGCACCACGGTCCCTCTACACAACAAACACTGACTCGCTGGGAAAACAAAACCTAACTGTCTTCTCTCGGCAGTCCACGGACGCGTAGAAAGTAGCTAACGAGTCCATGCCCAACAGAACGTCGATGTCCAACATCTCAAGAAGGATCAAGTCGACGGGTAAATCTCTATCCCCTATACGGACATCACACGACCAGAACACGTGTCGTGCAATAAACGACTCTACTACAGGAGTAGCCACGACCAGCGACTGATCTAGCCAACAAGACTCTCGGCCTAACTACGGCACGAAGTGAGTAGAAACATATGAATGCGTAGATCCCAGATCGAAAAGAACATGTGCATCATAAGAACATACAGAAAGGGTACCTGAAACCACAGCATTGGACGCCTAAGCATCCTTGTGAGTCAAGGCAAACACCCGTGCCTGCCCCTCTACCGGCAACTAGCTGACCTCCGCCTCTACCACCCTGCCCTCTCGGCACAAAACCACCGTGACCCCGACCTCTCTGCACAAGAGTCTGACGCGGAGCAACAACCGGCATAAGGGGAAACGCCCTCTGAGGTGGAGAAAGTGGTATGGTAACCTGCGGTACAGCTGGCTCGCTCATACGTGGCTCAGCACAATCTCAAACCCGATGACCCATACTCCCGCACCGGTAACATCCAGAAACAAAGTGCCGACCCTCCTGAGTGTAAGAGCTAAAAAGCCGACCACGTCCCGAACCTCCACTATCTGAACGAGAACTGTCACGACGTCTAAACGCCCGCCTCTTTGTCGGATCCCCAGTACGAACCATATTCGGTTCCGGAGCAACTGACGACTCAGAAAGACGCTCCTCCACCAATAGGGCTGCATCCACTGCTGCCGTATATGTGTCGGAATGCTGAATGCTGATGGCTAGGAACAACTGGGTAAGCAGGCCTCGAACAAACCTCTTCACCCTCATCTCCTCTGTCGCCACCAAGTATAGAGCATACACTGATATCTCGGTAAACAGTACATCATACTCAGACATCGTCATCCTCGGAGTCTGACGTAACGATTCAAATCTACGCGCTCGTGCATCCCTGATGCTTGGTGGAAGAAAACGGGTGAGAAATACCGTCACAAACTCTGCCCAGGTCATAGGAGCAAGACCCGCGGCTCTTCCCCTCTACAACGACTAATACCACTTCTAGGCCAGAGCCTCCAGACGAAAGCTCGCAAACTCCACCCATCTCTCACCGGAGCATCGGAGCGAACGACAAATCCTGGCCATCCATTCGATAAACGACTGCGGATCCTTAATAGTATCTGTGCCAGTAAACACCGGAGACCTCAGCTTCATGAACTCTGTCAGCGACACGGTAATAACCTCCGGAGCTGTAACCGCGGCTGCCGGAACTATAGGCACCATCGTGGTCCATGCAACGGGTGGAACAACCGCCTGCCCCTGCGCTCGAATGGCTTCTACTAAAGTCCCCATCATCTGGCGCAGGTCCTGCATACCAACCCCAATCATAGCAATATGCTCTGGTACAATAGGAGTACCGCCCTGGTCAGTCCTCGCCTCAGACGAGTCAACTCTGACCTCGGCCCTCGTGGCCGCTCTCTATGCCCTCGTAGTCTTCAGCGGCATATAGGCTGGAAATTGAAACAAGATTCGATAAGGATACAGGAATCGAATCACAAAGATGTATATCATCACGGAAGAATATCAATCAATAAGTCCTAAGGTCACTTAGGCGGGTTACCGTGTCGTAAGTATGCCGCGGAACATACACACGTTACGTCACTCTGCTTAAGCTACCTACTCCATCATACCAAGGTCATCCTACAATCCAAAAGGTAAAACTTGGCTCTGATACCAACTTTGTCACGACCCAAAATTTGGTCTGTAACCGCCACTTAAACTACGTAACGTCTACAGGCGTACGCTTCTTAAGTAAGCCGAAACCCAGAAATCTAAACCACCCAAATCTGGATCAACGGAGAAAAACATAGTTTTATCATTTGGAAAATTACCAGTAAAATCTCTAACTTTAATTTTCTTTCTTGAAAATTTTGGCATCACCTCCTTTGTAAGACTAGCCGCGAAAACGGGTACAACACAGATAATATATAAAGCATCCCAAACGGGAGCAAATCATGCCCAACGGCGGAGACAATTACAACAAGATATAAATACGACGCCGAAGCGAAGAATATAAAGGAAAAATGCATAAGGAAGTAAACTTTTCAACATAACAGGCTCCCACGAGCACGGCACCCAAAGTCACCAAAATATACAACACAGAATCCTCACAAATCGTCTCTAAGTCACATACAAGAAGTGGTAGATGGAGAATACTAGATCCAACAAAAGATATACAATGTATAGACAGATAATCGCAAACCCACCTAAAAGCAACGGCCTCACAGCCAAACGTAGCGGTATCCGCAAAAGTAGAGACGATAAGACGCCCTGCCGCGACTACTCTGAGGGTAAGTCCTGCAAAACACTGTGGCACAACAGGGGTGAGTTGCCAACTCGTGAATAGTAAATAGCATCATACTGAAATCGCAAGTATGCACTAACAGCAATGATCAATGGCATGTAAGCTGGTAGCATGAGTATGACAATATAAATATGGGACTATCATGATCAAGGTACACCACCAGGTACTATATATACATGAATAAGTGCATATCAACTGAGTACTGAGTGCGGAAAAATAAATATCTCATGCACATATCCTAAGCATGGAAAAGCCTGGTGTAAATCAACAACACCCCAATTCCCAAAAATACTCAGATCGGCCCTCAAATCCTGTAAGTTTCATGGAACATGAGTGTCAAACATCGACTCTCTAAAAGTTCATGAAAACCAGTGTCCAACATCGAAACGTTAATACTCGTATCCATACGTTTCTCGAAACCCAAGTATCCCACTTCGACACTTGTGTTCCACGTATCGGTCTTTCTGATATCCATACGTTCCACGAAACCCAAGTATCCCATCTCGACACTTGTGTTCCACGTATCGGTCTTTGAAATTCCATATATCTCTTGGAATATAAGTGCCTAACATCGACACTTGAAATTCCCATATCTCATGAAAACATATCTCAAATGCGTAAATCCATGTAAAATAGAATATGCAACATAAAACATCAATATGAGCATATCACGGGAAGAATCCGCTATGTAAATGCATCGAGTCATTAAATATATCTCGCGGTTCCCAAAATCCAAATCCAAAATACATATATATACAGCGTCCTATTCCACCGATATGTATGTTATAAAAACTGATCATGTAACAATAGCAAAGTATATGTGTGAACATGTAAGTATAGTATGGCATATGTATGAGCAAGTAGGTAAACAGGTATGCTATATGTCATATGCTCTATCGCACAAGAATAATTGTTTCAATGTCGCTAACCACTAGCAAGGTATATCAAGGAATATTTATGTTATGCGTAACATGGCAATTACCGACAGTGTGTGTGTAGCATATCATTAGTGCTCGTGCAACATGGACTGTCAATAATAGTGCAGTGTACAATAGATACAGTATCAGGCACAACAAGTAACTATATGCAATGTGAATCATGCAATATCTTTACATAAGCACATAAACATACGGCTAATATCATATCATATCTAGCCCTGACGCTTAGCGCCATACGGGCGATTTCCCCGTAGATGCTAAATCTACTCACCGATGGTCTCGAGCTATGAAAATCCGACCACCTGCTTCCCTTTGTTCGCAGCGTCCGAAGTCCCCGCTTGCGACACTATAATTTCACAAACACAATAATAGTGCAAACAACTCAGAAATCGACCAATATAACGTAAAACAACGTTTTAAACGAGGCACCAACACTAAACTAACTCACGAGTGTCCGTCTAGTGGCTAACGTGCGTAACGATACCACAAAACCAAACTGAGTACAGCAGCTATGCAAGATCATGATTCGTGTCGGATTACGTAACACGCGGACTCAAAACAGTAGATTATAGGTAAACGATCCCAGATTTTGCATACTGCAATTACTAAAATAGTAAACATTACCAAACACCCCTAACGAACAGCAGACAACTACCCACAAAAGCTAAACCCCAGCAGCTCCCTCCATCGCCAGCATCGCCGGAATTTTGCCTAGGGTCGCCGGCCGAGGCCGGTGGTGTGGGTTTCATGTCTTAGGTGGTGCTCCAGGGTCACTAGTACATCACTACAACATCACTACAATTTTGTTTAGTTACTTACTAAAATTTCCAGGTCACAGCAGTTTCCAGAGATTCTAAAAGACACTGAAACCACGATATTTCACAAATCGATATAAAAAGTGTTCTACGTTACAACTAACGAGCTAAACAACATAAAAGCTTCTAATTATAGGATTAGGGATTATACCTATCAACTTTAGCTCACAAGATCCAAGCTTTCCTAGTTCCAAGTGATCAAAGAGCAAGAATCAAGACTTGGTGTATTTTTGTGATTTATTTTGGGATTTTTGGGATTTAAAAGCTTTGAATTGATGCAAAAATGGAAATGAAATGATTAAGGACAGTAGGAAAGGGGAGGAGCTCGACCAAGGGAGAAAGGGGAGGGTTTGTGTCGAATTTCCTAGCAATTTCAAGTGATAAATGCACATAAATGCCATTAAATGAACATGCATGCACATGCCACCTCATATTCTTTTCTTTTTCTTTTCATTAAACCTCCATCCATATGCACAGCAAATATCTAGATAATGTGGGAAGGGTTTTATTACTCAAACTTAATTGATGAAAAGTTCACTTAGAAGAAATTTCCCAAAATGCGAATAACGCATTAAAATAATATTAAAATCAGCAAAAAATCCATTTGAACCAGAACGTCCCATATACCCCCAAAGCTTGCGCACTAGCTTTATTTTAGCTAAACTAGGTGCTGGCAAGTCTATATGGTCGTTTGATCACAGTCGGGTTAAAACGGAAAATACCGACAAAATTACCCTAAAACGGACAAATTCGCATAATGATTTCTAAAACGTTACAATCTATTCCAGCGGATACCGCTACGGCTGACTGTGTACAGTTTTGCTATTGGTGGGTTTGCGGTTATCCGATGTTGCTCGTTGTATATTCGTTGTATCCAGTACTCTCCATCTACAACGTCATGTACTGACTTAGAGACGAGTTGTGAGGACGATATTGTGTATTATTTGTATCTTGGAGGTCCTTTATGCAGTTTTATTTATATCGTCTTTTATTTCTTCACTACGGCGTCATATATTTGTTTTGGTGGTTGTTTTCCGCCGTTGGGTTTGGATTTTGCTCCCGTTTGGGAATGCTTTACTTATATTTATGTTGTACCCCTTTTTGGGGCTTGTTTTACAATGGAGGTGCTGCCAAATTTTACAAGAAATAAATTTGGAATTTAAAGAATTTTGATTGGGATTTCAAAAGTTTTAACAATGTTATTATCACTTACTACTTTTCATGGTTTAGATTGCTGGGTTTTTGGCTTACTTGAATTACGTTGCGCCTGGAGACGTTACGTAGTTTAAGGGCCGTCCCATGCTAAATTTTGGGTCATGACAGTTTCTGTACATATACATGCCTAGCATCCTATACAATACAGGCCTCTAGGGAATACAGATCTAATAATCTCCCACTTGCACTAAGGACGGTAGTTGCTGCAATAAAATGCCCACTGTCTGTACTAGAACCAGTTGCTGGCGTACCGCATGCCCAACATCTCGAACAGTTTTCAAACTGGACTTGAGGGATGGCCTTGGTGAATGGATCTGTTCTGTTTTCTTTCATTTCTACTCTCCGTACCTCGATATCCTGGCGATCCACTATCTCCCTGATGAGGTGATACCGCCTCAAGATATGTCTGAATTTCTGATGGGACCGCGGTTCCTTTGCCAAAGCCATGGCTCCATTGTTATCGCGATACAAAGGTATTGGATTAGTAATGGATGGAACCACCTGAAGTTTAGAAATGAACTTCCTCATCCAGACTGTCTCTTTGCGGCATCATTAGCAGCAATATACTCAGCTTCCATCGTGGAGTCAATGACAGTATCTTTCTTGGAACTCTTCCAACATACCGTCACACCATTTACGGTAAATACAAACCCTAAGATGGACTAACTATCATCTTGGTCGCTCTGGAAGCTGGAGTCGGTAAAGGCCTCCATTCGGAGATCTCTGTTACCATACACCAAGAACATTTCTTTAGTCATTCGGAATTACTTAAGAATGTTCTTCACAACAATCCAGTGTTTCTCCCCTGGATTGAATTGATACCTGCTTACTGCACTCCGTGCATAAGCTTCATCTATACGAGTACACAACAACGTGTACATTATAGATCCTACCGCGGAAGCGTAGGGTATAATAACCATGCGATCTCTCTCTTCATCAGTCTTTGGAGACATCTCTTTGGAGAGGGTGATCCCGTGACAAGCGGGTAAATTTCCTCGCTTGGAATCTTCCTGTAACACTTTGAATTCCCGTTTGATGGTTTTGGTGATAATTAGTAGTCGTGTATGTTTATATTTATATGGGTTCTTAAGATTTCTAATTATAGTTCTTATGGGTAGTGTTAGCTTTTAAAAAAATTTCCCTTTGTAGGGTGCACCTTGCATACTTAGGCTTTTTGTGACTTGTTAACCATTCTTGGTGCATGGTTGCAAGTTTATTTTTTCCCATCAATTAATCCTTGCATAAACCATTCTTTTTATAAGTCAAAATCCAAATAAACAAATAGGTATGGTGGTTAGGTGAAGGGTGGACTTTTTGACCCTTTTCTTCTCTTCTCTCTCTCTCTTTCCCTCATCTGAATTCTCTGCAGAATTCCAGCAAATAAACCCCCATTCTCTTCATCTTTTCTTCTCCTCTTCACTTCCCTTTGATTCCCAAACAAAACCCTACCCAAATCAATGCTTTTTCCTTCACTAAACCATGAAAACTTGAGGTTTTTGGGGTGTTCTTGGGCAAACCTGCACAACTGAGAGAAAAGCTGGAAACTTTGGTGTTTTAAGGTCAATTAAAGGTATAAAATCTTAATCCTAGCACCCAATTTCCATAACTTGCATGTTTAGTTTAGAAATATCACATTTTTGTACCATTTTATCGCTTTTGGGGGAGGTTTAGTGTATCATGTTAAAATTTATGTTGTTGTGGCTTGATTAGCTTGTTAACAAGTTATTGGTGAGTGATTAGACCTAGGTTTGTTTCAGATTTCACCAAAATACCATAAAGTTCCATTTTTGTGCAAAATGTGTGTTTTGAACTGATTTTAGACACTGTAGGAACCTGCTGCTATCCGAGACTTTTCAGAACAAAACTAGTGATTGCTGTAGCATGTATGTATGGTATGGAGTGCACCAACCAAACCTGGGGACCCAATTCCCAAGTCTAGCCGCCAAAAATGGCATTCTGGCCGCAAATTGCGGCCAGATTGGGGAGATTTGGGTTGGGGTTTGGGGTGTGGGTCTTTGCTGGTCTGGGAGTTATTTTGGTATATATAGTTTTTCAATATCTTTCCTGTATCAAAATCTGGGGTAGAATACCTATTTTTCCCGTATTTTCAACCTTTCAGACACGCGTGTTACGTGTGCGTGGGTTTTGGGTTTCTGCGTATCGCGACGCGTCGGAGTGATTTCAGGCGCGTAACCACACGTTTTAGCGTATCGCGCACACGCGCGCTTGGTTCGCGACACGAGTTATTAGTTCGGCTTTATTGTCGCGTTTGTGTGATTTCGAGCTTACATATGATATATTGTGTAATTCTAGTTTCGCAGGCGAGTACGGCGGACGCAGTGAAGAAAGGGAAGCAGGTTGTTGGCTACACCTAGCGAGAGACTACTGTGAGTAGATTTCACATCTACGGGGATATCGCCCGCATGGCGTTCTACGTCAGGGCAGATAGGACCTTATAGTGTTCCTTATATATATATTGCATGTTCATGGTTACTAGCTAGTGCATTGCATACCTTCTACACACCTCACATTTGATCCATTGCATTGTAGCTCATTTATATGTGACATGACTTGATATTCATACTTGATGCCTATACCACATCGGATCATTGCATTCTAGTTCATCTATTTGCGACATGACTTGATATTCATACTTGATGCCTATACCACATCGGATCATTGCATTCTAGTTCATCTATTTGCGACATGACTTGATATTCATACTTGATGCCTATACCACATCGGATCATTGTATTCTAGCTCATCTATTGGTGACATGACTTGATATTCATACCTGCTACACATATTACATCGGATCATTGCATTCTAGTTCATCTATTTGTGACATGACTTGATATTCATACCTGCTACACATATCACATCGGATCATTGCATTGTAGCACATTATATGTGGCATGAGTTGATATTCATACCTGCTGCATATGTCACATCGGATTATTATCTTGTAACTCATCTATATGTAACTTGACCGGATATTTACATTTGACGCACATATCATATCGGATCATTGACTTGTATTTGTTGGATTATATGTGATTTCTGGATTTGGGAACCGTGGCTATTTCAAATATGTAATCATTTAAAAACCCGGTTTCCTTGATATGATATTTCGGTGCGTCCACCATGTGTTTTCTCGGTGCTAGAGTGATATATGAAAACCCGAATCGAGGAGGCGGTTGAGGCCGATTACGGGTACATGGTGGACCCGGTATGGTACCCCGGGGCGAGAACGGTTTCGCTGTGCAGTAGACGGTGAGCCTGGCAGAGGGACCACTATCTACCGGTGATTGGTTGGACCTGACAGTTATCCGGAGTGTACTGATCAGAGTCAATAGATGGATGTGGGTGACCCGGACTGACGGGGCCCGATGTATGAGGATTTGCATGTCGATGCTGGACACGAGTATTTATGATATTTGGGTGCCGATGTTGGGCACTCGGGACTCTCAGAGGTGTACAGGATTCGAGGGCCGATGAGGGTGCCGGCGCCTGAGCTATTTGGGGGATCTGGGTGCATTGATGGACACCGATATACATATATCCCACGTTGACATTCCGTGTAGATACTATATTTCCCCTGCTCAGCATTTATCATTTGTACCTCATCCTATAGTTACATTACCTGATAGAGCATTTGTACCTCATCCTGTAGTTACATTACCTGATAGAGCATTTGTAACTCACCCAGTAGTACAGTACCTGATAGAGAACTTGCATGATTATTGCACATATTGCTTATCACATATTGATATCATCTGTTGGCATATGATAGAGTAGCGTAGTACGTGCATGCTCGCGATTACCTTTATATGTTATCACTATTCACGAGTTGGCAACTCACCCCCGTTGTGCCACAGTGTTGCAGGTTGCCTTTTGGAGTAGTCGCGGCAGGCTGCGGTTGCATCTTTTGACACAGATACCCCCATAGTTGGTGTACTAGCTCTTTTGCTGATAGGTGGGTTTTGTGCGGTATCTGTTTATCTTTCTGTATGTACATTGTTGTATCTAGTATTCTCCATGTACCATGTATGTATTTGACTTAGAGACAGTGTGAGGACGATGTTGTACTTTATTTGTGTCTGGTGTCGTGCTCGTTGTGAGCCGACTTTTCTTTTACAGTTTTATGCTATCTGTGATGTTCCCACTTGTGGATCTTGAGCTTCGCTACGGCGTCGTATATTGTTATCTTGGGATTTGTTTACATAGATTTCTTATCATGTTAGTTGGTGTTTTCATTTAATTCTTATCACACTCTATACTTTCACTGGTTTGTTTTCTGGGTTTCCGGTTCCCTTAGTCACGTTACGCCTGTAGACGTTACGTGGTTAAGTGCCGGTCACGGGCCAAACTTTGGGTCGTGACAAAGTTGGTATCAGAGCGTAGGTTTTACCTTTCGGAGTGTAGGATGACCCTGGTATGATGGAGTAGGTAGCTGCGGCAGGGTAGCGTAGCGTGTGTATGTTCCGCGGCATACTCATGACACGGTACTCCGCCTACGCGACCTTAGGACTTGTTTATATAAATTTCCTTCTTGAGTATATACATTCTCGTGATTCGATTTCCGTATCCTTATCGAATCCTATTGTTCCTTTTAGCCAATATGCCGCCAAAGACTACGAGGGCTCAGAGAGCGGCCGCGAGGGCCGAGATTCGAGTTGACTCGTCCGAGACGAGGACTGATCCGGGCAGTGCACCCGTTGTACCTGAGCAGACTGTTCCTCCTTTGACAGATCAGATCGCCACGCTAGGGGCTGGTGTGCAGGAGATGCGCCAGACGGTGGGATCTAGCATGCAGGAGATGCGTGAGATGATAGGATCGCTAGTTGAGACGCTTCAAGCACAGTGACCAGAGGTAGCTCCACCTGTTCCAGCGACCGCGATGGTACCTACCACACAGCCAGTTGCCCCTGCAGCCACAGAGGTGATTACGGTATCGCTGTCAGAATTCATGAGGCTAAAACCTCCGGCTTTCACAGGCACCGACACAGCCGAGGACCCCCAGTCCTTCCTTGATAAGATGGCCCGTATATGTCGTTCACTTAGATGCGCGGATGCGAGATGGGTCGAGTTAGCGAGCTTTCGCTTAGAAGGTCTTGCACAGAAGTGGTGTGATTCAGTTGAGAAGGGCAGAGCAGCGGGTCTTCCTCCTATGACCTGGACCGAGTTTGTAGCGCTATTCCTTGCCCGTTTTCTTCCTCAGAGTGTTAGGGATGCCCGAGCACGCAGATTTGAGTCCTTACGCCAGACACCAGGGCTGTCAGTGGCAGAGTACGACGTGCTGTTCACAGAGCTAGCTATCTATGCCCCGTACCTAGTGGCTACTGAGGAGTTGCGAGTTAAGAGATTTGTCCGAGGCTTGCTTACACCACTATTCCTTGCTATCAGTGCGCAGCATTACGAGACATACGCAGCAGCAGTAGATGCAGCATTATTAGTTGAAGAGCGCCTTGCTGAGACTTCGGCAGTTCCAGGGACGAAAAGAGTTCGTGCAGATACGTCAGTGCAGAGACGGCCATTCCAGCGTCGTGACAGGCACCTTGCAGGTGGCAGAGATTCGAGACGAGGCCGATTGTTTAGCTCCTATTCCCAGGAGGGCCAGAGACCGTCATCAGGATGTTACCGTTGCGGGAGTTCTTATCATCGTGTGCGAGATTGTCCCGAGGTACCCCGGAGTGGGGCGGCAGCACCGCATGTTACATTACCACCTTCACCACCCCAGACGGCGTTGCCGATAGTACCTACTGTTACTCCGCATCAGACGCCTGCACAGAGAGGTCGTGGTCGCGGAGGATTCGTTCATAGAGGACGAGGTGGCCGGGGTAGAGAACGGCCAGCAGCCGGCAGGGGACAGTCAGTTGCAGGTGGAGGACAGGCGCGAGTGTTTGCTTTGACGCATCAGGACGCGCAGGCGTCCAATGCGGTGGTCTCAGGTATCCTTTCTGTATGTTCGGTTGATGCACACGTGTTATTCGATCCCGGATCCACGCACTCGTACGTATCCACACACTTCGTGCCGAGTTTGGGTAGAGAGTCCGGTTTGCTTGACCAGCCGCTTGTTGTGACTACTCCTGTGGGAGAGTCGTTTGTTGCTAGGCACGTGTTCCGATCCTGTACCGTCCGTATTGGCGAGAGAGAGTTTCCGGTCGACTTGATCCTTCTTGAGATGTTGGACTTCGACGTTCTGTTGGGCATGGATTGGTTAGCCACGTGCTATGCTTCTGTTGACTGCCGCGAGAAGACAGTTCGATTTTGTTTTCCCGGCGAGTCGGTTGTTGTTGTGTTGGGGGACCGTAGTGCCGCCCCTCACTGTGTGATTTCTTCTGTTCGCGCTGGACAGCTTTTGCGGAAGAGATGTCAGGGATTTCTCGCATATGTTTGCGATACTAGAGCTACAGAGGTTCCTCTGGATCAGGTTCCGGTGGTTAGCGAGTTCCCTGATGTGTTCCCTGACGAGCTTCCTGGGCTACCGCCCGAGCGTGACATTTCTTTCTGCATTGATTTGGTTCCTGGCACGGGGCCTATTTCAGTACCGCCTTATCGGATGGCCCCGGCGGAACTTAGAGAATTGAAGGGTCAGTTGCAGGACTTGCTGGATAAGGGACTTATTCGACCCAGTGTTTCTCCTTGGGGTGCTCCAGTCTTGTTCGTCAAGAAGAAGGACGGCAGCATGCGTTTGTGTATTGACTACCGCCAGCTGACCAAGGTGACAGTGCGGAATCGATATCCTTTGCCACGCATCGACGATTTGTTCGACCAGCTTCAGGGGGCAGGATACTTTTCGAGGATCGATTTGCGATCAGGCTACCATCAGCTGCGGGTTCGACAGGAGGACATTCCTAGGACAGCTTTCCGCACACGTTACGGCCATTATGAGTTTTTGGTGATGTCGTTCGGACTCACCAACGCGCCAGCAGCATTTATGGACATGATGAACCGTATTTTCCGGCCGTATCTTGACCTGTTCATTATAGTGTTTATTGACGATATCTTGGTATATTCTCGGAGTAGAGAGGAGCACGAGCAGCACATGCGGATTTCACTGCAGACCTTGAGGGAGCATCAGCTTTTCGCCAAATTCTCCAAGTGTGCCTTTTGGCTAGACAGCGTAGACTTCTTGGGGCACGTGATTACACGAGATGGTATATGTGTCGACCCGAGGAAGATAGAGGCAGTTCGGAGTTGGCCTAGGCCCACGTCAGTGACGGAGGTTCGCAGCTTTCTAGGGCTGGCAGGTTATTACAGGCGATTTGTGCAGGACTTCTCTCGCATTGCTACACCATTGACCAGGTTGACCCGGAAGGGAGTTCACTTTGATTGGACAGAGGAGTGTGAGCACAGTTTCCAGCGGTTACGGGCTCTACTGACCACGACACCAGAGCTATCTTTGCCTTCTGGATCAGGCGGATTTGCGGTCTACTGCGATGCTTCACGTGTGGGGCTGGGATGCGTTTTGATGCAGCATGACAGGGTGATTGCGTATGCTTCACGGCAATTAAAGAAACATGAACAGAATTACCCTACTCATGATCTGGAGATGGCTGCAGTGGTCTTCGCACTCAAGATCTGGCGACATTATCTGTATGGAGAGTCGTGCCAGATATTAACCGACCACAAGAGCTTAAAATACATATTTCATCAGCGAGACCTGAACCTTAGACAGCGCCGATGGATGGAGTTAGTGAAGGACTACGATTGTGAGATCTTATATCACCCGGGCAAGGCGAATGTAGTGGCAGATGCGTTGAGCAGGAGGCCCGGGGGTAGTCTATCTTGTATGAGCGCAGTGCAGAGGCAGTCGTCGGCAGATTGGCAGATCTTATGTGACAGCCGGGTACAGTTTGAGTTTACGCCGATTGGGGAACAGATGGCGCATGTTCATGCACGCCCACAGTTGCTTGACCGTATATACGAGGCACAGCACAGTGATGACCGCTGTTCAGAGATCAGGACACAGATGGGACAGGGCAGATTTTCCGAGTTCGTGATCGACGATCAGGGGATACTACGATTTGGAGTTAGACTGTGCGTACCGGATGCTGAGGGATTGCGGCGCGAGATTCTTGATGATGCACATCGATCGGTATATAGTGTTCATCCCGGTTCGACCAAGATGTACCGTGACTTGAGAGATGTTTACTGGTGGGACGGTATGAAGAGGGACATCGCAGATTTTGTGTCGAGATGCCTGACTTGTCAGCAAGTCAATGCTGAGCACCAGAGGCCCGCGGGAGAGCTACAGCCATTACCCATTCCGGAGTGGAAATGGGAACATATATCTATGGACTTCATTGTGGGTCTACCCAGGACTAGTCGGGAGTATGACTCCATCTGGGTGATCGTGGATCGTTTGACTAAAGCGGCTCACTTCCTACCGGTGAAGACGACTTTCGGATTTACTCAGTATGCCCAGGTCTACATTGATCAGATTGTGCGACTGCACGGAGTTCCGGCATGCATCGTGTCCGATAGAGGCACCCAGTTTACCAGCCGGCTATGGCAGAGGCTTTAGGAGGCTCTGGGCACTCGCTTGAGTTTCAGCACATCATTCCATCCGCAGACCGACGGACAGTCAGAGCGGACTATTCAGACTCTCGAGGATATGCTCAGAGCATGCGTATTAGACTTCGGAGGTAGCTGGGATCATCATTTGCCCTTAGTAGAGTTCTCCTACAACAACAGCTACCAGGAGACCATTCAGATGGCACCGTTTGAGGCTCTGTATGGGAGGAAATGCAGGTCGCCTACTTGTTGGACAGGGCTCAGTGAGAGTAGTATTTTAGGGCCACAGATCGTTGAGGAGACGACAGCGAAGATCCAGTTGATTCGCGATAGGATGAGAACAGCCCAGAGTAGGCAGAAATCTTATGTGGACCGTCGTCGACGCAGACTTGAGTTTTCTGTTTGTGATCATGTTTTCTTGAGGGTCTCCCCAATGAAGGGCGTGATGAGGTTTGGAAGGAAGGGGAAGCTTAGTCCCAGATACGTAGGCCCCTTCTAGATCCTTGAGCGTATTGGTGCAGTTGCGTATCGATTAGCCCTTCCGCCCAGTTTTCCAGACGTGCACCCCGTATTTCACGTTTCGATGCTCTGCCGATATCTTCATGATCCTTCGCATGCGATTCAGCACCCGACGATCCAGCTTGAGCGCGATCTTTCTTATGCAGAGCAGCCAGTGATGATCTTAGATCGACAAGTGAAGAAATTAAGGTCGAAAGAGATACCGTCCGTCAAGGTACTTTGGCGTGGCCAGAGCAGGGAGGAGGTCACTTGGGAGACCGAGAGCGAGATGAGGAAGAGGTATCCCCATCTTTTTGAAGGTGCGTATTGGTTAGATTTTTAAATTCGGGGACCGAATTTCCTTAAGGAGGGTAGATTGTAACACTTTGAATTCCCGTTTGATGGTTTTGGTGATAATTAGTAGTCGTGTATGTTTATATTTATATGGGTTCTTAAGATTTCTAATTATAGTTCTTATGGGTAGTGTTAGCTTTTAAAAAAATTTCCCTTTGTAGGGTGCACCTTGCATACTTAGGCTTTTTGTGACTTGTTAACCATTCTTGGTGCATGGTTGCAAGTTTATTTTTTCCCATCAATTAATCCTTGCATAAACCATTCTTTTTATAAGTCAAAATCCAAATAAACAAATAGGTATGGTGGTTAGGTGAAGGGTGGACTTTTTGACCCTTTTCTTCTCTTCTCTCTCTCTCTTTCCCTCATCTGAATTCTCTGCAGAATTCCAGCAAATAAACCCCCATTCTCTTCATCTTTTCTTCTCCTCTTCACTTCCCTTTGATTCCCAAACAAAACCCTACCCAAATCAATGCTTTTTCCTTCACTAAACCATGAAAACTTGAGGTTTTTGGGGTGTTCTTGGGCAAACCTGCACAACTGAGAGAAAAGCTGGAAACTTTGGTGTTTTAAGGTCAATTAAAGGTATAAAATCTTAATCCTAGCACCCAATTTCCATAACATGCATGTTTAGTTTAGAAATATCACATTTTTGTACCATTTTATCGCTTTTGGGGGGGGTTTAGTGTATCATGTTAAAATTTATGTTGTTGTGGCTTGATTAGCTTGTTAACAAGTTATTGGTGAGTGATTAGACCTAGGTTTGTTTCAGATTTCATCAACATACCATAAAGTTCCATTTTTGTGCAAAATGTGTGTTTTGAACTGATTTTAGACACTGTAGGAATCTGCTGCTATCCGAGACTTTTCAGAACAAAACTAGTGATTGCTGTAGCATGTATGTATGGTATGGAGTGCACCAACCAAACCTGGGGACCCAATTCCCAAGTCTGGCCGCCAAAAATGGCATTCTGGCCGCAAATTGCGGCCAGATTGGGGAGATTTGGGTTGGGGTTTGGGGTGTGGGTCTCTGCTGGTCTGGGAGTTATTTTGGTATATATAGTTTTTCAATATCTTTCCTGTATCAAAATCTGGGGTAGAATACCTATTTTTCCCGTATTTTCAACCTTTCGCGACACGCGTGTTACGTGTGCGTGGGTTTTGGGTTTCTGCGTATCGCGACACGTCGGAGTGATTTCAGGCGCGTAACCACACGTTTTAGCGTATCGCGCGCACGCGCGCTTGGTTCGCGACACGAGTTATTAGTTCGGCTTTATTGTCGCGTTTGTTTGATTTCGAGCTTACATATGATATATTGTGTAATTCTAGGTTCGCAGGCGAGTACGGCGGACGCAGTGAAGAAAGGGAAGCAGGTTGTTGGCTACACCTAGCGAGAGACTACTGTGAGTAGATTTCACATCTACGGGGATATCGCCCGCATGGCGTTCTACGTCAGGGCAGATAGGACCTTATAGTGTTCCTTATATATATATATTGCATGTTCATGGTTACTAGCTAGTGCATTGCATACCTTCTACACACCTCACATTTGATCCATTGCATTGTAGCTCATTTATATGTGACATGACTTGATATTCATACTTGATGCCTATACCACATCGGATCATTGCATTCTAGTTCATCTATTTGCGACATGACTTGATATTCATACTTGATGCCTATACCACATCGGATCATTGCATTCTAGTTCATCTATTTGCGACATGACTTGATATTCATACTTGATGCCTATACCACATCGGATCATTGCATTCTAGTTCATCTATTTGTGACATGACTTGATATTCATACCTGATGCATATGTCACATCGGATTATTATCTTGTAACTCATCTATATGTAACTTGACCGGATATTTACATTTGACGCACATATCATATCGGATCATTGACTTGTATTTGTTGGATTATATGTGATTTCTGGATTTGGGAACCGTGGCTATTTCAAATATGTAATCATTTAAAAACCCGGTTCCCTTGATATGATATTTCGGTGCGTCCACCATGTGTTTTCTCGGTGCTAGAGTGATATATGGAAACCCGAATCGAGGAGGCTGTTGAGGCCGATTACGGGTACATGGTGGACCCGGTATGGTACCCCGGGGCGAGAACGGTTTCGCTGTGCAGTAGACGGTGAGCCTGGCAGAGGGACCACTACCTACCGGTGATTGGTTGGACCTGACAGTTATCCGGAGTGTACTGATCAGAGTCTATAGATGGATGTAGGTGACCCGGACTGACGGGGCCCGATGGATGTGGATTTACGTGTCGATGCTGGAAACGAGTATTTATGATATTTGGGTGCCGATGTTGGGCACTCGGGACTCTCAGAGGTGTACAGGATTCGAAGGCCGATGAGGGTGCCGGCGCCTGAGCTATTTGGGGGATCTGGGTGCATTGATGGACACCGATATACATATATCCCACGTTGACATTCCGTGTAGATACTATATTTCCCCTGCTCAGCATTTATCATTTGTACCTCATCCTGTAGTTACATTACCTGATAGAGCATTTGTACCTCATCCTGTAGTTACATTACCTAATAGAGCATTTGTACCTCACCCAGTAGTACAGTACCTGATAGAGAACTTGCATGATTATTGCACATATTGCTTATCACATATTGATATCATCTGTTGGCATATGATAGAGTAGCGTAGTACGTGCATGCTCGCGATTACCTTTATATGTTATCTCTATTCACGAGTTGGCAACTCACCCCCGTTGTGCCACAGTGTTGCAGGTTGCCTTTTGGAGTAGTCGCGGCAGGCTGCGGTTGCATCTTTTGACACAGATACCCCCATAGTTGGTGTACTAGCTCTTTTGCTGATAGGTGGGTTTTGTGCGGTATCTGTTTATCTTTCTGTATGTACATTGTTGTATCTAGTATTCTCCATCTACCATGTCTGTATTTGACTTAGAGACAGTGTGAGGACGATGTTGTACTTTATTTGTGTCTGGTGTCGTGCTCGTTGTGAGCCGACTTTTCTTTTACAGTTTTATGCTATCTGTGATGTTCCCACTTGTGGATCTTGAGCTTCGCTACGGCGTCGTATATTGTTATCTTGGGATTTGTTTACTTAGATTTCTTATCATGTTAGTTGGTGTTTTCATTTAATTCTTATCACACTCTATACTTTCACTGGTTTGTTTTCTGGGTTTCCGGTTCCCTTAGTCACGTTACGCCTGTAGACGTTACGTGGTTAAGTGCCGGTTACGGGCCAAACTTTGGGTCGTGACACTTCCATACTAAACCTCTTTTGTATGTTGTCTATGTATCTCGATTGGGACAATACCAATAATTTCTTAGATCTATCTCTATAGATCTTAATTCCCAGAATATAAGAGGCATCACCTAGGTCTTTCATGGAGAAACTCTGCGATAAGAATAGTTTAACCGATTGTAGCATAGGAACATCATTTCCTATCAAGAGAATGTCATCCACGAACAATACGAGGAATGTAACAGTACTCTCTACAAACCTTTTATAAATACATGGTTCAGCCACATTTTTGAGAAAACCAAACTTTTTTACTGTATCTTCAAAGTAGATGTTCCAACTCCGTGATGACTGCATTAATCCATAGATGGATTTAAGCAACCTGCATTCTTTTTCGCTGATTCCACTGTCAATGAAGCCTTTTGGCTGATCCATAAAAACGCATTCTTCTAAATCACCATTTAGAAATGCCGTTTTAACATCTATCTTCCAGATTTCATATTCATAGCGAGCAGCTATGGCAAGCAGGATCCGATTGGATTTAAGCATCGCGACTGGTGAAAAGGTTTCATCATAGTCCAAGCCTGGTCTTTGGCGAAATCCTTTTGCGACCAACCTAGGTTTATAGGTCTCTACCTGACCATCCACACCAATATTTCTCTCAAAAATCCACTTGCACCCTATAGGTTTTACACCAGAAGGTGCAACCTCCAATGTCCATACTTTGTTGGTGTGCATGGATTCCATTTCGGATCTCAAGTCATCCAGCCATGTCACTGAGTCACCATTCATGATATCATGCTGAAAATAAGTAGATTCATCATTATCCAAGATGCAATCTTCTCTATCACCATCAATTAGAAAACCGTAGTATCTCTCATGTGGGCGAGAAGTCCTACTAGATCTATGGAGTGGCTGAGGTTCGTGAGGTTCTATTGAAACCTCAGGTTCCACCAAATCATCGGTAATTGTTTGTGGTTCTAAAATTTCTTCATGTTCTACCGCATTGCCAACAGTGTCATTTGTAAAAAAACTCATTTTCTAAAAATGTGGCATACTGAGAAACAAACACCCATTGTTCCTCCTTATGGTAGAAAAGATATCCATACGAATGTTTTGGATATCCAACAAATTTACACAAAACCGATCGTGTCTCGAGTTTGTCCGGATTCTACATTTTCACAAAAGCCGGACAACCCTATATCCTAACTCTTTTAAGAGATGGTCTCTTCCCATACCATGTCTCATATAGAGTGGTAGACATGGTTTTGGTCGGAGCCCTATTCAAAAGATATATCACAGTCTCCAATGCGTGCCCCATAATGAAAGTGGTAACTCGGCATCGCTCATCATTGATCGTACCATATCTAATAGGGTACGATTCCTCCGTTCCGAAAAACCGTTGTGCTGTGGTGTGTACGGAGGAGTGAGCTGAGAGTGAATCCCATTCCCTTTTAGGAAATCTATAAACTCTGGGCTTAGATACTCACCTCCTCGATAAGATCGAAGTTTCCTGATACTCAAGCATGTTTGTTTTTCCACTTCAGATTTATACTCCTTGAACTTTTCGAAGGCTTCAGACTTATGTTTCAACAAGAACACGTGTCCGAATCTCGAGAAATCATCAGTAAAAGTTATGAAGTATGAAAAACCACCTCTCGCATGTGTAGACATTGGTCCACATACATCACTATGTATCAGGCCTAAGAGTTCAGTAGCTCTCACTCCGTGTCCTGTAAATGGAGTTTTGGTCATTTTACCTTTGATGCAAGACTGGGAAGTCGCATAAGATTTATATTCAAACGGGTTTAAATGTCTATCTTTATGTAGCTTGGTTAGTCTTATTTCATTAATATGACCAAGTCTACAATGCCAAATGAAAGCTTCATTTATGTCTGAAATCTTCCTTTTGTTTGTGTGTTGTATATTGAAAACTGTGTGTTGATTTAGGACGTATATCCCGTTATTTAATGTACCAGACCCAATCAACTCTTGATTAAGCTTAATGTTCATAACATTAGATTGTAACACAAAATTATATGCATCATTGTCCATCAACGATATTGATATAATATTACATAATATCGAAGGTACAGAATAACATGAGTTCAAAACCAATATACGACCCGACGGCAAACCAAGGTGATACTCTCCCACTGCTACAACATGTACAGAGGAACCATTCCCAACCCGGAGAGTGTGACCACCTTTCTTCGAAAAGCTGCTATTTCTCAGCCCCTGCACACAATTGTAGAGGTGATATCCTGACCAGGTATCTAATACCCAGGAAGCAGAGTTAATTGAATAACAATTTTCTGTTACAAACACACCTGAAGTCGAAGCATCAACATGCTTCTTCTTCTTGATGTCGGCAAGGTATCAAATGCAGTTTCTCTCCTAGTGCCCAGTCTTGTGGTAGTAGAAGCATTCCCCTCTTCCTGACGCAGAAACCCTATCTTGTCCTTTCCCGATGCGTTTTTCACTTCTCCTCTCGGCTTTATAGGATTCTTCTTCTTTTTTCCCTTGTCCTTAGCTTTCGGGATGGAAAAGGAAGATGGACCGGCAATTAGAGCGAGAGTTTTCGCTACTTTTAGCGTGCTCTCTATACTCCTCAAAATATTGAGGAGTTCAGGAAGCGACTTCTCCATGTTGTGGATGTTGAAGTTCACATTGAACTGAGCAAAGGCAGGGGGAGGGGCTGTAGAACAATATCAACATACTGTTTGTTCTCCATGGTCCATCCCAGGTGCTCTAGTTCTTCGATAAGTCCTATCATCTTCAATACATGGTCACCTACAGACGTGTCAGTAGTCATCCGCATCTGAAACAACATTCGAGATGCCCCGTATCTGAGATTGCGAGATTGCTCTCCACACAACTCATTTGTATGGAGAAAGATGGATTGTACATCCATCTTCTCATGCTGCTTCTGAAGTTCATTGTGTTGGATATGTATGCCCTAGAGGCCTTCATTGTATAAGATTCTAGGGATATATATGTACAGGACAATCTTGCTTGATGTGATTGTATGTTATTTGGTTTGTCTTTATCTTACCAAATGATATGTTTTACTTTGTATTTCAAATCTTGTATACATGTTGATAAAGCCCGTAGGACCTTTGCCAGACAATATGCGTTGTGATGGCGATCATACTTGTGGGAGCTGGATAGTCAAAAGGCACATCCTTAGTCGTAGGAGTATCGAGACTGGGCATCATTACACCAAAGTAGACAAGTGTATACATATCTAGACCCTGACATGGGGCGATGGATTGGTCCCGTAACCATTGGTGAGGTCTTAAGATTGTATACAGGTGCTCAATAGATGTGAGTACACCGGACTGGACTCACCGAAGACTGACTAGTTGGTATTATACCTAGCGTCAGATAGCAGTTCTCTGGTGACATGAGTGCAGATAGTCTGTCGACCTGAGCTCGTCATTTTTCTCATGTGAGTTCCCACTGTGCTTTGATTACTACCCTACCACGGCTCAAAGGAGTCATGCAAACATGTTTTAGTTGGGTTCAGTCCCGAGCCACACGGAGGCAGTGAGCGACTATTGGGGATTCGTCTGTCCCGGTATAGGGAGTATCGCGCTGTGATCGGTTGGTCATTTCCATAAGCCCCTGGCCAAGACTGATTAAGAATCTCTGGTGGTCGGACTAGTAGATTCTCGGATGGTCTTGAGCCACACCCACCCGACTTGTCTGGTTATTAGGGGTCTGACATTTTCTGCCCTCCTAGACCTTACATGTGATGCTCTTAGACGAGCAGACCACACTGCACGGAGATTGTCACGGATAGGCTCAGTAGGGGTTTCGGATGAGTTCACTCGTCAGCCCCCTTTTTCGACATGTACCTGGGTTGCCGTTAAGTACAACTAGTGCCACTGACGGACTTGTGGTTAAACCCACTGCTAATGTATTATCGAGTATTTAGAGTCCCACACAGAGGGTTTCCCTGGATCAGGCGAGACGATGTAAAGGCCGTATTGTCTTACGGAAGGGTTTCGATCACATACGTATACTGGCTATACGTATGATGTTCGGACAAACAATACTAGTGGGCTTTGGTTTAAGCCGGATGCTAGTATTGTATTATTGGATTTTTAATCGTCTCGGTGTATCCATATTTTCTGGAATACGGATACGGGTATGTATATATGGTGAGGGCATTCTTGTAATTTTACAAGAATGAGCTTCTAGTAGGAAACATATCATTATTGATTTATCCTTTTTTGTAAAAGGATTAATGAGGTAGAAATTAGGAGATATTTGAGGAATGGGTTGCAAGCATGACTTTGTATATTGTTTATTCATTTGGAGTTCCTATTCAAGCATGGTTGATTATTTTGAGACTAAAATAATCCATGGTTAAATTATTGTCACAAGACTTAGCCATTCTCTCATCTCATTTTCTCAACATCATTATCACATTATCATTCTCTCTCCTAGGTTTTTCTCTCCTTCCCCCTCAAGCTCATCCCTTCACATCTGTTGTGGTCCATTGAGCTTAGAGACCAAATAATCCATAGTTCACATTCTACATCTACTTAGTAATCTCATCTAGCACATTAGATCACTAAGTTACCTCACTTGAGGTTAGAGCATGGACATAGTGTCACGACCCGAAATAGCACGTGACTGGCACTTGAATCATATGAAGTATATAGGACCCCATCTAATTCAAGTAAACCAAAAGCCCCAAAATTTAAACCATTTTAAATAAGAAGTGAATGAAAACATGTTTCAAGCAAGTGGTTTAAATACCATAAATGGCATTAAATATTTAAAAACAACATCATATTTTCCCCAAAATTTCGGCAGAGTCTTCTTTGTAAATACTGGCCCAAAACGGGTACAAACATGAATAATATACATAATGATAACAGGCATCCCAAGCGGGAGTGTTCACACTATAATATTGTATTATTATATTCCCCATTCTTATTCTTTTTATAAATAAACAAGTGCTTTTGACGCATATCTGCTACATATTACAGGTTACAGGTTCTTGGACAGAAAACGGTGAAAACGATGAAAAGACGATGCAAAAGTGGACTTTGACCAATAAACAGAAGACTCTTGATCAAGCCTACATCAAAGATAAAATTCATAAAGTACAAGGCAATCCAAGGTCCAAGATTACAAAGCGATCGGTTAAAAGTCCACCGCAATTATTCACTGGAGAGCTGGAAGAAACATAGAAGCTATTTTAATAAAAGAACTAAATAATAAGGAAGCCCAAAGATTCAAGGCCCAATACTTCCCTTTAAAGAAACAGAGACATAAAATTTTACCAAAGCTTGAAGTCTACTTTGACTAGGTCTTCCTAAGGATATTTTTGTAAAGGTAGACATGCAAATCAATTGTAACCTAGGGTTTCTATCTCCTATAAATAGAAGCCCAAATCATTGTATTCTTTTCATGCCTCCCGCCTCTTTCTATGAATAAAATTTAGAATTCTTTTGGAGAGCATCGATGCCTCTTTTCATATCATGAATTCAGATCTGACAACCCTGTGTTGATGTTTGGAGAGAGACATCTGTAAAGTAAGTAGGTAATTTCAATTCTTGCCCTAGTTTAGATTTCAATTCCTGCCCTAGGTAATTTTCATTCTCTGCCCTAGATAAATGTTTTTAAATTCCCTAATGAGTGAGTAGTCTCCTCGCTTGTTAGGGTTAGATCTGGAGAAGGTTTGAGAGACGAAGATCTCTCATCCCCTTTCTTGCCCGTCATATATTTTAATAGGACTCTATGCATACATGCACATACCGCTCCCTACGGCACCCTATCCCACGAGGTAGCGGTGATACCGTAGTATAAAGGCCCGGTTGTGATGGTTTTCCATTGAGGTTAGGATAAGGATTTCTAAAGGAAGGACAAGAACCTAGAGAAAGAAAACATCTTTCCAAATGTTTCTAATCCCTTTTATTAATAATTACCATAACACCTAATTTGTAACGCTTCGAAAATCATTTAGGCAGTTTTTCGATAATCGGCAAAATAATCGGTCTTTTCCGTAAAAAGTCGAAATAAGTAATTTTCAATATTGCCCTAATCATACAAAATTTAGATAAGATATTGCTAATATTTGGTCACTAAATTGTCACTTAAAATTTTCTAGTTAATAAAAAAAATTTCCTTAGTTAATTGTTTTTTTTATATTATTTTAAGCTTTTAAAAATACATTAAATTAGTGATAAATACAAATTTAATTGGGTAAATTACATAATTAGGAATCATTATAAACTAAAATATAGTGTAACAAAAATTTTATCAAAACATTTCAAGTTTGGTTGTTTTGTGGTTTAAAATGGTTTGAAAATGAATTAAAAAGGGGTTTTTTTGTAAAATTTGATGTGATGGTCATTTATTGATCTTGTGAAGGACTTTTGTGTAGAAAATTCCACACCTTTCCCTCACATCCCTCCCTTGCTCTCCTCTGGTCGAAATGGATGCAGAAAAACAGCCCCCAATCCCCCATTTTCTTGCATCAAAATCCTTGCAAAAAATCCCCGAAATCCACAAAAATTAACAATTTCCTTCACAAATTCAAACCTGAACCCTTTTCCACCTCTTCCCAAACCCTAATTTGTTTAAAACAAGGAGAAAGAAGACATCTTTAGAGGCTAATTACAAGAGGTTCAAAGCTTGGGAGGTATAACTCTAATCTAAATGTTTAGTTTGTAGTTTAAGGTGCTAAACTAGAATTCTAAAAGTGTTAATTTAGTTATAATTTATTGTCTAGGAAATTCTAGAAATGGTTTTAAAATGAAGTTAGAGTTTTATTAATTAAGAGGGGTTATAATAAGTAGTTTAAAATTTTTATAAGTGGAAAATCTTGTATGGTTGATATATTGTAAATTGTTCATTCAAAATTGTTTAAATTAAGCAATTTTGCTAACTAGATTTTTATAAATTATATATATTGGTGTGTTAAAATTCTAATTAAGGTTTTTATCATTATATTGTGGTTTTAATGAGAATATTAACATTTTAAATGAATGAAATACCTAATCTAATGATTAGTTTCAAATTGTTTGTTAATATAATGTGATAAATATGCTATTTCGGTAAACTAGGTTTTAGAAATTAATCTAAAATGTAGTATTAAAAATATAATTAGGGCATTAGCTCATTCTTAAGGTTTCATGGAGTGGTTTAACACTTTAATATATTCAAAATCAAGTTTAGTAGTGGAATTGTAAATTTTTGCTTAACAAGTGTTAATTTTGGCTAATTTGCAAACTAGAAATTGTAAATTAAGACAAAATGGTGTGAGAAAAATGTGGTAATGGTTTCTATAATCTAGTTATGTTATTTAACGAATATTATGACCATTAGTTTCTTTTAAACATCAAGTTTTGAAGTAAAACGGTAAATTGACATTTTGAAGCTTTTGCGGAATTGGACGATTTGATCGATTTTTAGGGTTTCGATGAGTTAAATCATGTTTTATATTATAAGTAATGAGTTTTAAAACTACGAGTTGTTTGTTGGTGTTTTATCTCGATCAATCGGCGTTTGTACGCCGATATCGAGCAATATTTGGTTCTTTTGCATGAGCGGGTCATAGGTTTTAACCTATGCGCTTTTCGTGCGTCGTTTTGGTTTTGTTAGTGATTCAGTTTACGATATTATATGTGTTTGCATATAGGTACCCCTCACGTGGACTTCGGACGAGGAAGAAGAGGAGGGCGACATCGTTTTCGGCAGACAAGGATCAGGTGAGTAGATGTATATCTACGGGGGGAAGTCGGGTGGATGGCGTTTAGCACCTCCGCAAACGTAGAATAGGGATATTACTTATTGCCATTAGGAAGCCAGATGTGACCTTAGAATTTCGGTGTGTAGGACCTTAGTAGTGACCATAGGTTGGACTTGACTGATTTAGAAAGACCATAGTAGAGGATGAATACCTTGGAAGAGATTCGTAGGTTTTAGGTAGATACTCACACACGCACACACTGAGACTAGACGTGGTGTATACGTGTATGTGTATATATATATAGGACTAGGGTAGGTATATATATATATACACAATACGTATATGTGATACAAGGATGTGATATGATACACGGGAACGAAACAATATAACTGGGCTTGATGCCGTGATTCTTGGCTATACAGTCGTGTTATGATATTAGCGGATCATTAGGAAATGAGATAATGGATTTGTATACATGAACATTAATAAAGGATGGTGTTGATATTGAAGTATATGGGACTCTAAATAGAACCCGGACCGTAACCTACGCCTGAAGGTCTGATATGAGATATGTGTAACTTGATTACTGTCACGACCCAAGAATGGCCCGTGACGGCCCTAATACTACGCAACGCCTAAAGACGCCACATAGTAAAAGAAAGCCAAAACCCAGAAATCTAAACCATAAAAATATGAAAAAGATAATATAAGTTTTGAAACATTTGAAATCGCAACCCAAATTCTTTAAAAAGTCTTACTTTCTTTCTTTAAAATTTTAGCAACACCCATTTGTAGAAACCAGCCACAATAAATACAACTGAAAACAATAGTAGTAGAGATAGAAGCTGTATATACATAAGACCTCAAATCCACAATAATACATGCTAACGTCCTCACCAAGTCTCTATGTCCACAAATACAATAGCTGATGGAGAGTACAAAATACAACGAATATACAATAAGAAATACAGATAACCATCTAACCCACCTAAGCAAAAGGTACTGTGAGCTGATGCGGTATCTGTAGCAAAAGATGGTAGCTGGGTAGCTGGATAGGGGAATAGCCTGCCTCGACTACTCTGGGGAAAAACCTGAAACACCTGTGGCACAACGGGGGTGAGTTGCCAACTCGTGAATAGTATAAAACATATGCAGGTAATCGCAGGAATGCACGTACAGCATGAATCTAAGATATGCGATTACAGTAATAATATATCATGCAAATGCTGAAATAGGGAGAGTACACTAGCAGGTACAATCAATATGTGAAGCAATGATGGCATGATAGTAGTATGCAATGTCTATGCAATAGAGATATGAGAAAGCAATTATGCAACTATCATAAGGGTACACTACAAGTACTACCAATATATGAATCTGTGCATAAGATAGGTAATGGTGAGGTGTAGGGTGGAATATGTCATTTTCCACGGAAACCTGACGTCGTGGCAGGATCACAATCCACTAAGATACTCCAATCCCAAATCCTCAAACCAGGCACCACATTGGGCACTCACATCAAATAAGTCTCACATCTCCTCAATGTACAATGTCGAGTAATCTCCTATATCCCGAATGTACGAGTCACCAATCACATAGGTATATCCAATGTCCAAGTCCCAATGAATCCCCTAGTATCCCAAGTCCAATCTCAAGTAAGTTCTAGCATCCTAAAGGTAAATATATGTACAGAAATAAATATGATGGGGGAAATACACATATATTAGCGTCCCATTCCACTAATATTGGTGTAAGGGTATATATAACAACGGCTAAGTCCCCTGTTATATATACAAAAAGGGGGTTAAGGAATATCATGAAACCATGTGCCAAGCATCGGCACAGAAATCCTCATATATGGGGCTCCGTCAGTCCGGATCAGCCCACGGGGTCCGTCTGCAGTGTCGGCCCTCAGCCTCGACAGTACAGGTCATCCCGCATCCATCTCTCTACTCTGGCCAGTAGCCTCCAGACAACTGCCAGGTCCAAACAATCACCGGTAGGTACTCGCCCGCCTCCAGGCTCAATCGGCAAACCCATCGATCTTCTTGCCGAGGGGAACCATACCGGGCCCCACTATGTACTCTCATACGGAAACCACACATCGTATGGAGTATAAAATCAGCACCGATAAAACTCATGGGGGACGCTCGAAATATCATATCAAGGAAACCGGGTTGTTACATGTATGCATAATTTCATGAACTCCCGCGGTTCCCAAATCCCGAAAACATCATATGAAATCCAGATAAACAATGCATAAATACAGGAATAGATGTATGCGATATATCTGAATGCGAGCAGGTAAACACAAGTATATAGCTGAACCAGATGTATGCGAAATCATGATAAGGTACAGCTAAGTAACATCAGTAAATGTGAATATGCGACAACAACTGAATATGTATCTAACATACAGGTGTAGCAAGGTATAGGTATCTACCTATAGGAACTGATGTCGTATACCCCCCTGGGTATAAGTAACATATGTAGGAAATCCCTCCCGGTATAAGTAAAATATGTATGAGGTATACCTGTAGCTGTATCGCAAAGTGAAAATATACCTATCACTAAAGGTATGATACACTATAGGTATACCGATAAGCTAGATGTCAAGTGTGGTAAACAATGGTAGCTATAAGGGGTAGTGTGTGACATGGCAATTATTGACGGTGTGTGTGTAGCATGCAATCCGTGCTCGTGCAACATGAACCGTCAATAATGTGTGTAGTGTCCTACGGCTGCTAGTCACAGTATATAGCTATATCTAGGAAATGCAGTAAGGCGCAATTCTACAATGACGTAGAATGTGCGACAGGAATTGAATCCTAGCCCAGACGCATAACGCCATGCGGGCGATTCTCCTGTAGATGTTATATCTACTCACCTAAACTCCACGCTGGGTGAATCCCATCATCTGCTCTCCCTGTAGCCGTGTCCGTAACCCTTGTCTGCAAACCTGTAAATACGACAAGAAATCATATATAAGTCAAATATCCCGCGAAACGCGATATCGAAACGAAACGAGAAACTCGCGTCGCGAACTAAACGCGCGTGTGCACGATACGCTGAATCGTGTGTGTACGCGTCTAAAAACCATCGCGACACGCCGCGATACGCTGGATCACAGAGCCCACTCGCGTATCGCGCGTATCGCGCAAACACAAATAAACACAAAAACGATATATAGTCCCAGATTTTCCTACAGGTACAATATTACAAAACTAGACATGCCAATGATCTAGAAAACATAGCAGGGAGCCCTACACCAAAACCCCAACACCTAAGCTCCCCACTGGGCCGCAAATTGCGGCCAAAACAAGGAAATTGGCGGCCAGGTTAGGGGTAGGGTGGCTCGTCTTCTGGTGGTGTCATCTATACCTAGTGTACATGCTCCAGTTTCCTCAATATTGTTCTGCAAGGTCCGGGTCTATAGCAGATCACGAATGTCCAGTATATCACTTTAAAAACACTAATCTGCACAATAAGGGAAACCTATGGTATTTTAGTGTAATCTGGGGATTTCTCAATTGAAGTGTCCCTATTAACACTAAACTAACCTAAGGTAGCTAACCAATTCAAATAATTACCACAATATCTCACAAAACCCCAAAACTAGCACTAAACTAGCTAATTTAGCACTAATCGAAGCAATTAACACACAAGCTACACAAACAAGCAATAGGGTTCAGGAAATATACCCCATTGGACCCTAGAGAGCTGGTGAAGAGGTGTATGGAGGAGGTGAGAGCTTCTGCAAGTGCTGAGCTCCTCCTGCTGCTGCTGTTGCTTGCTGTTTCTGTTGCTGCCACTGCTTCTGTTGCTGATGATGATAATGATGGTGATGATGATGATGATGTTATTGTTGTGGTTGTTGTTGTTGTGATGGTGATGATAATGGTGATGATGATGATGCCCCCCCCCAACTGCTGCTGCTGCTTCTGCTCCCCCAGCTGCTGCTGCTGCTCTCTCTCTCTCTGTCTCTGTTGCTGCTGCTGCTGAGGCAGCTTGCTGCTGCTGCCACTGCCTCTCTCTCTCTCTCTCGGCTGTGTGTGTGTGTGTGCAGGTGAGAGTGAGAGAATGAGGGTAGGAAAAATGAGAGGAGAGTGGGAGCAAACATCCAAGACCTCTCCCTCTCTTTCTCTTCCTCATTAAATGAGGCATGGGCAAGGCCATAATGCCCATGCTCTCTCTCTCCTCAAAGTCTACCAAGCACCAAAAATTCAAAACAACACTAAAACCCTTTAAAAGAAAAGAGAAAAATCATTTTCACTAAAGAAAACAACCATGCACTTAAAACCCAAAACACTTAAACAAACATGAAACTAACCTAAAGAGGATGGGTTAATCTTAAAATAACCCTAGTTAACATGCACAAGTGTGTGTGTGCCCAACAAAATTCTGGTAAAATACTCAATAATTAGGATAAAATATTTAAAAACTAATTTGGTAAACTTTTTATTAAAAACCACATTTTAAAATATAATTAGCTACAAAACACATTCTAAGGTGTTACAATCTCCCCCCCTTAAAAGAAATTCGTCCCCGAATTTAAAAATTATGCCTTTACGTGTACCTTCAAAGAGAAGATTAAAATCCTCAAATCTCGCTCGCAGCCTCCCAAGTGACTACCTCACTACACGGCTACGCCCGAGAAAACCCTTCACAGATGGCACGACCTTTGACCGACGTTTCTCCACCTGTCGAGCCATTAACACACATGGCTGCGGGCGAGCGAAAGATCGCATCCAGCTAAATGGTCTGGTGCCAAATCATGTGAGAAGGTCATGAAGGAAATTGTAAAGTATCTTCACAAGGAATACGGGGTGAAAATCCAGAAATCTGGGCGGAAGTGCCAAATTGAAGGCAACAAAACTAACTCGCTTATAGGATCTCAGAAGGACCTAAATCCTGGGATAAGCTTCCCCAAAATCCAACACGTCATTCATCGGAAAGTCCATAGGAATCCATGATTTGCCACTGCACACTCAAGCCTGCGACCAGCACAGTCGCATAAGACATCTGTTTGCAATGGACAGTTCTCATCCTGACCTGAACACAACTGGACTAACTCCGAATTCTCTAGACATAGCTGGGGTCCAAAGCCCTACTTACGCAGAGTCAGAAAAACGACAGGCTGGTGGTCGACACGTCCTCACCCCTAAACCTAAGGGAGGCCAATTGGAGTATCTCCTGATAACAGCTATCGAAGGAGAACCCTACGATGGCGGGTGACGATCCCAAGCTGCTGACGACCAAACAAAACAACAAACACTCAACTTAAACAAACAACTGAGCACTGAGTATAACCGAATGACAAGAATCCGAATGGAGTCACACCCTAACCAAGATTAGGTGGAAACCATAACGGAATTCATGGAGATCTGCTCCCATTCCTTCTTCGGAACGGTAAAAAGATTGCAATTCTCCAGCCGGCCTCAGATGCTCGACCCAAAGCACACAACAAGACAGACACTTGAAACGAAACCTGAAACTTCTCCTTACATTCCTGTCCACTCGTAACTACCTCACAAGTCACGCCAAAGCTGGTGGAACTTGAATGCACAGAGGGAATTGACAGATGTGCATGCTCTAGGATTATACGCCTCTACCTGATAATGGCAGGTACACAAACGTGTCCCTAACTTAGCACATCATGTCACAATCAAGGTCTCCGAATCATTACCCAGCCGAATATGCTCAAGTATCTCTGACGTACGAGCTTCGACGGGCAGTGTCTCGCGAAAACGATTTAAGGAAAGTGGTCGGGCGCGGACATGAGTAAGTTGTCCCCTCCGTAGAGACGAACTAAGCTATACTCGACGATCACACAAGAACTGTAAATCTGCAGAAGACTAACACAACAATCCAAATCTGCTGCAGGAAGATGTACATTAAGCTCTAGGGGTCCGTGGAAAATCTGACACGACTCTCAACAAGAAGTGTCTCCAAGTTTCCAACGCAAAACCACCGCGGCCATCTCCAGATCTTGAGTGGAATATCCTCCTCGTACTTCCTCCAAATGTAGGGAAAGCAAAAGCGACAACTCTGTAGTGTCATATCAGTACACCCTCGAGCCCACTCAAGAAACATCACAGTTAAACAACAAGGTCGCCCGAACCAAAAGCAAGGAAAGACTGATGCAGTTGTTAACTGAATCTTCAACTGCCGAAAACTCCGTACACATGCCTCAGTCCACAGAAAAGAAACCTCCTTTTGGTCAATTCAGTCAACGGTGCAGCACTACTCTAGTAATCCTGCAAGAGACGGCGGCAAAACCTGCTAAGCCCAACAATCTACGGATCTCCGTCCTGCACACAAGTCTGGGCCCAAGCTGTACGGCCACGATCTCCCTCGGAACCATACGGAACCGTCTCCCGTGACTACAAGACCTAGGAGTCAACACAAACAAGCCTGAAGAAACACTCTGAGAATTTAGCAAACTGCTGGTGCTCTCCCAGCATCTGCATAACAAATCCTCAAGTGCTACTCCTGTCCCTCAAGACACATTAAATAGACCAGAGTTTCGTAAATAACACAACGGAAACTGGTCGAGGAACGGCCTGAAGAAATCTGGTGCATCACATCTACGAATGCTGCTAGGGCATCAGGGAATCCAACGACTCACCGATACACACAAAGCCCGTAGCACGCATGAGGCAATCTTCGGGATGCCATCATCCCGAATCCTCAATAATGATGACCTGATCCCAAGCACACTTAGAAAAATGTCTCGCACACTGGAGCTGATCAGAGAGATCGCCACGGCAAGGTGAAGGATACCTATCCGCACCGTAAGCCGGTTCAATTGACGATCCGTCGATACGCAACCCTAAACTGCCGTCTTCCTCCTGGACGAACAGAAATAGGAGTTTCCAAAAGCGAAACACTCAGGCACACAAAACTCCCCAAACCAAGACTCTGCAGCTGATCCTTTAGCTCCCTCAGCTTCGCCGGCTCATCTGGAACAACGTTGGAAAAACTCTCGCACGAAAGGAACCCGGTCCAACAATCCCACGGTGGTTCCGGTATCACAAACGAACGTCGAGAATCCACGACATCTCCTCAGTAGCCGACTAGCTAACCAGGCTGAATTCAAGCTGTAAGAGGCGGCACAACTATCCACCTGTACAACAAGAACTGACTTGCCGGGACAAACAAAACCTAACTTGCTTCCACACGGTAGTCCACAGACGCCTAACACGTAGTTAACCAGTCCGTGCCCAGGAGAACGTCAAACCCAACATCTCTAGAAGGATCAAAACGTCGGACGAAATCTCTATCTCCTATCCGATTGGCACAAAACTGAAATACGTGTCGCGCAACCAAAGAATCGCTGACAGAAGTTAACACCACTACTACTAATCTACCCAACCACGGTACAAACAAGAAAACAAACGAATATATCAAAGGAACACAAAACTCAAGGGTACCTGAAAACTCCACATTGGACGTCTGCACGTCCCAATGAGTAGAAGCAGACTCCTGCGTCTGCCCTCTACTCGCAGCTGGATGAACTCCTCTGGTAGCCTGAGCCCTTTGAGCGAATCTTCCACGTCCACGGCTTCTCTGAAAACGATCATGACGAGGTGCTAAGGAACAATCCCTGACGATGTGCTGAAGGCTCCCGCATCGAAAACATCCACGTGCTGACTGCTGACCATCCTGGGAATGGAAGCTGAACGACTGTCCTCGTCCTGAGCCTCTGCTACTCCCGCGACGGCCACGAAATCTGTCTCGACGACCGAACCTCTGTCTCTGGGCTGGTACGCTGGTACGAGTCCTCCACTGTCCAGGAACTCTCTTAGCCTCTGGAATGTGTGCCTCGTCAACTGGAGCTGCAACCACTGGTGCTATGTAGGTGACGGACTGCTGCATGCTGATCGTAAGGGACAGCTGAGTAACAGGGGTGACAACCTCCTGTCGTAGCTCCCGAACGACGTCAACTAAAGAACTCATCGTCTGGCGGAACTCCTGCATCTCTACCAAAAGTCTATCCATAGTATAGATCGTAGGCTGATCCGTCTGCACCTGTACAACTAGAGTGCCATCCTGGTCAGTGCTCGTCTCACCCGAGCTAACCCTGACCTCGGCCCTCGCTGCATCACTCTGAGTCCCCATAGTCATCGGCGGCAAGGCTATAAGTAGATATAAGATGAGATTCGATAAGAATGAGGAAATCGGATCTCAAGGATATGAATCATCAAGGAAGGAATGTCAAGCAATTTTGTACTTAGGTCACTTAATGCAAGGTACCGCGCTGTGAGTATGCTGCAGACATACACACACTACGTTACTCTGCTTAAGCTACCTACTCCATCATACTATGGTCATCCTACACTCCGAAAGGTAAAACCTAACGCTCTGATACCAACTTTGTCACGACCCAAGAATGGCCCGTGACGGCCCTAATACTACGCAACGCCTAAAGACGCCACATAGTAAAAGAAAGCCAAAACCCAGAAATCTAAACCATAAAAATATGAAAAAGATAATATAAGTTTTGAAACATTTGAAATCGCAACCCAAATTCTTTAAAAAGTCTTACTTTCTTTCTTTAAAATTTTAGCAACACCCATTTGTAGAAACCAGCCACAATGATTACAACTGAAAACAATAGTTGTAGAGATAGAAGCTGTATATACATAAGACCTCAAATCCACAATAATACATGCTAACGTCCTCACCAAGTCTCTATGTCCACAAATACAATAGCTGATGGAGAGTAAAAAATACAACGAATATACAATAAGAAATACAGATAACCATCTAACCCACCTAAGCAAAAGGTACTGTGAGCTGATGCGGTATCTGTAGCAAAAGATGGTAGCTGGGTAGCTGGATAGGGGAATAGCCTGCCTCGACTACTCTGGGGAAAAACCTGAAACACCTGTGGCACAACGGGGGTGAGTTGCCAACTCGTGAATAGTATAAAACATATGCAGGTAATCGCAGGAATGCACGTACAGCATGAATCTAAGATATGCGATTACAGTAATAATATATCATGCAAATGCTGAAATAGGGAGAGTACACTAGCAGGTACAATCAATATGTGAAGCAATGATGGCATGATAGTAGTATGCAATGTCTATGCAATAGAGATATGAGAAAGCAATTATGCAACTATCATAAGGGTACACTACAAGTACTACCAATATATGAATCTGTGCATAAGATAGGTAATGGTGAGGTGTAGGGTGGAATATGTCATTTTCCACGGAAACCTGACGTCGTGGCAGGATCACAATCCACTAAGATACTCCAATCCCAAATCCTCAAACCAGGCCCCACATTGGGCACTCACATCAAATAAGTCTCACATCTCCTCAATGTACAATGTCGAGTAATCTCCTATATCCCGAATGTACGAGTCACCAATCACATAGGTATATCCAATGTCCAAGTCCCAATGAATCCCCTAGTATCCCAAGTCCAATCTCAAGTAAGTTCTAGCATCCTAAAGATAAATATATGTACAGAAATAAATATGATGGGGGCAATACACATATATTAGCGTCCCATTCCACTAATATTGGTGTAAGGGTATATATAACAACGGCTAAGTCCCCTGTTATATATACAAAAAGGGGGTTAAGGAATATCATGAAACCATGTGCCAAGCATCGGCACAGAAATCCTCATATATGGGGCTCCGTCAGTCCGGATCAGCCCACGGGGTCCGTCTGCAGTGTCGGCCCTCAGCCTCGACAGTACAGGTCATCCCGCATCCATCTCTCTACTCTGGCCAGTAGCCTCCAGACAACTGCCAGGTCCAAACAATCACCGGTAGGTACTCGCCCGCCTCCAGGCTCAATCGGCAAACCCATCGATCTTCTTGCCGAGGGGAACCATACCGGGCCCCACCATGTACTCTCATACGGCAACCACACATCGTATGGAGTATAAAATCAGCACCGATAAAACTCATGGGGGACGCTCGAAATATCATATCAAGGAAACCGGGTTGTTACATGTATGCATAATTTCATGAACTCCCGCGGTTCCCAAATCCCGAAAACATCATATGAAATCCAGATAAACAATGCATAAATACAGGAATAGATGTATGCGATATATCTGAATGCGAGCAGGTAAACACAAGTATATAGCTGAACCAGATGTATGCGAAATCATGATAAGGTACAGCTAAGTAACATCAGTAAATGTGAATATGCGACAACAACTGAATATGTATCTAACATACAGGTGTAGCAAGGTATAGGTATCTACCTATAGGAACTGATGTCGTATACCCCCTTGGGTATAAGTAACATATGTAGGAAATCCCTCCCGGTATAAGTAAAATATGTATGAGGTATACCTGTAGCTGTATCGCAAAGTGAAAATATACCTATCACTAAAGGTATGATACACTATAGGTATACCGATAAGCTAGATGTCAAGTGTGGTAAACAATGGTAGCTATAAGGGGTAGTGTGTGACATGGCAATTATTGACGGTGTGTGTGTAGCATGCAATCCGTGCTCGTGCAACATGAACCGTCAATAATGTGTGCAGTGTCCTACGGCTGCTAGTCACAGTATATAGCTATATCTAGGAAATGCAGTAAGGCGCAATTCTACAATGACGTAGAATGTGCGACAGGAATTGAATCCTAGCCCAGACGCATAACGCCATGCGGGCGATTCTCCTGTAGATGTTATATCTACTCACCTAAACTCCACGCTGGGTGAATCCCATCATCTGCTCTCCCTGTAGCCGTGTCCGTAACCCCTGTCTGCAAACCTGTAAATACGACAAGAAATCATATATAAGTCAAATATCCCGCGAAACGCGATATCGAAACGAAACGAGAAACTCGCGTCGCGAACTAAACGCGCGTGTGCACGATACGCTGAATCGTGTGTGTACGCGTCTAAAAACCATCGCGACACGCCGCGATACGCTGGATCACAGAGCCCACTCGCGTATCGCGCGTATCGCGCAAACACAAATAAACACAAAAACGATATATAGTCCCAGATTTTCCTACAGGTACAATATTGCAAAACTAGACATGCCAATGATCTAGAAAACATAGCAGGGAGCCCTACACCAAAACCCCAACACCTAAGCTCCCCACTGGGCCGCAAATTGCGGCCAAAACAAGGAAATTGGCGGCCAGGTTAGGGGTAGGGTGGCTCGTCTTCTGGTGGTGTCATCTATACCTAGTGTACATGCTCCAGTTTCCTCAATATTGTTCTGCAAGGTCCGGGTCTATAGCAGATCACGAATGTCCAGTATATCACTTTAAAAACACTAATCTGCACAATAAGGGAAACCTATGGTATTTTAGTGTAATCTGGGGATTTCTTAATTGAAGTTTCCCTATTAACACTAAACTAACCTAAGGTAGCTAACCAATTCAAATAATTACCACAATATCTCACAAAACCCCAAAACTAGCACTAAACTAGCTAATTTAGCACTAATCGAAGCAATTAACACACAAGCTACACAAACAAGCAATAGGGTTCAGGAAATATACCCCATTGGACCCTAGAGAGCTGGTGAAGAGGTGTATGGAGGAGGTGAGAGCTTCTGCAAGTGCTGAGCTCCTCCTGCTGCTGCTGTTGCTTGCTGTTTCTGTTGCTGCCACTGCTTCTGTTGCTGATGATGATAATGATGGTGATGATGATGATGATGTTATTGTTGTGGTTGTTGTTGTTGTGATGGTGATGATAATGGTGATGATGATGATTCCCCCCCCCCAACTGCTGCTGCTGCTTCTGCTCCCCCAGCTGCTGCTGCTGCTCTCTCTCTCTCTCTGTCTCTGTTGCTGCTGCTGCTGAGGCAGCTTGCTGCTGCTGCCACTGCCTCTCTCTCTCTCTCGGCTGTGTGTGTGTGTGTGTGCAGGTGAGAGTGAGAGAATGAGGGTAGGAAAAATGAGAGGAGAGTGGGAGCAAACATCCAAGACCTCCCCCTCTCTTTCTCTTCCTCATTAAATGAGGCATGGGCAAGGCCATAATGCCCATGCTCTCTCTCTCCTCAAAGTCAACCAAGCACCAAAAATTCAAAACAACACTAAAACCCTTTAAAAGAAAAGAGAAAAATCATTTTCACTAAAGAAAACAACCATGCACTTAAAACCCAAAACACTTAAACAAACATGAAACTAACCTAAAGAGGATGGGTTAATCTTAAAATAACCCTAGTTAACATGCACAAGTGTGTGTGTGCCTAACAAAATTCTGGTAAAATACTCAATAATTAGGATAAAATATTTAAAAACTAATTTGGTAAACTTTTTATTAAAAACCACATTTTAAAATATAATTAGCTACAAAACACATTCTAAGGTGTTACAATTACGATATGATAAATACATATATGTGACTTAATCACGACTTGACATATGTGACTTGATCAAGATATGATATATGTGACATGACATTTCTAAGGATAATTAATGATGTATATTTATGCTGGCAATGATATATGATTGATGTATGCGATTACAGTATAGCACCTTGATCTTGACATGTGTTGATGATGATGTTATACGAATGATGAAACACGTAGGTGATACTTTACCCGTACCCCGATATTAGGATGCCGTACGATGGATTTTACCGTACGAGGCATAGATATGACGATTGATTTGCACTCTTGATTCGAGGAAGCCGTACTACGTACATGACGCTATTGAGGCTAGATCACCGACTATTAGAGATATGGATTCAGACCTTAGGTGGACTCTTATTTCTTATTGACTAGTTTCTTAGGTTTAGTTTCCTTAGGAGGTTAGATGGACACTAGTTTAGGCTCGAGTCATATAGTTGTAGTTATACTTGCATATCACAGATGAGTGGTTATTGCACATCCGTCTTTACATTCATACCATAAGCATAATGGTGCATGTTCATTCATATATTTCTATAATCAGAATAAAACTTTGCCTTTTAGGACACCAGCACCATTACCGATGATGCGCATATTCCACGCACACTTATTTGCCGGCCCACACACATCATCATCGGTAATTGCTATGTCCCGTACACTTTAGATCATATTATCGTTTATTGATGCAATCAGCTAACAGCTAGATTCATATAATATCGTGATTGCTCTCTGGTGTTAGTATAGACATGGCATTGATTACTTAGACATTTCATGCATTCATATTTCCATGTTATCATGCAGTATTATGGGCATATGCCGACACTTATCATATACTTACTCATGATTTTTTTGGGATTTTGGATTTATATGAGATTTCTGGATTTTTGGGGAAAACCGCAAGAATACATAAAAACTTCTCTCTCTCTCCTCCTCTCTTTTTAAAATATAAGATGCGGTTTTTTCGTTATGTATGTGTCGCCCACCATGAGATTTCATGTTTTCTGTTGGATTTCGAGACCCGATTCGAGGAGTGGATGAACCGTCTCGGGTACATGGTGGGCCCGGTATGGTACCCCGAGGCAAGAAGATCGAGTTGTAGACGATGAGCCTGGCAGAGGGAAGGCTACCTACCGGTGATATCTGGCGCGGTGGATATCCGGAGGATACCGACCGTTGTCGTGAGATTTGATGATATGGGCCGATCCGGACTGACGGAGCCCGAGATATTGAGACTATGAGACATTGAGATTATGAGGTATTGAGACTTGAGATTTATATGTTTTGTGTCGATGCTTGACACGGATTTCCATGAATTTCATTGTTGCTATTTCAGATTTCTATACACATTTTACTATAATAAAAGTTAAAGATTTCTTATACAGATATATCTAGATTTCAGGATTGGTTATGTTACATTCTGGTGCATGCATACTCATTCATATGACATAGTACTATATGAGGCACTGACACGAGCACGGAGTATTTGCATTTACACGTAGTATTACCCTGCCATTACTTGTTGATTGGGATTTAGTAGTGTATTATTATGACCTAGAATAGCGTCGTGCATTTGATTTCTTTTCGTAGATGTCTTCTACTCACGAGTTGGCAACTCACCCCCGTTGTGCCAAATTTTATTACAGGTTGATGTACAGGGTTCCTTGGCAGATTACTGGCACATGATTTATTTCCGGGTGATTTGCACGGTAGGTTGGTTCATTTGTATCTGGACCGCCGTTGTATTTTATTTATTTCATTTGTATCTAGAAAGCTCCATCAACCAAACTTGTATTACTTGATAGATTGCTGGACCATTTATTTGTTTCGACCTTAGAGTCGCGCTTGTATTATTATGATATCTAATGGTTTTGTTTTCTTTTAAGTTTTGACCTCGCCCTTTGGCGTTGTATATTATTGTGCTTGTTGTGGTTGTTTCCGCCTGTTGGCGTTGAGCTAGATCTCGTTTGGGGATGTTTTTTATTGTTTGTGTATATTATACTTGTTGTACCCGTTTGGGGCCAGTTTTTATAGAGGAGACTCTGCCGAAATTTTTGGGAAAATTTGCCGATGCTTTTAAACTTGTATCCTTCTTGTTTTCTTTTACTTCTTCTTCTTTTTATGGTTTAGATTTCTGGGCTTCGGCTTACTTAGGTTACGTTGCGCCTCTAGACGCTTCGTAATCTAAGTGTCGGTCACGTTCCGTACTTTCGGGTCGTGACAAAGTTGGTATCAGAGCGCTAGGTTTAACCTTGTATATGTCTAGGGTGACCCTTGGTTGATAGAGTAGACGACGTAGGTAGAGTAACGTACCGTGGGTATGGTCCGCGGCATACTTACGATACGCTACTCTGCTTAAGGAGCCTTAGGATGTACATTTCATTGCACCGCATTTCATTCATTCCTTTGATCTATCTTCGTCGATATCGGAGGGTGGTTTCGGTTACCACGGGCGCACTGACAGAGGGAGCTACGACTCGAATGCGATAACCATTAGGGTATTGGTTATTCTTGAGGATTTAAGCATTGCTTAGCGTGCGGACGAAGGGTATTCACATGCCGTCCAGACGAAGTTAGAAGGTTCGAACGATTATCAGAAAACCATATTCCTAAGTTTATAGTATTCGGAAGAACATGCAGGTATTTCGATGGACCCTCTAGAAGAATGAAACCCTAACTCGACATAATGACCACGAGAACGCCCTTGAACCTTAGGGTTTACGGAAGTTCCGTGGTGCCATTAGTGAGGCTTGGGTTTGCCTTTCTACGGCTGGACCATCGATGCTGGGGTATGTACCGGATATTTTTAAGCTGTACTTGAGTGTTGAGCTCTCCGGGAATTATGGGATTTTGATGGATCGATCGAAAAGTTTAATGTAGTCCGGATATCAGGTGAAGGGATCGACCATGTGGGAGACTCTACACATGAGTATTGCCGTTGGTAGCGCAGTCAGCACACCTATGAAGAGATGAGTTCGAAGCAGTCGACATCAGAGGAAAGAGGCGCACATTGACGATAGTGTTTACGATTGCGACTTGGTGATTTGAATTTCATATTTCCGTTGGTTGGATTTTGGTATTTGAGGATTTTGTTCTACGATTGGTATTTCTTGTGTACTTTCATTATATTCTATGCATGTTTCATATATCGGTTGTATTGATGTTGTTTTGTACATACCCAGTGCACTTGATTTGGTTTTAATACATTTTGAGATTTTGATTTGATTTCTTGCATATGGTTACACATGATTTTGACATATGCTTCGACCTAATTTTTATGCATTTTCGTACTGTGATTTCGATTCTGATATTCGGCGTATGTTTTCGTGCACCATGTGCACCTGATTGAGATTCTTGCGCACATTCGGTGCACTAGATGCGATTTTGTGCATACCAGATGCACTAAATCGGGGTTTTGTGCAGATTAGATGCACCTGATATTGAGTCGTGCACGCCCGTTGCACTTGACAGATGTTTTTGGTGCACACCTGTTGCACTTAGTTTTGTTTTTGTGTGTATTCGTGGTATCTGTATTTGGTTTCGATTTCAGTGCGCACCGGACGTACATGATATTTTTATGATGTGATTGGGATTGATTTCAGTTTGAGCAGTATGTTTTCATAATCATTATTATTTGATTTAGTAACCAGGCGGGACGTGTATGTTAAATAAAAGATATATATATATGTAGCTATTTTTTTTAAATAAACGTCCGCTACTTATGCCGTGACACGTGCATCGCACGGCGATTTTCAAGAGGGGTTTTTGTATGCTTCTTTATTAAGATGATTAGGAGATTTTACTATGATGCGCACTATATATATATAAGTTATGGTTTTGATATATATTATGTTGGTTTTCGTGTTGGGTTTTGATATTTTATCTTTACCATAACTCCGATGATTGCGTTATGTTGACGGAGTTTTGAATTTGAGTTATTTACTCGTTTTTCGTGCGCATGCATTGCATTAAGATGTGTTTTATGTATTGATGATTTCGGAGCCCCGACGATTTGAGTGTTTTGGATGAATGTTTTAGTATTTGGGAGGAGTTTTAATTTAAATTCGGGGACCGTATTTCTTTAAGGGGGAAAGATTGTAACGCTTCGAAAATTGTTTAGGCAGTTTTTCGATAATCGGCAAAATAATCGGTCTTTTCCGTAAAAAGTCGAAATAAGTAATTTTCAATATTGCCCTAATTATACAAAATTTAGATAATATATTGCTAATATTTGGTCACTAAATTGCCACTTAAAATTTTCTAGTTAATAAAAAAAATTTCCTTAATTAATGTTTTTTTATATTATTTTAAGCATTTAAAAATACATTAAATTAGTGATAAATACAAATTTGATTGGGTAAATTACATAATTAGGAATCATTATAAACTAAAATATAGTGTAACAAAAATTTTATCAAAACATTTAATGTTTGGTTGTTTTGTGGTTTAAAATGGTTTGAAAATGAATTAAAAAGGGGTTTTTTTGTAAAATTTGATGTGATGGTCATTTATTGATCTTGTGAAGGACTTTTGTGTAGAAAATTCCACACATTTCCCTCACATCCCTCCCTTGCTCTCCTCTGGTAGAAATGGATGCAGAAAAACAGCCCCCAATCCCCCATTTTCTTGCATCAAAATCCTTGCAAAAATCCTCCGAAATCCACAAAAATTCACAATTTCCTTCACAAATTCAAACCTAAACCCTTTTCCACCTCTTCCCAAACCCTAATTTGTTTAAAACAAGGAGAAAGAAGACATCTTTAGAGGCTAATTGCAGGAGGTTCAAAGCTTGGGAGGTATAACTCTAATCTAAATGTTTCGTTTGTAGTTTAAGGTGCTCAACTAGAATTCTAAAAGTGTTAATTTAGTTATAATTTATTGTCTAGGAAATTCTAGAAAGGGTTTTAAAATGAAGTTAGAGTTTTATTAATTAAGTGGGGTTATAATAAGTAGTTTAAATTTTTTATAAGTGGAAAATCTTGTATGGTTGCTATATTGTAAATTGTTGATTCAAAATTGTTTAAATTAAGCAATTTTGCGAACTAGATTTTTATAAATTATATATATTGGTGTGTTAAAATTCTAATTAAGGTTTTTATCATTATATTGTGGTTTTAATGTGAATATTAACATGTTAAATGAATGAAATACCTAATCTAATGATTAGTTTCAAATTGTTAGTTAATATAATGTGATAAATATGCTATTTCGGTAAACTAGGTTTTAGAAATTAATTTAAAATGTAGTATTAAAAATCTAATTAGGGTTTTAGCTCATTCTTAAGGTTTTATGGAGTGGTTTAACACTTTAATATATGAAAAATCAAGTTTAGTAGTGGAATTGTAAATTTTTGCTTAACAAGTGTTAATTTTGGCTAATTTGCAAACTATAAATTGTAAATTTAGACAAAATGGTGTGAGAAAAATGTGGTAAAGGTTTCTATAATCTAGTTATGTTATTTAATGAATATTATGACCATTAGTTTCTTTTATACATCAAGTTTTGAAGTAAAACGGTAAATTGACATTTTCAAGCTTTTGCGGAATTGGACGATTTGATCGATTTTTAGGGTTTCGATGAATTAAATCATGTTTTATATTATAAGTAATGAGTTTTAAAACTACGAGTTGTTTGTTGGTATTTTATCTCGATTAATCGACGTTTGTACGCAGATATCGAGCAATATTTGGTTCTTTTGCATGAGTGGGTCATAGGTTTTAACCTATGCGCGTTTCGTGCGTCGTTTTGGTTTTGTCAGTGATTCAGTTTACGATATTTTATGTGTTTGCATATAGGTACCCCTCACGTGGACTTCGGACGAGGAAGAAGAGGAGGGCGACATCGTTTTCGGAAGACAAGGGTCAGGTGAGTTGATGTATATCCACGGGGGGAAGTCGGGTGGATGGCGTTTAGCACCCCCGCAAACGTAGAATAGGGATAGTACTTATTTCCATTAGGAAGCCAGACGTGACCTTAGAATTTCGGTGAGTAGGACCTTAGTAGTGACCCTAGGTTGGACTTGACTGATTTAGAAAGACCATAGTAGAGGATGAATACCTTGGAAGAGATTCGTAGGTTTTAGGTAGATACTCACACACGCACACACTGAGACTAGACGTGGTGTATACGTGTATGTGTATATATATATAGGACTAAGGTAGGTATATATATATATACACACAATACGTATATGTGATACAAGGATGTGATATGATACACTGGAATGAAACAATATAACTGGGCTTGATACCGTGATTCTTGGCTATACAGTGTGTTATGATAATAGCGGATCATTAGAAAATGAGATATTGGATTTGTATACATGAACAATGATAAAGGATGGTGATGATATTGAAGTATATGGGAATCTAAATAGAACCCGGACCGTAACCTATGCCTGAAGGTCTAATATGAGATATGTGTAACTTGATTACGATCTGATAAATACATAGATGTGACTTAATCAGGACTTGACATATGTGACTTGATCAAGATATGATATATGTGACATGACATTTCTGAGGATAATTAACGATGTATATTTATGCTGGCAATGATATATGATTGATGTATGCGATTACAGTATAGCACCTTGATCTTGACAGGTGTTGATGATGATGTTATACGAATGATAAAACACGTAGGTGATACTTGACCCGTACCCCGATATTGGGATGCCGTACGATGGATTTTACCGTACGAGGCATAGATATGATGATTGATTCGCACTCTTGATTCGAGGAAGCCGTACTACGTACGTGTCGTTATTGAGGCCGGATCGCCGACTATTAGAGATATGGATTCAGACCTTAGGTGGACTCTTATTTCTTATTGACTAGTTTCTTAGGTTTAGTTCCTTAGGAGGTTAGATGGACACTAGTTTAGGCTCGAGTCATATAGTTGTAGTTATACTTGTATATCACAGATGAGTGGTTATTGCACATCCGTCTTTACATTCATACCGTAAGCATAATGGTGCATGTTCATTCATATATTTCTATAATCAGAATAAAACTTTGCCTGTTAGGACACTAGCACCATTACCGATGATGCGCATATTCCACGCACACTTATTTGCCGGCCCACACACATCATCATCGGTAATTGCTATGTCACGTACACTTTAGATCATATTATCGTTTATTGATGCAATCAGCTAACAGCTAGATTGATATAATATCGTGATTGCTCTCTGGTGTTAGTATAGACATGGCATTGATTACTTAGACATTTCATGCATTCATATTTCCATGTTATCATGCAGTATTATGGGCATATGCCGACACTTATCATATACTTACTCATGATTTTTTTTGGGATTTTTGATTTATATGAGATTTCTGGATTTTTGGGGAAAACCGCAAGAATACATAAAAACTTCTCTCTCTCTCCTCCTCTCTTTTTAAAATATAAGATGTGGTTTTCTCGTGATGTATGTGTCGTCCACCATGAGATTTCATGTTTTCTGTTGGATTTCGAGACCCGATTCGAGAAGTGGATGAACCGTCTCGGGTACATGGTAGGCCCGGTATGGTACCCCGGGGCAAGAAGATCGAGTTGTAGACGATGAGCCATGCAGAGGGAAGGCTACCTACCGGTGATGTCTGGCGCGGCGGATATCCGGAGGATAACGACCGTTGTCGTGAGATTTGATGATATGGGCCGATCTGGACTAACGGAGCCCGAGATATTGAGACTATGAGACATTGAGATTATGAGGTATTGAGACTTGAGATTTATATGTTTTGTGTCGATGCTTGACACGGATTTCCATGAATTTCATTGTTGCTATTTCAGATTTCTATACACATTTTACTGTAATAAAAGTTAAAGATTTCTTATACAGATATATCTAGATTTCAGGATTAGTTATGTTACATTCATGGTGCATGCATACTCATTCATATGACATAGTACTATATGAGGCACTGACACGAGCACGGAGTATTTGCATTTACACGTAGTATTACCCTGCCATTACTAGATGATTGGGATTTAGTAGTGTATTATTATGACCTAGGATAGCGTCGTGCTTTTGATTTCTTTTTGTAGATGTCTTCTACTCATGAGTTGGCAACTCACCCCCGTTGTGCCAAATTTTGTTACAGGTTGATGTACAGGGTTCCTTGGCAGATTGCTGGCACATGATTTATTTCCGGGTGATTTGCACGGTAGGTTGGTTCATTTGTATCTGGACCGCCGTTGTATTTTATTTATTTCATTTGTATCTAGAAAGCTCCATCAACCAAACTTGTATTACTTGATAGATTACTGGACCATTTATTTGTTTCGACCTTAGAGTCACGCTTGTATTATTATGATATCTAATGGTTTTGTTTTCTTTTAAGTTTTGAGCCTCGCCCTTTGGCGTTGTATATTATTGTGCTTGTTGTGGTTGTTTCCGCCTGTTGGCGTTGAGCTAGATCTCGTTTGGGGCTACATTTTATTGTTTGTGTATATTATACTTGTTGTACCCGTTTGGAGCAAGTTTTTATAGAGGAGACTCTGCCGAAATTTTTGGGATAATTTGCTGATGCTTTTAAACTTGTTTCCTTCATGTTTTCTTTTACTTCTTCTTCTTTTTATGGTTTAGATTTCTGGGCTTCGGCTTAGTTAGGTTACGTTGCGCCACTAGACGCTTCGTAATCTAAGTGCCAGTCGCGTTCCGTACTTTCGGGTCGTGACATAATTAGATGTTCATATGGGTATAGAAAGCGGTGAGATTTATTGACTTTTCAAACCTAACCTAGACCTAACCCTAGCAAGATTTAGATATAAATTAATTTAGTTTTTAGATTTAAAAATCAATCCTACCACAATCGGAATTAACTCGTTTGAGCGAATAGGAAATTCACAACATCCCTGTGGAACGACCCGTACTCACCGGTTAGCTACATGCGACGCCGTTCTTGATTGCAGTATTAGATAGTTTTTGAGATAAATCAAATGGCGTCGTTGCCGGGGATGGCGTACTTGTAGGGTTCCTGGGCACACCCATGAGGTTCTACAACTGATCAAACATGCCTAATTCAAATTTTTTCATATGCCTACAAACCATAATACAGATCGTTAACTAGATGATAAGGCGATGCAAGCAAGTAAATGACTTTATTGCTAAAAAAGTGACTACAACCTTTGTAGACCCGGTCTTCCACTTCTTATGCTCCGTGATGACGTCTCTCCACTGTACCTATCGGAATCCGGACTCTGGCGAAGGTTTCGTCGGAGAAATGATCGGGCTAGGTCGTCGACTTCGATGCCGAAGATGATCTACGTCGAGGAAACTCAAGATCAAACTCCAACTTCACCAAGTCATGAAATTTGTGAAGAAAACACCCTATACTACTTGGCAAGTGGTAGAGGATGAAGAAATAGGAAGTGGGTTCACTTTAGAATTGGATTTCTCACTCTTTTTCTCATGTTGCCATTAATGGTAGCAAGCTTTCTTCATGTTGAAGAAGAAGAAGAAGAAGAAAAGAATATGATAGAATAAAAAAGAATTAACTTAAAAAGAAAATCCCATTCATTCTTATCATAATAGCAACCATGGTTAAGTGTAGAGAATGAACCAAGGTTAGGTGAATGGTTAGGTTTAGGAAATGAACAAGAATGGTCAAAGCTTCTTGAAGTTTCAACAAAACAAACAAAATAAGCAACCATATCTTTTCTTTTCCTAAAATAAAGAATAAATAAATAAACATAATAATCAAGAGAAGATAATAAAACCCTAACCATTCACTTAAACATGGTTTAAACTAAACATACACCCAAACTTGCATGTATCATAACACATGATACAATCAAGTGCACAAAACTATATCATATATACAATGTGCACTTCAAGTGACAAAATCCATCTTAAGTGAACCAATACTAGTTAATGCAAGGTAATATATCAAATATATAATTATGCATTAAATCATTAAATCAACACTTGATTTAACGATCCGGTCATATCGCATATGACCGACTAATATCCAATGTATCGACTTATCGAATCAATCCTCGATTCGATAACTAGGTTATATCGCAAAGAACCATTCAACACATTCATCGGGAGAATAGAATACAGTATCACATACATGCATTATTCTCGGTCCCGCACATATCTCATATGCGCTCCTATTTCGTTTCACTTGAGCCAGGAAACCTCTGTGTAGGACTCTAAAGACTCGTCAATACGCCGGCAGCAGATGATGATCATATCAAACACCCACAAGCCGCAAGCGGTCTGCTAAACGTAACGGCCACCCGGGTATTGAGCGATCAGAAGATCGACAAGCAAGCCCGCTCACACTCCTGTGAATCCAACCAGTAACACTTACCGTACAGTCCGGTCTGTTCTTCTGATAAGTCGCATATCTCGCCTATGGGTGGTAAACGTCAGACCCCAGTAGCTTGATAAGTCATGCCGACGTAAGGTCCATAACATTCGTGAAACTACTGATAACTCTTACCAGTATATCACTGCAACCCTGGCCAGGGATTTCCTGTTATGGCCAGTCGAGCATAGCGCAACATCAACCCCCAATACCGGGAGAGACGAATCCCCTCCTATCGCTCATTGCCTCCATGTGAATCGGGACTGTACCCAAAAACCACCTGTTTTCGCGACTCAGTAGAGCCGTGGTAGGGTGGAAATCAAAGCACAGTGGGAGACACACAAGACTCTATGACAATCTCGGGTCAACAGACTAAGCTGTACCAGTGTCACCAGAGAACTGCCATCTGACGTGAGGTATAATACCATCTGGGAGTTCTCGGCGAGTCCGTTCAGTGTACCCAGTCTCCACTGAGCACCCGCATAACATCTCTGATGTCAAACACCAATGGATATGGGATCATCCATCGCCCATCACATGGGTCGAGAAGATATACGCTAGTCTACACTGGAATATTGATGCCCCGTCTCGATATTCCCACGACTAGGAACATTAAAGGATGTACTCATGGACTACCCAGGCCCCACTAGTATGATCTTCATCATAGTCCTGGAAGTCGAGTACACATCCTAAGGGCTTTATCAACATGTAACAGAGAGACATAAAGTATACATGTTAAGATAAAGAGTAACCAGATAGCGTACTATCATGTCGAGCAAGAAAGTCCTACCTATATATGTCCCAGCATCCACTACAATATACATCCAATGTACAGTAATGGCCTCTAAGGCATACATATAACTAACAATCTCCCACTTGAACTAGGGCCATCTGTAGCAGTGGTTGCAGTATTTAATACTCAACCATCCCATATGAGTCTCTCTTTGGGAAAAGGCCTTCGTGAGTGGATCCGCCGTGTTGTCCTCTGAGTCTATTCTCCTAACCTCGATCGCCTTGGAGATCAACTATCTCCATGATCAGGTGATGCTGCCTCAGAATATGTCTGGGTCACTGATGGGACCAAGGTTCCTGGGCCAAAGCCCCACTTTCATTGTCATACAATGATAGGAACCTAGTTCATCTCATGAACCAATTTACACCCAAACTGCCTCTTTGGTAGCATCTTTAATAGCGATGTTACCAGCCTTTATCGTCTAGTTTGCCACGATATCTAGCTTGGAACTCTTCCAACATACCGTCCCTCAACTGAGGGTAAAGACAATGCCTGCGACTGACATTCAGTCGTCCTTATCACCCTGGAACCTTTCCAGTGATTCTCCTCAGGATCAACTGATACCATCTCACTTCAACTAGTGAGAATCCTAACATCCATTTAGATCTATCTCATAGATCTAAAACCCAGGATTTAGGAGGTTTCAATTTGATCCTGCATAGAGAATCTTTGTGATAAGTGGAGATTGACCGATCGTAGTATAGGAAACTCTTTTCCTATCAAGAGTATGTCGTCCACATACAATACGAGGATGAGCACCTTACTCTCTACTACCTTTTTGTATATACAAGGGTCTTCTACCATTTTGATGAAGTCAAACACTTTGACTATCACATCAAAACAGACGTTCCAACTCCGCGATGCCTGCTTTATTATGTAATGCAACTTGCACACGTTTCCGCTGCTCCCACTGTTTACGAAGCCCTCTGGCTGTGTACTTATAGACGTTCTCTTCTAAATCATTATTTAGAAAAGCAGTCATGGCACCCAACCACCAGATATCGTAGTCATGGTATGTAGCAATGTTAAGTAGGATCCGGATGGACTTAAGCATAGCCACTTTGAAAAGGTTTCATCATTATCCACGCCTGGTCGATGACGAAAAACTTCAACAAGTCTAGCTTTGAAAGTCTCAACTTTTCCATCTACACCAAGTAATCTTCTCAAGATATACTTGCTCCTGATGGGGATTTAACCCTTCAGATATCGCAACCAAAGTCCATACTTTGTTGGTGTACATGGATTCCATCTTAGATCGCTAAGCATCCAGCCATTCTAACAGAGTCCCTACTCTCGATGGCCTGCTCGAAACTAGTTGGGTCATCATCTCATGATGCAATCCTCGCTCCCACTGTCATCGAGAAACCGATGTATCTCTCAGGCAGGTGAGGAACCCTGCTAGATCGGCGGAGAGGCTGAGGTTCGTTGGGGACTATAGAATCCTTTGGTCCAGTCAAATCAGCTGCAGTTTTATATAGCTGGAACCTTTCCAGTTCTACAGAACTGACCTTGCCTCGATTTTGTCCAGATTTTTCTTTTGACATAGGCCGAACAATCCCAAATCTTAACTTGCTTAAGAGATGGGCTCTTCCAATACCATATCTCATATGGAGTGGCAGGCACTGATTTGATTCGAACCCAATTCAATAGGTATGCAGCTTCTCAAGTGCATAACCCCCTTAAAAAGAAACAGGTAACTCAGTGATACTCATCATAGAGCACACCATATCATATAGGGTGCTATTGCTCCGCCCTGATACACCGTTGTGTTGTGGTGTATTCAGAGGAGTAATACTGAGAGAGAATCTCATTCTCCTTTTAGAATAATCCAGGAATTCTATGCATAAGTATTCTCCTCCCTGATTTTATCATAGGACATAATACTTATACCCAGTTTTTGGTTCTCTATTTATAACTTATATTCTGTGAATATCTCAAAATGTTCGGACTTGTGTTTCAACAGGAACATATGTCTGAATCTTGAGAGATTATCAGAGAATGTAATGAAATACAAAGAACCGGTCTTGGCATGTGTAGACAGGGGATCTTACATACATCATCATGTATCAATCCCAAGGGTTTACAAACTCTTTCTTTGTTTCCAATAAACAGAGCTATGGTCATCTTATCTTTGTGACATGATTGGCAAGTTTCATAAGATGTAAATTCAAACTGATTTAAATATGCATCTAAAATGTAACTTCAGCCAGTCGGGTCGTATTGATATGACCTAGTCTACAATGCCTCAAGAAGGATTCGTTCATTTTTGAACTCTTCCTCTTGTGTGTGTTCTCTATACTAAGAACTGTAGTTTGATTTAGAACATCAATGCTTTTAGATAACGTGCCTGAACCGATCAACTTTTGATATAGGAAATGTTCAAAACAATATCCAACAATACAAAATTATATCCTTCTTTACTAATAAAGAAACTGATATGATTTCGTATATCAGGTTCGGTATCTAATAGCATTTGTTCAGAATCAATGTACTGGTAATACAGGGTGACAGTGACCAACAGACTTGGCTGCAACACTTGCCCCGTTTTCTGTCTCATGAAACATATCACCCGTTCTCAGTTCTCTGCCTTCATGTAGCCCTATGTAATAGATTACATATCTGGGATCCTGATCCGGTATCAAATACCCAGGATGCATATGATACTGTGAAACAGTTCTTTGTAACGAACACACCCGAAGAAGATGCATCATATGCACTTTCTTCGTTTCGGCGGTATAGGAATTCTGGTATTCCCCTATTTCCTGCTCTGTCTTATAACAATTATAAGTTGGAGCGGGACCAACGTTCCCCAGCACTGTATAACAAGCGGGTTCGGTCAATACATCCATATTATTATCTTGATTAAGGCGTGATATGGTCGCTACCTGGAGAGAGAGAGAAGAAAACACTCTGCGTGCGCTCTTGCAAGATTAGATTGGTTATTTATTTTATCTAATCAGGATGGCTTCCCACCATTTTTTATCAAATCTTCCTTCAAACCATAAAAGGAAAGACTAGCCGGGATTAATTACACTCTACAAGTTCGTCAATCTTTCAGCCATGCCAGTGTCGGTACTTTGAGGGAGGTTCATCGTGCTTTCGCACGGACCTAATTACAGTAAACCTCGTTTTCCCAGAGGCGTAACCCCATTGACACCTTTATAGACACCTACTTTATCGGCTAATTGCAAAGTGCAAAACTCTCCCAGGAGTAACAATTACTCGCAGTGGGTATCGGGATCCAACTATCACATAGAAGGTATGCAATCTTATTGCAAATTTCAACACTTGAAACTCCCGATAAAGGTTTTTACCCCTAGCACCTATGACCTTAACTATGGTCAACAAATCATAAGCACTAGTCAAGTTCTACCCGTCATTTCGTGATTAATTAGACCCACCCACATGACCCTTAACTAAGGTCAACAAAGTCACGCGACTGTCCTAACTAATCGCATCATATGTGGTGTAGGAAGACATCACTTAGCTCCCGTACACTGTGCCTTGACTATGGTCAACAAACACAGCACGAATACTAAGTACTCTACTTCCTAAAATGACGGAGGGTTGCGAATGGTTTTTATGAAAACCTTTAACGCTTTGAACTTGATCTCGTTGCGGAATCAAATGGTTTTTAAATGTAGTGTTTTTGAGGCTTTTCTAGTTTTGCTAAAGGGGTCACTCCCGGTGAAGGGATCGTCGGCCCTTTCCTCGTCGAATGAGGTGCGGGATATATCATATATATCACTGTGCAAAGCAGAAATTATAGAATCAATCTAAAGACAAACCGAGTGTGTAGCATCTGCCAGTTATTGCTAAAGGGGTCACTCCCGGTGAAGGGATCTCGGTCCTTTCCTTATCGAATAAGGTGCAGGATGTTCTACAAGGAACACCGCGATGCAAAGCAAGAACTGTAGCTACCTATTTTTATTTTGAAATTCGATTCCACAACATCAATTAGGTTTATTTTTTTTCATTAATCTCATTAATGAATATCCCATCATTTAAGTCCACCTAAACATCACAGATAAATATAACGTAAGCTTATGCCATCCGCATTCGCCTCGATGTCCCGTCTGCACCGTTAGGTTAGGTAACTAACGCCAGAGCGAGGCAGGGCTAGCGCGGGTGTAAAACATAAGCAACGTCTATATAATATATCATATATACTATAAATACTATCTATCTGAACAAATCACATGATCACATCACAGATAATGCAGCAGAAAATATCATATGAAATATTGGATATACTAGGACGTCCGTGTTTTCAATACGAGCCTGTATAAAACACGGATTCCACGGTCGTGATGAATAGCCAATCCCACACCCCTAGACCCCTACGAGAGTAGCAAGCAACCCTAGCAATTCTATAGTTAGGAGACCCGGACTCGACTCCTCGAGATGGTCTCCCACTGGACCCTAGAACCCGGTTACCTGTGCTCCCCTCCTTGGGTCTATCCTAATGCGGAAAAGTAGATAATATACAAATGGTGACATCATTCGCAACCTGGAAGTGCCCCAATAAAAGAATATTACATACAAATTTTTTACATGAATGAAAATGAAAAACCTCATCTCATATAAAAAAAACCCGGCTATTCAAACACGACGATCCAATATAACATATCCAGCAACACATAACATCACATGTCATCAACGTAAGTAAACATGCGTATCCCAATTGTCGTTGACATATAGCAACGAAACCGGCGATAACACATATTACACTTACGGTCACAAAAAAGAAAGTGTAAAACTACAACAGTTGGAATCCGCAAATTCTTTAGACATCGCATGCCTAACCAAATGAATTCCTTAGATATCGCATGCCTAACAATTATAAACCCCGCATTTTAGTCTCTTTATCGAAAACTCTTTTCAATATCAAGTCGGGTAATTCAACAAGATTCCCGATATCCTGATCGAATGCTCGTCGCAAACTTTAGTAGGCGGCCGCACCCCCGACGCCGTCGACGAAGTGCACCAAGACGGAACACCGCTGCCGCGAGCACCCGAACGGATGCTTTCGGTGATGGGGTTCTCCTACAGTCACTTGGTCGGGGCTATAGGGTGAGGCTGTCTATTAAGTTTACCCGACGAGTATCCACGTACGCTACGTGATTGCGACGGACTTTTGATCACATCAAAATTCCGTGGCAACCGATCAAGTGAAACTAAACTGCTATGTTTATAACATTCATTCAGTTATCTCATAACTACTTGTGGATTGCAAATATTGTATCACATTCCGGATAAATAGAAAATGTTAAACTTCCCGATCGAACAATCGAACACCCAAGTTTTCCCGAAACATCTCAACACATGAAATAAGTTTAAAAACATTCACTTCGTGCCTCAGTACCAACGGTCCAGCCGTAGAAGGGTCAAGCCAACGCCTCACATGTGGCACGCCGTACTGCCCCAAACCCTAAGGTTCAAAGGGCGGTTCAAGATGGTCACATAATCAAGTTAAGCTTTGTTGTCTTCTAGAGGGACCATCGCGTTACTTGCACTACTTAGAACGTGATTAAACTACGGAAAAATTCAACAATTGGAAATTTCCCGGCAGGGGAAAAATTGGGTATTTATATCCGGTCGAACTTTTTAACATACTCTAAAAAAACCCGGAAAAAACACAGACAAAATTAGACAGTCCGATCGAATCTCCGAACTCCCAATACAACCCAGAAAACTCAACTTTTGAGTTCAGATTAAAAATTCCCAGGAAAACCAGCACCATCATATAGGAATTACTGTACAAAAATAAATGGAAGAAGAGACAAAGTGGCCGCGGAACCGCCGCATTAGCCATGCTAATGCCGCGGTTCCGCCGCTCTTTGATAGAATCAGAAGCACGTGCTTCACAGTAATTCTTAGAAACTCCTACTGATATTTCTGCATATTTTTAATTCGAAAAAATCCCCGATTTCAAAAAATGTACAGAGAGCAATTTGAGATTAGGGTTTCGGTTCGATCGGACTTCTAACTCCGTCTACGCATCGCCTAAGGCTCTAGCTAGGCTCTGATACCACTGTAGGGTTCCTGGGCACACCCATGAGGTTCTACAACTGATCAAACATGCCCAATTCAAATTTTTTCATGTGCCTACAAACCCTAATACTTATCGTTAACTAGATGATAAGGCGATGCAAGCAAGTAAACGACTTTATTGCTAAAGGAAAGTGACTACAACCTTTGTAGATCTGGTCCTCCACTTCCTATGCTCCGTGATGACGTCCCTCCGCTGTACCTATCGGAATCCGGACTCTGGCGAAGGTTTCGTCGGAGAAATGATCGGGCTAGGTCGTCGACTTCGATGCCGAAGATGATCTACGTCGAGGCAACTCAAGATCAAACTCCAACTTCACCAAGTTATGAAACTTGTGAAGAAAACACCCTATATTACTTGGCTAGTGGTAGAGGATGAAGAATAGGAAGTGGGTTCACTTTAGAATTGGATTTCTCACTCTTTTTCTCATGTTGCCATTAATGGTAGCAAGCTTTCTTCATGTTGAAGAAGAAGAAAAAGAAGAAAAGAATATGATAGAATAAAAAAGAATTAACTTAAAAAGAAAATCCCATTCATTCTTATCATAATAGCAACCATGGTTAAGTGTAGAGAATGAACCAAGGTTAGGTGAATGGTTAGGTTTAGGAAAAGAACAAGAATGGTCAAAGCTTCTTGAAGTTTCAACAAAACAAACAAAATAAGCAACCATATCTTTTCTTTTCCTAAAATAAAGAATAAATAAATAAACTAAATAATCAAGAGAAGATAATAAAACCCTAACCATTCACTTAAACATGGTTTAAACTAAACATACACCCAAACTTGCATGTATCATCAAACATGATACAATCAAGTGCACAAAACTATATCATATATACAATGTACACTTCAAGTGAGAAAATCCATCTTAAGTGAACCAATACTAGTTAATGCAAGGTAATATATCAAATATATAATTATGCATTAAATCATTAAATCAACACTTGATTTAACGATCCGGTCATATCGCATATGACCGACTAATATCCAATGTATCGACTTATCGAATCAATCCTCGATTCGATAACTAGGTTATATCGCATAGAACCATTCAACACATTCATCGCGAGAATAGAATACGGTATCACATACAAGCATTATTCTCGGTCTCGCACATATCTCATATGCGCTCCTATTTCGTTTCGCTTGAGCCGGGAAACCTCTGTGTAGGACTCTAAAGACTCGTCAATACGCCGGCGGCAGATGATGATCATATCAAACACCCACAAGCCGCAAGCGGTCTAATAAACGTAACGGCCACCCGGGTATTGAGCGATCAGAAGATCGACGAGCAAGCCCGCTCACACTCCTGTGAATCCAACCAGTAACACTTACCGTACAGTCCGGTCTGTTCGTCTGATATGTCGCATATCTCGCCTAGGGGTGGTAAACGTCAGACCCCAGTAGCTTGATAAGTCATGCCGACGTAAGGTCCATAATATTCATGAAACTACTGATAACTCTTACCGGTATATCACTGCAACCCTGGCCAGGGATTTCCTGTTATGGCCAGTCGAGCATAGCGCAACATCAACCCCAATACCGGGAGAGACGAATCCCCTCCTATCGCTCATTGCCTCCAAGTGAATCGGGACTGTACCCAAAAACCACCTGTTTGCGCGACTCAGTAGAGCCGTGGTAGGGTGGAAATCAAAGCACAGTGGGAGACACACAAGACTCTATGACGATCTCGGGTCAACAGACTAAGCTGTACCAGTGTCACCAGAGAACTGCCATCTGACGTGAGGTATAATACCATCTGGGAGTTCTCGGCGAGTCCGTTCAGTGTACCCAGTCTCCACTAAGTACCTGCATACCATCTCTGATGTCAAACACCAATGGATATGGGATCATCCATCGCCCATCACATGGGTCGAGAAGATATACGCTAGTCTACACTGGAATATCGATGCCCCGTCTCGATATTCCCACGACTAGGAACATTAAAGGATGTACTCATGGACTACCCAGGCCCCACTAGTATGATCTTCATCATAGTCCTGGAAGTCGAGTACACATCCTAAGGGCTTTATCAACATGTAACAGAGGGACATAAAGTATACATGTTAAGATAAAGAGTAACCAGATAGCGTACTATCATGTCGAGCAAGAAAGTTCTACCTATATATGTCCCAGCATCCACTACAATATACATCAAATGAATTGTAATGGCATCTATGGCATACATATAACTAACAGTAGTAATTTCCTTTTTGCAATTTCGGGTTAATCAAAAGTCAAAAAATCATAAAAATCTGAAAAATCACAAAAAATATAAAAATTCATCATTTTGTTATTTTGTGAAGGGTATCTTTGTTTGAATTTTGTAGGATCTACAATCAAGTTCGGATCTGGAAATCTCCAGAGATCAAAACAGAAAATTTCAAATCTGAACAAACAGAAGATCATAACAACTGAGGAACAGAAGAAATTTGGAGGACCGAGTCTACAAGGCAACCGCGACGATCTGGTGCAAAAAAAAAAAGCGCCGGCGACCCCATTGCGGTCGTGTAACCGCCGCGGGACACCCCTTCTGGCCGCGGAACCGCCGCAGCCTGGTCGATTCAGGGAGAGGAAAAAAAAAGGCAGAAGCGCAGTTAAAAAAAAATTTAAGCCTTCTGATCTTCTCCTCTGCAAATCTCTGATATCTCTTCTAAAAAATCTCCTGCAGGATTTCTTTGCGTTTAAAAATCTTTCCCCTTCCAAATAACAAATCTTGTGCAGGATTCTTTGCGCGCGCTTAAAATAATAATTGATTGCAAGTGATCTTTTCTGATTTGCATATCCTGAATCTTTTTGCTAAAATTATCTTTCCAAATAAAGAGCAAGCGGAAAAAGGAAAATTTTAATTAGAAAACTTGCAAATCTTGAAATTCACAAAAAAGATTTGATTGCAAGTGATTTACTGTTTTGCATATCTTTAATCGGATTTTAAGGGGCTTTTGACCAATTCAGATTGGGTGGGGATTTCATCACCCTTCCCAGGACCCCAGAAATCACATAAAGCATTTGCATTGACCAATCTTTAATTAAAAAATACTAGACTCAGCCCTAAGGACTTCGAGCTCAATAGGACAGAGGACTAGTTATAGGCATCGACAGTTTATCCTAACCTGATTTTGCGGTGTCTAGGCAAGTGTGTCTAAGGCAAGTGGTTACTTAATTAGGACCGCTACTTGTAGCGGGGAGCCTCCTACTTACCTGGCACTTACCTGGCCGCAATTGGCGGTGAAGAGGCGGTTTGAGGTCCTATTTCTAGCCCTTTGGAACAGTTAGGAGCTGTCTAGCAGACCCTAGATCTAGTCCTGATTGTGCATTTTTGGTTGATCGAAAGTGTGTCTTAGCTTTTTTCTCGAAAATCTTTTTGCAAACAATTCTAAATAAAGAGAAAAAGGAATTTTTTTTTATAAAAACTTGCAAAATTTTGTCGCTAATAAATCCTTGCACCCCACATACACCCACCTTCTTTCTCTTCTCCTTCTGACATCATGGGTAACCCACATCACAAATCACTTGCCGAACTTTGGTATCCCGAACCTAATTTTGCATCGTTCATCAATTTGTTCAGTCAATTTAAAGACGATCCTTCCATGCCTAAAATATCTTTGAAAGATCAAAAAGAGGCGTCTAGGAGAAACAATTCGACTTTTCAACCCACTTTGTGTCAACCAAGTCAACCTTTACCACCTCCATATGTTGATACCACTTTTTCAAGTCCTTCTGTCACTCCTAAGCCGATATCCATTGCTGAGCATATTGCTCAATCTCGCAGCTGATCTTTCACCCCTCTCCACTCATCTAGTTCTAGGGATCAACAAGTCCATTCATCTTTTTATCCACATGTTGACCCTACTCCTGTTCAACCATCCAATTCCTACAAGTCCTACCCGACTTTCCCACCTTCACTAGACCCTGTTTTTACACAACCTTTTGGGAGTTTCACGTATCCAAACAATTTCGAATCTTTTACCGAAACCCCTTCACCACCGATGACTGGTTTGGAACAGTCGTTGCAAGCTTATATTTTAGCAACAAACAAAATGGTTAGGAATGTAGAAGCGTCTGTGGCCGCCCTTATGCAACCTAGTGAACCGGTAGCTAGTTTCCAACTAGCTCCAAATTTTCCAATGTATGAGGAGGCGGTTGGACAGAGTGAGAATTTGAGAGGATTTCCAAATCAAACCTACCCATACCCAATTCCAGCCAACAACTCCGGTTTTCCATCGATTGTCCAAAATAGTTCAACAGTTGAAAATAAAAACGAGTTGTGTGAATTTGTAGTGCTTGATTTGCCAAATTGTGAGGAACCCCTTTCGAGTGAAACCACACCAAATCCTTTTGACCTTTACACCTCCACTTTAGCACCTAAATCAATAAATATCCATGCTTTTGATGAGGTGTCAGAAAAAATTGATTTTCACTTGATTGAGGATATAGATGCCGAGAATATTTTGGATGATGAACCGGTCGATTTGAATGAAATTTTATGCCCCATTCATCATCCCGAGTCATTAGATGTTTCTCCCGAACTTCATATGCGTCTTGATTTTGATGATAATGGCATGGATGAGTTGAATTTTGAGGAGAATTATAAGGATAGTATTGAGGAGAGTTTTGAGGATCATATTGAGGTTGAACCTTTTTTCTTTGATGTGTCGGATTTTCCAATTCATCCTCCTGAACCTTTAACTGATAGATCACCCTCCCTCCTTTCCATCGTTCCGACCACGCTTAAAGACTGTGAGCTTGAAAAATTTTCTTTTAAATCTGACATAGTTCTCACAGACGTTAACACTTACGAGTGTTTCACTTTTTCGGACGATATTGATGACTCACCGCCCGAGTTTGAGTCCTTTACATTTTCAGATGAGTTAGTTGAACCATCAGACTCGGTTGCTTACAGTAGTTTCGAACCATTAATGGAATCTTTCAAGTTCGAGACAGTTTACTACGGTGAAAATGATACTATCCCTAATTCACTTCCTTTCATCCTTCCTATTGTTCCGACCGTACAAGTTACCGTTACGCTTTAATCTCCTATACCAAGTTCGGCGTACCCATGTTTTCTTGCGAATCTTGAGGGATTTGACCCCATTTCACGACGAGTTGATAGATTAGCACAATCAGTTTTCACACTTCGGTCATCAAAAATTGCGCTAATTTATTCACTCGATTTACACCCTCAAGATCGCGCGACCCTTCTTTCTCTTTTCCGCCCTTCTTCTCCTCCACCGAGACCATATTCCACTCTTCTTTCCACACGGTCTCGTATGTTTCTCATATCTTTTCTTTCCACTCCATTCTTTCACCAACTCGACCACTACCACGATAAGATTTTTGAATGGTTGGTGCTAACTTTTGGCTTGTGTAAGGCCAAGCTTAAGTTTGGGGGGAATCTTATTGTATATATGTACATATATTTTTTCTTTTCTTTTTCTATAAAAAATAAAAAAATTCAAAACATTAAAAAATATTTAAAAAATTGATAAATAAATAAACAGAGGAGTGCCGGCATTTTGACCCTCTTGGTGTAGCATGACAGTGAGGACACTGTCAAGTTTAAGTTTGGGGGTATGCTCGGTACGACTTCTTCCTTCGCATTCATATGTATATTTTTGCATTTGCATATTTATTTGAAAACCCAGAAAAATTGAAAATTTTCAAAAATTTTAAAAATTATTGTATTCAATTTTGGCTTATTTGACTAGAGTTTGATAGATAGGTTAACTAGCTAGGAACAACTAGATCTTTGACAAAGTAAATTAAAAACCCTAAAGATAACCTTCCTTAAAGTTTAACGGTAGAAAGTATATGTCTTTGTAGTTTATTTAGAAATAGGCAAATTTTGTGTTCAGTTCTTGGGCTAAATTGAAACAAAGGAAAAGTATTGATGTTCTTATTAGAGTATAAGTTTGAAAAATAATTCCTAGCTTAAGTCTAGATTCTGAAAATATATACCCTACAAATTTGCACAATCACACCCCTTGAAACTTGGAATAGTAGAGGAGACCTTGAAATGCTCTTATCTAAAGTCCTTAGTATGAAGAAAAGAAAATAAAAGAAAAAAAAATGAACACTGGTTTTTGTGATTACTTAAGGCTGCAAAAATAGAAAAATATTTAGCGAGGGTGCTTCATCACCTAGTGCCTTAGACCAACTGGTTTGGGAGTCACTGCCAAAGCCTTGGGTGTTACAAGACTAGGAAGTATGCTTTAAAGTGCAAACGCATTTTGTAATCGGTCGTTGGTACCTCAAGAAGTATTAACGGTCGCATGAAGGATGTGTAAGCAAAATTCAATTAAAAATTCACCTACTAATAAGTACTTTGGACAACGGACAAGGGTATGATTGCTTGATTTGAATTTCCAAGTGTAGGGGTGATTTATACACACACGTGGGGATATGTGATTGGAGTTTAGATGAAAGAAAGGAGTGAAGAATAGAACTTGTATCTTTAGTAGGGTTGATAGAAATTCTTAAGTGGAGATGGAACCCTAGAAGGAAAACTTAAGAGATGCCGAAAGCTAAGTAAATCTATAAAGCATACATAATCTTAAGTTAAATGATGAGGAAGTGTGAAGAATAGGGGTGGATAATTTATGAGTCGAAGATAATAGAGTTCTTATTGGAAAACCTAATTGGAGAATTAAAGTCGAAAAGCCAAATTGATAGGATTTTGTGGGTAGTATCCGCTGAAAACCCTCAAGAGACAACACTCCTCCTACTAGGGACACCTAGAGGTTTAACGGCTTGTTGCACGAGCTCAGTGCAATCATGTTTCCCTGCGAAAGTGCGGTTAGGTTTTTTGTAGAGAATAAAAATAAGTTTGCTCGAGAACGAGCAAAAGATAAGTTTGGGGGTATTTGTTCACACCATAATATTGTATTATTATATTCCCCATTCTTATTCTTTTTATAAATAAACAGCTGCTTTTGACGCATGTCTGCTACATATTACAGGTTACAGGTTCTTGGACAGAAAACAGTGAAAACGATGAAAAGACGATGCAAAAGTGGACTTTGACCAACAAACAGAAGACTCTTGATCAAGCCTACATCAAAGATAAAATTCACAAAGTACAAGGCAATCCAAGGTCGAAGATTACAATGCGATCGGTTAAAAGTCCACCGCAATTATTCACTGGAGAGCTGGAAGAAACATAGAAGCTATTTTAATAAAAGAACTAAATAATAAGGAAGCCCAAAGATTCAAGGCCCAATACTTCCCTTTAAAGACATAAAGACATAAAATTTTACCAAAGCTTGAAGTCTACTTTGACTAGGTCTTCCTAAGGATATTTTGGTAAATGTAGACATGCGAATCAATTGTAACCTAGGGTTTCTATCTCATATAAATAGAAGCCCAAATCATTGTATTCTTTTCATGCCTCCCTATGCCTCTTTCTATGAATAAAATTTAGAATTCTTTTGGAGAGCATCAATGCCTCTTTTCATATCATGAATTCAGATCTGACAACCCTGTGTTGATGTTTGGAGAGAGCCATCTGTAAAGTAAGTAGGTAATTTCAATTCTTGCCCTAGTTTAGATTTCAATTCTTGCCCTAGGTGATTTTCATTCTCTGCCCTAGATAAATGTTTTTAAATTCCCTAATGAGTGAGTAGTCTCCTCGCTTGTTAGGGTTAGATCTGGGGAAGGTTTGAGAGACGAAGATCTCTCATCCCCTTTCTTGCCCGTCATATATTTTCATAGGACTCTATGCATACATGCACATACCGCTCCCTACGGCACCCTATCCCATAAGGTAATGGTGATACCGTAGTATAAAGGCCCGGTTGTGATGGTTTTCCATGGAGGTTAGGGTAAGGATTTCTAAAGGACAAGAACCTAGTGGAAGAAAACATCTTTCCAAATGGTTCTAATTCCTTTTATTAATAATTACCATAACACCTAACTAGATGTTCATATGGGTATAGAAAGCGGTGAGATTTATTGACTTTCCAAACTTAACCTAGACCTAACCCTAGCAAGATTTAGATATAAATTAATTTAGTTTTTAGATTTAATAATCAATCCGACCATAATCGGAATTAACTCGTTTGAGCAAATAGGAAATTCACAACATCCCTGTGGACCGACCCGTACTCACCGGTTAGCTACATGCGACGCCGTTCTTGATTGCGGTAATAGATAGTTTTTGAGATAAATCAGGGAGCTAGCTCTTCGCCAATTGGCGGTCACAACCGCGCAAGCAATATAATATACAACATCGAAGGGCGAGGATCAAAACTCAAAAGGAAAACCAATATCATTAAGAAAACCATAATAATACAAGCCCGACTCTAAGGTCGAAAGAATATACACCGGTCTTCTAAGTCTAACTAATATACATGTTTGGTTGATGGAGTTTACGAGATACAACAGAAATATAATAAAAGGTACAATGGTGGTCACGATGCAAGTTGACCTACCTACCAAAGCAATTACCCGGAAAGAAGCAGTGCGACAGCAAAGCCGCCAAGGAAACCTGTACGGGAAAACCTGCAAGAAACTGTGGCACAACGGGAGTGAGTTGCCAACTCATGAGTAGAAAACATCACCGAGCAGAAATCGCATATATGACTCTATCCTAGGTCATACCATAATATCCATATAAAATATAACCTGAAACATCTGCTAATGGCCAGGGTAAACATTTATACATAATTGTAATACCAAGTGCTCGTGTCAGTGCCTCAGTTAGCAACATATCATATATATGATGCATGAATGCATGAAAACAGAATACATCTAAATGAGAAAACTGTTTTCTTATCTCAGTGAGATTTCTTTATAAAATCGATGTATCATCTATGAAATCAACAGAGAATCAGAGTCTAGCATCGACACAAAATATATATCTCTTTATCTCAATATCTCGGGCTCTGGCAATCCGGACAGGCCCGTATAATCAAATCTCAATTCCTCAGGCTCCGGCAATTCGGACCGGCCTATATCATCAAATCTCATGACTACGTTGGTATCCTGCGGATATTCGCCGCGTCACAATCACCGGTCGGTAGTGCTCTCCTGTCAGGCTCAACGCCATCATCTGCGACCATCTTGCCCCTGGTACCACACCGGGTCCACCATGCACCCACAGACGGTTCCTCCTCCTCCTCGAATCGGGTGTACGATATCGCTCAAGAGCCGAGAAAACTCATGGTGGACACCTCTCAAATCATATCATGAGAAAACCGCAATTTCTATCCTTAAAATGATAATAAGTTTATAAAATCCTTGTGGTTTCTCCAAATCCAGAAATCTCATGGGAATTCAAAATCCCAATCTCAAAAGTAAATAAACAATGAATTACCGGAAATAAACTCCATAATATTGCATGACAAATGAATATATGAATGCATCGGATATTAAGCAAAGAATGCAATAATTAAACTAGCATATAAAAGCAACCACACTAGTACTATGTCGAAACTATCAGCTAGCAATTTATACTGATGAAATAGTGTTTTCTACTGTGTACGTGATATGGCAATTACCGATGATGAAGTGTGTGATCCGGTAAGCATGTGTACGTAGAGCATACACATCATCGGTAATGGTGCTGGTGTCCTGGCAGCATGGGTTTCATAATAAATAAAAAAAAACATTTAATCATGCAATGCGATCTGAATAGCAAGAACATACGGAAAATGAATAATAAATGCAACAATAAAGAATGTACAATTTATATTTGAGTCATACAGTTTTGGCATTTGAAATAACACGAATCGTGGTGTTTAGAAAATAGGGGCTACGGTGTTTTTAAGAAAAGGTACGTCCTTTGAAATATCCGTAGTATCCCTTGCCATGTCTTTAAAATACTCACGATTCGTTACTTTTAGAAATAAGTATGACTCAAGCCCAGTCTAACATCTACTAAGTAAATACAGGACTAAACTAACAGATTAGTCGAAGGGTAAGGAAAACCATGTAAGTCTGAGTCGATATATATATATATATATATATATATATATATAGTAGTCGGTGATCCCGCCTCAATAGTGTCACGTACGATACAATATATAATATGACATTCTCTAGTCAAGAGGGTGGATCAATCATCATAATTATCTCCCCTGCGGTAAATCCATACTACGGCATCCCAAATTTGGGTACGGGTCGAATATCACATTTATCTCATTATTCATCTGGTATCCTTATCATAATATCCTGAATTAGGAGTACTGATCTAAAGACTAGTATATTCCGATACCATCAACATATATATAAGCGTGTGTATGAATACACGTCGCCTAAAGATCCGCTATAATATCATGTTGTATTTCATAATACGAACCAAGTCACATCACCCATCTCGTGACATCATGCCCAATCACATCGAATCATCACCAAGTACCATATACTATCCTCATCATGCATGTATATGTATATGTATATATATATATATATATGTATGTATGTATGTATGTATGTATGTATGTATATATATATCCCCATATACGCACAAGTAAATCAAATGTATGAGTATGTGTGTGCATGTTTGCAAATCTTATTATAGGGTTCGCGACTAAGAAACTAACTAACGACACTATCATCCAATTATACTAGAATTTAACCCATGATCTTCTAAGATCCTACTTTCTAACTATCCATGTTTCACATAACACATTTTAATATATAAATATAATATATCATAGGCTACACTACAAACCGCGGGTATGCTATACGCCATCTACCTGACTTCCCCCGTAGATATATATTTACTCATCTTGATCCTTGCTCACCGAAGTCGATGTCGTCATTCTCTTCCTCTTCGTACGACGTCCACATGGGTACCTACACATATCACACTTAGCATCGTAAACCGAAATCACGGATGAAAACCAAAACGGCACACGAAACACACATAGGTTAGAACCAATGTTCTACGCATGCAAGATCAACCGAACAACTCTCGATATCGACGTACAAATGTCAAGTGATGGAGATAAAACACAAATAACAAAGTTCAAGTTCGCAGAATTCGTAAACCGAAATCAGAAACTATGAAAAACGTTTCCAGATTTTACCCCAGGTGAAATTAGCCAAATCTGCATATGGGGTAGGTCTAATTATCTGACATAGGAGCCACAGAACAAGCACGAGGCCTAGAGGCCAAGTCCTGGTTACAATTTGCGGCCAGAAGGGAAAAATCGGCGGCCGGGGTTTGGGGTTAGGGTCTCGGGTCTTCAGGGTAGTTTCTAGGTTGCCTGCACGACTCACAATAATCGCTATAAAATTTTCAGGTGCCCCGGGTCATATCAGATTTCAATTTCCCATCACAATTTCCACAAAATACGATGTCGGGGATTTCTAATTTGTGAAATGGGGTTTTAGTCTCAGGTTTTGTTCTTTAATCAAACACTAAAGGGGTTGTATGGTCTCTACTAAACTCAATTACACGATCACAACTCAAGAAACCCACAAGACCTCATCTTGGAATTTTCCAAGCTTACTAAACTACACTAAATGGATTCTAAACAAGTACGGATGCTAAAGTTAATGAAATACTATACTAATGGGGAAGAATTACCTCATTTGGCAACTAAAGAATTTTCTTGAGTTGCCCTAAGTCTCCAGAATCCAAACTTTCTTGGTCCAAAATGCTTGTAGTGAGCTTGTGCACATTTTTAGTGAAGGGAAGATGATATTTTGATGTGGGATTGAAGGTGTTTGTGAGGATGTAGAGGAGGTGGAGAAGACGGCAGCCATGAAGGAGGAAGATGAGGAAAATGATGAAGCGATGAAGAGGGAACACAATAAGTCAAAGGTCAAGACCCCTCACCCCCTCACTCTCTCTCTTGCCCATACTTCCTTATTCTAATCTTTTTCTTTTCTAATCTATATCTCTTCTCTTCTAATTTTAAAAAAACAAAGCCATGCTTGGAAAAATCAAAGACATAGTAGAAAAGAAATGTAATAAGTATTTTTTTTGTAAATGGTGCATGGTGCATGTCATGAAGCCTAATCAAGATAAGTGCATCATTAATGAAAACAAATCGAGTTTAGCACTTAACCACTTTACAAATGAGTATAAAAAAAATCTATAAATTCTCATATCACATAAAACACCCTCATTTCAATAATTCTTATAATTTTCCAATATTTCCCAATTTATCGGTATATAATTATACAGCATCATTAAAATATTCATAATATTTATTATTTAATATATAAATTCCCAAAAATATTATTTTATTTTTCTGAAATGTTACAATCTCCCCCCCCCCGAAATAAATTCGGTCCCCGAATTTAAATTTAAACCCCTCATATACAAAAACATTTCAGTAAAAAGATCAAGTCGTCGGGACTCCGAAATCATAAATACATAAAACACATCGTAGCGCATTGCATGCCCATGAAAAATGAGTATATAAACCAAAATCAAAACTCCATCAAGCATCCCGTAATCATCGGAGTTATGGTGAAGACACCAATGTCAAAGCCCAATACGAAAACCAACATGATATACATTAAAACAATACATGCACACATCGTTGTAAATTCGTCAAAACATCTGAAAGAAATGCATGCCAAACCTTTTCAAGTCGCTGTGCGATGCGCGTATCACTGCACAGTTGCGAACGTCTATTGTAAGAAAATAACTATAGATATATATATCCTTTGTTTAACACACTTGCCCCGCAGTTTTGAAAATAATTTAGAAGGGTTTCCTTGTAAGATTTTTCGTGTCATCTCAGACATGTTGGTAAATATTGAGACTATAGCTCCTTTTTGGAAATCCCTTCGATAACTATCAATGCATGCAAAAATATTTTCAGGTACTGTCCTCGGACTAGTCCTGCTCGGTCACTATACCAAATAGTAAATATCATAAAACATACTGCTCCACAAAAATCAATCAAAATGTATATAAAGATGCCACATGCGTCTGGTGAGCACGGAAATCGAAATCCAGGAATGTGCGATACATGTACACAGAAAAAAATCTAAGTGCAACGGGTGTGCATGAAAACAACTGTCAAGGGCAACGGTGTGTGCCTGACAACAATATCAGGTGCATCTGATATGGACGAAGAATCCCGATTTAGTGCATCTGGCGTGCACCAAAATCGCATCAAGCGCGTAATGCGTGTGTAGGAATCCAAATCAGGTGCACAAGGTGCACGAAAACAATATCGAATATCACAATCGAAATCGACGGTATACAACAAACCTCAATCCAAATCAGATATACCGTGGTATATAATCTTACAACCATGTGCATCAGCGTGCACCAAATCGAATCAAAGTACTAAAAGTGCATGAAATTTATGCCGAAAGGACAAGTCAAATCACATGCATACATAGGCATGAAATCCAAATCAACATCTCGAATGACATCAAATCGAAGTCATGTGGAACTGTGGTCCACAAAATCTCAATCATGCAATTAAATCACCCAAATTATCAAAATCAAAGATGACGGAACCAACCTGCTCTAGCACATCCTCTAAAGATCTCTGGCAACTATCATGTTCACTCATAACATGTCTCGTCAACGATGCGGAACTCTGCCCTATTGGGTGTGCATAATACGAATGATCCTGGGACCAGGTCTTCTCGTTTAGTATTTCCAGAAATATCTTGTCGGGATCTCTCCAAATCTAGTTTCTGCTGAACTGCCCGGAAGTCATCATCTTTTACTAAGTCTATTTCTTGTTCCTGAATGGCTGCATAGTCATCACGACTCCTTCTGGAAGATATATCCATATTCAACGCCTCTGCATGCGTATCACATCTCTGGTGTCAACGGAGTGGAACGTTATCTCGTCGAAATATCGTACGAATCTCATACTCTACTTTTTTCTAATGTCGACTGATTCGGACTCGTCTCTTCATAGATGTATGTACTGCTATCAAATTGCTATACTCATATCTGGAGTCTCCCAAGTACTGTATCTCATCACTTGATATCCGGACGACGTCGAACTTTTCGATGGATTCTTCAAAGTCCCATAATTCCTTGAGAGCTCAACTCTTGAGTATTGTTTAATAATATCCAGTACATGCCACAGTACCTATGGACCAGCCATAGAAGGGCAAACACAGGCCTCATTAATGGCACCGCGGAATTGCCGTAAACCCTAAGGTTCGAACGCGTTTCCTTGGTCATTATGTCAAGTTTGGGTTTCATTCTTCTAGAGGGTTCATAGAATTTCTGGCATGTTTTTCCGAATACCTTAAACTTGGAAAAATGGGTTTCTGGCATTTGATCGTTTTCTATCCACTCTCATCGTGCATGCGTGAAGTCTTCTCTAGCTGGAATCAATCAATCTGTTGTCCTTGCATTGGGGTATGCAACGAACCACATGTCCTAGTCATTCTCCCTGGGTGACTAGCGATCTTGTATCACATCTCTAAGTACAACACGTGCTGCGTTAGCTTCAACATCTGGGGCGATATCTTGTCATTCACAGCAGCAACTGGCTCATTTGTCTGCTTGCTGAACAGTGACTCAATCATCAAGAATAATCGGTGCATTGACGGTCCTCACATTCCGGCTGGCCTCTAGCAGTGGCCCAATCCTCTGGCACTGATCTGCACATTCGAGAAATTTGTAAAAGCAATCCATCAAACACACTTGGCGCGAAAACAAAATAAAAAGACACATCATGCAATCGTGTGTCGCCGGAATTTCGCCCTGGTCTGTCCGCTTCCAAAACGAGCTCATGCCGACCGCAACTCTAGCTGCAGCTCTCTCTGCCAATGCAATCGTGGAAGCAAAACCATAAACCGATATCGATGAGGATAGATCATAGGAATGAATATAATACTTTGCAAAGAAATGTACATCCTAAGGATCCTTAAGCGGAGTAGTGTCTCGTAAGTATGCCGCGGAACATACACACGGTACGTCACTCTCCTTAAGTCACCTACTCCATCAACCAAGGTCAACCTACGCAACGAAAGTTCGGGTCTAATACCCCTCGACCAAGTCTAAGTTCCGTAAGGACAAGCTTAGGTTCCGAATATAAATAAACGCCCTATACTCCGCATAGTCAAACATAGACTCGAACCAAGGTTAAACCTAGTGCTCTGATACCAACTTTGTCACGAACTAAAATGGCACGTGATTGGCACTTGAATCATATGAAGTCTATAGGACCCCATCTAATTCAAGTAAGCCAAAAGCCCAGAAATCTAAAGCATTTTAAATAAGAAGTGAAGGAAAACATGTTTCAAGCAAGTGGTTTAAATAAAATAAATGTCATTAAACATTTAACAGCATCATATTTTTCCTAAAATTTCGGCAGAGTCACCATTGTAAATACTGGCCCCAAACGGGTACAAACATGAATAATATACATAATGATTAAAGGCATCCCTAAGAGGGAGCTAGCTCTTCGCTAATTGGCGGTCAAACCACGCAAGCAATATAATATACAACGCCGAAGGGCGAGGATCAAAACTCAAAAGGAAAACCGATATCATCAAGAAAAACATAATAATACAAGCGCGACTCTAAAGTCGAAAGAATATATACTGGGCTTTAAGTCTAACTAATATACATCTCTGGTTGATGGAGTTTACTAGATACAACAGAAATATAATAAAAGCTATAATGGTGGTCACGATGCAAGTGGACCCACCTACAAAAGCAATCACCCGGAAAGAAGCAGCGTTCTAGCAAAGCTACCAAGGAAACCTGTACGGTAAAACCTGCAAGAAACTGTGGCACAACGGGGTTGAGTTGCCAACTCGTGAGTAGAAAACATCACCGAGTAGAAATCGCATGTATGACTCTATCCTAGGTCATACCAAAATATCCATATAAAATATAACCTGAAACATCTGCTAATGGCCAGGGTAAACATCTATACATAAGTGCAACACCAAGTGCTCGTGTCAGTGCCTCAGGTAGCAACTTATCGTATATATGATGTATGAATGCATGAAAACAGAATACATCTAAATGAGAAAACTGTTTTCTTATCTCAGTGAGATTTCTGTATAAAATCGAAGTATCATCAATGAAATCAACGGAGAATCAGTGTCTAGCATTGACACAATATATATATCTCGCTATCTCAATATCTCGGGCTCCGGCAATCCGGACTGGCCCGTATAATCAAATCTCAATTCCTCAGGCTCCGGCAATCCGGACCGGCCTTTATCATCAAATCTCATGACTACGTTGGTATCCTCCGGATATACGCCACGTCACAATCACCACTCGGTAGTGCTCCCATGTCTGGCTCAACGCCATCATCTGCGACCATCTTGACCCTGGATACCTCACCGGGTCCACCATGCACCCACAGACGGTTCCTTCTCCTCCTCGAATCGGGTGTACGATATCGCTCAAGAGACGAGAAAACTCATGGTTGACACCACTCAAATCATATCATGAGAAAACCACAATTTTCTATCTTTAAAATGATAATAAGTTTATAAAATCCTTGCGGTTTCTCCAAATACAGAAATCTCATGGAAATCCAAAATCCCAATCTCAAGAGTAAATAAACAATGAATTAACGGAAATAAACTCCATAATATTGCATGACAAACGAATATATGAATGCATCGGATATCAAGCAAAGAATGTAATAATTAAACTAGCATATAAAAGCAAGCGCACTAGTACTATGTCGAAACTATCAGCTAGCAATTTATACTAATGAAATAGTGTTTACTAATGTGTACACGACATGGCAATTACCGATGAAGATGTGTGTGAGCCCGCAAGCAGGTGTACGTGGAGCATACGCATCATCGGTAATGGTGCTGGTGTTCTGACAGCATGGGTTTCATAATAACAACGAAAACACATTTAAGCATGCGATACGATGCGAATAGCAAGAACATACGGAAAATGAATAGTAAACGCAACAATAAGGAACGTACAATTTATATATGAGTCATACAGTTTTGGCATTTGAAATAACACGAATCGGGTTGTTTAGAAAATATGGGCTACGGTGTTTTTAAAAAAAGGTACGTCCTTTGAAATTTATGTAGTATCCCTTGGCCTGTCTTTAAAATACTCACAATTCGTTAGTTTTAGAAATAAGTATAACTCAAGCCCAGTCTAACATCTACTATGTAAACTACAGGACTACACTAACAGACTAGTCGAAGGGTAAGGAAAACCACATAAGTCTGAGTCGATATTTATATATCTAGTAGTTGGTGATCCCGCCTCAATAGTGTCACGTACGATACAATATATAATATGACATCCTCGAGTCAAGAGTGCGGACCAATCATCATAATTATTTCTCGTACGGTACATCCAACGCACGGCATCCCAAATCTGGGTATGGGTCGAATATCATATTTATATCATTATTCATCTGGTATCCTTATCATCATATATCCTGATTAGGGATACTGATCTATAGTCTAGTACATTCCGATACCATCAACATATATATATGCGTGTGTATGAAAATACATCGCCTAAAGATCCGCTATAATATCATGTCGTATCTCATAATACAAATCAAGTCACATCACCGATCTCGTGGCATCATGCCCAATCGCATCGACTCATCTCCAAGTACCATATATACTATCCTCATCATCCATGTATATGTGTGTGTGTGTGTATATATATCCCGATATACGCATAAGTAAATCAAATGTATGCGTGTGTGAAAATCTTATTTTAGGGTTCGTGTCTAAGAAACTAAGTAACGACACTATCAGCCAATTATACTAGAATTTATCCCATGATCTTCTAAGATCCTACTTGCTAACTATCCATGTTTCACATAACACATATTCATATATAAATATAATATTACATAGGCTACACTACGAACTGCGGGCGTGCTATACGCCATCCACCGGACTTCCCCCATAGATATATATCTACTTACCTTGATCCTTGCTCACCAAAGTCGATGTCGCCATCCTCTTCCTCGTCGTACGATGTCCGCATGGGTACCTATACATATGACACATAACATCGTAAACCGAAATCGCGGATGAAAACCAAAACGGCACACGAAAAACAAATAAGTTAGAACCTATGGTCTACGCAAGCAAGATCAACCGAACAACTCTCGATATCGACCTACAAACGTCAAGTGATCGAGATAAAACACAAATACCAATGTTCAAGTTCACAGAATTCATAAATCGAAATCAGCAACTATGAAAAACAATTCCAGATTTTACCCCAGGTGAAATTAGCCAAATATGCATATGGGGCAGGTCAATTATCTGACATAGGAGCCACAGAACAAGCACGAGGCCCAGAGGCCAAGTCCTGGCCGCAATTTGCGGCCATAAGGTATAAATCTGCGGCCAGTGTTTAGGGTTAGGGTCTCAGGTCTTCAGGGTAGCTTCTAGGTTGCCTGCACGATTCACAGTAATCGCTATAAAATTTTCAGGTGCCCCGGGTCATAGCAGATTTCAATTTCCCATCGCAATTTCCACAAAATACGATATCGGGGATTTCTAAGTTTGTGAAATTGGGTTTTAGTCTCAGGTTATGGTCTTTAATCAAACACTAAAGGGGTTGTATGGTCTCTACTAATCACAATTACACGATCACAACTCAAGAAACCCACAAGACCTCGTCTTGGAATTTTCCAAGCTCACTAAGCTACACTAAATAGATTCTAAACTAGTATGGATGCTAAAGTGAATAAAATACTATACTAATGGTGAAAGAATTACATCATTTGGCAACTCAAGAATTTTCTTGAGTTGCCCCAAGTCCCCCAAATCCAAACTTTCTTGGTCCAAAATGCTTGTAGTGAGCTTGTGCACATTTTTAGTGAAGGGAAGATGGTGTTTTGATGTGGGATTAAGGGTGTTTGTGAGGATGTAGAGGAGGTGGAGAAGAGGTCAGCCATGAAGGAGAAAGATGAGGAAAATGATGAAGAGATGAAGAGGGAACACAATGAGTCAAAGGTCAAGACCCCTCACCCTCTCTCTCTCTCCCCCTCTTTCTCTCTTGCCCATACCTCCGTATTCTAATCTTTTTCTTTTCTTCTCTTTTCTATTCAATATCTCTTCACTTCTCATTTTAAAAAAACAAAGCCATGCTTGGAAAAATAAAAGTCATGGTAGAAAAGAAATGTTATAAGTATTTTTTTGTAAATGTGACATGGTGCATGTCATGAAGCCCAATCAAGATAATTGCATAATTAGTGAAAATAAATCGAGTTTAGCACTTAACCACTTTACAAATGAGTATAAAAAAATCTATAAATACTCATATCATATAAAACACCCTCATTTCAGGAATTCTTATAATTTTCCAATATTTCCCAATTTATCGGTATATAATTATACCGCATCATTAAAATATTCATTATTTAATATATAAATTACCAAAAATAATAATTTATTTTTCTGAAATGTTACACATAGGCCCTCGGGTGGATCTTCTATTACCTAAAGGAGACCGGCAACCGAGTTTGTTGGAAGCTTCGGAGGAGCCAAAGAAAGGAGTTCAAACTTGAAGCTTGATCCGAGGAGAAAAGAACAACTTGAATACCCGAAGGACTTAACACGAGGGTATAACACTTTAATCGAGTAGTTAACGCCCTTTTGTAGTTTAGTTTTTGCTAGTTAAGGTTTAATCAAGATCCTAATGTGGATAATGTCTGTGTTGCAACGTAAAACATGATCTTTTGATGTGAGAAAAATCGTTTTTGATGTATTCCGCCTCCCCGCGATCACGTGGGGTGTGCTACATAGACTTACACTGGTATCAAAGCCTAATTAAACCCTAGCTAACAAATTATAATAAGTATGAAACTACGAAACCGAAATAACTCCGAAACATGAATCCAAGTTTCTGTCGATTTTTGCAGAGCCCCAAAATTTTTTTAAGCAATTGCAGAGTGCCCATTTACTTGTGAAATGAACACACAACAAAAACGAGGCAATTCCACCTTAAAATGGACAGTCACAACCTCATTTTTTGCGATCTCGCCGGTTCAAATGTGTGGGATTGCGTCGAAATTTGTTCTGTGTTCTTTTCTCTTGGATTTAGGGTTTCAGTTGTTGTTTGATTTTCCCAATTTTGACTATACTGTTAACTTTTTACTTAGGAAACTTCGGAGTGTTTCGAAGTCGTAGTTTTCGTGTCGTTTAAGTTTTAGTTGTTATCTGTATTGATATATGTGTTCGTAAACTTCTGCTAACTCGTATATGTCATTTAGTTGGGGGTTGCACATATCTGTGATATTTTTTTGTGTATATGAACTTTATTGGATCGTCGATGATGAATAGCCGGGAGATGTGAGATGAGTGTTTTCTTTTCGTTCATTCAATGTAATTTGTAAAAGTGGTGTAATATTATTTTGCGGGGAACATCCGGGTTGAGGTTGTAGCCACCGTTGTACTATTTTCTTTTAATGTTTTTGCTCCTAGGATAGACCCAAATTGGGGTGCACAAACTACCGGGTTCTTTGAAGTGCCGAGTGGCCTACTCACTTTGTTGAGAGAGGTTGCTTCACTTCGGGAATTTGGCGGGTAGTTTGCCCGACCCGAAGGGGTCTACAGCCGGTTTTGGCTATTCATCATGAACGTGGAATCCGTCTTTCGATATGAGCTTAAACGAAGCGCGGACTTCCTAGTATATCCAATATGTTCATCTATGATCTAGAATGCCTATTATTGCGTGAGACGAATGTATATATCTATATATGATATTTATTAGGCGTTGCTTATGTTTTGCACACGCGCTAGTCCAGCCCCCATTCTGTCGTTAGTTAAGTAACCTAACGGGTGATGACGGTCCCCGTGGCGAATGCGGATGGCATAAGCATACGTTATATTTTTGTTTCTTTTGCTGCAATGATAAGGTTAAATGATGGGACCACAATAATTCATATTAATGTAAGAAAAATGAACATAAAATCTGATGTCGTTGGAACATTTATAAAACCACTTGGTTTCCTTCAAAAAGCAATTTTAAAAGCTGGGCTTAAACAACTCATTTTCAAAAGCTATCAGGTTCCTTCGACTATATGAAGTTCAACACGTTAACTGTTTTTTCGCCAGAAAACCAGCCGTAGCCCTCCGTCATTTTAGATAGGTATATGCTATTATTCATGCTATGTGTTTTGACCTTCGCGAAGGCATAGTGTTTGGTAGCTAGTAGCTGCTTATCTGTTGCATAGATTGATGCATTAATCTAGGACAGGCGTACAGCTGTTTTGGCCTTTGTCAAGGTCTTGTACGAATGGATCTAGGTTAATCTGGATAATGACGGGTAGAACATGACTTGCGACATATAATGTTTTGGCCTTCGTAAAGGTTATAAGCGCACGGGGCAAAAATCACATCGAGAGTTTCAAACATAAAGGAAACTTGCTAGTTTTTCATACCTTCTTGAGTGTGGTGTTTTTGGTAGGCTTCCTTCAGATTAATCACACAATGATAGTTGGGTCCTGATCCTACTGTGAGTATCAGCCACTCTTCGGGAAACAATTTCACTTAACAATCAATGCTATAAACCAAGTAGGTGTCCAGAACGGTGTTAGCGGAGCTATGCCTCCTGGGAAAACCTCCCTCGAAGTACTGAAATTAGCCTGGCCGAAAAGTTAAGCAAGAATTGTGACGTGTGATTAAATCCTGACTAATTCTTCTTTTAGGGTTCGGAGAAGAATTCGAGGAAACATTGGGAGCCATCCTGTTTAGATAAACTAAAAACCAATCTAAAATTGCAAGAGTATATGCTGAGTGTTTCTTTTCTCCTCTCTTAAATTGCAGCGACCATGACCGGACTTAAGCTCATATTAGATAAAAATAAAATCGCTGGGCCAAACTATAAAGACTGGCTTAGGAATGTCCATATGGTCCTTAATTATGATAAGGTCGCATACGTCCTCACGGCGAATGCTCCCCCTATTTCCGGTCCAGCATCCTCGGTGTAACATTTCAGAAAAATAAAATATTATTTTTCGGAATTTTTATAATTTAATATTAATTTTAATGAATATTATAATATTTCGGTATAATTAAATACCGATAAATGGGGAAAATTTTGGAAAATTATGAAAATTACTTAAAAGAGGGTGCTTTATCTGATTTATGCAAATTATGAAATTTTACGATTTATTATACACTAATTTTGTGCTAATCGCGATTAAAAATCGCTAATCGGGCTTTAAGCGTGTTTTGTGCACATGACATGCACATGTCATTTTAACACTTGTTACATTTTTTCCTACATCATTTTGGGTGTATGGTTATTTGTTTTGGGTTTACTATTGCAAAGAAAAGAAAAAGGAAAATGGAAAATGAATAAACAAAAGAATATGGGAGGTATGGGCAAGAGAGAGAGAGAGAGTGAGAGGGGTTTCTTTGACTTGGGCCATTCTCTCCACTTCATTCTCTTCATCTTCTTCTCCTTCTCCTTCATCATGGTAGCACCTCCTCCCTCCCCTTCTTCAACCCTCATTTCATCACAAAATGTTCACCAAAACATCATCCCCACTTCACAAAAAAGGTGCACAAGCTCACAAGCTACACTTTGGACGAAGAAAAATTTGATTTTGGCTGTAGAGGGTTCATGGGAGCTAAATGAGGTAATCCCTACACCATTTGTGTATTTTTTCATTCACTTTGGTATTCATATGTGTTTAGTGGTGATTAACTGGTGTTTGGGTGAACTTTGAAAATTTTAGAGAGGGCTAGGGTTTGAATTGAGTGGTGATTGTGAATTGAAGCCTAGTGGTGACCTTAAACCCCTCCCAATTGATAGAAACCCAGACCAACCCAACTGAAACCCAAAATACAGATTTACAGAACTTTGCAATGTTGGTTTATGAACGTAGAGCGTGCAGGAAAATCTGGGATGACCTGGGTTAATTTAAAGAAAAGTAAACAATACCACCGGACTAGAATTGACCCTAAGAACCCCCTGTAGCAAGACGAACCACAGAGGAGCCCCCAGGGCCGGCGAGCTCGGATTGGCATGGGAGAGGGCTCGGCCACTTGGTGAGGGTGTGGGTCCAGGTTTCTACTGTAGGTCACATATACCCTATATATCACCCTAGTGTTGTTTGCTCACATGGTTTTCACCATCATCCAAATCTGGGACCAATTTCTTACAATTTAGTATTATGACATTGCTATGACTTAAACTTTAGATACCAAATCTTCGTTTTTGTGTTAGATTGGTGGCCTACAGGGAATCTAGAGTGACCCTAGACACTTACTGGAAAAACTAGCAAGACCATTACCCTATATTGACTACGAGGAGACTACCGTACAAACCCGACACCCCAACTCCCTACCAGGGCCGAGGCCGTCGGAATTTTAGGGTAGGGGGCCGGCCACCTTGTGGGGTCATGGGTCCTGGTTGCTTCCATAGCTCTTATACACTTTATACATCACTACAGTATTGTTTTGGAATATTGTTTGCACCTTAATCAAAATCTGGGACTGAAAACATGTGTTGCTGTTTTGATTCGAGTTATGATTTTACGTATTCTGAATTATGGATTTTTGGTGATTTGTGTTTTACTCGATCACATGGCGTTTGTACGTCTCTATCGAGTGTTATTTGGTTAAGTTCTGAGGGCAAACCATAGGTTTTGACCTATGTGAGTTCCGCGTGTCGTTTTGGTTTCGACTTGGTTTTTAATGCGATACGATATGCTATGATGTGTAGATACCCTAGCGACGACTTCAAGACGACAAGCAAGCGCGTGGAGACGTCGGCATCGGCAAACGAAGATCATGTGAGTAGATATATATCTACGGGGGAAGTCGGGTGGATGGCGTATAGTACCCACGCAGATCGATATATAGTATGCTATATACATACTATGTATATATAAGATATCCTTTATGTGAGACATGGATATTCAGGATATGATTAAGTGTTCATGGATTAGTAGTGTTACTTGCGAAACCCTGGAGTAGTTGTTGCACCCACACACGCACACACTTGTATACATTCATTCTTTTACATGTGTGTATATGGGGATATATTTGTATATATATACACATGGGTATGGGACTATGTGTACATATACTGGATTATGAGGATAGTACTTAGGATTGGAGATTAGTCGATGAGATTGGATTTGAGGCCGTGAGATCGGTGATATGACAGGGTTCGTATTTGAGGTACGACATGATATTTTAGCGGGTCCTTGACGTGGTGTTTTCATACATATGCATGCATATACATAGATGATATCAGTATTGTACTAGACGTAGATCAGTACCCCGGATCATGATTTTTGATAAAGAGGATACCAGATGAATAATGTGATGAATGTGATATTTGACCCGAACCCAGATTTAGGATACCGTACGATGGATTTTCGCACGAGCTATATATTGATGATAGATCCACACTCTTGACTTGAGCATGTCATATTATAGATATTGTATCGTATGTAATACTATTGTGGGGGGATCACCGACTATTACATATATATAAGTATCGACTCAGATGTTAAGAGGTTTCCTTACCTTTCGATCGGCCTGTGTAGTTTGACCCTGTAGTGTACATGTAAATGATAGATTAGATTCGACTCATACCTATTTCAAAAACTAACGAATCGTGTGTATTTTAAAGACAGGACAAGGCATTCTACGGATACTTCAAAGGACGTATCTTTTCTTAAAAACACCATAGCCCTTATTTTCAAAACACCACGATTCGTGTTATTTCAAATGGCGCCACGGTATGACTCATATTTATATAAATGCAGATTAGTTATCATTGTGTTTATCATTCAGCTCCCGCATATTATTACTGTTCGCATCGCATTTGCATGTTTATATTGTACTTCCATATACCATTAATGATATCATGCTGTCAGGATACCAGCACCTTTACCGATGATGCGTATGTTCCACGTACACTTACTTGCCGGCTCACACACATCATCATCGGGAATTGCCATATCACGTACACTTTAGAGAATACTATTTCATTGACATAGCTTGTTAGCCGATAGTTTCGACAAGATATTAGTGTACTTGCCTTACATGCCAGTTTAGACATTGCGGTTATCACTTGCTACTTCATGCATATTATTATTCACTGTTATGCGGTATTATGGAGTTTTATTCCTATATTCACTGTTTACTCGCTATTGATGATTGGATTTCGTATTTTCATGAGATTTCCTGGATTTGGGAGAAAACCGCAAGAATATGTATAAATTTCTCTCTCTCACTTTTTAAAATGAAATGTGTGGTTTTCTCATGATGTATGAGTCGTCCATCATGATGTTTTCTCGGTTATAAGATGGATTTCGAGACCCGATTCGAGGAGTTGGGTGAACCGTCTGCGGGTACATGGTTGAACCGGTAAGGTACCCCGGGGCAAGAAGATCGAGTTGTAGACGATGAGCCCGGCAGGGGCAGACTGCCTACCGGTGATTTTACCTAATGCGTCGGATATCCGGAGGATACCGTCGTGGTCGTGTGATTGATGTTAGGGGCCGATCCGGGCTTGACGGCGCCTTAGATAGTGAGATTGAGACACTGAGATTTTAAGATATTGGGGTATTAAGATTTGATGATACCGGCCAGTCCGGATAGCCGAAGCCTGAGATATTGAGATATTAGGATTTATGTTTTGTGTCGATGATAGACACCGTTTATGTTGATTTCCTTGATGATACCTCGTTTTAAATATACCGAAATCTCACTTAGTTATGAAAGAAGTTCTTCATTTACATGTATTCTGTTTTCATGCATTCATACCTCTTTCATATGATATGTTGCTACCTATGGCACTGACACGAGCACTCGGTATTACACTTGGGTTAGATGATTACCTTTGCCACCTCTTCATGCTTCAGACTTTATCATTTGAGAATTATATATATACAGATCGTATGACCTTGGATTACGTCATACATACAAGTTCTGCTCTGTGATGTTTTCTACTCACGAGTTGGCAATTCACCCCCGTTGTGCCACAGTTTCTTGAAGGTTTTGCCGTACAGGTTCCGATACGGCTTTGCTGGCACACTGCTTCCTTTCTGGGTGATTGCTTTGGTAGGTGGGTTCACTTGTATCGTGACCACTATTGTACCTTTATTTTATTCAGTTGTATCTAGTGACTCAATCAACCTAACTTGTATATTTATTCAAACTTAGAGATCAGTGTTGTGTTTTCTTTCGACCTTAGAGTCGCGCGTTGTTTTACTATGGATTTCATGTTGTTTTGAGTTTCCTTTTCAGTTTTGATCCTCGTATTTCGGCGTTGTATATTATATTGCTTGCGTGGTTGTGACCGTCGATTGACGAAGAGCTAGCTCCCGCTTGGGGATGCCTTTTATCATTGATGCATATATTTATCATGTTGTACCCCGTTCGGGGCCAGGTTTTCATAAGGAAACTCTACCGAAATTTTTAGAAAAGACCGGTGATTTTAAAAATGCATATTTCAGCATCTGTTGCTAAACTATTTGATTTAAATTGGTTTTTCCTTCACTCTACTGCTTTACTTGGTTTTGATTTCTGGCTTTTGGCTTACATAGATTATGTACGCCCCTAGACGTTTCGTAATTTAAGTGCCGGTCATGTTCCGTACTTTTCGGGTCGTGAAAAAGTTTGTATCAGAGCGTTAGGTTTTACCTTCGGAGTGTAAGATGACCCTTGGTTGATGTAGTAGGTAGCTTGAGTAGAGTGACGTACCGTACGTATGTTCCACGGCATATTTACGATACGCTACTCCGCTTAAGAAGCCTTAGTATGTACATTTCTTTGCACAGTATTATATTCCTTCCTATTATCTAGCCTCATCGGTACCAGTTTATGGTTTTGCTGCCATGATTACGGGCACAGAGAGCTACGGCTAGAGTTGCGGTCAGCACGAGCTTGTCACGGACGAAGACTGGCCAGGGCATGATTCCAGGGACACACGATTTTATAGAGGTGTCATTTTATTATGTTTTAGCGCCATGAGCGTCTGATGGATCGCTATTATGAGATTTCTCGGGTGTGCAGAATTGCACCAAAAGATTGAGCCACTGATAGAGGTCAGCAAGAATGTGATGACCATTGATGTATCACTTATTCATGATGATTGAGGCACTGTTCAGCGTGCAGACGAATAAGCCAGTTGTTGCGGCGAACGACGAGATATTGCCCCAGATGTTGGAGCTATTGCAGTACGAGTTGTACTTAGAGATATGATAGAAGTTCGCTAGTCACCCGAGGATGAATGACTAGGACAAGTTGTTCATTCGCTTACCCCGATGCGAGGTCATCAGATAGATTGATTCCAGCTAGAGGCGACTTCACGCGGATACGTTAAGAGTCGACAGAGGCGATCGAATGTCAGAAACCCATATTCCAAGTTTAAAGTATTCGGAAAGACATGCAAGCAATTCTATGGACCCTCTAGATGAATGAAACCCTAACTCGACATAATGACCGTGAGAAAGCCATTGAACCATAGGGTTTGCGGCAGTTCCGCAGTGCCATTAGTGAGGCTTAGGTTTGCCCTTCTACGGCTGGTCTACCGATGCTGTGGTATGTACTCGATACTATTAAACTGTACACAAGATGTTGAGCTCTTGGGGGATTATGAGGTTTTTACGAATCGATCGATTGGTTTGACATCATTCGGATATTATGTGGTGGGATGCATTGCTTGGAAGACTCCACATACGAGTATAGCCGTTGGAGCGCAGTCCACGCAGCCACGAAGAGACGAGTCCGAAGCAGTCGACAGTAGAGAAAAGTGGAGTAAGAGGTTCGTACGAGATCTTGATGAGATGACGTTCCACTCTGCCAATATCAGAGATGTGATACGCAAGCAGAGGCGTTGACTATGGGTATATCTTCCAGGAGGAGTCGTGTTGAGTATGCAGCCGTTCCAAAATAAGAAACAGATATAGTAATAGATGATAACTTTCGGGAAGTTCGGCAGAAATGAGATTTTGGGAGAGACCTTGACAGGACCTTTCTGGAATAATTTACGAGAAGACTTGGACCTAGAAGTGGTCATTTTATGCACACTCAGTAGGCCAGAGTTCGGCACCGTCGACGAGACATGTTATGAGTAACCACGACAGTTGGCCATAGATTTTAGAGGATGTGCTTGAGAGGGACTATTCCGCCATACCTGATTTCGGTACTTTGGGTGATATATTCACATGATTGAGTGTTGATGATCGAGTTTCATGATATTTGTTTCCGTGCACCATGGTTGCACCTACTGGGTATTTGTATTTTATGCATAGCTATTACCCTTGAGATATGCTTTATACACCATTGTGTTGATTTATGATTTATGTACAGTATCGCATTTGATATGGTTTTGTGCCTTGGCTGCACATGATTATGATTTCATGGATTTCATACAGTTGAGTTGATTTTGTGCTTATGGTACACACACGCTTTGGGTTTTGCACTCAGTATAGTTTGCATATGCTTGCAGTGCAGTGATACGTATTTTGTGCACTACAGTTGCACAGGACTTCGACTTGATGTTATTTTAGGTATTGATTTTGACTTCATGCCTAGGGCATGCATATGATTTGACTTATGCTTACGGTATAGTTTTCATGCACTTTTAGTGTTTTGATTAGGTTTTGTGCACACTGATGCATATGGTTGTGAGATTTGATACTGCAGTATACCTGATTTGTAATTGAGATGTGTTGTATACCGTCGATTTCGATTGTGATACTCGATATTTGTTTTGTGCACCTTGTGCACCTGATTGGATTCTTGCGCATAATTGACGCGCTTGGATTAGATTTTGCGCATGTTCGGCACTTGATATTGGATTTCGTGATTTCGAGCATGTTGGACGCACATGACTTAGATTTTTATTCGTGCATGATGGCTGCACCTGATTTGGATTTTCACATATGTTGGGCGCAGGATTTGAGATGCGATTTTGGTGCACACCAGATGCACTAAATTGGGATTCTTCGTGCATATCTGATGCACCTGATTTTGCTGTCAGGCACACACGTTGCCTCTGACAGGTGTTTCGTGCACACCCGTTGCACTTAAATGTTGTTTCTCTGCACATGTATGGCACATATATGGATTTTGATTTCCGTGCGCACCAGACGCACGTAGCATTCATATGCAACTTTTGGGATTGATTTCTTATGGAGCAGTACGTTTTTATGATATTTATTATTGTTTTCGTACTGAGCAGGACTAGTCAGAGGACAGTACCTGGAAGTATTTGGCATGCATTGATAGTTATCGAAGGGATTTCCAAAAAGAGAGCTATAGTTTCAGTTTTTACCTACGTGTCTGAGATGACACTAAACGTTTAAAACAAGAAACCCTTCTAAATTGTTTTCAAAACGTCGTTACAGGCATGTAAACAAAGGATATATATAAATATATAAAGAGTTATTTTCTTACTAGAGACGTCCGCCACTGTGCAGTGTTATGCGCATCGCACAACGACTTAAAAAGGTTTGGCAACCATTTCCTACAGATGTTTACATGTATAGATTTAATGTTTACATGTATAGTTTTGATGTATATCATATTGGTTTCGTTTCGGATTTGATATTTGTGTCTTCACCATGACTCTGATGATTGCGGGATGCTTGACGGAGTGTGGTTTTTGGAGTTATCCGCCCATTGTTCATGCGCATGCATTGCGCTATGATGTGTTTTATGTATTGATGTTCGGAGCACCGACGACTTAGTCTTTTACTGAAATGTTTTAGTATTGAGGGGTTTAAATTTAACTCCGGGGATTGAATTTCTTTATGGGGGAAGATTGTAACATTTCAGAAAAATAAAATATTATTTTTGGCATTTTTTATAATTTAATATTAATTTTAATGAATATTTTAATATTTTTGTATAATTAAATACCAATAAATGGTGAAAATTTTGGAAAATTATGGAAATTACTAAAAAGAGGGTGCTTTATGTGATTTATGCAAATTATGAATTTTTACGATTTATTATACACTAATTTTGTGCTAATCGCGATTAAAAATCGATAATCGGGTTTTAAGCGTGTTTTGTGCACATGTTATGCACATGTCATTTTAACACTTGTTACATTTTTTCCTACATGATTTTGGGTGTATGATTATTTGTTTTGGGTTTACTATTGCAAAGAAAAGAAAAGAAAAAGGAAAATGGAAAATAAATAAACCAAAGAGTATGGGAGGTATGGGCAAGAGAGAGAAAGTGAGAGAGGTTTCTTTGACTTGGGCCATTCTCTCCACTTTATTCTCTTCATCTTCTTCTCCTTCTCCTTCATCATGGAAGCACCTCCTCCCTCCCCCTCTTCAACCCTCATTTCATCACAAAAAGTTCACCAAAACATCATCCCCACTTCACAAAAAAGGTGTACAAGCTCACCAGCTACACCTTGGAGAAAGAAAAATTTGATTTTGGCGCTGTAGAGGGTTCATGGGTGCTAAATGAGGTAATCCCTACACTATTTGTGTAGTTTTTCATTCACATTGGTATTCATATGTGTTTAGTGGTGATTAAGTGGTGTTTGGGTGAACTTTGAAAATTCTAGAGTGGGCTAGGGTTTGAATTGAGTGGTGATTGTGAATTGAGGCCTGGTGGTGACCTTAAACCCCTCCCAATTGATAGAAACCCAGACCAACCCAACTGAAACCAAAAATATGGATTTACAGAACTTTATAATGTCAGTTTGTGAACTTAGAGCGTGCAGGAAAATCTGGGATGACCTGGGTTAATTTCAAGAAAATTAAACAATACCAGAGGACTAGAATTAACCCTAGGAACCCCCTGTAGCAAGACGAACCACAGAGGCTCCCCCAAGGCCGGCGAGCTCGGATTGCCATGGGAGAGGGCTCGGCCACATGGTGAGGGGGTGGGTCCATGTTTCTACTGTAGGTCACATATACCCTATATATCACCCTAGTGTTGTTTGCTCACATGGTTTTCACCATCATCCAAATCTTGGACCAATTTCCTACAATTTAGTATTATGACATTGCCATGACTTAAACTTTAGATACCAAATCTTGGTTTTTGTGTTAGATTGGTGGCCTACAGGGAATCTGGAGTGACCATAGACACTTACTAGAAAAACTAGCACGACCATTACCCTATATTGACTACCAGAATACTATCCTACAAACACGACACCCCAACTCCCTATCAGGGACGAGTTCTCCGGAATTTTAGGGTAGGGGGCCGGCCACCTTGTGGAGTTATGGGTCCTGGTTGCTTCCATAGCTCTTATACACTTTATACATCACTCCAGTATTGTTTTGGAACATTGTTTGCACCTTAATCATAATCTGGGACTGAATACATGTGTTGCTGTTTTGATTCGAGTTATGGTTTTACGTATTCCAAATTATGTATTTTTGGTGATTTGTGTTGTACTCGATCACTTGACGTTTGTACGTCTCTATCGGGTGTTATTTGGTTAAGTTGCGAGGGCAAACCATTGGTTTTGACCTATGTGAGTTATGCATGTCGTTTTGGTTTCGACTTGGTTTTTAATGCGATACGATAAGCTATGATGTATAGGGACCATGTCGACGACTTCGAGACGACAAGCAAGCGCGTGGCGACGTCGGTATCCACAAACGAAGATCAGGTGAGTAGATATATATCTACGGGGGAAGTCGGGTGGATGGCGTATAGCACCCCCGCCGTTTGATATATAGTATTCTATATACATACTATGTATATATATGATATCTTTTATGTGAGACATGGTTATTCAGGATATGGTTAAGTGTTCATGGATTAGTAGTGTTACTTGTGAAACCCTAGAGTAGTTGTTGCACCCACAAACGCACACACACTTGCATACATTCATTCTTTTACATGTGCGTATACGGGGATATGTTTGTGTATATATACACATGGGTATAGGACTATGTGTACATATACTGGATTATTCGGATAGTACTTGGGATTGGAGATGAGTCGATGAGATTGGATTTGAGGCCGTGAGATCGGTGATATAACAGGGTTCGTATTTGAAGTACGGCATGATATTTTAGCTGGTCCTTGACGTGGTGTTTTCATACATACGCATGCATATACATAGATGGTATCAGTATTGTACTAGACGTAGATCAATACCCCGGATCATGATTTTTGATAAAGTGGATACCTGATGAATAATGTGATGAATGTGATATTTGACCAGTACCCAGATTTGGGATACCGTACGACGGATTTATGTACGAGCAATATATTGATGATAGATCCACACTCTTGGCATGAGGATGTCATATTATAGATATTGTATCGTATGTAATACTTTTGAGCCGGGATCACCGACTATTATATATATATAAGTATCGACTCAGATGTTAGGCGGTTTCCTTACCTTTCGATCATCCCGTGTCGTTAGGCGATGTACTGTACTTTTAAATGATATATTAGATTCGACTCATACCTATTTCAAAAACTGACGAATCGTGTGTATTTATATAACGGAAAACGGGATTCTACGGATACTACAAAGGACGTATCTTTTCTTAAAAACACCGTAGCCCTTATTTTCAAAACACCACGATTCGTGTTATTTCAAATGGCACCACGGTATAACTCATATTTATATAAATGCTGATTAGTTATCATTGTGTTTATCATTCAGCTCCCGCATATTATTAATGTTCGCATCGCATTTGCATGTTTATATTGTACTTCCATATACCATTAATGATATAATGCAGTCAGGACACCAGCACCATTACCGATGATACGTATGTTCCACGTACACTTACATGTCGGCTCACACACATCGGTAATTGCCTTGTCATGTACATTTTGAAGAATACTATTTCATTGACATAGCTTGTTAGCTGATAGTTTCGACATGATATTAGCTTACTTGCCTTACATGCCATTTTAGACATTGCAGTTATCACTTCCAATTTCAGGCATATTATTATTCACTGTTATGCGGTATTATGGAGTTTTATGCCTATATTCACTGTTTACTCGCTATTAATGATTGGATTTCGGATTTTCTGTAACGTTTTGAAAATCGTTTCGGTGAAATTTCGGGAAATCGGTAAAATAAGTGGGTTTCTGTAAACAGTAAAAATACAAATATCTTTATTATAAAATTAAATATAAATATTCTAGCTATGTAATTGCTAGTATTTGGTGTTTATTGAGCCACTGGTGAAATTTCAAATTTTCTGAAATTTTTTCCGAAATTAATTATTTTAATATTATTTTAAGCCGTCAGTAATACATTTAATTAGGGAAAATTACAAATTGGAATGGGTTGATACAAATTTTATAATTCATGACACACCAAACTGACATGTAAAATATTGTTTCTGAAACGAAATGGTTTGCCAAAACGGTTTAGAAAATATCGAAGAAAAGGGGCTTAATTAGTGAATGTTGTGTTAGTGGGAATTGGGATAATACATTTATCTTTTTCCCTAACCCACACACCCACACCTCACCCTCTCTCCCTCTCTGCATGTAGCTAGCCCCACCTTGACAGCCCTCCCCCCTCTCTCTTTCCAATCATCTCTTTTTTGAAAAGAAAAGAAAAGAAAATGATAGAAGTAAAGGTGGACTTTGACTTTTTCCCCCACTTTCTCCACCTCACTCTCTCTCTTCCCTCACCCTCCCTCCACACTCCTGGACGAATATTGCATCCCCCAAACAGCAGCCCCTCTTCCCTCTTCTCCCCTCATTTTCCATCAAAAAAATTCACACATTTCCATCTAAAATCCAAACAAAAATTCAAATCAAAACCCTACCCATTTTCCCTCATCTCTTTTAGCATGGATCTTGGTGGAAGGCTTTCAAATTGGAGGTCTATATCTTAAGTTTGATCTCAACATGGGAGGTATAATCTCATGCTTTTGTTAAATTTGTTGTCTAGTTGCTTTAATCTAAGTTAATTAAGTGATTAATTAGGTTTTAGATGAGTTTAATTGCATGATTAAGAATTCTAGTTAGGGTTTTGTTGTGGAATTTGGTTGTGATCAATTGTGCATGGTTTTTTGATGTGGATAAACATCTTAAGTCTTGTAGAAAGCTAATCTAGTTGTTAATTACAAAACATTACTTATAAAATGTCCTAATTAAGTTATTTTGCTAACTAGGGTTTTTGGAAAATTATGAAATGCTTTAGATTAAAATATAATTATAGTTTCATGTCATTATTAATATTATAATTAGCGGTTTAATGCCTTTGGACCATGCAAAACCAAGTGTAGTTGTTGTTTTGTGCATTTTTAGTTGAAATTGTTAAAATTAGATAATTTGCAAAACTAGAATTTTTAGTTTTATAAGAATTGATGAGATTAAATTTTTGAAATGGGTTGTATGACTTATTTAAGATGTTTAATAAGTATTATGGCCGCTAGATTTGTTTAAACGTCGAGTTTTGTACGAAAACGGGTAATTTTTGCTTGCTAGATTTTCGGAAAAATGCCTTTTAAAGTGAGTTTGGGGTTTTTGTGAATTTTAACCTATTTTATATTATAATTAGTGTTCATGAATGCGTAAATGAGTGTGTTTGGGTTTTTCTCGATAGGTTTGACATTTGTACATCGACATCGAAGGTTGGTTTGGCTATTCTTGCATGCGTAGGCGATAGGTTTTGACCTATGCGTGATACGCGTGCCGATTTGATTTTCGTATGCCGTTTCGATTTCGAATTTAGTTTTAATGCGATATGGTGCGTTATGATATGTTGGTACCCCATGTGGACTTCGAGACGACAAGTAAGCGCGTGGCGACGTCGGCACCGGCGAGCGAGGACCAGGTGAGTAGATTTATATCTACGGGGAGAAGTCGGGTGGATGGCGTATAGCACCCCTGCAGTTCGTGGTGATGTATACGAATACGTATACACACATATATTGATTATATTTTTTTTGAGATTATTAATGTTAAAGATGGATATTTGGAGTGTTGGATTGGTTTAGTGTTGCGAAACCCTAGAGTAGTGGTTGCACCACACACACACACACACACACACACACACACATACTTGCATACATTCTTCTTTCATATGTGCGTATATGGGAATATATTTTTATGTGTTCATATAGGTATGGGACTATGTGTTCATATACTGGATTTGAGAATAGTACTTGGGATTTGAGATAAGTCGATGAGCTTTGATTTGAGGCCGTGAGATCGGTGATATGACAGGGTTCGTATTTGATATACGACCTGATGTTTTAGCGGGTCCTTTGACGTAGTTTTCACACACATGCATGCATATTTAGCTGGTATCAGTATTGTACTAGACAGAGATCAGTACCCGGATTAGGATCTTTGATAAAGAAGATACCAGATGAATAATATGATGAACATGATATTGACCCGTACCCAGATTTGGGGATGTCGTTCGACGGATTTACATACAAGCTATATATTGATGATAGATCCGCACCCTTGACTTCGGAATATCTGATTATAGATATGGTATCGGATGTGATATTATCGAGGAGAGATCACCGACTAATATATATGTTTATATATATATCGACTCAGATGTTAGGCGATTTCCTTACCCTTAATTCAGCATGTTAGTTCAGCCGTATAGTTTAGTGTAGTTATCAGACTAGATTAGATTCCTACCTATTTCTAAAACTAACGGATCGCGGGTATTTTTAAAGACAGGTAAAGGTATTCTACGGATATTTCAAAGGACTTATCTTTTCTTAAAAACACCGTAGCCCTTATTTTCAAATCACCGCGATTCGGGTTATATTCAAATGGAACCACCGTAGAACTCATATTTATATTAAATATAGATTTGCTATCTTGTGTCCAGTATTTAGCTCCCTCTCATTATTGCTGTTCGCTCCGCACCGCATACTTATATTGTGATTCCTATTTGCATTGTTGATATTATGCTGTTAGGACACCAGCACCATTACCGATGATGTGTATGTACCACGTACACTTACTTGCCGGCTCACACACATCTTCATCGGTAATTGCCAAGCCACGTACACTTTAGAAATACTACTGCATTGACATATGCTGTTAGCTAATAATTTAGACATGATATTAGTGTACTTGCCTTATATGCTAGATTAGACATTGTAGTTATTACTTATTTCTTCATGCATGTTATTATTCATTGTTATGCCGCATTCATGGATTTTTATGCCTATATTCACTGTTTACATGCTATTTAGGATTTGGATTCGGATTTCCATGAGATTTTCTGGATTTGGGGGTAAACCGTAAAACTTATATAAACTTATTTTCTCTCTTTAAAATAAAAAGTGCGGTTTTCCCATGATGTATGAGTCGTCCACCATGAGTTTGCTGATGGATTTCAAGACCCGAGTTCGAGGAGTGGAGGAACTGTTTCGGGTACATGGTGGACCCGGGGCGGTGCCCCGGGGCAAGAGGATCGCAGATGATGGCGTTGAGCCTGGCAGGGGAGCACTACCGACCGGTGATATTACCCGACGCGTCGGATATCCGGAGGATACCGTCGTGGTCTTGAGCTGGATGGTAGGGGCCGGTATGGACTGACGGCGCCCTAGATATTGAGATTGAGACATTGAGATTTCGAGATATTGAGGTACTGAGATTTGATGATACAGGCCAGTCCGGATAGCCGGAGCCTGGGATTTTGAGACATTGAGATTTATGTTTTGTGTCGATGCTAGACACTGTTTATGCTGATTTCATTATGATACCTCATTTTAAAAATACAAAGGAAATCTCACTAAATTATGAAAGCAGTTTCTTTAGTACATGTATTCTGTTTTCATGCATTCATACATCATCCATATGATATATTGCTACCTGAGTCACTGACACGGGCACATGGGAGTACACTTGGGTTAGATATTTACCCTCGCCATTGTTATAGGCTGCTGGTTATATATTTGAGCATATATTATGATCGTTGACCTAGGATTGCGTTGTTCATGCGATTTCTGTTCGTAGATGTTTTTCTACTCACGAGTTGGCAACTCACCCCCGCTGTGCCACAGTTTCTTGTAGGTTTTGCCGTACAGGTTTCTTTACGGCTTTGCTGGCGCTGCTTCTTTCGGGTGACTTACTAGTAGGTGGGTTTATTTGTATTGTACCCATCATTATACATTGTATATTATTATTCAGTTGTATCTAGAAGTTCCATCAACCAAACATGTATTTATTTTTTAGATAGAGACCAGTGATGTTATTCTTTCGACCATAGAGTCGCGCGTTATATTTCTGTGGATTTCTTGTTGTTTTGAGTTTCCTTTTGAGTTTTGATCCTCTCCTTTGGCGTTGTATATTATATCTCTTGTGTGGTTGTGACCGTCGATTGACGAAGAGCTAGCTCCCGCTTGGGGATGCCTTTTATTGATTTCGTATAATATTCATGTTGTATCCTATTTGGGAGCCAGTATTTACAAAAGAGACTCTGCCGATATTTTCAGGAAATATTTGATGTTTTAAAAAAAACGCATAATTCGGCTTATGCTATTAAAACTACTTGATTTAAATTGGTTTTCCTTCACTCTACTACTTTTCTTGGTTTGGATTTCTGGCTTTGCGGCTTACTTAGATTACGTAGGACTCGAGACGTTTCGTAGTTTAAGTGCCGGTCATGTTCTGTACTTTCGGGACGTGACAAAGTTGGTATCAGAGCGTTAGGTTTTACCTTCGGAGCGTAGGATGACCCTTGGTTGATGGAGTAGGTGACTAAAGTAGAGTGACGTACCGTGGGTATGTTCCGCGGCATACTTACGATACGCTACTCCACTTAAGAAGCCATAGGATGTACATTTCTTTGTTCGGTATTATATTCTTTCCTATGATCTAGCCTCATCAGTACCAGTTATGGTTTTGCTGCCATGATTACGAGCAGGGAGAGCTACGGCTACAGTTTCGGTCAGCACGAGCTCGTTAAGAACGAGGACTGACCAGGGCGTAATTTCGGCGACACACGATTGCATAGATGTGTCTTTTTATTATGTTTTCGCGCCACGAGCGTGGGATGGATCGCTGTATGAGGTTACTCGGACGTGCAGATCAGCATCAGAGGATTGGGCCACCAACAGAGGCCAACCAGATTTTGATGACCGTTGGCGTATTGCTTACTCCTGATGATTGAGGCTCTGTTCAGCGTGCAGACGAGTGAGCCAGTCATTGCCGCGAACGACGAGATATCGCCCCAGATGTTGGAGCTATTGCAGTACGAGTTGTACTAACAGATGATAGAAGGTCGCTAGTCACCGAGGATGAATGACTAGGACATGTGGTTCGTTCTCTACCCCGATGGGAGGTCATCAGATAGGTTGATTCCAGCTAGAGATGACTTCACACGGAGACGTTGAGAGTCGACAGAGACGATCGAATGTCAAAAACCCATTATTCCAAGTTTAAAGTATTCAGAAAGACATGCAGGAAATTCTATGGACTCTCTAGAAGAATGAAACCCTAACTCGACTTAATGACCGTGTGAAAGCCTTTGAACCTTAGGGTTTGCGGTATTTCCCCAGCGCCATTAGGGAGGCTTGGGTTTGCCCTTCTACGGCTGGACCATCGATGCTGTGGTATGTGCTCAATACGGTTAAACTGTACCCAAGATGTTGAGCTCTTGGGGGATTATGAGGTTTTGACGAATCGATTGGATGGTTCGACTTCATTCGGATGCTAGGTGGTGAGATGCATTTCTTGGGAGACTCTAGATACGAGGATAGCCGTTGGAGCTCAGTCCATGCAGCCACGACGAGACGAGCCCGAAGCAGTCGACATTAGAGAAAAGTGGAGTAAATAGGTCTATACAAGATCTGGATAAGACGATGTTCCACTCCGCCGACATCAGAGATGCGATACGCATGCCGAGGCATTGTGCTTGGATATACCTTCCAAAAGGAGTCGTAATAAGTATGCAGCCGTTCCGGAACAAGAAACAGATATAGTAAAAGACGATGACTTCCGGACAGTTCGGCAGAGACATGATTTGGGAGAGACGTAAACAGGACCTTTCTGGGATGAATTACGAGAAGACATGGACCCAGGATTGGTCATGTTACGCACACCGGCAGGCCAGAGTCAGGATCATCGACGAGACATGCTATGAGTGACCACGACAGTTGGCCAGAGATTCTTGGAGGATGTGCTTGAGCGGGACTATTCCGCCATATTTGATTTCGGTATTTTGGGCGGTCTATTTGCATGATTGATTTTGTTGATGGAGTTTCATGATATTTGTTTTCATGCACTATGGTTGCACCTACTGAGTATTTACGATTTTTGCACAGTTGTTCCACTTGATATCGTTTTCGTGCCTTGATTTCTCATGTTTATGATTTATGGGTTTCATATAATGGAGTTGATTTTGTGCATATGTAGGCACACGATTTGGTTCTTGCACTCGGTATAGTTCACATATGCTTGCAGAGCAGTGATACGCATTTTGTGCACTACAGTTGCACTGGACTTCGATTTCGATGGTGATGTTCGATATTTGTTTTGTGCCCTTGTGCACCTGATTGGATTTTGCGCACGTTCGGCGCTTGATATTGGATTTCTTGATTTCGTGCATGATGGATGCTCCTGATTTGGGTTTTTGCGCATGTTGGGCGCATGTTATGAGATACGATTTTGGTGCACACCAGATGCACTAAATCGAGATTCTTCGTGCATGTCAGATGCACCTGTTTTGCTGTCAGGCACACCTGTTGCCCTTGACAGATGTTTCGTGCACACCCGATGCACTTATATGTTGTTTATGTGCATATGTATGGCACATTCATGGATTTTGATTTCCGTGCGCACCAGACGCACATGGCATTCATATATATATTTAGGACTGATTTATGTTGGAGCAGTATATTTTATGATGTTTGCTAGTTGGTTTAGTACTGAGCAGGACTAGTCACAGGACAGTACCTGAGTTTATTTTTGCATGCATTGATAGTTATCGAATGGATTTCCAAGGAAGAGCTATAGTCTCAGTTTTTACCTACGTATTCGAGATGACACGAAACATTTTATAAAGGAAACCCTTCGGAAATTGCTTTCAAAAACGGCGGGACGTGCATATTAAACAAAGGATATATATATATATATATATATATATATATATATATATATATATATATATATATGTATAGTTATTTTCTTACAATAGACGTCCGCCACTGTGCGGTGCTGCGAGCATCGCACAGCGAATTGAAGAAGATTTGGCATGCATTGCTTCCAGATGATTTAATGATGTATATCATACCGATTTTCATTTTGGATTTAGACATTCTGTCTTCACCATGACTTCGATGATTGCGGGATGCTTGACGGAGTTTTGATTTTGAGTTATATGCTCGTTTTTCATGCGCATGCGCTGCGCTACGATTTGTTTTATATATTTATGATTTCGGAGCCCCGACGACTTGATGGTTTTGCTTAGATGTTTTAGTATTTGGGGGGAGTATTAATTTAAATTCGGGGACTGAATTTCTTTAAGGGAGGAAGATTGTAACGTTTTGAAAATCGTTTCGGTTAAATTTCGGGAAATCGGTAAAATAAGGGGGTTTTCTGTAAAAAGTCAAAATAAAAATATCTTTATTATAAATATTCTAGCTATATAATTGCTAGTATTTGTTGTTTATTGAGCCACTGGTGAAATTTCAAATTTTCTGAAATTTTTTCCGAAATTAATTATTTTAAGCCGTCCCTAAAACATTTAATTAGGGAAAATTACAAATTGGAATGGGTTGATACAAATTTTATAATTCATGACACACTAAACTGACATGTAAAATATTGTTTCTGAAACGAAATTGATTGCCAAAACGGTTTAGAAAATATCGAAGAAAAAGGGCTTAATTAGTGAATGTTGTGTTAGTGGGAATTGGGGTAATACATTTATCTTTTTCCCTAACCCACACACCCACACCTCATCCTCTCTTCCTCTCCTTATGTGGCCGGCCCCACCTTGACAGCCCTCCCCCCCTCTCTCTCTCCAATCACCTCTTTTTTGAAAAGAAAAGAAAAGAAAACGATAGAAGTAAAGGTGGACTTTGACTTTTTTCCCACTTTCTCCACCTCACTCTCTCTCCTCCCTCACCCACCCCCCCCCCACACTCCTAGCCGAAAATTGCAGCCCCCAAACAGCAGCCCCTCTTCCCTCTTCTCCCCTCATTTTCCCTCAAAAAAATTAACCCATTTCCATCTAAAATCCAAACAAAAATTTAAATCAAAGCCCTACCCATTTTCCCTCATCTATTTTAGCATGGATCTTGGTGCAAGGATTTCAAATTGGAGTTCTAGATCATGAGTTTGATCTCAACATGGGAGGTATAATCTCATGCTTTTGTTAAATTTGTTGTCTAGTTGCTTTAATCTAAGTTAATTAAGTGATTAATAAGGTTTTAGATGAGTTTAATTGCATGATTAAGGAATTCTAGTTAGGTTTTTGTTGTGAAATTGGGTTGTGATCAATTGTGAATGGTTTTGTGAGGTGGATTAACATCTTAAGTCTTGTAGAAAGCCAATCTAGTTGTTAATTACAAACCATTACTTATAAAATGTCCTAATTAAGTTATTTTGCTAACTAGGGTTTTTGGAAAATTATGAAATGTTTTAGATTAAAATATAATTATGGTTTCGTGTCATTATTAATATTATAATGAGTGGTTTAATGCCTTTGGACCATGCAAAACCAAGTGTAGTTGTTGTTTTGTGCATTTTTAGTTGAAATTGTTAAAATTAGATAAATTGCAAAACTAGAATTTTTAGTTTTATAAGAATTGATGAGATTAAATTTTTGAAATGGGTTGTATGACTTATTTAAGATGTTTAATAAGTACTATGGCCGCTAGATTTGTTTAAACGTCGAGTTTTGTACTAAAACGGGTAATTTTTGCTTGCTAGATTTTCGGAAAAATGGTTTTTAAAGTGAGTTTGGGGTTTTTGTGAATTTTAACCTATTTTATATTATAATTAGTGGTCGTGAATGAGCAAATGAGAGTGTTTGGGTTTTTCTCGATGGTTTGACGTTTGTACATCGACATCGAGGGTTGGTTTGGCTATTCTTGCATGCGTAGGCGATAGGTTTTGACCTATGCGTGATACGTGTGCCGATTTCATTTTCGTATGCCGTTTCGATTTCGAATTTGATTTTAATGCGATACGGTGCGTTATGATATGTAGGTACCCCATGTGGACTTCGAGACGAAAAGCAAGTGCGTGGCGACATCGGCACCGGCGAGCGAGGACCAGGTGAGTAGATTTATATCTACGGGGAGAAGTCGGGTGGATGGCGTATAGCACCTCCGCATTTCGTGGTGATGTATACGAATACGTATACACACATATATTGATTACATATTTTTTGAGATTATTAATGTTAAAGATGGATAATTGGTGTGTTGGATTGGTTTAGTGTTGTGAAACCCTAGAGTAGTGGTTGCACCACACATACACACACACCCATACTTGCATAAATTCTTCTTTCATATGTGCGTATATGGGAATATATTTTTATGTGTTCGCATAGGTATGGGACTTTGTTTTCATATACTGGATTTGCAAATAGTACTTGGGATTTGAGATGAGTCGATGAGATTCGATTTGAGGCCGTGAGATCGGTGATATGACAGGGTTCGTATTTGATATACGACCTGATGTTTTAGCGGGTCCATTGACGTAGTTTTTACACACGTGCATGCCTACTTACCTGGTATCAGTATTTAACCAGACAGAGATCAGTACCAGGATTAGGATCTTTGATAAAGAAGATACCAGATGAATAATGTGATGAACATGATATTGACCCGTACCCAGATTTGGGGATGCCGTATGACGGATTTACGTACGAGCTATATATTGATGATAGATCCTCACTCTTGACTTGGGAATATCTAATTATAGATATGGTATCGAATGATATATTATCGAGGCGGGATCACCGACTAATATATATTTTTATATATATATCGACTCAGATGTTAGGCGGTTTCCTTACCCTTAATTCAGCTTGTTAGTTCAGCCGTATAGTTTAGTGTAGTTGTCAGACTAGATTAGATTCCCACCTATTTCAAAAACTAACGGATCGCGGGTATTTTTAAAGACAGGTCAAGGGATTCTACGGATATTTCAAAGGACTTATCTTTTCTTAAAAACACCGTAGCCCTTATTTTCAAAACACCGCGATTCGGGTTATATTCAAATGGCACCACCGTAGAACTCGTATTTATATTAAATATAGATTTGGTATCTTGTGTCCAGTATTTAGCTCCCGCTCATTATTGTTGTTCGCTCCGCACCGCATACTTATATTGTGATTCCTATTTTCGTTGTTGATATCATGCTGTTAGGACACCAGCACCATTACCGATGATGCGTATGTACCACGTACACTTACTTCCCGGCTCACACACATCTTCATCGGTAATTTCCATGCCACGTACACTTTAGAAATACTATTGCATTGACATAGGTTGTTAACTAATAATTTAGACATGATATTAGTGAACTTGCCTTATATGCTAGATTAGACATTGTAGTTATTACTTGTTACTTCATGCATGTTATTATTCTTTGTTATAACGTATTCATGGATTTTTATGCCTATATTCACTGTTTACATGCTATTGAGGATTTGGATTCGGATTTCCATGAGATTTTCTGGATTTGGGGGAAAACCGCAAAACTTATATAAACTTCTTTTCTCTCTTTAAAATAAAAAGTGTTGTTTTCCTATGATGTATGAGTCGTCCACCATGAGTTTGCTAATGGATTTCGAACCCGAATTCGAGGAGTGGAGGAACCATTTCGGGTACATGGTGGACCCGGTGCGGTACCCCGGGGCAAGAGGATCACAGATGATGGCGTTGAGCCTGGCAGGGGAGCACTACGGACCGGTGATATTGTAAGTCCATGCTACCTCTCCCAGTACTTTCGGGCATGCTGAATTTGGTGAAAAACAATTTTTCTAGAGGTGGTAACATGGACTCAAAACCGGATCTTTGTTAAACATCTAACTAACAACCTAACTAGGAGTTGTTAACTACTCGGTTAGGGGGTTATACCTTTCTTTCTTGAACTCCTTCGTCTTCAAGCCTCGATGGTTGTTCGGATCGGCTTCACCCCGTCGTCTCCTTGCGCCGAAGATCGATCCACCTGAAAGCTTCTACCTTTGGCTTCTTCTTCGGTCTTTGAAGAAACTAGTTCACTTGGTTTGCTAAACCTTATGAACTAGAGTGAGTAGAGAAGAGTGTGTTGGGATTTTCTCTATGGTTCTTGGTTCTCAACACATGAGACAAGTGAACCATAGACTAAAGAGAGGGAGAGCAAGAGGAAGAAGATGAGAGCTCAAGAACAAGAGAGAGAATGAGAATGATAGAATGAGAAAAGACTTTTCTCTCTTGGCTCTCATAATCCAAAACCATCATGACAAAAATATTAATCAAGTATTGTGTAAATGGTTTAAGTCAAAATGGCTATATCATTTCATGCACTCATATTGCACAAGAGAACAAGCAAGTGAAAAGTCTTTGCCATGAAATGATAGCCATTGTCAACATGATGGTCAACTAGTCCAACCTAGTCAACCGGTCAACAAAGTCAACAAGTCAACAAAGTCAACCCCTCAACAACCATGTCACCACAATACTTAATTAATATTATTGTTAATCATATATCATATTCTCATTAGGGTTGAGCAAAAAGTCAACAGTCAACAGTCAACAACCCTAATGAGAATCCTCTGCCTCTGTCTCTCCGTCAACTGTGCATACACACTCGCATCCGCGTTCCGAGGAACACAAATACATACTGGATAAAACCAATCCCAATACGTACACTAGGATCTGGCTTAAACCAAAGCCCGCTAGTGTTAACTGTCCGGACACTAAAAGTGCATAAGTGCACGGATGTGACCGAACCCTGTCGAAAAACCATGCGACCTGTCGCAAAACCATGCGATCTCTACTCTTTTGCCTAAGGGCGAATAGCTTTCTGTGTGGGACTCTAAAGACTCGACACTACGCTGGCAGTGGGTTTAACCACAGACCGCAAGCAGCACTAGATTTGCGTAACGGTCCCCAGGTAGATGCCAACAAGAAGACTGACGAGGTGAAACCCATCTGAACTCCTACTGAGCCTGAATGTGACAATCTCCGTATAGTCCGGTCTGTTCGACTGATACATCGCATGGCGGGCCTAGGGGGCGGTAAACGTCAGTCCCCTAATAGCGGTACAAGTCGTATCGGAGTGAAGCCCAAAACACCCTGAGATAACACTGGAAGCCTACCAGTATATCTCGATTGCCCTGGCCAGGGACTACTCGTGTAATGGCTCTCCTAGATGTAGGGTTCCTAGGCACTCTAAAGGGGTCTCACAAGGCATCAACCATGCCCATTTCAAAAATTACGGTGCCGAGAAACCCTAGACTACGGATCGTTGGCTAGATTTCTAGGCGAAAAAGAAACTAGTTAACTACATTAACTAAGTGAATACGGAAATACAACCTTTGTAGATCCGGTGCTCTACCTCCACGGCTCTGCAATGAAGTCCTCTCCGCTGTCCAAATCGAACCATGACTCTCACGATGGTTTCATCGGAGAAAAGACCGGGCTAGGTCGTCGACAACGTGCCGAAGATGATCTACGTCGAGGCATCGCTAGATCAAGCTCCACCCTCACCAAGCCATGAAAACTTGTGAAGGAAACACCCTATACTACTTGGCAAGAGGTAGAGGATGAAGAAATAGGAAGTGGGTTCACTTTGGAATTGGATTTCTCACTCTTTATCATCACTTGCCATTAATGGAGCAAGCTTTCTTCCATGAAGAAATGAAGAAGAAGATGATGAATATGATAAGTTATTTTAAAAGATAATAAAAATGAATACTTATCATAATCTTAACCTTAGTTAAATGTAGAGAATTGACTAAGGTTAGGTTGAATGGTTAGGGTCAAGGATGAGAACAAAAAGGTTAATTAGTCAAAGCTTCATGAAGCTTCAACTAAAAACAAATGAAGCCACCATTCATTTATCTTTCAATTTATTCAAAATGAATAAATAATTAAGATAAATGAATAAGTAAAAACCTTAATCAACAACTTAACCATGGTTTAATTCTTTACACTTAACCCAAAAAGCATGTATCATCAAACATGATACAATCTTGTGTACAAAAGTATATCACATATAAAATGTGCACAATCCAAGTGAGAAAATCCAATTAAAGTGAACCAACACTAGTTAATGCAAAGTAATATATCAAATATATAATTATGCATTAAATCATTAAATCAACACTTGATTCAATGATCCGGTCATGTCGCACACAACCGACTAGTATACAATGTATCGGCTTATAAACGTAACGGCCACCCGGGTATTGAGCGATCAGAAGATCGACGAGCAAGCCCGCTCACACTCCAGTGAATCCAACCAGTAACACTACCGTACAGTCCGGTTTCCTCGTCTGATATGTCGCATATCTTGCCTAGGGATGGTAAACGTCAGACCCTAATAGCTCGATAAGTCGTGTCGATGTGAGGTCTATAACAATTCGAGAAACTACTGGTAACACTTACCAGTAAATCTCAGCAACCCTGGCCAGGGATTTCCTGTTATAGCCAATCGAACACAGCGCAACATCAACTCCCTATACCGGGAGAGACGAATCCCCTCCTATCGCTCATTGCCTCCATGTGACTCGGGACTGTACCCAAAAACCACCGTTTTGCACGCCCTCTTGGACGTGATAAGATGGAAATCAAAGCACAGTGGGAACCACACAAGACTCTATGACGATCTCGGGTCAACAGACTACTCTGTACCAGTGTCACCTGAGAACTGCCATCTGACGTAAGGTATAATACCATCTGGGAGTTCTCGGCGAGTACGTCCAGTGTACCCAGTCTCTACTGAGCACCCGTATATCATCTCTGATGTCAAACACCAATGGATATGGGATCATCCATCGCCCATCTGTATGGGTCGAGAAGGTACACGCTAGTCTACTCTGGTACATCGATGCCCCGTCTCGATACACCCACGACTAGGGACTTTGAAGGATGTACTTATGGACTACCATGTCCCTACTAGTATGATCCGCATCATAGTCCAGGTAGTCAAGTACACATCCTAAGGGCTTTACTAACATGTAATAGAGAGATAATCAGTGCACACGTTAAGGTAAAGAGTAACCAGATAGCATACTATCATGTCGAGCAAGAAAGTCCTCCCTATATATGTCCCAGCATCCACTACAATATACATCCTATGTACAGTAATGGTCTTTAGGGCATACATATAACTAACAATCTCCCACTTGCACTAGGGCCATCTGTTGCCGTGGTTGTAGTATCTCATACCTAACCATCCCATAAATGTCTCTCCCTGGGAATAGGCCTTCATGAGTGGATCCGCCGTGTTGTCCTCTGAGTCTGCTCTCCTAACCTCGATCAGCCTGGAGATCAACCATCTCCATGATCAGGTGATACTGCTTTAGATTATGTCTGGATCACTGATGGGACCTGCGTTCCTTGGCATAAGCCACAACTCCATTGTCACACAATGGGAGGAACGTAGTTCATCTCATGAACCAATATACACCAAAACAGCCTCTTTGGTATCATCTTAAGTAGCGATGTATCCTGCCTTTATCGTCTAGTATGTCACAGTATCTAGGTTGTAACTCTTCCAACATACCGTCCCTTTACAGAGGGTAAAGACAATGCCTGCGACTGACATTCAGTTGTCTTTATCACTCTGGAACACTTCCAGTGATTCTCCCCAGGATCGATTGATACCATCTCACTACTAATAGTGAGTATCCTAACATCCAATTAGATCTATCTCATAGATCCAAAATCAGGATATATGAGGTATCACATTGATCCTATATGGAGAATCATTGTGATAAGCGGAGATTGATCGAGCGTAGCATAAGAAACTCCTTTCTTATCAAGAGTATGTCATCCACGTACTCTACGAGGATCGTCACCATACTCCCTACTACCTTTTTGTATATACAAGGTTCATCTACCATTTTGATGATGTCAACTTCTTTGACTAATCCATCAAAACAGATGTTCCAACTCCGCGATGCCTGCTTTAATCTATAAAGCATCTTGCACACGTTTCTGCTGCTCCCACTGTCTACGAGGCCCTCTGGCTGTGTACTTATAGACGCACTCTTCTAAATCAGAATTTAGAAAAGCAGTCATGACACCCAACCGCCAGATATCGTAGTCATGGTATGTAGCCGTGGCAAGTAGTATCTGGATGGACTTAAGCATAGGTACTGGAAAAGGTTTCATCATTATCCACGCCTGGTCAATGACGAAAACCTTTAACAAGTCTAGCTTTGAAAGTCTCAACTTTTCCATCTACACCAAGTAATCTTCTCAAGATATACTTGCTCCTGATAGGGATTTAACCCTTCAGATATAGCAGCCAAAGTCCATACTTTGCTGGTGTACATGGATTCCATCTCAGATTGCTAAGCATCCAGCTATTCTTACAGAGTCTTACTCCTGATGGCCAGCTCGAAATTAGTTGGGTCATCATCTCATGATGCAATCCTCGCTCCCAGTGTCATAGAGAAACTGAAGTATCTCTCAGGTGGGTGAGGAACCCTACTAGATCGGCGGAGAGGCTGAGGTTCGTTGGAATCCACTGAATCCTTTGGTTCTGTCAAATCATCAGCTGCAGTTTGTATAGCTGGAACATTTCCAATTGTACATAACAGACGTTGCCTCGAGCTTGTCCGGATTTTGCTTTTAGACATAGGCCGGACAACCCCAAATCTTAACTAACTTAAGATATGGGCTCTTCCCATTCCATATCACATATGAAGCGGTAGGCAACTGATTTGATTGGAACCCTATTCAATAGGTATGCAGCTTCTCAAGTGCATAACTCCCAAAAGGAAATAGGTAACTCAGTAGTACTCATCATAGAGCACACCATATCAAATAGGGTGTATCTGCTCCGCCCCGACATACCATCGTGCTATGGTGTATACGGAGGAGTAATGCTGAGAGAGAATCTCATTCTCCTTTAAAATAGTCCAGGATTTCCGTGCTCAAGTATTCTCCTCCTTGATTTCATCATAGGACATAATACTTATACCCGTATCGGTTCTCTACTTCTATCTTATATTCTGTGAATATCTCAAAAGGTTCGGACTTATGTTTCAACAGGAACATATGTCTGAATCTTGAGAGATCATCAGAGAACGTAATGAAGTACAAAGAACCGGTCCTGGCATGTGTAGACATGGGACCTTACATACATCATCATGTATCGGTCCCAAGAGTTTACTAACTCTTTCTCTGTTTCCAATTAACAGAGCTATGGTCATCTTATCTTTGTGACATGACTGGCGAGTTTCACAAGATGTAAATTCAAACTGATTTAAATATGCATCTATATGCAACTCTAGCTAGTCGGGTCACATTGATCTGACCTAGTCTACAATACCTCAAGAAGAATTCGTTCATTTCTGAACTCTTCCTCTTGTGTGTGTTCCGTATACTAAGAACTGTAGTTTGATTTAGAACATCAACGCTTTTAGATAACGTGCCTGAACCGATCAACTTTTGATATAGGAAATGTTCAAAACATTATCCATCTATACAAAATTTTATCATTTCTTTACTAATAAAGAGACTGATATGATTTTGTATATCAGGTTCGGTATCTAATAACATTCGTTCAGAATCAATGTATTACAATACAGGGTGACAGTGACCAACAGACTTGGCTGCAACACTTGCCCCGTTTTCTGCCTCATGAAACTTATCACCCGTTCTCAGTTTTTCTACCCTTTTGTAGCCCTATGTAACATCTTACATATCTGGGATCCTGATCCGGTATCATATACCTAAGATTCGGAGGATACTGAGAAACAGTTCTTTGTAACGAACACACCCGAAGATGATGCATCAGCATGCACTCTCTTCGTTTTGGGCGGCACGGGAAATCTGATATTCCCCAATCTCCTGCTCTGTCTTATAACAATTATAAGTTGGAGCAGGACCAACGTTCCCCAGCTCAGTATAACAAGCGGGTTCGGTCAATATTCCGTATTATTATCTTGATTAAGGCATGATATGGTCGCTACCAGGAGAGAGAGAGAAGAAAACACTCAGCGTGCGCTCTAGCAAGAATAGATTGGTTATTATTTTATCTAATCAGGATGGCTCCCACTGCTTTTTATCAAATCTTCCTTCAAACCCCAAAAGGAAAGACCAGCCGGGATTAATTACACACTACAAGTTCGCCAATCTTTCAGCCAGGCCAGTGTCGGTACTTTGAGGGAGGTCCCCCGTGCTTTCGCACGAACCTAATTAATGTAAACCTCGTTTTCCCAGAGGCGTAACCTCGTTAACACCTTTCTAGACACCTACTTGATCGGCTAATTGTAATGTGTAAAACTCTCCCAGGAGTAACTCTTACTCGCAGCGGGTATCGGGATCCAACTATCTTATAGAAGGTATGCAATCTCATTGCAAATTTCAACACTTGAAATTCCCGATAATATTTTGCCCCTAACGTGCTATGACCTTAACGAAAGCCGACAAACCATAGCCCGCTAGTCAAGTTCAACCCGTACATTTCTTGATTGAATTAAACCCACCCGCACGACCCTTGACGAAAGCCAACAAAGCCGCAGGACTACCCTAATCCAATCGCATCGTATGCTGGCAGATAAGCAGCATATAGCTACCGCACACTGCACCTTGACGAAAGCCAACAAATGCAGCACGAATACTATATACAACTTATCTGAAATGACGGAGGGCTACGACAGGTTTTTCTGAATACCTATTGCGTAATGAACTTGATATCGTTGTAGGATCGAATGAATTTTGAAATGGAGTGTTTTTGAGGCTTTTCTAGTTTTGCTAAAGGAGTCACTCCCGGTGAAGGGATCGTCGGTCCTTTCCTCGTCGAATGAGGTGCGGGATATATCATATATATCTCTGTGCAAAGCAAAAACTCTTAAAAGCAATCAAAAGACAAACCGAATATGTAGCATCTGCCAGTTATTGCTAAAGGAGACATTCCCGGTGAAGGGATCTCGGTCCTTTCGTTATCGAATAAGGTGCAGGATGTATCATATATACCGCTGTGCAAAGCAAGAACTGTAGCTACCTGTTTTATTTTGAAATTCGATTCTACAACATCTTAGGTTTCTTTTATTTCATTAATCATGTTAATGAAGTCCCATCATTTAATGTACCTAAACATCACAGATAAATACGACGTACACTTATGCCATCCGCATTCGCCTCGATGTCCCCTCGTGCACCGTTAGGTTAGGTAACTAACGGCAGAGCGGGGCAGGGCTAGCGCGGGTGTAAAACATAAGTAACGTCTATATAATATATCATATATACTATATACTGTATCTATCACAGAACATCACATGATCACATCACAGATATCGCAGCAGAAGAAACATATGAAATATTGGATATACTAGGACGTCCGTGTTTTCAATACGAGCCAGTATAAAACACGGATTCCACGGTCGCGATGAATAGCCAAACCCACACCCCTAGACCCCTACGAGAGCGGCAAGCGACCCTACCAATTCTGGAGTTAGGAGACCCGGACTCGACTCCTCGAGTTGGTCTCCCACTGGACTCCAGAACCCGGTTACTTGTGCTCCCCTCCTTGGGTCTATCCTAGTGCGGAAAAGTAAATAATATACAAACGGTGACTACTTCCGCAACCTGGAAGTGCCCCAATAAAAGAATATTACATACAAGTTTTTACATGAATAAAAATGAAAAACACTCATCTCACATAAAAACCCCCGGCTATTCAAACACGACGATCCAATATAACATATCCAGCAATACATAACATCACATGTCATCAACGTAATTAAATATGTCCATCCCAATTGTCGTTGACATATAGCAACGAAACCGGCGATGTCTCATATTACACTTACGGTCACAGAAAAGAAAGTGTAAAACTACAACAGTTGGAATCCGCAATCTCTTCAGACATCGCATGCCTGACCAAATGAATTCTTTAGACATCGCATGCCTAACAATTATAAACCCCGCATTTTAGTCTCAAAATCGAAAACTCTTTTCAATATCAAGTCAGGCAATTCAACAAGATTCCCGACAATTTGATCGAATGCTCGTCGCAAACTTCAGTAGACGGCCGCACCCCCGATACCGTCGACGAAGTGCACCAAGGCGGAACACCGCTGCCGCGAGCACCCGAACGGATGCTTTCGGTGACGGGGTTCTCCTACAGTCACTTGGTCGGGGCTATGGGGCGAGGCTGTCTATTAAGTTTATCCGGCGAGTATCCGCGTACGCTACGTGATTGCGACGGACTTTTGATCACATCAAAATTCCGTGGCAACCGATCAAGTGAGACTAAAGTGCTACGTTTATAACATTCATTCAGTTATCTCATAACTTCTTGTGAATTCCAAGTATTGTATCACATTCCAGATAATTAGAAAATGTTAAACTTTCCGATCGAACAATCGAACACCCAAGTTTTCCCGATACAGATCAACACATGAAACAAGTCTAAAAACATTCAGTTCGTGCCTCAGTACCAACGGTCCAGCCGTAGAAGGGTCAAGCCAACGCCTCACATGTGGCACGCCGTACTGCCCCAAACCCGAAGGTTCAAAGGGCAGTTCAAGACGGTCACATAATCGAGTTAAGGTTTGTTGTCTTCTAGAGGGTCCATCGCGTTACTTGCACTACTTAGAACGTCGTTAAACTACGGAAAAATCCAACACTTGGAAATTTCCCGACAGGGGAAAAATTGGGTATTTATATCCGGTCGAACTTTTTAACATAATCAAAAAATTATCCGGAAAGCCACTTAGACAAAATCTGATACTCCGATCAAAACACCGAATCCCCAAAACAACTCCAGAAAATTCAACTCTTGAATAAATTTTAAAAATACCCAGAGAACTCAGCACCTGAAACAATGAATTACTGTGCAAACAGTTACTGCTGACGTCACACTTAGGCCGCGGAACCGCCGCATAAGCTAGGCTTATGCCGCGGTTCCGCCGCCGATTACACTGTTCATGCAATAAATTTTGCGCCGTAATTCTTAGAATTCCCTGCTGAGTTTTCTGCATATTTTTAATTTGGAAAAATCCACGATTTTAGAAAAAATACATAGAGCAATTTTAGGGTTTTGGTTTTGATTCGATCGGAGTTCAAATTCCGTCTAGACTTCGCCAAAGGCTCTAGCTAGGCTCTAATACCACTGTAGGGTTCCTAGGCACTCTCAAGGGGTCTCACAAGGCATCAACCATGCCCGTTTCAAAAATTACGGTGCCGAGAAACCCTAGACTACGGATCGTTGGCTAGATTTCTAGGCGAAAAAGAAACTAGTTAACTACATTAACTAAGTGAATACGGAAATACAACCTTTGTAGATCCGGTGCTCCACCTCCATTGCTCCGCAATGAAGTCCTCTCCGCTGTCCAAATCGAACCATGACTCTCACGATGGTTTCATCGGAGAAAAGACCGGGCTAGGTCGTCGACAACGTGCCGAAGATGATCTATGTCGAGGCATCGCTAGATCAAGCTCCACCTTCACCAAGCCATGAAAACTTGTGAAGGAAACACCCTATACTACTTGGAAAGAGGTAGAGGATGAAGAAATAGGAAGTGGGTTCACTTTAGAATTGGATTTCCCACTCTTTATCATCACTTGCCATTAATGGAGCAAGCTTTCTTCCATGAAGAAATGAAGAAGAAGATGATGAATATGATAAGTTATTTTAAAAGATAATAAAAATGAATACTTATCATAATCTTAACCTTAGTTAAGTGTAGAGAATTGACTAAGGTTAGGTTGAATGGTTAGGGTCAAGGATGAGAACAAAAAGGTCAATTAGTCAAAGCTTCATGAAGCTTCAACTAAAAACAAATGAAGCCACCATTCATTTATCTTTCAATTTATTCAAAATGAATAAATAATTAAGATAAATGAATAAGTAAAAACCCTAATCAACAACTTAACCTTGGTTTAATTCTTTACACTTAACCCAAAAAGCATGTATCATCAAACATGATACAATCTTGTGTAAAAAAGTATATCACATATACAATGTGCACAATCCAAGTGAGAAAATCCAATTAAAGTGAACCAACACTAGTTAATGCAAAGTAATATATCAAATATATAATTATGCATTAAATCATTAAATCAACACTTGATTCAATGATCCGGTCATGTCGCACACAACCGACTAGTATACAATGTATCGGCTTATCGAATCAACGCTTGAATCGATAACTAGGTTATATCGCATACAACCATTCGACACATTGATCGCGAGAATGAAATACGGTATCACATACACGCATTATTCTCGGTTCCGCACATATCTCATATGCGCTCCTATTTCGTTTCGCTTGAGCCAGGAAACTTCTGTGTAGGACTCTAAAGACTCGTCAATACGCCGGCAGCAGATGATGATCATATCAATCACCCATAAGCCGCAAGCGGTCTTCTAAACGTAATGGCCACCCGGGTATTGAGCGATCAGAAGATCGACAAGCAATCCCACACACACTTCAGTGAATCCAACCAGTAACACTACCGTACAGTCCGGTCTCGTCGTCTGATATGTCGCATATCTTGCCTAGGGGTGGTAAACGTCAGACCCCAATAGCTCGATAAGTCGTGTCGATGTGAGGTCTATAAAAATTCGAGAAACTACTGGTAACACTTACCAGTAAATCTCAGAAACCCTGGCCAGGGATTTCCTGTTATAGCCAATCGAACACAGCGCAACATCAACTCCCTATACCGGGAGAGACGAATCCCCTCCTATCGCTCATTGCCTCCATGTGACTCGGGACTGTACCCAAAAACCACCGTTTTGCACGCCCTCTTGGACGTGGTAAGATGGAAATCAAAGCACAGTGGGAAACACACAAGACTCTATGACGATCTCGGGTCAACAGACTACTCTGTACCAGTGTCACCTGAGAACTGCCATCTGACGTGAGGTATAATACCATCTGGGAGTTCTCAGCAAGTCCGTCCAGTGTACCCAGTCTCTACTGAGCACCCGTATATCATCTCTGATGTCAAACACCAATGGATATGGGATCATCCATCGCCCATCTGTATGGGTCGAGAAGGTACACGCTAGTCTACTCTGGTACATCGATGCCCCGTCTCGATACACCCACGACTAGGGACTTTGAAGGATGTACTTATGGACTACCATGTCCCCACTAGTATGATCCGCATCATAGTCCAGGTAGTCAAGTACACATCCTAAGGGCTTTACCAAAATGTAATAGAGAGACAATCAGTGCACACGTTAAGGTAAGAGTAACCAGATAGCATACTATAATGTCGAGCAAGAAAGTCCTCCCTATATATGTCCCAGCATCCACTACAATATACATCCTATGTACAGTAATGGCTTCTAGGGCATACATATAACTAACACTAGACACAGCGCGATGTCAACCCCCAATACCGGGATAGATGAATCCTGTCTAACCGTCACTGCCTCCAAGTGCTTCGGGACTGCACCCAACTACCACCTGTTTGCATGACTCCTTTGAGCCGTGGTAGGGTAGTAATCAAAGTACAGTGGGAACACACTCGAGGAGAAGTGACAGTGTCAAGTCAGCGGACTAAGCTGTACTCATGTCACCTGGGAACTGATAACTAACGATAGGTATAATACCAACCGGTCAGTTCCCGACGAGTCCTGTCCAGTGTACACGTAACCTAATGAGCACCCATATACTATCTCCAGTACGACGTACTGATGGCCGTGGGACAGACCACCTCCCACTCTGGGATGAGAAGCGCATACGCTAGTCTACTCCGGAGTATCGATGCCCTATCTCGATAGTCCTGTGACTAGGGACCTGTATAAGAATGTGCTTATAGATTACCCAGCCCCACTAGTGTGACTGCCATCACAATGCTGGTAATCAAGCAAAGATCCTAAGGTCTCCACTAATGTGTATAGGTGATATACTAAAATAAACACTTGTACACATTGAAGTAGAAACAAACCAAGTAGCATACTACTATATTGAGCAAGATTGTTTATACAAGGTGAATATCTCAAGCTTCCATTAAGTAATATACAAACTAGTATGATACAGTAATGGCCTCTAGGGCATATACACTAACAATCTCCCACTTGCACTAAGGCCATGTACCGGCGTATCGAAGACCTATCATCTCGATCAGCCGCTCGAACTGAGTCTGGGGCAAGGCCTTGGTGAATGAATCCGCAGTGTTATCTTCTGAAGCGACCATCCGAACCTCGATCTCCTGGCGATCCACGATCTCCCTGATCAGGTGATACCGCCTCAAGATGTGTCTGGATCTCTGATGGGACCTGGGTTCCTTCGTTAAAGCTATAGCCCCGTTGTTGTCGCAATACAGAAGTATTGGATCAACAATGGACGGAACCACCTTAAGTTCTTTCAAGAACTTCCTCATCCAGACAGCTTCTTTTGCGGCATCAGATGCAGCGATGTATTCTGCTTCCATCGTCGAGTCTGCAACGGTTTCCTATTTGGAACTCTTCCAACACACCGCCCCTCCATTGAGGGTAAAGACAAAACCCGACATGGACTTGGAATCATCCTTATCACTTTGGAAGCTGGAGTCAGCAAAGGCCTCGATCTGGAGGTCTTTTCCTGTTAGTTATATGTATGCCCTAGAAGCCATTACTATACGTAAGATGTATATTGTAGTGGATGCTTAGACATATATAGGGATGACTTTCTTGCTCGATATGATAGTATGCTATCTGGTTACTCTTTACCTTAACGTGTACACTGATTGTCTCTCTGTTACATGTTGGTAAAGCCCTTAGGATCTGTACTTGACTACCTGGACTATGATGCGGATCATACTAGTGGGGACATGGTAGTCCATAAGTACATCCTTCAAGGTCCCTTGTCGTGGGTGTATCGAGACAGGGCATCGATATACCAGTGTAGACTAGCGTGTAGCTTCTCGACCCATACAGATGGGCGATGGATGATCCTATATCCATTGGTGTTTGACATCAGAGATGATATACGGGTGCTCAGTAGAGACTGGGTACACTGGACGGACTCGCCGAGAACTCCCAGATGGTATTATACCTTACGTCAGATGGCAGTTCTCTGGTGACACTGGTACAGGTTAGTTTGTAGACCCGAGATCGTCATAGAGTCTTATGTGTTTCGCACTGTGCTTTGATTTCCATCATACCACGTCTAAGAGGGCGTGCAAAAAGGTGGCTTTTGGGTACAGTCCTGAATCACATGGAGGCAATGAGCGATAGGAGGGGTTTCGTCTCTCCCGGTATTGGGAGTTGATGTTGCGCAGTGCTCGATTGGCTATAACAGGAAGTCCTTGGCCAAGGAAGCTTTTGGGATTTACTAGTAAGTGTTACCAGTAGTTTCTCGACCCGTTATGAGCCTCATATCGACACGACTTATCGAGTTATTGGGGTCTGACGTTTTACCACCCCTAGACGAGATATGCGACATATCAGACGAACAGACCGGACTGTACGGTAGTGTTACTCGTTGGATTCACTGGAGTGTGAGCAGGCTTGCTCGTTGATCTTCTGATCGCTCAATACCCGGGTGGTCGTTACGTTTAGCAGCCGCTTGCGGCTTGTGGGCGTTTGATATGATCATCACCTGCTGCCGGCGTATTGACGAGTCTTTAGAGTCCTACACAGGAGTTTCCTGGCTCAAGCGAAACGAAATAGGAGCACATATGAGATATGTGCGGGACCGAGAATAATACCAGTATGTGATACTGTATTCTATTCTCGCGATTTGTGACATTGATCGGTTGTATGCGATATGGCCGGGTTATCGGATCAAGTGTTGATTCGATAAGTTGTTACTATAGATATTAGTTGGTTATATGCGATATGACCGGATCGTTAAATCAAGTGTTGATTTAATGATTTAATGTATAATTATATATTTGATATATTACTTTACATTAACTAGTATTGGTTCAATTAAGATTTGTTTTCTCACTTGAAAGTGTACATTGTTTATATGTGATATATGCAAGTGTACATGTTTGTATCATGCTTGATGATACAAACAAGTTAAGTGTATGAGACTTGAACCATATCAAGGTTGGATTAGGGTTTACTATTTTTCTAAACAAATAACAAAAGAGGGTGACTTTGGTCAAAGTTATCAAGCTTCATGAAGCTTGATGAACATTGACAAAGTCAACTCTTTTGTCATTTGTTCAAGATATTAGCTAACCCAACCCGTAACCTTATGCTATGGTTAATTCTCTACATGAGTTAAGCATGAGGGCTTAACTCAACCATGGTTCCATGATTAAAAGGATAAGTGTTCATATTATTCTTTTAATGGATATGATATTCTTTCTTCTTCTTCATCTTCATCAAGCTTGAAAAAGCTTGCTAGCTCCAATGGCATCATGAGAAAAAGAGTGAGAATCCAATTCTAAAGTGAACCCACTTCCTATTTCTTCATCCTCTACCTCTTGCCATGTAGTATAGGGTGTTCTCTTCACAAAGTTTTCGACCGAGTGAAGGAATAGCTTGAGTTTGAGTCTCCCCGACATAGATCATCTTCGGCCTCGAAGTCAATGACCTAGCCCGATCATTTCTCTGACGAAACCATTTCTAGAGTCCGGGATCCGATGATCGCAGTGGAGGGACGTCAACACGGAGCTAAAGAAGTGGTGGACCGGATCTACAAAGGTTGTAATCTCTTTCACTTAGTAGCAAAGTCCTTTGCTTGCTTGCTTTTCGCCTTAACTTCTAGTTAACGATCTTCATTAAGGTTTCTCGGCACCGTAAAATTTTTGTTTGGCATGGTTGATGCCTTGTGGAACCTCTTGTGTGTGCCTAGGAACCCTACAGTGGTATCAGAGCCTAGCTAGAGCCTTAGGCGATGCGTAGACGGAGTTAGAAGTTCGATCGAACCGAAACCCTAACACAATTTTGCTCTCTGGATTTTTTTTTAAAACTGGGTTTTTTCCAGATTAAAAATGCTTAAAAAATTCAGCAGGAAATTCTAAGAATTACGGTGCAAAAATTACCTAATGATGTCTCTAAAGCGCGGCGGAACCGCGGCATTAGCATGCTAATGCGGCGGTTCCGCGCCCATTTAGTCTCTTCAGTCAACCATTTTTGCACAGTAACTTCTTTATTTAAATGCTGATTTTTAATATTAACTCAAGAGTTGAGTTTTCTGGGTTGTATTGGGAGTTCGTAAATTCGATCGGATTATCAAACTTTGTCTATGTGTTTTTCCGGATATTTTAGAATATGTTAAAAAGTTCGACCGGATATAAATACCCACCTTTTCCCCTGCCGGAAAATTTCCAAGTATTGGATCTTTCCGTAGTTTAAAGACGTTCTAAGTAGTGCAAGTAACGCGATGGACCCTCTAGAAGACAACAAACCTTAACTCGATTATATGATCGTCTTGAACTGCCCTTTGAACCTTCGGGTTTGGGGCAGTACGGCGTGCCACATGTGAGGCGTTGGCTTGACCCTTCTACGGCTGGACCGTTGGTACTGAGGCATGAACTGGATGTTTTTTAAACCTATTTCATGTGTTGATTTGTTTCGGGAAAACTTGGGTGTTTGAATGTTCGATCGGAAAGTTTAACATTTTCTATTTATCTGGAATGGGATACAACAACTGGAATTCACAAGTTGTTATGAGATAACTAATATGAATGTTATAAACATAGCACTTTAGTCTCACTTGATCGGTTGCCGCGGAATTTTGATGTGATCAAAAGTCCGTCGCAATCACGTAGCGTACGCGGATACTCGCCGGGTAAACATAATAAGCAGCTACACCGCATAGTCCCGACCAAGTGACTGTAGGAGAACCCCGTCGCCGAAAGCATCCGTTCGGGTGCTCGCGGTAGCGGTGTTCCGCCTTGGTGCACTTCGTCGACGGCATAGGGGGTGCGGCCGTCTACTAAAGTTTGCGACGAGCATTCGATCAGGATATCGGGAATCTTGTTGAATTGCCCGACTAGATATTGAAAAGTGTTTTCGATATAGAGACTAAAATGCGTGGTTTATAATTGTTAGGCATGCGATGTTTAAGGAATTCATTTGTTCAGGCATATGATGTCTAAGGAGGTTGCGGATTCCAACTGTTGTAGTTTTACACTTTCTTTTCTGTGACCGTAAGTGTAATATGTGATATCGCCGATTTCATTGCTATATGTCAACGACAATTGGGGTGCGCACATTTACTTACGTTGATGACATGTGATGTTATGTGTTGCTGGATATGTTATATTGGATCGTCGCGTTTTGAATAGCCGGGGGTTTTTATGTGAGATGAGTGTTTTTCATTTTCATTCATGTAAAAAACTTGTATGTAATATTCTTTTATTGGGGCACTTCCAGGCAGCGGAAGATGTCACCCATTGTATATTATTTACTTTTCCGCACTAGGATAGACCCAAGGAGGAGGGCATAAGTAACCGGGTTCTGGAGTCCAGAGGGAGACCAACTCGAGGAGTCGAGTCCGGGTCTCCTAACTCTAGAATTGGCAGGGTTGCTTGCCGCTCTCGTAGGGGTCTAGGGGTGTGGGTTTGGCTATTCATCGCGACCGTGGAATCCGTGTTTTATACAGGCTCGTATTGAAAACACGGACGTCCTAGTATATCCAATATTTCATATGATTCTTCTGCTGCGATTTCTGTGATGTGATCATGTGATGTTCTGTGATAGATACAGTATATAGTATATATGATATATTATATAGACGTTACTTATGTTTTGCACTCGCGCTAGCCCTGCCCCGCTCTGTCGTTAGTTACCTAACCAAACGGTGCACGAGGGGACATCGAGGCGAATGCGGATGGCATAAGTGTACGTCGTATTTATCTGTGATGTTTAGGTGATTTAAATGATGGGACTTCATTAATGTGATTAATGAAAGAAAATAAACCTAAGATGTTGTAGAATAGAATTTTCAAAAACAGGTAGCTACAGTTCTTGCTTTGCATCGCGGTGTTCCTTGTAGAGCATCCAGCACCTTATTCGATAAGGAAAGGACCGAGATCCCTTCATCGGGAGTGACTCCTTTAGCAATAACTGGCAGATGCTACAACCCTCGGTTTGTCTTTTGATTGCTTCTATAGTTTCCGCTTTGCACAGTGATGTATATGATATATCCTGCACCTCATTCGACGAGGAAAGGGCCGACGATCCCATCACCGGGAGTGACCCCTTTAGCAAAACTAGAAAAGCCTAAAAAAAACACTCCATTTTTTAAATCATTTGATTCTACAACGATATCAAGTTCATTACGCAATAGGTTTTCAGAAAAACCTGGCGTAGCCCTCCGTCATTTTAGGAAGTAGAGTACTTAGTATTTGTGCTACGTTTGTCGACCTTAGCCGAGGCGTAGTGTACGGTAGCTAAGTGATGTCTTCCTACACCGCATATGATGCGATTAGTTAGGACAGTCATGTGGCTTTGTTGACCTTAGCTAAGGGTCATGTGGGTGGGTCTAATTAATCACGAAATGACGGGTAGAACTTGACTACTGATTATGATTTGTTGACCTTAGCCAAGGTCATAGGTGCTAGGGGCAAAATATTATCGGGAATTTCAAGTGTTGAAATTTGCAATGAGATTGCATACCTTCTATGAGATAGTTGAATCCCGATACCCACTGCGAGTAATTGTTACTCCTGGGAGAGTTTTACACATTACAATTAGCCGATCAAGTAGGTGTCTAGAAAGGTGTTAACGGGGTTACGCCTCTGGGAAAACGAGGTTTACATTAATTAGGTTCGTGCGAAAGCACGGGGCACCTCCCTCAAAGTACCGACACTGGCCTGGCTGAAAGATTGGCGAACTTGTAGCGTGTAATTAATCCCGGCTAGTCTTTCCTTTTAAGGTTTGAAGGAAGATTTGATAAAAATAGTGGGAGCCATCCTGATTAGATAAAATAATAACCAATCTGATCATGCAAGAGCGCACGCAGAGTGTTTTCTTCTCTCTCTCTCCAGGTAGCGACCATATCACGCCTTAATCAAGATAATAAAATGGATATATTGACCGAACCCGCTTGTTATACTGAGTCGGGGAATGTTGGTCCCGCTTCAACTTATAATTGTTATAAGACAGAGCAGGAATTAGGGGATTACCAGAATTCCCGTGCTGCCCAAACGAAGAAAGTGCATGTTGATGCATCATCTTCGGGTGTGTTCATTACAGAGAACTGTTTCTCAGTATCCTTTACGTCCTGGGTATGTGATGCCAGATCAGGATCCCGCATATGTAATTTGTTACATGGGCTACAGAAGGGTAAAGAACTGAGAACGGGTGATAAAGTTTCATGAGACAGGAAACGGTGCAAGTGTTGCAACCAAGTCTGTTGGTCACTGTCACCCTGTATTACCAAAATACATTGATTCTGAACAAATGTTATTAGATACCGAACCTGATATACAAAATCATATCAGTCTCTTTATTTAAGTAAAGAAGGATATAATTTTGTATTGTTGGATAACGTTTTGAACATTTCCTATATCAAAAGTTGATCGGTTCAGGCATGTTATCTAAAAGCATTAACGTTCTAAATCAAAATGGGGAAGGAGTTTCCTATGCTACGCTCACGGAGTTTCCTATGCTTACGTGATAAAGCAAGCATCACGGAGTTGGAACATCTGTTTTGATGAGTTAGTCAAAGAGTTTGACATCATCAAAATGGTAGATGAACCTTGTATATACAAAAAGGTAGTAGGGAGTATGGTGGTGATCATCGTAGAGTACGTAGATGACATACTCTTAATGGGGAAGGAGTTTCCTATGCTACGCTCGGTCAATCTCCGCTTATCACAAGGATTCTCCATAAAGGATCATAGTGATACCTACTAAATCCGAGGTTTTGGATCTATGAGATAGATCTAATTGGATGTTAGGATACTCACTAGTTGTAGTGAGATGGTATCAATCGATCCTGGGGAGAATCACTGGAAAGGTTCCAGAGTGATAAAGACGACTGAATGTCAGTCACAGGCATTGTCTTTACCCTCAGTAGAGGGATGGTATGTTGGATGAGTTCCAAGCTAGATACCGTGGCATACTAGATGATAAAGGCTGGATACATCGCTACTTAAGATGCTACCAAAGAGGAAGTCTAGGTGTATACTAGTTCATGAGATGAACTTCGTTCCTCCCATTGTGTGACAATGGAGTTGTGGCTTACGCCAAGGAACGCCCGTCCCATCAGTGATCCAGACACATTCTAAGGCAGTATCACCTGATCGTGGAGATGGTTGATCTCCAGGGGATCGAGGTTAGGAGAGTAGACTCAGAGGACAACACGGCGGATCCACTCACGAAAGGCCTTTTCCCAGAGAGAGACTTTTATGGGATGGTTGAGTATGAGATACTACAACCACTGCTATCAGATAGCCCTAGTGCAAGTGGGAGATTGTTAGTTATATGTATGCCCTGGAGGTCATTACTATACATAGGATGTATATTGTAGTGGATGCTTGGACATATATAGGGATGACTTTCTTGCTCGATATAATAGTATGCTATCTGGTTACTCTTTACCTTAACGTGTACACTGATTGTCTCTCTGTTACATGTTGGTAGAGCCCTTAGGATGTGTACTTGACTACCTGGACTATGATGCGGATCATACTAGTGGGGACATGGTAGTCCATAAGTACATCCTTCAAGGTCCCTAGTCGTGGGTGTATCGAGACAGGGCATCGATATACCAGAGTAGACTAGCGTGTAGCTTCTCGACCCATACAGATGGGCGATGGATGATCCCATATCCATTGGTGTTTGACATCAGAGATGATATACGGGTGCTCAGTAGAGACTGGGTATACTGGACGGACTCGCCGAGAACTCCCAAATGGTATTATACCTTACGTCAGATGGCAGTTCTCTAGTGACACTGGTGCAGGTGAGTCTGTAGACCCGAGATCGTCATAGAGTCTTGTGTGATTCTCACCATGCTTTGATTTCCAACATACCACGTCCAAGAGGGCGTGCAAAAAGGTGGCTTTTGGGTACAGTCCCGAATCGCATGGAGGCAATGAACGATAGGAGGGGTTTCGTCTCTCCCGGTATTGGGAGTTGATGTTGCGCAGTACTCGATTGGCTATAACAGGAAGTTCTTGGCCAAGGCAGCTTTTGGGATTTACTAGTAAGTGTTACCAGTAGTTTCTCGACCCGTTATGAGCCTCATATCGACACGACTTATCGATTTATTGGGGTCTGACGTTTTACCACCCCTAGACGAGATATGCGACATATCAGACGAACAGACCGGACTGTACGGTAGTGTTACTCGTTGGATTCACTGGAGTGTGAGCGGGCTTGCTCGTTGATCTTCTGATCGCTCAATACCCGGGTGGCCGTTACGTTTAGCAGACCGCTTGCGGCTTGTGGGCGTTTCATATGATCATCACCTGCTGCCGGCGTATTGACGAGTCTTTAGAGTCTTACACAGGGGTTTCCTGGCTTAAGCGAAACGAAATAGGAGCACATATGAGATATGTGCGGGACTGAGAATAATACCAGTATGTGATACTGTATTCTATTCTCGCGATTTGTGACATTGATCGGTTGTATGCGATATGGCCGGGTTATCGGATCAAGTGTTGATTCGATAAGTTGTTACTATAGATATTAGTTGGTTATATGCGATATGACCGGATCGTTAAATCAAGTGTTGATTTAATGATTTAATGTATAATTATATATTTGATATATTACTTTACATTAACTAGTATTGGTTCACTTAAGATTTGTTTTCTCACTTGAAAGTGTACATTGTTTATATGTGATATATGCAAGTGTACATGTTTGTATCATGCTTGATGATACAAACAAGTTAAGTGTATGAGACTTGAACCATATCAAGGTTGGATTAGGGTTTACTATTTTTCTAAACAAATAACAAAAGAGGGTGACTTTGGTCAAAGTTATCAAGCTTCATGAAGCTTGATGAACATTGACAAAGTCAACTTTTTTGTCATTTGTTCAAGATATTAGCTAACCCAACCCTTAACCTTATGCTATGGTTAATTCTCTACATGAGTTAAGCATGAGGGCTTAACTCAACCATGGTGCCATGATTAAAAGGATAAGTGTTCATATTATTCTTTTAATGGATATGATATTCTTTCTTCTTCTTCATCTTCATCAAGCTTGAAAAAGCTTGCTAGCTCCAATGGCATCATGATAAAAAGAGTGAGAAATCCAATTCTAAAGTGAACCCACTTCCTATTTCTTCATCCTCTACCACTTGCCATGTAGTATAGGGTGTTCTCTTCACAAAGTTTTCGACCGAGTGAAGGAATAGCTTGAGTTTGAGTCTCCCCGACGTAGATCATCTTCGGCCTCGAAGTCAATGACCTAGCCCGATCATTTCTCTGACGAAACCATTTCTAGAGTCCGGGATCCGATGATCGCAGCGGAGGGACGTCAACACGGAGCTAAAGAAGTGGTGGACCGGATCTACAAAGGTTGTAATCCCTTTCACTTAGTAGCAAAGTCGTTTGCTTGCTTGCTTTTCGCCTTAACTTCTAGTTAACGATCTTCATTAGGGTTTCTCGGCACCGTAAAATTTTTGTTTGGCATGGTTGATGCCTTGTGGAACCTCTTGTGTGTGCCTAGGAACCCTACATTTCTGCCATACACCAAGAACATCTCCTTAGTCCTTCTCAGGTACCTGAGAATTTTCTTTACCGCTATCCAGTGTTTCTCCCCAGGGTTTGACTGATACCGGCTTACCACACTCAGTGCATAAGCAACATCCGGTCTGGTACACAACATCGCATACATTATAGAGCCTACCGCAGAAGCGTAGGGTATAATAGACATGCGATCCCTCACCAAATCAGTCTTGGGAGACATCTCTTTAGAGAGGGTGATCCCGTGACAAGCCGGTAGGTTACCGCGCTTGGAATCTTCCATACTGAATCTTTTCAGTTTGGTGTCGATGTACCTGGACTGTGAAAGTCCTAATATCCTCTTGGATCTATCACGATGGATCCGGATCCCCAGGATGTATGAGGCATCACCCAGGTCTTTCATAGAGAACCTGTGTGACAAGAACCCCTTGACAGATTGTTGTATAGGAATGTCATTTCCTATTAAAAGAATGTCATCCACGTATAAAATGAGAAATAATACAGTTCTCGCTACAAATCTACTATAGATGCATGGTTCATCAGGATTTTTGATAAAGCCAAATTCCTTGACCGTATCATCAAAACAGATGTTCCAACTCTGCGATGACTGCTTTAGTCCGTAAATGGACTTAAGCAACTTGCACACCTTTCCGCTGCTCCCACTCTGAATGAAACCCTCTGGCTGGTCCATATAGACACACTCCTCTAAATTTCCATTTAGAAAAGCGGTCTTTACGTCCATCTGCCAAATCTCATAATTGTGGAAGGCAGCAATGGCAAGAAGGATCCGAATGGATTTCAGCATAGCTACTGGAGAAAAGGTCTCGTCATAGTCCAAACCAGGTCTCTGACGAAAACCGTTTGCAACCAGTCTAGCTTTATAGGTCTCAACCTGTCCATCTACACCAATCTTCCTTTTGAAGATCCACTTGCATCCTACGGGTTTTACCCCGTCTGGAGCAACGTCCAACGTCCATACTTTGTTGGTGTACATGGACTCCATTTCGGTCCGCATTGCATCCAGCCATTTTACCGAGTCGACGCTCTGAACGGCTTGCTGGAAGCTAGTAGGCTCATCATAATCTATGATGCAATCCTCTCTATCCCCGTCTATGAGAAAACTGTAGTATCTCTCGGGCGGATGAGACTGCCAACTATTTCTGCGGAGCGGCGTAGGAATGTCCTGTTCTTTTGAACCCTCTGGTTCCACTAAGCTTTCAGTAATAGCTCGTGGTTCTGTAATTTCTTCCAGTTCTACTGTGCTCCCACTTATCTGGGTTTCCAAAAACTCAGTTTCCAAGAAGTAGGCATGACGAGAAACAAGAACTTTTTGTTCCTCTTCGCAGTAGAAAAAATATCCCTTGGAGTTCTTCGGATATCCCACGAACTTACACTGTACTGAGCGTGCCTCGAGCTTGTCCGCATGCTGCTTTTTAACAAAGCTGGACATCCCCATGTCTTAATGTGTTTAAGATAGGTTCTCTTCCCACACCACATCTCATATGGTGTAGTAGGCGCAGTCTTAGTTGGAACTCGGTTCAAAAGGTATGCAGCTGATTCTAGCGCATACCCCCAGAATGATCGCGGTAACACAGCGTTACTCATCATGGACCGTACCATATCCAATAGGGTTCAATTCCGTCTCTCCGATACACCGTTATGTTGCGGAGTGTATGGAGGAGTAAGCTGAGAGAGAATTCCGTTCTCTTTTAAATAGTCCAGGAACTCGGCACTCAAGTATTCTCCACCTCGATCCGATCTTAGAATCTTAATACTTTTGCCGGTTTGTTTTTCTACTTCATTCTTATATTCCTGGAATTTTCCAAAGGCTTCGGACTTAGGTTTCATTAAGAAGACATAACCGTACCTTGAAAAGTCATCCGTAAAAGTAATGAAGTAAGAATAACCGCTTCGCGCATGTGTAGACATTGGACCGCACACGTCGCTGTGTACGGGTCCCAAGAGCTCACTCGCTCTTACTCCTTGTCCAGTGAACGGAGTCTTTGTCATCTTTTCTTTGAGACAGGATTGACAAGTGGCATACGATTGATATTCGAACGGATTCAAATATCCTTTTGTATGTAACTTCGTCAACCTTCTCTCATTGATGTGACCTAGTCTACAATGCCATAAGAAAGTCTGATTTATTTCCGAAGACTTTCTTTTGTGTGTATTCTGGACATTGAAAATCTGTGGTTGGTTTAATACGTATATACCATTGCTCAATGTACCTGACCCAATCAAAACTTGATTAAGGTGAATGTTTACAACATTACTTACAAACGCAAATTCATAACCTTCTTTAGAAACTAATGATACAGAAATGATATTACAAGTTGCGTTGGGTACAAAAAAGCAATTACGCAAAACCAAAACATGTCCATCTGACATTCCCAGGTGATAGTCCCCCACGGCCTTAGCATCCATGCTAGCTCCGTTTGCAACTTCGAGGGTCATGTCACCTGCCTTCAAAACCCTACGGTTTCTCAACGCCTGCAAAGAATTACAGATATGAGATCCTGATACGGTATCCAATACCCAGGAAGTAGAGTTTATTGAAAGACAGTTTTCAATAACATACACACTTGAAGCTGAAGCCGCAACCTGCTTCAATTCCTGTGTCCTGGCTTTCCAAGCCCTGCAATCATTCTTCCAGTGTCCTTTCTTATGACAATAGAAGCATTCTTCTTTATCCACAAGCTGCCCCGCTTTCTTTGTTGCTTTTGCTTTTCCCTTCGTATCCACTTTACTAACACCGCCCCTTGGTTTGGCGAAGGCTTTCTTCTTCTTTCCCTTGGCTTTCGCCTTGGACCTAGAAGAGGAAGATCCTCCTACAAACAAAGTGGATGTTTCCCTACCTTTCTGTAGGGTGCCCTCTGCACTCCTCAGCATGTTTAGCAGTTCTGAAAGTTCAACTTCTTTTTCTTGTAAGTTGAAGTTCAGTATAAACTAGGCGTAAGTGGAAGGAAGGGAGTGGAGAATCAAGTCCGTATGGAGCTCGTTCTCTAACGTGGTCCCAAGTTCCGCAAGCTCCTCAATGAAGCTAATCATCTTAAGCACGTGTTCCGCTACCGATGATCCGATGGCCAACCTTGCCGAAAATAACTTCTTCGACACTTCGTATCTTGCGATACGAGACTGCTCTCCATACAGTTCTTTTGTATGGAGAAATATGAATTCAATGTCCATATTCTCGTGCCTCCTCTGATGTTCGTTGTCCATAGAGGCAAGTACGAGGCACTTGGCCTTCACGCTATCAATCTCCTAAGTCTTACGGATTTCCTTATCTGCGATGCTGGAGGTGGGACTTGGGACAGGGAGAGCTTTGGAGGTAAGAAGATACCCCAGCTTGTCGTAAGTGATTGCCATTTTGACATTCCTGAGCCAATCTGTGTAGTTTGGCCCTGTCAGTATGTTTTTATCTAGAAGTAACTTAAGTCCAGTCATGTCGATTGGTCACTGCAATTAGGAGAGAGAAGAAGAAACACTCAGCATGATGCTCTTGCAAGTTTAGAGTGGTTTTTAGTTTGTCTAAACAGGATGGCTCCCACTGTTTCTCGAATCCCTCCTCAAACCAAAAAGGAAGAATTAGTCAGGATCAATCTTACCGTACAATACTTGCTTAACCGTTCGGCCAGGCTGCTGTTGGTACTTCGAGGGAGGTTTTCCAACGCTTTCGCGAAGTTCCTTAATTTAAGAAACTCTTTTCCCTGGGGGCGTATCCCCGCTAACACCTTTCTAGACACCTACTTGGTTTATAGCATTGATCGTTAAGTGAGAAATTTTCCGAGGAGTAGCATATACTCACAGTAGGATCGGGATCCAAATATCATCGCGTGACGAAACTGAAGGAATCCTACCAGAATCATCACACTCCAAATGGTATGCAACACTAGCAAGTTTCAGTTCTTTTGAAACTCCCGATGTGGATTTTTGCCCCATGCTCTTATGACCTTGACTTTGGCCAAAATATCATATGTCACATGTCAAGTTCTACCTGTCATTATCCAGGTTAATTTGGATCCACCCGTACCTACCCTTGACTTTGGCCAAAATGGCAGTACGACTGTCCCAAACCAACGCATCTATCTATGCTACACATGAATACCCAATGCTACCAATCACTATGCCTTGACTTTGGCCAACATACATAGCTTGAATACTATTGACTGTTTATGTGAAACGACGGAGGCTTCGAATGGTTTTGGCGAAACCGTGAACGTAGAGAACTTGAGATAATTGATGGAACGTGATAGCTTTTAAAAGGAGTGGCTCAAACTCCGCATTTTAAAAGTTTGTTTTGAAAAGAACCGAGTGGTTTTTCGAAAGTGTTCCAACGACTTTTACTTGGTTTATTTTCTTGCATTAGTTCTTTTAATGCGTGATATTCTTGCATTAGTTCTTTTAATGCGTCTCATCATTTAATCCTACCATTGCAGAAAACAACCAAAATATGACGTACGCTTATGCCATTCGCATTCGCCACGGGGCCCCGTCATTACCCGTTAGGTTACTTTACTAACGACAGAGCGGGGGTTGGGCTAGCGCGGCTGTAAAACATAAGCAACGCCTAAATAATATCATATATAGATATATTGCAATGATAGACATTTCAGATCACAGATGAACACATTGGATATACTAGGAACCCGCAATTCGTACGAGCCTGTAACGAAAAACAGATTACACGGTCGCGGTGAATAGCCAATACCCCACCCAAGACCCCTACGGGTGCGGCAAACTACCCGCCAAGTACCCGAAGCGAAGCAACCTCCCTCAACCCCGTGAGTAGGCCACTCGGCACTTCGGCATACCCGGTAGTTTGTGCACCCCCTCCATGGGTCTATCCTAGGAGCAAAAACAGTAAAAAGAAATTATACAATGACGGCTACAACCCCGACCCGGTTGTGCGGCCATACAAATAATTATTACATCAATTTACAAATTCACATGAATTGAAAGAAAAGAAAACTCTCGTCTCACAACCCCCCGGCTATTCACCCGCGACAATCCAATGAATTCATATACACATTCCAATGACATTACAGATCACAGATTTGTATAACCCCCACTAATCGACATATAGCGATTAGTAGACGTTCAATACAAATATCACATCACAGAAAAACCCGTCAGCTTAAGTCTTTTAGAAGTTCGATCAAAAATACGGATTTTTACGCCCCAAACATAAAATTTTCGTTCTGGAAAATCTCGGCAAAAAATACATATTCTAAAAATCCCAAAATGCCCCACTGAATATACTGTAGCAAAGAAAATCCAGAGAGGAGCCAATACGGCCGCGGAACCGCGGCAATAGCAAGCTATTGCCGCGATTCCGCTGCGCTTTGATGAGATCAGAGGACCGTCTTTCTACAGTATACTCTAAAAACCCTGAGTCGATTTTTGAAGCATGATTTATTACATTTACAGTACTTTGAAAATCGACAGCAAGGATGAATTTTTGGTGTATTTCGTGACTTTTTCTTTGATCGATCTTCTAGTTACTTTGCTAACATGTTAGATAGAGTTTAACTAGGCTCTGATACCACTGTAAGTCCATGTTACCTCTCCCGGTACTTTCGGGCATGCGGAATTTGGTGAAAAACATTTTTTCTAGAGGTGGTAACATGGACTCAAAACCGGATCATTGTTAAACAACTAACTAACAACCTAACTAGGAGTTGTTAACTACTCGGTTAGGGGGTTATACCTTTCTTTCTTGAACTCCTTCGTCTTCAAGCCTCGATGGTTGTCCGGATCGGCTTCACCCCGTTGTCTCCTTGCGCCGAAGATCGATCCACCTGAAAGCTTCTACCTTTGGCTTCTCCTTCGGTCTTTGAAGAAGCTAGTTCACTTGGTTTGCTAAACCTTATGAACTAGAGTGAGTAGAGAAGAGTGTGTTGGGATTTTCTCTATGATTCTTGGTTCTCAACACATGAGACAAGTGAACCATAGACTAAAGAGAGGGAGAGCAAGAAGAAGAAGATGAGAGCTCAAGAACAAGAGAGAGAATGAGAATGATAGAATGAGAAAAGACTTTTCTCTCTTGGCTCTCATAATCCAAAACCATCATGACGAAAATAGTAATCAAGTATTGTGTAAATGGTTTAAGTCAAAATGGCTATATCATTTCATGCACTCATATTGCACAAGAGAACAAGCAAGTGAAAAGTCTTTGCCATGAAATTGTAAGTCCATGTAGTACACCCCAGTACTTATGGGGAGGCGGAATTTTCAAAAACGATCAAGTTTAAAGAACAAACATCGACTAACCGCTTGAATCGAAGCTAAACAAATAATAACCGAACACATAGCTATACTAAACTATAGTGTTAAGGGATTATACCTAATGAAAACGGTCCTTCGTCTTTGTGTCCTCCTTTGTTCTCCTCGACCTTCTCTAGGTAGTAGACGATCCACCCGAGAGCAAGACACCAAGCTACACCTCTAACTTGAGGTAACTAATCAACTTTGATTGCCAATCAAAGATGAAAGGATGATATAGAGTGAAGGTAATGGATGCTTAAGTCTAACTAAACCTTTGACCTCAACACATGAGGATTAAGGATTAGTATCTTGAAGATGAGAGCTTGAGGAGAGAGAATATGAGACAAGATAATGAGAAGAGAGAGAGTGTATCATAATATATTATGAAGCATTTTTATTTATCAATAAAAGAAAATGAGTGATGAATAAGCATGCTTTACAAATATCTAGTGGTGATTCATTAGCATGAGTCATTAAGCAATAAATGTGCATTAATGAAATGAATGAATCACCACCATGACTCACAATCTCATCCAAAGTAACCTCCTTAGTCACATCTTCTAGAAGCTTCTCGTACAATTACAAGAACGCCCCTCCAATCCGCAAAAAATACGGAAAAACTTTAGACTGAAAAAATCCAATAACCGGATACCAGTAACTGGCTTAAACCAAAGCCGACTGGTAAAAACTGTCCGAAAGTCGTACGTGTGTAAACGCACGTATGCGTCCGAACCCTTTGTCGCTAAACCATGCAACCTCTATATCGTTTCGCCTGGAGTAGGAAACTCTCTGTGTGGGACTCTAGAGACTCGACTACTACGCTGGCAGTGGGTTTAACCACAGACCGCAAGCGGCACTAGCTGTACGTAACGGTCCCCAGGTAGTTGTCGATAAGAAGGCCGATGAGAAAACCCATCCGAACTCCTACTGAGTCTGATGTGACAATCTCCATACAGTCCGGTCCGTTCGTCCAAGACTATCGCATATCGGGCCTAGGGGGGCGGCAAGCGTCAGTCCCCTAATAGCGGTATAAGTCGTGTCAGAGGGAAGCCCATTACACCCTGAGAAACTACTGGAACCTACCAGCAAATCTCGCTTGCCCTGGCCAGGGACTTTGCGTAATGGCTCTCTGACACAGCACGATATCTACTCCCAATACCGGGAGGGACGAATCCTGTCTAACCGCCACTGCCTCCAAGTGCTCGGGACTGCACCCAACTGCTACCTGTTTGCACGACTCCTTTGAGCCGTGGTAGGGTAGCAATCTAAGAACAGTGGGACACACTCGAGGCGAAGTAGCAGTGTCAAGTCTGCGGACTACGCTGTACTCATGTCACCTGGGAACTGTTTACTGACGACTGGTATCAAACCAACCAAAAGTTCTCTGTGAGTCCTGTCCGGTGTACCCGTAACCTAACGAGCACCTGTATACTATCTCCAGTACGACGTACTGACGGCTGTGGGACAGACCATCTCCCCAACTGGGATGAGAAGCGTACACACCAGTCTACTCCGGAGTATCGATGCTCTGTCTCGATAATCCAACGACCAGGGACCTGAATAAGGATGTGCTTGTAGACTACCCAGCCCCACTAGTGTGACTGCCATCACAACGCTGGTAGACAAGCAAGATCCTAAGAGCTCTATCAATACGTACACTCACATATTAAGATAGAAAAACCAAGTAGCATACTACCATGTTTAGCAAGACTGTTATATACATGTGAATATCCCAAGCTTCCATTAAGTAATATTCAAGCTAGTATGATACAGTAATGGCCTTCTAGGGCATAAACACTAACAATCTCCCACATGCACTAGGGCCATGTACTGGCATATCGTAGACCAATGATCTCGAGTAGCCTCTCGAACTGAATCTGAGGAAGGGCCTTCGTGAATGGATCAGCAATGTTCTCTTCTGAAGCAACTCTCCGAACCTCGATCTCCTGACGATCAATGATCTCCCTGATCAGGTGATACCGCCTCAAGATGTGTCTGGACTTCTGATGGGACCTTGGTTCCTTCGCTAAAGCTATAGCTCCGTTGTTGTCGCAATACAGAGGTATTGGATCAACTATGGTAGGAACAACCTGAAGTTCTGTTAGGAACTTCTTCATCCAGACTGCTTCTTTTGCGGCATCGCAAGTAGCTATATACTCCGCTTCCATCATCGAGTCAGCAACGGTGTCCTGCTTGGAGCTCTTCCAGCACACCGCCCCTCCATTGAGGGTAAAGACATAACCCGACATGGACTTGGAATCGTCCTTATCACTCTGGAAGCCGGAATCGGCAAAGGCCTCCAACCTGAGGTCTTTTCCGCCGTAAACCAAGAACATCTCCTTAGTCCTCCTCAGGTACTTGAGAATGTTCTTTACTGCTATCCAGTGTTTCTCCCCTGGGTCTGACTGATACCGGCTTACCACGCTCAGTGCGTAAGCTACATCTGGTCTGGTACACAACATCGCATACATTATAGAGCCTACCGCAGAAGCGTAGGGTATAATAGACATGCGTTCCCTTTTCAAATCAGTCTTGGGAGACATCTCTTTGGAGAGGGTGATTCCGTGACAAGCCGGTAGATTACCACGCTTAGAATCTTCCATACTGAATCTTTTCAGTATAGTGTCGATATACCTGGACTGCGAAAGTCCCAACATCCTCTTGGATCTATCACGATAGATCCGGATCCCCAGAATGTAAGAGGCATCACCCAGGTCTTTCATGGAGAACCTGTGTGACAAGAATCCTTTGACAGATTGTAGCATAGGAATGTCATTTCCTATCAATAGAATGTCATCCACGTACAAGACGAGGAATACGACACTTCTGGCCACAACTTTACTATATATGCACGGTTCATCTGGATTTTTGATAAAGTCATATTCTTTGACTGTCTCATCAAAACAGATGTTCCAACTCCGCGATGCCTGCTTTAGTCCGTAAATGGACTTAAGCAGCTTGCACACTTTCCCGCTGCTCCCACTCTGATTGAAACCCTCTGGCTGATCCATATAGACGCTCTCTTCTAAATTTCCATTCAGAAAAGCCGTCTTTACGTCCATCTGCCAGATTTCATAATCATGGAAGGCAGCAATAGCAAGAAGGACCCGAATGGATTTGAGCATAGCCACTGGAGAAAAGGTTTCGTCATAGTCCAAACCAGGTCTTTGACGAAAACCCTTTGCAACAAGTCTAGCCTTATAGGTTTCCACCTGTCCATCTACACCAATCTTTTTCTTGAAGATCCATTTGCATCCTATGGGTTTTACCCCATCTGGAGCAAAGTCCAAAGTCCATACTTTGTTGGTGTACATGGACTCCATTTCGGTCCGCATTGCATCTAGCCATCGTACCGAGTCGCCGCTCTGGATGGCCTGCTGGAAGTCAGTAGGTTCATCATCTTCTATGATGCAATCCTCTCTATCCCCATCTATGAGAAAACCGTAGTATCTCTCAGGCGGATGAGACGGCCTACTACTCCTGCGGAGGGGTGCGGGAATGTTCTGTTCTTCTTGAACCTCTGGTTCTACCAAACTTTCAGTAGCAGTTTGTGGTTCTGGAATTTCTTCCAGTTCTATTTCGCTCCCACTTGATTCCTTTTCTAAAAACAGATGTTCCAGAAAATGGGCATTACGAGAAACAAAGACCTTTTGTTCCTCTGCGTAATAGAAATAATATCCCTTGTAGTTCTTTGGATATCCCACAAACAAACATTTTACTGATCGTGCCTCGAGCTTGTCCACATGCTGCTTCTTAACAAAAGCTGGACATCCCCAAATCTTCATATGCTGAAGATGGGGTTTCTTCCCAGTCCACATCTGATATGGAGTGGTAGGCACAGTCTTGGTTGGAGCCCTGTTCAGAAGATATGCCGCTGATTCTAGCGCATAACCCCAGAAAGATCGCGGTAACTCAGCATTACTCATCATGGATCGTACCATATCCAATAGGGTTCGATTCCGTCTCTCCGATACACCGTTATGCTGTGGAGTGTACGGAGGAGTAAGCTGAGAGAGAATTCCTTTCTCTTTTAGGTAACCTAGGAACTCGGCACTCATGTATTCACCACCTCGATCAGATCTAAGTGTCTTTATACTTTTGCCGGTTTGGTTTTCTACTTCATTCTTATACTCTTGGAATTTCTCAAAAGCCTCGGATTTATGTTTCATTAGATAAATGAATCCGTATCTTGAGTAATCATCCGTGAAAGTAATGAAATAGGTAAAACCACCTCTCGCATGTGTAGACATTGGACCGCATACATCACTGTGTATGAGTCCTAAGAGCTCGCTCGCTCTTACTCCTTGTCCAGTGAATGGAGTCTTTGTCATCTTTCCTTTGAGACAAGATTGACAAGTGTCATAAGTTTGATATTCGAACGTGTCCAAATATCCTTCTCTATGCAACTTAGTCAACCTTCTCTCATTGATGTGACCCAGTCTACAATGCCATAAGAAAGCATTATTTAAATCTGGAGACTTTCTTTTTAGTGTGTTCTGGACATTGAAAATTTGGAGTTGGTTTAAAACATATATGCCGTTATTTAGAGTACCGGACCCAATCAAACCATGATTAAGGTGGATGTTGACAACATCTCTTACAAACGTGAAATCATAACCTTTATTTGACAACAAGAAAACTGATATGATATTACACGTTAAGCTGGGTACAAAATAACAGTTATGTAAAACCAAAATGTGTCCACTCGTCAATCCTAGGTGATAATCCCCGACGGACGCAGCTCCCACGCTAGCTCCGTTAGCAACCCTGAGGATCATATCACCTTCCTTCAGCACTCTACGGTTTCTCAGTGCCTGCAATGAATTGCAAATATGAGATCCTGATCCGGTATCCAATACCCAGGAAGTAGAGTTGATCGACAGACAATTCTCAATTACAAACACACCTGAAGTCGAAGCCACAGCTTGCTTCGGTTCCTGGTTCTTGGCGTTCCACGCCTTGCAATCCTTCTTCCAGTGCCCTTTCCTGTGACAATGGAAGCACTCATCCTGGCCAACTATCGGTACTGCTTTCTTTTTCTTTCCCTTCCCTCCCACCTTACCAACACCTCCTCTAGGTCTGGGTGCGGCTTTCTTCTTCCTTCCTTTGGCCCTAGCCTTGGACCCGGAAGAAGATGAACCGCCAACAAACATAGCGGGTGTTTCCCTTGCCTTCTGCAAGGTGCCCTCCGCACTCCTTAACATGTTCAGGAGTTCCGCAAGTTCAACTTCTTTTCCTTGAAGATTGAAGTTGAGGATAAACTGGGCGTAGGTGGGAGGAAGGGACTGGAGAACAAGGTCTGTATAGAGCTCATTATCCAAAGTCGTCCCAAGGTCTGCGAGCTCTTCTATATAGCCAATCATCTGTAGGACATGTTCACCTACCGATGACCCGACAGCCAACCTCGCTCGAAACAATTTCTTAGAGGTCTCGTATCTTGCTATACGAGATTGCTCTCCATAAAGTTCCTTTGTATGGAGAAATATGCCATCTAGGGACATATCCTCGTGCCTCCTCTGATGTTCATTGTTCATCGAGGCAAGCACGATGCACTTGGCTCTCGCGCAATCTAAATCCCAGGTTTTGCGGATTTCCTTATCCGCATTGCTGGATTTGGGACCAGGGACAGCAGGTGCCGTAGCGGTGAGGACGTACCCCAGTTTGTCATAGGTCAAAGCCATTTTGACATTCCGCAGCCAATCTTTATAGTTTGGCCCCGTCAGTATATTTTTCTCTAAAAGTAACTTAAGTCCAGTCATTTTCAGGGTCGCTGCAATTAGGAGAGAGAGAAGAAAACTCTTTAGCATGATGCTCTTGCAAGTTTAGAGTGGTTTTTAGTTTATCTAAACTGGATGGCTCCCACTGTTTCTCGAATCCTTCCTCAAACCATAAAAGAAGAATTAGTTAAGACTATTCTTACCGTACAATACTTGCTTAACCGTTCAGCCAGGCTGGTGTCGGTACTTCGAGGGAGGTTTTCCAACGCTTTCGCGAAGTTCCTTAATTAAATAACCTCTTTTCTCTGGGGGCGTAACCCCGCTGACACTTTTCTGGACACCTACTAGGTTTATAGCATTGATCGTTAAGTGACGAATATCCTGATAAGTATTATATACTCACAGTAGGATCGGGATCCAAAAATCATCGTCTGATAATGTTGTAGGAATGCTACCAACATTCATCAAACTCAAAATGGTATGCATCTCTTTGCAAATTTCAGTTTCTTTAGAAATTCCCGATATAAGTTTTTGCCCCATGCTCTTATAACCTTGGCTTTGGTCAAAGTGTCATAAGTCACATGTCAAGTTCTACCCGTCATTATCTTGTCAATTTGAACCCACCCGTATATACCCCTGACTTTGGTCAAATGGTAATACGACTGTCCCAAACCAACTCATCTATCTTATGCAACAAATGAAAAACCCAGCAGCTACCAAACACTATGCCTTGACTTTGGCCAAAATGCATAGCTTGAATACTACTGAATACCCAAATGAAATGACAGAGGGCTACGACTGGTTTTGGGAAAACCGTGAACGTAGTGAACTTGATATAACCGAAGGAACCTGATAGCTTTTAAAAGGAGTGGTTAAAGCTCTGCATTTAAAAATATCTGTTTTAAAAATAACCGAGTGGTTTCTTTTAAATTGTTCCAACGATTTAAACTTTGGTTTGTTTTACTTTGCATTATAGATAATGCGTCCCATCATTAACCTATCATTGCAGAAAACAACGAAAATACAACGTCCTCTTATGCCATCCGCATTCGCCACGGGGTCCCGTCATCACCCGTTAGGTTACTTAACTAACGACAGAGCGGGGGCTGGGCTAGCGCGGGTGTAAAACATAAGTGACGTCTAAATAGCTACAATATATATAGATATTTTACATTCGTCTGACGCAATGATATTCATTCCAGAACACAGATAAACAATATTGGATTTGCAAGCAATCTGTATTTCTTTTGAGCCTGCAAGAAAAGACAGATTACACAGTTGTGATGAATAGCCGTTACCCCACCCTCGACCCCTACGGGTACGGCAAACTACCCACCCGGCAGTCTGTGTACCCCACCTTGGGTCAGTCCTAGGAGCAAAAACAGTAAAATGAAATAATACAACGGTGGCTACAACCGCAACCTGGAAGTGCCCCGCGAAAATAATATTACAACAAATTACATTTACAACAAATGAATTAAACAATAACCCATTGCTAACCCCGGCTATACACCACAACAGTCCAATACAGTTTATATGCACAAACAGATATAACCATTTCAGAAATGTGCAACCCCCTGCCAACCGACATACTAGCAGTTGGGGAAGGTTTACGAACACATTAAACAATCACAGATATAATCCAATATGCAAATACTGTACAATTTCGATCGATTAAACAACATCAATATTGCTCCAAAATCTGCTCTGTTAAACAGTAACCTGAGCAATTATTAAATATTCCAGAAAACCCCAAATGTCACAGGGGACCCACACACGAAATATGAGTCCATGACTCGGCAACTCGGCCGCGGAAGCGCGGCGGATCGGTGGGATCCGCCGCCCTTCCGCGGCGCTTTAGCCGAGTCATGGGCTCGAATTTCTTGGGTGTTCTCCTGGACTCCTTTCTAGCTTTCTGCGCACACCTGAAAAATTTTTGGACTTCATTTTAAGTTCGACAGAAACTGAAAATATTTAGGGTTTTCCGGCTTCGATTTTTCGTTCGAAATTCGTACAAATTTGCAATTAAGTTATTTATTGTTTAGCGAGGCTCTGATACCACTGTAAGTCGATGTAGTACACCCCAGTCCTTATGGGGAGGCGGAATTTTCAAAAACGATCAAGTTTAAAGAACGAAGATCGACTAACCGCTTGAATCGAAGCTAAACAAATAATAACCGAACACATAGCTATACTAAACTATAGTGTTAAGGGATTATACCTAATTAAAACGGTCCTTCGTCTTTGTGTCCTCCTTTGTTCTCCCCGACCTTCTCTAGGTAGTAGACGATCCACCCGAGAGCAGGACACCAAGCTACACCTCTAACTTGAGGTAACTAATCAACTTTGATTGCCAATCAAAGATGAAAGGATGATATAAAGTGAAGGTAATGGATGCTTAAGTCTAACTAAACCTTTGATCTCAACACATGAGGATTAAGGATTAGTATCTTGAAGATGAGAGCTTGAGGACAGAGAATATGAGACAAGATAATGAGAAGAGAGAGAGTGTATCATAATATATTATGAAGCATTCTTATTTATCAATAAAAGAAAATGAGTGATGAATAAGCATGCTTTACAAATATCTAGTGGTGATTCATTAGCATGAGTCATTAAGCAATAAATGTGCATTAATGAAATGAATGAATCACCACCATGACTCACAATCTCATCCAAAGTAACCTCCTTAGTCACATCTTCTAGAAGCTTCTCGTACAATTACGAGAACGCCCCTCCAATCCGCAAAAAATACGGAAAAACTTTAGACTGAAAAAATCCAATAACCGGATACCAGTAACTGGCTTAAACCAAAGCCGACTGGTAAAAACTGTCCGAAAGTCGTACGTGCGTAAACGCACGTATGCGTCCGAACCCTTTGTCGCAAAACCATGCAACCTCTATATCGTTTCGCCTGGAGTAGGAAACTCTCTGTGTGGGACTCTAGAGACTCGACTACTACGCTGGCAGTGGGTTTAACCACAGACCGCAAGCGGCACTAGCTGTACGTAACGGTCCCCATGTAGTTGTCGATAAGAAGGCCGATGAGAAAACCCATCCGAACTCCTACTGAGTCTGATGTGACAATCTCCATACAGTCCGGTCCGTTCGTCCAAGACTATCGTATATCGGGCCTAGGGGGGCGGCAAGCGTCAGTCCCCTAATAGCGGTATAAGTCGTGTCAGAGGGAAGCCCATTACACCCTGAGAAACTACTGGAACCTACCAGCAAATCTCGCTTGCCCTGGCCAGGGACTTTGCGTAATGGCTCTCTGACACAGCACGATATCTACTCCCAATACCGGGAGGGACGAATCCTGTCTAACCGCCACTGCCTCCAAGTGCTCGGGACTGCACCCAACTGCTACCTGTTTGCACGACTCCTTTGAGCCGTGGTAGGGTAGCAATCTAAGAACAGTGGGACACACTCGAGGCGAAGTAGCAGTGTCAAGTCTGCGGACTACGCTGTACTCATGTCACCTGGGAACTGTTTACTGACGACTGGTATCAAACCAACCAACAGTTCCCTGTGAGTCCTGTCCGGTGTACCCGTAACCTAACGAGCACCTGTATACTATCTCCAGTACGACGTACTGACGGCTGTGGGACAGACCATCTCTCCAACTGGGATGAGAAGTGTACACACCAGTCTACTCCGGAGTATCGATGCTCTGTCTCGATAATCCAACGATCAGGGACCTGAATAAGGATGTGCTTGTAGACTACCTAGCCCCCACTAGTGTGACTGCCATCACAACGCTGGTAGACAAGCAAGATACTAAGAGCTCTATCAATACGTACACTCACATATTAAGATAGAAAAACCAAGTAGCATACTACCATGTTTAGCAAGACTGTTATATACATGTGAATATCCCAAGCTTCCATTAAGTAATATTCAAGCTAGTATGATACAGTAATGGCCTTCTAGGGCATAAACACTAACAAAAATGATAGCCATTGTCATCATGATGGTCAACTAGTCCAACCTAGTCAACCGGTCAACAAAGTCAACAAGTCAACAAAGTCAACCCCTCAACAACCATGTCACCACAATACTTAATTAATATTATTGTTAATCATATATCATATTCTCATTAGGGTTGAGCAAAAAGTCAACAGTCAACGGTCAACAACCCTAATGAGAATCCTCTGCCTCTGTCTCTCCGTCAACTGTGCATACACACCCGCATCCGCGTTCCGAGGAACACGAATACATACTGGATAAAACCAATCCCAATACGTACACTAGGATCTGGCTTAAACCAAAGCCCGCTAGTGTTAACTGTCCGGACACTAAACGTGCATAAGTGCATGGATGTGACCGAACCCTGTCGCAAAACCATGCGACCTGTCGCAAAACCATGCGACCTGCCGCAAAACCATGCGGCCTCTACTCTTTTGCCTAAAGGCGAATAGCTTTCTGTGTGGGACTCTAAAAACTTGACACTACGCAGGCAGTGGGTTTAACCACAGACCGCAAGCGGCACTAGCTGTGCGTAACGGTCTCCAGGTAGATGCCGACAAGAAGACTGACGAGGTGAAACCCATCTGAACTCCTACTGAGCCTGAATGTGACAATCTCCGTATAGTCCGGTCTGTTCGTCTGATACATCGCATGGCGGGCCTAGGGGGGTGGTAAATGTCAGTCCCTAATAGCGGTACAAGTCATGTCAGAGTGAAGCCAAAAACACCCTGAGATAACACTGGAAGCGTACCAGTATATCTCGATTGCCCTGGCCAGGGACTACTCGTGTAATGGCTCTCCTAGACACAGCGCAATGTCAACCCCCAATACCGGGAGAGACGAATCCTGTCTAACTGTCACTGCCTCCAAGTGCTTCGGGACTGCACCCAACTACCACCTGTTTGCATGACTCCTTTGAGCCGTGGTAGGATAGTAATCAAAGTACAGTGGGAACACACTCGAGGCGAAGTGACAGTGTCAAGTCAGCGGACTAAGCTGTACTCATGTCACCTGGGAACTGATAACTGACGATAGGTATAATACCAACCGGTCAGTTCCCGACGAGTCCAGTCCAGTGTACTCGTAACCTAATGAGCACCCGTATACTATCTCCAGTACGACGTTCTGATGGCTGTGGGACAGACCACCTCCCACTCTGGGATGAGAAGCGCATACGCTAGTCTACTCCGGAGTATCGATGCCCTGTCTTGATAGTCCTGCGACTAGGGACCTGTATAAGGATGTGCTTATAGATTACCCAGCCCCACTAGTGTGACTGCCATCACAACGCTGGTAATCAAGAAAAGATCCTAAGCGCTCCACTAATGTGTATAGGCGATTTACTAAATTAAACACATGTACACATTGAAGTAGAAACAAACCAAGTAGCATATTACTATATTGAGCAAGATTGTTTATACAAGGTGAATATCCCAAGCTTCCATTAAGTAATATACAAACTAGTATGATACAGTAATGGCCTCTAGGGCATATACACTAACAGATATTACCCGACGCGTAGGATATCCGGAGGATACCGTCGTGGTCTTGAGATGGATGGTAAGGGCCGGTCTTAACTGTCGGCGCCCTAGATATTGAGATTGAGACATTGAGATTTCGAGATATTGAGGTACTGAGATTTGATGATACAGGCTAGTCCGGATAGCCGGAGCCTAATATTTTGAGAAATTGAGATTTATGTTTTGTGTCGATGCTAGACACTGTTAATGCTGATTTCATTATGGTACATCATTTTAAAAATACAAAGGAAATCTCACTAAATTATGAAAGAAGTTTCTTTAGTACATGTATTCTGTTTTCATGCATTCATACATCATCCATATGATATATTGCTACCTGAGTCACTGACACGGGCACATGGGAGTACACTTGGGTTAGATATTTACCCTAGCCATTATTATAGGCTGCTGGTTATATATTTGAGGATATATTATGATCGTTGACCTAGGATTGTGTTGTTCATGCGATTTCTGTTCGTAGATGTTTTTCTACTCAAGAGTTGGCAACTCACCCACGTTGTGCCACAGTTTCTTGTAGGTTTTGCCGTACAGGTTTCTTTACGGCTTTGCTGGCACTGCTTCTTTCGGTTGACTTGCCAGTAGGTGGGTTTATTTGTATCGTACCCATCATTATACATTGTATATTATTATTCAGTTGTATCTAGAAGTTTTATCAACCAAACAAGTATTTATTTTTGAGATAAAGGCCAGTGATGTTATTCTTTCGACCTTAGAGTCGAGCGTTATATTTCTGTGGATTTCTTGTTGTTTTGAGTTTTCTTTTGAGTTTTGATCCTCGCCCTTGGCGTTGTATATTATATTGCTTGTGTGGTTGTGACCGTCGATTGACGAAGAGCTAGCTCCCGCTTAGGGATGCCTTTTATTAATTTTGTTTACTATTCATGTTGTATCCCGTTTGGGAGCCAGTATTTACAAAGGAGACTCTGCCGATATTTTCAGGAAATATTTGATGTTTTAAAAAAAATGCATAATTCGGCTTATGCTATTAAAATTACTTGATTTAAATTGGTTTTCCTTCACTCTACTACTTTTCTTGGTTTGGATTTCTGGTTTTGCGGCTTACTTAGATTACGTACGCCTCGAGACGTTTCGTAGTTTAAGTGCCGGTCATGTTCCAACTTTCGGGACGTGACATTTTCATAAGATTTCCTGGATTTGGGAGAAAACCGCACGAATATGTATAAATTTCACCCTCTCTCTCTCTTTTTAAAATGAAATGCGCGGTTTTCTCATGATGTATGAGTCGTCCACGAGGATGTTTTCTCGGTTATGAGATGGATTTCGAGACCCGATTCGAGGAGTTGGATGAATCGTCTACGGGTACATGGTGGACCCGGTAAGGTACCCCGGGGCAAGAAGATCGAGTTGTAGACGATGTGCCCGGCAGGAGCAGAATGCCTACCGGTGATTTTACCTGACGCGTCGGATATCCGGAGGATACCGTCGTGGTCGTGTGATTGATGTTAGGGGTCGATCCAGGCTTGACGAAGCCCCAGATAGTGAGATTGAGACACTGAGATTTTGAGGTATTGAGATTTGATGATACAGGCCAGTCCGGATAGCCGGGGCCTGAGATATTGAGATATTGGGATTTATGTTTTGTTTCGATTCTAAACACTGTTTATGTTGATTTCCTTGATGATACCTCGTTTTAAATATACCAAAATCTCACTTAGTTATGAAAGCAGTTTTTCATTTACATGTATTCTGTTTTCATGCATTCATACCTCATTCATATGATATGTTGCTACCTGAGGCACTGACACGAGCACTTGGTATTACACTTGGGTTAGATGTTTACCTTTTCCACCTCTTCATTCTTCAGACTTTATCATTTGAGGATTATATATATATTGATCGTATGACCTAGGATTTCGTCATACATACGATTTCTGCTCTGTGATGTTTTCTACTCACGAGTTGGCAACTTACCCCCGTTGTGCCATAGTTTCTTGTGGGTTTTGTCGTACAGGTTCCGTTAGGGCTTTGCTTGCACATTGCTTCCTTTCTGGGTGAATACTTTGGTAGGTGGGTTCACTTGTATCGTGACCACCATTGTACCTTTATTTTATTCAGTTGTATCTAGTGACTCCATTAACCAAACTTGTATATTTATTCAGATTTAGAGATCAGTGTTGTGTTTTCTTTCGACCTTAGAGTCGCACGTTGTATTTCTATGGATTTCATGTTGTTTTAAGTTTCCTTTTCAGTTTTGATCCTCGCCCTTCGCCGTTGTATATTATATTTCTTGCGTGGTTGTGACCGTCGATTGACGAAGAGCTAGCTCCCGCTTGGGGATGCCGTTTATCATTGATGCATATATTTATCATGTTGTACCCCGTTCGGGGCAAGTTTTTACTAAGGAAACTCTGGAGATATTTTTAGAAAAGACTGGTGATTTTAAAAATGCATATTTCAGCATCTGTTGCTAAACTACTTGATTTAAATTGGTTTTTCCTTCACTCTACTGCTTTACTTGGTTTTGATTTCTGGGTTTTGGCTTACTTAGATTACGTACGCCTCGAGACGTTTCGTAATTTAAGTGCCGTTCATGTTCCATACTTTTCGGGTCGTGACACTTGGTCGCGGACATTGAGGTCCGTACGACCTGGGATCTTGATTATGCGAAGGCCAAGTGCCTCATGAAAGCCTCCATGGACAATGAACATCAGAGGCGGCACGAGAAGATGGACCTTGCTTCCATCTTCCTTCATTTCAAAGAGTTATATGGAGAGCAATCTCGTATTGCAAGATACGGGACCTCGAAGAAGCTTTTTGAAGCGAGGTTGGCCATCAGATCATCTGTCGGGGACCACGTCCTGAAAACTATTTCTCTCATCAATGAACTCGCGGACCTAGGAACCACGTTGGAAAATGAGTTGTACATCGACCTGATCCTCTAGTCCCTTCCCTCTACCTAAGCCTGGTTCATATTGAACTTCAATATGAAGAGTATGGAAGTTACACTTCCTGAGCTCCTCAACATTTTGAGGATGGCAGAGGGCACCTTGCAAATGGGCAAGGAAACACCCGCTCTGATTGTTGAAGGATCTTCTTCTTCTAGATCCAAGGCCTAGGCCACGGGGAAGAAGAAGATGGCCCCTACCAAACCTAAGGGAGGAGTGCAGAAGGTGATGGGAAAGGGAAAGGAAAAGATGGGAGGGGTAACCACAAAGGATGAGTGTTTCCATTGTAAGAAGAAGGGTCATTGGAAGAAGGATTGCAGGGCCCTAAAGGCTAAGAATCAAGACACAATGCAGGTTGTGGGTTCGACTTCAGGTGTGTTCGTGATTGAAAACTACTTTTCTATAAACTCTACTTCCTGGGTATTGGATACCAGATCAGGATCTCACATCTGTAATTCTTTGCAGGCACCGAGAAGGCATAAGGTATTAAGGAAATGTGATATAACCCTCAGGGTTGGCAATGGACCAAGTGTGGATGCAGTTACAGTAGGGGAATATCACCTTAGATTGGCGAGTGGACATATTTTGTTGTTACATAACTGTTTTTGTCTACCCAGTATGGTTTGTAATATTATATCAGTATCTTTATTATCAAATGAAGAATATAATTTTGCACTTGTAAGCAATGTTATCAACATTCACCTGAGTCATGAAATTGTTTCGTCGGTTATACTAAGAAACGGAATATACATTTTCAATCAACATTAAGTTTTCAACGTCCAAAACACACTAAAAAGATAAGCTCCAGAATCAAACCAAGCTTTTCTATGGCATTGTAGACTCGGTCATATTGATGAAACATGACTGACTAAGTTACATAAGGAATGATACTTAGATCCGTTTGAGTATCAATCATATGCAACTTGTCAATCATGTATCATAGGAAAGATGACAAAAACTCCATTCATTGGACACGGAGAAATAACCACTGAACTACCGGGACTCATACACAGCGACGTGTGTGTGCCAATGTCTACACATGCACGAAGTTGCTATTCCTATTTCATTACTTTCACAGATTAGTTCCCTAGGTATAAACATGTAATTTTAACGAAATATAAATCCGAGACCTTTGAGAAATTTCAAGAGTATAAGAATGAAGCGGAAAAGAAAACCGGCAAAAGTATCAAGATGCTCCGTTCCGATAGGGGCGGAGAATACATAAGTGCCGAGTTCCTGGAATACCTAAAAGAGAATGGAATTCTCTCTCAGCTTACTCCTCCATACACACCACAACACAACGGTGTATCAGAAAGACGCAAACCTTACTTGATATGGTACGTTCCATGATGAGTAATGTTTAGTTGTCGCCCTCCTTCTGGGGTTATGCACTGGAATCTTTAGCATACCTAGTGAACAATGTTCCAACTAAGTATGTACCTACCACTCCATATGAAATGTGGCGTGGGAAGATGTAACGTTACTCCAGCGCCTCGGCCATCAATCCGTAGCCAAATACGGAACAAAAACTTTTAAAACCCGACGCTAACAGAACCTGATTCCTAGATCGAACCATTAACCCTATACTAGTAAGCTGTAAAAGGAGTTTAAGAGATTAAACTGATCGATATGTGTCCTTCGGTCTTCAACCTCTTCCTAAGATCCTCACGGCTGTCTCGAACAAGTTCGCTGCCCGGTCTCCCTCGTCGAAGACGATATACGTTGAGGATTCTTAATACGAGCCCCCGCTTCAAAACCGAAGCAACTCGGGTATCCAGTTTGCTAGCCTAGATGCACAAGATGAAGTAAAGAGAGTGTGTGATCATTTTGTCCCAATACATCCATGCATTCTCAACTCATGAGAGGGTATGGATGGAGGTGAAGAAGAAGCCATTGGTGAAAGAAGTGTGAGCTTAAGTTTTTGGCAAAAGAAAATGGCTAAGCAACTCAAGAAAGAAATGTTCTCTGCCCTTTTCTTTTAGTTGGAGTTGTGAGGTATTTGTGTAGGCAACTAAAGAAAATCTATTACCAAAAAAATGTCTTCCTCTTAGCCACAAATATCTCACAACCAAAACAATAAACAAACAAGCATGGCCCATGCCACAATAAATGCCACAAGCCAAAACTTATGCTCACAATTTCCATCACAACAATATTTAAACATTAAGCTAAATGTTTAAATGATATAGGAAATGTCATCTTCAAAAGTAATCTTGTAACGGATTACAAGAATACCCCTCATCTTTATATACATACCTGCATCCGTATTCCGACTGAATACGAATACAACGAGAAGAAGATAATCCAACAATATAATACTAGGATCTGGCTTAAACCAAAGCCCACTGGTATTATCCGTCGGATCATGATCCGTGCACAAGTGCACGATTTGATCGAACCCTACCATAAAACCATACGGCCTGTACAACGTTTCTCCCGAACAAGGGAAACCCTCTATATGGGACTCTAAAGTCTCGTCAATACGCTGGCAGTGGGTTTAACCACAAGCACGTCAATGGCACTAGCTGTATATAACGGCTACCCAGGTATTGAGCGAAAGGGAGGCCGACGAGCGAACTCATCGTGAAACCCTACTGAGCCTGACAGTGACAATATCTGTACAGTCCAGTTCGTTCATCTATGAGTATCGCATATCGAGTTTAGGGGGTGGATAAAGTCAGACCCCTAATAACGCGACATAGTGTCAATTTAAAGCCTATCACCAACTGAGAAACTTCTGATCCGAATCAGTAATTCTCGTCTACCCCGGCCGAGGATTTCTGGTGATGTCCACCCGTGCACAACGCGACATCAACCCCCAATACCAGGAGAGACGAATCCCCTAGTGATCCACTCACTGCCTCCATGTGGCTCTGGACTGTAGCCAACTAAAACCTGTTTGCATGACTCCTTTTAGCCGTGGTAGGGTAGTAATCAAAGCATAGTAGGAACTCACACGAGACAAATGACGATTTTAAGTCGATAGACTAACCTGTACACATGTCATCTGGGAACTGCTATCTGATAATAGGTATAATAAAAACTAGCATGGTCCTGGCGAGTTCGTCCGGTGTACTCATAACCCAACGAGCTCCTGTATACATCATAAGTGAACCAACTGACACCAATGGCTTGTGAGACCGGCCACCGCCCCTCGTCGGGGTCTCGATCCGTATACACTAGTCTACTCTTGGAGCATCGATGCCCATTCTCGAAACTCCTACGACTAGGAACACTTTAATGATGTGCTTATAGACCACCCAACTCTCACGTATATGATCTCCATCATACTGCTGGTAGTCAAGAATGAATCCTATGGGCTCTATCAACATGTAATAGTGATCTGTAATGTCACCTGAAGCATGTACACGATGATAAAGACAAAACGGATAGCATACTATCATCTCGAGTATGTCTGTTCTACCGGTGTAGGTACTCCCTCAATCATTTCAATCACGTGTCTGTGATCTAATAATTGACTTGAGGGAACTATAGCCAGCAATCTCCCACTTGCATATAAGGATAATTATTCCGGTGTCGCATACTCATAGCCCGTGTGATACCGAACACCCAATTTCTCTACAAATCAGTTTCACAAAGACCGTTTGTAAAACTATTGTGTTCGAGAAATAGCCTCAGTGAGTGGATTCGCTCCATTGTTTCTTTCTATATCTCTCTTTATTTCAAGTTCGCGAGAAAACTATCTCCCGAAATGAGCAATACATGTCTTAGAATATGTCTGGATATCTGATGGGACCCAGTTCACAAATGAACTCCAAATCTAGTAAACTTCTTAGACTGTATCGTCAACTGAATTTAATCAGTATCCTGTGCCATGCCTCCCTCAGTATCATCTTGGACTAACTGTCCAAACTATTGCCCCTCAAAAGAGGGAAAACTATAACTCTGACAGTCACACTGTCATTCAGGTCACCTTGAAAGCCTGGAATGATAATCGTCTCCGGAAGGAGGCTGTGGTTACCAAATCCCTAGAACATCGACTTGTGTTCATAAACTGCATCCGATCGTTTCTCCAGGATTGGATTAATATATCAACTTATTGCATCTAGTGCAAAAAAAAACATCTAGTGTGCTACTTGACATCTTATGGTTGACTCAATTGCCTAAGCAAGTGATATGCCAATCATGCACATCCCTCTCCCTTTTAGTCTGTAAGACACCTTTAGAGAGGGTGACTCCATCACCTGCAGGTACCCTACCATGCCAGGAGTCGTCTATTCTAAAACACCTTTAGAATTCTGTCTAAGTACCCAAATCTAGATCCAAAACCATAGATCTAGTAACCAGAATGCCAGATATAATATCCAATTCATATGTGGAGAACCCACTGTGTGACAACCACAATATAACCGATCGTAGTATATGAATATCACTTCCTACAAGTGTATGTCATCCAAATACCAGGACATACCACCCTACTACCTTCTTAGCAGGTCAGTCTCATATTCTGATGAAGTCAAAGCCTATGACTGTCACATCTGAAATAGATGATCTATCTTAGCTATACCTGCTTTAGTCTATAAATAGACATAAGAAACTTGTCCACTATGCTTCCGCTGCTCCCACTGACTACAACAACCCTCTAGTAAAGTCATATACACGTGCACTTCTACAGATAGTTTAGAACAACGCTATACTCATCCTCATACCGAGTCTCATGGTCTAGAACAGCAGTAATGGCAAGTCTGGTTAAACAAGAACCTCCATGTCACGATCATTGAGGATACCGAAGTACCTCTCGCACGCCTGAGTTTACCAACCATATCTGCGGAGTGGCCAATGGAATTGTAAGTCGATGTGCAACACCCTACGAGTTGCGGGGAGGCGGAAATATGAAAAACAATCTTGTTTAGAAGCGTACATCGACTAACCGAAGATCTTTGCTAAACGATAATTAACAACAACCACAGAGTTCTAAGCTACTATGTAAAGAGATTATACCTAACGATTCTAGTCCTTCGTCTTTGTGATCTTAACGTCCTCCTCGGCCAACTTACCGTAATAGAAGATCCACCCGAGTACCCTAATCCAAGCTACACCTCAAGACTTGAGGTAACTTTGTTTCTCTAGTTGCTAACCAAAGTAACTAAGATGATGTAGAGTTAGTGTAGGGTTCCTAGGCACTCTCAAGAGGTCTCACAAGGCATCAACCATGCCAATTTCTAATTTAACGGTGCCGAGAAACCCTAGACTAGATCGTTGGCTAGATGTTTAGGCGATAAAATGAAACTAGTTAACACTTAACTACAAGAACGGAAATACAACCTTTGTAGATCCGGTGCTCCACCTCCATAGCTCCGCAATGATGTCTCTCCGCTATCCAAAATGAATCCCGGGCTCAAGCGTCGGCTTCATCGGAGAAATGGCGGGCGAGGTCATCGACGACGTGCCGAAGATGATCTACGTCGAGGCATCGCTAGATCAAGCTCCAACTTCACCAAGTGAAGAAACTTGTGAAGAAAACACACTCTACTACTTGGCAAGAGGTAGAGGATGAAGAAATAGGAAGTGGGTAGACTTTAGAATTGGATTTCTCACTTGTTTCATCAATCCACCATTGATGAAGTCAAGCTTCTTCATGGAAGAAGAAGATGAAGAAGAAGAAGAAGTTATGATAAGTTATTTAGAAAATAGAAAATAAAAGAATACTTATCATAATCAACCATGGTCAAGTGTAGAGACTAAACTAAGGTTAAGTGAATGGTTAGGTTAGGTTTGAAGACAAAAATGGTGACTAAGTCAAAGCTTCATGAAGCTTCAACATATATCCAAATAAAGCCACCATTTTTCTTTTCATTTTCCAAAAAGAAAATAAATAAATAAATGAATAAATAGATATGAAAAATAAAACCCTAACCATTTAAATAACCATGGTTTAATCTTTACACAAACTCAAGTAAGCATGTATCATCAAACATGATACAATCAAGTGCACAAAAGTATATCACATATACAACTTGTGAACTTCAAGTGAGAAAATCCATTTAAAGTGAACCAATACTAGTTAATGCAAAGTAATATATCAAATATATAATTATACATTAGTCATTAAATTAACACTTGATTTAACGATCCGGTCATATCGCATATAACCGACTAGTATCCAATGTATCGGCTTATCGAATCAACCCTCGATTCGATAACTAAGTTATATCGCATATAACCATTCGATACATTCATCGCGAGAATGGAATACGGTATCACATACACGCATTATTCTCTGTCCAGCACATATCTCATATGCGCTCCTATTTCGTTTCGCTTGAGCCAGGAAACCTCTGTGTAGGACTCTAAAGACTCGTCAATACGCCGGCAGCAGGTGATGATCATATCAAAACACCCACAAACTGCAAGCGGTCTGCTAAACGTAACGGCCACCCGGGTATTGAGCGATCAGAAGATCGACGAGCAAGCCCGCTCACACTCCTGTGAATCCAACCAGCAACACTTACCGTACAGTCCGGTCTGATCGTCTGATATATCGCATATCTCGCCTAGGGGTGGTAAACGTCAGACCCCAATAGCTCGATAAGTCGTGTCGATATGAGGTCTATAACAATTCGAGAAGCTACTGGTAACACTTACCAGTATATCTCAGCAACCCTGGCCAGGGATTTCCTGTTATAGCCAATCGAACACAGCGCAACATCAACTCCCTATACCGGTAGAGACGAATCCCCTCCTATCGCTCATTGCCTCCATGTGACTCGGGACTGTACCTAAAAACCATCGTTTTGCACGCCCTTTTGGATGTGGTAAGATGGAAATCAAAGCACAGTGGGAACCACACAAGACTCTATGACGATCTCGGGTCAACAGACTACTCTGTACCAGTGTCACCAGAGAACTGCCATTTGACGTAAGGTATAATACCATCTGGGAGTTCTCAGCGAGTCCGTCCAGTGTACCCAGTCTCCACTGAGCACCCGTATATCATCTCTGATGTCAAACACCAATGGATATGGGATCATCCATCGCCCATCTGTATTGGTCGAGAAGGTATACGCTAGTCTACTCTGGTATATCGATGCCCCGTCTCGATACACCCACGACTAGGGACTTTGAAGGATGTACTTATGGATTACCATGTCCCCACTAGTATGATCCGCATCATAGTCTAGGTAGTCAAGTACACATCCTAAGGGCTTTACCAACATGTAATAGAGAGACAATCTGTATACACGTTAAGGTAAAGAGAAACCAGATAGCATACTATCATGTCGAGCAAGAAAGTCCTCCCTATATATGTCCCAGCATCCACTACAATATACATCCAATGTACAGTAATGGCCTCTAGGGCATACATATAACTAACAATCTCCCACTTGCACTAGGGCCATCTGTAGCAGTGGTTGTAGTATCTCATACTCAACCATCCCATAAAAGTCTCTCTTTGGGAATAGGCCTTCGTGAGTGGATCCGCCGTGTTGTCCTCTGAGTCTACTCTCCTAACCTCGATCCCTTAGAGATCAACCATCTCCATGATCAAGTGATACTGCCTTAGAATATGTCTGGATCACTGATGGGACCTTCGTTCCTTGGCATAAGCCACAACTCCATTGTCACACAATGGGAGGAACATAGTTCATCTCATGAACCAATATACACCCAAACAGCCTCTTTCGTAGCATCTTAAGTAGCGATGTATCCTGCCTTTATTGTCTAGTATGTCACGGTATCTAGCTTGGAACTCTTCCAACATACCGTCCCTTTACTTAAGGTAAAGACAATGCATGTGACTGACATTCAGTCGTCTTTATCATCCTGGAACCCTTCCAGTGATTCTCCCCAGAATCGTATGATATCATCTCACTACAACTAGTGAGAATCCTAACATCCAATTAAATCTATCTCATAGATCCAAAACTCAGGATTTAGAAGGTATCATTTTGATCCTACACGGAGAATCTTTGTGATAAATGGAGATTGATCGAGCGTAGCATAAGAAACTCCTTTCTTATCAAGAGTATGTCATCGACGTACTCTACGAGGATCACCACCATACTCCCTACTACCTTTTCGTTTATACAAGGTTCATCTACCATTTTGATGATGTCAAACTCTTTGACTAATCCATCAAAACAGATGTTCCAACTCCGCGATGCCTGCTTTAATCCTATAAAGCATCTTAGACACGTTTCCGCTGCTCCCACTGTCTACGAAGCCCTCTGGCTGTGTACTTATAGACGCACTCTTCTAAAACATCATTTAGAAAAGCAGTCATGACACCCAACCACCAGATATCGTAGTCATGGTATGTAGCCGTGGCAAGTAGGATCTGGATGGACTTAAGCATAGGTACTGGAAAAGGTTTCATCATTATCCACGCCTGGTCAATGACGAAAACCTTTAACAAGTCTAGCTTTGAAAGTCTCAACTTTTCCATTTACACCAAGTAATCTTCTCAAGATATACTTGCTCCTGATGGGGATTTAACCCTTCAGATATAGCAACCAAAGTCCATACTTTGTTGGTGTATAAGGATTCCATCTCAGATCGCTAAGCATCCAGCCATTCTTACAGAGTCTTACTCCTGATGGCCAGCTCGAAGCTAGTTGGGTCATCATCTCATGATGCAATCCTCGCTCCCACTGTCATAGAGAAACCGAAGTATCTCTCAAGTGGGTGAGGAACCCTACTAGATCGGCGGAGAGGCTGAGGTTCGTTGGTATCTACTGAATCCTTTGGTTGTACCAAATCATCTGCTGTATTTTGTATAGCTGGAACCTTTCCAGTTCTTCATTACAGACCTTGCCTCGAGCTTGTCCGGATTTTGCTTTTAGACATTAGCCGGACAACCCCAAATCTTAACTAGCTTAAGACATGGGCTCTTCCCTTTCCATATCTCATATGGAGTGGTAGGCAACTGATTTGATTTGAACCCTATTCAACAGGTATGCAACTTCTCAAGTGCATAACACCCAATAGGAAAAAGGTAACTCAGTAGTACTCATCATAGAGCACACCATATCAAATAGGGTTTATCTGCTCCGCCCCGATATACCATCGTGCTATGGTGTATACGGAGGAGTAATGCTGAGAGAGAATCTCATTCTCCTTTAGAATAGTCCAGGATTTCTGTTCCCAAGTATTCTCCTCCTTGATCTCATCAAAGGACATAATACTTTTACCCGTATTTTGGTTCTCTACTTCTCGCTTATATTCTGTGAATATCTCAAAAGGTTCGGACTCATGTTTCAACAGGAACATATGACTAAATCTTGAGAGATTATCAGAGAATATAATGAAGTATAATGATCCAGTCCTGGCATGTGTAGACAGGAGACCTTACATACACCATCATGTATCAGTCCCAAGAGTTCACTAACTCTTTCTCTGTTTCCAATAAACAGAGCTATGGTCATCTTATCTTTGTGACATGATTGGCGAGTTTCACAAGATGTAAATTCAAACTGATTTAAATATGCATCTATATGTAACTCTAGCTAGTCGGGTCACATTGATCTGACCTAGTCTACAATACCTCAAGAAGAATTCGTTTATTTCTGAACTCTTCCTCTTGTGTGTGTTCTATATACTAAGAACTGTAGTTTGATTTAGAACATCAATGCTTTTAGATAACGTGCCTGAACCGATCAACTTTTGATATAGGAAATGTTCAAAACATTATCTAGCAATACAAAATTTTATCATTTCTTTACTGATAAAGAGACTGATATGATTTTGTATATCAGGTTTCGGTATCTAATAACATTCGTTCAGAATCAATGTATTGGTAATACAGGGTGACAGTGACCAACAGACTTTGCTGCAACTCTTGCCCCGTTTTCTGCCTCATGAAACTTATCACCCGTTCTCAGTTTTTCTACCATTTTGTAGCCTTATGTAACATATTACATATCTGGGATCCTGATTCGGTATCATATACCCAGGATGCAGAGGATACTGAGTAACAGTTCTGTATAATGAACACACCCGAAGATGATGCATCAGCATGCACTCTCTTCGTTTGGGCGGCACGGGAAATCTGGTATTCCCCAATTTCCTGCTCTGTTTTATAACAATTATAAGTAGGAGTGGGACCAACGTTCCCCACCTCAGTATAACAAGCGGGTTTGGCCAAATATCCGTATTATTATCTTGATTAAGGCGTGATATGGTCGCTACCTGGAGAGAGAGAGAAGAAAACACTCAGCGTGCGCTCTTGCAAGAATAGATTGGTTATTATTTTATCTAATCAGGATGGCTCCCACTGCTTTTTATCAAATCTTCTTTCAAACCCTAAAAGGAAAGACTAGCCGGGATTAATTACACACTACAAGTTCGCCAATCTTTTAGCCAGGCCAGTGTCGGTACTTTGAGTGAGGTCCCCCGTGCTTTCGCACGAACCTAATTAATGTAAACCTCGTTTTCCCAGAGGCGTAACCCCGTTGACACCTTTCTAGACACCTACTTGATCGGCTAATTGTAATGTATAAAACTCTCCCAGGAGTTACTCTTACTAACAGCGGGTATCGGGATCCAACTATCTCATAGAAGGTATGCAATCTCATTGCAAATTTCAACACTTGAAATTCCCGATAATATTTTGCTCCTAGCGTTCTATGACCTTGACGCAGGCCAACAAACCATAGTCCGCTAGTCAAGTTCAACCCGTCATTTCCTGATTGAATTAAACCCATCCGCACGACCCTTGACGCAGGCCAACAAAGTCGCACGACTACCCTAATCCAATCTGCATCATATGCATAAGCAGATAAATACTAGTTAGCTACCGCACACTACGCCTTGACGCAGGCCAACAAACGTAGCACGAATACTAACTACCACTTATCTGAAATGACGGAGGGCTACGACAGGTTTTTCTGAAAACCTATTGCGTAATGAACTTGATATCGTTGTAGAATCAAATGATTTTGAAATGGAGTGTTTTTTAGGCTTTTCTAGTTTTGCTAAAGGAGTCACTCCGGGTGAAGGGATCGTCGGTCCTTTCCTCGTCGAATGAGGTGCGGGATATATCATATATATCACTGTGCAAAGCAAAAACTCTTAAAAGCAATCAAAAGACAAACCGAATGTGTAGCATCTTCCAGTTATTGCTAAAGGAGTCATTCCCGGTGAAGGGATCTCGGTCCTTTCCTCATCGAATAAGGTGCAGGATATATCATATATATCACTGTGCAAAGCAAGAACTATAGCTACCTTTTTATTTTGAAATTCGATTCTACAACATCTTAGGTTCCTTTTATTTCATTAATCACATTAATGAAGTCCCATCATTTAAATACCTAAACATCACAGATAAATACGACGTACACTTATGCCATCCGCATTCGCCTCGATGTCCCCTCGTGCATCGTTAGGTTAGGTAACTAACGACAGAGCGGGGCAGGGCTAGCGCGGGTGTAAAACATAAGTAACGGCTATATAATATATCATATATACTATATACAGTATCTATCACAGAACATCACATGATCACATCACAGATATCGCAGCAGAAGAATCATATGAAATATTGGATATACTAGGACGTCCGTGTTTGGAATACGAGCCAGTATAAAACACGGATTCCACGGTCGTGATCAATAGCCAAACCCACACCCCTAGACCCCTACGAGAGCGGCAAGCAACCCTACCAATTCTGGAGTTAGGAGACCCGGACTCGACTCCTCAAGTTGGTCTCCCACTGGACTCCAGAACCCGGTTACTTGTGCCCTCCTCCTTAGGTCTATCCTAGTGCGGAAAAGTAAATAATATACAAATGGTGACAACATCCGCTACCTGGAAGTGCCCCAATAAAAGAATATTATATACAAGTTTTTACATGAATGAAAATGAAAAACACTCATCTCATATAAAAACCCCCGGCTATTCAAACACGACGATCCAATATAACATATCCAGCAACACATAACATCACATGTCATCAACGTAAGTAAATATGCGCATCCCAATTGTCGTTGACATATAGAAACGAAACCGGCGACATCACATATTACACTTACGGTCAAAGAAAAGAAAGTGTAAAACTACAACAGTTGGAATCCGCAATCTGCATAGACATCGCATGCCTAATCAAATGAATTACTTAGACATCACATGCCTAACAGTTATAAACCCCGCATTTTAGTCTCATTATCGAAAACTCTTTTCAATACCAAGTCGGGCAATTCAACAGGATTCCCGACATTTTGATCGAATGCTCGTCGTAAACTTTAGTAGGCGGCCGCACCCCCGATACTGTCGACGAAGTGCACCAAGGCGGAACACCGCTGCCGCGAGCACCCGAACGGATGCTTTCGGCGACGGGGTTCTCCTGCAGTCACTTGGTCGGGGCTATGGAGTGAGACTGTCTATTAAGTTTACCCGACGAGTATCCGCGTACGCTACGTGATTGCGACGGACTTTTGATCACATCAAAATTCCGTGGCAATCGATCAAGTGAGACTAAACTTCTATATTTATAACATTCATTCAGTTATCTCATAACTTCTTGTGAATTCCAATTATTGTATCCCATTCCGGATAAATAGAAAATGTCAAACTTTCCGATCGAACAATCGAACACCCAAGTTTTCCCCATACAGATCAACACATGAAACAAGTCTAAAAACATTCAGTTCGTGCCTCAGTACCAACGGTCCAGCCGTAGAAGGGTCAAGGCAACGCCTCACATGTGGCACGCCGTACTGCCCCAAACCCGAAGGTTCAAAGGGCAGTTCAAGATGGTCACATAATCGAGTTAAGGTTTGTTGTCTTCTAGAGGGTCCATCGAGTTACTTGCACGACTTAGAACGTCTTTAAACTACGGAAAAATCCAACACTTGGAAATTTCCCGACAGGGGAAAAATTGGGTATTTATATCCGGTCGAACTTTTTAACATATTCTAAAATTTATCCGGAAAAACACATAGACAAAACTTGATAATCCGATCGAATCAGCGATTCCGATACAACCCCAAAATACTCAACTGTTTAATAAAATATTAAAATTACCCAGAAAACAAAGGAGTCAAATATAACAATTACTGTGCAAACAAAAGTCAAAGATTCAACATAACGGCCGCGGAACCGCCGCGTCACGTGGGGTAACGACGCGGTTCCGCGGTGGGTTGACGGAGTTAGGGCTCCGTTTTGCACAGTAACTCATAAAAACCCTGCTTGATTTTCTGCATATTTTTAATATGGAAAAATCCAAATTTTTAAAAATTGGACAGAGAGCATTTTGGAAAATGGGTTTCGGGTTCGTTCGTATTTCAAACATCGTCTAGACTTCGCCTAAGGCTCTAGCTAGGCTCTGATGCCACTGTAGGGTTCCTAGACACTCTCAAGAGGTCTCACAAGGCATCAACCATGCCAATTTCTAATTTAACGGTGCCGAGAAACCCTAGACTAGATCGTTGGCTAGATGTTTAGGCGATAAAATGAAACTAGTTAACACTTAACTACAAGAACGGAAATACAACCTTTGTAGATCCGGTGCTCCACCTCCATAGCTCCGCAATGATGTCTCTCCGCTGTCCAAAATGAATCCCGGGCTCAAGCGTCGGCTTCATCGGAGAAATGGCGGGCTAGGTCATCGACGACGTGCTGAAGATGATCTACGTCGAGGCATCGCTAGATCAAGCTCCAACTTCACCAAGTCAAGAAACTTGTGAAGAAAACACACTCTACTACTTGGCAAGAGGTAGAGGATGAAGAAATAGGAAGTGGGTAGACTTTAGAATTGGATTTCTCACTTGTTTCATCAATCCACCATTGATGAAGTCAAGCTTCTTCATGGAAGAAGAAGATGAAGAAGAAGAAGAAAAAGTTATGATAAGTTATTTAGAAAATAGAAAATAAAAGAATACTTATCAAAATCAACCATGGTCAAGTGTAGAGACTAAACTAAGGTTAAGTGAATGGTTAGGTTAGGTATGAAGACAAAAATGGTGACTAAGTCAAAGCTTCATGAAGCTTCAACATATATCCAAATAAAGCCACCATTTTTCTTTTCATTTTCCAAAAATAAAATAAATAAATAAATGAATAAATAGATATGAAAAACAAAACCCTAACCATTTAAATAACCATGGTTTAATCTTTACACAAACTCAAGTAAGCATGTATCATCAAACATGATACAATCAAGTGCACAAAAGTATATCACATATACAACTTGTGAACTTCAAGTGAGAAAATCCATTTAAAGTGAACCAATACTAGTTAATGCAAAGTAATATATCAAATATATAATTATACATTAAATCATTAAATCAACACTTGATTTAACGATCCGGTCATATCGCATATAACCGACTAGTATCCAATGTATCGGCAAATCGAATCAACCCTCGATTCGATAACTAGGTTATATCGCATATAACCATTCGATACATTCATCGCGAGAATGGAATACGGTATCACATACACGCATTATTCTCGGTCCAGCACATATCTCATATGCGCTACCATTTCTTTTCGCTTGAGCCAGGAAACCTCTGTGTAGGACTCTAAAGACTCGTCAATACGCCGGCAGCAGATGATGATCATATCAAGCACCCACAAGCCGCAAGGGGTCTGGTAAACGTAACGGCCACCCGGGTATTGATCGATCAGAAGATCGACGAGAAAGCCCGCTCACACTCCAGTGAATCCAACCAGTAACACTACCGTACAGTCCGGTCTCGTCGTCTGATATGTCGCATATCTTGCCTAGGGGTGGTAAACGTCAGACCCCAATAGCTCGATAAGTCGTGTCGATATGAGGTCTATAACAATTCGAGAAGCTACTGGTAACACTTACCAGTATATCTCAGCAACCCTGGCCAGGGATTTCCTGTTATAGCCAATCGAACACAGCGCAACATCAACTCCCTATACCGGAAGAGACGAATCCCCTCCTATCGCTCATTGCCTCCATGTGACTCGGGACTGTACCCAAAAACCACCGTTTTGCACGCCCTCTTGGACGTGGTAAGATGGAAATCAAAGCACAGTGGGAACCACACAAGACTCTATGACGATCTCGGGTCAACAGACTACTCTGTACCAGTGTCACCAGAGAACTGCCATCTGACATAAGGTATAATACCATCTGGGAGTTCTCGGCGAGTCCGTCCAGTGTACCCAGTCTCCACTGAGCACCCGTATATCATCTCTGATGTCAAACACCAATGGATATGGGATCATCCATCGCCCATCTGTATGGGTCGAGAAGGTATACGCTAGTCTACTCTGGTATATCGATGCCCCGTCTCGATACACCCACGACTAGGGACTTTAAAGGATGTACTTATGGACTACCATGTCCCCACTAGTATGATCCGCATCATAGTCCAGGTAGTCAAGTACACATCCTAAGGGCTTTACCAACATGTAATAAAGAGACAATCTGTATACACGTTAAGGTAAAGAGCAACCAGATAGCATACTATCATGTCGAGCAAGAAAGTCCTCCCTATATATGTCCCAGCATCCACTACAATATACATCCAATGTACAGTAATGGCCTCTAGGGCATACATATAACTAACAGTTAGGTTATGGAGTGTTTAGTCTATCCTAATCCATGGTCTCAACTCATGAGTGGTAGGATTTGGGTTTGAAGAAGGAGTGCACTTGAGGAGAGAGAAGTTGGAGATGATAAAATGATAATAAAAAAGCTTCTCACTTGAATATATGAAAACATAATGAATTATCAAGTAAACGAATTTAAATGATTATTCACCATGCTTCATTCATTCAACAAGAGTGATTTACCATATGAGTCATTAATCAATAAATGATGCATTAAGGACATAGTGAATCACACTAATGAGTCACAATTTGCATTAAATGAAAATGCCACCTTAACCTCCTTAGTCACCCTCCTTCTAGAAGCTTCTCAGAAAATTACGAGAACGCCCCTCGCATCCGTGAAAACCCGGAAAAATTGTAGACTGTATAAATCCAATAACCCGATACTAGAATCTGGCTTAAACCAAAGCCGGCTAGTAAAAACTGTCCGAATGTCGTACGTGCGTTTTAAACACGTATGCGTCCGAACCCTTTGTCGTAAAACTGTACGACCTCTATATCATTTCGCCTAGAGTTGGGAAAACTCTGTGTGGAACTCTATAGACTCGACTACTATGCTGGCAGTGGGTTTAACCACAGACCGCAAGCGGCACTAGCTGTACGTAACGGTCCCCAGGTAGATGTCGATAAGAAGGCCGGTGAGGATACCCATCCGGACTCCTACTGAACCTGTGCGTGACAATATCCGTGCAGTCCGGGGTATTCGTCTAAGAGTATCGCATGTATGGTCTAGGGAGGTGGTAAATGTCAGACCCCTAATAACCATACAAGTCGTGTCGGTATGGCTCTATCACCATCCGAGAATCTACTGATCAATCTATGAGTAATTCTCAATCAGCCCTGGCCAGGGACTTATGGTAATGACCAACCGATCACTGTGCGATATCAACTCCCTATACCGGGAGAGACGAATCCCTAACAGTCACTCACTGCCTCCACGTGGCTTGGGACTGTGCCCAACTAAAACCTGTTTGCACGACTCCTTTGAACCGTGGTAGGGTAGTAATCAAAGCACAGTGGGAACTCGCACGAGACAAATGACGACTTTAAGTCAACGGACTATCTGCACACATGTCACCTGAGAACTGCTATCTGACATTAGGTATAAATACCATCCAGTCAGTTCTCGGCGAGTCATGTCCGGTGTACTCACACCCAGTGAGCATCTGTATACAATCTTAGGTGCACTCCACCAATGGCTGCGGGACTAATCCATCGCCCTTCCTCAGGGTCTAGATATGTATACACCAGTCTACTCTGGAGTATCGATGCCCAGTCTCGATAATCCTGCGACCAGGGACATCTAAGGATGTGCCTATTGACTATCCAGCTCCCACGAGTATGACTGCCATCACAACGCCGGTAGTCAGGAAAACATCCTAAGGGCTTTATCAACATGTATATATATATGAATACTGCGCAAAATATATCAAATGTTAAGATAAAGACAAACCAAATAGCGTACTATTATATTAAGCAAGACTGTTATGTACATACATATCCCAGTATCCTATACAATGAAGGCCTCTGGGGCATATATATCCAATAATCTCCCACTTGCACTAGGGCCTATTATTGGCGCAATGAGTACCCACTGTCTTCACTATATCCAGTTGCTGGAGTACCGCTTGCCCAACATCTCAAACAGCCTCTCGAACTGAACTTGAGGGATGGCTTATGTGAATGGATCTGCCGTGTTGTCTTTTGTATCCACTCTCCGTACCTCGATCTCCCGACGATCAACGATCTCCCTGATCAGGTGAAAACGCATTATGATATGCCTGGATTTCTGATGGGACCTGGGCTCCTTTGCCAATGCTACGGCCCCATTGTTATCACAATACAAAGGTATTGGATTGGCAATGTACTGAACCACCTGAAGTTCAGAAATGAACTTCCTCATCCAGACAGCCTCTTTTGCGGCTTCACTAGCAGCTATATACTCAGCCTCCAAAGTTGAGTCTCCGACGGTATCCTGTTTGAACTTTTCCAACATACCGCCCCTCCATTGAGGGTAAACACAAAACCCGAAATGGATTTAGAATCATCTTTGTCACTTTGGAAGCCGGAGTCGGTAAAAGCCTCTACCTGGAGGTCCCCATTACTATAAATCAAGAACATCTCCTTAGTCCTTCTCAGGTACTTGAGAATGTTCTTTACCACTATCCAATGTTCCTCACCTGGGTCAGACGGATAACTGCTTACCACACCAAGTGCGTAAGCTACATCCGGTCTTGTACATAACATCGCATACATTATAGATCCTACCGCCGAAGCGTAGGGTAAAATGCTCATGCGATCTCTCTCTTCATCAGTCTTTGGAGACATCTCTTTGGAGAGGGTGATCTCGTGACAAGCGGGCATGTTACCGTGCTTGGAATCTTCCATACTAAACCTCTTTAGTATAGTGTCTATATACTTGGACTGTGAAAGTCCCAACATTCTATTAGATCTATCACGATAGATCTTAATGCCCAAAATGTAGGTTGCATCACCCAAGTCTTTCATGGAGAATTTCTGTGACAAGAAGAGCTTTACTGATTGTAGCATAGGGACATCATTCCCTATCAGTAGTATGTCGTCTATGTACAAAATGAGGAAGACTACTGCTCCTTCTACAATCTTCCTATAAATACATGGTTCATCTACATTTTTGATAAAGTCAAACTCTTTGACTGTCTCATCAAAGGAGATGTTCCAACTTCGCGATGCTTGCTTTAATCCATAAATGGATTTAAGCAACCTGCACACTCTTCCGCTGCTCCCACTGTCTAAGAAACCATCTGGTTGATCCATGTAAACACTCTCTTCTAAATGTCCATTTAGAAAAGCTGTTTTTACGTCCATCTGCCAGATTTCATAGTCATGGAAGGCAGCAATGGCAAGCAGGATCCGAATGGATTTAAGCATAGCTACAGGTGAAAAGGTTTCATCGTAGTCCAGTCCTGGTCTTTGACGAAAACCTTTTGCAATGAGTCTAGCTTTGTAGGTTTCCACTTGTCCAAGTGCACCAATCTTCTTTTTGAAGATCCATTTGCATCCAACTGGTTTTACCCCAGGTGGAGCAACTTCTAAAGTCCATACTTTATTGGTGTACATGGATTCCATTTCGGATCTCATAGCATTCAGCCACTTCATCGAGTCAATACTCGTGATAGCCTGATGAAAACTAGTAAGCTCATCATCATCGATGATGCAATCCTCTCGATCCCCATCTAGAAGAAAACCATAGTATCTCTCTGGAGGATGAGAAAGCGTTGGTTCGTCATGTTCTATTGAAATCTGAGGTTCTTTTAAGTCCTCGGTAGCAGTTTGAGGTTCTGGAATTCTTCCAGCTCTACCGTACTCCCACTAATTTCTTTTGCAAGAAATTCGCTCTCTAAGAAGACAATGTGGCGAGCGACAAACACCTTTTGTTCTTCAGTGTGGTAGACCATGTACCCCCTTGAATGTTTGGGGTATCCTACAAACTTGCACAAAACCGATCGGGAGTCAAGCTTGTCCGGTTTATGCTTTTTAACATATGCCGGACACCCCCATATCTTGATACACTTAAGATATGGTCTCTTCCCGCTACACATTTCATATGGAGTGGTAGGCACAGACGTAGTTGGAACTCTATTCAATAAGTATGCCGCTGATTCTAGAGCAAATCCCCAGAAGGAAAGTGGTAACTCAGCACTACTCATCATTGAACGCACCATATCTAATAGCGTGCGATTCCTCCTTTCTGATACACCATTATTCTGAGGTGTATATGGCGGAGTAAGCTGAGAGAGAATTCCATTCTCTTTTAAGTATTCAAGGAAACTGGTACTTAAGTATTCTCCACCTCGATCAGATCGAAGTGTCTTGATGCTTTTACCAGTTTGTTTCTCTACTTCATTTTTATACTCCTTAAACTTCTCAAAGGTCTCTGATTTATGTTTCATTAATAACACATGTCCATACCTACAGAAGTCATCAGTAAAATTGATGAAGTAGGAGTGACCGCTTCGCGCATGCGTGGACATTGGACCACATACATCACTGTGTACAAGTCCCAAGAGTTCAGTAGCTCTTGCTCCGTGTCCGGAGAATGGAGATTTGGTCATTTTTCATTTGATACATGATTGACAAGTTGCATATGATGAATATTCAAACGGATCTAGATATCCATCTTTATGTAACTTAGTCAACCTTGTTTCGTTTATATGACCAAGTCTACAATGCCATAAGAAGGCTTGATTTGAATCTGGAGCCTTTCTTTTAAGTGTGTTTTGAATATTGAAAATTCAAGGTTGATTAAGTATGTATATGCCATTTTCCAGTGTGCCATACCCAATCAGTTCTTGATTTAGGAGAATGTTCATGACATTACTTTCAAGCGCAAAATTATATCCTTCATTAGACAACAAAGATACTGATATAATATTACACAGCATACTGGGAATACAAAAACAGCTGTACAACACCAAAATGTGCCAACTAGTTAACCCTAGGTGATACTCCCCTATTGCAACAGCATCTACATGCATTCCATTGCCCATCCGGAGAGTCATATCACCTGCCCCCAGTACTCTACTATTTCTCAGATCCTGCAATGAATTACAGATGTGAGAACCAGAACCGGTATCAAGTACCCATGAAGTAGAGTTTACTGAAAGACAATTTTCGATTACGACACTCCTGAAGCAGAAGCAACCGCTTGCTTCGTGTCCTTTGCCTTGAAGGCCATACAGTTCTTCTTCCAGTGCCCTTGCTTGTGACAATAATGGAATTCGTTTATATCCGCTTTCACCCTTCCTGCCTTGTTCTTTCCCTGCACCTTCTTGACCCCACCCTTCGGTTTGGTTGCATTCATCTTTTTCTTCCCTTTAGCTTTCGCTTTAGATTTAAAAGAGGATGGTTGGCCAACATACAGAATGGGGGTCTTCTCCTTTTTCAAGGAGGTCTATGCTACCCTCAACATGTTGAGGAGCTTTGGAAGATCAGCTTTCATTTCGTGCATGTTGAAGCTAAGCACGAACTGAGAGAAGGTGTGGGGAAGGGACTGCAAAATCAAGTCGATATACAAATCATTCTCTAGCACGCATCCCAGGTTTGCGAGTTCCTCAAAGAGGCTGATCATTTTGAGGACGTGCTCTCCTACAGGCGATCCTGGGGCTAACCTCATCTGGAAGAGTTTCCTTGAGGTCTCATACCTTGCGATACGGGAGTGTTCTCCAAATAATTCCTTTACATGGTGGAAGATGGATACAATATCCATACTCTCGTGCTGTTTCTTGAGTTTATTGTTCATGGACGCCAGCACGATACAATTAGCTCGCTCACAATCCAGATCCCAAGTTTTGCGAACTTCCTTGTCCACAACTGAGGAATCTGGTCCAGGGATAAGGGGAGGAACGGCGGTGGTAACATATACTACTTTGTCATAAGTCAGTGCAATGTTGACGTTCCTTAGCCAATCTTTATAGTTCTGTCCGGTCATTATATTTTTCTCAAGTAATAGTTTTAGTCCTGTCATGGTAGCCTCTAGAGAGAGAGAAAAGAAAACACTCAGCATATGCTTCTTGCAAGTTTAGATTGGTTATTATTTTATCTAAACAGGATGGCTCCCACTGTTCCCTCAAATCCTTCTTCAAAACCTGAAAGAAGAACTAGTCAGGATTTAATCACACGTAACAATACTTGCTTAACCTTTCAGCCAGGCTGGTGTTGGTACTTCGAGGGAGATTTTCCAACGCTTTCGCGAAGTTTCTTAATTAAATAACTTCTTTTCCCTGGAGGCATAGCCCCTCTAACAACTTTCCGGATACCTACTTGGTTTATAGCATTGATTGTTAAGTGAGAATGTTTCCCGAGAGTAATCCTACACATCAGTGGGATCGGGATCCAACCATCATTGCATGATGTACTAGATGGAAGCCACTCTAGTCACCACAGTCCAGAAGGTATGCTAAATCTGCAAGTTTCCTTTATGTTTGAAACTCCCGATGTGATTTTTATACCCCGAGCACTTATAGACCTTGACGTACGCCAACAAGTCATAAGACGCAAGTCAAGTTCTACCCGTCGTTGTCCTGATTAATTTAGGTACATCGTACATGCCCTTGACGTAGGCCAACAAGGCTGTACGTCTGTCCTATAATAATGCATCTAAATAAGCAAGCCACACTGCTACCATCCACTATGCCTTGATGTAGGCCAACAAGCATAGCATGAATACGATGTGCTGTCTATTTGAAACGACGGAGGGTTACGGATGGTTTTTGGCCAAAAACCGTTAATGTAGTGAACTTGATTTGATCGAAGGAACCAGGATAGTTTTTATTAAAAGGAGTGGTTTAAGCTCCGCATTTAAAATTTGCTTTTTCAAGAAAACTGAGTGGTTTTTAGAAATTGTTCCAACGATTCAGTTTAGGTTTTATTTTTCTTTGCATTAAAAATAATGCGTCCCATCTTTAACCTATCATTACAGATAACAACGAAAATACAACGTCCTCTTATGCCATCCGCATTCGCCACGGGGTCCCGTCATCACCCGTTAGGTTACTTAACTAACGGCAGAGCGGGGGCTAGGCTAGCGCGGGTGTAAAACATAAGTGACGTCTAAATAACTATCATATATAGATATTGTACATTCGTCAGACGCAATAATAGGCATTCTAGATCACAGATAAACATTATTGGATTTGCAAGCCATCCGCGTTTCTTTTGAGCCTGTAAGAAAAGACGGATTACACAGTTGTGATGAATAGCTTTTACCCCACCCAAGACCCCTACGGGTACGTCAAATTACCCGCCAAGTAACCGAAGTGAAGCGGTCTCCCTCAACGACGTGAGTACGCCACTAAACACTTTGAAATACCCGGTAGTTTGTGCACCCCACCTTGGGTCAATCCTAGAGCAAAAAACAGTAAAAAGAAATAATACAACGGTGGCTACAACCGCAACCTGGATGTGCCCCGCAAAATAATAATACAACTTATTACAATTACATCGAATGAATTAATACAATAACCCATCACAGAACCCCGGCTAATCATCACAACAGTACAATACAGTTCGTATCCACAAACAGTTAATAAACATTACAGATATGTGCAACCCCCTGCCAACCGACATACTAGCAGTTAGGGGAGGTTTACGAACACATAATACAGTTCACAGATATAATCAAACAAGCAAACATCGTATAAATTCGATCGAATAAACATATTAAATTCTACTCCAAATCTTCTATGTAAATTTGAAACCTGATCAGAAAATAAACAGTACCAGAAAATACAAAATATCATAAGAGATGCACAAAAGAAAACTGGACTGAATCGGCCCCAACTCGGCCGCGGATCCGTGGCGGATCGATGGGATCGGCCGCGGTTCCGCGGCTCTGTGGACGATTCAGGAGCCCATTTTTCTTCTGTTTTCTTATATTTTCATGCTGGTCATTCTAGAGGAACCTGAAAAATTTTAGGACCTCATTTTAAAATCGACAGAAACTTCATGATATCCGTGTTTTTTCCGATTTGTTTTGCGTTCGAAATTCATACGACTTTGCAAGTGAGTTAATTATTGTTTAGTGAGGCTCTGATACCACAGTAAGTCGATGTGCAACACCCCACGAGTTGCGGGGAGGCGGAAATATGAAAAACAATCTTGTTTAGAAGCGTTCATCGACTAATCGAAGATCTTTGCTAAACGATAATTAACAACAACCATAGAGTTCTAAGCTACTATGTAAAGAGATTATACCTAATGATTGTAGTCCTTCGTCTTTGGGATCTCAACGTCCTCCTCGGCCTACTTACCGTAATAGAAGATCCACCCGAGTACCCTAATCTAAGCTACACTTCAAGACTTGAGGTAACTTTGTTTCTCTAGTTGCTAACCAAAGTAACTAAGATGATGTAGAGTTAGGTTATGGAGTGTTTAGTCTATCCTAATCCATGGTCTCAACTCATGAGTGGTAGGATTAGGGTTTGAAGAAGTAGTGCACTTGAGGAGAGAGGAGAGAAGGTGGAGATGATAAAATGAGAATAAAAAAGCTTCTCACTTGAATATATGAAAACTTAATGAATTATCAAGTAAATGAATTTAAATGATTATTCACCATGCTTCATTTATTCAACAAGAGTGATTCACCATATGAGTCATTAATCAATAAATGATGCATTAATGACATAGTGTATCACACTAATGAGTCACAATTTGCATTAAATGAAAATGCTACCTTAACCTCCTTAGTCACCCTCCTTCTAGAAGCTTCTCGGAAAATTATGAGAACGCCCCTCGCATCCGTGAAAACACGGAAAAGCTGTAGACTGTATAAATCCAATAACCCGATACTAGAATCTGGCTTAAACCAAAGCCGTCTAGTAAAAACTGTCCGAATGTCGTACGTGCGTTTTAAACACGTATGCGTTTGAACCCTTTGTCGGAAAACCGTACGACCTCTATATCATTTCACCTGGAGTTGCGAAAACTCTGTGTGGGACTCTAAAGACTCAACTACTACGCTGGCAGTGGGTTTAACCACAGACCGCAAGCGGCACTAGCTGTACGTAACGGTCCCCAGGTAGATGTCGATAAGAAGGCCGGTGAGGATACCCATCTGAATTCCTACTGAACCTGTGCGTGACAATATCCGTGCAGTCCCGTCTGTTCGTCTAAGAGTATCGCATGTATGGTCTAGGGAGGTGGTAAACGTCAGACCCCTAATAACCATACAAGTGGTATCGGTATGGCTCTATCACCATCCGAGAATCTACTGATCAATCTATCAGTAATTCTCAATCAGCCTTGGCCAGGGACTTATGGTAATGACCAACCGATCACTGTGCGATATCAACTCCCTATACCGGGAGAGATGAATCCCTAACAGTCACTCACTGACTCCACGTGGCTCGGGACTGTGCCCTGTTAGTGATATGCCCTAGAGGCCATTACTGTATCATACTAGTATGTATATTACTTGATGGAAGCTTGGGATATTCATAGTTGTATATACAATCTTGCTCGAAATGGTAGTATGCTACTTGGTTTGTCTCTGCTTTAATATGTGCATGTGTTTCTTTTAGCATATCGCTTATATACATATTAGTAGAGCCCTTAGGATCTTTGCTTGATTACCAGCGTTGTGATGGCGCTCACACTTGTGGGGGCTGGGTAATCCATAAGCACATCCTTATACAGGTCCCTAGTCGTTGGACTATCGAGACAGGGCAACGGTACTCCGGAGTAGACTAGCGTATGCGCTTCTCATCCCAGCGTGGGAGACGGTCTGTCCCACAGCCGTCAGTACGTCGTACTTGAGTTTGTATGCGGGTGCTCGTTAGGTTACGAGTACGCTGGACAGGACTCGTCGGGAACTGTTGGTTGGTATTATACCTATCGTCAGTTATCAGTTCCCAGGTGACATGAGTACAGCTTAGTCCACTGACTTGACACTGTCACTTCGCCTCGAGTGTGTTCCCACTGCACTTTGATTACTACCCTACCACGGCTCAAAGGAGTCATGCAAAGAGGTAGTTTTTGGGTGCAGTCCCGAAGCACTTGGAGGCAGTGACGGTTAGACAGGATTCGTCTCAACCGGTATTGGGGGTTGACATCACGCTGTGTCCAGGAGAGCCATTACACAAGTAGTCCCTGGCCAGGGCAAGCGAGACATACTGGTAGGTTTCCAGTGTTATCTCAGGGTGTTCTGGGCTACACTCCGACACAACTTGTACCGCTATTAGGGGACTGACGTTCAATTCCCCCCTTGGCCCGCCATGCGATGTATCAGACGAACAGACCGGACTGTACGGAGACTGTCACATACAGGCTCAGTAGGAGTTCATATGGGGTCACCTCGTCAGTCTTCTTATCGGCATCTACCTGGGGACCATTACGTACAGCTAGTGCCGCTTGCGGTTTGTGGTTAAACCCACTGCCAGCGTAGTGTCGAGTCTTTAGAGTCCCACACAGAGAGCTATTCGCCTTTAGGCAAACTGAGTAGAGGTCGCATGGTTTTGCGACAGGGTTCGTTCACATCCGCGCACTTGTGCACGTTTGCTGTCCCGACAGCTTATACTAGCGGGCTTTGGTTTAAGCCAGATCCTAGTATATGATTTGGGATTGGTTTTATCTCATTGTATTCGTGTTCCTCGGATCACGAATACGGGTGCGTATACACAGTTGATTGAGACAGAGGGAGAGGACTTTGATTAGGGTTAATGACCATTGTCATTTTATTAACCCTAATGCTTATGTGTGTATTATGATTAATTGATATTAGTTATATATAATTGTGCATGGTTAGGGTTGTTGACATTTTGACCATACTTGACTTGTTGACCTAGGTTGACACTTTGACCATCATCATTCCATATAAAAGATGCTCTTTGATCCTTGCAATTTGCATTAAATATGAAATGATAATGGTCAAGTCTTGACTAAACCATGACAATTATCTTTCTAATTACCTTTTTACTTAATTCACACATATATATGAGAATGGTTCTATTATTCTCTCATTCTATCATATTGATTCTCTCTCCTCCTCTTCCTCCCTCTCAAGTTCTCCACTCTCATGTGTTGAGAAACACTTGAGGTTGAGTTAAACCGTTCCAAAGTAATCTCTACTCTCATCTAAGGTTCTAGGATTAGAACTTCTAGCACCTTAGTTACTTCTAGCTTGAAGTTGAAGCCAAAGGTTGAGGCTCTCTGGTGGATCCTTCTTCGACTAGAGAAGGCGACAAGGTGAGCACTTTCTTTCACTCTAAGAAGCAAGGAGAGAAGGACATAAAGCCCAAGGTATAACCTTTCTTACATGTAGCTAATTCTAGTTAGCTTTTAGTTAGTTTTTGTTTAGCAAAGATCCTCCTTAAGCTAGTCCATGTTACCTAGTTCGATAAAAATCTGATTTTTATTCCGTTTTCCGCCTCCCCGCAAGCACCGGGGTAGGCAACGTGGACTTACAGTGGTATCAGAGCCTAACTGTCACGGCCCGAAAGTACGGAACATGACAGACACTTAAACTACGAACGTCTCGAGGCGTATGTAATCTAATTAAACCGAAAACCCAGAAATCCAAACCAAGAAAAGTACTAGAGTGAAGGAGAACCAACTTAAAACAAGTAGTTTTAAAAGCATAAGCCGAATTATGCGGGTTTCTAAAAACATCAAAAATTTCCTGAAAATTTCGGCAGAGTCTCCTTTGTAAATACTGGCCCCAAAACGGGATACAACATGAATAGTATACGAAATCAATAAAAAGGCATCTCCAAGCGGGAGCTAGCTCTTCGTCAACCGACGGTCACAACCACACAAGCAACATAATATACAACGCCAACGGTGAGGATCAAAATTCAAAAGGAAACTCAAAACCACAAGAAAACCACAGAAATATAACGCGCGACTCTAAGGTCGAAGGAATAACATCACTGGTCTCTATCTCAAAATAATTACATGTTTGGTTGATGGAACTTCTAGATACAACAGAATAATGATATACAAGATATATAATGGGGGTACGATACAAGTAAACCCACCTACTAGCAAGTCGCCCAGAAATGGGAAGCAGTGCCAGCAAAGCCGTAATGAAACCTGTACGGCAAAACCTGCATGAAACTGGAGCACAACAGGGGTGAGTTGCCAACTCGTGAATAGAAAATCATCTACGAAAAGAAATCGCATAAATAACGCAACCTAGGTCAATGATCATAATATATCCTCAATTATATATATAACATGCAGCCTATAACAAAGGCTAGGGTAAATATCTATCCCGAGTGTAATCTCATGTGCCCGTGTCAGTGCCTCAGGTAGCAATATATCATATGAATGAGGTATGAATGCATGAAAACAGAATACATGTAAATGAAGAAACTGTTTTCATAATTTAGTGAGATTTCCTTTGTATTTTTAAAATGAGGTATCATAATGAAATCAGCATAAAACAGTGCCTAGCATCGGCACAAAACGTAATCCCAATATCTTGATATCTCTGTATCACAGTCTCTGTACCTCTATATCTCGAAATCTCAATGTCTCAATCACAATATCTAGGGCGCCGACAGTCCAGACCGGCTCCTACTATCCATCTTAATACCACGACGGTATCCTCCGGATATCCGACGCGTCGGGTAATATCACGGGTAGGTAGTGCTCCCCTGCCAGGCTCACATCGTCATCATCACGCGCTTCTTGCCCCGGGGTACCATACCGGGTCCACCATGTACCCGAAACGGTTCATCCGTCTCCTCGAATCGGGTCTCGAAATCCATCAGCAAACTCATGGCGGACGACTCATACATCATGGGAAAAACAACACTTTTTATTTAAAAAGATAGAAAGCAGTTTATATAAGTTTTGCGATTTTCCCCCCCAAATCCAGAAAATCTCATGGAAATCCGAATCCAAATCATCAATAACATGTAAAATCATGAATACGGCATAACAATGAATAACAGTATGCATGAAGTGACAAGTAATAACTATAATGTTAAGCTGGCATATGTAAAGCAGGTACACTAATATCATGTCCAATTACTAACTAACAAGCTAAGTCAAGCAATAATATTTTCTAAGGTGTACGTGACATGGCAATTACCGATGAAGATGTGTGTGAGCCGGCAAGTAAGTGTACGTGGTACATACGCATCATCGGTAATGGTGCTGGTGTCCTAACAGCATAATATCAACAATGCAATATGAAATAACAATGTAAGTATTCGATGCGGAGCGAGCAACCATAATGACCGGGAGCTAAATATTAAATAATGGCGCCATTTGAAATAACACGAATCGTGGGGTTTTGAAAATAAGGGCTACGGTGATTTTAAGAAAGGATACGTCTTCTGAAATATCCGTAGATCCCTTGACCTGTCTTTTAAAATACCCACGATCCGCAAGTCTTGAAATAGGTAGGAGTCTAATCTAATCTAACAACTGCACTGAACTATACGGCTGAACTAACAAGCTGAACTATAGATAAGGAAACCGCCTATCATCTGAGTCGATACATATACATACATGTATATGTATAGTCGGTGATCCCGCCTCAATAATATCATTTCCGATAACATATCTATAGTCAGACATCCCAAGTCAGGAGTGCGGATCAATCATCAATATATAGCTCGTACGTAAATCCGTCGTACGGCATTCCAAATCTGGGTACGGGTTAATATCACATTCGTCATACTATTCATCTGGTATCCTCTTTATCAAATATCATGATCGGGGTACTGACCTACGTCTAGTACAATACTGATACCACCTACGTATGGATGCACGTGTGTGAAACACTACGTCAAAGGACCCTCTACAACGTCATGTCATATCTCAAATACGAACCCTGCAAAATCACCAATCTCACGGCCTCAAATCAAATCTCATCGACTCATCTCAGATCCCAAGTACTATCCTCAAATCCAGTATATGAACACATAGTCCCATACCCATGTGAACACATAACTATATAACCCCATATAAGCACATATGAAGAAAAATGTATGCAAGTATGGTTGTGTGTATAAATGTTGTGCAACCTCTACTCTAGGGTCTCGCAACACTAAACCTATCTATTCACACCTAAAATCTATTTTTATCATCAATAACCTCAATAATAAATAATCAATATATATGTGTGTATACGTATTCGTATACATCACCACGGACTGCGGGGGTGTTATACGCCATCCACCCGACTTCTCCCCATAGATATAAATCTACTCACCTGGTCCTCGCTCGCAGGTGCCGACGTCGCCACGCGCTTGTTTGTCGTCTCGAAGTCCACATGGGTTACCTACATATCATAACGCACCGTATCGCATTAAAATCCGACTCAAGACCAAAACGACTCACGAATCCCACATAGGTCAAAACCTATGGTTGCTTTTACAAATCAACCCAAAAACTCTCGACGTCGGTGTACAAACGCCAGACCATCGAGAAAAACCTAAATACACTCATTTGCACATTCACGAACACTAATTTTAATATAAAATAGGTTAAAACTCACAAAAAACCCCAATTTCAATTAAAAAGTCATTTTTCCGAAAATCTAGCAAGCTCAAATCACCGTTTTAGTACAAAACATGATGTTTGACAAAACTAATGGCCATAAGGCTCACTAACCTTCTTAATTAAGTCATACCAATGTTAATTAGATTTTAAACTTAATTCTTAATATCAATCTCAAAAAATCTAGTTTGCAAACATAACCAATTTTAACAATTTCATAGCAAAAATGCACAAACTATTAGATTTGTATGATCTAAAGCATTAAACTGCACTTAATAATGTTAATGAAGTCATGAAAAACCTAATTAGATTTTTAGTCTAACATTTGCAATTATTTTATAAAACTAAGTTTGCACTAGAAATCGAAAAATTGCGCAAACATCGCAGATTTGCGACAAAATGGTCGCAACATTGCACAATCACCCAATCCACACAACTAGCTAGCTACAACACTCAAATTAACCCACATTAAAGGATTCAATTTTAAATTTCTAACTTTAACCCTTCTCTTGAATTTCATCAAACAACCAACAACAACCAAATTAACACTTTAAAAGCCTAGTTTAGCATAATCAAACTACAAATTAAACATTAGATTAGAATTATACCTCTCAAGTTTGAAACCCTAGGTTCTCTAGCCTCCAAAGACACCTCCTTTCACCATGCTTTAAACCAATTTGAATGTTAGAAGAGGTAGAATAGAGATTAGCTTTGAATTATTGAAGAAATTGTGGATTTTTTTGATGTGTTTTGAGATAAAATTGAAGCAAAAGTGATGGAAATTTTGGGGAAAAAATGGGGCTGCTGCTGGTCATTTTCGGCCATGGGAGGAAGTGGGGAGTTGTGAGGGAATGGTGTGAAGAAAAAACTAAGTCAAAGCCCCTCCCAATTACCATAATACCCCACCTACATAAATATATAAAAAAACCTTTATTTTAACCATTCTTTTCACATAAAAGAAGTAAAAAGGAGAGGGAAAGTGAGTGGGCTGTTGTTGGTGGTGGTGGGGCCGGCCATGAGTGGGTGAGAATGGGTGAGAGAGAGTACAAGAAAATTCCATGCAAAAAGAACCCCTCAAGTTACCAAATTGCAAGTTTTCGCTAATTTCACCAAAAAAGCCTTTTTTTCTTCAATAATTTCTAACACCGTTTGGCAGATTCATTTTGTTTCAAAAACAACATGTTAAAATTATGTTTAATATGTTGTGATGCACAAAATTTGTTTCAACTCATTCCAATTTGTAATTTTCCCTAATTAAATGTATTAGTGACGGCTTAAAATAATAATAAAATAATTTTTTTTCAGAAAATTTGAAATTTCACCAATGGCTCAATAAACACCAAATACTAGTAATTACATAGATAGAATATGTATATTTAATTTTTATAATAAGATATTTGCATTTTGACTTTTTACAGAAAACCCCCTTATTTTACCGATTTTCCGAAATTTCACCGAAACAATTTTCAAAACGTTACAATCTTCCCCCCTTAAAAAAAATCGGTCCCCGAATTTAAAGTAAAACTCCCCCCAAATACTAAAACATCTAAACCAAAACCATCAAGTCGTCGGGGCTCCGAAATTGTAAATACATAAAACTAATTGTAGCGCAGCGCATGCGCATGAAAAATGAGCATATAACTCAAATCAAAACTCCGTCAAGCATCCCGCAATCATCGGAGTCATGGTAAAGACACAAATGTCAAATCCAATACAAAACTAATATGATATAATCTTGAAACTATACATGTGAATATCAACTCTATATATGTAAATATCTGAAGAAAATGCATGCCAAATCTTTTAAAGTCGCTGTGCAATGCGCATACACTGCACAGTGGCGAACGTCTATCATAAGAAAATAATCATATACATATATACCTTTTGTTTGAACTGTACGTTCCGCCATTTTGGGAAACAATTTGGAAGGGTTTCTTTTTTTAAACGTTTCGTGTCATATCAGACACGTAGGTAAATTCTGAGACTATAGCTCGCTTTTTGGAATTCCCTTCGATAGCTATCAATGCATGTAAAATACATTCAGGTACTGTCCTCTGACTAGTCCTGCTAAGTACGAAAACACATAGAAAAATATCATAAAAACGTACTGCTCTATAAGAAATCAATCCCAAAATATGCATACGAATACTACGTGTGTCTGGTGCGCACAGAAATCAAAATCAATATATGTGTCAACATATGTACAGAAACAAGATCTAAGTGCATCAGGTGTGCACGAAACATCTGTCATAGGCAACGTGAGTGCCTGACAGCAAAACGGATGCATCTGACATGCACGAAGAATCTCGATTTAGTGCAACTGGTGTGCACCAAAATCGTATCTCAAAACATAAGCTCAACATGCGCGAAAATCCAAACCAGGTGTATCCATCATGCACGAAATCATGAAATCCAATATCAAGTGCCGAACATGCGCAAAATCAAATCAGGTGCACAAGGTGCACAAAACAAATATCGAACATCACCATCGAAATCAAAGTCCAGGGCATCTAAATGCACAACATACGTAACACTGCACTGCAAGCATATATGAACAATACCGCGTGCAAAAACCAAATCGTGTGCGTATATACGCACAAAATCAACTCAAATGTCTAAAACCGTAAAATCATAAACATGTGAAACCAAGCACGAAAACGATATCAAGTGCAACACTGTGCAAAGATCGTAAATCCTCAATCATCAAAATCAAATCATGCGAATAAATCACCCAAAACATCGAAATCAATAATGGCGGAATAGTACCGCTCAAGCGCATCCTCTAAGAATCTCGGGCCAACTGTCGCGGTCACTAGTGGGATGTCTCGTCGATGATCATGAAATCTGGCCTGCTGGTGTGCGTAACAATGACCACTCCTGGGTCAAGGTCTTTACTGTGAATTACCAATCTCTCGGTCCATCGGCTCAACGGCCCTGTCAGGTGTGCTAACGGGGATGATTCCGTTCTGGCACTTCTCTGGTCATCTCTCGGTCAATCATCGCGGCCACTCGTAAGACAGCATACCACTGGCGTCGGCTTCTGGCTCTCTGAATGTACGTGACACATCTGATCCTGGGTGCAAGTATCATTGCAGCAGTGTCCCGGAAGGAATCCTGCTCACGGTCTCTTCCATGTCTCGTCTCTGCCAACTGTCCGGATGTCATCGTCCTTTCCTATATCTGCATCTTGCTCTGGAACGACTGCATACTCATCGTGACTCCTTCTGGAAGGTAAATCCAAGTACCATGCCTCGGCATGCGTATCGCATCTCTGATGTCGGCGGAGTGGAACGTCATCTCATCTAGATCTGGTATGAACCGCTTACTTCACTTTTCTCTAATGTCGTCTGCTTTGGACTCGTCTCGTCGCGGCTGCATGGACTGAGCTCCAACAGCTATCCTCGTATCTGGAGTCTCCCAAGAAATGCATCTCACCACCTAGCATCCGAATTAAGTCGAGCCATCCGATCGACTCGTCAAAACCTCATAATCCCCCAAGAGCTCAACATCTTGGGCACAGTTTAATAGTATCGAGTACATACCACAGCATCGGTGGTCCAGCCGTAGAAGGGCAAACCCAAGCCTCACTAATGGCGCCGTAGAACTGCCGCAAACCCGAAGGTTCAAAGGCTTTCACACGGTCATTAAGTCGAGTTAGGGTTTCATTCTTCTAAAGGGTCCATAGAATTTCCTGCATGCCCTTCCGAATACTTTAAACTTGGAATAATAGGCTTCTGACATTCGATCGTCTCTGTCGACTCTCAACGTCTCCGCGTGAAGTCGTCTCTAGCTGGAATCAATCTGTCTGATGACCTCGCATCGGGGTAGCGAACGAACCACATATCCTAGTCATTCATCCTTAATGACTAGCGACCTTCTATCATTTCTTAGTACAACTCGTACTGCAATAGCTCCAACATCTGGGGCGATATCCCGTCGCTCGCAGCAACAACTGGCTCACTCGTCTGCACGCTGAACAGTGCCTCAATCATCATGAGTGAGCAATACACCAACGGTCATCAAAATCTGGCTGGCCTCTATCATTGGCTCAATCCTCTAGTGTCGATCAGCACATCCGAGTAACCTAATATAGGAGATCCGCCAAACGCTCGTGGCGCGGAAACACAGTAAAAAGACACATCTCCGCAATCGTGTGTCGCCGGAATTTCTCCCTGGTCAGTCCTCGTTCGTGACGAGATCATGCTGACCACAACTCTAGCTGTAGCTCTCCCTGCCCGTAATCGTGGCAGTAAAACCATAACTGGTACTGATGAGGCTAGATCGGAATGAATATAATACTGAGCAAAGAAATGTACATCCTAAGGCTTCTTAAGTGGAGTGGCGTGTCGTAAGTATGCCGTGGAACATACCCACGGTACGTCACTCTACTTTAGTCACTTATTCCATCAACCAAGGGTCATCCTACGTTCCGAAGGTAAAACCTAACGCTCTGATACCAACTTTGTCACGGCCCGAAAGTACGGAACATGACCGGCACTTAAACTACGAACGTCTCGAGGCATACGTAATCTAAGTAAACCGAAGACCCAGAAATCCAAACCAAGAAAAGTATTAGAGTGAAGGAGAACCAACTTAAAACAAGTTGTTTTAAAAGCATAAGCCGAATTATGCGGGTTTCTAAAAACATCAAAAATTTCCTGAAAATTTCGGCAGAGTCTCCTTTGTAAATACTGGCTCCGAAACGGGATACAACATGAATAGTATACGAAATCAATAAAAAGGCATCCCCAAGCGGGAGCTAGCTCTTCGTCAACCGACGGTCACAACCACACAAGCAACATAATATACAACGCCAACGGCGAGGATCAAAATTCAAAAGGAAACTCAAAACCACAAGAAAACCACAGAAATATAACGCGCGACTCTAAGGTCGAAGGAATAACATCACTGGTCTCTATCTCAAAATAATTACATGTTTGGTTGATGGAACTTCTAGATACAACAGAATAATGATATACAAGATATATAATGGCGGTACGATACAAGTAAACCCACCTACTAGCAAGTCTCCCAGAAATGGGAAGCAGTGCCAGCAAAGCCGTAATGAAACCTGTACGGCAAAACCTGCAAGAAACTGGGGCACAACGGGGGTGAGTTGCCAACTCGTGAATAGAAAAACATCTACGAAAAGAAATCGCATAAATAACGCAACCTAGGTCAATGATAATAATATATCCTCAATTATATATATAACATGCAGCCTATAACAAAGGCTAGGGTAAATATATAACCCGAGTGTAATCTCATGTGCCCGTGTCAGTGCCTCAGGTAGCAATATATCATATGAATGAGGTATGAATGAATGAAAACAGAATACATGTAAATGAAGAAACTGTTTTCATAATTTAGTGAGATTTCCTCTGTATTTTTAAAATGAGGTATCATAATGAAATCAGCATAAAACAGTGCCTAGCATCGGCACAAAACGTAATCCCAATATCTTGATATCTCTATATCACAGTCTCTGTACCTCAATATCTCGAAATCTCAATGTCTCAATCACAATATCTAGGGCGCCGTCAGTCCAGACCGGCCCCTACTATCCATCTCAATACCACGACGGTATCCTCCGGATATCCGACGCGTCGGGTAATATCACCGGTAGGTAGTGCTCCCCTGCCAGGCTCACATCGTCATCATCACGCGCTTCTTGCCTCGGGGTACCTTACCGGGTCCACCATGTACCCGAAACGGTTCATCCGTCTCCTCGAATCGGGTCTCGAAATCCATCAGCAAACTCATGGTGGACGACTCATACATCATGGGAAAAACAGCACTTTTTATTTAAAAAGATAGAAAGCTGTTTATATAAGTTTTGCGGTTTCCCCCCCCCCCCCAAATCCAGAAAATCTCATGGAAATCCGAATCCAAATCATCAATAGCATGTAAAATCATGAATGAGGCATAACAATGAATAACAGTATGCATGAAGTGACAAGTAATAACTATAATGTTAAGCTGGCATATGTATAGCAGGTACACTAATATCATGTCCAATTACTAGTTAACAAGCTAACTCAAGCAATAATATTTTCTAAGGTGTACGTGACATGGCAATTACCGATGAAGATGTGTGTGAGCCGGCAAGTAAGTGTACGTGGTACATACGCATCATCGGTAATGGTGCTGGTGTCCTAACAGCATAATATCAACAATGCAATATGAAATAACAATTTAAGTATGCGATGCGGAGCGAGCAACCATAATGAGCGGGAGCTAAATATTAAACAATGGTGCCATTTGAAATAACACGAATCGTGGGGTTTTGAAAATAAGGGCTACGGTGATTTTAAGAAAGGATACGTCTTTTGAAATATCCGTAGATCCCTTGACCTGTCTTTTAAAATACCCACGATCCGCAAGTCTTGAAATAGGTAGGAGTCTAATCTAATCTAACAACTACACTAAACTATATGGCTGAACTAACAAGCTGAACTATAGGTAAGGAAACCGTCTATCATCTGAGTTGATACATATACATACATGTATATGTATAGTCGGTGATCCGGCCTCAATAATATCATTTCCGATAACATATCTATAGTCAGACATCCCAAGTCAAGAGTGCGGATCAATCATCAATATATAGCTCGTACGTAAATCCGTCGTACGGCATCCCAAATCTGGGTACGGGTCAATATCACATTCGTCATACTATTCATCTGGTATCCTCTTTATCAAATATCATGATCGGGGTACTGACCTACGTCTAGTACAATACTGATACCACCAACGTATGGATGCACGTGTGTGAAACACTACGTCAAAGGACCCTCTACAACGTCATGTCATATCTCAAATACGAACCCTGCCAAATCACCGATCTCACGGCCTCAAATCAAATCTCATCGACTCATCTCAGATCCCAAGTATTATCCTCAAATCCATTATATGAACACATAGTCCCATACCCATGTGAACACATAACTATATAACCCCATATAAGCACATATGAAGAAAAATGTATGCAAGTATTGGTGTGTGTATAAATGTGGTGCAACCTCTACTCTAGGGTCTCGCAACACTAAACCTATCTATTCACTCCTAAAATCTATCTTTATCATCAATAACCTCAATAATAAATAATCAATATATATGTGTGTATAGGTATTCGTATACATCACCACGGACTGCGGGGGTGCTATACGCCATCCATCCGATTTCTCCCCGTAGATATAAATCTACTCACCTGGTCCTCGCTCGCCGGTGCCGACGTCGCCACGCGCTTGCTTGTCGTCTCCAAGTCCACATGGGTTACCTACATATCATAACGCAATGTATCGCATTAAAATCCGAATCAAGACCAAAACGACTCACGAATCCCACATAGGTCAAAACCTATGGTTGCTTTCACAAATCAACCTAAAAACTCTCGACGTCGGTGTACAAACGCCAGACCATCGAGAAAAACCCAAATACACTCATTTGCACATTCACGAACACTAATTTTAATATAAAATAGGTTAAAACTCACAAAAAACCCCAATTTCACTTAAAAAGTCATTTTTCCGAAAATCTAGCAAGCACAAATCACCGTTTTAGTACAAAACATGATGTTTTGACAAAACTAATGGCCATAAGACTTACTAACCTTCTTAATTAAGTCATACCAATGTTAATTAGATTTTAAACTTAATTCTTAATATCAATCTCAAAAAATCTAGTTTGCAAACATAACCAATTTTAAAAATTTCATAGCAAAAATGCACAAACTATTAGATTTGCATGATCTAAAGCATTAAACTACACTTAATAATGTTAATGTAGTCATGAAAAACCTAATTAGATTTTTAGTCTAACATTTGCAATTATTTTGCAAAACCAAGTTTGCACTAGAAATCGAAAAATTGCGCAAACATCGCGGATTTGCGACAAAATGGTCGCAACATTGCACAATCACCCAATCCACACAACTATCTAGCTACAACACTCAAATTAACCCACATTAAAGGATTCAATTTTAAATTTCTAACTTTAACCCTTCTCTTGAATTTCATCACACAACCAACAACAACCAAATTAACACTTTAAAAACCTATTTTAGCATAATCAAACTACAAATTAAACATTAGATTAGAATTATACCTCTCAAGTTTGAAACCCTAGGTTCTCTAGCCTCCAAAGACACCTCCTTTCACCATGCTGTAAACCAATTTGAATGTTATAAGAGGTAGAATAGAGATTAGGTTTGAATTAGTGAAGGAATTGTGGATTTTTTTGATGTGTTTTGAGATGAAATTGAAGCAAAAGAGATGGAAATTTTGGGGGGAAAATGGGGCTGCTGCTGGTCATTTTCGGCCATGGGAGGAAGTGGGGAGTTGTGAGGGAATGGTGTGAAGAAAAAACTAAGTCAAAGCCCCTCCCAATTACCATAATACCCCCACCTACATAAATATATAAAAAAAACCTTTATTTTAACCATTCTTTTCACATAAAAGTAAAAAGGAGAGGGAAAGTGAGTGGGCTGCTGTTGGTGGTGGTGGGGCCGGCCATGAGTGGGTGAGGATGGGTGAGAGAGAGTACAAGAAAATTCCATGCAAAAAGAACCCCTCAAGTTACCAAATTGCAAGTTTTCGCTAATTTCACCAAAAAAGCCTTTTTTTTTCTTCAATAATTTCTAACACCGTTTGGCAGATTCATTTTGTTTCAAAAACAACATGTTAAAATTATGTTTAATATGTTGTGATGCACAAAATTTGTTTCAACTCATTCCAATTTGTAATTTTCCCTAATTAAATGTATTAGTGACGGCTTAAAATAATAATAAAATAGTTTTTTTTTCAGAAAATTTGAAATTTCACCAGTGGCTCAATAAACACCAAATACTAGCAATTACATAGCTAGAATATGTATATTTAATTTTTATAATAAGATATTTGCATTTTGACTTTTTACAGAAAACCCCCTTATTTTACCGATTTTCCGAAATTTCACCGAAACGATTTTCAAAACGCTACACTAACTAAACATAAACTAGCTAGGTAGTAAAGTGTATAGAAGTTCGATCGGAAAAATCGCAAAACCAAGTTTACAAAACCCTAACTTTCTGTTGATTTTTTTTCTGCTCTAAAAATAAAAAATCATACTTCAAAAATCGTCTCAGGGTTTTTTAAAGATGCACACCAAAAACGATCCAGTGAATCGCTCAAAGCGCGGCGGTTCCGCGGCAAAAGCATGCCAATTGACGCGGAACCGCGGCCGTTTTGACTCGGTTCTGGACCGAGTTTGGTGCAGTATTCTTCTGATGGGGTTTTGGGATTTTTAAGATGGTTTATTTTCGCCCAGATTTTCCAGAAAAGAAATTTGTATTTGGGGTGCCTATAAATCTGTATTTTTGAACGAACTTCACTACACTTTGACTAAGGGGTTATATCTGTGATGTTTATATGTATTGAACGTCTGCTATTCGCTATACGTCGATTAGTGGGGGTTATACATATCTGTGATCTGTGTTTGTTGATGGTATGTGTATATGAATGCGTTGGATTGTCGCGGGTGAATAGCCGGGGTGGATGTGAGATGAGTGTTTCTTTTTCTTTCATTCATGTAATATGTAAATTGATGTATTATTATTTATTTGGCCGCACAACCAGGTCGGGGTTGTAGCCGTCATTGTATAATTCTTTTTACTGTTTTTGCTCCTAGGATAGACCCATGGAGGGGGTGCACAAACTACCTGGTATCTCGAAGAGCCGAGTGGCCTACTCACGGTGTTGAGGGAGGTTGCTTCGCTTCGGGTACTTGGCGGGTAGTTTGCCGCACCCGTAGGGGTCTTGGGTGAGGTATTGGCTATTCACCGTGACCGTGTAATCCGCTTTTCGTTGCAGGCTCGAACGGATTGCGGATTCTTAGTATATCCAATGTATTCATCTGTGATCTGTAATGTCTATCATTGCTATATATTTATATATGATAACTATTTAGGAATTGCTTATGTTTTACAGCCGCGCTAGCCCAGCCCCCGCTCTGTCGTTAGTTAAGTAACCTAACGGGTGATGACGGGGCCCCGTGGCGAATGCGAATGGCATAAGCGTACGTCATGTTTTGGTTGTTTTCTGCAATGGTAGGATTAAATGATGGGACGCATTAAAAGAACTAATGCAAGAAAATAAACCAAGTAAAAGTCGATTGGAACACTTTGAAAACCACTCGGTTCTTTTCAAAACTAAACTTTTAAACGTGGAGCTTGAACCACTCCTTTTAAAAGCTATCTCGTTCCATCGATTATATCAAGTTCACTACGTTCACGGTTTTGCCAAAACTATTCGTAGCCCTCCGTCATTCCACATGAATGGTCAAAAAGTATTCAAGCTATGTATTTTGGCCAAAGTCAAGGCATAGTGATTGGTAGCTATTAGGTATTCATGTGCAGCATAGGTAGATGCGTTGGTTTGGGACAGTCGTGCTGCCATTTAGGCCAAAGTCAAGGGTAGGTACGGGTGGGTCCAAATTAACCAGGAGAATGACGGGTAGAACTTGACATGTGTCTTATGATATTTTGGCAATGTCAAGGTCATAAGAGCATGGGGCAAAAATCCACATCGGGAGTTTCATAAGTACTGAAACTTGCTAGCGCTGCATACCATTTGGAGTGTGATGATTCTGGTAGGATTCCTTCGGTTTTATCACGCGATGATATTTGGATCCCGATCCTACTGTGAGTATTTGCTACTCCTCGGGAAAACTCTCACTTAACGATCAATACTATAAACCTAGTAGGTGTCTAGAAAGGTGTTAGCGGGGCTACGCCCACAGGGAAAAGAGGTTACTTAATTAAGGAACTTCGCGAAAGCGTTGGAAAACCTCCCTCGAAGTACCGACACTGGCCTGGCTGAACGGTTAAGCAAGTATTATATGGTGAGATTGATCCCGACTAATTCTTTCTTTATGGTTTTAGAAGGGATTCGAGAGACAGTGGGAGCCATCCTGTTTAGACAAACTAAAAACCACTCTAAACTTGCAAGAGCATCATGCTAAAGTGTTTCCTTTCTCTCTCCTAATTGCAGCGACCATTCAACATGACCGGACTTAAGTTATTACTAGATAAAAACATGCTGTCAGGGCCAAACTACAAAGATTGGCTCAGGAATGTCAAGATGGCAATCACTTACGACAAGTTGGGGTATGTCCTTACCACCAAAGCTCCCCCTGTCCCAGGTCCCACCTCCAGCGTCGCGGATAAAGAAATCCGTAAAACATGGGAGATCGATTGCGCGAAGTCCAAATGCCTCGTGCTTGCCTCAATGGACAACGAACATCAGAGGAGGCATGAGAATATGGACCTAGAGTCCATATTTCTCCATACAAAAGAACTGTATGGAGAGCAGTCTCGTATCGCAAGATACGAAGTGTCAAAGAAGCTATTTTTGGCAAGATTGGCCGTCGGATCATCGGTAGCGGAACACGTGCTTAAGATGATTGGCTACATAGAGGAGCTCGCGGACCTTAGGACCACGTTGGAGAATGAACTCTACACTGATTTGATTCTCCAGTCCCTTCCTTCCACTTACGCCCAGTTTGTCCTAAACTTCAACATGCAAGGAAAGGAGGTTGAACTTTCCGAACTTCTGAACATGTTGAGAAGTGCTGAGGGCACCCTACAGAAGGGTAGGGAGACATCCACTTTGTTTGTAGGAGGATCTTCCTCTTCTAGGTCCAGGGCGAAAGCCAAGGGTAAGAAGAAGAAAGCCCCTGCCAAACCAAGTGGCGGTGTCAGTAAAGTGGATACGAAGGGAAAAGGAAAGGCAACAAAGGTAGCGGGAAAGCTGGTGGGGAAGGAAGAATGCTTCTACTGTCACAGAAGTGGACACTGGAAACAGGATTGCAAGGCTTGGAAGGCCAGAGCCCAGGATCTGACGCGAGTTGCGGCTTCAGCTTCAGGTGTGTATGTTATTGAAAACTGTCTATCAATAAACTCTACATCCTGGGTAATGGATACCGGATCAGAATCTCATATCTGTAATTCTTTGTAGGCGTTGAGAAAGCGTAGAGTTTTGAAGGCAGGTGATATGACCCTCAGAGTTGCAAACGGAGCTAGCATGGATGCCGAGGCCGTGGGGGACTATCACCTGGGATTGTCGGATGGAAACTTTTTGGTTTTACGTAGTTGTTATTTTGTACCAAATGCAACCTGTAATATCATTTCTGTATCTTTATTATCTAAAAAAGGTTATGAATTTGCATTTGTAAGTAATGTAGTGAACATTCACCTTAATCAAGTTTTGATTGGGTCAGGTACATTAAACAACGGTATATACGTATTGAACCAACCACAGATTTTCAATGTCTAGAATACACACAAAAGAAAGTCTCCAGAAATCAATAAAACTTTCTTATGGCATTGTAGACTGGGACACATCAATGAGAGAAGGTTGACTAAGTTACATACAGAAGGATATTTGGATCCGTTCGAATATCAATCGTATGCAACTTGTCAATCCTGTCTCAAAGGAAAGATGACAAAGACTTCGTTCACTGGACACGGAGTAAGAGCGAGCGAGCTCTTGGGACTCGTACACTGCGACGTGTGCGGTCCAATGTCTACGCATGCACGAAGCGGTTATTCTTACTTCATTACTTTTACGGATGACTTTTCAAGGTACGGATATGTCTTCTAAATGAAACATAAATCCGAGTCCTTTGAAAAATTCCCGGAATACAAGAATGAAGTAGAAAAATAAACAGGCAAAAGTATCAAGGCACTGAGATCTGATCGAGGTGGTGAATACTTGAGTGCTGAGTTTCTGGGTTACTTAAAAGAGAATGGAATTCTCTCTCAACTTACTCCTCCATACACTCCGCAACATAACGGTGTATCGGAGAGACGGAACCGAACCCTATTAGATATGGTACAGTCCATGATGAGTAACGCTGAGTTGCCGAGATCGTTCTGGGGATATGCGCTAGAATCAGCTGCATACCTTTTGAACCGAGTTCCAACTAAGACTGTGCCTTCTACACCATATCAGATGTGGTGTGGGAAGAGACCCTATCTTAATCACATTAAGACATGGGGATGTCCAGCTTTTGTCAAAAAGCAGCATGCGGACAAGCTCGAGGCACGCTCAGTACAGTGCAAGTTTGTGGGATATCCAAAGAACTCCAAGGGATATTTCTTCTATTGCGAAGAGGAACAAAAGGTTTTTGTTTATTGCCATGCCCACTTTCTAGAATACCAGTTCATAGAAAAAGAAATAATTGGGAGCGCAATAGAACTGGAAGAAATTCCAGAACCACGAGCTATTACTGAAAGCTTAGTAGAACCAAAGGGTTCGAAAGATCAGGACATTCCCACGCCACTCCGCAGGAGTAGTAGGAAGTCTCATCCGCCTAAGAGATACTACGGTTTTCTCATTGACGGGGATAGAGAGGATTGCATCATAGATTGTGATGAGCCTACTAGCTTCCAGCAAGCCATTCAGAGCGTCGACTCGGTAAAATGGCTGGATGCAATGCGGACCAAAATGGAGTCCATGTACACCAACAAAGTATGGACGTTGGACATTTCTCCAGATGGGGTAAAACCCGTAGGATGCAAGTGGATCTTCAAAAGGAAGATTGGTGTAGATGGACAGGTTGAGACCTATAAAGCTAGACTGGTTGCAAAGGGTTTTCGTCAGCGACCTGGTTTGGACTATGACGAAACCTTTTCTCCAGTAGCTATGCTGAAATCCATTCGGATCCTTCTTGCCATTGCTGTCTTCCACGATTATGAGATTTGGCAGTTGGACGTAAAGACCGCTTTTCTAAATGGAAATTTAGAGGAGTGTGTCTATATGGACCAGCCAGAGGGTTTCATTCAGAGTGGGAGCAGCGGAAAGGTGTGCAAGTTGCTTAAATCCATTTATGGACTAAAGCAGGCATCGCGGAGTTAGAACATCTGTTTTGATGAGACGGTCAAGGAATTTGGCTTTATCAAAAATCCAGATGAACCATGCAGCTATTGTAGATTTGTAGCGAGAACTGTAGTATTCCTCATTTTATACGTGGATGACATTCTCTTAATAGGAAATGACATTCCTATGCTACAATCTGTCAAGGGGTTCTTGTCACACAGGTTCTCCATGAAAGACCTGGGCGATGCCTCATACATTCTGGGGATCCGGATCTCCCGTGACAGATCCTAGAGGATTTTAGGACTCTCACAGTCCAGGTACATCGACACCATACTGAAAAGATTCAGTATGGAAGATTCCAAGCGCGGTAATTTACCGGCTTGTCACGGGATCACCCTCTCCAGAGAGATGTCTCCCAAGACTGATTTGGAGAGGGATCGCATGTCTATTATACCCTACGCTTCTGCGGTAGGCTCTATAATGTATGCGATGTTGTGTACCAGACCAGATGTGGCTTATGCACTGAGTGTGGTCAGCAGGTATCAGTCAAACCCTGGGGAGAAACATTGGATAGCGGTAAAGAACATTCTCTAGTACCTGAGAAGGACTAAGGAGATGTTCTTGGTGTATGGCGGAAAAGACCTCCAGATTGAGGCCTTTACTGACTCCAGCTTCCAGAGTGACAAGGATGATTCCAAGTCCATGTCGGGTTTCGTCTTTACCCTCAATGGAGGGGCGGTGTGTTGGAAGAGCTCAAACAGAAAACCGTTGCTGACTCGACTATGGAAGCGGAATACATCGCTGCATCTGATGCCGCAAAAGAAGCTGTCTGGATGAGGAAGTTCTTGAAAGAACTTCAGGTGGTTCCGTCCATTGTTGACCCAATACCTCTGTATTGCGACAACAAGGGGCTATAGCTTTAGCGAAGAAACCCAGGTCCCATCAGAAATCCAGACACATCTTGAGGCGGTATCACCTGATCAGGGAGATCGTAGATCGCCAGGAGATCGAGGTTCGGAGGGTTGCTTCAGAAGATAACACTGCAGATCCATTCACGAAAGCCTTACCCCAGACTTAGTTTGAGCGGCTGATCGAGATGATAGGTCTTCGATACGCCAGTACATGGCCTTAGTGCAAGTGGGAGATTGTTAGTGTATATGCCCTAGAGGCCATTACTGTATCATACTAGTATGTATATTACTTGATGGAAGCTTGGGATATTCACAGTTGTATATACAATCTTGCTCGAAATGGTAGTATGCTACATGGTTTGTCTCTGCTTTAATATGTGCATGTGTTTCTTTTAGCATATCGCTTATATACATATTAGTAGAGCCCTTAGGATCTTTGCTTGATTACCAGCGTTGTGACGGCGCTCACACTCGTGGGGGCTGGGTAATCCATAAGCACATCTTTATACAGGTCCTTAGCCGTTGGACTATTGAGACAGGGCATCGGTACTCCGGAGTAGACTAGCGTATGTGCTTCTCATCGCAGTGTGGGAGACGGTCTGTCCCACAGCCGTCAGTATGTCGTACTTGAGATAGTATGCGGGTGCTCGTTAGGTTACGAGTACACTGGACAGGACTCGTCGGGAACTGTTGGTTGGTATTATACCTATCGTCAGTTATCAGTTCGCAGGTGACATGAGTACAGCTTAGTCCGCTGACTTGAACCTGTCACTTCGCCTCGAGTGTGTTCCCACTGCACTTTGATAACTATCCTACCACGGCTCAAAGGAGTCGTGCAAACAGGTAGTTTTTGGGTGCAGTCCCGAAGTACTTGGAGGCAGTGACGGTTAGAAAGGATTCGTCTCTCCCGGTATTGGGGGTTGACATCGTGCTGTGTCCAGGAGAGCCATTACACAAGTAGTCCCTGTCCAGGGCAAGCGAGACATACTGGTAGGTTTCTAGTGTTATCTCAGGGTTTTCTGGGCTACACTCCGACACAACTTGTACCGCTATTAGGGGACTGACGTTCACCGCCCCCCTAGGCCCGCCATGCGATGTATATGACGAACAGACCGGACTGTACGGAGACTGTCACATACAGGCTCAGTAGGAGTTCAGATGGGGTCACCTCGTCAGTCTTCTTATAGGCATCTACCTGGGGACCGTTACGTACAGCTAGTGCCGCTTGCGGTGTAGGGTTCCTAGGCACTCTAGTGAGGTCTCACAAGGCATCAACCATGCCAATTTCAAAAATTATAGGTGCCGAGAAACCCGACTACGGATCGTTGGCTAGAATTCTAGGCGATAAATGAACTAGTTTACATTTAAACTAAAAGAATACGGAAATACAACCTTTGTAGATCCGTTTGTCCACCTCCATAGCTCCATGAAGAAGTCAACTCCGCTGTACAAATCCGATCTTGGACTCTCGCGTTCGCTTCATCGGAGAATAGGCGGGCTAGGTCATCGACGACGTGCCGAAGATGATCTACGTCGAAGCATCGCAAGATCAAGCTCTCACTTCACCAAGTCATGTAACTTGTGAAGAAAACACACTCTACTACTTGGCAAGAGGTAGAGGATGAAGAAATAGGAAGTGGGTTTACTTTATAATTGGATTTCTCACTCTTTTCATCAATCCACCATTGATGAAAATGAAGCTTCTTCAAGTGAAGAAGAAGAAGAAGATGAAGATAATATTATGATAGAATAAAAAGATTAACTAGAAAAGATAATCCCATTCATTCTTATCATAATACTTACCATGGTTAAGTGTAGAGAATGAATCATGGTTAGTGGGCATGGTTAGGGTTAAGCATGAGACAAAAATGGTCACTTAGGTCAAAGCTTCATGAAGCTTCAACTAGAATACAAATCAAGCCACCATTTTCTTTTCATGCCTTTTATTTTCCAAAAATCAATAGATAAATAAATAAGTGAATAATACAAAACCCTAACCATTAACATGTAACCATGGTTTGATCTTTACACAAAAAACCCTAGCAAACATGTATCATCAATCATGATACAATCAAGTGCACAAAAGTATATCACATATACAATGTGTACATCCGAGTGAGAAAATCCATCTTAAGTAAACCGATACTAGTTGATGCAAAGTAATATATCAAATATATAAATATGCATTAAATCATTAAATCAACACTTGATTCAATGATCCGGTCATGTCGCACACAACCGACTTGTATACAATGTATCGGCTTATCGAATCAACGCTTGAATCGATAACTAGGTTATATCGCATACAACCATTCGACACATTGATCGCGATAATGAAATACGGTATCACATACATGCATTATTCTTGGTCCCGCACATATCTCATATGCGCTCCTATTTCGTTTCGCTTGAGCCAGGAAACCTCTGTGTAGGACTCTAAAGACTCGTCAATACGCCGGCAGCAGGTGATGATCATATCAAAACACCCACAAACTGCAAGCGGTCTGCTAAACGTAACGGCCACCCGGGTATTGAGCGATCAGAAGATCGACGAGCAAGCCCGCTCACACTCCTGTGAATCCAACCAGCAACACTTACCGTACAGTCCGGTCTGATCGTCTGATATATCGCATATCTCGCCTAGGGGTGGTAAACGTCAGACCCCAATAGCTCGATAAGTCGTGTCGATATGAGGTCTATAACACTTCGAGAAACTACTGGTAACACTTACCAGTAAATCTCAGCAACCCTGGCCAGGGATTTCCTGTTATAGCCAATCGAACACAGCGCAACATCAACCCCCTATACCGGGAGAGACGAATCCCCTCCTATCGCTCATTGGCTCCATGTGACTCGGGACTGTACCCAAAAACCACCGTTTTGCATGCCCTCTTGGACGTGGTAAGATGGAAATCAAAGCACAGTGGGAACCACACAAGACTCTATGACGATCTCGGGTCAACAGACTACTCTGTACCAGTGTCACCAGAGAACTGCCATCTGACGTGAGGTATAATACCATCTGGGAGTTCTCGGCGAGTCCGTCCAGTGTACCCAGTCTCTACTGAGCACCCGTATATCTCCTCTGATGTCAAACACCAATGGATATGGGATCATCCATCGCCCATCTGTATGGGTCGAGAAGGTACACGCTAGTCTACTCTGGTATATCGATGCCCCGTCTCGATACACCTACGAGTAGGGACTTTGAAGGATGTACTTATGGACTACCATGTCCCCACTAGTATGATCTGCATCACAGTCCAGGTAGTCTAGTACACATCCTAAGTGCTTTACCAACATGTAACAGAGAGACAATCAATGTACACGTTAAGGTAAAGAGCAACCAGATAGCATACTATCATGTCGAGCAAGAAAGTCCTCCATATATATGTCCCAGCATCCACTACAATATACATCCTATGTAAAGTAATGGCCTCTAGGGCACACATATAACTAACAATCTCCCACTTGCACTAGGGCCATCTGTAGCAGTGGTTGTAGTATCTCATACTCAACCATCCCATAAAAGTCTCTCTCTGGGAATAGGCCTTCGTGAGTGGATCCGCCGTGTTATCCTCTGAATCTGCTCTCCTTGCCTCGATCATGCTGGAGATCAGCCATCTCCATGATCAGGTGATACTGCCTTAGAATATGTCTGGATCACTGATGGGATGGGTGTTCCTTGGCATACGCCACAACTCCATTGTCACACAATGGGAAGAACTAAGTTCATCTCATGAACTAATATACACCCAGACTTCCTCTTTGGTAGCATCTCAAGTAGCGATGTATCCATCCTTTATCGTCTAGTTTGCCACGGTATTTAGCTTGGAACTCTTCCAACATACCGTCCCTTTACTGAGGGTAAAGACAATGCCTGCGACTGACATTCAGTCATCTTTATCACTTTGGAACACTTCCAGTGATTCTCCCCACGATGGATTGATACCATCTTACTACAGCTAGTGAGAATCCTAACATCCATTTAAATCTATCTCATAGATCCAAAACTCAGGATTTAGGAGGTATCACTTTGATCCTTTATGGGGAATCATTGTGATAAGCGGAGATTGACTGAGCGTAGCATATGAAACTCCTTCCCTATCAAGAGTATGTCATCCACGTACTCTACGAGGATCGCCACCATACTCCCTACTACCTTTTTGTTTATACAAGGTTCATCTACCATTTTGATGATGTCAACTTCTTTGACTAATCCATCAAAACAGATGTTCCAGCTCCGCGATGCCTGCTTTATCCTATAAAGCATCTTTCACATGTTTCCGCTGCTCCCTCTGTTTACGAAGCCCTCTGGCTGTGTACTTATAGACGCACTCTTCTAAATCATCATTTAGAAAAGAAGTCATGACACCCAACCACCAGATATCGTAGTCATGGTATGTAGCCGTGGCAAGTAGGATCTGGATGGACTTAAGCATAGCTACTTGAAAAGGTTTCATCACTATCCAAGCCTGGTCGATGACGAAAACCTTTAACAAGTCTAGCTTTGAAAGTCTCAACTTTTCTATCTACACCAAGTAATCTTCTCAAGATATACTTGCTCCTGATGGGGATTTAACCCTTCAGATATAGCAACTAAAGTCCATACTTTGTTAGTGTATAAGGATTCCATCTCAGATCGCTAAGCATCCAGCCATTCTTACAGAGTCTCACTCCTGATGGCCAGCTCGAAACTAGTTGGGTCATCATCTCATGATGCAATCCTCGCTCCCACTGTCATAGAGCAACCGAAGTATCTCTCAGGTGGGTGAGGAACCCTACTAGATCGGCGGAGAGGCTGAGGTTCGTTGGTATCTACTGCATCCTTTGGTTGTACCAAATCATCTACTGTAGTTGTATTGCTGGAACTTTTCCCGTTCTACATTACAGACCTTGCCTCGAGCTTGTCCGGATTTTGCTTTTAGACATAGGCCAGACAACCCCAAATCTTAACTAACTTAAGACATGGGCTCTTCCCTTTCCATATCACATATGAAGTGGTAGTCAACTGATTTGATTTGAACCCTTTTCAATAGGTATGCAGCTTCTCAAGTGCATAACTCCCAAAAGGAAATAGGTCACTCAGTAATACTCATCATAGAGCACACCATATCAAATAGGGTGTGATCGCTCCGCCCCGATATACCATCGTGCTATGGTGTATACGGAGGAATAATGCTGAGAGAGAATCTCATTCTCCTTTAGAATAGTCCAGGATTTCCGTGCTCAAGTATTCTCCTCCTCGATCACATCACAGGACATAATACTTATACCCGTATTGGTTCTCTACTTCTAACTTATATTCTTTGAATATCTCAAAAGGTTCGGACTTATGTTTCAACAGGAACATATGTTTGAATCTAAAGAGATCATCAGAGAACGTAATGAAGTACAAAGAACCGGTCTTGGCATGTGTTGACAGGGGACCTTACATACATCAACATGTATCAACCCAAGAGTTCACTAACTCTTTCTCTGTTTCCAATAAACAGAGCTATGGTCATCTTATCTTTGTGACATGACTGGCGAGTTTCACAAGATGTAAATTCAAACTAATTTAAATATGCATCTTTATGTAACTCTAGCTAGTCGGGTCACATTGATCTGACCTAGTCTACAATACCTTAAGAAGAATTCGTTCATTTCTGAACTCTTCCTCTTGTGTGTGTTCCATATACTAAGAACTGTAGTTTGATTTAGAACATTAATGCTTTTAGATAACGTGCCTGAACCAATCAACTTTTGATATAGGAAATGTTCAAAACATTATCCAACAATACAAAATTTTATCGTTTCTTTACTAATAAAGAGACAGATATGATTTTGTATATCAGGTTCGGTATCTAATAACATTCGTTCAGAATCAATGTATTACAATACAGGGTGACAGTGACCAACAGACTTGGCTGCAACACTTGCCCCGTTTTCTGCCTCATGAAACTTATCACCCGTTCTCAGTTTTTCTACCCTTTTGTAGCCCTATGTAACAGATTACATATCTGGGATCCTGATCCGGTATCATATACCAAGGATACGGAGGATACTGAGAAACGGTTCTTTGTAATGAACACACCCGAAGATGATGCATCAGCATGCACTCTCTTCGTTTTGGCGGCACGGGAATTCTGGTAATCCCCAATTTCCTGCTCGGTCTTATAACAATTATAAGTTGAAGCGGGACCAACGTTCCCCAGCTCAGTATAATAAGCGGGTTCGGTCAATAATCCGTATTATTATCTTGATTAAGGCGTGACATGGTCGCTACCAGGAGAGAGAGAGAAGAAAACACTCAGCGTGCGCTCTTTGCAAGAATAGATTGGTTATTATTTTATCTAATCAGGATGGCTCCCACTGCTTTTTATCAAATCTTCCTTCAAACCCTAAAAGGAAAGACTTGCCGGGATGAATTACACACTACAAGTTCGCCAATCTTTCAGCCAGGCCAGTGTCGGTACTTTGAGGGAGGTCCCCCGTGCTTTCGCACGAACCTAATTAATGTAAACCTCGTTTTCCCAGAGGCGTAACCCCGTTGACACCTTTCTAGACACCTACTTGATCGGCTAATTGTAATGTATAAAACTCTCCCAGGAGTAACTCTTACTCGCAGCGGGTATCGGGATCCAACTATCTCATAGAAGGTATGCAATCTCATTGCAAATTTCAACACTTGAAATTCCCGATAATATTGCCCCTAGCGTGCTATGACCTTGACGAAAGCCAACAAACCATAGCTCGCTAGTCAAGTTCAACCCGTACATTTCTTGATCGAATTAAACCCACCCGCACGACCCTTGACGAAAGCCAACAAAGCCGCACGACTACCCTAATCCAATCGCATCGTATGCTAGCAGATAAGCAGCATATAGCTACCGCACACTGCATCTTGACGAAAGCCAACAAATGCAGCACGAATACTATATACAACTTATCTGAAATGACGGAGGGCTACGACAGGTTTTTCTGAAAACCTCTTGCGTAATGAACTTGATATCGTTGTAGGATCGAACGATTTTAAAAATGGAGTGCTTTTGAGGCTTTTCTAGTTTTGCTAAAGGAGTCACTCCCGGTGAATGGATCGTCGGTCCTTTCCTCGTCGAATGAGGTGCGGGATATATCATATATATCACTGTGCAAAGCAAAAACACTTAAAAGCAATCAAAAGACAAACCGAGTGTGTAGCATCTGCCAGTTATTGCTAAAGGAGTCACTCCCGGTGAAGGGATCTCGGTCCTTTCCTCATCGAATAAGGTGCAGGATATATCACATATACCACTGTGCAAAGCAAGAACTGTAGCTACCTGTTTTATTTTGAAATTCGATTTTACAACATCTTAGGTTTCTTTTATTTCATTAATCATATTAATGAAGTCCCATCATTTAAATACCTAAACATCACAGATAAATACGACGTACACTTATGACATCCGCATTCGCCTCGATGTCCCCTCGTGCACCGTTAGGTTAGGTAACTAACGGCAGAGCGGGGCAGGGCTAGTGTGGGTGTAAAACATAAGTAACGTCTATATAATATATCATATATACTATATACTGTATCTATCATAGAACATCACATGATCACATCACAGATATCGCAGCAGAAGAAACATATGAAATATTGGATATACTAGGACGTCCGTGTTTTCAATACGAGCCAGTATAAAACACGGATTCCACGGTCGTGATGAATAGCCAAACCCACACCCCAAGACCCCTACGAGAGCGGCAAGAAACCCTACCAATTCTAGAGTTAGGAGACCCGGACTCGACTCCTCGAGTTGGTCTCCCACTGGACTCCAGAACCCGGTTACTTGTGCCCTCCTCCTTGGGTCTATCCTAGTACAGAAAAGTAAATAATATACAAACAGTGACAACTTCCGTAACCTGGAACTGCCCCAATAAAAGAATATTACATACAAGTTTTTACATGAATGAAAATGAAAAACACTCATCTCACATAAAAACCCCCGGCTATTCAAACACGACGATCCAATATAACATATCCAGCAACACATAACATCACATGTCATCAACGTAAGTAAATATGCGCATCCCAATTGTCGTTGACATATAGCAACGAAACCGGCGATATCACATATTACACTTACGGTCACAGAAAAGAAAGTGTAAAACTACAACAGTTGGAATCCGCAACCACCTCAGACATCGCATGCCTGACCTAATGAATTACTTAGACATCGTATGCATAACAATTATAAACCCCGCATTTTAGTCTCATTATCGAAAACACTTTTCAATATCAAGTCGGGTAATTCAACAAGATTCCCGACATCCTGATCGAATGCTCGTCGCAAACTTTAGTAGGCGGCCGCACCCCCGATACCGTCGACGAAGTGCACCAAGGCGGAACACCGCTGCCGCGAGCACCCGAACGGATGCTTTCGGCGACGGGGTTCTCCTACAGTCACTTGGTCGGGGCTATGGGGCGAGGCTGTCTATTAAGTTTATCTGGCGAGTATCCGCGTACGCTACGTGATTGCGACGGACTTTTGATCACATCAAAATCCCGTGGCAACCGATCAAGTGAGACTAAATTGCTACGTTTATAACATTCATTCGGTTATCTCATAATTTATTGTGAATTCCAATTATTGTATCCCATTCCGGATAAATAGAAAATATTAATCTTTCCGATCGAACAATCGAACACCCAAGTTTTTCCGATTCAGCTCAACACATGAAATAAGTCTAACAACATTCAGTTCGTGCCTCAGTACCAACGGTCCAGCCGTAGAAGGGTCAAGCCAACGCCTCACATGTGGCACGCCGTACTGCCCCAAACCCGAAGGTTCAAAGGGCAGTTCAAGATGGTCACATAATCGAGTTAAGCTTTGTTGTCTTCTAGAGGGTCCATTGCGTTACTTGCACTACTTAGAACGTCGTTAAACTACGGAAAAATCCAACGCTTGGAAATTTCCCGACAGGAGAAAAATTGGGTATTTATATCTGGTCGAACTTTTTAACATATTCTAAAATTTATCCGGAAAGCCACACTGACAAAATTTGATAATCCGATCGAATATACGAATCCCCAAAACAACCCCAAAAAATTCAACTCTTGAAACAGTATTAAAAATGCCCAGAAAATACATACAACAGAGATATGAATTACTATGCAAAGAACCGTCGCTAATGCCATCAATGCGCCGCAGAACCGCCGCTAAAGTGGGGTCAACGCCGCGGTTCCGCGGTCAACTAGAGGAATTAGAGGCTCGTTTTTCATGGTAATTCATACAATACCCTGCTGAATTTTTTAAGCATTTTTAATATCGAAAAACTCCAGATTTTAGAAAAAGTCCAGAGAGCATGTTTGGTTTAGGGTTTCGGGTTCGTTCGGGTTTCAAACTTCGTCTGGACTTCGCCTAAGGCTCTAGCTAGGCTCTGATACCACTGTAGGGTTCCTAGGCACTCTAGTGAGGTCTCAAAAGGCAACAACCATGCCAATTTCAAAAATTATAGGTGCCGAGAAACCCGACTACGGATCATTGGCTAGAATTCTAGGCGATAAATGAACTAGTTTACATTTAAACTAAAAGAATACGTAAATAAAACCTTTGTAGATCCGTTTGTCCACCTCCATAGCTCCATGAAGAAGTCATCTCCGCTGTACAAATCCGATCTTGAACTCTCGCGTTCGCTTCATCGGAGAATAGGCGGGCTAGGTCATCGACGACGTGCCGAAGATGATCTACGTCGAAGCATCGCAAGATCAAGCTCTCACTTCACCAAGTCATGAAAGTTGTGAAGAAAACACACTCTACTACTTGGCAAGAGGTAGAGGATGAAGAAATAGGAAGTGGGTTTACTTTAGAATTGGATTTCTCACTCTTTTCATCAATCAACCATTGATGAAAATGAAGCTTCTTCAAGTGAAGAAGAAGAAGAAGATGAAGATAATATTATGATAGAATAAAAAGATTAACTAGAAAAGATAATCCCATTCATTCTTATCATAATAGTTACCATGGTTAAGTGTAGAGAATGAATCATGGTTAGTGGAAATGGTTAGGTTTAAGCATGAGACAGAAATGGTCACTTAGGTCAAAGCTTCATGAAGCTTCAACTAGAATACAAATCAAGCCAGCATTTTCTTTTCATGCCTTTTATTTTCCAAAAATCAATAGATAAATAAATAAGTGAATAATACAAAACCCTAACCATTAACATGTAACCATGGTTTGATCTTTACACAAAAAACCCTAGCAAACATGTATCATCAATCATGATACAATCAAGTGCACAAAAGTATATCACATATACAATGTGTACATCCGAGTGAGAAAATCCATCTTAAGTAAACCGATACTAGTTGATGCAAAGTAATATATCAAATATATAAATATGCATTAAATCATTAAATCAACACTTGATTCAATGATCCGGTCATGTCGCACACAACCGACTAGTATACAATGTATCGGCTTATCGAATCAACGCTTGAATCGATAACTAGGTTATATCTCATACAACCATTCGACACATTGATCGCGAGAATGAAATACGGTATCACATACACGCGTTATTCTTGGTCCCGCACATATCTCATATGCGCTCCTATTTCGTTTCGCTTGAGCCAGGAAACCTCTGTGTAGGACTCTAAAGACTCGTCAATACGCCGGCAGCATGTGATGATCATATCAAAACACCCACAAGCCGCAAGCGGTCTGCTAAACGTAATGGCCACCCGGGTATTGAGCGATCAGAAGATCGACGAGCAAGCCCGCTCACACTCCTGTGAATCCAACCAGTAACACTTACCGTACAGTCCGGTCTGATCGTCTGATATGTCGCATATCTCGCCTTGGGGTGGTAAACGTCAGATCCCAATAGCTCGATAAGTCGTGTCGATATGAGGTCTATAACACTTCGAGAAACTACTGGTAACACTTACCAGTAAATCTCAGCAACCCTGGCCAGGGATTTCCTGTTATAGCCAATCGAACACAGCGCAACATCAACCCCCTATACCGGGAGAGACGAATCCCCTCCTATCGCTCATTGGCTCCATGTGACTCGGGACTGTACCCAAAAACCACCATTTTGCACGCCCTCTTGGACGTGTTAAGATGGAAATCAAAGCACAGTGGGAACCACACAAGACTCTATGACGATCTCGGGTCAAAAGACTACTCTGTACCAGTGTCACCAGAGAACTGCCATCTGACGTGAGGTATAATACCATCTGGGAGTTCTCGGCGAGTCCGTCCAGTGTACCCAGTCTCTACTGAGCACCCGTATATCTCCTCTGATGTCAAACACCAATGGATATGGGATCATCCATCGCCCATCTGTATGGGTCGAGAAGGTACACGCTAGTCTACTCTGGTATATCGATGCCCCGTCTCGATACACCCACGACTAGGGACTTTGAAGGATGTACTTATGGACTACCATGTCCCCACTAGTATGATCCGCATCACAGTCCAGGTAGTCTAGTACACATCCTAAGGGCTTTACCAACATGTAACAGAGAGACAATCAATGTACACGTTAAGGTAAAGAGCAACCAGATAGCATACTATCATTTCGAGCAAGAAAGTCCTCCCTATATATGTCCCAGCATCCACTACAATATACATCCTATGTACAGTAATGGCCTCTAGGGCATACATATAACTAACATGCGGTCTGTAGTTAAACCCACTGCCAGCGTAGTGTCGAGTCTTTAGAGTCCCACACAGAGAGCTATTTGCCTTTAGGCAAAATGAGTAGAGGTCGAATGGTTTTGCGACAGGGTTCGTTCACATCCGCGCACTTGTGCACGTTTGCTGTCCGGACAGCTTATACTAGCGGGCTTTGGTTTAAGCTAGACCCTAGTATATGATTTGGGATTGGTTTTATCTCATTGTATTCGTGTTCCTCGGATCACGAATACGGGTGCGTATGCACAGTTGATTGAGACAGAGGGAGAGGACTTTGATTAGGGTTAATGATCATTGTCATTTTATTAACCCTAATACTTATGTGTGTATTATGATTAATTGATATTAGTTATATATAATTGTGCATGGTTAGGGTTGTTGATTTTTTGACCATACTTGACTTGTTGACCTACGTTGACACTTTGACCATCATCATTCCATATAAAAGATGCTCTTTGATCCTTACAATTTGCATTAAATATGAAATGATAATGGTCAAGTCTTGATTAAACCATGAAAATTATCTTGCTAATTATCTTTTTACTTAATTCACACATATATGTGAGAATGGTTCTATTATTCTCTCATTCAATCATATTGATTCTCTCTCCTCCTCTTCCTCTCTCTCAAGCTCTCCCCTCTCATGTGTTGAGAAACACTTGAGCTTGAGTTAAACCTTTCCAAAGTAATCTATACTCTCATCAAAGATTCTAGGATTAGCACTTCTAGCACCTTAGTTACTTCTAGCTTGAAGTTGAAGCCAAAGGTTGAGGCTCTCGGGTGGATCCTTCTTCGACTAGAGAAGGCGACAAGGTGAGCACTTTCTTTCACTCCAAGGAGCAAGGAGAGAAGGACATAAAGCCCAAGGTATAACCTTTCTTACATGTAGCTAATTCTAGTTAGCTTTTAGTTAGTTTTTGTTTAGCAAAGATCCTCCTTAAGCTAGTCCATGTTGCCTAGTTCGATAAAAATCTGATTTTTATTCCGTTTTCGGCCTCCCCGCAAGCACCGGGGTGGGCAACGTGGACTTACATGCCCAACTAAAACCTGTTTACACGACTCCTTTGAACCCTGTTAGGGTAGTAATCAAAGCACATTGGGAACACACACAAGACTAATGATGACTTTAAGTCAACGGACTATCTGCACACATGTCACCTTAGAACTGCTATCTGACGTTAGGTATAAATACCATCCATTCAGTTCTCGGCGAGTCCTGTCCGGTGTACTTACACCCAGTGAGCTTCTGTATACAATCTTAGGTGCTCTCCACCAATGGCTGCGGGACCAATCCATCGCCCTTTCTCAAGGTCTAGATATGTATACACCAGTCTACTTTGGAGTATCGATGCCCAGTCTCGATACTCCTGCGACAAGGGACATCTAAGGATGTGCCTTTTGACTATCCAGCTCCTACTAGTATGACTGCCATCACACGCCGGTAGTCAGGCAAACAACCTAAGGGCTTTATCAACATGTATATGTAACCCTTCGAAAATCGTTTAGGCAGTTTTTCGGTAATCGGCTAATTTTTCGGCTTTTTCCGAAAAAAATCAAAATAGGTATTTTTCATTGTAGACCTAATTATACAAAATTTAGGTAAGATATTACTATAATTTTGTCACTAAAATGTCACTTATAATTTTCTAGTTAAATAAAAAAAATTCGTAATTAATTAATTTTTTTATTATTTTAAGCCTTTTTAAATACATTAAATTAGGGATAAATACAAATTTAATTAGGTAAATTTCATAATTAGGAATCTTTATAAGCTAAAATATGGTGTTAATAAAATTATATCATGTCTTGCAAACTTTTGGTTTTAGGGTTGAAAATTTAATGGAAAAATGATGTAAAATGAGGTTTTTTTGTAAATTGTTGATGTGAAAGCATTAAATGATAACATATGATGTTTATTGACCTAGAAACTTCTCCAAATTTCTCCACAACTCCCTCCCTCACCTGCTGGCCGAGCTCACTGCAGAAAATCCCCTCTCTTCTCACTTCATTTTGCTTCATTTTTCATGTCAAAATTCATACAAAATTCACAAATTTCCATCTCCATTCAACACTAAACCCTAATCCACTCTCTCTTCAACCCAAATTAGTTCAAAAACTTGATGAAAAGAGGCTTCTTGGTGACTTGATCAAGCTAGGATTCAAGCTTGTGAGGTGAAGATTCTAATCTTTTTGTTAACTTGTAGTTTAAATATGCTAGAATTGAAATTTGAAGCATTAGTTTAGTAGTAAATGTTTGTTTAGGAAAATCAAGAGAAGGATTTGATTTCAAAATTAGGGTTTGTAGCATGGTGGTTGGATTAAGTTAGGGTTTTGTTATCTAATTGATTGTAGTGGTTAATTGTGTAGTGTTATGCTCGCTAAATCGACAAAATGGCGATATTTGTATCGAATCGGTAAGGAAATTGCTTACTAGATTTTTTCAAAAATTAGAATGCGACCAAATTGCGTTATGTTAGCGATATAATTAGTTTCGTATAGGACTATTAGAGTGCGCGAACGCGGGGTTTTGTCTAGCCGGATTTTAGTTTTGTCGATTTCCCCGAAATGACGATTCTAGTTAACGATTAGCGATTTTCGTGCGTTTTCCCGAGCACCGAGTGTATGTTATGTTTAATTCGAGAGCGTTGATAATTGTATTTTGTGACTTACATCGTTTTAGGTTTTGTAATGTTATGCTTGGTATTGTGCAAATATAGGATCGGTCGGGGAAACATCGGACACGGCACGTAAAAGCAAGGCGGTGGTCGGATCGGATTAGCGGGGATTTCTGGTGAGTAGATGTATTCATCTATGGGGGAATCGTCTGGATGGCGCGATGCGCCCCCCCTAGTTAGGATTACCCTACTTTTTGCAAGATTTATATTGTTAGCTAGCTTATCCATTCATATACACTGCATACCCTTATAGCGAACAGTATATTAGATTGCATGGACATTCATCTATATTTATGCGATATCATTTCGTAGGACACGAACACCATTACCATTGGCATCTGTTGCACGCGCACTATTCATGTGACACACACTCCTTTGGTAATTGCCATGCCACATGCACTATAGAACCTGTTTATCTTAATATCGTCACCTGCATTCATACTTGATATATGAAATTGCATCGCATGCATATATCTCGCATCATCATCATATTTACATAGATCTCTAGCAAAAACTCACATCATATACATTGATATCATAGACATTTATCATATTTAACATGTGGATACTATGATTTTCTTGAGGATTTCAGTTTTCTGTGATTTCTGGATTTTTGGGGAAACCGCAAGAATTTAACAAAACCTTATATTTATCATTTTTAAAACAAAGTTGCGGTTTTCTCGTGACGTATGTGTCGTCCACCATGAGTTTTTCATGTTTTCTGTTGGATTTCGAGACCCGATTCGAGGAGTGGATGAACCGTCTCGGGTACATGGTGGGCCCGGTATGGTACCCCGGGGCAAGAAGATCGAGTTGTAGACGATGAGCCTGGCAGGGGAAGACTACCTACCGGTGATGTCTGGCGCGGCGGATATCCGGAGGATACCGACCGTTGTCGTGAGATTTGATGACTTGGGCCGATCCGGACTGACGGAGCCTGATATTTGAGACATTGATACAGTGAGATATTGAGACATATATGATTTCATATTTGGTGTCGATGCTTGACACGGGTTTTCAGATGATTTCTTGATGGTACTTAGCTTTTATACAGATATTCATTTTCTAAAAGTTAAGAACGCAGTACCCTTAGCATTTAAAACACTTAAAGAGTTAGAAATGACATTGCATACATGTGCATGCATACTAGAGATATCATATCACATATGGACATGCATGTTGTGGTGCATTGCGTGCATTCTTACGATTGACTTATTAGATGTTATATTTACTCACGAGCTGGCAACTCACCCCCGTTGTGCCACAGTGTCTTGCAGGTCGGACCCGTCAGTCTTTTGGCGGCGGGCTATCTTATCATCAGTTCCTTTTGCTCAGACTCGCGACATCGTCCGTAGGTGGGTTGCGAGCACACTTTATTTCTTTTTGCTTTATCATTGTATCTAGTATTCTCCATCTACCACTTTATATTGTATATGTGACCTAGTGGTGAGACTGAGAGGTTGTATATTTGTGGTTTCTTTTGGGTCGAGCTCACTTGAGCCGGCGATGTGTTTTCTGATATTTTGCGTTTCTTTTATACTCTTTTCTTGATATTGCTATTATATTGCATGTGGTTGTGATCCGCCTTGGGCGAAGAGCTAGCTCCCGCTTGGGGATGCCATTTTATGATTACAGGTTTATTATCTTGTTGTACCCATTTTGGGGGATAGAAAATACAGGGGAGACTCTGCCGAAATTTTCTGAAATTTTTGATGTTTTTTTTTCTTTTAAAAAGGGATTCTAGGAAACTTAATTGATTTCAAAACCGTTTTCATTTAAGGTTTTCCTTCACTCTCTTTTGTTTTTGGGTTAGATTTTCTGGGCTTTGGCTGACTTAGGTTACGGTACGCCTTTAGACGTCTCGTAATCTAAGTGCCAGTCACGTTCCGTACCTTCGGGTCGTGACAAAGTTGGTATCAGAGCGTAGGTTTTACCTTTCTGAGTGTAGGACGACCTTGGTAGATGGAGCAGGTGTCTTAAGCAGAGTGGCGTAGCGTGGGTATGATCCGCGGCATACTTACGATACGATACTCCGCCTAAGTAACCTTAGGACATAATTGCTTGTATTTACTTTCTTGATTCCTTGCATTCCTTGATTCAATTGCAATGTCCTTATCGGCCCTGTTTCTTATTCCAGCTTCGATGCCGCCAAAGACTACGAGAGCTCAGCGGGCTGCCGCTAGGGATGAGATTCAGGCGGGCCCGTCTGAGGCGAGGATCGAGCGGGAGGATACGCCTACCCCTTAGGGTCATACTGATCCGCCTTATCCTGACCGTATTGCCAGATTAGAGGCCGGCATGCAAGAGTTGCGGCAGATGATGGGATCTTTAGTTGAGTCCAGCCGGGCACAGAGATCCGAGGACGTTCCTTCCACCGCACAGACCATGATCGTACCTGCTGCACAGATGGTCACTCCTGCTGCTACTACGAAGACTATCCCTGTTTCACTACAGGAGTTCATGAGATTGAGACCTCCAGCTTTTACCGGTACAGATGCGACAGAGGACCCACAGGCATTTCTTGATAAGATGGCTCGGATTTGCCGTTCGTTGAGGTGTTCTGATGATAGATTAGTGGAGTTTGCGAGTTTTCGTCTGGAGGGTCTTGCCCAGACATGGTATGACTCAGTAGAGAGAGGCCGAGCTTCAGGTCTTCCTTCTATGACCTGGGATGAGTTTACATCTGCATTTCTTGCCCGTTTTCTTCCGGAGAGTGTCCGAGATGCTCGAGCCGGTAGTTTTGAGTCTTTGCGCAAGACTCCTAGGATGAAAGTGTCGGAGTATGATATACAGTTTACCCAGTTGTCTCGATATGCTCCGTACCTAGTCGACACAGAAGAGAAGAGAATAAAGAGGTTTGTACGAGGGCTTGATACACAGCTATTCCTTGCCATCGGCACCCAGCACTTTGATACATACGCAGCCGCGATGGATGCAGCCTTACTTTTGGAGGAGCGTATTTCTGAGACTCCGGTCGCTTCTGGGCCGAAGAAGATCCGTACTGATACGCCAGCTCAGCGGCAGATGGGCAGACACCACGATAGATTATTTCCGGGAGATGGTGGAGGCAGAGGATTGAGACGAGGTCAGTTGTTTGGTTCATATCCACAGACCCAGCAGTCGTCTCCAGGATGTTTTCGGTGTGGGAGTCAGTACCACCGTGTCAGAGACTGTACCATGGGACGCCAGGGCACGGCGACAGTCCCGCATATGACTTTACCACCCTCACCACCTTCTCAGAGAGCTTTACTTCCTACTCCTGATGATGCTCCACGCCAGCCAGATGCTTCTAGAGGCCGTGGGCGTGGCGGTCCGGTTCAGAGAGGACGAGGCGACAGAGGCAGAGGCCGAGGTAGAGGCAGAGCACAGCCAGCTATTAGTGGTGGACAGGCCCGAGTGTTCGCGTTGACTCCTCAGGATGCACAAGCATCCAATGCCGTCGTGACAGGTACTCTGCCAGTATGTTCTTTTGATTCACGGGTATTATTTGATCCAGGCTCCACACATTCCTATGTTTCCACGTATTTTGCACCGAGGTTGGGCCGAGAGTCTTCTCCGTTAGATCAGCCGATTGTCGTTATTACCTCGATAGGCGAGTCTTTTGTTGCCCGTTTTGTATACCGATCGTGTTCCGTTCGTATCGGGGAGAGAGATTCTTCAGTTGATTTGATTCTCCTCGATATGCTAGACTTTGACGTTCTTCTTGGTATGGACTGGCTAGCCACCTGTTATGCATCCGTGGACTGCCGTGAAAAGGCAGTCAGATTCAGTTTTCCTGGTGAGCCGGTTCTTATTATTCAGGGAGATCGTAGCGCTACCCTTCCCAGCTTGATTTCATCTCTTCGCGCTGGTCAGCTCTTAAGGAAAGGGTGTCAGGGATTCTTAGCCTATTTTTGTGATGCTAGCTCCACAGAGGTTCCGTTGGACCAGGTCCCTGTTGTGAGAGAGTTTCCTGATGTATTTCCTGACGAGCTGCCTGGTCTGCCACCAGAGCGCGAGATTGAGTTCTGTATTGACTTGATCCCTGGAACGGGGCCTATCTCTATACCGCCTTATCTGATGGCCCCGGCGGAGGTGAGAGAGCTAAAGGATCAGTTACAGGACTTGCTGGACAAAGGGCTTATCCGACCGAGTGTGTCACCTTAGGGTGCTCCCGTCTTGTTTGTTAAGAAGAAGGACGGGAGTATGCGTTTATGCATTGATTATCGTCAGCTGAACCGGGTTACTGTGCAGAACAGGTATCCCCTACCCCGCATTGATGACTTATTTGATCAGCTCCAGGGTGCAGGGTTTTTCTCGAAGGTTGATTTACGGTCAGGTTATCACCAGTTGCGAGTTCGGAAGGAGGATATTCCGAAGACCGCCTTCCGTACTCGATATGTTCATTACGAGTTCTTGGTGATGTCGTTCGGGCTCACCAATGCTCCAGCAGCTTTTATGGATTTGATGAACCGTGTATTCAGGACGTATCTCGATCAGTTCATTATTGTGTTCATTGACGACATCTTGGTTTATTCTCGGAGCCGGAAGGAGCATGAGCAGCACTTACGTATCACATTGCAGACTTTGAGGGAGCATCAGCAGTTCGCCAAATTCTCCAAGTGCGCATTCTGGTTAGACAGTGTCGACTTCTTAGGTCATGTGGTGACGAGAGACGGTATTTGCATGGACCCGAAGAAGATCGAGGCAGTTCAGCGTTGGCCTAGACCAGTATCAGTTACAGAGGTTCGCAGCTTTCTAGGTCTGGCCGGCTATTATCGACGTTTCGTCCAGGATTTCTCCCGCATTGCTGCACCATTGACCGGGTTGACCCGGAAGGGGGTTCCTTTTGATTGGACCCAGGCATGTGAGGATAGCTTCCAGCAGTTGAAGACTCGTCTGACTACTTCTCCAGTGTTAGCATTGCCTTCAGGATAAGGCGGGTTCGTGGTATATTGTGATGCTTCTAGAGTGGGGCTGGGATGTGTATTGATGCAGCACGACAGAGTTATTGCGTATGCTTCTCGGCAGCTGAGGAAACACGAACAGAACTACCCCACCCATGATTTAGAGATGGCTGCAGTGGTATTTGCACTTAAGATCTGGAGACATTACCTATACGGTGAGTCGTGCCAGATATTCACTGACCACAAGAGTTTGAAGTATATCTTCCAACAGCGAGATTTGAACCTGAGACAGCGCCGTTGGATGCAGTTGGTGAAGGATTATGACTGCGAGATTTTATACCATCCGGGCAAGGCGAATGTGGTGGCAGATGCCTTGAGTAGGAGGCCCGGAAGTAGTTTATCTTGTTTGAGCGCAGTACAGATGCAGTCGACGGTGGATTGGCAGGTTTTATGTGATAGCAGAGTGCAGTTCGAGTTTACTCCTACAGGGGGACAGCTAGCCCATTTCAGAGCACGCCCACAGTTACTTGACCATATCCACGAGGCACAGTCCGGCGATGCCCGTACATTAGAGATTATTGAGCAGATTCGGCAGGGCAGAGTTTCCGAGTTCGTGATTGATGATCAGGGGATACTTCGATTTGGGACTCGACTGTGCGTTCTAGATTCAGAGGGACTGAGGCGCGGTATTCTCGAGGAGGCACATAGATCAGTATACAGTGTGCATCCAGGTTCCACCAAGATGTACCGTGATTTGAGAGAGGTTTACTGGTGGGACGGGATGAAGAAGGATATTACAGACTTTGTGTCCAGATGCCAGACTTGTCAGCAAGTCAAGGCCGAGCACCAGAGGCCAGCCGGCGAGTTACAGCCTTTGCCCATCCCTGAGTGGAAGTGGGAGCAGGTCTCCATGGACTTCGTTGTGGGTCTACCCAGGACCAGTCGAGGGTACGACTCTATTTGGGTGATTGTGGATCGACTGACGAAAGCGGCTCACTTCCTACCAGTAAAGACCACTTTTGGATTTTATCAGTATGCCCAGGTTTATATTGATGAGATAGTGCGACTACATGGCGTTCCGACTTGTATCGTGTCCGACCGTGGCACCCAGTTTACCAGCCGATTGTGGCAGAAACTCCAGGAAGCATTGGGCACCCGATTGAGTTTTAGCACAACCTTTCATCCGCAGACTGACGGTCAGTCGGAGCGTACTATTCAGACTCTTGAGGATATGCTCAGAGCTTGTGTTTTAGATTTCGGTGGTAGCTGGGATCGTCATTTGCCTTTGATCGAGTTTTCCTACAATAATAGCTTCCAGGAGGCGATTCAGATGGCACTTTTCGAGGCTTTATATGGGAGAAGATGTCGATCGCCTGTATGTTAGACAGAGCTTAGGAAGAGCAGTATTTTGGGGCCGCAGATCGTACAGGAGACGACCGAGAAGATATAGTTGATTCGGGACAGGATGAGAGCGGCACAGAGCAGGCAGAAATCTTATGCTGACAGGCGCCGTCGCCGACTCGAGTTCGCTGTTGGCGATCATGTTTTCCTGAAGGTCTCTCCGATGAAAGGTGTGATGAGATTTGGGCGGAAAGGGAAACTGAGTCCTAGATATGTTGGTCCTTTCGAGATCCTAGAGCGTGTTGGTCCAGTCACTTATCGGTTAGCTCTTCCGCCCAGCTTCCCCGATGTTCACCCCGTATTCCATGTCTCGATGCTCCGCAAGTACCTTCATGATCCTTCCCAGGCAATTCAGCACCAGACGATCCAGCTAGAGTGTGATCTTTCTTTCACCGAGCAGCCGGTGGTCATTTTGGATCGGCAGGTGAAGAAATTGAGGTCGAAGGTCATACCGTCCATCAAGGTCCTTTGGCGTGGCCCGAACAGCGAGGAGGTCACCTGGGAGACCGAGGTCGAGATGAGGAAGAGATATCCCCATCTTTTTGAAGGTACGTGTAGTTAAATTCTAAATTCGGGGACCGAATTTCTTTAAGCGGGGAAGATTGTAACCCTTCGAAAATCGTTTAGGCAGTTTTTCGGGAATCGGCTAATTTTTCGGCTTTTTCCGAAAAAAGTCAAAATAGGTATTTTTCATTGTAGACCTAATTATACAAAATTTAGGTAAGATATTACTATAATTTTGTCACTAAAATGTCACTTATAATTTTCTAGTTAAATAAAAAAAAATTCGTAATTAATTATTTTTTTTATTATTTTAAGCCTTTTTAAATACATTAAATTAGTGATAAATACAAATTTAATTAGGTAAATTTCATAATTAGGAATCTTTATAAGCTAATATATGGTGTTAATAAAATTATATCATGTCTTGCAAACTTTTGGTTTTAGGTTTGGAAATTTAATGGAAAAATGATGTAAAATGAGGTTTTTTTTGTAAATTGTTGATGTGAAAGCATTAAATGATAACATATGATGTTTATTGACCTAGAAACTTCTCCAAATTTCTCCACAACTCCCTCCCTCACCTGCTGGCCGAGCTCACTGCAGAAAATCCCCTCTCTTCTCACTTCATTTTGCTTCAATTTTCATGTCAAAATTCATACAAAATTCACAAATTTCCATCTCCATTCAACACTAAACCCTAATCCACTCTCTCTTCAACCCAAATTAGTTCAAAAACTTGATGAAAGGAGGCTTCTTGGTGACTTGATCAAGCTAGGATTCAAGCTTGTGAGGTGAAGATTCTAATCTTTTTGTTAACTTGTAGTTTAAATATGCTAGAATTGAAATTTGAAGCATTAGTTTAGTAGTAAATGTTTGTTTAGGAAAATCAAGAGAAGGATTTGATTTCAAAATTAGGGTTTGTAGCATGGTGGTTGGATTAAGTTAGGGTTTTGTTATCTACTTGATTGGAGTGGTTAATTGTGTAGTGTTATGCTCGCTAAATCGACAAAATGGCGATATTTGTATCGAATCGGTAAGGAAATGGCTTACTAGATTTTTTCAAAAATTAGAATGCGATCAAATTACGTTATGTTAGCGATATAATTAGCTTCGTATAGGACTATTAGAGTGCGCGAACGCGGGGTTTTGTCTAGCCCGATTTTAGTTTTGTCGATTTCCCCGAAATGACGATTCTAGTTAACTATTAGCGATTTTCGTGCGTTTTCCCGCGCACCGAGTGTATGTTATGTTTAATTTGAGAGCGTTGATAATTGTATTTTGTGACTTGCATCGTTTTAGGTTTTGTAATCTTATGCTTGGTATTGTGCAAATATAGGATCGGTCGGGGAAACATCGGACAAGGCACGTAAAGGCAAGGCGGTGGTCGGATCGGATTAGCGGGGATTTCAGGTGAGTAGATGTATTCAACTATGGGGGAATCGTCTGGATGGGGCGATGCACCCCCCCTAGTTAGGATTACCCTACTTTTTGCAAGATTTATATTGTTAGCTAGCTTATCCATTCATGTACACTGCATACCCTTATAGCGAACAGTATATTAGATTGCATGGACATTCATCTATATTTATGCGATATCATTTCGTAGGACACGAACACCATTACCATTGGCATATGTTGCACGCGCACTATTCATGTGACACACATGCCTTTGGTAATTGCCATGCCACATGCACTATAGAACCTGTTTATCTTAATATCGTCACCTGCATTCATACTTGATATATGAAATTGCATCGCATGCATATATCTCGCATCATCATCATATTTACATAGATCTCTAGCCAAAACTCACATCATATACATTGATATCATAGACATTTATCATATTTAACATGTGGACACTATGATTTTCTTGAGGATTTCAGTTTTCTGTGATTTCTGGATTTTTGGGGAAACCGCAAAAATTTAACAAAAGCTTATATTTATCATTTTTAAAACAAAGTTGCAGTTTTCTCGTGACGTATGTGCCGTCCACAATGAGTTTTTCATGTTTTCTGTTGGATTTCGAGACCCGATTCGAGGAGTGGATGAACCGTCTCGGGTACATGGTGGGCCCGGTATGGTACCCCGGGGCAAGAAGATCGAGTTGTAGACGATGAGCCTGGCAGGGGAAGACTACCTACCGGTGATGTCTGGCGCGGCGGATATCCGGAGGATACCGACCGTTGTCGTGAGATTTGATGACTTGGGCCGATCCGGACTGACGGAGCCCGATATTTGAGACATTGATACAGTGAGATATTGAGACATATATGATTTCATATTTGGTGTCGATGCTTGACACGGGTTTTCAGATGATTTCTTGATGGTACTTAGCTTTTATACAGATATTCATTTTCTAAAAGTTAAGAACGCAGTACCCTTAGCATTTAAAAAACTTAAAGAGTTAGAAATGACATTGCATACATGTGCATGCATACTAGAGATATCATATCACATATGGACATGCATGTTGTGGTGCATTGCGTGCATTCTTACGATTGCCTTATTAGATGTTATATTTACTCACGAGCTGGCAACTCGCCCCCGTTGTGCCACAGTGTCTTGCAGGTCGGACCCGTCAGTCTTGTAGCGGCGGGCTATCTTATCATCAGTTCCTTTTGCTCAGACTCGCGACATCGCCCGTAGGTGGGTTGCGAGCACACTTTATTTCTTTTTGCTTTATCATTGTATCTAGTATTCTCCATCTACCACTTTATATTGTATATGTGACCTAGTGGTGAGACTGAGAGGTTGTATATTTGTGGTTTCTTTTGGGTCGAGCTCACTTGAGCCGGTGATGTGTTTTCTGATATTTTGCGTTTCTTTTATACTCTTTTCTTGATATTGTTATTATATTGCATGTGGTTGTGATCCGCCTTGGACGAAGAGCTAGCTCCCGCTTGGGGATGCCATTTTATGATTACAGGTTTATTATCTTGTTGTACCCATTTTGGGGGATAGAAAATACAGGGGAGACTCTGCCGAAATTTTCTGAAATTTTTGAAGTTTTTTTTTTCTTTTAAAAAGTGATTCTATGCAACTTAATTGATTTAAAAACCATTTTCATTTAAGGTTTTCCTTCACTCTCTTTTGTTTTTGGGTTAGATTTTCTGGGCTTTGGCTGACTTAGGTTACGATACGCCTTTTGACGTCTCGTAATCTAAGTGCCAGTCACGTTCCGTACCTTCGGGTCGTGACAGTATATATATATATATATATATATATATATATATATATATATATATATATGAATACTACCCAAAATATATCAAATGTTAAGATAAAGACATACCATTATATTAAGCAAGACTGTTATGTACATACATATCCCAGTATCCTATACAATGAAGGCCTCTAGGGCATATATATCCAACAGGAATGTCAAACATGATTGAATCTTTAGGTTCTATTAAATTTTCAGTAATCGTCTGTGGTTCTGGAATCACATCCAGTTCTACCATACTCCCGCTACTGTTTTCTGAAAAATTCCATTTTACTACAACTGTGGTGAGTCAAGAACAATACACTATTTATCTTCCAGATGGTAGAAAGTTACCCCTCGTCATAGCCTGGGATAACCCACAAACTGCCTTTACAGAAACGTGCCTTGAGTTATCCAGAGTCTGGGTTTAAGCATAAGATGGACAACTCCATATACCTTAACATCATTAAGATATGAACCATTTTATAAATATTATAGAAACAGAGACACTGATTTAATTAGAACCAGATTCAAATCATGCATCTGTCTCCAGTGCATGTCATTTAAATTGAGAGAGGCCGATCAGCATTAGTCAATTTAGGAACGCATCCAGATATGAGTAACCTGAAAGAGAAGCAAGTTCCCAAAACCATTACTATCAACTGAATACCAAACACAGGTATGTGCATCCTCTATCACCTTGAAGAATCCTGATACTTGCAACACATGGTTCTCTACTTTATTCTTGTACCTATAACTTATCAAAATATAGACCTTGTATTTCTACGAAACGCATGTCTAAAACTAGAGAAGTTACAACTAAACAGAATATAGTATGGGGACCAACCCCTCTGTCCTAATGGACACTGGACAACATATAATATTTTGTATAAGTCCCCTGAGTTGAATATAACAAACCCTGTGCATCGTAGGTTGAAAGCTGTACTATGGTTAAGAAGAATTACACCACCGTTTAATGCTCCCTACCTAACCATCAACTAATATAGGTAAATATCACGGACATAATTTCAAAGTTTTATATCTCAATTTATAAAATAAACGTACATATATATCAGTTTGAAATTGTTTCATAACAACGGATATTCAAAACCAAATATTTGCCGCCAGGCAAAACCCTAGGTGATTTCCTCAAATATCACCAATTACAATGAATTCTGATATAATGAGGATATAAACACCTAATTCCCAATAACTTACTCCCACTCATCATCTGTAAAACCATACAGATGTGAGGGTCAAACCAGGAAAATACATACCCTGGAGTAAGGATCTAATTGGAAAATCAGTTTTCTATTAACAACGCATAGTGAAACTGAAACATAAAAATGTTTCGAAGGGGTAGCCAGGTATTCCTAGTAATGCCTTTTCCATTATCTAGATTCATGACTTTAACCGTATATTTCCTTGTTATTTCTCCAAATCTCTTTATTTGTCTTTACTCATCACCTTCTGTACACCACTCTTAGGCTAAATGTTTTTCTTCCTTCCTACCGTTCGGCACTAGACTATGGTTTGGAAGAAGTCTATCCAATAAGCGTAATAGGTATACTCTCCTAATCCTAGGAGCCCTCACAACCTGAGAGAAGGTAATGATAAAAGACAACTGAATAAACCTTATTCTATTTCTCCTGAACCAGAATCCATCCTCGAACTGGAACAAGTTCCTTCGAGTTCGTATGTAACTATACGATGGATTATCCAATAATTGTGGATCTTCGTAGTGATACAGGGTGTTCTGGAGAAATTCAAAGCTGAAGTAGGAGTGGCGCTGATATACACGGTTTGGTCGTGAATGATAGCAGTCGCAATTTATTTGCTCTCTTTCTAATCCCTTTATTTGTCTTTACTTATTACCTTCTGTACACCACACCTGGGATAATTGGTTTTCTTCATTCCCCACCTTCCGGCACCTGCCAATGGTTTGGAAGAAGACTATCCAATAAGCGCAATAGGTGTACCCTCTCCTAATCCTAGGAGCCGTCATAACCTGAGAGAAGGTAAATGGAAAAGACAACTGAATAGTTCAATTCAATTTCTCCAGAACTGTCATGACCCGAAGGTACGGAACGTGACCGGCACTTAAATTACGAAACGTCTAGAGCCGTATCGTAATCTAAGCAAGCCGAAGCCCAAAAATCTAAACCATTTAAAAGAAGAAGTGAAGGAAAACATGTAAGGAAAAAAGTTTACAAGCAACATCAAATTTTCTAAAAAATTTCGGCAGAGTCTCTTTGTAAAAACTGGCCCCAAACGGGTACAAATATGAATAATATATACAAACAATAAAAAGGCAACCCCAAGCGGGAGCTAGCTCTTCGCCAATTGGTGGTCACAACCACGCAAGCAATATAATATACAACGCCGAAGGGCGAGGCTCAAAACTCAAAAGAAAACCAAATCCGCCGAAAAAACGATAATAATACAAGTGTGACTCTAAGGTCGAAAAAAAAAATGGTCTTCTAAATCTATCAAGTAATACAAGTCTGGTTGATGGAGCTTATTAGATACAAATGAAATAATAAAAGTACAACGGCTGTCCTGATACAAGTGAACCAACCTACCAAGAAAATCATCCTGAATGAAATGATGTGCCAGCAAGCTGCCGAGGAAACCTGTACATCGAAACCTGTAAGAAACATTTGGCACAACGGGGGTGAGTTGCCAACTCGTGAGTAGAAGACATCTGCGAGTAGAAATCGTATGCACGACGCTCTCCTAGGTCATAATAATAATATACTTAATATAACACTAGTCATCTAGTAGTTGCCGGGTAATAATCTATGCGTAAGTGCAACGCTCAGTGCTCGTGTCAGTGCCTCAAGTAGTAACATGTCATGTGTATGAGTATGCATGCACCATGAATATAAAACAATCAACCATGAAATCTGGATATATTTGTATAAGAAATATTTAACTTGTATCATAGTAAAATTTGTACGGTAATCTGAAACATCATCAATAAAATGCATGGAAATCCGTGTCAAGCATCGATACAAAACATGTAAATCTCATGTCTCAATACCTCATAGTCTCAATATCTCATAGTCTCAAAATCTCGGACTCCGTCAGTCTGGATCGGCCCATATCATCACATCTCAGGACAATGGTCGGTATCCTCTGGATATCCACCGTGCCAGATATCACCGGTAGGTAGTCTTCCCCTGCCAGGCCCATCGTCTACAACTCGAGCTTCTTGCCTCGGGGTACCATATCAGGCCCACCATGTACCCGAGACGGTTCATCCACTCCTCGAATCGGGTCTCTAAATCCAACAGAAAACATGGAATCTCATGGTGGACGACACATACATCACGAGAAAACCGCAACTTGTATATTAAAATGAGAGGGAGAGAGAGAAAAGTTTTTATATATATTCTTGCGGTTTTCCCCAAAACCCAGAAATCTCATAGAAATCCAAAATCCCAAAATCATGAGTAAGTAAATAATGAGTATCGGCATAAGCCCCACAATACTGTATGATAACATGAAAGTTTGAATGCATGAAGTGTCTAAGTAATAAATGCAATGTCTAAACTAGCACATGAGAGTAATCACACAATATTATATTGGTCTAGCATTTAGCTGATTATATCAATAAAAGATAATATGTTCTAAAGTGTACGTGACATGGCAATTACCGATGATGATGTGTGTGAGCCGGCAAATAAGTATACGTGAAACATGCGCATCATCGGTAATGGTGCTGGGGTCCTAACAGCCAGAGTTTCATATTAGCTAAAGAAACATATATAAGAATATGCAATGCGATGAATACAACATGAATATAACGGTAAATGTATAGTAAACAAATTACTAGAAAATACATACTAATTACGAGTCATACAGTTTGTTGTTTAAAAAAAGCACGATTCATTAGTTTTGAAAATAAGTATGACTCGAGCCTAAACTAAGATGTACCTAACCAACTAAAGATACTAGTCGAAAGTTAAGAAGAATTCTCCTAACGACTGAGTCGATATCTCAAGTAGTCGGCAATCCAGCCTCAATAGCATCACATACATAGTACGACTTCCTCAAGTTAAGAGTGTGGATCAGTCATCACATTTATGCCTCGTACGGTAATCCATCGTACGGCATCACAAAATATTATGTCATATATCATATCGTGATTAAGTCACATATTACAATCCAGATTCTATTCTATAGTCTCGCACATTTCAATGCCATCACCACCTATTATCGTTTATATATAAATATACATTTTCTCATTCCCCAACGATCCGCTAATATCATAACACATCTCATGTCATAACTCGATCGTATATCTATTATCTTACGGCATCATGCCCAGTCATACCGACTCAACCCTATGTATCATATAACCTCCTCATATCACGTGTATATGTTATATATATATATATATAGAAACCTACACACATTCATACACACACACACATACACACACACACACACACACACATGTACACCAAGTCAAGTGTATGTGTGCGTGTGCGCGCGTGTGTGTGTCTACATGAAACCTACGAATTCCCTCCAAGGCCATCATCCTCTGGTTAAGTCTTTCTAAATCAGTCTAGTCCAACCTAAACTCTTCAATAGGACCCTACTCGCTAAGAATCTAAGGTCACTTCCGACTTTCTAATAACACTAAGTAATATCCTTATTCTACGTTTGCGGGGGTGCTATACGCCATCCACCTGACTTTCCCCGTAGATATATATCTACTCACCTGGTCCTTATCTGCCGAAGTCGATGCCGCCATCCTCTTCTTCATTTCCCGAAGTCCATGCGAGGGGTACCTATAAGCAAACATATATAATATCGTAAACCGAAATCGTGGACAAAACCAAAACGGCGCACGAAACGCGCATAAGTTAAAACCTATGACCCGCTCATGCAAAAGAACCAAATAAGCCTCGATATCGGCGTATAAACGCCGATTGATCGAGATAAAACACGAACGTACAAGTCGTAGTTCTAAAACACACTAATTATAATATAAAATAGGGTTTAAATCATCAAAACCTTAAAATTAATCAAATCGTTTTATTTCGCAAAAACCTAGAAAACACTAAATTTTCGTTTTAATTCGAAACTTGATGTTTTAACCCAACTAATCGCCATAACAGTCACTAAATATCATAACTAAGTCATACAAACCATCACCATAATTTAACCTCATCAATTTGTATTAAATTGAAAATTCTAGTTTGAAAAATATCAATTTTTTATAATTTTTTTAAGGCAAAATTCACAATTCAACAACTAAGCTAGATTTTGCATGAACTAAAGTGTTAGAAAACAATTTAAAATGTTAATAATGTCATAAAAACCATAATTGGATTTTAATCTCAATTATTTAGTCAATTTCCAAAAACCTAGTTTGCAAAAACTAGCATAATTAGCATAATTTCCATTTAACAATTTGAAACTAGTAACTAGATTAACTTTTGCATTCAATTAACATGTTAATCTACCCATTAAAACCATGAATAATTGATAAAAAATTTCACTAGAATTTTATCTCACCTATTTTATGTTTTATAAAAATCTAGTTTACAATTAGTTTAATTTTTGAACAATTAAATCTAACAATTAGTAATTTAACAACTAAATTTCAATGTACAAACTCTAAGATGTCATACTACACTTTCAAACCATGATTACATGATAAGAACCCTAATTGCATTCAAAAACCCTATCTTGAATTTTTCAAGTTAGAAATTTAAACCATAATTAAACACAAAAATTCATTTAGTTGAAGTAATTAATCAAATATTAAACTTTAGGGTTATGATTTATACCTCACAATCTCAAGAGATCAAACTTGAGTTCTGGGTCCTCTAAATTGCTCTCTAGCTCCAAGATCCATGCTTACTTTTGATCAAAGAATAATGGGTAGAAATTGGATTTTGATATTGAGGTTTTATTTTGGATTTTTTGATGATTTTTGAAGTAAAATGAAGCAGAGAAAGGGGGGGGGGGGGGCGGGGCGCTGCCCAAGGTGAGGTCGGCCAAATGAATGGGAAAGGGAAATGTGTGATAAGTGTAGAAATGTGTAGAAGTTTCATTAATTAATCATCTCACTTTTGTCTTTTCATTTATTTCTTTATTTTATTTATTTTCTACTTAAATTTTCCTATAGAAAACTCTAGAATTATGAAGACACATTGCAACAAAATAAACATGTTACAAACTAAATTCTAATATGTCATGGCTCATTTTGTAAAATTAACCAATTTCCAATTTGCAATTTGCACTAATTTAATGTATAATTAAAGCTTATGTTAATATTTGAATTTAATTAATTAAGGAAAAATATTTAAGTAAACTAATAATTTATAAGTCAGTAAATAAATACCAAATACTACCAATTACATGGTTAAAATAGGCGTATTTAATTCTATATTGAAAAATAATTATAGTTGAGTTTTATGGAAAATACGATTTATTTTACCTATTATCCGAAAATTCACCTAAAGGATTTTATTTATTTATTTATTTATTTTTAAAACGTTACAATCTTCCTCCCTTACAGAAATTCGGTCCCCGAATTTAAATTAAACCCCCCCAAATACTAAAACATTTAGCAAAACACTCAAATCGTCGGGGACTCCGAAATCATCTATACATAACTAAAATAGCAACTACGTCAAGCATAACGCAATCATCGGAGTTATGGTGAAAATACCATGTTAAAGTCCAATACGAAAACCAACATGAAATACATCAAAACTACAACTTGTATATAGTGCGCATCGTAGTAAAATCCGTTACTTATATGTATGCCCTAGAGGCCATTACTGTACATGAGATGTATATTGTAGTGGATGCTGGGACATATATAGGGTGGACTTTCTTGCTCGACATGATAGTACTCTATCTGGTTGCTCTTTATCTTAACATGTACACTTATTGTCTCTCTATTACATGTTGATAAAGCTCTTAGGATGTGTACTCGACTTCCAGGACTATGATGCAGATCATACTAGTGGGGCCTGGGTAGTCGAAGAGTACATCCTTCAATGTTCCTAGTCGTGGGAATATCGAGACGGGACATCGATATTCCAGAGTAGACTAGCGTATATCTTCTCGACCCATGTGATGGGCGATGGATGATCCTATATCCATTGGTGTTTGACATCAGAGACAGTATGAGGGTGCTCAGTGGAGACTGGGTACACTGAACGGACTCGCCGAGAACTCCCAGATGGTATTATACCTCACGTCAGATGGCAGTTCTATGGTGACACTGGTACAACTTAGTCTGTTGACCCGAGATCGTCATAGAGTCTTGTGGGTCTCCCACTGTGCTTCGATTTCCACCCTACCACGGCTCCACTGAGTCGTGCAAACAGGTGGTTTTTGGTACATTCCTGATTCACATTGAGGCAATGAGCGATAGGAGGGGATTCGTCTCTCCTGGTATTGGGGGTTGATGTTGCGCTATGCTCGACTGGCCATAACTGGAAATCCCTGGACAGGGTTGCGGTGATTTTCTGGTAAGTGTTATCAGTAGTTTCAATCTTGTTATGGACCTTACATCGGCATGACTTATCAAGCTACTGGGGTCTGACGTTTACCACCCCTAGGCGAGATATGCGACATATCAGACGAACAGACTGGACTGTACGGTGAGTGTTACTGATTGGATTCGCAGGAGTGTGAGCAGGCTTGCTCGTTGATCTTCTGATCGCTCAATACCCGGGTGGCCATTATGTTTAGCAGACCGCTTGCGGCTTGTGGGTGATTGATATGATCACCACCTACTACCGGCATATTAACGAGTCTTTAGAGTCCTACACAGAGGTTTCCTGGCTCAAGCGAAATGAAATAGGAGCGCATATGAGACATGTGCGGGACAGAGAATAATACCAGTATATGATACCGTATTCTATTCTCGCGATTTGTATCATCGGTCGGTTATATGAGATATAGCCGGGTTACCGAATCAAGTGTTGATTCAATATATTGATACACAGGATATTAGTCGGTTATATGCGATATGACCGGATCATTAAATCAAGTGTTGATTTAAAGATTTAATGTATAATTATATATTTGATATATTACATTACATTAACTAGTATTGATTCACTTAAGATTGATTTTCTCACTTGATGCGCACAAGTTGTATATGTGATATATGTTTGTGCACTAGTTTGTATCATGATTGATGATACATGAAAACTTGGGTGTGTGTATTGTTAGGTTTACCTAGAACCCTATGAGAGGTTTGGAAGCATCACATGTCACAAAGATTAAGTTTTTAGAGTGATAAGTGAACACACAAAGAATCAATCCTAGAAAAATTAGGGTTTCATAACTTTACAAGTAACAAAGGCTACGGTTTTCAGAGTACAACCTTTGTAGCTCCCTATTCTTGACTCCTTGGCCACTTGAGAGTTGGAAAACGATTAGCTTGAGGTCTTCTAGCGTCCATGACGATCCACCCGAAGCTCCTTTGTCCAAGCTTGCAACTTCACTTTATCAAGAGAATGAAATGAAGCTAACACTCTAAAAAAGTGGGCAAGACTTGTGTAGAATGGTGTTGTGGTTCCCTTTCTCACTTCAAAATCCTATCTTGTTGAGTATTTTGCTCACTTGAAAGATCTAGAGAGCAAAAGGAGCAAGGTAGAAGAAGATGATGGCTTTTTTAAGAAGAAGAGAAAAGATAATCTCATGAAAGGAAAAAGAAAATATTTGTATATATATTTATTTCTTCTCATCTCAAACTATGGTTAAATAATAAAGATATTATTTAATTTGAGTTAAAACATGAAAGGAAAGTTTAATCCATGGTTAAGAGTAGGTGTGCATGGTTAGGTCAAAGAAGAGTGTAGAAACAAACCATGAATTATCCTTTCCTTTTTCATTTTGTTTTGAAACAAATAGAAGTAATAATCCATATAAATAACCAAGGTGTGAGTCTTATATTGCCACCATTTTCTATGTATAAACAACCATGATAGAATGATGTATGTATGCATGTGTGCATGCACATCCATATGTGCATGAACAAGAATGAATGCATACATGCATGCATACATCCAAAAAGAACAAGAAAGGATTTCTAGTGAGAAGCCAATGGTTAAATGATAAATTTACACTTCATTTATCAACCCGGTCATATCATATACGACCCGACCAAAAGCAAGCCGCCCGATTAATATACGGTATCTCAAACACGCATTTTTAACCGGTTCCATGCGCATATCGCATACGCGCACCACAACGTTTCGCCTGGACTAGGTAATACCTTTGTGGGACTCTAAGACTCGTCAATACGCCGGTAGTGGGTGATGATCATATTAAGCACCCACAAGCCGCAAGCGGTCAGCTAAACGTAACGGCCACCCCGGTATTGAGCGATCAGAAGAAAACAAGCGAACCTGCTACAACTCCCGTTGAGCCAACAGGCAACACTACCATACAGTCTGGTCTCTTCGTCAGATATGCTGTATATCGAGCCTAGGGATGGTCACGTCGACCCCAATAACTCAATAAGTCGTGCCGGTGAATGGTCTATAACAGATCGAGAAACTACTGATAACACTTATCAATAAATCTCAGCAGCCCTGGCCAGGGACTTACTGATATAACCAGTCGAGCACACCACAACATCAACTCCCAAAACCGGGAGAGACGAAACCCCTCCTATCGCTCATCGCTTTCGTGTGTCTCGGGACTGTACCCAACGGCCACCTGTTTGCATGACTCGGTAGAGCCGTGGTAGGGTGGTAATCAAAGTATTGTGGGAGAGCACACAAGACTCTATAACGATCTCGGGTCTACAGACTAACCTGTACCAGTGTCACCTGAGAACTGCTATCCGACGATAGATATAATTCCTTATAGGAGTTCTCGGTGAGTCTGTCCAGTGTACCCAGTCACCACTGATCACCCTTATATGATCTTGATGTCAAACATCGATGAATGTGGGAACATTCATCGCCCATCGTATGGGTCTAGTATCATATACGCTACTCTACTCTGGTATATCAATGCCCCGTCTCGATATACCTACGACTAGGGACATTCCCGGATATGCTCATAAACTACAGATGTCCCACTAGTATGATCTCTATCATAATCACTATAGTCAAGCCAATATCCTCTGGGCTTTATCAACATGGATGAATGAGTAAAAGCATGATCAAATCTACATGTCAGATAAAGAAGAACCAGATAGCATACTATCATGTCGAGCAAGAATGTACACTGAATATATATATATATATATATATATATATATATACATGTATAAATACATCCACTATCATATAATGGCCTCTAGGCCATACATATATCCAACAATCTCCCATTTGCACTAAGGCCGGTTATTGGCGTATCTCAAACCCAACATCTCAAATGGTCGCTCATGCTGCGGCTGAGGGAGGTCCTTGGTGTGTGGATCCGCGGCGTTATTCTTTGTGTCTACTCTCTTAATCTAGATCTCGCGGCGATCTACAATCTCCCGGATCAAATAAAAGCGCCTCAGGATGTGTCTGGACCGCTGATGGGACCTGGGCTCCTTGGCTAACGCCATAGCCACATTATTATACCAATACAATGGTATTGGATCAATAATGGTTGGAACTACTCCTAGCTCCGAGACAAACTTCTTCATCCAGACGGCTTCCTTGGCGGCATCATTTGCAGCATTGTACTCAGCCTTCATCGTAGAGTCTGCAACGGTGTCCTGTTTGGAACTCTTCCAACTTACCGTCCCTCCATTGAGGGCAAATACAAATCCTGAGATAGATTTGCTGTCGTCCTTATCGCTCTGGAAGCTCGAATCGGTAAAGGCCTCCATTTGGAGATCTCCATTACCATACACCAAGAAAAATTCTTTAGTCCTTCGTAAGTACTTAAGAATGTTCTTCACAGCTGTCCAGTGATTCTCCCCTGGGTTGGATTGATACCTGCTTACAACGCTAAGTGCATAAGCTACATCTGGGCGTGTACATAACATCACATACAATATAGATCCTACTACCGAAGCATAGGGTATAATGCTCATGCGAGCTCCCTCTTCATCGGTCTTTGGACAAGAACCCTTGGAGAGAGTGACTCTATGGTAAGCGGGTTAGGTACCCCGCTTGGAGTCTTCCATACTAAACCTTTTTAGGATGGTGTTGATGTACCTGGTTTGGGACAATCCCAATAACTTTTTGGATCTATCCCTATAGATCCTTATGCCCAGGATATATGTTGCATCACCCGGGTCCTTCATGGAGAACCTTATTGATAAGAAAGATTTGACCGACTGTAGCATAGGAATATCATTTCCTATCAGAAGAATGTCATCCACGTACAGTACGAGGAATGTGACAGCTCTTCCTACAGCCTTCTTATATACACAAGGTTCATCTGGATTTTTGATGAAATCAAACTCTTTGATAACATCATCGAAACAGATGTTCCAACTCCGTGATGCCTGCTTTAACCCATATATGGATTTAAGCAATCTACATGCTTTCCCGCTGCTCCCACTGTCAATGAAGCCCTCTGGCTGATCCATATAAACGCATTCTTCTAAATCTCCATTTAGAAATGCTGTTTTAACGTCCATATGCCAGATTTCATAGTCGTAGTGAGCAGCAATAGCATGTAGGATCCGAATGGATTTAAGCATGGCTACGGGCGAAAAAGTTTCGTCATAGTCCAAACCTGGTCTTTGACGAAAACCCTTTGCCACAAGTCTTGCCTTATAGGTCTCTACCTGCCCATCTACACCAATCTTTCTTTTAAAGATCCATTTGCATCCGACAGGTTTTACCCCAGGGGGTACAATGTCCAAAGTCAATACTTTGTTGGTGTACATAGACTCCATTTCGGATCTCATGGCATCCAGCCACTTCACAGAGTCTCCACTCGTGATAGCTTGCTGAAAACTGGTAGGATCATCATCATCCATGATGCAGTCTTCTCCATCACCATCAATGAGGAAACCGTAGTACCTCTCCGGTGGGCGAGAAGTCCTACCAGACCTTCGGAGTGGCCGAGGTTCCTCAGTTTTTATTGCAACAGCCGGTTCAACCAAATCGTCATTTGTAGTTTGTGTCTCTAGAACCTCTTCTAGATCCACCACCTTGCCATCATCTTTATCTGTGAAAAACTCTTTTTCCAAGAATGTGGCATACTGAGAAACAAACACCTTTTGTTCCTCTTTGTGGTAGAATAGATATCCATAAGAATTCTTTGGATACCCCACAAAATTACACATGACTGACCGTGTATCGAGTTTGTCCGGATTCTGCTTTTTAACATAGGCTGGGCAACCCCAAATCTTAATTTTCTTAAGAGATGGTCTCTTCCCATGCCATATCTCATATGGCATGGTAGACACGGTTTTGGTTGGAACCCTGCTCAGTAGAAACGCTGCAGTCTCTAATGCATGACCCCAAAATGAGACGGGTAACTCAGCATCACTCATCATGGAACGGACCATATCTAATAGGGTCCAATCCCATTCTCTTTTAGGAAGTTTGCAAATTCTGTACTAAGGTATTCCCCACCTCGATCTGATCGAAGCATCTTGATACTCAAGCCGGTTTGTTTTTCTACTTCTTGTTTATATTCAATGAATTTCTCGAAAGATTCGGATTTATGCTTTAATAAAAATACATGACCGAATCTTGAGAAATCGTCAGTGAACGTAATGAAGTATGAAAAACCGCCTCTAGCCTGTGTAAACATTGGACCACATACATCACTATGTATGAGTCCTAGGAGCTCGGTAGCTCTTTCTCCGTGTCCGGTAAACGGAGTTTTGGTCATTTTACCCTTGATACAAGACTGGCAAGTCGCATAAGATTTATATTCAAAAGGGTTTGAATATCCATCTTTGTGTAACTTGTTTAGTTTTGTTTCGTTAATATGACCAAGTCTACAGTGCCAAAGAAAAGCTTCATTTATTTCTAAAAGTTTTCTTTTCTTAGTGTGTTGTATACTGAAAACCGTGTGTTGATTTAGAACGTATATCCCGTTATTAAGTGTACCATACCCAACCAACATTTGATTTAGGTGAATGTTCATAACATTGTTCTGCAATACAAAATTATATCCTTCATTGTCTAACAAAGAAACAGATATTATATTACATAGCATACTTGGTACAAAATAACATGGGTTCAAAACCAATATACACCCAGATGGCACCCCCAAGTGATACTCTCCCACTGCGACTGTATGTACATTGGAACCATTTCCAACGCGGAGAGTATGGTCACCTGTCTTCAAAACTTTGCTATTTCTCAGCCCCTTCATAGAATTGCAAATGTGAGAACCTGAACTGGTATCTAATACCAAGGAAGCAGAGTTTATTGAAAAACAGTTTTCTGTCACAAACACACCTGAAGCGGAAGCATCCCCATGCTTCTTCTTGAGGTTCAAGTACTCCGTACAGTTGCGCTTCCAATGTCCTGTCTTGTGGCAATGAAAACATTCACCTTTCCCCGAGTCTCCAGCTTTGGACTTTTCCTTTCCCTTCACCTTTTTAACTCCACCCTTAGGATTGGTGGGCTTCTTCTTTTTCTTTCCCTTGGCCTTAGTCTTTGGGCGAGAAGAAGAAGATTGTCCAATAGTCATAACGGGAGTTTTTACTGATTTCATAGTGCTCTCTGCATTCCTTAACATATTAAGGAGTTCAGGTAGCTCATTCTCCATGCTGTGCATGTTGAAGTTAACTATGAATTGAGCAAAGGTGGAGGGGAGGGACTGTAGAATAATATCCGTATACTGTTCATTGTCCATTGTCCATCCAAGGTCCTCAAGCTCTTCTATAAGAGCTATCATCTTCAAAACATGGTCTCCTACCGGTGTGCCAGGGGCCATTCGCATCTGAAACAATTTCTTTGATGCTTCGTATCGTAATACCCGGGATTGCTCTCCATACAACTACTTTGTATGGAGGAATATGGTTTGAATGTCCATATTCTCGTGCTGCTTTTGATGTGTATCGTCCATCGATGCAAGCGCGAGGCATTTGGCCGTGGCACAGTCAGTATCCCATGTCTTGTGGACTTCAATATCCGCAACTGAGGATTTTGGACCTGGGACGGGCGGGGCTGGAGCCGTGAGGACATATGATAATTTATCATAAGTCAAGGCTATTTTCAGATTCCTCAGCCAGTCTTTATAATTGGTCCCATTCAGTTTGTTTTTATCTAGTAAAAGCTTGAGTCCAGTCATTGGTGTCTGCCATTAAGAGAGAGAAAAGAATACACTCAGCGAAAGCTCTTGCATAGATCAGATTGGTTATTATCTTGTCTAATCGATGTCTCCCACTGCTTTAATCAAGTTTTTCTTTCAAACCTTATAAAGAAAACTAGCCAGGATTAATTACAGTCTACAACTTCGCTAACCGTTCAGCCAGGCCAGTGTCGGTACTTGAGGGAGGTTCCCCGTGCTTTTGCACGGACCTAATTAAAGTAAACCTCGTTTTCCCAGAGGCGTAGCCTCGTTAACACCTTTCTAGACACCTAATGAGTTAGCTAATTGTAAACTGCAAACTCTCCTAGGAGCAACTATTGCCCACAGTGGGATCGGGATCCAACCATCATATGGAAGGTATGCAATCTCATTGCAAATCTCAACACTTGAAATTCCCGATGTGATTTTTACCCCTAGTACTTATGACCTTAACTATGGTCAACAAATCATAAGTACCAGTAAAGTTCTACCTGTCATTTCTTGATCAGTTAGACCCACCCATATGACCCTTAACTATGATCAACAAAGTCACATGAATGTCCTAATTAATCTGCATCATATGCAGTGTAGGAAGACATCACTTAGCTACCGTACACTACGCCTTAACTAAAGTCAACAAACGTAGCACGAATACTAAGTACTCTACTTCCTAAAATGACGGAGGGTTGCGGATGATTTTTAAGAAAATCTTTAACGCTTTGAACTTGATATCGTCGTAGAATCAAATGGTTTTGAAAAGGAGTGGCTTGTGCTCCCCAGTTTTTGAAATACAGCTTTTTCATAGAGAGCCGAGTGGTTTTCAAATCCGATTCTACAGCATCTTTTTAGGTTTATTTTCTTTACATTAATCATATTAATGCAATCCCATCATTTAAGTCCTTAAGCCAATTACAGAAAAGAAACGAAAATAACACGTACGCTTATGCCATCCGCATTCGCCGCAATGTTCTGTTATGCACCGTTAGGTTACTTAACTAACGGCATACCGGGACGGGACTAGCGCGGGTGTAAAACAAAAGCAACGTCTGCTATATATCTCATATATAATATATCATTCGCCTCAGATATCTCAGAACACAGGCAGCCGAAACATATATATAATGTGGTATATACTAGGACGTCCGTATTTAGTATTTAGCCAACAATAGAAAATACGGATTCCACAGTCGCGATGAATAGCCAAGCCCACATCCCTAGACCCCTACGAGAGCGGCAAGCGACCCTACCAATCCTGGAGTTTAGGAGACCCGGTCCCGACTCCTCGAGATGGCCTCCCACTGAACCCCAGAACCCGGTCACTTGTGCTCCCCTCCTTGGGTCTATCCTAATGCGGAAAAGTAAATAATATACAACACTGGTGGAATCAACCTCAACCCGGAAGTGCCCCAAATAAAAGAATATTACATTACATTTGAATTTTACATGAATGGAAAAATAAAACTCTCATCTCACATAAAAAAAACCCCGGCTATTCAATCGCGACAATCCTGCACATCATATCTCAGCAACACATAATATCATATATCATCAACGTAAGTAAGTATGCGTACCCCAATTATCGTTGATGTATAGCAACGAAACCGGCGATATCGAACATACTACACTTACGGTCACAGAAAAGAACGTGTAAAACTATAATATTTGGAATCCACATTCTCTTTAGTCATCATAAATGCGAAATATCACATACTTCGTATTTCATGCCTAAACTATATGAATTCCACATATTGTATCACATTCCTGATAAATAGACAGTATTAAAGTTTTCGACCGAATGATCAAATACCCAAAATTCCATAAAGCTCAACACTTGAGCGGAGTTCAAAAAAAATCCGGAGTGTGTCACAGTAGTAGCGGTCCAGCCGTAGAAGGGTCAAGCCAACGCCTCACATGTGGCACGCCGTACTGCCCCAAACCCTAAGGTTCAAAGGGCAGTTCAAGACGGTCACATAATCGAGTTAAGGTTTGTTATCTTCTAGAGGGTCCACCACAAAACTTGCACATATATCCGAAAGATTTAAACCCCGTGAAAAGTGAGCAAACGACACTCGTTCGAACAATTCAATACTTTCTAGTTATCCGGAAAAACAAGAAGTTAAAATTCCGATCGAATCAATGAACTCAAAACAATCTCCAGAACTAACAGTACTAAATTCAGATTAAAAATACTCCAAAAAAATATAAAAGCAGATAAAAAAGTTACTGTACAAAAACGACACAATGATGCATCCGTACGGCCGCGGAACCACGGCCCAAGCAGGCTATTGCCGCGGTTCCGCGGTGGAATGTACTGTTCATGGCATCGTTTTTTACAGTTGTCCTTAGATTTACCTGCTGAATTTTTTGCATATTTTTAATTCTGAAAAATACCAGTTTTCAAAAAATGTCCAGAGAGTGTCCCGTAAATCCGTATTTCGGTTCGATCGGAGTTTATACTTCGCTAAAGTGTCGCCTAATGTTCTAGGTCGGCTCTGATACCAATGTTAGGTTTACCTGGCACCCTATGAGAGGTTTGGAAGAATCACATGTCACAAAGATTAAGTTTTTAGAGTGCTAAGTGAACACAAAAAGAATCAATCCTAGAAAAATTAGGGTTTCATAACTTTACAAGTAACAAAGGCTAGGGTTTTGAGAGTACAACCTTTGTAGCTCCCTATTCTTGACTCCTTGGCTACTTGAGAGTTGGAAAACGGTTAGCTTGAGGTCTTCTAGCGTCCACGACGATCCACCCGAAGCTCCTTTGTCCAAGCTTGCAACTTCACTTTATCAAGAGAATGAAATGAAGCTAACACTCTAAACAAGTGGGAAAGACTTGTATAGAATGGTGTTGTGGTTCTCTTTCTCCCTTCAAAATCCTATCTTGTTGAGTATTTTGCTCACTTGAAAGATCTAGAGAGCAAAAGGAACAAGGTTGAAGAAGATGATGGCTTTTTTAAGAAGAAGAGAAAAGATAATCTCATGAAAGGAAAAAGAAAATATATGTATATATATTTATTTCTTCCCATCTCAAACCATGGTTAAATGATAAAGATATTATTTAATTTGAGTTAAAACATGAAAGGAAAGTTTAATCCATGGCTAAGAGTAAGTGAGCATGGTTAGGTCAAAGAAGAGTGTAGAAACAAACCATGAATTATCCTTTCCTTTTTCATTTTGTTTTAAAACAAATAGAAGTAATAATCCGTATAAATAACCAAGGTGTGAGTCTTATATTGCCACCATTTTCTATGTATAAACAACCATGATAGAATGATGTATGTATGCATGTGTGCATGCACATCCATATGTGCATGAACAAGAATGAATGCATACATCCAAAAAGAACAAGAAAGGATTTCTAGTGGAAAGCTAATGGTTAAATGATAAATCAACAGTTGATTTATCAACCCGGTGATATCACATACGACCCGACCAAAAGCAAGCCGCCCGAATAATATACGGTATCTCATACGCGCATTTTTAACCGGTTCCAAGCGCATATCGCATATGCGCACCACAACGTTTCGCCTGGACTAGGTAACTCCTTTGTGGGACTCTAAGACTCATCAATACGCCGGTAGTGGGTGATGATCATATCAAGCACCCCCAAGCCGCAAACGGTCAGCTAAACGTAACGGCCACCTGGGTATTGAGCGATCAGAAGAAAACAAGCGAACCAGCTACAACTCCCGTCGAGCCAACTGGCAACACTACCATACAGTCCGGTCTCTTCGTCAGATATGCTATATATCGAGCCTAGGGATGGTCACGTCGACCCCAATAACTCAATATGTCGTGCCGGTGAATGGTCTATAACAGATCGAGAAACTACTGATAACACTTATCAGTAAATCTCAGCTGCCTTGGCCATGGACTTACTGATATAACCAGTCAAGCACAGCACAGCATCAACTCCCAATACCGGGAGAGACGAAACCCCTCCTATCGCTCATCGCTTTCGTGTGTCTCAGGACTGTACCCAACGGCCACCTGTTTGCACGACTCTGTAGAGCCGTGGTAGGGTGGTAATCAAAGTACAGTGGGAGAGCAAACAAGACTCTATGACGATCTCGGGTCTACAGACTAACCTGTACCAGTGTCACCTGAGAACTGCTATCCGACGATAGATATAATTCCATATAGGAGTTCTCGGTGAGTCTGTCCAGTGTACCCAGTCACTACTTAGCACCCGTATATGATCTTGATGTCAAACATCGATGAATGTAGGAGCATTCATCGCCCATCGTATGGGTCTAGTATCATATACGCTAGTCTACTCTGGTATATCAATGCCCCGTCTCGATATACCTACGACTAGGGACATTCCAGGATATGGTCATAAACTACAGATGTCCCACTATTATGGTCTCTATCATAATCACTGTAGTCAAGCCAATATCCTCAGGGCTTTATCAACATGTATGAATGAGTAAAAGCATGATCAAATCTACATCTCAGATAAAGAAGAACCAAATAGCATACAATCATGCCGAGCAAGAATGTACACTGAATATATATATATATATATATATATATATATATATATATATATATAAATACATCCACTATCATATAATGGCCTCTAGGGCATACATATATCCAACATGTATGACTTACACCATATTTAAGATAATGGTTTGGGTTTTTATTTATTTTGGTAAAACAAAATGGTGGCTTTCTTTGTCTTGGCTTGAAGCTTCATGAAGCTTTATGCATATTTGACAAAGTCCACTCATTTTGTTTTGCATAAGATTTTTATTAACCAAACCATTAACTCAAACTATGGTTTAGTCTCTACAAAGGTTAACTCACCCATGGTTTCATTATGATAGACTTCCCTTGATTATTCTTTTTATATAATTAATTATTCATATTCTTTCTTCTTCTTCTTCTTCTTCTTCATTCAAGAAGAAAAGCTTGCTAGAAATTTTCAAGTGAAGAAATAAAGTGAGAAATCAAAATCCAAAGTGAACCCACTTCCTTTTTCATCATCCTCTACTACTTTCCATTTAGTTTAGGGTGTTCTCTTCACAAAGTTCATGACCTAGTGAAGATGGAGCTTGAGTTTGAGTCTCCTCGACGTAGATCATCTTCGGCCTCGAAGTCAACGACCTAGCCCGTTCATTTCTTCGAGGAAACCATCACTAGAGTCCGGGATCTCGATGATCGAACCGAAGGGACATCAACACGGAGCTTTAGAAGTGAAGGAACAGACTACAAAGGTTGTAATCCCTAACTCTTAGATGTAAAGTTGTTTACTTACTATTTGTTTCACCCAATCTCTAGTCTAAGATCTTGGTTAGGGTTGTTCGGCACGTCTAAATTTTGAATCGGGCATGGTTGATGCCTTGTAGAACCTTGTGAGAATGCCTAGTAACCCTACAGTGGTATCAGAGACAAGCTAGAGCTTTAGGCGAAGTTTAAAGTCCGATCGAACCCCGAAACCCCGACAAGGACCGCTTCTCTGGAAATTTTTAAAAAGTGTTAATTTTTTCGTATTAAAAATACTCATAAAAATAAGCAGGAAAATCTAAGAATTACTGTGAAGTACGGACCACCAAGTCGATCACGTGACCGCGGAACCGCTGCAAAACCGCGGTTCGCGGCCGAACAGTGTCATTGGGGCTCATCGCTTCACAGTATTATTCCTGGGTTCTTTTGCATTATTCTGGGAATTTTTAATTCCACTCAAGTGTTGAGTTTTCTAGGTTGTATTAGGGACTCGTTGATTCGATCGGATAATTTAACTTCGTTTATTTTTCTCGGGTAATTTTAGAACGTGTTAAAAAGTTCGAACGGATATCAATAACTCACTTTTTCCCTTATCGGAAAATTATCAAAAGTTGGTTTTTTCCTCGAGTTTGAAACTTTCGGAAAGTCGTGTAAGTAACTCGGTGGACCCTCGAGAAGAACACAAACTTTAACTCGATTATGTGACCGTCTGAACCGCCTCTAAACCTTAGGGTTTGGGGCAGTACGGTGTTGCCACATGTGAGGCGTTGGTTTGACCCTTCTACGGCTGGACCATTGGTACTGTGGCATGTGATGGATATTTTTTGAACTCCGCTCAAGTGATGAGTTATTTGGGAAATCTTGGGTGTTTGTTTATTCGATCGGAAAGTTTAACATTGTCTATTTATCTGGAATGTGATACAATATTTAGAATTCTCAAGTAGTTATGAGATAACTAATTTGAATATTATAAATCTAGCTCTTTAGTCTCATTTGATCGGCTACCATGGGATTTTGATGTGATCAAAAGTCCGTCGCAATCATGTAGCATACGCGGATACTCGTCGGGTAAACTTAATAGATAGACATGCCCCATATCCCCGACCAAGTGACTGTAGGAGAACCCCGTCGCCAAAAGCATCCGTTCGGGTGCTCGCGGCAGCGGTGTTCCGCCTTAGTGCACATCGTCGACGGCATCCGGGGGTGCGGCCGTCTACTAAAGTTTGCGAAGAGCATTCGATCAGGATGTCGGGAATCTTGTTGAATTGCCCGACTTGATATTGAAAAGATTTTTCGATAATGAGTCTAAAATGCGGGGTTTATAATTGTTAGGCATGAGATGTCTAAGGAATTCATTTGGTTAGGCATGCGATGTCTAAGGAGGTTGCGGATTCCAACCGTTGTAGTTTTACACTTTCTTTTCTGCGACCGTAAGTGTATTATGTAGGGTATCGCCGGTTTCGTTGCTATACGTCAACGACAATTGGGATACGCATATTTACTTACGTTGATGACATGTGTTGTTATGTGTTGCTGTGATATGTTATATTAGATCGTCGAGTTTTGAATAGCCGGGGGTTTTATGTGAGATGAGAGTTTTTCTTTTTCATTCATGTAAAATTCATTGTATGTAATATTCTTTTATTAGGGCACTTCCGGGCTGAGTAAGATGTCACCGTTGATGTATATTATTTACTTTTCCGCACACTAGTAAAATAAGGGGTTGCCCCTACGGATAATATCATCCGTAGGGGCAACAAAAGTTTGGCCCTACGGATTAATACGTAGGGCAAAGTGGTTGCCCCTACGGTCGTGCAATATTTATTTAAAATTTATTAAATCTTAAAGTGTTTTTTGCCCCTACGGTGGCGCAAACCAAGCACCTACGGGTATATCCGTAGGGGCATCTAAATAGCGATTTAAGTGATCGATCCCTACGCTGATTATTTCTTATTCCCTTTATCGTTGCGCGCGAACCCAAAATCCCCAAACCTTGACGTTCCCGCCGATCGCCGTTCTCGTCATCGCCAGCGCCGGCTGAATCGTCGTCGCCACCGCCTGCAGTGATCTCGTCGTCGCCACCGCCGGCCGAATCGTCGTCGCCACCGCCTGCAGTGATCTCGTCGTCGCCACCGCCCTCGTCGTCGCCGATTACGTCTCCGTCGTCTCCTCCACCGCCTAGCCTACAGGTTAGTTAAACATTATTTTAATGATGTTAGGGTAGCGATGAGGGTTAGGGTTAGGTATCGGTTGGGGTTAGGGTTAGGATTAGGGTTAGGGTACGGGTTCGATCGGTTGGGGTTCGACTGGTGTTGGGGTTAGGGTTAGGGTTAGGGTTCGGTTGGGGTTTGGTGTTGGGGTTGGGGTTCGGCTGGGGCTGGGTTGGGGTTAGGGTTTGGTGTTGGGTTGGGGTTCGGCTGGGACTGGGTTGGGGTTAGGGTTAGGCCGGGTTAGGGTTTGGTGTTGGGTTGGGGTTCGGCTGGGGCTGGGTTAGGCTTAAAAAGGTGAAATTTTAGGGGATTGATCTGGAAAATAGTGAAAGTCGATACTGTTTATTTGTGAATAACACAGTCCATGATTTTTATATGAGAAAATGGTCCATGAAAGTCTATGGGATTTATCTAAAAAACGCTGAAAGTTCATGTATTTATTTGTAAACAACAAAATTCATGGTATTTATCTGGAAAACGTTGGAGGTCAATGGTATGTATTTATAAACAACAAAATCTATGAAAATTATGTGAAACGTTAAAACTTCATGGTATTTATTTGTAACAAACAAAGTCTATGGTATTTGTTTGATAAATATTGAAAGACCATGACATTTATATGTAATGGGTCAAAGTCATTTGGGTTATGTCAATCTTATTGGCGATACTTTCTTTTTGTGCATATCCAAAAACTTTGAAAGTTCTTGGTACCTATTAGAAAATATAAAGGGTTCTGTAGTGAAAGGAAAGAATTGGATTTAGAAAAACCGTGTGTAACTTTTAGAAATTCTATACACTCAAGTATATAGAAAAGGGTTAATTGCGGATACAGCCTATGTACTATGGGGATCAAGCACTTATAACCTCTGAAGTATAATAATAAGCACTTTTGTTTGTTTTTCATTAGTGATTAATTTTTAGTTTGCTATATTCTTTTTCAGTATGGATACTTGATAGAATTATAATTGCTTTACTATTGATAGTATGTATATGGACACTATTAATTTCACATCGATTCAAGGGAAAAATTGAGGAAGATTGTGTTTGTTATATCAAAAACCTTTTTGTTGAACCCAACATGTGAAACTTTAGAGTTGTTATAGATAGCTCTACATGTTTAATGCATGTACCATTGTTAAGAGAGTGCAAGGTGGAGAACAATAATTTGTTTCAACGGCACGTTTTTCAAGTTATAACCAATATATGATACTCGATGATAATATGAAACCTTCATATTCCCATCGATACCCATATATGAAACTAAAAGCGCCACTTAGTCCCCGTCTATCGGTTAACATACGTGCGATGCTCATTGTGACCTAGAACTATACGAAGGTTGTTAAATATCGGACAGTATAGCTCGATACTAACAACCGTCGTATAGTCTACGCGACGAGAAAATTCAATCGTATGGTAACCCATAGATTTGTCCCGTGTGGACAAGTTAAGAATGTATAAAGCAAACGCCTTCATTCACTTGTGTTTTCATCCGTTTCGAGATATTTCGTCGGTATCTTTCCGCTGGTTCTCCGTGTACAAAGATAGATTAGATGTTCATTTCAACGTTGTTTCACAGCTTTGAAATGATTATCTATTCTATTACAGTGTACTCAGAGAACAGCGGGGAGGTGCTGCCGAAATTTACTCGAAACGGTTGAAAGCATAAGTGATGGGCGTTCGCTCTATCATTCTTAATGGGATAGAAGCCTACCCCCGACAGCCGGAACACATACATACAAACGCATAATTAGAGAGCGATTCGAGATGTTCGGGTTAAAACCAATATATGATACTCGATGATAATATGAGACCTTCATATTCCCATCGATACCCATATATGAAACTAAAAGCGCCACTTAGTCCCCGTCTATCGGTTAACATACGTGCGATGCTCGTCGTGACCTAGAACTATACGAAGGTTGTTAAATATCGGACAGTATAGCTCGATACTAACAACCGTCGTATAGTCTACGCGACGAGAAAATTCAATCGTATGGTAACCCATAGATTTGTCCCGTGTGGACAAGTTAAGAATGTATAAAGCAAACGCCTTCATTCACTTGTGTTTTCATCCGTTTCGAGATATTTCGTCGGTATCTTTCCGCTGTTTCTCCGTGTACAAAGATAGATTAGATGTTCATTTCAACGTTGTTTCACAGCTTTGAAATGATTATCTATTCTATGACAGTGTACTCGGAGAACAGCGGGGAGGTGCTGCCGAAATTTACTCGAAACGGTTGAAAGCACAAGTGATGGGCGTTCGCTCTATACATTCTTAATGGGATAGAAGCCTACCCCCGACAGCCGGAACACATACATACAAACGCATAATCAGAGAGCGATTCGAGATGTTCGGGTTAAAACCAATATATGATAATATGAAATCTTCATATTCCCATCGATACCCATATATGAAACTAATTAAAAGCGACACTTAGTCCCCGTCTATCGGTCAACATAACGTGCGATAATTTATTCTTTTCAACGACAAACGCACACACAAAGCATATACATGGATTTTCTCCTTTGTCAGTAACTATCCCGTTCTTATATTTCTCAATATAGTCAGCATAACCTACAATTTATATGTTATTCAGTCTAACATGGCCCATGAGTACGTCAGAGTTAAGGACTGGATGTATGTGGATTGGAAACAACGTATGCACCCTAAGTTTGTCGCAGGGGTTGCTGCTTTCCTTGAATTTGCACGAGCACATAATAAGATCATAATAGAGAAGATTCTCTGTCCGTGCGATAGATGTGGCAATAAGTACTGGCAGAAGGTAGAATTGGCAGAGCTTCATATTGTAAAACATGGGTTTACTAGACTTTATTCAATTTGGAAATATCACGGGGAAGGAGAAGAATGCAGTACTGCGGTAGAAGAAGGAGAACACGATAATGCGGCAGGAGAAGAAGAAGAATTCGGTAATACGGCAGGATACGGAAATTTATTTCCATCAGAAGAAATGGAGGATATGGTAGATGCTGCCCTAGGTGAATCTATTCGTACCGAAGATGACATTCCTTCCGGTCAAGGACCGCGTGCGGATAAATATGAAAATTTCATGAATGATGCTAGGAAACCAATTTATGAGAATGCGAAGTATTCCACCCTCTCATGGTTCGTCCAACTTTTCCAAATTAAGTGCCTAAATGGATGGAGCAACAAGTCATTCACAATGCTTCTTTCGTTCCTGAAAGATTCTATGCCTCCGGGAAATAATGTGCCCGAAAGCTGGTACGAAGCCCAGAAAATGATGTCTGATTTGGGTCTAAAGTGCGAGAAGATTCAAGCATGTCCTAAAAATTGCGTGTTGTACCGGAAAGAGAATTCAGATTTGAAAGAGTGTCCAACATGCGGAGAGGCCAGGTATAAGCCGAAAGATTCTGATAAGAAGCCTGATATACCTGTGAAGATAGCACGATATTTTCCCATAACACAGAGGCTACAGAGGCTATTCAGGTGCAAGAAAACAGCCGAGGCAATGATTTGGCATCATCGTGCTCCTCCAAGCGAAAATGGAAAAATGAGCCATCCAAGAGATTCACCGGCATGGAAGGATTTCGATAGGAGGCACACAATATTCAGTAGCGATCCCCGCAATGTCCGGCTCGGACTGGCTGCCGATGGCTTCTGCCCATTCAACTATATGGCTGGAAGTCACAGTACATGGCCCGTTGTAATGATAATTTATAATCTGTCGCCTTGGTTGGCTATGGACCAATCATACTTTATGATGCCTCTTCTTATCGACGGACCAAACTCACCGGGGAACAATATCGACGTCTATCTCCGACCTCTGATTGAGGAGCTGAAAACTTTGTTTATTGATGGTATAGAGACATATGATTCAAACACAAATACAACCTTCATACTGCGTGCGGCTTTAATGTGGACAATTAATGACTTTCCTGCGTATGGAATGCTTTCAGGTTGGTCCGTACATGGTCACAAAGCATGTCCTCATTGCCATGAACACACAACATCAAAATTTTTGAATTTTAGCAGGAAGGTTTGTTATTGCGGCCATCGACGTTTTCTGCCTCCAGACCACCCCTACAGGTTAGACACGGTTCACTTTGATGGTCATCAGGAGCTTCTTGGGCCTCCATCCCCATTGTCCGGAGAGGACGTGACTGCTAAATGGGATGGTTACAATAACGTGACCTTCGGGATGGATCCGACGAGACAGGTCAAACCACAATATTGGAACAAGTTAAGCATTTTCTTCGAGCTTCCGTACTGGTCTACAAATTCAGTGCGTCATTGTCTGGACGTCATGCATATAGAGAAGGGAGTATCAGAGCACATACTTAACTTGCTTCTGTGTAAAGACGGTAAATCGAAAGACAACATGAATGCCCGGATGGATCTACAAGAGTGGGGAATAAGAAGTGAACTGCACCCTAAACCGGTAGCGGGTAAACCGGGCAAGTTTGTACTTCCCAATGCCGCTTATCATATGTCACAACCGGAGAAGAAAAGATTTCTGCAGGTGTTGCATGATTTGAAAGTCCCCACAGGTTTCTCAGGATCATTCAGCAAGAAAATAAAAATTGTGAAGGGCAAGATCGATGGGCTGAAAAGTCATGACCACCATGTTATCGTGGAGCACCTTCTTCCATTAGCCCTCAGGACTTCTCTCCCCGACTCGGTTGGTCTAGTAATCAACGACCTATGTTGTTTTTTCAGGGAGTTGTGTGCTAAAACGCTGGAGGTTGCGACGCTGGATAAACTAGAAAATTCTATTGCGTTGATACTTTGCAAGTTTGAGCGTATTTTCCCACCGTCATTCTTCGATATCATAATACACTTGACGGTTCATCTTGCAACTGAGGCGAAGTTAGCCGGACCGGTACAATATCGATGGATGTATCCCGTCGAGAGGTACGTGTAATTTTTCGTTTCGCGCAATTTATAAATTTAGTTTTGTCATGTATGGCCGTGTTTATTTATTCAACATATTCTTATTAGGTACCTTTACACTCTTAAGAAGTATATACGCAATAAAAATCGACCAGAGGGTTCTATCATGCAAGGTTATCTTCTTGATGAAGCAACCACATTTTGTTCCCGCTATCTGGACGAGAACATTGAGACAAGGCTTAACCGACCTCGAAGAATTCAAGACGGGCCATATGGTAAAGCCGAGTATAAGAGGGTAGACACTATGTTTATCAACAAGATATACCGGTTTATCTTGCTTAATTGCGAATGTCTTGAACAAATTAGAGAGTAAGTTCTTTTGGATTAATTGTTATATCTGTGTTTGTGCGTGTATGAAATGACATAATATTAATGTCACAATTATTTGCCGAAAACAGAACTCATTTTAACGAGGTACGTGAGGGGCATCCTGATTGGAACGAAGAGCGTTTGGAAAAATACCATCAGGATAATTTTTGTGATTGGGTCACAGAGCATGTAAGTTATTCGAATTACATTTTATTGCTATCAGTTTTAATCTAAACTTGTATCGTTATGTATTTATCGTAAAATTTGTTTTGTTAGATCCACGATCCGAACTTGTCTGCATCATTTGAGAGTGATTCAAGATGTTTAGCTCAATTTCCTAGTATGGAGGTTGCACATTACAAAGGATTTGGTGTCCTTGGATACAAATTCGAAATTAAGGACATAGAAACATCTAGAATCACTCAGAATAGTGGTATTGCGACGGTAGGATCGGACGGTGTGATTTACTATGGGTACTTAAATTGTATACTCGGCATCCACTATCCCGGACGATCAGAACCCTTTTATATATTCCACTGTACTTGGTACGATCCGCGAACCGATACAGACAGGTGGAGAAGCAGTCTTGGGACTTGGAAAGATGAATATGGATTGACCAGTGTGAACACACTTCGATTTTACGGTCAGGACGATCCGTTTATCTTTCCGAACCAAGCGTTCCAAGTATACTACTCACAGTGTTTGAAGCATCCGGGGTGGAGTGTTGTATGCCGATGGAAACCTAGAGATGTCTACGATGTCCCAGAATACGAGGACAGCGATGAGGACGAAGAAGAGAGAAGGCTTAAAGTGCTCCGACCGTCTGTTTCGAAGGACGGGTTGTCTTCGACCGATCATGAAGTTACGTGGGTTAGAAATGACATCGACGATGAAATCCAAGTAGATATGTATGATGCGCCCACGAAACGAAAAAGGTTATCAGTAATGTTATATTATTACTTCACATTTTACGCTCTAGATCATATATAGTCAATACTTTTAATGATTGTCTAATGCGTCCACGAACCGTTTATCTAGATTGGATGACGATGTCGGGAGCAGCGAGGGGCGGCAGGAGCTCCAGCCGCGGCAGAGGCAGAGGCAGAGGCAGAGCGGTTCTGCCGCCCGGAGAGCTCCGTAGGGAGCTTCAGAGGGCCGGTCTTGCACCCAGATCGGAGACCCCTTCGGATGCCTCCTTCCGTGTGGATTTTGCCACATCTCCAGGTATACTGCACGCATATCCATTTTCAATTTAATATTACAGATATTCATGCATATTGATTTAGAACGTTATATTATTGATCTACACATTCTTTTTGCAATTACTTATCAAATCTATTTTTAATTGTCTAGTTGTTGGTCCTGCGTCCACATCTGGGACAGAGGCCACCCCCGCTCCTCCAGGTATGTTCATATATCATATAGTGTATGTATATTGATTTAGAATGCTATATCATAAATATACACATTCCTTTTGCTCTTACTTAGCAATTTTTATTATTGTCTAGCTGTAGGTGGTGACACCACCGCACCTGCGGGTATGTTTATATGTCCTATAGTTCATGCATATTGATTTAGAACGTTATATTATTGATCTACACATTCTTTTTGCAATTACTTATAAAATCTATTTTTAATTGTCTAATTATAGGTGGTGCGTCCACACCTTCCACAGGGGCCACTCCTGCCGCTTCCGTACCCTCCGCATCGTCTGCAGGTTAGCATGAATAAATTTAAAATATTTATTTATTTTACATATGCTCTATAGAATAAATATGAACTTCATGGAGATTTAGCGTCGATGTTTATTTTATAGTTGGAGGGGATGCGTCCGGGTCCGGGACCCCGGTTGTTCCTCACCGGAGGAACTATCGTCCCGCTCGTGCTGCTGCTCGGGCCCAGGCTCGTGCGTTATTCACCGGAGGTATATATCACACTTGAATTTTTGTTTAACCTTGATTTCTTAATACAACTTTGTATTATTATTGATTGTCTTGATATTTCGTGCAGACGCAGGGCCTCTCCATCCCCAGAGGGGGACTCGAGGCCCGAATCAGTCTCATAGGCTGAGGCCTAATAGAGCTAGGGGGGAGGCAGCATTCCCCCTATTTTTTACCCTTGACTATCGCTATACCGGTCCTCATGCCGAGAGGTTCGGCCGGTATTTGGGGGACGAGAGCCGGATCGTGAAGAACTATCCACTTCACGTTGAGTGGGGCGAGCAGCACCAGCGCTCATTCGCCCTCTTCTTTGAACAGGCTCGGGTATGTATTAATATATATTTTCATTTGATCTATCCAATATATTTATTATTAACACTTGCAATCTAATAACAATGTATTTTTTTGTATTTTCAGTTGGATTACGATTTTCAGCCTGTAGCCGACCCTGATCACTCGGGGAGGGTGCTCGACCTTCATGCTCTGTACAATGGCCTGATGAAGAACATGCAGGCCAAGGTCCGATACAACAGGAATGAGCTGAAGGCCGACTGCTACTCCCTGTGGATAGCGACCCCCGAGGCAGAGAGAGCGGCCCTCCTATCTACTCCGGCGTTTGCGAGAGTCGACGTAGAGACATGGCCTCTATTGTGCGCTTATTTCGACTCCGAACGCAAACAAGTATGTATTTTAAATTTAATTCATTATTTATGATATAATTTATTTCTTTGTGTTTCTTAATTAGAAAACTAAATGTTAATGCGTTGTGCAGAAACAGGCCGCTCAGAATACGGAGAACAGGAAGTCGGCGAAGAGGGGTCGCCCCACTTACACAGGTGGCTCGAGGAACATTACTCGAGCCATGGAGTTATCGGTAAATTAAGTGTTATTCTCTAATATTCTGCAATATTAAGAGTTATTCTCTAATATTTCTAATATTAAGAGTTACTTTCTAATATTGCAGACATCTCGGACCGTGGCGTCAGGTGGTACACCGAGCGTGCTGTCCGCATATCTTGCCGTCCACGGCACCTTGACAGATCCCGCCACGGGCGAGCTTCGATGTCCCGGCGTCGCTACCCAGGAGTACTGCGTAAGTGTTAATATTTTTTCTACCCAAATTTTAAATTTTAGTTTTGGAAGGTTCAAGTTTAAATTCTATACTTATACTTTACTGCTTAATGTGGGTGTAGGAGCGGGTGGTTGAGCAGGCCCAGGCCTCGGGGATCGATTTTACCGGACAGAACGATCCGAGGCTGCTGACCCCAGTTCTGGACGCCGCACACGGAGGGCACCACGGAGGTTGGGAGAGAGGCCGGGGATTGGGCCCTAGCAGGGCCCATATGAGGTTGGACTCCACCCCGGCGGTTACTTCCTCCGTCTCCAGTGGCCGGCATGTCCATCAGGAACTGGATAGCTTGAGGGCCACCGTTCAGGAGTTGAAGGAGATGCTGGTATGTATACTACTTTATAGTAAAATATCATTTCATATTATATACATATCAACACAACCCTTATTAGTACGTAGGTTGAGCTTATTTGGTTTTAGACTTAAGTCTGATTAATCATACATACATATGTAATTAAAATAAACAACGCTTTTCCAAACTAGATATCCAAACAGGGTTTCGAAATAACTTAATAATGAAACGAATTCGAATAATACACAGTTCTTAGACGCTTCTTACACACGTTATGTCCAGACGCGACAGGGTAGATCGGCCGAGCCTCCACATGCATCTCCTTCGGCTGCGGCTCCGCAAGCCACTACATCGGCTGCGGTTCCGCAGACAGCTCCTGTAGCTCCACCGCCCACTCAGACTCCCGCAGCCGCGGCTCCGCAAGCGACTACCTCGACGGCGGCTGCGCAGACCACGACGCCAGCTCCACATGCCGCTCAGACTCCTTTATTTGCAGTATTGGATAGTGTATTTACCGAGGAGCAGGCGCGCGTTATTCGAACGTTACTCGGAGGTGGAGCTGGACCGAACTAGGGTAGCTTTTTGGTTCTTATTTTTTGAAACATGTATTTATTTATATCACATTGTACTACATTTTGAAACGTTATTGATATTGGTTTGAATTTATATCATATTCAGTTTTTGGGTTTCTTTTGTATATTATATATATGCGTGGGATGTGATTATGAATACTGTAATATATGATTTGATTGATGTATATAGTATTGTGCACAGGGCGGGAAAAAATCTAGCAGCCCTTTTTTAAAAAAAAATACAGAAAACATGTACCTACGGATTACTCCGTAGGGATATATATTGCCCCTACGGACTTATCCGTAGGGGCAAACTATCAGGAAACCTGATATTTTCCCACCTGATATCAGTGCAGGGTGTTGGGAGTGCCCCTACGGATATGTACGTAGGGGCCATTGTCTATCCCCTACGTATATATCCGTAGGGGCAAAATATCAGGTTCCCTGATATTTTCCCCCCGATCTCAGTGCATTGTGTTGGAAGTGGCCCCTACGGAAACAGCCGTAGGGGCTACTTTATATCCCCTACGGATACAGCCGTAGGGGATATAAATAGGACCTACGGGTATATCCGTAGGTATATACAATATATTCAAAAAAAAAATTTAAATATATGATTTTATTACCCCTACGGGGTACTCCGTAGGGGCTATAGCACCTACCGAGTTATCCGTAGGGGCAGAAATTTACCCGTAGGGCAAAGTCCAGGACCTCAACTTGCACCTGCGGCCTTTGCACCTACGGGGTCTTTTTTCGCCCCTACGTATATATCCGTAGGGGCAGTTGGTTGCCCCTACCGATAAATCCGTAGGGGCAACCCTTATTTGTAGTAGTGGCATTAGGATAAACCCAGGAGGGGAGCACAAGTAACCGGGTTCTAGAGTCCAGTGGGAGACCATCTCGAGGAGTCGAGTCCGGGTCTCCTAACTCTAGAATTGGTAGGGTTGCTTGCCGCTCTCGTTGGGGTCTAGGGGTGTGGGATTGGCTGTTCATCACGACCGTGGAATCCGTGTTTTATATAGGCTCAAAATAAAACACGGACGTCCTAGTATATCCAATATTTCATATGATATTTTCTGCTGCGTTGTCTATGATGTGATCATGTGATATGTTCAGATAGATATTGTATATATATTATATATGATATATTATTAGACGTTGCTTATGTTTTACACCCGTGCTAGCCATGCCCCGCTCTGCCGTTAGTTACCTAACCTAACGGTGCAGACGGGACATGGAGGCGAATGCGGATGGCATAAGTGTACGTTGTATTTATCTGTGATGTTTAAGTGGACTTAAATGATGGGACATTCATTAATGAGATTAATGAAAGAAAATAAACCTAAAAGTTATTGTGGAATCGAATTTCAAAAATTAGGTAGCTCTAGTTGTTGCTTTGTATAGCGGTGTTCCTTGTAGAACATCCAGCACCTTATTCGATAAGGAAAGAGCCGAGATCTCTTCAGCGGGAGTGACCTCTTTAGAAAAAACTAGCATATGCTATAACCTTCGGTTTGTCTTTTGATTGCTTTTCTAGTTCTTGCTTTGCATAGTGGTATTGTGAATATCATGCACCTCATTCGACGAGGAAAGAGCCGAGATCCCTTCACCGGGAGAGACCTCTTTAGCGAAACAATCAGAAGCCTAAAAAACACTCCATTTAAAAACCATTTAATTCTACAACGAGATCAAGTTAAAAGCGTTAAAGGTTTTCTTAAAAACCATCCGCAACCCTCCGTCATTTTAGGAAGTAGAGTACTTAGTATTCGTGCTGTGTTTGTTGACCTTAGTTAAGGGACAGCGTACGGTAGCTAAGTGATGTCTTCCTACACCGCATATGATGCGATTAGTTAGGACATTCGCGTGACTTTGTTGACCTTAGTTAAGGGTCATGTGGGTGAGTCCAATTAATCATGAAATGACGGGTCGAACTTGACTAGTGCTTATTATTTGTTGACCATAGTTGAGGTCATAAGTGCTAGGGCTAAAAACCTTTATCAGGAGTTTCAAGTGTTGAAATTTGCAATGAGATTACATACCTTCTATGAGATAGTTGGATCCTGATACCCACTGCGAGTAATAGTTACTCCTGGGAGAGTTTTGCACTTTACAATTAGTCGATCAAGTAGGTGTCTAGAAAGGTGTCAACGGGGTTACGCCCCTGGGAAAATGAGGTTTACTGTAATTAGGTCCGTGCGAAAGCAGGGGAACCTCCCTCAAAGTACCGACACTGGCCTGGTTGAAAGATTGGCGAACTTATAGAGTGTAATTAATCCCGGCTAGTCTTTCCTTTTATGGTTTGAAAGAAGATTTGATAAAAAAAGTGGGAGTCGTCCTGATTAGATGAAATATATAACAAATCTAATCTTGCAAGAGCGCACGCAGAGTGTTTTCTTCTCTCTCTCTCCAGGTAGCAACCATGTCACGTCTTAATCAAGATAATAATATGGATGTATTGACCGAACCCGCTTGTTATACTGAGCTGGGGAACGTTGGTCCCTCTCCAACTTATATTTATTATAAGACCGAGCAGGAAATAGGAGAATACCAGGATTCCCATGCCGCCTAAACGAAGAGAGTGCATGATGATGCATCTTCTTTGGGTATGTTTATTACAAAGAACTGTTTCTCAGTCCTGGGTATGAGATACCGGATCAGGATCCCAAATATGTAATCTGTTACATGGGCTATATGTTGGAGATAGTGCCCTCATAGTCAATTATTGGATCGCATGTACGTGATTGCAATGATTGCGGAGGACCTATACCGGTAGGACAGTCTTACTCGAGATGATAATACGCTATCTGGTTTGCTTTTATCAGTCGTGTATATGTTCATGTGACTGATTACATGTTACACTTTGATAGAGCCCTTAGGATTTTGCTTTACCACCAACAGTATGATGGCGATCATATACGTGAGAGTTGGGTGGTTTATATGCATATCCTTAATTGTGGTCCCTAGTCGTGGAAGTTTCGAGACAGGGCATCAATACTCCGGAGTAGAATAGCGTGTACAGTCGAGACCCCGACGAGGGGCGGTGGCCGGTCTCACAAGCCACTGGTGTCAGTTGGATCACCTAAGATGTATACAGGTGCTCATTGGGTTATGAGTACACCGGACAGGACTCGCCGGGAATCTGCTAGTTAGTACTATATCTATCGTCAGATAGCAGTTCCCTGGTGACATGTGTACAGGTTAGTTCATCGACCTGAGGTCGTCATTTGTCTCGTGTGAGTTCCCACTGTGCTTTGATTTCTACCCTACCACGGCTCAAAGGAGTCGTGCAAACAGGTAGCTTTTGGGTACAGTCCCGAGCCATATGGAGGCACGTGAGCGGATCGGCAGGGGATTCGTCTCTCCCGGTATTAGGGGCGAGATCGTGCTGTGTCTAGGAGAGCCATTACACATAGCCCACGGCCGTGGCAGGAGATTTACTGGTAGGTACTCCAGTAGTATCTCAGGGAGTTATTGGGCTTCACTCCGACACGACTTATACTGCTATTGGGGGTCTGACGTTACTAGCCCCTTAGGAAGATATGCGATACTCATAGACGAACGGACCGGACTGTATATACATTGTCACTGTTAGGCTCAGTAGGGTTTCCGGATGAGTTCGCTCATCGGCCTCCCTTGAGGTCAGTCCATGGGCAGCCGTTACGCATTGCTAGTGTCGCTGACGGTTTGTGGTTAAACCCACTGCCAGGTTACTGACGAGTCATTAGAGTCCCCCACAGACAGTTTCCCAAGTTCGGGCGAAACGTTGTAGAGGCCGTATGGTTTTATGGCAGGGTTCGGAAAATGCACGTGCGTTTACGCACGTGTTATTTTTCGGGCAGAAGATACTGGTCGGCTTTGGTTTAAGCCGGATCCGAGTATTATATTGAGTAGGTGTAATATCTTTGTCTCAGTTGCATTTGTATTCGGTCGTAATACAAATGCGGGTATATTTATACAGTTTCGGGGTAATCCTGAAAGTTGTTTCAGGATCACTTTTGGAAGTTGCCAGTTTCCAGTTTTCTATCAGCCGTCTTTTAACATTTGGTTAAAGACGGATTTAACTTTTCTTGAGATAAATGTGGATTCTTCTAGAAGATTCTAGAGAGAGTGACTTGACATGGTGAGTCATTAGTGCATTAATGATGCCATTAATGCTTGATGACTAAGGTTGTTTTGATTCATTGTTTCTAAATGAGTCATGCTTTTCTTTAATGATCAAGATAAGTTTCATTCTTTTATGGTCACCCCCTCCTTGCTCCTACCATCACCTCCCTCTTTACTTATATGTGGCCGTCCCCCTTGAGTGAGAGAGAGAGATTAATTTCATTCTTGTGAGAAAAGACTATGGTTAAGGGTGCACGGAAATTTCATTGCCTCATTTCATTCCATCACCCGATTCCCTCGGCAACTTCATTAACCGATCGTCCACGGATTTGGACGAAGTGAGACAAAGTCATCTACTCATTCTCTACATCATTCTTCGTCATCTCTTTTAGCAAACTTGACGATCGAGTTGTCTTAAGTCAGAGGCGGGAGCCCGTTTAAAGAATCGTTGACGTGGTGCCTCCTCGACGAGGATATCGGAGATCGACGAGATCGGAGCAGCCGCAACGGAGCGTGGGATGATGGTTGAAGAACGAAGGACTCGGATCGTTCGGTATAACCTTTCTACACTCTTTACAGTTTGTTAGTTTAGCAATAATGGCAGATCCGGGTTAAAGTATACGATAGCGCCAGTTAAAAATTTTTTGTTCCGCATTTGGCGTCTGTAGACGGCCGGGGCTCTAGCGTAGACTTACAGTGGTATCAGAGCCTCACCATTTTGCTATACTAACTTGTGCTAACGCGTTTAAAACATCGATCGAACCGGAAATCAAAAATCGCAATTTTTCAATTTAACAGTTTCTGTTAATTTTCAAACTGGTCCAAATGTCATTTTGACCATACCAGAAAATTCAGCAGGCTTTTCTAAGAACACCGACAAAATTTGGGCTCGTGATTCCACCAAGCCGCCGCGGAAACGCGGCCAAACCCATGGTTTGGCCGCGCATCCACGGCCACTTGGTGAGATCATGCTCCCAAATTTGTACAGTGTATTCCCCTCTGGAAATTGGGGTTTTTGGTATATATCTTTTGGGCCCAGATTTTATTACTGTTCAGCAGATTTGCGTGGGGCCCACTTTGTGATATTTGGTCGATCGAAATTTAAACATGTTAGTTTACAGTGCTTACATTATATCTCCGACCGGGAATGTCATTTGATCGGTAAACCGCGTCTGATTGCTATAGTTCTTTTAGACGGATTTGCGAACATGACATTCCCGTTGATGTTCTGTGTTGTGCTGTGATGTTGTGGATTTGTCGTGGTGGATAGCAGTGTGCAATGGTAGTACTGTTTGAGTTTATTTGTACATTTGATATTGCGGGGCGAGCGTCCAACATGTGGACTGCCGTCACTGCCTGTTGTATAATATTCTTTTGGGGCACGACCAGGTTGCGGTCGATGTACCTGTTGTACTATTTTTCATTTCTGTACTAGGTTCTGCCCCGCGACGGAGTGCAAGGATAGCCGGGTTCGGGAGGGCAACGGGTCCGCATCTCATGGCTTTGAGAGGCAGAGGGGCCCCACTCTAGAATTGGCAGACTATTCGCCGCACTCGTAGGGGGTACAGGTTGACCCAAGGAGGGGTGCCCAAGATTACCGGATTCCGTGGAGTGCTGGGTGGTCCATTCACTATGCTATAGGGGGCTGCCTCGCTTCAGGTTTTGGCGGGTAACTTGCCGCACCCGTAGAGGTCTAGGTTTCATTGCACAGGCTATCCACACGACAGGGGAACGTCGAGTTTTAGCAGCGGCTCTGTGAAACTCGGGGATCCCAGATTATCTGTATTGTTCTGTGATGCTTATTACTTTTCTGTAATGTTGCATATTATCACGCCTGGAGCGATTATTGTATATTGGTTTATATACTATTAGATGTTGTATATGTTTTACACCCGCGCTAGTCCAGTCCCCGCTCTGTCGTTAGTTAAGTAACCTAACGGGTGATGATGAGACCCAGTGACGAATGCGGATGGCATATACGTACATTTTATTTTCGTTCTTTTCTGGTGTGATTAAATGATGGGACTGTGTTGATTCTGATCAATGCAAAGTTAAACAAACCTGTTTGCAGTTGTTGGAACAAATTTAAAAAGTGTTATTGCAAAGTCATTTCCTTTTGTTATGCATAGCGGTATTCAGTGGAATATCCTGCACCTTATTCGACGGGGCAAGGGCCGATATCCCTTCACCGGGACCGACCCCTTGGACAAAAGTTTGCGTCAGGGTAATAACTTCACTATAGTCGATTACAAGTTGCTTTGCATAGCGGTATTCAGTGGAATATCCTGCACCTCATTCCACGAGGAAAGAGCCGAGATCCCTTTACCGGGAGTGACCTCTTTAGCAAAAGGTTTTCGCCACTATATTTTAAAAAGCTATCAGGTTCCTTCAGCGATATCGAGTTCACTACGTTAAAGGTTTTTCGCCAAAAACCAGCCGTAGCCCACCGTCGTTTCTTATGGATGGTCAGTAGTATTCAAGCTATGTTTGTTGGCATACGTCAAGGCATAGTGTTTGGTAGCTGCTGGGTATTCATTTGTTGCATAGATAGATGAGTTGGTTTGGGACAGTCGTATTACCTTGTTGGCATACGTCAAGGGTATGTACGGGTGGGTTCAAATTAACAAGATAATGACGGGCAGAACTTGACATGTGACTTATGATTTGTTGACATACGCCAAGGTCATAAGAGCATGGGGCATAAATCATATCGGGAGTTTCTAAAGAAACTGAAACTTGCCAAGTATGCGCATACCTTCTGGAGTATGAGTAACGTGGATGCATTCCATCACGTTATCATGCGATGAGAGTTGGATCCCGATTCCTACTGATGAGTTGGTTTACTCTTCGGGTGATCCCGATTGATTCTTCTTTAGGTTTGGAGGAGAATTTGACAGGACAGTGGGAGGTTTCCGGATTAGATAAAGTGATAACCATTCTGATCTAGGTTAGAGTGCACGCAGAGTGCTTCTTTTCTCTCTCTCTCTTTGGCAGCGACCTTTGACTGACCCTAGACTATGACTCAGTGACCAGGTTGACCGAACCTTCTTAAAATACTGGCTTTTGGATTGTCTGAGTTGCATAAGTCATTGCCACTCCTTCTTTTACCCTTTGAATTTCTCAGAACACCCGTATTACTACGGATATCCACTTCCATTGGATAGATCCATCGTATGGTTATATACGAACTCGAAGGGACTTCTTCGAGGATGGATCTAGGTTCAGGAGAAATAGAATTGGTTTATTCAGTTGTCTTTTATTATCACCTTCTCTCAGGTTGCGAGAGCTCCTTGGTTTAGGAGAGTACACCTATTACGCTTATTAGATAGTCTTATTCCAAACCATAGGCTGGTGCCGAAAGGTAGGGAATGAAAAAAACCAATTAGCCTAAGTAGGGTGTGCAGAAGGTAATATATAAAGACAAAATAAAGGGATTAGAAAGAGGGCAAAGTAAATTGCGACTGATATCATTCACGACCAAAACCGCGTACTTCATCGCCACTCCTATTTCACCTTTAAAAGAATAAGGTATTATTCAGTTGTCTTTTATCATCACCTTCTCTCAGTTGCGAGTGCTCCTTGGTTTAGAAGGGTACACCTATTATGCTTACTGGATAGTCTTCTTCCAAACCATAGGCTGGTGCCGAACGGTAGGGAAGGAAGAAAACCATTTAGCCTAACAATGGTGTACAGAAGGTAACGACTAAAGACAAATAAAGGGATTTGGAGAGATGGCAATAAAATATACAGTCGAAGTCATGAATTGGATTATGGAAGAGGCATTACTATAAATACCAGGATACCCCTACGAAACATTTTCATGTTTCAGTGCATTGTTAAAAGAAAAACTGTTTTCCCGATTAGACACTTACTCCAAGGGTATGTATTTACCAAGTTTTATTCTCATATCTGTATGGTTTTACAGATGATGAGTAGGAGTAAGTTATTGGGAATTAGGTGATTATCCTCATTATATCGGAATTCGTTGTAATTGGTGATATTTGTGGAAATCGCCAGGGTACAGTTTTCAACCTACGACGCACATGTTTTGAGTTGTTTAACTCAGGGGACTTATACAGAGTATTGTATGTTGTCCAAGTGTCCATCAGGACAAAGGGGTAGGTCCTCGTACTATGTTCTGTTTACTTATAACTTCTCTAATATTTAGACAAGTGTTTCGTAGAAATACAAGGTCTAAGTTTTGAGAAGTTGTGGGTATAAGAATAAAGAAGAGAACCAGGTGTCACAAGTATCGGGATTCTTCAACGAGATCGAAGATGTAGATTCTTGTGATTGGTATTCAGATGATAGTGATGGTTTTGAGAAACGAGTTTTCTCTTTCAGGTTACTCATAATTGGATGGATTCCTAAGTTGAGTAATGTTGATTAGCCTCTTTCCATTAAGATGATATGCACTGGAGACAGCTGCATGATTTGAATCTAGTTCCAATTAAATAAGTGCCAAAGTTTCTATATTGGATATAGAATAGTTCATACCTTAAAAGATATTAAGGTACGGGGAGTTGTCCAGCTTATGCTTAAAACCAGACTCTGGATAACTCAGGGCACGTTTCTGTAATGGCTGTTTGTGGGTTGACCCTGGCTATGACGAGGGTTGATATTCTACCATTTGGAAGATCAATAGTGATATTATTCTTGACTCGCCATAGTTTTAGTAAAATGGATTTTTTCAGAAAACAGTAGTGGGAGTATGGTAGAACTGGAAGTGATTCCCGAACCGCGAACGATTACGAAAAATTTAATAGGACCTATATATTCAATCAGGATTGACATTCCAATAGCCACTGCGCAGATTTGGTGGGTAACCTCAGACACCCGAGAGGTACTCCGGTAGCCTCAAAGACGGTGACAGGGAGGTTCTTATCTACCCAGACTTGACACTACTGTTGTTCCAGGTTATGAGACCCGGTAGGAGGGTTGTCGTAGTCAGTGGGAGCATCGGAAGCATAGTGGGCAAGTAGCTTATGTCTATTTATAGACTAGAGCAGTTATAGCGGAGATAGATCATCTAATTTTGATATGTCAGTCATGGGTTTGACTTCAATCAGAATAGGGGATGGATCTGTTAAGGAGGTAGTAGGATGTGATGTCATGGTATCTGGATGACATACACAGAGTAGGAATAAAAATTCCTATACTACGATCGGTTGTACTGTGGTCGTCACACAGTTGTTTCTCCAGACAGGATATGGATATAATATTTGACATTCTGGTTTCTAGATCTATGGTTTTAGATCTGGATTTGGGTAGTTTCCCAATGTAGGTACTTTGACAGTATTCTAATGGTTTTTAGAATAGATGACTCCTAGCATGGTGGTGTACCTGCAGGTGATGGAGTCACCCTCTCTAAAGGTGTCGTATAGACTAAAGGGGAGAGGGATGTGCATGATTGACAGATCACTTGCTTAGGCAATTGAGTCAATTGTGAGATGTCAAGTACCACACCAGATGTTGTTTTTGCACTAGATGCAATGAGTTTATATTAATCCAATCCTGGAGAAACATAAGGAAGCAGTTTTAGAACATAAGTACATGTTCTACGGATTAGATGACGGCAGCCTCCTTCGGGAGACGATTATCATTCCAGGCTTCAAAGGTGACATGGATGACAGAGTGATTGTCAGAGTTATAGATTTCCCTTTGACAAGGGACAATATTATGGACAGGTGGTCCAAGAGGATACTGTGGGTGGCATGGTGCCGGATACTGATTAGGTTCAGTGATCGATACAGTCTAAGAAGTTTGGATTTGGAGTTCATTTATGAACAAGGTCCCATCAGATATCCAGACATATTCTAAGACAGGTATTACTCAATTCGGGAGATAACTTTCTCCGCGAACTTGAGATTTAGAGAGATATAGAAAGAAACATCTAGGCGGATCCACTCACTGAGGCTATTTCTCGAACACAATAGTTTTACAAACGGGCTTTGTGAAACTGATTAGTAGAGGAGTTGGATGTTCGGTTTCACACGGGCTATGAGTAGTCGACATCGCAATAATTAGCTTTGAGTGCAAGTGGGAGATTGTTGGAGATAGTGCCCTCATAGTCAATTATTGGATCGCAGGTACGTGATTGCAATGATTGCGGAGGACCTATACCGGTAGGACAGTCTTACTCGAGATGATAGTACGCTATCTGGTTTGCCTTTATCAGTCGTGTATATGTTCAGGTGACTGATTATATGTTACACTTTGATAGAGCCCTTAGGATTTTGCTTTACCACCAACAGTATGATGGCGATCATATACGTGAGAGTTGGGTGGTTTATATCCATATCCTTAATTGTGGTCCCTAGTCGTGGGAGTTTCGAGACAGGGCATCGATACTCCGGAGTAGACTAGTGTGTACAGTCGAGACCCCGACAAGGGGCGGTGGCCGGTCTCACAAGCCACTAGTGTCAGTTGGATCACCTAAGATGTATACAGGTGCTCATTGGGTTATGAGTACACCGGACAGGACTCGCTGGGAATCTGCTAGTTAGTACTATATCTATCATCAGATAGCAGTTCCCTGGTGACATGTGTACAGGTTAGTTCATCGACCTGAGGTCGTCATTTGTCTCGTGTGAGTTCCCACTGTGCTTTGATTTCTACCCTACCACGGCTCAAAGGAGTCGTGCAAACAGGTAGCTTTTGGGTACAGTCCCGAGCCAAATGGAGGCACGTGAGCGGATCGGCAGGGGATTCGTCTCTCCCGGTATTGGGGGCGAGATCGTGCTGTGTCTAGGAGAGCCATTACACATAGCCCACGGCCGTGGCAGGAGATTTACTGGTAGGTACTCCAGTAGTATCTCAGGGTGTTATTGGGCTTCACTCCGACACGACTTATACTGCTATTGGGGGTCTGATGTTACTAGCCCCTTAGGCAGATATGCGATACTCATAGACGAACGGACCGGACTGTATATACATTGTTACTGTTAGGCTCAGTAGGGTTTCCGGATGAGTTCGCTCATCGGCCTCCCTTGAGGTCAGTCCATGGGCAGCCGTTACGCATTGCTAGTGCCGCTGACGGTTTGTGGTTAAACCCACTGCCAGGGTACTGACGAGTCATTAGAGTCCCCCACAGACAGTTTCCCAAGTTCGGGCGAAACGTTGTAAAGGCCGTATGGTTTTATGGCAGGGTTCGGAAAATGCACGTGCGTTTAAGCACGTGTTATTTTTCGGGCAGATGATACTGGTCGGTTTTGGTTTAAGCCGGATCCGAGTATTATATTGAGTAGGTATAATATCTTTGTCTCAGTTGCATTTGTATTCGGTCGTAATACAAATGCGGGTATATTTATACAGTTTCGGGGTTATCCTGAAAGTCGTTTCAGGATCACATTTGGAAGTTGCCAGTTTCCAGTTTTCTATCAGCCGTCTTTTAACATTTGGTTAAAGACGGGTTTATCTTTTCTTGAGATAAGTGTGGATTCCTCTAGAAGATTCTAGAGAGAGTGACTTGACATGGTGAGTCATTAGTGCATTAATGATGTCATTAATGCTTGATGACTAAGGTTGTTTTGATTCATTGTTTCTAAATGAGTCATGCTTTTCTTTAATGATCAAGATAAGTTTCATTCTTTTACGGTCACCCCCTCTTTGCTCCTACCATCACCTCCCTCTTTACTTATATGTGGCCGGCCCCCTTGAGTGAGAGAGAGAGAGATTAATTTCATTCTTGTGAGAAAAGACTATGGTTAAGGGTGCACGGAAATTTCATTGCATCATTTCATTCCATCACCCGATTCCCTCGGCAACTTCATTAACCGATCGTCCACGGATTTGGACGAAGTGAGACAAAGTCATCTACTCATTCTCTACATCATTCTTGGTCGTCTCTTTTAGCAAACTTGACGATCGAGTTGCCTCAAGTCAGAGGCGGGAGCCCGTTTAAGGAATCGTCGACGTGGTGCCACCTCGACGAGGATATCGGAGATCGACGAGATCGGAGCAGCCGCAACTGAGCGTGGGATGATGGTTGAAGAACGAAGGACTCGGATCGTTCGGTATAACCTTTCTACACTCTTTACAGTTTGTTAGTTTAGCAATAATGGCAGATCCGGGTTAAAGTATACGATAGCGCCAGTTAAAAAGTTTTTGTTCCGCATTTGGCGTCTGTAGACGGCCGGGGCGCTAGCGTAGACTTACACTATAGATAGGTAGAGAACTGAGAACGGGTGATAAATTTCAAGAGTTGGAAACAGTTCAATTGTTGCAGCCAAGATGTTGGCAATTGTCACCCTGTATTACTAAATACATTGATTCTGAACGAATGTTATTAGATACCGAACCTGACATACAACATCATATCAGTCTCTTTATTTATTAAACAAGGATATAATTTTGTATTGTTGGATAATGTTTTGCACATTTCCTATATTAAGTGTTGATCGGTTCAGGCACATTATCTAAAAGCATATACATTCTAAATCAAACCACAGCTCTTAACGTACAGAACACACACAAGAGGAAGAGTTTAGAAATGAACGAATCCTTCTTGAGGCATTGTAAACTAGGTCATATCAATGCGACCCGACTAGCTAAGTTACATCTTGATTCATATTTAAATCAGTTTGAATTTACATCTTGTGAAACTTGCAAGTCATGTCACAAAGATAAGATGACCATAGCTCCTTTTACTAGAAACAGATAAAGAGTTTATGAACTATTAGGACTGATACATAGTAATGTATGTAGGTCCCTAGTCTACAAATGCCAGGACTGGTTCTTTATACTTCCTTACATTCACTGATGATCTCTCAAGAATCGGACGCATGTTCCTATTGAAACACATGTCTGAAGCTTTTGAGAACTTCAAAGAATATAAGAGAGAAGTAGAGAACCAATACAGGTATAAGTATTATATCCTTTGATGAGATCAGGGAGGAGAATACTTAGGCATGGAAATCCTGGACTATTCAAAAGCAGAATGAGATTCTCTCTCAGCATTACTTTTCCGTATACACCACAGCATAATGGTGTATCGGGGTGGAGCAATCGCACCCTATGTGATATGGTGCGCTCTATGATGAGTACTACTGAGTTACCTATTTCCTTTTGGGGGTTATGCACTTGAGAAGATGCATACCTATTGAATTGGATTCCAATCAAATCAGTGCCTACCACTCCATATGAGATATGGTATGGGAAGAGCCCATCTCTTTAGTAAGTTAAGATTTGGGATTATCCGGCCTATGTCAATAGCAAAATCCGGACAAGATCGAGGCAAGGTCAGTTCTGTAGAACTGGAAGGAGTTCCAGCTATACAAACTACAGCTGATGATTTGATAGAACCAAAGGATTCAATAGTCGCCGACGAACCTCAGCCTCTCCACCAATCTAGCAGGGTTCTTCATCTGCCTGAGAGGTACTTTGGTTTCTCGATGACAATGGGATCGAGGATTGCATCATAAGATGATGACCCAACTAGTTTCGAGCAGGCCATCAAGAGTGGGGACTCTGTAAGAATGGCTGGATACTTAGCGATCTGAGATGGAATCTATGTACACCAACAATGTATGGACTTTGGATGCTATATCTGAAGGGTTAAATCCCCATCAGGAGCAAGTATATCTTGAAAAGATTACTTGGTGTAGATTGAAAGTTGAGACTTTTAAAGCGAGAATTGTTAAAGGTTTTCGTCATCGACCAGGCGTGGATAATGATGAAACCATTTCTAGTGGCTATGCTTAAGTCCATCCGGATCCTACTTGCCATTGCTGCATGCCATAACTGCGATATCTGGTGGTTGGGTGTCATGACTGCTTTTCAAAATATTGATTTAGAAGAGAACGTCTATAAGAACACAGCCAGAGGGCTTCGTAAACAGCGAGAGCATCGGAAACGTGTGCAAGTTGCTTTACAGATTAAAGCAGGCATCGCGAAGTTGGAACGTCTGTTTTGATGTGGTAGTCAATGAGTTTGACTTCATCAAAATAGTAGATGAACCTTGTATATACAAAAAGGTAGTAGGGAGTATGGTGGTGATCCTCGTATTGTGCGTGGATGACATACTCTTGATAGGGAAGGAGTTTCCTATGCTACGCTCGGTCAATCTCCTCTTATCACATGGATTCTCCATATAGGATTAAAGTGATACCTTCTAAATCCTAGGTTTTATATCCATGAGATAGATCTAATTGGATGTTAGTATTCTCACTAGTAGTAATGAGAAGGTATCAATTGATCCTAGGGAGAATCAGTGGAATGGTTCCAGAGTGGTAAGGTTGACTGAATGTCAGTCACAGGCATTGTCTTTACCCTCAGAGCAGGGAAGGTATGTTGGAAGAGTTCCAAGCTAGATATCGTGGCAAACTAAATGATAAAGGCTAGTGACATCGCTGTCAAAGATACTACCAAAGAGGCAGTTTGGGTCTATATTAGTTCATGGGATGAACTAGGTTCCTACCATTGTGTGAAAATGGAAGTGTGGCATTGGCCCAGGAACCCCGGTCCCATCAGTGACCCATACATATTCTGAGGCAGCATCACCTGATCATGGAGATAACTGATCTCCAGGGAGATCGAGGTTAGGAGTGGAGACTCAGAGGACAACACGGCGGATCCACTCACAAAGGCCTTTTCCCAGAGAGAGACTTTTATGGGATGGTTGAGTATGAGATACTATAACCACTGCTACAGATGGCCCTAGTGCAAGTGGGAGATTGTTAGTTATATGTATGCCCTAGAGGCCATTACTGTACATGATATGCATATTGTAGAGGATGCTGGGACATATATAGGGAGGACTTTCTTGCTCGACATGATAGTACGCTATCTGGTTTCTCTTTATCTTAACATGTACACTTATTGTCTCTCTATTACATGTTGATAAAGCCCTTAAGATGTGTACTCGACTTCCAGGACTATGATGCAGATCATACTAGTGGGGCCTGGGTAGTCCAAGAGTACATCCTTCAATGTTCCTAGTCGTGGGAATATCGAGACGGGGCATCGATATTCCAGAGCAAACTAGCGTATATCTTCTCGACCCATATGATGGACGATGGATGATCCCATATCCATTGGTGTTTGACATTAGAGACGGTATGCGGGTGCTCAGTGGAGACTGGGTACACTGAACGGACTCGCCGAGAACTCCCAGATGGTATTATACCTCACGTCAGATAGCAGTTCTCTGGTGATACTGGTACAGCTTAGTCTGTTGACCCTAGATTATTATAGAGTCTTGTGTGCCTCCCACAGTGCTTTGATTTCCACCCTACCACAGCTCCACTGAGTTGTGCAAACAGGTGGTTTTTGGGTACAGTCCTGATTCACATGGAGGCAATGAGCGATAGGAGGGGATTCGTCTCCCCCGGTATTGGGGGTTGATGTTGCGCTATGCTCGACTGGCCATAACTGGAAATCCCTGGCCAGGGTTGCAGTGATTTACTGGTAAGTGTTATCAGTAGTTTCATGCTTGTTATGGACCTTACATCGGCATGACTTATCAAGCTACTGGGGTCTGACGTTTACCACCCCTAGGCGAGATATGCAACATATCAGACGAACAGAACGGACTGTGCGGTAAGTGTTACTGATTGGATTCGCAGAAGTCTGAGCAGGCTTGCTCGTTGATCTTCTGATCGCTCAATACTCGGATGACCGTTACGTTTAGCAGACCGCTTGCGGCTTGTGGGTGATTGATATGATCACCACCTACTGCCGGCGTATTGACGAGTCTTTAGAGTCCTACACAGAGGTTTCCTGGCTCATGCGAAACGAAATAGGAGCGCATATGAGATATGTGCGGGACCGAGAATAATACTAGTATGTGATATTGTATTCCATTATCGCGATTTGTACCATCGGTCGTTTATATGAGATATAGCCGGGTTACCGAATCAAGTGTTGATTCGATATATTGATACACTGAATATTAGTCAGTTATATGCGATATGACCGGATCATTAAATCAAGTGTTGATTTAATGATTTAATTTATAATTATATATTTGATATATTAATTTACATTAACTAGTATTGGTTCACTTAAGATTGATTTTTTCACTTGATGGGCACAAGTTGTATATGTGATATATATTTGTGCACTAGTTTGTATCATGATTGATGATACATGCAAACTTGGGTGTGTGTATGACTTACATCATATTTAAGATAATGGTTTGGGTTTTTATTTATTTTGGTAAAACAAAATGGTGGCTTCCTTTGTCTTGGCTTGAAGCTTCATGAAGCTTTAAGCATATTTGACAAAGTCCACTCATTTTGTTTTGCATAAGATTTTTATTAACCAAACCATTAACTCAAACTATGGTTTAATCTCTACAAAGGTTAACTCACCCATGGTTTCATTATGATAGACTTCACTTAATTATTCTTTTTAGATAATTAATTATTCATATTCTTTCTTCTTCTTTCTTCTTCTTCTTCTTCATTCAAAAAGAAAAGCTTGCTAGAAATTTTCAAGTGAAGAAATAATGTGAGAAATCAAAATCCAAAGTGAACCCACTTCCTATTTCATCATCCTCTACTACTTGCCATTTAGTTTAGGGTGTTCTCTTCACAAAGTTCATGACCTAGTGAAGATGGAGCTTGAGTTTGAGTGTCCTCGACGTAGATCATCTTCGGCCTCGAAGTCAACGAGCTAGCCCATTCATTTCTTCGAGGAAACCATCACTAGAGTCCGAGATCTCGATGATCGCAGCGAAGGGACGTCAACACAGAGCTTTAGAACTGAAGGAACGGACTACAAAGGTTATAATCCTAAACTCTTAGAAGTAAAGTTGTTTACTTGCTATTTGTTTCACCTAATCTCTAGTCTAAGATCTTGGTTAGGGTTGTTCGACACGTCTAAATTTTGAATCGGGCTTGGTTGATGCCTTGTAGAACCTTGTGAGAGTGCCTAGTAACCCTACAAAATCGTCCAAACATCTGAATAGAGAAGCATGCAGAAACACCTAGGTACTGGTCTTAGGACAGTCCTGCTCGATTATTAAACCAAATTAAATATCATAAAAACATACTGCTCAAGATGAAATCAGCCTCAAAGATAGCATACAAATCCACCATGTGCGTCTGGTGCGCACGGAAATCGAAATCCAATACAGAAGCCACGAATATGCACAGAAACAAAACTGAGTGCAGCGGTGTGCACCAAAAACATCTGTCAAGTGCAACGGGCGTGCACGACAATAATATCAGGTGCATCTAATCTGCACAAATCCCCGATTTAGTGCATCTGGTGTAAGTGCACGGCAGCGCCCCGGCCGTCAATCCGACGCCAGAATGCGGAAACGAAACTTTTACAAAACATTTAAACCGGCACTACCGCGCACTATAAACCCCAGATCGTGCCATTAACTTAATGCTAGAAAACTAGAGAATGGGTAGAAAGCTATACCGAGCGATCTGTGTCCTTCGGTCTTCGGCCTCCACTCCGATCTCCTCGCGAAATCTCCGGTCTTCATCTCCTCGTCAGAACGGGCACCACATCGCCAAGTTCTTTTACGGGCTCCCACCTCTGGACAGAGGCAACTCGGGCACGAAGTTGGCGAGCCGACGTGTCCATGAATGTTGTAGGCTAGTGTAGAATCACTTGTCTCAAGTGGGTATGAAGTTGCCATTGAAGATGTGAAGGAGAAAATGAACTTTGGAGTGAACTAGAATTTGTGTAGCAAGAAAAGTGAGAGATCAATGATTTTTCCTCCACCAAAATAAAAACCCCTCATCCCCCAAAAATGTGGCCGGCCAAGACTATGGCAAAGGGAAAAATAAAAGGGGGTGAGCACAAGGCGAAAGCAAGGTGACCATAAGAAAAGAAATGGGTGATAAAGAGGAGAAAAGGTCACAACACTTCCTAATCAAATCCCATCTCATTTAATGCTAAAGCAATGATCACTAGAAAAAGCAAAGATGCTATATCCATCATATAATCCAAATGCCACATACAACCCTCCACATTTGCTAATTCGCACACTTGCAAATTAGCCCCTCCCACAGAAAAATCCGGCCAAGAAGGAACAAAGGAAAACTGGACGAAACGGAATGCAAACTGGCAACTTCAAAAAACTGATCCCGTAATAAATTACAGGAAAACCCCGCGACCGTATATACATACCCGCATTTGTATTCCGACCGAATACAAATGCAAAGAGACAAAATCTACACTGTACAATACTAGGATCCGGCTTAAAACAAAGCCCGCTAGTATTATCCGTCCGATCATGATGCATGCAATACCGCACGTATATGATCAAACCCTGCCATATATTGATACGGCCTCTACAGCGTTTCTTCCGAAACTTGAGAAACTGTGTGTGGGGGACTCTAAAGACTCGTCAATATTTTGGCTGTGGATTTAACCACTAGCACGTCAGAGGTATTAGCCATACGTAACAGGCTACCAAGTATTGACCAAAAGGGAGGTCGATGAGCGAACTCATCCTGACACCCTACTGAGCCTGTCAGTGACAATATCCCTACAGTTCAGTTCGTTCGTCTATAAGCATCGCATGGCGGGCCTAGGGGGGTAGTAAAAGTGAGACCCCCAAAAGCGGTACAAGTCATGTCGGAGTGTAGCCCAGAACACCATGACATATTACTGGAATACCTACCAGTAAATCTCCTGCCTTGGCCAAGGACTTCATGTAATGGCTCTCCAAGACACAGCGCGACCTCACCCCCAATACTGGGAGAGACGAACCCTTGCAGATCCGCTCACTGCCTCCATGTGGCTCGGGACTGTACCCAACTAAAACCTGTTTGCACGACTCCTTTTAGTCATGGTAGGGTAGTAATCAAAGCACAGTGGGAACTCACACGAGACAAATGACGATCTCAGGACGATGAACTTACCTGTACACATGTCACCAGGGAACTGCTATCTGACGTCAGGTATAAGACCAACTAGCATGTTCCCGGCGAGTCCTGTCCGGTGTACTCATAACCCAATGAGCACATGTATACATCTTAAGTGAAACAACTGACACCAGTGGCTTGTGAGACCGGCCACCGCCCCTCGTCGGGGTCTCGACTGTATACACTAGTCTACTTTGGAGTATCGATGCCCTGTCTCGAAACTCCCTCGACTAGGGACCTTTTAAGGATGTGCTTATAGACCCCAGCTCCCACGTATATGATCGCCCTCATACTGCTGGCAGTCAAGCAAGAATCCTAGGGGCTCTATCAACGTGCAATAGTGACCTTTAAGGTCACCTAAAGCAGTACACGATGATAAAGATAAACCAGATAGCAAACTATCATCTTGAGTGAGACTGTCCTACCGGTATAGGTCCTCCCTCAATCATTGCAATTACGTGCCTGTGATCCAATAATTGACTCTGAGGGCACTATCTCCAACAATCTCCCACTTGCACTCAAGGCTAATTATTGCGATGTCGCATACTCACAGCCCGTGTGATACCGAACACCCAACTCCTCTACTAATCGGTCTCACAAAACCTGTTTGTGAAACTAATGCGTTCGAGGAATAGCCTCAGTGAGTGGATCCGCTCTGATGTTTCTTTCTATGTCTCTCTTTATCTTAAGTTCGCGGAGAAAGCTATCTCCCGAAATGAGCAATACCTGTCTTAGAATATGTCTGGATATCTAATGGGACCCAGTTCGCAAATGAACTCCAAATCCAAACTTCTTAGACTGTATCGTCAACTGAAACCAATCAGTATCCTGCGCCATGCCTCCTTCAATATCCGCTGGGACCACCCGTCCAAAATACTACCCCTCGTCAGTAGGAAAACTATAACTCTGACTGTCACTCTGTCATCCAGGTCATCTTGGAAGCCTGGAATGATAACCGTCTCCCGAAAGAGGCTGCCGTTATCAGATCTCTAGAACATTCACTTATGTTCCAAAACTACTTCCGAACGTTTCTTCACGATTGGATCAATATCAACTTATTGCATATACTGCAAAAACAACATCTGGTGTGGTACTTGACATCTCATGATTGACTCAATTGCCTAAGCAAGTGATATGCCAATCATGTACATCCCTCTCCTCTTTAGTCTGTAAGACACCTTTAGAGAGGGTGACTCCATTACCTGCAGGTATACTACCGTGCCAGGAGTCGTCCATTCTAAAACACCTTTAGAATGCTATCTAAGTACCCAGATTGGGAAACTACCTAAATCTATATCTAAAACCATAGATCTAGTGACCAGAATGTCTGATATAATATCCAAGTCCTATGTGGAGAAACCACTGTGTGACAACAAAAGTATAACCGATCGTAGTATAGGAACATCATTTCCTACTCTGTGTATGTCATCCAAATACCAGGACATCACACCCTACTACCTTCTTAACAGATCCATCCCCTATTCTGATGAAGTCAAACCTATGACTGTCACATCAGAAATATATTATCTATCTCCGCTATATCTGCTTTCGTCTATAAATAGACATAAGCATGTTGTCCACCAATGCTTCCGCTGCTCCCACTGACTACGAAAACCCTCTGGCAGAGTCATATACACGTATGCTTCTAAAGCTAGTTTAGAACGACGCTATATTCATCCTCCTACCGGGTCTCACAATCTGGAACAACAGCAATGGCAAGTCTGGGTAAACAAGAACCTCCATGTCACCGTCCTTGAGGCTACTGGAGTACCTCTCGGGTGCCTGAGGTTACCCACCTTATCTGTGGAGTGGCCAATGGAATGTCAAGCCAGATTGAATCTTTAGGTTCTTATCAAATTTTCAGTAATCGTTTGCGGTTCTGGAATCACATCCGGTTTTACCATACTCACACTACTGTTTTCTGAAAAAATCCATTTTTATTAAAACTATGGCGAGTCTAGAACAATATCACTATTGATCTTCCAGATGGTAGTAAGTCAACCCTCGTCATAGCCTGGGTCAACCCACAAACATCCATTACAGAAACGCGCCTTGAGTTATCCAGAGTCTGGTTTTAAGCATAAGCCGGACAACTCCCCGTACCTTAACATCGTTAAGATATGAACTGTTCTATATCCAATATAGAAACAGAGGCACAGATTTAATTGAACCAGATTCAAATCATGCAGCTGTCTCCAGTGCATGTCAACTAAATGGAGAGAGTTCGATCAGCAGTACTCAACTTAGGAATGCTTCCAATTATGAGTAACCTGAAAGAGAAGCAAGTTCTCTTAATCATTACTATCAACTGAATATCATTCACAAGTATATACATCTTCTTTCACCTTGAAGAATCCTGATACTTGCATTACCTGGTTCTGTCACGTCCCGAAAGTACGGAATATGACCGGCACTTAAACTACGAACGTCTCAAGGTGTACGTATTCTAAGTAAGCCGAAAACCCAGAAATCCAAACCAAGAAAAGTAGTAGAGTGTAGGAAAACCAATTTAAATCATGTAGTTTTGCAAAATACGCCGAAATATGCATTTTAAAATAACAAGTCCTTTCTAAAAATTTCGGCAGAGTTTCCTTTGTAAAAACTGACCCCAAACGGGTACAAAAACCTGATAAAGCATATATAATGGAAAATGCATCCCCAAGCGGGAGCTAGCTCTTCGTCAATCGACGGTCACAACCACGCAAGCAATATAATATACAACGCCGAAAGGCGAGGATCACCACAGAAAAGGAAACTCAAAACAGCATGAAATCCGTATAAATACAAAACGCGACTCTAAGGTCGATAGAATAAACAACACTGGTCTTTATCTCAATTAAATACATGTTTGGTTGATGGAACCTCTAGATACAACTGAATAATAATATACAAGGTAATATGATGGGTACGATACCAAAAACCCACCTACTAGCAAGTCACCCGAACGAAACTGTGCCCGCAAAGCCGTAATGAAACCTGTACGGCAAACCTGCAAGAAACTGAGGCACAACGGGGGTGAGTTGCCAACTCGTGAAAAGAAAAACATCTACGAATAGAAATCGCATGTATGACACAATCCTAGGTCATACGATCATAATATATAATCCTCAAATATATATAACCAGCAGTCTATAACAAGGCTAGGGTAAATATCTAACCCGAGTGTAATCTCATGTGCCCGTGTCAGTGCCCAAGGGTAGCAATATATCATATGAATGAGGTATGAATGCATGAAAACAGAATGCTTGTAAATGAAGAACTGTTTCATAATTTAGTGAGATTTCCTTTGTATTTTTAAAATGAGGTATCGTAATGAAGTCAGCATAAAACAGTGCCTAGCATCGGCACAAAACGTAATCCCAATATCTCGGTATCTCTGTATCACAGTCTCTGTACCTCAAAATCTCGAAATCGCAATGTCTCAATCATAATATCTAGGGCGCCGTCAGTCCAGACCGGCCCCTACCATCCATCTCAAGACCACGACGGTATCCTCCGGATATCCGACGCGTCGGGTAAAATCACCGGTAGGTAGTGCTCCCCTGCCAGGCTCACATCGTCATCATCACGCGCTTCTTGCCCCGGGGTACCTTACCGGGTCCACCATGTACCCGAAACGGTTCATCCGTCTCCTCGAATCGGGTTTCCAAAACCATCAGCAAACTCATAGTGGATGACTCATACATCATGGGAAAACCGCACTTTTTATTTTAAAAGAGAGAAAATGTTTATTTGTGTTTTTGCGGTTTTCCTCCAAATCCAGAAAATCACACGGAAATCCAAATCCAAAACCTCAATAACACGTAAAATAGTGAATATATGCATGAGAATCCATGAATGCGGCATAACAATGAATAACAGTATGCATGAAGTAGCAGGTAATAACTATAATGTCTAATCTAGCACATAAGGCGAGTACACTAATATCCTGTCTAAATTATTAGCTAACAACCTATATCAATGCAATAGTATTTCTAAAGTGTACGTGGCATGGCAATTACCGATGAAGATGTGTGTGAGCCGGCAAGTAAGTGTACGTGGTACATACGCATCATCGGTAATGGTGCTGGTGTCCTAACAGCATGATATCAATAATGTAGTACGAAACACAATATAAGCATGGGATGCGAAGCGAACCACAATAATGAGCGGTAGCTAAAAACTAGACGCAACTATAACTAATCTGAATTAATCTAATAAAAGTCCTACAAATGGTGCCTTTTGAAAACACATGAATCATGGGGTTTTGAAAATAGGGGCTACGGTGTTTTTATGAAAAGATACGTCTTTTAAAATATTCGTAGGATCCCTTGGGCTGTCTTTTAAAATACCCACGATTCGTTAGTTTTGAAATAGGTAGGAGTCTAATCTAATCTAACAACTACACTAAACTATACGGCTGAACTAACAAGCTGAGCTACAGGTAAGGAAACCGCCTAACATCTGAGTCGATACATATACATACCTGTATATATATTAGTCGGTGATCCCGCCTCAATAATATCATATCCGATATCATATCTATAATCAGACATCCCAAGTCAAGAGTGCGGATCAATCATCAAATTATAGCTCGTACGTAAAGCCGTCGTACGGCATCCCAAATCTGGGTACGGGTCAATATCACATTCATCATACTATTTATCTGGTATCCTCTTTATCAAATGTCATGATCGGGGTACTGATCTACGTCTAGTACAATATTGATACCATCTATGTATGCATGCAGGTGTAAGAATCACTACGTCAAAAGACCCGCTAAAACATCATGTCGTATCTCAATACGAACCAAATCACATCACCGATCTCCTGGCCTCAAGCCCAATCTCATCGACTCATCTCAAATCCAGTATATGAACACATAGTCCAATACCCATGTGAACACATAAATATGATCCCAAATACGCACATATAAAAGAAAGAATGTATGAAAGTATGTGTGTGCTGATTGTTGGGATACGTGCGTGTTCAAGTTCTAGTTTAAATACCGCAATCAAGACGGTTTCGCTTGTAGCTAGCCGGTTGAGTACGGGTCGTCCGCAGGGAGATGGTCGTCTTTTTCAAAGTGTTTTAACGAGTTAAGTCCGGTTGTTCAGATTTTGTTGTGGTTATCTAAGTGTTAAGTTGATATTTAAAGAGAGCTTGTTAGGGTGAGGATTAGGTTAGTTTGAGTTAGGAGTCTCCACATCTTTCGTTGCCCCACTTAATATCGGTGTTACGGTAATCGGCAACAACGGGGATTAGCACGACTAGGAAGGTACTTGCGAGTATAAGCTAGGCTTTCCAACGCATAGTCCTTCCTTTTGGTGCTTGTCCGTCCGTTCTTGGCTCTTATCCATAACCTCCGGTTAATTCAACCACAACCGGTCTCACTACGGAATCACCGCTATCATGTAGGATAGGGTGCCGTAAGGAGCGGATTGTGGTTCAATTAACGGGAGTCGATTTAAGTTGTTGGGCAAGGAAAGAGTGAGAGAGATTTCCTTCTCTCAAACTTCCCTTATCCTACCCTAACAAGTATAAAACTACTCACACTTCATGATAAGGGAAAACAAAACAAAACAAAGAGGAAGATAGAGAGAAGGAGATTAGAAGAATACGACTAACTATTTGCGACCTCACCTTGGCGAGGATCGAGCGTAAGTATCATTGTCATATGAAGGATAAAGGAAAAGAGAGAAGAAAGAAACGATCAAACAAATAACAACAACTACTTAACAATTAAAATTATAATACATTACAACAAGTAAAAGAAAGAGACAAGCATGATAAAAATTGGTCTTCTTTATTCATCACTCTTCACTCAAAAGCTCACTACAAGTTTGATTGGAGAAGAGGTGAGAAGAGGAAGAAGAACAAGACTAAAACTAGGCAAAAATGAGAATACAAAATTGGACCATTCCTTCACAAAATTCTGGACTATTTATAGGCCAAGAAATGAAACCCTAGGGCAACCACCAGAACCCTGATGCAATGACCAAACTGCCCCCAAAAGCCTATGCTCTGACCTCCCTGTACGGCCGCGGATCCGCCGCCTATAGCCCCCTATGGCCGCGGATCCGCGCCCCTATGGTGGGTGTAGGGTGTGGGCTTCTGTGGTTTTTCCTGATCTCCTGTCCCCTCTTGTCTGGTGTGTGTATTTTCTGATAATTCTTTTCCAGTTCTTCCAGAAATTCTATTGAGCAAGGGTGGACTTTTTTGTGTTTGATTGCCTCGAGCTCCGCGTAGATCTCTTGGATTTGTGCTACCATTGAGCCTTGTGCATGAGAGTGACGTTGACTTGACACTTTGTCTACCTAAACTGGTAACTGGCAACATACGGATGAAGAGCGGAGACCGTGTTTTTATCTGTGGTTGGCAGGAACCGGATTTTGTCGTGTTTTCCATGAATTTCTCCGTTTGAGAACCGGGAACCTGTATCCTGCAATTGACTAGCAAACACGGCTCAAGAGTATCTACCGATATGTAATGTGATAAAAATTGGGCGGTATGAAAATGCAAAAATCTGATATGAACAAATACCCCCAAACTTATCATTTGCTCGTCCCGAGCAAAGCCCATTTATTTACCAAAAATTTCCTAACCTCACTTTCGCAGGGAACGCGATTGCACTGAGCATGTGCAACAAGCCGTTAAACCTCTAGGTGTCCCTAGTAGGAGGAGTGTTGTCTCCTGAGGGTTTTCAGCGGATACTACCCACAAAATCCGGTCAAGTTGGTTTTGTAAAATAACTAAGCTTCAAACCCTAAAGTTTCGTTTTTAGAAAATAACAATTCTATAATCCTAAGTCTAGATCATCGAACCTTTATTTTTCACACCTCACTTCTTATTTAACTACAGATTTTATATGTCTTTACGTGCAGTGCAAATAGAGTCGTTAAGCTCCAGAAGGATCGATTAAAGTCATCATGTCGCACAATAAAGCCCGGATAACAATTTTAAAAGGATCACATAAGTTTTATAACGAGTTAAGCATTTTTCAAGTTTCGTTTTCCAGTAAGGTTTCAACTTCAGAATTTCTATCTTCCTTAACAGGAAACTAAGTCGTATTTTTCACTCCACATTTTTCTTGTTTTCATTTCATACACACCTCTGTGAACGTGCAATAGTCTTTATCAAAGAGTAAAACCTTCATATCTCCGTTAAAAAATTTTTTTTTTTTTTAAAAGCCTGTCTTTTATCAAGATTATTCTCACACAAAGGACCGTTAGGAATTTTAACTCGGAGAAAACACTTGCTTGACTTTGTTTTAAAACTGGACTTTCTAGGCTTCTTAGCGAGCTTTGGGCCAATGCACCAAAACCAGTTGGTTTTAGGGCATTAGGTGTAGAAACACCCCAGCGGACTTAATTACTCAAGTTACCTAGGTCCAAAAACAAAAGACAGATTGGCGTGCAAATCAGATGAATTAATACGAACGGAGATATAACCGGCAGTTCATATATTTTTTTTTGGATAAAAGACGTGTCTAGTGGGTTTGGTGTGTAATCATTCCAATCAAGTTTTAGATGGGTTATTTTTCAGACTTAGCTCCAATTACAGCATCAATACATTCCTTCATATTCGCTTTACTTCATAAACTATTCTTGACATTACTTATTTCAGAACAAACCTATTTGATCCTCAGAAAATCATTTATCTGTTTAAAAGTTTAAACATGAAAGACTTGTCATCTAATTCCCAAAATCTTACGACACGTGTAGTGTGATGTAAAGACGTATATCAGCTATAGTTAACTTCAAAGGAGAGTTATCTTTCAGGTTTTCAAAATCCAAACATAAGATTTAGTTATTCCTATTTTTTCAAATTTTTATGGATTTTATGGATATTAATATGCAGATGCAAAATATACATATGAATGCGAAGGTAAGAAATGCGTACCGAGCGTACCCCCAAACTTAAACTGGACAGTGTCCTCACTGTCGTTGCATGAAGAGAAGTTGGGAGGTTCAAAATTGTCGGTTAGCAATATACAAATTTTTATATGGTTTCGTTTTTAAAGAAAAGAAAGAGAATATACACAAAAAATGGTTTGTACATACCCCCAAACTTATTTGGAACAGTGTCCACTGTTCTTGGCTGGATAACCGAAGTTTGGAGGTAGGCAGAGGAAGATCATTCAGGGTAAACCGGCTCCTGTAAGAACAGGAGCTCCTCTGTTGGTTCGGCGCTAAGGTACGGTTTGCATCGGTGTCCGTTTACCTTGAAGAGTGAACCGTCCTTTGGATTTTCCAAATCCACAGCGCCCTGCGGATACACATTCCGCACAAAATATGGCCCTTTCCAGCGAGATCGGAGCTTTCCAGGATGGAAATGAAGTCGGGTGTCGTAAAGAAGTACCTGTTTACCAGGTACGAAGGTTTTGCGCAAAAGGTGTTTATCGTGAAACACCTTCGTTCGATTCTTAACGACAACCGCGTTGTCGTACGCCTCATCCCTAAGCTCGTTCAGTTCGTTCAGCTGCAGCTTCCGATGGCTGCCCGCATCCTCAAGAGACAGATTCAGCTCCTTAATCGCCCAAAATGCGCGATGCTCGATTTCGACAGGAAGGTGGCAGGCCTTTCCGTACACAAGCCGATAGGGAGACATGCCAAGGTCGGTCTTATAAGCAGTTCTAAATGCCCAAAGGGCATCAGTGAGTTTCAGAGACCAATCCATACGGTTCTTGGAAACCGTCTTCTCCAATATCTGCTTGATTTGCCGATTGGAAACTTCGGCCTGCCCGCAGGTTTGGGGGTGGTAGGGCGTAGAAAGCTTATGATTAATGGAGTACTTCCGCATCAAGGCCTCGAAAGTCCTATTGCAGAAATGACTTCCATTGTCGCTAATTATCGCTCGGGGGTGCCCAAACCGGGAGAAAATGTTTTCTTTAAGGAACTTAACGACAACCTTGTTGTCGTTAGTCCGGCTGGGCACAACCTCGACCCATTTAGAGACGTAATCAACAGCTAGAAGTATGTACAAGTTCCCAAAAGAGCTGGGAAACGGCCCCATGAAGTCTATCCCCCACACATCGAAAATCTCCACAACCAAGATCGGTTGGAGCGGCATCTCGTTTCTCCGGGATATCCGGCCCATGTGTTGGCACCGGGAGCAAGTCTTGCAATAGTCGTGAGCGTCTTTGAAAAGTTGTGGCCAGTAGAAACCACATTGCAAGATCTTCTCAGCTGTCTTTCTGGGCCCAAAATGCCCGCCACAAGCTTGATCGTGGCAAAATGACAGCACACTCTTGAATTCCTCATTAGGGACACACCGACGAATGATCTGGTCGGGACAGTACTTGAACAAGTAGGGTTCGTCCCAGTAAAAGTGTTTTACTTGGGATAAGAAGTGAAGTCTGTCCTGACTCGACCATTCGGTCGGTAGCAATCCCGTGGCCAAATAGTTCACAATATCTGCGAACCAGGGTTCGCACGATACTGTCAAGAGTTGTTCGTCCGGAAAAACGTCGTTTATCGGAATTGGAAGCGAAGGCGAAGAAGGAAGTCGCGAGAGATGGTCGGCAACCACGTTTTCACATCCTCGTTTGTCCTTAATGACAAGGTCAAACTCTTGAAGCAAGAGGATCCAACGGATTAACCGAGACTTGGCATCTTTCTTCGAAAAAAGATGGCGCAGAGCTGAATGGTCCGTGTAGACGATGACTGGAGAGCCGATGAGGTAGGGCCTGAACTTTTCTAAAGCAAATACAACAGCTAAGAATTCCTTCTCAGTTGTCGTATAGTTAAGTTGGGCGTCGTTCAGGGTTCGGCTAGCGTAGTAGATCACGTGCGGCATCTTGTTGATGTGCTGTCCGAGGACAGCACCTATGGCAAAGTCGGATGCATCGCACATGATCTCGAATGGGTGCGTCCAGTCAGGAGAAGAAAGAACGGGAGCTGAAGTGAGTGAGTGTTTCAATGATTCAAAAGCAGCCGCACAGCTTGAGCTGAAGTCGAATGGCGTGTCCTTGGCCAGGAGAAGAGTCAAGGGCCTAGCAATCTTGCTAAAGTCCTTGATAAACCGTCTATAAAAACCGGCGTGGCCAAGGAAGGCTCGGATATCTCGGACGCATCGGGGAGGAGGAAGATTGGAGATGACCTCAATCTTAGCTTTGTCTACCTCAATGCCTTTCTGCGAGATGATATGTCCTAAGACAATACCTTCGCGCACCATGAAGTGGCATTTCTCCCAGTTCAAAGTGAGATTCTTGTCCTTACATCTGGTAAGGACAGCGTCGAGATGCAGCAGACACTCGTCAAAAGAATCGCCAAAGATGGAGAAGTCGTCCATGAAGATCTCCAGAAATTTCTCCACCATGTCTGAGAAAATTCCCATCATACACCGCTGGAAGGTAGCGGGCGCATTGCATAACCCAAAGGGCATGCGACGATATGCAAACGTGCCGAAAGGACAAGTGAAAGTGGTCTTGTCCTGGTCTTTTTCGGCGATGGGAATTTGATTATAGCCAGAGTAGCCATCTAGAAAACAATAGTACTCGTGTCCGGCCAATCGTTCGAGCATCTGGTCAATAAAAGATAGCGGAAAGTGGTCTTTCCGCGTTGCGGCGTTGAGTTTTCGGTAATCAATGCATACTCGCCACCCAGTTTGGGTGCGAGTAGGGATTAACTCATTTGCCTCATTAGTGATGACCGTAATGCCCGACTTCTTGGGGACAACATGAATGGGGCTAACCCACTGGCTATCAGAGATAGGGTAAATGATACCACTATCTAGACATTTGACGATCTCCTTCTTCACAGCCTCCTTCATGACTGGATTGAGACGTCTTTGTGGATCCCGGGCTGGTTTGGCATCATCCATCAGATGTATATGATGCTCTACGATCAGGGGACTAATCCCCTTAATGTCCGCCATGGACCAGCCAAAAGCTTGCCTATTGCCATGCAAGACTGAAAGAAGGGCTTTCTCTTGCTCAGGAGCTAGAGAAGCCGAAATGATAACTGGGAGGGTCTCGTTCTCACCTAAGTAAGAGTACTTAAGGTGAGACGGCAAAGGCTTGCGTTCGAGAATTGGAGGTGAAATGATAGAAGGAAGGATTGGAGAAAAGGTCTCGAACTCAAAGGATTCCAACAAAGGTTCGAAACGAGTGTAAGCCACCGAGTTGGATGGTTCAGGTAACTCATCCGAAAAGTCAAACGATTCAAACTCGGGTGGTGAGCGGCTAAGATCGTGTGAAAACGTAAAACACTCATAGTCGTAGTTGGGCGCGGAAACAGCAGCAGGTTCGAAGAGAAACGCACTAGTGGCGTCAAGATTATCGTGGTCAAACAGAAACTCCTCGAATTCACACTCTTCTGGTGTGATCTCCTGGATCGAACAGACATCCAGTATATGAGCATTAGGTTCGGCGGGCTGATTCCCTAGCCTAAAAATGTTGAGTTCAATCGTCATATTTCCAAAAGAGAGGTTCATTGAACCATTGCGACAATTTATCACAGCATTTGAGGTTGCGAGAAATGGGCGACCGAGTATCACCGGAATTTGATTTCGGGGGTTAGCTACAGGCTGTGTATCTAATACAATGAAGTCAACGGGGAATATGAAGTCCCCTACTTTTATTAGCACATCCTCTAGCTCACCCCTAGGGTGGGTGATCGATCGGTCGGCCATTTGGAGAGTGCAGTGTGTGGGTTTCAACTCTCCGACGCCTAATTGCTCGTATACTGAATACAGAAGCAGGTTAACACTGGCACCAAGATCTAATAATGCGCGGTTGATGTTCTTATCCCCAATGGTGATTGAAATCGTAGGACAGCCAGGGTCCTTCCGTTTTTGTGGTAAAGATTGGGTAAGGGCATCACTCACAGCACTAGCCAAGAAAACTTTCTTGGGTACCTGAGACTTCCACTTTTTCGTGCACAAGTCCTTTAGGATTTTCGCGTAGGACGGGACTTGTTGGACAGCATCTAAAAGAGGAATGTTAATGTTAACTTGCTTGAATAACCCCAAAATCTTCTCCATTTGAGGATTTTGTTTATTAGACCTCAACCGGTTTGGAAATGGAACATTTTGAAAATTGGTTTAGTCTAATGCTGGAGGAGGAGATTTTGGAGTTGGAACGGATCCCAGAATAGGTGTTTTCATGGAGTGAGAAGTTGGTCCGTTTAGAGCAGAAGAAGAGGAAGGGGAGCCTTGTGAAGAACGGAGAATAGGCTCGGAAGACGAAGAAGAAGAAGAAGGAGAAGAAGAAGAAGCGGCGGCCGGGGTGTCATCGATGATTCGCTTGCCAATGTTGTTTTGCAGCATCCTTCCCGATCTCAGCGTAGTCACGGCACTCACATTATGGTTTTGTTGTTCAAGAGCAACATGTGCATTATGTGGGTGACCGGGATTTGGCAGTGGCTGGGACGGAAGCCTCCCCTTCTCTCGCTCGCTCAAGGCCGCGTTCAGCTGTGCAATCTGAGCCTCGATGGTTTTGATGCTCTGCCCGTGTGCGGCGGTGTGTTGCACTAAAGATTGGATCGAAGACTGGATGTTGGCGGTGGATTGAGTGGATTGTTTAACAAACGCCTCCAGACTTCGCTCGAGCGAGGAAACCTTATCAGTGTTTGACGGAACAAAGTTGTTATTTGGTGGAAAAGAATTGTTTGGTGCAAAATTGTTCGTCTGGTTTTGGTAAGGTTGGGGTTGGAAGGGCTGCTGATACTGAGTTTGTTGTTGCACTTGTTGTTGCGGTGGAGGGGCCCTTTGGAAATTGTTGCCGTGGAATTGATTCTGATTCTGATTCCAGGCGAAATTGGGGTGGTTCCTCCAACCGGGATTGTAGGTGGAAGAGTATGGATCATTCCTCGGTCTTTGCTGGAAGGCAGCATTAACCTGATCCTGTCCTTGCGAGGGTGGGTTGTAAGGACACTCTTCGGTCAAGTGGGAAGGATCAGAACAACAAGCGCAGATGGTACGAAGGGGGAGAACAGGGGCAGGAGTAGGAGCAGAGAATTTGCTCTCTATCGCTTCAAGCTTTCTTGTTATAGCAGACATTTCAGCTTTCATCGCAATAGAGACGTCGAGTTGGTGGATTCCTACCCTAGACTGACCGTTAGAAGTGGAGGTAGAAGAAGAAGAAGTCGGTCTGGTGCTCTCCCACTGTAGCGTTTGCTCCGCAAGATCGTCAAAGAACTGCCACGCTTCCTCGTCAGATTTCGATAGGAAGTGGCCCTGACAGATGGTTTCCAGCAACTGCTTCGTTGCTGGGTTCAGTCCCTCGTATAAGGTTTGGCAGAGCTGCCATTTCTCTATACCGTGGTGAGGACACTGAACAAGAAGGTCTTTGTACCGGTCAAAGCACTTCCAGAAGGGTTCAGAAGGAAGCTGGGAGAATTGGTTGATTTCATTTCGAATTCTTGCGGTCTTATGATTTGGATAGAATTTTTTCAGAAACGCTTTAACAAACTCGTCCCAGCTGGTGATTGAGTGGGAAGCGGTGCTATACAGCCATTTTTCAGCGAGATCGCATAAAGTGAACGGAATGACCCGTAGACGTATAGCATCGTCCGACAGCTGGGTTGTTTTCATCATGGCACAGACATTTTGAAATTTATTGATGAAGATATAGGCATCTTCAGTTTCGAGCCCATGAAAACGTGGAAGCATGTTGATGAAATGGGGCTTAATTTCAAAGTTGTCCCCATTGGCCGGAGGAAGAGAAAGGCAGGTGGGAAGTGCAGAACGGGTGGGGTAGAAACGATCCTGGAGCGCAATTCGCTGCGGCGCTACAACAGGCGGAGGTGGTGGAAGATTGGTCTCCGTAGGAGGTGGAGCCATTCCAGCGGTGGTCAAAGAGATGTTCGGATTAAATCCCGACATCGCGGAAGAAGAGGTTGGTGAAGGTGAAGGTGAAGGTGAAGATGTATGAACAGAATTCCGGTCAACGTCGGAGTTGGCCGGCAAAGGAGGGGTGAAAGAGGAGTGGACGGAGTATCGACTTCGGAGTCGATCGCGTAGTCGGTCGCGACTAACGTAACGCGGACTAAACGGGCGCTAGTGTCCCGAGTCCAAGCGGACATACACTAAACGAGTTTAGTATAGTCAAAGCGGAGAAGGTGAGGGTAAGAAAACGTCAATGGAGAAAGGCGATGGGTGGTGGGTGAAAATGGATTTGGCGACAAAAGGGCAAGTTTTTATAAAAGTTTTTGATTTTTTTTTTTTTTAGAAAGAGATTTACAGAAGTATGTACGGAAATACGGCTTAAGCAATCACAAACAAGATATGCACAATCACACCTAGATCTACGGTCGCCTAGGTCTACTAGACCGGCTCCTGAACTTGATTTTCGAAGTTAAACAGTGTCGAGAAACAGGCTTAAAAATACACCGATCACGGGGCCAGGTAAGTGCAGAGATAAGGGGAGTTTGTCCAACGCTGTCGCGAAGTTCCTTAATTAAATAACCCTTTCTCTTTCGGCGGTTGCGCCTTTAACACTTTCCTAGACACCCCGTAATCAATATACGGTTAAGCGAGGTTCTAAACACGGTTTATCTTCTCCTAATGAGCGCGAAGTCCTTAGGGCTGAAGTCTAGTATTTTTTAATTTACAATGGACAATGCATATGCTTTAGTGATTTTTGGGGTCCTGGGAAGGGTGATGAAATCCCCACCCAATCTGGATTGGTTTCAAGCCCCTTAAGTCCGTATTAAAGAATGCAAAACAGTAACAAATCAACTGCAAACAATTTTTATTTGCGGCGCAAAGAATCCTGCACAAGAACAGTTTATTGGAAGGGGGAGAAGAGTTTGCGCAAAGAAGCCTGCAGAAAACACAATGTATTGGAGTCCAGAGGAGTGGACAGGAGCAGAGAGACTTACAGAGAGATTTTTACCGTAGACCGGATGCTTCGTTTTTGTCCGTCGCGGTGTAGCCGCGAAAATGTGGGTCTATCTTCCCACGTCTTTGGCACTGTACTTGAACTCCGTATTATCCGACGTCTTTGGCGCCGATCTTGAACTTCGTATTTTCCTGCGCACTTGCACAAAAACTAATCAAGAATAACAAGATGGTTTTTTTACAAAGTATGTATTTTTTTTTGTTTTTGTTTTTTTTTATACTTACAAATTAACCCAAAATTTCTCAAAGAAACAAACTACCGTCTCCCCGGCAACGGCGCCATTTGATTGTTGGGATACGTGCGTGTTCAAGTTCTAGTTTAAATACCGCAATCAAGACGGTTTCGCTTGTAGCTAGCCGGTTGAGTACGGGTCGTCCGCAGGGAGATGGTCGTCTTTTTCAAAGTGTTTTAACGAGTTAAGTCCGGTTGTTCAGATTTTGTTGTGGTTATCTAAGTGTTAAGTTGATATTTAAAGAGAGCTTGTTAGGGTGAGGATTAGGTTAGTTTGAGTTAGGAGTCTCCACATCTTTCGTTGCCCCACTTAATATCAGTGTTACGGTAATCGGCAACAACGGGGATTAGCACGACTAGGAAGGTACTTGCGAGTATAAGCTAGGCTTTCCAACGCATAGTCCTTCCTTTTGGTGCTTGTCCGTCCGTTCTTGGCTCTTATCCATAACCTCCGGTTAATACAACCACAACCGGTCTCACTACGGAATCACCGCTATCATGTAGGATAGGGTGCCGTAAGGAGCGGATTGTGGTTCAATTAACGGGAGTCGATTTAAGTTCTTGGGCAAGGAAAGAGTGAGAGAGATTTCCTTCTCTCAAACTTCCCTTATCCTACCCTAACAAGTATAAAACTACTCACACTTCATGATAAGGAAAAACAAAACAAAACAAAGAGGAAGATAGAGAGAAGGAGATTAGAAGAATACGACTAACTATTTGCGACCTCACCTTGGCGAGGATCGAGCGTAAGTATCATTGTCATATGAAGGATAAAGGAAAAGAGAGAAGAAAGAAACGATCAAACAAATAACAACAACTACTTAACAATTAAAATTACAATACATTACAACAAGTAAAAGAAAGAGACAAGCATGATAAAAATTGGTCTTCTTTATTCATCACTCTTCACTCAAAAGCTCACTACAAGTTTGATTGGAGAAGAGGTGAGAAGAGGAAGAAGAACAAGACTAAAACTAGGCAAAAATGAGAATACAAAATTGGACCATTCCTTCACAAAATTCTGGACTATTTATAGGCCAAGAAATGAAACCCTAGGGTAACCACCAGAACCCTGATGCAATGACCAAACTGCCCCCAAAAGCCCATGCTCTGACCTCCCTGTACGGCCGCGGATCCGCCGCCTATAGCCCCCTATGGCCGCGGATCCGCGCCCCTATGGTGGGTGTAGGGTGTGGGCTTCTGTGGTTTTTCCTGATCTCCTGTCCCCTCTTGTCTGGTGTGTGTATTTTCTGATAATTCTTTTCCAGTTCTTCCAGAATTTCTATTGAGCAAGGGTGGACGTTTTTGTGTTTGATTGCCTCGAGCTCCGCGTAGATCTCTTGGATTTGTGCTACCATTGAGCCTTGTGCATGAGAGTGACGTTGACTTGACACTTTGTCTACCTAAACTGGTAACTGGCAACATACGGATGAAGAGCGGAGACCGTGTTTTTATCTGTGGTTGGCAGGAACCGGATTTTGTCGTGTTTTCCATGAATTTCTCCATTTGAGAACCGGGAACCTGTATTCTGCAATTGACTAGCAAACACGGCTCAAGAGTATCTACCGATATGCAATGTGATAAAAATTGGGCGATATGAAAATGCAAAAATCTGATATGAACATGTGCGTGCATGTGTGAGTGCGACTACTACTCTAGGGTTTCGCAACTACACTAAACCAATCCAAAAATACCAAATGTCCATCTTATCATCAATAATCAACAACAACATATAATCAATATCTATGTGTATACGTATTCGTATACATCACCACGAACTGCGGGGGTGCTATACGCCATCCACCCGACTTCTCCCCGTAGATATAAATCTACTCACCTGTATCCTGCGTGTCGGTATTGATGTCGCCTTCATCTTCTGCATCGCCTCGGATCGTCGTGGGGGTACCTACACATATCACACGTATCGCATCACCTCAAAAATCAAATCGAAACTTAAAACGACACGCGAAAACCAACACGATACGCTAAAAGGCTTATAGGTTAGAACCCATGGTTAGCCTTCGCAAACAACCCGAAATCACTCGATGTAGTCGTACAAACGCCAAGTGACCGAGGTAAAACCCAAATATGAAATTCTAGAAATCAAAATACGGAAAACAATAACTCAATTCAAAGCAGCAACCCAAGAAAACGATCCCAGATTTCGCCTCAGGCCAAATTTAGCCAAGCAAACAAGTCCAGGGTGATGTATATGATGTATTTGAGCTACTGGACCAACCCCGACACATTCCACCACTACATGTCCGGCCACATCCTTGCCAAAACCGGCCAGGCCGGCCCCCCTATGTCCAATGGGGTCCGTCTGGTCAGGGTGGCCTCCTAATACCTTAATTTGGCCCCTAGAGTTGTTTGTTTGTCTCAGAAACTCTCCGGGTCAACCCAGATTCACCTGCACACCCTAATCACTCACAAACCGACATGAAAGTCCCGTAATTCCGTATTTTTGGGTTTCAGGTTGTGTCAGGTCAGGGGCTTGGTCAAAATAGGGTCTCCACTGAACTCAATTTCCCATCACAACTCATAATTTCCTCAAACCCTTAGTAGTTTTTCCTAAAATCAACAAATCACCCGATTTCGATTCTAAACTTTCATAGGGTAAAAGTAAGGCTAAAACTGAGCTAATGGTTCAGTAATTACCTCATTTGGCAACTCAAGAATTTTCTTGAGTTGCCCCTAGTGGCCAAAATCCATGCTTTCTTGGTCCATTGCGTAGATCTCGAGCTTGTGCATCTTTTTAATGAAATGAGGGTGGGGTTTTGGAGTGATTTTTGAGGTGATTAGAGGGCTTGATGATGGGGGGAAAATGAATGGCAGGAGCAGCAGCAGCAGCTCAGGAAGAGGGGGAAAATGAGAGGAAAACCAAGGGAAAAGGCTAAGGTTTAAGTCAAAAGTCCTCACCTACCCTCTCTTCTCACCATACCTATTTCTCATTTTCTTTTTCTTTATCCTTTAATCCAAATCCTTCTCACACCAATAGTGATCCCAAAATAAAACCATGGTAAGAAAATGTGACACAAGTCCAAAAATGAAATGTGCAAGTTTTGCACAAAAAGCCAAAAAAAACCGATTAGCGATTTTTAATCGCGATTAGCACTAAATTAGTATATAAATGCTCATAAAAACATTAAAATGACTAATTTCCATAGAATACATAATTTTTGAATTTTCCATATTTTTTTCAAATTTTTTTCCCATTTATCGATATTTAATTATAAATTTAATATTAAAATAATCAATAAAATAATATTAAATTATAAAAATTCCTAAAAATAATATTTTATTATTTTGGAATGTTACAATCTTCCCCACTTAAAGAAATTCGGTCCCCGAATTTAAATTTAAACCCCCAATTTCCAAAAACATTTCAATAAAAAAAAATCCAAGTCGTCGGGGCTCCGAAATCATCAATACATAAACGCATCATAGCGCAAAGCATGCGCATGAGTAACGAGTAGATAACTAGAAAACAAAACTCCGTCAAGCATCCCGCAATCATCGGAGTTATGGTAAAGCCATAATGCCAAATCCAATATGAAACCAATATGATTCAACTCGAAACTATACACGTAAATATCTGTAGTAAATGCGTGCCAAATCTTTTAAGTTGCTGTGCGATGCGCATAACGCTGCACGGTGGCGGACGTCTTTATCAGAAAATAGCCATATACTTATATATCTTTTGTTTAGTACTTACGATCCACCGTTTTTGAAAACAATTTGGAAGGGTTCCCTGTTTTAAACGTTTTCGTGGCATATCAGACACGTAGGTAAATAATGAGACTATAGCTCGCTTTTGGAAATCCCTTTGAAATCTATCAATGCGTGCACAATATACTCAGGTACTGTCCTCTGACTAATCCTGCTCAGTATAAAAACATATAGAAATCATCATAAAATCGTACCGCTCCATAAGTATTCAATCCCAAAATATACATATGAATACTACGTGCGTCTGGTGCGCACGGAAATCAAGATCCATAAATGTGCCATACATGTGCACAGAAACAACATCTAAGTGCATCGGGTGTGCACGAAGCATCTGTCATGGGCCAAATGTGTTCCTGACAGCAAAAACAGGTGCATCTGACAGGCACGAAAAATCCCGATTTAGTGCATCTGGTGTGCAACCAAAATCGTATCTCATAACATGAGCCCAACGTGCGCTAAAATCCAAATCCGTTGCATCCATCATGCACGAAATCATGAAATCCAATATCAAGCGCCGAAACACGCGAAAAATCCAATCAAGTGCATAAAGTGCACAAACAAACATCGTACATCCCAATCGAAATCGAAGTCCAGTGCAACTAAGTGCACAAAATACATGTCATTGCACTGCAAGCATATGTAAACTATACAGAGTGCAAAAAAACCAAATCGTGTGCGTGCATACGCACAAAATCAACTCAAATGTATAAAACCCATGAAATCATATATATGGGAAACCAAGGTTCAAAAACGATATCAAGTGCAACAACTGTGCAAAAATCGTAAATACTCAGCTAGTGCCACCATGGGGCATGAAAACAAATATCATGAGACCCAATCATCAAAATTAAATCAAGCGAATAAATCGCCCAACAATACTGAAAACAAGCATGGAGAGATAGTCCCGCTCAAGCACATCCTCCAAGAATCTCTGGCTAACTGTCGTGGTCACTCATAGCATATCTCGTCGACGATCCTGAACTCTGGCCTGCTGGTGTGCGTAACAATGACCACTCCTGGGTCTAGGTCTTCTCGTAACTTATTTCAGAATTGTCCTTATCTTCCCTGGGGATTACCAATCTCACGATCCATCGGCTCATCGGCCCTGTCAGGTGTGCTAACGGGGACGATTCCGTTTTGGCACTTCTCTGGTCATCTCTCGGTCCATCCTCACGACCACTCGTCAAGCAGCATGTCACTGGCGTCGGCCTCTGGCTCTCTGAATGCACGTGACACATCTAATCCTGGGTGCAAATATCATTGCAGCAGTATCCTGGAAGGAATCCTGCTCAAGGTCTCTTCCAAGTCTCGTCTCTGCCTAACTGTCCGGAAGTCATCGTCCTTTACTATATCTGTTTCTTGCTCCGGAACGGCTGCATACTCATCGCGACTCCTTCTGGAAGGTATATCCAAGTACAATGCCTTGGCAGGCGTATCGCATCTCTGATGTCGGCGGAGTAGAACGTCATCTTATCAAGATCTCGTACGAACCGCCTACTCCACTTTTCTCTAAGGTCGACCGCTTCGGACTCGTCTCGTCGTGGCTGTATGGACTGAGCTCCAACGGCTATCCTCGTATCGGGAGTCTCCCAAGAATTGCATCTCCCCACCTAGCATCCGAATTAAGTCGAGCCATCCAATCGAATCGTCAAAACCTCATAATCCCCCAAGAGCTCAACATCTTGGGCACAGTTTAATAGTATCGAGTACATACCACAGCATCGGTGGTCCAGCCGTAGAAGGGCAAACCCAAGCCTCACTAATGGCGCCGTAGAACTGCCGTAAACCCTAAGGTTCAAAGGCTTTCATACGGTCATTAAGTCTAGTTAGGGTTTCATTCTTCTAGAGGGACCATAGAATTGCCTGCATGTCTTTCCGACTACTTTAAACTTGGAATAATAGGTTTCTGACATTCGATCGTCTCTGTCGACTCCCAACGTCTCCGCGTGAAGTCGTCTCTAGCTGGAATCAATCTATCTGATGACCTCGCATCGGGGTAGCGAACAGTCCATGTGTCCTAGTCATTCATCATCGGTGACTAGCGACCTTCTATCATCTCTTCGTACAACTTGTACTGCAATAGCTCCAACATCTGGGGCGATATCTCGTCGTTCGCAGCAATAACTGGCTCACTCGTCTGCATGCTGAACCATGCCTCAATCATCATGAGTAAGCAATACACCAACGGTCATCAAAATCTGGCTGGCCTCTGTCAGTGGCTCAATCCTCTAGTGCTAATCTGCACGTCCGAGAATTCTCAAACAGCGATCCATCCAACGCTCGTGGCGCAAAACACAATCCAAAAGACACATCTCTACAAACGCGTGTCGCCAAAATCATGCCCTGGTCAGTCCTCGTTCGTGACGAGCTCATGCTGACCGCAGCTCTAGCCGTAGCTCTCCCTGCTCGCAATTGTGGCAGCAAAACCATGACTGGTGCCGATGAAGCTAGATCAGGAATGAATATGATACTGAACAAGGAAATGTACATCCTAAGGCTTCTTAAGTGGAGTGGCGTGTCGTAAATATGCCGCGGAGCATACCAACGGTACGTCACTCTACTTTAGTCACCTATTCCATCAACCAAGGATCATCCTACGCTCCGAAGGTAAAACCTAACGCTCTGATACCAACTTTGTCACGTCCCGAAAGTACGGAATATGACTGGCACTTAAACTACGAACGTCTCAAGGTGTACGTATTCTAAGTAAGCCGAAAACCCAGAAATCCAAACCAAGAAAAGTAGTAGAGTGTAGGAAAACCAATTTAAATCATGTAGTTTTGCAAAATACGCCGAAATATGCATTTTAAAATAACAAGTCCTTTCTAAAAATTTCGGCAGAGTTTCCTTTGTAAAAACTGACCCCAAACGGGTACAAAAACCTGATAAAGCATATATAATGGAAAATGCATCCCCAAGCGGGAGCTAGCTCTTCGTCAATCGACGGTCACAACCACGCAAGCAATATAATATACAACGCCGAAAGGCGAGGATCACCACAGAAAAGGAAACTCAAAACAGCATGAAATCCGTACAAATACAAAACGCGACTCTAAGGTCGATAGAATAAACAACACTGGCCTTTATCTCAATTAAATACATGTTTGGTTGATGGAACCTCTAGATACAGCTGAATAATAATATACAAGGTAATATGATGGGTACGATACCAAAAACCCACCTACTAGCAAGTCACCCGAACGAAACTGTGCCCGCAAAGCCGTAATGAAACCTATACGGCAAACCTGCAAGAAACTGGGGCACAACGGGGGTGAGTTGCCAACTCGTGAATAGAAAAACATCTACGAATAGAAATCGCATGTATGACGCAATCCTAGGTCATACGATCATAATATATAATCCTCAAATATATATAACCAGCAGTCTATAACAAGGCTAGGGTAAATATCTAACCCGAGTGTAATCTCATGTGCCCGTGTCAGTGCCCAAGGGTAGCAATATATCATATGAATGAGGTATGAATGCATGAAAACAGAATGCCTGTAAATGAAGAACTGTTTTCATAATTTAGTGAGATTTCCTTCGTATTTTTAAAATGAGGTATCGTAATGAAGTCAGCATAAAACAGTGCCTAGCATCGGCACAAAACGTAATCCCAATATCTCGGTATCTCTGTATCACAGTCTCTGTACCTCAAAATCTCGAAATCGCAATGTCTCAATCATAATATCTAGGGCGCCGTCAGTCCAGACCGGCCCCTACCATCCATCTCAAGACCACGACGGTATCCTCCGGATATCCGACGCGTCGGGTAAAATCACCGGTAGGTAGTGCTCCCCTGCCAGGCTCACATCGTCATCATCACGCGCTTCTTGCCCCGGGGTACCTTACCGGGTCCACCATGTACCCGAAACGGTTCATCCGTCTCCTCGAATCGGGTTTCCAAAACCATCAGCAAACTCATGGTGGACGACTCATACATCATGGGAAAACCGCACTTTTTATTTTAAAAGAGAGAAAATGTTTATTTGTGTTTTTGCGGTTTTCCTCCAAATCCAGAAAATCTCACGGAAATCCAAATCCAAAACCTCAATAACACGTAAAATAGTGAATATATGCATGAGAATCCATGAATGCGGCATAACAATGAATAACAATATGCATGAAATAGCAGGTAATAACTACAATGTCTAATCTAGCACATAAGGCGAGTACACTAATATCCTGTCTAAATTATTAGCTAACAACCTATATCAATGCAATAGTATTTCTAAAGTGTACGTGGCATGGCAATTACCGATGAAGATGTGTGTGAGCCGGCAAGTAAGTGTACGTGGTACATACGCATCATCGGTAATGGTGCTGGTGTCCTAACAGCATGATATCAATAATGTAGTACGAAACATAATATAAGCATGGGATGCGAAGCGAACCACAATAATGAGCGGTAGCTGAAAACTAGACGCAACTATAACTAATCTGAATTAATCTAATAAAAGTCCTACAAATGGTGCCTTTTGAAAACACACGAATCATGGGGTTTTGAAAATAGGGGCTACGGTTTTTTTATGAAAAGATACGTCTTTTGAAATAATCGTAGGATCCCTTGAGCTGTCTTTTAAAATACCCACGATTCGTTAGTTTTGAAATAGGTAGGAGTCTAATCTAATCTAACAACTACACTAAACTATACGGCTGAACTAACAAGCTGAGCTACAGGTAAGGAAACCGCCTAACATCTGAGTCGATACATATACATACCTGTATATATATTAGTCGGTGATCCCGCCTCAATAATATCATATCCGATATCATATCTATAATCAGACATCCCAAGTCAAGAGTGCGGATCAATCATCAAAATATAGCTCGTACGTAAATCCGTCGTACGGCATCCCAAATCTGGGTACGGGTCAATATCACATTCATCATACTATTTATCTGGTATCCTCTTTATCAAATGTCATGATCGGGGTACTGATCTACGTCTAGTACAATATTGATACCATCTATGTATGCATGCAGGTGTAAGAATCACTACGTCAAAAGACCCGCTAAAACATCATGTCGTATCTCAATACGAACCAAATCACATCACCGATCTCCTGGCCTCAAGCCCAATCTCATCGACTCATCTCAAATCCAGTATATGAACACATAGTCCTATACCCATGTGAACACATAAATATGATCCCAAATACGCACATATAAAAGAAAGAATGTATGAAAGTATGTGTGTGCGTGCGTGTGTGAGTGCGACCACTACTCTAGGGTTTCGCAACTACACTAAACCAATCCAAAAATACCAAATGTCCATCTTATCATCAATAATCAACAACAACATATAATCAATATCTATGTGTATACGTATTCGTATACATCACCACGAACTGCGGGGGTGCTATACGCCATCCACCCGACTTCTCCCCGTAGATATAAATCTACTCACCTGTATCCTGCGTGTCGGTATCGATGTCGCCTTCATCTTCTGCATTGCCTCGGATTGTCGTGGGGGTACCTACACATATCACACGTATCGCATCACCTCAAAAATCAAATCGAAACTTAAAACGACACGCGAAAACCAACACGATGCGCTAAAAGGCTTATAGGTTAGAACCCATGGTTAGCCTTCGCAAACAACCCGAAATCACTCGATGTAGTCGTACAAACGCCGAGTGATCGAGGTAAAACCCAAATATGAAATTCTAGAAATCAAAATACGGAAAACAATAACTCAATTCAAAGCAGCAACCCAAGAAAACGATCCCAGATTTCGCCTCAGGCCAAATTTAGCCAAGCAAACAAGTCCAGGGTGATGTATATGATGTATTTGAGCTACTGGACCAACCCCGACACATTCCACCACTACATGGCCGGCCACATCCTTGCCAAAACCGGCCTGGCCGGCCCCCTATGTCCAATGGGGTCCGTCTGGTCAGGGTGGCCTCCTAATACCTTAATTTGGCCCCTAGAGTTGTTTGTTTGTCTCAGAAACTCCCCGGGTCAACCCAGATTCACCTGCACACCCTAATCACTCAAAAACCGACATGAAAGTCCCGTAATTCCGTATTTTTGGGTTTCAGGTTGTGTAAGGTCAGGGGCTTGGTCAAAATAGGGTCTCCACTGAACTCAATTTCCCATCACAACTCATAATTTCCTCAAACCCTTACTAGTTTTTTCCTAAAATCAACAAATCAGCCGATTTCGATTCTAAACTTGCATAGGGGTAAAAGTAAGGCTAAAACTAAGCTAATGGTTCAGTAATTACCTCATTTGGCAACTCAAGAATTTTCTTGAGTTGCCCCTAGTGGCCAAAATCCATGCTTTCTTGGTCCATTGCGTAGATCTCGAGCTTGTGCATCTTTTTAATGAAATGAGGGTGGGGTTTTGGAGTGATTTTTGAGGTGATTAGAGGGCTTGATGATGGGGGGAAAATGAATGGCAGGAGCAGCAGCAGCAGCTCAGGAAGAGGGGGAAAATGAGAGGAAAACCAAGGGAAAAGGCTAAGGTTTAAGTCAAAAGTCCTCACCTACCCTCTCTTCTCACCATACCTATTTCTTATTTTCTTTTTCTTTATCCTTTAATCCAAATCCTTCTCACACCATTAGTGATCCCAAAATAAAACCATGGTAAGAAAATGTTACACAAGTCCAAAAATGAAATGTGCAAGTTTTGCACAAAAAGCCAAAAAAAACCGATTAGCGATTTTTAATCGCGATTAGCACTAAATTAGTATATAAATGCTCATAAAAACTTTAAAATGACTAATTTCCATAGAATACATAATTTTTTAATTTTCCATATTTTTTTCAAATTGTTTTCCCATTTATCGATATTTAATTATAAATTTAATATTAAAATAATCAATAAAATAATATTAAATTATAAAAATTCCTAAAAATAATATTTTATTATTTTGGAATGTTACAGGTTCTCTACTTTACTCTTATACCTATAACTTCTTAAAACTCGGACCTTGCATTTCTACGAAACACATGTCTAATAACTAGAGAAGTCATAAGCAAACACAATATAGTACGAGTACCAACCCCTCTGTCCTAATGGACACTGGACAACATACAATTCTCCGTATAAGTCCTCTGAGTCTTATAACTCATTCTCTGTGTGTCGTAGGTTGAAAACTGTACTTATGGTTAAGAAGAATTACACCGCTATTTAATGCTCCTTACCTAACCATCCACTGATATAGGTAAATGTCATGGACATAATTTCAAAAAGGTATATCTCACTCTATAAAAATAGACGTACAGATATATCAATTTGAAATTGGTGCATAACAACGGATATTCAAAACTAAATATTTGCCGTCCGGCAAACAACCCAGGCGATTTCCTCAAATATCACCAATTACAACGAATCCCAATATAATGAGGATAATCACCCATTTCGCAATAACTTACTCCCACTCATCATCTGTAAAACCATACAGATGTGAGAATCAAACCTGGTAAATAAATACCCTGGAGCAAGGACTAATTGGGAAATCAGTTTTCTTTTAACAATACACAGAGAAACTGAAACATATAAATGTTTCGAAGGGGTATCCGGGTATTCTAAGTAATGCCTCTTCCATTATCAGATTCACAACTGTAACCGTATATTTCTTTGCCATCTCTCCAAATCCCTTTATATGTCTTTAGTCATTACCTTCTGTACACCCGTTTAGGCCAAATGGTTTTCTTCCATCCCTACCGTTCGGCACCAGCCTATGGTTTGGAAGAAGACTATCCAATAAGCATAATGGGTGTACTGTCCTAATCCTAAGAGCACTCGCATTGCGAGAAAATGTGAAGATAAAAGACAACCGAATAAACCTTATTCCTATTTCTCCTGAACCAGAATCCATCCCCGAACTGGAAAAAGTTCCTTTCGAGTTCGTATATAACCATACAATGGAGTATCCAAATAAACTGTGGAACTTTATAGTGATACGGAGTGTTCTGGAGAAATACAAAGGTGATGTAGGAGTGGCGATGAAATACTTGGTTTTGGTCGTGAATAGCAGTCGCGGTTTACTTTGCCCTCTTACTAATCCCTTTATTTGTCTTTACTTAATACCTTCTGCACACCATTTAGGCTAAATGGTTTTCTTCATTCCCTACCGGTCGGCGCCTGCCTATGGATTGGAAGAAGACTATCCAATAAGCGTAATAGGTGTACTGTCCTAATCCAAGGTGTTAGTTATGTTTATGCCCTAGAGGCCATTGTTGTACATTTGATGTATATTATGATGGATGCTTAGATATATACAGAGAGGACTTTCTTGCTCGTCATGATAGTATGCTATTTGGTTTCACTGTATCTTAACATGTTGACTTGTATTGGTTTATTGTCTTTCTCTCACATGTTGATGAAGCCCTTAGGATCTGTACTCGACTAATGGGATTATGATGAGATCATATTAGTGGGGCCACGGTAGTCGATGAGTACATCCTATAAATGTTCCTAGTCGAGGGTGTATCTAGACAGGGCATCGATACACCAGAGTAGACTAGCGTATACGCATCTTGACCCATATAATGGACGATGGATGATCCCATATCCATCGGTGTTTGACATCAGAGATGGTGTACGGGTGCTCAGTGGAGACTGGGTACACTGGACGGACTCGCCGAGAACTCCCAGATGGTGATATACCACACGTCAGATGGCAGTTTTCCGGTGACACTGGTACAGGGTAGTCTGTAGACCCGAGATCGTCATAGAGTCTTATGTGATTCCCACTGTGCTTTGATTTCCACCTTACCACGTCCAAGAGGGCGTGCAAAACTGTGGCTTTTGGGTACAGTCCCGAATGACATGGAGGCAATGAGCGATAGGAGGGGATTCGCCTCTCCCGGTATAGGGAGTTGATGTTGTGCTGTGTTCGATTGGCTATAACTGGAAGTCCCTGGCCAGGGCTGATATAGAGATTTACTGGTAAGTGTTACTAGTAGTTTCTCGACCTGTTATGAGCCTCACATCGACACGACTTATCAGTTACTGGGGTATGACGTTTACCACCCCTAGACTTGATATGCGACATATCAGACGAACAGACCGGACTGTACGGGAGTGTTACTGATTGGATTCACAGGATAACGCACAGGCTAGCTTGTTGATCTTCTGATCGCTCAATACCTGGGTGGCTGTTACGTTTAGCTGACCGCTTACAGCTTGTGGGTGTTTGATATGATCATCACCTGCTACCGGCGTATTGACGATTCTTTAGAGTCCTACACAGAGGTTTCTTGGCTCAGGCGAAGCGGAGTAGAGGCACATATGTGATATGTGCAGGACCGAGGATAATGCGATATGAGATACCGTATTATATTCTCGAGATATTTTGATATGAATCGGGACATCGGATCAAGTGTTGATTCGATGAATCGGTACATGATATATTAGACGGTTATATTCGATATAGCCGGATCGTCGGATCAAGTGTTGATTCGATGATTTAATGTATAATAATATATATGATATATTGTATTACATTATCTAATATTGGCTCACTTTATTATTTCATTTTCTCACTGGATTAATACATTGATATATATGCGATATATGTTCAATGTATTATTTTCTTTTGTTGTAAATATATAATATATATGTGACAAATATTATTATGACATGATATGATTTATTATTAAGCATGTTTAAGGATGATTAAATGGGATTTGGGTTTGATTAGGGTTAGCTTCTTCTTGCACATTCTAGAAGCTTTTCCTTTTGTCTTGGTTAAGATATTATGGTTGATACTTATCTTTAACCTAACCAAACACTAACCCTAGTTTATTCTCTACAAACTCTTAGCCTATCATCCTTGACCATGGTTCTATAATCAATCATATAAATTTCTTTTCTATTCATCACAAAAGGATTATCTTTTCCATTATCATCTTCTTCTCTCTTGAGTTCTAAAAGAAAATGCTTACTAGTTAATTCTTGTGTGATGATTTCTTGTGAGAAAGTGAATAAAAAGAAAGAATAAATACTACTCCATCATTCTCATCTCATCTAGCCCATGAGATTAGGGTGTTCATCTCTATAGAGTGAGAAACCTTGGGTTTTTGCAACTTCGACGTAGATCATCGGAGATTCGGAACACTTCAAGCTAGCATGGACCGTTCGAGTCGTGGAGCCTCTCTTGAGTCCGGGAGATCGTGGATCGTGGCAAAGGGACTTCTACTCGGAGCTTGTGAAGCGAAGGAGCGGACTACAAAGGTTGTAATCCCTCACACTTAGATAATAAGTTGTTATCTTGCATGCTAAACCCTAATAATCTAGCAAAGATCCCGTCTTTGGGTTGTTCGGCACATGTAGAATTTTATTCGGGCATGTTTGATGCTTTATGAACCTTCACTTGTGTGCCTAGGAGCCCTACAGTGGTATCATAGCCTAGCTAGAGCATTAGGCGATGTGTTTACGAAGTTAAAACTCCGATCGAACCCGAACCGACGAAAACAACCCCCTCTCTGGAAATTTTTCAAAATCTGGAATTTTTCTGAATTAAAAATACGTAAAAAAATCAGCAGGGAATTCTAAGAATTACCATGAAACACGGGCCCACAAATCCACTAAACCGCGGCGGAACCGCGGCGGGAACCTGCATCCCGCGGCGGTTACGCGGCCGATTGTTGGAATTGTGACACGTGGCTTCATGATAATATCCGTAGGTGCTTGTTGATGCTTCTGGGTATTTTTAAAGTGACTCAAGTGTTGAATATTCTGGGGTTTGCTTTTTAATCGTAGATTCGATCGGAATATTTAAATTCGTTTTTTATTTCCGGATATTTAGGAACTGTTAAACTATTTGAACGGATATCATTAAACCACTTTATCCCGGAACGGCAAACTTTCAAGTGTTGAATTTTTATTGGGTTTAAATCTTTCGGAAAAATTGTACAAGTTAAGCGGTGGACCCTCTAGAAGACAACAAACCTTAACTCGATTATGTGACCGTCTTGAACTGCCTTTTGAACCTTCGGGTTTGGGGCAGTACGGCGAGCCACATGTGAGGCGTTGGCTTGACCCTTTTACGGCTGGATCACTGGTACTGTGACATATTCTGGGATTATTTAAACTCCGCTCAAGTGTTGAGCTGTTTGGGAAATTCTGGGTATTTGATTATCTGTTCAAAAAGTTTAATACTGTCTATTTATCTGGAATGTGATACAATATGTGGAATTCATAGAGTTAGGCATGAAATGCGAAGTATGTGATATTTCGGATTTACGATGTCTAAAGTGATTGTGGATTCCAAATATTATAGTTTTACACTTTCTTTTCTGTGACCGTAAGTGTAGTATGTAGTTGTATTGCCGGTCTTCGTTGCTATACATCGGCGACGATCGGTGTATGCATACTTACTTACGTTGATGATATGAGATATTATGTGTTGCTGAGATATGATGTGCAGGATTGTCGCGATTGAATAGCCGGGGGTTTTATGTGAGATAAGAGTTTTATATTTTCATTCATGTAAATTCAAATGTAATGTAATATTCTTTTATTTGGGGTACTTCCAGGTTGAGGTTGATGCCACCAGTGTTGTATATTATTTACTTTTCCGCATTAGGATGGACCCAAGGAGGGGAGCACAGGTGACCGGGTTATGGGGTTCAGTGGGAGGCCATCTCGAGGATTCGAGACCGGGTCTCCTAAACTCCAGAATTGGTAGGGTCGCTTGCCGCTCTCGTAGGGGTCCAGGGTGTGGGCTTGGCTATTCATTGGGACTGTGGAATCTGTATTTTCAATTGTTGGCTAAATACTAAATACGGACTTCCTAGTATATCCCACATTATATCTATATTTCTGCTGCGATATCTGTGATGTGATCATTTGATATGTTCTGATGGATACAGTATATAGTATATAAGATATATTATATAGATGTTACTTATGTTTTACACCCGCACTAGCCCTGCCCTACTCTGTCGTTAGTTATCTAACCTAATGGTGCACGAGGGGACATCGAGGTGAATGCGGATGGCATAAGTGTACGTCGTATTTATCTGTGATGCTTAGGAAGCATAAGCTGGTGGGATTTTATTAATGAGATTAATAAAAAGAAAAGAAACCTAAAGATGTTGTAGAATCAAAACTTTATAAAAAGGGTAGCTACAGTTTTGCTTTGCACAGTGATATATATTATATACCCTGCACCTTATTCGATGAGGAAAGAGCCGAGATCCCTTCACTGGGAGTGACCTCTTTAGCGAAACTGGTAGATGCTACAAAACTCAGTTTGTCTTTTGATTGCTTTTAGGGTTCTTCTTTGCACAGTGATATATATGATATGTCCTGCACCTTATTCGATGAGGAAAGGGCCGAGATCCCTTCACCGGGAGTGACCTCTTTAGCAAAACTAATGAAAGCATAAAAAACACTCCATTTCAAAATTTCACATGATTCTACGACGATATCAAGTTCATTACGCTCATGGTTTTTCTGAAAAAACCTGCGTAGCCCTCCGTCATTTCAGATAGATATTATTTAGTATTCGTGCTATGTTTGTTGACTTAGTCAAGGCATAGTGTACGGTAGCTAAGTAGTGTTTATCTGCTAAAACATGAGATGTGATTGGATTAGGGTATTCGCACGGCCTTGTTGACTCAGTCAAGGGTCGTACGGGTGGGTTTAATTCAATCGAGAAATGTACGGGTTGAACTTGACTTGCGATATATGGTTTGTTGACTTAGTCAAGGTCATAGATCGCTAGGGGAAAAACATTATCGGGAATTTCAAGTGTTGAAATTTGCAATGAGATTGCATACCTTTTATGAGATAGTTGGATCCCGATACCCACTGCGAGTAAGAGTTACTCCTGGGAGAGTTTTACACAGGACAATTTGTCGATCAAGTAGGTGTCTAGAAAAGTGTTAACGGGGTTACGTGTCATGACCCGAAAGAGCACGTGACTGGCCCTTGAACCATATGAAGTCTATAGGACCCCATCTAATCCAAGTAAGCCAAAAGCCCAGAAATCTAAAACCATTTAAAGAGTAAATAAGGAAAACTGGTTTTGAAAAGTAAAGAAATCATGTTTCGAAAATCAAGGTTTTTAAATAACTAAGCCGAATGTGTATTTTTAAAATGTGTAACCTTTCCTGAAAATTTCGGCAGAGTTTCCTTTGTAAAAACTGGCCTCGAACGGGGTACAAGAATAATATATAAGAAATGATAAAAGGCATCCCCAAGCGGGAGCTAGCTCTTCGTCAATCGACGGTCACAACCACGCAAGCAATAATAATATACAACGCCAAAGGGCGAGGATCAAAACCCAAAAAGAAACTCAAAACAGCCAGAAAACCGTAATACTACAAGCGCGACTCTAAGGTCGAAATAATACAACCTGTTTTCTAAGTCTGAAACAATATACAAGTTTTGGTTGATGGGATTACTAGATACAATGAATAATACGGGAGCAATGGCGGTTCTGATACAAAAGAACCCACCTACCAACGCAAGTCACCCATATGGAAGCAGTGTGCCAGAAATGCCGCTATGGAATCTGTACGGCAAAAACCTGCAAGGACTGTGGCACAACGGGGGTGAGTTGCCAACTCGTGAATAGAAAATATCTACAAGCAGAGATCGAATGCATGACCCATCCTAGGTCAATAGGATCAGATATACAAATAAACCTCAATATGAATAAGTCTGAAACATGCTAAACTGGCAATGTAATCTCTATACATGAGTGTAATGCCAAGTGCTTCTGCCAGTGCCTCAGGTAATAGCATAACATAAATGTGAGGTACAATCAAAGAAATGAATCTGCATATACGTGGATCCCGTCCACTCGTCACCCAATGACAATAACCATCATGCATGTAAATATCATCAGCATATGCATGGAAATATAAGGATATAAACCACCTGTGTCCCTCGCGACACGTCAAAATCATGGAACCGGAGTGCCCAGCATCGACACTCGAAAACATCATGAAAACTGTGCCCAGCATCGGCACGTAAATTCTCATATATCAGGATCCGTCAGTCCGGATCGGCCCACAGGCTCTGTCTGCGGTATCGGCCCTCGGCCCCGGCAGTACGCCCATATCCATCTATCGACTCTGGTCAGTATCCTCCGGATAACCGCCAGGTCCAACAAAATCACCGGTAGGTACTCGCCACCCTGCCAGGCTCATCGTCTACTCCACGAAAAACAATTCTTGCCCCGGGGAACCATACCGGGTCCACCATGTACCCGCAATCGGCCTCATCCGCCTCCTCGAATCGGGTTTCACATGTCGCTCTCAGCACCGAGAAAACACATGGTGGACGCACTGAAATATCATATCAAGGGTAACCGGGTTTTCAAAACAATTACATATTTCTCTTTTGAAATACCCACGGTTCCCAAATCCAGAAATATCATGGAAACAACATATCTCAATGCGTATAATCAGAAAGCATGATGTATGCGACATGTAAAGAAATGTAAGAAACATACACTGAATGCAACAGTACTACAGTGTAGTGACATGGCAATTATCGATGATGAAGTGTGTGAGCCGGCAAACAAGTGTACGTGGAACATACGCATCATCGATAATGGTGCTGGTGTCCTAGCAGCATGACTGAAATATATTAACAATACAAGCGATGCAATGCAAATAGCATGAATATGCGGAATCGAATAATCAACGCAACAGTAGGGTACCTGCCCCAATAGATATAACATGCAACCTTGCCTTTTGAAATAAGACGAATCAGGGCTTTTGGTAAAATAAGGGCTACGGTGTTTTAAGGAAAGATGCGCCTCTTGAAATTATCCGTATAAACCCTTTTTCCAATCTTTAAAATATCCCTGATTCGTTAGTTTTGAAATAGGTATGACTCGGGTCTAGTCTAACGCCTACTATGCGAACTACGAACCCACAATCAAGTCAACAGAGAGGGGTATGGAAACCACCTAAATCTGAGTCGATATCACACTATCTCATCACATGACAGGTATCACTATCATCATATCACATCTCCAATACGAACTCTGTCATGTCGCCAAATCTCACGGCCTCAATCGAATCTCATCGACTCATCTCAATCCCATGTATCATCCTCAAATCTAGTATATGAACACATAGTCCCATACCCATGTGTAGATATACACACCATCATATGCGCACAGATATATGAAAGAATGTATGCAAGTATGTGTGTATGTGTGAGTGTGGGTGCAACCACTACTCTAGGGTTTCGCACTATACTCAACCAATACATCTTTATCACCAATAATCCATTATTACCATCAATAATCCTAAACAACACATAATAAATATATGTGTGTATACGTATTTGTATACATCACCACGGACTGCGGGGGTGCTATACGCCATCCACCCGACTTCTCCCCGTAGATATAAATCTACTCACCTTGCTTCTCATGTGTCGATGGCGATGTCGCCATCTTCATCTTCTTTGCCACAACATCACGTAGGGTACCTACAAGTATATCACAACGCTAAAGCACATGAAAATCACATCGGAAACCAAAATAGCATACACTACTCGCATAGGTAAAAACCTATCGTCTCGCATGTAAACACGTTCAATATCCACTTGTCGTTGGCGTCCAAACGCCACCCGACAGGAATGAATCACCAAATATCAAAATCCATTCTAAATCAAGTCGTAAACCATGCACCAACATAGGAAAATCAACCCAGATTTTACCCTAGATGGAATCAGTCAAAACTAGACATACCCAGGGTCAAGAATAGAGGAAATGGGGCTATGCACAAAATTAGAGACAGATCCCTCCTGCTCAGGCCGCAATTTGCGACCAGAAGGAATTAATTGGCGGCCTCACTTTTGAGTTGGGGGCTAGGGTTTGGTGTGGTGGTTCCATGGTGCCTGCACATCACACTGTCAACTCAGTTTTATTTTTGGGATCTCGGGATGATAGCAGATTCCACAAAACACTTCCAGATTTACAGTTTTCCCCGATATCGATTCCGTAATTTCGTATTCTGGTTTCAAGTTCAGGTTTGGGTCCAAATTAGCATCACACAAGGGATTCTAAGGTCACCACAATTGTCAATTCCATCTTTGATTTCAGTTTTACCCTAAACCCTAACTAGAAATCTCTAAAGTCCACAAACAACACATTATCGATATGAAACTAGAATAGATGCACAAGGAAATGAAATACTACTCTAATAGGTCCAGAATTTACCTCCTTTGGCAACTCAAGAAAATTCTTGAGTTGCCCAAAGTCCTCCAAATCCAATCTTGCTAGGTTCAATGTGTAGCTACTGAGCTTGGGAGCAAGTTTTGTGAAGTGGGAATGGGGTTTTGGGGTTGATTTCATGGTGGATCTAAGGTTTCATGAAGAGGGAGAGAAAGGGAGAGAGAGCAGCAGCAGCAGCTCAAATGGGAGAGGGGAGAGAAAATGAGAAAGGAAATGATGGGGGCATGGGTCAAAAGAGGTTTGACCTAGACATTCTCTCCCATCATCATACTACTTTTTCTTTTTCTTTTCTTTTCCTTCTCACTCCAATAGTGAACCCAAAAGAACAACCATGGCAATAAAAATGTAACACAAGTGTAACAAGTGTGGAAAATGATATGTGTACATTTTTGCACAAAAAAGCTAAAAATCCAATTAGCGATTCTTAATCGCGATTAGCACTAAATTAGCATATAACTAATCTTAAAAACTTTAAAATTGCATAATTCCATAAAATACCTTATTTTTGAATTTTCCATAATTTTCCCCATTTATTTGTATTTAATTATACCAGAATATTAAAATATTCATTAAAATAATATTAAATTATAAAATTTCCCAAAAATCATATTTTATTATTTTGAAAACGTTACAATCTACCCCCCTTAAAGAAATTCGGTCCCCGAATTTAAATTTAAACCCCCAAATGCTAAAATATTTCAATACAAATTCCAAGTCATCGGGGCTCCGAAATCAGCAATACATAAAACGTATCATAGCGCAATGCATGCGCATGAGTACTGAGTAGATAACTCAAAAGCAACACTCCATCAAGCATCTGCAATCATCGGAGTCATTGTAAAGACACGAATGTCAAATCCAATACAAATCAATATGATATAAATCATAACTATACATGTAGACATCCAATCTATACATGTGAATAGCTGATGTAAATGCATGCCCAATCTTTTAAGTCGCTGTGCGATGCGCGTAACACTGCACAGTGGCGGACGTTTTTCACAAGAAAATAACTATATACGTATATATATATCCTTTGTTTAATAGGTGCGCTCCGCCATTTTGAAAACAATTTAGAAGGGTTTCCTTGTTTTTAAACGTTTCGTGTCATATCGGACACATAGGTATATATATATCGAGACCATAGCTCGCTCTTTAGAAATCCCTTCGAACTATCAATGCATTCAAAATATATCCAGGTACTGTCCTCTGACTAGTCCTGCTCGGTACAAAACGAATATCAAATATCATAGAAATGTACTGCTCCAAAAGGAATAAATCCCAAAAATCCACATAACATCACCCTGTGCGTCTGGTGCGCACGGAAATCAAAATCCATATATGTGCCATACAGGTGCACAAAACAATATTTAGGTGCAACGGGTGTGCACGAAAAATCTGTCATAGGCAACGTGTGTGCCTGACAGCGAAAACATGTACATCTGACATGCACGAAGAATCTCGATTTAGTGCATCTGGTGTGCCCCAAAATCGTATCTAAAAACATGCGCCCAACATGCGCGAAAATCCAAATCGGTGCATCCATCGTGCACGAATGAAAATCTAAACCCTGCGCACTCAACATGCACGGAATCACAAAATCCAATAGCAACGCCGAACATGCGTAAGTCCAGTCAAAAGCACGGAGTGCAAGAATCCACATCAATATCACAATCAAAATCGACATACCGAAAGGCATCAAATCGAAGTCAGGTGCAACCGTAATGCACAAAATATAAATCCGGTGCAACAAAGGCACGAAATATAAATCTGATGCGATAAACGCAAGAAACATAAAACTGGTGCGACAAACGCACGAAGTATAGAACTGGTGCATCCCATGCACAAATACCAAGCAATAACTCAAATACGTAAGCAGCAACACCAAGTGTACCCAGATATAAAGAAAATCATAAACGTGTGCAATTGCGTGCACAAAACACATCAATGCACTACAAGCATATATAAGCTATACCGAGTGCAAAAATCTAATCGTGTGCGTAACATATACACAACATCAAATCAACCGTATGAAATCCATAAAGTCATAAGCAGGTGCAGCCAAGGCACGAAACGATATACAACGCGGCTTAATCAAAATCAGGTGTACCGCGATGGAAAAACTCACAACCGCGTGCATCAGCGTGCACAAATCAAAACACTAAAAGTACATGAAACTATGCGGGAAGCGTAAATCAAATCACCGGCATAAAATAGGCATGAAATCGCAATCAACACCTCAAGAGTAGTAACTATGTGCGAGGTATAAATACCCAGTAGGTGCAACCATGGTGCACAAAATCAAATATCATGGAACTCAGTCATCAAGACTAAATCATGCGAATAGATCGCCCAAAATACCGAAATCCAAGATGACGGATACGTGATAATCAAATCACAAAATCACAAATCATAAATACCGTCGTCGGTATATCCTTCTTCAGGGTCGAGAAGGTACCGGTACATCCAATGCTAGCGGCGCAAGATATCTACTTGCCTTTTGCTCGCGGCTGGCGTCATCTGCCTCTGGTTCCTTATCTTCTCTGTGGATTACCAATCTCGCAATCCATCGGCCCGGTCAGGTGTGCTGACAGGAACAATTCCGTTCTGGCACTTCCCTAGTCATCTCTCGGTCAATCCTCACGACCGCTCGTAAAGAAGCACATCTCTAGCGCCAACCTCGGGTCCTCTGAATACCCATCACACATCCGATCCTGGGTGCAACTCTTATTGCAGCAGTGTACTGAAAGGAATCCTACTCAAGGTCTCTTCTGATCTTGCCTAAGCCAAACCGTAAGGAGGCTGGTACTCTGGCGTAATCTTTTCTCGCTCTCTGGACATCTGCGTCCATAGTACAACATCTCCTCGGAAGCTGGTCGCATCCCTGCGCCTCTGTAGGCATGTCCGACCTTTAATCTTAACGGGGTGTAGTAACAGCTCGTCTGCCTCTCGCACGAACTTCTTGTCCCGCTTGTCTGTATCATCGACCATTCGACGTCGCGTCTCTATCTGCGCACTGCAATGTCCTCGGCTACGGTCCATCCGAAGTCTCTAACACGGACTCAAAATCACGAACTCAGTATCTTCATCACTCAGTAGGAGATATCTAGTCGAACACGTCCTCAGCATGCATATCGCATCTCTGATGTCAGCGGAGTGAAACGTCATCTCGTCGAAATCTCGTGCAAACTCTTTACTCCACCTTGCTCCAATATCGACTGATTCGGACTCATCTCATCGTGGCCACACGGACTGCGCTCCGACGGCTATGCTCGTATCTGGAGTCTCCCAAGCAGTGTCCCATCACATGATATCCGAATGATGTCGAATCGTCCGATCGGCTCGTCAGAACCTCACAATCCCCCAAGAGCTCAACATCTCGGGTACAGTTTAATAGTATCGAGTACATACCACAGCATCGGTGGTCCAGCCGTAGAAGGGCAAACCCAAGCCTCACTAATGGCGCCGAGGAACTGCCGCAAACCCTAAGGTTCAAAGGCTTTCACACGGTCATTAAGTTGAGTTAGGGTTTCATTCTTCTAGAGGGTCCATAGAATCGCTTGCATGTCTTTCCGAATACTTTAAACTTGGAAAATGGGTTCCTGACATTCGATCGTCTCAATCGACTCTCAACGAATCTGCGTGAAGTCGCCTCTAGCTGGAATCAATCTATCTGATGACCTCGCATCGGGGTAAGCGAACGAACCACATGTCCTAGTCATTAATCCTCGGTGACTAGCGACTCACTATCATATCTCTAAGTATATGCTCATGCTGCAGTAGCTCCAATCATCTGGGCGATATCTCATCATTCGCAGCAGCAACTGGATCATTCGTCTGTACGCTAAGCAGCGCTTCAACCATCATGAATAAGCGATAAATCAACGGTCATCACATCCTGGCTGGCCTCTATCAGTGGCTCAATCCTTTGGTGCCGATCAGCACAACCGGGAAATCTCACAACAGCGATCTGTCAAACGCTCATGGCGTGAAAACACAAAATACGAAGCCTCAATGCAACCGTATGTCTCTGGAATCACGCCCCGGTGAGCTCTCGTCCCCGACGAGCTCATGCTGACACAACTCGAGCCGTAGCTCACTTTGCCCGTGCAATCGCGGCAGCAAAACCATAACCAGTATCGATGAGGATAGATCATAGGAAGGAATATAATACTGTGCAAGGAAATGTACATCCTAAGGTTTCTTAAGAGGAGTGGCGTGTCGTAAGTATGCCGCGGAACATACCCACGGTACGTCACTCTACTTTAGTCACCTATTCCATCAACCAAGGGTCATCCTACACGATGAAAGTTGGGGTCTAATACCCTCTCGAACAAGTTTAAGTTCCGTAAGGTCAAGCCTAAGTTCCGTATATATATAACGCCCTAGGATCCACATAGTCAAACTCAGACTCGAACCAAGGTCAACCTAGCGCTCTGATACCAACTTTGTCACGACCCGAAAGAGCACGTGACTGGCCCTTGAACCATATGAAGTCTATAGGACCCCATCTGATCCAAGTAAGCCAAAAGCCCAGAAATCTAAAACTATTTAAAGAGTAAATAAGGAAAACTGGTTTTGAAAAGTAAAGAAATCATGTTTCGAAAATCAAGGTTTTAAATAACTAAGCCGAATGTGTATTTTTAAAATGTGTAACCTTTCCTGAAAATTTCTGCAGAGTTTCTTTTGTAAAAACAGGCCCCGAACGGGGTACAACAAGAATAATATATAAGAAATGATAAAAGGCATCCCAAGCGGGAGCTAGCTCTTCGTCAATCGACGGTCACAACCACGCAAGCAATAATAATATACAACGCCAAAGGGCGAGGATCAAAACCCAAAAAGAAACTCAAAACAGCCAGAAAACCGTAATACTACAAGCGCGACTCTAAGGTCGAAATAATACAACACTGTTTTCTAAGTCTGAAACAATATACAAGTTTTGGTTGATGGGATTACTAGATACAATGAATAATACAGGAGCAATGGCGGTTCTGATACAAAAGAACCCACCTACCAATGCAAGTCACCCATATGGAAGCAGTGTGCCAGAAATGCCGCTATGGAATCTGTACGGCAAAATCCTGCAAGGACTGTGGCACAACGGGTGTGAGTTTCCAACTCGTGAATAGAAAATATCTACAAGCAGAGATCGAATTCATGACCCATCCTAGGTCAATACGATCAGATATACAAATAAACCTCAATATGAATAAGTCTGAAACATGCTAAACTGGCAATGTAACCTCTATATATGAGTGTAATGCCAAGTACTCGTGCCAGTGCCTCAGGTAATAGCATAACATAAATGTGAGGTACAATCAATGAAATGAATCTGCATATACGTGGATCCCGTCCACTCGTCACCCAATGACAATAACCAGAATGCATGTAAATATCATCAGCATATGCATGGAAATATGAGGATATAAACCACCTGTGTCCCTCGCGACACGTCAAAATCATAGAACCGGAGTGCCCAGCATCGACACTCGAAAACATCATGAAAACTGTGCCCAGCATCGGCACGTAAATCCTCATATATCGGGCTCCGTCAGTCCGGATCGGCCCACAGGCTCTGTCTGCGGTATCGGCCCTCAGCCCCGGCAGTACGCCCATATCCATCTATCGACTCTGGTCAGTATCCTCCGGATAACCGCCAGGTCCAACAAAATCACCGGTAGGTACTCGCCACCCTGCCAGGCTCATCGTCTACTCCACGAAAAACATTTCTTGCCCCGGGGAACCATACCGGGTCCACCATGTACCCGCAATCGGCCTCATCCGCCTCCTCGAATCGGGTTTCACATGTCGCTCTCAGCACCGAGAAAACACATGGTGGACGCACTGAAATATCATATCAAGGGTAACCGGGTTTTCAAAACAATTACATATTTCTCTTTTGAAATACCCACGGTTCCCAAATCCAGAAATATCATGGAAACAACATATCTCAATGCGTATAATCAGAAAGCATGATGTATGCGACATGTAAAGAAATGTAAGCAACATACACTGAATGCAACAGTACTACAGTGTAGTGACATGGCAATTATCGATAATGAAGTGTGTGAGCCGGCAAACAAGTGTACGTGGAACATACGCATCATCGATAATGGTGCTGGTGTCCTAGCAGCATGACTGAAATATATCAACAATACAAGCGATGCAATGCAAATAGCATGAATATGCGGAATCGAATAATCAACGCAACAGTAGGGTACCTTCCCCAATAGATTTAACATGCAACCTTGCCTTTTGAAATAAGACGAATCAGGGCTTTTGGTAAAATAAGGGCTACGGTGTTTTAAGGAAAGATGCGCCTCTTGAAATTATCCGTATAAACCCTTTTGCCTATCTTTAAAATATCCCTGATTCGTTAGTTTTGAAATAGGTATGACTCGGGTCTAGTCTAACGCCTACTATGCGAACTACGAACCCACAATCAAGTCAATAGAGAGGGGTATGGAAACCACCTAAATCTGAGTCGATATCACACTATCTCATCACATGACAGGTATCACTACCATCATATCACATCTCTAATACGAACTCTGTCATGTCGCCAAATCTCACGGCCTCAATCGAGTCTCATCGACTCATCTCAATCCCACGTATCATCCTCAAATCTCGTATATGAACACATAGTCCCATACCCATGTGTAGATATACACACCATCATATGCGCACAGATATATGAAAGAATGTATGCAAGTATGTGTGTATGTGTGAGTGTGGGTGCAACCACTACTCTAGAGTTTCGCACTATACTCAACCAATACATCTTTATCACCAATAATCCATTATTACCATCAATAATCCTAAACAACACATAATAAATATATGTGTGTATACGTATTCGTATACATCACCATGGACTGCGGGGGTGCTATACGCCATCCACCCGACTTCTCCCCGTAGATATAAATCTACTCACCTTGCTTCTCATGTGTCGGTGCCGATGTCGCCATCTTCATCTTCTTTGCCTCAACATCATGCAGGGTACCTACAAGTATATCACAACGCTAAAGCACATGCTAATCACTTCGGAAACCAAAATAGCACACGCTACTCGCATAGGTAAAAACCTATCGTCTCGCATGTAAACACGTTCAATATCCACTTGTCGTTGACGTCCAAACGCCACCCGACAGGAATGAATCACCAAATACCAAAATCCATGCTAAATCAAGTCGTAAACCATGCACCAACATAGGAAAATCAACCCAGATTTTACCCTAGATGGAATCAGTCAAAACTAGACATACCCAGGGTCAAGAATAGAGGAAATGGGGCCATGCACAAAATTCGAGACAGATCCCTCCTGCTCTGGCCGCAATTTGCGGCCAGAAAGAATTAATTGGCGGCCTCACTTTTGAGTTGGGGGCTAGGGTTTGGTGTGGTGGTTCCATGGTGCCTGCACATCACACTGTCAACTCAGTTTTATTTTTGGGGTCTCGGGGTGATAGCAGATTCCACAAAACACTTCTAGATTTATAGTTTTCCCCGATATCGATTCCGTAATTCCGTATTCTGGTTTCAAGTTCAGGTTTGGGTCCAAATTAGCATCACACAAGGGATTCTAAGGTCACCACAATCCTCAATTCCATCTTTGATTTCAGTTTTACCCTAAACCCTAACTAGAAATCTCTAAAGTCCACAAAAAACACATTATCGATATGAAACTAGAATAGATGCACAAGGAAATGAAATACTACTCTAATAGGTCCAGAATTTACCTCCTTTGGCAACTCAAGAAAATTCTTGAGTTGCCCAAAGTCCTCCAAATCCAATCTTGCTAGGTTCAATGTGTAGCTACTGAGCTTGGGAGCAAGTTTTGTGAAGTGGGAATGGGGTTTTGGGATTTCACGGTGGATCTAAGATTTCATGAAGAAGGATAGAGAGGGAGAGAGAGCAGCAGCAGCAGCTCAAATGGGAGAGGAGAGAGAAAATGTGAAGGGAAATGATGGGGGGGCATGGGTCAAAAGAGGTTTGACCTAGACATTCTCTCTCATCAACATACTACTTTTTCTTTTTCTTTTCTTTTCCTTCTCACTCCAATAGTGAACCCAAAAGAACAACCATGGCAATAGAAATGTAACACAAGTGTAACAAGTGTGGAAAATGATATGTGCACATTTTTGCACAAAAAAGCTAAAAATCCAATTAGCGATTCTTAATCGCGATTAGCACTAAATTAGCATATAACTAATCTTAAAAACTTTAAAATGACATAATTCCATAAAATACCTTATTTTAGAATTTTCCATAATTTTTCCCCATTTATTTGTATTTAATTATACCAGAATATTAAAATATTCATTAAAATAATATTAAATTATAAAATTTTCCAAAAATCATATTTTATTATTTTGAAAACGTTACATTACGCCTCTAGGAAAATGAGGTTTACTTTAATTTGGTCCATGCGAAAGCACGGGGAACCTCCCTCAAAGTACCGACACTGATCTGGCTGAAAGATTGACGAAATTGTAGGGTGTAATTAATCCCGGCTAATCTTACCTTTTAGGGTTTGAAGGTAGATTTGATAAAAACAGTGGGAGACATCCTGATTAGATAAAATCATAACCAATCTAATCTTGCAAGAGCATACGCTAAAGTGTTTTCTTCTCTCTCTCTCCTGGTAGCGACCATGTCAGGCCATAATCAAGATAATAATATGGATGTATTGACTGAACCCGCTTATTATACTGAGCAGGGAAACGTTGGACCCGTTCTTTCTTATAAGAGTTATAAGACTGAACAGGAAACAGGAGAATATCTGGATTCTCACGCCGCCCAAAAGAACATGCATATTGATGCATCTTCTTCAGGTGTATTTGTTATTGAAAACTGTTTCTCAGATCACCCTACGTCCTGGGTATTAGATACCGGATCAGGATCCCACATATGTAAACAGTTACATGGGCTACGTAAAGGTAGAGAACTGGGAAAAGGTGATCATTCCGTTCAAGTAGGGAACGATGCAAGTATTGCAGCCAAAGCAGTTGGCGAATATCACCTTGTATTGCCAAGTCGTAATACACTGATTCTGAATGAGTGCTATTATATACCGAACATGATGTGCAACATTATATCAGTTTCTTTATTAAGTAAAGAAGGATATAATTTTGTAGTAAAGGATAATGTTATGAACATAATCCTAGATCAAAAGTGATTGCATCAGGCTCGTTACATAATGGCATATTCATTTTAAATCAGAATACAGTTCTCAATATACAAAACACACACAAGAGGAAAAGTTCAGAAATGAACGAATCTTTCTTGTGGCATTGTAGACTTGGCCATATCAATGAGACACGGATAGCTAAGTTACATAAAAATGGATATTTGAATTCATTCGAATTTTCATCTTATGATACTTGCCATTCATGTCTCAAAGGAAAAATGACCAAAGCTCCGTTTAGTGGACACGGAGAAAGAGTTACCGAACTCTTAGGACTGGTACATAGTGATGTATGCGGTCCCATGTCTACGCATGCCAGGAATGGTTCTTCCTACTTTATTGCATTCACTGACGATCTCTCTAGATACGGGCATGTGTTCCTGTTGAAACACAAGTCTGAAGCTTTTGAGAAATTCAGAGAATATAAGCACGAAGTAGAGAACCAAACAGGCAAAAGTATTAAGATCCTTCGATCTGATCGAGGAGGAGAATACTTAAGCAATGAGTTCCTAGATTATCTAAAAGAGAATGGGATTCTCTCTCAGCTTACTCCTCCTTATACACCACAGCACAACGGTGTATCAGAACGAAGGAATCGGACCCTATTAGATATGGTGCGATCTATGATGAGCGATGCTGAGTTACCTATTTCCTTCTGGGGGTATGCGCTTGAGACAGCCATATATATATTGAATCTAGTTCCGTCTAAATCTGTACCTACCACACCATATGAGATATGGAGTGGGAAGAGACCATATTTTAAACGAGTTAAGATATGGGGTTGTCCGGCCTATGTCAAAAGACAAAATCCGGACAAACTCGAGGCACGATCAGTCCTTTGCAAATTTGTGGGATATCCGAAGAATTCTCAAGGATATTTTTTCTACCACGCTGAGGAACAAAAGGTGTTTGTTGCTCAACATGCCACCTTTTTGGAAAAGGAATTTCTTGCAAAAGAAATTAGTGGCAGAGAAGTAGAGCTGGAAGAGGTTCCAGCACCACAAACCGCAACTGATGATTTATTGGAACCAGAAGATTCAGTAGTACCCGACGAACCCCAGCCTCTCCGCCAATCTAGTAGGGTTTCTCGTCCACCTGAGAGATACTACGGTTTTCTCATTGATGGTGGAAGCGAGGATTGCATCATGGAAGATGATGACCCGACTAGTTTCGAGCAGGCCATCACGAGTAGTGACTCGGTGAAATGGCTGGATGCAATGCGATCTGAGATGGAATCCATGTACACCAATAAAGTATGGATTTTGGAAAATGCTCCTGAAGGGATAAAACCCATTGGGAGCAAGTGGATTTTTAAAAAGAAATTTGGTGTAGATGGAAAAGTTGAGACTTTCAAAGCTAGACTTGTACCAAAGGGTTTTCGTCAACGACCAGGTGTGGATTATGACGAAAGCTTTTCTCCAGTGGCTATGCTTAAGTCCATCCGGATCTTACTTGCCAATGCTGCATACCATGACTACGAAATCTGGCAAATGGATGTTAAGACCGCCTTTCTAAATGGTGATTTAGAAGAGTGCGTGTACATGACTCAGCCAGAGGGCTTCGTAGATAATAGGAGCAGCGGAAAGGTATGCAAATTGCTTAAATCCATTTATGGTTTAAAGCAAGCATCGCGGAGTTGGAACATCTGTTTTGATGTAGTAGTCAAAGAGTTTGACTTCATCAAAAACATAGATGAACCTTGTATCTATACGAAGGTAGCAGAGAGTAAGGTTGTCTTCCTCGTATTGTACGTGGATGACATACTCTTGATAGGAACTGATATTCCTATGCTGCAATCAGTCAAACTCTTCTTATCACAGAGATTCTCAATGAAAGATCTAGGTGATGCCTCCTGTATATTGGGAATTAGGATCTATAGAGATAGATCCAAAAGGATACTGGGATTGTCCCAATCCAGGTACATTGACACCATCCTAAAGAGGTTTAGTATGGAAGAATCCAAGCATGGGAACCAACCCATGATCTCTGGACTCACTCTCTCCAAAGAGATGTCTCCCATGACTGATTTGGAGAGAGCTCGCATGCAAGGGATACCCTATGCTTCGGCAGTAGGCTCTATCATGTATGCGATGCTATGTACCAGACCCGATGTTGCATGCTCACTAAGTGTAGTGAGTCGGTATCAAGCAGATCCTGGAGAGAGTCACTGAACGGCTGTGAAGAACATTCTCAAGTACTTGCGAAGGACTAGAGATATATTCTTGGTGTATGGTAACGGAGAACTCCGGGTGGAGTCTTTTACCGACTCCAGCTTCCAAAGTGATAAGGACGACTCTAAGTCGCATTCGGGTTTTGTCTTTACCCTCAATGGAGGGGCGGTATGTTGGAAGAGTTCCAAACAGGATACCGTTGCAGACTCGACGATGGAGGCTGAATACATCGCTGCCAACGATGCTGCCAAAGAGGCTGTCTGGATGAAGAAGTTCATCAATGAACTTGGTGTGGTTCCATCCATTGAACATCCAATACCTCTGTATTGCGATAACAATGGAGCTGTGGCTTTGGCCAAGGAACCCAGATCCCATCAGAAATCCAGACATATTCTGAGGCGGTATCACCTGATCAGAGAGATAGTTGATCGCCGGGAGATCGAGGACAGGAGAGTAGATACGAAGGACAACACTGCGGATCCACTCACAAAGGCCATTCCCCAGATACAGTTTGAGAGATTATTCGGGTTGCTAGGTATGAGATACTTCAGCAGCTGGCCTTAGTGCAAGTGGGAGTTTGTTAGTTATGTATATGCCCTAGAGGCCATTGTTGTACATTTGATGTATATTATGATGAATGCTTAGATATATACAGAGAGGACTTTCTTTCTCGTCATGATAGTATGCTATTTGGTTTCACTTTATCTTAACATGTTGACTTGTATTGGTTTACTGTCTTTCTCTCACATGTTGATGAAGCCCTTAGATCTATACTCGACTACTGGGATTATGATGAGATCATACTAGTAGGGTCACGGTAGTCGATGAGTACATCCTATAAATGTTCCTAGTCGAGGGTTTATCGAGACAGGGCATCGATACACCAGAGTAGACTAGCGTATGCGCATCTTGACCCATATGATGGGCGATGGATGATCCCATATCCATCGGTGTTTGACATCAGAGATGGTGTACGGGTTCTTAGTGGAGAATGGGTACACTGGACGGACTCGCCGAGAACTCCCAGATGGTGATATACCACACGTCAGATGGAAGTTCTCCGGTGACACTGGTACAGGGTAGTCTGTAGACCCGAGATCGTCATAAAGTCTTGTGTGATTCGCACTGTGCTTTGATTTACACCTTACCACGTCCAAGAGGGCGTGCAAAACGGTGGCTTTTGGGTACAGTCCCGAATGACATGGAGGCAATGAGCGATAGGAGGGGATTCGTCTCTCCCGGTATAGGGAGTTGATGTTGTGCTGTGTTCGATTGGCTATAACTGGAAGTCCCTGGCCAGGGCTGATATAGAGATTTACTGGTAAGTGTTACTAGTAGTTTCTCGACCTGTTATGAGCCTCACATCGACACGACTTATCGGTTACTGGGGTCTGACGTTAACCACCCCTAGACTTGATATGCGACATATCAGACGAACAGACCGGACTGTACAGGAGTGTTACTGATTGGATTCACAGAAGAACGCATAGGCTAGGTTGTTGATCTTCTAATCGCTCAATACCTGGGTGGCTGTTACGTTTAGCTGACCGCTTACAGCTTGTGGGTGTTTGATATGATCATCACCTGCTACCGGCGTATTGACGATTCTTTAGAGTCCTACACAGAGGTTTCGTGGCTCAGGCGAAACGGAGTAGAGGCACATATGTGATATGTGCAGGACCGACGATAATGCGATATGAGATACCGTATTATATTCTCGAGATATTTTGATATGAATCGGGACATCGGATCAAGTGTTGATTCGATGAATCGGTACATGATATATTAGACGGTTATATTCGATATAGCCGGATCGTCGGATCAAGTGTTGATTCGATGATTTAATGTATAATAATATATATGATATATTGTATTACATTATCTAATATTGGATCACTTTATTATTTCATTTTCTCACTGGATTAATACATTGATATATATGCGATATATGTTAAATGTATTATTTTCTTTTGTTGCAAATATATAATATATATATGTGATATATATTATTGTGACATGATATGATTTATTATTAAACATGTTTAAGGATGATTAAATGGGATTAGGGTTTGATTAGGGTTAGCTTCTTCTTGCACATTCTAGAAGCTTTTCCTTTTGTCTTGGTTAAGATATTATGGTTGATACTTATCTTTAACCTAACCAAACCCTAACCCTAGTTTATTCTCTACAAACTCTTAGCCTATCATCCTTGACCATGGTTCTATAATCAATCATATACATTTCTTTTCTATTCATCACAAAAGGATTATCTTTTCCATTATCATCTTCTTCTCTCTTGAGTTCTAAAAGAAAATGCTTACTAGTTAATTCTTGTGTGATGATTTCTTGTGAGAAAGTGAATAAAAAGAAAGCATAAATACTACTCCATCATCCACATCTCATCTAGCCCATGAGATTAGGGTGTTCATCTCTATAGAGTGAGAAAGCTGGGGTTTTTGCAACTTCGACGTAGATCATCGGAGATTCGGAACACTTCAAGCTAGCATGGACCGTTCGAGTCGTGGAGCCTCTCTTGAGTCTGGGAGATCATGGATCGCGGCAAAGGGACTTCTACTCGGAGCTTGTGAAGCGAAGGAGCGAACTACAAAGGTTGTAATCCCTCACACTTAGATAATAAGTTGTTATCTTACATGCTAAACCCTAATAATGTAGCAAAGATCCCGTCTTTGGGTTGTTCGGCACATGTAGAATTTTATTCGGGCATGTTTGATGCTTTATGAACCTTCACTAGTGTGCCTAGGAACCCTACACAAGGAGCACTCGCAACCTAAGAGAAGGTAAAATGAAAAGACAACTGAATAGTCTTATTCGTTTTCTCCAGAACCGGAAACCATCCTCGAATAAATTCTTTCGAGTTCATATATAACCATACGATGGTTTTATCCAATGGAAGTGGACGTTCGTAGTAATACGGGGTGTTCTGGAGAAAAGGGTAAAAGTAGGAGTGGCAATGAGGTATGCAACTCTGACAATCCAAGAGCCGGTGTTTAAAATGGATCGGTCAACTTTGGTTACTGAGTCATAGTATAGGGTCGGGTCATGGTCGCTGCCAAAGAGAGAGAGAAAAAAAACACTCAGCGTGCACTCTAACCTAAATCAGAATGGTTATCACTTTATCTAATCAGGAAACCTCCCACTGTAACGTCAAATTCTCCTCCAAACCTGAAAGAAGAATTAGTCGGGATCACCCGAGGAGTAAACCAACTCATCAGTGGGAATCGGAATCCAACTATCATCGCATGATAACGTGATGGAATCCACTCACGTTATCACACTCCAGAAGGTATGCGCATATCTGGCAAGTTTCAGTTTCTTTAGAAACTCCCGATGTGATTTTTACCCCATGCTCTTATAACCTTGACTTTGGCCAACAAATCATAAGTCACATGTCAAGTTCTACCCGTCATTCTCCAGGTTGATTTGAACCCACCCGTACCTACCCTTGACTTTAGCCAACAAGGCTGTACGACTGTCCCAAACCAACGCATCTATCTATATTGCAGAAGAGTAACAAATAGCTACCATACACTATGCTTTAACTTTGGCCAACAAACATAGCATGAATACTACGTGCTACCCGTCTGAAATGACGGAGGGCTACGAGTGGTTTTTGGCGAAAAACCTTTAACGTAATGAACTTGATATCGTCGAAGGAACGGATAGCTTTTTATAAAAATATAGTGGCGAAAACCTTTGCTAAAGAGGTCACTCCCGGTGAAGGGATCTCGGCTCTTTCCCCGTATAATGAGGTGCAGGATATTCCAACTGAATACCATGATGCAAAGCAAAAGTAAACGACTATAGTGAAGTTATTGCCCTGACACAAACTTCTGTCCAAGGGGTCACTCCCGGTGAAGGGATCTCGGCCCTTGCCTCGTCGATTGAGGTGCAGGATATTCCTAACCGAATACCACTGTGCAAAACAAAAGAGAACGTCCTTGCAATAACAGCTTTTTGAAAAATGTTCCAACAACATCAGAATAGGTTTGTTTAGCTTGCATTGATCCGAATCAACGCAGTCCCATCAATTTATCACACCAATAAAGAACGAAAATAATGATGTACGTGTATGCCATGTGCATTCGCCACTGGGTCCCGTCATCACCCATTAGGTTACTTAACTAACGACAGAGCGAGGACTGGACTAGCGCGGGTGCAAAACATATACAAATCTACTAGTATATATATCAATATATAATATTCGCTCAAGGCGTGATAAAATGCAACATCACAGAAATGTAATAAGCATCACAGAACAATACAGATATCTGGGATCCTCGGGTTTCTGTCACGACCCGCAGGGTACGGAACGTGACTGGCACTTAAGTTTACGAAACGTCTCAAGACGTCCGTAAAATAAGTAAGCCAAAGCCCAGAAAACCAAAATCACAAAGCAGAAGAGTGAAGAAAACCCAATCAATTGAAAGCGAGTTTATCAAATACGTCATATAAAACCCTTTTTAAAAACGATATCAATTTTTCCGAAAATTTCGGCAGAGTCCCCTTTGTAAATACTGGCCCCCAAAATGGGTACAACAAGAATATAAATGAATCCAACAAATATGGCATCCCCAAGCGGGAGCTAGCTCTTCGCCACAGGGCGGTCACAAATCCCACGCAATGTAAAGCAACAACATGCGAAATAATCATAATGAAGCATAAGAAAAACAGCATGTCGACTCAAGTGAGCTCGACTCCAAAATACAGCATAAAAGTCCACAAACCTCACAGTCTCATCTCTAGGTCAATATACAACAATACTGGTAGATACAGTAGATGGAGTACTCTAGATACAAAGAATATACAAGGTGGTGCAAAAATAATAATATAACCCACCTAAGAGCAAAACCTCGAGTCCAGGCAAAAGAAGCAAGTGCGCCCGCCGCTACTGCACTGACGGAGCGGACCTGAAAAAGGCTATGGCACAACGGGGGTGAGTTGCCAACTCGTGAGTAATAAATAACATCTACACAGGCTATCGTATGCATGCACACAAGCATCCTAGCATCTAAATACTGGTAAGGCAAGACATAATGGCAAGTATGTATGCAATATGAATATACTAGCAGGTCTGAATGCAATGCGAGTCAACTCGTGATCTGAATGTGTAAGTATAAGAAATCATGTTTTTCCCTTTAAGAATCTCTTTTGAAATACCAGCACAATACCAATAGAATCAACAAGAACCTGTGTCCAGCAACGACACCTCAAAACTATCACAAATCTCATATATCCATATTATAGTATCTCTGGCCTCAGCCATCCGGCTGACCCAGCTCAATATCAAAATCTCATCATCTCGCGGCCACGGTCGGTATCCTCTGGATATCCGCCGTGCCAAACAGTCAACGGTAGGTAATCCGTCCCCTGCCAGGCTCAACGTCAACACCACATTCATCTTGCCCCGGGGTACCATACCGGGCCCACCATGTACCCGTGACGGTTCCTCCACTCCTCGACACGGATCTCGAAAACCACAACAAACTCATGGTGGACGACACTTTACATCACTATAAAACCGCAATTATATATTTTAAAAACATAATAAGTTTAGAAATTTTGCGGCTTTCCCCCGAAATCCAGAAATATCATAAAATCTCAAGAAATCCTCATAAGTGCATATATCAATGGTGATGAATGGATATGATATCAATAATTAAGCTACGATGTATGATTAATAGACTAGGCATGAACAAATAATATGATGAGGTACATGCACATGAATGGCAATCCTACGATTTCATTTTAAGGAATTAAAGGCAATAGCACAAGTTTAAGCATCAATTAGTAAAAGGTTTAAAATTATAGGTTATCTAGTGTGGTGGCATGGCAATTACCAGGGCGTGTGTGTAAGCATGAATAGTGCTCGTGCTGCATATAAAAACCCTGGCAATGGTGCAGGTGTCCTATAAAATGGGTTCGCATATGTATGTCAATATAAGGCATAGATGCAGCAAATAATCATATAAGTATTACACCCCTAATTACTAACATCATTAAGAATCTTTTAAGTTACTAAAACTATCGGGCGTCTTGCGCCATCCAACGATAGTCCCCCGTAGATGTTACATCTACTCACCGGAATCCCTAGCTAGTCACGTCCGATCACCACTTTCCCCTTTCGCGCCGCGTCTGACATCTCCGCGACCGAACCTGGAATTTACATCAATACCAAACATAAGGTTACATATCAAGAACGACGCAAAACCCAAACGAAAATACTAACGTTCACAAGCTAGGTACAATGTGCACAATGTGCGCGGAACACACGCGAAAAACGCAAAAACTGCAAAAATGGTCGATTAGGTCGCCCGGCAAAACTAAAACCCGACTACTCAAAAATCCGCACTCACACATCCTAAAAGTCATAGGATATGCCAACAATATAATCTAGATATCGCAATTAATTCGCCAGAATAAATAATAAAAACCTAGAAAGCTAGAAGTTTGCAAATTTGGTACAAACATCGACAATTAGGGACAAAGTTAACACAATCCAACACAACAATCCAAACTAACCCACTAGATAGCCACTACACTAATTTTAAACCATTAACTATGCTTCAAAACATAATTTCCACAACCAACCCTTCTCTTGATCTTGGTAATTAGCAATCACAATAAAAAAATTCACACTAAATTAACTTAGATTAGCAAAATTTGAAGCCACTTAAGCAAAGTAACCTCAAGGATTGGTTTAGTAAACAACTAGATACCTAATTAGCTTTAATTAACTAAATAATGGTTTCTAAAAACCCTAGTTTAACTCTAACCATAACCCTTTAAAAACTAGATTAGAAACTAACATTAAATTAACACTAGATTTTAGCCCAATTAGCAAGTTAACCACTTAGATTAAGCTAACAAAATAACTAGGTAACAAAATAGCTTAATTAATCTCTTAATGGTGTTCTAAACCCTAAATTAATTTTCAAACCACAAACTAAAAAAACTAGTATGCAAATAGCACTAAAATTAACACTAAAACAATTTTCAAAGTTCAATTAGCACACTTTAAACTACAATTTAACCAAAGATTGAAATTATACCTCACAAGCCTAAACCCTATGTTGCTAAAGCCTCCCAAGATGCCATCTTTCTCCAAGATTTGAACCAATTTGGGTTTGAGAAGAGAGGGAATAAGGTTTTGTGTTGAAAAAGTGAAGGTTTTGTTGATTTTTATTGAATTTTTGAGATGAAAATGAAGCAAAAGAGAAGAAGAAATGGGGAAAATATTTGGGGCCGTTGGTGTAGGATTTCTGAGCTGAGGAGGGAGTGAGGAGAGGTGTGGGGGAGTTGGGGAAAAGTGTAGAGAAGTTTCAAAGTCCAAAGACCAAGTCAAACAACAAAACCCATACCCAATTTAATATATTAAAGCCCTTATCATATCATTTTGTTCAAATGAGATGGGAAAAAATTTTGTGGGCTTGCTACTGAGGTGGGGCCGGCCTAGGGGTGAGGGGAGAGTGAGAGGGGTTTTACAAAAAAAATTCTATGCAAAAAGACCCCCTACTAGTCCAAAATTGCAAGTTTTAGCTTAAAATTCAATAAATTTCGTTTTCCATAATAAAAATTAGTTAAAACTTAAAATAAATTACTGAAAATTTATGTTACAACTAGATTTTAATTAAAATGATTTTAAACCTTAATTTTATCCCATTTAAATTTGTATTTATCGCTAATTAATGTATTTTCTTACCGGCTTAAAATAATATTAAAAAATTGAAACAAAGGGAAAAATTTTTAAATGACCAAAATTTCATAAGTAACTCATTAGCTACTAAAAATAAGCAATTACCTATCCAAATTAGGTATAATTAGTCCTAAACTGCAAAATAACAAAAAAGACGATTTTCAGAAAAATACCGAATTTTCACCGATTTTCAGGAAAACACCAAAACGACTTTTCAAGGCGTTACAGTTTCATAGAGCCTCTATTGAAACCCGACGTTCCCCTGGTCGTGTGGATAGCCTGTACAATGAAATCCTAGACCCCTACGGGCGCGGAAAGTTACCCTTCAAAACCTGAAGCGAGGCAGCCCCTTCAACAACGTGAATGGACCACCCAGCACTTCACGGAATCCAGTAACTTGAGCACCCCTCCTTGGGTCAACCTGTACCCCCTACGAGTGCGGCGAATAGCCCGCTAATTCTAGAGTGAAGCCCCCTCCATCTCAAAGCCATGAGATGCGGGGCCGTTGCCCTCTAGAACCCGGCTATCCGTGCACCCCACCGCGGTGTAATCTTAGTACAGAAAGTAAAATATATACAATGGGTACATCGACCTCATCCCGGTCGTGCCCCAAAAGAATAATATACAAACAGACAGTGACGGCAGTCCACATGTCGAACGCTCGCCCCGCAATATCAAATGTATATAAACAACCAAACTGTACTACCAATGCATCCAGGCTATCCACCATGACAAATCCGCAACATCACAGCACAACACAGAACATCAACGTGAATGTCACGTTCGTAAATCCGTTTAAAAGGGCTATAGCAGTTAGACATGATTTACCGATCAAATGACATTCACGGTCACAGATATAATGTAAATACTGTGAACTAACATGTTTAAAATTTTCGATCGACTAAATTTCCCGAAGTGGGCCCCAAGCACAACTGTAGCACTCAAAATAATCTGGGCCCAAAACGAATATACCAGAAATCCCAATTTCAACTCAGAAAGCCACTGCAGAAATTTGGTATGGCGTTGACCTTTTTAAACCGAGGAACAGTGGCCAGAACAGGGGTTTGGCCGCGTTTCCGTGGTTGTATTGTAGCATCACCTAACCAAATTTTTACAGAATGCTTAAAATTTCCTGCACGAATTTCTGCAACACTCAAATTAATTTTTCGAGCATAAAAAATTTCGACTGAAAACTGGACTTGAAAATAGGGTTTTTGGAAAATCAGTTCGATCGAACTTGTAAACACGTTAGAGTAATCTAGACTAGGTTAATGGCGTGACTCTGATACCACTGTAAGTGCACGGCAGCGCCCCGGCCGTCAATCCGACGCCGGAATGCTGAAACGAAACTTTTACAAAACTTGTAAACCGGCACTACCGAGCACTATAAACCCCGGATCGTGACATTAACTTAATGCTAGCAAACTAGAGAATAGGTAGAAAGCTATACCGAGCGATCCATGTCCTTCGGTCTTCGGCCTCCACTCCGATCTCCTCGCGGAATCTCCGGTCTTCATCTACTCGTCGGAACGGGCACCACATCGTCGAGTTCTTTTACGGGCTCCCATCAATTGACTGAGGCAACTCGGGCACGAAGTTGGCGAGCCGACGTATCCAAGAATGTTGTAGGCTAGTGTAGAATCACTTGTCTCAAGCGGGTATGAAGTTGCCATTGAAGATGTGTAGGAGAAAATGAACTTTGGAGTGAACTAGAATTTGTGTAGCAAGAAAAATGAGAGATCAATGATTTTTCCACCACTAAAATAAAAACCCCTCATCCCCCAAAAACTTGGCCGGCCAAGACTATGGCAAAGGGAAAAATCAAGGGGGGGGAGCACAAGGCAAAAGCAAGGTGACCATAAGAAAAGAAATGGGTGATAAAGAGGAGAAAAGGTCACAACACTTCCTAATCAAATCCCATCTCATTTAATGCTAAAGCAATGATCACTAGAAAAAGCAAAGATGCTATATCCATCATATAATCCAAATACCACATACAACCCTCCACATTTGCTAATTTGCACACTTGCAAATAAGCCCCTCCCACAGAAAAATCCGGCCAAGAAGGAACAAAGGAAAACTGGACGAAACGGAATACAAACTGGCAACTTCAAAAAACTGATCCCGTAATAAATTACAGGAAAACCCCGCGACCGTATATACATACCCGCATTTGTATTCCGACCGAATACAAATGCAAAGAGACAAAATCTACACTGTACAATACTAGAATCCGGCTTAAAACAAAGCCCGCTAGTATTATCCGTCCGATCATGATGCGTGCAATACCACACGTATATGATCAAACCCTGCCATATATCCATACGGCCTCTTCAGCGTTTCGCCCGAAACTTGAGAAACTGTCTGTGGGTGACTCTAGAGACTCGTCAATACTTTGGCTGTGGATTTAACCACTAGCACGTCAGAGGTATTAGCCATACGTAACGGGCTACCAAGTATTGAACAAAAGAGAGGTCGATGAGCGAACTCATCCTGACACCCTACTGAGCCTGTCAGTGACAATATACGTACAGTCCGGTCCGTTAGTCTATGAGCATCGCATGGCGGGCATAGAGGGTTGGTAAAAATCAGACCCCTAAAAGCGGTACAAGTCGTGTCGGAGTGTAGCCCAGAACACCCTGAGATGTTACTGGAATACCTACCAGTAAATCTCCTGCCTTGGCCAAGGACTTCAAGTAATGGCTCTCCAAGACACAGCGCGACCTCACCCCCAATACAGGGAGAGACGAACCCTTGTAGATGCGCTCACTGCCTCCATGTGGCTCGGGACTGTACCTAACTAAAACCTGTTTGCATGACTCCTTTGAGCCGTGGTAGGGTAGTAATCAGAGCACAGTGGGAACTCACACGAGATAAATGACGATCTCAGGACGATGAACTAACCTGTACACATGTCACCAGGGAATTGCTATCTGACGTCAGGTATAAGAACAAGTGGCATGTTCCCGGCGAGTCATGTTCGGTGTACTCATAACCCAATGAGCACCTGTATACATCTTAGGTGAACCAACTGACACCAGTGGCTTGTCAGACCGGCCACCACCCCTCGTCGGGGTCTCGACTGTGTACACTAGTCTACTCTGGAGTATCGATGCTCTGTCTCGAAACTCTCTCGACTAGGGACCTTTTAAGGATGTGCTTATAGACCCCAGCTCCCACGTATATGATCGCCCTCATACTGCTGGCAGTCAAGAAAGAATCCTAGGGGCTCTATCAACGTGCAATAGTGACCTTTAAGGTCACCTAAAGCAGTACACGATGATTAAGATAAACCAGATAGCATACTATTATCTTGAGTGAGACTGTCCTACCGTTATAGGTCCTCCCTCAATCATTGCAATTACGTGCCTGTGATCTAATAATTGACTCTGAGGGCACTATCTTCAACATCTGTAGTGCACAAAATCGCATCAAGTGCGCCAAGTGTGCGCAAGAATCTCAATCAAATGCACATGGTGCACGAAAACATAAATCGAATATCCAAAATCATGTGCAACCCATATATACGAAATCAAATCAATATCTCAAAATATATAAAACCAAATCGAGTGCATTGGGTATGCACAAAACAACATCAATACAACTGATATATGAAACATGAACAGAGTGTAATAAATGTACACATAGGAAATACCAATCATAGAACCAAATCATCAAAATACCAGAATCCAAACAATGGAAATGTGATATTCGAATCACCAATCGCAAATCGTAACACTGACGTTGATGTGCTCATCTTCCTTATGGTGTCGACTGATTCGATCTCGTCTCTTCGTAGCTGTATGAATTGTGATACAAACGGATATACTCACATCTAGAGTATCCCAAGTAATCCACCCCTTCACCTGATATCCGAACTACGTTAAACTTTTCAATCGATTCATCAAAATCCCAAAATTCCCCGAGAGCTCAACACTCGAGTATAGTTTAAAAATATCCAGTACATGCCCTAGCTTCCGCGGACCAGTCGTAGATGGGCAAACCCAGGCCTCACTAAGGAACAAAAAGAATACGGTGCAAAGAAATGTACATCCTAAGGCTTATTAAGCAGAGTAGCGTAACGTAAGTACGCCACGGATCATACTCACGGTACGTCACTCTACCTAAGTCACCTACTCCATCAACCAAGGTTAATCTAGACTTAGACAATGGTTAAACCTAGCGCTCTGATACCAACTTTGTCACGACCCGAAGGTACGGAACGTGACCGGCTCTTAAATTACGAAACGTCTAGAGGCGTATCGTAATCTAAGCAAGCCGAAGCCCAGAAATCCTGTAAGTCCACGTTGCCCACCCCGGTGCTTACGGGGAGACGGAAATGGTATAAAAATTAGGTTTTTAGAACTCAAGGCAACATGGACTAAAAGGAGGATCTTTGCTAAACAAAAACTAACAACCATGCTAAGAGATTTAGCTATTCGGTTAAAGGGTTATACCTAAGTCTTGAACTCCTTCTCTTCTTGCTCCTTGGAGTGGGATGAACGGGTCGTCCTCGTCGCCTTCTCTTGCCAAAGAAAGATCCACCCGAGGGCCTCTACCTTTGGCTCCTACCTCAAACTAGAGGTAACTAAAGTGCTTGGTGTGCTAAACTTAGAACCTTAGGATGAGTAGAGAGTAATTTTGGTGTTTTATCTCAAAAGAAAATGGTTCTCAACTCATGAGAGGGAGAGCTTTGAGAGAGAGGAGGAGGATGAGAGAGAATGAGCATGAGAGAATGAGGATAATATCAACCATTCTTATATATATGTGAATTATGATAATTAAATAATTAATCAAAGATAATAGAGATGGTTAACTTGAAATGACCATTATCATTTCACATTAATGAATTTTGCAAGAATCAAAGAGCATCTTTCATGTGAAATGATGATGGTCAATATGTCAACATATGTCAACAAGTCAACCATAGTCAAATGGTCAACAACCCTAACCATAACACAATTATAATTAATTAATATTAATAATCATATTTCACATATACATTAGGGTTAAGAAAAAGACAACGGTCATCAACCCAAATGAAAGTCCTCTGCCGCTGCCTCAGTCAACTGTGCATACACACCCGTATCCATTTTCCGAGGAACACGAATAGAATGAGATAAAACCAATCCCAAAACATATGCTAGGATCTGGCTTAAACCAAAGCCCGCTAGTATCTACTGTACGGACACCAAACGTGCACAAGTGTGCGGATGTGAATGAACCCCGTCACAAAACCATGCGACCTCTACTCTGTTTTTCCTAAAGGCGAATAACCCTCTTTGTGGGACTCTAAAGACTCGACACTACGCTGGCAGTGGGTTTAACCACAGACTGCAAGCGGCACTAGCTGTACGTAACGGTCCCTAGGTAGATGCCGATAAGAAGACTGACGAGGTGAACCCATCTGAACTCCTACTGAGCCTGAATGTGACAGTCTCCGTACACTCCGGTCTGTTCGTCTAAGAATATCGCATGGCGGGACTAGGGGGAGGTAAACGTCAGTCCCCTAATAGCGGAACAAGTCGTGTCGGAGTGTAGCCCAGAACACCCTGAGATAACACTGGAAACCTACCAGTATATCTCGCTTGCCCTGGCCAGGGACTTTGTGTAATAGCTCTCCTAGACACAGAGCGATATCAACCCCCAATACCGGGAGAGACGAATCTTGTCTAACCGTCACTGCCACCAAGTGCTTCGGGACTGCACCCAATTGCTACTTGTTTGCACGACTCCTTTGAGCCGTGGTAGGGTAGCAATCTAAGAACAGTGGGAACACACTCGACGCGAAATGACAGTATCAAGTCAACGGACTAAGCTATACTCATGTCACCTGGGAACTGATAACTGACGATAGGTATAATACCAACCAACAGTTCCCGACGAGTCCTGTCCAGTGTACTCGTAACCTAATGAGCACCAGCATACTATCTCAAGTACGACGTACTAACGGCTGTGGGACAGACCGTCTCCCAAGCTGGGATGAGAAGCGCATACGCTAGTCTGCTCCGGAGTATCGATGCCCTGGCTCGATAGTCCTACAACTAGGGACCTACATAAGGATGTGCTTGTGGATTAGCCAGCCCCTATGAGTGTGACTACCATCACAACGCTGGTAATCAAGCAAAGATCCTAAGGGCTCCACTAATGTGTAAAGGCGATATGTTATAAAAAACACATGCACACATTAAAGTAGAAACAAACCATGTAGCATACTACTATTTTGAGCAAGATTGTCTATACAACAGTGAATATCCCAAGCTTCCATTAAGTAATATACAAACTAGTATGATATAGCAATGGCCTCTGGGGCATATACACTAACAATCTCCCACTTGCATTAAGGCCATGTACTGGCGTATCGAAGACCTATCATCTCGATCAGCCGCTCGAACCGAGTCCGGGGTAAGGCCTTCGTGATTGGATCAGCAGTGTTATCTTCCGTAGAAACTCTCCGAACCTCGATCTCCTAGCGACCCACGATCTCCCAGATCAGGTGATACCGCCTCAAGATGTTTCTGGACTTCTGATGGGACCTGGGTTCCTTCGCTAAAGCTATATCCCCATTGTTGTCGCAATACAGAGGTATTGGATCAACAATGGACGGAACCACATGAAGTTCTGTCAAGAACTTCCTTATTCAGACGGCTTCTTTTGCGGCATCTGCAGCAGCGATATATTTCGCTTCCATCGTCGAGTCAGCAACGGTTTCCTGTTTGGAACTCTTCCAACACACCGCCCCTCTATTGAGGGTAAAGACATAACCCGACATAGACTTGGAATCATCCTTATCACTCTGGAAGCTGGAGTCAGCAAAGGCCTTGATCTGGAGGTCTTTTCCGCCATACACCAAGAACATCTCCATAGTCCTTCTCAGGTACTTGAGAATGTTCTTTACCTCTATCCAGTGTTTCTCCCCAGGGTTTGAATGATACCGGCTTCCCACACTCAGTGCATAAGCTACATCTGGTCTGGTACACAACACTGCAGAAGCGTAGGGTATAATAGACATGCGATCCCTTTCCAAATCAGCCTTGGGAGACATCTCTTTGGAGAGGGCGATCCCGTGACAAGCCGGTAGATTACCGCACTTGGAATCTTCCATAGTGAATCTTTTCAGTATGGTGTCGATGTACCTAGACTGTGAAAGTCCTAATATCCTTTTGGATCTGTCACGATAGATCCGGATCCCCAGAATGTAAGAGGCATCACCCAGGTCTTTCATGGAGAACCTATGTGACAAGAACCCTTTGACAGATTGTAACATAGGAATGCCATTTCCTATTAAGAGAATGTCATCCACGTATAAAACGAGGAATATACTACAGTTCTTGCTACAAATCTACTATAGATGCATGGCTCATCTGGATTTTTGATAAAGCCAAATTCTTTGACCGTCTCATCAAAACAGATGTTCCAACTCCGTGATGCCTGCTTTAGTCCATAGATGGACTTAAGCAACTTGCACACCTTTCCGTTGCTCCCACTCTGAATGAAACCCTCTGGATGGTCCATATAGACACACTCCTCTAAATTTCCATTTAGAAAAGTGGTTTTACCTCCATCTGCCAAAACTCATAATCGTGGAAGGCAGCAATGGCAAGAAGGATCCGAATGGATTTCAGCATAGCCACTGGAGAAAAGGTTTCGTCATAGTCCAAACCAGGTCTTTGACGAAAACCCTTTACAACAAGTCTAGCCTTATAGGTCTCAACCTGTCCATCTACACCAATCTTCCTTTTGAAGATCCACTTGCATCCTACGGGTATTACCCCATCTGGAGCAACGTCCAACGTCCATACTTTGTTGGTGTACATGGACTCTATTTCGGTCCGCATTGCATCCAGCCATTTTACCGAGTCAACGCTCTGAATGGCCTGCTGGAAGCTAGTCGGCTCATCACTATCAATGATGCAATCCTCTCTATCCCCGTCTATGAGAAAACCGTAGTATCTCTCGGGCGGATGAGACTGCCTACTACTCCTGTGGAGCGGCACAGGAATGTCCTGATCTTTCGAACCCTTTGGTTCTACTAAGCTTTCAGTAATAGCTCGTGGTTCTGGAATTTCTTCCAGTTCTATTGCACTCCCACTTATCTAATTTTCCAAAAACTCAGTTTCCAAGAAGTGGGCATGACGAGAAACAAAAACCTTTTGTTCCTCTTCGCAATAGAAGAAATATCCCTTGGAGTTCTTTGGATATCCCACAAACTTGCACTGTACTGAGCGTGCCTCGAGTTTGTCCGCATCCTGCTTTTTGACAAAAGATGGACATCCCTATGACTTAATGTGCTTAAGATAGGGTTTCTTCCCACACCACATCTGATATGGTGTGGTAGGCACAGTCTTAGTTAGAACTCGGTTCAAAAGGTATGCAGCTGATTCTAGTTCATATCCCCAGAATGATCACGGTAACTCAGCATTACTCATCATGGAACGTACCATATTCAATAGGGTCCGGTTCCGTCTCTCCGATACACTGTTATGTTGCGGAGTGTATGGAGGAGTAAGCTGAGAGAGAATTCCATTCACTTTTAGGTAATCCAGGAACTCAGCACTCAAGTATTCACCACCTCGATCAGATCTCAGTGTCTTTATACTTTTGCCGGTTTGTTTTTCTGCTTCATTCTTATATTCCTGGAATTTTCCAAAGGCTTCGGATTTATGTTTCATTAAGAAGACATATCCGTACCTTGAAAAGTCATCCGTAAAAGTAATGAAGTAAGAATAACCGCTTCGCGCATGCATAGACATTGGACCGCACATGTTGCTGTGTACGAGTCCTAAGAGCTCGCTCGCTCTTACTCCGTGTCCAGTGAACGGAGTCTTTGTCATCTTTCCTTTGAGACATGATTGACAAGTTGCATATGATTGATATTCGAACGGATCCAAATATCCTTCTGTATGTAACTTCGTCAACCTTCTTTCGTTGATGTGACCCAGTCTACAATGCCATATGAAAGCCTGATTTGTTTCTGGAGACTTTCTTTTGTGTGTATTCTGGACATTGAAAATCTGTGGTTGGTTTAATACGTATATACCATTGCTTAATGTACCTGACCCAATCAGAACTTGATTAAGGTGAATGTTTACAACATTGCTTACAAATGCAAATTCATAACCTTCTTTAGATATTAAAGATACAGAAATGATATTATAAGTTGCATTGGGTACAAAATAACAATCTCGTAAAACCGAAACATGTCCATCTGACATTCCCAGGTGATAGTCCCCCACGGCCTCAGCATCCATGCCAGCTCCATTTGCAACTCTGAGGGTCATATCACCTGCCTTCAAAACCCTACGCTTTCTTAGTGCCTGCAAAGAATTACAGATATGAGATCCTGATCCGGTATCCAATACCCAGGAAGTAGAGTTTATTGATAGACAGTTTTCAATAACATACACACCTGAAGCCGAAGCCGCAACTTGCTTCGGGTCCTAGTTTCTGGCCTTCCAAGCCCTGCAATCCTTTTTCCAGTGTCCACTCTTATGACAGTAAAAGCACTCTTCCTTCCCCACAAGATTTCCCGCTACCTTTGTTGCCTTTGCCTTTCCCTTCGTATCCACTTTACTAACACCGCCCCTTGGTTTGGTGGGGGTTTACTTCTTCTTTCCCTTGGCTTTCGTCTTGGACCTAGAAGAGGAAGATTCTCCTACAAACAAAGTGGATGTTTCCCTACCTTTCTGTAGGGTGCCCTCTGCACTCCTCAGCATGTTGAGGAGTTCTGAAAGTTCAACTTCTTTTTCTTGCAAGTTGAACTTCAGGATAAATTGGGCGTAAGTCGAAGGAAGGGACTGGAGAATCAAGTTAATATAGAGCTCGTTCTCTAACGTGGTCCCAAAGTCTGCGAGCTCTTCAATATAGCCAATCATCTTAAGCACGTGTTCCGCTACCGATGATCCGACGACCAATCTCACCGAAAATAACTTTTTCGAGACTTCGTATCTGGCGATACGGGATTGCTCTCCATACAGTTCTTTTGTATGGAGAAATATGGATTCAAGGTCCATATTCTCGTGCCTCCTCTAATGTTCATTGTCCATAGAGGCAAGCACGAGGCACTTGGCCTTCGCGCAGTCGATTTCCCAGGTCTTACGGATTTCTTTATCCGTGACACTGGTTTTGGGACCTGGGATAGGGGGAGCATTGGTGGTAAGGAGATACCCCAACTTGTCATAAGTGATTGCCATTTTGACATTCCTGAGCCAATCTTTGTAGTTTGGCCCTATCAGTATGTTTTTATCTAGTAGTAACTTAAGTCCAGTCACGATGTTTGGTCGCTGCAATTAGGAGAGAGAGAAGAAATACTTTAGCATGATGCTCTTGCAAGTTTAGAGTGGTTTTTAATTTGTCAAAACAGGATGGCTCCCATTGTCTCTCGAATCCCTCCTCAAACCAAAAAGAAAGAATTAGTCGGGATCAATCTCACCGTACAATACTTGCTTAACCGTTCAGCCAGGCTAGCGTTGGTACTTCGAGGGAGGTTTTCCAACACTTTCACGAAGTTTCTTAATTAGATAACCTCTTTTCCCTGTGGGCGTAGCCCCGCTAACACCTTTCTAGACACCTACTTGGTTTATAACATTGATCGTTAAGTGAGAAAGTTCCGGAGGAGTAGCATATACTCACAGTAGGATCGGGATCCAAATATCATCGTGTGACAAAACTGAAGGAATCCATCAGAATCATCACACTCCAAATGGTACGCAGCGTTAGCAAGTTTCAGTTTCTTTAGAAACTCCCGATGTGGATTTTTTCCCCATGCTCTTATGACCTTGACTTTGGCCAACAAATCATAAGTCACATGTCAAGTTCTACCCGTCATTCTCCAGGTTAATTTGAACCCACCCGTACCTACCCTTGACTTTGGCCAACAAGGCAGTACGACTGTCCCAAACCAACACATCTATCTATGCTGCACATGAATACCAAATAGCTACCAATCATTATGCCTTGACTTTGGCCAACAAACATAGCTTGAATACTATTGACTATACATGTGAAACGACGGAGGGCTACGAATGGTTTTGGAGAAACCGTGAACGTAGTGAACCTGATATAATCGATGGAATGAGATAGCTTTTAAAAGGAGTGGCTTAAGCTCCGCGTTTAAAAGTTGTTTTTGAAAAGAACCCGAGTGGTTTTGAAAGTGTTCCAACGACTCAACTTTGGTTTATTTTCTTGCATTAATTTAATGCGTCCCATCAATTAATCCTACCATTGCAGAAAACAATGAAAATATGACGTACGCTTATGCCATCCACATTCGCCACTGGGTCTCGTCATGTAACGTTTCCAAAATAATAAAATATTATTTTTGGGAATTTTTATAATTTAATATTATTTTAATGAATATTTTAATATTCCGGTATAATTAAATACACATAAATGGGGAAAAATTATGGAAAATTATAAAATAGGGTATTTTATGGAATTATGCCATTTTAAAGTTTTTTTGATTAGTTATATGCTAATTTAGTGCTAATCGCGATTAAAAATCGCTAATCGGATTTTTAGCAATTTTGTGCAAAAATGTGCCCATATCATTTTCCACACTTGTTACATGTTTTGGGTGCATGGTTGCTTAGGGTTAACCATGGTGGGAGAAGAAAAGGAAAAAGAAAAGAAAAGGTAAAGTATGATGATTAGGAGAGAGGTAGGTATGGGGTTTACTTTTTGACTTGTAGAACCATTCCCCATCATTTTCCCCTTCTCATTCTCTCTCCTCTCCCTTCCTTTGCAGCTGCTGCCATCCCTCTATCTCTCCCTCTTCACAAAAACCCTACATCCACCATGAAATCCACCCCAAAACCCTATTCCCATTTCACAAAAGAATGTTCCCGAGCACACTAGCTACACATTGAACCTAGCAATAATGGATTTGGAGGATTTTGAGCAACTCAAGAATTTTCTTGAGTTGCCAAAGGAGGTAATTTCTGTAAGTCCACGTTGCCTACCCCGGAGCTTGCGGGGATGCGGAAACGTTATGAAAAATATGATTTTTACAACACTAGGCAACAAGGACTATGCTAAAGGAGGGATCTTTGCTAAACAAAAACTAACTACCATGCTAAATGAGTTAGCTACTCGGAAAGGGGGTTATACCTAGGTCTTCAAGTCCTTCTCTTCTTGCTCCTTGGAGTGAAAGAACGGGTTCTCCTTGTCACCTTCTAATTGGTAGAGTTTTTGCATGCTAAGTTTATTACCACAATCAAGACGGTTTCGCTTATAGATAGCCGGTTGTGTACGGGTCGTCCACAGGGAGATGGGAATCTTTTTCTATGTGCTTTAACGAGTTAAGTCCAATTTTCCAGGTTTGTTTTTAGATTACTTAAGTGCTAAAATGATATATATAGAGATCTTGTTAGGGTTAGGATTAGGGTAGTTAGAGTTAGGAGTCGCTCACTTCTTTCATTGCCACTCTTAATATCGGTGTTACGGTAATCGGCAACAACGGGGATTAGCACGACTAGGAAGGAACATGGGAGTATAAGCTAGGCTTTCCAACGCATAAGTTCTTCCTTTTGGTGCTTGTCCGTTCGTTCTTGGCTCTTAGCCTTAACCTCCAGTTAATTCAACCACAACCGGTCTCACTACGGAATCACCGCTATCATGCAGGATAGGGTGCCGTAGGGAGCGGATTGTGTTTCAATTAACGGGAGTTCGATTTAAGATGTTGGGCAAGGAAAGAGTGAGAGAGATTTCCTTCTCTTAAACTTCCCTTATCCTACCCTAACAAGTATAGAAACTACTCACCCATTACAAGAAAAAATGAAAATAAAACAAAGGAGGAAGATAGAAAGAAAGAGGTTGGAAGATTACAACTAGCTATTTGTGACCTCACCTTAGCAAGGATCAAGCGTAAGCATCATGGTTGTTTAAGGTTAAAGGAAAATAGAACAAGAAAGAAAAAAACACAAATAACAACAACTAAGTTAACAAATGAAAATTACAGGCAATAATAGTTAACAAAATAAAAAGACAAGCATGGTAAGAACAAGAACTCCTTTATTCATTATTCACTCACAAAAGCTCACTACAAGTTTTTTAATGGAGAAGAGATGAGAAGAGGAGGAGAACAACAACATATAACCTAAAATCTAAATACAAGATTATGGACCCTTGGCTTTGGCAAGTTCCGGACAATTTATAGGCAGGGAACTGGAAAATTAGTGCAACATTCCGACCCTTCATGAAAAGACCCATATAACCCTGAAATATGACACCATGAAGAGACCGTACGGCCGCGGTTCCGCGGCCTAAGCATGCTTATGCCGCGGAACCGCGGCTCTTTAGCAGAGTTGGGCCTTCATATTTGGTGGTTTCTTCTGTCTTGCAGTGCCCTTTAATCTGGTATATGTGTTTTCTCAAAATTTCTTCACGAGTTTTCCAGAATTTTAGCAAATCAAAAGGTGATTTGATGTGGATCTTTTTGTCATGATTTCCTCGAGCTCCACGTAAATTTCTTGGATCTTGTGTTGCCACTGAGCCTTGTGCATGAAAATGACATTGATTTGCCATTTGGTCTCTTAAACTGGTGTGTGGCAACATACGGATAGAGAGCGGAGACCCGTGTTTTATCTGTGCTTGGCAGGAACCCGGATTTTGTCGTGCTTTTCCACGAATTTCACCGTTTAGAGCCGGGAACCTGTATCCTGCAATTGACTAGCAAACACGGCTCAAGAGTACCTACCGATAAGCAATATGATAAAAATTGGGCGGTATAAAAAGGCAAAAATCTGATATGAACAAATACCCCCAAACTTATCATTTGCTCGTCCCGAGCAAAGCCAATTTATTCACAAAAAAATTCCTAACCTCACTTTCGCAGGAAACGCGATTGCACTGAGCATGTGCAACAAGCCGTTAAACCTCTAGGTGTCCCTAGTAGGAGGAGTGTTATCTCCTGAGGGTTTTCAGCGGATACTACCCACAAAATCCGTTCAAGCTAGTTTTGCAAAATAACTATGATTCAAACCCTAAGGTTTTATTTCAGAAAATAACAATTCTATGATCCTAAGTCTAGACTATCGAACCCTTATTTTTCACACCTCGCTTCTTATTTAACTGAAGATTTTATATGTCTTTACGTGCAGTGCAAATAGTGTTGTTAAGTTCCAGAAGTATCGATTAAAGTCATCATGTCACACAATAAAGCCCAGATAACAATTTTAAAAGGATCACATAAGTTTTATAAAGAGTTAAGCATTTTTCAAGTTTCGTTTTCTAGTAAGATTTCAACTTCAGAATTTCTATCTTCCTTAACAGGAAACTAGGCCTTATTTTTCACTCCACCTTTTTCTTGTTTTCATTTCATACACACCTCTGTGAACGTGCAATAGTCTTTATCATAGAATAAAACCTTCATATCTCCGCTAAAATATTTTTTATAAAAGCCTGTCTTTTATCAAGATTATTCTCACACAAAGAACCGTTAGGAATTTTAACTCGGAGAGAACACTTGCTTGACTTTGTTTTAATTCGGACTTTCTAGGCTTCTTAACGAGCTTTGGGCCAATGCACCCAAACCAGTTGTCTTCAGGGCATTAAGTGTAGAAACACCCCAGCGGACTTAATTACTCAAGTTACCTAGGTCCAAAAACAAAAGACAATTTGGCGTGAAAATCATGATGATTCAATACGAACGGAGATATAACCGGCAGTTCAATTATTTTTTGGATAAAAGACGTGTTTAATGGGTTCGGTGTGTAATCATTCCAATCAAGTTCCAGATGGGTTATTTTTCAGACTTAGTTCCAATTAAGGCATCAATAACATTTCTTCATATTCACTTCACTTCATAAACAATTCTTGATATTACTTATTTCAGAACAAATATATTTGATCCTCAGAAAATTATTTACCCATTTAAATTTTCTATAAAAGACTTGTCATCTAATTTCCAAAACTCACGACACGTGTAGTGTGATGTAAAGACGATATCAGCTATAGTTAACGTCAAAGGAGAGTTATCTTTCAGGTTATCAAAATTTAAAAATAAGATTTAGTTATTCTTATCTTATCAAACAAAACCGTCGAAATGTTGAATCAGTGTTCTCCCACTAGCTAACTTGACAGAAAAGTTTTTATGTTTTTAGAAAATTTTCTGGTTTTTTGGATTTTATGGATTTTAGTATGCAGATGCAAAATATACATATGAATGTGAAGGTTAGAAATGCGTACCGAGCGTACCCCCAAACTTAAACTGGACAGTGTCCGCACTGTCATTGCATGAAGAGATCATTTGAAGGATCAAAATTGTCGGTTGGATATACAAATTATTTTTTTTTTTTTTATGTTTTTAAAGAGCAAAAATGGAAAAGAATATCCATAAATAAATACAAAATGGTAAACACATACCCCGAAACTTATTTGGAACAGTGTCCACTGTTCTTGGCTGGATAACCGAAGTTTGGTGGTAGGCAGAGGAAGATTATGCAGGGTAAACCGGCTCCTGTAAGACCAGGAGCTCCTCTGTTGGTTCGGCGCTAAGGTACGGTTTTAGTCGGTGTCCGTTCACTTTGAAAAATGAACCGTCCTTTGGATTCTCCAAATCCACAGTGCCCTGCGGATACACATTCCGCACAAAATACGGCCCTTTCCAGCGAGATCTGAGCTTTCCTTGATGGAAGTGTAGCCAGGTGTCGTAAAGCTGTACCTGCTGACCAGGTACGAAGGTTTTGCGCAAAAGGTGTTTATCATGAAACACCTTCGTTCGGTTCTTAACGACAACCGTATTATCGTAAGCCTCATCCCTAAGCTCGCTCAATTCGTTCAATTGCAGCTTCCGATGGCTGCCCGCATCTTCGAGAGACAGATTTAGTTCTTTTATCGCCCAAAATGCGAGATGCTCTATTTCGAAAGGTAGGTGGCAAGCCTTTCCGTACACAAGCCGATAGGGAGACATGCCAAGATCGGTCTTATAAGCGGTTCGAAATGCCCAAAGGGCATCAGTGAGTTTCAGCGACCAATCTTTTCGGTTCTTGGAAACCGTTTTCTCCAGTATCTGCTTGATTTGCCGATTTGAAACTTCGGCCTGCCCACAGGTTTGGGGGTGGTAGGGCGTAGATAGCTTATGATTAATGGAATATTTCCGCATCAAGGCCTCGAAAGTCTTATTGCAGAAATGAGTTCCATTGTCGCTAATGATCGCTCGGGGGTGCCCAAACCGGGAGAAAATGTTTTCTTTAAGAAACCTAACAACAACCTAGTTGTCGTTAGTTCGGCTGGGCACAGCCTCGACCCACTTAGAGACGTAATCAACAGCGAGAAGGATGTACAAGTCCTCGAAAGAGCTGGGAAACGGCCCCATGAAATCTATCCCCCAAACGTCGAAAATCTCCATAACCAAGATTGGTTGGAGCGGCATCTCGTTCCTCCGGGATATCCGGCCCAAGTGTTGGCACCGGGAGCAAGTCTTGCAATAGTCATGAGCGTCTTTGAAGAGTTGTGGCCAGTAGAATCCACATTGCAAGATCTTCTCAGCTGTCTTTCTGGGGCCAAAATGCCCGCCACATGCTTGATCGTGGCAAAATGACAGCACTCTCTTGAATTCGTCGTCAGGGACACACCGACGAATAATCTGGTCGGGACAGTACTTGAACAGATAGGGTTCGTCCCAGTAAAAGTCTTTTACTTGGGATAAGAATCGAAGTCTGTCCTGACTTGACCATTCAGTCGGTAGTAGCCCTGTAGCCAAATAGTTCACAATATCTGCGAACCAGGGTTCGCGAGATACTGTCAAAAGCTGTTCATCCGGGAAAACGTCGTTGATCGGAAGTTGAGGCGACGGCGAAGAAGGAAGTCGTGAGAGATGGTCGGCGACTACGTTTTCACATCCTCTTTTGTCCTTAATGACAAGGTCAAACTCTTGAAGCAAGAGGATCCAACGTATTAGCCGAGATTTTGCATTTATCTTCGCAAAAAGATGGCGCAGAGCAGAATGGTCTGTGTAGACAATGACTGGAGAGCCGATGAGGTAGGGCCTGAACTTTTCTAAAGCAAATACAACAGCTAAGAATTCATTCTCAGTTGTTGTATAATTAAGTTGGGCGTCGTTCAGGGTTCGGCTAGCATAATAGATTACGTGCGGCATCTTGTTAATGTGTTGTCCAAGGACAGCACCAATGGCAAAGTCGGATGCATCGCACATAATCTCAAATGGGTGCGTCCAGTCAGGTGAAGAAAGAACGGGAGCAGAAGTGAGTGAGCTTTTTAATGACTCGAACGCAGTCACACAACTCGGGTTGAAGTCGAATGGCGTTTCCTTGGCCAGTAGAAGAGTCAAGGGCCTAGCAATCTTGCTAAAGTCCTTGATGAACCGTCTATAAAAACCGGCATGGCCAAGGAAGGCTCGGATGTCTCTGACGCATTGGGAGGAGGGAGATTGGAAATGACCTCAATCTTCGCTTTGCAACCTCTATGCCTTTTTGCGCGATGATATGTCCTAAGACAATACCTTCGCGCACCATGAAGTGGCATTTCTCCCAATTCAAAGTGAGGTTCTTGTCCTTACATCGGGTAAGGACAGCGTCAAGATGCAGCAAACACTCGTTGAAGGAATCGCCGAAGATGGAAAAATCGTCCATGAAGATCTCCAGAAATTTTTCCACCATGTCTGAAAAGATTCCCATCATACATCGCTGGAATGTAGCGGGTGCATTGCATAACCCAAAGGGCATGCGACGATATGCAAACGTGCTGAAAGGACAAGTGAATGTGGTCTTGTCCTGGTCTTTTTTCGGCGATGGGAATCTGATTATAGCCGGAGTAGCCATCAAGAAAGCAGTAGTACTTGTGTCCGGCCAATCGTTCAAGCATTTGGTCAATGAAAGGTAGCGGAAAGTGGTCCTTCCGCGTTGCGGCGTTGAGTTTTCTGTAATCGATGCATACTCGCCACCCAGTTTGGGTGCGAGTAGGGATTAACTCGTTCGCCTCGTTAGTGATGACCGTTATACCTGATTTCTTGCGGACAACGTGAATGGGGCTAACCCACTAGCTATCAGAGATAGGGTAAATGATACCACTATCCAGACATTTTACGATCTCCTTCTTCACAGCCTTTTTCATGACTGGGTTGAGTCGTCTTTGAGGATCTCTGGCTGGTTTGGCATCATCCATCAGATGAATGTGATGTTCAACGATCAGGGGACTAATCTCCTTGATGTCCGCCATGCACCAGCCAAAAGCATGCCTTTTACTGTGCAAGACCGCAAGAAGGGCTTTCTCTTGCTCTGGAGCTAGAGAAGCCGAAATGATGACAGGGAAGGTCTCGTTCTCACCCAAGTAAGCGTACTTAAGGTGAGACGGAAAAGGCTTGAGTTCGAGCGTTGGAGGTGAAACGATTGAAGGCAAGACTGGGGAAAAGGTCTCGAACTCGAAGGATTCCAGCAAAGGTTCAAAACGAGTGTAAGCGACCGAGTTAGATGGTTCAGGTAACTCATCCGGAAATTCGAAGGATTCAAACTCGGGTGGAGAGTGGCTAAGATTGTTCGAGAAAGTGAAACACTCGTAGTCGTTGTCGGGCGCAGAAACAGCAGCAGGTTCGAAGAGGAACGCACTAGTGGCGTTAAGGTTATCGTGATCGAACAAAAACTCCTTGAATTCACACTCTTCAGGGGTGATCTCCTGGATTGAGCAAACGTCCAGTATATGAGCATTAGGTTCGGAGGGCTGATTCCCCAACCTAAAAATGTTGAGTTCAATTGTCATGTTTCCAAAAGAGAGGTTCATCGAACCATTGCGACAATTGATCACAGAATTTGAGGTTGCAAGGAATGGGCGACCGAGTATCACCGGAATTTGATTCCGGGGGTTAGCTACAGGCTGTGTGTCTAATACAATGAAGTCAACGGGGAATATGAAGTCCCCGACTTTGATTAACACATCCTCTAGCTCACCCCTAGGATGGGTGATCGATCGGTCGGCCATTTGGAGAGTACAGTGTGTGGGTTTCAGCTCTCCTACGCCTAATTGCTCGTATACTGAGTACGGAAGCAGGTAAACACTGGCACCAAGATCTAATAGTGCGCGGTTGATATTCTTATCCCCAATGGTAATAGAAATCGTAGGACAGCCAGGGTCTTTCCGTTTTTTGTGATAAAGATTGGGTAAGAGCATCACTCACAGCACTAGCCAAGAAAACTTTCTTGGGTACCTGAGACTTCCTCTTTTTTGTGCACAAGTCCTTTAAGATTTTCGCGTAGGACGGGACTTGTTGGACAGCATCTAAAAGAGGAATGTTAATGTTAACATGCTTAAATAACTCCAGAATCTTCTCCATTTGTGGATTTTGTTTATTGGACCTCAACCGGTTTGGAAATGGAACGTTTTTAAAAGTGGTTGAGTCCAATGCTTGTGGAGGAGATTGTGGAGTTGGAACGGATCCCAGAGCTGGTGTTTTTGTGGAGTGAGAAGTGGGTCCGTTCAGAGCAGAAGAAGAAGAAGAAGAGCCTTTTGAAGAATGAAGAATAGGCTCAGAAGACGAGGAAAGAGAAGAAGAAGAAGAAGAAGCGGCCGGGGTGTCATTATCCTCTATTGTTGTGCCGATGTTGTTGTGCAGCATCCTTCCTGATCTCAACGTAGTCACGACACTCACATTATGGTTTTGTTGTTCAAAAGCAACATGTACATTATGTGGGTGACCGGGATTTGGGAGTGGTTGAGATGGAAGCTTTCCCTTTTCTCGCTCACTTAACGCCACATTCAGCTGTGCAATCTGGGCTTCGATGGTCTTGATACTTTGCCCGTGTGCTGCAGTGTGTTGCACCAAAGACTGAATAGACGACTGGATGTTGGCGGTGGATTATGTCGATTGTTTAACGAACGCCTCCAGACTTCGTTCTAGCGAGGAAACCTTACCGTTGTTTGACGGAACAAAGTTGTTTGGTAGAAAAGAATTTTTGGGTGCAAAGTTGTTCGTCTGATTTTGAAAAGGTTGGGGTTGGAAGGGCTGCTGAAACTGTTGTTGAGTTTGTTGTTGCGCTTGTTGTTGCGGAGGAGGAGGCCTCTGGAAATTGTTGCCTTGGAATTGATTCTGATTCTGATTCCAGGCGAAATTGGGGTAGTTCCTCCAACCGGGATTGTAGGTGGAAGAGTATGGATCATTCCTTGGTCTTTGCTGAAATGCAGCATTAACCTGATCCTGTCTTTGAGATGGTGGATTGTAAGGACACTCTTCGGTTAAGTGAGAAGGATCGGAACAACAAGCGCAAATGGTACGAAGGGGAAGAACAGGGGCAGGAGCAGGAGAAGAAAATTTGCTCTCTATCGCTTCAAGTTTTCTCGTTATTGCAGCCATTTCAGCTTTCATCGCAATAGAAACATCAAGTTGGTGAATTCCTACCCTAGACTGACCGGTAGAAGTGGAGGTAGAAGAAGAAGAAGTCGGTCTGGTGCTCTCCCTTTGTAGCGTTTGCTCCGCAAGGTCGTCGAAAAATTGCCAAGCTTCCTCGTCAGATTTCGATAGGAAGTGGCCCTGACAAATGGTTTCCAACAACTGTTTGGTTGCTGGGTTCAGGCCCTCGTATAGGGTTTGGCAAAGTTGCCATCTCTCGATACCATGATGAGGACACTGAACAAGAAGGTCTTTATACCGGTCAAAGCACTTCCAAAAGGGTTCAGAAGGAAGCTGAGAGAATTGGTTGATTTCGTTACGGATCCTTGCGGTTTTATGATTCGGATAAAATTTCTTGAGAAACGCTTTCACAAACTTGTCCCAACTGGTTCTGGAGTGGGAAGCGGTGCTATACAGCCATTTTTCAGCGAGATTGCATAAAGTGAACGGAATGACCCGTAGCCGTATAGCATCATCCGACAGCTGGGTGGTTTTCATCATGGCGCAAACATTTTGGAACTTGTTGATGAAGATATAGGCATCTTCAGATTCAAGCCCATGAAATCGCGGAAGCATGTTAATGAAGTGGGGCTTAATTTCAAAGTTATCCCCATTGGCCGGTGGAAGAGAAAGACAGGTGGGAAGTGCAGAACGGGTGGGATAGAAACAATCCTGGAGCGCGATTCGCTGCGGCGCTACAACAGGCGGTGGTGGTGGGGTAGTTGCCTCCATAGGAGGTGGAGTCAATGAGATGTTTGCGTTAAATCCTAACATCGCAGAAGAAGAGGTTGGTGAAGGTGAAGGTGTATGAACAGAATTCTGGTCAACGTCGGAGTAGGCCAGCAAAGGTAAGGGTGAAAGAGGCGTGGACGGAGTTTCGACGTCTGAGTCGATCGCGTAGTCGGTAGCGACTAACGTAACGCGGACTAGGCAGGCGCTAGTGTCCTGAGTCCAAGCGGACATACACTAAACGAGTTTAGTATAGTCAAAGCGGAGAAGGTGAGGGTAAGAAAACGTCAATGGATAAATACGATAGGTGGTGGGTGAAAAAATGGATTCTGGCGACAAAGTGCAAGTTTTTATTAAAGTTTTTGTTTTTCTTTTTTTTTTAGAAAGAGATTTACAGAAATATGTACGGACTTACGGCTTCAAGCAATCACAAACAAGATATGCACAATCACACCTAGGTCTAGGGTCACCTAGGTCAGCTAGGCAGCTCCTAACTGTTCCAAAGGGCTAGAAATAGGATCTCAAACCGCCTCTTCTCCAACAATTGCGGCCAGGTAAGTGGGAGGCTCCCCACTACGTAAGTAGTGGTCCTAATTAAGTAACCACTTGCCTTGGACACACTTGCCTAGACACCGCAAAAGTCAGGATAGGATAAACGGCCGATGCCTGTAACTAGTCCTTTGTCCTATTGAGCGCGAAGTCCTTAGGGCCGAGTCTAGTATTTTTTAATTAACAATAGTCAATGCATATGCTTTTGTGATTTCTGGGGTCCTGGGAAGGGTGATGAAATCCCCACCCAATCTGAATTGGTTTCAAGCCCTTTAAAGTCCGTATTAATAAATGTAAATCGGTAACAAATCAACTGCAAACAATTTTTTTATTTTAGCGCGGCGCAAAGAATCCTGCACAAATACAATTTATTGGAAGGGGGAAGAGAGTTTGCGCAAAGAATGCTGCAGAAAACACAGTTTAATGGAGTTCAGAGGAGTGGGGAAGAAGAGAGAGAGACTTACAGAAATTTTTAGGAGTCGACGGCCATAGATGGCCGCGGTTCCGCGGCAATAGAAGGCTTATGCCGCGGTTCCGCCGTAGGTAAGTGGATTTGGCCCTTCAGCTTCCTGTGTTGTGCTGCCTTTTGTGTCCTCCACTTTTCTGGAACTCCTGAATCTTTATTTGCTCACTGGATCCGCTCCAGAATTTTATAGTAGACCATTGACTCCGTCTTGATCCGTCGCGGTGTAGCCGCGAAATATGGGTCTAACTTCCCACGTCTTTGGCACTGAACTCGAACTTCGTTTTATCCTGCACACTTGCAGAAAAACTAATCAAAAATAACAAAATGATTTTTTACAATGTATATTTTTTGTTTGTTTTGTTTTTCGGTTATATTTATATTCACAAATTAACCCGAAATTACACAAAGAAATAAATTGCCGTCTCCCCGGCAACGGCGCCATTTGATTGGTAGAGTTTTTGCGAACTAAGTTTATTACCGCAATCAAGACGGTCTCCCTTGTAGCTATCCGGTTGAGTACGGGTCGTCCGCAGGGAGATGGAAATATTTTTCTATGTGCTTTAACGAGTTAAGTCCAATTTTCCAGGTTTGTTTTTAGATTACTTAAGTGCTAAAATGATATATATAGAGAGCCTGTTAGGGTTAGGATTAGGTTAGTTTGAGTTAGGAGTCGCTCACTTCTTTCGTTGCCACTCTTAATATCGGTATTACGGTAATCGGCAACAACGGGGATTAGCACGACTAGGAAGGAACTTGCGAGTATAAGCTAGGCTTTCCAACGCATAAGTTCTTCCTTTTGGTGCTTGTCCGTCCGTTCTTGGCTCTTAGCCTTAACCTCCGGTTAATTCAACCACAACAGGTCTCACTAAGGAATCACCGCTATCATGTAGGATAGGGTGCCGTAGGGAGCGGATTGTGGTTCAATTAACGGGAGTTCGATTTAAGATGTTGGGCAAGGAAAGAGTGAGAGAGATTTCCTTCTCTCAAACTTCCTTTATCCTACCCTAACAAGTATGGAAACTACTCACCCATTACAAGATAAAATGAAAATAAAACAAAGGAGAAGATAGAAAGAAAGAGGTTAGAAGATTACAACTAGCTATTTGCGACCTCACCTTGGCAAGGATCAAGCGTAAGCATCATGGTTGTTTAAGGATAAAGGAAAATAGAACAAGAAAGAAAAAAACACAAATAACAACAACTAAGTTAACAAATGAAAATTACAGGCAATAATACTTAACAAAATAAAAAGACAAGCATGGTAAGAACAAGAACTCCTTTATTCATTATTCACTCACAAAAGCTCACTACAAGTTTTTTAATGGAGAAGAGATGAGAAGAGGAGGAGAACAACAACATATAACCTAAAATCTAAATACAAGATTATGGACCCTTGGCTTTGGCAAGTTCCGGACTATTTATAGGCAGGGAACTGGAAAATTAGGGCAACATTCCGACCCTTCATGAAAAGACCCATATAACCCTGAAATACGACACCATGAAGAGACCGTACGGCCGCGGTTCCGCGGCCTAAGCATGCTTATGCCGCGGAACCGCGGCTCTTTAGCAGAGTTGGGCCTTCATATTTGGTGGTTTCTTCTGTCTTGCAGTGCCCTTTAATCTGGTATATGTGTTTTCTCAAAATTTCTTCACGAGTTTTCCAGAATTTTAGCAAATCAAAAGGTGATTTGATGTGGATCTTTTTGTCATAATTTCCTCGAGCTCCACGTAAATTTCTTGGATCTTGTGTTGCCATTGAGCCTTGTGCATGAAAATGACATTGATTTGCCATTTGGTCTCTTAAACTGGTGTGTGGCAACATACGGATAGAGAGCGGAGACCCGTGTTTTATCTGTGCTTGGAAGGAACCCGGATTTTGTCGTGCTTTTCCATGAATTTCACCGTTTAGAGCCGGGAACCTGTATCCTGCAATTGACTAGCAAACACGGCTCAAGAGTACCTACCGATAAGCAATATGATAAAAATTGGGCGGTATAAAAATGCAAAAATCTGATATGAACAAATACCCCCAAACATATCATTTGCTCGTCCCGAGCAAAGCCAATTTATTCACAAAAAAATTCCTAACCTCACTTTCGCAGGGAACGCGATTGCACTGAGCATGTGCAACAAGCCGTTAAACCTCTAGGTGTCCCTAGTAGGAGGAGTGTTGTCTCCTGAGGGTTTTCAGCGGATACTACCCACAAAATCCGTTCAAGCTAGTTTTGCAAAATAACTATGATTCAAACCCTAAGGTTTTATTTCAGAAAATAACAATTCTATGATCCTAAGTCTAGACTATCGAACCCTTATTTTTCACACCTCGCTTCTTATTTAACTGAAGATTTTATATGTCTTTACGTGCAGTGCAAATATGTTTTTAAGTTCCAGAAGTATCGATTAAAGTCATCATGTCACACAATAAAGCCCAGATAACAATTTTAAAAGGATCACATAAGTTTTATAAAGAGTTAAGCATTTTTCAAGTTTCGTTTTTCAGTAAGATTTCAACTTCAGAATTTCTATCTTCCTTAACAGGAAACTAGGCCTTATTTTTCACTCCACCTTTTTCTTGTTTTCATTTCATACACACCTCTGTGAACGTGCAATAGTCTTTATCATAGAATAAAACCTTCATATCTCCGCTAAAATATTTTTTATAAAAGCCTGTCTTTTATCAAGATTATTCTCACACAAAGAACCGTTAGGAATTTTAACTCGGAGAGAACACTTGCTTGACTTTGTTTTAATTCGGACTTTCTAGGCTTCTTAACGAGCTTTGGGCCAATGCACCCAAACCAGTTGTCTTTAGGGCATTAAGTGTAGAAACACCCCAGCAGACTTAATTACTCAAGTTACCTAGGTCCAAAAACAAAAGACAATTTGGCGTGAAAATCATGATGATTCAATACGAACGGAGATATAACCGGCAGTTCAATTATTTTTTGGATAAAAGACGTGTTTAATGGGTTCGGTGTGTAATCATTCCAATCAAGTTCCAGATGGGTTATTTTTCAGACATAGTTCCAATTAAGGCATCAATAACATTTCTTCATATTCACTTCACTTCATAAACAATTCTTGATATTACTTATTTTAGAACAAACATATTTGATCCTCAGAAAATTATTTACCCATTTAAAAGTTCTATAAAAGACTTGTCATCTAATTTCCAAAACTCACGACACGTGTAGTGTGATGTAAAGACGATATCAGCTATAGTTAACGTCAAAGGAGAGTTATCTTTCAGGTTATCAAAATTTAAAAATAAGATTTAGTTATTCTTATCTTATCAAACAAAACCGTCGAAATGTTGAATCAGTGTTCTCCCACTAGCTAACTTGACAGAAAAGTTTTTATGTTTTTAGAAAATTTTCTGTTTTTTTGGATTTTATGGATTTTAGTATGCAGATGCAAAATATACATATGAATGTGAAGGTTAGAAATGCGTACCGAGCGTACCCCCAAACTTAAACTGGACAGTGTCCGCACTGTCATTGCATGAAGAGATCGTTTGAAGGATCAAAATTGTCGGTTGGATATACAAATTATTTATTTTTTTTATGTTTTTAAAGAGCAAAAATGGAAAAGAATATCCATAAATAAATACAAAATGGTAAACACATACCTCGAAACTTATTTGGAACAGTGTCCACTGTTCTTGGCTGGATAACCGAAGTTTGGTGGTAGGCAGAGGAAGATTATGCAGGGTAAACCGGCTCCTGTAAGACCAGGAGCTCCTCTGTTGGTTTGGCGCTAAGGTACGGTTTTAGTCGGTGTCCGTTCACTTTGAAAAATGAACCGTCCTTTGGATTCTCCAAATCCACAGCGCCCTGCGGATACACATTCCGCACAAAATACGGCCCTTTCCAGCGAGATCTGAGCTTTCTTGGATGGATGTGTAGCCAGGTGTCGTAAAGCAGTACCTGCTGACCAGGTACGAAGGTTTTGCGCAAAAGGTGTTTATCATGAAACACCTTCGTTCGGTTCTTAACGACAACCGTATTATCGTAAGCCTCATCCCTACGCTCGCTCAATTCGTTCAATTGCAGCTTCCGATGGCTGCCCGCATCTTCGAGAGACAGATTTAGTTCTTTTATCGCCCAAAATGCGAGATGCTCTATTTCGAAAGGTAGGTGGCAAGCCTTTCCGTACACAAGCCGATAGGGAGACATGCCAAGATCGGTCTTATAAGCGGTTCGAAATGCCCAAAGGGCATCAGTGAGTTTCAGCGACCAATCTTTTCGGTTCTTGGAAACCGTTTTCTCCAGTATCTGCTTGATTTGCCGATTTGAAACTTCGGCCTGCCCACAGGTTTGGGGGTGGTAGGGCGTAGATAGCTTATGATTAATGGAATATTTCCGCATCAAGGCCTCGAAAGTCTTATTGCAGAAATGAGTTCCATTGTCGCTAATGATCGCTCGGGGGTGCCCAAACCGGGAGAAAATGTTTTCTTTAAGAAACCTAACAACAACCTGGTTGTCGTTAGTTCGGCTGGGCACAGCCTCGACCCACTTAGAGACGTAATCAACAGCGAGAAGGATGTACAAGTCCTCGAAAGAGCTGGGAAACGACCCCATGAAATCTATCCCCCAAACGTCGAAAATCTCCATAACCAAGATTGGTTGGAGCGGCATCTCGTTCCTCCGGGATATCCGGCCCAAGTGTTGGCACCGGGAGCAAGTCTTGCAATAGTCATGAGCGTCTTTGAAGAGTTGTGGCCAGTAGAATCCACATTGCAAGATCTTCTCAGCTGTCTTTCTGGGGCCAAAATGCCCGCCACATGCTTGATCGTGGCAAAATGACAGCACTCTCTTGAATTCGTCGTCAGGGACACACCGACGAATAATCTGGTCGGGACAGTACTTGAACAGATAGGGTTCGTCCCAGTAAAAGTCTTTTACTTGGGATAAGAATCGAAGTCTGTCCTGACTTGACCATTCAGTCGGTAGTAGCCCTGCAGCCAAATAGTTCACAATATCTGCGAACCAGGGTTCGCGAGATACTGTCAAAAGCTGTTCATCCGGGAAAACGTCGTTGATCGGAAGTTGAGGCGACGGCGAAGAAGGAAGTCGTGAGAGATGGTCGGCGACTACGTTTTCACATCCTCTTTTGTCCTTAATGACAAGGTCAAACTCTTGAAGCAAGAGGATCCAACGTATTAGCCGAGATTTTGCATTTATCTTCGCAAAAAGATGGCGCAGAGCAGAATAGTCTGTGTAGACAATGACTGGAGAGCCGATGAGGTAGGGCCTGAACTTTTCTAAAGCAAATACAACAGCTAAGAATTCCTTCTCAGTTGTTGTATAATTAAGTTGGGCGTCGTTCAGGGTTCGGCTAGCATAATAGATTACGTGCGGCATCTTGTTAATGTGTTGTCCAAGGACAGCACCAATGGCAAAGTCGGATGCATCGCACATAATCTCAAATGGGTGCGTCCAGTCAGGTGAAGAAAGAACGGGAGCAGAAGTGAGTGAGCTTTTTAATGACTCGAACGCAGTCACACAGCTCGGGTTGAAGTCGAATGGCGTTTCCTTGGCCAGTAGAAGAGTCAATGGCCTAGCAATCTTGCTAAAGTCCTTGATGAACCGTCTATAAAAACCGGCATGGCCAAGGAAGGCTCGGATGTCTCTGACGCATTGGGAGGAGGGAGATTGGAAATGACCTCAATCTTCGCTTTGTCAACCTCTATGCCATTTTGCGAGATGATATGTCCTAAGACAATACCTTCGCGCACCATGAAGTGGCATTTCTCCCAATTCAAAGTTAGGTTCTTGTCCTTACATCGGGTAAGGACAGCGTCAAGATGCAGCAAACACTCGTTGAAGGAATCGCCGAAGATGGAGAAATCGTCCATGAAGATCTCCAGAAATTTTTCCACCATGTCTGAAAAGATTCCCATCATACATCGCTGGAAGGTAGCGGGTGCATTGCATAACCCAAAGGGCATGCGACGATATGCAAACGTGCTGAAAGGACAAGTGAATGTGGTCTTGTCCTGGTCTTTTTTCGTCGATGGGAACCTGATTATAGCCGGAGTAGCCATCAAGAAAGCAGTAGTACTCGTGTCCGGCCAATCGTTCAAGCATTTGGTCAATGAAAGGTAGCGGAAAGTGGTCCTTCCGCGTTGCGGCGTTGAGTTTTCTGTAATCGATGCATACTCGCCACCCAGTTTGGGTGCGAGTAGGGATTAACTCGTTCGCCTCGTTAGTGATGACCGTTATACCTGATTTCTTGCGGACAACGTGAATGGGGCTAACCCACTAGCTATCAGAGATAGGGTAAATGATACCACTATCCAGACATTTTACGATCTCCTTCTTCACAGCCTTTTTAATGACTGGGTTGAGTCGTCTTTGAGGATCTCTGGCTGGTTTGGCATCATCCATCAGATGAATGTGATGTTCAACGATCAGGGGACTAATCCCCTTGATGTCCGCCATGCACCAGCCAAAAGCATGCCTTTTACTGTGCAAGACCGCAAAAAGGGCTTTCTCTTGCTCTGGAGCTAGAGAAGACGAAATGATGACAGGGAAGGTCTCGTTCTCACCCAAGTAAGCGTACTTAAGGTGAGACGGAAAAGGCTTGAGTTCGAGCGTTGGAGGTGAAACGATTGAAGGCAAGACTGGTGAAAAGGTCTCGAACTCGAAGGATTCCAGCAAAGGTTCAAAACGAGTGTAAGCGACCGAGTTAGATGGTTCAGGTAACTCATCCGGAAATTCGAAGGATTCAAACTCGGGTGGAGAGTGGCTAAGATTGTTCGAGAAAGTGAAACACTCGTAGTCGTTGTCGGGCACAGAAACAGCAGCAGGTTCGAAGAGGAACGCACTAGTGGCGTTAAGGTTATCGTGATCGAACAAAAACTACTCGAATTCACACTCTTCAGGGGTGATCTCCTGGATTGAGCAAACGTCCAGTATATGAGCATTAGGTTCGGAGGGCTGATTCCCCAACCTAAAAATGTTGAGTTCAATTGTCATGTTTCCAAAAGAGAGGTTCATCAAACCATTGCGACAATTGATCACAGAATTTGAGGTTGCAAGGAATGGGCGACCGAGTATCACCGGAATTTGATTCCGGGGGTTAGCTACAGGCTGTGTGTCTAATACAATGAAGTCAACGGGGAATATGAAGTCCTCGACTTTGATTAACACATCCTCTAGCTCACCCCTAGGATGGGTGATCGATCGGTCGGCCATTTGGAGAGTACAGTGTGTGGGTTTCAGCTCTCCTACGCCTAATTGCTCGTATACTGAGTAGGGAAGCAGGTTAACACTGGCACCAAGATCTAATAGTGCGCGGTTGATATTCTTATCCCCAATGGTAATAGAAATCGTAGGACAGCCAGGGTCTTTCCGTTTTTTGTGATAAAGATTGGGTAAGAGCATCACTCACAGCACTAGCCAAGAAAACTTTCTTGGGTACCTGAGACTTCCTCTTTTTTGTGAACAATTCCTTTAAGATTTTCGCGTAGGATGGGACTTGTTGGACAGCATCTAAAAGAGGAATGTTAATATTAACTTGCTTAAATAACTCCAGAATCTTCTCCATTTGTGGATTTTGTTTATTGGACCTCAACCGGTTTGGAAATGGAACGTTTTTAAAAGTGGTTGAGTCCAATGCTTGTGGAGGAGATTGTGGAGTTGGAACGGATCCCAGAGCTGGTGTTTTTGTGGAGTGAGAAGTGGGTCCGTTCAGAGCAGAAGAAGAAGAAGAAGAGCCTTTTGAAGAATGAAGAATAGGCTCAGAAGACGAGGAAGGAGAAGAAGAAGAAGAAGAAGAAGAAGAAGCGGCCGGGGTGTCATTATCCTCTATTGTTGTGCCGATGTTGTTGTGCAGCATCCTTCCTGATCTCAACGTAGTCACGACACTCACATTATGGTTTTGTTGTTCAAAAGCAACATGTACATTATGTGGGTGACCGGGATTTGGGAGTGGTTGAGATGGAAGCTTTCCCTTTTCTCGCTCACTTAACGCCACATTCTGCTGTGCAATCTGGGCTTCGATGGTCTTGATACTTTGCCCGTGTGCTGCAGTGTGTTGCACCAAAGACTGAAAAGACGACTGGATGTTGGCGGTGGATTGTGTCGATTGTTTGACGAACGCCTCCAGACTTCGTTCTAGCGAGGATACCTTACCGTTGTTTGACGGAACAAAGTTGTTTGGTAGAAAAGAATTTTTGGGTGCAAAGTTGTTCGTCTGATTTTGAAAAGGTTGGGGTTGGAAGGGCTGCTGAAACTGTTGTTGAGTTTGTTGTTGCGCTTGTTGTTGCGGAGGAGGAGGCCTCTGGAAATTGTTGCCTTGGAATTGATTCTGATTCTGATTCCAGGCGAAATTGGGGTAGTTCCTCCAACCGGGATTGTAGGTGGAAGAGTATGGATCATTCCTTGGTCTTTGCTGAAATGCAGCATTAACCTGATCCTGTCTTTGAGATGGTGGATTGTAAGGACACTCTTCGGTTAAGTGAGAAGGATCGGAACAACAAGCGCAAATGGTACGAAGGGGAAGAACAGGGGCAGGAGCAGGAGAAGAAAATTTGCTCTCTATCGCTTCAAGTTTTCTCGTTATTGCAGCCATTTCAGCTTTCATCGCAATAGAAACATCAAGTTGGTGAATTCCTACCCTAGACTGACCGGTAGAAGTGGAGGTAGAAGAAGAAGAAGTCGGTCTGGTGCTCTCCCTTTGTAGCGTTTGCTCCGCAAGGTCGTCGAAAAATTGCCAAGCTTCCTCGTCAGATTTCGATAGGAAGTGGCCCTGACAAATGGTTTCCAACAACTGTTTGGTTGCTGGGTTCAGGCCCTCGTATAGGGTTTGGCAAAGTTGCCATCTCTCGATACCATGATGAGGACACTGAACAAGAAGGTCTTTATACCGGTCAAAGCACTTCCAAAAGGATTCAGAAGGAAGCTGAGAGAATTGGTTGATTTCGTTACGGATCCTTGCGGTTTTATGATTCGGATAAAATTTCTTGAGAAACGTTTTCACAAACTTGTCCCAACTGGTTCTGGAGTGGGAAGCGGTGCTATACAGCCATTTTTCAGCGAGATTGCATAAAGTGAACGGAATGACCCGTAGCCGTATAGCATCGTCCGACAGCTGGGTGGTTTTCATCATAGCGCAAACATTTTGGAACTTGTTGATGAAGATATAGGCATCTTCAGATTCAAGCCCATGAAATCGCGGAAGCATGTTAATGAAGTGGGGCTTAATTTCAAAGTTATCCCCATTGGCCGGTGGAAGAGAAAGACAGGTGGGAAGTGCAGAACGGGTGGGATAGAAACAATCCTGGAGCGCGATTCGCTGTGGCACTACAACAGGCGGTGGTGGTGGGGTAGTTGCCTCCGTCGGAGGTGGAGTCAATGAGATGTTTGCGTTAAATCCTAACATCGCAGAAGAAGAGGTTGGTGAAGGTGAAGGTGTATGAACAGAATTCCGGTCAACGTCGGAGTAGGCCAGCAAAGGAAAGGGTGAAAGAGGCGTGGACGGAGTTTCGACGTCTGAGTCGATCGCGTAGTCGGTAGCGACTAACGTAACGCGGACTAGGCAGGCGCTAGTGTCCTGAGTCCAAGCGGACATACACTAAACGAGTTTAGTATAGTCAAAGCGGAGAAGGTGAGGGTAAGAAAACGTCAATGGATAAATACGATAGGTGGTGGGTGAAAAAATGGATTCTGGCGACAAAGTGCAAGTTTTTGTAAAAGTTTTTGTTTTTCTGTTTTTTTTTAGAAAGAGATTTACAGAAATATGTACGGACTTACGGCTTCAAGCAATCACAAACAAGATATGCACAATCACACCTAGGTCTAGGGTCACCTAGGTCAGCTAGGCAGCTCCTAACTGTTCCAAAGGGCTAGAAATAGGATCTCAAACCGCCTCTTCTCCAACAATTGCGGCCAGGTAAGTGCCAGGTAAGTGGGAGGCTCCCCACTACGTAAGTAGTGGTCCTAATTAAGTAACCACTTGCCTTGGACACACTTGCCTAGACACCGCAAAAGTCAGGATAGGATAAACGACCGATGCCTGTAACTAGTCCTTTGTCCTATTGAGCGCGAAGTCCTTAGGGCCGAGTCTAGTATTTTTTAATTAACAATGGTCAATGCATATGCTTTTGTGATTTCTGGGGTCCTGGGAAGGGTGATGAAATCCCCACCCAATCTGAATTGGTTTCAAGCCCTTTAAAGTCCGTATTAATAAATGTAAAGCGGTAACAAATCAACTGCAAACAATTTTTTTATTTTAGCGCGGCGCAAAGAATTCTGCACAAAAACAATTTATTGGAAGGGGGAAGAGAGTTTGCGCAAAGAATGCTGCAGAAAACACAGTTTAATGGAGTTCAGAGGAGTGGGGAAGAAGAGAGAGAGACTTACAGAAATTTTTAGGAGTCGACGGCCATAGATGGCCGCGGTTCCGCGGCAATAGAAGGCTTATGCCGCGGTTCCGCCGTAGGTAAGTGGATTTGGCCCTTCAGCTTCCTGTGTTGTGCTGCCTTTTGTGTCCTCCACTTTTCTGGAACTCCTGAATCTTTATTTGCTCACTGGATCCGCTCCAGAATTTTATAGTAGACCATTGGCTCCGTCTTGATCCGTCGCGGTGTAGCCGCGAAATATGGGTCTAACTTCCCACGTCTTTGGCACTGAACTCGAACTTCGTTTTATCCTGCACACTTGCAGAAAAACTAATCAAAAATAACAAAATGATTTTTTACAATGTATATTTTTTGTTTGTTTTGTTTTTCGGTTATATTTATATTCACAAATTAACCCGAAATTACACAAAGAAATAAACTGCCGTCTCCCCGGCAACGGCGCCATTTGATTGGTAGAGTTTTTGCGAACTAAGTTTATTACCGCAATCAAGACGGTCTCCCTTGTAGCTTTCCGGTTGAGTACGGGTCGTCCGCAGGGAGATGGGAATATTTTTCTATGTGCTTTAACGAGTTAAGTCCAATTTTCCAGGTTTGTTTTTAGATTACTTAAGTGCTAAAATGATATATATAGAGAGCCTGTTAGGGTTAGGATTAGGTTAGTTTGAGTTAGGAGTCGCTCACTTCTTTCGTTGCCACTCTTAATATCGGTGTTACGGTAATCGGCAACAACGGGGATTAGCACGACTAGGAAGGAACTTGCGAGTATAAGCTAGGCTTTCCAACGCATAAGTTCTTCCTTTTGGTGCTTGTCCGTCCGTTCTTGGCTCTTAGCCTTAACCTCCGGTTAATTCAACCACAACCGGTCTCACTAAGGAATCACCGCTATCATGTAGGATAGGGTGCCGTAGGGAGCGGATTGTGGTTCAATTAACGGGAGTTCGATTTAAGATGTTGGGCAAGGAAAGAGTGAGAGAGATTTCCTTCTCTCAAACTTCCTTTATCCTACCCTAACAAGTATGGAAACTACTCACCCATTACAAGATAAAATGAAAATAAAACAAAGGAGAAGATCGAAAGAAAGAGGTTAGAAGATTACAACTTGCTATTTGCGACCTCACCTTGGCAAGGATCAAGCGTAAGCATCATGGTTGTTTAAGGATAAAGGAAAATAGAACAAGAAAGAAAAAAACACAAATAACAACAACTAAGTTAACAAATGAAAATTACAGGAAATAATAGTTAACAAAATAAAAAGACAAGCATGGTAAGAACAAGAACTCCTTTATTCATTCTTCACTCACAAAAGCTCACTACAAGTTTTTTAATGGAGAAGAGATGAGAAGAGGAGGAGAACAACAACATATAACCTAAAATCTAAATACAAGATTATGGACCCTTGGCTTTGGCAAGTTCTGGATTATTTATAGGCAGGGAACTGGAAAATTAGGGCAACATTCCGACCCTTCATGAAAAGACCCATATAACCCTGAAATACGACACCATGAAGAGACCGTACGGCTGCGGTTCCGCGGCCTAAGCATGCTTATGCCGCGGAACCGCGGCTCTTTAGCAGAGTTGGGCCTTCATATTTGGTGGTTTCTTCTGTCTTGCAGTGCCCTTTAATCTGGTATATGTGTTTTCTCAAAATTTCTTCACGAGTTTTCCAGAATTTTAGCAAATCAAAAGGTGATTTGATGTGGATCTTTTTGTCATGATTTCCTCGAGCTCCGCGTAGATTTCTTCGATCTTGTATTGCCATTGAGCCTTGTGCATGAAAATGACATTGATTTGCCATTTGGTCTCTTAAACTCGTGTGTGGCAACATACGGATAGAGAGCGGAGACCCGTGTTTTATCTGTGGTTGGCAGGAACCCGGATTTTGTCGTGCTTTTCCATGAATTTCACCGTTTAGAGCCGAGAACCTGTATCCTGCAATTGACTAGCAAACATGGCTCAAGAGTACCTACCGATAAGCAATATGATAAAAATCGGGCACTACAAAAATGCAAAAATCTGATATGAACACCTTCTCTCGCCGAAGAAAGATCCACCCGAGGGCCTCTGCCTTTGGCTCCAACCTCAAACTAGAAGTAACTAAGGTGCTTGGTGTGCTAGACCTAGGACCTTAGAAAGAGTAGAGAGTATTTTTTGAAGGGATTATCTCAAGCTCAAATGGTTCTCAACTCATGAGAGGGGAGATCTAGAGAGAGAGGAAGAGGAGGAGAGAGAATGAAAATGATAAAGTGAGAAGAATAATCCAACCTTCTCACATATATGTGAATTATGAAAAATAGATAATTAGCTAAAGATAATTGTGATGGTTAATCAAGAAATGACCATTATCATTTCACATTAAATGCTTTTGCAAGGATCAATGAGCATCTTTCATATGGAATGATGATGGTCAACTTGTCAACCTAGGTCAACAAGTCAAGTATAGTCAAATGGTCAACAATCCTAACCATGCACAATTATAATTAACTAATATTAATAAAACATATTTCACACATAAACATTAGGGTTAAGAAAATAACAATGGTCATCAACCCTAATGAAAGTCCTCTGTCTCTGCCTCAGTCAACTGTGCATACACACCCGTATCCGTGTTCTGAGGAACACGAATACAATGAGATAAAACCAATCCCAAATCATATTCTAGGATACGGCTTAAACCAAAGCCCACTAGTATAAGCTGTTCGAACACCAAACATGCACAACTGCGCGGATGTGAACGAACCTTGTCGCAAAACCATGCGACCTTTACTCATTTTGCCTAAAGGCGAATAACCCTCTGTGTGGGACTCTAAAGACTCGACACTATGCTAGTAGTGGGTTTAACCACAAACCGCAAGCGGCACTAGCTGTACGTAACGGTCCCCAGGTAGATGCCGATAAGAAGACTGCCGAGGTAAACCCATCTGAACTGCTACTGAGCCAGAAAATGACAGTCTCCGTACAGTCCGGTTTGTTCATCTAAGAACATCGCATGGCGGGCCTAGGGGGCAGTAAACGTCAGTCCCCTACTAGCGGTACAAGTCGTGTCGGAGTGTAGCCCAGAACACCTGAGATAACACTAGAAACCTACCGGTCTATCTCGCTTGCCCTGGCCAGGGACTTTGTGTAATGGCTCTCCTAGACACAACGCGATATCAACCCCCAATACCGGGAGAGAAAAATCCTGTCTAACCGTCACTGCCTCCAAGTGCTTCGGGACTGCACCCAAAAACTACCTGTTTGCACGACTCCTTGGAGCCGGGGTAGGGTAGTAATCAAAGTACAGTGGGAACACACTCGAGGCGAAGTGACAGTGTCAAGTCAACGGACTAAGCTGTACTCATGTCACCTGGAAACTGATAACTGACGATAGGTATAATACCAACCAACAGTTCCTAAAGAGTCCTGTCCAGTGTACTCGTAACCTAACGAGCACCCACATACTATCTCAAGTACGACGTACTGACGGCTGTGGGACAGACCGTCTCCCAAGCTGGGATAAGAAGCGCATACGCTAGTCTACTCCGGAGTATCGATGCCCTGTCTCGATAGTCCTGCGACTAGGGACCTGCATAAGGATGTGCTTATGGATTACCCAGCCCCCACGAGTGTGACTGCCATCACAACGCTGGTAATCAAGCAAAGATCCTAAGGGCTCCACTAATGTGTAAAGGCAATATGCTAAAAGAAACACATGCACACATTAAAGCAGAAACAAACCAAGTAGCATACTACTATTTTGAGCAAGATTGTCAATACAAGGTGAATATCCCAAGCTTCCATCAAGTAATATACATACTAGTATGATACAGTAATGGCTTCTAGTGAATATACACTAACAATCTACCACTTGCACTAAGGCCATGTACTGGCGTATCGAAGACCTATCATCTCGATCAGCCGCTCGAACTGAGTCTGGAGTAAGGCCTTCGTGAATGGATCAGCAGTGTTATCTTCCGTAGCAACTCTCCGAACCTCGATCTTCTGGCGACCCACGATCTCCCTGATCAGGTGATACCGCCTCAAGATGTTCCTGGACTTCTGATGGGACCTAGGTTCTTTCGCTAAAGCTATAGCCTCGTTGTTGTCGCAATACAGAGGTACTGGATCAATAATGGACGGAACCACCTGAAGTTCTGTTAGGAACTTCCTTATCCAGATGGCTTCTTTTGCGGCATTTGCAGCAGCGATATATTCCGCTTCCATCGTCGAGTCAGCAACAGTTTCCTGTTTGGAACTCTTCCAACACACCGCCACTCCATAGAGGGTAAAGACATAACCCGACATGGACTTGGAATCATCCTTGTCACTCTGGAAGCTGGAGTCAGCAAAGGCCTCGATCTGGAGGTCTTTTCCGCCATACACCAAGAACATCTCCTTAGTCCTTCTCAGGTACTTGAGAATGTTCTTTACCGCTATCCATTGTTTCTCCCCAGGGTTTGACTGATACCGGCTTACCACACTCAGTGCATAAGCTACATCTGGTCTGGTGCACAAAATCGCATATATAATGTCCACGTTACCTCTCCCGGTACTTACGGGCTTGCGGAAAAGATGAAAAACGATTTTTCAAGAGGTGGTAACATAGACTCAAAAAACAGATCTTTGTTAAACAACTGACTAACAACCTAACTATAGTTTGACCTACTCGGTTTGGGGGCTATACCATTCTTGAACTCCTTCGTCTTCAACTCTTTTCGGTGTACGGATCGGCCTCACCTCGTCGTCTCCTTGCGCCGAAGATGGATCCACCTGAAAGCTTCTACCTTTGGCTTCTTCTTCGAACTTGAAGAAACTAGAACACTTGGATTGCTAAACCTTGTGAAATAGGATGAGTAGAGAACTGATTTGGATTTTCTTTTATCTCTAAGGCAATGTTTCTCATCTCATGAAAGGGTGTTGCCTTGAGCTAGAGAGAGAGCAAGAGAAAGAGCAAAAGGGAGAGCTCAAGCAAGAGAGAGAAATGAAATGAGAGAATGAGTAACTCTTTTGCCATCCAAGCTCTCATAATCCAAAACAATCACAACAAAATAGTAATCAAGTATTATGTGATGGTTCAAGTCAAAATGGCTATATAATTTCATGCACTCATTTTGCATAAATAAACAAGCAAGCAAAAGTCTTTGCCATGAAATGATAGCCATTGTCATGATGATGGTCAACTAGTCCAACCTAGTCAACCGGTCAACAAAGTCAACAAGTCAACGAAATCAACCCCTCAACAACCTTGTCACTATAACACTTAATTAATATTATTGTTAATCATATTTCTTATTCTCATTAGGGTTTAGCCAAAAGTCAACAGTCAACAACCCTAATGAGAATCCTCTGCCTCTGTCTCTCTGTCAACTGTGCATACACACCCGCATCCGCGTTCCGAAGAATACGAATACAAACGAGATAAAACCAATCCCAAAATGTACACAAGGATCTGGCTTAAACCAAAGCCCGCTAGTGTTAACTATCCGGACACTGAACGTGCACAAGTACACGGATGTGACCGAACCCTGTCGCAAAACCATGCGACCTGTCGCAAAACCATGCGACCTCTATTTTTTTGCCTAAAGGCGAATAGCTTTCTGTGTGGGACTCTAAAGACTCGACACTACGCTGGCAGTGGATTTAACCACAGACCGCAAGCGGCACTAGCTGTGCGTAACGGTTCCTAGGTAGATGCCGATAAGAAGACTGACGAGGTGAAACCCATCTGAACTCCTACTGAGTCTGAATGTGACAATCTCTGTATAGTCCGGTCTGTTCGTCTGATACATCGCATGGCGGGACTAGGGGGAGGTAAACGTCAGTCCCCTAATAGCGGTACAAGTCGTGTCGGAGTGAAGCCCAGAACACCCTGAGATAACACTGGAAACCTACCAGTATATCTCGCTTGCCCTGGCCAGAGACTACCCGTGTAATAGCTCTCCTAGACACAGCGCGATGTCTACCCCCAATACCGGGAGAGACGAATCCTGTCTAACCGTCTCTGCTTCCATGTGCTTCGGGACTGCACCCAAAAACTACCTGTTTGCACGACTCCTTTGAGCCGTGGTAGGGTAGTAATCAAAGTACATTGGGAACACACTCGAGGCGAAGTGACAGTGTCAAGTCAGCGGACTAAGCTTGTAGGGTTCCTAGGCACACTAATGAAGTCTCACAAGGCATCAAACATGGCTAATTCAAATTTTACGGGTGCCCACAAACCCTAATACGGATCGTTAACTAGATATTTAGGCGAAACGATGCAAATAAACAACTTTATCTAAAAGGAAAGTGGCTACAACCTTTGTAGATCCGGTCCACCACTTCCTAAGCTCCGCGATGATCTCCCTCCACTGTCCAAATCGAATCCCGAACTCTAGCATCGGCTTCATCGAAGAAATGGGAGGGCTTGATCGTCGGTTCGATGCCGAAGATGATCTACGTCGAGGCATCACAAGAACAAGCTCCAACTTCACCAAGCCTTGAAAACTTGTGAAGGAAACACCCTATACAACTTGGCAAGAGGTAGAGGATGAAGAAATAAGAAGTGGGTAGACTTTAGATTTGGATTTCTCACACTTTTTCGTCAATCACCATTGATGGTCAAGCTTTTTCTTCATGGAAGAAGAAGATGAAGATGAAGAAGATGATATGATAAGTGTTAAATATTTAGATAAATAAATCAATACTTATCATATCTTCAACCATGGTTTAGTGTAGAGATTTAACTAAGGTTAGATGAGTGGTTAGGGTTAGAGAAGAGACAAGAATAGTGGACTTTGTTCAAAGCTTCAAGAAGCTTCAAATAAAAACAAAACTAGCAACCATTCTTTTCTCTTTATCTTTTGTAAATGAAATAAATAAATAGATAAAAGAATAAGTAAAAGAAATGAAACCCTAACCACTAACCAACCATGGTTTAATCCTTTACACAAACCCAAGCTTGAATGTATCATCAAACATGATACAATCATGTGCACAAAAAAAAATATATCACATATACAATGTGCATATCAAGTGAGTAAATCCATTTAAAGTGAACCAATACTAGTTAATGCAAAGTAATATATCAAAAATATAATTATACATTAAATCATTAAATCAACACTTGATTCAATGATCCGGTCATGTCGCACATAACCGACTAGTATCATTAGTAACATCTTATCGAATCAACACTTGATTCGATAACCCGGCTATATCGCATATAACCGATCAATGTCACAAATCGCGAGAATCGAATACAGTATCACATACTGGTATTATTCTCGGTCCCGCACATATCTCATATGCGCTCTTATTTCGTTTCGCTTGAGCCTGGAAACCTCTGTGTAGGACTCTAAAGACTCGTCAATACGCCGGCAGCGGATGATGATCATATCAAACATCCACAAGCCGCAAGCGGTCTGCTAAACATAACGGCCGTCCGGGTATTGAGCGATCAGAAGATCGACGAGCAAGCCCGCTCACACTCCTGTGAATCCAACCAGTAACACTTACCGTACAGTCCGGTCTGTTCGTCTGATATGTCGCATATCTCGCCTAGGGGTAGTAAACGTCAGACCCCAATAGCTCGATAAGTCATGCCGACGTAGGGTCCATAACTTTCGTGAAACTACTGATAACTCTTACCAGTATATCACTGCAACCCTGGCCAGGGATTTCCTGTTATGGCCAGTCGAGCATAGCGCAACATCAACCCCCAATACCGGGAGAGACGAATCCCCTCCTATCGCTCATTGCCTCCATGTGAAACGGGACTGTACCCAATAACCACCTGTTTGCACAACTCAGTTGAGCCGTGGTAGGGTGGAAATCAAAGCACAGTGGGAGACACACAAGACTCTATGACCATCTCGGGTCAACAGACTAAGCTGTACCAGTGTCACCAGAGAACTGCCATCTGACGTGAGGTATAATACCATCTGGGAGTTCTCGGCGAGTCCTTTCAGTGTACCCAGTCTCCACTGAGCACCCGCATACCATCTCTGATGTCAAACACCAATGGATATGGGATCATCCATCGCCCATCGCATGGGTCGAGAAGATATACGCTAGTCTACTCTGGAATATCGATGCCCCGTCTCGATATTCCCTCGACTAGGAACATTGAAGGATGTACTCATGGACTATCCAGGCCCCACTAGTATGATCTGCATCACAGTCCTGGAAGTCGAGTACTCATCCTAAGGGCTTTATCAACATGTAACAGAAAGATGGAAAGTATACACGTTAAGATAAAGAGCAACCAGATAGCGTACTATCATGTCGAGCAAGAAAGTCCTACCTATATATGTCCCAGCATCCACTACAATATGCATCCAATGTACAGTAATGGCCTCTAGGACATACATATAACTAACAAAGCTATACTCATGTCACCAGGGAACTGATAACTGACGATAGGTATAGTACCAACCAACAGTTCCCGACGAGTCCTGTCCAGTGTACTCGTAACCTAACGAGCACCCGCATACTATCTCAAGTACGACGTACTGACGGCTGTGGGACAGACCGTCTCCCAAGCTGGGATAAGAAGCGCATACGCTAGTATACTCCGGAGTATCGATGCCCTGTCTCTATAGTCCTGCGACTAGGGACCTGCATAAGGATGTTCTTTTGGATTACCCTACCCCCACGAGTGTGACTGCCATCACAACGCTGGTAATCAAGCAAAGATCCTAAGGGTTCCACTAATGTGTAAAGGCAATATGCTAAAAGAAACACATGCACACATTAAAGCAGAAACAAACCAAGTAGCATACTACTATATTGAGCAAGATTGTCAATACAAGGTGAATATCCCAAGCTTCTATTAAGTAATATACATACTAGTATGATACAGTACTGGCCTCTAGGGAATATACACTAACAATCTCCCACATGCACTAAGGCCATGTACTGGCGTATCGAAGACCTATCATCTTGATCAGCCGCTCGAACTGAGTCTGGGGTAAGGACTTTGTGAGTGGATCAGCAGTGTTATCTTCCGTAGAAACTCTCCGAACCTCGATCTCCTGGCGACCCACGATCTCCCTGATCAGGTGATACCACCTCAAGATGTGTCTGGACTTCTGATGGGACCTTGGTTCCTTCGCTAAAGCTATAGCCCCGTTGTTGTCGCAATACAGAGGTATTGGATCATCAATGGACGGAACCACGTGAAGTTCAATTAAGAACTTCCTTATCCAGACAGCTTCTTTTGCGGCATCTGCAGCAGCGATATATTCCGCTTCCATCGTCGAGTCAGCAATGGTTTCCTGTTTGGAACTCTTCCAACACACCGCCCCTCCATTGAGGGTAAAGACATAACCCGACATAGACATGGAATCATCCTTGTCACTCTAGAAGCTGGATTGAGCAAAGGCCTCGATCTGGAGGTCTTTTCTGCCATACACCAAGAACATCTCCTTGGTCCTTCTCAGGTACTTGAGAATGTTCTTTACCGCTATCCAGTGTTTCTCCCCAGGGTTTGACTGATACCGGCTTACTACACTCAGTGCATAAGCTACATCCGGTGTGGTACACAACATCGCATACATTATAGAGCCTACCGCAGAAGCGTAGGGCATAATAGACATGCGATCCCTTTCGAAATCAGTCTTGGGAGACATCTCTTTGGAATGGGTGATCCCGTGACAAGCCGGTAGATTAACACGCTTGGAATCTTCCATACTGAATCTTTTCAGTATGGTGTCGATGTACCTGGACTGTAAGAGTCCCAGTATCCTCTTGGATCTGTCACGATAGATCCGGATCCCCAAAATGTATGAGGCATCACCCAGGTCTTTCATGGAGAACCTGTGTGACAAGAACCCTTTAACAGATTGTATCATAGGAATGTCATTTCCTATTAAGAGAATGGCATCCACGTCTAAAACGAGGAATACTACAGTTCTCGCTACAAATCTACTATAGATGCATGGTTCATCTGGATTTTTGATAAAGCCAAATTCTTTGACCGTCTCATCTAAACAGATGTTCCAACTCCGCGATGCCTGCTTTAGTTCGTATATGGACTTAAGCAACTTGCACACCTTTCCGCTTCTCCCACTCTGAATGAAACCCTCTGGCTGGTCCATATAGACACCCTCCTCTAAATTTCCATTTAGAAAAGCGGTCTTTACGTCCATCTGCCAAATCTCATAATCGTGGAAGGAAGCAATGGCAAAAAGGATCCGAATGGATTTCAGCATAGCTACTAGAGAAAAGGTCTCGTCATAGTCCAAACCAGGTCTTTGACGAAAACCCTTTGCAACCAGTCTAGCTTTATAGGTCTCAACCTGTCCATCTACACCAATCTTCCTTCTGATGATCCACTTGCATCCTATGGGTTTTACCCCATCTGGAGCAACGTCCAACGTCCATACTTTGTTGGAGTACATGGACTCCATTTCGGTCCGCATTGCATACAGCCATTTTACCGAGTCAACGCTCTGAATGTCCTGCTGGAAGCTAGTCGGCTCATCATAATCAATGATGCAATCCTCTCTATCCCCGTCTATGAGAAAACCGTAGTATCTCTCGGGCGGATGAGACTGCCTACTACTCTTGCGGAGCGGCGTAGGAATGTCATGTTCTTTTGAACCCTCTAGTTCTACTAAGCTTTCAGTAATAGCTCGTGGTTCTGGAATTTCTTCCAGTTCTATTGCGCTCCCACTTATCTGATTCTCCAAAAACTGAGTTTCCAAGAAGTGGGCATGCCGAGAAACAAAAACCTTTTGTTCCTCTTCGCAATAGAAGAAATATACCATGGAGTTCTTTGGATATCCCACAAACTTGCACTGTACTGAGCGTGCCTCGAGCTTGTCCGCATGCTGCTTTTTGACAAAAGCTGGACTTCCCCGTGTCTTAATGTGATTAAGATAGGGTCTCTTCCCACACCACATCTGATATGGTGTAGTTGGCACAGTCTTAGTTGGAACTCGGTTCAAAAGGTATGCAGCTGATTCTAGTGCATATCCCCAGAATGATCGCGGTAACTCAGCGTTACTCATCATGGACCGTACCATATCCAATAGGGTTCGGTTCCGTCTCTCCGATATACCGTTATGTTGCGGAGTGTATGGAGGAGTAAGCTGAGAGAGAATTCCATTCTCTTTTAAGTAATCCCGGAACTCGGCACTCAAGTATTCACCACCTCGATCCGATCTCAGTGTCTTGATACTTTTGCAGGTTTGTTTTTCTACTTCATTCTTATATTCCTGGAATTTTCCAAAGGCTTCGGATTTATGTTTCATTAAGAAGACATAACCGTACCTTGAAAAGTCATCCGTAAAAGTAATGAAGTAAGAATAACCGCTTCGCGCATGTGTAGACATTGGACCGCACACGTCGCTATGTACGAGTCCTAAGAGCTCGCTCGCTCTTACTCCGTGTCTAGTGAACGGAGTCTTTGTCATCTTTCCTTTGAGACAGGATTGACAAGTGGCATACGATTGATATTCGAACGGATCCAAATATCCTTCTGTATGTAACTTCGTCAACCTTCTCTCATTGATGTGACCCAGTCTACAATGCCATAAGAAAGTCTGATTTATTTCCGAAGACTTTCTTTTGTGTGTATTCTGGACATTGAAAATCTGTGGTTGGTTTAGTACGTATATACCATTGCTTAATGTACCTGACCCAATCAGAACTTGATTAAGGTGAATGTTTACAACATTACTTACAAACGCAAATTCATAACCTTCTTTAGAAATCAAAGATACAGAAATGATATTACAAGTTGCGTTGGGTACAAAAAAGCAATTACGTAAAACCAAAACATGTCCATCTGACATTCCCAGGTGATAGTTGTAAGTCCATATTGCGACCCCCGGTTCTTACGGGGAGGCGGAAACGGTATAAAAAATAAATTTTTATCGCAAGAGGCAACATGGACTAAACAAGGTCGGGATCGTGTCTAAACTAGACTAGCATACAAGCTAAAGAGTCTTAGCTACTCGGATGAAGGTTATACCTAAACTTGAACTCCTTCTTCTTCAAACCTTGTAGAGGTTGATGGTTCTCTTCTTGTCGCCTTCTTCCGTCGAAGATGGATCCACCTTGAAGGTTCAACCTTTGGGCTCTTCCTCGATCTTTGAGTGAACTAGGGTTTCCGGCTTGCTAAACCTTGATCCTAGAATGAGTAGAGAGTAACTAGGGGTTGTTTTTCTTTTCAAGGTGATGGATTCTCAACACATGAGAAGGGTTCACCTTGAGCTTGAGGAAGAAGAAGATGAAGAGAGGAGAGAGAAGCTAAATGAGATAATGAGCTAGGTTTTTCTTTCTTGCAACCATAATGCCAAAAGAAAAGAATTATCTAAATAATAATAATTCAAAATAAGAATAGTTGATGGTAATTTAGAATGACCACTATCATGCTTCTTTAAATGAAGTGTAAGCATGAATCAAGGAGGATCTTTCAAAGCATGATGGTGGTCAATGGTCAACAAGTCAACCAAGGTCAATAAGTCAACAAAAATCAACCATAACATAATTCTCATTTAATTACTATTATTAATAGATAATTCATAAATCCATTAGGGTTTGGAAAAAGATAACTGTCAACTGTGCATACGCACCCGTTCCGAAACCCTAATGAAAAATCTCATCCTCCGCCTCAAGCAACTGTGCATACACACCTGCATTCTCGTTCCGAGAAACAAGAATACCGAGATATAAAAGCAACCCCCAAAACATATACCAGTATCTGGCTCAAACCAGAGCCTGCCAGTATAATCCGTCCGGACTCCAAACGTGCACAAGTGCGCGGATGAGAACGAACCCTGTCGCAAAACCATGCGACCTCTACTCTGTTTTGCCCAGAGGCGAATACCCTCTGTGTGGGACTCTAAAGACTCGGCACTACGCTGGCAGTGGGTTTAACCACAGACCGTAAGCGGCACTAGCTGTGCGTAACGGTCCCCAGGTAGATGCCGACAAGAAGGCTGACGAGGTGAAACCCCATCTGTACTCCTACTGAGTCTGAATGTGACAGTCTCCGTACAGTCCGGTCTGTTCGTCTGATACATCGCATGTCGGGCCTAGGGGGCGGTAAAACGTCAGTCCCCCAATAGCGGTACAAGTCGTGTCGGAGTGAAGCCCAAAACACCCTGAGATAACACTGGAACCTACCAGTATATCTCGCTTGCCCTGGCCAGGGACTACTCGTGTAATGGCTCTCCTAGACACAGCGCGATGTCAACCCCCAATACCGGGAGAGACGAATCCTGTCTAACCGGTACTGCCTCCAAGTGCTTCGGGACTGCCCCAACCACCACCTGTTTGCACGACTCCTTTGAGCCGTGGTAGGGTAGTGATCAAAGTGCAGTGGGAACACACTCGAGGCGAAGTGCTAGTATCAAGTCAGCGGACTAAGCTGTACTCATGTCACCTGGGAACTGATGACTGACGATAGGTATAATACCAACCTGTTAGTTCCCGACGAGTCCTGTTCAGTGTACTCGTAACCTAACGAGCACCCGTATACTATCTCTAGTACGACGTACTGATGGCTGTGGGACAGACCATCTCCCACACTGGGATGAGAAGCGCATACGCTAGTCTACTCCGGAGTATCGATGCCCTGTCTCGATAGTCCTGCGACTAGGGACCTGTATAAGGATGTGCTTATAGATTACCCAGCCCCCACTAGTGCGACTGCCATCACAACGCTGGTAATCAAGCAAAGATCCTAAGGGCTCCACTAATGCGTATAAGTGATATAGTAAAATAAACACAAGTACACATTGAAGTAGAAACAAACCAAGTAGCATACTACTATATTGAGCAAGATTGTTTATACAAGGTGAATATCCCAAGCTTCCATTAAGTAATATACAAACTAGTATGATACAGTAATGGCCTCTAGGGCATATACACTAACAATCTCCCACTTGCACTAAGGCCATGTACTGGCGTATCGAAGACCTATCATCTCGATCAGCCGCTCGAACTGAGTCTGGGGTAGGGCCTTGGTGAATGGATCTGCAGTGTTCTCTTCTGAAGCAACCCTCCGAACCTCGATCTCCTTGCGATCCACGATCTCCCTGATCAGGTGATACCGCCTCAAGATGTGCCTGGATCTCTGATGGGACCTGGGTTCCTTTGCTAAAGCTATAGCCCCATTGTTGTCGCAATACAGAGGTATTGGGTCAACAATGGACGGAACCACCTGAAGTTCTTTTAAGAACTTCCTTATCCAGACAGCTTCTTTTGCGGCATCAGATGCAGCAATGTATTCTGCTTCCATAGTCGAGTCTGCAACGGTTTCCTGTTTGGAGCTCTTCCAACACACCGCCCCTCCATTGAGGGTAAAGACAAAACCCGACATGGACTTGGAATCATCCTTGTCACTCTGGAAGCTGGAGTCAGCAAAGGCCTCGATCTGGAGGTCTTTTCCGCCATACACCAAGAACATCTCCTTAGTCCTTCTCAGGTACTTGAGAATGTTCTTTACCGCTATCCAGTGTTTCTCCCCAGGGCTTGACTGATACCGGCTTACCACGCTCAGTGCATAAGCTACATCCGGTCTGGTACACAACATCGCATACATTATAGAGCCTACCGCAGAAGCGTAGGGTATAATAGACATGCGATCCCTCTCCAAATCAGTCTTGGGAGACATCTCTTTAGAGAGGGTGATCCCGTGACAAGCCGGTAGGTTACCGCGCTTGGAATCTTCCATACTGAATCTCTTCACTATGGTGTCGATGTACCTGGACTGAGAAAGTCCTAATATCCTCTTGGATCTATCACGATGGATCCGGATCCCCAGGATGTATGAGGCATCACCCAGGTCTTTCATGGAGAACCTATGTGACAAGAACCCCTTGACAGATTGTAGCATAGGAATGTCATTTCCTATTAAGAGAATGTCATCCACGTATAAAACGAGGAATACTGCAGTTCTCGCTACAAATCTACTATAGATGCATGGTTCATCTGGATTTTTGATAAAGCCAAATTCCTTGACCGTCTCATCAAAACAGATGTTCCAACTCCGCGATGCCTGCTTTAGTCCATAGATGGACTTAAGCAACTTGCACACCTTTCCGCTGCTCCCACTCTGAATGAAACCCTCTGGCTGATCCATATAGACACACTCCTCTAAATTTCCATTTAGAAAAGCGGTCTTTACGTCCATCTGCCAAATCTCATAATCGTGGAAGGCAGCAATGGCAAGAAGGATCCGAATGGATTTCAGCATAGCCACTGGAGAAAAGGTTTCGTCATAGTCCAAGCCAGGTCTTTGACGGAAACCCTTTGCTACAAGTCTAGCTTTATAGGTCTCAACTGTCCATCTACACCAATCTTCCTTTTGAAGATCCACTTGCATCCTACGGGTTTTACCCCGTCTGGAGCAATGTCCAACGTCCATACTTTGTTGGTGTACATGGACTCCATTTCGGTCCGCATTGCATCCAGCCATTTTACCGAGTCAACGCTCTGAACGGCCTGCTGGAAGCTAGTAGGCTCATCATAATCTATGATGCAATCCTCTCTATCCCCGTCTATGAGAAAACCGTAGTATCTCTCGGGCGGATGAGACTGCCTACTACTCCTGCGGAGCGGCATAGGAATGTCCTGTTCTTTTGAACTTACTGGCTCTTCCAAGCTTTCAGTAATAGCTTGTGGTTCTGGAATTTCTTCCAGTTCTATTGCGTTCCCACTTATCTGAGTTTCCAAAAACTCAGTTTCCAAGAAGCGGGCATGTTGAGAAACAAAAACCTTTTGTTCCTCAGCGGAATAGAACAGATACCCCCTGGAGTTCTTTGGGTATCCCACAAACTTGCACTGTACTGATCGTGCCTCGAGCTTGTCCGCATGCTGCTTTTTTACAAAAGCTGGACATCCCCATATCTTAAGGTACTTAAGACAGGGTTTCTTCCCACTCCACATCTGATATGGAGTGGTAGGCACAGTCTTGGTGGGAGCCTTGTTCAAGATATATGCAGCTGCTTCTAGTGCATAGCCCCAGAAAGATCGCGGTAACTCAGCCTTACTCATCATGGAACGAACCATATCAAATAGGGTTCGATTCCTCCTTTCAGATACACCGTTATGTTGCGGAGTGTATGGAGGAGTACGCTGAGAGAGAATTCCATTCTCTTTTAAATAGTCCAGGAACTCGGCACTCAAGTATTCTCCACCTCGATCCGATCTTAGAATCTTAATACTTTTGCCTGTTTGTTTTTCAACTTCATTCTTGTAATCCCGAAATTTCTCAAAGGCTTCGGATTAGTGCTTCATTAAGAAGACATGTCCATACCTAGAGAAATCGTCTGTGAAAGTAATGAAGTATGAATAACCGCTTCGCGCATGTGTAGACATTGGACCACACACGTCACTGTGTATGAGTCCCAAGAGCTCGCTCGCTCTTTCTCCGTGTCCAGTGAACGGAGTCTTTGTCATCTTTCCCATGAGACAAGATTCACAAGTGGCATAAGACTGATACTCGAACGGATCCAAGTATCCTTCTTTATGTAACTTAGTCAACCGTGTCTCATTGATGTGACCCAGTCTACAATGCCATAAGAAACCCTGATTAATATCTGGAGACTTTCTTTTGTGTGTATTCTGGACATTGAAAATCTGTGGTTGGTTCAATACGTATATACCATTGCTCAGTGTACCTGACCCAATCAGAACTTGATTAAGGTGAATGTTTACAACATTACTTACAAACGCAAATTCATAACCTTCTTTTGAAACCAAAGATACAGAAATGATATTACAAGTTGCGTTGGGTACAAAAAAGCAATTACGCAAAACCAAAACATGCCCATCTGACATTCCTAGGTGATAGTCCCCCACGGCTTTAGCATCCATGCTAGCTCCGTTTGCAACTCTGAGGGTCATGTTACCTTCCTTCAAAAACCTACGATTTCTCAACGCCTGCAATGAATTACAGATATGAGATCCTGATCCGGTATCGAATACCCAGGAAGTAGAGTTTATAGAAAGACAGTTTTCAATAACATACACACCTGAAGCTGAAGCCGCAACCTGCTTCAGTTCCTGTGTCCTGGCCTTCCAAGCCCTGCAATCTTTCTTCCAGTGTCCACTCTTGTGACAATAGAAGCATTCCTCTTTACCCACAATCTTCCCCGCAATCTTTGTTGCCATTTCTTTTCCCTTCGTACCCACTTTACTAACACCGCCTCTTGGTTTGGCGGGGGCTTTCTTCCTCTTTCCCTTGGCTTTCGCCTTGGACCTAGATGAAGAAGATCCTCCTACAAACAAAGCGGGTGTTTCCCTACCCTTCTGTAGGGTGCCCTCTGCGCTCCTCAGCATGTTGAGGAGTTCTGAAAGTTCAACTTCCTTTTCTTGCAAGTTGAAATTCAGTATGAACTGGCCGTAAGTGGATGGAAGGGACTGGAGAATTATATCCGTATAGAGTTCACTGTCCAACGTGGTCCCAAGTTCCGCGAGCTCCTCAGTGTAGCCAATCATCTTAAGCACGTGGTCCGCTACCGATGATCCGACGACCAACTTTGTCGAAAACAACTTCTTCGACACTTCGTATCTTGCGATACGAGACTGCTCTCCATACAGTTCTTTTGTATGAAGAAATATGGATTCCAAATCCATATTCTCGTGCCTCCTCTGATGTTCGTTGTCCATCGAGGCAAGTACGAGACACCTGGCCTTCGCGCTGTCAATCTCCCAAGTCTTACGGATTTCCTTATCCGCGACGCTGGAGGTGGGACCTGGGACGGGGGGAGCTTTGGTGGTAAGAAGATACCCCAGCTTGTCGTAAGTGATTGCCAACTTGACATTCCTGAGCCAATCTTTGTAGTTTGGCCCTGTCAATATGTTTTTATCTAGAATCAACTTAAGTCCAGTCATTTCGATTTGGTCGCTGCAGGGGGAGAGAAGGAACACTTTAGCACGATGCTCTTGCAAGTTTAGAATGGTTTTTAATTTGTCTAAACAGGATGGCTCCCACTGTCTCTCGAATCCCTCCTCAAACCACAAAGGAAGAATTAGCCGGGATCAATCCCACCGTGCAATACTTGCTTAACCGTTCAGCCAGGCCAGTGTCGGTACTTCGAGGGAGGTTTTCCAACGCTTTCACGAAGTTCCTTAATTAAATAACCTCTTTTCTCTGGGGGCGTAGCCCCGCTGACACCTTTCTAGGCACCTACTAGGTTTATAGCATTGATCGTCTAGTGAGAAATTTCCCGAGGAGTAGCATATACTCACAGTAGGATCGGGATCCAAATATCATCGCGTGACGAAACTGAAGGAATCCTACCAGAATCACCACACTCCAAATGGTATGCAAATCTAGCAAGTTTCAGTACTTATGAAACTCCCGATGTGGATTTTTTTTTTGCCCCATGCTCTTATGACCTTGACGAAGGTCAACAAATCATAAGTCACATGTCAAGTTCTGCCCGTCATTATCCAGGTTAATTTGAGCCCACCCGTATATACCCTTGACGAAGGTCAACAAGGCAACACGACTGTCCCAAACCAACGCATCTATCTATGCCACATATGAACACCCAACAGCTACCAAACTCTATGCCTTGACGAAGGTCAACAAACATAGCTTGAATACTATTGAATATTCATACGAAACGACGGAGGGCTACGAATGGTTTTGGCGAAACCGTGAACGTAGTGAACTTGATATAATCGATGGAACGAGATAGCTTTTAGAAGGAGTGGCTCAAGCTCCGCATTTAAAAGTTAGTTTTGAAAAGAACCGAGTGGTTTTTCGAAAATGTTCCAACGATTTTAACTTGGTTTATTATCTTGCATTAGTTCTTTTAATGCGTGATATTCTTGCATTAGTACTTTTAATGCGTCCCATCATTTAATTCCTACCATTGCAGAAAACAACCAAAATATGACGTACGCTTATGCCATTCGCATTCGCCACGGGGTCCCGTCATCACTCGTTAGGTTACTTAACTAACGACAGAGCGGGGGCTGGGCTAGCGCGGCTGTAAAACATAAGCAACGCCTAAATAGAAAGCAATGATAGAAATTACAGATCACAGATGAATACATTGGATATACTAGCAATCCGCAATCCTTTCGAGCCTGAAACGAAAAGCGGATAACACGGTCGCGGTGAATAGCCAAATACCCCACCCAAGACCCCTACGGGTGCGGCAAACTACCCTCCAAGTACTCGGCAGTTTGTGCACCCCTCCATGGGTCTATCCTACGAGCAAAAACAGTAAAAAGAATTATACAATGACGGCTACAACCCCGACCCGGTTGTGCGGCCAAACAAATAATAATTATTACATCAATTTACATTTACAATGAATGAAAGAAAAAAAAAAGCTCATCTCACATCCACCCCGGCTATTCACCCGCGACAGTCCAACACATTCATATACACATTCCAATATCAAACACAGATCATGTATAACCCCGACTAATCGTCTTATAGCGATTAGCCGACGTTCAATACATGCAAGAATCACAGATATAACCATCATAGTCAAAGTGCAGTGAAGTTCGGAAAAAATACGGAATTATAGGACCCCAAAAGCAAATTTCTGTTCTGGAAAATCTGGGCACATATAATATATTTTAAAAATCCCAAAACCAACACACAAACACACTGCACGAAAAACGATGCACAGAAGATGACAAACCGCGGCGCTTCCGCGGCAGATGCCTAGCTCGTGCGGCGGAAGAGCGGCGGTTTGAACGAATTACTGTGTCGTTTTTCTTGGGTGTTCTTACAAAACCCTGAGCCGAATTTACAAGTATAAAGTTTTTCATTTAGAGCAGAAAAAAATTTAACAGAAACTTAGGGTTTTGTTTTTCCGGTTTTGTGACTTTTTCGGTTCCGAACTTCGTTACACTTCACTACCTAGCTAGTTTAAGTTTAGTTAGGCTCTGATACCACTGTAAGTCCATATTGCGACCCCCGGTTCTTACGGGGAGGCGGAAACGGTATAAAAAACAAATTTTTATCGCAAGAGGCAACATGGACTAAACAAGGTCGGGATCGTGTCTAAACTAGACTAGCATACAAGCTAAAGAGTCTTAGCTACTCGGATGAAGGTTATACCTAAACTTGAACTCCTTCTTCTTCAAACCTTGTAGAGGTTGATGGTTCTCTTCTTGTCGCCTTCTTCCGTCGAAGATGGATCCACCTTGAAGGTTCAACCTTTGGGCTCTTCCTCGATCTTTGAGTGAACTAGGGTTTCCGGCTTGCTAAACCTTGATCCTAGAATGAGTAGAGAGTAACTAGGGGTTGTTTTTCTTTTCAAGGTGATGGATTCTCAACACATGAGAAGGGTTCACCTTGAGCTTGAGGAAGAAGAAGATGAAGAGAGGAGAGAGAAGCTAAATGAGATAATGAGCTAGGTTTTTCTTTCTTGCAACCATAATGCCAAAAGAAAAGAATTATCTAAATAATAATAATTCAAAATAAGAATAGTTGATGGTAATTTAGAATGACCACTATCATGCTTCTTTAAATGAAGTGTAAACATGAATCAAGGAGGATCTTTCAAAGCATGATGGTGGTCAATGGTCAACAAGTCAACCAAGGTCAATAAGTCAACAAAAATCAACCATAACATAATTCTCATTTAATTACTATTATTAATAGATAATTCATAAATCCATTAGGGTTTGGAAAAAGATAACTGTCAACTGTGCATACGCACCCGATCCGAAACCCTAATGAAAAATCTCATCCTCCGCCTCAAGCAACTGTGCATACACACCTGCATTCTCGTTCCGAGAAACAAGAATACCGAGATATAAAAGCAACCCCCAAAACATATACCAGTATCTGGCTCAAACCAGAGCCTGCCAGTATAATCCGTCCGGACTCCAAACGTGCACAAGTGCGCGGATGAGAACGAACCCTGTCGCAAAACCATGCGACCTCTACTCTGTTTTGCCCAGAGGCGAATACCCTCTGTGTGGGACTCTAAAGACTCGGCACTACGCTGGCAGTGGGTTTAACCACAGACCGCAAGCGGCACTAGCTGTGCGTAACGGTCCCCAGGTAGATGCCGACAAGAAGGCTGACGAGGTGAAACCCCATCTGTACTCCTACTGAGTCTGAATGTGACAGTCTCCGTACAGTCCGGTCTGTTCGTCTGATACATCGCATGTCGGGCCTAAGGGGCGGTAAAACGTCAGTCCCCCAATAGCGGTACAAGTCGTGTCGGAGTGAAGCCCAAAACACCCTGAGATAACACTGGAACCTACCAGTATATCTCGCTTGCCCTGGCCAGGGACTACTCGTGTAATGGCTCTCCTAGACACAGCGCGATGTCAACCCCCAATACCGGGAGAGACGAATCCTGTCTAACCGGCACTGCCTCCAAGTGCTTCGGGACTGCACCCAACCACCACCTGTTTGCACGACTCCTTTGAGCCGTGGTAGGGTAGTGATCAAAGTGCAGTGGGAACACACTCGAGGCGAAGTGCTAGTATCAAGTCAGCGGACTAAGCTGTACTCATGTCACCTGGGAACTGATGACTGACGATAGGTATAATACCAACCTGTCAGTTCCCGACGAGTCCTGTCCAGTGTACTCGTAACCTAACGAGCACCCGTATACTATCTCTAGTACGACGTACTGATGGCTGTGGGACAGACCATCTCCCACACTGGGATGAGAAGCGCATACGCTAGTCTACTCCGGAGTATCGATGCCCTGTCTCGATAGTCCTGCGACTAGGGACCTGTATAAGGATGTGCTTATAGATTACCCAGCCCCCACTAGTGCGACTGCCATCACAACGCTGGTAATCAAGCAAAGATCCTAAGGGCTCCACTAATGCGTATAAGTGATATAGTAAAATAAACACAAGTACACATTGAAGTAGAAACAAACCAAGTAGCATACTACTATATTGAGCAAGATTGTTTATACAAGGTGAATATCCCAAGTTTCCATTAAGTAATATACAAACTAGTATGATACAGTAATGGCCTCTAGGGCATATACACTAACAATAGTCCCCCAAGGCCTTAGCATCCATGCTAGCTCCGTTTGTAACTTTGAGGGTCATGTCACCTGCCTTCAAAAACCTACGGTTTCTCAACGCCTGCAAAGAATTACAGATATGAGATCCTGATTTGGTATCCAATACCCAGGAAGTAGTGTTTATTGATAGACGGTTTTCAATAACATACACACCTGAAGCTGAAGCCGCAACTTGCTTCAGATCCTGTGTTCTGGCTTTCCAAGCCCTGGAATCTTTCTTCCAGTGTCCACTCTTGTGAGAGTAAAAGCATTCTTCCTTATCCACAAGCTTCCCCGCTACCTTTGTTGCTTTTGTCTTTCCCTTCGTATCCACTTAACTAACACCGCCCCTTGGTTTGGCGGGGGTTTCTTCTTCTTTCCCTTGGCTTTCGCCTTGGACCTAGAAGAGGAAGATCCTCCTACAAACAAAGTGGATGTTTCCCTACCTTTCTGTAGGGTGCCCTCTGCACTCCTCAGCATGTTGAGGAGCTCTGAAAGTTCAGCTTCCTTTTCTTGCAAGTTGAAATTCAGGATGAACTGGGCGTAAGTGGAAGGAAGGGACTGAAGAATCAAGTCCGTTTAGAGCTCATTCTCCAACGTGGTCCCAAGGTCCGCGACCTCCTCTATGAAGCCAATCATCTTAAGCACGTGTTCCGCTACCGATGATCCGACGGCCAACTTTGCCGAAAACAACTTCTTCGATACTTCGTATCTGGCGATACGAGATTGCTCTCCATACAGTTCTTTTGTATGGAGAAATATGAATTCGAGGTCCATATTCTCGTTCCTCCTCTGATGTTCGTTGTCCATAAAGGCAAGCACGAGGCACTTGGCCTACGCGCAATCGATCTCCCAAGTCTTACGGATTTCCTTATCTGCGACGCTGGAGGTGGGACCTGGGACAGGGGAGCTTTGGTGGTAAGGAGATACCCCAACTTGTTAAAAGTGATTGCCATTTTGACATTCCTGAGCCAATCTTTGTAGTTTGGCCCTGTCAGTATGTTTTTATCTAGTAATAACTTAAATCCGGTCATGATGTTTGGTCGCTGCAATTAGGAGAGAGAGAAGAAACACTTTAGCATGATGGTCTTCCAAGTTTAGAGTGGTTTTTAATTTGTCTAAACAGGATAGCTCCCACTGTCTTTTGAATCCCTCCTCAAACCAAAAAGGAAGAATTAGTCAGGATCAATCTCACCGTACAATACTTGCTTAACCGTTCGGCCAGGCTAGTGTCGGTACTTCGAGGGAGGTTTTCCAATGCTTTCGTGAAGTTTCATAATTAAATAACCTCTTTTCCCTGGGGCGTAGCTACGCTAACACCTTTCTAGACACCTACTTGGTTTATAGCATTGATCGTTAAGTTAGAAATTTCCCGAGGAGTAGCATATACTCACAGTAGGATCGTGATCCAAATATCATTGCGTGATAAAACTGAAGGAATCCTACCAGAATCATCACACTCCAAATGGTATGCAGTGCTAGCAAGTTTCAGTTCTTTTGAAACTCCCGATGTGGATTTTTGCCCCATGCTCTTATAACCTTGACTTTGGCCAAAATATCATAAGTCACATGTCAAGTTCTACCCGTCATTCTCCAGGTTAATTTGAGCCCATCCGCACATACCCTTGACTTTGGCCAAAATGGTAGAACGACTGCCCCACACCAACACATCTATCTATGCTGCAGATGAATACCCAATAGCTACCAATCACTATGCCTTGACTTTGGCCAACATACATAGCTTGAATATTATTGACCATCCATGTGAAACGACGGAAGGCTACGAATGGTTTTGGCGAAACCGTGAACGTAGTGAACTTGATATAATCGATAGAACGAGATAGCTTTTAAAAGGAGTGGCTTAAGCTCCACGTTTAAAAGTTATTTTTGAAAAGAAACCGAGTGGTTTTGAAAGTGTTCCAACGACTTTTACTTGGTTTATTTTTCTTGCATTAATTCTAATGCGTCCCATCATTTAATCCTACCATTTCAGAAAATAACCAAAATATGACGTACGCTTATACCATCCGCATTCGCCACGGGGCCCCATCATTACCCGTTAGGTTACTTAACTAACGACAGAGCGGGGGCTGGACTAGCGCGGATGCAAAACATAAGCAACGCCTAAATAATATCATACATAGATATATTGCAATGATAGCCATTTCAGATCAAAGATGAATACATTGGATATACTAGGAATCCGCAATTCGTACGAGCCTGTAAAGAAAAGCGGATTACACGGTCGCGATGAATAGCCAATACCCCACCCTAGACCCCTACGGGTGCGGCAAACTACCCGCCAAGTACCCGAAGCGAAGCAACCTCCCTCAACGCCGTGAGTAGGCCACTCGGCACTTCGAGATACCCGGTAGTTTGTGCACCCCACCTTGGGTCTATCCTAGGAGCAAAAACAGTAAAATGAAATTATACAATGACAGCTACAACCCCGACCCGGTTGTGCGGCCAAAAATAATATTACATCAATTTACATATTACATGAATTGAAAGATAAAAGAAAACTCTCATCTCATAACCCCCGGCTATTCATCCGCGACAATCCAATGAATTCATATACACATACCATCAACATTACAGATCACAGATATGTATAACCCCCACTAATCAACGTATAGCGATTAGCGGACGTTCAATACATATATCACATCACAGATATTTACCCGTCAGCTTAAGTCTTTAGAAGTTCGATCAAAATACGGATTTTCAAGCCCCAAAAACTAATATTTCTTTCTGGAAAATCTGGGAAGAAAAAATATATTTTAAAAATCCCAAAACAACCCCAGAAACACTCTGCAGGAAATTTTCCCCACAGCCGAGTCAACTCGGCCGCGGATCCGCGGCGAGAGCATGCTCTCGCCGCGGTTCCGCGGCGCTTTGACCGAGTCTGTGGACCAAATTTCTTGGGTGTTTCATAAAAAGCCTGAGTAGATTTTTGGTGCATGATTTATCAATTTTTGAACAGAATACAGAATCGATAGAAACTTGATTTTTCGGGTTCGTTTCGCGACTTTTTCTCCGATCGAATTTCTAGTTACTTTGCTAACATGTTAGATAGTGTTTAACTAGGCTCTGATACCACTGTAATGTCCATGTTACCTCTCCCGGTACTTACGGGCTTGCGGAAAAGATGAAAAACGATTTTTCAAGAGGTGGTAACATGGACTCAAAATACGGATCTTTGTTAAACAACTGACTAACAACCTAACTAGAGTTTTACCTACTCGATTAGGGGGCTATACCTTTCTTGAACTCCTTCGTCTTCAACTCTTTCCGGTGTACGGATCGGCCTCACCTCGTCGTCTCCTGGCGCCGAAGATGGATCCACCTGAAAGCTTCTACCTTTGGCTTCTTCTTCGAACTTAAAGAAACTAGAACACTTGGTTTGCTAAACCTTGTGAACTAGGATGAGTAGAGAAGTGATTTGGGTTTTCTTTTATCTCTAAGGCAATGTTTCTCAACTCATGAGAGGGTGTTGCCTTGAGCTAGAGAGAGAGCAAGAGGAAGAGCAAGAGGGAGAGCTCAAGCAAGAGAGAGAAATGAAATGAGAGAATGAGTAACTCTTTTGCCATCCAAGCTCTCATAATCCAAAACCATCATAACAAAATAGTAATCAAGTATTATGTGATGGTTCAAGTCAAAATGGCTATATCATTTCATGCACTCATTTTGCATAAATAAACAAGCAAGTAAAAGTCTTTGCCATGAAATGATAGCCATTGTCATTATGATAGTCAACTAGTCCAACCTAGTCAACCGGTCAACAAAGTCAACTTGTCAAAAAAGTCAACCCCTCAACAACCATGTCTCTATAACACTTAATTAATATTATTGTTAATCATATTTCTTATTCTCATTAGGGTTTTGCCAAAATTCAATAGTCAACAGTCGACAGTCGACAACCCCAATGAGAATCCTCTGCCTCTGTCTCTCTGTCAACTGTGCATACACACCCGCATCCGCGTTACGAAGAACACGAATACAAATGAGATAAAACCAATCCCAAAACGTACACTAGAATCTGGCTTAAACCAAAGCCCGCTAGTGTTAACTGTCCGGACACTGAACGTGCACAAGTACACGGATGTGACCGAACCCTGTCGCAAAACCATGCGACCTGTCGCAAAACCATGCGACCTCTACTCTTTTGCCTAAAGGCGAATAGCTTTCTGTGTGGGACTCTAAACACTCGACACTACGCTGGCAGTGGGTTTAACCACAGACCGCAAGTGGCACTAGCTGTGTGTAACGGTCCCCAGGTAGATGCCGACAAGGAGACTGACGAGGTGAAACCCATCTGAACTCCTACTGAGTCTGACAATCTCTGTATAGTCCGGTCTGTTCGTCTGATACATCGCATGGAGGGCCTAGGGGCGGTAAACGTCAGTCCCCTAATAGCGGTACGAGTCGTGTCGGAGTGAAGCCCAGAACACCCTGAGATAACACTGGAAACCTACCAGTATATCTCGCTTGCCCTGGCCAGGGACTACTCGTGTAATGGCTCTCCTCGACACAGCGCGATGTCAACCCCCAATACCGGGAGAGACGAATCCTGTCTAATCGTCACTGCCTCCAAGTACTTCGGGACTGCACCCAAAAACTACCTGTTTGCATGACTCCTTTGAGCCGTGGTAGGGTAGTAATCAAAGTACAGTGGGAACACACTCGAGGCGAAGTGACAGTGTCAAGTCAGCGGACTAAGCTGTACTCATGTCACCTGGGAACTGATAACTGACGATAGGTATAGTACCAATCAACAGTTCCCGACGAGTCCTATCCAGTGTACTCGTAACCTAACGAGCACCCGCATACTATCTCAAGTACGACGTACTGATGGCTGTGGGACAGACTGTCTCCCATACTGGGATGAGAAGCGCATACGCTAGTCTACTCCGGAGTATCGATGCCCTGTCTCGATAGTCCTATGATTAGGGACCTGCATAAGGATGTGCTTATAGATTACCCAGCCCCCACGAGTGTGACTGACATCAAAACACCGGTAATCAAGCAAAGATCCTAAGGGCTCCACTAATGTGTATAGGTGATATGCTAAAATAAACACATGTACACATTAAAGCAGAAACAAACCAAGTAGCATACTACTATATTGAGCAAGATTGTCAATACAAGGTGAATATCCCAAGCTTCCATTAAGTAATATACATACTCGTATGATACAGTAATGGCCTCTAGGGCATATACACTAACAGCATACATTATAGAGCCTACCGCAGAAGCATAGGGTATAATAGACATGCGATCCCTTTCCAAATCAGTCTTGGGAGACATCTTTTTGGAGAGGGTGATCCCGTGACAAGCCGATAGATTACCGCGCTTGGAATCTTCCATACTGAACCTTTTCAGTATGGTGTCGATGTACCTGTACTGTGAGAGTCCTAATATCCTCTTGGATCTATCACGATAGATCCGGATCCCCAGAATGTATGAGGCATCACCCAGGTCTTTCATGGAGAACCTGTGTGACAAGAACCCTTTGACAGATTGTAGCATAGGAATGTCATTTCCTATCAAGAGAATGTCATCCATGTATAATACGAGAAATACAACAGTTCTTGCTACAAATCTATTATAGATGCATGGTTCATCTGGATTTTTGATAAAGCCAAATTCTTTTTCCGTCTCATCGAAACAGATGTTCCAACTCCGTGATGCCTGCTTTAGTCCATAAATGGACTTAAGCAACTTGCACACCTTTCCGCTGCTCCCACTCTGAATGAAACCCTTTGGTTGGTCCATATAGACACACTCCTCTAAATTTCCATTTAGAAAAGCGGTCTTTACGTCCATCTGCCAGATCTCATAATCGTGGAAGGCAGCAATGGCAAGAAGGATCCGAATGGATTTCAGCATAGCCACTGGAGAAAAGGTTTCGTTATAGTCCAAGACAGGTCTTTGACGGAAACCCTTTGCAACAAGTCTAAATTTATCGGTCTCAACCTGTCCATCTACACCAATCTTCCTTTTGAAGATCCACTTGCATCCTACGGGTTTTACCCTATCTGGAGCAATATCCAACGTCCATACTTTGTTGGTGTACATGGGCTCCATTTCGGTCCGCATTGCATCCAGCCATTTTACCGAGTCAACACTCTGAATGGCCTGCTGGAAGCTAGTTGACTCATCACTATCAATGATTCAATCCTCTCTATCCCCGTCTATGAGAAAACCGTAGTATCTCTCGGGCGGATGAGACTGCCTACTACATCTGCGGAGCGGCGTAGTAATGTCCTGATCTTTCGAATCCTCTGGTTCTACTAAGCTTTCAGTAATGGCTCGTTGTTCTGGAATTTCTTCCAGTTCTACTGCGTTCCTACTTATCTGATTTTCCAAAAACTCGGTTTTCAAGAAGTGGGCATGACGAGAAAAAAAACCTTTTGTTCCTCTTCGCAATAGAAGAAATATCCCTTGGAGTTCTTTGGATATCCCACAAACTTGCACTGTACTGAGCGTGCCTCGAGCTTATCCGCATGCTGCTTTTTAACAAAAGCTGGACATCCCCATGTCTTAATGTGATTTTGATAGGGTCTCTTCCCACACCATATCTGATATGGTGTAGTAGGCACAATCTTAGTTGGAACTCGGTTCAAAAGATATGCAGCCGATTCTAGTGCATATCCCCAGAATGATCGCGGTAACTCAGCGTTACTCATCATGGAACATACCATATCCAATAGGGTGCGGTTCCGTCTCTCCGATACACCGTTATATTGCGGAGTGTATGGAGGAGTAAGCTGACAAAGAATTCCATTCTCTTTTAAGTAATCCCGGAACTCGGCACTCAAGTATTCACCACCTCGATCAGATCTTAATTTCTTGATACTTTTGCCTGTTTGTTTTTCTACTTCATTCTTTAATTCCTCGAATTTTCCAAAGGCTTCGGATTTATGTTTCATTAAGAAAACATATCCGTACCTTGAAAAGTCATCCGTAAAAGTAATGTAGTAAGAATAACCGCTTCGTGCATGCGTAGACATTGGACCGCACACGTCGCTGTGTACGAGTCCCAAGAGCTCACTCGCTCTCACTCCGTGTCCAGTGAACGGACTCTTTTTCATCTTTCCTTTGAGACAGGATTGACATGTTGCATATGATTGATATTCGAACGGATCCAAATATCCTTCTGTATGTAACTTCGTCAACCTTCTCTCATTGATGTGACCCATGTTCCCCTCCGAAAGACGCGCAAGACGGAGACGCGGTGGACGTCTTGCCTGAGATTCGGGGCAGATGCTATTTGGTTTTATCCGTCCACCTCTCCGAAGATGCCAAGTTGATTTATGGCACCGTGTATCGGAGGTTTAGACGGATGCGGCCGATGTAGCAGACTTCGTCAGATTCCCCCTCGCTTGAGGGGGTTTTGATTGTGGGGACGCTCTTCCCTGCAGGAGCAAGCCCCTGCAGTTAATTACGCTACCGCATCGTGGTAACAACTTTCTCCTGCTCCAGAATTTCACTTCGTGTCGTGTGTGTTTGTTTTGTTTGTGGTTGCCCGTGGATTGTATACGGAGACTGAGTAATGCCGTCTCCTGTAGGACGTGGATTAGTCCAAATCAGTATTTACTTAGATTTGTGTTTGGTGTTTTTAGTTTAAGGATACGTTAGTCGTGCTTGGGGCTAAGATCAACTTAAACGTTCGTTAAAGATACGTTAGTCTCGTTTGAGACTAAGATCAACTTAGTGTGGTCATCCGTTTGGTATATGGCAGTCGGGACTCGTCACCTCTCTAACATCATTGAAGGATTACAACGACATGTGTCAGAGGAGTTCTGAGAGGTACCCTTGAACCAAAGTTGATTTGGAGTTTTATAGTCCATTTGAATGTTTAAGGATGCGTTAGCCGTGTTTGGGGGCTAAGATCAACTTAAACGGGATCGTTTAGATCCGGCAAGAGAGCATTTGAAGGCTCTATTGTTCCAGTTTAGGGACGTAATGGTCCATAGGTAGTTTAAGGACGTTGCGGTCCATTGCCAGTTTAGGGACGTGGTGGTCCATGTTCCAGTTTAGAGACGTGGTGGTCCGTGTTCCAGTTTAGGGACGTGGTGGTCCATGTTCCAGTTTAAGGACGTTTCGGTCCAACATTTGTTTAAGGACGTTTCGGTCCAACATTAGTTTAAGGACGTTTCGGTCCATGTTGATGTGTGGTTGTCGGGACCCGTCACCTCTTTGACATCGTTGAAAGATTACAACGACAAAAGTCAATTTAGTTTGGAGATGTACCCTTGAACCGGTCGTAAATTGATCTAGGAGAGCAATCTTGCTCAGTCAATTTAGTTTGAAGACTTACGGCCATGATTGGGTTAAGTCCAGTTGAAAAATATTCAACGCCTTTTATTTGTTTTTGGTCTGTTAGACCTGTGCTAGGGCTTGGCCCATTTTTAAATAATGCATTGCATTATTTTCTATATTTTTTTTGTTTGGGCTCTGCCCATGAATGATGCAAGGCATCTACTTTGTTTGGGCTCTGCCCCTTTTAAAATGCATCTACTTTGTTTGGGCTCTGCCCCTTTTAAAATGCGTAGCATTTTTATTATTTCGTTTGGGCTCTGCCCATTTATAAATGATGCAGAGCATCAATTTAATTAGGCATGCTTTGTCTTTTTGATTTGGGCCTGGCCCTTTAAGATATGCCTTGTATTTATCAGGCGCTTTGCTCCAATCAGAGAGCGCAAGCGCTTGTAGAGTTGACACATGTCGGGAAAACGCAGTGCGCTGCGCTAATGCGCTTCGCCTGCGCTGCTGACACGTGGCGCGCTCTGGTGGCTTGCGCCAATCCAGGAGCGCAACAGCTCAGTTTGCAAGTGCAAGACACTATGATTTGAGAATCTTTTAGATTCAAGAACCAATGGTTCATAAAAGAAGTGCAAAGCACTATTCGTTTCCTTGATCTAATTTAGATCAAAGAAAAAACAAGTTTTTCTTTTTATTTCAGGAACCAAAGGTTCATAAAAGTGCAAAGCACTATTCTTTACTTTGTTTTTCTTGCTTTAAAGAACCAGTGGTTCATAAGAAGTGCAAAACACTGTTTATTATGTGAAGATTATTGATTTTGTTTTTAGATCAATGATCTATTAGAAGAAATTTCTTCTATTTTGTTATGGTTTTTACCTTTTTCTTGAAAACTTTTTCAGAGTTTTCTCTGTTTGAAGCTCTTGATTTTTTCAAGAATGTTCATTCCTTTGAATTGAGGTCTGGGGTCCTTTTTATAGTGCCCATAAATTAGTTAAATTTGTTAAAGAGATCTTTCTCTGAGTGATTTGGGGAATTTTCCCCACCGTTGGATCTTTGATCTGAAGGCCTCTGTTTTACAGAAGAAAATCTTCTTGTTTTAACAAGAACAAAAAAGATTTCTTTTAAAATCTCAATTCTGATTTGCGCAAATGCCTCAGCGCGTGACACGTGCGCAGTTGTGCTTCCGCACCTGCGCAGACACGTGTCGCGCAGCGCAATGCTTGCGCGGCTGTGCTTGCGCAGCGGTGCTTGTGCAACTGCGCAGACACGCGTCGTGCAGCGCAGCGCTTGCGCGGCTGTGCTTGCGCAACTGCGCAGACACGTGTCGCGCAGTGCAGTGCTTGCGCAGTTGTGCTTTCGCAACTGCGCAGACACGTGTCGCGCAACGCAGTTCTTGCGCAACTGAAGCGTTGCTTCCTTTACTTTTTGTTTTAAAGAGTCTTGCTCTGATTGGACGCACTACCTTGGGCGCTGTGCTGATGCATCAACTTTTGACACGTGGCATGTTGCGCGCAGCGCAAAGAATCTGAAGCGTTGCTTCATTTACTAAACTTTAAATTTTCAAAGTAAAGCTTTGCTCTGATTGGGGGGAGATGAAGCGTTGCTTCATCTTCCGCCTTGGAATCTGAACAGAGCTTTGCTCTGATTGGGGTAAACAAATGCCCCCCACCGTTGTGCTTACGTGGCCCCAAACGCAAGCGCAACGGTGGCAGAATTCCAACCGTTGCGGCAACTTTTGGAAGTTGAAAGGGCACATGGTGCCTATAAATAGGACCTTTGGTCCTTCACAGATGATCATCATCTCCAAAAAATTTATTTTTAGAATCTCAGAGCCCTGCTCTTGTTTTTAAGAACTCTTAGATTTTCTTTAAAAGAGACTATTTAGGTAAGAATTAGTCTTGAATTAAATCAATTTTAATTAATAGAGCTTTGCTCTCATAAATCTTTGATCTAAAGAAAATCCTTTTGGGGTTTTACCAAATAGAGCCTTGCTCTCAGGAATCTGTTTCAGGGTTTCTCAACTTATGAACAGCACCTTGCATCTTTGGCAAAACATAGACATCTTTGATCTAAAAGAAAGATGAACTCTTAAGAGTTCGAACATGGATAATGAAAATTAATAAAATGTAGTTTTATATTTAATGGATTATATCAGCTTTTAATAGCAATGATCTCAGAGTCCTCGGGGAAATTTCTTTAAATTCCCCTTATTAGGATTTTGACAGTCACTCATGTTTGCAGAGCATTGCTCTTAAGGAGTTTAACTCTCTGTGTATTTTTTTATCGCTAATCTTCTTGTGATGTTTCCTCCAGGCATAATGGCGGTGCGTTTATACAGTTTGCACGAGTTCATCACCTATGACGATATCCGCGCACAAGGCCGTCACCAAAACCAGGAGTTTACGGACGCCCAGTGTGCGGAGGTCATGGGTCGCCTCCACGCAAGCGGTGGTTGGCTGCTTCCTCATCATTCAGCTATCTTGAAGGTCGTGCTGGGAGTAATATGGAGAGCACTTCCAGGATTTCACGCGGCCCTACCGCTCAATGTGCTGGATGATGCCGAAGACAAGGTGCATTCAGTGTACCTGACGGGGCTGATCTCGAAGAAACGGCGGGACAGACTCATCGACATCCTACATCAAATTTTCCAGCAGACGACGATATTCGCTGCTTATCGAAGGCTGGGAGGGCTTGCCGAGGATCTTTACACACAGGAGCATGAGAGGCTACGCACAAGAATAATCAGAAAGGCCAGAAGAACTCTGGATGGCCTTACTTTTGAATTTCTCAATCCGTGCCCTGGATCTGAGGTTATTCCATTATAACTTTCGTTTATTGATTTTATGATTGTAAGAACTTCTGGCAATATTAATGGAAAATTTATTATCCCAGCTTGTCTTTATTATATTTTTTTGTTCTGAGTCTTTTGCCTATGCATGAACGAGTATGTCTCGAACGCTTGATCAAATGTAAATCGGATGTTCTTTCTTTCAATCTCTTATTATCAGCATGCTGTCTTGATAAATTTAATTTCTCCAAGAGATAGTGATGGCTTAGGCCGCAGGTTCAGATCTGCCGCCTAAGACTTTCCAACTCTATGAGCCGTGAGGGTCTCATAGAGACTTTTCTCCCTATGGATCGAGAGGATCTCGTAGGTGGGTTTTTCTCCTTAGGAGATTCCTAAGTGTGTTTTCTCTTATAGGTCGTAAGGATCCTGTAAGAAAATTTTTCCCTTTTATGAGTCGAGAGGACCCGTAAGTGGTTGTTTCTCTCCTTGTCGAGATTCGACTTTGGAGAGTGAGACCCATGAATAGTATGCAAGAGACCTTTCAGATCGACTTGCAGGGTCCCATTGTTCAGGAAGCAAGTTTTTTTTTTAGTCCCTGCTGCCTAAGGCTTCATCTTGCAAGTTGAGACGAATCGGGAATTTTCCTGTGGAGACACTGGTTTCTTCAGAAGTCGAGACGAATCGAGCATTTCTCGCAAGAATATCCTAACGTCACAGTTAACCTCTGCTATTTATGACAGAAGTCCGTTAGGGTCTGTGGTACTTAGGGTTTTGGCCGTCGTACCGTCGCATAAGCTGATATATTCCTCGATAGGCAATCGTGTTATTCGAGTAACCCTGCGATTGCCGTGTCTCTGATCCCTTCGAGGGCTGGACAAGACGTCTTCAAGCAATCTTCCTAGGCAGTTTGACCGTCGGAAGAGCAAGCGTTAGGAATTTGCCATGCCGCTTTTTACTTGTGGTTAGGCTCATTTTGGCGAGCCCCGATGAGTCATAACCACTCCGCGCTGGTGTGGGATGATCTCCGATAGTCTTTCAGGTTTTATGTGAGTTGCCGTCAAGACCCTGAAGCTAGGAATTTGGCCTTTGCTTCGTTTGCTGGCATCGTGTCTGCTGTATCAAGACGAATGTCGCGGTGGGAACTAGGGATTTTGCCGTGGCTCCATTTGTTTGATTGTCGCGTCTGAACCCAGCTGGAGGAAGAACGCTGGAGTGACATCTCGTCTGCTGTATTGAGACGAACGTGGTAGTTGTCTCTAGGTTGTTGGTGAACCGTCGAGGTTTGGAACTAGGGATTTTTCCATGGCTCCATTTGCTTGATGATGTTGCATCTGCTGTGTCGAGACGAACATTGGGGTGACATCTCGTCTGCTGTATCGAAACGAACGTCGCGGTGGAGCTGGGATTTTGCCGTTACTCCATTTGTTTGATGATGTTGCGTCTGCTGTGTCGAGACGAACGTTGGGGTGACATCTCGTCTGCTGTATCGAGACGAACGTCGCGGTGGAGCTGGGATTTTGCCGTTACTCCATTTGTTTGATGATGTTGCGTCTGCTGTGTCGAGATGAACATCGTAGTTGTCTCTAGGTTGCTGGTGAACCGTCGAGGTTTGGAACTAGGGATTTTGCCGTGGCTCCATTTGTTTAACGATGTTGCGTCTGCTGTGTCGAGACGAACGTCGAAGTGGTGACCATTCCGCACTGGTGTGAGATGATCTCCAGTTGTCTTTCAAGCTTTATATGACTCGACGTTAAGACCTTGAAGCTAGGAATTTGGCCTTCGCTTCGTTTGCTTTGTCACGTCCGAATCCTGTTGGAGGAAGGACACTGTTGTTGACATTGCGTCCGCTGTATCGAGACGAATGCCGAGGTGGAGCTGGGATTTCGCCGTTACTCCGCTTGTTTGACCATGGGGTCTTTTGCTGACGTTGTATCTGTATCTTGATGGACTGTGAAGGAACTCCTTTGTTGACATCTCATTTGCTGTAACGAGACGAATGCTGAGATGGTCTCTAGGTCGTCTGTGAACCGTCGAGATTTGGCTTCGCTTTTTTATGGAGCCTGATGGGAAGGTATGGTTCCCTCTTTGTTTGTGCCCTTGGGTTGTATATAGGAATCGATATGATCTAACCTGTAGGACAGAAGCTTCATTCATTTTTTTATTATTATTATTTTATTTCCGCGATGCTCTATCATTTCAGCTTTTATATCGCGATGGTCGCGATTGCCTAATCATTTCGGCTATTTTTCACGGCGCCCAATCATTTCGGCTATTTATTTTATTTTCACTCGCTGCTTGCCCAATCATTTCGGCTATTTTGTATGCATACATTTTTACTTGCTGCTTTTTTATTGCAAGTTGCCCTATCATTTCGGCTATTTCTTATGCATGTGCGGCCTACCGGCTTTTCACCGTAAACCTGAAATTAGACACCGATTTCTGCATCAGCACCGCTACAACTGGGATATTGCCAGGAGCGAATCATCATTTTCCTCCGTCGATGTTGAACAAAGGTGTCTTAGCGAACAGGGTTAAGGTCCTGTGGACTAAGGCTTTTAACTTCATGAGCCGTAAGGGTCTCACAAAGGTATTTCTCCCTACAAATTGTGAGGACCTTGTAGGTGTATTTTCTCCTTAGGAATCGTGAGGATTCCTAAGTGTATGTTCCTCCGTAAGTCGTAAGGATCCTACAAGAGGGTTTTCTCCTTGTAAGTCGAGAGGACTTAAAAGGGTTGTTCATCATGCACACATATCCCCAATAACGGATGGGATTTGGTCAGGGAAATGTTTATTCGCGCCCGTGGATTGTATACAAGGGTCAGTATTGAACCATTTGTAGGGCAATATTAGAAGTTGTGGGGGTTTCTTAAGCACAGGTTTAGGTCTCTGTAACTTAAGACTTTCAACTCTTATGAGCCGTAAGGGTCCTATAAGAGAGTTCTCCTTACGAGTCGTGAGGATCTCGCAAGTGTATTTTCTCCTTAGGAATCGTGGGGATCCCTAAGTGTGCTGCTCCCTTGTGATTCGTAAGGATCTCACGCGGGTGGTTTCTCCTTACGAGGTCGAGGGGACCCTGTAAGTGTCTTTTAACGAGGTTGCGCCCTTTCAGGTTTTCACAAACACTCGCCGGTAGTCCTGCTGTTTTTACTCATGGAGCCCTTTCGGGTTTTCATCCGTGCCCATTTTGCTTATGGACATATCCCATTTTTTAACTTTTTTATTTTTTATTTACTTTTTTTTTACGAGGTCGCGCCCTTTCGGGTTTTCACGAACACTTGCCGGTAGCCCTGCTGTTTTTACTCACGGAGCCCTTTCGGGTTTTCATCCGTGCCCTTTTTACTTATGGACATACCGTTTATTATATATATTTTATTTTTAATTTTTTTTATATTTTTTTTCAGCCTACGTTTGCTGCGGTATTAGTTTAAGGACGTTTCGGTCCGCTATTAGTTTAAGGACGTTTCGGTCCGATATTAGTTTAAGGACGTTTCGGTCCAACATTAGTTTAAGGACATTTCGGTCCATCGTTAGTTTAAGGACGTTGCGTTCCGTCGTTAGTTTAATGACGTTTCGGTCTGTCATCACCGTCTTTGAGGCGAAGCTCTAGTTTACTGACTTTTCGGTCCCTGGGGCCTTCCCTATTAATGAGCATGATGCCCCCGGCGTCTCCATCTTTCCCGATGCGTGCGGTTGTGGCGGGCTTACCTTCCAGATTTCAGAGACGACGAACTTGCCTTGTTGGTAATGATCTTCAACCCAGTTTTTGAAGACGTAGCAATCCTCGATCAGATGACCCAGTTCTCGGTGATAGGGACAGTAGTTGGGCTCATTGACGTCATTTGGTCGCGACGGACGTTTTGGCTCCTGCAGATTTATGAGTCGGTTGCGCAACACCAACTCGAACAGTTCCCTTGTTTTATCTTGCGAAAATGAGTAAGGACGTTTCAACTTTTCTTGGAGGGGTTGCTGCTTGTTGTTTGGGCAAACAACCTGTCTAGGGCCACTCGATTGCTGTTGAGCATTGGCTACGAGGGCTGTTTTTCCCTTCCCTTTATCCTTTTTGTTCAATCCCTTATTTGCGGGGTCGAGATTTTTTCCGAGCAGCGTGCGATTACACGGCTGAACGTTATCGCAACTTCTCAATTCTTTCATCTTCGAAATGGATTCTTTGAGGAGAGGGTGGAGGGCAGCTTCCTCGTCAGAGTCGCTTCCAAAGGTGATAATTTGCGATCCCTTGGAGTCGGCTATATGACAATCGTCGGCGTCTCTTTTGCGCTCATCTATCACATTTTTCCGATGTCTACGAGCTCCACACTTTGTCCTGTTGAAGTGTTGCTTTAGAGCGACATACCCTTGCCACCAACACTTAAAGGAGTCGCAGTCTTCGGTAGGATGTGTGATCTTCTGATTATATAAGCAGAAGTTAGGATGCATCTCTACTTCACCGAGAGTATTTTCTTCAGAGGGTGGTAGCACCATTCCCGCTGACAGGGCTTTAGCAAACCTTTTCCTCGTCTTGAATTTGTTTTTATCCGCAGCGGATGGCTTTTGACTTGACGGGAGTGCTTCGACTCTTTGGTCTAGTTGTCGGCGTTTGGCTCCTTCCAGAATGGCCATCTCACGCTCTTGATCGGCTTTATCTTTCAAACGAATCTCATTCAGGAAGGCATCGATCAACTCGTCTGACAACCGCGGCATTTCTGGTTCAGGGTCTGCCCTCGGTTTCTCGGCGCAAGGAGCCTCTTTATTATCTGCCAATGAGTGAGAGATCACATGACAAGTTGCCCTCGGCGTGTCCATCTTCTTTGGAGTATGCGGCTGTGGTAGGTTTACCTTCCAGTTTTCAGACAGCGTAAACTTGCCTTGTAGGTAGTGATCCTCGATCCATCCTTTAAAGACAAAACAATCCTCGATTAGGTGACTTACCGTTTGGTGATAAGGGCAGTAATCGGGATTATTGAGATCGCCTGGTCGCAACGGACGTTTTGGATTCGGCAGATTGATGAGTCTGTTGCGTACTGCCAGTTCAAACAGTCTTCTCGTTTTATTCTGAAGAAACGAGTAAGGACGTCCTAGTCTCTCCTCGAGGGACGGGCGCGGATGCACGATGTTTTAGCGAACGACCGGCTTTGAGTTGCTCGGCTGTTGTTGAGCATTGGCGATGATGAGTGCTTTCCCTTTTCCTTTGTCATTTCGAGAATCTGGTTTTGGAAGAGACGGTCCGTGGCCCATCTGGTCCATTTGGGCTAATTTGTCGATCAATGCCTGGAAAGTGGTCGGCCTGAAGAACATCATTAATTGCGAGATAGTCGCTTGTGGATCAAGAGTGCCCACGAACATGCCTACCGCAGGTGCCTCTTCTATGCGTTGTTCGCATTTTGACCATAGGTTCCGCCATCGTGTTGCGTATTGGACCCACGTTTCGCCTGGCCTTATCCTGGCATTTATCAGTGCTGTTATCGGGGCGCGTTCACTAGCACTCGCGAATCTTTGTGTAAACAGTAACTCCATCTCTGTAAATGTTTTGACAGAGTCGTTAGGTAGATCCGAATACCTTTCAAAGGCTGTTTCTGCTAAGCTGCCGACGAATTGGTGAAGCAACAGTTTTTCATTGCCTCTAGTGTTTCTGCATAAGGCCCTGAATTGAGCGACATGTTGATGCGGATTCCTTGTCCCTTTATATACGTGGAACTTAAGGATCGTATATCCCGGCGGGTAACTGATTTGGTCATACCAACCCGGATAGGGTCGTCCAGTTCTAACAGTTTGCCCAGCCGCTTCACTCGCCTGATGAGCTCATATTTGCCGATCTATATAGTCATCCAGTGGGGCCTTGGAAATGGTTTCTTCCTTAGCTGCTGAAAGAGCCGGAGGAGGATCAAATGTTTCCCCTCCGTCATTTCCTATAATGACTGGATGGTCTTCAGCTGGAGAGTCCGACTGTAACATCATCCCTACCATGTCTTGGAAGAGGAGTGCCATTTGCTTTATGTTAGCTGCTTGTTCTGCGGCTCCGGTGTCCTTCTTTTCGAGGATTCTACGTAAGAAGTCAGCATCAGTTTCTTGTTCGTGACGCTGCTCTGATGATACTTCCGAACTTTCTTTCAGTTCGGTAAGTGCAGCTATCACAGTCATCATTTCCTGAAGCTTCTGTTGCTGCTCCTGGGCTTTCGTCACAGATCGGGTGAGCGGTCGGTGACCCGTTGAAGCACGGCTTTCCTCTTTTCTGGAAGCCATATAAACGGTGTGCACCACCATGCCCCCAGACTTGGGGCATTTGTGTTCGGTGTCCTTGCGATCTGCCAAAGACACAGGGGCTTTTTGCGGCCTCCTTTTTTAAGTGATTGGAGTTGAGGGGGCTGTTGTAGTGGGCACCCTAGCTTTTGCTTCTTGTGGTTTGACAAAGTAATCCTTCTCCTGCCGCACCTTCATCTTTTTCTGTCGGCGGAGATAGTTTTTATCAATCACCGACTCTTGGACCTGTCGCCAGACTTTGTAAATTTTAGAGGACAGCCGTTGAGGGGGATGCTCTAGCTTCTTCTCTGGAGTACTCTCCACAGGTGAAGGAGTTCGTTTCAACATCGCAGTAGGAGAGTTTCTGTGCACCGTATTCAGCAATTCAAAGCTGTTCCCGGTTGGAACAGCAGCATCGATCTCCACCATCGGAGCTGGTGACGTAAATCCAGAGGGGGAGTTGCCCCCAGCCTTTCTTACTCGACGCCAGTGGCGACGTCGAGCATGTCTAGCGGATGGAGTCACCTCCGTTGTTGGATAAGCTTCTTTATGCCCACTACTCTGGGTAGGGGGAGCAGCTTTGAGGACCTCGCCTGGAGCAGTAACCGGAATGGCCAGCCTTGTAAAAACTGACTTCTCGGAAGGAGGAACCTTTCCAATGATTTCGTCCGTTTGAGTCGGGATGGCTATCCGCTTTGGGATGGTAGCTTCGGGTATCGCAGGTTTGCGGACGTTCTGACCCAGTCTGTTGAAATCTGAGGTATTGAAACTGGGCGACCCGTTGAGAGGGGTCGCGGCAGTGGTAAGTTTATCAAAGACCGGCCTCTTTGGAGCTTCTTGCGATGTCATTGGGGCATTGAAGCTCATCGGTGGGAGCATGGTCCCGAAGAATAGTCCAGTGGTGGCTTGAGTTAGTTGCTCCACTGGCATTTTGAAAAGAGAGGCCGCTTGGGGCCCGTAAGTCACTCCTCCAATAGGGACGGAGCGAGAGTTACAGTTGCAGGAAGTGCAGCTTGAAGCCATTGTTCTTCTATTTTCTGCATGGAGCAAGACTCCAAATCTTAGTACCTCAAATCCACAGGCAACCACAGTAAACCGTGATTCGTTCGCGAGGACGGCACACGAAGTGTGGAGTGGATAGAGGAAAAGGTCCCATCAGGCATGCCAGAATCTGTTCCCCTCTGAAAGACACGCAAGACGGAGACGCGGTGGACGTCTTGCCTGAGATTCGGGACAGATGCTATTTGGTTTTATCCGTCCACCTCTCCAAAGATGCCAAGTTGATTTATGGCACCGTGTATCGGAGGTTTAGACGGATGCGGCCGATGTAGCAGACTTCGTCAGATTCCCCCTCGCTTGAGGGGTTTTTGATTGTGGGGACGCTCTTCTCTGCACGCGCAAGCCCCTGCAGTTAATTACGCTACCGCATCGCGGTAACAACTTTCTCCTGCTCCAGAATTTCACTTCGTGTCGTGTGTGTTTGTTTTGTTTGTGGTTGCCCGTGGATTGTATACGGAGACTGAGTAATGTCGTCGCCCGTAGGACGTGGATTAGTCCAAATCCGTATTAACATAGATTTGGGTTTGGTGTTCTTAGTTTAAGGATACGTTAGCCGTGCTTGGGGATAAGTTCAACTTAAACGTTCGTTAAGGATACGTTAGTCTCGTTTGAGACTAAGATCAACTTAACGTGGTGATCCGTTTGGTATATGGCCGTCGGGACTCGTCACCTCTCTAACGTCGTTGAAAGATTACAACGACAGGTGTCAGAGGAGTTCAGAGTGCTACCCTTGAACCAAAGTTGATTTGGAGTTTTATAGTCCATTTGAATGTTTAAGGATGCGTTAGCCGTGTTTGGGGGCTAAGATCAACTTAAACGGGATCGTTTAGATCCGGCAAGAGAGCATTTGGAAGCTCTATTGTTCCAGTTTAGGGACGTAATGGTCCATAGGTAGTTTAAGGACGTTGCGGTCCATTGCCAGTTTAGGGACGTGGTGGTCTATGTTCCAGTTTAGAGACGTGGTGGTCCGTATTCCAGTTTAGGGACGTGGTGGTCCGTGTTCCAGTTTAGGGACGTGGTGTTCCATGTTCCAGTTTAAGGACGTTTCGGTCCAACATTAGTTTAAGGACGTTTCGGTCCATGTTGATGTGTGGTTATCGGGACCCGTCACCTCTTTGACTTCGTTGAAGGATTACAACGATAAGAGTCAAAGGAGTTTGGAGATGTACCCTTGAACCGGTAGTAAATTGATCTAGGAAAGCAATCTTGCTCAGTCAATTTAGTTTGAGGACTTACGACCATGATTGGGTTAAGTCCAGTTGAAAAATATTCAACGCCTTTTATTTGTTTTTGTTCTGTTAGACCTGTGCTAAGGGTTGGCCCATTTTTAAATAATGCATTGCATTATTTTCTATATATTTTTTTTGTTTGGGCTCTGCCCATGAATGATGCAAGGCATCTACTTTGTTTGGGCTCTGCCCCTTTTAAAATGCGTAGCATTTTTATTATTTCGTTTGGGCTCTGCCCATTTATAAATGATGCAGAGCATCAATTTAATTAGGCATGCTTGGTCTTTTTGATTTGGGCCTGGCCCTTTAAGATATGTCTTGCATTTATCAGGCGCTTTGCGCCAATCAGAGAGCCCAAGCGCTTGTAGTGTTGACACGTGTCGCGCAAACGCAGTGCGCTGCGCTAATACGCTGCGCCTGCGCTGCTGACACGTGGCGCGCTCTGGTGGCTTGCGCCAATCCAGGAGTGCAACAGCGCAGTTTGCAAGTGCAAGGCACTATGATTTGAGAATCTTTTAGATTCAAGAACCAATGGTTCATAAAAGAAGTGCAAAGCACTATTCGTTTCCTTGATCTAATTTAGATCAAAGAAAAAACAAGTTTTTCTTTTTATTTCAGGAACCAAAGGTTCCTAAAAGTGCAAAGCACTATTTTTTATTTTGTTTTTCTTGCTTTAAAGAACCAGTGGTTCATAAGAAGTGCAAAACACTGTTTATTGTGTGAAGATCATTGATTTTGTTTTTAGATCAATGATCTATTAGAAGAAATTTCTTTTATTTTGTGATGGTTTGTACATTTTTCTTGAAAACTTTTTAAGAGTTCTCTCTGTTTGAAGCTCTTGTTTTTTTCAAGAATGTTCATTCCTTTGAATTGAGGTCTGGGGTCCTTTTTATAGTGCCCATAAATTAGTTAAATTTGTAAAAGAGATCTTTCTCTGAGTGATTTGGGGAATTTTCCCCACCGTTGGATCTTTGATCCAAAGGCCCCTGTTTTACAGAAGAAAATCTTCTTGTTTTAACAAGAACAGAAAAAATTTCTTTTAAAATCTCAATTCTGTTTTCCGCAAACGCCTCAGCGCGTGACACGTGTCGCGCAGCGCTTGTGCAGTTGTGCATGCGCAACTGCGCAGACACGTGTCGCGCAGCGCAGTGCTTGCGCGGCTGTGCTTGCGCGGCTGTGCTTGCGCAACTGCGCAGACACGCGTCGTGCAGCGCAGTGCTTGTGCGGCTGTGCTTGCGCAACTGCGCAGACACGCGTCGCGCAGCGCAGCTGTGCCTGCGCAACTATGCTTGCGCAACTGCGCACACACGTGTCGCGCAGCTCAGTTCTTCCGCAACTAAAGGGTTGCTTCCTTTACTTTTTGTTTTAAAAAGCCTTGCTCTGATTGGACGCACTGCCTTGGGCACTGTGCTGACGCATCAACTTTTGACACGTGGCGCGTTGCCCGCAGCGCAAAGAATCTGAAGCGTTGCTTCATTTACTAAAGTTTAAATTTTCAAAGTAAAGCTTTGCTCTGATTGGGGGATTCATCTTCCGCCTTGGAATCTGAACAAAGCTTTGCTCTGATTGGGGTAAACAACCCACTCTACAATGCCATAAGAAAGTCTGATTTGTTTCCGGAGACTTTCTTTTGTGTGTATTCTAGACATTGAAAATCTGTGGTTGGTTTAATACGTATATACCATTGCTTAATGTACCTGACCCAATCAGAACTTGATTAAGCTGAATATTTAGAAAATTACTTACAAACGCAAATTCATAACCTTCTTTAGAAATTAAAGATACAGAAATGATATTACAAGTTGCATTGGGTACAAAAAAGCAATTATGTAAAACCAAAACATGTCCATCTGACATTCCCAGGTCATAGTCCCCCACGGCCTCAGCATCCATGCTAGCTCCGTTTGCAAATTTGAGGGTCATGTCACCTGCCATCAAAAACCTACGCTTTCTCAACGCCTGCAAATAATTACAGATATGAGATCCTGATCTGGTATCCAATACCCAGGACATAGAGTTTATTGATAGACAGTTTTCAATAACATACACACCTGAAGCTGAAGGCGCAACTTGCTTCAGATCCTGTGTTCTGGCCTTCCAAGCCCTGCAATATTTCTTCCAGTGTCCACTCTTGTGACAGTAAAAGCGTTCTTCCTTATCCACAAGCTTCCCCGCTACCTTTGTTGCTTTTGCCTTTCCCTTCGTATCCACTTTACTAACACCGCCCCTTGGTTTGGCGGTGTTTTTCTTCTTCTTTCCTTTGGCTTTCGCCTGGACCTAGAAGAGGAAGATCCTCCTACAAACAAAGTGGATGTTTCCCTACCTTTCTATAGGGTGCCCTCCGCACTCCTCAGCATGTTGAGGAGTTCTGAATGTTCAACTTCCTTTTCCTGCAAGTTGAAGTTCAGGATGAACTGGGCGTAAGTGGAAGGAAGGGACTGGAGAATCAAGTCCGTATAGAGCTCATTCTCCAACGTGGTCCCAAGGTCCGCGAGCTCCTCTATGTAACCAATCATCTTAAGCACGTGTTCCGCTACCGATGATCCGACAGCCAATCTCGCCGAAAACAACTTCTTCGACACTTCGTATCTGGCGATACGGGATTGCTCTCCATACAGTTCTTTTGTATGGAGAAATATGGATTCGAGGTCCATATTCTCATGCCTCCTCTGATTTTCATTATCCATAGAGGCAAGCACGAGGCACTTGGCCTTCGCGCAGTCGATTTCCCAGGTCTTACGGATTTCCCTATCCGCGACGCTGGTTTTGGGACCGGGACAGGGGGTGCTTTGGTGGTAAGAAGATACCCCAACTTGTCATAAGTGATTGCCATTTTGACATTCCTGAGCCAATCTTTGTAGTTTGGCCCTGTCAGTATGTTTTTATCTAGGAGTAACTTAAGTCCAGTCATGATAAATGGTCGCTGCAATTAGGAGAGAGAGAAGAAACACTTTAGCATGATGCTCTTGCAAGTTTAGAGTGGTTTTTAATTTGTCTAAAAGGATGGCTCCCACTGTCTCTAGAATCCCTCCTCAAACCATAAAGGAAGAATTAGTCGGGATCAATCTCATCGTACAATACTTACTTAACCGTTCAGCCAGGCCAGTGTCAGTACTTCGAGTGAGGTTTTCCTACGCTTTCGCGAAGTTCCTTAATTAAGTAACCTCTTTTTCCTATGGGCGTAGCCCCGCTAACACCTTTCTAGACACCTACTTGGTTTATAGCATTGATCGTTAAGTGAGAAAGTTCCGGAGGAGTAGCATATACTCACAGTAGGATTGGGATCCAAATATCATCGCGTGACAAAACTGAAGGAATCCTACCAGAATCATCACACTCCAAATGGTATGCAGCGCTAGCAAGTTTCAGTTTCTTTTGAAACTCCCGATGTGGATTTTTGCCCCATGCTCTTTTGACCTAGACTTTGGCCAACAAATCATAAGTCACATGTCAAGTTCTACCCGTCATTCTCCAGGTTAATTTGAGCCCACCCGCACATACCCTTGACTTTGGCCAACAAGGTAGAACGACTACCCCAAACCAACACATCTATCTATGCTGCACATGAATACCCAATAGCTACCAATCACTATGCCTTGACTTTGGCCAACAAACATAGCTTGAATAATTATTGACCATTCATGTGAAACGACGAAGGGCTACGAATGGTTTTGGCGAAACCATGAACGTAGTGAACTTGATATAATCGATGGAACAAGATAGCTTTCAAAAGGAGTGGCTCAAGCTCCGCATTTAAAATTTGGTTTTAAAAAGAACCGAGTTGTTTTGAAAGTGTTCCAACGACTTTTACTTCGTTTATTTTTTCTTGCATTAATTCCATTGCGTCCCATCATTTAATCCTACCATTGCAGAAAACAACGAAAAATATGACGTACGCTTATGCCATCCGCATTCGCCACGGGGTCCCGTCATCGCCCGTTAGGTTACTTAACTAACGAAAGAACGGGGGCTGGACTAGCGCGGATGCAAAACATAAGCAACGCCTAAATAGATATCATATAGATATATATAAACATTCGTCGCATGCAATGATAGCCATTCCAGATCACAGATGAACACATTGGATATACTAGGAATTCACATTTCGTACGAGCCTGTAACGAAGAGCGGATTAAATGGTTGCGATGAATAGCCAAACCCCACCCTTGACCCCTACGGGTGCGGCAAACTACCCGCAAGGTACCCGAAGCGAAGCAACCTCCCTCAACCCCGTGAGTAGGCCACTCGGAACTTCGAGATACCCGGTAGTTTGTGCACCCCACCTTGGGTCTATCCTAGGAGGAAAAATAGTAAAAAGAAATTATACAATGACGGCTACAACCCCGACCCGGTTGTATGGCCATACAAATAATATTACATCAATTTACATATTACAAGAATTGAAAGAATAAGAAAACTCTCATCTCACAACCCCCCGTCTATTCATCCGCGACAATCCAACGAATTCATATACACAAACCATCAACATTACAGATCACAGATATGTATAACCCCCACTAATCGACGTATAGTGATTAGCAGACGTTGAATACATATATCACATCACAGATATAACCCATTAGCCAAAGTGTAAAGAAATTCGATCAAAATACAGATTTTTGACCACCCTAAAAACAAACTTGCTCTCTGGAAAATCTGGGCAGAAACAAACCATCTCAAAAATCCCAAAACAGCAACAGAAGAACACTGCTGGAAAAACGACCCACGGTCGAGTCAACTCGGCCGCGGTTCCGCGGTGAGTTGGTCGACTCGCTGGCTCGTTTTTGTTGGGTGTTCTATAAAAACCTTGAGCCAATTTTTGAAGTATGATTTATTATTTTTAGAGCAGTTTTAAAAATCGGCAGAAACTTAGGGTTTTGAAAAAATGTTTTGCGATTTTTTCCGATCGAAGTTCTAGATACTTTGCTAACTAGTTAGTTTGTGTTTAGCTAGGCTTTGATACCACTGTAAGTCCACGTTGCCCACCCCGGTGCTTGCGGGGAGGCGGAAACGTTATGAAAAATCTGATTTTTACAACACTAGGCAACATGGACTATGCTAAAGGAGGGATCTTTGCTAAACAAAAACTAACTACCATGCTAAAAGAGTTAGCTACTCGGAAAGGGGGTTATACCTTAGTCTTCAAGTCCTTCTCTTCTTGCTCCTTGGAGTGAAAGAACGTGTTCTCCTTGTCTCCTTCTCTCGCCGAAGAAAGATCCACCTGAGGGCCTCTACTTTGGGCTCCAACCTCAAACTAGAAGTAACTAAGGTGCTTGGTGTGCTAGACCTAGGACCTTAGAAAGAGTAGAGAGTATTTTTTGAAGGGATTATCTCAAGCTCAAATGGTTCTCAACTCATGAGAGGGAGAGCTAGAGAGAGAGGAAGACGAGGAGAGAGAATGAAAATGATAAAGTGAGAAGAATAATCCAACCTTCTCACATATATGTGAATTATGAAAAATAGATAATTAGCGAAAGATAATTGTGATGGTTGATTGGTCTCGAAAGAGTGTGTTTGTAGTTTAACCGCAATCAGAACGGTGTCGCGTGTAGCTAGACCGAGGTGAGTACGGGTCGTCCTCAGGAAAACGTTGAACCTTTTACTTTTACTTTAGATGTGTTGAGAAAGAAAGGAGGGATACAGAATTTTATAGAATGGTTTCTAGATCTACGTTAAACAAGAATGTAAAATATAGATCTAGATTTTTTTTAAAATGTAATTAATATAATAAGAGGGCTTGTAGGGTTCGTTAGGATTTAGTAGTTATGGATGATTATTTAAAAGTTACCCTTTTTATCCATTAATAGATTTAGAACTAGAACGACGGTGATGCGTGTAGATTAGGGTTTCTGGAGGGAAAAGGAATCTCACTCTTAACCCTTATCTCGACACGGAACTCCGTTCATATCTAGCCTTTACCAAAACAATCATTAATCTAATCTCTAATCGCGGTCGGAACTAGCAAAGAATTGCTTGCGCGCCCGATTAGGATGTTAATGATTCTTTTGATAAAGTTCCTAAACTTTATAGGACTTAAAAAGGGTTTAGTTATTTTCATCGTCCATTAGCCTACCCTAATCCTACGAACCCTAACAAGCAGAGAATTACTCGCGCATGTTAGGAGAAGAAGATGAAAAGAAAGAGAGGGAAAACATAATGTAAGATGAAAAAACAATTAAATAAAAATAACTACCTTTATTAATCGACTTGAACAAACTACACTTTAATCCATAGAAAATGATTACAACTAGTTGCTTCTCGATCTTTCCTAAGGAGGTAGTCGAACAGTTGATGATCAGCCTGGATGCGTGAGCCGTCTTGGACTTCGTGATCTCTTCGGCTTGATCATTTTTCCAAGAGGCTCTCGGTCCTTATTTATAATCACAGAGCCAGAACCCTAGTTTCCTAATATGGAAACTAGTTGTTAGGATCCTAACCACCACAATCCCATATCTCAACTCTTCAAATCCACGGCGGAACCGCGACCATTGGATAGGTTTGGCCGCGGATCCACCCCCTTTTGGTGAGATCATGGCCTCTAATTTTTGCAGCTTCATATCTGTAACACTTGGTAATCTTTTGAGTATCTAGACTTTGAAAAATCTTTTCTACATTTCTACCAGAATTAGTTTCTTGAATATCTTTGGTAGATTTGATTTGCCAACTTTGATTTTCTTGATTTTAGCCCTGCAAATTCTGCACAATATGTCAACAAATAATATTTAGTAGAGTTTGTTATATTGAGATATTAACTTAACCATTAAGAATTGGTCAAAGGTATTTAATAAGGTAAGCATATTTAAATGGGTCAAATGTTACATGGATATTATATGCTTACTTTTTCCTACAAAATGTTGTTTATAATATATAAACACATGAAAATAGTATTTTTACAGATAAACCCTCATATGTATCATATATTATAATAAACACCTTTTATTATATAATAATAGTAGGAAAAATGTCATATTAAATATGCAGTTTTATCAACTGAACAAATACCCCGAAACTTATCTTTGATCGTCCCGAGCAAACTAGTTTATTCAAGAGAAGGAGAAAAAGAAAGGAGAAAGCTAAGCACACTTTCGTAGGCAACACGATTGCACTGAGCACGTGCAACAAGCCGTTAAACCTCTAGGTGTCCCTAGTAGGAGGAGTGTTGTCTCCTGAGGGTTTTCAGCGGATTACACCCACAAAATCCAATAACAAACGAGAGATGGTGAAATTTACATATAAAGATAAGAACCATAAAAGAAAGACTTTGAAAATAAGAGTTTCCAACTATACTAGCTTTTCAGTTGTCATGAGCCCTATCTTAATAGTCATGAAAAGATGTTAGAAATCACATCATCCCTCAATAAAACATCATCTTTATTCTTCATTCCCACCTTTCATCCAAATATCGATCATATAACCCTACGTGTGTGTAAATAACATCCCTACACCCGGAGAATTCAATTCAAGCTATCATACTCTTGTCCATCTGCCTCGGTACTTTTTAATCGATGAATATTTAGTTGAATTTGCTCACACAATTTTCATGCGACCGTTAATACTTCTTGAGGTACTAACCGACCGATTACTCATGTGCTTGCTGATTAGGTGATAATATTTTCCTCGTCTTGCACCACCTAAGGCTTAGTAGTGACTCCCAGACCAGTTGGCCTTAGGGCACTAGGTGAAGAGGCACCCTCGCTATATTTTTTTATTGCTGCCTTGGTGATAACAAAACCAGTGTTCATTTTTTCTTTTCACCATTTTTATATTTTCTTCATTTTTTTTCATTTCCTTCATACTTTGGCTTTTAGACAAGAGCATTTCAAGGTATCCTCTACTATCCCGAGTTTCAAGACGTGTGTAAGTGCATATAGTAGGGTATCAACATTCAAATGTTTGGTTTCCAGAATAGAAACTATTTTTCAAACTTATTTTTATCCTCAGATTAGTGACTTCCTTCATCTTACTAACCCTTGGGACAACAGCTCATAACTACTTATTACTAGTTCGTATAAGAAAACTTCTAATTTTCTTAGTTTTCTTAAATTATTCCTATCTTTTGGATGTAATTTTTCACTTTCTACGCTTTTGTTATAAAAGAAATTTTTTTTTAAATTTTTGAAATGTTGTGCTTATGCAAAATATGATGCAAATTGATGTGTAAATAAGCACAAACCTCCCCCAAACCTGTTTACAGCAGTGTCCTCACTGATGTCATCCGTTAAGCTCAAAAAACCTGTAGACTTGGGAGGAAATTATTGATGGGGGAAAGAATATATGAAAGTGAAAATCCTCCCTCAAACTTATTTTAGGCTCACAATTTTGTAAAAATCATTTTCTTTCAAGAGCCAAAATATACCACCCCTCCCCCAAACTTGAGTTAAACATTTTTAATGTTTTAAAATCACATGAGGGGGTCAAGGTTATTGGTCAATGCCAAGCTTTGCAAAGACCGAAGGTCAACACCAACCATTCAAAAATTTTATCGATGAAGCACCAAGGTTGGTGGAAGAACATGTCACCTATTGACGTGAAGAAGTGGGGAGGTGACAAGAGGTGTATTGGAAAAGGATTGCGTCTCAATTTGGAGAGACGACATAGTGATAGTAATGATGGATTACTCGCATTGTCATGATTGTCCAAAAGTGGGGGTGGAGGTCCAATTTCTTCATCTTGGAGTTGATTCATCTCAACACCCGTGTCTTGTAAAAATGCGAGTTCATCAGCGAAAATTTCCTCAAAGCTTTCATCGATACCCCGAAAAATAATGTCATCAGAAAAAATGGGGTGATCGTCAGACTCAATATAAAGTTCCTCATTAGATGTTGACCCGGACAACTCGGTGGAAGAGTAAATGGTTGGGTCAAACAACAACATATGAAAAGAGTCTGTATCATGAGGTTGATCAAATTCGCTGCTGTTGACATCCATTAATTCGACAGAACACACATGAGCATAGGGTTCGGAGGGTTCACTTCCCAACTTGTAAATGTTAAGCTCAATTGACTTCTTTCCAAAGGATAGGGTCATAGAGCCGTTTCTACAAATAATTACTGCGTTGGAAGTGGCCAAAAAGGGTCGACCGAGTATCACCGGGATTTGATTGCGTGGGTTCGCTACAGGTTGTGTATCTATAACGATAAAGTCCACAGGGAATATGAATTCCCCGACTTTGATTAACACATCCTCTAGCTCACCCCTTGGTTGGGTGATAGATCGATCGGCCATCTGAAGAGTGCAATGCGCAGGTTTTAACTCTCCGATCCCTAATTGCTCATACACAGAATACGGAAGCAAGTTAACACTAGCACCAAGATCGAGTAGAGCACGATTGATATTTTTACCCCCAATGGAAATAGAAATTGTAGGACTTCCGGGGTCCTTTCGTTTCTTGGGTAGTTGTTGTGTAAAAGCTGTGCTCACATTACTTGCAAGGAAAACTCTTTTAGGTACTTGAACTTTTCTCTTCCTAGTGCACAAGTCCTTTAGGATTTTCGCATATGACGAAACTTGTTGAATAGCATCTAGGAGAGGAATGTTTATGTTAACTTGCTTAAAAATTTCCACAATTTTCTCCATTTGTGGACTTGGTCTGTTGCCCCTTAACCTGTTTGGATAAGGTGCTTGATCAATAAGTTTTGGGTCCAACGTTTGTGGAGAAGATTGTGGGGATGGATTCGATCCCAAAATTGGAGTGGGAATCTATTTAGATAGATTTGGCGAAATGGGCGAAGGGTTCGAGCCTTGGGGAAAACGGAGAATAGGCTCGGATGAAGGTGGGAGACTAGACGAATTAGGGGAAGAAGAAGAAGCTGGGGTATCATTGATGTCACTATCATCACACTGCTCACCCACTTGGTTATTCAGCACTCTCCCCGATCTCAACGTAGTAATGGCATTCACATTATGACTTTGTGAATGGCCAGGATTCGGTAGGGGTTGAGATGGGAGTTTCCCTTTCTCTCTCGCACTCATTGCGGCGTTTAACTGTGCGATTTGGTTTTCTATTGATTTAATACTCTCACCATGGGAGGAGGAGTTTTTCGTTAGGGTATCAATAGAAGACCTTATCTCAGCCGAATTTTGCATGGATTGTTTCATGAACATATCCAAAGTTTGTGCAAGTGAGTTGTCAGTACCGGCCACTTGTGGTGTAGAAATGTTGGCCGGATTTTGGAAATTTTGTGACTGAAAGGGGGCTGATTCTGTGGTTGTGGTTGCTGTGGAGGAGGTCTTTGATAATTACTTTGTTGGTTTTGATTCCAAGCAAAGTTAGGATGATTCCTCCATCCTTGATTATATGTTGAAGAATAAGGATCATTTCTAGTTCGCTGCTGAAAAGCAGCATTCGCTTGAAACGATGCATTCATAGGACATTCTTCCGTTAAGTGTGAAGGATCCGAACAGCAACCACAGACAGTCTTAGGAAGCGTGACCTGATTTAGGGAGAATGTTGAGAACTTGTTTTCAATAGCATCGAGTTTCTTCTAAATCGCTGCCATTTCGGCTTTTACTGCGATAAAAACGTCGAGCTGACGAATACCTCCCTTAGTTGAAGGTGGTCTTACGCTTTCACACTGCAACGTGTGTTCAGCAAGGTCTTCTAGATATTTCCATGCTTCACCGTCATCTTTAGACATGAAATTGCATTGACACATTGTTTCAAGCATCTGCTTTGTCGCTGGATTAATGCCCTCATATATAATCCGACATAAATCCCATCTTTGTATTCCGTGATGGGGGCATTGGACAAGCAGATCTTTGAAACGTTCAAAGCACTTCCAAAATGGTTCATTGGGAAGCTGGGTGAACTGGTTGATCTCTCTCCTAACAGTGCAGTCTTATGATTTGGGTAAAACTTCTTAAGAAATGCTACGACGAATTCATCCCAATTAACGATAGAATGTGCGGCAGTATTATAAAGCCATTTTTCTGCCAAGTCGCACAGTGTGAATGGGAGAAGACGTAAGCGCATAGCATCTAAGGTCAATTGTGAATTACCCATCATTGCGCATACGTTTTCGAATTTGGTGATGAAAACGTACGCGTCGTCCGACTCAAGCCCGTGAAATTTGGGCAGCAGATTGATGTAGTGGGGTTTAATTTCGAAATTATCCCCGTTAGGTGGTGGAAGAGATAGACAAGTGGGAAGAGGACCACGAATAGGATAGCATCTCTCTTGGAGAGAGATGCGCGGTGGATTCTGCTCACCTGCGGGCGGTGGCAGCGTGGTGTTATAATTAGATGGAGTGCCGTCCATCACGGTCGATGTGGTGTGTGGTGGGGGAAAGGAAGATGAAGAAGTACCGACTTCGGTGTCGATAGCAGGAACGCGGACAAGACGGGCACTAGGATCCCGTATCCAGCCGAGCATGCACTAAGCGGGTTTAGTGTAAGTGGCAGCGTATGTGTGATTTTAAAATTGGCTTGTTTTGAAAAAGTGGGACTCAAGACAAATCTCCCTAATATGAACAAGCAACCCTAGAACTAAGGTTACCTAGGTCCGGTCTCTAGACCGCTCCTAGACTTCTAAAGGACAAGCCGCGGGATAAATCCTCTACCGCCTCCGTACTACCCTTGTAGCCAGATAAGTGCCAGGTAAGTGGGAAGGAACCACGTCGTGGGCCTAATTAAAAACCACTAGCCTTCGACACACTTGCCTAGGCACTACAAAAATAATGCGGATAAACGATAAATTACCCACGACCTTCCTCTGTCCTTATTGAGCGCGACAGTCCTTAGAGTCTGGTCTAGATATTTTTTAAATTAATGAAGGGTTGATCTATATGCTTGGTTTGTGATTTGTGGGGCTTAGGAACGGTGATGAAATCCCCACCTAATCTTGATTTGGTCCTTGCCCCTTAAAGATCCGTATTAAAATATGCAAAAACAAACCGAAAAACAAAACTTTGCAGAAAGATTTTTGAGCGGAGATATTTTGCAAAGAATCCTGCAGAAAATAGATTTTATTTGATTTTAGAGGAGAGAGAAGGGAGTTAGAATCTTACCAGAGAAGTGTGAACCCTAGATCTCTTGTTTCCTCAAGTCCGTGACTCCAGATTTCCTCGCAAAAATTCACACAATAATCGTTAAATATACAATTTGCAGTTTTGTTTTAATAATGATATAACTCGTCTACGAATTCAACACAAATAGTAAAAATAAAAAATTACACACGTATCCCCGGCAACGGCGCCATTTGATTGGTCTCGAAAGAGTGTGTTTGTAGTTTAACCGCAATCAGAACGGTGTCGCGTGTAGCTAGACCGAGGTGAGTACGGGTCGTCCTCAGGGAAACGTGGAACCTTTTACTTTTACTTTAGATGTGTTGAGAAAGAAAGGAGGGATAAAGAATTTTATAGAATGGTTTCTAGATCTACGTTAAACAAGAATGTAAAATATAGATCTAGATTTTTTTAAAGATGTAATAAATATAATAGATTTAGAACTTGAACAACGGTGATGCGTGTAGATTAGGGTTTCTGGAGGGAAAAGGAATCCCACTCTTAACCCTTATCTCGACACGGAACTCCGTTCATATCTAGCCTTTACCAAAACAATCATTAATCTAATCTCTAATCGCGGTCGGAACTAGCAAAGAATTGCTAGCGCGCCCGATTAGGATGTTTATGATTCTTTTGATAAAGTTCCTAAACTTTATAGGACTTACAAAGGGTTTATTTATTTTCATCGTCCATTAGCCTACCCTAATCCCACGAACCCTAACAAGCAGAGAATTACTCGCGCATGTTGGGAGAAGAAGATGAAAAGAAAGAGAGGGAAAACATAATGTAAGATGCAAAAACAATTAAATAAAAATAACTACCTTTATTAATCGACTTGAACAAACTACACTTTAATCCATAGAAAATAATTACAACTAGTTGCTTCTCGATCTTTCCTAAGCAGGTAGTCGAACAGTTGATGATCAGCCTGGATGCGTGAGCCGTCTTGGACTTCGTGATCTCTTCGGCTTGATCATTTTTCCAAGAGGCTCTCGGTCCTTATTTATAATCACAGAGCCAGAACCCTAGTTTCCTAATATGGAAACTAGTTGTTAGGAGCCTAACCACCACAATCCCATATCTGAACTCTTCAAATCAACGGCGGAACCGCGACCATTGGATAGGTTTGGCCGTAGATCCACCCCCTTTTGGTGAGATCATGGCCTCTAATTTTTGTAGCTTCATATTTGTAACACTTGGTAATCTTTTGAGTATCTAGACTTTGAAAATCTTTTCTACATTTCTACCAGAATTAGTTTCTTGAATATCTTTGGTAGATTTGATTTGCCAACTTTGATTTTCTTGATTTTAGCCCTGCAAATTCTGCACAATATCTCAACAAATAATATTTAGTAAAGTTTGTTATATTGAGATATTAACTTAACCATTAAGAATTGGTCAAAGGTATTTAATAAGGTAAGCATATTTAAATGGGCCAAATGTTACATGGATATTATGTGCTTACTTTTTCCTACAAAATGTTATTTATAATATATAAACACATGAAAATAGTATTTTTACAGATAAACCCTCATATGTATCATATATTATAATAAACACCTTTTATTATATAATAATAGTAGGAAAAATGTCATTTTAAATGTGCAGTTTTATCAACTGAACAATGGTTAATCAAGAAATGACCATTATCATTTCACATCAAATGCTTTTGCAAGGATCAAAGAGCATCTTTCATATGGAATGATGATGGTCAACTTGTCCACCTAGGTCAACAAGTCATGTATAGTCAAATGGTCAACAACCCTAACCATGCACAATTATAATTAACTAATATTAATAAATCATATTTCACACATAAACATTAGGGTTAAGAAAATGACAATAGTCATCAACCCTAATGAAAGTCCTCTGCCTCTGCCTCAGTCAACTTTGCATACACACCCGTATCCGTGTTCGGAGGAACACGAATACAATGAGATAAAACCAATCCCAAATCATATACTAGGATACGGCTTAAACCAAAAGCCCACTAGTATAAGCTGTCCGGACACCAAACGTGCACAAGTGCGCGGATGTGAACGAACCCTGTCGCAAAACCATGCGACCTCTACTCATTTTTCCTGAAGGCGAATAACCCTCTGTATGGGACTCTAAAGACTCGACACTACGATGGCAGTGGGTTTAACCAAAGACCGCAAGCAGCACTAGCTGTACGTAACGGTCCCCAGGTAGATGCCGATAAGAAGACAGACGAGGTAAACCCAACTGAACTCCTACTGAGCCTGAATGTGACAGTCTCCGTACAGTCCGGTCTGTTCGTCTAAGAACATCACATGGCGGGCCTAGGGGGCAGTAAACGTCAGTCCCGTACTGGAGATACAAGTCGTGTCGGAGTGTAGCCCAGAACACCTGAGATAACACTGGAACATACCAGTCTATCTCGCTTGCCCTGGCCAGGGACTTTGTGTAATGTCTCTCCTAGACACAGCGCGTTATCAACCCGCAATACTGGGAGAGAAGAATCCTGTCTAACTGTCACTGCCTCCAAGTGCTTCGGGACTGCACCTAAAAACTACCTATTTGCACGACTCCTTTGAGTCGTGGTAAGGTAGTAATCAAAGTACAGTGGGAACACACTCGAGGCGAAGTGACAGTGTCAAGTCAACGGACTAAGCTGTAATCATGTCACCTGGGAACTGATAACTGACGATAGGTATAATACCAACCAACAGTTCCCGACGAGTCATGTCCAGTGTACTCGTAACTAACGAGCACCAGCATACTATCTCAAGTACTACGTACTGATGGCTGTGGGACAGACCGTCTCCCAAGCTGGGATAAGAAGCGCATACGCTGGTCTACTCCGGAGTATCGATGCCCTGTCTCGATAGTCCTGCGACTAGGGACCTGCAAAAGGATGTGCTTATGGATTACCCAACCCCCACGAGTGTGACTACCATCACAACGCTGATAATCAAGCAAAGATCCTAAGGGCTCCACTAATGTGTAAAGGCAATATGCTAAAAGAAGCACATGCACACATTAAAGCAGAAACAAACCAAGTAGCATACTACTATTTTGAGCAAGATTGTCAATACAAGGTGAATATCCCAAGCTTCCATCAAGTAATATACATACTAGTATGATACAGTAATGGCTTCTAGGGCATATACACTAACAATTTCTGCACCTATTAGAATAGTATCTCATTTCTTGTGCATCAATACTAGTTTCATATCGATATGGTGTCGTTTGAGGACTTTGGAGAATTCTAGTTAAGGTTTAGGGTTAGACTTAGAATCAAAAGTGAAATTGAGGCTTGAGGTAACCCTAGAACCCCTGGTGTGATGATAGATAGAACCAAACCTGAAGCTAAAACACAGAATACGGATTTATGAGACGATGTCGGGAAAAACTGTGAATCTGTGATCGTATTAAGGAATCTGCTATCACTCCGAGAACCCTAAAATAAAATTGAGTTGACAGTGAGATGTGCAGGCACCCTGGAACCACCACACCAAACCCTAGCCCCCAACTCCAACTCCCGGCCGCAGATAAATCCCATCTGGCCGCAAATTGCGGCCAGAGCGGGGGGGCTTGGTCTCGTTTTTGGTGCATGGTCTTATTCCCAATAGTCTTGACCCATGGCATGTGCAATTTTGTCTGGTTCCAATCAGGGTAAAATCTGGGTTGATTTTCCTATGTTGGTGCACGGTTTACGACTTGTTTTAGCATGGATTTTGGTATTTGGTGATTCGTTTCTGTCGGGTGGCGTTTAGACGTCAACGACAAGTGGATATTGATCGTGTTTACATGCAAGATGATAGGTTTTTACCTATGCGAGTAGCGTGTGCTGTTTTGGCTTTCTGATGTGATTTTCATGTGCTTTAGCGTTTGTGATATACTTGTAGGTACCCTACGTGATGTTGAGACGAAGAGGATGAAAATGGAGACATCGGCATCGGCACACGAGAAGCAATGTGAGTAGATTATATCTACGGGGGAAATTGGGTGGATGGTGTTAGTGTATATGCCCTAGAGGCCATTACTGTATCATACTAGTTTGTATATTACTTGATGGAAGCTTGGGATATTCACAGTTGAATATACAATCTTGCTCGAAATGGTAGTATGCAACTTGGTTTGTCTCTGCTTTAATATGTGCATGTGTTTCTTTTAGCATATTGCCGATATACATATTAGTAGAGCCCTTAGGATCTTTGCTTGATTACCAGCGTTATGATGGCGCTCACACTCGTGGGAGCTGGGTGATCTATAAGTACATCCTTATACAGGTCCCTAGTCGTTGGACTATCGAGACAGGGCATCGATACTCCGGAGTAGACTAGCGTATGCGCTTCTCATCCCAGTGTGGGAGACGGTCTGTCCCACAGCCGTCAGTACGTCTTACTTGAGATAGTATGCGGGTGCTCGTTAGGTTACGAGTACACTGGACAGGACTCGTCGGGGACTGTTGGTTGGTATTATACCTATCGTCAGTTATCAGTTCCCAGGTGACATGAGTACAGCTTAGTCCGCTGACTTGACACTGTCACTTCGCCTCGAGTGTTTTCCCACTGCACTTTGATTACTACCCTACCACGGCTCAAAGGAGTCGTGCAAACAGGTAGTTTTTGGGTGCAGTCCCGAAGAACTTGGAGGCAGTGATGGTTAGACAGGATCCGTCTCTCCCGGTATTGAGAGTTGACATCGCGCTGTGTCCAGGAGAGCCATTACATGAGTAGTCCCTGGCCAGGGCAAGCGAGATATACTGGTAGGTTTCCAATGTTATCTCAGGGTGTTCTGGGCTACACTCCGACACGACTTGTACCACTATTAGGGGACTGACGTTCACCGCCCCCCTAGGCCAGCCATGCGATGTATCAGACGAACAGACCGGACTGTACGGAGACTGTCACATACAGGCTCAGTAGGAGTTCAGATGGGGTTCACCTCGTCAGTCTTCTTATCGACATCTACCTGGGGACCGTTACGTACAGCTAGTGCCGCTTGCGGTCTGTGGTTAAACCCACTTCCAGCGTAGTGTCGAGTCTTTAGAGTCCCACACAGAGAGCTATTCGCCTTTAGGCAAAATGAGTAGAGGTCGCATGGTTTTGCGACAGGGTTCGTTCATATCCGCGCACTTATGCACGTTTGCTGTCCGGACAGCTTATACTAGCGGGCTTTGGTTTAAGCCGGATCCTAGTATATGATTTGGGATTGGTTTTTCTCATTGTATTCGTGTTTCTCGGATCACGAATACGGGTGCGTATGCACAGTTGCTTGAGACAGAGGGAGAGGACTTTGATTAGGGTTAATAACCATTGTCATTTTATTAACCCTAATGCTTATGTGTGTATTATGGTTAATTGATATTAGTTTAATAATTGTGCTTGGTTATGGTTGTTGACCATTGGACCTTCTTGACTTGTTGGCCTTGGTTGACACTTTGACCATCATCATTTCATTTGGAAGATGCTTTTTGATCCTTGCAATTTGCATTAATAATGAAATGATAATGGTCATGTCTTGATTAAGCCATGACAATTATCTCACTAATTATCTAATTACAATAATTCACACATATATGAGAGAATGCTTCATATTATTCTCTCAATTCTATTATTCACTTTCTCTCTCCTGTTCTTCCTCTCCCTCAAGCTCTCCCCTCTCATGTGTCGAGAAACACTTGAGCTTGAGAAAAACGCCTTCTTGGTAATCTCTACTCTCATCTAGGGTTCAAGGATTAGCACTTCTTGCACCCTAGTTACTTCTAGCTTGGAGTTGAAGCCAAAGGTCGAGGCTTTCGGGTGGATCTTTCTTCGACGCGAGAAGACGACAAAGGTGACCTCTTTCCACCACTCCAAAGAGCAAGGAGAGAAGGACATAAAGCCCTAGGTATAACCTTTCAAACTGTAAGTCGATGTACAACACCCCAATACTTATGGGGAGGCGGAATTTTCAAAAACGAACTTGTTTAGTGAACAAACATCGACTAACCGCTTGAATCGAAGCTAAACGATAACTAACATAAAACATAGAGTTTCTATGCTACTATGTTTAGGGATTATACCTAACGAATCGTGTCCTTCGTCTTTGCGAACTCCACCTCCTCCTCGGCCTTCTCGAAGTAGTAGACGATCCACCCGGGAGCTTTACTCTAAGCTTAGCCTCTGAACTTGCGGCAACTAAACTTCTCTAAGTGCTAATCAAAGAAGCTAGGTGAAATATAGAGAGGGTTATGGATTAAGTAGTCTAACTAATCCTTGTACTCAACACATGAGAGGGGAGGATTAGGGTTTGAAGAGGGAGATCTTGAGGAGAGAGAAGGTGAGGATAATAATGAAGTGAGAATAATGAGTTATGATAATATATATCTAGCATTTCTTTTTATCAAGAAAAGAATATAAATGAATTTAACAACCATGCTTGATAATATCTAGTGATGATTCACTCCATGAGTCATTAAGCATTTATCATGCATTAATGACATGGATGAATCATCCATATGACTCACTGATCACATTCATTGTATATGCCACCTAAACCTCCTTAGTCACCACCTTCTAGAAGCTTCTCGCGCAATTACGAGAACGCCCCTCCTTTCCGCAAAAATACGGAAAAACTTTAGACTGTATAAATCCAATAACCGGATACCAGTAACTGGCTTAAACCAAACCCGACTGGTAAAAACTGTCGAAAGTCGTACGTATGTAAACACATGTATACGTCCGAACCCTTGTCGTAAAACCATATGACCTCTATATCGTTTCGCCCGGAGTAGGGAAACTCTCTGTGTGGGACTCTAGAGACTCGACTACTACGCTGGCAGTGGGTTTAACCACAGACCGCAAGCGGCACTAGCTGTACGTAACGGTCCCCAGGTAGATGTCGATAAGAAGGCCGATGAGGAAACCCATCCGAACTCCTACTGAGTCTGATGTGACAATCTCCATACAGTCCGGTCCGTTCTTCCAAGACTATCGCATATCGGGCCTAGGGGGCGGCAAGCGTCAGTCCCCTAATAGCGGTATAAGTCGTGTCGGAGGGAAGCCCATTACACCCTGAGAAACTACTGGAACCTACCAGCAAATCTCGCTTGCACTGGCCAGGGACTTTGCGTAATGGCTCTCTGACACAGCGCGATATCAACTCCCAATACCGGGAGAGACGAATCCTGTCTAACCGCCACTGCCTCCAAGTGCTCGGGACTGCACCCAACTGCTACCTGTTTGCACGACTCCTTTGAGCCGTGGTAGGGTAGCAATTTAAGAACAGTGGGACACACTCGAGGCGAAGTAGCAGTGTCAAGTCTGCGGACTATGCTGTACTCATGTCACCTGGGAACTGTTCACTGACGACTGGTATAAAACCAACCAACAGTTCCCTGTGAGTCCTGTCCGGTGTACCCGTAACCTAACGAGCACCTGTATACTATCTCCAGTACGACGTACTGACAGCTGTGGGACAGACCATCTCCCCAACTGGGATGAGAAGCGTACACACTAGCCTACTCCGGAGTTCGATGCTCTGTCTCGATAATCCAACGACTAGGGACCTGAATAAGGATGTGCTTGTAGACTACCCAGCCCCCACTAGTGTGACTGCCATCACAACGCTGGTAGTCAAGCAAGATCCTAAGAGCTCTATCAATACGTATACTCACATATTAAGATAGAAAAAACCAAGTAACATACTACCATGTTTAGCAAGACTGTTATATACATGTGAATATCCCAAGCTTCCATTAAGTAATATACAAACTAGTATGATACAATAATGGCCTTCTAGGGCATAAACACTAACAATCTACCACTTGCACTAGGGCCATGTACTGGCATATCGAAGACCAATGATCTCGAGTAGCCTCTCGAACTGCGTCTGAGGTAGGGCCTTCGTGAATGGATCAGCAATGTTCTCTTCAGAAGCAACTCTCCGAACCTCGATCTCCTGACGATCAATGATCTCCCTGATCAGGTGATACCGCCTTAAGATGTGTCTGGACTTCTGATGGGACCTTGGTTCCTTCGCTAAAGCTATAGCTCCGTTGTTGTCGGAATACAGAGGTATTGGATCAACTATGGTAGGAACCACCTGAAGTTCTGTTAGGAACTTCTTCATCCAGACTGCTTCTTTTGCGGCATCGCAAGCAGCTATATACTCTGCTTCCATCGTCGAGTCAGCAACGGTGTCCTGCTTGGAGCTCTTCCAGCACACCGCCCCTCCATTGAGGGTAAAGACATAACCTGACATGGACTTGGAATCGTCCTTATCACTCTGGAAGCCGGAATCAGCAAAGGCCTCCAACCTGAAGTCTTTTCCGCCGTAAACCAAAAACATCTCCTTAGTCTTTCTCAGGTACTTGAGAATGTTCTTTACTGCTATCCAGTGCTTCTCCCCTGGGTCTGACTGATACCGGCTTACCACCCTTAGTGCGTAAGCTACATCTGGTCTGGTGAACAACATCGCATACATTATAGAGCCTACCGCAGAAGCGTAGGGTATAATGGACATGCGTTCCCTTTCCAAATGAGTCTTGGGAGACATCTCTTTGGAGAGGGTGATTCCGTGACAAGCCGGTAGATTACCGCGCTTAGAATCTTCCATACTGAATCTTTTCATTACAGTGTCGATATACCTGGACTGCGAAAGTCCCAACATCCTCTTGGATCTATCACGATAGATCCAGATCCCCAGAATGTAAGAGGCATCACCCAGGTCTTTCATGGAGAACCTTTGTGACAAGAATCCTTTGACAGATTGTAGCATAGGAATGTCATTTCCTATCAATAGAATGTCATTCACGTACAAGACGAGGAATACGACACTTCTGGCTATAACTTTACTATATATGCACGGTTCATCCGGATTTTTGATAAAGTCATATTCTTTGACTGTCTCATCAAAACAGATGTTCCAACTCCGCGATGTCTGCTTTAGTCCATAAATGGACTTAAGCAGCTTGCATACTTTCCCGCTGCTCCCACTCTGATTGAAACCCTCTGGCTGATCCATATAGACGCACTCTTCTGAATTTCCATTCAGAAAAGTCGTCTTTACGTCCATCTGCCAGATTTCATAATCATGGAAGGCAGCAATAGCAAGAAGGACCCGAATGGATTTGAGCATAGCCACTGGAGAAAAAGTTTCGTCATAGTCCAAACCAGGTCTTTGACGAAAACACTTTGCAACAAGTCTAGCCTTATAGGTTTCCACCTGTCCATCTACACCAATATTTTTCTTGAAGATCCATTTGCATCCTATGGGTTTTACCCTATCTGGAGCAAAGTCCAAAGTCCATACTTTGTTGGTGTACATGGACTCCATTTCGGTCCGCATTGCATCAAGCCATCGTACCGAGTCGCCGCTCTGGATGGCCTGCTGGAAGTCAGTAGGTTCATCATCATCTATGATGCAATCCTCTCTATCCCCATCTATGAGAAAACCGTAGTATCTCTCAGGCGGATGAGACGGCCTACTACTCCTGCGGAGGTGTGCGGGAATGTCCTGTACTTCTTGAACTTCCGGTTCTACCAAACTTTCAGCAGCAGTTTGTGGTTCTGGAATTTCTTCCAGTTCTATTTCGCTCCCACTTATTTCCTTTTCTAAAAACAGATGTTCCAGAAAATGGGCATTACGAGAAACAAAGACCTTTTGTTCCTCTGCGTAATAGAAATAATATCCCTTGGAGTTCTTTGGATATCCCACAAACATACATTTTACTGATCGTGCCTCGAGCTTGTCCACATGCTGCTTTTTAACAAAAGCTGGACATCCCCAAATCTTCATATGCTGAAGATGGGGTTTCTTCCCAGTCCACATCTGATATGGTGTGGTAGGCACAGTCTTGGTATGAGCCCTGTTCAGAAGATATGCCGCTGATTCTAGCGCATATCCCCAGAAAGATCGCGGTAACTCAGCATTACTCATCATGGATCGTACCATATCTAATAGGGTTCGATTCCGTCTCTCCGATACACCGTTATGCTGTGGAGTGTATGGAGGAGTAAGCTGAGAGAGAATTCATTTCTCTTTTAGGTAACCTAGGAACTCGGCACTTAAGTATTCACCACCTCGATCAGATCTTAGTGTCTTGATACTTTTGCCGGTTTGGTTTTCTACTTCATTCTTATACTCTTGGAATTTCTCAAAAGCCTCGGATTTATGTTTCATTAGATAAATGAATCCGTATCTTGAGTAATCATCCATGAAAGTAATGAAATAGGAAAAACCACCTCTTGCATGTGTAGACATTGGACCGCATACATCGCTGTGTATGAGTCCTAAAAGCTCGCTCGCTCTTACTCCTTGTCCAGTAAATGGAGTCTTTATTATCTTTCCTTTGAGACAAGATTGACAAGTGTCATAGGTTTGATATTCGAACGAGTCCAAATATCCTTCTCTATGCAACTTAGTCAACCTTCTCTCATTGATGCGACCCAGTCTACAATGCCATAAGAAAGCTTTATTTAAATCTGGATACTTTCTTTTTAGTGTGTTCTGGACATTGAAAATTTGGAGTTGGTTTAAAACATATATACCGTTATTTAGTGTACCTGACCCAATCAAACCATGATTAAGGTGGATGTTAACAACATCTCTTACAAACGTGAAATCATAACCTTTATTTGATAACAAGGAAACTGATATGATATTACACGTTAAGCTTGGTACAAAAAAATAGTTATGTAAAACCAAAATGTGTCCACTCGTCAATCCTAAGTGATAATCCCCGACGGACGCAGCTCCCACGCTAGCTCCGTTAGCAACCTTTAGGGTCATATCACCTTCCTTCAGCACTCAACGGTTTCTCAGTGCCTGCAATGAATTGCAAATATGAGATCCTGATCCGGTATCCAATACCCAGGAAGTAGAGTTGATCGACAGACAATTCTCAATTACAAACACACCTGAAGTCGAAGCCACAGCTTGCTTCGGTTCCTGGTTCGTGGCATTCCACGCCTTGCAATCCTTCTTCCAGTGCTCTTTCCTGTGACAATGGAAGCACTCATCCTGGCCAACTACCGGTACTGCAAACTTTTTCTTTCCCTTCCCTCCCACCTTACTTACACCTCCTCTAGGTCTGGGGACGGCCTTCTTCTTCCTTCCTTTGGCCTTAGCCTTGGACCCGGAAGAAGATGCACCGCCAACAAACATAGCGGGTGTTTCCCTTGCCTTCTGCAAGGTGCCCTCTGCACTTCTTGACATGTTCAGGAGTTCCGGAAGTTCAACTTCTTTTCTTTGAATGCTGAAGTTCAGGATAAACTGGGTGTAGGTGGAAGGAAGGGACTGGAGAATAAGGTCTGTATAGAGCTCATTATCCAAAGTCGTCCCAAGGTCTGCGAGCTCTTCTATATAGCCGATCATCTTTAGGACATGTTCTCCTACCGATGACCCGACAGCCAACCTCGCTCGAAACAAGTTCTTTGAGGTCCCGTATCTTGCTATACGAGATTGCTCTCCATAAAGTTCCTTTTTATGGAGAAATATGGCATCTAGTTCCATATCCTCGTGCCTCCTCTGATGTTCATTGTTCATCGAGGCAAGCACGATGCACTTGGCTTTCGCGCAATCTAAATCCCAGGTTTTGCGGATTTCCTTATCCGCATTGCTGGATTTGGGACCAGGGACAGCAGGTGCCGTAGCGGTGAGGACGTACCCCAGTTTGTCATTGGTCAAAGCCATTTTGACATTCCGCAGCCAATCTTTATAGTTTGGCCCTGTCAGTATATTTTTCTCTAAAAGTAACTTAAGTCCAGTCATTTTCAGGGTCGCTGCAATTAGGAGAGAGAGAGAAGAAAACTCTTTAGCATGATGCTCTTGCAAGTTTAGAGTTGTTTTTAGTTTATCTAAACTGGATGGCTCCCACTGTTTCTCGAATCCTTCCTCAAACCATAAAAGAAGAATTAGCCAGGACTATTCTCACTGTACAATTCTTGCTTAACCGTTCAGCCAGGCCAGTGTCGATACTTCGAGGGAGGTTTTCCAACGCTTTCGCGAAGTTCCTTAATTAAATAACCTCTTTTCTCTGGGGGCGTAACCCCGCTGACACCTTTCTGGACACCTACTAGGTTTATAGCATTGATCGTTAAGTGACGAATATCCTGATAAGTAGCATATACTCACAGTAGGATCGGGATCCAAATATCATCGTATGATAATGTTGAAGGAATGCTACCAACATTCATCAAACTCCAAATGGTATGCATCTCTTTGCAAATTTCAGTTTCTTTAGAAATTCCCGATATAAGTTTTTGCCCTATGCTCTTATGACCTTGGCTTTGGTCAAAATGTCATAAGTCACATGTCAAGTTCTACCCGTCATTATCTTGTCAATTTGAACCCATCCGTATATACCCCTGACTTTGGTCAAATGGTAATACGACTGTCCCAAACCAACTCATCTATCTTATGCAACAAATGAAAACCCAGCAGCTACCAAACACTATGCCTTGACTTTGGCCAAAATGCATAGCTTGAATACTACTGAATACCCAAATGAAATGACGGAGGGCTACGAATGGTTTTGGCGAAACCGTGAACGTAGTGAACTTGATATAACCGAAGGAACTTGATAGCTTTTAAAAGGAGTGGTTAAAGCTCCGCATTTAAAAATATCTGTTTTTAAAATTAACCGAGTGGTTTCTTTTAAATTGTTCCAACGATTAAAACTTTGGTTTATTTTCTTTGCATTATAGATAATGCGTCCCATCATTAACCTATCATTGCAGAAAACAACGAAAATACAACGTCCTCTTATGCCATCCGCATTCGCCACGGGGTCCCATCATTACCCGTTAGGTTACTTAACTAACGACAAAGCGGGGGCTGGGCTAGCGCGGGTGTAAAACATAAGTGACATCTAAATAGCTATCATATATATAGATATTTTACATTCGTCTGACGCAATAATATTCATTCCAGATCACAGATGAACTTAATTGGATTTGCAAGCAATCCGTGTTTGTTTTGAGCCTGCAACAAAATACGGATTACACAGTTGTGATGAATAGCCATTACCCCACCCACGACCCCTACGGGTGCGGCAAACTACCCGCCCGGCAGTTTGTGCACCCCACCTTGGGTCTGTCCTAGGAGCAAAAACAGTAAAATGAAATAATACAACAGTGGCTACAACCGCAACCTGGATGTGCCCCGCAAAATAATATTACAACCAATTACATTTACATCAAATGAATTAATTAATAACCCATCACATAACCCCGGCTATACATCACAACAGTCCAACACAGTTCATATGCACAAACAGATAAAATCCATTTCAGAAATGTGTAACCCCCTGCCAACTGACACACTAGCAGTTAGGGGAGGTTTACGAACACATTATACAATCACAGATATAATCCAACAAGCAAATACTGTATAATTTCGATTGATTAAACACTTTTAATTTTGCTCCAATACTGCTCTGCAAATCTGAAACCTGAGCAAAAATTAAATATTCCAGAAAATACCAAATCACACAGAGGACCTACACAAGAAATTTGGGTTCATGACTCACCAACTCGGCGGCGGAATCGCGGCGGATCGGTGGGATCCGCCACGGTTCCGCGGCGCGTTGGTCGATTCATGACCCCAAATTTTTTGGGTGTTCTTATACTGTCTTTTCTAGCTCTCTGAACCTCCCTGAAAAATTTTAGGACTTCATTTAAAATTGGACAGAAACTTGTGATTTCGGGTTTCTCCGGTTTCGTTTTTTCCGTTCGAAATTCATACAAATTTGCAAGTAAGTTATTTATTGTTTAGCGAGGCTCTGATACCACTGTAAGTCGATGTACAACACCCCAATACTTGTGGGGAGATGGAATTTTCAAAAACGAACTTGTTTAGTGAACAAACATCGACTAACCGCTTGAATCGAAGCTAAACGATAACTAACTTAAAACATAGTGTTTCTATGCTACTATGTTTAGGGATTATACCTAACGAATCGTGTCCTTCGTCTTTGCGAACTCCACCTCCTCCTCGGCCTTCTCGAAGACGATCCACCCGAGAGCTTTACTCCAAGCTTAGCCTCTAAACTTGTGGCAACTAAACTTCTCTAAGTGCTAATCAAAGAAGCTAGGTGAAATATAGAGAGGGTTATGGATTAAGTAGTCTAACTAATCCTTGTACTCAACACATGAGAGAGGAGGATTAGGGTTTGAAGAGGGAGAGCTTGAGGAGAGAGAAGGAGAGGATAATAATGAAGTGAGAATAATGAGTTATGATAATATATATCAAGCATTTCTTTTTATCAAGAAAAGAATATAAATGAATTTAACAACCATGCTTGATAATATCTAGTGATGATTCACTCCATGAGTCATTAAGCATTTATCATGCATTAATAACATGGATGAATCATCCATATGACTCACTAATCACATTCATTGTATATGCCACCTAAACCTCCTTAGTCACCACCTTCTAGAAGCTTCTCGCGCAATTACGAGAACGCCCCTCCTTTCCGCAAAAATATGGAAAAACTTTAGACCGTATAAATCCAATAACCGGATACCAGTAACTGGCTTAAACCAAACCCGACTGGTAAAAACTGTCCGAAAGTCGTACGTGTATAAACACACGTATGCGTCCGAACCCTTGTCGTAAAACCATACGACCTCTATATCGTTTCGCCCGGAGTAGGGAAACTCTTTGTGTGGGACTCTAGAGACTCGACTACTACGCTGGCAGTGGGTTTAACCACAGACCGCAAGCGGCACAAGCTGTACGTAACGGTCCCCAGGTAGATGTCGATAAGAAGGCCGATGGGGAAACCCATCCGAACTCCTACTGAGTCTGATGTGACAATATCCATACAGTCCGGTCCGTTCGTCCAAGACTATCGCATATCGGGCCTAGGGGGCGGCAAGCGTCAGTCCCCTAATAGCGGTATAAGTCGTGTCGGAGGGAAGCCCATTACACCCTGAGAAACTACTGGAACCTACCAGCAAATCTCGCTTGCCCTGGCCAGGGACTTTGCGTAATGGCTCTCTGACACAGCGTGATATCAACTCCCAATACCGGGAGAGACGAATCCTGTCTAACCGCCACTGCCTCCAAGTGCTCGGGACTGCACCCAACTGCTACCTGTTTGCACGACTCCTTTGAGCCGTGGAAGGGTAGCAATCTAAGAACAGTGGGACACACTCGAGGCGAAGTAGCAGTGTCAAGTCTGCGGACTATGCTGTACTCATGTCACCTGGGAACTGTTCACTGACGACTGGTATAAAACCAACCAATAGTTCCCTGTGAGTCCTGTCCGGTGTACCCGTAACCTAACGAGCACCTGTATACTATCTCCAGTACGACGTACTGACGGCTGTGGGACAGACCATCTCCCCAACTGGGATGAGAAGCGTACACACTAGTCTACTCCGGAGTATCGATGCTCTGTCTCGATAATCCAACGGCTAGGGACCTGAATAAAGATGTGCTTGTAGACTACCCAGCCCCCACTAGTGTGACTGCCATCACAACGCTGGTAGTCAAGCAAGATCCTAAGAGCTCTATCAATACGTATACTCACATATTAAGATAAAAAAAACCAAGTAGCATACTACCTTGTTTAGCAAGACTGTTATATACATGTGAATATCCCAAGCTTCCATTAAGTAATATACAAACTAGTATGATACAGTAATGGCCTTCTAGGGCATAAACACTAACACAAACACCTTGCTAGTTTCTAATTAGCTTTAGCTTGTTTTTGTTTAGCAAAGATCCTTCTTTGTCTAGTCCATGTTGCCTAAGTTGTTAAAAATTTGATTTTTATTCCGTTTTCCGCCTCCCCGCAAGCACCGGGGTGGGCAACGTGGACTTACAGTGGTATCAGAGCCTAACTAAACATAAACTAGCTAGGTAGTAAAGTGTATCGAAGTTCGAATCGGAAAAATCGAAAAACCAAGTTTTCAAAACCCTAAGTTTCTGTTAAAATTTTTTCTGTTCAAAACAAAATAAATCATACTCCAAAAATCATCTCAGGGTTTTGTGAAGAAAGACACCAAAAACGATCCAGAGATTCGACCAAAGAGCCGCGGTTCCGCGGCAATAGCAGGCTATTGCCGCGCAACCGCGGCCGTCTTGGCTCGTCTCTGGGTCGAGTTTGGTGCAGTGTTTTTCTGGCTTGGTTTTAGGATTTTTAAGATGGTTTATATGTGCCCAGATTTTCCAGAATAGAAATTTGTTTTTGGGGGCCTATAAATCCGTATTTTTTATCGAACTTCAATACACTTTGACTAAAAGGTTATATCTGTGATGTTTATATGTATTGAACATCGGCTAATCGCTATATGTCGATTAGTCGAGGTTATACATATCTGTGATCTGTGTTTGATGATGGTATGTGTATATGAATGGGTTGGATTGTCGCGGGTGAATAGCCGGGGTGGATGTGAGATGAGTGTTGCTTTTTCTTTCATTCATTGTAATATGTAAATTGATGTAATATTATTATTTGTATGGCCGCACAACCGGGTCGGGGTTGTAGCCGTCATTGTATAATTGTTTTTACTGTTTTTGCTCCTAGGATAGACCCATGGAGGGGGTGCACAAACTACCGGGTATCTCGAAGTGCCGAGTGGCCTACTCACGGTGTTGAGGGAGGTTGCTTCGCTTCGGATACTTGGCGGGTAGTTTGCCGCACCCGTAGGGGTCTTGGGTGGGGTATTTGGCTATCACCGCGACCGTGTAATCCGCTTTTCGTTGCAGGCTCGAACGGATTGCGGATTCCTAGTATATCCAATGTATTCATCTGTGATCTGTAATGTCTATCATTGCTATATATTTATATATGATAACTATTTAGGCGTTGCTTATGTTTTACAGCCGCGCTAGCCCAGCCCCCGCTCTGTCGTTAGTTAAGTAACCTAACGGGTGATGACGGGGCCCCGTGGCGAATGCGAATGGCATAAGCGTACGTCATATTTTGGTTGTTTTCTGCAAAGGTAGGATTAAATGATGGGACGCATTAAAAGAACTAAGGCAAGAAAATAAACCAAGTAAAAGTCGATTGGAACACTTTGAAAACCACTCGGTTCTTTTCAAAACTAAACTTTTAAACGCGGAGCTTGAACCACTCCTTTTAAAAGCTATCTCGTTCCATCGATTATATCAAGTTCACTACGTTCACGGTTTCGCCAAAACCATCCGTAGCCCTCCATCATTTCAGTTAAATATACGGTAGTATTCAAGCTATGTATTTTGACCTCACTCCAAGGCATAGTGATTGGTAGCTGCCGGATATTTATCTGTTGCATAGATAGAATGCGTTGGTTTGAGACAGTCGTACTGCCATTTTGGCCTACGTCAAGGGTAGGTACGGGCGGGTTCAAATTAACTGGGATAATGATGGGAAGAACTTGACATGTGACTTATGACATTTTGACCTCACGCCAAGGTCATAAGAGCATGGGGCAAAAATCCACATCGGGAGTTTCATAAGTACTGAACTTGCTAGCGCTGCATACCATTTGGAGTGTGATAATTCTGGTAGGATTCCTTCGGTTTTATCACGCGATGATATTTTGATCCCGATCCTACTGTCAGTCTATGCTACTCCTCGGGAAAACTCTCACTTAACGATCAATGCTATATACCTAGTAGGTGTCTAGAAAGGTGTTAGCGGGGCTACGCCCCCAGGGAAAGAGGTTCTTGAATTAAGGAACTTCGCGAAAGCGTTGGAAAACCTCCCTCGAAGTACCGACACTGGCCTGGCTGAACGGTTAAGCAAGTATTGTACGGTGAGATTGATCCTGACTAATCATTTCTTTACGGTTTGAGAAGGGATTCGAGAGACAGTGGGAGCCATCCAGTTTAGACAAACTAAAAACCACTCTAAACTTGCAAGAGCATCATGCTAAAGTGTTTCTTTTCTCTCTCCTAACTGCAGCGACCATTCAACATTACTGGACTTAAGTTATTACTAGATAAAAACATATTGACAGGGCCAAACTACAAAGATTGGCTCAGGAATGTCAAGATGGCAATCACTTACGACAAGTTAGGGTATGTCCTTACCACCAAAGCTCCCCATGTCCCAGGTCCCAAAACCAGTGTCGTAGATAGGGAAATCTACAAGACCTGGGAAATAGATTGCGCGAAGGCCAAATGCCTCGTACTAGCCTCGATGGACAACGAACATCAGAGGAGGCACGAGAATATGGACCTAGAGTCCATATTTCTTCATACAAAAGAACTGTATGGAGAGCAGTCTCGTATCGCAAGATACAAAGTGTCGAAGAAGTTATTTTCGGCAAGGTTGGCCGTCGGATCATCGGTAGCGGAACACGTGCTTAAGATGATTGGCTACATAGAGGAGCTCGCGGACCTTGGGACCACGTTGGAGAATGAACTCTATACTGATTTGATTCTCCAGTCCCTTCCTTCCACTTACGCCCAGTTTATCCTTAACTTCAACATGCAAGGAAAGGAGGTTGAACTTTCCGAACTTCTGAACATGTTGAGGAGTGCTGAGGGCACCCTACAGAAAGGTAGGGAGACATCCACTTTGTTTGTAGGAGGATCTTCCTCTTCTAGATCCAGGACGAAAGCCAAGGGTAAGAAGAAGAAAACCCCCGCCAAACCAAGAGGTAGTGTCAGTAAAGTGGATACGAAGGGAAAAGGAAAAGCAACAAAGATAGCGGGAAAGCTGGTGGGGAAGGAAGAATGCTTCTATTGTCACAAAAGTGGTCACTGGAAACAGGATTGCAAGGCTTGGAAAGCCAGAACACAGGATTTGAAGCGAGTTGCAGCTTCAGCTTCAGGTGTGTATGTTATTGAAAACTGTCTATCAATAAACTCTACTTCCTGGGTATTGGATACCGAATCAGGATCTCATATCTGTAATTCTTTGCAGGCGTTGAGAAAGCGTAGAGTTTTGAAGGCAGGTGACATGACCCTCAGAGTTGTAAACGGTGCTAGCATGGATGCTGAAGCCGTGGGGGACTATCACCTGGGATTGTCAAATGGACATTTTTTGGTTTTGCGTAGTTGTTATTATGTACCAAATGCAACCTGTAATATCATTTCTGTATCTTTATTATCTAAAGAAGGTTATGAATTTGCATTTGTAAGTAATGTAGTGAACATTCACCTTAATCAAGTTTTGATTGGGTCAGGTACATTGAACAACGGTATATACGTGTTAAACCAACCACAGATTTTCATTGTCCAGAATACACACAAAAGAAAGTCTCCAGAAATCAATAAAAATTTCTTATGGCATTGTAGACTGGGTCACATCAATGAGAGAAGGTTGACTAAGTTACATGCAGAAGGATATTTGGATCCGTTCGAATATCAATCGTATGCAACTTGTCAATCCTGTCTCAAAGGAAAGATGACAAAGACTCCGTTCACTGGACACGGAGTAAGAGCGAGCGAGCTCTTGGGACTCGTACACAACGACGTGTGCGGTCAAATGTCTACACATGCGCGAAGCGGTTATTCTTACTTCATTACTTTTACGAATGATTTCTCAAGGTTCGGACATGTCTTCTTGATGAAGCATAAATCCGAAGCGTTTGAAAAGTTCCAGGAATATAAGAATGAAGTAGAAAAACAAACAGGCAAAAGTATCAAGACACTAAGATCTAATCGAGGTGGTGAATATTTGAGTGCCGAGTTCCTGGGTTACATAAAAGAGAATGGAATTCTCTCTCAGCTTACTCCTCCATACACTCCGCAACATAACGGTGTATCGGAGAGACGGAACCGAACCCTATTGGATATGGTACGGTCCATGATGAGTAACGCTGAGTTGCCGCGATCGTTCTGGGGATATGCACTAGAATCAGCTGCATACCTTTTGAACCGAGTTCCCACTAAGACTGTGCCTACCACACCATATGAGTTATGGAGTGGGAAGAAACCCTATCTTCAATACCTGAAGATTTGGGGATGTCCAGCTTATGTCAAAAAGCAGCATGTGGACAAGCTCGAGGCACGCTCAGTACTGTGCAAGTTTGTAGGATACCCAAAGAACTCCAGGGGGTATCTTTTCTATTACGAAGAGGAACAAAAAGTCCTTGTTTCTCGTAATGCCCATTTTTTGGAACATCAGTACTTAGAAAAAGAAATAAGTGGGAGCGCAATAGAACTGGAAGAAATTCCAGAACCACAAGCTATTACTGAAAGCTTAGTAGAACCAGAGGGTTCGTAAGATCAGGACATTCCCATGCCACTCCGCAGGAGTAGTAGGCAGTCTCATCCGCCCGAGAGATACTACGGTTTTCTCATTGACGGGGATAGAGAGGATTGCATCATAGATTGTGATGAGCCTACTAGCTTCCAGCAAGCCATTCAGAGCATCGACTCGGTAAAATGGCTGGATGCAATGCGGACCGAAATGGAGTCCATGTACACCAACAAAGTATGGACGTTGGACATTGCTCCAGATAGGGTAAAACCCGTAGGATGCAAGTGGATCTTCAAAAGGAAGATTGGTGTAGATGGACAGGTTGAGACCTATAAAGCTAGACTGGTAGCAAAGGGTTTCCGTCAAAAACCTGGTTTGGACTATAACGAAACCTTTTCTCCAGTAGCTATGCGGAAATCCATTCGGATCCTTCTTGCCATTGCTGCCTTCCACGATTATGAGATTTGGCAGATGGACGTAAAGACAGCTTTTCTAAATGGACATTTGGAGGAGTGTGTCTATATGGACAGCCAGAGGGTTTCATTCAGAGTGGGAGCAGCGGAAAGGTGTGCAAGTTGCTTAAGTCCATTTATGGACTAAAGCAGGCATCGCGGAGTTGGAACATCTGTTTTGATGAGACGGTCAAGGAATTTGGCTTTATCAAAAATCCAGATGAACCATGCATCTATTGTAGATTTGTAGCGAGAACTGTAGTATTCCTCGTTTTATGCGTGGATGACATTCTCTTAATAGGAAATGACATTCCTATTCTACAATCTGTCAAGGGGTTCTTGTCATACAGGTTCTCCATGAAAGACCTGGGTGATGCCTCATACATTCTGTGTATCCGGATCTACCGTGACAGATCCAAGAGGATATTAGGACTTTCACAGTCCAGGTACATCGACACCATACTGAAGAGATTCAGTATGGAAGATTCCAAGCGCGGTAGTCTACCGGCTTGTCACGGGATCGCCCTCTCCAAAGAGATGTCTCCCAAGACTGATTTGGAGAGGGATCGCATGTCTATTATACCCTACGCTTCTGCGGTAGGCTCTATAATGTATGCGATGTTATGTACCAGACCGGATGTGGCTTATGCACTGAGTGTGGTAAGCAGGTATCAGTCAAACCCTGGGGAGAAGAATTGGATAGCAGTAAAGAACATTCTCAAGTACCTGAGAAGGACTAAGGAGATGTTCTTGGTGTATGGCGAAAAAGACCTCCAGATTGAGGCCTTTACTGACTCCAGCTTCCAGAGTGACAAGGATGATTCCAAGTCCATGTCGGGTTTTGTCTTCACCCTCAATGGAGGGGCGGTGTGTTGGAAGAGCTCCAAATAGGAAACCGTTGCTAACTCGACTATGGAAGCGGAATACATCGCTGCATCTGATGCCGCAAAAGAAGATGTCTGGATGAGGAAGTTCTTGAAAGAACTTCAGGTGGTTCCGTCTATTGCTGACCCAATACCTCTGTATTGCGACAACAACGGGGCTATAGCTTTAGCGAAGGAACCCAGGTCCCATCAGAAATCCAGACACATCTTGAGGCGGTATCACCTGATCAGGGAGATCGTGGATCGCCACGAGATCGAGGTTCGAAAGGTTGCTTCAGAAGATAACACGGCAGATCCATTCACCAAGGCCTTGCCCTAGACTCAGTTCGAGCGGCTGATCGAGATGATATGTCTTCGATACGCCAGTACATGGCCTTAGTGCAAGTGGGAGATTGTTAGTGTATATGCCCTAGAGGCCATTACTGTATCATACTAGTTTGTATATTACTTGATGGACGCTTGGGATACTCACAGTTGTATATGCAATCTTGCTCGAAATGGTAGTATGCTACTTGGTTTGTCTCTGCTTTAATATGTGCATGTGTTTCTTTTAGCATATTGCTGATATACATATTAGAATAGCCCTTAGGATCTTTGCTTGATTACCAGCGTTGTGATGGCGCTCACACTCATGGGAGCTGGGTGATCTATAAGCACATCATTATACATGTCCTTAGTCGTTGGACTATCGAGACAGGGCATCGATACTCCGGAGTAGACTAGCGTATGCGCTTCTCATCCCATTATGGGAGACGGTCTGTCCCACAGCCGTCAGTACGTCGTACTTGTGATAGTATGCGGGTCCTCATTAGGTTACGAGTACACTGGACAGGACTCATCGGGGACTGTTGGTTGGTATTATACCTATCGTCACTTATCAGTTCCCAGGTGACATGAGTACAGCTTACTCCGCTGACTTGACACTGTCACTTCTCCTCGAGTGTGTTCCCACTGCACTTTGATTACTACCCTACCACGGCTCGAAGGAGTCGTGCAAACAGGTAGTTTTTGGGTGCAGTCCAGAAGCACTTGGAGGCGGTGACGGTTAGACAGGATCCGTCTCTCCCGGTATTGGAAGTTTATATCGCGCTGTGTCCAGGAGAGCCATTACACGAGTAGTCCCTGGCCAGGGCAAGCGAGATATACTGGTAGGTTTCCAGTGTTATCTCAGGGTGTTCTGGGCTACACTCTGACACGACTTGCACCGCTATTACGGGACTGACGTTCACCACCCCCCTAGGCCCGCCATGCGATGTATTAGACGAACAGACTGGACTGTACGGAGACTGTCACATACAGGCTCAGTAGGAGTTCAGATGGGGTTCACCTCGTCATTCTTCTTATCGACATCTACCTGGGGACCGTTACGTACAGCTAGTGCCGCTTGCGGTCTGTGGTTAAACCCACTGCCAGCGTAGTGTCGAGTCTTTAGAGTCCCACACAGAGAGCTATTTGCGTTTAGGCAAAATGAGTAGAGGTCGCATGGTTTTGCGACAGGGTTCGTTCACATCCGCGCACTTGTGCACGTTTGCTGTCCGGACAGCTTATACTAGCGGGCTTTGGTTTAAGCCGGATCCTAGTATATGATTTGGGATTGGTTTTTCTCATTGTATTCGTGTTCCTCGGATCACGAATACGGGTGCGTATGCACAGTTGCTTTAGACAGAGGGAGAGGACTTTGATTAGGGTTAATAACCATTGTCATTTTATTAACCCTAATGCTTATGTGTGTATTATGGTTAATTGATATTAGTTTAATAATTGTGCATGGTTATGGTTGTTGACCATTTGACCTTCTTGACTTGTTGACCTTGGTTGACACTTTGACCATCATCATTTCATTTGGAAGATGCTTTTTGATCCTTGCAATTTGCATTAATAATTAAATGATAATGGTCATGTCTTGATTAAGCCATGACAATTATCTCACTAATTATCTAATTACAATAATTCACACATATATGAGAGAATGCTTCATATTATTCTCTCAATTCTATTATTCACTTTCTCTCTCTTGTTCTTCCTCTCCCTCAAGCTCTCCCCTCTCATGTGTTGAGAAACATTTGAGCTTGAGAAAAACCCCTTCTTGATAATCTCTACTCTCATCTAGGGTTCAAGGATTAGCACTTCTTGCACCCTAGTTACTTCTAGCTTGGAGTTGAAGCCAAAGGTCGAGACTTTCGGGTGGATCTTTCTTCGACGTGAGAAGACGACAAAGGTGACCTCTTTCCACCACTCTAAAGAGCAAGGAGAGAAGGACATAAAGCCCTAGGTATAACCTTTCAAACACCTTGCTAGTTTCTAGTTAGCTTTAGCTTGTTTTTGTTTAGCAAAGATCCTTCTTTGTCTAGTCCATGTTGCCTAAGTTGATAAAAATTTGATTTTTATTCCGTTTTCCGCCTCCCCGCAAGCACCGGGGTAGGCAACGTGGACTTACAGATGGCGTATAGCACCCCCGCATTTCGATGTCTAGTTTACTATATATACTATATATATATGATAGCTTATTGAGTGACATGGAGATCATAAATGTGTTAGGTGTACTATGGATATTTAGGGTTCGAAGTGAACTAGTGTATTTTCCTAGTTGCGAACCCTAGCATAGGTTTACACTCACACGCACACACATGCTTTTTGCTATACTTATATCATGATGATGAGGATAGTGTATGATACTGAAGATGAGTCGATGAGTTTTGGGCATGGTGCCGTGAGACCAGCGATATGATGTGATTCATATTTGGGATACGATACGAGATTTTAGCGGGCCTTTCGACGTGTCTTTTACACACGCGCTTATATTTGTTTAGATGCTATCGATTGTACTAGACTTAGATCATTACCCCAGATCACGTGATATGATGATAAGGATACCAGATATTGATGAGATGAATGTGATATTGACCCATACCCAGCTATTGGGATGCCGTACGACGATTTAACGTACGAGCTTTATATTGATGATAGATCAGCACTCATGACTCGAAGATATTATACGATGTAGATTGTATCGTATGTGATACTATTGAGGTGGGATCACCGACTATTATATTTATATACATATATCGACTCAGATGTAGGTGGTTTCCATACCCCTCCCGATTGACTTGATAGTTGGATGTAGATTACTTAGTAGACATTAGACTATACCCGAGTCATACCATTTTTCAAAACTAACGGATCGGTATATTTTAAAGATAGGAAAAAAGGATTCTACGGATATTTTGAAACGACGCATCTTCTTTTAGAAACTGTAGCCCTTATTTTACCAAAAACCCTGATTCGTCTTATTTCAAATGGCACAGCTGCATGATATATTTATTGAGGTAGATTCTTCACTGTTACGTTGATTATTTGATTCCGCATATTCATGCTATTTGCATTGCATTGCTTGTGTTTATTGATATATTACAATCATGCTGCTAGGACACCAGCACCATTACCGATGATGCGTATGTACCACGTACACTAACTTGCCGGCTCACACACATCTTCATCGGTAATTGCCATGTCACTACACAGTAGTATTATTGCATCAGGATATGACCCTTGTATGTGCATACTATTATTCCATGCTGCATGATATACCGTTATACTTACACTTCATTTATATGTCACATACATCATGCTTTCTGATTATGCGCATTGAGATATGTTGTTTCCATGATATTTCTGGATTTGGGAACCGCGGGTATTTCAAAAGAGAATATGTAATCATTTTAAAAGCCCGGTTACCCTTGATATGATATTTCAGTGCGTCCACCATGTGTTTTCTCGGTGCTGAGAGCGACATGTGAAACCCGATTCGAGGAGGCGGATGAGGCCGATTGCGGGTACATGGTGGACCCGGTATGGTAACCCGGGGCGAGAACGGATTCGCTGTGTAGTAGACGGTGAGCCCGGCAGAGGGACTACTACCTACCGGTGATTGGTTGGACCTGGCGGTTATCCGGAGGATACTGACCAGAGTTGATAGATGGATATGGGTGTACTGCCAGGGCCGAGGGCCGATACCGCAGACAGGGCCCGTGGGCTGATCCGGACTGACGGAGCCCGATATATGAGGATTTACGTGCTGATGCTGGGCACAGCTTTCATGATGTTTTCGAGTGTCGATGCTGGACACGCCGGTTCCATGATTTGATGTGTCGTGAGGGAAACCGATGGTTTATATCCTCATTTTCCATGCATCTGCTTTATGATATTTACATGCATGATGGTTATTGTCATTGGGTGACGAGTGGACGGGATCCACATACATACAGATTTGATTACATTCGATCATACCTCATATTTATGATATGCTATTACATAAGATTCTGGCACGAGCACTTGGCACTACACTTATGTATAGAGGTTACATTGCCAGTTTAGCATGCTTCAGACTTATTCATATTGAGGCTTATTTATATACCTGATCGTATTGACCTAGGATGGGTCATGCATTCGATCTCTGCTTGTAGATATTTTCTATTCATGAGTTGGCAACTCACCCCCGTTGTGCCACAGTTCTTGCAGGTTTTGCCGTACAGGTTTCATTGCGGCTTTTCTGGCATATTGCTTCCATTACGGGTGACTTGCTTTGGTAGGTGGGTTCTTTTGTATTAGAACCGCCATTGTACATGTATTATTCATTGTATCTAGAAATTCCATCAACCAAAACTTGTATATTGTTTCAGACTTAGAAAACAGTGATGTATTATTTCGACCTTAGAGTCGCGCTTGTAGTGTTATGGTTTTCTGGCTGTTTTGAGTTTATTTTTGGGTTTTGATCCTCTCCCTTTGGCGTTGTATATTATTATTGCTTGCGTGGTTATGACCGTCGATTAACGAAGAGCTAGCTCCCGCTTGGGGATGCCTTTTATCATTTCATATATATTATTCTTGTTGTACCCCGTTCGGGGACAGTTTTTTACAAGGGAAACTCTGCCGAAATTTTCAGAACAGACTACACATTTTTAAAATGCATTTTCGGCTTAGTTATTTGAAAACTTTGATTTCAAACATGCTTTCTTTACTTATTAAAAACCAGTTCCTTTATTTACTCCTTAAATGGTTTTAGATTTCTGGGCTTTTGGCTTACTTGGATCAGATGGAGTCCTATAGACTTCATAGGATTCAAGGGCCAGTCACGTGCTCTTTCGGGTCGTGACACGTCATCACCCGTTAGGTTACTTAACTAACGACAGGGCGGGGGCTGGACTAGCGTGGATGCAAAACATAAGCAACGCCTAAATAGATATCATATATAGATATATACATTCGTCACATGCAATGATAGTCATTCCAGATCACAGATGAACACATTGGATATACTAGGAATCCGCATTCCGTATGAGCCTGTAACGAAGAACGGATTACACGGTCGCGATGAATAGCCAAGAACCCACCCTAGAACCCTACGGGTGCGGCAAACTACCCGCCAAGTACCCGAAGCGAAGTAGCCTCCCTCAACACCGTGAGTAGGCCACTCGGCACTTCGAGGTACCCGGTAGTTTGTGCACCCCACCTTGGGTCTATCCTAGGAGCAAAAATAGTAAAAGAAATTATATAATGACGGCTACAACCCCATCCCGGTTGTGCGGCCATATAAATAATATTACATCAATTACAAATTACATGAATTGAAAGATAAAGAAAACTCTCATCTCACAACCCCCCCGGCTATTCATCCGCGACCATCCAATGAATTCATATACACAAACCATCAACATTACAGATCACAGATATGTATAACCCCTACTAATCGCCGTATAGCGATTAGCAGACGTTCAATACATATATCACATCACAGATATAACCCATTAGCCAAAGTCTAGAGAAGTTCGATTAAAATACGGATTTGTAACCACCCCAAAAACAAATTTGTCCACTGGAAAATCTGGGCAGAAACAAACCATCCTAAAAATCCCAAAACATCAATATAAGAATACTGCAGGAGAAACGACCCACGGCCGGGTCAACTCGGTCGCGGCTCCGCGGCAAGAGCATGCTCTTGCCGCGGTTCCGCGGTGAGTTGGTCGACTAGCTGGATCGTTTTTCTTGGGTGTTCTGTAAAAATCCTGAGCCGATTTTTAGTACAGGATTTCTTATTTTTAAAGTAGGTTTAAAAATCGGCAGAAAGTTAGGTTTTTGAAACGTGTTTTGCGATTTTTCTCCGATCGAAATTCTAGATACTTTGCTAACTTGCTAGTTTGTGTTTAGCTAGGCTCTGATACCACTGTAAGTCCACGTTGCCCACCACGGTTCTTGCGGGGAGGCGGAAACGGTATAAAAATTGGTTCTTTAGAACTCAAGGCAACATGGACTAAAAGGAGGATCTTTGCTAAACAAAAACTAACAACCATGCTAAGAGATTTAGCAACTCGGTTAAAAGGTTATACCTAAGTCTTGAACTCCTTCTCTTCTTGCTCCTTGGAGTGGGATGAACGGGTCGTCCTCGTCGCCTTCTCTTGACGAAGAAAGATCCACCCGAGGGCCTCTACCTTTGGCTCCTACCTCAAACTAGAGATAACTTTAGTGCTTGGTGTGCTAAACCTAGAACCTTAGGATGAGTAGAGTGTAATTTTGGTGTTTTATCTCAAAAGCAAAATGGTTCTCAACTCATGAGAGGGAGAGCTTTGAGAGAGAGGAAGAGGGTGAGAGAGAATGAGCATGAGAGAATGAGGATAATATCAACCATTCTCACATATATGTGAATTATAATAATTAAATAATTAATCAAAGATAATAGTGATGGTTAACTTGAAATGACCATTATCATTTCAAATTAATGAATTTTGCAAGAATCAAAGAGCATCTTTCATGTGAAATGATGATGGTCAATTTGTCAACATAGGTCAACAAGTCAACCATAGTCAAATGGTCAACAACCCTAACCATAACACAATTATAATTAATTAATATTAATAATCATATTTCATATATACATTAGGGTTAAGAAAAAGACAAAGGTCATCAACCCTAATGAAAGTCCCCTGCCTCTGCCTCAGTCAACTGTGCATACACACCCGTATCCATGTTCCGAGGAACACGAAGACAATGAGATAAAACCAATCCCAAAACATATACTAGGATCTGGCTTAAACCAAAGCCCGCTAGTATCTACTTTCCGGACACCAAACGTGCACAAGTGCGCGAATGTGAACGAACCCCGTCGCAAAACCATGCGACCTCTACTCTGTTTTGCCTAAAGGCGAATAACCCTCTATGTGGGACTCTAAAGACTCGACACTACGCTGGCAGTAGGTTTAACCACAGACTGCAAGCGGCACTAGCTGTACGTAACGGTCCCTAGGTAGATGCCGATAAGAAGACTACGAGGTGAACCCATCTGAACTCCTACTGAGCCTGAATGTGACAGTCTCCATACAGTCCGGTCTGTGGCGGGCCTAGGGGGCGGTAAACGTCAGTCCCCTAATAGCGGTACAAGTCGTGTCGGAGTGTAGCCCAGAACACCCTGAGATAACACTGGAAACCTACCAGTATATCTTGCTTGCCCTGGCCAGGGACTTTGTGTAATGGCTCTCCTAGACACAGCGCGATATCAACCCCCAATACCGGGAGAGACGAATCCTGTCTAACCGTCACTGCCTCCAAGTGCTTCGGGACTGCACCCAACTGCTACCTGTTTGCACGGCTCCTTTGAGCCGTGGTAGGGTAGAAATCTAAGAACAGTTGGAACACACTCGAGGCGAAGTGACAGTGTCAAGTCAACGGACTAAGCTGTACTCATGTCACCTGGGAACTGATAACTGACGACAGGTATAATACCAACCAATAGTTCCCGACGAGTCCTGTCCAGTGTACTCGTAACCTAACGAGCACCCGCATACTATCTCAAGTACGACGTACTGACGGCTGTGGGACAGACCGTCTCCCAAGCTGGGATGAGAAGCGCATACGCTAGTCTACTCCGGAGTATCGATGCCCTGTCTCGATAGTCCTACGACTAGGGACCTGTATAAGGATGTGCTTGTCGATTACCCAGCCCCCACGAGTGTGACTGCCATCACAACGCTGGTAATCAAGCAAAGATCCTAAGGGCTCCACTAATGTGTAAAGGCGATATGCTATAAGAAACACATGAACACATTAAAGTAGAAACAAACCAAGTAGCATACTACTATTTTGAGCAAGATTGTCTATACAACTGTGAATATCCCAAGCTTCCATTAAGTAATATACAAACTAGTATGATACAGTAATGGCCTCTAGGGCATAAACACTAACAAATCTAAACCATTTAAAAGAAGAAGTAAAGGAAAACATGTAGGAAAACAAGTTTAAAAGCAAGATCAAATTTTCTCTAAAATTTCGGCAGAGTCTCCTTTGTAAAAACTAGCCCCAAACGGGTACAAACAAGAATAATATATACAAACAATAAAAAGGCATCCACAAGCGGGAGCTAGCTCTTCGCCAATTGACGGTCACAACCACGCAAGCAATATAATATACAACGCCGAAGGGCGAGGCTCGAAACTCAAAAGAAAACCAAATCCACCGAAAACCATAATAATACTAGCGCGACTCTAAGGTCGAAATAAAAACAACTGGTCTTCTAAATTTATCAAGTAATACAAGTCTTCTTGATGGAGCTTACTAGATACAAATGAAATAATAAAAGCACAACGGCGGTCCTGATACAAGTGAACCAGCCTACCAAGCAAATCACCCTGAATGAAATGATGTGCCAGCAAGCTGCCAAGGAAACCTGTACATCGAAACCTGTAAGAAAAATTTGGCACAACGGGGGTGAGTTGCCAACTCGTGAGTGAAGACATCTGCGAGTAGAAATCGCATGCACGACGCTCTCCTAGGTCATAATAATAATATACTTAATATAACACTAGTGATCTAGTAGTGGCAGGGTAATAATCTATGCGTATGTGCAATGCTCAGTGCTCGTGTCTGTGCCTCAAGTAGTTACATGTCATGTGTATGAGTATGCATGCACCATGAATGTAAAACAATCAACCAAGAAATCTTGATATATTTGTATAAGAAATCATTAACTTGTATCATAGTAAAATTTGTACGGTAATATGAAACATCATCAATGAAATCCATGGAAATCCGTGTGTAGCATCGACACAAAACATGTAAATCTCAAGTCTCAATACCTCATAGTCTCAATATCTCATAGTCTCAAAATCTCGGGCTCTGTCGGTCCGGATCGGCCCATATCATCACATCTCACGACAACGGTCGGTATCCTCCGGATATCCGCTGCGCCAGAGATCACCAGTAGGTAGTCTTCCCCTGTCAGGCTCATCATCTACAACTCGAACTTCTTGTCCCGGGTTACCATACCGGGCCCACCATGTACCCGAGATGGTTCATCCACTCCTGGAATTGAGTCTCGAAATCCAACAGAAAACATAAAATCTCATGGTGGACGACACATACATCATGAGAAAACCACAACTTGTATTTTAAAATGAGTGGGAAAGAGAGAGAAGTTTATATATATATTCTTGCGGTTTTCCCCAAAATCCAGAAATTTCATAGAAATCCAAAATCCCAAAATCATGAGTAAGTAAAACATGAGTATCGGCATAAGCCCCACAATACTGCATGATAACATGAAAATGTGAATGCATGAAGTGTCTATATAATAAATGCAATGTCGAAACTAGCACATGAGAGTAATCACACAATATTATATCGGTCTAGCATTTAGCTGATTATATCAATAAAAGATAATATGTTCTAAAGTGTATGTGATATGGCAATTACCGATTATGACGTGTGTGAGCCGGCAAATAAGTGTACGTGGAACATGCGCATCATCGGTAATGGTGCTGGTGTCCTAACAGGCAGAGTTTCATATTAGCTAAAGAAACATATGAATGAATATGCAATGCGATGAATACAACATGAATATAACGGTGAATGTGTAGTAAAGCACAACTAGAAAATACATACTAATTACGAGTCATACAGTTTGTTGTTTACAAAAAGCACGATTCATTAGTTTTGAAAATAAGCATGACTCAAGCCTAAACTAAGATGTAGCTAACCAACTAAGGAACTAACTAAAGATACTAGTCGAAAGGTAAGAAGAATTCTCCTAACGTCTGAGTCGATATCTCAAGTGGTCGGCGATCCAGCCTCAATAGCGTCACATACATAGTACGACTTCCTCAAGTCAAGAGTGTGGATCATTCATCACATCTATACCTCGTACGGTAAAATCCATCGTACGACATCCTAAAATCGGGTACTGGTCAACTATCATATATATACATCATTATTCGTATAGTATCGTCATCAAACAATATCATGATCATGGGTACAGTACTATAATCGCATACATCCCAATATCATCAACATCAATAATCGTCTGTGTAAATATCTATCGTCAATTGATCCACTAAAATATCATGTCATATATCATATCGTGATTAAGTCACATATTACAATCCGGGTTCTATTCTAGAGTCTCGTACATTTCAATGTCGTCATCCCCGATTATCGTTTATATATAAATATACATTTTCTTATTCCCCAACGATCCGATAATATCATAACACATCTCATCTCATAACTCGATCGTATATCTAATATCTTACGGCATCATGCCCAGTCATACCGACTCAACCCCATGTATCATATAAGCTCCTCATATAACGTGTATATGTTATATATATATATATACATATAGAAACCTAAACACATTCATATATATATATATATATATATATATATATATATATATAGACACACACCAAGTCAAGTGTATGTGTGTGCGTGTGTGTGTGTGTCTACATGAAACCTACGAATTCCCTCGAAGGCAGTCATCCTCTGGTTAAGTCATTCTAAATCAGTCTAGTCCAACCTAAAATCTTCAATAGGACCCTACTCGCCAAGAATCTAAGGTCACGCCCAACTTCTTAATAACAGTAAGTAATATCCTTATCCTACGTTTGCGGAGGTGCTATACGCCATCAACCCGACTTCCCCCGTAGATATACATCTACTCACCTGGTCCTTGTCTGCCGAAGTCGATGCCGCCATCCTCTTCTTCATCGCCCGAAGTCCACGTGATGGATACCTATACGCAAACATATATAATATCGTAAACCGAAATTGCGGACAAAACCAAAACTGCGCACGAAACATGCATAGGTTAAAACCTATTACCCGCTCATGCAAAAGAACCAAATAACGCTCGATATCAGCATACAAACGCCGATTGATCGAGATAAAACACGAACGTACAAGTCGTAGTTCCAAAACTCACTAATTATAATATAAAATAAGGTTTAAATCATCAGAACCTTAAAATTAATCAAATCGTTTTATTTCGCAAAAACCTAGAAAGCACTAAATTTTCGTTTTAATTCGAAACTTGATGTTTTAACACAACTAATGGCCATAATAGTCACTAAATATCATAACTAAGTCTTAAAAACCATCACAATAATTTAATCTCATCAATTTGTATTAAATTGAAAATTCTAGTTTGCAAAAATATCAATTTTTAATACTTTTTTTAAAGCAAAATTCACAATTCAACAACTAAGCTAGATTTTGCATGAACTAAAGTGTTAAACTACAATTTAAAATATTAATAATGTCATAAAAACCCTAATTGTATTTTAGTCTCAATTATTTAGTCAATTTCCAAAAACCTAGTTTGAAAAAACTAGCATAATTAGCATAATTTCCATCTAAATATTTTATACTAGTAAGTAGATTAACTTTTGCATTCAATTAAAGTGTTAATCTACCCATTAAAACCATGAATAATTGATAAAAATTCTCACTAGAATTTTATCTCACCTATTTATATGTTTTATAAAAATCTAGTTTACAATTAGCTTAATTTTTGAACAATTAAAATGTAATAATTAGTAATTTGACAACTAAATATCAATGTGCAAACTCTAAGATTTCATACTAAACTTTCAAACCATGGTTACATGATAAGAACCCTAATTTCATTCAAAAACTCTTTCTTGAATTTTTCAAGTTAGAAATTTAAACCATAATTAAACACACAAATTCATTTAGTTGAAGTAGTTAATCAAATATTAAACTTTAGGGTTAGGATTTATACCTCACAATCTCAAGAGATCTGGTTGATCATTCTTCGTGTGTATGGAAAAGTTTTAATCACAACCAAAGAAATTTATACCGCAATCAATTAACGGTGTCGATATAGCGCTTTAATGAATACGGATCGTCCACTGAGATGTGTGTTTTGATCCATCTTGTTTTAGATGAGTCGAAATGAAAAGATAAAAGAAATTGCAAGAAAATTGATTCAAGATTTGTAAATTTTAATTTCAAAAAACATAAAGAAAATAAAGATCTAGAATCAAGGATCAAGAAATGTCCCAATCACTTTGATTTATCAAGATAATGAAGAATAGCTTATAGGATTCGATTGAGTCAATAGTTAATGATGAATCTAATAATTCCTAATCTTATCTATTGATAATTCGTAGCTAGATTGATGATTACGATGAAGAATAGGGATCTATTGAAGAAACTAGGGTTTCTCCTTTATCCCTTGTCTTTTCAATCATGATCATTCGGATCTAGCATCTAACAAAGAAAATCATCAATCATTTGATCCTTAATTTTCAATGACATAATCAAAAATTCATTTTGCTCCAAATTAGGTCATCAACGATTCTTTTTGCTAAGGTTCACAAATCTCATAAGAATTAAGACTAGTATTAAAATATGATCATCATTAGATCTATCAATTCTCTCGAATCCTCCACAAGCAGAGAATTTACTCAAGAAACAAGAAAATAAATGAATCAAAGATCAAGAAATTTCACAACGCAAGAATGTAAAGAAAACAAAATTTTCAATTATCACCTTTATTAAATCGACGACTAATTACACATTCCGTCAATTCGAGGTTACAAGATATTGCTCTCGATCGCTCCTTTTGAAGAGGTAACTAGATCCGTCGAATTTCGCTCCGCTCGATCTCCTTGAGTTGCGGATCGTCGTGGATCTCTTGCTCGGATGAAGATTGGCTTCGCAGATAAAGTATTGATGGTTGCTTGCTTGATTTGCTTCTCAAAATGATCTTGATTTTGCTTGGATTTGAATTTGGGCTAGGGTTTTGGTATCAAATTGTGTCACTCAACTTGAATTTGAAATTTGGCTCCAAATGTGTAACTAACTCACCACTAATTGTGTAACCTCCAAAATGTTAGTTGTATGTATGCCCTAGAGGCCAGTATTGTACAGATGATGTATATTATATTGGATGCTTGGACATATATAGAGAGGACTTTCTTGCTCGATATGATAGTATGCTATCTGGTTGCTCTTTACTTTAACATGTACGCTTGTCTCTTTATACTGTCTTATCGTTACATGTTGGTAAAGCCCTTAGGATGTGTACTTGACTACCTGGACTATGATGCGGATCATACTAGTGGGGACATGGTAGTCCATAAGTACATCCTTCAAGGTCCCTAGTCATGGGTGTATCGATATGGGGCATCGATATACCAGTGTAGACTAGCGTATACGCTTCTCGACCCATGAGATGGACGATGGATGATCCCATATCCATTGGTGTTTGACATCAGAGATGGTATACGGGTGCTCAGTGGAGACTGGGTACACTGGACTGACTCACCGAGAACTCCCAGATGGTATTATACCTCACGTCAGATGGCAGTTCTCTGGTGACACCTGTGCAGGTTAGTCTGTAGACCCGAGATCGTCATAGAGAGTTGTGTGATTCCCACTGTGCTTTAATTTCCACCTTACCACGTCCATGAGGGAATGCAAAACGGTGGTTTTTGGGTACAGTCCCGATTCACATGGAGGCAATGAGCGATAGGAGGGGTTTCGCCTCTCCCGGTAATGGGGGTTGATTGGTTCGAAAAATTTGTGTTTGTAGTTAACCGCAATCAGAACGGTGTCGCATATAGCTAGACCGAGATGAGTACGGGTCGTCCTCTGGGAAACGTGGAACCTTTTACTTTTACTTTAGATGTGTTGAAAAAGAGAGGAGGGATAAAGAATTTTATAGAAAGATTTCTAGATCTACGTTAAACAAGAATGTAAAATATAGATCTAGATTATTTTAAAGTTGTAATTAATATAATAAGAGGGCTTGTAGGGTTCGTTAGGATTTAGTAGTTATGGATGATTAATTAAAAGTTACCCCTTTTATCCATTAATAGATTTAGAACTAGAACGACGGTGATGCGTGTAGATTAGGGTTTCTGGAGGGAAAAGGAATCCCAGTCTTAACCCTTATCTCGACACGGAACTCCGTTCATATCTAGCCTTTACAAAAACAATCATTAATCTAATCTCTAATCGCGGTCGGAACTAGCAAAGAATTGCTAGCGCGCCCGATTAGGATGTTAATGATTCTTTTGATAAAGTTCCTAAACTTTATAGGACTTAAAAAGGGTTTAATTATTTTCATCGTCCATTAGTCTACCCTAATCCTACGAACCCTAACAAGCGGAGAATTACTCGTGCATGTTGGGAGAAGAAGATGAAAAGACAGAGAGGGAAAACATAATGTAAAATGCAAAAGAATTAAATAAAATAACTACCTTTATTAATCAACTTGAACAATCTACACTTTATTCCGTAGAAAATGATTACAAACTAGTTGCTTCTCGATCTTTCCTAAGGAGGTAGACGAACAGTTGATGATCAGCCTGGATGCGTGAGCGTCGGGGCTTCGTGATTGCGTCGGCTTGATGATTTTTCCAAGAGGCTCTCGGTGCCTTTTTATAGTGCAAAGCCAGAATCTTATTGTTGAAAACTTGGTAAAATATAGCTTGAATTCACACCAGAAAATCTTGCCTTCCAATTCCACAAAAGTGCGGCAGATCCGCGGACCAAGGGTGGGTTTGGCCGCGGATCCGCGCTCAATGGATGAGATCTTTTGATCAATTTTCTTTGGCTCTCTGATTTTGACATTTGGCAATCCTAGGCATCTTTAGAATTCAGAAATCTTCTCTCGGTTGCTTCCAGACTTGGTCTCCAAGTTTTGCTTCTTAATTTGGCAAGTTTTCTTCAACAAATTGATTTGTTTGTTAAATCCTTCATAACAACTTGGAAATATTCTGCACAACAACTCAAATAAGATTTTAATAGACTTTGTTCTACTAGGATTAGATCAATAATATTATTTGCATACATTTTCCTACCAAATGATAATTAACATATATTAACATATGGAAAATAATGTTTTTACACATAAACCCTCATATGTATAATATATTATAATAAAGTCCTTTTTTAATATGAAAATGGTAGGAAAAATGTAATACAAATGTGCAGTTTTATCAACTGAACAAATACCCCCAAACTTATCTTTGATCGTCCCGAGCAAACTAGTTTATTCAAGAGGAGAAAAGGAAAGGAGAAAACTAAGCACACTTTCGTAGGCAGACACGATTGCACTGAGCACGTGCAACAATCCGTTAAACCTCTAGGTGTCCCAAGTAGGAGGAGTGTTGTCTCCTGAGGGTTTTCAGCGGACTACACCCACAAAATCCAATAACAAAAGAAAGATGGTGAAATTTACATATAAAGACAAGAACCATAAAAGAAATACTTTGAAAAGAAGAGTTTCCATCTATGCCAGCTTTTCAGTTGTCATGAGCCCTATCTTAATAGTCATGAAAAGATGTTAGAAATCACATTATCCCTCAATAAAACATCGTCTTTATTCTTCATTCCTACCTTTCATCCAAACATTGATCATATACCCCTACGTGTGTGAAATGGTCATCCCTACACTCAGAGAATTCAATTCAAGCTATCATACTCTTGTCCATCTACCTTAGTACTTTTCAATTTGATGAATACTTAGAACTGCTCACACATTTTCATGCGACCGTTAATACTTCTTGAGGTACTAACCGACCGATTACTCATGTGGTTGCAGATTTGGTGATAATATTTTCCTCGTCTTGCCCCACCTAAGGCTTAGCAGTGACTCCCAGACCAGTTGGCCTTAGGGCACTAGGTGAAGAGGCACCCTCGCTATTATTTTTTTGCTGCCTTGGCGATAACAAAACCAGTGTTCATTTTTCTTTTCACCATTTTTATATTTTCTTCATCATTTTTTTTATTTCCTTCATACTTTGGCTTTTAGACAAGAGCATTTCAAGGTATCCTCTACTATCCCGAGTTTCAAGACGTGTGTAGGTGCATATTGTAGGATATCAACATTCAAATGTTTCGCTTCCAGAATAGAAACTATTTTTCAGACTTATTTTTATCCTCAGATTAGTGACTTCCTTCATCTTACTAACCCTTGGGACAACAGCTCATAACTACTTATTACTAGTTCGTATAAGGAAACTTCTAATTTTCTTGGTTTTCTTAAACTATTCCTATCTTTTGGATGTAATTTTTCACTTTCTACTCTTTTGTTATAAAAGAAAATTTTTGAAATTTTTTGAAAATGTTGTGCTTATGCAAAGTATGATGCAAATTGATGCGTAAATAAGCACAAACCTCCCCCAAACATGTTTACAGCAGTGTCCTCACTGATGTCATCCATTAAGCTCAAAAAACCTGTAGACTTGGGAGGAAATTATTAATGGGGGCAAGAATATATGAAAGTGAAAATCCTCCCCCAAACTTATTTTAGGCTCATAATTTTGTAAAAATCATTTTCTTTCAAGAGCCAAAATATACCACCTCCCCCAAACATGAGTTTAAACAATTTTAATCTTTTTTTTTAAAAAAAAACACACGAGGGGGTCAAGGTTATTGGTCAAAGTAAAGCCTTACAAAGACCAAAAGTCAACACCAACCATTCAAAAATTTTATCGATGAAGCACCAAGGTTGGTGGAAGAACATGTCACCTTTCGACGTGAAGAAGTGGGGATGTGATAAGAGGTGTAATGGAAAAAAAGTGCATCTCAATTTGGAGAGACGACACAGTGATAGTAATGATGGATTACTCGCATTATCATGATTGTCCAAAAGAGGGGGTGGAGGTCCAATTTCTTCATCTTGGAGTTGATTCATCTCAACACCCGTGTCTTGTAAAAATGCGAGTTCATCAGCGAAAATTTTCTCAAAGCTTTCATCGATACCCCGAAAAATAATGTCATCAGAAAAAATGGGGTGATCGTCAGACTCAATATAAAGTTCCTCATTAGATGTTGACCCGGGCAACTCGGTGGAAGAGTAAATGGTTGGGTCAAACAACAACATATGAAAAGAGTCTGTATCATGAGGTTGATCAAATTCGCTGCTGTCGACATCCATTAATTCGACAGAACACATATGAGCATAGGGTTCGGAGGGTTCACTTCCCAACTTGTAAATGTTAAGCTCAATTGACTTCTTCCCAAATGATAGGGTCATAGAGCCGTTTCTACAATTGATTACTGCGTTGGAAGTGGCCAAAAAGGGTCGACCGAGTATCACCGGGATTTGATTGCGTGGGTTTGCTACAGGTTGTGTATCTATAACGATAAAGTCCACAGGAAATATGAATTCCTCGACCTTGATTAACACATCCTCTAGCTCACCCCTAGGTTGGGTGATAGATCGATCGGCCATCTGAAGAGTGCAATGCGCCGGCTTTAACTCTCTGATCCCTAATTGCTCATAAACAGAATAAGGAAGCAAGTTAACACTAGCACCTAGATCGAGTAGAGCACGATTGATATTTTTACCCCCGATAGAAATTGAAATTGTAGGACTTCCGGGGTCCTTTCGTTTCTTGGGAAGTTGTTGTGTAAAAGCTGTGCTCACATTACTCGCAAGGAAAACTTTTTTAGGTACTTGAACTTTTCTCTTCCTAGTGCACAAGTCCTTTAGGATTTTCGCATATGACGGAACTTGCTGAATGGCATCTAGGAGAGGAATGTTTATGTTAACTTGCTTAAAAATTTCCACGATCTTCTCCATTTGTGGACTTGGTCTGTTGCCCCTTAACCTGTTTGGATAATGTGCTTGATCAATAAGTTTTGGGTCTAACGTTTGTGGAGAAGACTGTGGGGATGGATTCGATCCCAAAATTGGAGTGGAAATCGACTTAGATAGATTTGGTGAAATGTTAGATCCTTGGGGAAAACGGAGAATAGGCTCGGATGAAGGTGGAAGACTAGACGAATTAGAGGAAGAAGAAGAAGAAGAAGGGGTATCAAATGTGTCACTATCATCAAATTGCTCACCCACTTGGTTATTCAGCACTCTCCCCGATCTCAACATAGTAATGGCATTCACATTATGACTTTGTGAATGGCCAGGATTCGGTAGGGGTTGAGATGGAAGTTTCCCTTTCTCTCTCGCACTCATTGCGGCGTTTAACTGTGCGATTTGGTTTTCTATTGATTTAATACTCTCACTATGGGAGGAGGAGTTTTTGTTAGGGTATCAATAGAAGACCTTATCTCAGCCGAATTTTGCACGGATTGTTTCATGAACATATCCAAAGTTTGTGCAAGTGAGTTGTCGGTACCGGCCACTTGTGGTGTAGAAATGTTGGCCGGATTTTGGAAATTTTGTGACTGAAAGGGGGGCTGATTCTGTGGTTGTGGTTGCTGTGGAGGAGGTCTTTGATAATTACTTTGATGGTTTTGATTCCAAGCAAAGTTAGGATGATTCCTCCATCCTTGATTGTATGTGGAAGAATAAGGGTCGTTTCTAGGTCGCTGCTGAAAAGCAGCATTAGCTTGAAACGATGCATTCATAGGACATTCTTCCGTTAAGTGTGAAGGATCCGAACAGCAACCACAGATGGTCTTAGGAAGCGTGACCTGATTTAGGGAGAATGATGAGAACTTGCTTTCAATAGCGTCGAGTTTCTTCTGTATCGCTGCCATTTCGGCTTTTACTGCGATAGAAACATCGAGCTGGTGAATACCTCCCTTAGTTGAAGGTGGTCTTACGCTTTCCCACTGCAACGTGTGCCAGATACTTCCAAGCTTCACCGTCATCTTCAGACATGAAATTGCATTGACACATTGTTTCAAGCATCTGCTTTGTCGCTGGATTAATGCCCTCATATATAATCCGACATAAATCCCATCTTTGTATTCCGTGATGGGGGCATTGGACAAGCAGATCTTTGAAACGTTCAAAGCACTTCCAAAATGGTTCATTGGGAAGCTGGGTGAACTGGTTGATCTCGCTTCTAACATGTGCAGTCTTATGATTTGGGTAAAACTTCTTAAGAAATGCTATGGCGAATTCATCCCAATTAGCGATAGAGTGTGCGGCAGTATTATAAAGCCATTTTTCTGCCAAGTCGCACAATGTGAATGGGAGAAGACGTAAGCGCATAGCATCTAAAGTCAATTGTGAAGTACCCATCATTGCGCATACGTTCTCGAATTTGGTGATGAAAACGTACGCGTCTTCCGATTCAAGCCCGTGAAATTTAGACAGCAGATTGATGTAGTGGGGTTTAATCTCGAAATTATCCCCGTTAGGTGGTGGAAGAGATAGACAAGTGGTAAGAGGACCACGAATAGGATAGCATCTCTCTTGGAGAGAGATGCGCGGTGGATTCTGCGCACCTTCGGGCGGTGGAAGCGTGGTGTTATACTCTGATGGAGTGCCGTCCATCACGGTTGATGTGGTGTGTGGTGGGGGAAAAGAGGATGAAGAAGTACCGACTTCGGCGTCGATAGCAGGAACGCGGACAAGACGGGCACTAGGATCCCATGTCCAGCCGAGCATGCACTAAGCGGGCTTAGTGCAAGTGGCAGCGTGTGTGTGATTTAAGATTGGCTTGTTTTGAAAAAGGTGGACTCAAGACAAATCTCCCTAAGCAACCCTAGAACTAAAGTCACCTAGGTCCAGTCTCTAGACCGCTCCTAGACTTCCAAAGGACAAGCCGCAGGATCAATCCTCTACCGCCTCCGTACTACCCTCGTAGCCAGATAAGTGCCAGGTAAGTGGGAAGGAACCACGTCGTGGGCCTAATTAAAAACCACTAGCCTTTGTCACACTTGCCTAGGCACTACAAAAGTAATGCGGATAAACGGTAGATTACCCACGACCTTCCTCTGTCCTTATTGAGCGCGACAGTCCTTAGAGTCTGGTCTAGATATTTTTTAAATTATTGTAGGGTTGATGCAGATGCTCGTTTTGTGATTTGTGGGCTTAGGAAGGGTGATAAAATCCCTACCTAATCTTGATTTGGTCTTTGCCCCTTAGAGTCCGTATTAAAATATGCAAAACAAAACCAATCACAAAACTTTTGCAAAAAGATTTTTTAGCGGCGCGATTTTGCAAAGAATCCTGTAGAAGATAGATTTTATTGGATTTAAGAAGAGAGAGAAGGAGTTGAGAATCTTACCAGAGAGTTCTGTAGCCCTAATCCCTCCAAGCAGCCGCGTTTCCGCCGCAGGAAGCACCTTAGTGCCGCGGTTCCGCCGCAAGGTGGATGGATCGCTTGATGAAAATTTTTCTGTGTCCCTCTGTGATCCTCTGGAACTCGATGAATGGCTCTGTCTTCTGTTTTCCTCAATTCTGTAACTCCAGATCTCCTTGCAAAAATCCACGCACAAATCGTTAAATATGCAATTTGCAGTTTTGTTTTAATAATGATATGGCTCGTCTAAGAATTCAACACAAATAATAAGAATAAAAAATTACTCACGTATCCCCGGCAACGGCGCCATTTGATTGGTTCGAAAAATTTGTGTTTGTAGTTAACCGCAATCAGAACGGTGTCGCATATAGCTAGACCGAGATGAGTACGGGTCGTCCTCTGGGAAACGTGGAACCTTTTACTTTTACTTTAGATGTGTTGAGAAAGAGAGGAGGGATAAAGAATTTTATAGAAAGATTTCTAGATCTACGTTAAACAAGAATGTAAAATATAGATCTAGATTATTTTAAAGTTGTAATTAATATAATAAGAGGGCTTGTAGGGTTCGTTAGGATTTAGTAGTTATGGATGATTAATTAAAAGTTACCCCTTTTATCCATTAATAGATTTAGAACTAGAACGACGGTGATGCGTGTAGATTAGGGTTTCTGGAGGGAAAAGGAATCCCACTCTTAACCCTTATCTCGACACGGAACTCCGTTCATATCTAGCCTTTACCAAAACAATCATTAATCTAATCTCTAATCGCGGTCGGAACTAGCAAAGAATTGCTAGCGCGCCCGATTAGGATGTTAATGATTCTTTTGATAAAGTTCCTAAACTTTATAGGACTTAAAAAGGGTTTAATTATTTTCATCGTCCATTAGTCTACCCTAATCCTACGAACCCTAACAAGCGGAGAATTACTCGTGCATGTTGGGAGAAGAAGATGAAAAGACAGAGAGGGAAAACATAATGTAAAATGCAAAAGAATTAAATAAAATAACTACCTTTATTAATCAACTTGAACAATCTACACTTTATTCCGTGGAAAATGATTACAAACTAGTTGCTTCTCGATCTTTCCTAAGGAGGTAGACGAACAGTTGATGATCAGCCTGGAAGCGTGAGCGTCGGGGCTTCGTGATCGCGTCGGCTTGATGATTTTTCCAAGAGGCTCTCGGTGCCTTTTTATAGTGCAAAGCCAGAATCTTATTGTTGAAAACCTGGTAAAATATAGCTTGGATTCACACCAGAAAATCTTGCCTTCCAATTCCACAAAAGTGCGGCAGATCCGCGGCCCAAGGGTGGGTTTGGCCGCGGATCCGCGCTCAATGGATAAGATCTTTTGATCAATTTTCTTTGGCTCTCTGATTTTGACATTTGGCAATCCTAGGCATCTTTAGAATTCAGAAATCTTCTCTCGGTTGCTTCCAGACTTGGTCTCCAAGTTTTGCTTCTTAATTTGGCAAGTTTTCTTCAACAAATTGATTTGTTTGTTAAATCCTTCATAACAACTTGGAAATATTCTGCACAACAACTCAGATAAGATTTTAGTAGACTTTGTTCTACTAGGATTAGATCAATAATATTATTTGCATACATTTTCCTACCAAATGATAATTAACATATATTAACATATGGAAAATAATGTTTTTACACATAAACCCTCATATGTATAATATATTATAATAAAGTCCTTTTTTAATATGAAAATGGTAGGAAAAATGTAATACAAATGTGCAGTTTTATCAACTGAACAGGGGTTGATGTTGCGTAGTGCTCGATTGGCCGTAACAGGGAAGTCCCTGGCCAGAGCTGATATAGAGATTTACTGGTAAGTGATACTATTAGTTTCTCGACCCGTTATGAGCTTCACATCGGCACGACTTATCGGTTATTGGGGTCTGACGTTTACCACCCCTAGACTTGATATGCGACATATCAGACGAGAAGACCGGACTGTACAGGAAGTGTTACCGGCAGGCTCTTACAGGAGTTGGAGCGGGCTTGCTTGCTGATCTTCTGATCGCTCAATACCCGGGTAGCCGTTATGTCCAGCTAGTACCGCTGACGGCTTGTGGGTGCTTGATGTGATCATCACCTACTGTCGGCGTATTGACGAGTCTTTAGAGTCCTACATAGAGGTTTTACTGGCTCAGGCAAAATGAAATAGGAGCGCATATGTGATATGTGCGGGACCGAGAATAATGCGAGTATGAGATACCGTATTCTATTCTCGTGACTTTTTGTATCGGTCGGTTATATATGATATAACCGGGTTATCGAATCAAGTGTTGATTCGATAAGTCGATACATTGGATGTTAGTCGGTTATATGTGATATGACCGGATTATTAAGTCAAGTGTTGATTTAATAATTTATTGTATAATTGTATATTTGATATACTAGTTTACATTAACTAACACTTGTTCACTTTAGGGTTTTTCTCACATGAGCACAACTTTAATGTATATATGATATATATTAAAAATGTGTTTAATATTGTATCATGGTTGATGATACACATGACTTGGGTGTATGAGACTTACACCATGCTATAGATTATGTTGGGTTTTTATATTTTAAGTAATTACAAAAATAGTGGAGGATTAGCACAATGCATGAAGCTTGTGGATGCATTGACTAATTCCACTAAATTTGTTTTTACTATGGATATTTCTTAACCCAACCATAATCAATTAGCAATGGTTATGGCTCTACAAGAGTTAGTATATGATACTCACTCACCATGGTTAGCCTTCTCACTTGATCATTATCCTCATCTTTTTCTTTTCTTCTTCTTCTTCATTGCTAAAAAGAAAAGAGGTTGCTAGGGTTTGATCAAAAGTGAGATAGATTGTGAGAAACAAAATTCTAAAGAGAACCCACTTCCAATTTCTCCATCCTCTACTAGACTAGCACTTTAGTTTACGGTGTTTTCTTCACTAATTCTCAAGTTAGTGAAGTAGAAGCTTGAGTTGGCATCCCCTCGACGTAGATCATCTTCGGCCTCGAAGACTTCATGCAAGGACGCGTCTTTCGCCTCGTGAAGCCATGCAAGGGTCCGGGAGAACCACGATCGCAGCGAAGGGACTTCAACAAGGAGCAAATGAAGTGAAGGACCGATCTACAAAGGTTGTATTTCGTGTTCCCTTAGAAGTAAAGTTGTTTACTTACTATTAGTTTCGCCTAAACTCTAGTATACGATCTTGCTTAGGGTTGTTCGACACATAAAAATTTTAATTTGGGCATGGTCGATGCCTTGTAGAGCCTTGTTAGTGTGCCTAGTAACCCTACAGTGGTATCAGAGCCTAGCTAGAGCATTAGGCGATGTGTTAACGAAGTTAAAACTCCGAACGAACCGAATACGTCTAAATGAACCCCTCTCTGTACATTTTTTAAAATCTGTGTATTTTCAGAATTAAAAATACCTAAAAAATTCAGCAGGGTTTTCTAAGAATTGTGGTGAAAAACGAACACATAATACGTCCAAACCACCGCGGAACCGCGGCCGTACCGCTCTTGGGCCGCGGAACCGCGGCAGTACAGTGGACTTATGTGCTCGGTTTTACAATGTTATTTCAATTTCTGTTATTCGTATTTTCTGGGTATTTTTATATTAACTCAAGTGTTGAGTATTTTGGGGTTTATTTTGTAATCATCAATTCGATCGGAGAATTTAATTTTGTTATGTTATTCCGGATAATTTAGAAAGTACTAAAATGTTCGAACGGATATCATTAACTCAATTTTTCCCGGCACGAAAAACATTCAAGTGTTGAATTATTCTCGGGTTTAAATATTTAGGAAACACGTGCATGTGACGCGATGGACCCTCTAGAAGACAATAAACCTTAACTCGATTATGTGACCGTCTTGAACTGCCTTTTGAACTATAGGGTTTGAGGCAGTACGGCATGCCACATGTGAGGCGTTGGCTTGACCCTTCTACGGCTGGACCGTTGCTTCTGTGACGTATTCTGGAATTTTTGAACTCCGCTCAAGTGTTCTGCTATCGAGGAAATCATGGGTATTTGATTATTCGATCGGAAAGTTTAATACTATCTATATATCTGGAATGTGATACAATATGTGGAATTCACACAGTTAGGCACGAAATGCGAAATATGTGATATTTCGGATTTACGATGTCTAAAGAGATTGTGGATTCCAAATGTTGAAGTTTTACATTATTTTCCTGTGACCGTAAGTGTAATATGTGATATCGCCTGTTTCGTTGCTATATATCAACGACAATTGGGATGCGCATATTTACTTACATTGATGACATGTGATGTTATGTGTTGCTGGATATGTTATATTGGATCGTCGTGTTTTGGATAGCCGGGGTTTTTTATGTGAGATGAGAGTTTTTATTTTCATTCATGTAAAATAAAATGTATGTAATATTCTTTTATCGGGGCACTTCCGGGATGAGGTTGATGTCACCTTTTGTATATTATTTACTTTTCCGCACTAGGATAGACCCAAGGAGGAGAGCACAAGTAACCGGGTTCTGGATTCCATTGGGAGACCAACTCGAGGAGTCGAGTCCGGGTCCCCTAACTCTAGAATTGGTAGGGTTGCTTGCAGCTCTCGTAGGGGTCTAAGGGAGTGGGTTTGGCTATTCATCGCGACCGTGGAATCCGTATTTTATAAAGGCTCAAAATAAAACACGGACGTCCTAGTATATCCAATATTTCATATGTTTCTTCTGCAGTGATATCTGTGATGTGATCATGTGATGTGTTGTGATAAATACTGTATATAGTATATATGATATATTATATAGGTGTTACTTATGTTTTACACCCGCGCTAGCCTTGCCCCGCTCTGCCGTTAGTTACCTAACCTAACGGTGCACGAGGGGACATCGAGGTGAATGCGGATGGCATAAGTGTACGTCGTATTTATCTGTGATGTTTAGGTGACTTAAATGATGGGACTTCATTAATGTGATTAATGAAAGAAAAGAAACCTAAAAGATGTCGTAGAATCAAATTTTTCAAAAAGAGTGGCTACAGTTTTTGCTTTGCATAGTGATATATATGATATATCCCGCACCTTATTCGATAAGGAAAGAGCCGAGATCCCTTCACCGGGAGTGACCTCTTTAGCAAAACTGGAAGATGCTACAACACTCGGTTTGCTTTTGATTGCTTTTGGAGTTTTGCTTTGCATAGTGATGTATATGATATATCCTGCACCTTATTCCATAAGGAAAGACCGAGATCCCTTCACCGGGAGTGACCTCTTTAGCAAAACTAATAAAAGCCTCAAAATCACTCCATTTCAAAATTCATATGATTCTACAACGATATCAAGTTCATTACGCAACAGGTTTTCAGAAAAACCTGTCGTAGCCCTCCGTCATTTCAGATAAGTTGTATATAGTATTCGTACTGCATTTGTTGGCTTTCGTCAAGGTGTAGTGTGCGGTAGCTATATGCTGCTTATCTGTTGCATATGATGCGACTGGATTAGGATAGTCATACGGCTTTGTTGGCTTTCGTCAAGGGTCGTACGGGTGGGTTTAATTCAGTCAAGAAATGTACGGATTGAACTTGACTAGCGGGCTATGGTTTGTTGGCTTTCATCAAGGTCATAGCACGTTAGGGGCAAAATATTGTCGGGAATTTCAAGTGTTGAAATTTGCATTGAGATTGCATACCTTCTATGAGATAGTTGGATCCCGATACCCACTGCGAGTAATTGTTACTCCCGGGAGAGTTTTACACAGGACAATTAGCCGATCAAGTAGGTGTCTAGAAAGGTGTCAACGGGGTTACGCCTCTGGGAAAACGAGGTTTACATTAATTAGGTCCGTGCGGAAGCACGGGGAACCTCCCTCAAAGTACCGACACTGGCCTGGCTGAAAGATTGGCGAAGTTGTAAGGTGTAATTAATCCCGGCTAGTCTTTCCTTTTAAGGTTTGAAGGAAGATTTGATAAAAACAGTGGGAGCCATCCTGATTAGATAAAATAATAACCAATCTGATCTTGCAAGAGCATACGCTAAACTGTTTTCTTCTCTCTTTCTCAAGGTAGAGAACTTGGAGAGGTGGTAAAGACATAAGGGTTGGAAATGGTGCAATTGTTGCAGCTAAAACCGTCGGAGAATATCACCTTGTATTGCCAACTGGTAATACATTGATTCTGAACGAATGCTATTTCATGACGAGCCTGATATGCAATATTATATCGGTTTCTTTGTTGAGTAAAGAGGGATATAAGTTTGTATTACAGGATAATGTTATGAACATTTTCCTTAACCAAAAGTTGGTTGGATCAGGCACGTTGTGCAATGACATTTATGTTCTAAATCAATCAACGGTTCTGAGTATAACAAGCACAGACAAGAGGAAGAGTTCAGAACTGAACGAATCCTTTTTGTGGCATTGTAGACTGGGTCACATCAATGCGACACGACTAGCTAAGTTGCATAAAGATGGATATTTGAAACCGTTCGAATTTTCATCTTATGACACTTGCCAGTCATGTCTCAAAGGCAAGATGACCAAAACTCCGTTTACGCGACACGGAGAAAGAGTTTCCGAACTCTTGGGACTGATACATAGTGATGTATGCGGTCCCATGTCTACACATGCCAGGGATGGTTCTTCGTACTTCATTACATTCACTGACGATCTCTCAAGATACGGATATGTGTTCTTGATAAGACACAAGTCTGAAGCTTTTGAGAAATTTAGAGAATATAAACAAGAAGTCGAGAACCAAACAGGAAAAAGTATTAAAATCCTACGATCCGATCGAGGAGGTGAATACTTGAGCAATGAATTCCTGGACTTACTAAAAGAGAATGGGATTCTCTCTCAGCTGACTCCTCCATATACACCACAACACAACGGTGTATCAGAACGGAGGAACCACACACTATTAGATATGGTGCGCTCTATGATGAGTACAGCTGAGTTACCTATTTCCTTCTGGGGGTATGTGCTAGAAACAGCTATACATCTATTGAATATGGCCCCCACCAAATCTGTGCCTACGACTCCATATGAGATATGGAAAGGGAAGAGACCATGTCTTAACTATGTAAAGATATGGGGTTGTCCAGCCTATGTCAAACGACAAAATCCGGACAAACTCGAGGCACGGTCTGTTCTATGCAAATTTGTAGGATATCCCAAGAATTCATAAGGGTATATCTTCTACCACACCGAGGAACAAAGTGTGTTTGTTTCTCGGCATGCCACCTTTTTAGAAAAGGATTTTCTTGCAAAAGAGATTAGTGGTCATGAGGTAGAACTGGAAGAGGTTCCAGCTACAAAAGCTACGACAGAAGATCTGGTAAAACCAAAAGATTCGGTAGTTCCCGATGAACCCCAGCCACTCCACCGATCTAGTAGGGTTCCTTACCCACCTGAGAGATACTATGGTTTTCTCATGGATGGTGGGAGCTAGGATTGCATCATGGTTGATGATGACCCAACTAGTTTCGAGCAGGCTATCATGAGTGGGGACTCAGTGAAATGGCTGGATGCAATGCGGTCCGAGATGGAATCCATGTACACCAACAAAGTATGGACTTTGGAAGTTTCTCCTGAAAGGGTAAAACCTATTGGGAGCAAGTGGATCTTCAAGAAAAAACTTGGTGTAGATGGGAAAGTGGAGACTTTCAAAGCTAGACTTGTTGCAAAAGGTTTTCGTCAAAGACCAGGTGTGGACTATGACGAAACCTTTTCTCCAGTGGCTATGCATATATCCATCCGGATCATGCTTGCCATCGGTGCATATCATGACTACGAAATCTGGCAAATGGATGTTAAGTCCGCCTTTCTAAACGGTGATTTAGAAGAGTGCGTGTACATGACTCAGCCAGAGGGCTTCGTAGATAGTGGGAGCAGCGGGAAGGTGTGCAAGCTGCTTAAATCCATTTATGGATTAAAGCAAGCATCGTGGAGTTGGAACATCTGCTTTGACATCGTTATCAAAGAGTTTGATTTCGTCAAAAACGTAGATGAACCTTGTATCTACAAGAAGGTGGCAGAGAGTAAGGTTGTCTTCCTCGTATTGTATGTGGACGACATACTCTTGATAGGAAATCACATTCCTATGCTGCAATCGGTCAATCTCTTCTTATCACAAAGATTCTCAATGAAAGATCTTGGTGATGCCTCCTGCATATTGGGAATTATGATCTAAAAGGATATTGGGATTGTCCCAATCCAGGTACATTGACACCATACTAAAGAGGTTTAGTTTGGAAGAGTCCAAATGTAGGTTTTTACCCACGATCTCAGGGCTCACTCTCTCCAAAGAGATGTCTCCCAAGACTGATTTGGAGAGAGCTCGCATGCAAGGGATACCCTATGCTTCGGCAGTAGGCTCTATCATGTACGTGATGCTATGTACCCGACCTGAGGTAGCATACTCACTAAGTATAGTGAGTAGGTATCAAGCTGATCCTGGAGAGAGTCACTAGACAGCTGTGAAGAGCATTCTCAAGTACATACGAAGGACTAAAGAGATGCTCTTGGTGTATGGTAACGGAGAACTCCAAGTGGAGTCTTTTACCGATTCGAGCTTCCAGAGTGATAAGGACGACTTTAAGTCGCGGTCGGGATTTGTCTTTACCCTTTACGGTGGGGCGGTTAGCTGGAAGAGTTCCAAGCAGGAAACTATGGCAGACTCGACGAAGGAGCTGAATACATCGCTGCAAACGATGCTGCCAAAGAGGCTGTCTGGATCAAGAAGTTCATTGCTGAACTTGTAGTGGTTCCATCCATTGAGCATCCAATAGCTTTGTATTGCGATAACAATGGAGCGGTGGCTTTGGCCAAGGAACCCAGGTCCCATCAGCAATCCAGGCATATTCTGAGTCGGTATCACCTGATCCGGGAGATAGTTGATCGCCGGGAGATCGAGGTAAAGAGGGTTGACACGAAGAACAACACTGCAGATCCACTCATGAAGGCCACTCCCCAGATACAGTTTGAGAGACTCTTCGGGATGCTTGGTATGCGATACTACAGCAGCTGGCCCTAGTGCAAGTGGGAGATTGTTAGTTGTATGTATGCCCTAGAGGCCAGTATTGTACAGATGATGTATATTATATTGGATGCTTGGACATGTATAGAGAGGACTTTCTTGCTCGATATGATAGTATGCTATCTGGTTGATCTTTACTTTAACATGTATGCTTGTCTCTTTATACTGTCTTATCGTTACATGTTGGTAAAGCCCTTAGGATGTGTACTTGACTACCTAGACTATGATGCGGATCAAACTAGTAGGGACATGGTAGTCCATAAGTACATCTTTCAAGGTCCCTAGTCATGGGTGTATCGAGATGGGGCATCGATATACCAGTGTAGACTAGCGTATACGGTTCTCGACCCATGAGATGGGCGATGGATGATCCCATATCCATTGGTGTTTGACATCAGAGATGGTATACGGGTGCTCAGTGGAGACTGGGTACACTGGACGGACTCGCTGAGAACTCCCAGATGGTATTATACCTCACGTCAGATGGCAGTTCTCTGGTGACACTTGTGTAGGTTAGTCTGTAGACCCGAGATCGTTATAGAGTCTTGTGTGATTCCCACTGTACTTTGATTTCCACCTTACCACGTCCATGAGGACATGCAAAACGGTGGTTTTTGGGTACAGTCCCGAGTCATATGGAGGCAATGAGCGATATGAGGGGTTTCGTCTCTCCCGGTATTGGGGGTTGATGTTGCGCAGTGCTCGAGTGGCCGTAACAGGGAAGTCCCTGGCCAGGGCTGATATAGAGATTTACTAGGAAGTGTTACCAGTAGTTTCTCGACCCGTTATGAGCCTCACATCGGTACGACTTATTGGTTATTGGGGTCTGACGTTTACCACCCCTAGACTTGATATGCGACATATCAGACGAGGAGACCGGACTGTACGGGGAGTGTTACCGGCAGGCTCTTACAGGAGTTGGAACGGGCTTCCTTGCTTATCTTCTGATAGTTCAAAACCCGGGTAGCCGTTACGTCCAGCTAGTACCGCTGACGGCTTGTCGGTGCTTGATGTGATCATCACCTACTGCCGGCGTATTGACGAGTCTTTAGAGTCCTACATAGAGGTTTTACTGGCTCAGGCAAGACAAAATTGGAGTGCATATGTGATATGTGCGGGACCGAGAATAATGCGAGTATGAGTTACCGTATTCTATTCTTGTGACTTTTTGTATCGGTCGGTTATATATGATAGAGCCGGGTTATCGAATCAAGTGTTGATTCGATAAGTCGATACATTGGATGTTAGTCGGTTATATGTGATATGACCGGATTATTAAGTCAAGTGTTGATTTAATAATTTATTGTATAATTGTATATTTGATAAACTAGTTTAAGTTAACTAACACTTGTTCACTTTAGGGTTTTTCTCACATGAGCACAACTTTAATGTATATATGATATATATTAAAAATGTGTTTAATATTGTATCATGGTTGATGATACACATGACTTGGGTGTATGAGACTTACACCATGCTATAGATTATGTTGGATTTTTATATTTTAAGTAATTACAATAATAGTGGAGGATTAGCACAATGCATGAAGCTTGTGGAAGCTTGTGGATCCATTGACTAATTCCACTAAATTTGTTTTTACTATGGATATTTCTTAACCCAACCGTAATCAATTAGCAATGGTTATGGCTCTACAAGAGTTAGTATATGATACTCACTCACCATGGTTAGCCTTCTCACTTGATCATTATCCTCATCTTTTTCTTTTCTTCTTCTTCTTCATTGCTAAAAAGAAAAGAGGTTGCTAGGGTTTGATAAAAAGTGAGATAGATTGTGAGAAAAAAAATTCTAAAGAGAACCCACTTCATATTTCTCCATCCTCTACTAGACTAGCACTTTAGTTTAGGGTGTTTGCTTCACTAATTCTCAAGTTAGTGAAGTAGAAGCTTGAGTTGGCATCCCCTCGACGTAGATCATCTTCGGCCTCGAAGACTTCAAGCAAGGACGCGTCTTTCGCCTCGTGAAGCCATGCAAGGGTCCGGGAGAACCACGATCGCAGCGAAGGGACTTCAACAAGGAGAAAATGAAGTGAAGGACCGATCTACAAAGGTTGTATTTCATGTTCCCTTAGAAGTAAAGTTGTTTACTTACTATTAGTTTCGCCTAAACTCTAGTATACGATCTTTCTTAGGGTTGTTCGGCACATAAAAAATTTATTTTTGTCATGGTCGATGCTTTGTAGAGCCTTGTTAGTGTGCCTAGTAACCCTACACAAAACCCTAGATCTAGATCTCTCTTTATAACCACCTCATTTGAATCTTCCCTCCAAAGCTAGGTTGTTAGAGAGAGCCATCTAGAATTAGTTTGTTAGAGGGAATATTCTAGAAAATGAGTTAGTTATAGGGAATATTCTGGTGTGAGGTTGTTACAAGGAATATTCTAGAGTGAGATTGTTATGAAGAGCCTTCTGAAAGAATCCACGTGGTAATTGTGAGTATTCTGGAAGCTAGGGTTGTTACAGGGAATATTCCAGAGGATTTTGGAGGGCCAAGGAGTTAACCAGGCCGCGGAACCGCGGCGGATCGGCCAACTCCGCCGCGGATCTACGGCCATATAGTGGGCTTACTGCATGAGGTTTTCAGGGTATCTTTCTGTTGGTCTTTGGGTTATTCTCTGACGCCTGGAATCTGACTTTTCTTTCTTGGTTGCTGCCATATCTCAAGTCTTGGACTTACTATATTTTGTTGGCACTTTTGTGATTCCGGCTCTTTTACCTGAAGGATTTCCTGCACACAATCTGTATAAAACATGTTGAGATATACAAAATCATGCATGTAGTAATAAACATTCAATTTCCCTTAAAATGTCGGTTATAATGTATAACACATGTTATTTGATATTTTGCAAACGAATTGCTAATATGTGCTATATTTATACCAAACACCTTTAGATGATTACAAAGAGTAGGGAAATTGATGTGTTGAAAAATGCAGTATTTTCGACTGATCAAATTCCCCCAAACTTAATTTTGGTCGTCTCGAGCAAACATCTTTTATTCAATAGAAGGAGAAAATAAAGAAAAAGAAAAACTAACTAGCACACTTTCGTAGGCAACACGATTGCACTGGGCACGTGCAACAAGCCTTTAAATCTCTAGGTGTCCCTAGCAGGAGGAGTGTTGTCTCCTGAGGGTTTTCAGCGGATTGCACCCACAAAGTCCCATAATAAAAGGAATACCTTGAAAGTTACATGTAATGATAAGAATTATAAAAGAATGACTTTGAAAATTAGAGTTTCCAACTACACTAGCTTTTCGGTTGTCATGAGCCCTATCTTAATAGTCATGAAAAGATGTTAGAAATCACATCATCACTTAATAAAACATCGTCTTTATTCTTCATTCCTACCTTTCTTCCAAACATCGATCATATACCCCTACGTGTGTGTAAAAGACATCCCTACACTCGGAGAATTCAATTCAAGCTATCATACTCTTGTCCATCTTCTTCGGTACTTTTTAATCAGTGAATATTTAGATGGGATTGCTCACACATTTTTCTTGCGACCGTTAATACTTCCTTAGGTACTAACCGACCGATTACTCATGTTCTTGCTTATTAGGCGTATTAGTATTTTTCTCGTCTTGCAACACCTAAGGCTTAGCAGTGACTCCCAAACCAGTTCGTCTAAGGCACTAGGTGATAAAGCACCCTCGCTATATTTTTTTATTGTCGCCTTGGTGATAACAAAACCAGTGTTCATTTTTCTTCACCATTTTATATTTCATTTATAATTTCCTTCATACTTTGGCTTTTAGACAAGAGCATTTCATGGTATCCTCTACTATCCCGCGTTTCAAGACGTGTGCAAGTGCAAATAGTAGGATTCAAATGTTTGGCTTCCAGAATAGGAACTATTTTTCAGACTTAATTTTATCCTCGGATTAGTGACATCTTTCATCTTACTAATCCTTAGGACAACGGCTCATAACTACTTATTCCTAGTTTCGTTTAAAAAACCGTCTAATTTTCTTGGTTTTCTTAAATTTTTCTAATCTTTTGGATGTAATTTTTGACTATCTAAACTTTTATTATCTTATTTATGTACAAAAAAAATCATATTTTTTTTCATTTTTTCATTTTTTTTTCCATATGTTTTGTGCTTATGCGAAGTATGATGCAAAGTGATGCGTAAATAAGCACAAACCTCCCCCAAACTTGTCTAGAACAGTGTCCTCTCTGTTGTCTTCTGCTAAACCTCAAAAAACCTCTTAGCTTGGGAGGACATTATTAATGGGGGCTAGAATAAGTGAAAGTGAAAATCATCCCCCAAACTTATTTCTGGCTCACAATTTTTGAGGAAAACTTTTATTTTCAAGAGCCAAAAATATAACCCCCCCTCAAACATGAGTTAGATAATATTAAGCATTTTAAGATGGGGTAAGTCATTTGGTCAAAATAAGACTTTACAAAGACCAAAAATTAATACCAAGCATTCAAATATTTTATCAGTGTAGAGTATAGGTCGGTGGAAGAACATGTTGTATAAAGTCAGGAAGAAATGAGGAAAAGATAAGCGATGGTCTAGAAAGGGTTTGAGTTTTAAATTAGTGAAATGAAAGAATGAGAATGAATGTGAATGATAAGGAAGAAGGAGTGGTGGCGGTTCAACTTCTATAGGTTGAGGTTGATCAATCACAAAATCCATATTGTTTAGGAATGCAAGTTCGTCTGCAAAAAGTTCTTCAAAACTTTCATCGATGATGTGATCAAACATTTTGCTGTCAATAAATTTTGTGTCAGATTTTACTATACTTGATTTGTCAAAATACATGGAGGTAGAAGACTCAAAAAACTCATCTACCTTATTTACAAAAATATCCAAATCAAGTTGGCTTTCTGGGATTGTCGAACTTGAATTATCGGATTATGATTCATCAAAACTCACTGAAACTATAGGAAGAAAAGAAGAAGAACCGGAGAAAGTAGATGGTGAAATGGGTAAACAAATTGGTGTGTCGAGGATCGCAAAACCAGATGTGGAAGACGTAGGATGAATTTCTGTTTGCTGTTCGGTTATACCATTATTATCAACTTGGAGAAGCATTTGGGGTTCGGGAAGAATTATCAAAGGCTCAAGATGATGAACACAAGGAAGTGAAAGGACCTGATGAATTAGTGGGACAAACTCATCCAAAATTTCGGGTTCATCAATCAATATATCTCCAACGTCAATCACCTCATTCATGTGAAGGTTAAAATTCTCAAACACTTCATTCAAAGAATGGTTTTCAATCAATTTTGGTTCAAAAGTGGAGGTGTAGAGATCACAAGGATTTGGTATGGTTTAACTTGAAATGGACACTTCACAATTAGGTAAATCAAACACTGCGTTATTACACAACTTCTCATACATTCTATCGTCAATTGGTGTACTCGATGAATCTGTGAAACTGGAGTTGTGGATTTCAGTTTGGAAAGGGAAGGTTTGATTAGAAAAGGTGTAAGGTTCTCTCTCACTACCCAAATTCTCACTTTGTCCTATGCCCGAATTAGACATTGAAAAAATTTTAGCTGGTTCGGACTAGTTGCTCCTTCATATTTATGCTTCCCTTCCATTCCTCTTTGATGCGGTTCAACATTACTAAACCTTCTTCTAATGTCTGCTCAAGACTAGACTTGGGTCGATAAGGGGTTTCCGTATAAGATTGAAATTCTTGTGGACAATTAAAACTCCCAAATGACTGATTAGAAAGACTGTCCAGAGAAGGTGGAAAGGTCGGATTGGATTGAGAAGAATTGAAAGGTTGCGAAAATTGGGCAGGAGTAGGCTCAACATTGTGATAAGAAGAGTATTGATATTTGTTGGTCGGTTGGCTATTGGACCTCATACATGCCAAAACCGATTATGAAATTCTTCTTTAGAAAGTGGAGGTGATGGTTGATATTGGTCTGGATTGAAACTTTATCCTTTAGCCCTAGCTATATGCTCAGCAATGGACATGCGTCTAGGGGCATCCTCACTCAGAGTATCAACTGAAACAGATGTAGAATTAGGATATGGTTGATATTGATCCGGATACAAACTTTGGCTTCTAGCCCTAGCTATATGCTCTGCAATGGACATGCGTCTAGGGGCATCCTCACTCGGAGTATCAACTGAAACGGATGTAGAATTAGGATACGGTTGATAAGACCTAGACTGAGGTGGCCAACTGTTTCTACCCGCTTGTTCTATCCGAGCTCTTAAGGACATGGGAGAGTTGGACGGTATACCGAAGCGATAACGAAAACAAGAAATATCTGATTATGGACAGCAAAGCTCGGCAAGAGTTCTTCTGTTTGGGTCACCCATTATAAGAAGAGAAGAAAGGGAAAAGGGGTAAAAATGAAGGAAATAATTGGTTTGTTTTGAAAAAGAAACGTATTTTTAAAAAAATCACACAAAAATGCACAACCACCCTAAATCTAATGGTTACCTAGGTCAAGTCTCTAGACCGCTCCTAGACTTCCAGAAGACAAATCGCGGGATAAATCCTCTACTGCCTCTTTATCCCTTCTGTGGCCGGGTAAGTGCCAGGTAAGTGGGAGGTTCTCCGCTACGTAAGTAGCGGGCCTAATTAAGTAACCACTTGCTTTAGACACACTTTCCTAGACACCACAAAAGAAACGCGGATAAGCAATAGATTACCCACGACCTTTTTCTGTCCTAAATGAGCGCGACGGTACTTAGAGTCTTGTTTAGATAATTTTTAGTTAATGAGGGTGATGCGAATGCAAATTTTTGTGATTTTCGGGGCTTAGGAATGGTAATGAACTCCCCACCTAATCTGAATTTGGTCTTTGCCCCTTAATTTCCGTATTAAAATATGCACAAAGCAACCAATTTCAAGAATCGTAACAAATTTATTTTTTAGCGGCGCTGAATTTTACAATGAATCCTGCAAGAAATTGATTATTGGACAAGATCAGAGAGGAGAAGAGAGAACAGAGAATATACCACAGAAGTTTGGAACAGTGAAACACCTAAACGGCGGCGGAACCACCGCAAAAACCTGCAAAACGCCGTGGATCCGCGGTGGAACAGAGGAATTAGGGTTTCGAAATTTTCCTGTAGCATCTTGTACTCCTCTAGAATTCGTAGATCTTCTCTGAATCTTGATCTCACTGCTAAGATGATTCCAGATTCCCTCGCAAAAATTCAAACACTAATAGTTATGCACTTGAAGCGAATCTTGGATGAAAATTTGATGGAATAATAATTTTTCAACTCAAATAACAAAAACGAACAAAATAGCACACATCCCCGGCAACGGCGCCATTTGATTGATCATTCTTCGTGTGTATGGAAAAGTTTAAATCACAACCAAAGAAATTTATACCGCAATCAATTGACGGTGTCGATGTAGCGCGTTAATGAATACGGATCGTCCACTGAGATGTGTGTTTTGATCGATCTTGTTTTAGATGAGTCGAAATGAAAAGATAAAAGTAATTGCAAGAAAATTGATTCAAGATTTGTAAATTTTAATTTCAAGAAATATAAAGGAACTAAATATCTAGAATCAAGAATCAAGAAATGTCCCAAACACTTTGATTTATAAAGATAATGAAGAATAGCTTGTAGGATTCGATTGAGTCAATAGTTAATGATGAATCTAATAATTCCTAATCTTATCTATTGATAATTTGTAGCTAGATTGATGATTATGATGAAGATTAGGGATCTATTGAAGAAACTAGGGTTTCTCCTTCTATCCCTTATCTTTTCAATCATGTTCATTCGGATGTAGCCTTTAGCAAAGAAAATCATCAATCATTTGATCCCTAATTTGCAATGAAATAATCACGAAGTCATTTCGCTCCAAATTAGGTCATTAACGATTCTTTTTGCTAAGGTTCACAAATCTCATAAGAATTAAGACTGGTATTAAGATTTGATCATCATTAGATCTATCAATTCTCTCGAATCCTCCACAAGCGGAGAATTTACTCAAGCATCATGAAAACAAATGAATCAAAGATCAAGAAATTTCACATTGCAAGAATGTAAAGAAAACAAGAATTTCAATTATCACCTTTATTAAATCGATGACTAATTACACATTCCCTCAACTCGAGGTTATAAGATGTTGCTCTCGATCGCTCCTTTTGAAGAGCTAACTATATCCGTCGAATTTCGCTCCGCTCGATATCCGTGGGTTGCGGAACGTCGTGGATCTCTTGCTCGAATGAAGATTGGCTTCGCGGATAAAGGATCGATGGTTGCTTGGTTGATTTTCTTCAAAAAATGATCTTGATTTTGCTTGGATTTGAATTTGGTCTAGGGTTTTGGTATCAAGTTGTGTCACTCAACTTGAATTTGAATTTTGGCTCCAAATGTGTAACTAACTCACCACTAATTGTGTAACCTCCAAAACCCTAGATCTAGATATCTTTTTATAACCACCTCATTTGAATCATCCCTCCAAAGCTAGGTTGTTAGAGTGAGCCTTCTAGAATGAGTTTGTTAGAGGGAATATTCTAGAATGAGTTTGTTATAAGGAATATTCTAGAGTGAGTTTGTCACGACCCGAAAGAGCACGTGACTAGCCCTTGAACCATATGAAGTCTATAGGACCCCATCTGATCCAAGTAAGACAAAAGCCCAGCAATCTAAAACCATTTAAAGAGTAAATAAGGAAAACTGTTTTTGAAAAGTAAGGAAATCATGTTTGGAAATCAAAGTTTTTAAATAACTAAGCCGAATATGCATTTTTTTAAAATGTGTACCCTTTCCTGAAAATTTCGGCAGAGTTTCCTTTGTAAAAACTGGCCCCGAACGGGGTACAACAAGAATAATATATATGAAATGATAAAAGGCATCCCCAAGCGGGAGCTAGCTCTTCGTCCATCGACGGTCATAACCACGCAAGCAATAATAATATACAACGCCAAAGGGCGAGGATCAAAACCGAAAAAAAAGAAGCTCAAAACAGCCAGAAAACCGTAATACTACTAGCGCGACTCTAAGGTCGAAATAAAACAACACTGTTTTCTAAGTCTGAAACAATAAACAAGTTTTGGTTGATAGAAATTCTAGATACAATAAATGATACATGAACAATGGCGGTTCTGATACAAAAGAACCCACCTATCCAAGCAAGTCACTCATAAGGAAGCAGTGTGCCAGAAATGCCGCTATGGAATCTGTACGGGAAAAACCTGCAAGGACTGGGGCACAACGGGGGTGAGTTGCCAACTCGTGAATAGAAAATATCTACAAGCAGAGATCGAATGCATGACCCATCCTAGGTCAATACGATCAGATATAAAAAAACCTCAATATGAATAAAGCTGAAGCATGCTAAACTGGCAATGTAATCTCTACATGAGTGTAATGCCAAGTGCTCGTGCTAGTGCCTCAGGTAATAGCATGTCATTAATATGAGGTATGATCAATGTAATCAAATCTGCACACACGTGGATCCCGTCCACTCGTCACCCAATGACAATAACCATCATGCAAGTAAATATCATGAAACCTGTGCATGGAAATATGAGGATATAACCCACCCGTGTCCCTCGCGACATGTCAAAATCATGGAACCGGAGTGCCCAGCATCGGCACTCGAAAACATCATGAAAACTGTGCCCAGCATCGGCACATAAATCCTCATATATCGGGCTCCGTCAGTCCGGATCGGCCCGCGGGCTCTGTCTGCGGTATCTGCCCTCGGCCCCGGCAGGACGCCCAAATCTATCCATCGACTCTATTCAGTATCCTCCGGATAACCGCCAGGTCCAACCAATCACCGGTAGGTACTCGCCCGCCTCCAGGCTCAATCGGCAAAGCCCATCGATCATCTTGCCGAGGGGAACCATACCGGGTCCACCATGTACCCGCAATCGGCTCATCCACTCCTCGATTCGGGTTTCACATGTCGCTCTCAGCACCGAGAAAACACATGGTGGACGCACTGAAATATCATATCAAGGGTAACCGGGTTTTTAAAGCAAAGACATATTCTCTTTTGAAACACTCTCGGTTCCCAAATCCAGAAATATCATAGAAACAACATATCTCAATGCGTATAATCAAAAGCATGAAGTATGCGACATGTAAAGGAAGGTATGCATATCATCATGTCATGCAAGGATCATATACTGAATGCAATAGTACTACAGTGTAGTGACATGGCAATTATCGATGATGAGTGTGTGAGCCGGGAACAAGTGTACGTGGAACATATGCATCATCGATAATGGTGCTGGTGTCCGAGCAGCATGACTGAAATATAACCACAGTACAAGCGATGCAATGCAAATAGCATGAAAATGCGGAATCGAATAATCAACGCAGAAGTAAAGAATCTACACCAATCTGTACAAGTCATGTAGGGCCATTTGAAATAAGACGAATCAGGGCTTTTGGAAAAACAAGGGCTACGGTGTTTTAAGAAAAGATACATCATTTGAAAATATCCGTATGACCCTTCTGCCTATCTTTAAAATATCCCCGATTCGTTAGTTGGAATAGGTATGACTCGGTCCAGTCTAATGTCTACTAAGTAATCTAGACAGGAGGGGTAAGAAACCATCTAATCTGAGTCAATATATATAGATATGATAGTCGGTGATCCCGCCTCAATAACATATCGTAAGATATCCTCGAGTCATGAGTTCGGATCTATCATCAATATCGGCTCGTACGGTAGATCGTCGTACGGCATCCCAATAGCTGGGTAGGGGTCAATGTCACAGTAACTCATCACATATCAGGTATCACTATCATCAGATCGCATAATCTGGGGTACTACTCTAAGTCTAGTACAAATCGATACCATCTATAAAAATATGAATGCGGGTAAAGCACATGTCCAAAGGCCCGCTAAAACTATCATATCGCACCTCGAAGACAAGCTATGTCACATCGCCGATCTCACGGCCTCACATCAAGTATCATCTCAAACCACGTATCATCCTCAAATCCCGTATATAAACACATAGTCCCGTACCCATGTGTAGATATACGCACCATCATATGCACTCTAATAAATGAAAGAATGAATGCAAGTATGTGTGTAAATGTATGTGTGAGTGCAACCACTACTCTAGGGTTCGCACTATACTAAACCAATATATTCTTATCATCAAAATATCATTATTACCATCAATAACCCTAAACAACACATAATAAATATTCGTGTGTATACGTATTCGTATACATCACCACGGACTGCGGGGGTGCTATACGCCATCCACCCGACTTCTTCCCGTAGATATAAATCTACTCACATTGCTTCTCGTGTGCCAAAGCCGATGTCGCTATCTTCACCTCCTTTGCCTCAACATCACGCGGGGTACCTACAAGTATATCACAATGCTAAAGCACATGAAAATCACATCGGAAACCAAAATAGCACACGCTACCCGCATAGGTAAAAACCTATCGACTCGCATGTAAACACAATCAAAATCCACTTGTCGTTGACGTCCAAACGCCACCCGACAGGAATGAATCACCAAATACCAAAATCCATGCTAAAACAAGTCCCAAATTATACACCAACATAGGAAAATCAACCCAGATTTCACCCTAGATGGAATCAGTCAAAACTAGACATACTCAGGGTCAAAACTAGAGGAAATGGGGGCATGCACAGAAAACGAGGCAATTCCTTAAAATACCTTATTTTAGAATTTTCCATAATTTTTCCCCATTTATCTGTATTTAATTATACCAGAATATTAAAATATTCATTAAAATAATATTAAATTATAAAATTTCCCAAAAATCATATTTTATTATTTTGAAGACGTTACAATCTACCCCCCTTAAAGAAATTCGGTCCCCGAATTTAAATTTAAACCCCCAAATACTAAAATATTTCAATACAAATTCCAAGTCATCGGGGCTCCGAAATCATCTATACATAAAACATCATAGCGCAATGCATGCGCATGAGTACTGAGCAGATAACTCAAAAGCAACACTCCATCAAGCATCCGCAATCATCGGAGTCATGGTAACGACACAATGTCAAATCCAATACAAAATCAATATGATATGGACCAAGACTATACATGTAGACACCCAATCTATATATGTAATTAGCTGATGCAACTGTATGCCAAATCTTTTTAAGTCGCTGTGCGATGCGCGTAACACTGCACAGTGGCGGACGTTTCTCATAAGAAAATAACTATATGTGTATATATAACCTTTGTTTAATAAGCACGTTCCACCATTTTGAAAATAATCAGAAGGGTTTCCTTGTTTTCAAAACGTTTTGTGTCATATCGGACATGTAGGTATATACTGAGACTATAGCTCGCTTTTCGGAAATCCCTTCGATAACTATCGATGCATGCAAAATATATCCAGGCACTGTCCACTGACTAGTCCTGCTCAGTATGAAAGCAAATATCCCACATCATAAAAATGTACGGATCCAAAAGGAATAAATTCCAAAAATGCACATAACACCACCCTGTGCGTCTGACGCGCACGGAAATCAAAATCCATATATGCGCTAAACATTTGCATAAAACAACATCTAGGTGTAACGGGTGTGCACGAAGCATCTGTCATTGGCAACATGTGTGCCTGACAGCCAAAACAGGTGCATCTGACATGCACGAAGAATCTCGATTTAGTGCAACTGGTGTGCCCCAAAATCGTATCTCAAAACATGCGCCCAACATGCGCGAAAATCCAAATCGGTGCATCCATCATGCACGAATGAAAATCTAGACCCTGCGCACTCAATATGCACGGAATCACAAAATCCAATAGCAACGTCGAATATGCGTAAGTCCAGTCAAAAGCACGGAGTGCAAGAATCCACATCAATATCACAATCAAAATCGACATACCGAAAGGCATCAAATCGAAGTCAGGTGCAATCGTAATGCACAAAATATAAATCCGGTGCAACAAAGGCACGAAATATAAATCTGATGCGATAAACGCAAGAAACATAAAACTGGTGCGACAATTGCACGAAGTATAGAACTGGTGCATCCCATGCACAAATACCAAGCAATAACTCAAATACGTAAGCAGCAACACCAAGTGTATCCAGATATGAAGAAAATCATAAACGTGTGCAGCTGCGGGCACAAAACACATATCGATGCACTACAAGCACATATAAGCTGTACCGAGTGCAAAATCAAAACACTAAAATTACATGAAACTCTGCTGGAAGCGTAAATCAAATCACCAGCATAAAATAGGCATGAAATCGCAATCAACAGCTCAAGTGTAATAACTATGTACAAGGTATAAATACCCAGTAGGTGCAACCATGGTGCACAAAATCAAATATCATGAAACTCAGTCATCAAGACTAAATCATGCGAATAGATCGCCCAAAATACCGAAATCCAAAGCAACGGATACGTTTTAATCAAATCACAAAATCAGAAATCATAATTACCATCGTTGGTATACCCTCCTTCAGGGTCGAGAAGGTACCGGTACATCCGATGCTAGCGGCGCAAGATATCTACTTGCCTCTTGCTCGCGGCTGGCGTCCTCTGCCTCTAGTTCCTGATCTTTCCTGTAGATTACCAACTCGCAATCCATCGGCTCATCGGCCCGGTCAGGTGTGCTGACAGGAACGATTCCGTTCTTGCACTTCCCTGGTCATCTCTCGGTCAATCCTCACGACCGCTCGTAAAGCAGCACATCTCTGGCGCCGACCTCGGGTCCTCTGAATGCATATCACACATCCGATCCTGGGTGCAACTCTTATTGCAGCAGTGTACTGGAAGGAATCCTACTCAAGGTCTCTTCTGGTCTTGCCTAAGCCAAACTGTAAGGAGGCTGGTACTCTGGCGTAATCTTTTCTCGCTCTCTGGACCTCTGCGTCCTTAGTACAACATCTCCTCGGAAGCTGGTCGCATCTCTGCGCCTCTGTATGCATGTCCGGCCTTTAATCTTAACGGGGTGTAGTAACAGCTCGTCTGCCTCTCGCACGAACTTCTTGTCCCGCTTGTCTGTATCATCGACCATTCGACGTCGCGTCTTTATCTGCACACTGCAATGTCCTCAGCTACGGTCCACCCGAAGTCTCTAACACGGACTCGAAATCACGAACTCAGTATCTTCATCACTCAGTAGAAGATATCTAGCCGAACACGTCCTCAGCGTGCATATCGCATCTCTGATGTCAGCGGAGTGGAACGTCATCTCGTCGAAATCTCGTGCAAACTCTTTACTCCACCTTGCTCCACTATCGACTGATTCGGACTCATCTCATCATGGCTACACAGACTGCGCTCTGACGGCTATGCTCGTATCTGGAGTCTCCCAAGCAGTGTCCCATCACATGATATCCGAATGATGTCGGATCATCCGATCGACTCGTCAGAACCTCACAATCCCCTCAAGAGCTCAACATCTCGGGTACAGTTTAATAGTATCGAGTACATGCCATGGCGTCGGTGGTCCAGCCGTAGAAGGGCAAACCCAAGCCTCACTAATGGCGCCGAGGAACTGCCATAAACCCTAAGGTTCAAAGGCTTTCACACGGTCATTAAGTCGAGTTAGGGTTTCATTCTTCTAGAGGGTCCATAGAATCACCTGCATGTCTTTCCGTATACTTTAAACTTGGAAAATGGGTTCCTGACCTTCGATCGTCTCAATCGACTCTCAACGAATCTGCGTGAAGTCGCCTCTAACTGGAATCAATCTATCTGATGACCTCGTATCGGGGTAAGCGAACGAACCACATGTCCTAGTCATTAATCCTCGGTGACTAGCGACTCACTATCACATCTCTAAGAATATGCTCATGCTGCAGTAGCTCCAATCATCTGGGCGATATCTCATCACTCGCAGCAACAACTGGCTCATTCGTCGGTACGCTAAGCAGCGCCTCAACCATCATGAATAAGCGATACATCAACGGTCATCACATCCTGGCTGGCCTCTATCAGTGGCTCAATCCTCTGGTACCGTCCGGTACATCCTAGAAATCTCACAGCAGCGATCTGTCAAACGCCCATAGTGCGGAAACACAAAATACGAAGCCTCAATGCAACCGTATGTCTCTGGAATCACGCCCCGGTCAGTCCTCGTCCGCGAAGAGCTCATGCTGACAACTCGAGCCGTAGCTCACTCTGCCCGTGCAATCGCGGCAGCAAAACCATAACCAGTATCGATGAAGATAGATCATAGGAAGGAATATGACACAATGCAAGGAAATGTACAACCTAAGGTTTCTTAAGCGGAGTGGCGTGTCGTAAGTATGCCGCGGAACATACCCACGGTACGTCACTCTACTTTAGTCACCTATTCCATCAACCAAGGGTCATCCTACACGACGAAAGTTTGGGTCTTATACCCCCTCGACCAAGTCTAAGTTCCGTAAGGTCAAGCCTAAGTTCCTTATATAGATAACGCCCTAGGCTCCACATAGTCAAACTTAGACTCGAACCAAGGTCAACCTAGCGCTCTGATACCAACTTTGTCACGACCCGAAAGAGCACGTGACTGGCCCTTGAACCATATGAAGTCTATAGGACCCCATCTGATCCAAGTAAGCCAAAAGCCCAGCAATCTAAAACCATTTAAAGAGTAAATAAGGAAAACTGTTTTTGAAAAGTAAGGAAATCATGTTTGGAAATCAAAGTTTTTAAATAACTAAGCCGAATATGCATTTTTTTAAAATGTGTAACCTTTCCTGAAAATTTCGGCAGAGTTTCCTTTGTAAAAACTGGCCCCGAACGGGGTACAACAAGAATAATATATATGAAATGATAAAAGGCATCCCCAAGCGGGAGCTAGCTCTTCGTCCATCGACGGTTACAACCACGCAAGCAATAATAATATACAACGCCAAAGGGCGAGGATCAAAACCCAAAAAAAAGAAACTCAAAACAGCCAGAAAACCGTAATACTACTAACGCGACTCTAAGGTCGAAATAAAACAACACTGTTTTCTAAGTCTGAAACAATAAACAAGTTTTGGTTGATGGAAATTCTAGATACAATAAATGATACATGAACAATGTCGGTTCTGATACAAAAGAACCCACCTATCCAAGCAAGTCACTCATAAGGAAGCAGTATGCCAGAAATGCCGCTATGGAATCTGTACGGCAAAAACCTGCAAGGACTGGGGCACAACGGGGGTGAGTTGCCAACTCGTGAATAGAAAATATCTACAAGCAGAGATCGAATGCATGACCCATCCTAGGTCAATACGATCAAATATAAATAAACCTCAATATGAATAAAGCTGAAGCATGCTAAACTGGCAATGTAATCTCTACATGAGTGTAATGCTAAGTGCTCGTGCTCGTGCTAGTGCCTCAGGTAATAGCATGTCATGAATATGAGGTATGATCAATGTAATCAAATCTGCACACACGTGGATCCCATCCACTCGTCACCCAATGACAATAACCATCATGCAAGTAAATATCATGAAACCTGTGCATGGAAATATGAGGATATAACCCACCCGTGTCCCTCGCGACACGTCAAAATCATGGAACCGGAGTGCCCAGCATCGGCACTCGAAAACATCATGAAAACTGTGCCCAGCATCGGCACATAAATCCTCATATATCGGGCTCCGTCAGTCCGGATCGGCCCGCGGGCTCTGTCTGCGGTATCTGCCCTCGGCCCCGGCAGGACGCCCAAATCTATCCATCGACTCTGGTCAGTATCCTCCGGATAACCGCCAGGTCCAACCAATCACCGGTAGGTACTCGCCCGCCTCCAGGCTCAATCGGCAAAGCCCATCGATCATCTTGCCGAGGGGAACCATACCGGGTCCACCATGTACCCGCAATCGGCTCATCCACTCCTCGATTCGGGTTTCACATGTCGCTCTCAGCACCGAGAAAACACATGGTGGACGCACTGAAATATCATATCAAGGGTAACCGGGTTTTTAAAGCAATGACATATTCTCTTTTGAAACACTCTTGGTTCCCAAATCCAGAAATATCATAGAAACAACATATCTCAATGCGTATAATCAAAAGCATGAAGTATGCGACATGTAAAGGAAGGTATGCATATCATCATGTCATGCAAGGATCATATACTGAATGCAATAGTACTACAGTGTAGTGACATGGCAATTATCGATGATGAGTGTGTGAGCCGGCAACAAGTATACGTGGAACATATGCATCATCGATAATGGTGCTGGTGTCCTAGCAGCATGACTGAAATATAACCACAGTACAAGCGATGCAATGCAAATAGCATGAATATGCGGAATCGAATAATCAACGCAGAAGTAAAGAATCTACACCAATCTGTACAAGTCATGTAGGGGTGCCATTTGAAATAAGACGAATCAGGGCTTTTGGAAAAACAAGGGCTACGGTGTTTTATGAAAAGATACATCATTTGAAAATATCCGTATGACCCTTCTGCCTATCTTTAAAATATCCCCGATTCGTTAGTTGGAATAGGTATGACTCGGTCCAGTCTAATGTCTACTAAGTAATCTAGACAGGAGGGGTAAGAAACCACCTAATCTGAGTCAATATATATAGATATGATAGTCGGTGATCCCGCCTCAATAACATATCGTAAGATATCCTCGAGTCATGTGTTCGGATCTATCATCAATATCGGCTCGTACGGTAGATCGTCGTACGGCATCCCAATAGCTGGGTAGGGGTCAATGTCACAGTACCTCATCACATATCAGGTATCACTATCATCAGATCGCATAATCTGGGGTACTACTCTAAGTCTAGTACAAATCGATACCATCTATAAAAATATGAATGCGGGTAAAGCACATGTCCAAAGGCCCACTAAAACTATCATATCGCACCTCGAAGACAAGCTATGTCACATCGCCGATCACACGGCCTCACATCAAGTATCATCTCAAACCACGTATCATCCTCAAATCCCGTATATAAACACATAGTCCCATACCCATGTGTAGATATACGCACCATCATATGCACTCTAATAAATGAAAGAATGAATGCAAGTATGTGTGTAAATGTATGTGTGAGTGCAACCACTACTCTAGGGTTCGCACTATACTAAACCAATATATTCTTATCATCAGAATATCATTATTACCATCAATAACCCTAAACAACACATAATAAATATTCGTGTGTATACGTATTCGTATACATCACCACGGACTGCGGGGGTGCTATACGCCATCCACCCGACTTCTCCCCGTAGATATAAATCTACTCACATTGCTTCTCGTGTGCCAAAGCCGATGTCGCTATCTTCACCTCCTTTGCCTCAACATCACGCGGGGTACCTACAAGTATATCACAATGCTAAAGCACATGAAAATCACATCGGAAACCAAAATAGCACACGCTACCCGCATAGGTAAAAACCTATCGACTCGCATGTAAACACAATCAAAATCCACTTGTCGTTGACGTCCAAACGCCACCCGACAGGAATGAATCACCAAATACCAAAATCCATGCTAAAACAAGTCCCAAATTATACACCAAAATAGGAAAATCAACCCAGATTTCACCCTAGATGGAATCAGTCAAAACTAGACATACTCAGGGTCAAAACTAGAGGAAATGGGGGCATGCACAGAAAACGAGGCAATTCCTTAAAATACCGTATTTTAGAATTTTCCATAATTTTTCCCCATTTATCTGTATTTAATTATACCAGAATATTAAAATATTCATTAAAATAATATTAAATTATAAAATTTCCCAAAAATCATATTTTATTATTTTGAAGACGTTACAGAGTTTGTTACAAGGAATATTCTAAAGTGAGTTTGTTATGCAGAGCCTTCTGGAAGAAGAAACGTTGTAATTGAGAGTCTTTTGGAAGCTAGGGTTGTTACAGGGAATATTCCAGAGGATTTTGGAGGGCTAAGGAGTTAACCAGGCCGCGGAACCGTGGCGGATCGGCCAACTCCACCGCGGATCCGCGGCCATATAGTAGGCTTACTGCATGAGGTTTTCAGGGTATCTTTCTGTTGGTCTTTGGGTTATTCTCTGACGCCTGGAATCTGACATTTCTTTCTTTGTTGCTGCAAGATCTCAAGTCTTGGACTTACTGTATTTTGTTGGCACTTTTGTGATTCCGGCTCTTTGACCTGAAGGATTTCCTGGACACAATCTCGATAAAACATGTTGAGATATACAAAATCATGCATGTAGTAATAAACACTCAAGTTGCCTCAAAATGCCGGTTATAATTATTGGGTATAGTGCCCTCAAAGTCAATTATTGGATCGCAGACGCGTGATTACAATGATTGAGGGAGGACATATGCTGGTAGGAAAGTCTTACTCAAGATGATAAGATGCTATCTGGTTTATCTTTATCATCGTATACATGCTTTAGGTGATATTACAGATCACTACTGCACATTGATAGAGCCCTTAAGATTCTTGCTTGACTACCAGCAATATGATGGCGATCAAATACGTGAGAGTTGGGTAATCTATAAGCACATCCTTAAAGTGGTCCCTAGTCGTGCGAGTTTCGAGACTGGGCATCGATACTCCAGTAGTAGACTAGTGTATACAGTCCAGACCCCGAAGAAGGGCGGTGGCCGGTCTCACAAGCCATTGGTGTCAGTTGGTTCACCTAAGATGTATACAGGTGCTCATTGAGTTATGAGTACACCGGACAGGACTGGCCGGGAACATGCTAGTTGGTATTATACCTAGTATCAAATAGCAGTTCCCTGGTGACGTGTGTACAGGTTAGTTCATTGACCTGAGATCGTCATTTGTCTCGTGTGAGTTCCTACTGTGCTTTGATTAGTACCATATCTTGGCTCAAAGGAGTCGTGTAAACAGGTTTTAGTTGGGTACAGTCCCGAGCCAGATGGAGGCAGTGAGCGGATCGGCATGGGTTTCGTCTCTCCTGGTATTGGGGGTGAGATCGCGCTGTGTCTAGGAAAGTCATTAACCAAGGCAAGTGAGATTTACTGGTAGGTATTCTAGTAGTATCTCAAGGTGTTCTGGGCTATACTCCGACACGACTTATACCGCTTTTGGTGGTCTGACTTTTACCAAACCCCTAGGCCCGACATGCGATACTCATAGACGAACGGACCGGACTATGCGGATATTGTCACTGACAGGCTCAGTAGGGTGTCAAGATGAGTTCGCTCATCGACCTCTCTTTTGGTCAATACCTGGTAGCCCGTTACGTACAGCTAGTACCATTAACATGCTAGTTGTTAAATCCACAGCCAAAGTATTGACGAGTCTTTAGAGTCCCCCACAGACAGTTTCTCAAGTTTCGGGAGAAACGTTGTAGAGGCCTTACGGTATTATGGCAGGGTTCGATCATATACGTGCAGTCGTGCACGGATCATGATCGGACGGATCATACTAGTAGGCTTTGGTTTAAGCCGGATCCTAGTATTAGATTTGTTGGATTACTTTCGTCTCATCGCATTTGCATTCAGTCGGAATGCGGATACAGGTATGTATATACAGGTGAGGGGTACTCTTGTGATCCGTCACGAGTTTACTTTAGCAGACGCCATTCTATTTGTTGTTGTAAACATTTGGATTAATGTTTACAAATGGAAATTGTGAGCTCAAGCCATGATGGAGTGCATTAAATGTGGCATGTGCAAGGGTAGTGACTCATGGTCTTATTTTTTGTGCATGCCATCATTTCTTGATTGATTAGGGTGTTGAATTGATGTGAGGAGAGAGAAGGGGAAGCCACTTACTCTTGGGTTTGCTCTTGGATTTTTCATTCTAGTGCTCTCACAATAATTCAACACAATAACAAAAGCTCTTCTTCTCTTTTCTTCTCTTGAGCTCACAAGCTCCTTATCCATGGCTTCTTCTTCTAGCTCCACTCTACCCATCTAATGTGTTGAGAATCCTAGAGTGTTAAGAGACAAAGTTACCACACACATTCTCTACTTCACCTTAGACACGTCGACTAGGAAACTTCATGTTTGAGTTGCTTCGGATGAAGCGGGAGCCCGTAAAAAGACTCATTGATGTGGTGCCCTTCCGACAAGGAGATCGGAGATGCCGCAAGGAGCTTGGGATGGTGGCCAAAGACCGAAGGAAACGGATCGATTGGTTTAGCTTTTCTAACCCTTCTCTAGTTGCTAGTTTATGTTAATGGTTCGATCCGGGTGAAAGACTACGATAGCGCCGGTTTCCTAAAAAGTTTTTGTTCCGCATTTTGGCCTCGGATTAACGGCCGGGGCGCTACCGTAGACATACATGGTATCAGAGCCACGCCATTAACCTTTACTAGCTTGTTCTAACATGTTTAAAACATCGATCGATCAAAATTTCCGAAACCGCATTTTCATTTTCTGAGTTTCTGTCTAAATTTTTTTTTGGTCGAAAAATTATTTTGGGTACGTTAGAAAATCAGGCAGGCTTTTTTAAGACCACTGTAGAAATTTGGTAGCGTGAATCCACAGTAACGCCGCGGAACCGCGGCAATAACCCTGTTTTGGACGCGGTTCCACCGCTGTTATGTGGCTTCGGTGCACCATTTTTCTTGTGCTGGTATTTTGTGTGAAAATGTGGTTTCTGGAATTTTTAGTTTTGGCCCAGATTATTTTGAGTACTGGAATTATACTTGGGGCCCACTTCGGGAAATTTTGTCGATCGAAATTTTAAATAAGTTAGTTCGTAGTACTTACATTACTATCTGTAACCGTGAATGTCATTCGAGCGGTAAATCTTGTCTAATTGCTATAGCTCTTCTAGACGGATTTGCGAACGTGACATTCACGTTGATGTTCTGTGTTGTGCTGTGTTGTTGCGGATTTGTCGTGGTGGATAGCCAGGATGCAATGGTAGTAATGTTTGGTTATATTTGTACATTTGATATTGCGGGGCGAGCGTCCGACATGTGGACTGCCGTCACTTCCTGTTTGTATATTATTCTTTTGGGGCATGACCGGGTTGAGGTCGATATACCCGTTGTACATATATTTTATTTTCTGTACTAGGATTACCCCACGGAGGAGTGCACGAATAGCCGAGTTCTAGAGGGCAACGGGCCCGCATCTGATGGCTTTGAGACGGAGGGGGCTTCACTCTAAAATTTGAGGACTATTCTCCGCACTCGTAGGGGGTATAGGTTGACCCAAGGAGGGGTGCTCAAGTTACCGGATTCCGTGAAGTATGGGTGGCACATTCACTTTGTTGAAGGGGGCTGCCTCTCTTCTGGTTTTGGTGGGTAACTTGTCGCGCCCGTAGGGGTCTAGGATTTCATTGCACAGGCTATTCACATGACCAGGGGAACGTCGAGTTTCATTTGCGGCTCAATAAAAACCCGGGGCTCCCAGATTATCTATATAGTTATATGATGCTTATTACTTTTCTGTGATGTTGCATTTATCATGCCTGGAGCGATTATTATATATTGATATATATACTAGTAGATGTTGTATATGTTTTACACCCGCGCTAGTCCAGTCCCCGCTCTGTCGTTAGTTAAGTAACCTAACGGGTGATGACGGGACCCACTGGCGAATGCTGATGGCATATACGTACATCATATTTTCATTCTTTTCTGGTGTGATTAATTGATGGGACTGCATTTATTTTGATCAATGCAAGGAAAACAAACCTATTCGATGTTGTTGGAAAAATTTTCAAAAAGGCTGTTATTGCAAGGACGTTATCTTTTGTTTTGCACAGTGGTATTCGATTATGAATATCCTGCACCTCATTCTACGAGGCAAGGGCCGAGATCCCTTCATTGGGAGTGACCCCTTGGACAGAAGTTTGCGTCAGGGTAATAACTTCACTATAGTCGATTACCTTTTGCTTTGCATCGCGGTATTCATTTGGAATATCCTGCACCTCATTCTACGGGGAAAGAGCCGAGATCCCTTCACCGGGAGTGACCTCTTTATCAAAGCTTTTTGCCACTATATTTTTATAAAAAGCTATCTCGTTCCTTCAATAATATCAAGTTCATTACGTTAAAGGTTTTTCGCCAAAAACCATTCGTAGCCCTCCGTCATTTCAGACGGGCAGCACTTAGTATTCATGATATGTTTGTTGACCTTCGTCAAGGCATAGTAAATGGTAGCTGCTTGTTACCTTTCTACTTCATAGATAGATGCGTTGGTTTGGGATAGTCGTACAGCCTTGTTGACCTCCGTCAAGGGCTTGTACGGGTGGGTTCAAATTAACCTGGACAACGACGGGTAGAACATAACATGTGACTTATGATTTGTTGACCTTCGTCAAGGTCATAAGAGCACGGGGTAAAAATCGCATCGGGAGTTTCTAAAGAAACTGAAACTTGCCAGATATGTGCATACCTTCTGGAGTGTGATAACGTGAGTGAATTCCATCACGTTATCATGCGATGATAGATGGATCCCGATTCCTACTGATGAGTTGGTTTACTCTTCGGGTGATCCCGACTAATTCTTCTTTCAGGTTTGGAGGATAATTTGAGGTTACAGTGGGAGGTTTCCTGATTAGATAAAGTGATAACCATTCTGATCTAGGTTAGAGTGCACGCAGAGTGTTTCTTTTCTCTCTCTCTTTGGCAGCGACCATAGCCCGACCCTAGATTATGACTCAGTGACCAAGATAACCGAACCTTCCTAAAACACTGGCTTTTGGATTGTCTGAGTTGCATACCTCATTGCCACTCCTACTTCTACCCTTTTTCTCCGGAACATTTCGTATCACTACGAACGTCCACTTCCATTGGATAAAACCATCGTATGGTTATATACGAACTCGAAGGAACTTGTTCCAGATTCGAGGATGGTTTCTGGTTCTGGAGAAAACGAATAGGACTATTCAGTTGTCTTTTCCTTTTACCTTCTCTCAGGTCTCGAGTGTTCCTTCGATTAGGACGGTACACCTATTATGCTTATTGGATAGTCTTCTTCCAAACCATAGGCATGCGCCGAAAGGTGGGGAAGGAAGAAAACCAATCAGCCTAAGTGAGGTGTACAGAAGGTAATAAGTAAAGACAAAATAAAGGGATTAGAAAGAGGGCAAAGTAAATTGCGACTGCTATTCATGACCAAACCAAGTATTTCATCGCCACTCCTACTTCACCTTTGTATTTCTCCGGAACACCCCGTATCACTACGATGATCCATAGTTTATTGGATACTCCATCGTATGGTTATATACGAACTCGAAGGGACTTGTTCCAGTTCGGGGATGGATTCTGGTTCAGGAGAAATAGGAATGAGGTTTATTCAGTTGTCTTTTATCTTTACCTTATCTCGGGTTGCGAGTGCTCCTAGGATTAGGACAGTACACCTATTACGCTTATTGGATAGTCTTCTTCCAAACCATAGACTGGTGCAGAACGGTAGGGAAGGAAGAAAACCATTTGGCCTAAAGGAGGTGTACAGAAGGTAATGACTAAAGACATATAAAGGGATTAGGAGAGATGGCAATGAAATATACGGTTACAGTTGTGAATCTGATAATGGAAGAGGCATTACTAGGAATACCCGGATACCCTTTCGAAACATTTTCATGTTTCAGTTTCATTACGTGTTGTTAATAGAAAACTGATTTTCCAATTAGAAACTTGCTCCAGGGTATGTGTTTACCAGGTATGATTCTCACATCTGTATGATTTTACAGATGATGAGTGGGAGTAAGTTACTGGGAATTGGGTGATCATCCTCATTATATCGGGATTCGTTGTAATTGGTGATATTTGAGGAAATCGCCTAGCTTGTTTGCCAGACGGCAAATATTTGGTTTTGAATATCCGTTGTTATGCACCAATTTCAAATTGATATATATGTACGTTTATTTTTATAAAGTGAGATATAACTTTTTGAAATTATGTCCATGACATTTACCTATATCAGTGTATGGTTAGGTAAGGAGCATTCAACAGCGGTGTAATTCTTCATAACCATAGCACAGTTTTTAACCTACGACACACAGGGAATGAGTTATTAGAATCAGGGGACTTATATAGAGTATTGTATGTTGTCCAGTATCCATTAGGCCAGAGGGGTTGGTACTCGTACTATATTCTGTTTACTTGTGACTTCTCTAGTTCTTAGACATGTTTTCCATAGAAATATAAGATCCAAAGATTTGATGATATAGGCCAGTCCGGATTGCCGGAGCCCGAGATATTGAGATATTGGGATACATATTTTGTGTCGATACTTGGCACGGATTATCTATTGATTTCATTGATGCTACTTCGGTTTTTACACAGAAATCTCACTGAGATATGAAGACAGTTTTCTCAGTCAAGATGTATTCGGTTTCATTATTAATGCATTCGTACATCATATATGTGATTGTTGCTACCTGAGGCACTGACACGAGCACTTGTTATTACACTTATATTTAGATGATTACCCTTTCCATTATTAGATGCTTCAGGTTATATTTTATGAGGATATTATTGTATGACCTAGGATAGAGTCATACATGCGATTTCTACTCGGTGATCTCTTCTACTCACGAGTTAGCAACTCACCCCCGTTGTGCCACAGTTTCTTGCAGGTTTGGCCGTACAGTTTTCGTTGCGGCTTGCTGGCACACTTCGTCCTTCCGGGTGATTGTTCGGATAGGTGGGTTCACTTGCATCGTGACCATCGTTGTACTTTCATTTATTTCAGTTTTATCTAGTAAACTCCATCAACCAAACTTGTATTATTTGATAGACTTAGAAGACCAGTTTTATATTCTTTCGAACTTAGAGTCGCGTGCTTGTATTATTATGGTTCTTCTCTGGTTTTCTTAAGGATGTTGGTTTCTTTCTGGGTTTTGATCCTCACCCTTCGGCGTTGTATATTATATTGCTTGCGTGGTCGTTTCCGTTAATTGGCGAAGAGCTAGCTCGCGCTTGGGGATGCCCTTATTCATTATTTATATTATGAATGTTTGTACCCGTTTGGGGCCAGTATTTACAAAGGAAACACTGCCAAAATTTTTGGAAAAGACTTGATGTTTTAAAAATGCTTAATACGGCTTTCAAAGTGACTTTATATGTTAATTTTTAAATAAGTTTTTCTTTCACTCTCTTTTCAAATGGTTTAGATTTCTGGGTTTTTGGCTTACTTGAATTAGGTGGGGTCCTATAGACTTCACATGATTCAAGTGCCAGTCACGTGCCACTTCGGGTCGTGACAATATATATATATATATATATATATATATATATATATATATATATATATTCTTTTTGTTTATTCTTTTTCTATTGGTTTTTTTTAGTTTATGTTATTATAAGGGAATAGCATAATCTTTGCCTCACTCTTTAGGGTGAAATGTGGAGGGGAGAGAAGAGGGTGGACAGTTGGTTGCTTGATTAAATCTTATGGCTAGAATTCTGTAGAGAATGATTATTAGTAACCATTTTCTTTTAGAAGTGAAGGGTTAACTAATTGCTTTGTCTTCTCCTTCCTCTCTTGAGCCATGAAGCTCTCATCTCCCTCCTCCTTTTTTGTGAGAAAACAAATTATAAAAAGAAAGAAAAATGAGATAAAATTATAGTGAAGAACAAACTATTACTTCTAGCTAGTTAGTTTAGCAACCTAACTATTTAAGTTATCTCTATTTGAGATTGGATCTAAAATTCTTGAGCCTTCATGATAGATCATCTTCGATAGAGGAGGTGGGAGTGCAAGCATGTTCCATGGACTTTTAAGGAGCCTACAATGGAGTCCAACCCAATTGGAGAATATGAAGATACTTCAAATTTGTATGGTTTTAATCTCGTAGGAAACTCTTGGTTTATATTTGAATATTTAATTGTTTGGATAGTATCCTAGTTTATGTAGATTTGAGCTTACTAGAAAATTTTAAAACCTAGTTTTGCATGTTCAAAAATTCTAGTAGTGAGCTCAAATTCTCCTAACACTTTAAGAGTGCAATGAATCGAGAAACTACCGTGGTGTTCAAGTACGCTTCCGAGAGGGGTCGAATGTACTTTGGCAGACATGCCTGATCAGATCTACGGTACGTGATTTCGCGAGCCTGACATATATTTGGTTTAATTTTCTTTTCTTTTAAGGATATTCTTGTGTCGGTCCTGACGGATTTGGCTGCAAGAATACCCGCTTACATATTCTCAACGGTCCAGCTCGCACAAACATGTACTGATATGAACAAGTACGGAAAATGAGACTCTCAAGAAAAAAATTGACTCAAGGAGTCAACGGTTTAGAGAACTGGCTCAAGGAGCTATGGACGCACCCACCTAAAACAACGGGTGGGAGTATGTTGGCTTTTGGGCTTCAACAAATACAATACCCGCCCCTTCTAGTGGGCGGGTCGTGTTGGCACGAGCCAACAGGAAGGGGGCTCTGTTTATGGAGACCCAATCGTGATAGGGTTCGGTCCAAATATATATATATATATATATATATATATATATATATATATATAGAAAAGGTCTGGGGCTAGGGTTTTAAGGATAGGAATAGGTATCCAAGAGATTGCTAGGATTTGAGTTGTTGATTTCTCTTCTTCAAGTTCTATCGAAGATTGGCTTACGAGCTAATCACGTGAGAGATTCTCGCTCATTAAGAGTGTGGTTTCTCTCCAGCTGTTGGTATAAAGCGAACGTCAAAGTTCGTTCTGGTAACGTAGGCGAGGATAACGATCCCAACACTTTCGGGTTAAGGTAATTTATATAGAACCTTGTGTATAGATCTATTATTCCGCTGTCATGATTTGATGTTATGATCCATGCACCTACATGCTACAATACTGAGACTTGATTTTACAGAATATATAAACTTGCTTACTTACGTTTTTAATTTTTTTTATTAAAGGATGGACTGTAGTTTTGTAAATTGTTGTGTACATCGCTGTGGCTTTTGATGTTCATGGGCGTTGGTGGGCATTAATTTTAAGCTTTCAATCAACTTGAAAGCTGCATTGTAAGCTATTTTTGTATCTTGATGCTACATTTCGACTAGCATTTGGGGAACATCTAAACCATCCCATTGTTCTAAATTGGGAATATTGACCGTCCCCAAGGCAATGACTATGAAGCCTATTGGGACGAGAATTCATTGCCTTGAAGACATTCTAAACCGTCTCCACTGGCCATACTTGTAGTAGAAGCAAATAGGGTCACTGAGAAGGCTGGTGTAAAGAGACATGGTGTTGCTGGGACCCATTTCTCACGTCCGGTTGACGGCTGACGGAAGTCGGATCACGTCAAGATGTTACATTCCGCAGATCTTCTGGGAGAGACAATGGATGGCTGAGATTAGAGTTGGAGGTTGGCTCCTGAAGCATGTTGGTCTCAATGGGTTTGAGGTTGTTGAGGCCGAGCTACCTGCAAGGAAGTCCCGGGGTGGTTGCACCACCGAGGACCCTCTGACGATCAAGTTAGACCGGATATTCGAGCAGAGTAACGGCCTAGTGGGAGAGAAAAGACTTACTTGATCTGTCTGAAAGAGGGGTTTATATAGTGGTGGCAACGGGAAGGTAGGCACGAGAATCACGCCGGCCGTTACGCTCCCGACGTCACGCCCGCATGATAGGCGGGATCTCGCATTAATGGCGAGACAGGCTCGTTAATGGGGGATCGTGATGGCGTGGAACGTAGGATGTGACCGGCGGACATCCCGCATATGGCGAAATTCGCGTGGGTGAGGCGCATGTGCCCGCGACTGGTACCGTTGGTCGGTCGATGAGACCGAGGAGGAGAAGCTCAGCGGGTGCTCGGGGACGAGCGGGAAGCCGATGTATCTTGGTTCTGCCATAGCCCAGAGATGAGCTGAGAGGGCAAGGAAGCTCAGCCCGATGGATGGCTCGGAGGCGAGCCGGATGGCCGAGGAAGCTCGGACCTGTGATAGCTCAGAGTAGAGCAAAGGGACAGTTATCTTGGCAGCTGAAGTGCTCGGGGGTAAGGAGTGGGGTGCAACCTCGGGGACAGGCAGTGAGGGAATTCTCTACGGTTGTACGCTGGTTCCCCCTCCGTGGCCCTCAGGGGCCTAACTGGATTACGCATGTGACACATTATCTGGCTCGTGTCATGATATAAGGAATTACCGTTATTGAACATCATCATTAGCCCCCCACTCGCGTTCTGATCTATTTGTAGGTCGGGTCGAGAGTGGACTGCTTGGTTCTTTCTGTGCGGCTTGGCGCTGGTAATTCCTTGTGGTGGATTGCTTGGGGTCAACACGGCGTTCTTGTTGTCGCGCATCGAGTATGAGTCGAACGAAGGACGAGTGTGGGAAGTTCGGTATCCTCCCATCTCCGGAGTTAGGCGCTGATCGCGCGTTGAGTATGAGTTTATTCGGCGGGTCTTAGATCCATGTCTTTGTAGGGTAGGAAGCTACCCGTTGCGGATGTGCCAAGCAGGAAGCTACTCAGCGGCCTCATGAGGAGGGCTTTGGACCCACCGTGTTGATGGGCAGGAGGATGCCCAATGGGGATGCGCCGAGCAGGAAGAAATTCTGCGGCCTCGTGATGGGGGCTTCAGATCCTCAGCGTCTGATGGGCAGTAGGATGCCCGCTGGGGATGCACCGAGTAGGAAGAAACTCGGCGACCTCGCGAGGAGGGCTTCAGATCCTCAGCATCTGATGGGCAGGACGATGCCTACTGGGGATGCGCAGAGCAGGAAGAAACTCGGCGGCCTCGCGAGGAGGGCTTCAGATCCCCAGCGTCTGATAGGCAGGAGGATGCCCGATGGGGTTGAGCCGAGCAGGAAGAAACTCGGAGGCCACACGAGGAGGGCTTCAGATCCTCAGCGTCTGATGGGCAGGAGGCTGCCCGCTGGGGATGCGCCGAGCAGGAAGAAACTCGGCGGCCTCGCGAGGAGGGCTTCAGATCCTCAGCATCTGATGGGCAGGAGGAAACCCGATAGGGATGCGCCGAGCAGGAAGAAACTCGGCGGCCTCGCGATAAGGGCTTCAGATCCTTAGCGTCGGTGGGTAAGAAGTTACCCGCTAAGGATTGGCCGAGCAAGGAAGCTGCTCGGTGGCCTCTTGGCGTGGGCTATGATCCTTAGCGTTGGTGGGTAGTGGACTACCTGCCAGGGATAACCGATCAAGGGAGAGCCCGGTTGCCTCTTGGTGAGGGCTTCAATCCCTGGCGTAGTGGTGTAGAGAACTACCAGCTAGGGATAGCCGAGCAGGGTAGCCGCTCGGCCGCCGCTTGGTGAGGGCTTCGATCCCTGGCATTGTGGCGTAGGGAACTACCTGCCAGGGATAGTCAAGCAGGGTAGATTCTCGGCTGCCTCCTGATGAGGGCTTCAATCCTTAGCGCGGGAGGGGCCGTAATAGGACTACTAAGGATGGGCCGAGCAGGGTTCCTTCCCGGTGCCTCTTGGCGAGGGCTTCTGTAACACCTTGGAATGTGATTAGCGTTAATTAAGCGTTAATGCGGGGTTTTAAGGAAAAGTTTACCAAATTGGGTTCCTCACATTTTATAACAATTAATTAATAATTTTATATTATTTGTTTTGACTTGCACACACACGTGCATGTTAATGTGAGTGTTAGTTAGTGTTAATCTTGTTAAGAGACCAAGACACCTTAATTAATCCTTGCCCTAATTTAACCTTGCCTTAGATATTTTTGGGTAAGAAAATATCTTTTGCTTTGGATTGAGAGAGAGAGAGGGAGGTGGCAAAGTGAGTCAAGAGGCATTAATGGTGGGTGGAGAGTGAGTGTAAGGGAAAAGGTTCACCCTACACTCACATCTCACCAATAAACCCTACACTCACATCTCACCAATAAATCTCTCTCACTCTCTCATTCTCTCTCACTCTCAACTATAATTCATTTCCCTCAACCCCAGACTGAACCCTCACTCCCTCTTCACAAAAACCTTGCTAAACTTCATAAAATCCCATTTAAACACCTCAAATGTCTTGAATTAGCAACTTGGTTGCCTTGGAGCTTGGAAAGTTAGGATTTTTGAGCAAGAGTGGCTAGGTAATGACCTTTAACTGATAATTATGAGTTATTTTGTTGTGTTTCCTTGTTGTTATGGATTAGAACACTAAAGGTAGCGTTTTGTGAAAATATCGTATTTTTAGTGTCAACTTGAGGTCTCTTAGATCTGCTGTAGACCAGGTGTTTGCTGGAAAAGTTCCTATCACAGTGACATAGTGTTGTGACCTAGAACCCACCATAAAAACCTGAGACCCATCCCCTCAAAACGGGCTGCAAATTTAATGGTTCTGGCCGTAAATTGCAGCCAGAGTGGGGGCTGGGGAGTTGAGTCTTTGTTGTGGGGTCTCTGAGGTTGTTTGTGGTCTCGTGATACTTGCAACTTTCACCAATTGTTAGTTTATCAAAATCTGGGACCGCTTTGCTATATTCTAGTGTTTTGAGTACGCGTGTTACGTTATCCGACACGGTTCGTGATCTGGTGTGCTGCTACACTTGTGCTGGTGTTGGTGTGTCGCCACGTACGTTAGCCGTTAGACGAACACTTGTGGGTTGGATTGGAGTTGGTGTGTTGGTCAAACGTAGTGTGTACGTCATATTGATCGATTTCTGAGATTTTTGCACTGGCTATGTTTTGTGTTAATAGGATCGCAGGCGGGGACTTCGGACGATGCGAAGGAAGGGAAACAAGTGATTGGTTTTACCTAGCCCGTGATTGTCGGTGAGTAGATTTTAACAACTACAAGGGAATCGCCCGCCCGGCATTTTGCGTCAGTGCTAGATATGATATGATATTAGCCGCATGTTTATATTGCACATATAGAGATTGTGCATAAAGCTTCATTGCATATTATTACTTGTTGTGCTTGGACTTGTACCCTTTGGACAATGCACTATTATTGGCGGTTCATGTTGAACGAGCACTGATTGTATGCCACACACACCGTCGATAATTGCCATGACACGCACAACACCTATACATACGTGATATTGTATTTGATAGGGATAATGGAGATAGTGATTCGTATTCCTTTATGCATAAGACATACAGCATACCTGTATATCTACATGCTTACACATATGCTTTGCCATGACTACATGCTAGCTACCCATATACCTATATGGTATTGTACCATTAGAGATAGGTATATACGCATTTGAGACATAGCTAGATGTACATCTTGCATACATACTTACATGTGCACCCGTATACCTTAATAGAGCTACACATATACCTGGAGGATATTACATCATTACTGATAGGTAGATACATATATCTTGCTATACCGACTTGGTTACGCATACCTAGCTATAGCTACATGTTCATTTTTATATGATGTCGCGTTTGGTTTCGGAGAAATTAAGAACCGCATGATATACTTAATAACTTGTTGCAGTTAAATAGCGGTTTTTCGTTTATATGCTCATATTACTGTTTCATGTTGCATATATTATATCTCATGGATTTCGCATTGATATATGAATTTCATATGATGTTTCCTGGATGTTTTACTCCTGGGTATATATATCAGTGGTATGGGACGCTGATATATATACATGTATATATATATCAGTGGTATGAGACGCTGTTATATATGTACACATATATAATATATATCATCATAATGATCTTTGCATGTATTCTTATTCATTACTTGATTTGAGGGCCGATGTGCCCGATGTGAGGGGCCAACGTGCCCGTTGTGAGGGGCCGACGTGCCCGATATGGGGGCCGATCTGAGGGCCGATATAGGAGCCGATTTGAGGAATTTGGGAGTTAGATTGTCCTGATGGACACTGGTCCGCTACGATGAGGATTTCGTGAGGATGACATATTTTATCCCATACTCCGCATTTATTTGATATGCATTGCTTCTTGTATTAGTAGTACCTGATAGAGTACCTTTCATGACTGTTGCATATACATATTTACATACTTATGCTATCAGATTACATGTGATTGTTTATCACTGTTAGTGCATACTTGAGATTACAGTATGATGTTATTTACTATTCACGAGTTAGCAACTCACCTCCCGTTGTGCTGCAGGGTTTTTCAGGTCTGATCATCAGAGTGGTCGTGGCAGGGCGACTTATTATCTCTACATTTGTGGATACCGCTATGGTTGGCTGTGAGGCCGTTTGCTTTAGGTGGATTGCGGTTATCCGATGATGTACATTGTATATTTCTTATATCTAGTACTCTGCATCTACCACCTTCATGTATTGACTTAGAGACGAGTTGTGAAGATCGATGTTGTATATTCTTTTGACTCTGGTTGTCGGGATCGTGTGAGCCGGCCTTTTTATATATGTGGATTATCTTTTCTTCGCTACGACATCGTATATCTTGTGTGGTGGTTGTTTCCGCCGTTGGGGGATATTTGCTCCCGTTTGGGGATGCTTTACTTTTATCTTATGTTTGTACCCGTTTCGGGGCTGGTTTTTACAAAAGAGGTGCTGCCGAAATTTTTATGAAAAAAACAAACTTAAGTTTAAAGTTTTGCATCGAGTTCTAATGTGTTCTATCTTTCCTTCTAGTGATGATTTAGATTGCTGGGTTTTCGGCTTACTTAAATTGCGTTACGCCTGTTGACGTTACGTAGTCTAAGTGCCGGTTATGTGCCCAAATTGGGTCGTGACAAAGTTGGTATCAGAGCGCTAGGTTTTACCTTACGAAGTGCAGCATGACCTTGGTATGATGGAGTAGGTAGCTTAAGCAGAGCAACGTAGCATGTGTATATTCCGCGGCCAACTTACGACACGGTGCTCCGCCTAAGTGGCCTTAGGACTTATTGCTTGAAATTCCTTCGGTGATTATATATCCTTGTGATCCGATTTTCTGTGTCCTTATCGAATCCTGTTTCCATTTCCAGCTTTTATGCCACCGAAGACTACGAGGGCGCAGAGAGCGGCCGCGAGTGCCGAGGTCAGAGTTGACTCGTCTGAGACGAGGACTGACCAGGGCGGTACGCCCGTTGTGCGGGAGCAGATTGTTCCACCTTCGACAGACCATATGGCTATGCTAGGGGCTGGTATGCAGGATTTGCGCCAGATGATGGGGTCGTTAGTTGAGGCCATTTGAGCGCAAGGGCAGGCGGTTGTTCCACCCGTTACGGGGACCGCGTTGGTGTCTACTGTTTAGGAAGTTGTACCTGAAGCTACAGTGGTGATCACCGTATCGTTATCGGAGTTCATGAGGCCGAGGCCTCGGGTTTTCACTAGCGCTGATGTAGATGAGGATCCGCGGTCGTTTATCAACCGGATGGCCAGGATATGTCATTCGCTTAGATGATCCGACACGAGATGGGTGGAGTTTGCGAGCTTCCATCTGGAAGGTCTGGCCCAGAACTGGTGTGAGTCTTTAGAGAAGGGCAGAGCCGTAGGTCTTTCTCCTATGACCTGGGCTGAGTTCGTGACAGTGTTTCTTGCGCGTTTTCTTCCACTGAGCGTCAGGGATGCTCGAGCGCGCAGATTCGAGTCGTTACGCCAGACTCAGGGTATGACGGTGGCCGAGTATGATGTGCTGTTTACCGAGTTGTCTGTGTGTGCTCCGTATTTGGTAGCTACGGAGGAGATGCGGGTCAAGAGGTTTGTTCGAGGCCTGCTTACCCATTTGTTCCTTGCTATCAGCGTTCAGCATTGCGACACCTATGCAGCAGCGGTGGACACAGCCCTGTTGGTTGAGGAGCGTCTTTCTGAGATGTCGGTTGCTCCTGAACCGAAGAGGGTTCGTACTGGTGTTTCAGCACAGAGGCAGGCGTTTAGACATCGTAACAGTCCCCGTTCAGATACTGGGGGTAGTGGAGGTCCGAGATGAGGACAACTTTTTAGCTCTTATTCCCAGGGGAGTCAGCACTTTTCATCTGGATGTTACCGGTGCGGGAGTTTGGGTCATCGGTTTCGAGATTGTACTGAGCCACGTGAGCGTGAAGCAGCTATAGCGCAGGTTACCTTACCACCTTCTCCACCGCAGAGGGCGTTTCCCCTTATGCTTGTTGTTGCTCTGCGTTAGACTCATGTTCCGAGAGGTCGGGGATGCTGTGGTTTTGTACCAAGAGGGCGGGGTGGTAGAGCCGGAGGTTAGCCAGTCGCCGGTAGAGGGCAGGCTTGGGTGTTTTCCTTGACTCATCAGGATGCGCAAGCGTCCAATGCAGTGGTTTTAGGTACTCTTTCTGTATATTCTTTTGAGGTTCATGTTTTGTTTGATCCAGGATCTACGCATTCGTATGTTTCTACGCACTTCATGCCGAGGTTGGGCCGAGAGTCGTGTTTGCTAGATCAGCCGCTTGTTGTGATTACTCTTATTGGCGATTCTTTCGTCTCGCGATATGTGTTTCGGTCGTGTGCTGTTCATATTGGAGATAGAGATTCGTCCGTCGATTTAATCCTTCTAGATATGTTGGAATTCGACGTTCTCCTTGACATGGACTAGTTGGCAGCTTGTTATGCGTCGGTGGACTTCCATGAGAAGACTGTCAGTTTCAGTTTTCTGGGCGAGTCTGTTCGGGTTGTGCATGGGGACCGAGGTGCCACCCCTCACAGTTTGATTTCTGCCATTTGCGCTAGACGGCTTTTGAGGAAGGGATGTCGGGGATTCTTGGCTTCCATTTGTGATACTGGAGCCACAGTAGAGTCGTTGGACCGGGTTCCTATCATGCGAGAGTTTCCCGACGTTTTTCCCGATGAGTTACCTGGTTTACCGCCAGAGCGTGATATTGAGTTTTGCATTGATCTGATTCCTGGCACGGGGACTATTTCTATACCGCCTTACCGGATGGCTCCGGCGGAGCTTAGGGAGCTTAAAGATCAATTCCAAGAGTTGCTTGATAAGGGACTTGTGCGTCTGAGTGTTTCGCCGTGGGGAGCTCCTGTTCTGTTCGTCAAGAAAAAGGACGACAGTTTGAGGTTGTGTATTGATTATCGTCAATTGAACCGAGTTACGGTGTGGAACAGGTACCCTTTACCTCGCATTGACGATTTGTTTGATAAGCTCCATGGTTCTAAGATTGATTTGCATTCGGGTTATCATCAGTTGCGGGTTCGGGATGATGACATTCCGAAGACTGCTTTTCGTACACGCTACGGGCCTTATGAGTTTCTGGTGATGTCGTTCGGACTCACCAATGCCCCAGCAGCATTCATGGATCTGATGAACCGGATTTTCAGGCCGTTCCTCGACCAGTTTATTATTGTGTTTATTAATGACATTCTGGTATACTCTAGTAGTCGAGAAGAGCATGAGCAGCGCTTGAGGATTGTTTTGCAGACGTTGAGAGAGCGCCAGCTGTATGCTAAATTCTAAAAGTGCGCATTTTGGCTTGATAGAGTTGACTTTCTGGGTCATGTGGTGATGGGAGACGGTATTCTTGTGGACCCGAAGAAGATCGAGGCTGTACAGCTTTGGCCCAGACCTGTTTCCGTGACAGAGGTCTGCAGCTTTTTGGGCTTAGCTGGTTATTACCGCCGTTTCATGCAGGATTTTTCGAGTATCGCTACACCGCTGACAGGACTGACCCAGAAGGGGGTTCCTTTTCTTTGGACTGATGCGTGCGAGCTGAGTTTTCAGCAGTTGAAGACACGGTTGATGATTACACCCGTTCTATCTTTGCCTACTGGATTAGGTGGCTTTGTAGTTTACTGTGATGCGTTTCGAGTGGGGCTCGGTTGTGTGATGATGCAGCATGATAGAGTGATTGCTTATGCTTCTAGGCAGCTGAAGAACCACGAGCAGAATTATCCCACTCACGATCTTGAGATAGCTGCGGTGGTCTTTGCGTTGAAGATTTGGAGACACTACTTGTATGGGGAGTTGTGTCAGATTTTCACGGACCACAAGAGCTTGAAGTACATCTTCCAGCAGGGGATCTGAATCTGAGACAGCGCCGGTGGATGGAGCTTGTGAAGGATTATGATTGTGAGATCCTTTATCACCCGGGCAAGGCGTGTTAGTTATATATATGCCCTAGAGGCCATTACTGTACATAGGATGTATATTGTAGTGGATGCTTGGACATAAATAGGGATGACTTTCTTGCTCGACATGATAGTATGCTATTTGGTTACTTTTTGCCTTAACGTGTATACTGATTGTCTCTCTGTTACATGTTGGTAAACCCCATAGGATGTGTACTTGACTACCTGGACTATGATGCGGATCATACTAGTGGGGACATGGTAGTCTATAAGTACATCCTTCAAGGTCCCTAGTCGTAGGTGTATCGAGACGGGGCATCGATATACCATAGTAGACTAGCGTATACCTTCTCGACCCATATGATGGGCGATGGATGATCCCATATCCATTGGTGTTTGACATCGGAGATGATATACGGGTGCTCAGTGGAGACTGGGTACACTGGACGGACTCGCCGAGAACTCCCAGATGGTATTATACCTTACGTCAGATGGCAGTTCTCTGGTGACACTGGTACAGGTTAGTCTGTAGACCCGAGATCGTCATAGAGTCTTGTGTGATTCCCACTGTGCTTTTATTTCCACCTTACCACGTCCAAGAGGGCGTGCAAAACGGTAGTTTTTGGGTACAGTCCCGAATCACATGGAGGCAATGAGCGATAGGAGGGGATTCGTCTCTCCCGGTATATGGAGTTGATGTTGCGCTGTGTTCGATTGGCTATAACCGGAAATCCCAGGCCAGGGTTGCTGAGATTTACTGGTAAGTGTTACCAGTAGTTTCTCGAACAGTTATAGACCTCATATCGACACGACTTATCGAGCTACCGGGGTCTGACGTTTACCACACGTAGGCGAGATAAGCGACATATCAGACGAACAGACTGGACTGTACTGTAAGTGTTGCTGGTTGGATTCACAGGAGTGTGAGCGGTCTTGCTCGTCGATCTTCTGATCGCTCAATACCCGGGTGGCCGTTACGTTTAGCAGACCGCTTGCGGCTTGTGGGTGCTTGATATGATCATCATCTGCTGCCGGCGTATTGACGAGTCTTTAGAGTCCAACACAGAGGTTTCCTGGCTCAAGCGAAACGAAATAGGAGCGCATATGAGATATGTGCGGGACCGAGAGTAATACAAGTATGTGATACTGTATTCAATTCTCGTTATTTGTAACAGTGATCGGTTATATGCGATATAACCGGGTTATCGGATCAAGTGTTGATTCGATAAGTTGTTACTATTGATATTAGTCAGTTTTATGCGATATGACCGGATCGTTAAATCAAGTGTTGATTTAATGATTTAATGTATAATTATATATTTGATATATTACTTTACATTAACTAATATTGGTTCACTTAAGATGATTTTCTCACTTGATTGTGCACATTGTATATGTGATATATTTTTTGTGCACAAGTTGGTATCATGTTTGATGATACATGCAAACTTGGGTGTATGTTTGATTAAACCATGGTTAGTTAATGGTTAGGATTTCATTTGATTTATTTACTTATTCATTTATTTATTTATTTCATTTTGGCTTAAAATAAAATGGTGTCTTTCTTTGGATTTTGTTGAAGCTTCATGAAGCTTTGAAAGCTTGACCATTTTATTTCTTTCCTTAACCCTAACCATTCACCTTGTTAGTTATACGTATGCCCTAGAGGCCATTACTGTACATATGATGTATATTGTAGTGGATGCTGGGACATATATAGGGAGGACTTTCTTGCTCGACATGATAGTATGCTATCTGCTTGCTCTTTACCTTAACGTGTATGCTGATTGTCTCTCTGTTACATGTTGGTAATGCCCTTAGGATGTGTACTTGACTACCAGGACTGTGATGCGGATCATACTAGTGGGGACATGGTAGTCCATAAGTACATCCTTCAAAGTCCCTAGTCATGGGTGTATCGAGACGGGGCATCGATATACCAGAGTAGACTAGCGTATACCTTCTCGACCCATACAGATGGGCGATGGATGATCCCATATCCATTGGTGTTTGACATCAGAGATGATATACGGGTGCTCAGTAGAGACTGGGTACACAGGACGGACTCGCCGAGAACTCCCAGATGGTATTATACCTCACGTCAGATGGCAGTTCTCTGGTGACACTGGTACAGAGTAGTCTGTTGACCCGAGATCGTCATAGAGTCTTGTATGGTTCCCACTGTGCTTTGATTTCCATCTTACCACGTCCAAGAGGGCGTGCAAAACGGTGGTTTTTAGGTACAGTCCCGAGTCACATGGAGGCAATGAGCGATAGGAGGGGATTCGTCTCTCCCGGTATAGGGAGTTGATGTTGCGCTGTGTTCGATTGGCTATAACAGGAAATCCCTGGCCAGGGTTGCTGAGATTTACTGGTAAGTGTTACCAGTAGTTTCTCGAAGTGTTATAGACCTCATATCGACACGACTTATCGAGCTATTGGGGTCTGACGTTTACCACCCCTAGGCGAGATATGCGACATATCAGACGATCAGACCGGACTGTACGGTAGTGTTACTGGTTGGATTCACTGGAGTGTGAGCGGGCTTGCTCGTCGATCTTCAGATCGCTCAATACCCGGGTGGCCGTTACGTTTAGCAGACCGCTTGCGGCTTGTGGGTGTTTGATATGATCATCACCTGCTGCCGGCGTATTGACGAGTCTTTAGAGTCCTACACAGAGGTTTCCTGGCTCAAGCGAAACGAAATAGGAGCGCATATGAGATATGTGCGGGACCGAGAATAATGAGTGTATGTGATACCGTATTTCATTCTCGCGATGAATGTATCGAATGGTTGTATGCGATATAACCTAGTTATCGATTCAAGCGTTGATTCGATAAGCCGATACATTATATACTAGTCGGTTGTGTGCGACATGACCGGATCATTGAATCAAGTGTTGATTTAATGATTTAATGCATATTCATATATTTGATATATTACTTTGCATCAACTAGTATCGGTTTACTTAAGATGGATTTTCTCACTCGGATGTGCACATTGTATATGTGATATACTTTTTGTACACTAGAATGTATCATGTTTGATGATACATGATTACTTGTGATTGTGTGAAGATTGAACCATGGTTATAAGAATGGCTAGGGTTATGATTATTTATTCATTCATTTATTTACATATTCATTTTGGAAATTATTTAAGGATGGTGGCTTGTTTTGTTTTATGTTGATGTTTCTTGAAGCATTGACTTAGTCTTCATTCTTATCTCATCCTTAACCCTAACCATTTCTTTAACCATGATTTATTCTCTACACTTGACCATAGTTCTATTATGATAAGAATTCATTATTCTTTTCATTTTAGAATTAACTTATCATAACAATATTCTTCTTCTTCTTCCTTTCTTCAAGTGAAGAAAGCAAGGTCCATCAATGGTGATTGATGGAAATGAGTGAGAAATCCAAATCTAAAGTCTACCCACTTCCTATTTCTTCATCCTCTACCTCTTGCCAAGTAGTAGAGTGTGTTTACTTCACAAGTTTCTTGACTTGATGAAGTCGGAGCTTGATTTAGCGATGCCTCGACGTAGATCATCTTCGGCATGGACATCGACGACCTAGCTCGCCATTTCTCCGACGAAGCGACACTAGAGCCCGGATTTTGATTTGGACAGCGGAAACGACTTCGTTGCGGAGCCGTGGAGGTGGAGCACCGGATCTACAAAGGTTGTATTTCCGTATCTCTTAGTTAAGTGTTCACTAGTTAGCTTTTTCGCCTAGTTTTCTAGCAAACGATCCGTAGTCGGGTCTCTCGGCACCTAGAATTTTTTAAATTGGTATGTTCGATGCCTTGTGAGACCTCACTAGAGTGCCTAGGAACCCTACAGTGCTATCAGAGCCTAGCTAGAGCCTTAGGCGAAGTCTAGACGCAATTTGAAGTCCGATCGAACCAAAACCCGAACCCGGATTATGCTCTCTGTACATTTTTGAAAACAGTGAGTTTTTCAGTATTAAAAATATGTAGAAAATTCAGCAGGGAAATATAAGAATTACGGCGCAAAAAGTTTTTCATGAACAGTGATTTTGGCGGCGGAACCGCGGCATAAGCCTAGCTTATGCGGCGGTTCCGCGGCGTATGTATGACGTCAGCAGTAACTGTTTGCTCAGTAATTTATTATTTCAGAAGCTGAGTTTTATGGGTATTTTTAATATTTTTTCAAGAGTTGAAATTTCTGGAGTTGTTTTGGGGATTCGGTGTTTCGATCGGGGTTTCAAATTTTGTCTATGTGGCTTTCCGGATAAATTTTAGAATATGTTAAAAAAGTTCGACCGGATATAAATACCCAATTTTTCCCCTGTCGGGAAATTTCCAAGTGTTGGATTTTTCCGTAGTTTAACGACGTTCTAAGTAGTGCAAGTAATGCGATGGACCCTCTAGAAGACAACAAACCTTAACTCGATTATGTGACCGTCTTGAACTGCCCTTTGAACCTTCGGGTTTGGGGCAGTACGGCGTGCCACATGTGAGGCGTTGGCTTGACCCTTCTACGGCTGGACCGTTGGTACTGAGGCATGAACTGAATGTTGTTAGTCTTATTTCATGTGTTGAGCTGTATCGGGAAAACTTGGGTGTTCGATTGTTCGATCGAAAAGTTTAGCATTTTCTGTTTATCCGGAATGTGATACAATAATTGGAATTCACAAGAAGTTATGAGATAACTGAATGAATGTTATAAACATAGCAGTTTAGTCTCACTTGATCGGTTGCTACGGAATTTTGATGTGATCAAAATTCCGTCGCAATCACGTAGCGTACGCGGATACTCGCCGGACAAACTTAATAGACAGCCTCGCCCCATAGCCCCGACCAAGTGACTGTAGCAGAACCCCGTCGCCGAAAGCATCCGTTCGGGTGCTCGCGGCAGCGGTGTTCCGCCTTGGTGCACTTCGTCGACGGCGTCGGGGGTGCGGCCGCCTACTAAAGTTTGCGACGAGCATTCGATCAGGATGTCGGCAATCTTGTTGAATTGCCCGACTTGATATTGAAAAGAGTTTTCGATAATGAGACTAAAATGCGGGGTTTATAATTGTTAGGCATGCGATGTCTAAGTAATTCATTTGGTCAGGCATGCGATGTCTGAGGAGGTTGCGGATTCCAACTGTTGTAGTTTTATACTTTCTTTTCTGTGACCGTAAGTGTAATATGTGATATCGCCGGTTTCGTTGCTATATGTCAACGACAATTGGGATGCGCATATTTACTTACGTTGATGACATGTGATGTTATGTGTTGCTGGATATGTTATATTGGATCGTCGTGTTTGAATAGCCGGGGGTTTTTATGTGAGATGAGTGTTTTTCATTTTCATTCATGTAAAAACTTGTATGTAATATTCTTTTATTGGGGCACTTCCAGGTTGCGGAAGTAGTCACCGTTTGTATATTATTTACTTTTCCGCACTAGGATAGACCCAAGGAGGAGGGCACAAGTAACCGGGTTCTGGAGTTCAGTGGGAGACCAACTCGAGGAGTCGAGTCGGGGTCTCCTAACTCTAGAATTGGTAGGGTTGCTTGCCGCTTTCGTAGGGGTCTAGGGGTGTGGGTTTGGCTATTCATCGCGACCGTGGAATCCGTGTTTTATACTGGCTCGTATTGAAAACACGGACGTCCTAGTATATCCAATATTTCATATGTTTCTTTTGCTGCGATATCTGTAATGTGATCATGTGATGTTCTATGATAGATACAGTATATAGTATATATGATATATTATATAGACGTTACTTATGTTTTACACCCGTGCTAGCCCTGCCCTGCTCTGCCGTTAGTTACCTAACCTAACGGTGCACGAGGGGACATCGAGGCGAATGCGGATGGCATAAGTGTACGTCGTATTTATCTGTGATGTTTAGGTACATTAAATGATGGGACTTCATTAATGTGATTAATGAAATAAAAGAAACCTAAGATGTTGTAGAATCGAATTTCAAAATAAAACAGGTAGCTACAGTTCCTGCTTTGCACAGCGGTATATATGATATATCCTGCACCTTATTCGATAAGGAAAGGACCGAGATCCCTTCACCGGGAGTGACTCCTTTAGCAATAACTGGCAGATGCTACACCCTCGGTTTTTCTTTTGATTGCTTTTAAGAGTTTTTTCTTTGCACAGTGATATAAATGATATATCCCGCACTTCATTCGACGAGGAAAGGACCGACGATCCCTTCACCGGGAGTGACTCCTTTAGCAAAACTAGAAAAGCCTCAAAAACACTCCATTTCAAAATTCATTCGATCCTACAACGATATCAAGTTCATTACGCAATAGGTTTTCAGAAAAACCTGTCGTAGCCCTCCGTCATTTCAGATAAGTGGTAGTTAGTATTCGTGCTACGTTTGTTGGCCTGCGTCAAGGCGTAGTGTGCGGTAGCTAACTAGTATTTATCTGCTTATGCATATGATGCAGATTGGATTAGGGTAGTCGTGCGACTTTGTTGGCCTACGTCAAGGGTCGTGCGGGTGGGTTTAATTCAATCAGGAAATGACGGGTTGAACTTGACTAGCGCACTATGGTTTGTTGGCCTGCGTCAAGGTCATAGGACGCTAGGGGCAAAATATTATCGGGAATTTCAAGTGTTGAAATTTGCAATGAGATTGCATACCTTCTATGAGATAGTTGGATCCCGATACCCGCTGCGAGTAAGAGTTACTCCTGGGAGAGTTTTATACATTACAATTAGCCGATCAAGTAGGTGTCTAGAAAGGTGTTAACGAGGTTACGCCTCTGGGAAAACGAAGTTTACATTAATTAGGTTCGTGCGAAAGCACGGGGGACCTCCCACAAAGTACCGACACTGGCCTGGCTGAAAGATTGGCGAACTTGTAGTGTGTAATTAATCCCGGCTAGTGTTTCCTTTTAGGGTTTGAAGGAAGATTTGATAAAAAGCAGTGGGAGCCATCCTGATTAGATAAAATAATAACCAATCTATTCTTGGAAGAGCGCACGCTGAGTGTTTTCTTCTCTCTCTCTCCTGGTAGCGACCATGTCACGCCTTAATCAAGATAATAATACGGATTATTGACCGAACCCGCTTGTTATCCTGAGCTGGGGAACGTTGGTCCCGCTCCAACTTATAATTGTTATAAGATAGAGCAGGAAATTGGGGATTACCAGAATTCCCGTGCCGCCCAAACGAAGAGAGTGCATGCTGATGCATCATCTTCGGGTGTGTTCATTATATAGAACTGTTTCTCAGTATCCTCCGCATCCTTGGTATATGATACCGGATTAGGATCCCAGATATGTAATCTGTTACATATGTAAGTCGATGTAGTACACCCCAGTACTTGTGGGGAGGCGGAATTTTCAAAAACGATCAAGTTTAAACAACGAACATCGACTAACCGCTTGAATCGAAGCTAAACAAATAATAACCAAACACATAGCCAAACTAAACTATAGTGTTAAGGGATTATACCGATCGAAACTAGTCCTTCGTCTTTGTGTCCTCCTTTGTTCTCCTCGGCCTTCTCTAGGTAGTAGACGATCCACCCGAGAGCGAAACTCCAAGCTAAACCTCTAACTTGAGGTAACTAATCAACTTTGATTGCTAATCAAAGATGAAAGGATGATGTAGAGTGAAGGTTATGGATTGTTTAGTCTAACTAATCCTTTGATCTCAACACATGAGGATTAAGGATTAGGGTTTGAAGATGAGAGCTTGAGGAAAGAGAATGTGAGTTTAGATAATGAGAGAAGAGAGAGAGTGTATCATAATATTATGAAGCATTCTTATTTTTCAATAATGAATAAAAAGAAATGAATAAGCATGCTTCATGAAATATCTAGTGGTGATTCATTAGCATGAGTCATTAAGCAATAAATGTGCATTAATGAAATGAATGAATCACCACCATGACTCACTCTCTTATCCAAAAGAAACCTCCTTAGTCACATCTTCTAGAAGCTTCTCGAGTAATTACGAGAACGCCCCTCCTATCCGTAAAAATACGGAAAAACTTTAGACTGTAAAAATCCAATAACAGGATACCAGTAACTGGCTTAAACCAAAGCCGACTGGTAAAAACTGTTCGAAAGTCGTACGCGCGTAAACGCACGTATGCGTCCGAACCCTTTGTCGCAAAACCATGCAACCTCTATATCGTTTCGCCTGGAGTAGGAAACTCTCTGTGTGGGACTCTAGAGACTCGACTACTACGCTGGCAGTGGGTTTAACCACAGACCGCAAGCGGCACTAGCTGTACGTAACGGTCCCCAGGTAGTTGTCGATAAGAAGGCCGATGAGTAAACCCATCCGAACTCCTACTGAGTCTGATGTGACAATCTCCATACAGTCCGGTCCGTTCGTCCAAGACTATCGCATATCGGGCCTAGGGGGGCGGCAAGCGTCAGTCCCCTAATAGCGGTATAAGTCGTGTCGGAGTAAAGCCCATTACACCCTGAGAAACTACTGGAACCTACCAGCAAATCTCGCTTGCCCTGGCCAGGGACTTTGCGTAATGGCTCTCTGACACAGCACGATATCTACTCCCAATACCGGGAGGGACGAATCCTGTCTAACCGCCACTGCCTCCAAGTGCTCGGGACTGCACCCAACTGCCACCTGTTTGCACGACTCCTTTGAGCCGTGGTAGGGTAGCAATCTAAGAACAGTGGGACACACTCGAGGCGAAGTAGCAGTGTCAAGTCTGCGGACTACGCTGTACTCATGTCACCTGGGAACTGTTTACTGACGACTGGTATCAAACCAACCAACAGTTCCCTGTGAGTCCTGTCCGGTGTACCCGTAACCTAACGAGCACCTGTATACTATCTCCAGTACGACGTACTGACGGCTGTGGGACAGACCATCTCCCCAACTGGGATGAGAAGCGTACACACCAGTCTACTCCGGAGTATCGATGCTCTGTCTCGATAATCCAACGACCGGGGACCTGAATAAGGATGTGCTTGTAGACTACCCAGCCCCCACTAGTGTGACTGCCATCACAACGCTGGTAGACAAGCAAGATCCTAAGAGCTCTATCAATACGTACACTCATATATTAAGATAGAAAAACCAAGTAGCATACTACCATGTTTAGCAAGACTGTTATATACATGTGAATATCCCAAGCTTCCATTAAGTAATATACAAGCTAGTATGATACAGTAATGGCCTTCTAGGGCATAAACACTAACAATCTCCCACTTGCACTAGGGCCATGTACTGGCATATCGCAGACCAATGATCTCGAGCAGCCTCTCGAACTGAATCTGAGGAAGGGCCTTCGTGAATGGATTAGCAATGTTCTCTTCTGAAGCAACTCTCCGAACCTCGATCTCCTGACGATCAATGATCTCCCTGATCAGGTGATACCGCCTCAAGATGTGTCTGGACTTCTGATGGGACCTTGGTTCCTTCGCTAAAGCTATAGCTCCGTTGTTGTCGCAATACAGAGGTATTGGATCAACTATGGTAGGAACCACCTGAAGTTCTGTTAGGAACTTCTTCATCCAGACTGCTTCTTTTGCGGCATCGCAAGCAGCTATATACTCCGCTTCCATCGTCGAGTCAGCAACGGTGTCTTGCTTGGAGCTCTTCCAGCACACCGCCCCTCCATTGAGGGTAAAGACATAACCCGACATGGACTTGGAATCGTCCTTATCACTCTGGAAGCCGGAATCAGCAAAGGCCTCCAACCTGAGGTCTTTTCTGCCGTAAACCAAGAACATCTCCTTAGTCCTCCTCAGGTACTTGAGAATGTTCTTTACTGCTATCCAGTGTTTCTCCCCTGGGTCTGACTGATACCGGCTTACCACGCTTAGTGCGTAAGCTACATCTGGTCTGGTACACAACATCGCATACATTATAGAGCCTACCGCAGAAGCGTAGGGTATAATAGACATGCGTTCCCTTTCCAAATCAGTCTTGGGAGACATCTCTTTGGAGAGGGTGATTCCGTGACAAGCCGGTAGATTACCGCGCTTAGAATCTTCCATACTGAATCTTTTCAGTACAGTGTCGATATACCTGGACTGCGAAAGTCCCAACATCCTCTTGGATCTATCACGATAGATCCGGATCCCCAGAATGTAAGAGGCATCACCCAGGTCTTTCATGGAGAACCTGTGTGACAAGAATCCTTTGACAGATTGTAGCATAGGAATGTCATTTCCTATCAATAGAATGTCATCCACGTACAAGACGAGGAATACGACACTTCTGGCCACAACTTTACTATATATGCACGGTTCATCTGGATTTTTGATAAAGTCATATTCTTTGACTGTCTCATCAAAGCAGATGTTCCAACTCCGCGATGCCTGCTTTAGTCCGTAAATGGACTTAAGCAGCTTGCATACTTTCCCGCTGCTCCCACTCTGATTGAAACCCTCTGGCTGATCCATATAGACGCTCTCTTCTAAATTTCCATTCAGAAAAGCCGTCTTTACGTCCATCTGCCAGATTTCATAATCATGGAAGGCAGCAATAGCAAGAAGGACCCGAATGGATTTGAGCATAGCCACTGGAGAAAAAGTTTCGTCATAGTCCAAACCAGGTCTTTGACGAAAACCCTTTGCAACAAGTCTAGCCTTATAGGTTTCCACCTGTCCATCTACACCAATCTTTTTCTTGAAGATCCATTTGCATCCTATGGGTTTTACCCCATCTGGAGCAAAGTCCAAAGTCCATACTTTGTTGGTGTACATGGACTCCATCTCGGTCCGCATTGCATCTAGCCATCGTACCGAGTCGCCGCTCTGGATGGCCTGCTGGAAGTCAGTAGGTTCATCATCATCTATGATGCAATCCTCTCTATCCCCGTCTATGAGAAAACCGTAGTATCTCTCAGGCGGACGAGACGGCCTACTACTCCTGCGGAGGGGTGCGGGAATGTTCTGTTCTTCTTGAACCTCTGGTTCTACCAAACTTTCAGTAGCAGTTTGTGGTTCTGGAATTTCTTCCAGTTCTATTTCGCTCCCACTTGATTCCTTTTCTAAAAACTGATGTTCTAGAAAATGGGCATTACGAGAAACAAATACCTTCTGTTCCTCTGCGTAATAGAATAGATATCCCCTGGAGTGCTTTGGATATCCCACAAACAAACACTTTACTGATCGTGCCTCGAGCTTGTCCACATGCTGCTTTTTAACAAAAGCTGGACATCCCCAAATCTTTATATACTGTAGATGGGGTTTCTTCCCACTCCACATCTGATATGGAGTGGTAGGCACAGTCTTGGTAGGTACCATGTTCAAAAGATATGCCGCTGATTCTAGCGCATGTCCCCAGAAAGATCGCGGTAACTCAGCATTACTCATCATGGATCGTACCATATCCAATAGGGTTTGATTCCGTCTCTCCGACACACCGTTATGCTGTGGAGTGTACGGAGGAGTAAGCTGAGAGAGAATTCCTTTCTCTTTTAGGTAACCTAGGAACTCGGCACTCAAGTATTCACCACCTCGATCAGATCTAAGTGTCTTTATACTTTTGCCGGTTTGGTTTTCTACTTCATTCTTATACTCTTGGAATTTCTCAAAAGCCTCGGATTTATGTTTCATCAGATAAATGAATCCGTATCTTGAGTAATCATCCGTGAAAGTAATGAAATAGGAAAAACCACCTCTCGCATGTGTAGACATTGGACCGCATACATCACTGTGTATGAGTCCTAAGAGCTCGCTCGCTCTTACTCCTTGTCCAGTGAATGGAGTCTTTGTCATCTTTCCTTTGAGACAAGATTGACAAGTGTCATAAGTTTGATATTCGAACGTGTCCAAATATCCTTCTCTATGCAACTTAGTCAACCTTCTCTCATTGATGTGACCCAGTCTACAATGCCATAAGAAAGCTTTATTTAAATCTGGAGACTTTCTTTTTAGTGTGTTCTGGACATTGAAAATTTGGAGTTGGTTTAACACATATATGCCGTTATTTAGAGTACCGGACCCAATCAAACCATGATTAAGGTGGATGTTGACAACATCTCTTACAAACGTGAAATCATAACCTTTATTTGATAACAAGGAAACTGATATGATATTACACGTTAAGCTGGGTACAAAATAACAGTTATGTAAAACCAAAATGTGTCCACTCGTCAATCCTAGGTGATAATCCCCGACGGACGCAGCTCCCACGCTAGCTCCGTTAGCAACCCTGAGGATCATATCACCTTCCTTCAGCACTCTACGGTTTCTCAGTGCCTGCAATGAATTGCAAATATGAGATCCTGACCCGGTATCCAATACCCAGGAAGTAGAGTTGATCGACAGACAATTCTCAATTACAAACACACCTGAAGTCGAAGCCACAGCCTGCTTCGGTTCCTGGTTCTTGGCGTTCCACGCCTTGCAATCCTTCTTCCAGTGCCCTTTCCTGTGACAATGGAAGCACTCATCCTGGCCAACTATCGGTACTGCTTTCTTTTGCTTTCCCTTCCCTCTCACCTTACTAACACCTCCTCTAGGTTTGGGTGCGGCCTTCTTCTTCCTTCCTTTGGCCCTAGCCTTGGACCCGGAAGAAGATGCACCGCCAACAAACATAGCGGGTGTTTCCCTTGCCTTCTGCAAGGTGCCCTCTGCACTCCTTAACATGTTCAGGAGTTCCGCAAGTTCAACTTCTTTTCCTTGAAGATTGAAGTTGAGGATAAACTGGGCGTAGGTGGGAGGAAGGGACTGGAGAACAAGGTCTGTATAGAGCTCATTATCCAAAGTCGTCCCAAGGTCTGCGAGCTCTTCTATATAGCCAATCATCTGTAGGACATGTTCACCTACCGATGACCCGACAGCCAACCTCGCTCGAAACAATTTCTTTGAGGTCTCGTATCTTGCTATACGAGATTGCTCTCCATAAAGTTCCTTTGTATGGAGAAATATGCCATCTAAGGACATATCCTCGTGCCTCCTCTGATGTTCATTGTTCATCGAGGCAAGCACGATGCACTTGGCTCTCGCGCAATCTAAATCCCAGGTTTTGCGGATTTCCTTATCCGCATTACTGGATTTGGGACCAGGGACAGCAGGTGCCGTAGCGGTGAGGATGTACCCCAATTTGTCGTAGGTCAAGGCCATCTTGACATTCCGCAGCCAATCTTTATAGTTTGGCCCCGTCAGTATATTTTTCTCTAAAATTAACTTAAGTCCAGTCATTTTCAGGGTCGCTGCAATTAGGAGAGAGAGAAGAAAACTCTTTAGCATGATGCTCTTGCAAGTTTAGAGTGGTTTTTAGTTTATCTAAACTGGATGGCTCCCACTGTTTCTCGAATCCTTCCTCAAACCATAAAAGAAGAATTAGCCAAGACTATTCTCACCGTACAATACTTGCTTAACCGTTCAGCCAGGCCGGTGTCGATACTTCGAGGGAGGTTTTCCAACGCTTTCGCGAAGTTCCTTAATTAAGTAACCTCTTTTCTCTGGGGGCGTAACCCCGCTGACACTTTTCTGGACACCTACTAGGTTTATAGCATTGATCGTTAAGCGACGAATATCCTGATAAGTAGCATATACTCACAGTAGGATCGGGATCCAAATATCATCGTCTGATAATGTTGTAGGAATGCTACCAACATTCATCAAACTCAAAATGGTATGCATCTCTTTGCAAATTTCAGTTTCTTTAGAAATTCCCGATATAAGTTTTTGCCCCATGCTCTTATGACCTTGGCGTTAGGTCAAAATGTCATAAGTCACATGTCAAGTTCTACCCATCATTATCTTGTCAATTTGAACCCATCCGTATATATCCTTGACGTTCGGCCAAAATGATAATACGACTGTCCCAAACTAACTCATCTATCTATGCAACAAATGAATATCCAGCAGCTACCAAACACTATGCCTTGGCGTTAGGTCAAAATACATAGTTTGAATACTACTGAATACCCAGATGAAATGACGGAGGGCTACGAATGGTTTTGGCGAAACCGTGAACGTAGTGAACTTGATATAACCGAAGGAACCTGATAGCTTTTAAAAGGAGTGGTTAAGTCTCCGCATTTAAAAATATCTGTTTTAAAAATAACCGAGTGGTTTCTTTTAAATTGTTCCAACGATTTAAACTTTGGTTTGTTTTACTTTGCATTATAGATAATGCGTCCCATCATTAACCTATCATTGCAGAAAACAACGAAAATACAACGTCCTCTTATGCCATCCGCATTCGCCACGGGGTCCCGTCATCACCCGTTAGGTTACTTAACTAACGACAGAGCGGGGGCTGGGCTAGCGCGGGTGTAAAACATAAGTGACGTCTAAATAGCTACAATAAATATAGATATTTTACATTCGTCTGACGCAATGATATTCATTCCAGAACACAGATAAACAATATTGGATTTGCAAGCAATCTGTATTTCTTTTGAGCCTGCAAGAAAAGACAGATTACACAGTTGTGATGAATAGCCGTTACCCCACCCTCGACCCCTACGGGTACGGCAAACTACCCACCCGGCAGTCTGTGTACCCCACCTTGGGTCAGTCCTAGGAGCAAAAACAGTAAAATGAAATAATACAACGGTGGCTACAACCGCAACCTGGAAGTGCCCCGCAAAAATAATATTACAACAAATTACATTTACAACAAATGAATTAAACAGTAACCCATTGCAAACCCCGGCTATACACCACAACAGTCCAATACAGTTTATATGCACAAACAGATATAACCATTTCAGAAATGTGCAACCCCCTGCCAACCGACATACTAGCAGTTGGGGGAGGTTTACGAACACATTAAACAATCACAGATATAATCCCATATGCAAATACTGTACAATTCGATCGAATAAACAACATCAATATTGCTCCAAAATCTGCTCTGTTAAACAGTAACCTGAGCAATAATTAAATATTCCAGAAAACACTAAATATCACAGGGGACCCACACAAAAAATTTGGGATCATGACTCGGCAACTCGGCGGCGGAACCGCGGCGGATCGGTGGGATCCACCGCGCTTCCGCGGCGCTTTAGCCGAGTCATGGGCCCAATTTTCTTGGGTGTTCTCCTGGACCCATGTCAAGCTTTCTGAACATCCCTGAAAAATTTTTGGACATCATTTTGGATTCGACAGAAACTGATTTTTATTAGGGTTTTCCGGCTTCGTTTTTCCGTTCGAAATTCGTACAAATTTGCAACTAGGTTATTTATTGTTTAGCGAGGGTCTGATACCACTGTAAGTCGATGTAGTACACCCCAGTACTTGTGGGGAGGCGGAATTTTCAAAAACGATCAAGTTTAAACAACGAACATCGACTAACCGCTTGAATCGAAGCTAAACAAATAATAACCAAACACATAGCCAAACTAAACTATAGTGTTAAGGGATTATACCGATCGAAACTAGTCCTTCGTCTTTGTGTCCTCCTTTGTTCTCCTCGGCCTTCTCTAGGTAGTAGACGATCCACCCGAGAGCGAAACTCCAAGCTAAACCTCTAACTTGAGGTAACTAATCAACTTTGATTGCTAATCAAAGATGAAAGGATGATGTAGAGTGAAGGTTATGGATTGTTTAGTCTAACTAATCCTTTGATCTCAACACATGAGGATTAAGGATTAGGGTTTGAAGATGAGAGCTTGAGGAGAGAGAATGTGAGTTTAGATAATGAGAGAAGAGAGAGAGTGTATCATAATATTATGAAGCATTCTTATTTTTCAATAATGAATAAAAAGAAATGAATAAGCATGCTTCATGAAATATCTAGTGGTGATTCATTAGCATGAGTCATTAAGCAATAAATGTGCATTAATGAAATGAATGAATCACCACCATGACTCACTCTCTTATCCAAAAGAAACCTCCTTAGTCACATCTTCTAGAAGCTTCTCGAGTAATTACGAGAACGCCCCTCCGATCCGTAAAAATACGGAAAAACTTTAGACTGTAAAAATCCAATAACCGGATACCAGTAACTGGCTTAAACCAAAGCCGACTGGTAAAAACTGTTCGAAAGTCGTACGCGCGTAAACGCACGTATGCGTCCGAACCCTTTGTCGCAAAACCATGCAACCTCTATATCGTTTCGCCTGGAGTAGGAAACTCTCTGTGTGGGACTCTAGAGACTCGACTACTACGCTGGCAGTGGGTTTAACCACAGACCGCAAGCGGCACTAGCTGTACGTAACGGTCCCCAGGTAGTTGTCGATAAGAAGGCCGATGAGTAAACCCATCCGAACTCCTACTGAGTCTGATGTGACAATCTCCATACAGTCCGGTCCGTTCGTCCAAGACTATCGCATATCGGGCCTAGGGGGGCGGCAAGCGTCAGTCCCCTAATAGCGGTATAAGTCGTGTCGGAGTAAAGCCCATTACACCCTGAGAAACTACTGGAACCTACCAGCAAATCTCGCTTGCCCTGGCCAGGGACTTTGCGTAATGGCTCTCTGACACAGCACGATATCTACTCCCAATACCGGGAGGGACGAATCCTGTCTAACCGCCACTGCCTCCAAGTGCTCGGGACTGCACCCAACTGCCACCTGTTTGCACGACTCCTTTGAGCCGTGGTAGGGTAGCAATCTAAGAACAGTGGGACACACTCGAGGCGAAGTAGCAGTGTCAAGTCTGCGGACTACGCTGTACTCATGTCACCTGGGAACTGTTTACTGACGACTGGTATCAAACCAACCAACAGTTCCCTGTGAGTCCTGTCCGGTGTACCCGTAACCTAACGAGCACCTGTATACTATCTCCAGTACGACGTACTGACGGCTGTGGGACAGACCATCTCCCCAACTGGGATGAGAAGCGTACACACCAGTCTACTCCGGAGTATCGATGCTCTGTCTCGATAATCCAACGACCGGGGACCTGAATAAGGATGTGCTTGTAGACTACCCAGCCCCCACTAGTGTGACTGCCATCACAACGCTGGTAGACAAGCAAGATCCTAAGAGCTCTATCAATACGTACACTCATATATTAAGATAGAAAAACCAAGTAGCATACTACCATGTTTAGCAAGACTGTTATATACATGTGAATATCCCAAGCTTCCATTAAGTAATATACAAGCTAGTATGATACAGTAATGGCCTTCTAGGGCATAAACACTAACAACATAGGGCTACAAAAGGGTAGAAAAACTGAGAACGGGTGATAAGTTTCATGAGGCAGAAAACGGGGCAAGAGTTGCAGCCAAGTCTGTCGGTCACTGTCACCCTGTATTACCAATACATTGATTCTGAACGAATGTTATTAGATACCGAACCTGATATACCAAATCATATAACTCTCTTTGTTAGAAAAGAAAGAATATAATTTTGTATTGTTGGATAATGTTTTGAACATTTCCTATATCAAAAGTTGATCGGTTCAGGCATGTTATCTAAAAGCATTGATGTTCTAAATCAAACTACAGTTCTTAGTATACAGAACACACACAAGAGGAAGAGTTCAGAAATGAACGAATCCTTCTTGAGGCATTGTAGACTAGGTCATATCAATGCGACCCGACTAGCTTGAGTTACATAAAGATGCATATTTAAATCAGTTTGAATTTACATCTTGTGAAACTCGCCAGTCATGTCACAAAGATAAGATGACTATAGCTCCGTTTACTGGAAACAGAGAAAGAGTTAGTGAACTCTTGGGACTGATACATGATGATGTATGTAAGGTCTCCTGTCTACACATGCCAGGACTGATTCTTTATACTTCATTATATTCTCTGATAATCTCTCAAGATTCAGTCATATGTTCCTGTTGAAACATGAGTCCGAATCTTTTGAGATATTCACAGAATATAAGCAAGAAGTAGAGAACCAAAATACGGGTAAAAGTATTATGTCCTTTGATGAGATCAAGGAGGAGAATACTTGAGCACGGAAATCCTGGACTATTCTAAAGGAGAATGAGATTCTCTCTCAGCATTACTCCTCCGTATACACCATAGCACGATGGTATATCGGGGCAGAGCAAACACACCCTATATGGTAAGGTGTGCTCTATGATGAGTACTACTGAGTTACCTATTTCCTTTTGGGAGTTATGCACTTATGAAGTTGCATACCTATTGAATAGGGTTTCGATCAAATCAGTTGCCTACCAATTCATATGTGATATGGAAAGGTAAGAGCCCATATCTTAAGTTAGTTAAGATTTGGGGTTGTCCGGCCTATGTCAGAAAAGCAAAATCCGGACAAGCTCGAGGCAATGTTAGTTATGTACAACTGGAAATGTTCCAGCTATACAAACTGCAACTGATGATTTGACAGAACCAAAGGATTCAGTAGATTCCAACGAACCTCAGCCTCTCCGCCGATCTAATAGGGTTCCTCACCCACCTGAGAGATGCTTCGGTTGCTCTATGACAGTGGGAGCGAGGATTGCATCATGAGATGATGACCCAACTAGTTTCGAGCTGGCCATCAAGAGTAGGGACTCTGTAAGAATGGCTGGATGTTTAGCGATCTGAGATGGAATCCTTATACACCAACAAAGTATGGACTTTAGTTGCTATATCTGAAGGGTTAAATCCCCATCAGGAGCAAGTATATCTTGAGAAGATTACTTGGTGTACATGGAAAAGTTGAGACTTTCAAAGCTAGACTTGTTAAAAGTTTGCATCATTTACCAGGCGTGGATAATGATGAAACCTTTTCCAATACCTATGCTTAAGTCCATCCAGATCCTACTTGCCACGGCTACATACCATGACTACGATATCTGGTGGTTGGGTGTCATGACTGCTTTTCTAAATGTTGTTTTAGAAGAGTGCGTCTATAAGTACACAGCCAGAGGGCCTCGTAGACAGTGGGAGCAGCGGAAACGTGTGCAAGATGTTTTATAAGATAAAGCAGGCATCGCGGAGTTGGAACGTCTGTTTTGATGCGTTAGTCAAAGAAGTTGACATCATCAAAATGGTAGATGAACCTTGTATAAACAAAAAGGTAGTAGGGAGTATGGTGATGATCTTCGTAGAGTACGTGGATGACATACTCATGATAGGGAAGGAGTTTCCTATGCTGCGCTCGATCAATCTCCGCTTATCACAAAGATTCTCCGTGTAGAATCAAAATGATACCTCCTAAATCCTGAGTTTTGGATCTATGAGATAGATTTAATTGGATGTTAGGATTCTCACTAGTTGTAGTGAGATGGTATCAATCGATCCTGGGGAGAATCACTGGAAGTGTTCCAGGGTGATAAAGACGACTGAATGTCAGTCGCAGGCATTGTCTTTACCCTCAGTAAAGGGACGGTATGTTGGAAGAGTTCCAAGCTAGATACCGTGACATACTAGACGATAAAGGCACGATACATCGCTACTTAAGATGCTACCAAAGAGGCTGTTTGGATGTATATTAGTTCATGAGATGAACTTAGTTCCTACCATTGTGTGACAATGGAGTTGTGGCTTATGCCAGGAACCCTCGTCCCATCAGTGATCCAGACATATTCTAAGGCAGTGTCACCTGATCATGGAGATGGCTGATCTCCAAGGTGATCGATGCAAGGAGAGCAGACTCAGAGGATAACATGGCGGATCCACTCACGAAGGCCTATTCCCAGAGAGAGACTTTTATGGGATGGTTGAGTATGAGATACTACAACCATTGCTACAGATGGCCCTAGTGCAAGTGGGAGATTGTTAGTTATATGTATGCCCTAGAGGCCATTACTGTACATATGATGTATATTGTAGTGGATGCTGGGACATATATAGGGAGGACTTTCTTGCTCGATATGATAGTATGCTATCTGGTTGCACTTTACCTTAACGTGTACACTGATTGTCTCTCTGTTACATGTTGGTAAAGCCCTTAGGATGTGTACTTGACTACCTGGACTGTGATGCGGATCATACTAGTGGGGACATGGTAGTCCATAAGTACATCCTTCAAAGTCCCTAGTCGTGGGTGTATCGAGACGGGGCATCGATATACCAGAGTAGACTAGCGTATACCTTCTCGACCCATACAGATGGGCGATGGATGATCCCATATCCATTGGTGTTTGACATCAGAGATGATATACGGGTGCTCAGTAGAGACTGGGTACACTGGACGGACTCGCCGAGAACTCCCAGATGGTATTATACCTCACGTCAGATGGCAGTTCTCTGGTGACACTGGTACAGAGTAGTCTGTTGACCCGAGATCGTCATAGAGTCTTGTGTGGTTCCCACTGTGCTTTGATTTCCATCTTACCACGTCCAAGAGGGCCTGCAAAACGGTGGTTTTTGGGTACAGTCCCGAGTCACATGGAGGCAATGAGCGATAGGAGGGGATTCGTCTCTCCCGGTATAGGGAGTTGATGTTGCGCTGTGTTCGATTGGCTATAACAGGAAATCCCTGGCCAGGGTTGCTGAGATTTACTGGTAAGTGTTACCAGTAGTTTCTCGAAGTGTTATAGACCTCATATCGACACGACTTATCGAGCTATTGGGGTCTGACGTTTACCACCCCTAGGCGAGATATGCGACATATCAGACGATCAGACCGGACTGTACGGTAGTGTTACTGGTTGGATTCACTGGAGTGTGAGCGGGCTTGCTCGTCGATCTTCAGATCGCTCAATACCCGGGTGGCCGTTACATTTAGCAGACCGCTTGCGGCTTGTGGGTGTTTGATATGATCATCACCTGCTGCCGGCGTATTGACGAGTCTTTAGAGTCCTACACAGAGGTTTCCTGGCTCAAGCGAAACGAAATAGGAGCGCATATGAGATATGTGCGGGACCGAGAATAATGAGTGTATGTGATACCGTATTTCATTCTCGCGATGAATGTATCGAATGGTTGTATGCGATATAACCTAGTTATCGATTCAAGCGTTGATTCGATAAGCCGATACATTGTATACTAGTCGGTTGTGTGCGACATGACCGGATCATTGAATCAAGTGTTGATTTAATGATTTAATGCATATTTATATATTTGATATATTACTTTGCATCAACTAGTATCGGTTTACTTAAGATGGATTTTCTCACTCGGATGTGCACATTGTATATGTGATATACTTTTTGTACACTTGAATGTATCATGTTTGATGATACATGTTTACTTGTGATTGTGTGAAGATTGAATCATGGTTATAAGAATGGCTAGGGTTATGATTATTTATTCATTCATTTATTTACATATTCATTTTGGAAATTATTTAAGGATGGTGGCTTGTTTTGTTTTATGTTGATGTTTCTTGAAGCATTGACTTAGTCTTCATTCTTATCTGATCCTTAACCCTAACCATTCCTTTAACCATGATTTATTCTATACACTTGACCATGGTTCTATTATGATAAGAATTCATTATTCTTTTCATTTTAGAATTAACTTATCATAACAATATTCTTCTTCTTCTTCCTTTCTTCAAGTGAAGAAAGCAAGGTCCATCAATGGTGATTGATGGAAATGAGTGAGAAATCCAAATCTAAAGTCTACCCACTTCCTATTGCTTCATCCTCTACCTCTTGCCAAGTAGTAGAGTGTGTTTACTTCACAAGTTTCTTGACTTGATGAAGTCGGAGCTTGATTTAGCGATGCCTCGACGTAGATCATCTTCGGCATGGACATCGACGACCTAGCTCGCCATTTCTCCGACGAAGCGACACTAGAGCCCGGATTTTGATTTGGACAGCGGAAACGACTTCGTTGTGGAGCCGTGGAGGTGGAGCACCGGATCTACAAAGGTTGTATTTCCGTATCTCTTAGTTAAGTGTTCACTAGTTAGCTTTTTCGCCTAGTTTTCTAGCAAACGATCCGTAGTCGGGTCTCTCGGCACCTAGAATTTTTGAAATTGGCATGTTCGATGCCTTGTGAGACCTCACTAGAGTGCCTAGGAACCCTACACACCTAACCCTAGTTTATTCTCTACACTTAACCATGGTTTCATTATGATAACCATCACTTGTTTTTCTATTATTGATAATTCTTTTTCTTTCTTCTTCTTCATCTTCTTCATGAAGAGAAGAAACCATGGCTAGAAAATTCTAAGTGATGATTCCAAGTGAGAAATCCAAATCCAAAGTGAACCCACTTCCTATTTCTTCATCCTCTACCACTTTCCAAGTAGTATAGGGTGTTTTCTTCACAAGTTTCATGACTTGGTGAAGTTGGAGCTTGATCTTGTGTTGCCTCGACGTAGATCATCTTCGGCATCGAAGTCGACGACCTAGCCCGCCCATTTCTCCGATGAAGCCGACGCTAGAGCCCGGGATCCGATGATCGCAGCGAGGGGACATCATCACGGAGCTATGGAGGTGGAGGACCAGATTTACAAAGGTTGTATTTTCGTTCACTCTTAGTTAAGTTGTTAACTAGTTGCATGTTTCGCCTAATCTCTAGTCAACGATCGCATTAGGGTTTCTCGGCACCGGAAATTTTTGAATTGGCATGGTTGATGCCTTGTGAGACCTCATTAGTGTGCCTAGGAACCCTACAGTGGTATCAGAGCCTAGCTAGAGCTTTAGGCGATGCGTAGACGATGTTAGAATTCCGAACGAACCCCGAAACCCTAACTCAAACCACTCTCTGGAAATTTTCTGGAATTTTGGATTTTTGTGAATTAAAAATAGCCAAAAAATACAGCAGGGTTTTTTAAGAGTTACTGTAAAGCACGTACACCTAACTCGACTAAAGCGCCGCGGAACCGCGGCCCCACCCTAGCATGTGTGGCGGTTCCGCGGCCAAAAAGTTGCTTCTTGGCACGTGCTTTGCACAGTATTGTCCTATATTGGTTTCTGTATTTTCTAGGAATTTTTAAAGTTTACTCAACAGTTGAGTTTTCTGGGTTGTATTGGGGACTCGGTGTTTCGATCGGGATGTTTAACTTCGTCTATTGGTTTTTCCAGGTAATTTTAGAATATGTTGAAAAGTTTGACCGGATCAAAATACCCACTTTTTCCCCTGCCGGGAAATTTCCAAGTGTTGGATCTTTCCGTAGTTTAATGACGTTCTAAGTAGTGCAAGTAACGCTATGGTCCCTCTAGAAGACAACAAACCTTAACTCGATTATGTGACCGTCTTGAACTGCCCTTTGAACCATAGGGTTTGGGACAGTACGGCGTGCCACATGTGAGGCGTTGGCTTGACCCTTCTACGACTGGACCGTTGGTACTGAGGCATGAAGTGAATGTTTTTAAACTTATTTCATGTGTTGATCTGTATCGGGAAAACGCGGGTGTTTGAATGTTCGATCGGAAAGTTTAACATTTTCTATTTATCTGGAATGGGATACAATACATGGAATCCACAAGTAGTTATGAGATAACTGATATGAATGTTATAAACATAGCACTTTAGTCTCAAATGATCGGCTGCCACGGAATTTTGATGTGATCAAAAGTCTGTCGCAATCACGTAGCGTACGCGGATACTCGCCGGGTAAACTTAATAGACAGCTACACCCCATAGCCCCGACCAAGTGACTGTAGGAGAACCCCATCACCGAAAGCATCCATTCGGGTGCTCACGGTAGCGGTGTTCCGCCTTGGTGCACTTCGTCGACGGTATCGGGGGTGCGGCCGTCTGCTAAAGTTTGCGACGAGCATTCGATCAGTATGTCGGGAATCCTGTTGAATTGCCCGACTTGATATTGAAAAGTGTTCTCAATAATGAGACTAAAATGCGGGGTTTATAATTATTAGGCATGCGATGTCTAAGCAATTCATTTGATTAGGCATGCGATGTCTATGCAGGTTGTGTTGGATATATGTATGCCCTAGAGGCCATTATGTGATAGTGGATGTATTTATACATGTACATATATATATATTCAGTGTACATTCTTGCTCGACATGATAGTATGCTATCTGGTTCTTCTTTATCTGACATGTTGATTTGATCATGCTTTTATTCATTCATACATGCTGATAAAGCCCTGAGGATATCGGCTTGACTACTGTGATTATGATGAAGATCATGTTGGATATGTATGCCCTAGAGGCCTGTATTGTATAGGATACTAGACATGTATATGTACAGAAACAATCTTTGCTCGAAATGATAGTATGCTATCTGGTTTATCTTTATCATAATATGTGATGTGTTGATAAAGCCCTTAGGACTATGCTTGACTACCAGGATTATGATGAGATAATACTGGTGGGACCTGGGCAGTCTACAAGCATATCCTTCAATAGTTCCTAGTCGAGGGTATATCGAGACAGGGCATCGGTATTACCAGATTAGACTAGTGTGTACGTTTCTTGACCCTGGGGGCAATGATTGATTCCACAACCATTGATGTTTGACATCAAAGATTGTACACATGTGCTCATTGGAGAATGGGTACACCGAACAGGACTCGCTGAGAACTCCTAGATGGTATATATACCTATTGTCAGATAGCAGTTCTCTAGTGATACTTGTACATGTTAGTCTGTAGACCCGAGATCGTCATAGAGTCTTGTGTGATTCCCACTGTACTTTAATTTCCTCCCTACCACGGCTCTACTGAGTCGTGCAAACAGGTGGATTTTGGGTACAGTCCCGAATCATATGGAGACAGTGAGCGATAGGAGGGGTTTCGTCTCTCCCGGTATAGGGAGTTGATGTCGCGCTATGTTTGATCGGCTATAACACCTAAATCCCTGGCCAGGGTTCTCGAGGATTACTGATAAGTGTTATCAGTAGTTTCTCGAACTGTTATGAGCCATAAATCAGCATGACTTATAAAGTTACTGGGGTCCGACATTTACCACCCCTAGACTTCATATGCGACGTATCAGACAAAGAGACCGGACTGTACGGTAAGTGTTGCTTGCAGGCTCATAAGGGTTGTGATGGGTTCGCTCGTCGGCCACCTTTTCGTCAAGTACCTGGGTAGCCGTTACGCACAGCTAGTGCCGCTGACGTGCTTGTGGTTAAACCCACTACCAGCATACTGTCGAGTCTTTAGAGTCCCACACAGAGGGTTCCCTCGTTCAGGCGAAATATGTAGAGGCTGTAAGTTGTTATGGCAGCCGTAAGCTGTTACGGCAGGGTTTCGATTTTATTCATGTAATTGTTACAGGAATAATAATCGGAAGGATAATACTGGTGGGCTTTGGTTTAAGCCGGATACCGGTATTATATTATTGGATTAATGGCATTCGTATTTTCGGAATTCGGATGCGGGTATACAATATACGGTATACGGAGGAGGGGTATTTTTGTAATTGTTACAAGAATACCTTCTAGACGGTGCCACCTCATAATGACATAATAATGACATCATTTATGAAAAATAAAATGAGGTGGAAATTAAAGGGTACAAGCATGATGAGGTTGTTGTTATGGAGTTACTATTGAAGCATGATACTAATTTATATAATGCATGCTTCAATTAATTCTCTTAGTGCTATATCTTTATTCATCATGCTTGAACACTTTCATTATGATAAACACTTACACCTTCTCATCTCCTCCTTCTCCTTCTTGTTATAAATAGCTTCACATGAGATGTGAATGTTAAGTGAATGAAGAGAAGGTTAAGAGAAAGAAATGCTATAGATTTCAAGTTAATCCAATACATTCATCTCTACACAATCCTAGTGATCTATTCTAGCAAAATTGGTCTCTAGGTTAAACTCTTGTGAAGAGTTTCTAGCTCGCACGACAACTCTCGGGTGGATCATCTAGGTCTTGGGTGGCCGGAGGTCGAAGACATCGGCAACGTCAAAAGGAGCTAAGGAGTTCATCAAAGAGAAGACCCGAAGGACCGTATCATTGAGGTATAATCCCTAACATAGTAGATAAGATCTCTAGTTGTGGTTTAGACAAGATCTTCGGTTAAGTGCGTGTTGTATGCCAAGAAAATTTTTGTTCAACGCTTCCGCCACGCCACAAGAGTTGTGGGAGCATGCAACATACACTAACATGGTATCAGAGCCTAACTAAACCACAATTAGATGTTAGCCAAAAGTTAGAAGATCGATCGACAGTTTTTTCTCCCGAAAACTCGTATTCTGCCCCTGCTGCTGTCAGTTTTTGAAAGTGTTCCAAAATAAATTTGACATATCTTAAAAATACATGCAGGGTTTTATATGAACACTGTAGAAATCCGGAGTCCCAACTCGCCAAGACCGCCGCGGTTGCGCGGCCAAACCTTGGGTTTGGCCGCGGATCCGCGGCCGAGTCAACGCGGAGTTGACTCGGTTTCCTACAATGATCTCATATATGGTAAATATGGTTTCTGGGATGTATAGAATTTTAAAAAGGTGTTTGTACAGGAACATGTCAAGTGTTGGCATGGTTTAAAATTATCTATCGAAATTCTAATAGTGTTTGGCTAATCGGGTTTTTCGTTTTTTTTGTGATATGTGTTTAAAACGTCCGCTAATTGCTATATGACGATTAGTGGGGGTTGCACATATGGATATCATGAGTTGGTATGTGTATATGAATGTGTTGGATCGTCGTGATGAATGGCCGGGGGGTGTGAGAAGAGCGTTTTTTCTTTTCTTTCATTCCATGTAATTTGTAAAAAGCCATGTAATATTGTTTTACGGATACATCCGGGATGAGGTTGTAGCCACCGTTGTATAATTTCTTTTTACTGTTTTTGCTCCTAGGATAGACCCAAGGTGGGGTGCACAAACTATCGGGTTTTCAAAGTGCCGAGTGGCCTACTCAATTGTTGAGGGAGGTTACTACACTTCGGGAATTTGGCGGGTAGTTTGCCGCACCCGTAGGGGTCTAGGGGGGGTTTGGCTATTCATCACGACCGTGGAATCCGTCTTCCATTAAGGGCTTGAATGAAATACGGAATTCCTAGTATATCCAATGCATTCATTTGTGATCTGAAATGGTTATATTTATATATATGAGATATATAATAAACGTTGCTTATGTTTTGCACCCGCACTAGTCCAGTCCCCGCTCTGCCGTTAGTTAAGTAACCTAACGGTGCATGACGGGACCCAGTGACGAATGCGGATGGCATAAGCGTACGTTCTATTTTTTCGTTTCTTTTCTGTGATGTTTAGGAAACGTAAATGATGGGACTACATTAATGTGATTAATGATAAGAGAAAGAAACCTAAAGATGTTGTAGAATCAAATTTTTAAGAAAAAGGGTAACTCTAGCTTTTGTTTTGCATAGCGGTATTCTTGAATATCCTGCACCTCATTCGATGAGGAAAGGGCCGAGATCCCTTCACCGGGAGTGACCCCTTTAGCAAAACTGGAAAATGTTACAAAGAACTCGATTTGATTTTATAGTTGATCTAACTTTGCTTTGCATCGTGGTATTTTCATATCCAGCACCTTATTCGATAAGGAAAGAGCCGAGATCCCTTCACCGGGAGTGACCTCTTTAGCAAAATTAGAAAGATACTACAAAACCATTCGATTTTTAAAAACTGGAGCTTAAACCACTCTTTCCCACTCGATTCTACAACGATATCAAGTTCAAAACGTTAAAGGTTTTCATAAAAACTATCCGTTGCCCTCCGCCATTTTAGGAAGCAGAGTACTTAGTATTCGTGCCACGTTTGTTGACCATAGTTAAGGCGTGGTGTACGGTAGCTAAGTGATGAATTCTTACAAAGCATTTGATGCGATCGATTAGGGCATTCTCATGACTTTGTTGACCATAGTTAAGGGTCATGTGGGTGGGTCTAAATCAATCACGAAATGGCGGGTTGAACTTGACTAGTACTTATGATTTGTTGACCATAGTTAAGGTCATAAGTCACTAGGGGTAAAAATCATATCGGGAATTTCAAGAGTTGAGATTTGCAATGAGATTGCATACCTTCTATATGATAGTTGGATCCCGATCCCACTGTGAGTAAAAGTTACTCCCAGGAGAATTTTGCACTTTTCGGTTAGTGAACTTGTAGATTGAAATTTATCCTGGCTAGTTTTCCTTTTTGGTTTGAAGGAAAATTTGATAAAAAGCAGTGGGAGACAACAATTAGATAAGATTAATAACCAATCTGATTATGCAAGAGCAATCGCTGAATGACTTCTTTTCTATCTCCTAATAGCAGATACCAATGTCGGGACTTAAACTTTTATTAGACAAAAACAAACTCACTGGACCGAATTACAAAGATTGGCTAAGGAACGTGAATATTGCCCTGACATATGATAAGGTCGCATACGTCCTGACTACTCCAGCCCCTACTAGCCCAGGCCCTGATTCTTCAGTTGCGGATAAAGAAATCCGCAAGAAATGGGATACAGACTGCGCAACAGCCAAGTGCCTCGCGCTAGCTTCTATGAACAATGAACATCAGAAGCAGCACGAGAAGATGGATGTCCAATCCATCTTTCTCCATACAGAGGAGTTGTATGGAGAGCAATCTCGTACTCTCCGATACGAGGCATCTCGAAAGTTGTTTCAGATGCGCATGGCTGCTGGCACGTCTGTAGGTGACCATGTATTGAAGATGATTGGACTTATCGAAGAACTTGAGGACCTGGGTTGGACCATGGAGAACGAGCAATATGTTGATATTGTTCTGCAGTCCCTTTCCTCTGCCTTTGCTCAATTCATTGTAAACTTCAACATGCACAAAATGGAGAAGTCTTTACCAGAACTCCTCAATATGTTGAGGAGTGCAGAGAGCACGCTAAAGGTAGCGAAAACTCCCGCTCTTATTGCTGGGCCATCTTCTTCCTCCATCCCGAAAGTCAAGGCCAAGGGAAAGAAGAAGAAGAAGAATCCCATCAAGCAGAGAGGCGGAGTGAAAAAGGCATCGGGAAGGGACAAGAAAGGGGCTGCTGCAACAGGTCGTGGGGAATGTTTCCACTGCCACCAGACTGGGCACTGGAAGAGAAACTGTGCTAAATACTTGGCCGACCTCCAGAAGAAGAAGCATGGTGATGCTTCCACTTCAAGTGTGTTTGTAACCGAAAACTGTTTTTCAATTAACTCTGCTTCCTGGGTATTAGATACTGGATCAGGATCTCATATCTGCAATTGTATGCAGGGGTTGAGAAATAGCAGGTTGTTGAAGAAAGGTGATCACACTCTCCGGGTTGGGAATGGTTCCTCAGTACATGCTACTGCAGTGGGAGAGTATCATCTTGGTTTGCTGTCGGGTTCTATATTTGTTTTGAACCCATGTTATTTTGTACCTTCGATGTTATGTAATATTATATCTGTATCGTTGTTGGACAATGCTGGATATAATTTCGTATTGCAATCTAATGTTATGAACATTAATCTTAATCAAGAGTTGATTGGGTATGGAACATTAAATAACGGGATATACATCCTAAATCAGCATACAGTTTTTCATATACAACACAGAAACAAAAGAAAGGTTTCAGACATAAATGAACCTTTCATTTGGCATTGTAGACTAGGTCATATTAATGAAACAAGACTGACCAAGCTACATAAAGATGGATATTTAAACTCGTTTGAATATAAATCTTATGCGACTTGCCAGTCTTGCATCAAAGGTAAAATGACCAAAACTCCGTTTACTGGACACGGAGAGAGAGCTGCTGAACTCTTAGGCCTCATACATAGTGATGTATGTGGACCAATGTCTACACATGCTGCAGGTGGTTTTTCATACTTCATAACCTTCACTGATGATTTATCGAGATTCGGGCACGTGTTCTTGTTGAAACAAAAGTCCGAAGCCTTTGAAAAGTTCAAGGAGTATAAATCTGAAGTAGAAAAACAAACAGGCTTAAGTATCAAGAAACTTCGATCGGATCGGGGAGGTGAGTATCTAAGCTCAGAGTTTCTAGATTTCCTAAAAGAGAATGGGATTCTCTCTCAGCTCACTCCTCCGTATACACCACAGCACAACGGTGTATCGGAAAGGAAGAATCGCACATTATTAGATATGGTACGATCCATGATGAGTGATGCTGAGTTACCAATATCATTTTGGGGGCACGCATTGGAGACTGCGATTTATCTATTGAATAGGGTTCCAACCAAAACCGTGTCTACCACTCCATATGAGATATGGTACGGGAAGAGACCATCTCTTAACAGAGTTAAGGTATGGGTTTGTCCGGCTTATGTAAAAAAACAGAATCCAGACAAACTTGAGACACGATCGGTTTTGTGTAAATTTGTGGGATATCCAAAACACTCGTATGGATATCTATTCTACCACAAGGAGGAACAAAGGGTGTTTGATTCTCAGTATGCCACATTTTTAGAAAATGAATTTTTTACAAATGATACTGTTGGCAATGCGGTAGAACTGGAAGAAGTTCCAGATGCACAAACCATTACCGATGATTTGATTGAACCTGAGGTTTCAATAGAACCTGATATACCTCAGCCACTCCGTAAATCTAGTAGGACTTCTCGCCCACCTGATAGATACTACGGTTTTCTAATTGACGGCGATAAAGAAGATTGCATCATGAATGATGATGACCCTACTAGTTTTCAGCAAGCTATCACGAGTGGTGACTCAGTGAAATGGTTGGATGCCATGAGATCCGAAATGGAATCCATGCACACCAACAAAGTATGGACTTTGGAGGCTGCACCTTCTGGAGTAAAACCCATAGGGTGCAAATGGATCTTTAAAAGAAAGATTGGTGTGGATGGTCAGGTAGAGACCTATAAAGCTAGGCTGGTAGCAAAAGGATTTCGTCAAAGACCAGGCTTAGACTATGATGAAACTTTTTCACCAGTCGCGATGCTCAAATCCATTCGGATCTTGCTTGCTATAGCTGCTTACTATGATTATGAGATTTGGCAGATGGATGTTAAAACGGCATTTCTAAATGGTAATTTAGAAGAATGCGTTTTTATGGATCAGCCAGAGGGCTTCATTGATAGTGGGAGCAGCGGAAAAGCATGCAGGCTACTTAAATCCATCTATGGATTAAAGCAGGCATCACGGAGTTGGAACATCTACTTTGATGATACAATCAAAGAGTTTGGTTTTATCAAAAATGTGGATGAACCATGTATTTATAAAAGGATTGTAGAGAGTACTGTTACATTCCTCGTATTGTACGTGGATGACATTCTCTTGATAGGAAATGATATTCCTATGCTACAATCGGTCAAACTATTCTTATCGCAGAGGTTCTCCATGAAAGACCTGGGCGATGCCTCGTACATTCTGGGGATAAAGATCTATAGAGATAGATCTAAGAAATTATTGGGATTGTCCCAATCGAGATACATTGACACCATACTAAAGAGGTTTAGTATGGAAGATTCCAAGAGGGGTAATTTACCCGCTTGTCATGGGATCACCCTCTCCAAAGAGATGTCTCCAAAGACTGATGAGGAGAGGGCTCGCATGAGCATTATACCCTATGCATCGGTAGTAGGATCTATAATGTATGCGATGTTATGTACTCGCCCAGATGTAGCTTATGCACTAAGTGCAGTAAGCAGGTATCAATCCAACCCAGGGGAGAAACACTGGACTGCTGGGAAGAACATTCTAAAGTACTTAAGAAGAACTAAAGAAATGTTCTTGGTGTATGGTAACGGAAATCTCCAAATGGAGGGCTTTACCGACTCCAGCTTCCAGAGCGACAAGGATGATAGTAAGTCCATCTCAGGGTTTGTATTTACTCTAAATGGAGGGGCGGTATGTTGGAAGAGTTCCAAACAAGATACCGTCGCTGACTCCACGATGGAAGCTGAGTATATTGCTGCTAATGATGCCGCAAAAGAAGCGGTCTGGATGAGGAAGTTCATTTCAGAACTTTAAGTGGTTCCATCCATTGCTAATCCAATACCTCTGTATTGCGATAACAATGGAGCCATGGCTTTGGCAAATGAACCGAGGTCCCATCAGAAATTCAGACATATCTTGAGGCGGTATCACCTCATCAGGGAGATAGTGGATCGCCAGGAAATCGAGGTACAGAGAGTAGACACGAAAGACAACACAGCAGATCCATTCACTAAAGCTATCCCTCAAGTACAGTTTGAGAAACTGTTTGAGCTGTTGGGCATGCGGTACGCCGGAAACTGGTTCTAGCTGGTACTTATTGCATTAATTACAGGCCTTAGTGCAAGTGGGAGATTGTTGGATATGTATGCCCTAGAGGCCTGTATTGTATAGGATACTAGACATGTATATGTAGAGAAACAATCTTTGCTCGAAATGATAGTATGCTATCTGGTTTATCTTTATCATAATATGTGATGTGTTGATAAAGCCCTTAGGACTATGCTTGACTACCAGGATTATGATGAGATCATACTGGTGGGACCTGGGCAGTCTACAAGCATATCCTTCAATAGTTCCTAGTCGAGGGTATATCGAGACAGGGCATCGGTATTACCAGATTAGACTAGTGTGTACGTTTCTTGACCCTGGGGGCAATGATTGATTCCACAACCATTGATGTTTGACATCAAAGATTGTACACAGGTGCTCATTGGAGAATGGGTACACCGAACAGGACTCGCTGAGAACTCCTAGATGGTATATATACCTATTGTCAGATAGCAGTTCTCTAGTGATACTTGTACAGGTTAGTCTGTAGACCCGAGATCGTCATAGAGTCTTGTGTGATTCCCACTGTACTTTAATTTCCTCCCTACCACGGCTCTACTGAGTCGTGCAAACAGGTGGATTTTGGGTTCAGTCCCGAATCATATGGAGACAGTGAGCGATAGGAGGGGTTTCGTCTCTCCCGGTATAGGGAGTTGATGTCGCGCTATGTTTGATCGGCTATAACACCTAAATCCCTGGCCAGGGTTCTCGAGGATTACTGATAAGTGTTATCAGTAGTTTCTCGAACTGTTATGAGCCATAAATCAGCATGACTTATAAAGTTACTGGGGTCTGACATTTACCACCCCTAGACTTCATATGCGACGTATCAGACGAAGAGACCGGACGGTACGGTAAGTGTTGCTTGCAGGCTCGTAAGGGTTGTGATGGGTTCGCTCGTCGGCCACCTTTTCGTCAAGTACCTGGGTAGCCGTTACGCACAGCTAGTGCCGCTGACGTGCTTGTGGTTAAACCCACTACCAGCGTACTGTCGAGTCTTTAGAGTCCCACACAGAGGGTTCCCTCGTTCAGGCGAAATATGTAGAGGCTGTAAGTTGTTATGGCAGCCGTAAGCTGTTACGGCAGGGTTTTGATTTTATTCATGTAATTGTTACAGGAATAATAATCGGAAGGATAATACTGGTGGGCTTTGGTTTAAGCCAGATACCGGTATTATATTATTGGATTAATGGCATTCGTATTTTCGGAATTCGGATGCGGGTATACAATATACGGTATACGGTATACGGAGGAGGGGTATTTTTGTAATTGTTACAAGAATACCTTCTAGAAGGTGCCACCTCATAATGACATAATAATGACATCATTTATGAAAAATATAATGAGGTGGAAATTAAAAGGTACAAGCATGATGAGGTTGTTGTTCTGGAGTTACTATTGAAGCATGATACTAATTTATATAATGCATGCTTCAATTAATTCTCTTAGTGCTATATCTTTAGTCATCATGCTTGAACACTTTCATTATGATAAACACTTACACCTACTCATCTCCTCCTTCTCTTTCTTGTTATAAATAGCTTCACATGAGATGTGAATGTTAAGTGAATCAAGAGAAGGTTAAGAGAAAGAAATGCTATAGATTTCAAGTTAATCCAATACATTCATCTCTACATAATCCTAGTGATCTATTCTAGCAAAATTGGTCTCTAGGTTAAACTCTTGTGAAGAGTTTCTAGCTCGCACGACAACTCTCGGGTGGATCATCTAGGTCTTGGGTGGCCGAAGGTCGAAGACATCGGCAACGTCAAAAGGAGCTAAGGAGTTCATCAAAGAGAAGACCCGAAGGACCGTATCATTGAGGTATAATCCCTAACATAGTAGATAAGATCTCTGGTTAGGTTTTCCTAGTTGTGGTTTAGACAAGATCTTCGGTTAAGTGCGTGTTGTATGCCAAGAAAATTTTTGTTCACCGCTTCCGCCGCGCCACAAGAGTTGTGGGAGCATGCAAGATACACTAACAGATCATACTAGTGGGACATCTGTAGTCTATAAGCATATCCTGAAAAGTCCCTAGTTATAGGTATATCGAGACGGGGCATTGATATACCAGAGTAGACTAGCGTATATGATACTAGACCCATACGATGGGCGATGAATGTTCCCACATTCATCGATGTTTGACATCAAGATCATATACGGGTGCTCAGTGGTGACTGGGTACACTGGACGGACTCACCGAGAACTCCGATATAGAATTATATCTATCGTCGGATAGCAGTTCTCAGGTGACACTGGTACAGGTTAGTCTGTAGACCCGAGATCATCATAGAGTCTTGTGTGTTCTCCCACTGTACTTTGATTTCCACCCTACCACGGCTCTACTGAGTCGTGCAAACAGGTGGACGTTGGGTACAGTCCCGAGACACACGAAGGCAATGAGCGATAGGAGGGGTTTCGTCTCTCCCGGTATTAGGAGTTGATGATGTGCTGTGCCTGACTAGTTATATCAGTAAGTCCCTGGCCAGGGCTGCTGAGATTTGCTGATAAGTGTTATCAGTAGTTTCTCGATCTGTTATAGACCATTCACCGGCACGACTTATTGAGTTATTGGGGTCGACGTGACCATCCCTAGGCTCGATATGCAGCATATCTGACGAAGAGAACGGACTGTACAGTAGTGTTGTCGGTTGGCTCGACGGGAGTTATAGCAGGTTCGCTTGTTTTCTTCTGATCGCTCAATACCCGGGTGGCCGTTACGTTTAGCTGACCGCTTGCGGCTTGGGGGTGCTTGATATGATCATCACCCACTGCCGACGTATTGACGAGTCTTAGAGTCCCACAAAGGAGTTACCTAGTCCAGGCGAAACGTTGTGGTGCGCGTATGCGATATGCGCATGGACCCTATTAAAATGCGCGTATAGGATACCAAACATTGATCGGGCGGCTTGCTTTTGGTGGGGTCATATGTGATATGGCCGGATTGATAAATCAAGTGTTGATTTATCATTTAACCATTAGTTTTCTCACTTAAAACCTTTTCTTGTATATGATGGATGTATGCATGCATGTATGTTTTTCTATCTTTCTTTTAGTTTCATGCACATATGGATGTGCACACATACATACACACATACACCATCTATCATGGTTGATTACACATGGAAAATGGTGGCAATATAAGACTCACACCATGGTTAAATGAATGGATTATTATTTGATTTTTGCTTAAAACAAAAGGAATAAAGAAAAGGATAATTCTTGTTTTGCTTCTACACTCTTCTTTAAACCTAACCATGCTCACCTACTTCTAACCATGAGTTATCCATCTCTTTGTGTTTTAAACTCAAGTTAAATAATGTCTCCATCATCTAACCATGGTTTGAAATGAGGATTAGAAAATATATATACATATATTTTCTTTTTACTTCATATGAGTTATCATTTTTACTCTTGTTAAAAAAGAAAGCCATCATCTTCCTCCTCCTTCTTCCTTTGCTCTCTAGTTTATTCTAGTGAGTAAAACACACATAAAGAAAGGTTTTTGAAGTGAGAATCATAACCACAACATCATTCTACACAAGTTTAGCCAACTTGTTTAGAGTGTTCTCTTCATTTCTCATCTTGAAAAGTGAAGTTGCAAGCTTGGACTAGGAACTTCGGGTGGATCATCGTGGACGTGAGAGGACTTCAAGGGGACCTTCAACCAACACCCAAGAGGCCAAAGAGTCTAGCGAAGGGAGCTACAAAGGTTGTACTCTCGAAACCCTAGCCTTTGTCTCTTGTAAAATCATAAACCCTAATTTTCTAGGATAAGATCCTTTGTATGCTTGCTTAGCACCATAAAAATTTAAACTTTGTGACATGTGATGCTTCCAAACTCTACATAGGGTGCTAGGTAATCCTTACATTGGTATCAGAGCCGACCTAGAACATTAGCCGACACTTTTACGAAGTAAAAATCCCGATCGGATCAAAATACGACTTTTCGAAGCCTTCTCTGGACATTTTTTTAAAATCTGACATTTTTCAGAATTAAAAATACTTAAAAAATAGAGCAGGAAAATATATGAAATACTGTGAAAAACGAACCAATGATCCGTACAAATGGCCGCGGAACCGCGGCAACTACTTGCTTAGGCCGCGATTCCGCGGCCGTACAGAGAGTTCAATGCTTCATTTTTCCACAGTAATTCATAATACTGCTTGTATATTGTTTTAGGTATGTTTAATCTAAATTTAGTATTGTAAATTCTGGAGATGGTTTTGGACTCGTCGATTCGATCGGAATTTTCATTTCGTTTCTTTTCCGGGTAAACTAGAAAGTATTGAAGTGTTTGAACGAGTATCATTTGCTCACTATTCACGGGGTTTAAATATTTTTGAGATAGTGCAAGTCTTTTTGTGGTGGACCCTCTAAAAGACAACAAACCTTAACTCGATTATGTGACCGTCTTGAACTGCCCTTTGAACCTTAGGGTTTGGGGCAGTACGGCGTGCCACATGTGAGGCGTTGGCTTGACCCTTCTACGGCTGGACCGCTACTACTGTGTCACACTTCGGGTTTTTGGACTCTGCTCAAGTGTTGAGCTTTAGTGAATCTTGGGTATTTGATCGTTCATTCGAAAACTTTAATACTGTCTATTTATCTGGAATGTGATACAATATGTGGAATTCATATAGTTTAGGCATGAAATACGAAGTATGTGATATTTCGCATTTATGATGTCTAAAGAGAATGTGGATTCCAAATATTGTAGTTTTACACTTTCTTTTCTGTGACCGTAAGTGTAGTATGTTCGATATCGCCGGTTTCGTTGCTATACATCAACGACAATTGGGGTACGCATACTTACTTACGTTGATGATATATGATATTATGTGTTGCTGAGATATGATGTGCAGGATTGTCGCGATCGAATAGCCGGGGTTTTTTTTATGTGAGATGAGAGTTTTATATTTTCATTCATGTAAATTCAAATGTAATGTAATAATCTTTTATTTGGGGCACTTCCGGGTTGAGGTTGTGTCACTAGTGTTGTATATTATTTACTTTTCCACATTAGGATAGACCCAAGGAGGGGAGCACAAGTGACCGGGTTCTGGGGTTCAGTGGGAGGCCATCTCGAGGAGTCGAGACCGGGTCTCCTAAGCTCCAGGATTGGTAGGGTCGCTTGCCGCTCTCGTAGGGGTCTAGGGGTGTGGGCTTGGCTATTCATCGCGACTGTAGAATCCGTATTTTCTATTCTGGCTAAAATACTAAATACGGACGTCCTAGTATATCCCACATTTTATATATATTTCTGCTGCCTGTGTTCTAAGATATCTGAGACGGATGACATATTATTTATATGATATATAGTAGACGTTGCTTATGTTTTGCACCCGCGCTAGTCCCGTCCCGGTATGCCGTTAGTTAAGTAACCTAACGGTGCATAACGGAACATTGCGGCGAATGCGGATGGCATAAGCGTACGTGTTATTTTCGTTTCTTTTCTGTGATTGGCTTAAGGACTTAAATGATGGGATTACATTAATATGATTAATGTAAAGAAAATAAACCTAAAAAGATGTTGTAGAATCGGATTTGAAAACCACTCGGCTATTTGTGAAAAAGCTACATTTCAAAACTGCGGAGCTTAAGCCACTCCTTTTGAAAACCATTTGATTCTACAACGATATCAAGTTCAAAGCGTTAAAGATTTTTCTCAAAAATCATGCGCAACCCTCCGTCATTTTATGAAGTAGAGTACTTAGTATTCGTGCTACATTTGTTGAATTTAGTTAAGGCGTAGTGTACGGTAGCTAAGTGATGTCTTCCTACACTGCATATGATGCAGATTAATTAGGACATTCATGCGACTTTGTTGACCATAGTTAAGGGTCATATGGGTGGGTCTAATTGATCAAGAAATGACGGGTAGAACTTGACTAGTACTTATGATTTGTTGACCATAGTTAAGGTCATAAGTACTAGGGCTAAAAATTACATCGGGAATTTCAAGTGTTGAGATTTGCAATGAGATTGCATACCTTCCATATGATGGTTGGATCCCGATCCCACCATGGGCAATAGTTGCTCCTAGGAGAGTTTTGCAGTTTACAATTAGCTAACTCATTAGGTGTCTAGAAAGGTGTTAACGGGGCTACGCCTTTGAGAAAACGAGGTTTACTTTAATTAGGTCCGTGCGAAAGCACGGGGAACCTCCCTCAAGTACCGACACTGGCCTGGCTGAACGGTTAGCGAAGTTGTAGACTGTAATTAATCCTGGCTAGTTTTCTTTTTAAGGTTTGAAAGAAAAACTTGATTAAAGCAGTGGGAGACATCGATTAGACAAGATAATAACCAATCTAATCTATGCAAGAGCTTTCGCTGAGTGTATTCTTTTCTCTCTCTTAATGGCAGATACCAATGACTAGACTCAAGCTTCTACTAGATAAAAACAAGCTGAATAGGACCAATTATAAAGACTGGCTGAGGAATCTGAAAATAGCCTTGACTTATGATAAATGATCATATGTCCTCACGGCTTCAGCCCCGCCCACCCCAGGTCCAAAATCCTCAGTTGCGGACATTGAAGTCCGCAAGACATGGGACGCTGACTGTGCCACAGCCAAATGCCTCGCGCTTGCATCGATGGACAATACACATCAAAAGCAGCACGAGAATATGGACATTCAAACCATATTTCTCCATACAAAGGAGTTGTATGGAGAGCAATCCCGCGTATTACGATACGAAGCATCAAAGAAATTGTTTCAGATGCGAATGGCCCTTGGCACACCAGTAGGAGACCATGTTCTGAAGATGATAGCTCTTATAGAAGAGCTTGAGGACCTAGGATGGACAATGGACAATGAACAATATACAGATATTATTCTACAGTCCCTCCCCTCCACCTTTGCTCAGTTTATAGTTAACTTCAACATGCACGGCATGGAGAAGGAGCTACCTGAACTCCTTAATATGTTAATGAGTGCAGAGAGCACTATGAAATCAATGAAAACTCCCGTTATGACTATTGGGCAATCTTCTTCTTCTCGCCCAAAAGCTAAGGCCAAAGGAAAGAAAAAGAAGAAGCCCACCAATCCTAAGGGTGGAGTTAAAAAGGTGAAGGGAAAGGAAAAGTCCAAAGCTGGAGACCCGGGGAAAGGCGAATGTTTTCATTGCCACAAGACAGGACATTGGAAGCGCAACTGTACAGAGTACTTGAACCTCAAGAAGAAGCATGGGGATGCTTCCGCTTCAGGTGTGTCTGTGACAGAAAACAGTTTTTCTATAAACTCTGCTTCCTGGGTATTAGATACCGGTTCAGGTTCTCACATTTGCAATTCTATGCAGGGACTGAGAAATAGCAAAGTTTTGAAGACAGGTGACCATACTCTCCGCGTTGGAAATGGTTCCAATGTGCATACAGTCGCAGTGGGAGAGTATCACTTGGGGTTGCCATCTGGATGTATTTTGGTTTTGAACCCATGTTATTTTGTACCAAGTATGCTATGTAATATAATATCAGTTTCTTTGTTAGACAATGAAGGATATAACTTTAAATTGCAGAACAATGTTATGAACATTCACCTGAATCAAATGTTGGTTGGGTATGGTACACTTAATAACGGGATATACGTCCTAAATCAACACACAGTTTTCAGTATATAACACACTAATAAAAGAAAACTTTCAGAATTAAATGAAGCTTTTCTTTGGCACTGTAGACTTGGTCATATTAACGAAACAAGACTAAACAAGTTACACAAAGATGGATATTTAAACTCTTTTGAATATAAATCTTATGTGACTTGCCAGTCTTGTATCAAGGGTAAAATGACCAAAACTCCGTTTACCGGACACGGAGAAAGAGCTACTGAGCTCCTAGGCCTCATACATAGTGATGTATGCAGGCCAATGTCTACACAGGCTAGAGGCGGTTTTTCTTACTTCATTACGTTCACTGACGATTTCTCAAGATTCGGTCATGTATTTTTATTAAAGCACAAGTCCGAAGCATTCGAGAAATTCTTTGAATATAAACAAGAAGTAGAAAAACAAACCGGCTTGAGTATCAATATGCTTCGATCAGATCGAGGTGGTGAGTATCTCAGTACAGAATTTGTAAACTTCCTAAAAAAGAATGGGATTCTCTCTCAGCTCACTCCTCCTTACACACCACAGCACAACGGTGTGTTAGAACGACGGAATAGGACCCTATTAGATATGGTCCGGTCCATGATGAGTGACGCTGAGTTATTAGTCTCGTTTTGGGGGTATGCATTGGAGACTGCAGCGTTTCTACTAAACAAGGTTCCAACCAAAACCGTGTCTACCACGTCATATGAGATATGGCATGGGACCATCTCTTAAGAGAATTAAGATTTGGGGTTGCCTGGCCTATGTTAAAAAGCAGAATCCGGACAAACTCGAGACACGGTCAATCATGTGTAACTTTGTGGGATATCCAAAGAATTCTTATGGATATCTATTCTACCACAAAGAGGAACAAAAAGTGTTTGTTTCTCAGTATGCCACATTCTTAGAAAAAGAGTTTTTCACAGATAAAGATGATGGCAAGGTGGTGGATCTAGAAGAGGTTCTAGAAACACAAACTACTAAGGACGATTTGGTTGAACCGGCTGTTGCAATAGAAACTGAGGAACCTCGGCCACTCCGAAGGTCTGGTAGGACTTCTCGCCCACCGGAGAGGTACTACGGTTTCTTCATTGATGGTGACGGAGAAGATTGCATCATGGATGATGATGATCCTACCAGTTTTCAGCAAGCTATCACGAGTGGTGACTCTGTGAAGTGGCTGGATGCCATGAGATCCGAAATGGAGTCTATGTACATCAACAAAGTATGGACTTTGGACATTGTACCCCCTGGGGTAAAACCTATGGGATGCAAATGGATCTTTAAAAGAAAGATTGGTGTAGATGGGCAGGTAGAGACCTATATGGCAAGACTTGTGGCGAAAGGTTTTCGTCAAAGTCCAGGTTTGGACTATGACGAAACTTTTTCGCCCGTAGCCATGCTTAAATCCATTCGGATCCTACTTGCTATTGCTGCTCACTACGACTATGAAATCTGGCAGATGGACGTTAAAACAGCATTTCTAAATGGAGATTTAGAAGAATGCATTTATATGGATCAGCCAGAGGGCTTCATTGACAGTTGGAGCAGCGGGAAAGCATGTAGACTGCTTAAATCCATATATGGGTTAAAGCAGGCATCTCGGAGTTGGAACATCTGTTTCGATGATGTTATCAAAGAGTTTGAATTCATCAAAAATCCAGATGAACCTTGTGTTTATAAGAAGGCTGTAGGAAGAGCTGTCACATACCTCGTATTGTACGTGGATGACATTCTTCTGATAGGAAATGATATTCCTATGCTACAGTCGGTCAAATCATTCTTATCACTAAGGTTCTGCATGAAGGACCTGGGTGATGCCACATACATCCTGGGCATAAGGATCTATAGGGATAGATCCAAAAAGTTATTGGGATTGTCCCAAACCAGGTACATCAACACCATCCTAAAAAGGTTTAGTATGGAAGTCTCCAAGCGGGGTGCCTTACCCGCTTGCCATGGAGTCACTCTCTTCAGGGATTCTTGTCCAAAGACCGATGAAGAGAGAGCTCGCATGAGCATTATACCCTATGCTTCGGCAGTAGGATCTATAATGTATGCGATGTTATGTACACGCCCAGATGTAGCTTATGCACTTAGTGTTGTAAGCAGGTATCAATCCAACCCAGGGGAGAACCACTGGACAGCTGTGAAGAACATTCTGAAGTACTTACGAAGGACTAAAGAATTGTTCTTGGTGTATGGTAATACAGATCTCCAAATGGAGGCCTTTACCGATTCGAGCTTCCAGAGCGATAAGGATGACAACAAATCTATCTCAGGGTTTGTATTTACCCTCAATGGAGGGGCGGTAAGTTGGAAGAGTTCCAAACAGGATACCGTTGCAGACTCTACGATGGAGGCTGAGTACATTGCTGCAAATGATGCCGCCAAGGAAGCCGTCTGGATGAAGAAGTTCGTCTCGGAGCTAGGAGTTGTTCCAACCATTATTGATCCAATACCCTTGTATTGTGATAATAATGGTGCTATGGCGTTAGCCAAGGAGCCCAGGTCCCATCAGCGGTCCAGACACATCCTGAGGCGCTTTCATTTGATCCGGGAGATTGTAGATCGCCGCGAGATCGAGATTAAGAGAGTAGACACAAAGAATAACGCCGCGGATCCACTCACCAAGGCCCTCCCTCAGCCGCAGCATGAGCGACTTTTTGAGATGTTGGGTATGAGATACGCCAATAACTGGCCTTAGTGCAAGTGGGAGATTGTTGGATATATGTATGCCCTAGAGGCCATTATGTGATAGTGGATGCATTTATACATGTGTATATATATATATATTCAGTGTACATTCTTGATCGACAAGATAGTTGCTATCTGGTTCTTCTTTATCTGACATATTGATTTGATCATGCTTTTATTCATTCATACATGCTGATAAAGCCATGAGGATATCGGCTTGACTACTGTGATTATGATGAAGATCATACTAGTGGGACATCTGTAGTCTATAAGCATATCCTGAAAAGTCCCTAGTCGTAGGTATATCGAGACGGGGCATTGATATACCGGAGTAGACTAGCGTATGTGATACTATACCCATACGATGGGCGATGAATGTTCCCACATTCATCGATGTTTGACATCAAGATCATATACGGGTGCTCAGTGGTGACTGGGTACACTGGACGGACTCACTGAGAACTCCTATATGGAATTATATCTATCGTCGGATAGCAGTTCTCAGGTGACACTGGTACAGGTTAGTCTGTAGACCCGAGATCGCCATAGAGTCTTGTGTGTTCTCCCACTGTACTTTGATTGCCACCCTACCACGGCTCTACTGAGTCATGCAAACAGGTGGCCGTTGGGTACAGTCCCGAGACACACGAAGGCAATGAGCGATAGGAGGGGTTTCGTCTCTCCCGGTATTTGGAGTTGATGATGTACTGTGTCTGACAGGTTATATCAGTAAGTCCCTGGCCAGGGCTGCTGAGATTTGCTGATAAGTGTTATCAGTAGTTTCTCGATCTGTTATAGACCATTCACCGGCACGACTTATTGAGTTATTGGGGTCGACGTGACCATCCCTAGGCTCGATATGCAGCATATCTGACGAAGAGACCGGACTGTACGGTAGTGTTGCCGGTTGGCTCGACGGGAGTTATAGCAGGTTCGCTTGTTTTCTTCTGTTCGCTCAATACCCGGGTGGCCGTTACGTTTAGCTGACCGCTTGCGGCTTTGGGGTGCTTAATATGATCATCACCCACTGTCGGCGTATTGACGAGTCTTAGAGTCCCACAAAGGAGTTACCTAGTCCAGGCGAAACGTTGTGGTGCGCGTATGCGATATGCGCATGGACCCTATTAAAATGCGCGTATAGGATACCAAACATTGATCGGGCGGCTTGCTTTTGGTGGGGTCATTTGTGATATGGCCGGATTGATAAATCAAGTGTTGATTTATCATTTAACCATTAGTTTTCTCACTTAAAACATTTTCTTGTCTATGATGGATGTATGCATGCATGTATGTTTTTCTATCTTTCTTTTAGTTTCATGCACATATGGATGTGCACACATACATACATACATACATACACCATCTATCATGGTTGATTACACAAGGAAAATGGTGGCAATATAAGACTCACACCATGGTTAAATGAATGGATTATTATTTGATTTTTGCTTAAAAGAAAAGGATAATTCTTGTTTTGCTTCTACACTCTTCTTTAAACCTAACCATGCTCACCTACTTCTAACCATGAGTTATCCTTCTCTTTGTGTTTTAAACTCAAGTTAAATAATGTCTCCATCATCTAACCATGGTTTGATATGAGGATTAGAAAATATATATACATATATTTTCTTGTTACTTCATATAAGTTATCATTTTTACTCTTGTTAAAAAAGAAAGCCATCATCTTCCTCCTCCTTCTTCCTTTGCTCTCTAGTTTCTTCTAGTGAGTAAAACACATATAAAGAAAGGCTTTTGAAGTGAGAATCACAACCACAACATCATTCTACACAAGTTTAGCCAACTTGTTTAGAGTGTTCTCTTCATTTCTCATCTTGAAAAGTGAGGTTGCAAGCTTGGACTAGGAACTTCGGGTGGATCGTCGTGGACGCGAGAGGACTTCAAGAGGACCTCATCCAACACCCAAGAGGCCAAAGAGTCTAGCGAAGGGAGCTACAAAGATTGTACTCTCGAAACCCTAGCCTTTGTCTCTTGTAAAATCATAAACCCTAATTTTCTAGGATAAGATCCTTTGTATGCTTGCTTAGCACCATCAAAATTTAAACTTTGTGACATGTGATGCTTCCAAACTCTACATAGGGTGCTAGGTAATCCTTACAGGTTCCGGATTCCAACTGTTGTAGTTTTACACTTTCTTTTCTGTGACCGTAAGTGTAATATGTGATATCGCCGGTTTCGTTGCTATATGTCAATGACAATTGGGATACGTATATTTACTTACGTTGATGACATGTGATGTTATGTGTTGCTGGATATGTTATATTGGATCGTCGTGTTTGAATAGCCGGGGGGGTTTTATATGAGATGAGTGTTTTTCGTTTTCATTCATGTAAAACCTTGTATGTAATATTCTTTTATTGGGGCACTTCCAAGTTGCGGAAGATGTCACCGTTTGTATATTATTTACTTTTCCGCACTAGAATAGACCCAAGGAGGAGGGCACGAGTAACCGGGTTCTAGATTCCAGTGGGAGACCAACTCGAGGAGTCGAGCCCGGGTCTCCTAACTCTAGAATTGGTAGGGTTGCTTGCCGCTCTCGTAGGGGTCTAGGGGTGTGGGTTTGGCTATTCATCGCGACCGTGGACTCCGTGTTTTATACTGGCTCGTATCGAAAACACGGACGTCCTAGTATATCCAATGTTTCAAAAGATTCTTCTGCTGCGATATCTGTGATGTGATCATTTGATGTTCTGTGATGGATACTGTATATAGTATATATGATATATTATATAGATGTTACTTATGTTTTACACCCGCGCTAGCCCTGCCCTGCTCCGCCGTTAGTTACCTAACCTAACGGTGCACGAGGGGACATCGAGGCGAATGCGGATGGCATAAGTGTACGTCGTATTTATCTGTGATGTTTAGGTGCTTAAATGATGGGACTTCATTAATATGATTAATGAAAGAAAAAGAAACCTAAAGATGTTGTGGAATCGAATTTTCAAAAACAGGTAGCTACAGTTCTTGCTTTGCATCGCGGTGTTCCTTGTAGAACATCCTGCACCTTATTCGATAAGGAAAGGACCGAGATCGCTTCACCGGGAGTGACTCCTTTAGCAATAACTGGCAGATGCGACGCACTCGGTTTATATTTTGATTGCTTCTATAGTTTCTGCTTTGCACAGTGATAAATATGATATATCCCGCGCCTCATTCGACGAGGAAAGGGCCGACGATCCCTTCACCGGCAGTGACCCCTTTAGCAAAACTAGAAAAGCCTCAAAAACACTCCATTTTAAAATCATTTGATTCTGCAACGATATCAAGTTCATTACGCAATAGGTTTTTAGAAAAACCTGGCGTAGCCCTCCGTCATTTCAGATAAGTAGTAGTTAGTATTCGTGCTGCGTTTGTTGGCCTTTGTCAAGACGTAGTGTGCGGTAGCTAACTGGTGCTTATCTGCTTATGCATATGATGCAGATTGGGTTAGGGTAGTCGTGCGACCTTGTTGGCCTTTGTCAAGGGTAGTGCGGGTGGGTTTAATTCAATCAGGAAATGACGGGTTGAACTTGACTAGCATCCTATGGTTTGTTGGCCTTTGTCAAGGTCATAGGAGGTTAGGGGCAAAATTATCGGGAATTTCAAGTGTTGAAATTTGCAATGAGATTGCATACCTTCTATGAGATAGTTGGATCCCGATACCCACTGCGAGTAATTGTTACTCCTGGGAGAGTTTTACACATTACAATTAGCCAATCAAGTAGGTGTCTAGAAAGGTGTCAACGGGGTTACGCCTCTGGGAAAACGAGGTTTATTGTAATTAGGTCCGTGCGGAAGCACGGGGAACCTCCCTCAAAGTACCGACACTGGCCTGGCTGAAAGATTGGTGAACTTGTAGCGTGTAATTAATCCCGGCTAGTCTTTCCTTTTAGGGTTTGAAGGAAGATTTGATAAAAACAGTGGGAGCCATCCTGATTAGATAAAATAATAACCAATCTGATTGTAACATTTTCAAAAATATAAAATATTAATTTTTGGAATTTTTATAATTTAATATTATTTTATTGATTATTTTAATATTAAATCTATAATTAAATGCAAATAAATAGGAAAAATGTTAGAAAAATTATGAAAAATTTTGGAAAATTATAAAATAGGGTAAATTACTGAATTATGACATTTTTAAGTTTTTGTGATTAATTTGACACTAATTTAGCGCTAATTGCGATTAAAATCGCTAATCGGTTTTTAACAAATTTGAACAAAAAATGCACACACTATTTTTCCTACACTTGTGCACTTTCTACCATGGTTTCTCATTTTGGGTTTACTATTTAAGTGAGAAGGATTTGTTTTAGAAGAAAAAGGAAAAGAAAAGAAAAGGAAAAGGAATTAAGAATGGAGTTGGTGAGAGAGGGTATGGGCATCTTTGACAAACCCTTAGCCATTTGTTTTCCTCTCATTTTCCCCCCTCCCTCTTCATGCTTGCTGCTGCTGCCTCTTCTTCATTCTCCCTCCCCTCTTCAAAGTCCAAAACACATCCAAAACAACACCAAAACCTCATGTCCGTTTCATTAAAAATGTGCACAAGCTCGAGATCTACAAGATGGACCAAGAAAGCGTGGATTTTGGCCACTAGGGGCAACTCAAGAAAGTTCTTGAGTTGCCAAGTGAGGTAAATTCTGAACCCTTAGCTCAATTGTAGCATTTCCTTTAACCCCATGTTAAGAATATATCGATATTGTGTGATATTATGGACTTGATGAAAACCTAGTTAGGGTTTGAGAGAAACTTGAGTTGTAATGTGAAATTGAGCTCAGTAGAGGACTTGTAAACACCCTAGTACATGAATTGGAACCCAAAACCTGAAGCTAGAACCAGAAATACGGATTGTAGAAACCGATATCGGGGAAAATGTGTAATCTGTGCAGGTTAACTTGAATCTGCTATCACCCCGAGGACCCTAAAATAATATTAAATGGACAGTGAGATGTGCAGGCACAATTGAACCAACACCCCAAACCCTAGCCTCCAACTCATCCGTACGGCCGCCAATTTCTCCCTTTTGGCCGCCAATTGCGGCCTGGGTCCCACCTTTTTGTCTCGTTTTCGTTCTGTAGCTCCTACATTGTTAGTTTAGGCCCCTGGTATATATAGATTTGTATAAAGTGACCTGGGGTAAAATCTGGAACACATTTCATGAGTTGCTGTTTTGGACTTTAGTTTCCGTATTCCGTATTTTCATTTCTGCATTGGTGTGTTTCGTTTTACCTTGACTATTTGGCGTTTATACGACGATATAGAGGATTTATATGTGGTTTTGAAGGCGTGCCATAGGTTCTCACCTATAGGCCCCCTTATCGTATCGTTTTGGATTTCATGCGCCGTTTTAGCTTGAATTTGGTTTTAATGCGCATATACGATATGTTGATGTGTAGGTACCCATGAAGACTTCGAGACGACAAACAAATGCGTGGCGACGTCCGCAAATGAGAAGCAAGGTGAGTAGATTATATCTACAGGGGGAAGTCGGGTGGATGGCGTATAGCACCCCCGCAGTCCGTAGTTAGTATACTATATAGTAGATGTGTGATAGTTTTAGTGTGTTGTAGCTTTGTGATAGTTAGGTGTATTATGGATAGTATACGGTAGAAGTGACTAGTGTAGTTCATAGTCGCGAACCCTAGGATAGAACTTACACCTACACACACACCCTTTCATATTACTTGTACTTACACGGTGTTTGATGATATGGATTGACTTTGGAGATGAGTCGATGATGTGGGCTTGATGACGTGAGATCGGCGATTGGATATGATTCATTGTGGGATATGACTTGTGATTTCTTGCGGGCTTAGGATATGTGTTTACCCCCGCATGCTACTTCATTGATGGTATCGTTTGGTGCTAGACAAAGAGGAGTACCCCAGACCATGTGATCTGATGATAGTGATACCTGTTTTGTGATGAGATAGTGAGATGTTGACCCGTACCCAGCTATTGGGATGCCGTACGATGATTACCGTACGAGCCGATATTGATGATAGATCCGCACTCATAACTCGAGGATATCTTATGATATGACATTGAGGCGAGATCACCGACTATATACCTTTATATATGTATCGACTCAGATTTATGCGGTTTCCGTACCCCTCCAGATTTGCATGATACTTAGATCAGTAGTTGCATAGTAGATGTTAGATTAGACCAGAGTCATACATATTTCAAACTAACGAATCGGGAATATTGCAAGATAGGAAAAAGGGGATTCTACGGATATTTTCAAATGTGTAGTGTCTATTTTCTAAACACCGTAGCCCTTGTTTTACCAAAGACCCCGATTCGTCTTATTTCAAAAGGCAAGGTTGCATGATATAGCTTTTGAGTTAGATTCTTCACTATTGCGTTGATTATTCGATTGCACCTGTTCATACTATTTGCATGGCATTACTTGTGTTTATTGTTATATTGCCATCATGCTGTTAGGACACCAGCACCATTATCGATGATGCGTATGTTCCACGTACACTGATTGCCGACTCACACACTTCATCATCGATAATTGCTATGTCACTACACTGTAGTACTGCTGCATTCATGGTATGATTTCCGCATGGCATACTGTACACATAGACCTGTACACAAACATATATGATTTTGACTTGATATTCATACCTGATACATATGTCACATCGCATCATAATATCGCAGCTCATTTATATGTGACATGACTTGATACTCACATTGATGCTATATCACATCTGATCATCATATTGTAGCTCATTTATATGTGACATGACTTGATACTCCCATTTGATGCTTATATCACACCTGATCATTATATTGTAGCTCATTTATATGTGACATGACTTGATACTCACATTGATGCTTATATCACATCTGATCATTATATTGTAGCTCATCTATATGTGACTTGACATGATATTTATGTTTGACGCACATATCATATCAGATTAGTGACTTACATTCTGGTTTGGATTATATGTGATTTCTGGATTTGGGAACCGTGGCTATTTCAAATATGTAATCATTTAAAAACCCGGTTCCCTTGATATGATATTTCGGTGCGTCCACCATGTGTTTTCTCGGTGCTAGAGTGATATATGAAAACCCGAATCGAGGAGGCGGTTGAGGCCGATTACGGGTACATGGTGGACCCGGTATGGTACCCCGGGGCGAGAACGGTTTCGCTGTGTGATAGACGGTGAGCCCGGTAGAGGGACTACTACCTACCGGTGATTGTATTTGAGCTCGGCGGATATCTGGTGGATTCCGACCGGAGTTGAGAGATGGATATGGGTTGACCCGTACTGCAGGGGCCGAGGGCCGATACCGCTGACGGAGCCCAGAGATGGACATGGGTTGACCCGTACTGCTGGGGCCGAGGGCCGATACCGCAGACGGAGCCCCATATGGATAAGGATTTACGTGTCGATGCTTGGCACGGGTTTCATGATGTTTTACCATGATTTGTTTACATCCTCATATTGCATACATGATGCTTATTGTCATTGGGTGACGGGTGGACGGGTTCCACGTATATACCGATATAGATCATATACAGACATGGATCATATACAGACATGGATCATATACAGACATGGATCATATACAGACTGGATTTACACTTATCATACTTCATTTGTATATATAACAGGGTATGAGGGCGCTGTTATATATACCCTTACACCAATATTAGTGGTATGGGACACTAATATATGTGTATTGATATCATTGATACTGCATCATATTTACTTCTTGCAGACATACCTTATACTGATGACATGTTATTACCTGAGTACTTGGCACCACATACATATTTAGATGTTACCTTGCCACCTTATCACACTCAGATATACTCTTGTGGATTATATTACTGATTGTTCACTTAGGTTTATGTCTTGCATTCGGTTTCTGCTTGTAGATGTTTCTATTCACGAGTTGGCAACTCACCCCCGTTGTGCCACAGTTCTTGCAGGTTCTGCCGTACAGGTTTCATTGCGGCATTTCTGGCACACTACTTTCTTGCGGGTGGCTTGCTTTTGGTAGGTGGAATCTTTCGCATCAAGAACCACCCTTGTATTCATTTTACTCATTGTATCTAGAATTTCCATCAACCAAAGCTTGTATATTGTTTCAGACCTAGACTTTAGTGATGTATTATTCGACCTTAGAGTCGCGCTTAGTAGTATTGCGGTTTCTTGTTGCTTTGAGCTTTCTTTTGGGTTTGATCCTCGCCACTTGGCGTTGTATATTATTGTTGCATGTGTGGTTGTGACCGTCGATGGACGAAGAGCTAGCTCCCGCTTGGGGATGCCTTTATCATTGCATATATATTGTTATCTTTGTTGTGCCCCATTCGGGGCCAGTTTTACAAAAGAAACTCTGCCGAATTTTTAGAAAAGACTGTACTGTTTTAAAATGCACATTCGGCTTAGTTATTTAAAAACATTGATTTTTAAACATGTAGTTCTTTACTTATTCTTAAAAAGGGTTTTAGATTTCTGGGTTTTCGGCTTACTTAGTCGCGTTACGCCTGTAGACGTTACGTGGTTAAGTGCCGGTCACGGACCAAACTTTGGGTCATGACAAAGTTGGTATCAGAGCGCTAGGTTGACCTTGGTTCGAGTCTGAGTTTGACTATGTGGAGCCTAGGGCGTTGTTTATATACGGAACTTAGGCTTGACCTTACGGGACTTAGACTTGGTCGAGGGGGTATTAGACCCGAACTTTCGTCGTATTAGGATGACCCTTGGTTGATGGAATAGGTGACTAAAGTAGAGTGACGTACCGTTGGTATGTTCCGCGGGATACTTACGACACGCCACTCCGCTTAAGGAACCTTAGGATGTGCATATTTTTCGAGATCAGTGATTCTCTTTATATCCAGGATTATACATCCATTTGAGATCCCCGATTCGATTAGTTTCATGATCATACCTTCATTGATGCTGTTCCTTCCTATGATCATGTATCCACTCTGGATCTGTTGTTTCCTTCTTGTCACTGATGTGTTCTCTTTGATACTCGATTGAGATTCCTGTTACCATGTTTGGGCACAGTTTGGGCTGCTGCTAGGGTTACGGCCGGTGTGAGCTCGTTTGGTACGAGGGCCGACCATTGTGTTTTCTGGTGACATGGGAATGTCTCGAGTTAGTATTGATGATTGTGACCTCTAGTGGAGGCGAGTGCTTGGATGTGCACCGGATGATCGGGCCATTGTTAGAACTGCCAGTTGAGAGAGGACTGTTGATGTACAGCATACCTCAGAGATTGTGATGTCGCCTACCGTGCAGACAGATGGACCAGCTGTCGCTGAGATTGACAGGATGTTACTTTCGGAGCTTACGAGCTGAGATTGCCGGAGCTTTCGGGCAGATACGAGACAGATGATAGCTAGTCTACCCGATTTGAGAGACGAAGGTGATTCGTCCGATTTTGCGCCAGAGCGGGCCCAGTTGAGTTGAAGAATTCCAGTGTGGAGAATCTTACTCAGATCTAGAGCAGACCGATTCAGAGATGACCGCCTATGTATTGCCCTTCCTGGAGGATTGAGGCATTGTTCGGCGTACAGGCGTATGAACCAGTTGTTGCTGCAAATGATGAGATATCGCCCAGATGATTGGAGCTGTTGCAGCGTGAGCATATACTCAGAGAGATGATTGCGAGTCGCTAGTCACCTGAGGATGAATGACTAGGACATGTGGTTCGTTCGTTACCGATGCGAGATCATCAGATAGATTGTTTCCAGCTAGCGACGACTTCACGCAGGTTCGTTGAGAGTCGACAGAGACGATCGAATGTCAGGAGCCCATTTTCCAAGTTTAAAGTATACGGAAAGACATGCAGGTGATTCTATGGACCCTCTAGAAGAATGAAACCCTAACTCGACTTAATGACCGTGTGACAGCCTTTGAACCTTAGGGTTTACGGCGGTTCCGCGGCGCCATTAGTGAGGCTTGGGTTTGCCCTTCTACGGCTGGACCACCGACGCTGTGGCATGTACTCGATACTATTAAACTGTACCCGAGATGTGAGCTCTTGGGGGATTATGAGGATCTGACGAGTCGATCGGATGGTTCGACATCCTTCGGATATCGTGATGGGACACTGCTTGGGAGACTCCAGATGCGAGCATAGCCGTTGGAGCACAGTACATGCAGCCAGGATGAGACGAGTCCGAAATCAGTCGACATTGACGCAGAGCGAAGAAAAGAGTTCGCAAGATATTTCGACGAGATGGCGTCCCACTCCGCTGATATCAGAGATGTGATACGCACCCCGAGGCGTGGTATGTGGATAGATCTTCCAGAAAGAAGCGCGATAAGTATGTAGCCGTTCCGGAATAAGCTTTAGCTTCAGCATTGGATGACGACTTCCGGGCATTTCGGCAGGAATGAGATTTGTGAAGGGAACCCCGATAGGACTTTTCTGGAGTACGATACGGGGAGACCTGGACCAGGAGTAGTCGTTTTGCGCACACCCAGCAAGACAGAGTTCAGCATTGTCGACGATGTAGTTGACCAGGATCGGATAAAGGGACTTACCAGGATGCGTTGCGAATTGATCAAGGGCGGACGAGTGAAGAGTATTCCTCCGAGGGTTGGGACGTGTTTCCGAGGATCTGTTCGGCCTGACATCTTCTACAAAATGGTGAAGCTACAGAGTACGCGATTTCGAGTCCGTGCGAGAAACTTCAGATTGGCCGTGGCCGAGAACAGTGCGGTGCAAGGTGGCTTGGCGTGACGTCATAGGGGACGATGATAGAGACATGTGGAACCAGAGGTTCGTGTGAGACACTGACGAGCTGTCATTGCTTCCCGTCGAGACTAGAGACCTGATTTGCTTACAGAGACGTTGGGATGTGACCAGTTTCTGAGAAATATTGTGCTGATGACACAGGTGTCTTTTGAGAGAGAAGAGGTTGTGCAGGAAAGCCAGCCTCTGTGCAGATCGGCATAGGCAGGATTGGAAGAGACCTTGAGCAGAATTCCTTCCAGGACATTGCTGCAATGATGTTTGCACCCAGGATCAGATGTGTGACGTGCATTCAGAGAGCCAGAGGCCGACGCCAGCGATATGTTGCCTTACGAGTGGTCGTGAGGTTTGACCGAGAGGTGACCAGAGAAGTGCCAGGACGGAATCGTCCCCGTTAGCACATCTGACAGGGCCGATGAGCCGATTGACTGTGAGATTGGTAGCCCACAGAGAAGATAAGGTCCCAGAGAGTCAGAGGACGCCAGACCGTGAGCAAGAGGCACGTAGATATCCTGCGCTGCTAGCAGTGGATTGCACCGACTCCTTCTCGACCTTGAAGGAGGAACTACCGAGGACGGTATTTGTGATTTGTGATTTTGTGATTCGATTATCACGTATCCGTCGTTTGTGATTTCGGTATTTTGTGCGTTCTGTTTGCATGATTTAGTTTTGATGACTGAGTTTCATGATATTGGTTTCATGCACCCACTGGATATTTATATATTTTGCGCTGAGTTATTACATTTGAGATATTGATTGAGATTTCATGCCTACTGTATTCAGTGATTTGATTTGCACTTCCAGCGTAGTTTTCATGCACCTTTAGTGTTTTGACATACGATTCTGGTGCACGCCAGATGCACTAAATCGGAATTCTTCGTGCATTTCATATGCACTTGATTTTTCTGTCAAGCACACACGTTGCCTACGACAGATGTTTCGTGCACACCCGTTGCACATAGATGTTGTTTTCTACACCTGTTTGACACATATATGGATTTTGATTCCTTGCGCACCAGACGCACAGGATATTCTTATATATGAATTTTGGGGATTGATTGCTAGTAGAGTAGTACATTTCTTTTTTTTATGATATTCTCTATGTGTTGATGTTTTCGGAGCCCCGACAAATGGATTATTACTGAAATTGTCTTAGTAGTGGGGGTTTAAATTTAAATTCGGGGACCGAATTTCTTTAAGGGGGGTAGATTGTAACATTTTCAAAAATATAAAATATTAATTTTGGGAATTTTTATAATTTAATATTATTTTATTGATTACTTTAATATTAAATCTATAATTAAATGCAAATAAATAGGAAAAATGTTAGAAAAATTATGAAAAATTTTGGAAAATTATAAAATAGGGTAAATTAGTGAATTATGACATTTTTAAGTTTTTGTGATTAATTTGACACTAATTTAGCGCTAATTGCGATTAAAATCGCTAATCGGTTTTTAACAAATTTGAACAAAAAATGCACACACTATTTTTCCTACACTTGTGCACTTTCTACCATGGTTTCTCATTTTGGGTTTACTATTTAAGTGAGAAGGATTTGTTTTAGAAGAAAAAGGAAAAGAAAAGAAAACGAAAAGGAATTAAGAATGGAGTTGGTGAGAGAGGGTATGGGCACCTTTGACAAACCCTTAGCCATTTGTTTTCCTCTCATTTTCCCCCCTCCCTCTTCATGCTTGCTGCTGCTGCCTCTTCTTCATTCTCCCTCCCCTCTTCAAAGTCCAAAACACATCCAAAACAACACCAAAACCTCATGTCCGTTTCATTAAAAATGTGCACAAGCTCGAGATCTACAAGATGGACCAAGAAAGCGTGGATTTTGGCCACTAGGGGCAACTCAAGAAAGTTCTTGAGTTGCCAAGTGAGGTAAATTCTGAACCCTTAGCTCAATTGTAGCATTTCCTTTAACCCCATGTTAAGAATATATCGATATTGTGTGATATTATGGACTTGATGAAAACCTAGTTAGGGTTTGAGAGAAACTTGAGTTGTAATGTGAAATTGAGCTCAGTAGAGGACTTGTAAACACCCTAGTGCATGAATTGGAACCCAAAACCTGAAGCTAGAACCAGAAATACGGATTTTAGAAACCGATATCGGGGAAAATGTGTAATCTGTGCAGGTTAACATGAATCTGCTATCACCCCGAGGACCCTAAAATAATATTGAATGGACAGTGAGATGTGCAGGCACAATTGAATCAACACCCCAAACCCTAGCCTCCAACTCATCCGTACGGCCGCCAATTTCTCCCTTTTGGCCGCCAATTGCGGCCTGGGTCCCACCTTTTTGTCTCGTTTTCGTTCTGTAGCTCCTACATTGTTAGTTTAGGCCCCTGGTATATATAGATTTGTATAAAGTGACCTGGGGTAAAATCTGGAACACATTTCATGAGTTGCTGTTTTGGACTTTAGTTTCCGTATTCCGTATTTTCATTTCTGCATTGGTGTGTTTCGTTTTACCTCGACTATTTGGCGTTTATACGACGATATAGAGGATTTATATGTGGTTTTGAAGGCGTGCCATAGGTTCTCACCTATAGGCCCCCTTATCGTATCGTTTTGGATTTCATGCGCCGTTTTAGCTTGAATTTGGTTTTAATGCGCATATACGATATGTTGATGTGTAGGTACCCATGAAGACTTCGAGACGACAAACAAATGCGTGGCGACGTCCGCAAATGAGAAGCAAGGTGAGTAGATTATATCTACAGGGGGAAGTCGGGTGGATGGCGTATAGCACCCCCGCAGTCCGTAGTTAATATACTATATAGTAGATGTGTGATAGTTTTAGTGTGTTGTAGCTTTGTGATAGTTAGGTGTATTATGGATAGTATAGGGTAGAAGTGACTAGTGTAGTTCATAGTCGCGAACCCTAGGATAGAACTTACACCTACACACACACCCTTGCATATTACTTGTACTTACACGGTGTTTGATGATATGGATTGACTTTGGAGATGAGTCGATGATGTGGGCTTGATGACGTGAGATCGGCGATTGGATACGATTCATTGTGGGATATGACTTGTGATTTCTTGCGGGCTTAGGATATGTGTTTACCCCCGCATGCTACTTCATTGATGGTATCGTTTGGTGCTAGACATAGAGGAGTACCCCAGACCATGTGATCTGATGATAGTGATACCTGTTTTGTGATGAGATAGTGAGATGTTGACCCGTACCCAGCTATTGGGATGCCGTACGATGATTACCGTACGAGCCGATATTGATGATAGATCCGCACTCATAACTCGAGAATATCTTATGATATGACATTGAGGCGAGATCACCGACTATATACCTTTATATATGTATCGACTCAGATTTAGGAGGTTTCCGTACCCCTCCAGATTTGCATGATACTTAGATCAGTAGTTGCATAGTAGATGTTAGATTAGACCAGAGTCATACCTATTTCAAACTAACGAATCGGGAATATTGCAAGATAGGAAAAAGGGGATTCTACGGATATTTTCAAATGTGTAGTGTCTATTTTCTAAACACCGTAGCCCTTGTTTTACCAAAGACCCCAATTCGTCTTATTTCAAAAGGCAAGGTTGCATGATATAGCTTTTGAGTTAGATTCTTCACTATGGCGTTGATTATTCGATTGCACCTGTTCATACTATTTGCATGGCATTACTTGTGTTTATTGTTATATTGCCATCATGCTGTTAGGACACCAGCACCATTATCGATGATGCGTATGTTCCACGTACACTGATTGCCGACTCACACACTTCATCATCGATAATTGCTATGTCACTACACTGTAGTACTGCTGCATTCATGGTATGATTTCCGCATGGCATACTGTACACATAGACCTGTACACAAACATATATGATTTTGACTTGATATTCATACCTGATACATATGTCACGTCGCATCATAATATCGCAGCTCATTTATATGTGACATGACTTGATACTCACATTGATGCTATATCACATCTGATCATCATATTGTAGCTCATTTATATGTGACATGACTCGATACTCCCATTTGATGCTTATATCACACCTGATCATTATATTGTAGCTCATTTATATGTGACATGACTTGATACTCACATTGATGCTTATATCACATCTGATCATTATATTGTAGCTCATCTATATGTGACTTGACATGATATTTATGTTTGACGCACATATCATATCAGATTAGTGACTTACATTCTGGTTTGGATTATATGTGATTTCTGGATTTGGGAACCGTGGCTATTTCAAATATGTAATCATTTAAAAACCCGGTTCCCTTGATATGATATTTCGGTGCGTCCACCATGTGTTTTCTCGGTGCTAGAGTGATATATGAAAACCCGAATCGAGGAGGCGGTTGAGGCCGATTACGGGTACATGGTGGACCCGGTAGGGTACCCCGGGGCGAGAACGGTTTCGCTGTGTGATAGACGGTGAGCCCGGTAGAGGGACTACTACCTACCGGTGATTGTATTTGAGCTCGGCGGATATCTGAAGGATTCCGACCGGAGTTGAGAGATGGATATGGGTTGACCCGTACTGCCGGGGCCGAGGGCCGATACCGCAGACGGAGCCCAGAGATGGACATGGGTTGACCCGTACTGCCGGGGCCGAGGGCCGATACCGCAGACGGAGCCCCATATGGATGAGGATTTACGTGTCGATGCTTGGCACGGGTTTCATGATGTTTTACCATGATTTGTTTACATCCTTATATTGCATACATGATGCTTATTGTCATTGGGTGACGGGTGGACGGGTTCCACGTATATACCGACATAGATCATATACAGATATGGATCATATACAGACATGGATCATATACAGACATGGATCATATACAGACTGGATTTACACTTATCATACTTCATTTGTATATATAACAGGGTATGAGGGCGCTGTTATATATACCCTTACACCAATATTAGTGGTATGGGACACTAATATATGTGTATTGATATCATTGATACTGCATCATATTTACTTCTTGCAGACATACCTTATACTGATGACATGTTATTACCTGAGTACTTGGCACCACATACATATTTAGATGTTACCTTGCCACCTTATCACACTCAGATATACTCTTGTGGATTATATTACTGATTGTTGACTTAGGTTTATGTCTTGCATTCGGTTTCTGCTTGTACATGTTTCTATTCACGAGTTGGCAACTCACCCCCGTTGTGCCACAGTTCTTGCAGGTTCTGCCGTACAGGTTTCATTGCGGCATTTCTGGCACACTACTTTCTTGCGGGTGGCTTGCTTTTGGTAGGTGGATTCTTTCGCATCAAGAACCACCCTTGTATTCATTTTACTCATTGTATCTAGAATTTCCATCAACCAAAGCTTGTATATTGTTTCAGACCTAGACTTTAGTGATGTATTATTCGACCTTAGAGTCGCGCTTAGTAGTATTGCGGTTTCTTGTTGCTTTGAGCTTTCTTTTGGGTTTGATCCTCGCCACTTGGCGTTGTATATTATTGTTGCATGTGTGGTTGTGACCGTCGATGGACGAAGAGCTAGCTCCCGCTTGGGGATGCCTTTATCATTGCATATATATTGTTATCTTTGTTGTGCCCTATTCGGGGCCAGTTTTACAAAAGAAACTCTGCCGAAATTTTTAGAAAAGACTGTACTGTTTTAAAATGCACATTCGGCTTAGTTATTTAAAAACATTGATTTTTAAACATGTAGTTCTTTACTTATTCTTAAAAAGGGTTTTAGATTTCTGGGTTTTCGGCTTACTAAGTCGCGTTACGCCTGTAGACGTTACGTGGTTAAGTGCCGGTCACGGGCCAAACTTTGGGTTGTGACACTGATCTTGCAAGAGCGCACGCAGAGTGTTTTCTTCTCTCTCTCTCCTGGTAGCGACCAAGTCACGCCTTAATCAAGATAATAATACAGATGTATTGACCGAACCTGCTTGTTATACTGAGCTGGGGAATGTTGGTCCCGCTCCAACTTATAATTTTTATAAGACAGAGCAGGAAATTGGGGAATACCAGATTTTCCGTGCCGCCCAAACGAAGAAAGTGCATGATGATGCAACTTTTTCGGGTGTGTTCATTACAAAGAACTGTTTCTCAGTATCCTGTACGTCCTGGGTATTTGATACCGGATCAGGATCCTAGATATGTAATCTGTTACATAGGGCTACAGAAAGGTAGAGAACTGAGAACGGGTGATAAGTTTCATGAGGCAGAAAACGGGGCAAGTGTTGCAATCAAGTCTGTTGGTCACTGTCACCCTGTATTACAAATACATTGATTCTGAACGAATGTTATTAGATACCGAACCTGATATACAAAATCATAGCAGTCTCTTTATTAGTAAAGAAATGATAAAATTTTGTATTGTTGGATAATGTTTTGAACATTTCCTATATCAAAAGTTGATCGATTCAGGCACGTTATCTAAAAGCATTGATGTTCTAATTCAAACTACAGTTCTTAGTATACGGAACACACACAAGAGGAAGAGTTCAGAAATGAACGAATCCTTCTTGAGGCATTGTAGACTAGGTCATATCAATACGACTCGACTGGCTGAAGTAACATTTAGATGCATATTTAAATTAGTTTGAATTTACATCTTGTGAAACTTGCCAGTCATGTCACAAAGATTAGATGACCATAGCTCTGTTTACTGAAACAGAGAAAGAGTTAGTGAACTCTTGGGATGATACATGTTGATGTATGTAGGTCCCCTGTCTACACATGCCAAGACCGGTTCTTTGTATTTCATTACATTCTCTGATAATCTCTCAAGATTCAGACATATGTTCCTGTTGAAACACAAGTCCAAACCTTTTGAGATATTCACAGAATATAAGTTAGAAGTAGAGAACCAATACGGGTATAAGTATTATGTCCTTTGATGTGATCGAGGAGGAGAATACTTGAGCACGGAAATCCTGGACTATTCTAAAGGAAAATGAGATTCTCTCTCAGCATTACTCCTCCGTATACACCATAGCACGATGGTATATCGGGGCGGAGCAATCACACCCTATATGATAAGGTGTGCTCTATGATGAGTACTACTGAGTTACCTATTTTCTTTTGGGAGTTATGCACTTATGAAGTTGCATACCTATTGAATAGGGTTCCAATCAAATCAGTTGCCTACCGCTTCATATATCTTAAGTTGGTTAAGATTTGGGGTTGTCCGACCTATGTCTAAAAGCAAAATCCGGACAAGCTCGAGGCAAGGTCTGTTATGTAGAACTGGAAATGTTCCAGCTATACAAACTGCAGCAGATGATTTGACAGAACCAAAGGATTCAATAGTTTCCAACGAACCTCAGCCTCTCCGCCGATCTAGTAGGGTTCCTCACCCACCTGAGAGATACTTCGGTTTCTCTATGACAGTGGGAGCGAGGATTGCATCATGAGATGATGACCCAACTAGTTTCGAGCTGGCCATCAGGAGTGAGACTCTATAAGAATGGCTGGATGTTTAGCGATCTGAGATGGAATCCTTATACACCAACAAAGTATGGACTTTAGTTGCTATATCTGAAGGGTTAAATCCCCATCAGGAGAAAGTATATCTTGAGAAGATTACTTGGTGTAGATGTAAAAGTTGAGACTTTCAAAGCTAGACATGTTAAAGGTTTTCATCATCGACCAGGCGTGGATAATGATAAAACCTTTTTCAAGTAGCTATGCTTAAGTCCATCCAGATCCTACTTGCCACGACTACATACCATGACTATGACATCTGGCGGTTGGGTGCCATGACTGCTTTTCTAAGTGATGTTTTAGAAGAGTGTGTCTATAAGTACACAGCCAGAGGGCCTCGTAGACAGTGGGAGAAGCGGAAACGCGAGCAAGATGTTTTATGTGATAAATCAGGCATCACGGAGTTGGAACGTCTGTTTCGATATGTTAGTCAAAGAGTTTGACATCATCAAAATGGTAGATGAACCTTGTATAAACAAAAGGGTAGTAAGGAGTATGGTGGTGATCCTCGTAGAGTACGTGGATGACATACTCTTGATAGGGAAGGAGTTTCCTATGCTACGCTCGATCAATCTCCGCTTATCACAAGGATTCTCCATATAGGATCAAAGTGATACCTACCAAAATCCTGGGTTTTGGATATATGAGATAGATCTAATGGGATGTTAAGATACTCACTAGATGTAGTGAGATGGTATCAATTGGTCCTGGGGAGAATCATTGGAAAGGTTCTAGGGTGATAAGGACGACTGAATGTCAGTCACAGGCATTGTCTTTACCCTCAGTAAAGGGACGGTATGTTGGAAGAGTTCCAAGCTAGATATTGTGGCATACTAGACGAAAAAGGCTGGATACATCACTACTTAAGATGCTACCAAAGAGACAGTCTGGATGTATATTTGTTCATGAGATGAACTTAGTCCCTCCCATTGTGTGACAATGGAGTTGTGGCTTATGCTTAGGAACGTCCGTCCCATCAGTGATCCAGACATATTCTAAGGCAGTATCACCTGATCATGGAGATGGCTGATCTCCAAGGTGATCGAGGTTAGGAGAGTAGACTCAGAGGACAACACGGCGGATCCACTCACAAAGGCCTCTTCCCAGAGAGAGACTATTATGGGATGGTTGAGTATGAGATACTGCAACCACTGCTACAGATGGCCCTAGTGCAAGTGGGAGATTGTTAGTTATATATATGCCCTAGAGGCCATTACTGTACATAGGATGTATATTGTAGTGGATGCTTGGACATATATAGGGATGATTTTCTTGCTCGACATGATAGTATGCTATCTGGTTACTCTTTTCCTTAACGTGTATACTGATTGTCTCTCTGTTACATGTTGGTAAAGCCCATAGGATGTGTACTTGACTACCTAGACTATGATGCGGATCATACTAGTGGGGACATGGTAGTCTATAAGTAAATGCTTCAAGGTCCCTAATCGTGGGTGTATCGAGACGGGGCATCGATATACCAGAGTAGACTAGCGTATACCTTCTCGACCCATATGATGGGCGATGGATGATCCCATATCCATTGGTGTTTGACATCGGAGATGATATACGGGTGCTCAGTGGAGACTGGGTACACTGGACGGACTCGCCGAGAACTCCCAAATGGTATTATACCTTATGTCAGATGGCAGTTCTCTGGTGACACTGGTACAGGTTAGTCTGTAGACCCGAGATCGTCATAGAGTCTTGTGTGATTCCCACTGTGCTTTGATTTCCACCTTACCACGTCCAAGAGGTTGTGCAAAACGGTGGTTTTTGGGTAAAGTCCCGAATCACATGGAGGCAATGAGCGATAGGAGGGGATTCGTCTCTCCCGGTATAGGGAGTTGATGTTGCGCTGTGTTCGATTGGCTATAACCGGAAATCCCTGGCCAGGGTTGCTGAGATTTACTGGTAAGTGATACCAGTAGTTTCTCGAACTGTTATAGACCTCATATCGACACGACTTATCAAGCTACTGGGGTCTGACGTTTACCACCCCTAGGCGAGATATGCGACATATCAGACGAACAGACCGGACTGTACGGTAAGTGTTGCTGGTTGGATTCACAGGAGTGTGAGCGGGCTTGCTCGTCGATCTTCTGATCACTCAATACCCGGGTGGCCGTTACGTTTAGCAGACCGTTTGCGACTTGTGGGTGCTTGATATGATCATCATCTGCTGCCGGCGTATTGACGAGTCTTTAGAGTCCTACACAGAGGTTTCCTGGCTCAAGCGAAACGAAATAGGAGCGCATATGAGATATGTGCGGGACCGAGAATAATACAAGTATGTGATACTGTATTCGATTCTAGCGATTTGTAACAGTGATCGGTTATATGCGATATAACCGGGTTATCGGATCAAGTGTTGCTTCGATAAGTTGTTGCTATTGATATTAGTCGGTTATATGCGATATGACCGGATCGTTAAATCAAGTGTTGATTTAATGATTTAATGATTTAATGTATAATTATATATTTGATATATTACTTTACATTAACTAATATTGGTTCACTTAAGATGATTTTCTCACTTGATTGTGCACATTGTATATGTGATATATTTTTTGTGCACAAGTTGGTATCATGTTTGATGATACATGCAAACTTGGGTGTATGTTTGATTAAACCATGGTTAGTTAATGGTTAGGGTTTCATTTGCTTTATTTACTTATTCATTTATTTATTTATTTCATTTTGGCTTAAAATAAAATGGTAGCTTTCTCTGGATTTTGTTGAAGCTTCATGAAGCTTTGAAAGCTTGACCATTTTGTTTCTTTCCTTAACCCTAACCATTCACCTAACCCTAGTTTATTCTCTACACTTAACCATGGTTGCATTATGATAACCATCACTTGTTTCTATTATTGATAATTCTTTTTTTTTTCTTCTTCTTCATATCCTTCATGAAGAGAAGAAACCATGGCTAGAAAATTCTAAGTGATGATTCCAAGTGAGAAATCCAAATCCAAAGTGAACCCACTTCTTATTTCTTCATCCTCTACCACTTTCCAAGTAGTATAGGATGTTTTCTTCACAAGTTTCATGACTTGGTGAAGTTGGAGCTTGATCTTGTGTTGCCTCGTTGTAGATCATCTTCGGCATCGAAGTCGACGACCTAGCCCGCCCATTTCTCCGATGAAGCCGACGCTAGAATCCGGGATCCGATGATCGCAGCGAGGGGACATCATCACAGAGCTATGGAGGTGGAGGACCGGATCTACAAAGGTTGTATTTTCGTTCACTCTTAGTTAAGTTGTTAACTAGTTGCATGTTTGGCCTAATCTCTAGTCAACGATCGCATTAGGGTTTCTCGGCACCGGAAATTTTTGAATTTGGCATGGTCGATGCCTTGTGAGACCTCATTAGTGTGCCTAGGAACCCTACAAGGCGAATGCGGTAGCTGACGCTTTAAGTCGTAGGCCCGAGGGTAGCTTGTCCCAGTTGAGCGCAGTTCAGAGACAGTATTCTGCGGATTGGCAGACCTTTTGCGATGGTAGAGTACAGTTCGAGTTCACTTCCACTGGAGGACAGCTTGCTCATGTCCGCGCCCGTCCACTTCTAATTGATCGTATCCGTGAGGCGCGGCCCAGTGATGCCCGTTTGGTTGAGATTCTTGAACTTGTTCGGTAGGGTACAGATTCAGAGTTCTTAATCGATGACCAGGGTGAGCTACGTTGCGGGGCTCGCTTGTGCGTACCAGATATTAGTGGGTTGAGACGCGAGATCCTAGAGTAGGCACATCAGTCAGCCTTTAGCATTCATCCAGGTTCCACCAAGATGTACCGTGACTTGAGAGACATTTACTGGTGGGAAGGGATGAAGCGCGATGTTTCGGACTTCGTTTCGAGGTGCCTGACTTGTCAGCAAGTCAAGGCTGGGCATCAGAGACCGGCTGGAGAGTTGCAGCCTTTACCCGTTCCTGAGTGGAAATGGGAGCAGATTTCCATGGACTTTGTTATGGGTCTACCCAGGACCAGTCGGGGGTATGACTCCAATGGGTGATTGTTGACCGGTTGACGAAAGCGGCTCACTTCCTTCCAGTGAAGACCACTTTCGGGTATGCTCGGTATGCTCAGTTGTATATAGATGAGATTGTACGTTTGCATGGCGTTCCCACATGCATTGTATCCAACAGAGGCACCCAGTTTACTAGCCGTTTTTGGCAGAACCTTCAGGAAGCTTTGGGTACCCGGTTGAGATTTAGCACCGCTTTCCATCCGCAAACTGATGGTTAGTCAGAGAGGACGATACAGACTCTAGAGGATATGCTTCGGGCGTGCGTTCTTGATTTTGGTGGTAGTTGGGATCGTCACTTGCCGTTGATTGAGTTCTCCTACAACAACAGCTTTCAGGAGACTATTCAGATGGAACCTTTCGAGGCCTTGTATGGTAAGAAGTGTCGATCGCCGGTCTGTTGGTCGAACTCTGTGAGAGTAGGGTTTTGGGACCCCGGCTAGTTCAGGAGACAACGGAGATGATCCAGGTGATTCAGGATAGGATGAGAGCAGACCAGTACACACAGAAGTCTTATGCCGACCTTCGCCATCGCAGACTTGAGTTCGCGGTAGGAGATCATGTATTCTTGCGGATTTCTTCGATGAAGGGCGTTATGAGATTTGGGAAGAAGGGGAAGCTCTATCCCAGATTTGTAGGTCCTTTCGAGATCCTTGAGCGAGTTAGTACCGTTGCTTACCGTTTGGCACTCCCGCCCAGTTTTCCGGATGTTCATCCCATGTTCCATGTGTCGATGCTTCGTAGATACCTTCATGACCCTTCTCACATGATTCAGCACGAGACCATTCAACTTGAGCACGATCTTTCGTTCACCGAGCAGCCGGTAGTTATATTGGATCGGCAGGTGAAAAAACTTCGGTCAAAGGTCTTGCCATCTGTGAAGGTTCTTTGGCGTAGCCTGACCAGTGAGGAGATTACTTGGGAGACCGAGAGCGAGATGCGGAAGAAATTCGCTCATCTCTTTTAAGGTACGCTTGTATGAAATTTTAATTCGGAGACGAATTTTCTTTAGGGGGGAGATTGTAACACCTTGGAATGCGATTAGTGTTAATTAAGCGTTAATGCGGGTTTTTAAGGAAAAGTTTACCAAATTGGGTTCCTCACATTTTATAACAATTAATTAGTATTTTTATATTATTTGTTTTGACTTGCACACACACGTGCATGTTAATGTGAGGGTTAGTTAGTGTTAATCTTGTTAAGAGACCAAGACACCTTAGTTAATCCTTGCCCTAATTTAACCTCGCCTTAGATATTTTTGGGTAAGAAAATATCTTTTGCTTTGGATTGAGAAAGACAGTGAGGTGGCAAGGTGAGTCAAGAGGCATTAATGGTGCATTAATGAGGTGAGGGGAGGAGAGTGAGTGTAAGGGACAAGGTCCACCCTACACTCACCTCTCACCAATAAATCTCTCTCACTATCTCATTCTCTCTCACTCTCAACTATAATTCATTTCCCCCAACCCCAAACTGAACCCTCATCCCCTCTTCACAAAAACCTTTGTAAACTTCACAAAATCCCATTTAAACACCTCAAATGTCTTGAATTAGCCACTTGGTTGCCTTAGAGCTGGGAAAGCTAGGATTTTTTAGCAAGAGTGACTAGGTAATGACCTCTAACTGATGATTAGGAGTTATTTTGTGTAGGGTTACTAGGCACACTCAAGAGGTTCCACAAGGCATCAACCATGCCAAACAAAAATTTTCCGGTGCCGAGAAACCCTAATATAGATCGTTAACTAGAAGTAAAGGCGAAACTACAAGCAAGCAAACAACTTTGCTAAGTGAAAAGGTACTACAACCTTTGTAGATCCGATCTACCATTTCTTTAGCTCCGTGTTGACGTCCCTCCGCTGCAATCATCGGGATCCCGGACTCTAGCAATGGTTTCGTCGGAGAAATGATCGGGCTAGGTCATTGATTTTCAGGCCGAAGATGATCTACGTTGAGGCGACTCAAACTCAAGCTCCATCTTCACTAGGTCAAGAAACTTGTGAAGAAAACACCCTCTAACACATGGCAAGTGATAGAGGATGAAGAAATAGGAAGTGGGTTCACTTTGGATTTGGATTTCTCACTTAGAATCATTACTTAGAATTTTCTAGCAACCTTTTTCTTTCTTCATGAAGAAGATGAAGAAGAAGAAAAGAAAAAGAATAATGAAAAATGAATCATCCATAATAGAAAATCAAGTGATGGTTATCATTTAGCAACTATGGGTTAGTTTAACTCATGTAGAGAATAAACTAGGGTTTAGATAATGGTTAGGTTTAAGAAGAAACAAAAATTGTGAAGCTTCAAGAAACGCCAAGAATAAAAACAAAGAAAGCCACCATATTTGTTTCTTGCCAAAAGAAATAAATAAATAAATAAATAAGGCAAAAGAAATCTCAACCATTAACTAAACATGGTTTAAATCAAACATACACCTAAGTTTGCATGTATCATCAAACATGATACAATCAAGTGCACAAATATATATCATATATACAATGTGCACATTCTAGTGAGAAAATAATCTTAAGTGAACCAATAATAGTTAATGTAAAGTAATATATCAAATATATAATTATACATTAAATCATTAAATCAACACATGATTTAATGATCCGGTCATACTGCATATAACCGACTAATATCAAGTGTATCAATGTATCGAATCAACACTTGATTCGGTAACCCGGCTTTATCTCATATAACCGTCTAATGATACAAATCGCGAGAATAGAATACAGCATCACATACTGGTATTATTCTCGGTCCCGCACATATCTCATATGCGCTCCTATTTCGTTTCGCTTGAGTCAGGAAACCCCTGTGTAGGACTCTAAAGACTCGTCAATACGCCGGCAGTAGGTGATGATCATATCAAACACCCACAAGCCGCAAGCGGTCTGCTAAACGTAACGGCCACCCGGGTATTGAGCGATCAGAAGATCAACGAGCAAGCCCGCTCACACTCCTGTGAATCCAACGAGTAACACTACCGTACAGTCCGGTCTGTTCGTCTGATATGTCGCATATCTCATCTATGGCAGGTAAACGTCAGACCCCAATAACTCGATAAGTCGTGTCGATATGAGGCTCATAACGGGTCGAGAAACTACTGGTAACACTTACCAGTAAATCCCAAAAGCAGCCTTGGCCAAGGACTTCCTGTTATAGCCAATCGAGCACGGCGCAACATCAACTCCCTATACCGGGAGAGACAAAACCCCTCCTATCGCTCATTGCCTCCATGTGACTCGGGACTGTACCCAAAAACCACCGTTTTGCACGCCCTCTTGGACGTGGTAAGGTGGAAATCAAAGCACAGTGGGAATCACACAAGACTCTATGACGATCTCGGGTCTACAGACTAACCTGCACCAGTGTCACCAGAGAACTGCCATCTGACGTAAGGTATAATACCATCTGGGAGTTCTTGGCGAGTCCGTCCAGTGTACCCAGTCTCCACTGAGCACCCGTATATCATCTCTGATGTCAAACACCAATGGATATGGGATCATCCATCGCCCATCTGTATGGGTCGAGATGGTATACGCTAGTCTACTCTGGTATATCGATGCCCCGTCTCGATACACCAACGACTAGGGACTTTGAAGGATGTACTTATGGACTACCACGTCCCCACTAGTATGATCCGCATCATAGTCCAGGTAGTCAAGTACACATCCTAAGGGCTTTACCAACATGTAACAGAGAGACAATCAGTGTACACGTTAAGGTAAAGAGTAACCAGATAGCATACAATCATATCGAGCAAGAAAGTCATCCCTATATATGTCAAGCATGCACTACCATATACATCCTATGTATAGTAATGGCCTCTAGGGCATACATATAACTAACAATCTCCCACTTGCACTCGGGCCATCTGATAGCAGTGGTTGTAGTATCTCATACTCAACCATCCCATAAAAGTCTCTCTCTGGGAAAAAGGCCTTTCGTGATTGGATCCGCCGTGTTGTTTTCTGAGTCTACTCTCCTAACCTCGATCCCCTAGAGATCAACCATCTCCATGATCAGGTGATACTGCCTAAGAATATGTCTGGATCACTGATGGGACGGGCGTTTCTTGGCATAAGCCACAACTCCATTGTCACACAATGGGAGGAACGAAGTTCATCTCATGAAATAATATACACCTAGACTGCCTCTTTGGTAGCATCTTTGGTAGCGATGTATCCTGCCTTTATCGTCTAGTATGTCACGGTATCTAGCCTGGAACTCTTCCAACATATCGTCCCTTTACTGAGGGTAAAGACAATGCCTGCGACAGACATTCAGTCGTCCTTATCACACTGGAACCTTTCCAGTGATTATCCCTAGGATCGATTGATACCATCTCACTACAACTAGTGAATATCCTAACATCCAATTAGATCTATCTCATAGATCAAAACCCAGGATTTAGTAGGCATCACTTTGATCCTATATGGAGAATCCTTGTGATAAGCGGAGATTGACCGTGAGTAGCATAGGAAACTCTTACCCTATCAAGAGTATGTCATCCACGTACTCTACGAGGATCACCACCATACTCCCTACTACCTTTTTGTATATACTAGGTTCATCTACCATTTTGATGATGTCAAACTCTTTGAATAACTCATCAAAACAGATGTTCCAACTCCGCGATGCCTGCTTTATCATATAAAACATCTTGCACACGTTTCCGCTGCTCCCACTGTCTATGAAGCCCTCTGGCTGTGTACTTATAGATTACCTCTTCTAAATCTTTATTTACAAAAGCAGTCATGACACCCAACCGCCAGATATCGTAGTCATGGTATGTAGCCGTGGTAAGTAGGATCTGGATGGACTTAAGCATAGCTACTTAGAAAAGGTTTCATTATAATCCATACCTGGTCAATGATGTAAACCTTTAATAAGTCTAGCTTTGAAAGTCTCAACTTTTCCATGTACACCAAGTAATCTTCTCAAGATATACTTGCTCGTGATGGGGATTTAACCCTTCAAATAAAACAACCAAAGTCCATACTTTGTTGGTGTATAAGGATCCCATCTCAGATCGCTAAACATCCAGCCATTCTTACAGAGTCCTACTCCTGATGGCCAGCCCGAAACTAGTTGGGTCATCATCTCATGATCCAATCCTTGCTCCCACTGTCATAGAGAAACCGAAGTATCTCTCAGGTGGGTAAGGAACCCTACTAGATCGGCGGAGAGGCCGAGGTTCGTTGGTTGCTATTGAATCCTTTGGTTCTACCAAATCATCAGCTGCAGTTTGTATAGCTGGAACTCTTTCCAGTTCTACCTCATGTCCACAAATTTCTTCATAAGAAATTCCCTTTCACAAAGGTGGCATGTTGAGTAACAAAACATTTTTGTTTCTCGGTTAGGTAGAAGATATTCCCTTGCGTATGCTTGGGATATCCAACAAACTTTCACAGATCTGACTTTGCCTCGAGCTTGTTCGGATTTTGCTTTTAGACATAGGCCGGACAACCCCAAATCTTAACTGATTTAAGAGATGGGCTCTTCCCTTTCCATATCTCATATGAAGTGGTAGGCAACTGATTTGATTTGAACCCTATTCAATAGGTATGCAGCTTCTCAAGTGCATAACTCCCAATAGGAAATAGGAAACTCAGTAGTACTCATCATAGAGCACACCATATCACATAGGGTTTTATTGCTCCACCCCGATATACCATCGTGCTATTGTGTATGCGGAGGAGTAATGCTGAGAGAGAATCTCATTCTCCTTTAGAATAATCCAGGAATTCCGTGCTCAAGTATTCTCCTCCTTGATCACATCAAAGGACATAATACTTATACCCGTATTTTGGTTCTCTACTTCTAACTTATATTCTATGAATATCTCAAAAGGTTCGGACTTGTGCTTCAACAGGAACATATGTCTGAATCTTGAGAGATTATCAGAGAATGTAATGAAGTACAAGGAACCGGTCTTGTCATGTGTAGACAGGGGACCTACATACATCAACATGTATCATCCCAAGAGTTCATTAACTCTTTCTCTGTTTCCAATAAACAGAGCTATGGTCATCTAATCTTTGTGACATGACTGGCAAGTTTCATAAGATGTAAATTCAAACTGATTTAAATATGCATCTAAATGTAACTTCAGCCAGTCGGGTCGCATTGATATGACCTAGTCTACAATACCTCAAGAAGGATTCGTTCATATCTGAACTCTTCCTCTTGTGTGTGTTCTATATACCAAGAACTGTGGTTTGATTTAGAACGTCAATGCTTTTAGATAACGTGCCTGAACCGATCAACTCTTGATATAGGAAATGTTCAAAACATTATCCAACAATACAAAATTATATCCTTCTTTATCTAAATAAAGAGACTGATATGATTTTGTATATCAGGTTCGGTATCTAATAACATTTGTTCAGAATCAATGTATTCTGGTAATACAGGGTGACAGAGACCAACAGACCTGGCTGCAACACTTGCACCGTTCTCTGCCTCATGAAACTTATCACCCGTTCTCAGTTCTCTACCTTTCTGTAGCCCATGTAACAAATTACATATGCGGGATCCTGATCTGGTATCAAATACCCAGGACGTAAAGGATACTGAGAAACAGTTCTCGGTAATGAACACACCCGAAGATGATGCATCCGTTTGCACTTTCTTCGTTTGGGCGGCACGGGAATTCCGGTAATCCCCTAATTCCTGCTCTGTCTTATAACAATTATAAGTTGGAGCGGGACCAACGTTCCCCAGCTCTGTATAACAAGCGGGTTCGGTCAATTTATCCGTTTTATTATCTTGATTAAGGCGTGATATGGTCGCTACCTGGAGAGAGAGAGAGAAGAAAACACTCTGCGTGCGCTCTTGCAAGATCAGATTGGTTTTTATTTTATCTAATCAGGATGGCTCCCACTGTTTTTATCAAATCTTCCTTCAAACCCTAAAAGGAAAGACTAGCCTAGATTAATTACACGCTACAAGTTCGCCAATCTTTCAGCCAGGCCAGTGTCGGTACTTTGAGGGAGGTCCCCCGTGCTTTCGCACGAACCTAATTAATGTAAACCTCGTTTTCCCAGAGGCGTAACTCCGTTGACACCTTTCTAGACACCTACTTGATCAGCTAATTGTAATGTGTAAAAATCTCCCAGGAGTAACAATTACTCGCAGTGGGTATCGGGATCCAACTATCTCATAGAAGGTATGCAATCTCATTGCAAATTTCAACACTTGAAATTCCCGATAATGCTTTTGCCCCTAGCGTGCTATGACCTTGACGCGTGCCAAACAACCCATAGTCCGCTAGTCAAGTTCAACCCGTACATTTCTTGATTGAATTAAACCCACTCGCACGACCCTTGACGCATGCCAAACAACGCCGTACGAATACCCTAATCCAATCGCATCATATGCTAGCAGATAAGCACTAGTTAGCTACTGTACACTACGCCTTGACGCATGCCAAACTACCGCAGCACGAATACTAAGTAGTACTTATCTGAAATGACGGAGGACTACGCAGGTTTTTTATGAAAACCATGAGCGTAATGAACTTGATATCGTTGTAGAATCAAATAATTTTAAAATGGAGTGTTTTTTAGGCTTTTCTAGTTTTGCTAAAGGGGTCACTCCCGGTGAAGGGATCGTCGGCTCTTTCCTCATCGAATAAGGTGCAGGATATATCATATATACCGCTGTGCAAAGCAAAAAACTATAGAAGCAATCAAAAGACAAACCGAGGGTTGTAGCATCTGCCAGTTATTGCTAAAGGAGTCACTCTCGGTGAAAGGATCTCAGTCCTTTCCTTATCGAATAAGGTGCAGGATGTTCTACAAGGAACACCGCGATGCAAAGAAAGAACTGTAGCTACCTGTTTTTGAAAATTCGATTCCACAACATCTTAGGTTTCTTTTCTTTCATTAATCATATTAATGAAGTCCCATCATCAAAGTTACCTAAACATGACAGATAAATACGACGTACACTTATGCCATCCGCATTCGCCACGATGTCCCCTCGTGCACCGTTAGGTTAGGTAACTAACGGCAGAGCGGGGCAGGGCTAGCGCGGGTGTAAAACATAAGTAACGTCTATATAATATATCATATATACTATATATACAGTATTTATCACAGAACATCAAATGATCACATCACAATTATCGCAGCAGAAGAATCATATGAAATATTGGATATACTAGGACGTCCGTGTTTTCAATACGAGCCTGTATAAAACACGGATTCCACGGTCGCGATGAATAGCCAAACCCACACCCCTAGACCCCTACGAGAGCGGCAAGCAACCCTACCAATTCTAGAGTTAGGAGACCCGGACTCGACTCCTCGAGTTGGTCTCCCACTGGACTCCAGAACCCGGTTACTTGTGCCCTCCTCCTTGGGTCTATCCTAGTGCGGAAAAGTAAATAATATACAATGGTGACATCTTACGCAACCTGGAAGTTCCCCAATAAAAGAATATTGCATACAATTAATTTTACATGAATGAAAATGAAAAACTCTCATCTCACATAAAACCCCCGGCTATTCAAAACGCGACGATCCAATATAACATATCCAGCAACATATAACATCACATGTCATCAACGTAAGTAAATATGCGCATCCCAATTGTCGTTGACATATAGCAACGAAACCAGCGATATCACATATTACACTTACGGTCACAGAAAAAAAAGTGTAAAACTACAATAGTTGGAATCCGCAACCTCCTTAGACATCGCATGCCTAACCAATGAATTTTTTAGACATCGCATGCCTAACAATTATAAACCCCGCATTTTAGTCTCATTATCGAAAACACTTTTCAATGTCAAGTCGGGCAATTCAACAAGATTCCCAACATCCTGATCGAATGCTCGTCGCAAACTTTAGTAGATGGTCGCACCCCCGATGCCGTCGACGAAGTGCACTAAGGCGGAACACTGCTGCCCGAGCACCCGAACGGATGCTTTCGGCGACAGGGTTCTCCTTCAGTCACTTGGTCGGGGCTATGGGGCGTGGCTATCTATTAAGTTTACCCGGCGATTATCCGCGTACGCTACGTGATTGCGACGGACTTTTGATCACATCAAAATTCCGCGGCAACCGATCAAGTGAGACTAAAGTGCTATGTTTATAACATCCAAATCAGTTATCTCATAACTACTAGTGGATTCCAAATATTGTATCACATTCCAGATACACAGAAAATGTTAAACTTTCCGATCAAACAATCAAACACCCAAGTTTTCCCGAAACAGCTCAACACTTGAAATAAGTTTAAAAACATTCACTTCATGCCACAGTACCAACGGTCCAGCCGTAGAAGGGTCAAGCCAACGCCTCACATGTGGCACGCCGTACTGGCCCAAACCCTAAGGTTCAGAGGGCAGTTCAAGACGGTCATATAATCGAGTTAAGGTTTGTTGTCTTCTAGAGGGTCCATCGCGTTACTTGCACTACTTAGAACGTTTTCAAACTATGAAAAAATCAGACACTTGGAAATTTCCCGGCAAGGGAAAAATTGGGTATTTATATCCGGTCGAAATTTATAACATGTTCTAAAATTATCCGGAAAAACATAAACGAGGTTAAAAATATCCGATCGAATCAATGAGTCCCCAATACACCACAGAGAACTCAACTGTTGAGTATAATTAAAAGTGCCCAGAAACACCAGGAATCAGATATGGGGGAAACTGTACAAACTTGAAACCCTAACTCATCAATTGCGCCGCGGAACCGCCGCCAATGGCATGTCATTGCCGCGGTTCCGCGGCCGTTTAAGTGAGTTACAGTCTCATTTTGCACAGTTAATCTTATATTTCCCTGCACTATTTTCTGAGCATTTTTAATTGGGAAAAATACACAGTTTCAAAAATTGTACAGAGAGGGGTGAAATCGGGGGATATCGGGTTCGATCGGACTTCTAGCTTCGTCTACACTTCGCCTAAAGCTCTAGCTAGGCTCTGATACCACTGTAGGTCAGGCAGCCACCCCATCCAATGGGGTCGCCTTGGCACCAACGGGTCCCTCAGCCGCTTCTTTTTACGCATGCCCCATCGCGAGGACTACAACCCGCCGAAACACCTTCCGGTCTCGGGACACCCTGGGGGTAAGAGCCTATGCTTCGCCACACTGTCACACAGTGAGAACCCCCCATAGGTCGACATCCAATGCCTAGTAGCTCTGATACCACTGTAGGGTTACTAGGCACGCTCAAGAGGTTATACAAGGCATCAACCATGCCAAACAAAAATTTTCCGGTGCCGAGAAACCCTAATATAGATCGTTAACTAGAAGTAAAGGCGAAACTACAAGAAAGCAAACAACTTTGCTAAGTGAAAAGGGACTACAACCTTTGTAGATCCGCTCCACTATTTCTTTAGCTCCGTGTTGACGTCCCTCCGCTGCGATCATCGGGATCCCGGAATCTAGCAATGGTTTCGTCGGAGAAATGATCGGGCTAAGTCATTGAATTCGAGGCCGAAGATGATCTACGTCGAGGCGACTCAAGCTCAAGCTCCATCTTCACTAGGTCAAGAAACTTGTGAAGAAAACACCCTCTACTACATGGAAAGTGATAGAGGATGAAGAAATAGGAAGTGGGTTCACTTTGGATTTGGATTTCTAACTTGGAATCATCACTTAGAATTTTCTAGCAACCTTTTTATTTCTTCATGAAGAAGATGAAGAAAAAGAAAAGAAAAAGAATAATGAAAAATGAATCATCCATAATAGAAAATCAAGTGATGGTTATCATTTAGCAACCATGGGTTAGTTTAACTCATGTAGAGAATAAACTAGGGTTTAGATAATGGTTAGGTTTAAGAAGAAACAAAAATGGTGAAGCTTCAAGAAACTCCAAGAATAAAAACAAAGAAAGCCACCATATTTGTTTCTTGCCAAAAGAAAGAAAGAAATAAATAAATAAGGCAAAAGAAATCCCAACCATTAACTAAACATGGTTTAAATCAAACATACACCCAAGTTTGCATGTATCATCAAATATGATACAATCAAGTTCAAAAATATATATCATATATACAATGTGCACATTCTAGTAAGAAAATAATCTTAAGTGAACCAATACTAGTTAATGTAAAGTAATATATCAAATATATAATTATACATTAAATCACTAAATCAACACTTGATTTAATGATCCGGTCATACTGCATATAACCGACTAATATCAAGTGTATCAATGTATCGAATCAACACTTGATTCGGTAACCCGGCTATATCTCATATAACCGTCTAATGATACAAATTGCGAGAATAGAATACAGTATCACATACTGGTATTATTCTCGGTCCCGCACATATCTCATATGCGCTCCTATTTCGTTTCGCTTGAGCCAGGAAACCCCTGTGTAGGACTCTAAAGACTCGTCAATACGCCGGCAGTAGGTGATGATCATATCAAACACCCACAAGCCGCAAGCGGTCTGCTAAACGTAACGGCCACCCGGGTATTGAGCGATCAGAAGATCAACGAGCAAGCCCGCTCACACTCCTGTGAATCCAACGAGTAACACTACCGTACAGTCCGGTCTGTTCGTCTGATATGTCGCATATCTCGTCTAGGGGTGGTAAACGTCAGACCCCAATAACTCGATAAGTCGTGTCGATATGAGGCTCATAACGGGTCGAGAAACTACTAGTAACACTTACCAGTAAATCCCAAAAGCAGCCTTGGCCAAGGACTTCCTGTTATAGCCAATCGAGCACGGTGCAACATCAACTCCCTAAAACGGGAGAGACGAAACCCCTCCTATCGCTCATTGCCTCCATGTGACTCGGGACTGTACCCAAAATCCACCGTTTTGCACGCCCTCTTGGACGTGGTAAGGTGGAAATCAAAGCACGGTGGAAATCACACAAGACTCTATGACGATCTCGGGTCTACAGACTAACCTGCACCAGTGTCACCAGAGAACTGCCATCTGACGTAAGGTATAATACCATCTGGGAGTTCTCGGCGAGTCCGTCCAGTGTACCCAGTCTCCACTGAGCACCCGTATATCATCTCTGTTGTCAAACACCAATGGATATGGGATCATCCATCGCCCATCTGTATGGGTCGAGAAGGTATAAGCTAGTCTACTCTGGTATATCGTTGCCCCGTCTCGATACACCAACGACTAGGGACTTTGAAGGATGTACTTATGGACTACCACGTCCCCACTAGTATGATCCGCATCATAGTTCCGGTAGTCAAGTACACATCCTAAGGGCTTTAACAACATGTAACAGAGAGACAATCAGTGTACACGTTAAGGTAAAGAGTAACCAGATAGCTTACAATCATATCGAGCAAGAAAGTCATCCCTATATATGTCCAAGCATCCACTACCATATACATCCTATGTATAGTAATGGCCTCTAGGGCATACATATAACTAACATTTTGTTGTTTTGCCTTGTTGTTATGGATTAGAACACTAAAGGTAGTGTTTTGTGAAAATAAAGTATTTTAGTGTCAACTTGAGGTCTCTGTGATCTGTTGTAGAACCAGGTGTTTGCTGGAAAAGTTCTCATCACAGTGACATAGTGTTGTGACCTAGAACCCACCATAAAAACCTGAGACCCATCCCCTCAAAACGGGCCGCAAATTTAATTGTTCTGGCCGCAAATTGCGGCCAGAATGGGGGATGGGGAGTTGAGTCTTTGTCGTGGAGTCTCTGGGGTTGTTTGTGGTCTCCTAGTACTTGCAACTTTCACCAATTGTTAGTTTATCAAAATCTGGGACCACTTTGCTATATTCTAGTGTTTTGAGTACGCGTGTCACGTTATCCGACATGGTTCGTGATCTGGTGTGCTGCTACACTTGGGCTAGTGTTGGTGTGTCGCCACGCACGTTAGCCGTTAGACGAACACTTGTGGGTTGGATTGGAATTGGTGCGTTGGTCAAACGTAGTGTGTACATGATATTGATCGATTTCTGAGATTTTTGCACTGGCTATGTTTTGTGTTAATAGGATCGCAGGCAGGAACTTCGGACGTTGTAAAGAAAGGGAAGCAAGTGATTGGTTTTACCTAGCCCGTGATTGTCGGTGAGTAGATTTAACATCTACAGGGGAATCGCCCGTATGGCGTTATGCGTCAGGGCTAGATATAATATAATATTAGTCGCATGTTTATATTGCACATATAGAGATTGTGCATAAAGCTTCATTGCATATTATTACTTGTTGTGCTTGGACTTACACCCTTTGGACAATGCACTATTATTGGCGGTTCATGTTAAACGAGCACTGATTGTATGCCACACACACCGTCGATAATTGCCATGACACGCACAACACCTATACATACGTGATATTGTATTGGATAGGGATAATGGAAATAGCGATTCATATTTCTTTGTGCATATGACATATAGCATACCAGTATACCTACATGCTAACACATATGCCTTGCCATGACTACATTCTAGTTACCCATATACCTATATGGCATTGTACCATTAGAGATAGGTATATACGCATTAGAGACATAGCTATATGTACATCTTGCATACATACTTACATGTACACCACCTTGATATAGCTACACATATACCTGGAGGGTATTACATCATTACTGATAGGTAGATACACATATCTTGCTATATCGACATGGTTACGCATACCTGGCTATAGCTACATGTTCACCTTTATATGATGTTGCGTTTGGTTTCGAAGAAATTAGGAACCGCATGATATACTTAATAACTTGTTGCAGTTAAATAGCGGTTTTTCCTTTATATGCTCATATTACTATTTCATGTTGCATATATTATATCTCATGGATTTTGCATTGATATATGGATTTCATATGATGTTCCCTGGATGTTTTACTCCTTGGTATATATATCAGTGGTATGGGACGCTGATGTATATACATGTATATATATATCAGTAGTATGGGACGCTGTTATATATGTACACCTATATAATATATATCTACACCTATATAATATATATCATCATAATTTTATGTGCATGTATTCTTATTCATTACTTGATGTCAGGGCCGATGTGCCCGATGTCAAGGGCCGGCGTGCCCGATATGAGGGTTGATATGCCCGATGTGAGGGGCCGATGTGCCCGATCTGGGGGCCGATCTGAGGGCCGATTTGAGGAATTTGGGAGTTAGATTGTCTGATGGACACTGGTCCGCCACGATGAGGATTTCGTGAGGATGACATGTTTTATCCCATACTCTGCATTTATTTGATATGCATTGCTTCATGTATTAGTTGTACCTGATAGAGTACCTTTCATGACTGTTGCATATACATATTGCCATACTTATGCTATCAGATTACATGTGATTGTTTATCACTGTTAAAGCATATTTGCGATTACAATATGATATTATTTACTATTCACGAGTTAGCAACTCACCCCCCGTTGTGCCGCAGGGTTTTTCAGGTCTGATCATCAGAGTGGTCGTTGCAGGGCGCCTTATTATCTCTACTTTTGCGGATACCGCTACGGTTGGCTGTGAAGCCGTTCGCTTTAGGTGGGTTGCGGTTATCCGATAATGTACATTGTATATTTCTTGTATCTAGTACTCTCCATCTACCACCTTCGTGTATTGACTTAGAGACGAGTTGTGAGGATCGATGTTGTAAATTCTTTTTACTCTGGTTGTCGGGCGCGTATGAGCCTGCCTTTTTATATATGTGGATTATCTTTTCTTCGCTACGGCGTCGTATATCTGTTGTAGTGGTTGTTTCCACCATTGGGCGAGATTTGCTCCCGTTTGGGGATGCTTTACTTTTATCTTATGTTTGTACCCGTTTCGGGGCTAGATTTTACAAAGGAGGTGCTGCCGAAATATTTATGAAAAAAAACAAACTTAAGTTTAAAGTTTTGCATCGAGTTTTAATGTGTTCTATCTTTTCCTTCTAGTGAAGGTTTAGATTGCTGGGATTTCGACTTGCTTAAATTGCGTTACGCCTGTTGATGTTACGTAGTCTAAGTGCCGGTCATGTGCCCAAATTGGGTCGTGACAGCTTCGATCCCTGGCGTTGTGGCGTAGGGAACAACCAGCCATGGATAGCCGAGTAGGGTAGCCGCTCGGCTACCTCTTGGTGAGGGCTTCGATCCCTGGCATTGCGGGGTAGCGAACTACCAGCCAGGGATAGCCAAGCAGGGTAGCTGCTCGGTGCCTCTTGGTGAGGGCTTCGATCCCTGGCGTTGTGGGGTAATGAACTACCAGCCAGGGATAACTGAGCAAGGGCGGGCCCAGTTGCCTCTTAGCGAGGGCTTTTGATCCTTAGCGTGGGAGGGGCCATAATAGGCCTACTAAGGACGGGCCGAGCAGGGTTGCTGCCCAGTGCCTCTTGGCGAGGGCTTTGATCCTTAAAGACGGGGCGAGCAGGGTTGTTGTCCGGTGCCTCTTGGCGAGGGCTTTGATCCCTGGCGTTGTGGGGTAGGGAACTACCAATCAGGGATAACCGAGCAAAGGCGAGCCCGGTTGCCTCTTGGCAAGGGCTTTTGATCCTTAGCGCAGGAGGGGCCGTAATAGGCCTACTAAGGACGGGCCGAGCAGGGTTGCTGCCCGGTGCCTCTTGGCGAGGGCTTTGATCCTTAAGGACGGGCCGAGCAGGGTTGCTGCCCGGTGCCTCTCGGAGAGGGCTTTGATCCCTGGCATCGCAGGATAGTGAACTACGAGCCAAGGATAGCCGAGCAGGGTAGCCTCTCGGCTGCCTCTTGGTGAGGGCTTCGATCCCTGGCGTTGCGGAGTAGCGAACTACCAGCCAGGGATAGCCGAGCAGGGTAGCCGCTTTGCTGCCACTTGGTGAGGGCTTCGATCCCTGGCGTTGTAGGGTATAGAATTACTAGGCAGGGATATCCGAGCAGGGTAGCCGCTCGGCTGCCTTTTGGTGAGGGCTTCGATCCCTGGATTTGCGGGGTAGCGAACTGTAGGGTTCCTAGGCACTCTAGTGAGGTCTCACAAGGCATCGAACATGCCAATTTCAAAAATTCTAGGTGCCGAGAGACCCGACTACGGATCGTTTGCTAGAAAACTAGGCGAAAAAGCTAACTAGTTAACACTTAACTATGAGATAACGGAAATACAACCTTTGTAGATCCGGTGCTCCACCTCCACGGCTCCGCAACGAAGTCGTCTCCGCTGTCCAAATCAAAATCCGGGCTCTAGTGTCGGCTTCATCGGAGAATAGACGGGCTAGGTCATCGACGACGTGCCGAAGATGATCTACGTCGAGGCATCGCTAAATCAAGCTCCACCTTCACCAAGTCATGAAAACTTGTGAAGGAAACACACTCTACTACTTGGCAAGAGGTAGAGGATGAAGAAATAGGAAGTGGGTAGACTTTAGAATTGGATTTCTCACTCATTTCATCAATCCACCATTGATGTAGTCATGGTTTTCTTCTTGAGTTCAAGGAAGAAGAAGAAGAAAGTTATATTTAAGTTAATTCTAAAATGAAAAGAATAATGAATTCTTATCATAATAGAACCATGGTCAAGTGTAGAGAATCAATCATGGTTAAAGGAATGGTTAGGGTTAAGGATGAGATAAGAATGAAGACTAAGTCAATGCTTCAAGAAACTTCAACTAAAAACAAAAATAGCAACCATTCTTTTCTCATCTTTTCCAAAAATAAATAAACAAATAAATAAGTAAGAAAAAGAGAACCCTAATCACAAACTTAACCATGGTTTAATTCTTTACACTTAACCAAGTAAACATGTATCATCAAACATGATACAATCAAGTGCACAAAACTATATCGAATATACAATGTGCACATCCGAGTGAGAAAATCCATCGTAAGTAAACCGATACTAGTTGATGCAAAGTAATATATCAAATATATAAATATGCATTAAATCATTAAATCAACACTTGATTCAATGATCCGGTCATGTCGCACACAACCGACTAGTATACAATGTATCGGCTTATCGAATCAACGCTTGAATCGATAACTAGGTTATATCGAATACAACCATTCGATACATTCATCGTGAGAATGAAATATGGTATCACATACACGCATTATTCTCGGTCCCGCACATATCTCATATGCGCTCCTATTTCGTTTCGCTTGAGCCAGGAAACCTCTGTGTAGGACTCTAAAGACTCGTCAATACGCCGGCAGCAGGTGATGATCATATCAAGCACCCACAAGCCGCAAGCGGTCTGCTAAACGTAACGTCCACCCGGGTATTGAGCGATCAGAAGATCGACGAGCAAGCCTGCTCACACTCCAGTGAATCCAACCAGTAACACTACCGTACAGTCCGGTCTGATCGTCTGATATGTCGCATATCTCGCCTAGGGGTGGTAAACGTCAGACCCCAATAGCTCGATAAGTCGTGTCGATATGAGGTCTATAACAATTCGAGAAACTACTGGTAACACTTACCAGTAAATCTCAGCAACCCTGGCCAGGGATTTCCTGTTATAGCCAATCGAACACTGCGCAACATCAACTCCCTATACCGGGAGAGACGAATCCCCTCCTATCGCTCATTGCCTCCATGTGACTCGGGACTGTACCCAAAAACCACCGTTTTGCACGCCCTCTTGGACGTGGTAAGATGGAAATCAAAGCACAGTGGGAACCACACAAGACTCTAAGACGATCTCGGGTCTACAGACTACTCTGTACCAGTGTCACCAGAGAACTGCCATCTGACGTGAGGTATAATACCATCTGGGAGTTCTCGGCGAGTCCGTCCAGTGTACCCAGTCTCTACTGAGCACCCGTATATCATCTCCGATGTCAAACACCAATGGATATGGGATCATCCATCGCCCATCTGTATGGGTCGAGAAGGTATACGCTAGTCTACTCTGGTATATCGATGCCCCATCTCGATACACCCACGACTAGGGACTTTGAAGGATGTACTTATAGACTACAATGTCCCCACTAGTATGATCTGCATCATAGTCCAGGTAGTCAAGTACACATCCTAAGGGCTTTACCAACATGTAATAGAGAGACAATCTGTGTACACGTTAAGGTAAAGAGCAACCAGATAGCATACTATCATGTCGTGCAAGAAAGTCCTCCCTATATATGTCCCAGCATCCACTACAATATACATCCAATGTACAGTAATGGCCTCTAGGGCATACATATAACTAACAATCTCCCACTTGCACTACGGCCATCTGTAGCAGTGGTTGTAGTATCTCATACTCAACCATCCCATAAAAGTCTCTCTCTGGGAATAGGCCTTCGTGAGTGGATCCGCCGTGTTGTCCTCTGAGTCTACTCTCCTAACCTCGATCAGCCTGGAGATCAACCATCTCCATGATCAGGTGATACTGCCTTAGAATAAGTCTGGATCACTGATGGGACGGACGTTCCTTGGCAAAAGCCACAACTCCATTGTCACACAATGGGAGGAACATAGTTCATCTCATGAACCATTATACATCCAAACAGCCTCTTTGGTAGCATCTTTAGTAGCGATTTATCCTGCCTTTATCGTCTAGTATGTCACGGTATCTAGCTTGGAACTCTTCCAACATACCTTCCCTTTACTGAAGGTAAAGACAATGCCTGCGACTGACATTCAGTTGTCTTTATCACCCTGGAACCTTTCCAGTGATTCTCTCCAGGATCGATTGATACCATCTCACTACAACTAGTGAGAAGCCTAACATCCATTTAGATCTATCTCATAGATCCAAAATCCAGGATTTAGTAGGTATCATTTTGATCCTATATGGAGAATCTTTGTGATAAGCGGAGATTGATCAAGCGTAGCATAAGAAACTCCTTTCTTATCAAAAGTATGTCATCTACGTACTCTACGAGGATCAGAACCATACTCGCTACTACCTTTTTGTTTATACAAGGTTCATCTACCATTTTGATGATGTCAAACTGTTTGACTAACTCATCAAAACAGATGTTCCAACTCCGCGATGCCTGCTTTATCAGATAAAACATCTTGCTCACGTTTCCGCTGCTCCCACTGTTTACGAAGCCCTCTGGCTGTGTACTTATAGACTCACTCTTCTAAATCATTATTTAGAAAAGCAGTCATGGCACCCAACCGCCAGATATCGTAGTCATGGTATGTAGCCGTGGCAAGTAGGATCTGGATGGACTTAAGCATAGATACTGGAAAAGGTTTCATCATTATCCACGCCTGGTTGATGACGAAAACCTTTAACAAGTCTAGCTTTGAAAGTCTCAACCTTTCCAAGTACACCAAGTAATCTTCTCAAGATATACTTGCTCCTGATGGGGATTTAACCCTTCAGATATAGCAACTAAAGTCCATACCTTGTTGGTGTATAAGGATTCCATCTCAGATCGCTAAACATCCAGCCATTCTTACAGAGTCCCTACTCTTGATGGCCAGCTCGAAACTAGTTGGGTCATCATCTCATGATGCATTACTCGCTCCCACTGTCATAGAGAAACCAGAGTATCTCTCAGGTGGGTGAGGAACCCTACTAGATCGGCGGAGAGGCTGAGGTTCGTTGGCATCTACTGAATCCTTTGGTTGTACCAAATCATCTGCTGTATTTTGTATAGCTGGAACCTTTCCAGTTCTACATTACAGACTTTGCCTCGAGCTTGTCCGGATCATGCTTTTAGACATAGGCCGAACAACCCCAAATCTTAACTGACTTAAGAGATGGGCTCTTCCCTTTCCATATCACATATGAAGTGGTAGGCACTGATTTGATTCGAACCCTATTCAATAGGTATGCAGCTTCTCAAGTGCAAAACCCCCTAAGGAAAAAGGTAACTCAGTAGTACTCATCATAGAGCACACCTTATCATATAGGGTGTGATTTCTCCGCCCCGATATACCATCGTGCTATGGTGTATACAGAGGAGTAATGCTGAGAGAGAATCTCATTCTCCTTTAGAATAATCCAGAATTTCCGTGCACAAGTATTCTCCTCCTTGATCTCATCATAGGACATAATACTTATACCCGTATTTTGGTTCTCTACTTCTAACTTATATTCTGTGAATATCTCAAAAGGTTCGGACTTGTGTTTCAACAGGAACATTGGTCTGAAACTCGAAAGATCATCAGAGAATGTAATGAAGTATAAAGAATCAGTCCTGGCATGTGTAGACAGGGGACCCACATACATCAACATGTATCATCCCAAGAGTTCACTAACCCTTTCTCTGTTTCCAATAAACAGAGCTGGTGTCATCTTATCTTTGTGACATGACTGGCGAGTTTCACAAGATGTAAATTCAAACTAATTTAAATATGCATCTTTATGTAACTCTAGCTAGTCGGGTCGCATTGATATGACCTAGTCTACAATACCTCAAGAAGAATTCGTTCATTTCTGAACTTTTCCTCTTGTGTGTGTTCTGTATACAAAGAACTGTAGTTTGATTTAGAACATTAATGCTTTTAGATAACGTGCCTGAACCGATCATCTTTTGATATAGGAAATGTTCAAAACATTATCCAACAATACAAAATTTTATCATTTCTTTACTAATAAAGAGACTGATATGATTTTGTATATCAGGTTCGGTATCTAATAACATTCGTTCAGAATCAATGTACCGGTAATACAGGGTGACAGTGACCGACAGACTTGGCTGCAACACTTGCCCCGTTTTCTGCCTCATGAAACTTATCACCCGTTCTCAGTTTTTCTACCCTTTTGTAGCCCTATGTAACATCTTACATATCTGGGATCCTGATCCGGTATCATATACTCAGGATGCGGAGGATACTGAGAAACAGTTCTGTATAATGAACACACCCGAAGATGATGCATCATCATGCACTCTCTTCGTTTGGGCGGCACGGGAAATCTGGTATTCCCCAATTTCCTGCTCTGTCTTATAACAATTATAAGTTGGAGCGGGACCAACGTTCCCCAGCTCAGTATAACAAGCGGGTTCGGTCAATAATCCGTATTATTATCTTGATTAAGGCGTGATATGGTCGCTACCAGGAGAGAGAGAGAAGAAAACACTCAGCGTGCGCTCTTACAAGAAAAGATTGGTTATTATTTTATCTAATCAGGATGGCTCCCACTGCTTTTTATCAAATCTTCCTTCAAACCCTAAAAGGAAAGACTAGCCGGGATTAATTACACACTACAAGTTCGCCAATCTTTCAGCCAGGCCAGTGTCGGTACTTTGAGGGAGGTCCCCTGTGCTTTCGCACGAACCTAATTAATGTAAACCTCGTTTTCCCAGAGGCGTAACCTCGTTAACACCTTTCTAGACACCTACTTGATCGGCTAATTGTAATGTATAAAACTCTCCCAGGAGTAACTCTTACTCGCAGCGGGTATCGGGATCCAACTATCTCATAGAAGGTATGCAATCTCGTTGCAAATTTCAACACTTGAAATTCCCAAGAATATTCTGCCCCTAGCTCGCTATGACCTTGACGCATGCCAAACAACCCATAGTCTGCTAGTCAAGTTCAACCCGTCATTTCCTGATTGAATTAAACCCACCCGCATGACCCTTGACGCATGCCAAACAACGCCGTACGAATACCCTAATCCAATCGCATCGTATGCTAGCAGATAAGCACTAGTTAGCTACCGTACACTACGCCTTGACGCATGCCAAACAACCGCAGCACGAATACTAACTAGTACTTATCTGAAATGACGGAGGGCTACGACAGGTTTTTCTGAAAACCTATTGCGTAATGAACTCGATATCGTTGTAGAATCAAATGATTTTTAAAATAGAGAGCTTTTGAGGCTTTTCTAGTTTTGCTAAAGGAGTCACTCCCGGTGAAGGGATCGTCGGTCCTTTCCTCGTCGAATGAGGTGCGGGATATATCATATATATCACTGTGCAAAGTAAAAACTCTTAAAAGCAATCAAAAGACAAACCGAGTGTGTAGCATCTGCCAGTTATTGCTAAAGGAGTCACTCCCGGTGAAGGGATCTCGGTCCTTTCCTTATCGAATAAGGTGCAGGATATATCACATATACCGCTGTGCAAAGCAAGAACTGTAGCTACCTGTTTTTATTTTGAAATTCGATTCTACAACATCTTAGGTTTCTTTTATTTCTTTAATCTCATTAATGAAGTCCCATCATTTAAGTACCTAAACATCACAGATAAATACGACGTACACTTATGCCATCCGCATTCGCCTCGATGTCCCCTCGTGCACCGTTAGGTTAGGTAACTAACGACAGAGCGGGGCAGGGCTAGCGCGGGTGTAAAACATAAGTAACGTCTATATAATATATCATATATACTATATATAGTATCTATCAAAGAACATCACATGATCACATAACAGATATCGCAGCAGAAGAATCATATGAAATATTGGATATACTAGGACGTCCGTGTTTTCAATACGAGCCAGTATAAAACACGGATTCCACGGTCGTGATGAATAGCCAAACCCACACCCCTAGACCCCTACGAAAGCGGCAAGCAACCCTACCAATTCTAGAGTTAGGAGACCCGGACCCGACTCCTCGAGTTGGTCTCCCACTGGACTCCAGAACCCGGTTACTTGTGCTCCCCTCCTTGGGTTTATCCTAGTGCGGAAAAGTAAATAATATACAAAGGGTGAAAACTTCCGCAACCTGGAAGCGCCCCAATAAAAGAATATTACATACAAGTTTTTACATGAATGAAAATGAAAAACACTCATCTCACATAAAAACCCCGGCTATTCAAACACGACGATCCAATATAACATATCCAGGAACACATAACATCACATGTCATCAACGTAAGTAAACATGCGTATCCCAATTGTCGTTGATATATATCAACGAAACCGGCGATATCATATATTACACTTACGGTCACAGAAAAGAAAGTGTAAAACTACAACAGTTGGAATCCGCAACCTGCATAGATATCGCATGCCTAATCAAATGAATTCCTTAGACATCTCATGCCTAACAATTATAAACCCCGCATTTTAGTCTCATTATCGAAAAAACTTTTCAATATCGAGTCGGGAAATTCAACAAGATTCCCGACAGTCTGATCGAATACTCGTCGCAAACTTCAGTAGACGGCCGCACCCCTGATACCGTCGACGAAGTGCACCAAGGCGGAACACCGCTGCCGCGAGCACCCGAACGGATGCTTTCGGCGACGGGGTTCTCCTACAGTCACTTGGTCGGGGCTATGGAGCGAGGCTGTCCATTAAGTTTACCCGGCGAGTATCCGCGTACGCTACGTGATTGCGACGGACTTTTGATCACATCAAAATTCCGTGGCAACCGATCAAGTGAGACTAAACTGCTATGTTTATAACATTCATTCAGTTATCACATAACTTTTGTGAATTCCAATTATTGTATCCCATTCCAGATAAACAGAAAATGTTAAACATTTCGATCGAACATTCAAACACCCAAGTTTTCCCGATACATATCAACACATGAAATAAGTCTAACAACATTCAGTTCGTGCCTCAGTACCAATGGTCCAGCCGTAGAAGGGTCAAGCCAACGCCTCACATGTGGCACGCCGTACTGCCCCAAACCCGAAGGTTCAAAGGGCAGTTCAAGACGGTCACATAATCGAGTTAAGGTTTGTTGTCTTCTAGAGGGTCCATCGCATTACTTGCACTACTTAGAACGTCGTTAAACTACAGAAAAATCTAACACTTGGAAATTTCCCGACAGGGGAAAAATTGGGTATTTATATCCGGTCGAACTTTTTAACATATTCTAAAATTTATCCGGAATGCCACACAGACAAAATTTGATAATCCGATCGAACATTCGAACCCCCAAAACAACCCAGAAAAATTCAACTCTTGAAAAAATATTAAAAATACCCAGGAAAACCAGCACTGTTAAGTAGGAGTTACTGTGCAACCAACACTTCACAAAACGACAAACAGGCCGCGCTTCCGCCGCACGAGCCATGCTCGTGCCGCGGAAACGCGGCGCTTTAATGGAATTAAGGCACACGACTTCACAGTAACTCTTAGATATTCCTACATGTTTTTCTGCATATTTTTAATACTGAAAAATCCCTGTTTTTGAAAATTGGACAGAGAGCATGGGTGTGTTAGGATTTCGGGTTCGTTCGGAGTTCAAAGTCCGTCTAGACTTCGCCTAAGGCTCTAGCTAGGCTCTGATACCACTGTAGGGTTCCTAGGCACTCTAGTGAGGTCTCACAAGGCATCGAACATGCCAATTTCAAAAATTCTAGGTGCCGAGAGACCCGACTACGGATCGTTTGCTAGAAAACTAGGCGAAAAAGCTAACTAGTTAACACTTAACTATGAGATAACGGAAATACAACTTTTGTAGATCCGGTGCTCCACCTCCACGGCTCCGCAACGAAGTCGTCTCCGCTGTCCAAATCAAAATCCGGGCTCTAGTGTCGGCTTCATCGGAGAATAGACGGGCTAGGTCATCGACGACGTGCCGAAGATGATCTACGTCGAGGCATCGCTAAATCATGCTCCACCTTCACCAAGTCATGAAAACATGTGAAGGAAACACACTCTACTACTTGGCAAGAGATAGAGGATGAAGAAATAGGAAGTGGGTAGACTTTAGAATTGGATTTCTCACTCATTTCATCAATCCACCATTGATGAAGTCATGGTTTTCTTCTTGAGTTCAAGGAAGAAGAAGAAGAAAGTTATATTTAAGTTAATTCTAAAATGAAAAGAATAATGAATTCTTATCATAATAGAACCATGGTCAAGTGTAGAGAATCAATCATGGTTAGGGTTAAGGATGAGATAAGAATGAAGACTAAGTCAATGCTTCAAGAAACTTCAACTAAAAACAAAAATATCAACCATTCTTTTCTCATCTTTTCCAAAAATAAATAAGTAAGAAAAAGAGAACCCTAATCACAAACTTAACCATGGTTTAATTCTTTACACTTAACCAAGTAAACATGTATCATCAAACATGATACAATCAAGTGCACAAAACTATATCGAATATACAATGTGCACATCCGAGTGAGAAAATCCATCTTAAGTAAACCGATACTAGTTGATGCAAAGTAATTTATCAAATATATAAATATGCATTAAATCATTAAATCAACACTTGATTCAATGATCCGGTCATGTCGCACACAACCGACTAGTATCCAATGTATCGGCTTATTGAATCAACGCTTGAATCGATAACTAGGTTATATCGAATACAACCATTCGATACATTCATTGCGAGAATGAAATACGGTATCACATACACGCATTATTCTCGATCCCGCACATATCTCATATGCGCTCCTATTTCGTTTCGCTTGAGCCAGGAAACCTCTGTGTAGGACTCTAAAGACTCGTCAATACGCCGGCAGCAGGTGATGATCATATCAAGCACCCACAAGCCGCAAGCGGTCTGCTAAACGTAACGGCCACCCGGGTATTGAGCGATCAGAAGATCGACGAGCAAGCCCGCTCACACTCAAGTGAATCCAACCAGTAACACTACCGTACAGTCCGGTCTGATCGTCTGATATGTCGCATATCTCGCCTAGGGGTGGTAAACGTCAGACCCCAATAGCTCGATAAGTCGTGTCGATATGAGGTCTATAACAATTCGAGAAACTACTGGTAACACTTACCAGTAAATCTCAGCAACCCTGGCCAGGGATTTCCTGTTATAGCCAATCGAACACTGCGCAACATCAACTCCCTATACCGGGAGAGACGAATCCCCTCCTATCGCTCATTGCCTCCATGTGACTCGGGACTGTACCCAAAAACCACCGTTTTGCACGCCCTCTTGGACGTGGTAAGATGGAAATCAAAGCACAGTGGGAACCACACAAGACTCTATGACGATCTCGGGTCTACAGACTACTATGTACCAGTGTCACCAGAGAACTGCCATCTGACGTGAGGTATAATACCATCTGGGAGTTCTCGGCGAGTCCGTCCAGTATACCCAGTCTCTACTGAGCACCCGTATATCATCTCCGATGTCAAACACCAATGGATATGGGATCATCCATCGCCCATCTGTATGGGTCGAGAAGGTATAAGCTAGTCTACTCTGGTATATCGATGCCCCATCTCGATACACCCACGACTAGGGACTTTGAAGGATGTACTTATGGACTACCATGTCCCCACTAGTATGATCCGCATCATAGTCCAGGTAGTCAAGTACACATCCTAAGGGCTTTACCAACATGTAATAGAGAGACAATCTGTGTACACGTTAAGGTAAAGAGCAACCAGATAGCATACTATCATGTCGAGCAAGAAAGTCCTCCCTATATATGTCCCAGCATCCACTACAATATACATCCAATGTACAGTAATGGCCTCTAGGGCATACATATAACTAACACGAACTACCAGCCAGGGATAGCCAAGCAGGGTAGCTGCTCGGCTGCCTCTTGGTGAGGGCTTCGATCCGTGGCGTTGTGGGGGTAGTGAACTACCAACAAGGGATAGCCGAGCAGGGTGGCCACTCGGCTTCCTCTTGGTGAGGGCTTCGATCCCTGGCGTTGTGGCGTAGGGAACTACCGGCCAGGAATAGCCGAGCAGGGTAGCCGCTCAGCTGCCTCTTGGTGAGGGCTTCGATCCCTGGCATTGCGGGGTAGCGAACTTCCAGCCAGGGATAGCCGAGCAGGGTAGCCGCTCGGGTGCCTCTTGATGAGGGCTTCGATCCCTGGCGTTGTGGCGTAGGGAACTACCTGCCAGGGATACCCGAGTAGGGTAGCCGCTCGGCTGCCTCTTGGTGAGGGCTTCGATCCCTGGCATTGTGGCGTAGGGAACTACCAGCCAGGGATAGCCGAGCAGGGTAGCCGCTCGGCTGCCTCTTGCTGAGGGCTTCGATCCCTGGCATTGTGGGGTAGCAAACTACCAGCCAGGGATAGCCGAGCAGGGTAGCCGCTCGGCTGCCTCTTGGTGAGGGTTTCGATCCCTGGCTTTGCGGGATAGTGAACTACCAGTCAGGGATAGCCGAGTAGGGTAGCCGCTCGGTTGCCTCTTGGTGAGGGCTTCAATCCCTGCAGTTATTGGGTAGTGAACTACCAGCCAGGGATAACCGAGCAGGGTAGCCGCTCGTCTGCCTCTTGGTAGGGGCTTTGATCCATGGCGTTGTGGCGTAGGGAAATTGTAGGGTTCCTAGGCACACTAATGAGGTCTCACAAGGGATCAAACATGGCTAATTTAAAATTTTCATGTGCATACAAACCCTAATACGGATCGTTAACTAGATGTAAAGACGATGTAACCAAGTAAACGAATTTATTGCTAAAGGAAAGTGACTACAACCTTTGTAGATCCGGTTCTCCACCTCCATAGCTCCGTGTTGACGACTCTCCGCTGTACCCTTCGGATCCCGGACCCTCGCGGTGGTTTCATCGAAGAATTGATCGGGCTAGGTCGTCGACTTCGATGCCGAAGATGATCTACGTCGAGGCAACTCAAGATCAAACTCCAACTTCACCAAGTCATGAAACTTGTGAAGAAAACACCCTATACTACTTGGCAAGTGGTAGAGGATGAAGAAATAGGAAGTGAGTTCACTTTAGAATTGGATTTCTCACTCTTTTTCTCAAGTTGCCATTGATGGAGGCAAGCTTTTCTTCTTGTTGATGAAGAAGAAAAAGAAGAAGAAAGAATATGATGAGTATATCTCAAAAAGGAAAATAATATGAATACTTATCATATACCAACCATAGTTAGGTGAAGAGAATAAACTATGGTTAGTTTGAATGGTTAGGGTTAAGCATGAAAACAAAATGGTCACTTAGTCAAAGCTTCATGAAGCTTCAACAACAAACAAAGAAAGCCACCATTTTCTCTTTATCTTTTCAAAAAGAATAATAAATAAATAAATAGATAATAAAATGAAAACCCTAACCATTACACAACCATGGTTTAATCTTTACACAAACCCAAGTGAGCATGTATCATCAAACATGATACAAACAAGTGCACAAAAATATATCACATATACAATGTGCATTTCAAGTGAGAAAATCCATTTAAAGTGAACTAATATTAGTTAATGCAAAGTAATATATCAAATATATAATTATGCATTAAATCATTAAATCAATACTTGATTTAACGATCCGGTCATATCGCATATAACAGACTAATATCCAATGTATCGGCTTATCGAATCAATCCTTGATTCGATAACTAGGCTATATCGCATACAACCAATCGATACATTCATCGCGAGAATAGAATACGGTATCACATACTCGCATTATTCTCGGTCCCGCACATATCTCATATGCGCACCCATTTCGTTTCGCTTGAGCCAGGAAACCTCTGTGTAGGACTCTAAAGACTTGTTAATACGCCGGCAGCAGATGATGATCATATCAAGCAACCACAAGCCGCAAGCGGTCTGCTAAACGTAACGGCTACCCGGGTATTGAGCGATCAGAAGATCGACGAGCAAGCCCTCTCACACTCCTATGAATCCAACCAGTAACACTTATCGTACAGTCCGGTCTGTTCGTCTGATATATCGCATATCTCGCCTAGGGGTGGTAAACGTCAGACCCCAATAGCTCGATAAGTCATTCCGACGTGAGGTCCATAACTATCGTGAAACTACTGATAACTCTTACCAGTATATCACTACAACCCTGGCCAGGGATTTCCTGTTATGGCCAGTCGTGCAAAGCACAACATCAACCCTCAATACCGGGAGAGACGAATCCCCTCCTATCGCTCATTGCCTCCATGTGAATCAGGACTGTACCCAAAAACCACTTGTTTGCATGCCTCAGTAGAGCCGTGGTAGGGTCGAAATCAAAGCACAGTGGGAGACAAACAAGACTCTATGACGATCTCGGGTCAACTGACTAAGCTGTACCAGTGTCACAAGAGAACTGCCATCTGACGTGAGGTATAATACCATCTAGGAGTTCTCGGCGAGTCCGTTCAGTGTACCCAGTCTCCACTGAGCACCCGCATACCATCTCCGATGTCAAACACCAATGGATATGGGATCATCCATCGCCCATCTCATGGGTCGAGAAGATATACGCTAGTCTACTCTGGAATATCGATGCCCCGTCTCGATATTCCCACGACTAGGAACATTGAAGGATATACTCATAGACTACCCAGGCCCCACTAGTATGATCTACATCATAGTCCTGGAAGTCGAGTACACATCCTAAGGGCTTTATCAACATGTAACAGAGAGACTGAAAGTATACATGTTAAGATAAAGAGCAACCAGATTGCGTACTATCATGTCGAGCAAGAAAGTCCTACCTATATATGTCCCAGCATCCACTACAATATACATCTAATGTACAGTAATGGCCTCTAGGGCATACATATAACTAACAATCTCCCACTTGCACTAGGGCCATCTGTAGCAGTAGTTGTAGTATCTAATACTCAACCATCCCCTAAAAGTCTCTCTTTGGGAAAAGGCCTTCGTGAGTGGATCCGCCGTGTTGTCCTCTGAGTCTACTCTCCTAACCTCGATCACCCTGTAGATCAACTATCTCCATGATCAGGTGATGCTGCCTCAGAATATGTCTGGGTCACTGATGGGACCAGGGTCCCAGGGCCAAAGCCACACTTCCATTGTCATACAATGGCAGGAACCTAGTTCATCTCATGAACCAATATACACCCAAACTGCCTCTTTGGTAGTATCTTTAATAGCGATGTTACCAGCCTTTATCGTCTAGTTTGCTACGGTATCTAGCTTGGAACTCTTCCAACATACCGTCCCTTTATTGAGGGTAAGGACAATGCCTGCGACTGACACTCAGTCGTCCTTATCACCCTGGAACTTTTCCAATGATTCTCCCCAGGATCGAGAAGGTATCACATTTATCCTATTGGAGAATCCATGTGACAAGAGGATAACGACCGATCGTAGTATAGGAAACTTTTTTCTATCAAGAGTATGTTGTCCACGTACAATACGAGGATGACTACCTTATTCTCTACTACCTTTTTGTTCATACAAGGTTCATCTACCATTTTGATGAAGTCAAACACTTCGACTATCACATCAAAACAAACGTTCCAACTCCGCGATGCCTACTTTATTCTGTAAAGCAACTTGCACATGTTTCCGCTGCTCCCACTGTTTACGAAGACCTCTGGCTGTGTTCTTATAGACGTTCTCTTCTAAATCATTATTTAGAAAAGTAGTCATGGCACCCAACCACCAGATATCGCAGTCATGGTATGTCGCAATGGCAAGTAGGATCTGGATGGACTTAAGCATAGTCCCTAGAAAAGGTTTTATCATTATCCACACTTGGTTGATGACGAAAACCTTTAACAAGTCTAGCTTTGAAAGTCTCAACTTTTCTATCTACACCAAGTAATCTTCTCCAGATATACTTGCTCCTGATGGGGATTTAACCCTTCAGATATCGCAACCAAAGTCCATACTTTGTTGGTGTATGTGGATTCTATCTCAGATCGCTAAGCATACAGCCATTCTTACAGAGTCCATACTCTCGATGGCCTGCTCGAAACTAGTTGGGTCATCATCTCATGATGCAATCCTCTCTCCCACTGTCATCGAGAAACCGGGGTATCTTTCAGGCGGATGAGGAACCCTACCAGATCAGCGAAGAGGCTGAGATTCGTCGGGGACTATTGAATCCTTTGGTTCTGTCAAATCATCTGCTGCCGTTTTGTATAGCTGGAACATTTCCAGTTCTACAGAACTGACCTTGCCTCGATTTTGTCCGGATTTTGCTTTCGACATAGGCCGGACAATCCCAAATCTTAACTTACTTAAGAGATAGGCTCTTCCCCATACCATCTCTCATATGGAGTGGTAGGCACTGATTTGATTCGAATCCAATTCAATAAGTCTGCAGCTTCTCAAGTGCACAACCCCAAAAGGAAATAGGTAACTCAGTAATACTCATCATAGAGCACACCATATCTAATATTGTGCGATTGCTCCGCCCCGATACACCGTTGTGCTGTGGTGTATTCAGAGGAGTAATACTGAGAGAGAATCTCATTTTCCTTTAGAATAGTCCAAGGATTCCATGCACAAGTATTCTCCTCCCTGATTTTATCATAGGACATAATACTTATACCCGTATTTTGGTTCTCTACTTCTCGCTTATATTCTGTGAATATCTCAAAAGGTTCGGACTCATGTTTCAACAGGAACACATGATTGAATCTTGAGAGATCATCAGAGAATATAATGAAGTACAAAGAACCGGCCCTGGCATGTATAGACAGGGGACCTTACATACATCATCATGTATCAGTCCCAAGAGTTTACTAACTCTTTCTCTGTTTCCAATAAACAGAGCTATGGTCATCTAATCTTTGTGACATGACTGGCAAGTTTCACAAGATGTAAATTCAAACTGATTTAAATATGCATCTAAAATGTAACTTCAGCCAGTCGGGTCGCATTGATGTAACCTAGTCTATAATGCCTCAAAAAGGATCCGTTCATTTCTGAACTCTTCCTCTTGTGTGTGTTCTGTATACTAGGAACTGTAGTTTGATTTAGAACGTCAATGCTTTTAGATAACGTGCCTGAACCGATTAACTTTTGATATAGGAAATGTTCAAAACATTATCCATCAATATAAAATTTTATCATTTCTTTACTAATAAAGAGACTGATATGATTTTGTATATCAGGTTCGGTATCTAATAGCATTTGTTCAGAATCAATGTATTGGTAATACAGGGTGATAGTGACCAACAGACTTGGCTGCAACACTTGCCCCGTTTTTTGTCTCATGAAACTTATCACCCGTTCACAGTTTTTCTACCTTTTTGTAGCCCTATGTAACAGATTACATATCTGGGATCCTGATTTGGTGTCATATACCCAGGATGCAGAGGATACTGAGAAACAGTGCTTTGTAATGAACACACCCGAAGGAGATGCATCATATGCACTTTCTTCGTTTGGGCTGCATAGGAATTCTGGTATTCCCCTAATTCCTGCTCTATCTTATAACAATTATAAGTTGGTGTAGGGTTCCTAGGCACTCTCAAGAGGTCTCACAAGGCATCAACCATGCCAATTTACAAAAATTGCGGTGCCGAGAAACCCTAAGAAGATCGTTGGCTAGAAGTTTAGGCGACAAAAGCAAACTAGTTAACACTTAACTACTAGAATACGGAAATACAAAATTTGTAGATCTGGTGCTCCACCTCCATAGCTCCGTGATGATGTCTCCTCGCTGTCCAAAACGGATCCCGGGCTCTAGCGTCGGCTTCATCGGAGAATTGACGGGCTAGGTCATCGACTACGTGCCGAAGATGATCTACGTCGAGGCATCACAAGATCAAGCTCCAACTTCACCAAGTCAAGAAACTTGTGAAGAAAACACACTCTACTACTTGGCAAGAGGTAGAGGATGAAGAAATAGGAAGTGGGTAGACTTTAGAATTGGATTTCTCACTCATTTTCATCAATCACCATTGATGAAGTGAAGGTTTCTTCATTGAAGAAGATGAAGAAGAAGATGATAATTGTTATGATAAGTTAATTCAAAAGAAAATGAAAAAGAATACTTATCATAATAATAACCATGGTCAAGTGTAGAGAATAAACTAGGGTTAGGTCAATGGTTAGGTTAGGCATGAAACAAAAATGGTGGACTTTTCAAACCTTCATGAAGCTTCAATGTAAAACAAAGCAAGCCACCATTTCTTTTCTTTTGCCAAAATGAAATAAATAAATAAATAAATGAGTAAGTAAATAAAATCATAACCCTAACCATTACATAACCATGGTTTAATCTTAACATACACTTAAACAATCATGCATCATCAAACATGATACAATCAAATGTACAAATGTTTATCACATATACAATGTGCACAATCCAAGTGAGAAAATCCATTTAAAGTTAACCAATACTAGTTAATTCAAAGAAATATATCAAATATATAATTATGCATTAAATAATTAAATCAACACTTGATTCAATGATCCGGTCATGTCGCACACAACCGACTAGTATACAATGTATCGGCTTATCGAATCAACGCTTGAATCGATAACTAGGTTATATCGCATACAACCATTCGACACATTGATCGCGAGAATGAAATACGGTATCACATACACGCATTATTCTCGGTCCCGCACATATCTCATATGCGCTCCTATTTCGTTTTGCTTGAGCCAGGAAACCTCTGTGTAGGACTCTAAAGGCTCGTCAATAAGCCTGGCAGCAGATGATGATCATATCAAGCACCCACAAGCCGCAAGCGGTCTGCTAAACGTAACGGCCACCCGGGTATTGAGCGATCAGAAGATCGACGAGCAAGCCCGCTCACACTCCAGTGAATCCAACCAGTAACACTAACGTACAGTCCGGTCTCGTCGTCTGATATGTCGCATATCTTGCCTAGGGGTGGTAAACGTCAGACCCCAATAGCTCGATAAGTCGTGTCGATATGAGGTCTATAACAATTCGAGAAACTAATGGTAACACTTACCAGTAAATCTCAGCAACCCTGGCCAGGGATTTCCTGTTATAGCCAATCGAACACAGCGCAACATCAACCCCCTATACCGGGAGAGACGAATCCCCTCCTATCGCTCATTGCCTCCATGTGATTCGGGACTGTACCCAAAAACCACCGTTTTGTACGCCCACTTGAACATGGTAAGATGGAAATCAAAGCACAGTGGGAACCACACAAGACTCTATGACGATCTCGGGTCAACAGACTACTCTGTATCAGTGTCACCAGAGAACTGCCATCTGACGTGAGGTATATTACCATCTGGGAGTTCTCGGCGAGTCCGTCCAGTGTACCCAGTCTCTACTGAGCACCCGTATATCATCTCTGATGTTAAACACCAATGGATATGGGATCATCCATCGCCCATCTGTATGGGTCGAGAAGGTACACGCTAGTCTACTCTGGTATATCGATGCCCCGTCTCGATACACCCACGACTAGGGACTTTGAAGGATGTATTTATGGACTACCATGTCCCCACTAGTATGATCCGCATCATAGTCCAGGTAGTCAAGCACACATCCTAAGGGCTTTACCAAATAGAGAGACAGCCTGTGTACACGTTAAGGTAAAGATCTACCAGATAGCATACTATCATGTCGTGCAAGAAAGTCCTCCCTATATATGTCCCAGCATCCACTACAATATACATCCGATGTACAGTAATGGCCTCTAGGGCATACATATAACTAACAATCTCCCACCTGCACTAGGGCCATCTGATAGCAGTGGTTGCAATATCTCATACTCAACCATCCCATAAAAGTCTCTCTCTGGGAATAGGCCTTTGTGAGTGGATCCGCCGTGTTGTCCTCTGAGTCTACTCTCCTAACCTCGATCCCTTAGAGATCAACTATCTCTATGATCAGGTGATACTGCCTCAGAATATGTCTGGATCACTGATGGGACCTGCGTTCCTTGGCATAAGCCATAACTCCATTGTCACACAATGGGAGGAACATTGTTCATCTCATGAACCAATATACACCCAAACAGCCTCTTTGGTAGCATCATAAGTAGCGATGTATCCAGCCTTTATCGTCTAGTATGTCACGGTATCTAGCTTAGAACTCTTCCAACATACCGTCCCTTTACTGAGGGTAAAGATAATGCCTGCGACTGACATTCAGTCGTCTTTATCACTCTGGAACACTTCCAATGATTCTCCCCAGGATCGATTGATACCATCTCACTACTACTAGTGAGTCTCCTAACATCCAATTTGATCTATCTCATAGATCCAAAATCAGGATATAGGAGGTATCACATTGATCCTATATGGAGAATCATTGTGATAAACGGAGATTGATCGAGCGTAGCATAAGAAACTCCTTTCTTATCAAGAGTATGTCATCCACGTACTCTACGAGGATCGTCACCATACTCCCTACTACCTTTTTGTATATACTAGGTTCATCTACCATTTTGATGATGTCAACTTCTTTGACTAACACATCAAAACAGACGTTCCAACTCCGCGATACCTGCTTTATCCTATAAAGCATCTTGCACGCGTTTCCGCTGCTCCCACTGTTTACGAAGCCCTCTTGCTGTGTCCTTATAGACACTCTCTTCCAAAACATCATTTTAGAAGAGCTGTCATGACACCCAACCACAAGATATCGTAGTCATGGTATGTAGCCGTGGCAAGTAGGATCTGGATGGACTTAAGCATAGCTACTTGAAAAGGTTTCTTCATTATCCACGCCTGGTCAATGACGAAAAACTTTAACAAGTCTAGCTTTGAAAGTCTCAACTTTTCCATCTACACCAAGTAATCTTCTCAAGATATACTTGCTCCTGATGGGGATTTAACCCTTCAGATATAGCAACCAAAGTCCATACTTTGTTGGTGTATAAGGATTCCATCTCAGATCGATAAGCATCCAGCCATTCTTACAGAGTCTTACTCCTGATGGCCAGCTCGAAGCTAGTTGGGTCATCATCTCATGATGCAATCCTCGCTCCCACTGTCATAGAGAAACCGAAGTATCTCTCAGGTGGGTGAGGAACCCTACTAGATCGGCGGAGAGGCTGAGGTTCGTTGGAATCTACGGAATCCTTTGGTTGTACCAAATCATCTGCTGTATTTTGTATAGCTGGAACCTTTCCAGTTCTACATTACAGACCTTGCCTCGAGCTTGTCCGGATTTTGCTTTTAGACATAGGCCGGACAACCCCAAATCTTAACTAACTTAAGATATGGGCTCTTCCCTTTCCATATCATATATGAAGTGGTAGGCAACTGATTTGATTCGAACCCTATTCAATAGGTATGCAGCTTCTCAAGTGCATAACCCCCTAAGGAAAAAGGTAACTCAGTATTACTCATCATAGAGCACACCATATCAAATAGGGTGTATCTGCTCCGCCCCGACATACCATCGTGCAATGGTGTATACGGAGGAGTAATGCTGAGAGAGAATCTCATTCTCCTTTAGAAAATTCCAAGAATTCCGTGCTCAAGTATTCTCCTCCTTGATCTCATCAAAGGACATAATACTTTTACCCGTATTTTGGTTCACTACTTCTCGCTTATATTCTGTGAATATCTCAAAAGGTTCGGACTCATGTTTCAACAGGAACATATGACTGAATCTTGAGAGATTATCAGAGAATATAATGAAGTATAAAGAATCAGTCCTGGCATGTGTAGACAGGAGACCTTACATACATCATCATGCATCAGTCCCAAGAGTTCACTAACTCTTTCTCTGTTTCCAATAAACAGAGCTATGGTCATCTTATCTTTGTGACATGACTGGCGAGTTTCACAAGATGTAAATTCAAACTGATTTAAATATGCATCTATATGTAACTCTAGCTAGTCGGGTCACATTGATCTGACCTAGTCTACAATACCTCAAGAAGAATTCGTTCATTTCTGAACTCTTCCTCTTGTGTGTGTTCTGTATACTAAGAAATGTAGTTTGATTTAGAACATCAATGCTTTTAGATAACGTGCCTGAACCGATCAACTTTTGATATAGGAAATGTTCAAAACATTATCGAACAATACAAAATTATATCCTTTCTTTACTAATAAAGAAACTGATATGATTTTGTATATCAGGTTCGGTATCTAATAACATTCGTTCAGAATCAATGTATTGGTAATACAGGGTGACAGTGACCAACAGACTTGGCTGCAACACTTGCCCCGTTTTCTGCCTCATGAAACTTATCACCCGTTCTCAGTTTTTCTACCCTTTTGTAGCCCTATGTAACATCTTACATATCTGGGATCCTGATCCGGTATCAAATACCCAGGATACAGAGGATACTGAGAAATAGTTCTGTGTAACGAACACACCCGAAGATGATGCATCATCATGCACTCTCTTCGTTTGGGCGGCACGGGAAATCTGGTATTCCCCAATTTTCTGCTCGATCTTATAACAATTATAAGTTGGAGCGGGACCAACGTTCCCTAGCTCAGTATAACAAGCGGGTTCGGTCAATATTCCGTAGTATTATCTTGATTAAGGCGTGATATGGTCGCTACCAGGAGAGAGAGAAGAAAACACTCAGCGTGCTCTTGCAAGAATAGATTGGTTATTATTTTATCTAATCAGGATGGCTCCCACTGCTTTTTATCAAATCTTCCTTCAAACCCTAAAAGGAAAGACTAGCCGGGATTAATTACACACTACAAGTTCGCCAATCTTTCAGCCAGGCCAGTATCGGTACTTTGAGGGAGGTCCCCCGTGCTTTCGCACGAACCTAATTAATGTAAACCTCGTTTTCCCAGAGGCGTAACCTCGTTAACACCTTTTAGACACCTACTTGATCGGCTAATTGTAATGTGTAAAACTCTCCCAAGAGTAACTCTTACTCGCAGCGGGTATCGGGATCCAACTATCTCATAGAAGGTATGCAATCTCATTGCAAATTTCAACACTTGAAATTCCCGATAATATTTTGCCCCAAGCGTCCTATGACCTTGACAGAGGTCAACAAACCATAGGCTGCTAGTCAAGTTCAACCCGTCATTTCTTGATTGAAGTAAACCCACCCGCACGACCCTTGACAGAGGTCAACAAGGTCGCATGACTACCCTAAATCAATCACATCATATGCTTATGCAGATAAGCGCTAATCAGCTACCGCACACTACGCCTTGACAGAGGTCAACAAACGCAGCAAGAATACTAACCAGTACATATCTGAAATGACGGAGGGCTACGACAGGTTTTTCAGAAAACCTATTGCGTAATGAACTTGATATCGTTGTAGGATCGAATGAATTTTGAAATGGAGTGTTTTTTAGGCTTTTCTAGTTTTGCTAAAGGAGTCACTCCCGGTGAAGGGATTGTCGGTCCTTTCCTCGTCGAATGAGGTGCGGGATATATCATATATATCACTGTGCAAAGCAAAAACTCTTAAAAGCAATCAAAAGACAAACCGAGGGGTGTAGCATCTGCCAGTTATTGGTAAAGGAGTCACTCCCGGTGAAGGGATCTCGGTCCTTTCCACATCGAATAAGGTGCAGGATATATCGTATATACCGCTGTACAAAGCAAGAACTGTAGCTACCTGTTTTATTTTGAAATTCGATTCTACAACATCTTAGGTTTCTTTTATTTCATTAATCTCATTAATGAAGTCCCATCATTTAAGTACCTAAACATCATAGATAAATACGACGTACACTTATGCCATCCGCATTCGCCTCGATGTCCCCTCGTGCACCGTTAGGTTAGGTAACTAACGGCAGAGCGGGGCAGGGCTAGCGCGGGTGTAAAACATAAGTAACGTCTATATAATATATCATATATACTATATACTGTATCTATCACAGAACATCACATGATCACATCACAGAAATCGCAGCAGAAGAAACATATGAAATATTGGATATACTAGGACGTCCGTGTTTTCAATACGAGCCAGTATAAAACACGGATTCCACGGTCGTGATGAATAGCCAAACCCACACCCCTAGACCCCTACGAGAGCGGCAAGCAACCCTACCAATTCTAGAGTTAGGAGACCCGGCCTCGACTCCTCGAGTTGGTCTCCCACTGGACTCCAGAACCCGGTTACTTGTGCCCCCCTCCTTGGGTCTATCCTAGTGCGGAAAAGTAAATAATATACAAAAGGTGACAACTTCCGCAACCTGGAAGTGCCCCAATAAAAGAATATTACATACAAGTTTTTACATGAATGAAAATCAAAAACACTCATCTCACATAAAACCCCCGGCTATTCAAACACGACGATCCAATATAACATATCCAGCAACACATAACATCACATGTCATCAACGTAAGTAAATATCCGCATCCCAATTGCCGTTGACATATAGCAACGAAACTGGCGATATCACATATTACACTTACGGTCACAGAAAAGAAAGTGTAAAATTACAACAGTTGGAATCCGCAACCTCCTCAGACATCGCATGCCTGACCAAATGAATTACTTAGACATCGCATGCCTAACAATTATAAACCCCGCATTTTAGTCTCAAAATCGAAAACACTTTTCAATACCAAGTCGGGCAATTCAACAGGATTCCCGACATCCTGATCGAATGCTCGTCGCAAACTTCAGTAGGCGGCCGCACCCCCGACGCCGTCGACGAAGTGCACCAAGGAGGAACACCGTTACCGCGAGCACCCGAACGGATGCTTTCGGCGACGGGGTTCTCCTCCAGTCTCTTAGTCGGGGCTATGGAGTGAAGCTGCCTATTAAGTTTACCCGACGAGTATCCGCGTACGCTACGTGATTGCGACGGACTTTTGATCACATCAAAATTGCGTGGCAACCGATCAACTGAGACTAAACTGCAATGTTTATAACATTCATTCAGTTATCACATAACTTTTGTGAATTCCAATTGTTGTATCACATTCCGGATAAACAGAAAATGTTAAACTTTCCGATCGAACAATCGAACACCCAAGTTTTCCCGATACAGATCAACACATGAAACAAGTCTAAAAACATTCAGTTCGTGCCTCAGTACCAACGGTCCAGCCGTAGAAGGGTCAAGCCAACGCCTCACATGTGGCACGCCGTACTGCCCCAAACCCGAAGGTTCAAAGGGCAGTTCAAGACGGTCACATAATCGAGTTAAGGTTTGTTGTCTTCTAGAGGGTCCATCGAGTTACTTGCACTACTTAGAACGTTTTTAAACCTCGGAAAGATCCAACGCTTGGAAATTTCCCGACAGGGGAAAAATTGGGTATTTTTATCCGGTCGAACTTTTTAACATATTCTAAAATTTATCCGGAAAGCCACACAGACAAAAATTTGATAATCCGGTCGAACATTCGAATCCCCAAAACAACCCAGAAAATTCAACTCTTGAAAAAATATTAAAAATTCCTAGGAAAACCAGCACAGAAAACTTAGAATTACTGTGAAAACATAAATACACAAAACGACAAAACGGCCGCGGAACCGCCGCACGTGCCATGCTCGTGCCGCGGATCCGCGGCTCATTGATGGAATTAGTCCATCGAAATTCACAGTAACTCTTAGATTATCCTGCTGATTTTTCTGCATATTTTTAATGTGGAAAAATCCACGATTTTAGAAAAAGTACAGAGAGCAATTTTTGGGGTTGGGTTTCGGTTCGATCGGACTTCAAACTCCGTCTAAACTTCGCCTAAGGCTCTAGCTAGGCTCTGATACCACTGTAGGGTTCCTAGGCACTCTCAAGAGGTCTCACATGGAATCAACCATGCCAATTTACAAAAATTGCGGTGCCGAGAAACCCTAAGAAGATCGTTGGCTAGAAGTTTAGGCGACAAAAGCAAACTAGTTAACACTTAACTACTAGAATACGGAAATACAACCTTTGTAGATCCGGTGCTCTACCTCCATAGCTCCGTGATGATGTCTCCTCGCTGTCCAAAACGGATCCCGGGCTCTAGCGTCGGCTTCATCGGAGAATGGACGGGCTAGGTCATCGACTACGTGCCGAAGATGATCTACGTCGAGGCATCACAAGATCAAGCTCCAACTTCACCAAGTCAAGAAACTTGTGAAGAAAACACACTCTACTACTTGGAAAGAGGTAGAGGATGAAGAAATAGGAAGTGGGTAGACTTTAGAATTGGATTTCTCACTCATTTTCATCAATTACCATTGATGAAGTGAAGGTTTCTTCATTGAAGAAGATAAAGAAGAAGATGATAATTGTTATGATAAGTTAATTCAAAAGGAAATGAAAAAGAATACTTATCATAATAATAACCATGGTCAAGTGTAGAGAATAAACAAGGGTTAGGTCAATGGTTAGGTTAGGCATGAAACAAAAATGGTGGACTTTTCAAACCTTCATGAAGCTTCAATGTAAAACAAAGCAAGCCACCATTTCTTTTCTTTTGCCAAAATGAAATAAATAAATAAATGAGTAAGTAAATAAAATCAAAACCCTAACCATTACATAACCATGGTTTAATCTTAACATACACTTAAACAATCATGTATCATCAAACATGATACAATCAAATGTACAAATGTATATCACATATACAATGTGCACAATCCAAGTGAGAAAATCCATTTAAAGTGAACCAATACTAGTTAATTCAAAGTAATATATCAAATATATAATTATGCATTAAATCATTAAATCAACACTTGATTCAATGATCCGGTCATGTCTCACACAACCGACTAGTATACAATGTATCGGCTTATCGAATCAACGCTTGAATCGATAACTAGGTTATATCGCATACAACCATTCGACACATTGATCGCGAGAATGAAATACGGTATCACATACACGCATTATTCTCGGTCCCGCACATATCTCATATGCGCTCCTATTTCGTTTTGCTTGAGCCAGGAAACCTCTGTATAGGACTCTAAAGACTCGTCAATACGCCGGCAGCAGATGATGATCATATCAACCACCCACAAGCCGCAAGCGGTCTGCTAAACGTAACGGCCACCCGGGTATTGAGCGATCAGAAGATCGACGAGCAAGCCCGCTCACACTCCAGTGAATCCAACTAGTAACACTACCGTACAGTCCGGTCTCGTCGTCTGATATGTCGCATATCTTGCCTAGGGGTGGTAAACGTCAGACCCCAATAGCTCGATAAGTCGTGTCGATATGAGGTCTATAACAATTCGAGAAACTACTGGTAACACTTACCAGTAAATCTCAGCAACCCTGGCCAGGGATTTCCTGTTATAGCCAATCGAACACAGCGCAACATCAACCCCCTTTACCGGGAGAGACGAATCCCCTCCTATCGCTCATTGCCTCCATGTGATTCAGGACTGTACCCAAAAACCACTGTTTTGCACGCCCTCTTGGACGTGGTAAGATGGAAATCAAAGCACAGTGGGAACCACACAAGACTCTATGACGATCTCGGGTCAACAGACTACTCTGTATCAGTGTCACCAGAGAACTGCCATCTGACGTGAGGTATATTACCATCTGGGAGTTCTCGGCGAGTCCGTCCAGTGTACCCAGTCTCTACTGAACACCCGTATATCATCTCTGATGTCAAACACCAATGGATATGGGATCATCCATCGCCCATCTGTATGGGTCGAGAAGGTACACGCTAGTCTACTCTGGTATATCGATGCCCCGTCTCGATACACCCACGACTAGGTACTTTGAAGGATGTACTTATGGACTACCATGTCCCCACTAGTATGATCCGCATCATAGTCCAGGTAGTCAAGCACACATCCTAAGGGCTTTACCAACATATAATAGAGAGACAGCCTGTGTACACGTTAAGGTAAAGATCTACCAGATAGCATACTATCATGTCGAGCAAGAAAGTCCTCCCTATATATGTCCCAGCATCCACTACAATATACATCCGATATACAGTAATGGCCTCTAGGGCATACATATAACTAACAGTTGGAGCGGGACCAACGTTCCCCGGCTCAGTATAACAAGCGGGTTCGGTCAAAACATCCATATTATTATCTTGATTAAAGCGTGATATGGTCTCTACCTCGAGAGAGAGAGAAGAAAACACTCTGTGTGCTCTCTTGCAAGATCAGATTGGTTATTTATTTTATCTAATCAGGATGGCTCCCACTGTTTTTATCAAATCTTCCTTCAAACCTTAAAAGGAAAGACTAGCCGGGATTAATTATACTCTATAAGTTCGCCAATCTTTCAGCCCGGCCAGTGTCGGTACTTTGAGGGAGGTTCCCCGTGCTTTCGCACGGACCTAATTACAGTAAACCTCATTTTCCCAGAGGCGTAACCCCGTTGACACCTTTCTAGACCCCTACTTGATCGGCTAATTGCAAAGTGCAAAACTCTCCCAGGAGTAACAATTACTCGCAGTGGGTATCGGGATCCAACTATCATATAGAAGGTATGCAATCTCATTGCAAATTTCAACACTTGAAACTCCCGATAAAGATTTTTACCCCTAGCACTTATGACCTTAACTATGGTCAACAAATCATAAGTACTAGTCAAGTTCTATCCGTCATTTCGTGATTAATTAGACCCACCGACATGACCCTTAACTAAGGTCAACAAAGTCACGCGACTGTCCTAACTAATCGCATCATATGCGGTGTAGGATGACATCACTTAGCTACCGTACACTGTGCCTTGACTATGGTCAACAAACACAACACGAATACTAAGTACTCTACTTCCTAAAATGACGGAGGGTTGTGATCGCACGCTTTTAGCGTGTCGGATGTTCAAAGTTCTAAAGTTTACCGCGATCAAGACGGTGTCGCTATGCAGCTAGCCGGTTGAGCACGGGTCGATCCACAGGGAGATGGTTGTATGTCCTTTCTTGTTTTAGACGAGTCAATAAAGAATATTTATGTGTTTGTTCAATCTAACCTATGTGTATTATTTGCAAGTATAAAGTTGTTAAGAAGAAGATACGAGATTGTAAGCTAAAGAAATCCGTACTCAAAACCTTTGAGCCAAATCTTAACCGATTGAAGCTAGAGCAATCGGCAACAACGTGGATTAGGGGATTTAAGCGCGGTATTCGTGGAATCCGGCTTATTTACCCTTGTCCTTCCGTTCTTGTCTCTTGCTTTCGCCTCCGGCCAAACCGAACGCAACCGGTCGCGGTTAGGAATCACCGTTACCTTGTCAGGGTAGGGTGCCTAACAGAGCGCTTGCGTATGGTTTGGGCGGAGTTCAATGGAAAATAACGGGAAAAGAAAATGAGAAAAGAAAGTCTTAACTTACAATACCGTATTTATTCTTAACAACAAAGATAATTACAATGTTCACAAAATGAACAACAAAGAGCAAAAGAAAAGAACAAAGAAAAGAGAAGATTACAAGAAATTAAGTGCATGAATTAAATTGCAAGAAAGTAAAGCAAGATAATAATAAGCAAGTAATAAAAAGCGATAAAAAGAACAAGGAACTAGAACTCAAGACAAGCATGGGATCAATAGCCAACCCTTAAACTTGCAAGCTCAATCAAGAGTTTGCAAGATCAAGATAAGGGTAAAGAACTCATGTGAAGTGAAGAATCAATTCCATAAGAAAATACGACCCTTGAGATCAATAACTAACCCTTAACCTTTCAAGCTCAATGAAGAGGTTGAATGATCAAGAGAAAGCAAGAATCTCAAGGGGGAGCTAAACTAACAAGAAAGATACAAAAACCCTCATCTTCATTAACATCCACTCAATGCTCTCACTACATTTTCATGGAGGAAGAATGAAGAAGAAGAAGAAAGAAGAAGAAAAACTAGCAAAAAGAGGAACAAAAAATTCGACACTTTGGCTTGGCTCAGTTCTGGGGTATTTATAGGAAGGGAAATGAAAAGCTAGGGCAAGAATCTGTACCAAGATGCAATTACCAAACTACCCAGAAAAATTGACTGGGAGAGGGGCCCACTTGGCCGCGGATCCGCAGCCTAGACCCCCTATTGGCCGCGGATCCGCGGCCGTATAGAGGATTTGGGCCCTCCATTTTTCTGTGCTTCCCTGGTCCTTTTTTCTCTGTAGTTTGGCACATGTCTTTTCTGATAATCTTTCCACATTTCTTCCAGAATTTCTGTTGATCAAAATGATGATTTGATGTGGATCTTTTGCCATGATTGTCTCGAGCTCCGCGTAGATTTCTTGGATCTTGTGTTGCCATTGAGCCTTGTGCATGAAAATGACATTGATTTGCCGTTTTGTCTCCTAAACTGGTGTGTGGCAAAATACGGATAAAGAGCGGAGATCCGTATTTTATCTGTGAATGGCAGGAACCCGGATTTTGTCGTGTTTTTTCATGAATTTCACCGTTTAGAGCCGAGAACCTGTATCCTGCAATTACTAGCAAACACGGCTCAAGAGTATCTACCGATAAACAACCGAGCGTAAGAATGGGCGGTATAAAATGCAATATTCTGGTATGAACAAATACCCCCAAACTTAACGTTTGCTCGTCCCGAGCAAAACCAATTATTCACAAAAACAAAATCCTAACCGCACTTTCACAGGGAACGTGATTGCACTGAGCTTGTGCAACAAGCCGTTAAATCTCTTGGTGTCCCTAGTAGGAGGAGTGTTGTCTCCTGAGGGTTTTCAGCAGATACTACCCACAAAATCCCGTCAAGCTAGTTTCGTAAGTTAACATCGATTCTACTCCTACAGTTTAGTATTTACGTTAAAAATTCTATCATCCTAAGTTGGAAATATCCAACCCTAATGCTTCACACCTCCTATCTATTTAGCCTTAGATCATATACGTTCCAAAAAAGTTTAGAAAGATGTTGGTTCTCCTGAGTTTTCCTTCTAAAGTGAGGCCTCAAATCAGGGATTTTTATCAACTTTACAGAAAACACAAGTCTTATTCTTTATTTCTATCTTTTATCCAAACATCGATTGTATACCCCTACGTGTGTGTATATTTGCACCACTACACTTAAGAATTCAATTCAAGCTATAATACCCTTGCCCTAATACCTAATACTACTTCTTTTCATTAAGGATGGACGGATTTGCTCACACATCTTTCATGCGACTATTAATGCTTCTTGAGGCACTAACGGCCGATTACTGAATGTGTGAACTTTAAAGCGTAAATAGCAGTCTCCAGGTCTTGATTTTATTCTATTTTTCTTTTTCTTTTTTTTCCTTTTTTTCAAGACCGGATATATTTTTCAACATGCTCTTTTGGTGTTTAGCTTTAAATACCATTTTTTCTTTCATACTAGGCTTTCAGGCAAGAGTATTTCTAGGTATCCTCTACTATCCCAAGTTTCAAGGTGCGTGTAAGTGCAGTTTGTACGGTATATACTTTCTGAATTTGAACTCAAGAAAAGAAACTATTTTTCAGACTTATCCTTCAGTAGAGCATCAATACTTTCCCTTCATCTTGACTTAACTAAAGAACTGAACTCAAGATTACCTATTTCTCAAAAAAAACTGTAAGGACGTATACTTACCAAGTTTAAACAGAATGAGGGTTATTTTTAGGGTTTTCAATTCCTAAGCCTAGAATTTAGTTATTTCTATCATATCAACTAAACTTTCGGAATAAAGATCTAAGTTACCCTATTAGCTAACTTGACGACAAAGTTTTTATATTTTTTGGAAAATTTTTTATTTTTGTGGGTTTTTATTAAGGTATGCAAATGCAAAATATACAAATGAATGCGAAGGAAGAGAGCTTACCGAGCACACCCCCAAACTTAAACTTGACAGTGCCCTCACTGTCAGGCTATACCAAGAGGGTCAAAAATTGTCGGCGCTCTCCCTAAAAACAAATTATATACAAAAAGGAAAACAAAAAATATATACAAAAAAGGAGTCCCCCCCAAACTTAAGTAAAACAGTGTTTCCACTTGTTAAGCGTTGAAGTTCAGGATTAGGGGGGAAAGAACAGTATCAATCTATACAAGGCCTTACACAGGCCAAAAGTTAACACCAACCATTCAAAGATTTTATCATGGTAAAGCAGTGGTTGGTGAAAGAAGGTGAAGAGGTAAGAAATGGAGAATACGCGAGACCATATGCGGAGAGAAGCGGGATACGATCTCGGTATATGAGAGGAAGAAAAATGGCGGAAGGGAAAAAGAAGTAGAATACGAACTTGAGGGTGCCAATGGAGTAAATAGATTAGCACAATTTGTGATGAGCGATGTGTAAAAAGCGATTGTGCTAACCTATTAACCCGTCGAGAGATTGGGTCAAATCCCTCAAGATTCGTGAGAAACCATGGGTACGCCGACTTGGTAAACCAGATATACGAAGTGAAAATGATACGGGTTCTTGCAAGGTCGGAACGATGGAAAGGATGGAGGGAAGTGGTTGAGGAAGGGTATCGGTTAAGGGTTCTGGAGGGTGTACACAGTCAGTGAAAGGAACAGGATGAATTGGAAAATCCGACTCATCATCTAGAACTGTTTCATCCTCAAAAATATCCTCAAAATTTTTCTCAAAGTTAAGCTCATCCATGCATATTTCATCAAAGTCCAGACGCATATGGGGTTCGGAAAAAACATTTAATGACTCGGGATGATGAATTGGAGAGAAAAACTCAGTCAAATTTGTGGGTTTATCATCCAAAATATTCCCAGTGTCAATATCCTTAATCAAGTGAAAGTCAATTTTCTCAGACACCTCATCAAAAGCATGGATTTCAATCAATTCAGGTTCTAAGATGGAGGTGTAGAGGTCAAAAGGATTGGGTGTGGTTTCACTTAGCAAGGTCCCTTCACAATCTGGCAAATCAAACACTACAAAGTCGCACAACCCATTAAACATTCTAACTTCAATAGATAATTCATTTGGGACACTTGATAGACTTTCAACATAGGAGTTGTGGGATTTAAGTTGAAACGGGTAGGTTTGATTTGGAAGGGTATACAGCTCACTCTCTCCACTCAAATTCACAGCCTGTCCTACCGCCTCTTCATACATTGAAAAATTTGGAGCTAGTTGAAAACTAGCTACCGGGTCACTAGGTTGTATGAGGGCGGCCATGGACGCATTCAAATCCATCATCTGTTGGCTTGACGCTACCCTAAAGTCTTCCAAGGACTGTTCTAGACTAGACATTGGTTGTGAAGGGGTTTCAGTAAAAGATTCAAAGTTGTTTGGATACTGAAAACTCCCAAATGGCGGTTCTGATGCAATGTCTAGGGAAGGTGCAAAAGTAGGGTAGGATTGGTAGGAATTGAATGGCTGGACAGGAGCAGGATCAACATTTGGATAAGAAGGTGAATGGAATTGTTGATCCCAAGAATTTGAAGTGGTGAAAGGAGTGAAAGATCGGCTACGGGATTACTCAATACGTTCAGCGATGGACAAAGGACGACTTGCGAAAGGGGTATCAACATAAGTGGGTGTGGGAGGTTGAAAAGGTTGATACAAAGTGGAATGAGGAGTGCAAGTGTTTATCCTATCCGCTGCTATGCGATCTTTCAGTGAAACTTTGGGCATGGAGGGGTCGTTCGATGTTTGGCCAAAGCAAGAACCGTAAGAAGTAATATCTGGTTGTGGGTACCAAAGTTCGGCAAGAGTTTTGCGAGGTGGGGTACCCATGATATGAAGAGAGGAAGAAAGGAAGGAAGAGAAAAGGAGGGAAAAAGAATTTGATTTTTTTTTATAGTTAAATATTAACAAAAGAATGAAATATACACACAAAAAGAATATGGACAAAAACAATCACGACACAAAAATACCACACACCTAATCATTCTAGGGTTCACCTAGGTCAACTAGACCTGCTCCAGAACTTGATTGTCGAAGTAAAACTGTGTCGAGAAACGGGCTCAAGATATACTGATCACGAGGCCAGGTAAGTGCAGAGATAAGGGGAGGTTTTCCAACGCTTTCGCGAAGTTCCTTAATTAAATAACCCTTTCTCTTTTGGCGGTTGCGCCGTTAACACTTTCCTAGACACCTCGTAAACAATATACCGTTAAGCGAGATTCTAAACACAGTTAACTTCTCCTAGTGAGCGCGAAGTCCTTAAGGCTTAAAGTCTAATTTCTTTTAGAATTTTTGCGGGTAATACGTTATGCTCAAGTTCGTGATTTGTGGGCCATGGAAAAGGTGATGAAATCCTTTACCGTATATTGTGGGGTTCGCTTGCCCTTAAGTCCGTATTAATGTATGCAATGCGCAATTCAAAAAAAATTCTATAAAGAATCAAACAATCGTTTTTTAGTTTAAGCACGGCGCTGCAACAAATACGGGTTAGTCAATTTTTAGCGTTTGCTAGCGAACTTGCAAAGAATCCTGCAAAGAATAGTATATTGGATGCGTCGGATTTGAGAAGAAGGTGTTAGTAAAATACGTACCATTAAGTTTTGGGTTAGGAAACCCCCGTTGAATCAAATCCGGTAAGCTTGAAAAGTTCGCTTGCGCGGGTCAAACTACCCGGATCTTTGGCACTATACTTCGTAATCACCTTAACGTTGAATGTACACTTTGCTCCCACAATCGCAGTTTGCAAATACGCAAAAATCTGCACACTTGCCCACAAAAATTATCAAAAAGAAACAAAAAGAATTTTTTTTTTATATATCTACAAAAAGAATATTAACCCGAATAACAAAAAAGAAAATACACTACCGTCTCCCCGGCAACGGCGCCATTTGATCGCACGCTTTTAGCGTGTCGGATGTTCAAAGTTCTAAAGTTTACCGCGATCAAGACGGTGTCGCTATGCAGCTAGCCGGTTGAGCACGGGTCGATCCACAGGAAGATGGTTGTATGTCCTTTCTTGTTTTAGACGAGTCAATAAAGAATATGTATGTGTTTGTTCAATCTAACCTATGTGTATTATTTGCAAGTATAAAGTTGTTAAGAAGAAGATACGAGATTGTAAGCTAAAGAAATCCGTGCTCAAAACCTTTGAGCCGAGTCTTAACCGATTGAAGCTAGAGCAATCGGCAACAACGTGGATTAGGGGATTTAAGCGCGGTATTCGTGGAATCCGGCTTATTTACCCTTGTCCTTCTGTTCTTGTCTCTTGCTTTCGCCTCCGGCCAAACCGAACGCAACCGGTCGCGGTTAGGAATCACCGTTACCTTGTCAGGGTAGGGTGCCTAACAGAGCGCTTGCGTATGGTTTGGGCGGAGTTCAATGGAAAATAACGGGAAAAGAAAATGAGAAAAGAAAGTCTTAACTTACAATACCGTATTTATTCTTAACAACAAAGATAATTACAATGTTCACAAAATGAACAACAAAGAGCAAAAGAAAAGAACAAAGAAAAGAGAAGATTACAAGAAATTAAGTGCATGAATTAAATTGCAAGAAAGTAAAGCAAGATAATAATAAGCAAGTAATAAAAAGCGATAAAAAGAACAAGGAACTAGAACTCAAGACAAGCATGGGATCAATAGCCAACCCTTAAACTTGCAAGCTCAATCAAGAGGTTGCAAGATCAAGATAAGGGTAAAGAACTCATGTGAAGTGAAGAATCAATTCCATAAGAAAATACGACCCTTGAGATCAATAACTAACCCTTAACCTTTCAAGCTCAATGAAGAGGTTGAATGATCAAGAGAAAGAAAGAATCTCAAGGGGGAGCTAAACTAAAAAGAAAGATACAAAAACCCTCATCTTCATTGACATCCACTCAATGCTCTTACTACATTTTCATGGAGGAAGAATGAAGAAGAAGAAGAAAGAAGAAGAAAAACTAGCAAAAAGAGGAACAAAAAATTGGATACTTTGGCTTGGCTCAGTTCTGAGGTATTTATAGGAAGGGAAATGAAAAGTTAGGGCAAGAATCTGTACCAAGATGCAATTACCAAACTACCCACAAAAATTGACAGGGAGAGGGGCCCACTTGGCCGCGGATCCGCGGCCTAGACCCCCTATTGGCCGCGGATCCGCGGCCGTATAGAAGATTTGGGCCCTCCGTTTTTCTGTGCTTCCCTGGTCCTTTTTTCTCTGTAGTTTGGCACATGTCTTTTCTGATAATCTTTCCACATTTCTTCCAGAATTTCTGTTGATCAAAAAGATGATTTGATGTGGATCTTTTGCCATGATTGTCTCGAGCTCCGCGTAGATTTCTTGGATCTTGTGTTGCCATTGAGCCTTGTGCATGAAAATGACATTGATTTGCCATTTTGTCTCCTAAACTGGTGTGTGGCAACAGACGGATAAAGAGCGGAGATCCGTGTTTTATCTGTGAATGGCAGGAACCCGGATTTTGTCGTGTTTTTTCATGAATTTCACCGTTTAGAGCCGAGAACCTGTATCCTGCAATTACTAGCAAACACGGCTCAAGAGTACCTACCGATAAACAACCGAGCGTAAGAATGGGCGGTATAAAATGCAATATTCTGGTATGAACAGGTTGCGAATGGTTTTTGTGAAAACCTTTAACGCTTTGAACTTGATCTCGTTGCGGAATCAAATGGTTTTTAAATGGAATGTTTTTGAAGCTTTTCTAGTTTTGCTAAAGGGGTCACTCCCGGTGAAGGGATCGTCGGCCCTTTCCTCGTCGAATGAGGTGCGGGATATATCATATATATCACTGTGCAAAGCGGAAACTATAGAAGCGATCAAAAAACAAACCGAGTGTGTAGCATCTGCCAGTTATTGCTAAAGGAGTCACTTCCGGTGAAGGGATCTCGGTCCTTTCCTCATCGAATAAGGTGCAGGATGTTCTATAATGAACACCGCGATGCAAAGCAAGAACTGTAGCTACCTGTTTTTATTTTGAAATTCGATTCCACAACATCTTTTAGGTTTATTTTCTTTCATTAATCTCATTAATGAATATCCCATCATTTTAAGTCCACCTAAACATCACAGATAAATATAACGTACGCTTATGCCATCCGCATTCGCCTCGATGTCCCGTCTGCACCGTTAGGTTAGGTAACTAACGGCAGAGCGGGGCAGGGCTAGCGCGGGTGTAAAACATAAGCAACGTCTATATAATATATCACATATACTATATATAATATCTATCTGAACACATCACATGATCACATCACAGATAACGCAGCAGAAAATATCATATGAAATATTGGATATACTAGGACGTCCGTGTTTTCAATACGAGCCAGTATAAAACACGGATTCCACGGTCGTGATGAATAGCCAATCCCACACCCCTAGACCCCTACGAGAGCGGAAAGCAACCCTACCAATTCTAAGGTTAGGAGACCCGGACTCGACTCCTCGAGATGGTCTCCCACTGGACCCTAGAACCCGGTTACTTGTGCTCCCCTCCTTGGGTCTATCCTAATGCGGAAAAGTAAATAATATACAAATGGTGACAACATCCGCAACCTGGAAGTGCCCCAATAAAAGAATATTACATACAAGTTTTTACATGAATGAAGATGAAAAAACACTCGTCTCACATAAAAAAAACCCGGCTATTCAACCACGACGATCCAATATAACATATCCAGCAACACATAACATCACATGTCATCAACGTAAGTAAATATGCGCATCCCAATTGTCGTTGACATATAGCAACGAAACCGGCGATATCACACATTACACTTACGGTCACAGAAAAGAAAGTGTAAAACTACAACAGTTGGAATCCGCAATCTCTTTAGACATCGCATGCCTAATCAAATGAAATACTTAGACATCACATGCCTAACAATTATAAACCCCGCATCTTAGTCTCATTATCGAAAACTCTCTTCAATATCAAGTCGGGGAATTCAACAGGATTCCCGACATTCTGATCGAATGCTCGTCGCAAACTTTAGTAGGCGGCCGCACCCCCGATACCGTCGACGAAGTGCACTAAGGCGGAACACCGCTACCGCGAGCACCCGAACGGATGCTTTCGGCGACGGGGTTCTCCTACAGTCACTTGGTCAGGGCTATGGGGTGAGGCTGTCTATTAAGTTTACCCGGCGAGTATCTGCGTACGCTACGTGATTGCGATGGACTTTTGATCGCATAAAAATTCCGTGGCAACCGATCAAGTGAGACTAAAGTGCTATGTTTATAACATTCATTCAGTTATCTCATAACTACTTGTGAATTCCAAATATTGTATCACATTCCGGATAAATAGAAAAATGTTAAACTTTCCGATCGAACAATCGAACAACCAAGTTTTCCCGATACAGCTCAACACATGAAATAAGTTTAAAAACATTCACTTCGTGCCCCAGTACCAACGGTCCAGCCGTAGAAGGGTCAAGCCAACGCCTCATATGTGGCACGCCGTATTGCCCCAAACCCGAAGGTTCAAAGGGCAGTTCAAGACGGTCACATAATCGAGTTAAGGTTTGTTGTCTTCTAGAGGGACCATCGCGTTACTTGCACTACTTAGAACGTCGTTAAACTACGGAAAAGTCCAACAATTGGAAATTTCCCGGCAGGGGACAAAATAGGTATTTATATCCGGTCGAACTTTTTAACATATTCTAAAATTACCCAGAAAAGCACACAGACAAAATTAGACAATCCGATCGAAACACCGAGTCCCCAATACAACCCAGAAAACTCAACTCTTGAGTTCAGATTAAAAATTCCCAGGAAAACCAGAACTACAAAATAAGAGTTACTCTGTAAAATTCATTGAATAATGAGACCGTATGGCCGCGGAACCGCGGCGGTTTAATGGAGTTAGGCGATCGAATTTCACAGTAACTCTTAAAATCCCCTTCTGATATTTCTGCATATTTTTAATCTGGAAAAAACCCAGTTTTTGAAAAAAGTCCAGAGAGCATTTTGGAGTTTGGGTTTCGGTTCGATCGGACTTCTAACTCCGTCTACGCATCGCCTAAGGCTCTAGCTAGGCTCTGATACCACTGTAGGGTTCCTAGGCACACTAATGAGGTCTCACAAGGGATCAAACATGGCTAATTTAAAATTTTCATGTGCCTACAAACCCTAATACGGATCGTTAACTAGATGTATAGACGATGCAAGCAAGTAAACGAATTTATTGCTAAAGGAAAGTGACTACAACCTTTGTAGATCCGGTTCTCCATCTCCATAGCTCCGTGTTGACGACCCTCCACTGTACCCTTCGGATCCCGGACCCTCGCGGTGGTTCCATCGAAGAATTGATCGGGCTAGGTCGTCGACATCGATGACGAAGATGATCTACGTCGAGGCAACTCAAGATCAAACTCCAACTTCACCAAGTCATGAAACATGTGAAGAAAACACCCTATACTACTTGGCAAGTGGTAGAGAATGAAGAAATAGGAAGTGAGTTCACTTTAGAATTGGATTTCTCACTCTTTTTCTCAAGTTGCCATTGATGGAGGCAAGCTTTTCTTCTTGTTGATGAAGAAGAAGAAGAAAGAATATGATGAGTATATCTCAAAAAGAAAAATAATATGAATACTTATCATATACAAACCATAGTTAGGTGTAGAGAATAAACTATGGTTAGTTTGAATGGTTAGGGTTAAGCATGAAGACAAAATGGTCACTTAGTCAAAGCTTCATGAAGCTTCAACAACAAACAAATAAATCCACCATTTTCTCTTTATATTTTCAAAAAGAATAATAAATAAATAAATAGATAATAAAATGAAAACCCTAACCATTACACAACCATGGTTTAATTTTTAAACAAACCCAAGTGAGCATGTATCATCAAACATGATACAAACAAGTGCACAAAAATATATCACATATACAATGTGCATTTCAAGTGAGAAAATCCATTTAAAGTGAACTAATATTAGTTAATGCAAAGTAATATATCAAATATATAATTATGCATTAAATCATTAAATCAATACTTGATTTAACGATCCGGTCATATCGCATATAACAGACTAATATCCAATATATCGGCTTATCGAATCAATCCTTGATTCGATAACTAGGCTATATCGCATACAACCAATCGATACATTCATCGCGAGAATAGAATACGGTATCACATACTCGCATTATTCTCGGTCCCGCACATATCTCATATGCGCTCCTATTTCGTTTCGCTTGAGCCAGGAAACCTCTGTGTAGGACTCTAAAGACTCGTCAATACGCCGGCAGCAGATGATGATCATATCAAGCACCCACAAGCCGCAAGCGGTCTGCTAAACGTAACGGCTACCCGGGTATTGAGCGGTCAGAAGATCGACGAGCAAGCCCGCTCACACTCCTGTGAATCCAACCAGTAACACTTACCGTACAGTCCGGTGTGTTCGTCTGATATGTCGCATATCTCGCCTAGGGGTGGTAAACGTCAGACCCCAATAGCTCGATAAGTCATGCCGACGTGAGGTCCATAACTATCATGAAACTACTGATAACTCTTACCAGTATATCACTACAACCCTGGCCAGGGATATCCTGTTATGGCCAGTCGTGCATAGCGCAACATCAACCCCCAATACTGGGAGAGACGAATCCCCTCCTATCGCTCATTGCCTCCATGTGAATCGGGACTGTACCCAAAAACCACCTGTTTGCACGACTCAGTAGAGCCGTGGTAGGGTGGAAATCAAAGCACAGTGGGAGACACACAAGACTCTATGACGATCTCGGGTCAACAGACTAAGCTGTACCAGTGTCACAAGAGAACTGCCATCTGACGTAAGGTATAATACCATCTGGGAGTTCTCGGCGAGTCCGTTCAGTGTACCCAGTCTCCACTGAGCACCCGCATATCATCTCCGATGTCAAACACCAATGGATATGGGATCATCCATCGCCGATCTCATGGGTCGAGAAGATATACGCTGGTCTACTCTGGAATATCGATGCCCCGTCTCGATATTCCCACGACTAGGAACATTGAAGGATATACTCATGGACTACCCAGACCCCACTAGTATGATTTGCATCATAGTCCTAGAAGTCGAGTACACATCCTAAGGGCTTTATCAACATGTAACAGAGAGACTGAAAGTATACATGTTAAGATAAAGAGCAACCAGATAGCGTACTATCATGTCGAGCAAGAAAGTCCTACCTATATATGTCCCAGCATCCACTACAATATACATCCAATGTATAGTAATGGCCTCTAGGGCATACATATAACTAACAGAAATACCAGCCAGGGATAGCCGAGCAGGGTAGCCGCTCGGTTGCCTCTTGGTGAGGGCTTCGATCCTTAAGGACGGGCCGAGCAGGGTTGCTTCCCGGTGCCTCTTGGTGAGGACTTTGATCCCAGGCGTTGTGGGGTAGGGAACTACCAGCCAGGGATAACCGAGCAAGGGCGAGCCCAGTTGCCTCTTGGCGAGGGTTTTTGATCCTTAGCGCGGGAGGGGCCGTAATAGGCCTACTAAGGACGGGCCGAGAAGGGTTGCTGCCCGGTGCCTCTTGGCGAGGGCTTTGATCCTTAAGGACGGGCCGAGCAGTGTTGCTGCCCGGTGCCAATTGGCGAGAGCTTCGATCCTTGGCGTCGTAGGGTAGTGAACTACCATCCAGGGATAGCTGAGCAGGGTAGCCGCTCGGCTGCATCATGGTGAGGGCTTCGATCCCTGGCGTTGCGGGGTAGCGAACTACCAGCCAAGGATAGCCGAGCAGGGTAGCCACTCGGCGGACTCTTGGTGAGGGATTCGATCCCTGGCATTGCGGAGTAGCGAACTACCAGCCGGGGATAGCCGAGCAGGGTAGACGCTCGGCTGCCTCTTGGTGAGGGCTTCGATATATGGCGTTGCGGGGTAGCGAACTACCAGCCAGGGATAGCCAAGCAAGGTAGCTGCTCGGCTGCCTCTTGGTGAGGGCTTCGTTCCCTGGCGTTGTGGGGTAGTGAACTACCAGCCAGGGATAGCCGAGAAGGGTAGCCGCTCGGCTGCCTCTTGGTGAGGGCTTCGATCCCTGGCGTTGTTGTGTAGGAAACTACCAGCCAGGGATTGCCGAGCAGGGTAGCCGCTCGGCTGCCTCTTGGTGTGGGCTTCGATCCCTGGAGTTGCGGGATAGCAAACTACCAGCTAGGGATAGCCGTGCAGGGTAGCTACTCGGCTGCCTCTTGGTGAGGGCTTCAATCCCTGGCGTTGTGGGGTAGTGAACTACCAGCCAGGGATAGCCAAGCACGGTAGCTGCTCGTCTGCCTCTTAGTGAGGGCTCTGATCCCTGGCGTTGTAGGGAAGCGAACTACCAGCCAGGGATAGCCGAGCAGGGTAACCGCTCGGCTGCCTCTTGGTGAGGGCTTCTGATCTTTGGCCTTTGCTGTTGGAGACCTGTGTCTGGCCGCGGCCCCGGTTCCTTTTAATGAGGTTCCTTAGGTACCTTGGCTAGGTAGTCTTCGAGCTGCCGTGACGATTCTCTTCCGCGCGACCCCGTCGAGGGAGGGGGTGTCGGTCACGCCTGGGAGAAGGCGAGCTAACCGACATCTCCTCAGGAGGGACATGGGCGTGAAGGGGCTTGGGGCGAGGCGCTATGGCAATGGACCTCGGTGTTGAACTGTGGGGGCACCCAGCGGATCATAGAACATGTTGGCCCGAGAGATCTGCGGCCGTGGGAGGCAGCGAGGCAGTGGTAGGCCGTGCCGACGCGAGCAGAGTCTTCTCTCCCTCTGTAGCGGTCCCAGTCCCGAGGTGGGGGAGCGGCAACCTGGGTAGCTTGCTCTGCCGTTTGGACATGGAAGAGCGTATCCATGACGGATGCGAGTCGATCTATCCGGACGGCTAGGGCCTTGATGGCGTTCGGGGGAGGAAATTCGTCCGCGCCTCCGTTGTGGTGGAGGCGGCGTCTAGCGCTTGAATCGTCGAGGTGATCGCTCGCCATTGGGTTGAGATCAGAAGATGAACTTTTGTTTTAGTGGAATCAAAGAGTTCCCACAGACGGCGCTAGCTGACGGATGTCGGATCACGTCAAGATGTTACCTTCCGCAGATCTTCTAGGAGCGACGATGGACGGCTGAGATTAGAGTTGGAGGTTGGCTCCTGAAGTGTGTGGGTCTCAATAGGTTTGAGGTTGTTGAGGCCGAGCTACCTGCAAGGAAGTCCCGGGGTGGTTGCACCACCGAGGACCCTCCGACAAGTTAGACCGGATATTCGAGAAGAGTAACTTCCTGGTTGGAGAGAAAAGACTTACTTGATTCGTCTGAAAGAGGGGTTTATATAGTGGTGGAAACGGGCGGGAAGGCGCGAGAATCACGCCGGACGTTACGCTTCCGACGTCACGCCTGCGTGATAGGCGGGATCCCGCATTAATGGCGTGACAGGCTCGTTAATGGGGGATCGTGATGGCGTGGAACGTGGGATGTGGCCGGCGGATATCACGCGTATGACGAGATTCGCGGGGGTGAAGCAGATGCGCCTGCGCCTGCGTCTGGTGCCGTTGGTCGGTCGATGAGACCGAGGAGGAGAAGCTCGGCGGGAGCTCGAGGACGAGCGGGAGGCCGATGTATCTTGGTTCTGCGATAGCCCGGAGACGAGCTGAGAGGGCGAGGAAGCTCGGCCCGATGGATGCCTCGGAGGCGAGCCCGATGGCCGAGGAAGCTCGGGCCTGTGATAGCTCGGAGTAGAGCAAATGGACAGTTGGCTTGGCAGCTGAAGTGCTCGGGGATAAGGAGTGGGGTGCAACCTCGGAGACAGGCAGTGAGGGAAGCCCCCACTGTAGTACGTCGGTTCCCCCTCTGTGGCCCTCAGGGGCCTAACTGGCTTACGTATGTGACACGTCATCTGACTCGTGTCATGATATAAGGAATTATCGTTATTAAGCATCATCAACGGCCTCTGTATCAAGAAGAGGTCTCTTTTATGTCCAATGGGGGGAAAATTAATACAAGTAATTTTATTCATTTTCAAACTGCCAAAATTGTTAAGAAATCAAGCTAAATTACATGGTAAATAACAAACAATTCGAGAAACAAAAAAGGAATCCTTAAAACTCCAAAACAATCCGGAAACAAATCACTTCCATCATTAATTCATCTTAGCTCTCTTGTCCCCTGCTCTCTCCCTTCAAAAACAAGGCTAGTCAGGGAGGCAAACTCAAAGAATTCGATAATGGGGACAACAAAAATAAAAAATAAAAAGAATGATATGTTTGTGTCTAAACTGAGGGTCACACTAAAACAGATAAACAACTAATATGTGAATAGTTCTAAAATCTAAATTTGTGAAATCTAATTATGATCATAGAACCGACCGCCACGTTTCAAAAGAATAAAAGGCAACCCAAAAATATCCCTTAAAAAGTGCGGAGACAAATGGATCAGCAACATGGAACCAACTCCTTTACATACATACAACTCCCAAATGCTAGCCCGGCCTCTTTCCCGCCACTTCTTTCACCCACGAGATAAGCCTAAAATAAACCGTTACCCAAAAAAAAAAAAAAAAAAAGTCTACGCCCTTCATTTACACCAATTCTAAGCATCATTAATCCCCTACTTGGCTAATCTAATAAAATAAAAAAAATTCCTTACAAAACCCGATACCCAACCGGGTTCAAAATTCTCTTGGATCGACAAAAATTCTGGAGCCGGGCGCAGACTTGGTCCAATCCCCAACCTCACCATCACTATAATCATCAGCAATCCTCTTAACACACCACAAATCTTCCGAGCATGATAACCGCCGCCAATGCGGGACACCTGCCCTTAGCGGGTCACAACCCGCTAATTCCGTCGCCACAACTCCGCACCCGCCGGCCCGTGCCAAGTTGTGTGCATGGTTACACAAACCCCGCACCAAACCAAGCGCATTGGGGCCCTCACCAAATAACCCGTACATTACATACAACCCGAACGGCCTGAAAAGATCCGGAACAGACGGGATCTGAAACCAGGGCAAGACCCGATCCATTAACCGGGTGGTCCACGCAAGCCCTTTCCGGATCCGACCCGCTCCACGGACCTCGAGCCTGAACACTGCCTTTGAGTCCCAAATACTCATCACCGCCCAAGATTCCGGCGGGTCCAATAAGAAGTCGTCCAGGCCGGACCAGCAGTACTCTGACCGCACCGCCAAGAAAGTCCCCAAGGAAAGCTTGTTCTTCAAGATCGAATTGATGTCTCGAGGGAAAAACTCGGTGGTGGCGAATTTTTGGCGGTAGAGCGTTTCGGCCTCGGATTCGGATAGCTGGATGACTGACACGTGGTGCGATATGGTGAGGCGATGGGCAAACACGGGTTGGACGAGGATCGATGGGGTACGGAATTTCGAGTAACCCAGCTTTTTGGTGAAGAGATGGATGGAGGCCTCGTTATCCTTGTCGGTGGCCATGTACGCGTACTCTGCTCCATTGTCTTTGAACCACGACTCGAGGCCTGCTACGAGCTTTAGCCCGATCCCCATACGGCGGTGAGAGGGAGCCACACGCAGGCCGAGTATATACGCCACTTTGGTGCAGATTGGTAACAAGGATGCTACTGTTTTATTCTTCGCCGGTCGCTGGCTCTTCTTTCCGCAGGTTACTGTTTTGATACAGCCTCTGATGAGGCCCACTATCACTTTCTCTGTCCCGCTGCAAACTGCTTCGGCAACCTAAAGAAGTTGACATATATAAGCTTGACGTAGAGGAATCAGAAGGAAAGAAAATAGTAATAAAGGCGAGATTGCAGATTTATACCACCATCCGAAAGGCCGGGGAGTGGCGGACTCTGCAGACAGGGTCACCGAGGTGGTCGGTGTACAGCGACATGGTGCCGCTCGGACCCACTTCGCACATCCGATCAACCGCCTCTGCACCGAGACGGTCCTTCTCGGGATCGAATTCTCTCACGAGAATCTCCATGGACGGCCAAAAAAGAAACGTCTCTATTTGTAGCCTTTTTAAATCTAACGGCCAAAAAAGAAAGAAATTTTGAACAGGAATCACGAGTGATAGCGAAGCAAAAGGAAAGAAGAGGAAGAGAGATGATCACAAGCTCTCTCTTGGAACAATTATAACCGATCAACGCTTGGCTGGTATATGATTGGTGAGTTCTAAATGAGAATACCTAATGGGCTATAAATACCCTTTCTCGTTGGGTGTGACGTGGCTTCCCTTCTCTCTCTACACTCTAGAATCCTAAACGTTTCTCTCTCTAAAAATTAATGTGGATATTTTTCTGTTATTTAAATTACAGATAAATACTGAAACTAAAATATATTTTAGATGTAGACGGAGGAAATAGGGGGAAGATATTGCCCGATGAGAATCAACCGCCACGGAGTCGAGGAGACGCGGTGCCGGCGACCGAGGCGGCAGCGGAGGATTTTGGCGCTTGAAGGAAATTTTGCGAGGAAAAGAGGAGGCTCGAAAGAAAATTTGGAGGAGTTTTGGGTTTTTATCTCCAGTGGGTTATGGGGCCCATCATATTTTCTCATTAATAGCGGTTATAACAGTTATCAAATCTATAAAAATCGTTATAATCAATTGGTAACGATTGGAACCGCTGCTAATTTCTTATTGTTGTTGGGCACATTTGAAGCAGTGTTTGGCCACGGACATCATCATGAGCACACCAATCATTTATTGAAACCTCCGTCAAACACCTGTACTCCATGTTATGCATTCATCCAAATGCCATATATATAAACTTATTTTGGAATAACTAGAGTTCAAATAAAATAAAGTAATACTTTAGATACCCATTTGAAATACTATCCAAACCTATCTAAAAGATAATCTGCTAAGATCCACCACACTTAGAAATATGAGTCTACGATATTTGTCTTTTGGATAGATTTTGGTAAAAATTTCAAGTCGGTAGGTTACGTATTTTCAATTTAAAAAGTATTTCACAATAAAAGGATTTATTAAAGGATAATGAAAAAGATAGTGATCTCAATCCCAAAATCTAGTGAATCTGTAGGAAAGATAACATAGAAGGAGATTCACGAGACTTATCATGACTTTGGAATTTTGAAGTGATGCTATTAGTTAGAGTACCGATTTTTAGCCAGCCGCAAACTCCACCGATATACTAATTCACACATCTGGTATGCCATAAAAGAAATTTTAAAAAAATATTACTTTTGAAAAACATTTATATGATTTATAATGATTAATTAACTAATACAAAATTTAAAATTACTTCATATAACATAACATGTTTTAATCATACTTTCATTATTGAAGTGTTGGGGCAGCTAAGAAAAATGGACGTTAAATAAAAAAAAATTGCAAGGACACCGCAATGATCTATCGATAGATCATGTCAAGAGTTGTGCGTTCGTTAACGCGGAGCTTAAAGAAGATTCGGTCTATTCCGGTGGAAGGATCAAAAAGCCGATCTAACACAGAAAAAAAAATTATGAGTTTTATTGTGCACTAACCAGCAACTCGGTTCTGGCCTCGATGAACGATCCGATAGCGCACGAGTAGAGCTTTCTGGTGTTGACACTTGTGTTATACAATTCTCAGTTATAATTATTTAGAACAAAACTTTATTTCAAGAATTCATATATTACTAACGAATTTTCCAAGTGCTTATTCTTGAGTACAGCAAGCATGATATCTCAAACATCAAACAAGATAATTTACAATATGATACGCACTCAAAACGGTGACATGGCATGAAGACTTGACGCAAGCAAGAACGTAATACAAGCTTATTAAAGTTAACAACTCAAGAAAATGAAAATCAAAGAAGAACCAAGTTGAATAAAGGAGATATAAATGTTATAATATTATATAGTGTTGATCTCACAGGATTAGAAATCATATTCAAACAATTTTCTATTCTACAGACGTCTCCCCTCTCATTGAGAAAGGTCTAACCAATATGTTAGAATTCAAACCGCTCAACATTCAAAAACAGATATTCTGACATATCAGAAAACAGTCGTCTGTACCAGACGTCTGCTTCATAAATTTTGAACCCCAAGATGTTGTTAGGTCCACGTTGCCCACCCCGGTGCTTACGGGGAGGCGGAAAACATAATAAAAAACGGATTTTTATTGACTTAGGCAACATGGACCGAGCTTGTGAGGATCTTTGCTAAACAAAAACTAGCTAAAGCAAACTAACAACTAGCTAAGTTGTAGAAAGGTTATACCTTGAGCTCGAAGTCCTTCTCTCCTTGCTCGTCGGAATGGTAGAAAGATATCACCTTGCTTGTCTTCTCCCGTCAAAGAAGGATCCACCCGAAAGCCTCGACCTTTAGCATCAACTCCAAGCTAGGAGTAACTAGAGTGCAAGAAATGCTAAGACTTGGACCCTAGAAGAGAGTAGAGAAGATCAAGTGAAGGTTTTTCTCAAGCTTTTTGTTTCTCAACACATGAGAGGGAGAGAGCTTGAGGGAGAGGATGAGCAAGAGAGAGAAATGATATGAGAGAATGAATTATTAGTGAGCCATTCTCACTAATATGTGTGTAATATTTTAATTCCATAATTAGCTAGAAAATTGTCATGGTTTAATCAAGAGGTGACCATTATCATTTCAATATTAATGCAAATTGCAAGGATCAAAGAGCATCTTCCAAATGAAATGATTATGGTCAAGTTGTCAACATGGTCAACAAGTCAATGAAGTCAAATGGTCAACAACAACAACCATGCACAATAATTAAGCTAATTATCAATTAACAATAATACACACAAAAGCAATAGGGTTAATAAAATGACAATAGTCATTAACCCTAAACAAGGTCCTCTCCCTCAATCTCAAGCAACTGTGCATACGCACCCGCATTCGTGATCCGAGGAACACGAATACACTGAGAAAAATCAATCCCAAATCATATACTAGGATCCGGCTTAAACCAAAGCCCGCTAGTATAAACTGTCCGGACAGCAAACGTGCACAAGTGCGCGGATGCGAACGAACCCTGTCGCAAAACCATGCGACCTCTACTCATTTTGCCTAAAGGCGAATAGCTCTCTGTGTGGGACTCTAAAGACTCGACACTACGCTGGCAGTGGGTTTAACCACAGACCGCAAGCGGCACTAGTTGTACGTAACGGTCCCCAGGTAGATGTCGATAAGAAGACCGACGAGGTGAACCCCATCTGCACTCCTACTGAGCCTGTATGTGACAGTCTCCGTACAGTCCGGTCTGTTCGTCTGATACATCGGATGGCGGGCCTAGGGGGGCGGTGAACGTCAGTCCCCTAATAGCGGTACAAGTCGTGTCGGAGTGTAGCCCAATACACCCTGAGATAACACTGGAACCTACCAGTAGATCTCGCTTGCCCTGGCCAGGGACTACTTGTGTAATGGCTCTCCTAGACACAGCGCGATGTCAACCCCCAATACCGGGAGAGACAATTCCTGTCTAACCGTCACTGCCTCCAAGTGCTTCGGGACTGCTCCCAACTACTACCTGTTTGCACGACTCAGTAGAGCCGTGGTAGGGTAGTAATCAAAGAACAGTGGGAACACACTAGAGGCGAAGTGATAGTGTCAAGTCAGCGGACTAAGCTGTACTCATGTCACCTGGGAACTGATAACTGACGATAGGTATATTACCAACCAACAGTTCCCGACGAGTCCTGTCCAGTGTACTCGTAACCTAACGAGCACCCACATACTATCCCAAGTACAACGTACTAACGGCTGTGGGACAGACCGTCTCCCACACTGGGATGAGAAGCGCATACGCTAGTCTACTCCGGAGTATCGATGCCCTGTCTCGATAGTCCAATGACCAGGGACCTGTATAAGGATGTGCTTATAGATTACCCAGCCCCCACGAGTGTGATCGCCATCACAACGCCGGTAATCAAGCAAAGATCCTAAGGGCTCTACTAATGCGTATAGGTGATATAATAAATAAACACACATGTACACATTAAAGCAGAGACAAACCAAGTAGCATACTACTATATTGAGCAAGATTGTCTGTACAACTGTGAATATCCCAAGCTTCCATCAAGTAATATACATACTAGTATGATACAGTAATGGCCTCTAGGGCATATACACTAACAATCTCCCACTTGCACTAAGGCCATGTACTGGCGTATCGAAGACCTATCATCTCGATCAGCCGCTCGAACTGAGTCTGGGGTAAAGCCTTCGTGAATGGGTCCGCAGTGTTGTCCTTTGTGTCCACTCTCCGCACCTCGATCTCCTGTCGATCAATGATCTCCCTGATCAGGTGATACCGCCTTAAGATGTGCCTGGATTTCTGATGGGACCTTGGTTCCTTCGCTAAAGCTATAGCCCCATTGTTATCGCAATACAAAGGTATTGGGTCAACAATGGACGGAACCACCTGAAGTTCACTAATGAACTTCTTAATCCAGACCGCCTCTTTTGCGGCATCGCTTGCAGCAATGTATTCAGCTTCTATCGTCGAGTCTGTGACGGTATCCTGCTTGGAACTCCTCCAACATACCGCCCCTCCGTTGAGGGTAAACACAAAACCCGAGACGGGCTTGCTGTCATCTTTGTCACTCTGGAAGCTTGAATTGGTAAAGGACTCGACCCTGAGGTCTCCATTACCGTAAACCAGGAACATCTCCTTAGTCCTTCTCAGGTACTTGAGAATGTTCTTCACTGCTGTCCAGTGGTCCTCCCCTGGGTCTGACTGATACCGGCTTACCGCGCTCAACGCGTAAGCTACATCTGGTCTTGTACATAGCATCGCATACATTATAGATCCTACCGCCGAAGCGTAGGGTATAGTGCTCATGCGAACCCTCTCCTCGTCAGTCTTAGGAGACATCTTCTTGGAGAGGGTAATTCCGTGCAATGCGGGTATGTTACCGCGCTTGGAACCCTCCATACTAAATCTCTTTAGTACGGTCTCTATGTACCTGGACTGTGAAAGTCCCAACAGTTTCTTAGATCTATCTCTATAGATCTTGATCCCCAGAATGTACGAGGCATCACCCAGGTCCTTCATGGAGAACCTTTGTGTCAAAAACAGCTTGACCGATTGTAGCATAGGAATGTCATTTCCTATCAAAAGAATGTCGTCCACGTACAAGACTAGGAATACGACAGTTCGTCCTACAATCTTCTTATATACACAGGGTTCATCTTCGTTCTTGATGAAATCAAATTCCTTGATTGCCTCATCAAAACAGATGTTCCAGCTCCGCGATGCCTGCTTTAATCCATAAATGGATTTAAGCAACTTGCACACCTTTCCGCTGCTCCCACTGTCTACGAAACCTTCTGGTTGATCCATGTAAACGCACTCTTCCAAACAACCGTTTAGGAAAGCCGTCTTAACATCCATCTGCCAGATTTCATAGTCATGGAAGGCAGCAATGGCAAGTAGGATCCGAATGGATTTGAGCATAGCCACCGGAGAAAAAGTCTCGTCATAGTCCAAACCAGGTCTTTGACGAAAACCTTTTGCAACGAGTCTAGCTTTATAGGTTTCCACCTGCCCATCTACACCAAGTTTCTTTTTGTAGATCCATTTGCATCCAACGGGTTTTACCCCGGGTGGAGCAATATCCAAGGTCCACACTTTATTGGCCTACATGGACTCCATTTCGGATTGCATTGCTTCCTGCCACTTATCAGAGTCCCTACTGATAATGGCCTGCCTGAAACTGGTAGGGTCATCTTCTTCCAAGATGCAATCCTCTCGATCCCCGTCTATGAGAAAACCGTAGTATCTCTCGGGCGGATAAGAAATCCTACCAGATCTGCGGAGTGGCTGAGGTTCGTTTGGGGTCATTGAATCTAGCGGTTCCTCCAAATTTTCAGTTACATTTTGTGGTCGCTGAATTTCTTCCAGTTCTACCGAACTCCCACTAGCTTCTTTTGTAAGAAACTCCCTTTCTAAGAAGGTAGCGTGGCGAGATACAAACACCTTCTGTTCCTCAGTGTGGTAGAACAGATATCCTAGTGAGTCTTTAGGATATCCCACAAATTTACAGAGAACTGACCGTGCCTCCAACTTGTCCGGTTTCTGTGTTTTCACATAGGCCGGACAACCCCATATCTTAAATCGCTTAAGATACGGATTTCTTCCATTCCATATTTCATATGGAGTCTTAGGCACTGATTTGGATGGAACATAGTTCAATAGGTACGCCGCTGTCTGAAGCGCATGTTCCCAAAATGAAAGAGGCAACTCAGCATTACTCATCATGGAGCGAACCATATCTAATAGGGTACGATTCCTCCGCTCCAAAACACCGTTGTGCTGTGGTGTATAAGGAGGAGTAAGTTGAGAGGGAATACCATTCTCTTTTAAGTAATCTAGGAATTCCGTGCTTAAGTACTCCCCTCCCCTGTCAGACCGGAGGATCTTGATACTTTTGCCAATCTGGTTCTCTACTTCCTTTCTGAATTCCTTGAATTTCTCAAAAGCTTCAGATTTGTGTTTCATCAGATACACATATCCGAACCTAGAGAGATCGTCAGTGAATGTGATGAAGTAAGAGAACCCACCCCTTGCATGTATAGACATCGGACCACACACATCACTGTGTATGAGTCCCAAGAGCTCTCTTGCTCTTTCTCCATGTCCGGTGAACGGAGATTTGGTCATCTTTCCTCTGAGACAAGATTGACAAGTTTCATAAGATGAAAACTCGAACGCATTCAAGAGTCCATCTTTATGCAACTTACTCAGTCTTTTCTCTCCGATATGACCAAGTCTACAATGCCACAAGTAGGATTCATTCGTATCTGAATTCTTCCTCTTGCGTGTGTTTTGTATATTGAGAACTGTATTCTTATTTAGAACGTAGATACCATTACACAGTGTACCCTCTGCAACCAGTACCTTATGAAGGTAAATGTTCATGATATTCTTTTCAAGAACAAAGTTATATCCATCTTTATCGAGTAAAGACACTGATATGATGTTGCAAACCATGGAGGGTACATAGTAGCAATCGTTCAAAATCATAGTCTTGCCATTTGGCAATACTAGGTGATATTCACCGACGGCTGCCGCATAAACTTGTGCTCCGTTCGCTACTCTGAGCGACATATCACCCGGTGCAACTTTCCTACTTTTTCTCAGTCCCTGTAATAAATTACAGATATGAGATCCTGATCCGGTATCAAGTACCCAGGAGGTAGGGCTGACCGTAAAACAGTTCTCAATTACAAGAACACCTGAAGTAGATGCAAAACCATGCTTCTTCTTCGCCTGGGTATCCTGGAAATCCATACAATCCCCTTTCCCATACTCATGACTGTTGTCACAAGTTAGAGCTGAACCAACTTTCCCCAGTCCCGAATAAGAATTCGGATCGGTCAAGCGATACATTTTATTATCTTGATTAGGGCGTGAAAAGGTTGCTGCCTGGAGAGAGAGAAAAGAAACACTCAGCGTATGCTCGTGCAAGATTAGATTGGTTTATTAATTTATCTAACCAGGATGTCTCCCACTGTTTCCTCAAATTCTTCTTAAAACCTTTTTAAAAGAAGAACTAGCCGGATTTTAATTCACGTCACAATACTTGCTTAACCTTTCAGCCAGGCTAGTGTCGGTACTTCGAGGGAGGTTTTCCAACGCTTTCGCGAAGTTCCTTAATTAAAGAACCTCTTTTCCCTGGGGGCGTAACCCCGCTAACACCTTTCTAGACACCTACTAGGTTTATAGCATTGATCGTTAAGTGAAATAATCTCCGAGAGTAGTCCAACTCATCAGTGGGATCGGGATCCAACTTTCATTGTGTGATAACCTAGATGGAATCCACTCTAGTCACCACACTCCAGAAGGTATGCTAAATCTGCAAGTTTCAGTACTTTTGAAACTCCCGATGTGGTTTTTGCCCCTAGGACCCAAGTGATCTTGACGGAGTCAACAAATCAAAGAGTCCTAGTCAAGTTCAACCTGTCATTATCTGGATTGCATTAAACCCACCTGCATAACCCTTGACGGAGTCAACAAGGTTATACGACTGTCCTAATCAATCCCATATACTGATACAAACAAGCAGCACTTAGCTACCATACACTACGCCTTGACGGAGTCAACAAACGCAGCACGAATACTAAGTGTTACTTGTAAGAAATGACGGAGGGCTACGGCTGGGTTTTTGGCGAAAAACCCGTTAACGTAATGAACTTGATATCGTTGAAGGAACCTGGTAGTCTATTTGAAAATATAGTGGCGAAAACTTTCGCTAAAGAGGTCACTCCCTGTGAAGGGATCTCGGCTCTTTCCTCGTCGAATGAGGTGCAGGATATTCCAAACTGAATACCTCGATGCAAAGCAAGCATAATCGACTATAGTGAAGTTATTACCCTGACGCAAACTTTTTTCCAAGGGGTCACTCCCGGTGAAGGGATCTCGGCCCTTGCCTCGTCGACTGAGGTGCTGGGCATTCACAACCGAATACCGCGATGCAAAACAAAAATGAACGTCCTTGCAATAACAGCTTTTTGAAAAATTGTTCCAACAACGTCTTTTAGGTTTATTTTCTTGCATTAGTTCTTTTAATGCGTCCCATCATTTAATCCTACCATTGCAGAAAACAACCAAAATATGACGTACGCTTATGCCATTCGCATTCGCCACGGGGCCCCGTCATCACCCGTTAGGTTACTTAACTAACGACAGAGCGGGGGCTGGGCTAGCGCGGCTGTAAAACATAAGCAACGCCTAAATAGTTATTATATATAAATATATAGCAATGATAGACATTACAGATCACAGATGAATACATTGGATATACTAGGAATCCGCAATGCGTTCGAGCTTGCAACGTAAAGCGGATTACACGGTCGCGGTGAATAGCCAATACCCCACCCAAGACCCCTACGGGTGCGGCAAACTACCCGCCAAGCACCCGAAGCGAAGCAACCTCCCTCACCACCGTGAGTAGGCCACTCGGCACTTCGAGATACCCGGTAGTTTGTGCACCCCCTCCATGGGTCTATCCTAGGAGCAAAAACAGTAAAAAGAATTATACAATGACGGCTACAACCCCGACCCGGTTGTGCGGCCATACAAATAATATTATTACATCAATTTACATTTACAATGAATGAAAGAAAACAAAAGCTCATCTCACATCCACCCCGGCTATTAACCCGCGACAATCCAATCCATTCATATCCACAAACCAATAACAATCACAGATCACAGAGATGTATAACCCCGACTAATTGACTTATAGCGATTAGCCGACGTTCAATACATACAAGCATCACAGATATAACCGATATAGTTAATGTGTAGTGAAGTTCCGAAAAAAAATACGGATTTATAGGCCCCCAAAAGTAAATTTCAGTTCTGGAAAATCTGGGCACATATAACATATCCTAAAAATCCCAAAACCAACACAGAAACACACTGGACCAAAAACGATGCAGAGAGGGGACAAGACGGCCGCGCTTCCGCGGCAGGAGCTTCCTCGTGCCGCGGATCCGCGCTCCTCTGATCTCCTCTCTGGTTCGTATTTGGTGGTTTTTCACACAAAACCCTGAGATAATTTTTGGTATATAACAAATGTCATTTTGGCCAGAAAAAAAATTAACAGAAACTAGGGTTTTGCAATGTTTGGTTTTTGGATTTTCCGGTTTCGAAACTTCGTTACACTTCACTACCTAGCTAGTTTAAGTTTAGTTAGGCTCTGATACCACTGTTAGGTCCACGTTGCCCACCCCGGTGCTTACGGGGAGGCGGAAAACATAATAAAAAACGGATTTTTATTGACTTAGGCAACATGGACCGAGCTTGTGAGGATCTTTGCTAAACAAAAACTAGCTAAAGCAAACTAACAACTAGCTAAGTTGTAGAAAGGTTATACCTTGAGCTCGAAGTCCTTCTCTCCTTGCTCGTCGGAATGGTAGAAAGATGTCACCTTGCTTGTCTTCTCCCGTCAAAGAAGGATCCACCCGAAAGCCTCGACCTTTAGCTTCAACTCCAAGCTAGGAGTAGCTAGAGTGCAAGAAATGCTAAGACTTGGACCCTAGAAGAGAGTAGAGAAGATCAAGTGAAGGTTTTTCTCAAGCTTTTTGTTTCTCAACACATGAGAGGGAGAGAGCTTGAGGGAGAGGATGAGCAAGAGAGAGAAATGATATGAGAGAATGAATTATTAGTGAGCCATTCTCACTAATATGTGTGTAATATTTTAATTCCATAATTAGCTAGAAAATTGTCATGGTTTAATCAAGAGGTGACCATTATCATTTCAATATTAATGCAAATTGCAAGGATCAAAGAGCATCTTCCAAATGAAATGATTATGGTCAAGTTGTCAACATGGTCAACAAGTCAATGAAGTCAAATGGTCAACAACAACAACCATGCACAATAATTAAGCTAATTATCAATTAACAATAAAACACACAAAAGCAATAGGGTTAATAAAATGACAATAGTCATTAACCCTAAACAAGGTCCTCTCCCTCAATCTCAAGCAACTGTGCATACGCACCCGCATTCGTGACCCGAGGAACACGAATACACTGAGAAAAACCAATCTCAAATCATATACTAGGATCCGGCTTAAACCAAAGCCCGCTAGTATAAACTGTCCGGACAGCAAACGTGCACAAATGCACGGATGCGAACGAACCCTGTCGCAAAACCATGCGACCTCTACTCATTTTGCCTAAAGGCGAATAGCTCTCTATGTGGGACTCTAAAGACTCGACACTACGCTGGCAGTGGGTTTAACCACAGACCGCAAGCGGCACTAGCTGTACGTAACGGTCCCCAGGTAGATGTCGATAAGAAGACCGACGAGGTGAACCCCATCTGCACTCCTACTGAGCCTGTATGTGACAGTCTCCGTACAGTCCGGTCTGTTCGTCTGATACATCGCATGGCGGGCCTAGGTGGGCGGTGAACGTCAGTCCCCTAATAGCGGTACAAGTCGTGTCGGAGTGTAGCCCAATACACCCTGAGATAACACTGGAACCTACCAGTAGATCTCGCTTGCCCTGGCCAGGGACTACTTGTCTAATGGCTCTCCTAGACACAGCGCGATGTCAACCCCCAATACCGGGAGAGACGAATCCTGTCTAACCATCACTGCCTCCAAGTGCTTCGGGACTGCTCCCAACTACTACCTGTTTGCACGACTCAGTAGAGCCGTGGTAGGGTAGTAATCAAAGAACAGTGGGAACACACTCGAGGCGAAGTGATAGTGTCAAGTCAGCGGACTAAGCTGTACTCATGTCACCTGGGAACTGATAACTGACGATAGGTATATTACCAACCAACAGTTCCCGACGAGTCCTGTCCAGTGTACGCGTAACCTAACGAGCACCCGCATACTATCCCAAGTACAACGTACTAACGGCTGTGGGACAGACCGTCTCCCACACTGGGATGAGAAGCGCATACGCTAGTCTACTCCGGAGTATCGATGCCCTGTCTCGATAGTCCAACGACCAGGGACCTGTATAAGGATGTGCTTATAGATTACCCAGCCCCCACGAGTGTGATCGCCATCACAACGCCGGTAATCAAGCAAAGATCCTAAGGGCTCTACTAATGCGTATAGGTGATATAATAAATAAACACACATGTACACATTAAAGCAGAAACAAACCAAGTAGCATACTACTATATTGAGCAAGATTTTCTGTACAACTGTGAATATCCCAAGCTTCCATCAAGTAATATACATACTAGTATGATACAGTAATGGCCTCTAGGGCATATACACTAACAGATGTCTGGTACAGACGTCTGAAGAACAAATTTCCAAACTATTAAATACTGAATATATTTCAGGGATGGGTCATTTAGACGTCTGCTGAAGGCTTACTGATCTCCAGACGTTTCCTACATACTTCTGAGAAAGGAACTCTTCAAACTACAGACAAACATCTGTTGTTGGCAGTTATTTCTGGTTTAAATATTCAAACGAATGGATATTTATGCCGTTTTTGTTTCTAACCATTCCAGCCGTCATTAATGAAAGTATGTCTTAGCACCTCTAATAGGTTTCAAGAGGCATCAAGTATGCAATTTTAAAATATCTAGTGGGCTAAGCTATACAAATTTCGAATCGAACTAGAGAAGCAGGGTTTATAAACATGTAAACAAGCTTTACACTAAGTGAATAGAGGATACAACCTTTGTAGACTGGTCCTTCACTTCTAAATCTCCAAGTAGTAGTCCCTTAGCTCCAAGTAGTAGTCCCAAGAACTCTTCTTAAGCTCCACTTGGTGAAAAGAACGAGCTTGCTTAGTCGTCTTTGAGGCCGAAGAAGATCCACCTTGAAGAATCTCTAACTAAAGCTATCTCTTCACTAATTAAGGAATTAGTGAAGCAAACAATCTACACTAATGTGCTAGATGAGAGTAGCTTGATGAAGTAGGTGTCACGACCCGAAATTGGCCCGTGACGACCCTAGTACTACACAACGCCCTAAGACGTAACGTAGTAAAAGAAAGCCAAAACCCAGAAATCTAAACCATAAAAATACGGAAAAAATAATATAAGATTTTGAAACATTTGAAATCGCAACCCAAATTCTTTAAAAGTCCTACTTTATTTCTTTAAAATTTTAGCAACACCCCTTTTTGTAAAAACCAGTCAAGATGAATACAACACAAAAATATGAAGCTATAGCGAAGAAATAAGGACAATAGAGAGAAACCTGTATATAAAGGACAACAAACCCACAAATAATATACAGTAACGTCCTCACCAAGTCTCTAAGTCAACAATACAATAGTAGATGGAGAGTACAAGATACAACGAATGTACAATACAAAATACAGATGACCACCAAAACCCACCTAAGCAAAATAGTACTGTGAGCTGATGCGGTATCTGTAGAAAAAGATGATAGCTGAAAAGCTGAATAGCTGAATAGCTGAGTAGCCGAATAGCCTGCCTCGACTACTCTGGGGAAAGACCTGAAACACCTGTGGCACAACGGGGGTGAGTTGCCAACTCGTGAATAGTAGATAACATATGCAGGTAATCGCAGGAATGCACGTACAACATGAATCTAAGATATGCGATTACAGTAATAACATGTCATGCAAATGCTGAATAGAGGTAAGTACACTAGCAGGTACAATCAATATGTGAAGCAACAGTAACATGCAATAACCATGCAATAACCATGCAATAGGGATATGAGAATGTAAATATGCAACTATCATAAGGGTACACTAACAGGTACTACCAATATATGAATCTGTGCAAGAAATAGAAAAGTGTGAGGTATGGGGTGGAATATGTCCTTTCCACCGAAACCTGACATCGTGGTATGATCACAATCCATCAAGACACTCAAATTCCAAATCCTCAAATCAGCCCCCCAAACTGGGCTCTCACAGCATATAAGTCTCACATCACCTCAATGTACAATATCGAATAGCTCTCCTATATCTCGAATGTACAAATCAACAATCTCCTTCATATCCAATATCCAATGTCAATGAATCACCTATATCCCAAGTCGAATCTCAAGTAAGTTTCTAACATCCTAAATGTATATATATATATATATTTGCAGAAATAAATATGATGGGGGCAATACACATATATTAGCGTCCCATTCCACTAATATTGGTGTAAGGGTATATATGACAACGGCTAATCCCCTGTTATATATACAAAGGTATTAAAAGAAATATCATGAAAACAATGTGCCAAGCATCAACACAAAAATCCTGATCGGTACGTATCATACGCTGTCCCGAAAGCACGAGTGCCTAGCTCTGACCCTCGCCTTTCGACGCATGCAAACGTGCATGACTCCCAACGGTGTCTCCATGACCCCCGCCGAGTCATTAGTACTGTCACCGGTAGGTACTAGCCCGCCTCCAGGCTCAATCGGCAACATCCATCGATCTTCTTGCCGAGGGGAACCATACCGGGCCCCACCATATACCCTCATACGGCAACCACACCTCGTATGGAGTATATAATCAGAACCGATAAATCTCATGGTGGCTGCGCAAATATCATATCAAGGAAACCGGGTTTTTCAATGTATGCATAATTTCATGAACTCCCGCGGTTCCCAAATCCAGAAATCATCATGTGAAATCCAATTAACAATGCGCAAATCCAGGAATAAATATATGCAATATATCTGAAATGCGAGCATATAAATGAGAATATGTAGCTAAAACCAGATGTATGCGAAACCAATGAGGTACAACTAAGTAACATCAGTAAAGGTAAATATATGATTCCAACTGAATATGTGTGTAGCATACATGTGTAGCAATGTATAGGTATCTACCTATAAGAACTGATGTCGTATACCCCCTGGGTATAAGTAAAATATGTAGGATATCCCCCCCGGTATAAGTAAAACAAGAGCAAGGTATACCTTTAGCTGTATCGCAAGGTGTATATGTACCTATCACTAAAGGTATGATACACTATAGGTATACCGATAAGCTAGATGTCATGTGTGACAAGCAATAGTATCTATAAGGGGTTGTGTGTGACATGGCAATTATTGACGGTGTGCGTGTAGCATACAATCCGTGCTCGTGCAATATGAACCGTCAATAATATGTGCAGTGTCCTACGGCTGCGAGTCACCGTACAACTATATCAAGGAAATAAAGTAAAGGCGCAATTCTAACAATGACGTAGAATATGCGACAGGTATTGAATCCTAGCCCAGACGCATAACGCCATGCGGGCGATTCCACTGTTGATGTTAAATCTATTCACCTACACTCCATGCTAGGTGAATCCTACCATCTGCTCCCCCCTGTGGCAGTGTCCGTAGTCCCTGCCTGCAAACCTGCAAATAAGACATGGAAATCACATATAAGCCAAATATTCCGCGAAACGCGATATCGAACCAAAACGAGAAACTCGCGTCGCAAACTAAACGCGCGCGTGTGCACGATACGCTGAATCGTGTGTGTACGCGTCTAAAACTATCGCGACACGCCGCGACACGCTGGATCACAGAACCCCCTCACGTATCGCGCGTATCGCGCAAACACAACGGACACCAAATACGATATATAGTCCCAGATTTTCCTACAGGTCAAATCTTGCAAAACTAGACATGCCAAAACACTACAATACACAGCAGACAACACTACCCAAAACCCCAAGACCTAACACCCCTTCCTGGCCGCAATTTGTGGCTAAAATGAATTAATTGGCGGCCTGGGATTTGAATGGGTTGCTCGTGTTTTGGTGGTGGTGTCTAGACCTAATAAGCATGCTCCAGTTTCCTCAATTTTACCCTGAAGGGTCCGGGTCAAAAGCAGATTCCAGATTGCCAATATATCGTATAAAAACGACAATTTGCACTAAAAAGGAAACCCTATGGTATTTTAGTGTAATCTGGGCTACCTCTCTGTTGAAGTGACCCTATTAACACTAAAATAGGCTAGGTTTACCCACTCAATCATCACTTAATCAAAAGTCCACACAAAACATCATAATTAGCACTAAACTAGCTAATTAACACTAATCGAAGCTAATCGATGCACAACTTAAGCAAACCACGAAATGAGGTTCACGAAATATACCCTAATGAACCCTAGAAGGTAGGTGAAGAAGTGGAAGGAGTTGCTGTAAGTCGCTGGAGCTCCTGCTGCTGCTGTTGCTGCCTGCTGCTGCTGCCTGCTGCTGATGATGATGCTGCTGCTGCTGAAGCTTCTGGTGCTGATGCTGATGAGTGTGTGTGTGTTTGAGAGTGTGAGGGAAATGAGAGTGAGAGTGAGAAATGAGAGAAACAAACAACCCCCCCTTCTCACTCTCTCTCACTTCACTAAAGAGGCATGGCTCACCATGTAGCCCATGCTCCTTCTCTCTCTCAAAAGTCAACATTCAACCAAAATATTAAAACCTTTTCCAATTCATTTTCATTTTAAAAACCATCATGAATAAATACAACCATAACTCTTAAACTAATCATAAAACTAACTTAAGACAAATGGTTAGTTAACCATGATTGCTAATCGTGTTTAACCCCAAAAACAACCATAGTTATCATGCACAAGTGTGTGTGTGCCTAACAAAATTCTAATAAAATAGTCATTAAATAGAATAAAATATTTAAAACTTAATTTCGTAAACGTTTTTATTAAAAACCATACATTAAAATATAATTAGCTACAAAACACAATCTAAGGTGTTACAATCTCCCCCCTTAAAAGAAATTCGTCCCCGAATTTTAAAAATATACCGATACGCGTACCTTCAAAGAGAAGATTAAAATCCTCAAATCTCGCTCGCAGCCTCCCAAGTGACTATCTCACTATACGGCTACGTCCAAGGAAACCTTCCACAGATAGCAAGACCCTTGACCGATGTTCCTCCACCTGCCGAGCCATTAATACCATTGGCTGCTGTGAACGAAAGATCGCGTCTAAGTTAAATGGTCTGGTACTAAATCATGTGAGAAAGGTCAAGAAGGTAATTGTAGAGTATCATCACAAGGAATACGGGGTGAAAATCCAATAATCTGGGCGGAAGTGCCAATTTGAAGGCAACGAAACTAACTTGCTTATAGGATCTCAGAAGGACCTAAAATCCTGGGACAAGCTTCCCAAAATCCAACACGTCATTCATCGGAAAGTCCGTAGGAATACATGATCCGTCCTTACGAACTCGAGTCTATGACCAAGGCAATCGGCATAAGACCTCAGTTCGCAATGGACAATTCCCATCCTGACCTGAATCAATTGGATCATCTCCGAAGTCTCTAGACATAGCTGGGTCCCAAAGTCCTATTTACGCAGAGTCGGTAAAACAACAGACTGATGATCGACACGACCTAACCCCTAAACCTAAAGGTGGCCAATTGGAGTGTCTCCTGATAACAGCTATCGAAGGAGAACCCTAACGATGGCGAGTGACGATCCCAAACTGCTGACAACAATCCAAACAAACACTCAACTTAACAAAACAACTGAGCACATTGAGTATAACGGGACGACAAGAATCCGAATGGTGTCACACCCTGATTAAACTTGGGTAGAAACCATAACGAAATTTATGGGATCTGCTCCCACTCCTACTTCAGAACGGTTAAAGATTGCAACTCTCCAGCCGGCCTCAGATGCTCGACCAAAGCACACAACAAGACAGACACCTTGAAACGAAACCTGAAACTTCTCCTTACATCCCTGTCCACCCGTAACTATCTCACAAGTCACGTTAAATGTTGGTGGAACTTGAATGCATATAGAGAGTTGACAGATGTGCATGTTCTAGAATTGCACGTCTCCACCCGACGGTGTTAGGTACACAAATGTGTCCCTAACTTAGCACGTCATTGTCACAAATCAAAGTCTCTGAATCATTACCCAGCCGAATATGCTCAAGTATCTCTGACGTACGAGCATCGACGGGCAGTGTCTCGCGAAAACGATTTAAGGGAAGTGGTCGGGCGTGGACATGAGCAAGCTGTCCCCTCCGGTAGAGACGAACTTAAGCTGTACTCAACGATCACACAAAAACTGTAAATCTGCAGAAGACTAACACAACAATCAAAATTCGCTGCAGGAAGATGTTCATTAAGCTCTAGTGGTCCGTGGATAATCTGACACGACTTTCAAACAAGTAGTGTCCCCATATCTCCAACGCAAAACCACCGCGGCCATCTCCAGATCATGAATGGAATATCCTTCTCGTACTTCCTCCAAATATAGGGAAGCAAAAGCGATGACTCTGTAGTGTCACATCAGTACACCCTCGAGCCCACTCAAGAAACATTACAGTTAAACAACAAAGTCGCCCGAGCCAAAGGCAAAGAAAGGACTAATGCAGTTGTTAACCCAATCTTCAACTGCCGAAAATTCCGCACACATGGTTCAGTCCAAAGAAAGGAAACCTCTCTTCCAGTCAATTAAGTCGACGGTGCAGCACTACTCTAACAATCCTGCACGAAACGGCGGTAAAGAACCTGCTAAGCCCAAAAATCTGCGGACCTCCGTCAGGCACACAAGTATGGACCTAAACTGTACGGCCACGATCTCCCTCGGGACCATACAAAACCGTCTCCCGTGACTACAAGACCTGGGAGTCAACACAAAACAAGCCTGAAGAAACACTCTGAGAATTTAGCAAACTGCTGGTACTCTCCCAGTATCTGCATAACAAATCCTCAAGTGCTACTACTGTCCCTCAAGACACATTAGATAGACCAGAATGTCGTAAATAACACAACAGAAACTGGTCGAGGAACGGCCTGAAGAAATCTGGTTCATCACTTCTACGAATGCTGCTAGGGCATCAGTGAATCCAACGACTCACAAAAACACCCAAAGCCCATCGCACGCATAAGGCAGTCTTCGGAATGCCAGCACCCCGAATCCATAGTAATGATGACCTGATCCCAAACAAACTTAGGAAATGTCTCGCACTCTGGAGCTGATCGAAGAAATCGTTAATGCGAGGTAAGGGATACCTATCCGCACCGTAAGCCGGTTCAATTAACGATCCGTCGATACGCAACCCTAAACTGCCGTCTTCCTCCTTGACGAACAGAAATAGGAGCTTCCAAAAGCGAAACACTCAGATGTACAAAACTCCCCAAACCACAACTCTGCAGCTGATCCTTTAGCTCCCAAGCTTCGCCGGCTCATCCGGAACAACGTCGGAAAAACTCTCGCACGAAAGGAACCCGGTCCAACAATCCCACTGTGGCTCCGGTATCACGAATGAACGCCAAGAATCCACGACATCTCCTCAGTAGCCGACTAGCGAAAAAGGCTGAATTCAAGCTGTGAGAGGCGGCACAACTATCCGCCAGCACAACAAGAACAGACCTGCCGAGAAAAACAAAACCTAACTTGTTTCCTCACGGTAGTCCACAGAAGCCTAGCACGTAATTAACCAGTCTGTGCCCAGGAGAACGTCAAATCCAACATCTCTAGAAGGATCAAAACGACGGACGAATCTCTATCTCCTACCCGATTGGCACACAACTGAAGTACGTGTCGCATAACAAAAGAATCGCTGACAGAAGTTAACACAACTACGACTAATCTACCCAACCACAGTACAAGCATGAAAAACAAACGAATACATCAAAAGAACATATAAATAAAAAATACCTGAAAACTCCACATTGGACGTCTGCGCGTCCCGATGAGTAGAAGCAAACTCCTGTGTCTGCCCTCTACTCGCAGCCGGATGAACTCCTCTGAGCAAATCTTCCACGTCCATGGCCTCTCTGAGTACGATCCTGACGCCGTGCTGAGGAACAATCCCTGACTAATTGCTGAAGGCTTCCGTATTGAAAAAATCCACGTGCTGACTGCTGACCATCCTGGGGCTGAGAGCTGAACGACTGTCCTCGTCCTAAGCCTCTGCTACTCCCGCGATGGCCACGAAATCTGTCTCGATGACCAAACCTCTGTCTCTGGGCTGGTACACTGGTACGAGTCCTCCACTGTCCTGGAACTCTCCGAGCCTCTGGAATACGCGCCTCATCAACTGGAGCTGCAACCACTGGTGCTATGTAGGTGACAGACTGCCGCATGCTGATCGCAAGTGACAACTGAGTAACAGGGGTAACAACCTCCTGTCGTAGCTCCCGAACGACATCAACCAATGAACTCATAGTCTGGCGGAAGTCCTGCATCTCTGCCAAAAGTCTATCAATAGTATGTGTCGTAGGCTGATCCGTCTGCACCGGTGCAACTAGAGTGCCATCCTGGTCAGTACTCGTCTCACCCGAGCCAACTCTGACCTCGGCCCTCGCTGCATCACTCTGAGTCCCCATAGTCATCGGCGGCAAGGCTATAAATAGATATAAGATTCGATGAGAATAAGGAAATCGAATCTCAAGGATAGGAATCATCAAGGAAGGAATTTCAACAATTTGTACTTAGGTCACTTAATGCAAAGTACCGCACCGTGGGTATGCTGCAGACATACACACACTACGTTACTCTGCTTAAGCTACCTACTCCATCATACTAAGGTCATCCTACACTCCCAAAGGTAAAACCTAGCGCTCTGATACCAACTTTGTCACGAGCCGAAATTGGCCCGTGACGGCCCTAGTACTACGCAACGCCCTAAGACGTAACGTAGTAAAAGAAAGCCAAAACCCAGAAATCTAAACCATAAAAATACGGAAAAGATAATATAAGATTTTGAAACATTTGAAATCGCAACCCAAATTCTTTAAAAGTCCTAATTTATTTCTTTAAAATTTTAGCAACACCCCTTTTTGTAAAAACCAGCCAAGATGAATACAACACAAAAATATGAAGCTATAGCAAAGAAATAAGGACAATAGAGAGAAAGCTGTATATAAAGGACAACAAACCCACAAATAATATACAATAACGTCCTCACCAAGTCTCTATGTCAACAATACAATAGTACATGGGGAGTACAAGATACAACGAATGTACAATACAAAATACAGATGACCACCAAAACCCACCTAAGCAAAATAGTACTGTGAGCTGATGCGGTATCTGTAGCAAAAGATGATAGCTGAAAAGCTGAATAGCTGAGTAGTTGAATAGCTGAGTAGCCGAATAGCCTGCCTCGACTACTCTGGGGAAAGACCTGAAACACCTGTGGCACAACGGGGGTGAGTTGCCAACTCGTAAATAGTAGATAACATATGCAGGTAATTGCAGGAATGCAAGTACAGCATGAATCTAAGATATGCGATTACAGAAATAACATGTCATGCAAATGATGAATAGAGGTAAGTACACTAGCAGGTACAATCAATATGTGAAGCAACAATAACATGACAATAATATGCAATAACCATGCAATAGGGATATGAGAATGTAAATATACAACTATCATAAGGGTACACTAACAGGTACTACCAATATATGAATCTGTGCAAGAAATAGAAAAGTGTGAGGTATGGGGTGGAATATGTCCTTTCCACCGAAACCTGACATCGTGGTAGGATCACAATCCATCAAGACACTCAAATTCCAAATCCTCAAATCAGCCCCCCAAACTGGGCTCTCACAACATATAAGTCTCACATCACTTCAATGTACAATATCGAATATCTCTCCTATATCTCGAATGTACAAATCAACAATCTCCTTCATATCCAATATCCAATGTCAATGAATCACCTATATCCCAAGTCGAATCTCAAGTAAGTTTCTAACATCCTAATGGTATATATATATTTGCAGAAATAAATATGATGGGGGCAATACACATATATTAGCGTCCCATTCCACTAATATTGGTGTAAGGGTATATATAACAACGGCTAATCCCCTGTTATATATACAAAGGTATTAAAAGAAATATCATGAAAACAATGTGCCAAGCATCGACACAGAAATCCTGATCGGTACGTATCATACGCTGTCCCGAAAGCACGAGTGCCTAGCTCTGACCCTCGCCTTTCGATGCATGCATACGTGCATGACTCCCAACGGTGTCTTCATGACCCCCGTCGAGTCATTAGTACTGTCACCGGTAGGTACTAGCCCGCCTCCAGGCTCAATCGGCAACATCCATCGATCTTCTTGCCGAGGGGAACCATACCGGGCCTCACCATGTACCCTCATACGGCAACCACACCTCGTATGGAGTATATAATCAGAACCGATAAATCACATGGTGGCTGCGCAAATATCATATCAAGGAAACCGGGTTTTTCAATGTATGCATAATTTCATGAACTCCCGCGGTTCCCAAATCCAGAAATCATCATGTGAAATCCAATTAACAATGCGCAAATCCAGGAAAAATATATGCGATATATCTGAAATGCGAGCATATAAATGAGAATATGTAGCTAAAACCAGATGTATGCGAAACCAATGAGGTACAACTAAGTAACATCAGTAAAGGTAAATATATGATTGCAACTGAATATGTGTGTAACATACAGGTGTAGCAATGTATAGGTATCTACCTATAAGAACTGATGTCGTATACCCCCCTGGGTATAAGTAAAATATGTTGGATATCCCCCCCGTTATAAGTAAAACAAGTGCAAGGTATACCTGTAGCTGTATCGCAAGGTGTATATGTACCTATCACTAAAGTTATGATATACAATAGGTATACCGATAAGCTAGATGTCATGTATGACAAGCAATAGTATCTATAAGGGGTTGTGTGTGACATAGCAATTATTGACGGTGTGTGTGTAGCATACAATCCGTGCTCGTGCAACATGAACCGTCAGTAATATGTGCAGTGTCCTACGGCTGCGAGTCACCGTACAACTATATCAAGGAAATAAAGTAAAGGCGCAATTCTAATAATGACGTAGAATATGCGACAGGTATTGAATCCTAGCCCATACGCATAACTCCATGCGGGCGATTCCCCTGTAGATGTTAAATCTACTCACCTACACTCCACGCTAGGTGAATCCTACCATCTGCTCCCCCCTGTGGCAGTGTCCGTAGTCCCTGCCTGCAAATCTGCAAATAAGACATGGAAATCACATATAAGCTAAATATTCCGTGAAACGCGATATCGAACCAAAACGAGAAACTCGCGTCGCGAACTAAACGCGCGTGTGCACGATACGCTGAATCGTGTATATACGCGTCTAAAACTATCGCGACACGCTGGATCACAGAACCCCCTCACGTATCGCGCGTATCGCGCAAACACAACGGACACCAAATACGATATATAGTCCCAGATTTTCCTACAGGTCAAATCTTGCAAAACTAGACATGCCAAAACAGTACAATACACAGCAGACAACACTACCCAAAACCCCAAGACCTAACACCCCTTCCTGGCCGCAATTTGCGGCCAAACTGAATTAATTGGCGGCCTGAGATTTGAATGGGTGGCTCGTGTTTTGGTGGTGGTGTCTAGACCTAACAAGCATGCTCCAGTTTCCTCAATTTTACCCTGAAGGGTCCGGGTCAAAAGCAGATTCCAAATTGCCAATATATCGTATAAAAACGACAATTTGCACTAAAAAGGAAACCCTATGGTATTTTAGTATAATATGGGCTACCTCTCAGTTGAAGTGACCCTATTAACACTAAAATAGGCTAGGTTTACCCACTCAATCATCACTTAATCAAAAGTCCACACAAAACATCATAATTAGCACTAAACTAGCTAATTAACACTAATCGAAGCTAATCGATGCACAACTTAAGCAAACCACGAAATGGGGTTCAAGAAATATACCCTAATGAACCCTAGAAGGCTGGTGAAGAAGTGGAAGGAGTTGCTGTAAGTCGCTGGAGCTCCTGCTGCTGCTGTTGCTTCCTGCTGCTGCTGCCTGCTGCTGATGATGATGCTGCTGCTGCTGAAGCTTCTGGTGCTGATGCTGATGAGTGTGTGTGTGTTTGAGAGTGTGAGGGAAATGAGAGTGAGCGTGAGAAATGAGAGAAACAAACAACCCCCCTTCTCACTCTCTCTCACTTCACTAAAGAGGCATGGCTCACCATGTAGCCCATGCTCCTTCTCTCTCTCAAAACTCAACATTCAACCAAAATATTAAAACCTTTTCCAATTCATTTTCATTTTAAAAACCATCATGAATAAATACAACCATAACTCTTAAACTAATCATAAAACTAACTTAAGACAAATGGTTAGTTAACCATGATTGCTAATCGTGTTTAACCCCAAAAACAACCCTAGTTATCATGCACAAGTGTGCGTGTGCCTAACAAAATTCTAATAAAATACTCATTAAATAGGATAAAATATTTAAAACTTAATTTGGTAAACTTTTTATTAAAAACCATACATTAAAATATAATTAGCTACAAAACACAATCTAAGGTGTTACAGTGGGAATTTTGCCCACTTAAGAATTCTTTTTCTCTTTTTCTTTTTCTTATCAAGAAAAATCAAGAGGAGGAAGATGATGAACTAAGTTGAAGAAATGTCTCAAGTGATATATTTAGAGAGTTAACCATGGCTAAAGATAAATGGTTGGGGTTTAAAAATATCTAAAGTAAAAAAAAATAGTGGAATGAGTCAAGCTATGCTCATTTCCATTTCATTTTGATTTTACTTTAAAAATAAATCCCTAATTAATCTTTAGTCTTGGTGTGAGTCTCATACACCTATATCCTATGTACCATCTAGCATGACATAATAGTGAATAATATATATATCACCGATCAGTCGAAAATACTGCATTTTTAACACGTCAATTTCCCTACCATTTGCATTCATCAAGAGGTATTCGGTATTCACATTGCACATATTAGCAAAACACCCTTAAAATACCGAATTACCTGTATTGTATACTAAAACCGGCATTTTAAAGGAAATTGACTATTTATCATGGCATCGCATCATCCTTGTATAGCGCAACACTTGTTTCGAAGTCTGTGCAGGAAATTCCAGAAACCGAGCCAAAATTGTGAAAACAGTGCTGATAAAATACGCCAACTCAAAGGCTAGAGATCTGGCAGTGATCAAGAACTAATTACAAAATTCAACACATCAAAGAATATACCTGAAGTCAAAATAAAGCAGAACACAGAAATTCAAGTACTCATCCTCTTATTGGGCCGCGGATCCGCGGTCCGAACCCCATTGGCGCGGCGGATCCGCGGCCATAATGTGATGACGTCAGCTTTTCTTTGCTCCATTATACTTCTCTCAGTGCATACATCTCAGCAAGCTATGTCAAATTCCAGATGACTCTCGAAGCTTCTGCCAGATCAGCAAGGATCATTAAGTTAAGCTAATCTTGATTAAGCTCCTAACAAACTAGTTCCAGAAGCTCCCTCCAACTAACTACTTCTAGAAGCCTCTCTAGCTAACAAACTTTTGGAGGGAAATTCAAATTTGGAATCCTAGATCTAGAGTTTTGAGGTCTATAAATAGGAGCCTAGATCTAAGAGTTGAGGTTGTTCATTAGTTCTTCATCTCCCCCATTTCTAACATAAGTTGAGTGACACAACTTGTGCCTCAAACTCTAAATCCAAAATCCAAAGGCAAATTCAAGATCCCGATTACCATTCAAGCGAGAAGCCTTCAACCTTTTAGGAGCGGAGCCGATCTTCAATCGAGCAAGTGATCCAAGCCGATCCGCGACTCAAGGGGACGAGTGAAGCCAAATCGACGATCGAGTTCTTCCTCTTGTAGTTCTTGAGCGATTTGTAACGGAATTGTTGATAAATAAAAGGTGAAATTCTTTAATATTGCTTTCTTTAAATTCTTGCATCATGATTCAATCACAATTTGTGATTGTGGTTCTTGTTGTGATGTTTGAGTAAAACTCCGCTCGTAAAGGAGTTGAGACGATCAATAGAATGATGATGCAACAAATCTTAAAATGATTCTTAAGTCCTACGAGTTTTGTAAACCCTAGCAAATTGAAGAATCGACGACCTAGTTTCGTTGCGATGCTTTCTTGATTGTGATCGCTCGAAATTAGGGATCCACGATCGATTCTTGAATTTACTAGAGGCTAGAATGTGAATGATATCGACGAAGGAACAAGGGATAGATGTTGAAACCCTGGTTTCACAAGAAATCCATAATTCTCGTCGATCATTATCGATCTAGTATCAATTCATCAATGGATAAGAATACGTAATCGCTAGATTTCATCACATCTATAGATCCGATCGATTCCTACGAGCATCACTTCGATTCTTGATATTTGATTTGGAAATCATCAAATTCTTAATTCTTGATTTTAATGTTTTCTTAGATCTAGATTTTTCTAATTCTTGAAATTCAATTTACAAATCATGAATTGTTTGTTTTCTTTTCTCTAAAGTTTCAACTCATCTAAATCAAAACACGAACGATTACACTTTCCCTGTGGACGATCCGCACTTACTAACGCGCTACATTTGACACCGTTATTGATTGCGGTCAAAATATTTTTGGTTGTGATTTCTATACATTTTCTACCTACACACCGAGAATTCATTTCAATCAATCACATATATATATATATATATCATTATATATATACAAGAGAAGAAATTCTTTTTTAGGGAGCTAACATTAGTTAATATATATTAATATATCAAATATATATAAATATATATCAAACTATTAAATCAACACTTGATTCAATAATCCGGTTATATCATATATAACTGACTAATATCATTTATATATATATCTATCTATCTATCTATCTATATATATATATATATCAATTTATCGAATCAACACATGATTCAATAATCCTGTTATATCACATATAACTGTAAGGATCCTAGGCACTCTAATGGAGTCTCACAAGTGATCAAACATGCACAAATCAAAAATTCCTTGTGCCTACAAATCCTAATACGGATCGTTAACTAGAAATCAAGGCGATGCAAGCAAGTAAACGGAAATATAGCTAAAGGGAAGGGGCTACAACCTTTGTAGATCCGGTCCTCCACCTCCTAGGCTCCGTGATGAAGTCCTCTCCGCTGTCCAAATCGAACCATGGCTCTAGCGTCGGCTTCATCGGAGAAAAGCGGGCTAGGTCATCGGCGACGATGCCGAAGATGATCTACGTCGAGGCATCGCTAGATCAAGCTCCAACTTCACCAAGTCAAGAAAACTTGTGAAGGAAACACCCTATACTACTTGGCAAGAGGTAGAGGATGAAGAAATAGGAAGTGGGTAGACTTTAGATTTGGATTTCTCACACTTTTTCATCAATCACCATTGATGTAGCAAACTTTTTTCTCATCAAAGAAGAAGATGATGAAGAAGAAGAAGATATGATAAGTTATATAAATTAGATAAAATAAATCAATACTTATCATTTACTAACCCTTGGTTAAGTGTAAAGAATGTACTATGGTTAGTTCATATGGTTAGGGTTAAGCATGAGACAAGAATGGTGACTTAGTCAAAGTTTCATGAATGTTCAACTAAAAATAAATAAAGCCACCATTCATCTTTCTCTTTTCCAAAATGAATAAGATAAATAAATAGATAAATAAGTAAATGGAAAAACAAAACCCTAACCATTAGTTTAACCATGGTGCATTCTTTACACTAACCCTAGCTTGCATGTATCATCAAACATGATACAATCTTGTGCACAAAAGTATATCACATATACAACTTGTGCATTTCAAGTGAGAAAATCCATTTAAAGTGAACCAATACTAGTTAATGCAAAGTAATATATCAAATATATAATTAGACATCAAATCATTAAATCAACACTTGATTTAACGATCCGGTCATGTCGCATATAACCGGCTAGTATCCAATGTATCGGCTTATCGAGTCAATCCTTGATTCGATAACTAGGTTATATCGCATATAACCATTCGATACATTCATCGCGAGAATAGAATACGGTATCACATACACGCATTATTCTCGGTCCCGCACATATCTCATATGCGCTCCTATTTCGTTTCGCTTGAGCCAGGAAACCTCTGTGTAGGACTCTAAAGACTCGTCAATACGCCGGCAGCAGATGATGATCATATCAAACACCCACAAGCCGCAAGCGGTCTGCTAAACGTAACGGCCACCCGGGTATTGAGCGATCAGAAGATCGACGAGGAAGCCCGCTCACACTCCAGTGAATCCAACCAGTAACACTTACCGTATAGTCCGGTCTGTTCGTCTGATATGTCGCATATCTCGCCTAGGGGTGGTAAACGTCAGACCCCAATAGCTCGATAAGTCATGACGACGTAAGGTCCATAACATTCGTGAAACTACTGATAACTCTTACCAGTATATCACTGCAACCCTGGCCAGGGATTTCCTGTTATGGCCAGTCGAGCATAGCGCAACATCAACCCCCTATACCGGGAGAGACGAATCCCCTCCTATCGCTCATTGCCTCCATGTGAATCGGGACTGTACCCAAAAACCACCTGTTTGCATAACTCAGTAGAGCCGTGGTAGGGTGGAAATCAAAGTACAGTGGGAGACACACAAGACTCTATGACGATCTCGGGTCAACAGACTAAGCTGTACCAGTGTCACCAGAGAACTGCCATCTGACGTGAGGTATAATACCATCTGGGAGTTCTCGGCGAGTCCGTTCAGTGTACCCAGTCTCCACTGAGCACCCGCATACCATCTTCGATGTCAAACACCAATGGATATGGGATCATCCATCGCCCATCGCATGGGTCGAGAAGATATGCGCTAGTCTACTCTGGAATATCGATGCCCCGCCTCGATATTCCCTCGACTAGGAACATTTCAAGGATGTACTCATGGACTACCCAGGCCCTACTAGTATGATCTATATCATAGTCCTGGAAGTCGAGTACACATCCTAAGTGCTTTATCAACATGTAATCAGAGAGACAGAAAATATACATGTTAAGATAAAGAGCAACCAGATAGCGTACTATCATGTCGAGCAAGAAAGTCCTACCTATATATGTCCTAGCATCCACTACAATATACGTTCAATGTACAGTAATGGCCTCTAGGGCTTACATATAACTAACAATCTCCCACTTGCACTAGGGCCATCTGTAGCAGTGGTTGCAGTATCACATACTCAACCATCCCCTAAAAGTCTCTCTTTGGGAAAAGGCCTTCGTGAGTGGATCCGCCGTGTTGTCCTCTGAGTCTACTCTCCTAACCTCGATCACCCTGGAGATCAACTATCTCCATGATCAGGTGATGCTGCCTCAGAATATGTCTGGGCCACTGATGGGACCAGGGTTCCAGGGCCGAAGCCACACTTCCATTGTCATACAATGGCAGGAACCAAGTTCATCTTATGAACCAATATACACCCAAACTTCCTCTTTGGTAGTATCTTTAATAGCGATGTTACCAGCCTTTATCGTCTCGTTTGCCACGGTATCGAGCTTGGAACTCTTCCAACATACCGTCCCTTTACTGAGGGTAAAGACAGTGCCTGTGACTGACATTCAGTCGTCTTTATCACCCTGGAACTCTTCTAGTGATTCTCCCCAGGATCGATTGATACCATCTCACTACATCTAGTGAGAATCCTAGCATCCAATTACATCTATCTCATAGATGAAAACTCAGGATTTAGGAGGTATCACTTTGATCCTATTGAAGAATCTTTGTGATAAGCGGAGATTGACCGAGCGTAGTATAGGAAATCCTTTTCCTATCAAGAGTATGTTGTCCACGTACAATACGAGGATGACCACCTTACTCTCTACTGCCGTTTTATATATACAAGGTTCATCTACCATTTTGATGATGTCAAACTGTTTGACTATCACATCAAAACAGACGTTCCATCTCCGCGATGCCTGCTTCATTATGTAAAGCAACTTGCACACGTTTCCGCTGCTCCCATTGTTTACGTAGACCTCTGGCTGTGTTCTTATAGACGTTCTCTTCTAAATCAGTATTTAGAAAAGGAGTCAGGGCACCCAACCACCAGATATCGTAGTCATGGTATGTAGCAATGTTAAGCAGGATCCGGATGGACTTAAGCATAGTCACTTGGAAAAGGTTTCATCATTATCCATGCCTGGTTGATGACTAAAACCTTTAATAAACCTAGCTTTGAAAGTCTCAACTTTTCCATCTACACCAAGTAATCTTCTCAAGATATACTTGCTCCTAATGGGGATTTAACCCTTCAGATATAGCAACCAAAGTCCATACTTTGCTGGTGTACATGGATTCCATCTCAGATCGCTAAGCATCCAGCCATTCTTATAGAGTCCCTACTCTTGATGGCCTGCTCGAAACTAGTTGGGTCATCATCTCATGATGCATTCCTCGCTCCCACTGTCATCGAGAAACCGAGGTATCTCTCAGGTAGATGAGGAACCCTACTAGATCGGCGGAGAGGCTGAGGTTCGTCGGGAACTATAGAATCCTTTGGTTCTATCAAATCATCAACTGCAGTTTTGTATAGCTGGAACCTTTCCAGTTCTACAGAACTGATCCTGAATCGATCTTGTCCGGATTTTGCTTTAAACATAGGCCGTACAACCCCAAATCTTAACTCGCTTAAGAGATGGGTTCTTCCCATACCATATCTCATATGGAGTGGTAGGCACTGATTTGATTCGAACCTAATTCAATAGATACGCAGCTTCTCAAGCGCATAACCCCAAAAGGAAATAGGTAACTCAGTAGTACTCATCATAGAGCACACCTTATCATATAGGGTGTGATTGCTCCGCCCCGATATACCATCGTGCTATGGTTTATATGGAGGAGTAATGCTGAGAGAGAATCTCATTTTCTTTTAGAATAGTCCAGGAATGCCATGCACAAGTATTCTCCTCCCTGATCTTATCATAGGACATAATACTTATACCCGTATTTTGGTTCTCTACTTCTAACTTATATTCTGTGAATACCTCAAAAGCTTCAGACTTATGTTTCAACAGGAACATATGACTGAATCTTGAGAGGTTATCAGAGAATACAATGAAGTATAAAGAACCAGTCCTGGCATGTGTAGACAGGAGACTTTACATACATCATCATGTATCAGTCCCAAGAGTTCATTAACTCTTTCTCTGCTTCCAGTAAACAGAGCTGGTGTCATTATATCTTTGTGACATGACTGGCAAGTTTCACAAGATGTAAATTCAAACTGATTTAAATATGAATCTAAATGTAACTTCAGCTAGTCGGGTCGCATTGATATGACCTAGTCTACAATACCTCAAGAAGAATTTGTTCATTTCTGAACTCTTCCTCTTGTGTGTGTTCAGTATACAAGGAACTGTAGTTTGAATTAGAACGTCAATGCTTTTAGATAATGTTCCTGAACCGATCAACTTTTGATATAGGAAATGTTCAAAACATTATCCAACAATACAAAATTATATCATTTCTTTACTAATAAAGAGACTGATATGATTTTGTATATCAGGTTCGGTATCTAATAGCATTTGTTCAGAATCAATGTATTGGTAATACAGGGTGACAGTGACCAACAGACTTGGCTGCAACACTTGCCCCGTTTTCTGCCTCATGAAACTTATCACCCGTTCTCAGTTTTTCTACTTTTTTGTAGCCCTATGTAACATATTACATATCTGGGATCCTGATCTGGTATCATATACCCAGGATGCAGAGGATACTGAGAAACAGTTCTTTGTAATGAACACACCCGAAGGAGATGCATCTTATGCACTTTCTTCGTTTGGGCGGCATGGGAATCCTGGTATTCCCCTATTTCCTGCTCGGTCTTATAACAATTATAAGTTGGAGCGGGACCAACGTTCCCCAGCTCAGTATAACAAGCGGGTTCGGTCAATACATCCATATTATTATCTTGATTAAGGCGTGATATGGTCGCTACCTGGAGAGAGAGAGAAGAAAACACTCAGCGTGCGCTCTTGCAAGATCAGACTGGTTATATATTTTATCTAATCAGGATGGCTCCCACTGTTTTTATCAAATCTTCCTTCACACCTTAAAAGGAAAGACTAGACGAGATTAATTACACTCTACAAGTTTGCCAATCTTTCAGCCAGGCCAGTGTCGGTACTTTGAGGGAGGTTCCCGTGCTTTCGCACGGACCTAATTACAGTAAACCTCGTTTTTCCAGAGGCGTAACCCCGTTGACACCTTTCTAGACACCTACTTGATCGGCTAATTGCAAAGTGCAAAACTCTTCCAGGAGTAACAATTACTCGCAGTGGGTATCGGGATCCAACTATCATATAGAAGGTATGCAATCTCATTGCAAATTTCAACACTTGAAACTCCCGATAAAGGTTTTTACCCCTAGCACCTATGACCTTAACTATGGTCAACAAATCATAAGTACTAGTCAAGTTCTACCCGTCATTTCATGATTAATCAGACCCACCCACATGACCCTTAACTAAGGTCAACAAAGTCACGCGACTGTCCTAACTAATCGCATCATATGCGGTGTAGGAAGACATCACTTAGCTACCGTACACTGTGCCTTGACTATGGTCAACAAACACAGCACGAATACTAAGTACTCTACTTCCTAAAATGACGGAGGGTTGCGGCTGGTTTTTTATGAAAACCTTTAACACTTTGAACTTGATCTCGTTGCGGAATCAAATGGTTTTTTAAATGGAATGTTTTTGAGGCTTTTCTAGTTTTGCTAAAGGGGTCACTCCCGGTGAAGGGATCGTCGGCCCTTTCCTCGTCGAATGAGGTGCGGGATATATCATATATATCACTGTGCAAAGAAGAAACTGTAGAAGCGATCAAAAGACAAACCGAGGGTTGTAGCATCTGCTAGTTATTGCTAAAGGAGTCACTCCCGGTGAAGGGATCTCGGTCCTTTCCTTATCGAATAAGGTGCAGGATGTTCTACAAGGAACACCGCGATGCAAAGCAAGAACTGTAGCTACCTGTTTTTATTTTGAAATTCGATTCCACAACATCAATTAGGTTTATTTTCTTTCATTAATCTCATTAATGAATATCCCATCATTTAAGTCTACCTAACTATCACAGATAAATATAACGTAAGCTTATGCCATCCGCATTCGCCTCGATGTCCCGTCTGCACCGTTAGGTTAGGTAACTAACGCCAGAGCGAGACAGGGCTAGCGCGGGTGTAAAACATAAGCAACGTCTATATAATATATCATATATACTATATACTATATCTATCACAGAACATCACATGATCACATCACAGATAACGCAGCAGAAAAAATATCATATGAAATATTGGATATACTAGGACGTCCGTGTTTTCAATACGAGCCAGTATAAAACACGGATTCCACGGTCGTGATGAATAGCCAATCCCACACCCTTAGACCCCTACGAGAGCGGCAAGCAACCCTACCAATTCTAGGGTTAGGAGACCCGGACTCGACTCCTCGAGTTGGTCTCCCACTGGACCCCAGAACCCGGTTACTTGTGCTCCCCTCCTTGGGTCTATCCTAATGCGGAAAAGTAAATAATATACAAATGGTGACAACATCCACAACCTGGAAGTGCCCCAATAAAAGAATATTACATACAAGTTTTTACATGAATGAAAATGAAAAAACACTCATCTCACATAAAACCCCCCGGCTATTCAAACACGACGATCCAATATAACATATCCAGCAACACATAACATCACATGTCATCAACGTAAGTAAATATGTCCATCCCAATTGTCGTTGACATATAGCAACGAAACCGGCGATATCACATATTACACTTACGGTCAAAGAAAAGAAAGTGTAAAACTACAACAGTTGGAATCCACAACCTCTTTAGACATCGCATGCCCAATCAAATGAATTCCTTAGACATCACATGCCTAACAATTATAAACCCTGCATTTTAGTCTCATTGTCGAAAACTCTTTTCAACATCAAGTTGGGCAATTCAACAAGATTCCCGACATCCTGATCGAATGCTCGTCGCAAACTTCAATAGGCGGCCGCACCCCCGATGTCGTCGACAAAGTGCACCAAGGCGGAACACCGTGCCGCGAGCACCCGAACGGATGCTTTCGGCGACGGGGTTCTCCTACAGTCACTTGGTCTGGGCTATGGAGTGAGGCTGTCTATTAAGTTTACCCGGCGAGTATCCGCGTACGCTACGTGATTGCGATGGACTTTTGATCACATCAAAATCTCGTGGCAACCGATCAATTGAGACTAAACTGCTATGTTTACAACATTCTTTCAGTTATCTCATAACTGTTTGTGAATTCCAATTGTTGTATCACATTCCGGATAAGATAGAAAATGTTAAACTTTCCGATCGAACAATTGAACACCCAAGTTTTCCCGATACAGCTCAACACATGAAATAAGTCTAACAACATTCAGTTCGTGCCTCAGTACCAACAGTCCAGCCATAGAAGGGTCAAGCCAACGCCTCACATGTGGCACGCCGTACTGCCCCAAACCCGAAGGTTCAAAGGGCAGTTCAAGACGGTCACATAATCGAGTTAAGGTTTGTTGTCTTCTAGAGGGTCCATTGCGTTACTTGCACTACTTAGAACGTTATTAAACTACGGAAAATCCAACAATTGGAAATTTCCAGGCAGGGGAAAAAGTGGGTATTTATATCCGGTCGAACTTTTTAACATATTCTAAGATTATCCGGAAAAGCACACTGACAGAATTAGACAATCCGATCGATACACCGAGTCCCCAATACAACCCAGAAAATGCAACTCTGGAAAAAAATATTAAAAATTCCCAGGAAAACTAGCACTAGAAACTAGGAGTTACTGTGAAACTTTAAACAGATGATAGGACAACTTGGCCGCGGAACCGCCGCACAAGCCATGCTTGTGCCGCGGTTCCGCCGCACTATAGAGGAATCATGCTATCGAATTTCACAGTAATTCTTAGGAATACCTGCTGATTTTTCTGCATATTTTTAATTCACAAAAATCCACAAATTTCAAAAAAGTCTAGAGAGCATGTTAAAATCGGGGTTTCGGGTCGATCGGACTTCTAACTCCGTCTACGCATCGCCTAAGGTTATAGCTAGGCTCTGATACCACTGTAGGGTTCCTAGGCACTCTAATGGAGTCTCACAAGTGATCAAACATGCACAAATCAAAAATTCCTTGTGCCTACAAACCCTAATACGGATCGTTAACTAGAAATCAAGGCGATGCAAGCAAGTAAACGGAAATATAGCTAAAGGGAAGGGGCTACAACCTTTGTAGATCCGGTCCTCCACCTCCTAGGCTCCGTGATGAAGTCCTCTCCGCTGTCCAAATCGAACCATGGCTCTAGCGTCGGCTTCATCGGAGAAAAAGCGGGCTAGGTCATCGACGACGATGCCGAAGATGATCTACGTCGAGGCATCGCTAGATCAAGCTCCAACTTCACCAAGTCAAGAAAACTTGTGAAGGAAACACCCTATACTACTTGGCAAGAGGTAGAGGATGAAGAAATAGGAAGTGGGTAGACTTTAGATTTGGATTTCTCACACTTTTTCATCAATCACCATTGATGTAGCAAGCTTTTTTCTCATGAAAGAAGAAGATGATCAAGAAGAAGAAGATATGATAAGTTATATAAATTACATAAAATAAATCAATACTTATCATTTACTAACCCTTGGTTAAGTGTAGAGAATGTACTATAGTTAGTTCATATGGTTAGGGTTAAGCATGAGACAAGAATGGTGACTTAGTCAAAGTTTCATGAATGTTCAACAAAAAACAAGTAAAGCCACCATTCATCTTTCTCTTTTCCAAAATGAATAAGATAAATAAATATATAAATAAGTAAATGGAAAAATAAAACCCTAACCATTAGTTTAACCATGGTACATTCTTTACACTAACCCTAGCTTGCATGTATCATCAAACATGATACAATCTTGTGCACAAAAGTATATCACATATACAACTTGTGCATTTCAAGTGAGAAAATCCATTTAAAGTGAACCAATACTAGTTAATGCAAAGTAATATATCAAATATATAATTAGACATCAAATCATTAAATCAACACTTGATTTAACGATCCGGTCATGTCGCATATAACCGGCTAGTATCCAATGTATCGGCTTATCGAGTCAATCCTTGATTCGATAACTAGGTTATATCGCATATAACCATTCGATACATTCATCGCGAGAATAGAATACGGTATCACATACACGCATTATTCTCGGTCCCGCACATATCTCATATGCGCTCCTATTTCGTTTCGCTTGAGCCAGGAAACCTCTGTGTAGGACTCTAAAGACTCGTCAATACGCCGGCAGCAGATGATGATCATATCAAACACCCACAAGCCGCAAGCGGTATGCTAAACGTAACGGCCACCCGGGTATTGAGCGATCAGAAGATCGACGAGCAAGCCCGCTCACACTCCTGTGAATCCAACCTGTAACACTTACCGTATCCGGTCTGTTCGTCTGATATGTCGCATATCTCGCCTAGGGGTGTTAAACGTCAAACCCCAATAGCTCGATAAGTCATGCCGACGTAAGGTCCATAACATTCGTGAAACTACTGATAACTCTTACCAGTATATCACTGCAATCCTGGACAGGGATTTCCTGTTATGGCCAGTCGAGCATAGCGCAACATCAACCCCCTATAACGGGAGAGATGAATCCCCTACTATCGCTCATTGCCTCCATGTGAATCGGGACTGTACCCCAAAACCACCTGTTTGCACAACTCAGTAGAGCCGTGGTAGGGTGGAAATCAAAGCACAATGGGAGACACACAATACTCTATGACGATCTCGGGTCAACAGACTAAGCTGTACCAGTGTCACCAGAGAACTGCCATCTGACGTGAGGTATAATACCATCTGGGAGTTCTCGGCGAGTCCGTTCAGTGTACCCAGTCTCCACTGAGCACCCGCATACCATCTTCGATGTCAAACACCAATGGATATGGGATCATCCATCGCCCATCGCATGGGTCGAGAAGATATGCGCTAGTCTACTCTGGAATATCGATGCCCCGTCTCGATATTCCCTCGACTAGGAACATTTCAAGGATGTACTCATGGACTACCCAGGCCCCACTAGTATGATCTACATCATAGTCCTGGAAGTCGAGTACACATCCTAAGGGCTTTATCAACATGTAATCAGAGAGACAGAAAATATACATCTTAAGATAAAGAGCAACCTGATAGCGTACTATCATGTCGAGCAAGAAAGTCCTACCTATATATGTCCCAGCATCCACTACAATATACATCCAATGTACAGTAATGGCCTCTAGGGCATACATATAACTAACAATAACCTCATCGATATCATATATTGCGATATTAGAATACGGTATCATATACTCGTATTTAATCAAGCATCTGCACATATCACCATATGTGCCCTACTTCGTTTCACTTGAGCTAGGAAACCTCTCTGTGAGACTCTAAAGACTCGTCAATACGGCAGCAGTAGATAATGATCACATCAGTCACCCACAACCCGTCAGCTGTACTAGCTGGACGTAACGGCTATCCAGATATTGAGCGAATAGAAGATTGTAACATTTCAGAAAATATAAAATATTATTTTTGGAAATTTAATATTAAAATAATATATTTCCCGAAAACTGCCTGATTTGAGAAATTGGGGTTTTCGAAAAAGGGTATAAATATATACCAATAATTGTGAAATAAATGGAAATTAAAATGATTTATTCATTTAATAATATATTTAAAGGATTTGACATTTTTGAAATTATTTATATGCAGTTTCGATAAAAAAAAACCCGATTAGTGCACTGCTAATCGCGAGTAGGTCAAATCCGTGTTTCTACAGTTTTCATGGTTAGTGCAACATGACATGTTACATGTTATTTCATTTGTATTATTTTATGTTGTGGTTGGGCTTTTGGGTGAGAAACGAAAAGAAAAATGGGTTAAAAGAGAATAATTGGAGAGAGAGAGAGAGTGAGACATGAGAGTGATATGGTGAGAATAAGAAAGAGAGAAGGGGGGCTGCCCATTATTTCCCTTCTCATATTTTTCCTTCAACTTCTTCCTCCTTACTTCCCTCTGTTGGCGATAGTGCACTCAAAGTATTATTGGATCGCAGGTACGTGATTGCAATGATTAAGGAAGGACCTATACCGATATGACAGTCTTGCTCAAGATGATAGTATGCTATCTGATTTGTCTTTATCATCGTATATATGCTTTAGTACACTATTGCATGATGATAGAGCCCATAGGATTCTTGCTTGACTACCAGCAATATGATGGCGATCATATACGTGGGAGCTGGGGTCTATAAGTACATCCTTAAAGTGTCCCTAGTCATGGGAGTTTCGAGACATGGCATCGATACTCCAGAGTAGACTAGTGTATACAGTCGAGACCCCGACGAGGGGCGATGGCCGGTCTTACAAGCCATTGGTGTCAGTAGGATCACCTAAGATGTATACAGGTGCTCATTGAGTTATGAGTACACCGGACATGACTCGCCGGGAATCTGCTAGTTGGTATTATACATATCGTTAGATAGCAATTCCCTGGTGACATGTGTACAGATTAGTTTATCGACCAGAGATCGTCGTTTGTCTCATGTGAGTTCCCACTGTGCTTAGATTACTACCCTACCACGCTCAAAGGAGTTGTGCAAACAGGTTTTAGTTCGGTACAGTCCCGAGCCACATTGGAGGCAAGTGAGCGGATCATCGGGGATTCGTCTCTCCCGGTATTGGGGGTTGATGTCGCGCAGTGCACGGGTGGCCATCACTAGGAATCCTCGGCCGAGGTAGTGGAGAATTACTGATGTGGATCAGTAGTTTCTCAGGTGGTGATGGGCTTCATGCTGACACGATTTATCGCGTTATTAGGGATCTCACTTTATCCACCCCCCTAGACTCGATATGCGATACTCTTTAGACGAATGGACCGGACTGTATGTACATTGTCACTGTCAGGCTCTGTAGGGTTCATAGATGAGTTCGCTCGTCAGCTTCCCTTCCAATCAATACATAGGCAAACCGTTACGTACAGCTTGTACCTCTGACGTGCTAGGGGTTATACCCAGTGCCAGTGTGTTGATGAGTCATTAGAGTCCCCCACAGACACTTTCCCAAGTTCGGGCGAAACGTTGTAGAGGCCGTATAGGTTTATGGCAAGGTTCGGAAAAAGCACGTGCGTTTTCGCACGTGTCGTTTTTCGGGCAGATAATACTGGTAAGCTTTGGTTTAAGCCGGAACCCAGTATTATACTGCGTAGATATAATATCTTTGTCTCAGTTGCATTTGTACTCGGTCGTAATACAAATGCGGCTATGTTTATACAGATACGGGGTTATCCTGAAATTCGTTTCAGGATCACTTTTGGAAGTTGCCAGTTTCTAGTTTTTTATCAGCCGTATTTTGACATTCGGTTAAATGCGGATTTATCTTTTCTTGATGAGGTGAGTCAGTGTTCTAGAAGGTTCTAGAGGGGGTGACAAGGCTAGTGAGTCATTAGGTCATTAATGGTGCAATTAATGACAAGGTGACTAGGTTAATTATGATTAGTTTGCTTTAAATGCTTTCACACTTTGTGTTCACACTAGATATTTTTCTTATGGTTACCTTCCCCTCTCCTACACTCACCCCCCACTCCTATATGTTGGCCGGCCTCTCCCCTCTCTCACTTACACTTGAGATGATGGTTTTTGTTTAAAAAGATTAAGGATTTTGGTTCATGGAAATTGATATACTTCATTTCTCATTTCGTATCGATCCAAAAGGCAACTTCATTAACCGTTCGTCCACAGCCTTGGACGTAACGAAACAAAGTGTTCTACTCATTCTCTACTTCATCTTGGTCATCTCTTTTAGCAAACTTGACGATCGAGTTGCCTCGGTTCAGAGGCGGGAGCCCGTTTAAAGATCCGTCGACGTGGTGCCACCTGGACGACGAGATTGGAGATTCAGGAGATCAGAGCAGCCGCAACAAGCGTGGGATGATGGTTAAAGACCGAAGGACTCGGATCATTCGGTATAACATTTCTACCCCTTTGTAGTTTATTAGTTTACCTTTAATGGCAGATCCGGGTTACGGTACACGATAGCGCCAGTTGTAAAAAGTTTTTGTTCCGCATTTGGCGTCTATTAGACGGCCGGTGCGCTACCGTGGACTTACAGTGGTATCAGAGCCTCACCATTAAGCTATACTAACTTGTGCTAACGCGTTTAAAATATCGATCGAACGGATTTTCAAAAATCGCTATTTTCCAAGTTCACAGTTTCTGTCGATTTTTAATGATGTCCTAAAATTATTTTTCATATCACAGAAGACTAAGCAGGTATTTTTAAGCACTCTGAGAAAATTTCGGCAACTGATCCCTCATTACGACCGCGGAACCACGGTCAAACCTAGGGTTTGACCGCGGAATCGCAGCCGTTCTGTGGGAGCAGTGCTCCAAATTTTCCAGAGAGCTTAATTTAGGGAAATTGTGGGTTTTGGAATATATCTTTTGGGCCCAGATTTTGTTACTGTACAGCAGATGTTTGTGGGGTCCACTTTAGGATATTTTGTCGATCGAACTTTAAACATGTTAGTATACAGTACTTACTTTATATCTCCGACCGGGAATGTCATTTGATCGGTAAACAACGTCTGATTGCTATAGTTCTTTTAGACGGGTTTGCGAACGTGACATTCGCGTTGATGTTCTGTGTTGTGCTGTATTGTTGCGGATATGTCGTGGTGGATAGCAGGGTGCAATGATAGTGCAGTTTGGATTTATTTGTACATTTGATATTGCGGGGCGAGCGTCCAACATGTGGACTGCTGTCACTGCTTGTTGTATAATATTCTTTTGGGGCACGACCGGGTCGAGGTCGATGTACCCGTTGTACTTTTTTTTATTTCTGTACTAGGTTTATCCCGCGAAGGAGTGCACGGATAGCCGGGTTCTGGAGGGCAACGGGTCCGTATCTCATGGCTTTGAGAGACAGAGGGTCCTCACTCTAGAATTGGCAGACTGTTCGCCGCACTCGTTGGGGGTACAGGTTGACCCAAAGAGGGGTGCTCAATTTACCGGATTCCGTGATGTGCCGGGTGTTCCATTCACTATGTTGTGGGGGACTACCTCGCTTCAGGTTTTGGCGGGTAACTTGCCGCACCCGTAGGGGTCTAGGTTTCATTGCACAGGCTATCCACACGACCAGGGGAACGTCAGGTTTCAGCAGCGGCTCTGTGAAACCCGGGGATCCCAGATTATCTGTATTGTTCTGTGATGCTTATTACTTTTCTGTAATGTTGCATATTATCACGCCTGGAGCAATTATTGTATATTGGTATATATACTATTAGATGTTGTATATGTTTTACACCCGCGCTAGTCCAGCCCCCGCTCTGTCGTTAGTTAAGTAACCTAACGGGTGATGACGGGACCCAGTGACGAATGCGGATGGCATATACGTCCATTTTATTTTCGTTCTTTTCTGGTGTGATTGATTGATGGGACTGCATTGATTCTTTTCAATGCAAAGATAAAACAAACCTATATTTGATGTTGTTGGAACAAATTTTAAAAGGTGTTATTACAAAGATGTTTCCTTTTGTTTTGCATAGTGATATTCAGTTGGAATATCCTGCACCTCATTCGACGAGGCAAGGGCTGATATCCCTTCACCGGGAAAAAACCCCTTGGGCAGAAGTTTACGTCAGGGTAGTAACTTTAATATAGTCGATTACAAGTTGCTTTGCATCGCGGTATTCAGATGGAATATCCAGCACCTCATTACACGAGGAAAGAGCCGAGATCCCTTCACCGGGAGTGACCTCTTTAGAAAAACGTTTTCGTCACTATATTTTTATAAAAAGCTATCAGGTTCCTTCAATGAGATCAAGTTCATTACGTTAAAGGTTTTTCGCAAAAAACCAGCCGTAGCCCTCCGTCATTTCTTTTGGGTATTCAGTAGTATTCAAGCTATGTTTGTTTGGCCAAAGTCAAGGCATAGTGTTTGGTAGTTGCTGGGTATTCATCTGTTGCATAGATAGATGCGTTGGTTTGGGATAGTCGTTCTGCCTTGTTGGCCAAAGTCAAGGGCATGTGCGGGTGGGTTTAAATTAACCTGGACAATGACGGGTAGAACTTGGCATGTGACTTATGATGGGCTGCCCAAAGTCACGATCATAAGAGCATGGGGCAAAAATCACATCGGGAGGTTCTAAAGAAACTGAAACTTACCAGGCATGCGCATACCTTCTGGAGTGTGATAACTTGAGTGGATTCCATCAAGTTATCATGCGATGATAGTTGGATCCCGATTCTCACTGATGAGTTGGTTTACTCTTCGGTTGATCCCGACAAATTTTTCTTTCTGGTTTGGAGGAGAATTTGACATAACAGTGGGATGTTTCCTGATTAGATAAAATGATAACCATTCTGATCTAGGTTAGAGTGCACGCAGAGTGTTTCTTTTCTCTCTCTCTTTAGCAGCGACCTTTGACCGACCCTAGACTATGACTCAGTGACCAAAGTTGACCGAACCTTCTTAAAATACTGGCTTTTGGATTGTCTAAAGTTGCATAAGTCATTGCCGCTCTTTCCTTTACCCTTTGTATTTCTCAGAATACCCCGTATTACTACGGACATCCACTTCCATTGGATAGATCTATCGTATGGTTATATACGAACTCGAAGGGACTTCTTCGAGGATGGATCCAAGTTCAGGAGAAATAGAATTGGTTTATTCAGTTGTCGTTTCTTATCACCTTCTCTTAGGTTGCGAGGGCTCCTTAGTTTAGGAGAGTACACCTATTACGCTTATTGGATAGTCTTATTCCAAACCATAGGCAGGTGCCGAAAGGTAGGGAATGAAGAAAACCAATTAGCCTAAGTAGGGTGTACAGAAGGTAATATGTAAAGACAAAATAAAAGGGATTAGAAAGAGGGCAAAGTAAATTGCGACTGTTATCATTCACGACCAAACAACGTACTTCATCGCTACTCCTATTTCACCATTGCTTTTTCCCCAGTTCGGGAGAAATAGAATAAGGTATTATTCAGATTGTCTTTTATCATCACCTTCTCTCAAGTTGCGAGTACTCCTAGGATAAGGAGGGTACACCTATTATGCTTACTGGATAGTCTTCTTCCAAACCATAGGCTGGTGCCGAACGGTAGGGAAGGAAGAAAACCATTTAGCCTAACGATGGTGTACAGAAGGTAACGACTAAAGACAAATAAAGGGATTTGGAGAGATGGCAAAGAAATATACGGTTAAAGTCATGAATTGGATTATGGAAGAGGCATTACTAAGAATACCAGGATACCCCTACGAAACATTTTCATGTTTCAGTTTCATTGTGCATTGTTAATTGTAAACTGATTTCCCGATTACATACTCACTCCAGGGTATGTATTTACCAGGTTATATTCTCATATCTGTATGTTTTTACAGATGATGAGTGGGAGTAATATATTGGGAATTAGGAGATAATCCTCATTATATCGGAATTCGTTGTAATTGGTGATATTTGAGGAAATCACCTGGGTACAGTTTTCAACCTATGATGCACAGGTTATGAGTTATTCAAACTCAGCGGACTTATACAGAGTATTTTATGTTGTCCAGTGTCCGTTAGGACAAAGGTGTAGGTCCTCGTACTATGTTCTGTTTACTTATGACTTTTCTAGTTTTTAGACAAGTGTTTCGTAGAAATACAATGTCTAAGTTTTAAGAAGTTATGGGTATAAGAATAAAGTAGAGAACCAGGTATCGCAAGTATCAGGATTCTTCAAAGAAATCGAAGATGTAGATTCTTGTGATTAGTATTCATATGATAGTAATGGTTTTGAGAAACTTGTTTCTCTTTCAGGTTACTCATAATTGGATGGATTCCTAAGTTGAGTAATGATAATTAACCTTTTTCCATTAAGTTGTTATGCACTGGAGACAGCTGCATGATTTGAATCTGGTTCCAATTAAATTAGTGCCTCTATTTCTATATTAGATATAGAATGGTTCATATCTTAACGATGTTAAGGTAAGGGGAGTTGTCCAGCTTATACTTAAAACCAGACACTAGATAACTCAAGGTACGTTTCTATAATGGCAGTTTGTGGGTTGACCCTGGCTTTGACGAGGGTTGACATTTCTACCATCTGGAAGATCAATAGTGATATTGTTCTTGACTCGCCACAGTTTTAGTAAAAATGGATTTTTTCAGAAAACAGTAGTGGGAATATGGTAGAACTGGAAGTGATTCCAGAACCGCAAACGATTACGGAGAATTTAATAGGACCTATATATTCAATCAAGTTTGACATTCCATTAGGCACTCCGCAGATATGGTGGGTAACCTCATAGACCCGAGAGGTACTCCGGTAGCCTCAAGGACGGTGACAGGGAGGTTCTTGTTTACCCAGACTTGACACTACTGTTGTTCCAGACTATGAGACCCGGTAAGAAGATAAGTATAACGTCATTCTAAACTAGCTTTAGAAGTGTACGTATATATTATTCTGCCAGAGGGTTGTCGTAGTTAGTGGGAGCAACGGAAGCATAGTGGGCAAGATGCTTATGTCTATTTATAGGCTTGAGCAGATATGGCGAAGATAAGATCATCTAATTTTGATGTGACAGTCATGGCTTTGACTTCATCAGAATAGGGGATGAACCTGTTAAGAAGGTAGTAGGGTGTAATGTCCTGGTATTTGGATGACATACACAGAGTAGGAAGTAAAATTCCTATACTACGATCGGTTGTACTGTGGTTGCTACACAGTTGTTTCTCCAGAAAGGACATGTATATAATATCAGACATTCTGGTTACTAGATCTATGGTATTAGATCTAGATTTGGGTACTTTCCCAATTTGGGTACTTTGACAGTATTCTAATAGTTTTTAGAATAGATGACTCCTGGCATGGTGGTGTACCTGCAGGTGATGGAGTCACCCTCTCTAAAGGTGTCTTACAGACTAAAGGAGAGAGGGATGTGCATTATTGGCAGATCACTTGCTTAGGCAATTGAGTCAATCATGAGATATCAAGTACCACACCAGATGTAGTTTTGCACTTGATGCGATAAGTTTATATTAATCCTATCCTGAAGAAATGTAAGGAAGTAGTTTTAGAACATAAGGAGCATGTTCTATGGATTTGATGACGGCAGCCTCCTTCGGGAGACGGTTATCATTCCAGGCTTCAAAGGTGACATAGATGACAGAGTGATTGTCAGAGTTATAGTTTTCCCTTCGACAAGGGACAGTATTATGGACAGGTGGTCCAAGAGGATACTGTGAGAGGCATGGTGCTGGATACTGATTAGGTTCAGTTATCGATACAGTCTAAGAAGTTTGGATTTGAAGTTCATTTATGAACTAGGTCCCATCAGATATCCAGACATATTCTAAGACAGATATTACTCGATTCGGGAGATGGCTTTCTCCGCGAACTTGAGATTAAGAGAGATATAGAAAGAAACATCAGGGCGGATCCACTCACTGAGGCTATTTCTCGAACATAAGAGTTTTACAAACTAGCTTTGTGAAACTGATTAGTAGAGTAGTTGGATGTTCGGTATCACACGGGCTGTGAGTATGCGACATCGCAATAATTAGCCTTGAGTGCAAGTGGGAGATTGTTGGCGATAGTGCCCTCAAAGTCAATTATTGGATCGCAGGTACGTGATTGCAATGATTGAGGAAGGACCTATACCGATATGACAGTCTTTCTCAAGATGATAGTATGCTATCTGGTTTGTCTTTATCATAGTATATATGCTTTAGTTTACTATTGCATGATGATAGAGCCCATAGGATTCTTGCTTGACTACCAGCAGTATGATGGCGATCATATACGTGGGAGCTGGGGTCTATAAGCACATCCTTAAAGTGTCCCTAGTCATGGGAGTTTCGAGACAGGGCATCGATACTCAAGAGTAGACTAGTGTATACAGTCGAGATCCCGACGAGGGGCGATGGCCGGTCTCACAAGCCATTGGTGTCAGTAGGATCACCTAAGATGTATACAGGTTCTCATTGAGTTATGAGTACACCGGACAGGACTCGCCGGGAATCTGCTAGTTGGTATTATACATATCGTCAGATAGCAATTCCCTGATGACATGTGTACAGGTTAATTCATCGACCTGAGATCGTCGTTTGTCTCATGTGAGTTCCCACTGTGCTTAGATTACTACCTTACCACGCTCAAAGGAGTTGTGAAAATAGGTTTTAGTTGGGTACAGTCCCGAGCCACATTGGAGGCAAGTGAGCGGATCATCGGGGATTCGTCTCTCCCGGTAATGGGGGTTGATGTCGCACAGTGCACGGGTGGCCATCACTAGGAATCCTCGGCCGAGGTAGTGGAGAAATACTGATTTGGATCAGTAGTTTCTCAGGTGGTGATGGGCTTCATGCCGACACGATTTATCGCGTTATTAGGGGTCTGACTTTATCCACCCCCCTAGACTCGATATGCGATACTCTTTAGACGAATGGACCGGACTGTATGTACATTGTCAGTGTCAGGCTCTATAGGGTTCATAGATGAGTTCGCTCGTCAGCTTCCCTTCTAATCAATACATAGGCAAACCGTTACGTACAGCTTGTACCTCTGACGTGCTAGGGGTTATACACAGTGCCAGTGTGTTGATGAGTCATTAGAGTCCCCCACAGACACTTTCCCAAGTTCGGGCGAAACGTTGTAGAGGCCGTATGGGTTTATGGCAAGGTTCGGAAAAAGCACGTGCGTTTTCGCACGTGTCGTTTTTCGGGCAGATAATACTGGTAGGCTTTGGTTTAAGCCGGAACCCAGTATTATACTGCGTAGATATAATATCTTTATATCAGTTGTCTTTGTATTCGGTCGTAATACAAATGCGAGTATGTTTATACCGATACGGGGTTATCCTGAAATTCATTTCAGGATCACTTTTGGAAGTTGCCAGTTTCCAGTTTTCTATCAGCCGTATTTTGACATTCGGTTAAATGCGGATTTATCTTTTCTTGATGAGGCGAGTCAGTGTTCTAGAAGGTTCTAGAGAGGGTGACAAGGCTAGTGAGTCATTAGGTCATTAATGGTGCAATTAATGATAAGGTGACTAGGTTAATTGTGATTGGTTTGCTTTAAATGCTTTCACACTTTGTGTTCACACTAGATATTTTTCTTATGGTTACCTTCCCCTCTCCTACACTCACCCCCCACTCCTATATGTTGGCCGGCCCCTCCCCTCTCTCACATACACTTGAGATGATGGTTGTTGTTTAAAAAGATTAAGGATTTTGGTTCATGGAAATTGATATACTTCATTTCTCATTTCGTATCGATCCAAAAGGCAACTTCATTAACCGTTCGTCCACAGCCTTGGACGTAATGAGACAAAGTGTTCTACTCATTCTCTACTTCATCTTGGTCGTCTCTTTTAGCAAATTTGACGATCGAGTTGCCTCGGTTCAGAGGCGGGAGCCCGTTTAAAGATCCGTCGACGTGGTGCCACCTGGACGACGAGACTGGAGATTCAGGAGATCGGAGCAGCCGCAACAAGCGTGGGATGATGGTTAAAGACCGAAGGACTCGGATCATTCGGTATAACGTTTCTACCCCTTTGTTGTTTGTTAGTTTAGCTTTAATGGCAGATCCGGGTTACGGTACACGATAGCGCCAGTTGTAAAAAGTTTTTGTTCTGCATTTGGCGTCTGTTAGACGGCCGGGGCGCTACCGTGGACTTACACCCTCCACCTTCAACCCCAAGATCCATCTCAAAAACCATGTCAAAACCCCACACCCTCTTCACAAAAGTTGATCCCCTCTACATCCTCTACACAATGGACCAAGCAAAATAGGATTTTGATGACTTTGGTCGAGCTATGGTTTTCTTGAGTTGCCTAAAGGAGGTATAAATTCTTCCCTTTAGCTTAGTTTTAGTTTCCTTGCATTCTTGTGTAGTTTAGAGGTTGATTGTGTGTGGAATTGTGATCTTAGAAATCCTAAGAGAAGGGTTTGAGTGTTTGTTTGGAATTGGTGATGTGTAGTGGCTGCCTACAGAACTTAGTGTAGATTTGTATGGCCTAAGATATGGAACACGAACTTCGAACCTTTCCGACATCGGTTAAATTGACAGTTTAGGGTAGTATTATGGAATCTGGAGTAACCCGGGGGCACTAGCAAAGACAGGGAGGTAAGCAGGTTATTGTGAGTGTACCAATGAAACCCTAGCCCCAAACCCCAAACCCCAAACCCAGGTAGCAGATTTATTCTTCCTGGCTGCAAATTGCGGCCAGGGTGGAGTGGAACCCCTTCGAGTTTGGTCCATGTCTTGTTCTCCAGTAAACTAGACCCTGTGTATGTGCAACTTTGGCTAGTTTGACCTGAGTCAAAATCTGGGGCATATTAGTGTGATTTTGGATATGTTTTCTGTATTTTGAGACGCTCATTTTTGATATTTGGATTTGTATTTGGTTGTTGGATGTCTGTACATCAACAACAAGGGTTGTTTGGTTGATTTTTGTACGCGTAAGCTATATGTTCTAACCTATGAGAAATTTGCGTGCCGTATTAGATTTTAGAACTTGATTTTAATAGCGTTGCGATATGTGTTGTTATTGTAGGTACCTTCGCGTGGATTTCTTAGCGACGGAGCGTGGCGTAATCGACATCGGCAAGCGAAGACTAAGGTGAGTGGATCTATATCTACGGGGGAAGTCAGGTGGATGGCGTATAGCACCCCCGCAAAGTTTTGGTGGAAACCGATTTGTAGCATATGGTTAAGAAAACCTAGAGTAGCAACTAGGGTTAGAATTAAGAATTTGCTATAGAAGCCATATGAAAAACTAAGGATAGTTAGAAGGGTGTGATGCGAATAATACATGATGACATGACTTGAGGATGATAATTGATGATATTGCTGTTTAGGGTACTATAGGACTAGATAGTCGACGCAGATGTGTCATCCGAACCATACCTATTTCCAAACTGAAAAATCGTATGCGTCTTTTAAATAGATACCTTGAGGGACGTTACGGATTTTCAAATGAAATATTTTCCTTAAAAACACCGTAGCACCTACTTTCAAAACTACGATTCGCATCTTTCAAAAACTGTTTGTATGGCTCGGGTGTGTATGTTAGATTTGATACTTATGCTTATAGTAAAGGTAGAATGTATTGTAAACTTGACTTTATGTGAGATATAATTATGATGAAAAGAGAATATGATTTGACATGGATATGATGATATGTTGGTACACGGATGCGAGTCGATTGAGATGATTGATACCTTTCCTGTCCCCTGATATGAGATTGTTATGGATGTGACCGGGGACATAGGTATATAGATGTATATTGAATGTCGTGAATCATGTGTGATATGTCGTACGAGACGTTAGGTCCGTATCCCTCATTGTCGCATAGGTTGATAGGATCCCTGATAGCTTAATGCCGCCATACGATGATTTTCCGTACGTGATGAGTTTGACTTGAGGTTTGATCCATACCCTTGACTAGAGGATGCCGTACGTGATATTGTGTGGCTAGATGCCGATTGATAGATTCACCGATTCGGTCATGTTAGATACGTATACTGTAACGTTTTAAAAATAAATAATTAAATAATTAAATAAATAAAACCCTTTAGGTGAATATTCTGATAATCGGTAAAATAAGCCATATTTTCCGTAAAACTTAACTATAATTATTTTTCAATATAGATTTAAATACGCCTATTTTAACTAAGAAATTGCTAGTATTTGGTATTTATTTGGTCACTTATAAATTGTTAATTTAATTAAATATTTTTCCTAAATTAATTAAACTCTAATAATAATATAAGCTTTAAATATACATTAAATAAGTGTAAATTGCAAATTAGAAATGGGTTAATTTTACAAAGTGAGCCATGACATATTGGAATCAAGTGTGTATCATGCAAAATTCTTTTCCAAAACTTTCCATGGTTCTAGACTTTTCTAGGGTCAAATAAATTAGGAAAATAAATTAAAACAAAATAATTAATGAAATGACATAAAAGATGTAATTATTATGAAAGTCTTCTACATGTTTCTACACACATTTCTCCTTGTTTCTTTTCTTTCCATGCCATGGCCGAGCCCCCCTCTCATGCTGCCCAAAATTTTTCCCACCCCATTTCCATCACAAAAATCTCCAAAAATCCATCAAAAATCAATAAAACCCCCACAAATTCCTAGTTTAATCTTCACCCATGGTTCTTTGGCCAAACAATTTTAGATCTTGGAGGTCAAGATGCAAGTGTGATCTCAAATTTTAGAGGTATAAATCCTAAACCCATGTTCAATTGGTTGCTAGTTATTTCAGTCTAGCTTATTAAGTGGTTAATTTTTGTTTTAAATTGCAAGTTTAGAAAAATTCATAAGAAGGGTTTCGAATAAACTTAGGGGTTTTATTAATTGAGTAGGGTTATAATAAGTGGTTTAACATTTTAAGAAATGAAAAATCTAGTGTGGTTGTTGTATTGTAAATTGTTGTTTCAAAATTGTTTAAATTAAACAATTTTGAAAACTAGGTTTTTATAATACATATATATAGGTGAGATAAAATTCAAGTGACAATGTTTATCAATTATTCATGGTTTTAATGGGTAGATTAACATGTTAATTGAATGCAAAAGCTAATCTAGTTACTAGTTTTAAATTGCTAGTTGGAAATTATGCTAGTTTTTGCTAACTAGGTTTTTGGAAATTCATTAAATAATTGAGATGAAAATCCAATTAGGGTTTTATGACATTATTAACATTTTAAATTGTAGTTTAATATTTTAGTTCATGCAAAACCAAGCTTAGTTGTTGAATTGTGAATTTTTCTTTAAAAAGTGATAAAATTTGATAGTTTTGCAAACTAGAATTTTGGATTTAATACAAATTGATGAGGTTAGATTATGGTGATGGTTTGTATGACTTAGTTATGGTATTTAGTGACTATTATGGCCATTAGTTGGGTTAAAATATCAAGTTTCGAATTAAAACGAAAATTTAGTGCATTCTAGGTTTTTGCGAAGTAAAACGATTTGATGAATTTTAAGGTTTTGATGGTTTAAAACCTATTTATATTATAACTAGTGAGTTTTGGAACTACGATTTGTACGTTTGTGTTTTATCTCGATCAATCGGCGTTTGTACGCCGATATCGAGGGATATTTGGTTCTTTTGCATGAGCGGGTCATAGGTTTTAACTTATGCGCGTTTCATGCGCCGTTTTGGGATTTTATCCGCGATTTCGGTTTACGATATTATATATATTTGCATATAGGTACCCCTCACGTGGACTTCGGATGATTAAGAAGAGGAGGGCGACATCGACTTCGGCAGACAAGAACCAGGTGAGTAGATGTATATCTTTGGGGAAAGTCGGGTGGATGGCGTATAGCACCCCCACAAACGTAGAATAGGGATATTACGTATTGTTATTAGGAAGTCGGACGTGACCTTAGATTCTTGGCGAGTACGGTTGTATTGAAGACTTTAGCTTGGACTAGACTGATTTAGAAAGACTTAACCATAAGGATGACTGCCTTGGAGGAAATTCGTAGGTTTCATGTAGACACCCACACGCACACACACACATAAACTTGACTTGGTGTGTATGTGTGTATACATATAGACATATAGGAATGTGTGTAGGTGTATATATATATATATATATACAACATTTACATGTGATATGAGGAGGTTATATGATACATGGGGATGAGTCGATATGACTAGGTTTGATGCCGTGATTTATTGGATATATGATCGAGTTAGGACATGAGATGTGTTATGATAGTAGTGGATCATTGGGCAATGAGATTATATAAAATATATTTATATAATCGATAATATTTATTGATGACATTGGAATGAATGAGACTCTACAATAGAACCCAGATTTGTAATATGTGACTTAATCACGATATAATATATGACATGATATTTGAGTGGATCATTTGACGATGTATATTTACACAGACGATGGTACATGATTGATGATATTGGGATGTATGCGATTATAGTATAGTACCCTTGATCATGATATTGTTTGATGATGATACTATACGAACTATGATGTATATATGTGATAGTTGACCCGTACCCCGATTTTGGGATGCCGTACGAGGCATAGATGTGATGATTGATCCGCACTCTTGACTCGAGGGAGTCGTACTATGTACGTGACGCTATTGAGGCTGGATCGCCGACTACTAGAGATATCGACTCAGACTTTAGGAGGATTCTTCTTACCTTTCGACTAGTGTCTTTAGTTAGTTCCTTAGTTGGTTAGGTAGATCTTAGTTTAGGCTCGAGTCATACTTATTTTCAAAACTATCGAATCGTGCTTTTTCAAACAACAAGCTGTATGACTCGTAATTATTATGTATTCTCTAGTTGTGCGTTTACTACACATTCACTGTTATATTCATGTTGTATTGATCGTAGTGCATGTTCACACATATGTTTCTCTAGTTAATATGAAACTCTACATGTTATGACACCAGCACTATTGCCGATGATGTGCATGTTCCACGTACACTAATTTGCCGGCTCACACACATCATCATCGGTAATTGCCATGTCACGTACACTTTAGAACATATTATATTTTTATTGATATAATTAGCTAAATGCTAGTCCAATATAATATTGTGTGATTACTCTCATGTGCTAGTTTAGACAGGGCATTTATTACTTAGACACTTCATGCATTCACATTTTCATATTATCATGCGGTATTGTGAGGCTTATGCCGATACTCATTATTATTTACTTATGATTTTGGGATTTTGGATTTCTATGAGATTTCTGGATTTTGGGGAAAACAGCAAGAATATATATAAAAACTTCTCTCTTTCTCCCTCTCATTTTAAAATACAAGTTGCGGTTTTCTCGTGATGTATGTGTCGTCCACCATGAGATTTCATGTTTTATGTTGGATTTCGAGACCCGATTCGAGGAGTGGATGAACCGTCTCGGGTACATGGTGGGCCCGGTATGGTACCCCAGGGCAAGAAGCTTGAGTTGTAGACGATGAGCCTGGCAGGGGAAGACTACCTACCGGTGATGTCTGGCGCGGCGGATATCCGGAGGATACCGACCGTTGTCGTGAGATTTGATGATATGGGCTGATCCGGACTGACGGAGCCCGAGATATTGAGACTATGAGATATTGAGACCGTGAGGTATTGATACTTTGAGATTTACATGTTTTGTGTCGATGCTTGACACGGATTTCCATGGATTTCATTGATGATGTTTCAGATTACCATACAAATTTTACTATGATACAAGTTAAAGATTTCTTATACAGATATATCCAGATTTCATGGTTGATTGTTTTACATTCATGGTGCATGCATACTCATACACATGACATGTTACTACTTGAGGCACTGACACGAGCACTGAGCATTTCATTTACGCATAGATTATTACCCTGCCTTTACTAGATGACTAGTGTTATATTAATTGTATTATTATGACCTAGGAGAGCGTCGTGCATGCGATTTCTACTCGCAGATGTCTTCTACCCACGAGTTGGCAACTCACCCCCGTTGTGCCAAATTTTCTTACGGGTTTCCTTGGCAGCTTGCTGGCACATTATTTCATTCAGGGTGATTTGCTTGGTAGGTTGGTTCATTGTATCGGGACCGCCGTTGTACTTTTATTATTTCAGTTGTATCTAGTAAGCTCCATCAACCAGACTTGTATTACTTGATAGCTTTAGAAGACCAGTTGTTTTTTTTATTTCGACCTTAGAGTCGCGCTTGTATTATAATGGTTTTCTGGTGGTTTGGTTTTCTTTTGAGTTTTAAGCCTCGCCCTTCGGCGTTGTATATTATAGTGCATTGTGTGGTTGTTTCCGCCATTTGGCGTAGAGCTTGCTCCCGCTTGGGAATGCCTTTTTATTATTGCATATGTATATATTCTTATTTGTACCCGTTTGGGGCCAGTTTTTACAAAGGAGACTGCCGAAATTTTTGAGAAATTTGATGCTGTTTTTTCTAAACATGTTTCCCTTTACTTCTTCTTTTAAATGGTTTAGATTTCTGGGCTTCGGTTTGCTTAGATTACGATACGCCTCTAGACATTTCGTAATTTAAGTGCCGGTCACGTTCCGTACCTTCGGGCCGTAACAAATCCTCAGCATTTGCATATGATTTACCTTATGTAACATTCATGTTATTCGCATTGCATTGCATATACCTGTGCTAGTACACTTACACCATTGTCGATGATGCGTATGTTACACATACACAGATTTGCCGTCTCACACACATCATCATTGATAATTGTCATGTCACTACACAGTAGGATTGCTGCATCATGATACGACTCCTTGCATAATTTACTTGCTATTGTTGCATATGCACCTTTATACGATGTTGTATTAGATTTTGGAGAAATTGGGAACCGCAGGATATATTTTAAAAAAAAACTGAAATCATTTAAAAGAGCGGTTTTCTCTTAATATGATACATCACTGTTCCATGTTGCATGATACACGGGTATGCTTACATTTCTATCATATGCCGCATACATCATGCTTTATGATTTTTATGCATTGAGATATGCTGTTTTCATGAGATTTCTGGATTGAGAACCGTGTCTATTTCAAAAGAAAGTATGCACTGCTAAAAAAAACTCGGTTTCTCTTGATATGATATTTCAGTGCGTCCACCATGCATTTTCTTGGTTCTGAGACGTGTGACATGTGAACCCAATTCGAGGAGCTAGATGAGGCCGATTGCGGGTACATGATGGACCCGGTATGGTACCCCGGGGCAAGAAAGGGATGCTGTGTATATAGACGGTGAGCCTGGCAGAGGTACTACTACCTACCGGTGATTGGTTAGGCCTGGCGGATGTACGGAGGATACCGACCGGAGTCGAAAGATGATATGGGCCGATCCGGACTGACGGAGCCCGTGGGCCGATCTGGACTGACGGAGCCCGAAAGATATGAGGATTTACATGTCGATGCTGGACACGGGTTTCATGATATTTTTGGGTGCGATGTTGGGCACCCAGGTTCCATGATTTTGATGTGTCGCGAGGGACACACGTTTATTTATATCATCATATTTGCATGCATATGCTTTTATGAGTTTTACATGCATAATATTGTTGTGTCATTTGTTGACATGTGGACGGGATCCACTTGCATACATACATTGATGATATGGTTGCATACAGACATTGATTATATTGTTGGATGATTCCACATGCTGATTGTCATTGATATTTGTGTTGGCACATATACAGACCCGGTCACCCTAAATAACATAGTATCACCTTTATGATATAGTTGATCTAGGAGTCATTGTTTATTCGATTTCTACTTGTCGATGTTTTTCTACTCACGAGTTGGCAACTCACCCCCGTTGTGCCACAGTTTTTGCAGGTTGACCGCATGGATCAGTAGCGGCATCGCTGGCACACAGTTGCTTTCGGGTGATTGCTTTGGTAGGTGGGATATTTGTATCGTACCCACTCTTGTATTTACATTTCATATTGTATCTAGTCAACTCCATCAATCAAACTAGTATTTGTATAAGAAATGAGACTTAGCAAGACTTGTAGTTGCGAGACATGAGCGATGGGTTTATGTTCGCATTTGGGGTTGATGTCTTGCTTATTTATTTATCTTTTGTGGTGAACTTCGTCGTGGGGCGTCGTATACTTATATATACTCTCTTGCATGATTGTGATCCGCCGTTTGGCGAAGAGCTAGCTCCCGCTTGGGGATGCCTTTATTATTATTATGTATTTGTGGTTTTGGATCAAAAAATATGAAGGAGGTGCTGCCCAAATTTTTAAAAGACGAAACATGTTTTCAAACTAGTAAATTTCACTTGCATTTTTATGTTCCTTTTCTATGCATTAAGAAAACTTGATTCATTATACCTTTTTTTGAAAACTTCACCTTCTTTATTTTCTTAAAAAGGTTTAGATTTCTGGATTTCAGCTTACTTGAATTACGTTACGCCTTTAGACGTTGCGTGATTTAAGTGCTGGTCACGAGCTAATATTTTGGGTAGTGACAAAATTGGTATTAGAGCGTCAGGTTTAACCTTTGTTCGAGTCTATGTTTGACTATGCGGAGTCTAGGGCGGGTATGTATTTCGGAACCTAGGCTTGACCTTACGGAACTTAGACGTGACCGGGGGGGATATTAGACCCGAACTTTCGTTTCATAGGCTGACCATGATTGATGGAGTAGGTAGCTTGAGTAGAGTGATGTACCGTACATATGTTCCACGGCATATTTATGATACGATACTCCACTTAAGCAACCTTAGGATGTTCATATTTTGAGATCTATGATTTTCTTCGTACCCATGATTATACATCCATTTGAGATCCTTGATTCTATTCGTTTCCATGATCATACTCTCATTGATGCAGTTCCTTCTTATGATCATGTATCCATTCTGGATCTGTCGTTTCCTTTCATGCCGTTGATCTTCTTTCTTCGATACTCAATAGAGGTTCATGTCACCATGGTTTGAGCGCAGATTGAGCTGCTGCTAGTGATGCGATCAGGGCGAGCTCGTCATGGACGAGGACTCACCATCGTGTTTTCTGGTGATACGGGAACGTCTCGAGTTAGTATTTATGTTGTGACCTCTCGAATGAGTCGAGTGTTTGGCGTTGCACCGGATGATCGGGCCATTGATAGAGCTGCAAGTTGCTAAAGGACTGTTGATGCACAACATATCTCAGAGATTGTGATTTCGTCTACCGTGTGGACGGATGACCCAGCTGTTGCTGAGATTGGTAGGATGTCGCCTCCAGACTTTGCGAGCTGAGATCGTTGGAGATTTCAGGCAGAGATGCGACATGGGATAACTAGTCTATCCCGAGTTGAGAGACGAAGGTGATTCGTCAGATTGATGCGCCGACGTAGGCCCAGTTGAGTTGAAGATTTCCAGTGTGGAGAATCTTATTCAGATCTAGAGTAGATCGATCCAGAGATGACGTGGTTCGTTGGATGATCCGATAGGAGATCAGCAAGTGGACCAGCTTCAGATAGAAGACCTCACCCAGGTGCGTTGTGAGTTGATCGAGAACGGACGAGTATTGAATATTCCTTCGATGGTTGGGACGAGTTCCTGAGGACGTGTTCTGCTAGAGATCTTCTACAGAGTGATGAAGATACTGAGTTCGTGATTTCAAGTCCGTGTGAGAGACCCCGGATTGACCATGGCCGAGAACACTTGCAGTGCACAGATAGCATGGCGTGACGTCATAGTGGACGATGATACAGACGAGTGGAACCAGAGGTTCGTGCGAGGCGCTGACTAGCTGTTGTTACTCCCCGTCGAGATTAGAGATCTGATATGCATAAAGAGGCGTTGGGATATGGCCAGTTCCCGAGGGAATGTTGTGGTGAGAACGCAGATGTCCAGAAAGCGAGAAAAGATTATGTGAGAGTACCAGCCTCCGTACAGTTCGGCATAGGCGAGATCGGAAGAGACCTTGAGAAGGATTCCTTCCAGGACACTGCTGCGATAAGATTTGCATCCAGGATCAGATGTGTGATGTGTATTCAGAGGACCAGAGGCCGACTCCAGTGACGTGCTGCTTTACAAGTGGTCGTGATGATTGACCGAGAGATGACCAGAGAAGCGCCAGAAAGGAATCGTTCCCGTTAGCACACCTCACCGGGCCGATGAGCCGATGGATTGCGAGATTGGTAATTCGAAGAGAAAAATGAGGACCCAGAAACAGAGGACGCCAGACCGTGAGTAGGAGGCAAGCGGATGTTCTTGTTCTTCCGGTTTTAGGCGCACCGGGTTATTCTTCGACATTGTAGGAGGAGTACCTTAATGTCATTTATTGCGATTTGCATTTATGATCTGAGTATCACTCTTATATCGCTTGGATTTGAGTTTTGATGATGAGTTTCATGATATTGATTTTCGTGCACCATGGCTGCACCTGCTGGGTATTTACATTTTGTGCATAGTTATTGATCGGTATTTTTTGCACAGGATGCACTGTATTAGTATTTCGTGCACTGAATGCACTGGATTTGTATTTCGTGCACTAGATGCACCGGATTTGAGTTTCGTGCATTTGTTGCACTAGATTTTCTTTTCGTGCAATTGTTGCACTGGATTTATGTTTTGTGCATTAGTTGCGCCAGATCGGTATTTTGTGCATTGGTTGCGCTAGATTATACTCCGTACATTGTTGCACCGATTTATGTCTTTGAGCATTTGTGTTATCCGAATTGTGTTTTCGTGCGCGTTGGCACTTGCCGTTCGTTTTCGTGCATGCTACCGCACTATATGCTTTTAGGGACCCAACGCGCTTGGGTTGGATTTTGCGCATATTAGGCGCTTGATTTTAGATTTTGTGCGCATCGGATGCACTTGAGTTAGCTTTTATTCGTGCATGTTTGATGCACTTGATTTAGATTTCATTCATGCATGATGGATGCACTTGATCTGGATTTTCGCGCATGTTGGGCGCATGATATGAGACATGATTTTATGCATACCGGATGCACTCAATTGGGATTTTCATTCGTGCAAGTTAGTTGCACCGGATGCACTCTAGATGCACTTGATATTGTTTTCGTGCACACCCGTTGCACTTGACAGATGCTTTTGTGCACACCTGTTGCACTTAGTTTTGCTTTTGTGCATATTGTGGGACCTGTATTTGGATTTGATTTTCATGCGCACCAGACGCACGCGATTGTTGGATACGCCTTTTGAGGCTGATTTTACTCTTGAGCACCTTGTTTTGTTGATGGGCACCATATTATATATGGGCCAAACAGGACTGATCTGAGGACAGTAGCTGAGTACTTTGCATGCATTAAAAGTTACCAAGAGGTTTTTAAAAGGAGCTATAGTCTCGCTATTTCCTACGTGACCGTGAGCGACACGAACTTTTTTTTTGAAAAGGAAAACCTTTTGGGATATTTTGAAAACGACGGAACGTGTATTTAGGAAAACGTATATGGACATATATTATTATTATTTTAAAATGAGTGTCCGTCACTTATGCCGTGAGTTACGCATCCACGTGGCGATTTAGAAAAGATTTTTGCATGAGTTTTATTCAGATTTTGAAAGTTTTACAAGGATGTGTACTTTACACGTATTATGGTATTTGACTAGTGTATATTAGATTTCAGTAGTGGATTTCGAGATCTGTATCTCCATTGTAACTCCGAGGATATACGTGCAAATCCGATGATTTGTGTGACGCTTGACGGAGTTCGATTTTGAGTTTTATACTCGTTTCATGCGCACTTGACGCGCTGTGTTGTTTATGCATCTTCCGTGATTTCGGAGCCCCGTTGATTGGAGCTGATTATTGAAATATTTTAGATCTTGGGGGTTTAAATTTAAATTCGGAGACCGAATTTATTTAAGGGGGGAAGATTGTAACATTTCAGAAAATATAAAATATTATTTTTGGAAATTTAATATTAAAATAAAATATGTCCCGAAAACTGCCCGATTTGCGAAATTGGGTTTTTCGAAAAAGGGTATAAATATATACCAATAATTTTGAAATAAATGGAAATTAAAATGATTTATTCATTTAATAATATATTTAAAGGATTTGGCATTTTTGAAATTATTTATATGCAGTTTCGATAAAAAAAAAACCCGATTAGTGCACTCCTAATCGCGATTTGGCCAAATCCGTGTTTCTACAGTTTTCATGGTTAGTGCGCCATGACATGTTACATGTTATTTCATTTGTGTTGTTTTATGTTGTGGTTGGGCTTTTGGGTGAGAAAAGAAAAGAAAAGAAAAGAAAAAGGGGTTAAAAGAGAATGATTGGAGAGAGAGAGAGAGTGAGACATGAGAGTGAGAGGGTGAGAATAAGAAAGAGAGAGAGAGAGAGAGGGCTGCCCATTATTTCCCTTCTCATATTTTTCTTTCATCTTCTTCCTCCTCACTTCCCTCCACCTTCAACCTCAAGATCCATCTCAAAAACCATGTCAAAACCCCACACCCTCTTCACAAAAGTTGATCCTTTCTACATCCTCTACACAATGGACCAAGCAAAGTAGGATTTTGATGACTTTGGTCGAGATAGGGTTTTCTTGAGTTGCCTAAAGGAGGTATAAATTCTTCCTTTTAGCTTAGATTTAGTTTCCTTGCATTCTTGTATAGTTTAGAGGTTGATTGTGTGTGGAATTGTGATCTTAGAAATCCTAAGAGAAGGGTTTGAGTGTTTGTTTGGAATTGGTGATGTGTAGTGGCTGCCTACATACTTTTGTGTGGATTAGTATGGCCTAGGATATGGAACACGAACTTAGAACCTTTCTGACATCGGTTAAATTGACAATTTGGTGTAGTATTATGGAATCTGGAGTAACCCGGGGGCACTAGCAAAGTCAGGGAGGTAAGCAGGTGATTGTGAGTGTACCAATGAAACCCTAGCCCCAACCTCCAAACCCAGGCCGCATATTTATTCTTCCTGGACGCAAATTGCGGCCAGGGTGGGGTGGAACCCCTTCGTGTCTTGTTCTCTAGTAAACTAGACCCTGTGTATGTGCAACTTTGGCTAGTTTGACCTGAGTCAAAATCTGGGGCACATTAGTGTGATTTTGGATATGTTTTCCGTATTTTGAGATGCTCATTTTTTATATTTGGATTCGTATTTGGTTGTTGGATGTCTGTACATCAATAACAAGGGTTGTTTAGTTGAGTTTTGTACGCGCAAGCTATAGGTTCTAACCTATGAGAAATGCGCATGCCATATTGGATTTTAGAACTTGATTTTAATAGCGTTGCGATATGTGTTATTATTGTAGGTACCTTCGTGTGGATTCCGAGAGACGGAGCATGGCGTCATCGACTTCGGTAAGCGAAGACCAAGGTGAGTGGATCTATATCCACGGGGGAAGTCGGGTGGATGGCGTATAGCACCCCCGCAAAGTTTTGGTGGAAACCGATTTATAGTATATGGTTAAGAAAACCTAGAGTAGCAACTAGGGATAGAATTAAGAATTTGCTATAAAAACCATATTAAAAACTAAAGGATAGTTAGAAGGGTGCGATACGACTAATACATGATGACGGGACTTGAGGATGATAATTGATGATATTGCCGTTTAGGGTACTATAGGACTAAATGGTCGATGTAGATGTGTCATCCGAACCATACCTATTTCCAAACTGAAGAATCGTATGCATCTTTTAAACAGATACCTTGAGGGACGTTACGGATTTTCAAATGACATCTTTGTAAGTCTACGGTAGCGCTCCGGCCGTCTGTCCGAAGCCAAAATGCGGAAACGGAAATTTTTCTGAGACTAGAAACCGGCGCTATCGTATGCTTAAAACCCGGATCGAACCATTAACCTACCACTAGCAAACTAGAGAAGGGATAGAAAGGCTATACCGATCGATCCATGTCCTTCGGTCTTTGGCCACCATCCCAAGCTCCTCGCGGCATCTCCGGTCTCGATCTCCTCGTCGGAAAGGGCACCACATCATCGAGGCTTTTTACGGGCTCCTGCTTCATCCGAAGCAACTCGGGCACAAAATATGCTAGCCGACGTGTCCAAGGTGATGTAGAGAATGTTTGTGATCACTTTGCCTCTTGCATCCATGAGTTTGGATGGAGGTTAGAGGTGTTGCTATTGATGGAGATAATGAGCTAGAGGAAGAAGAAGAAGAAGAGGTTTCTTTTCTTTTGTGATGTGTATGATAAAAAATGAGAGAGTGAGATAACAATAATACAATACCAAGCTCCTCATGGCAGCCCCCCTCTCTCTCTTCATCTCATATCACCACAAATCAATCACATTATGTGACACATGAACAAGAAAAGATACCATGAGTCACCACTTGTGCATGTGTCATAATAAATGCTCCAAATCATGATATCTAGCTCATAATATCCATATGTAAACATTAACCCAAATGTTTACAACAATAAAAAGATACGGCAACATCTAAAGTAAACTCGTGACGGATCACAAGGATACCCCTCACCTGTATATACATACCTGCATCCGCATTCCGACTGAATGCGAATGCGACGAGACTAAAGTAATCCAACAAATCTAATACTAGGATCTGGCTTAAACCAAAGCCCACTAGTATGATCCGTGTGATCAAGATCCGTGCACAACCGCACGAATAAGATCGAACCCTGCCATATATCATACGACCTCTACAACGTTTCGCCCGAAACTTGAGAAACTGTCTGTGGGGGACTCTAAAGACTCGTCAATACTTTGGCTGTAGATTTAACCACTAACACGTCAGTGGTACAAGCTGTACGTAACGGGCTACCAGGTATTGACTAAAGGGGAGGTCGATGAGCGAACTTATCCTGACACCCTACTGAGCCTGTCAGTGACAATATTCGTACAGTCCGGTCCGTTCGTCTAAGAGCATCGCATGGCGGGCCTAGGGGGTTGGTAAAAGTCAGACCCCCAAAAGCGGTACAAGTCATGTCAGAGTGCAGCCCAGAACACCCTGAGATACTACTGGAATACCTACCAGTAAATCTCCTGCCTTGGACAAGGACTTCGTGTAATGGCTCTCCTAGACACAGCGCGATCTCACCCCCAATACCGGAAGAGACGAACCGCTGCCGATCCGCTCACTGCCTCCATGTGGCTCGGGACTGTACCCAACTAAAACCTGTTTGCACGACTCCTTTGAGCCGTGGTAGGGTAGTAATCAAAGCACAGTGGGAACTCACACGAGACAAATGATGATCTCAGGTCGATGAACTAACCTGTACACATGTCACCAGGGAACTGCTATCTGACGTCAGGTATAATACCAACTGGCATGTTCCCGGCGAGTCCTGTCCGGTGTACTCATAACCCAATGAGCACCTGTATACATCTTAGGTGAACCAACTGACACCAGTGGCTTGTGAGACCGGCCACCTCCCCTCGCCGGGGTCTCGACTGTATACACTAGTCTACTATGGAGTATCGATGCCCTATCTCGAAAATTCCCACGACTAGGGACCTTTTTAAGGATGTGCTTATAGACCCCAGCTCCCATGTATATGATCGCCATCATACTGCTGGCCTTCAAGAAAGAATCCTATGGGCTCTATCAACGTGCAATATTGACCCATAAGGTCACTTAAAGCAGTACACGATGATAAAGATAAACCGGATAGCATACTATCATCTTGAGTAAGACTGTCCTACCGGTATAGGTCTTCCCTCAATCATTGCAATCACGTGCTTGTGATCCAATAATTGGCTCTGAGGGCACTATATACAACAATCTCCCACTTGCACTCAAGGCTAATTATTGCGATGTCGCATACTCACAGCCTGTGTGATACCGAACACCCAATTCCTCTACTAATCAGTCTCACAAAGCCCGTTTGCGAAACTATAGCGTTCGAGGAATAGCCTCAGTGAGTGGATCCGCCCTGATGTTTCTTTCTATGTCTCTCTTTATCTCAAGTTCTTGGAGAAAGCCATCTCCCGAAATGAGCAATACCTGTCTTAGAATATATCTGGATATCTGATAGGACCTAGTTCATAAATGAACTCCAAATCCAAACTTCTTAGACTGTATCGCCAACTGAACTTAATCAGCATCCTGTGCCACACCTCCCTCAGTATCCGCTTGGACCACCTGTCCAAAATACTGCCCCTCGTCAGAGGGAAAACTATAACTCTGACAGTCACTCTGTCATCCAGGTCACCTTGAAGCCTGGAATGATAACCGTCCCCGAAGGAGGATGCTATTATCAAATCCCTAGAACATTCACTTATGTTCTAAAACTGCTTCCGAATGTTTCTCTAGGTTTGGATCAATATCAACTTATTGCATCTAGTGCAAAAACAACATCTGGTGTGGTACTTGACATCTCATGATCAACTCAATTGCCTAAGAAAGTGATCTGCCAATCATGCACATCCCTCTCCCCTTTAGTCTGTAAGACACCTTTAGGGAGGGTGACTCCATCACCTGCAGGTACACTACCGTGCCAGGAGTCGTCCATTCAAAAACACCTTTAGAATGCTGTCTTAGTACCCAGATTGGGAAACTACCCAAATCTAGATCTAAAACTATAGATCTAGTAACCAGAGTGTCTGATATTATCCAAGTCCTATGCGGAGAAACCACTGTGTGACAACCAAAGTATAACCGATCGTAGTATAGGAATTTCAATTCCTACTCTGTGTATGTTATCCAAATACCAGGACATCACACCCTACTACCTTCTTAACAGATCCATCTCCTATTCTGATGAAGTCAAACTTATGACTGTCACATTAGAAATAGATGATCTATCTCCGCTATATCTGTTTTAGTCCATAAATAGACATAAGATACTTGTCCACTATGCTTCCGCTGCTCCCACTGACTACGACAACTCTCTGGCAGAGTCATACACACGTACACTTCTAAAGCTAGTTTAGAACGACTCTATACTCATCCTCCTGCCGGGTCTCACAATCTGGAACAACAGCAATGGCAAGTTTGGGTAAAAAAGAACCTCCCTGTCACCGTCCTTGAGCATACCGAAGTACCTCTCGAGTGCCTGAGGTTACCCACCATATCTGCGGATTGGTCAATGGAATGTCAAACCAGATTGAATCTTTAGTTTCTTATCAAATTTTCAGTAATCGTTTGCGGTTCATGAATCACTTCCAGTTCTACCATACTCCCACTACTGTTTTCTGAAAAAAATCCATTTTCATTAAAACTGTGGCGAGTCAAGAACAATATCACCATTGATCTTCCAGATGGTAGACAGTCAACTATCGTCATAGCCCGGGTCAACCCACAAACAACCATTACAAAAACGTGCCTTGAGTTATCCAGAGTCTTGTTTTAAGCATAAGCAGGACAACTCCCCGTACCTTAACATTGTTAATATATGGACTATTCTATATCCAATATAGAAACAGAGGCACTGATTTAATTGGAACCAGATTCAAATCATGCAGCTGTCTCCAGTGCATGTCAACTAAATGGAGAGAGGCCGATCAACATTACTCAACTTAGGAATGCTTCCAATTATGAGTAACCCGAAAGAGAAGCAAGTTCTCTTAATCATTTCTATTAACTGAATACCATACACAAGTATCTACATCTTCGATCACCTTGAAGAATCCTGATACTTGCAATACCTGGTTCTCTACTTTATTCATATACCAATAACTTCTCAAAACTTAGACATTGCATTTTTACGAAACACGTGTCTAAGAACTAGAGAAGTCACAAGTAAACAGAATATAGTACGAGTACCAACCCCTCTATCCTCATGGACACTGGGCAACATACAATACTCTATATAAGTCCCCTGAGTCTAATAACTCATTCCCTGTGTGTCGTAGGTTGAAAACTGTACTTATGGTTAAGAAGAATTACACCGCTGTTTAATACTCCTTACCTAACCATCCAATGATATAGGTAAATGTCATAGACATAATTTCAAAAAGTTATATCTCACTTTATAAAAATAAACGTACAGATATATCAATTTGAAATTGGTGCATAACAACGGATATTCAAAACCAAATATTTGCCGTCCGGCAAACAACCCGGGAGATTTCTTCAAATATCACCAATTACAACGAATCCCGATATAATGAGGATGATCACCCAATTTCTAATAACTTACTTCCACTCATCATCTGTAAAACTGTAACGTTTTAAAAATAATTAAATAAATAATTAAATGAATAAAATTGTTTAAGTGAATTTTATGAATTTCGGTAAAGTAAAATGTATTTTTCGTAAAATTAAACCGTGATTGTTTTTCATTATAATTTCAAAAATACCTATTTTAATTATGTAATTACTAGTAAATAGTGTTTATTTAGGCACTTATAAATTTTTAGTTTAATTAAATATTTTTCCTAAATTAATTATTTTAAATATTAACATAAGCTTTATTTTTACACTAAAATAGTGTAAATTACAAATTTGAATGGTTTTAATTTGTAACAATGAGCCATGGTATATTAGAATCAAGTGTGTAATATGCAAAATCTTTTCCAAAATCTCTCTATGGTTCTAGAAATTTCTAGGAAAAGGGTTAAATTGAAAAAGTTAGATAATAAAGGGTTTAAGTGAAAAAAATGCATTATTTATGAACTTTCTACACAATACCACACATTTTCTCTCTCTCTCCACCCTCCTCCCTCTCCATGGCCGGCCTCCCCTCCATGGGTAGCCCCAAAAATTTCCCCCCATCATTTTTGCATTAAAAATCATCAAAATTTATCAAAAATTCCAAAAATAAATCTCAAAAATCAACATTCAACCTCTACCATTTTCCTTTGACCTATCTAGCACGGATTTTGGAGATGGAAAGCATGCATTTTGGAGGCTTATTTCATGTTTGGGTTTCATATTTTGGAGGTATAAAATTCCTTCTTTTTATTTATTGTTATTAGATGTTCATTTAAGCATAATTAGATTTAATATATTAATTCTATTTACTACTTCTAAAATTCAAGTTAGGTTTGTAAATTCAAGTTATGATTTTTAATAATTAATTAGGGATATAATAGTTAGTTTAATACTTTTAGAATTGGAAAATCTTGCATGTTTGTTGAATTGTAAATTTTTCATTTAAAATTGTTTAAATGAAGCTATTTAGCTAACTAGTTTTTTTGTAAATATATATGTGGGTGATATAATATTCCAATTAAGCTTGCTATCATTAGATTGTAGTTTTAGTGAGAACTTTAGCATGTTAATGGAAAGAAAAACTTTGTTTGATTGCTAGTTTCTATTGATAATTGATAAATAGTAATAAAATTGCTATTTTGTAAACTAGATTTTAGAAATTCCTAAATAAATGAGATTAAAATTATAATTTATGGTTTCATTAAATCATTATCATCATGAATTATGGTTTAATACATTAATTCATGCAAAATCATGTTTTGTGGTGGAATTGTGGTATTTTGCTTGAAAAATGTTGAAAATTGTTAAAGGTTGCAAACTAGAAATTTCAAATTAATACAAATTTGTGTAATAAAAATATAGTAATGGTTTGTGTAGTCTAGTTATGCCATTTAATGAGTTTTATGACCATTGGTTTCATTTAAATGTCAAGTTTTGATGAAAAACGGTAAATTGGCATTTTCGGGTTTTACGAAATTGGACGGTTTGATGGATTTTAGGGTTTCGATGGATTTAATCATGTTTTATAATATAAGTAATGTGTTTTAAAACTAAGAGTCATTTGTTGATGTTTATCTCGATCCATCAGAGTTTGCACGCCGATATCGAGCGATATTTGTTGCTTTTGCGTGGACGGGACATAGGTTTTAACCGATGCATGTTCCTTGCGTTGTTTTGACTTTTGTATGTGATTCAGTTTACGTACTATTTATATGTTTGCGTTTAGGTACCCCTCACGTGGACTATGGGCGATGAAGAGGAGGATGGAGACACCGTCTTCGGCAGACATGGACCAGGTGAGTAGATGTATATCTACGGGGGGAAGTCGGGTGGATGGCGTTTAGCACCCCCGCAACGTAGAATAGGAATAGTACTTATTGACATTAGGAAACCATATGTGACCCTAGTAGGACCCTAGTATTGACCCTAGGCTGGACTAGACTGATTTAGGAAAACCATATCAGAGGATGAGTACCTTGGAAGAGGTTCGTAGGTTTCAGGTAGAAACACACACACGAACACACTGAAACTCGACATGGGGTATACGTGCATATATATATACAACACGTGTAGGGGATACATTGATCTGATATGATATCCGAGGTATGATGAAACAGGATAATTGGGATTGATGCCGTGATTCTTGACTATACAGTCGTATTAAAGTGTTAGCGGATCATTAGAGAATGAGATAATAAACAGGTATACATAAATTATTATGGGTAGTGATGATTTTGAGGTACATGGGACTCTAAAATAGAACCCGAACTGTAACTTGTGACTGATCACGATATGATATATGTATGACTTGATTACGACATCATTTAGGTGTGACTTGATGACGATATGATATCAGTATGACCCAATCATAACATGATACATATAACATGCTATTTCTGAGGATAAATTAATGAGGTATATTTATGATGGCAATGTTATATAATTGATGTATGCGATTACAGCATAGCACCTCGATCATGACATGTGTTGATGATGATATTATACGAATAATGAGACACGTAGGTGATATTTGACCCGTACCCCGATATTGGGATGCCGTACGATGGATTTTACCGTACGAGGCATAGATGTGATGATTGATCCGCACTCCTGATTTGAGGAAGTCGTACAATGTACGTGACGCTATTGAGGCAGGATCGCCGACTATTAGAGATATGGACTCAGGCGTTAGGTGCACTTCTATCGACCGGTTCTTAGGTTTAGTTTTCCTTAGGAGGGTTAGATGAACACTAGGTTAGGTTTGAGCCATATAGTGGTAATGGTTTTTGTATATCAAATGAGTGGATAGCACACATCCGTATTTACTTTTTCACTGTAGTCATAATGTTGCATGTTCATACATATGTTGCTATAATCAGTATAAACTTTGCCTGTTAGGACACCAGCACCATTACCGATGATGTGCATATTCCACGCACACTTATTTGCCGGCTCACACACATCATCATCGGTAATTGCTATGTCACGTACACTTTAGATCATATTGTCCTTTATTGATAAAATCTGTTAACAACTAGACCGATATAATATCGTGATTACTCTCTGATGTTAGTATAGACATGATATTTATTACTTGACATTCATATTTTCATGTTATCATGCAGTATCATGGGCATATGCCGACACTTATCATATACTTACTCATGATTTTAAGATTTGGATTCTTATGAGATTTCTGGATTTTTGGGGAAAACCGCAAGAAATTATAAAAACTTCTCTCTCTCTCCTCCTCTCTTTTTAAAATAAGATGTGGTTTTTTCGTGATATATGTGTCGTCCACCATGAGATTTCATGTTTTCTGTTGGATTTCGAGACCCGATTCGAGGAGTGGATGAACCGTCTCGGGTACATGGTGGGCCCGGTATGGTACCCCGGGGCAAGAAGATCGAGTTGTAGACGATGAGCCTGGCAGGGGAAGGCTACCTACCGGTGATGTCTGGCGCGGCGGATATCCGGAGGATACCGACCGTTGTCGTGAGATTTGATGATATGGGCCGATCCGGACTGACGGAGCCCGAGGTATTGAGACTATGAGACTTGAGATTTACATGTTTGTGTCGATACTGTCACGGATTTCCTTGGATTTCATTGTTGAGATTTCAGATTCCTATACAAATTTTACTATGATAACAGTTAAAGATTTCTTATACAGATACATCTGGATTTCAGGATTGATTATTTTATATTCATGGTGCATGCATATCCATTCATATGACATAGTATTATATGAGGCATTGACACGAGCACGGAGTATCTGCATTTACACGTAGTTTTACCCTGCTATTACTAGATGATTAGGATATATTAGTGTATTATTATGACCTAGGATAGCGTCGTGCATTCGATTTCTTTTCGTAGATGTCTTCTACTCACGAGTTGGCAACTCACCCCCGTTGTGCCAAATTTTATTACAGGTTCGATGTACAGGTTTCCCTTGGCAGTTGCTGGCACATCATTTTCATTTCGGGTGATTTGCACGGTAGGTTGGTTCATTTGTATCTGAACCGCCATTGTACTTTTATTCTTTCATTTGTATCTAGTAAGCTCCATCAACCATACTTGTATCACTTGATAAGTTTATTGGACCAGTTATTTACTTTGACCTTAGAGTCGCGCATGTATTATTCTGATATGGTGGTTTTGTTTTCTTTTGAGTTTTGAGCCTCGCCCTTTGGCGTTGTATATTATTGTGCTTGTTGTGGTTGTTTCCGCCTGTTGGCGTTGAGCTAGCTCCCGTTTGGGGATGCTTTTTACTGTTTATGTATATTATACTTGTTGTACCCGTTTGGGGGCCAGTTTTTATAGAGGAGACTCTGCCGAAATTTTTGAGAAAATTTGCTGATGATTTTAAACTTGTTTCCTTCATGTTTCTTTTACTTCTTCTTCTTCTTTTATGGTTTAGATTTCTGGGCTTCGGCTTACTTAGGTTACGTTGCGCCTCTAGACGTTTCGTAATCTAAGTGCCGGTCACGTTCCGTACTTTCGGGTCGTGACAAAGTTGGTATCAGAGCGCTAGGTTTAACCTTGTATAGGTCTAGGTGACCCTTGGTTGATGGAGTAGGCGATTTAGGTAGAGTAATGTACCGTGGGTATGGTCCGCGGCATACTTACGATACGCTACTCTGCTTAAAGAGCCCTAGGATGTATATTGTTTGCACCGTATTCCATTCGTTCTTTTGATCTATCTTCGTCATTGTTGGAGGGTGGTTTCTGTTACCACGGGCACACTGGCAGAGGGAGCTGCGGCTCGAATGCGATAACCATTAGAGTATTGGCTATTCTTGAGGATTGAAGCATTGCTTAGCGTGCGGACGAAGGGTATTCACATGCCATCCGGATGAAGTTAAAGGGTTCGACCGATTATCAGAAAACCATTTCCCAAGTTTAAGATATTCGGAAGAACATGCAGGTATTTCGATGGACCCTCTAGAAGAATGAAACCCTAACTCGACATAATGACCATGAGAACGCCCTTGAACCTTAGGGTTTACGGCAGTTCCGCGGTGCCATTAGTGAGGCTTGGGTTTACCCTTCTACGGCTGGATCATCGATGCTGGGGTATGTACCGGATATTTTTAAACTGTACTTGAGTGTTGAGATCTCGGGGAATTATAGGATTTTGATGGATCGATCGAAAGGTTTAATGTAGTCCGGATATCAAGTGAAGGGATCGACTACGTGGGAGACTCTAGATATGAGGATTGTCGTTGGTAGCGCAGTCAGCACAGCAGCGAAGAGACGAGTTCGAAGCAATCGACATCAGAGGAAAGAGGCGGACATTGACGATAGTGTTTACGATTGTGATTTAGTGATTTGAATTTCATATTTTCGTTGATTGGATTTTGGTATTTTGAGGACTTTGTTCTACGATTGGTATTTCATGGGTGTACCTTCATTTCATTCTATTTGTGTTTCATATATCAGTTGTATTGATGTTGTTTAGTACACACCTAATACATTTGATTTGGTTTTATATATTTTGAGATTTTTGATTTGATTTCGTGCATAGGGGTTACACATGATTTTGACATATGTTTCGACTTAGTTTTCATGCATTTTTGTGCTGTGATTTCGATTTTGGTATTCGATGTATGTTTTCGTGCACCATGTGCACCCGATTAGGATTTTTGCGCATACTTGGCGCACTTGATGCGATTTTGTGCACACCAGATGCACTAAATCGGTGTTTTGAGCAGATTAGTTGCACCTGATAGTGAGTCGTGCACGCCTGTTGCACTTGAGAGATATTTTTTGGGTGCACTCCTGTTGCACTAAATTTTGTTTTTGGGTGTAGTCGTGGTATTTGTATTTGGTTTCGATTTCAGTGCGCACCGGACGCACATGATATTTTATTGATGTGATTGGGATTGATTTCAGTTTGAGCAGTGTGTTTTTTTTATAATCATTACTATTTGATTTAGTAACCAGGCGGGACGTGTATGTTAAATAAAAGATATATATATAAATATATAGCTATTTTTTTTATAAAAAAAATAAATAAATAAACGTCCGCTACTTATGCCGTGACACGTGCATTGCACGGCGATTTTCAAAAGGGTTTTTTGCATATTTCTTTATCCAGATATTTGGACGGTTTACTATGATGCGCACTATATATATAAGTTGTAGATTGATGTATATTATGTTGGTTTTCATGTTGGGTTTTGATATTTTATTCTCGCCATAACTCCGATGATTGCGTTATGCTTGACGGAGTTGATTTTTGTTATGTATTGATGATTTCGGAGCCCCGACGATTTCAGTGTTTTGTTAAATGTTTTAGTATTTGGAAGGGAAGTTTTAATTTAAATTCGGGGACCGAATTTCTTAAAGGGGGGAAGATTGGAACGTTTTAAAAATAATTAAATAAATAATTAAATGAATAAAATTGTTTAAGTGAATTTTATGAATTTCGGTAAAGTAAAATGTATTTTTCGTAAAATTAAACCGTGATTGTTTTTCATTATAATTTCAAAAATACCTATTTTAATTATGTAATTACTAGTAAATAGTGTTTATTTAGCCACTTATAAATTTTTAGTTTAATTAAATATTTTTCCTAAATTAATTATTTTAAATATTAATATAAGCTTTATTTTTACACTAAAATAGTGTAAATTACAAATTTGAATGGTTTTAATTTGTAAAAATGAGCCATGGTATATTAGAATCAAGTGTGTAATATGCAAAATCTTTTCCAAAATCTCTCCATGGTTCTAGAAATTTCTAGGAAAAGGGTTAAATTGAAAAAGTTAGATAATAAAGGGTTTAAGTGAAAAAAATGCATTATTTATGAACATTCTACACAATACCACACATTTTCTCTCTCTCTCCACCCTCCTCCCTCTCCATGGCCGGCCTCCCCTCCATGGGTAGCCCCAAAAATTTCCCCCCATCATTTTTGCATTAAAAATCATCAAAATTCATCAAAAATTCCAAAAATAAATCTCAAAAATCAACATTCAACCTCTACCATTTTCCTTTGACCTATTTAGCATGGATTTTGGAGATGGAAAGCATGCATTTTGGAGGCTTATTTCATGTTTGGGTTTCATATTTTGGAGGTATAAAATTCCTTCTTTTTATTTATTGTTATTAGATGTTCATTTAAGTATAATTAGATTTAATATATTAATTCTATTTACTACTTCTAAAATTCAAGTTAGGTTTGTAAATTCAAGTTATGATTTTTAATAATTAATTAGGGATATAATAGTTAGTTTAATACTTTTAGAATTGAAAAATCTTGCATGTTTGTTGAATTGTAAATTTTTCATTTAAAATTGTTTAAATGAAGCTATTTAGCTAACTAGTTTTTTTGTAAATATATATGTGGGTGATATAAAATTCAAATTAAGCTTGCTATCATTAGATTGTAGTTTTAGTGAGAACTTTAGCATGTTAATGGAAATAAAAACTTAGTTTGATTGCTAGTTTCTATTGATAATTGATAAATAGTAATAAAATTGCTATTTTGTAAACTAGATTTTAGAAATTCCTAAATAAATGAGATTAAAAATATAATTTATGGTTTCATTAAATCATTATCATCATGAATTATGGTTTAATACATTAATTCATGCAAAATCATGTTTTGTGGTGGAATTGTGGTATTTTGCTTGAAAAATGTTGAAAATTGTTAAAGGTTGCAAACTAGAAATTTCAAATTAATACAAATTTGTGTAATAAAAATATAGTAATGGTTTGTGTAGTCTAGTTATGCCATTTAATGAGTTTTATGACCATTGGTTTCATTTAAATGTCAAGTTTTGATGAAAAACGGTAAATTGGCATTTTCGGGTTTTACGAAATTGGACGGTTTGATGGATTTTAGGGTTTCGGTGGATTTAATCATGTTTTATAATATAAGTAATGTGTTTTAAAACTACGAGTCATTTGTTGATGTTTATCTCGATCCATCGGAGTTTGTACGCCGATATCGAGCGATATTTGGTGTTTTTGCGTGGACGGGACATAGGTTTTAACCTATACTTGTTCCTTGCGTTGTTTTGACTTTTGTATGTGATTCAGTTTACGTACTATTTATATGTTTGCGTTTAGGTTCCCCTCACGTGGACTACGGGCGATGAAGAGGAGGATGGCGACACCGTCTTCGGCAGACATGGACCAGGTGAGTAGATGTATATCTACGGGGGGAAGTCGGGTGGATGGCGTTTAGCACCCCCGCAACTTAGAATAGGAATAGTACTTATTGACATTAGGAAACCAGATGTGACCCTAGTAGGACCCTAGTATTGACCCTAGGCTGGAGTAGACTGATTTAGGAAAACCATATCAGAGGATGAGTACCTTGGAAGAGGTTCGTAGGTTTCAGGTAGAAACACACACACGAACACACTGAAACTCGACATGGGGTATACGTGCATATATATATACAACACGTGTAGGGGATACATTGATCTGATATGATATCCGAAGTATGATGAAACAGGATAATTGTGCTTGATGCCGTGATTCTTGACTATACAGTCGTATTAAAGTGTTAGCGGATCATTAGAGAATGAGATAATGAACAGGTATACATAAATTATTATGGGTAGTGATGATATTGAGGTACATGGGACTCTAAAATAGAACCCGAACTGTAACTTGTGACTGATCACGATATGATATATGTATGACTTGATTACGACATCATATAGGTGTGACTTGATGACGATATGATATCAGTATGACCCAATCATAACATGATACATATAACATGCTATTTCTGAGGATAAATTAATGAGGTATATTTATGATGGCAATGTTATATAATTGATGTATGCGATTACAGCATAGCACCTCGATCATGACATGTGTTGATGATGATATTATACGAATAATGAGACACGTAGGTGATATTTGACCCGTACCCCGATATTGGGATGCCGTACGATGGATTTTACCGTACGAGGCATAAATGTGATGATTGATCCGCACTCCTGATTTGAGAAAGTCGTACAATGTACGTGACGCTATTAAGGCAGGATCGCCGACTATTAGAGATATGGACTCAGGAGTTTGATGTACTTCTATCGACCGGTTCTTAGGTTTAGTTTTCCTTAGGAGGGTTAGATGAACACAAGGTTTGGTTTGAGCCATATAGTGGTAATGGTTTTTGTATATCAAATGAGTGGATAGCACACATCCGTATTTACTTTTTCACTGTAGTCATAATGTTGCATGTTCATACATATGTTGCTATAATCAGTATAAACTTTACCTGTTAGGACACCAGCACCATTACCGATGATGTGCATATTCCACGCACACTTATTTGCCGGCTCACACACATCATCATCGGTAATTGCTATGTCACGTACACTTTAGATCATATTGTCCTTTATTGATAAAATCTGTTAACAACTAGACCGATATAATATCGTGATTACTCTCTGATGTTAGTATAGACATGATATTTATTACTTGACATCCATGCATTCATATTTTCATGTTATCATGCAGTATCATGGGCATATGCCGACACTTATCATATACTTACTCATGATTTTAAGATTTGGATTCTTATGAGATTTCTGGATTTTTGGGGAAAACCGCAAGAAGTTATAAAAACTTTTCTCTCTCTCCTCCTCTCTTTTTAAAATAAGATGCGGTTTTCTCGTGATGTATGTGTCGTCCACCATGAGATTTCATGTTTTCTGTTGGATTTTGAGACCCGATTCGAGGAGTGGATGAACCGTCTCGGGTACATGGTGGGCCCGGTATGGTACCCCGGGGCAAGAAGATCGAGTTGTAGACGATGAGCCTGGCAGGGGAAGGCTACCTACCGGTGATGTCTTGCGCGGCGGATATCCGGAGGATACCGACCGTTGTCGTGAGATTTGATGATATGGGCCGATCCGGACTGACGGAGCCCGAGGTATTGAGACTATGAGACTTGAGATTTACATGTTTGTGTCGATACTGTCACGGATTTCCATGGATTTCATTGTTGAGATTTCAGATTCCTATACACATTTTACTATGATAACAGTTAAAGATTTCTTATACAGATACATCTGGATTTCAGGATTGATTATTTTATATTCATGGTGCATGCATATCCATTCATATGACATAGTATTATATGAGGCATTGACACGAGCACGGAGTATCTTCATTTATACGTAGTTTTACCCTGCTATTACTAGATGATTAGGATATATTAGTGTATTATTATGACCTAGGATAGCGTCGTGCATTCGATTTCTTTTCGTAGATGTCTTCTACTCACGAGTTGGCAACTCACCCCCGTTGTGCCAAATTTTATTACAGGTTCAATGTACAGGTTTCCCTTGGCAGTTGCTGGCACATCATTTTCATTTCGGGTGATTTGCACGGTAGGTTGGTTCATTTGTATCTGAACTGCCATTGTACTTTTATTCTTTCATTTGTATTTAGTAAAAGCTCCATCAACCATACTTGTATTACTTGATAAGTTTATTGGACCAGTTATTTACTTCGACCTTAGAGTCGCGCATGTATTATTCTGATATGGTGGTTTTGTTTTCTTTTGAGTTTTGAGCTTCGCCCTTTGGCGTTGTATATTATTGTGCTTGTTGTGGTTGTTTCCGCCTGTTGGCGTTGAGCTAGCTCCCGTTTGGGGATGCTTTTTACTGTTTATGTATATTATACTTGTTGTACCTGTTTGGGGGCCGGTTTTTATAGAGGAGACTCTGCCGAAATTTTTGAGAAAATTTGCTGATGATTTTAAACTTGTTTCCTTCATGTTTCTTTTACTTCTTTTTCTTCTTTTATGGTTTAGATTTCTGGGCTTCGGCTTACTTAGGTTACGTTGCGCCTCTAGACGTTTCGTAATCTAAATGCCGGTCACGTTCCGTACTTTCGGGTCGTGACAAAAACCATACAGATGTGAGAATCAAACCTGGTAAATACATACCCTGGAGAAAGGACTAATTGGGAAATCAGTTTTCTTTTAACAGTACACAGTGAAACTGAAACATGTAAATGTTTTGAAGAGGTATCCAGGTATTCTTAGTAATGCCTCTTCCATTATCGGATTCACAACTGTAACCGTATATTTCTTTTCCATTTCTCCAAATCCCTTTATATGTCTTTAGTCATTACCTTTTGTACACCCCTTTAGGCTAAATGGTTTTCTTCCTTCCCTACCGTTCGGCACCAGCCTATGGTTTGGAAGAAGACTATCCAAAAAGCATAATGGGTGTACTCTCCTAATCCTAGGAGTACTCGTAAGCTGGGAGAAGGTGAAGATAAAAGACAACTGAATAAACCTTATTCCTATTTCTCCTGAACCAGAATCCATCCCCGAACTGGAACAAGTCCCTTCGAGTTCATATATAACCATATGATGGAGTATCCAAATAACCGTGGATATTCGTAGTGATACGGCGTGTCCTGAAGAAATACAAAGGTGAAGTAGGAGTGGCGATGAAATACTTGGTTTGGTCGTGAATATCAGTCGCAGTTTACTTTGCCCTCTTACTAATCCCTTTATTTGTCTTTACTTAATACCTTTTGTACACCTTTTTAGGCTAAATGGTTTTCTTTATTCCCTACCGTTTGGCACCTGCCTATGGTTTGGATGAAGACTATCCAATAAGCATAATGGGTGCACTGTCCTAATCTAAGGAACACTCGTAACATAAGAGAAGGTAAAAGGAAAAGACAACTGAATAGTCCTATTCGTTTTCTCCAGAACCGGAAACCATCCTCGAATAAGTTCCTTTGAGTTCGTATATAACCATACGATGGTTTTATCCAATGGAAGTGGACGTTCGTAGTAATACGGGGTGTTCTGGAGAAAAAAAGGGTAAAAGTATGAGTGGCAATGAGGTATGCAACTCTGACAATCCAAAAGCCAGTGTTTTAAGAAGGTTCGGTTAACTTGGTCACTGAGTCATAGTCAAAGGTCGGGACATGGTCGCTGCCAAAGAGAGAGAGAGAAAAGAAACACTCAGCGTGCACTCTAACTTAGATCAGAATGGTTATCACTTTATCCAATCAGGAAACCTCCCACTGTAACCTCAAATTCTCCTCTAAACCTGAAAGAAGAATTAGTCGGGATCACCCGAGGAGTAAACCAACTCATCAGTGGGAATCGGGATCCAACTATCATCGCATGATAACGTGATGGAATCCACTCACGTTATCTGTTGGAGATAGTGCCCTCAGAGTCAATTATTGGATCGCAGGTACGTGATTGCAATGATTGCGGAGGACCTATACCGGTAGGACAGTCTTACTCAAGATGATAGTATGCTATCTGGTTTGCCTTTATCAGTCGTGTACATGTTCAGGTGATTGATTACTTGTTACACTTTGATAGAGCCCTTAGGATCTTGCTTTACCACCAACTGTATGATGGCGATCATATACGTGAGAGTTGGGTGGTTTATACGCATATCCTTAATTGTGGTCCCTAGTCGTGGGAGTTTCGAGACAGGGCATCGATACTCCGGAGTAGACTAGTGTGTACAGTCGAGACCCCGACGAGGGGCGGTGGCCGGTCTCACAAGCCACTGGTGTCAGTTGGATCACCTAAGATGTATACAGGTGCTCATTGGGTTATGAGTACACCGGACAGGACTCGCCGGGAATCTGCTAGTTAGTACTATATCTATCGTCAGATAGCAGTTCCCTGGTGACATGTGTACAGGTTAGTTCATCGACCAGAGGTCGTCATTTGTCTCGTGTGAGTTCCCACTGTGCTTTGATTTCTACCCTACCACGGCTCAAAGGAGTCGTGCAAACAGGTAGCTTTTGGGTACAGTCCCGAGCCATATGGAGGCACGTGAGCGGATCGGCAGGGGATTCGTCTCTCCCGGTATTGGGGGAGAGATCGTGCTGTGTCTAGGAGAGCCATTACACAAAGCCCACGGCCGTGGCAGGAGATTTACTGGTAGGTACTCCAGTAATATCTCAGGGTTTTATTGGGCTTCACTCCGACACGACTTATACTGCTATTGGGGGTCTGACGTTACTAGCCCCCTAGGCAGATATGCGATACTCATAGACGAACGGACCGGACTGTATATACATTGTCACTGTTAGGCTCAGTAGGGTTTCCGGATGAGTTCGCTCATCGGCCTCCCTTGAGGTCAGTCCATGGGCAGCCGTTACGCATTGCTAGTGCCGCTGACAGTTTGTGGTTAAACCCACTGCCAGGGTACTGACGAGTCATTAGAGTTCCCCACAGACAGTTTCCCAAGTTCGGGGGAAACGTTGTAGAGGCCGTATGGTTTTATGGCAGGGTTCGGAAAATGCACGTGCGTTTACGCACGTGTTATTTTTCGGGCAGATGATACTGGTCGGCTTTGGTTTAAGCCGGATCCGAGTATTATATTGAGTAGGTATAATATCTTTATCTCAGTTGCATTTGTATTCGGTCATAATACAAATGCGGGTATATTTATACAGTTACGGGGTTATCCTGAAAGTCGTTTCAGGATCACTTTTGGAAGTTGCCAGTTTCCAGTTTTCTATCAGCCGTCTTTTAACATTCGGTTAAAGACGGATTTATCTTTTCTTGGATGAGAGTAAGTCATGCTTCTAGAAGGTTCTAGAGAGGGTGACTTGGCTTGGTGAGTCATTAGTGCATTAATGGAGTCATTAATGACTTGATGAGGTGTATAATGACTCATGCTTTAAGCTTTATTGTTTCTTGTCTTCTTAAGGATATTTTCTCTTGATCTTTTGCTTATGGTTACCCTCACATTGCTCCTACACTTACCCCCTCTCCATATATATGGCCGGCCCCTCCCCTCTCTCATTTGCTTGCTTGATTCATTTGTTAAAAGATTATGATAGTATTTGGGGTGCATGGAATTTCACAGCTCATTTCATTCCATCACCCGATTCGAGTGGCAACTTCATTAACCGATCGTCCACGGATTTGGACGAAGTGAGACAAAGTCATCTACTCATTCTCTACATCAATCTTGGTCGTCTCTTTTAGCAAACTTGACGACCGAGTTGCCTCGAGTCAGAGGCGGGAGCCCGTTTAAAGAATTGTCGACGTGGTGCCACCTGGACGAGGAGATCGGAGAAGCCGCAACGGAGCGTGGGATGATGGTTAAAGAACGAAGGACTCGGATCGTTCGGTATAACCTTTCTACACTCTTTACAGTTTGTTAGTTTAGCAATAATGTAAGATCCGGGTTAAAGTATACGATAGCGCCAGTTAAAAAGTTTTTGTTCCGTATTTGGCGTCTGTAGACTGCCGGGGCGCTACTGTAGACTTACATTATCACACTCCAGAAGGTATGCGCATATCTGGCAAGTTTCAGTTTCTTTAGAAACTCCCGATGTGATTTTTACCCCATGCTCTTATGACCTTGACTTTGGCCAACAAATCAAAAGTCATATTTGAAGTTCTACCCGTCATTATCCAGGTTGATTTGAACCCACCCGTACCTACCCTTGACTTTGGCCAACAAAGCAGTACGACTGTCCCAAACCAACGCATCTATCTATGTAGCAGAAAAATAACAAATAGCTACCATACACTATGCCTTGACTTTGGCCAACAAACATAGCATGAATACTAAGTGCTACCATTCTGAAATGACGGAGGGCTACGAATGGTTTTTGGCAAAAAACCTTTAACGTAATGAACTTGATATCGTTGAAGGAACCGGATAGCTTTTTATAAAAATATAGTGGCAAAAACCTTTGCTAAAGAGGTCACTCCCGGTGAAGGGATCTCGGCTCTTTCCCCGTAGAATGAGGTGCAGGATATTCCAACTGAATACCACGATGCAAAGCAAAAAGTAATTGGCTATAGTGAAGTTATTACCCTGACGCAAACTTCTGTCCAAGGGGTCACTCCCGGTGAAGGGATCTCGGCCCTTGCCTCGTCGACTGAGGTGCTGGATATTCATAACCGAATACCACTGTGCAAAACAAAAGAGAACGTCCTTGCAATAATAGCTTTTTGAAAAATGTTCCAACAACATCAGAATAGGTTTTTTAGTTTCCATTGATCCAAATCAATGCAGTCCCATCAATTGATCACACCAATAAAGAACGAAAATACGATGTACGTATATGCCATCCGCATTCGCCATTGGGTCCCGTCATCACCCGTTAGGTTACTTAACTAACGACAGAGCGGGGACTGGACTAGCGCGGGTGTAAAACATATACAACATCTACTAGTATATATATCAATATATAATAATCGCTCAAGGCGTGATATAATGCAACATCATAGAAATGTAATAAGCATCACAGAACAATACAGATAAACTGGTATCCCCGGGTTTGATAGAGCCGCTACCGAAACCCGACATTCGCTTGGTCGTGTGGATAGCCTGTGTAATGAAATCCTAGACCCCTACGGGCGCGAAAAGTTACCCGCCAAAACCTGAAGCGAGGCATTCCCTTTCAACAACGTGAATGGACCACCCAACACTTCACGGAATCCGGTTACTTGAGCATCCTTCTTTTGGTCAACCTGTACCCCCTACGAGTGCGGCAAATAGCCCGCCAATTCTAGAGTAAAGCCCCCTCCGTCTCAAAGCCATGAGATGCGGGCTCGTTGCCCTCTAGAACCTGGCTACCCATACACCCCACCGCGGGGTGATCCTAGTACAGAAAGTAAAATATACAACGGGTACATCGACCTCAGCCCGGTCGTGCCCCAAAAGAATAATATACAAACAGGTTGTAACTGTAGTCCACATGTCGGACGCTCGCCCCACAATATCAAATGTACATATACAACCAAACTGTACTACCATTGCATCCAGGCTATCCACCACGACAAATCCGCAACATCACAGCACAACACAGAACATCAACGTGAATGTCATGTTCGCAAATCCGTCTAAAAGAACTATAGCAATTAGACAGGATTTACCGATAAAATGACATTCACGGTCGCAGATATAATGTAAATACTGTGAACTAACATGTTTAAAATTTTCGATCGACAAAATTTCCCGAAGTGGGCCCCAAGCACAATACCCAGTACTCAAATAAATCTGGGCCCAAAATAAAATTACCAGAAACCCCAATTTCAACTCAGAAAGAACTGTAGAAATTTTGGTGGCTTGATGACATGAAATGGCGGCGGAACCGCAGCCAATGCATGGGTAAGGTCGCGGTTCCGCGGCGCAACAGTGGTAACAGGCAACCAAAATTTCACAGATCTCTTAGAAAACCCTGTACGTATTTCTGCAACATACCAAATACCTTTTTGACAACAAATAAAATTCGACAGAAACTGCAGTTTTGAAATTGTGGTTTTTGAAAATTTCGTTCAATCTAAATTCTAAACACGTTAGAGCAAGCTAGTAAAGGTTAATGGCGTGGCTCTGATACCATGTAAGTCTACGGTAGCGCCCCAGCCATCTGTCCGAGGCCAAAATGCGGAAATGAAAATTTTTCTTAGACTAGAAACCGGCGCTATCGTATGCTTAAAACCCGGATCGAACCATTAACCTACTACTAGCAAACTAGAGAAGGGATAGAAAGGCTATACCGATCGATCCGTGTCTTTCAGTCTTTGGCCACCATCCTAAGCTACTCGCGGTATCTCCGGTCTCGATCTCCTCGTCGGAAAGGGCACCACATCATTGAGGCTTTTTACGGGCTCCCGCTTCATCCGAAGCAACTCGGGTACGAAGTGTGCTAGCCGACGTGTCCAAGGTGATGTAGAGAATGTTTGTGATCACTTTGCCTCTTGCATCCATGAGTTTGGATGGAGGTTAGAGGTGTTGCCATTGATGGAGATAATGAGCTAGAGGAAGAAGAAGAAGAAGAGGTTTCTTTTCTTTTGTGATGTGTATGATAAAAAATGAGAGAGTGAGATAACAATAATACAAGACCAAGCTCCTCATGGCAGCCCCTCTCTCTCTCTTCATCTCATATCACCACAAATCAATCACATTATGTGACACATGAACAAGAAAAGATACCATGAGTCACCACTTGTGCACGTGTCACAATAAATGCTCCAAATCATGATATCTAGCTCATAATATCCATATGTAAACATTAACCCAAATGTTTACAACAATAAAAAGATACGGCAACATCTAAAGTAAACTCGTGACGGATCACAAGGATACCCCTCACCTGTATATTAATACCTGCATCCGCATTCCGACTGAATGCGAATGCGACGAGACTAAAGTAATCCAACAAATCTAATACTAGGATCCGTCTTACACCAAAGCCCACTAGTATGATCCGTCCGATCAAGATCCGTGCACAACCGCACGAATAAGATCGAACCCTGCCATATATCATACGGCCTCTACAACGTTTCGCCCGAAACTTGAGAAACTGTCTTTGGGGGACTCTAAAAACTCGTCAATACTTTGGCTGTGGATTTAACCACTAACACGTCAGTGGTACTAGCTGTACATAACGGGCTACCAGGTATTGACTAAAGGGGAGGTCGATGAGCGAGCTCATCCTGACACCCTACTGAGCCTGTCAGTGACAATATCCGTACAGTCCGATCCGTTCGTCTATGAGCATCGCATGGCGGGCCTAAGGGGTTGGTAAAAGTCAGACCCCTAAAAGCGGTACAAGTCGTGTCGGAGTGCAGCCCAGAACACCCTGAGATACTATTGAAATACCTACCAGTAAATCTCCGGCCTTGGCCAAGGACTTCGTGTAATGGCTCTCCTAGACACAGCGCGATCTCACCCCCAATACTGGGAGAGACGAACCCCTGCCGATCCGCTCACTGCCTCCATGTGGCTCGGGACTGTACCCAACTAAAACCTGTTTGCGCGACTCCTTTGAGCCGTGGTAGGGTAGTAATCAAAGCACAGTGGGAACTCACACGAGACAAATAACGATCTCAGGTCGATGAACTAACCTGTACGCATGTCACCAGGGAACTGCTATCTGACGTCAGGTATAATACCAAGTAGCATGTTCCCGGCGAGTCCTCTCCGGTGTACTCATAACCCAATGAGCACCTGTATACATCTTAGGTGAACCAACTGACACCAGTGGCTTGCGAGACCGGTCACCTCCCCTCGTCGGGGTCTCGACTGTATACACTAGTCTACTATGGAGTATCGATGCCCTGTCTCGAAAACTCCCACGACTAGGGACCTTTTTAAGGATGTGCTTATAAACCCCAGCTCCCACGTATATGATCGCCATCATACTGCTGGCCGTCAAGCAAGAATCCTATGGGCTCTATCAACGTGCAATAGTGACCCGTAAGGTCACCTAAAGTAGTACACGATGATAAAGATAAACCAGATAGCATACTATCATCTTGAGTAAGACTGTCCTACCGGTATAGGTCCTCCCTCAATCATTGCAATCACGTGCCTGTGATCCAATAATTGACTCTGAGGGCACTAAATCCAACAATCTTTTCCTTAAAAACACTGTAGCCCCTACTTTCAAAACTACGATTCGCATCTTTCAAAAACTGTTTGTATGGCTCGGGTGTGTATGTTAGATTAGATACTTATGCTTATAGTAAATGTAGACTGTATTGTAAACTTGACTTTATGTGAGATATAATTATTATGAAAAGAGAATACGATTTGATATGGATATGATGATATGTTGGTATACGGATGCGAGTCGATTGAGATGATTGATACCTTGCTTGTCCCCTGATATGAGATTTTTATGGATATGACCGGGGACATAGGTATATAGATGTATATTGAATGTCGTGAATCATGTGTGATATGTCGTACGAGACATTATGTCCGTATCCTTCATTGTCGCATAGGTTGATAGGATCCCTGATAGTTTAATGCCGCCGTACGATGATTTTCCGTACGTGATGAGTTTGACTTGAGGTGTCATGACCCGCAGGGTACGTAACGTGACTGGCACTTAAGTTTACGAAACGTCTCAAGACGTCCGTAAAATAAGTAAGCCAAAGCCCAGAAACCAAAACCAAATAAGCAAAAGAGTGAAGAGAACCCAATCAATTGAAAGCGAGTTTATCAAATAAGTCATATAAAACCTTTTTAAAAACAATATCAATTTTTCCGAAAATTTCGGCAGAGTCTCCTTTGTAAATACTGGCCCCCAAAATGGGTACAACAAGAATATATATGAATCCAACAAATAAGGCATCCCCAAGCGGGAGCTAGCTCTTCGCCACAAGGCGGTCACAAATCCCACGCAATATAAAGCAACAACATGTGAAATAATCATAATGAAGCATGAGAAAAACAGCATGTCGACTCAAGTGAGCTCGACCCCAAAATACAGCATAAAAAGTCCACAAATCTCACAGTGTCATCTCTAGGTCAATATAAAACATTACTGGTAGATACCGTAGATAGAGTACACTAGATACAAAGAATATACAAGGTGGTACAAAATAATAATATAACCCACCTAAGAGCAAAACCTCGAGTCCAGGCAAAAGAGGCAAAAGAAGCAAGTGCGCCCGCCGCTACTGTACTGACGGAGCGGACCTGCAAAAGGCTGTGGCACAACGGGGGTGAGTTGCCAACTCGTGAGTAATAAATAACATCTACACAGGCTATCGAAAGCATGCACACAAGCATCCTAGCATCTAAAATACAGGTAAGGCAGGACATAATAGCAGGTATGTATGCAATATGAATATACTAGCAGGTATGAATGCAATGTGAATCAACCCATGATCTGAATGTGTAAGTATAAGAATCATGTTTTTCCTCTAAGAATCTCTTTTGAAATACCAGCACAATACCAATAGAATCAACAAGAACCTGTGTCCAGCAACGACACCTCAAAACTATCACAAATCTCATATATCCATGTCATAGTGTCTCTGGCCTCAGACATCCGGCTGACCCATCTCAATATCAATGTCTCATCATCTCGCGGCCAGGGTCGGTATCCTCTGGATATCCGCCGTCCCAAACAGTCACCGGTAGGTAATCCGTCCCCTGCCAGGCTCATCGTCAGCAACACGAGCTTCTTGCCCCGGGGTACCTTACCGGGCCTACCATGTACCCGAGACGGTTCATCCAACTCCTAGAAACGGGTCTCGAAAACCACAACAAACTCATGGTGGACGACACTTACATCACTAGAAAACCGCAATTTACATATTTTAAAAATATAATAAGTTTAGAAATTTTGCGGCTTTCCTCCGAAATCCAGAAATATCATAAAATCTCAAGAAATCCTCATAAGTGCATATGTCAATGATAATGAATGCATATGGTATCAATAATCAAGTTGCGATGTGTGATTAATAGACTAGGCATGAACAAATAATATGATGAGGTACATGCACATGAATAGCAATCCTACGATTTCATTTTAAGGAATTAAAGGCAATAGCACAAATTTAAGTATCAATTATAGTAAAAGGTTTCAATTTATAGGTTATCTAGTGTGGTGGCATGGCAATTACCAGGGTGTGGGTGTAAGCATGAATAGTGCTCGTGCTGCATATAAAAACCCTGGCAATGGTGCAGGTGTCCTATAGAATGGGTTCGCATATGTATGTCGAAATAAGGCATGAATGTAGCAAATAATCATACAAGTATTACACCCCTAATTACTAACATTACTAAGAATCTTTTTAAGCTACTAAAAGTATCGGGCGACTTGCGCCATCCAACGATAGTCCCCCGTAGATGTTACATCTACTCACAGAAATCCTCAGCTAGCTACGTCCGATCACCGCTTTCCCTTTTCGTGCCGTATCCAAAGCCTCCGCGACCGAACCTGGAATTTACATCAATACAAGACATAAGGTTACATATCATGAAACGACGCAAATCCTGAATGAGAATATCTACGTTCACAAGCTAGGCACAACGTGAACAAGGTGCGCGGAATACACACGAAAACCGCAAAAACTAACTAGAATCGCCGATTTGGTCGCCCGGCAAAGCTAAAACCTGATCACTCAAAAATCCGCACTCACACATCCTAAATGTCGTAGGATATGTTGAAAATATAATCAAGTTATCATAATAATTCATCACATAATTTAATAAAAAAAAAACTAGTACGCATTTACATTCCAAAATCGGTGCAAACATCGCCGATTTGCGATAAAGTGCACAAAACACCGCGCAACCACCCAAGTTAACCATAGATAGCCACTACACTAATTTCCAACACGCTAGCAATGCTTCAAAACCAAATTTCCATAAGCAACCCTTTCTTGATTTTTATAAATAGCAATTGCAATCAAAATTTCACACTAAAATAACTTAGATTAGCATAATTTGAAGCCACATAAGCAAAGTAACCCCATTGATTAGGTTAGTAAAACACTAGATAGAAAAATAAATTAATTAACCCAATAATGGTTTTCTAAACCCTAATTAAAATTTTAAAGCCACGAACTTTTAAAACCTAGACTAGAAATTAACACTAATATTTACACTAAAACAACTCAATTAAAGAAATCTAACCAAAAGAATTTAAATGGGTAAGGATTATACCTCTAGATCTAGAGATCTAGCAAGAAATTTTGACTCCAAAGATGGTCTCCTAGCATCCAAGATCCATGCAAGAAAGGTTAAGAAGAATGGATGAAGGATTTGGTTTGAATTTTGAATAAATTGTGGATTTTTGGAGCAAATTTTGGATGAACTTTGATGGAAGAAGAGTTGAGATTTGGGGCTGTTTTTTTCTGCAGGAATTCAGCAGTGAGGGAGTGGGGAGAAGTGTGGGGAAGTGGGGAAAAAAGTCCAAGTCAACCCTCTCATATTACCATAATACCCTTACCCTTTAAATATATATATATATATATATATATAACCATTTTTAACCCATTTCTCACATGATTTAAGGTCAAAAAGAGGGAAAGAAAATTCTTGGGCTGATACAACAGTGTGGGGCTGGCCAAGGGAAGTGAGGGTGAGTGCGAGAGACTTTACAAAAAAATTCTATGCAAAAGGACCCCCTACAAGTCCAAAATTGCAAGTTTTAGCTTAAATTCAATAAATTTCGTTTTCCATAATAAAAATTAGTTAAAACTTAAAATAAAATACTAAAAATTTATGTTACAACTAGATTTTAATTAACATGATTTTAAAGCTTAAATTTAGCCCATTTAAATTTGTATTTATCGCTAATTTAATGTATTTTCTTACCGGCTTAAAATAATATTAAAAAATTGAAAAATAGGGAAAATTTTTTAAATGACCAAAAATTAATAATTAACTCATTAGCTACTAAAAACTAGCAATTACCTATCCAAATTAGGTATAATTAGTCCTAAACTACAAACTAACAAAAAAGACGGTTTTCGGAAAAATACCGAATTTTCACCGATTTTCAGGAAAACAACAAAACGACTTTTCAAGGCGCTACATGTGGTTTGATCCATACCCTTGACTAGAGGATGCCGTACGATGGATTATACCGTACGTGATGTTGTGTGACTAGATGCCGATTGACAGATTCACCGACTCGGTCATGTTAGATACGTATACCTGTCAACATTTGCATATTATTTACCTTATGCTGCATTCATGTTATTCGCATTGCATTGCATATACCTGCGCTAGTACACTTACACCATTATCGATGATGCATATGTTACACATACACAGATTTGCCGGCTCACACACATAATCATCGATAATTGCCATGTCACTACACAGTAGGATTGCTGCATCATGATACGACTCCTTGCATAATTTACTTGCTATTGTTGCATATGCACCTTTATACGATGTTGTATTAGATTTTGGAGAAATTGGTAACCGCAGGGTATATTTTAAAAAAAACTGAAATCATTTAAAAGAGCGGTTTTCCCTTAATATGATACATCACTGTTCCATGTTGCATGATACACGGGTATGCTTACATTTCTATCATATGTCGCATACATCATGCTTTATGATTTTTACGCATTGAGATATGCTGTTTTTATGAGATTTCTGGATTTGAGAACTGTGGCTATTTCAAAAGAAAGTATGTACTGCTAAAAAAACTCGTTTTCTCTTGATATGATATTTCAGTGAGTCCACCATGCGTTTTCTCGGTTCTGAGACGTGTGACATGTGAACCCGGTTCGAGGAGCTGGATGAGGCCGATTGCGGGTACATAGTGGACCCGGTATGGTACCCCGGGACAAGAAAGGGATGCTGTGTATATAGACGGTGAGCCTGGCAGAGGGACTACTACCTACCGGTGATTGGTTGGGCCTGGCGGATATCCAGAGGATACCGACCGGAGTCGAGAGATGATATGGGCCGATCCGGACTGACGGTGCCCGTGGGCCGATCCGGACTGACGGAGCCAGAGAGATATGAGGATTTACGTATCGATGTTGGAAATGGGTTTCATGATGTTTTCGGATGTCGATGTTGGGCACCCAGGTTCCATGATTTTGATGTGTCGCGAGGGACACACGTTGATTTATATCCTCATATTTTCATGCATATGCTTTTATGAGATTTACATGCATGATGTTGTTATGTCATTGGTTGACACGTGGACGGGATCCACTTGCATACATACATTGATGATATGGTTGCATACAGACATTGATTATATTGTTGGATGATATCCACATGTTGATTTTTATTGATATTAGTGTTGGCACATATACAGACCCGGTCACCCTAGATATCATAGTATCACCTTTATGATATAGTTGACCTAGGAGTCGTTGTTCATTCGATTTCTACTTGTCGATGTTTTTCTACTCACGAGTTGGCAACTCACCCCCGTTGTCCCACAGTTTTTGCAGGTTGAACGCATGGATCAGTAGCGGCATCGCTGGCACACAGTTGCTTTCGGGTGATTGCTTTGGTAGGTGGGACATTTGTATCGTACCCACTCTTGTATTTACATTTCATATTGTATCTAGTCAACTCCATCAATCAAACTAGTATTTGTATAAGAAATGAGACTTAGCAAGACTTGTAGTTGTGAGACTTGAGCGATGGGTTTATGTTCGCATTTGGGGTTGATGTCTTGCTTATCTATTTATCTTTTGTGGTGAACTTCGCCGTGGGGCATCTGTAAGTACACGGTAGTGCCTCGGCCGTCTAACAGACGCCAAATGCGGAACAAAAACTTTTTGACTGGCGCTATCGTATACTATAACCCGGATATGACATTAAAGCTAAACTAATAAACAACAAAGTGGGTAGAAATGTTATACCGAACGATCCGAGTCCTTCGGTCTTCAACCATCATCCCACGCTTTGTTGCGGCTGCTCCGATCTCCTGAATCTACAGTCTTCTCGTCCAGGTGGCACCACGTCGACGGATCTTTAAACGGGCTCCCGCCTCTGAACCGAGGCAACTCGATCATCAAGTTTGCTAAAAGAGATGACCAAGATTTATGTAGAGAATGAGTAGAACACTTTGTCTCGTTACATCCAAAGCTATGGATGAACGGTTAATGAAGTTGCCTTTTGGATCGGGTGAAAATGAGAAATGAGCAATCTTAATTTTCATGAAGCAAAACCCTAATCTTTTTTTCCAAATGAACAACCATAATTTTCTCCAAGAGGGGCCTTCCACTAAAAGAAGAGGAGGGAGGTGAGTGTAGGAGCAAGGGGTAGTAATCATAAGGTAAAAGATCAAGAAGAAATATCTTAAAGCTTTACAAGAAACATTAATGCTAAAGGTGACTCACTAATACACCTTGCATAAACATTAATGCAACAAATGATTCATCTTACCTAGTCATCAACCCATTAAATGCAACCAATGAATCAAGAACACCTCACTAATCCTAGTCACAACTTCTAAAATCTTCCACACACATCACCCTCATGACTCACCCAACTGACGAAAAGATAAATCCGCATTTAACCGAATGTTAAAGCGGGTGATAGAAAACTGGAAACTGGCATCTTCCAAAAGCGATCCCGAAACGAATTTCAGGATAACCCCGTAACAGTATAAACATACCTGCATTTGTATTACGACCGAATACAAATGCAACTGAGACAAAGATATTATATCTACACAGTATAATACTCGGATCCGGCTTAAACCAAAGCCCACCAGTATTATCTGCCTAAAAAATGACACGTGCGTAAACGCACGTGCATTTTCCGAACCCTGCCATAAAACCATACGGCCTCTATAACGTTTCGCCCGAAATTGGGAAACTGTCTGTGGGGGACTCTAATGACTCATCAACACACTGGCACTGGGTATAACCACTAGCACGTCAGAGGTACTAGCTGTACGTAACAGTTGCCTATGTATTGATTGGAAGGGAAGCTGACGAGCGAACTCATCCAGAAACCCTACTGAGCCTGATAGTGACAATATCCATATAGTCCGGTCCGTTTTCTATGAGTATCGCTTATAGGGCTTAGGGGCTGGTAAACGTCAGACCCCCAATAGCTGTATAAGTCGTGTCAAAGAGAGAAGTCCAGAACACCCTGAGATACTACTGGAATACCTACCAGTAAATCTCGATTACCCTGGCCAGGGATTTCGTGAAATGGCTCTCCTAAACACAGCGCGATCTCACCCCCAATACTGGGAGAGACGAATCCCCGACGATCTGCTCACTGCCTACATGTGGCTCGGGACTGTACCCAAAAAATACCTCTTTGCACGACTCCTTTGAGCCATGGTAGGGTAGAAATCAAAGCACAATGGGAACTCACACGAGACAAATGACGATCTCAGGTCGACAGACTAACCTGTACACATGTCACCTGGGAACTGTTATCTGACGATATGTATAATACCAACTTAGCATGTTCCCGGGGAGACCGGTCCGGTGTACTCATAACTCAATGAGCACCTGTATACATCTTAAGTGAACAAACTGACACCAATGGCTTGTGAGACCGGCCACCGCCCCTCGTCGGGGTCTCGACTGTATACACTAGTCTACACTGGAGTATCGATGCCCAGTCTCGAAACTCCGACGACTACGGACACTTTAAGGATGTACTTATAGACCCCAGCTCCCACATATATGATCGCCATCATACTGCTGGCAGTCAAACAAGAATCCTATGGTCTCTATCATGATGATAAAGACAAACCAGATATCATACTATCATCTCGAGCAAGACTTTCATATCGGTATAGGTCCTCCCTCAATCATTGCAATCACGTACCTGCGATCCAATAATTGACTTTGAGGGAACTATATCCAACAATCTCCCACTTGCACTTAAGGCTAATTATTATGATGTCGCGTACTCACAGTTTGTTTAATACCGAACATCCAACTTCTCTACTAATCAGTTTCACAAAACTCGTTTGTAAAACTATCGTGTTCGAGAAATGGCTTCAGTGAGTGGATCCGCCCAGATGTTTCTTTCTATGTCTCCCTTTGTCTCAAGTTCACGGAGAAAGCCATCTCCCGAAAAGAGCAATATCTGTCTTAGAATATGTCTGGATATCTGATGGGACCCAGTTCATAAATGAACTCCAAGTTTAGCAAACTTCTTAGACTGTATCGTCAACTGAATTTAATCAGTATCCAGCACCATGCCTCCCACAGTATCCTCTTGGACCATCTATCCATAATATTGTCCCTTGTCAGAGGGAAAACTATAACTTTGATAATCACTCTGTCATACATGTCACCTTTGAAGCCTGGAATGATAACCGTCTCCCGAAGGAGGCTGCCGTCATCAAATCCGTAGAACTTGCACTTATGTTCTAAAACTGCTTCCTTATGTTTCTTCAGGATTGGATTAATATAAACTTATCGCATCTAGTGTAAAAACAACATCTGGTGTGTTACTTGACATCTCACGATTGACTTAATTGCCTAAGCAAGTGATCTGCCAATCATGCACATCCCTCTCCCCTTTAGTCTGTAAGACACCTTTAGAGAGGGTGACTCCATCACCTGCAGGTACACCACTATGCCAGGAGTCATCTATTCTTAAATACCATTAGAATACTGTCAAAGTACCCCAATTGGGAAACTACCCAATTCTAGATCTAAAATTATAGATCTAGAAACCAGAATGTCTTATATTTTATCCATATCCTTTGTAGAGAAACAACTGTGTGATGACTAAAGTACAACCGTTCGCAGTATAGGAATTTTACTTCCTACTTTGTGTATATCATCTAAATATCAGGACATCACACACTACTATCTTCCTAACAGATCCATCCCCTATTCTGATGAAGTCAAACCCATGACCGTCACATAAAAAATTAGATGATCTTATCTCCACTTTATTTGCTCAAGTCTATAAATAGACATAAGCTACTTGCCCACTATGCTTCCGCTGCTCCCACAGACAACGACAACCCTCTGGCAGAATAATATATACGTACACTTATAAAGCTAGTTTAGAACGACGCTATACTTATCCACCTGCCGGTTCTCATAGTCTGGAACAACAGTAGTGTCAAGTCTGGGTAAACAAGAACCTCCCTGTCACCGTCCTTGTGGCTACCTGAGTACCTCTCGGGTGTCTGAGGTTTCCCACTTCTATTTGCGGAGTGGCTATTGGAATGTCAAACCTGATTGAATATATAGGTCCTATTAAATTTTTCGTAATCGTTTGCGGTTCTGGAATCACTTCCAGTTCTACCATACTCCCACTACTGTTTTCTGAAAAAATCTATTTTACTAAAACTGTGGCGAGTCAAGAACAATATTGTTGGAGATAGTGCCCTCAGAGTCAATTATTGGATCACAGGCATGTGATTGCAATGATTGAGGGAGGACCTGTCCCAGTAGGACAGTCTTAATCAAGATGATAGTATGCTATCTGGTTTATCTTTATCATCGTGTACTGCTTTAGGTGACCTTACGAGTCGCTATTGCACGTTGATAGAGCCCCTAGGATTCTTGCTTGACTACCAGCAGTATGAGGGCGATCATATACGTGAGAGCTGGAGTCTATAAGCACATCCTTAAAAGGTCCCTCGTCGTGGGAGTTTCGAGACATGGCATCGATACTCCGGAGTAGACTAGTGTATACAGTCGAGACGCGGACGAGGGGAGGTGGCCGGTCTCACAAGCCACTGGTGTCAGTTGGTTCACCTAAGATGTATACAGGTGCTCATTGGGTTATGAGTACACCGGACAGGACTCGCCGGGAACCTGCTAGTTGGTATTATACCTGACGTCAGATAGCAGTTCCCTGGTGACATGTGTACAGGTTAGTTCATCGACCGGAGATCGTCATTTGTCTCGTGTGAGTTCCCACTGTGCTTTGATTACTACCCTACCACGCTCAAAGGAGACGTGCAAACAGGTTTTAGTTGGGTACAGTCCCGAGCCACATGGAGGCAGTGAGCGGATCTGCAGGGGTTCGTCTCTCCCGGTATTGGGGGTGAGGTCGCGCTGTATCTAGGAGAGCCGGTACATGAAAAGTCCTTGGCCAAGGCAGGAGATTTGCTGGTAGGTATTCCAGTAGTATCTCAGGGTATTCTGGGCTACACTCCGACACGACTTGTACCGCTTTTGGGGGTCTGACTTTTACCAACCCCCTAGGCCCGCCATGCGATGCTCATAGACGAACGAACCGGACTGTACGGATATTGTCACTGACAGGCTCAGTGGGGTGTCAGGATGAGTTCGCTCATCGACGTCCCTTTTGTTCAATAGCTGGTGGCCCGTCACGTATGGCTAATACCTCTGACGTGCTAGTGGTTAAATCCATAGCCATAGTATTGACGAGTCTTTAGAGTCCACCACACACAGTTACTCAGGTTTTGGGCAAAACGCTGTAGTGGCCGTATGGAGATATGGCAGGGTTCGATCTGATACGTGCGGTATTGCACGGATCGTGATCGGACGGATTTTACTAGCCGGCTTTGGCTTAAGCCGTATCCTAGTATTTGATAGTGTAGTTTTGTCTCTTTGCATTTGTGTTCAGTGGGAATACAAATGCGGGCATGTATATGCAGTAGCACGTTTTTCCTGTAATTTATTACGGGATCAGTTTTCTGAAGTTGCCAGTTTGCATTCCGTTCCGGCCGGTTTTCCTTTGTTCCTTCACGGCCGGACTTTCTGATGGAGGTGGTTATTTGCAGTTTGCAAATAACTTATTTGTGGAGGGGTCCTTTGTAATTTGGTGGCATCATGATGGTTCTTGCATGATGAGATTCTTTATTGGTCTTTTCCTTTGCTTTTTGAGATTGGATTTGGATGTAGATTGATTAGAAATTGGTTGACCATTTTATTCTTAGATTCATTCCTTTTTCCTCTCTTTGCTTGATGCTTGCTTTATTCTCCACCATTGAGGATGAGGGCCGGCCACTACTAGGAGGTGGTGGGGGTTTTAATTTTGGTAGAGGAAAAATCATTGATCCCTCATTCTTCTTGCTACAAAAATACTAGTTCACTCCAAAAGTTCTTTTCATTCCTCCATCACCATGGAAACCTCACAACCCCAAAGAGACAAGCTACTACACTTCATCTACAGCAAACCTTGGACGTGTCGGCTAGCCAACTTCGCGCCCGTGTTGCCTCGGTCCAGAGGTGGGAGCCCGTAAAAGTATTTGGCTACGTGGTGTCCTTTCCGACGAGGAGGTGACGGACGAAGATTTCGCGCGAGATTGGAGTGGAGACGAAGACCGAAGGACACGGATCGCTTGGTATATCTCTTCACCCATCTTTTAGTTTGCTAGTAGCTAGGTTAATGGCCCGATCTGGGATTTTTGTGCGCGGTGGTGCCGGTTTGCAATTTTCGCAAAGTTTTTCGTTTCCGCGTTTCCGGCGTCGGATCGACGGCCGGGGCGCCGCCGTGCACTTACAATGGTATCAGAGCCACACCGTTAACCTAGCCTAGCTTGCTCTAGTATGTTTAAAGACTCGATCGAACAAAATCCCAAAAACTGTATTTCGTGTGCACATGTGTTCTCTGTCGAAATTTTTTCAGCTCTAAAAATTTTTCAGGTCGTTGCAGAGACATATGAAGGCAAATATAAGCATTCTGGAAAAATCTGGTTCAGTGATGCTTTAGTACGGCGGCGGAAACGCGGCCAAACCCCTGGTTTGGCCGCGGTTGAAGAAAGTCAACGCAACTACAAATTTTTCCAATGGGCTTTTTGGTTAGAAATAGGGGCTTTGGGATATTCTTTTTGGACCCAGATTTTCTGTAAGTGCTACAGTACTGCTTGGGGCCCACTTCGGTAAATTTTTTCGATCGGATATTTTAAACATGTTAGTTCACAGTATTTACATTATATCTGCGACCGTGAATGTCATTTGATCGGTAAATCCTGTCTAACTGCTATAGCCCTTTTAGACGGATTTGCGAACGTGACATTCACGTTGACGTTCTGTGTTGTGCTGTGATGTTGCGGATTGGTCGTGGGGGATAGCCTGGATGCAATGGTAGTAATGTTTTGTTTTATATGTACATTTGATATTGCGGGGCGAGCGTCCGACATGTGGACTGCCGTCACTGCCTGTTTGTATTATTCTTTTGGGGCACGACCGGGTCGAGGTCGATGTACCCGTTGTATGTATATTTTTTTACTTTCTGTACTAGGATTACCCCGCGGAGGGGTGCACGGATAGCCGGGTTCTAGAGGGCAACGGGCCCGCATCTCATGGCTTTGAGACGGAGGGGGCTTTACTCTAGAATTGGCGGGTTATTCGCCGCACTCGTAGGGGGTACAGGTTGACATAAGGAGGGGTGCCCAAGTTACCGGATTCCGTAAAGTGCTGGGTGGTCCATTCACGTTGCTGAAGGGGGCTGCCTCACTTCAGGTTTTGGCGGGTAACTAGCCGTGCCTGTAGGGGTCTAAGATTTCATTGCACAGGCTATCCACACGACCATGGGAACGTCGGGTTTTAGTAGCGGCTCTGTGAAACCCGGGGATCCCAGATATCTGTATTGTTTCTGTGATGCTGTACATTTCTGTGATGTTGCATTTTATCACCCCTTGAGCGAAATACTATATATTGATATATATACTAGTAGATGTTGTATATGTTTTGCATCCGCGCTAGTCCAGTCCCTACTGTAAGTCGATGTACAACACCTCACGACTTGCGGGGAGGCGGAAATTTGAAAAACGATCTTGTTCTTTGCTTAAACATCAACTAACCGCATGAATCGAAGCTAAACGATAACTAACATGAAACATAGAAGTTCTATACTACTATGTTTATGGATTATACCTAACGAATCGTGTCTTTCGTCTTTGCGAACACCACCTCCTCCTCGGCCTTCTCAAAGTAGTAGACGATCCACCCGAGAGCTTTACTCCAAGCTTAGCCTCTAAACTTGAGGCAACTAACCTTCTTTAAGTATTAATCAAAGAATCTAGGTGATATAGAGTGAGGGTTATAGTTTAGTTAGTCTAACTAATCCTTGTACTCAACACATTAGAGGGGAGGATTAGGGTTTGAAGAGGGAAAGCTTGAGGAGAGAGAAGATGAACATAATAATGAAGTGAGAATAATGAGTTATGATAATATATATCAAGCATTTCTTTTTATCAAGAAAAGAATATATATCAATTTAACAACCATGCTTGATAATATCTAGTGATGATTCAACTCTATGAGTCATTAAGCATTTATGATGCTTTAATGACATGGATGAATCATCCATATGACTCACTAATCACATTCATTGTATATGCCACCTAAACCTCCTTAGTCACCACCTTCTAGAAGCTTCTCGCGCAATTACGAGAACGCCCCTCCTTTCCGCAAAAATACGGAAAAACTTTAGACTGTATAAATCCAATAACCGGATACCAGTAACTGGCTTAAACCAAAGCCGACCGGTAAAAACTGTCCGAAAGTCGTACGTGCGTAAACACACGTATGCGTCCGAACCCTTGTCGTAAAACCATACGACCTCTATATCGTTTCGCCCGGAGTAGGGAAACTCTCTGTGTGGGACTCTAGAGACTCGACTACTATGCTGGCAGTGGGTTTAACCACAGACCGCAAGCGGCACTAGCTGTACGTAACGGTCCCCAGGTAGATGTTGATAAGAAGGCCGATGAAGGAACCTATCCGAACTCCTATTGAGTCTGATGTGACAATCTCCATACAGTCCGGTCCGTTCGTCCAAGACTATCGCATATCGGGCCTAGGGGGGCGGCAAGCATCAGTCCCCTAATAGCGGTATAAGTCGTGTCGGAGGGAAACCCATTACACCCTGAGAAACTACTGGAACCTACCAGCAAATCTCGCTTGCCCTGGCCAGGGACTTTGCGTAATGGCTCTTTGACACAGCGCGATATCAACCCCCAATACCGGAAGAGACGAATCCTGTCTAACCGCCACTGTCTCTAAGTGCTCGGGACTGCACCCAACTGCTACCTGTTTGCACGACTCCTTTGAGCCATGGTAGGGTAGCAGTCTAAGAACAGTGGGACACACTCGAGGCGAAGTAGCAGTGTCAAGTCTGCGGACTATGCTGTACTCATGTCACCTGGGAACTGTTCACTGACGACTGGTATAAAACCAACCAACAGTTCCCCGTGAGTCCTGTCCGTTGTACCTGTAACCTAACGAGCACCTGCATACTATCTCCAGTACGACGTACTGACGGCTGTGGGATAGACCATCTCCCCAACTGGGATGAGAAGCGTACACACTAGTCTACTCCGGAGTATCGATGCCCTGTCTCGATAATCCAACGACTAGGGACCTGAATAAGGATGTGCTTGTAGACTACCCAGGCCCACTAGTGTGACTGCCATCACAACGCTGGTAGTCAAGCAAGATCTTAAGGGCTCTATCAATACGTATACTCACATATTAAGATAGAAAAACCAAGTAGCATACTACCATGTTTAGCAAGACTGTTATATACATGTGAATATCCCAAGCTTCCATTAAGTAATATACAAACTAGTATGATACAATAATGGCCCCTAGGGCATATACACTAACAATCCCCCACTTGCACTAGGGCCATGTACTGGCATATCGAAGACCGATGATCTCGAGTAGCCTCTCGAACTGAATCTGAGGTAGGGCCTTCGTGAATGGATCAGCAATGTTTTCTTCAGAAGCAACTCTCCGAACCTCGATCTCCTGACGATCAATGATCTCCCTGATCAGGTGATACCGCCTTAAGATGTGTCTGGACTTCTGATGGGACCTTGGTTCCTTCGCTAACGCTATAGCTCCGTTGTTGTCGCAATACAGAGGTATTGGATCAACTATGGTAGGAACCACCTGAAGTTCTGTTAGGAACTTCTTCATCCAGACTGCTTCTTTTGCGGCATCGCAAGAAGCTATATACTCCGCTTCCATCTTCGAGTTAGCAACGGTGTCCTGCTTGGAGCTCTTCCAGCACACCGCCCCTCCATTGAGGGTAAAGACATAACCCGACATGGACTTGGAATCGTCCTTATCACTCTGGAAGCCGGAATCAGCAACGGCCTCCAACCTGAGGACTTTTCCGCCGTAAACCAAGAACATCTCCTTAGTCCTTCTCAGGTACTTGAGAATGTTCTTTACTGCTATCCAGTGCTTCTCCCCTGGGTCTGACTGATACCGGCTTACCACACTCAGTGCGTAAGCTACATCTGGTCTGGTGCACAACATCGCATACATTATAGAGCCTACCGCAGAAGCGTAGGGTATAATAGACATGCGTTCCCTTTCCAAATCAGTCTTGGGAGACATCTCTTTGGAGAGGGTGATTCCGTGACAAGCCGGTAGATTACCGCGCTTAGAATCTTCCATACTGAATCTTTTTAGTACAGTGTCGATATACCTGGACTGTGAAAGTCCCAACATTCTCTTGGATCTATCACGATAGATCCGGATCCCCAGAATGTATGAGGCATCACCCAGGTCTTTCATGGAGAATCCGTGTGACAAGAATCCTTTGACAGATTGTAGCATAGGAATGTCATTTCCTATCAATAGAATGTCATCCACGTACAAGAAGAGGAATACGACACTTCTGGCTACAACTTTACTATATATGCACGGTTCATCTGGATTTTTGATAAAGTCATATTCTTTGACTATGTTCCAACTCCGCGATGCCTGCTTTAGTCCATAAATGGACTTAAACAGCTTGCATACTTTCCCGCTGCTCCCACTCTGATTGAAACCCTCTAGCTGATCCATATAGACACACTCTTCTAAATTTCCATTCAGAAAAGCCGTCTTTACGTCCATCTGCCAGATTTCATAATCATGGAAGGCAGCAATAGCAAGAAGGATCCGAATGGATTTGAGCATAGCCACTGGAGAAATAGTTTCGTCATAGTCCAAACCAGGTCTTTAACGAAAACCCTTTGCAACAAGTCTAGACTTATAGGTTTCCACCTGTCCATCTACACTAATCTTTTTCTTGAAGATCCATTTGCATCCTATGGGTTTTACCCCATCTGGAGCAGAGTCCAAAGTCCATACTTTGTTGGTGTACATGGACTCCATTTCGGTCCGCATTGCATCTAGCCATCATACCGAGTCGCCGCTCTGGATGGCCTGCTGGAAATCAGTAGGTTCATCATCATCTATGATGCAATCCTCTCTATCCCCATCTATGAGAAAACCGTAGTATCTCTCAGGCGGATGAGACGGCCTACTACTCCAGCGGAGGGGTGCGGGAATGTCCTGTTCTTCTTGAACTTCCGGTTCTACCAAACTTTCAGTAGCAGTTTGTGGTTCTGGAATTTCTTCCAGTTCTATTTCGCTCCCACTTATTTCCTTTTCTAAAAACTGATATTCTAGAAAATGGGCATTACGAGAAACAAACACCTTTTGTTCCTCTGCGTAATAGAATAGATACCCCTTGGAGTTCTTTGGATATCCCACAAACTTACACTTTACTGATCGTGCCTCGAGCTTGTCCACATGCTGCTTTTTAACAAAAGCTGGACATCCCCATATTTTCAGATACTGAAGATAGGGTTTCTTCCCACTCCACATCTGATATGGCGTGGTAGGCACAGTCTTGGTAGGTACCATGTTCAAAAGATATGTCGCTGATTCTAGCGCATAACCCCAGAAAGATCGCGGTAACTCAGCATTACTCATCATGGATCGTACCATATCCAATAGGGTTCGATTTCGTCTCTCCGATACACCGTTGTGCTGTGGAGTGTATGGAGGAGTAAGCTGAGAGAGAATTCCTTTCTCTTTTAGGTAACCTAGGAACTCGGCACTCAAGTATTCACCACCTCGATCAGATCTAAGTGTCTTGATACTTTTGCCGGTTTGGTTTTCTACTTCATTCTTATACTCTTGGAATTTCTCAAAAGCCTCGGATTTATGTTTCATCAGATAAATGAATCCGTATCTTGAGTAATCATCCGTGAAAGTAATGAAATAGGAAAAACCACATCTTGCATGTGTAGACATTGGACCACATACATCGCTGTGTATGAGTCCTAAGAGCACGCTCGCTCTTACTCTGTGTCCAGTAAATGGAGTCTTTGTCATCTTTCCTTTGAGACAAGATTTACAAGTGTCATAAGTTTGATATTCGAACGAGTCCAAATATCCTTCTCTATGCAACTTAGTCAACCTTCTCTCATTGATGTGACCCAGTCTACAATGCCATAAGAAAGCTTTATTTAAATCTGGAGACTTTCTTTTTAGTGTGTTTTGGACATTGAAAATTTGGAGTTGGTTTAAAACATATATACCGTTATTTAGTGTACCGGACCAAATCAAACCATGATTAAGGTGGATGTTAATAACATCTCTTACAAACGTGAAATCATAACCTTTATTTGATAACAAGGAAACTGATATGATATTACACGTTAAGCTTGGTACAAAAAAACAGTTATGTAAAACTAAAATGTGTCCACTCGTCAATCCTAGGTGATAATCCCCGACGGACGCAGCTCCCACGCTAGCTCCGTTAGCAACCTTTAGGGTCATATCACCTTCCTTCAGCACTCTACGGTTTCTCAGTTCCTGCAATGAATTGCAAATATGAGATCCTGATCCGGTATCCAATACCCAGGAAGTAGAGTTGATCGACAGACAATTCTCAATTACAAACACACCTGAAGTCGAAGCCACAGCTTGCTTCGGTTCCTGGTTCTTGGCGTTCCACGCCTTGCAATCCTTCTTCCAGTGCCCTTTCCTGTGACAATGGAAGCACTCATCCTGGCCAACTACCGGTACCGCAAACTTTTTCTTTCCCTTCCCTCCCACCTTACTTACACCTCCTCTAGGTCTGGGGACGGCCTTCTTCTTCCTTCCTTTGGCCCTAGCCTTGGACCCGGAAGAAGATGCACCGCCAACAAACATAGTGGGTGTTTCCCTTGCCTTCTGCAAGGTGCCCTCTGCACTCCTTAACATGTTCAGGAGTTCCGGAAGTTCAACTTCTTTTCTTTGAATGTTGAAGTTCAGGATAAACAGGGCGTAGGTGGAAGGAAGGGACTGGAGAATAAGGTCTGTATAGAGCTCATTATCCAAAGTCGTCCCAAGGTCTGCGAGCTCTTCTATATAGCCGATCATCTTTAGGACATGTTCTCCTACCGATGACCCAACAGCCAACCTCGCTCGAAACAAGTTCTTTGAGGTCTCGTATCTTGCTATACGAGATTGCACTCCATAAAGTTCCTTTGTATGGAGAAATATGGCATCTAGTTCCATATCTTCGTGCCTCCTCTGATGTTCATTGTTCATCGAGGCAAGCACGATGCACTTGGCTTTCGCGCATTCGAAATCCCATGTTTTGCGGATAACCTTATCCGCATTACTGGATTTGGGACCAGGGACAACAGGTGCCGTAGCGGTGAGGACGTACCCCAATTTGTCATAGGTCAAAGCCATTTTGACATTCCGCAGCCAATCTTTATAGTTTGGCCCTGTCAGTATATTTTTCTCTAAAAGTAACTTAAGTCCATTCATTTTCAGGGTCGCTGCAATTAGGAGAGAGAGAAGAAAACTCTTTAGCATGATGCTCTTGCAAGTTTAGAGTGGTTTTTAGTTTATCTAAACTGGATGGCTCCCACTGTTTCTCGAATCCTTCCTCAAACCATAAAAGAAGAATTAGCCAGGACTATTCTCACTGTACAATACTTGCTTAACCGTTCAGCCAGGATGGTGTCGGTACTTCGAGGGAGGTTTTCCAACGCTTTCGCGAAGTTCCTTAATTAAATAACCTCTTTTCTCTGGGGGCGTAACCCCGCTGACACCTTTCTTGACACCTACTTGGTTTATAGCATTGATCGTTAAGTGACGAATATCCTGATGAGTAGCATATACTCACAGTAGGATCGGGATCCAAATATCATCGTATGATAATGTTGAAGGAATCCTACCAACATTCATCAAACTCCAAATGGTATGCAACTCTTTGCAAATTTCAGTTTCTTTAGAAATTCCCGATATATATTTTTGCCCCATGCTCTTATGACCTTGGCGTTGGTCAAAATATCATAAGTCACATGTCAAGTTCTACCCATCATTATCTTGTTAATTTGAACCCATCCGTACATATCCTTGACGTTGGCCAAAATGATCATACGACTGTCCCAAACTAACTCATCTATCTATGCAACAAATGAATATCCAGTAGCTACCAAACACTATGCCTTGGCGTTGGTCAAAATACATAGCTTGAATACTACTGAATACCCAGATGAAATGACGGAGGGCTACGAATGGTTTTGGCGAAACCGTGAACGTAGTGAACTTGATATAACCGAAGGAACCTAATAGCTTTTAAAAGGAGTGGTTAAAGCTCCGCATTTAAAAATATCTGTTTTTAAAATTAACCGAGTGGTTTCTTTTAAATTGTTCCAACGATTAAAAATTTGGTTTATTTTCTTTGCATTATAGATAATGCGTCCCATCATTAACCTATCACTGCAGAAAACAACGAAAATACAACGTCCTCTTATGCCATCCGCATTCGCCACGGGGTCCCGTCATTACCCATTAGGTTACTTAACTAACGACAGAGCGGGGGCTGGGCTAGCGCGGGTGTAAAACATAAGTGACGTCTAAATAGCTATCATATATATAGATATTTTACATTCGTCTGACGCAATGATATTCATTCCAGATCACAGATGAACTTAATTGGATTTGCAAGCAATCCGTGTTTGTTTTGAGCCTGTAACAAAAGACGGATTGCACAGTTGTGATGAATAGCCATTACCCTACCCAAGACCCCTACGGGTGCGGCAAACTACCCGCCCGGCAGTTTGTGCACTCCTCCTTGGGTCTGTCCTAGGAGCAAAAACAGTAAAATGAAATAATACAACGGTGGCTACAACCGCAACCTGGATGTGCCCCGCAAAATAATATTACAACAAATTACATTTACATCAAATGAATTAAATAAAAACCCATCACATAACCCCGGCTATACATCACAACAGTCCAACACAGTTCATATGCACAAACAGATAAAATCCATTACAGAAATGTGCAACCCCCTGCCAACCGACATACTAGCAGTTAGGGGAGGTTTACGAACACATTATTCAAACACAGATATAATCCAACAAGCAAATACTGTATAATTTTGATCGATTAAACACTTTTAATTTTGCTCCAATAGTTCTCTGTAAATCTGAAACCTGAGCAAAAATTAAAAAATTCCAGAAAATACCAAATATCCCAAAGAACCAACATAGGAAAATTGGGTTCCTGAATCGCCAACTTGGCGGCGGAATAGCGGCGGATCGGTGGGATCCGCCGCGGTTCCGCGGCGCTTTAGGTGATTCAGGGGCCCAATTTTCTTAGGTGTTCTTCTACTGTCTTTTCAAGCTTTCCGAACATCCCTGAAAAAGTTTTGGACTTCATTTAAAAATCGACAGAAACTTGTAATTTCGGGCTTTTACGGTTTCGTTTTTTCAGTTCGAAATTCATACAAATTTGCAAGTAAGTTATTTATTGTTTAGCGAGGCTCTGATACCACTGTAAGTCGATGTACATGTAACGTTTTGAAAATCGTTTCGGTGAAATTTTGAAAAAATCGGTAAAATAGGGGGGTTTCTGTAAAAAGTCAAAATACAAATATCTTATTATAAAAATTAAATATACATATTCTAGCTATGTAATTGCTATTATTTGGTGTTTATTGATCCGCTGGTGAAATTTCAAATTTTCTGAAAAAAATATTATTTTATTATTATTTTAAGCCGTCACTAATACATTTAATTAGGAAAAATTACAAATTGGAATGAGTTGAAACAAATTTTGTGCATCATAAAACATTAAATAAAATTTTATCATGTGGTTTTTGGAACGAAATCATTTGCCAAAACGGTTTAGAAATTATTGAAGAAAAAAGGCTTTTTTTAGCGTAAATGGATGTTTGGGGTATTGTATTTATCATTTTTCATCACCCCACACCCGTACCCACACCCACACCCCCCCCATTCACTTCTCCCCTTAGCTAAATTCAGCAGCCCCCATTTTTTCCCACTTGAATTTCAAAGGAAAAGAAATGAAAGAAAAGAAAAGAAAATGGATAAATTAGTTAGACTTTTGACCTTGAATTGACTTTGACTTTCTCCCCATTTTTCTCCACCTCCCTCTCTCTCCTCCCCCACTCATTTTCTGGCCAAAATCTAAACCCCAACAGCCCTTCATTCTTCATCTCCTTCTCTTTAAAAAAGTTCTTCAAAAATGCTTGAAAAATCCACAAAAAATCAAGCAAAAAATCCAAATCAAAATCCACCTCCTACCCATTTACCCTTGGCTACCATAGCATGGCTCTAGGGATTTAGATTTCAATTTGGGAGGCTAAGTGTGCTTGTGGGTTCTTCAAATTATTTGGGTATAAATTCTAACCTTTTTGCTAAATGTGTTGTTAATTGCTTAGGTTAGCTTAATTAATTGTTTAATTAGGTTTTTAATTAGTTTTAGGTGCATGATTTAAAATTCAAGAGAGGGGTTTGATTTTAAATTGGTATTTTGTGTTGTGAGATTTAGTTTATGTGATATAATTGACATATTAATGTTATGCTAAATCCAATTTAAGTTGCTAGTTTGCATATTTGTTAATTTAAAGTGATAATTATATAATTGCTAACTAGGTTTTTAGAAATTTATTAAATGGTTTAAATTAAAATATGATTAAGGTTTCATGACATTATTAGCATTATAAATTTTGGTTTAATACTATTGTATATGCAAAACTAAGCTTAATGGATGAATTATGAAATTTACTTTAAAAAGTGTAAAAATTGATATGTTTGCAAACTAGAATTTTGGAGTTTATGAAATTTAATGAGATTAAATTATGGGAATTATTTTTATGACTTATTTAAGATATTTAGTGAATATTGTGGCCGCTAGATTCGTTTATACATCGAGTTCTGTACTAAAACGGCGATTTGTGCTTGCTAGATTTTCGGAAAAATGACTTTTTAAGTGAAATTGGGGTTTTTATGAATTTTAAGCTATTTTATATTATAATTAGTGCTTGTAATTGTACAAATGAATGTGTTGGGAGCTTTCTCGATGGTTTGGCGTTTGTACGCCGACGTCGAGGGTTTTTAGGTCGATTTGTGAAAGCAACCTTAGGTTTTGACCTATGTGGGTTTCGTGCGTCGTTTTGGTCATGAGTCGGATTTTAATGCGATATGGTGCGTTATGATATGTAGGTACCCCATATGGACTTCGAGACGACAAGCAAGCGCGTGGCGACGTCGGCACCGGCGAGCGAGGACCAAGTGAGTAGATTTATATCTACGGGGTGAAGTCGGGAGGATGGCGTATAGCACCCCCGCAGTTCGTGGTGATGTATACGAATACGTATACACACACATATATTTATATATATATTGTTTGAGTTATTGATGATAAATATGGATATTTGGTGTTCTTGGATGATTGAGTGCCGCGAAACCCTAGAGTAGCGGTCGCACACACTTGCACACACCCATCCATACTTGCATACTTTCTTCTTTCTTTTATGCACATACGGGAATATATAGTTATGTGTTCACATAGGTATTGGACTATGTGTTCACATACGGATTTGGGGATGATACTTGGGATTGAGATGAGTCAATGAGAATTGTGTTGAGATTGTGATATCGGTGATATGGCAGGATTCGTACTTGAGGTACGTCCTGGTGTTATAGCGAATCTTGGGGCGACGATACGGATGAATAGTATTATAAATAGGTGGTCGACATGTGATCGTGATAGGAGATGTGTTATGCTAGGATATTGGTCCTAGGCTGTATTGGGCGATGTATACCCCTTGATGATGATATGTGCTGATGATATCGGTTTGTACGAGACTGTCGATCAGTAGTCAGATCATGACTATATTGATGATATTAGTATTGTACTAGACATAGGTCAGTACCTTAGACTATGATCTTTGATAAAGAGGATACCGGATGAATAGTGTGAAGAATATGATTTTGACCCGTACCCAGATTTGGGATGCCGTACGACGGATTTACGTACGAGCTATATTGATGATTGATCCGCACTCTTGACTTGGGATGCCTGATTATAGATATGGTATCGGATATGATATTATTGAGGCGGGATCACCGACTATACATATACAAGTATGTATATGTATCGACTCAGATGATAGGCGGTTTCCTTACCTGTAGTTCAGCTTGTTAGTTCAGCCGTATAGTTTAGTGCAGTTGTTAGATTAGATTAGACTTCTTACCTATTTCAAAAACTAACGAATCGTGGGCATTTTTAAAGACAGCTCAAGGGAATCTACGGATATTTCAAAAAAACGACGTATCTTTTCATAAAAACACCGTAGCCCCTATTTTCAAAACCCCATGATTCGTGTTATTTCAAAAGGCACCATTTGTAGGACTTATATTAGATTATTGCAGATTAGTTATCGTTGTGTCTAGTATTCAGCTCCCGCACATTATTGTTGTTCGCTCTGCCTCGCATATTTATTTTGCTACATATTCCATTATTGATATCATGTTGTTAGGACACCAGCACCATTACCGATGATGCGTATGTACCACGTACACCTACTTGCCGGCTCACACACATCTTCATCGGTAATTGCCATGTCACGTACACTTTAGAGAATATAATTGCTTGACTTAGATTGTTAGCTAGTAGTGTTGACATGATATTAGTGTACTTCCCTTATATGTCATATTAGACATTGTAGTTATTACCTACCACTTCATGCATACTGTTATTCAGTTGTTCATGCCTAGTTCATTATCATTGACATATGCACTTGTGATGATTTCTTGAGATTTATGATATTTCTGGATTTCGGGGAAAGCCGCAAAATTTACAACTTATGATCTTTTAAAATATAAAATGTTGCGGTTTTCTAGTGATGTAAGGGTCGTCCACCATGAGTTTGCTGTGGTTTTGGAGATCCGTGTCGAGGAGTGGAGGAACTGTCACGGGTATATGGTGGGCCCGGTATGGTACCCCGGGGCAAGAGGAACGTGGTGTTGACGTTGAGCCTGGCTGGGGAGCACTACCTACCGGTGATATTACCCGACGCGTCGGATATCCGGAGGATACCGTCGTGGTCTTGAGATGGATGGTAGGGGCCGGTCTGGACTGACGGCGCCCTAGATATTGAGATTGAGACATTGATATTTCGAGACAGTGAGATTTATGTTTTGTGTCGATGCTAGATACTGTTGATACTGATTTCGTTTATGATACCTCAGTTTAAAAATACGAAGGAAATCTCACTAATTTATGAAAACAGTTTCTTCATTTACATGTATTCTGTTTCATGCATGCATACCTCATTCATATGATATATTGCTACCTGAGGCACTGACACGGGCACATGAAATTACACTCGGGTTAGATATTACCCTAGACATTGTCATAGGCTGCCTGTTATACATATATTTGAGGATATATTATGATCATTGACCTAGGTTGCGTTATTTATGCGATTTCTGTGCGTAGATGTTTTTCTATTCACGAGTTGGCAACTCACCCCCGTTGTGGCCCAGTTTCTTGCAGATTTGCCGTACAGGTTTCATCACGGCTTTGCGGGCTCAGTTTCATTCGGGTGACTTGCTACTAGGTGGGTTTATTGTATCTTACCCATCATTATACCTTGTATATTATATTTCAGTTGTATCTAGAAGTTCCATCAACCAAACTTGTATTTTATTGAGATAGAGACCAGTGTTGTTTATTCTTTCGACCTTAGAGTCGCTCGTTATATTTCCGGTGGTTTTGAGTTCCCTTTTGAGTTTTTGATCCTCGCCGTTGGCGTTGTATATTATATTGCTTGTGTGGTTGTGACCGTCGATTGACGAAGAGCTAGCTCCCGCTTAGGGATGCCTTTTTCTTGATTTCGTATACTATTCATGTTGTATCCCGTTTGTGGGCCAGTATTTACAAAGGAGACTCTGCCGAAATTTTCAGTAAATTTTTGATGTTTTTAGAAACCCGCATAATTCGGCTTATGCTATTAAAACTACTTGATTTAAATTGGTTTTTCCTACTCTCTACTACTCTTCTTGGTTTGGATTTCTGGGTTTTCGGTTTACTTAGATTACGTACGTCTCGAGACGTTCGTAGTTTAAGTGCCGGTCATGTTCCGTACTTTCGGGTCATGACAGTACAACACCCCACGACTTGTGGGGAGGCGGAAATTTGAAAAACGATCTTGTTCTTTGCTTAAACATCGACTAACTGCATGAATCGAAGCTAAACGATAACTAACATGAAACATAGAAGTTCTATACTACTATGTTTAGGGATTATACCTAACGAATCGTGTCCTTCGTCTTTGCGAACTCCACCTCCTCCTCGGCCTTCTCAAATTAGTAGACGATCCACCCGAGAGTTTTACTCCAAGCTTAGCCTCTAAACTTGAGGCAACTAACCTTCTTTAAGTGCTAATCAAAGAAGCTAGGTGATATAGAGTGAGGGTTATGGTTTAGTTAGTCTAACTAATTCTTGTACTCAACACATGAGAGGGGAGGATTAGGGTTTGAAGAGGGAGAGCTTGAGGAGAGAGAAGATGAACATAATAATGAAGTGAGAATAATGAGTTATGATAATATATATCAAGCATTTCTTTTTATCAAGAAAAGAATATATATCAATTTAACAACCATGCTTGATAATATCTAGTGATGATTCAACTCCATGAGTCATTAAGCATTTATGATGCTTTAATGACATGGATGAATCATCCATATGACTCACTAATCACATTCATTGTATATGCCACCTAAACCTCCTTAGTCACCACCTTCTAGAAGCTTCTCGCGCAATTACGAGAACGCCCCTCCTTTCCACAAAAATACGGAAAAACTTTAGACTGTATAAATCCAATAACCGGATACCAGTAACTGGCTTAAACCAAAGCCGACCGGTAAAAACTGTCCGAAAGTCGTACGTGCGTAAACACACGTATGCGTCCGAACCCTTATCGTAAAACCATACGACCTCTATATCGTTTCGCCCGGAGTAGGGAAACTCTCTGTGTGGGACTCTAGAGACTCGACTACTACGCTGGCAGTGGGTTTAACCACAGACCGCAAGCGGCACTAGCTGTACGTAACGGTCTCCAGGTAGATGTCGATAAGAAGGCCGATGAGGGAACCCATCCAAACTCCTACTGAGTCTGATGTGACAATCTCCATACAGTCCGGTCCGTTAGTCCAAGACTATCGCATATCGGGCCTAGGGGGGCGGCAAGCGTCAGTCCCCTAATAGCGGTATAAGTCGTGTCGGAGGGAAGCCCATTACACCCTGAGAAACTACTGGAACCTACCAGCAAATCTCGCTTGCCCTGGCCAGGGAGTTTGCGTATTGGCTCTCTGACACAGCGCGATATCAACCCCCAATACCGGGAGAGACGAATCCTGTCTAACCCCCACTGCCTCCAAGTGCTCGGGACTGCACCCAACTGCTACCTGTTTGCACGACTCCTTTGAGCCGTGGTAAGGTAGCAGTCTAAGAACAGTGGGACACACTCGAGGCGAAGTAGCAGTGTCAAGTTTGCGGACTATGCTGTACTCATGTCACCTGGGAACTGTTCACTGACGACTGGTATAAAACCAACCAACAGTTCCCTGTGAGTCCTGTCCGGTGTACCCGTAACCTAACGAGCACCTGCATACTATCTCCAGTACGACGTACTGACGGCTGTGGGACATACCATCTCCCCAACTGGGATGAGAAGCGTACACACTAGTCTACTCCGGAGTATCGATGCCCTGTCTCGATAATCCAACGACTAGGGACCTGAATAAGGATGTGCTTGTAGACTACCCAGCCCCCACTAGTGTGACTGCCATCACAACGCTGGTAGTCAAGCAAGATCCTAAGAGCTCTATCAATACGTATACTCACATATTAAGATCGAAAAACCAAGTAGCATACTACCATGTTTAGCAAGACTGTTATATACATGTGAATTTTCCAAAGCTTCCATTAAGTAATATACAAACTAGTATGATACAATAATGGCCCTAGGGCATATACACTAACACCCACTCTGTCGTTAGTTAAGTAACCTAACGGGTGATGACGTGACCCAGTGGCGAATGCGGATGGCATATACGTACATCATTATTTTCGTTCTTTTGTGGTGATCAATTGATGGGACTGCGTTGATTTGGATCAATGCAATCTAAACAAACTTATTCTGTTGTTGTTGGAACACTTTTTCAAAAAGTTGTTATTTCAAGGACGTTAACTTTTGTTTTGCACAGTGGTATTCAGTTGGAATATCCTGCTCCTCAGTCGACGAGGCAAGGGCCGAGATCCCTTCACCGGGAGTGACCCCTTGGACAGAAGTTTGCGTCAGGGCAATAACTTCACTATAGTCATTTACTTTTGCTTTGCATCGTGGTATTCAGTTGGAATATCCTGCACCACATTCTACGGGGAAAGAGCCGAGATCCCTTCACCGGGAGTGACCTCTTTAGCAAAGGTTTTCGCTACTATATTTTTAAAAGCTATCCGGTTCCTTCAACGATATCAAGTTCATTACGTTAAAGGTTTTCGCCAGAAACCATTCGTAGCCCTCCGTCGTTTCAGATGGGTAATACGTAGCATTCATGCTATGTTTGTTGGCCTTCGTCAAGGCATAGTGTATGGTAGCTGCATGTTACCTTTCTGCTGCATAGATAGATGCGTTGGTTTGGGACAGTCGTATAGCCTTGTTGGCCTTCGTCAAGGGCTTGTACGGGTGGGTTCAAATTAACCTAGATAATGACGGGTAGAACTTGTTATGTGACTTATGATATGTTGGCCTTCGTCAAGGTCATAAGAGCTTGGGGAAAAAATCCACATCGGGAGTTTCTAAAGAAACTGAAACTTGCCAGATATGCGCATACCTTCTGGAGTGTGATAACGTGAGTGGATTCTGTCACGTTATCATGCGATGATAGTTGGATCCCGATTCCCACTGATGAGTTGGTTTACTCCTCGGGTGATCCCGGCTAATTCTTCTTTCAGGTTTGGGGAAGAATTTGACCTTACAGTGGGAGGTTTCCAGATTAGATAAAGTGATAACCATTCTGATCTAGGTTAGAGTGCACGCTGAGTGTTTCTTTTCTCTCTCTCTTCGGCAGCGACCATTGACCCAACCCTAGACTATGACTCAGTGACCAAGTTGACCAAACCTTCTTAACACTGGCTTTTGGATTGTCTGAGTTGCAAACCTCATTGCCACTCCTACTTTTACCCTTTTCTCCAGGACACCCCGTATTACTACGAACGTCCACTTCCATTGGACAAAACCATCGTATGGTTATATACGAACTCGAAGGAATTCGAGGATGGTTTCCGGTTCTGGAGAAAACGAATAGGACTATTCAGTTGTCTTTTCCTTTTACTTTTTATCTCAGATTGCGAGTACTCCTTGGTTTAGGAGATAGTACACCTATTACGCAAATTGGATAGTCTTCTTCCAAACTATAGGCAGGTGCCGACCGGTAGGGAATGAAGAAAACCAATTAGCCTAAAACGGTGTACAGAAGGTATTAAGTTAAGACAAAGAAAGGGATTAGTAAGAGGGCAAAGTAAATTGCGACTGATATTCACGACCAAACCAAATATTTCTTCGCCAATCCTAAATCACCTTTGTATTTCTCTAGGACCCTCCGTATCACTACGAAGATCCCAAGTTTATTGGATAACCATCATATGGTTATATACGAACTCGAAAGGAACTTGTTCCAGTTCGGGGATGGATCCTGGTTTAGGAGAAATAGGAATAAGGTTCATTCGGTTGTCTTTTATCTTCACCTTCTCTCGCATTGCTAGTGCTCCTAGGATTAGGACAGTACACCCATTATGCTTATTGGATAGTCTTCTTCCAAACCATAGGCTGGTGCCGAACGGTAGGGAAGGAAGAAAACTATTTGGCCTAAAGGGGTGTACAGAAGGTAATGACTAAAGACATATAAAGGGATTTGGAGAGATGTCAAACAATTATACGGTTATAGTTGTGAATCTGGATAATGGAAGAGGCATTACTAGGAATACCGGGATACCCCATCGAAACATTTCAATGTTTCACCTTCATCGTGTACTGTTAATAGAAAACTGATTTCCCAATTAGACACTTGCTCCAGGGTATGTATTTACCAGGTATGATTCTCACATCTGTATGGTTTTACAGATGATGAGTGGGAGTAAGTTATAGGGAATTAGGTGATCATCCTCATTATATCGAAATTCGTTGTAATTGGTGATATTTGAGGAAGTCACCTGGGTTGTTTGCCGGACGGCAAATATTTGGTTTTGAATATCCGTTGTTATGCACCAATTTCAAATTGATATATCTGTACGTCTATTTTTATAGAGTGAGATATACCTTTTTGAAATTATGTCTATGAAATTTACCTATATCAGTGGATGGTTAGGTAAGGAGCATTGAACAGCGGTGTAATTCTTCTTAACCATAAGTACAGTTTTCAACCTACGACACATAGTGAATGAGTTGTTAGACTCAGCGGAGTTATACAGAGTATTGTATATTGTCCAGTGTCCATTAGGACAGAGGGGTTGGTCCTCGTACTATATTCGGTTTACTTATAACTTCTCTAGTTCTAAGACAGGTGTTTCGTAGAAACACAAGGTCGAAGTTTTAAGAAGTTATAGGTATAAGAGTAAAGTAGAGAACCAGGTATTGCAAGTATCGGGATTCTTCAAGGTGATCGAAGATGTAGATACTTGTGAATGGTATTCAGTTGATAGTAATGTTTAAGAGAACTTGCTTCCCTTTCAGGTTACTCATAATTGGAAGTATTCCTAAGTTGAGTAATGTTGATCGGCCTCCTTCCATTTAGTTGACATGCACTGGAGACAGCTGCATGATTTGAATCTGGTTCAATTAAATCAGTGCCTCTGTTTCTATATTGGATATGGAACAGTTCATATCTTGACATTGTTAAGGTACGGGGAGTTGTCCGGCTTATGCTTAAAAACAGACTCTGGATAACTCAAGGCACGTTTCTGTAATGGTTGTTTGTGGGTTGACCCGGGCTATGACGAGGGTTGATTTTCTACCATCTGGAAGATCAATAGTGATATTGTTCTTAACTCGCCACAGTTTTAATTAAAAATGTCTTTTTTCAGAAAACAGTAGTGGGAGTATGGTAGAACTGGAAGTGATTCCAGAACCGCAAACGATTACTGAAGATTTGATAAGAACCTAAAGATTCAATCTGGTTTGACATTCCTTTGGCCACTCCACAGATATGGTGGGTAACCTCAGGCGCTCGAGAGGTACTTCGGTATGCTCAAGGACAGTGGCAGGGAGGTTCTTGTTTAGCCAAACTTTCCATTGCTGTTGTTCCAGAATGTGAGACCTGTTGGAGATAGTTCCCTCAGAGTCAATTATTGGATCACAGGCACGTGATTGCAATGATTGAGGGAGGACCTATCCCGGTAGGACAGTCTTACTCGAGATGATAGTATGCTATCTGGTTTACCTTTATCATCGTGTACTGCTTCAGGTGACCTTACAGGTCGCTATTACACGCTGATAGAGCCCCTAGGATTCTTGCTTGACTGCCAGCAGTATGATGGCGATCATATACGTGAGAGCTGGTGGTCTATAAGCACATCCTTAAAAGGTCCCTAGTCATGGGAGTTTCGAGACAGGGCATCGATTCTCCAGAGTAGACTAGTGTATACAGTCGAGACCCCGACGAGGGGCGGTGGCCGGTCTCATAAGCCACAGGTGTCAGTTGGTTCACCTAAGATGTATACAGGTGCTCATTGGGTTATGAGTACACCGGACAGGACTCGCCGGGAACATGCTAGTTGGTCTTATACCTGACGTCAGATAGCAGTTCCCTAGTGACATGTGTACAGGTTAGTTCATCGACCTGAGATCGTCATTTGTCTCGTGTGAGTTCCCACTGTGCTTTGATTACTACCCTACCACGGCTCAAAGGAGTCGTGCAAACAGGTTTTAGTTGGGTACAGTCCCGAGCCACATGGAGGCAGTGAGCGGATCTTCAGGGGTTCATCTCTCCCGGTATTGTGGGTGAGGTCGCGCTGTGTCTAGGAGAGCCATTACGCAAAGCCCTCGGCCGAGGCAGGAGATTTACTGGTAGGTATTCCAGTAGTATCTCAGGGCGTTCTGGCTACACTCCGACACAACTTGTACCGCTTTTGGGGGTCTGACTTTTACCAATCCCCTAGGCCCGACATGCGATGCTCATAGACGAACGGACCGGACTGTACGGATATTGTCACTGACAGGCTCAGTAGGGTGTCAGGATGAGTTCGCTCATCGACGTCCATTTTGGTCAATAGCTGGTAGCCCGTCACGTATTGGCTAATACCTCTGACGTGCTAGTGGTTAAATCCACAGCCATAGTATTGATGAGTCTTTAGAGTCCACCACACTTTCAGTTACTCAAGCTTTCGGGCGAAACGCTGTAGAGGCCGTATGGAGATATGGCAGGGTCCGATCAGATACGTGCGGTATTGCACGTATCAGGATCAGACGGTTTGTACTAGTGGCCGTATGGATATATGGCAGGGCTCGATCAGATACGTGCGGTATTGCATGGATCAGGATCGAACGGATATTACTAGCCGGCTTTGGTTTAAGCCGGATCCTAGTTTAGTACAGTGTAGATTTTGTCTCATTGCATTTGTATCCGGTCGGAATACAGATGCGGGTGTGTATGCACAGTATCGGGGTTTTCCTGTAATTTATTACGGGACCAGTTTTCTGGAGTTGCCAGTTTGCATTCCGTTCTGGCCGGTTTTTCTTTGTTCTTTCCCGGCCGGACTTTTCCGATGGAGGGTGTTATTTGCAATTTTGCAAATAACACATTGTGGAGGGTTTTCATGCAAATGGTTTGATTATGAAAGCATCTTTTTATTCCTTTCTTTTCTATCATCATTTCTTGCATAAAGGTGATTAGAAATGAGATGAGAGTTGATATGAGATTGTTATCATGATGTTTTGGATATGGTCACCTTTCTCTTTCTCCTACACTCACCTCCCTTCTTGTTATGGTTTGCAATTTTTCATTCCTCCACCATTCTCACTACATGAGAGAGAGGTTCACTTGAGAGAAAAAGGATGAGAGAGTTCATTTGGTTATGTGAGGAATTCTTCATCTCATCTTCTTCTTGCTAGAAAATTGAAAGCACCAATTTTCTTTACCTCTTCCTCCATCCATCAATGGCAACTACATAAACTCCAAGAGATAAAGTTTCTACACTACATTCTACAGCATTTCTTGGGCATGTCGACTTGCCGGCTTCATGCCCGAGTTGCCTCGGTATTGAGGCGGGAGCCCGTAAAAGACGCAGGCGATGTGGTGCCCTTCCGGCGAGGAGGCGACGATATGGAGACAAGACTTTCCGCGGGAGATCGGGACGATGACGAGAAGACCGGATGACTCGGATCACTCGGTATATCTCTCACCCTTTCTCTTGATAGCTAGTATCGGTTAATGGTTACGATCCGGGTGTATTGTCCGCGGTAGCGCCAGTTTAAAAGTTAAGAAAATTTTGATTCCGCAATTTGGCCTCGGATAGACGGCCGGGGCGCTGCCGTGGCGCAACATGGTATCAGAGCTACGCCATTAACCTAGTCTAGCTTGCTCTAGTATGTTTAAAGACCCGATCGAACCAAAATCCCAAAAACCGTATTTTCCTTCACATCAGTTTCTGTCGAATTTTTTTGGTGTCCAAAAATTTTTCAGGTTATTGCAGAATGATGTACAGAGAATCCTAAGAACACTGAAAAAATTCGGTGACCCAATTCTTCCGTACGACCGCGGAACCGCGGCCTTAACCCCTCTTTGGCCGCGGTTCCGCCGCAGGAAGTTGGGATCACTTCGCCATATTTTTGCAGTGGGCTTGTGGGCTGGAAATAAGGGTTTTGGTATATTTTGTTTCGGCCCAGATTTTCTGCAAGTGCTACAGTAATGCTTTGGGGCCCACTTGGTATATTTTGTTCGATCGGATATTTTAAACTTGCTATTTCACAGTATTTACATTATATCTGCGACCGTGAATGTCACTTGATCGGTAAATCCCGTCTAACTGCTATAGCCCGGTTAGACGGATTTGCGAACGTGACTTTCACGTTGATGTTCTATGTTTATGCTGTGTTGTTGCGGATCGGTCGTGGGGGATAGCCTGGATGCAATGCTAGTACAGTTTTGTTGTATTATGTACATTTGATATTGCGGGGCGAGCGTCCGACATGTGGACTGCCGTCACTGCCTGTTTGTATTATTCTTTTGGGGCACGACCTGGTTGCGGTTGATGTACCCGTTGTATGTATATTTTACTTTCTGTACTAGGATTACCCTGCGGAGGGGTGCACGGATAGCCGGGTTCTAGAGGGCAACGGGCCCGCATCTCATGGCATTGAGACGGAGGGGGCTTCACTCTAGGATTGGCGGGCTATTCGCCACACTCGTAGGGGGTACAGGTTGACCCAGGAGGGGTGACCAAGTTACCGGATTCCGTGAAGTGCTGGGTGGTCCATTCACGGTGCTGAAGGGGGCTGCCTCGCTTCAGGTTTTGGCGGGTGACTTGCCGCGCCCGTAGGGGTCTAGGTTTTCATTGCACAGGCTATCCACACGACCAGGGGAACGTCGGGTTTCAGCAGCGGCTCTGTGAAACCCGGGGCTTCCAGATATCTGTATTGTTCTGTGATGCTGTATATTTCGGTGATGTTGCATTTTATCACGCCTTGAGCGAAATTTAATATATTGGTATATATATTAGTAGATGTTGTCTATGTTTTGCATCCGCGCTAGTCCAGTCCCCGCTCTGTCGTTAGTTAAGTAACCTAACGGGTGATGACGGGACCCAGTGGCGAATTCGGATGGCATATACGTACATCAGTATATTTTCGTTCTTTGTGGTGTGATCAATTGATGGGACTGCGTTGATTCAGATCAATGCAAGATAAACAAACCTATTCTGCTGTTGTTGGAACACTTTTCAAAAAGCTGTTATTGCAAGGACGTTCACTTTTGTTTTGCATCGTGGTATTCATTTGGAATATCCTGCTCCTCAGTCGACGAGGCAAGGGCCGAGATCCCTTCACCGGGAGTGACCCCTTGGACAAAAGTTTGCGTCAGGGCATTAACTTCAGTATAGCCGATTACTTTTGCTTTGCATCGTGGTATTCAGTTGGAATATCCTGCACCTCATTCTACGGGGAAAGAGCCGAGATCCCTTCATAGGGAGTTACCTCTTTAGTAAAGGTTTTCGTCACTATATTTTTATAAAAGGCTATGCAGTTCCTTCAACGATATCAAGTTCATTACGTTAAAGGTTTTTCGCCAAAAACCAGCCGCAGCCCTCCGTCATTTCCTACAGGTATTAATTAGTATTCGTGCTGCGTTTGTTGACCTAGTCAAGACGTAGTGTTCGGTAGCTAAGTGGTACTTGTTTGTTGCATAAGTGGGATTGGTTAAGACTGTCGTGCGGCCTTGTTCACCTAGTCAAGGGCACGTACTGGTGGGTTTAATGCAATCCAGAATAATGACGGGTTGAACTTGACTGGCGGTTTATAGTTTGTTGACCTAGTCAAGGTCATAAACCGCTTGGGGTAAAAATCACATCGGGAGTTTCAAAAGAACTGAAACTTGCCAGACATGCGCATACCTTCTGGAGTGTGGTGACGTGAGTGGATTCCGTCACGTTATCATGCGATGATAGTTGGATCCTGATTCCCACTGATGAGTTGGTTTACTCCTCGGGTGATCCCGACTAATTCTTCTTTCAGGTTTGGAGGAGAATTTGACGGTACAGTGGGAGGTTTCCAGATTAGATAAAGTGATAACCAATCTAATCTAGGTTAGAGTGCACGCTGAGTGTTTCTTTTCTCTCTCTTTGGCAGCGACCATTGACCCGACCCTGGACTATGACTCGTGACCAAGTTGACCGAACCTTCTTAACACTGGCTTTTGGATTGTCAGAGTTGCAAACCTCATTGCCACTCCTACTTTTACCCTTTTCTCCAGGACACCCCTATTACTACGAACGTCCACTTCCATTGGACAAAACCATCGTATGGTTAGATACGAACTCGAAGGAATTCGAGGATGGTTTCCGGTTTTGGAGAAAACGGATAGGATTATTCAGTTGTCTTTTCCTTTTACCTTCTCTCAGGTTGCTAGTACTCCTTGGTTTAGGAGATAGTACACCTATTACGCAAATTGGATAGTCTTCTTCCAAACCTTAGGCTGGTGCCGATCGGTAGGGAATGAAGAAAACCAATTAGCATAACGATGGTGTGCAGAAGGTATTAAGTTAAGACAAAGAAAGGGATTAGTAAGAGGGCAAAGTAAATTGCGACTGCTATTCACGACCAAACTGAGTATTTCTTCGCCAGTCCTAAATCACCTTTGTATTTCTCCAGGACACTCCGTATCACTACGAAGATCCACAGTTTATTTGGATACTCCATCGTATGGTTATATACGAACTCGAAACGAACTTGTTCCAGTTCGGGGATGGATTCTGGTCCAGGAGAAATAGGAATAAGGTTTATTCGGTTGTCTTTTATCTTCACCTTCTCTCGCATTGCGAGTGCTCCTAGGATTAGGACAGTACACCCATTATGCTTATTGGATAGTCTTCTTCCAAACCATAGGCTGGTGCCGAACGGTAGGGATGGAAGAAAACCAATTGGCCTAAAGGGGTGTGCAGAAGGTAATGACTAAAGACATATAAAGGGATTTGGAGAGGTGGCAAAGAATTATACGGTTATAGTTATGAATCTGGATAATGGTAGAGGCATTACTAGGAATACCAGGATACCCCATCGAAACATTTCAATGTTTCAGTTCAACTGTGTACTGTTAAAAGAAAACTGATTTCCCGATTGGACACTTGCTCCAGGGTATGTATTTACCAGTTTTGATTCTCACATCTGTATGGTTTTACAGATGATGAGTGGGAGTAAGTTATTGGATATAAGGTAATCATCCTCATTATATCGGGATTCGTTGTAATCGGTGATATTTGAGGAGATCATCTGGGCTGTTTGCCGGTCGGCAAATATTTGGTTTTGAATATCCGCTGTTGTGCACCAATTTCAAATTGATATATCTGTACATCTATTTTCATAGAGTGAGATATACCTTTTTGATATTATGTCGATGTCATTTACCTGTATCAGTGGATGGTTAGGTAAGGAGCATTAAACAGCGGTGTAATTCTTCTTAACCATAAGTACAGTTTTCAACCTACGACACACAGTGATTGAGTTGTTAGACTCAGCGGACTTATACAGAGTATTGTATGTTGTCCAGTGTCCATTAGGACAGAGGGGTTGGTCCTCATACTATATTCTGTTTACTTTTAACTTCTCTAGTTCTTAGACATGTGTTTCGTAGAAACACAGGGTCTAAGTTTTGAGGAGTTATACGTATTTGAATAAAGTAGAGAACCAGGTGTAGCAAGTATCGGGATTCTTCAAAGTGATCGAAGATGTAGATACTTGTGTATGGTATTCAGTTGATAGTAATGATAAAGATAAATTGCTTCTCTTTCAGGTTACTCATAATTGGAAGCATTCCTAAGTTGAGTAACGCTGATCGGCCTCCTTCCATTTAGTTGACATGCACTGGAGACAGCTGCATGATTTGAATCTGGTTCAATTAAATCAGTGCCTCTGTTTCTATATTGGATATAGAACAATTCATATCTTGACATTGTTAAGGTACGGGGAGTTGTCCGGCTTATGCTTAAAACCAGACACTGGACAACTCAAGGCACGTTTCTGTAATGGCTGTTTGTGGGTTGACCCAGGCTATGACGAGGGTTGACTTTGTACCATCTGGAAGATCAATAGTAATATTGTTCTAGACTCGCCACAGTTTTAATAAAAATGTATTTTTCTGAAAACAGTAGTGGGAGTATAGTAGAACTGGAAGTGATTCCAGAACCGCAAGCGATTACTGAAGATTTCATAGAGCCTAAAGATTCAATCTGGCTTGACATTCCATTAGCCACTCCGCAGATAAGGTGGGTAACTTCTGGCACCCGAGAGGTATTCCGGTAGCCTCAAGGACGGTGACAGGGAAGTTCTTGTTTACCCACACTTGCCATTGCTGTTGTTCCAGGCCGCGAGACCCGGCAGGAGGATGAGTATAGCGTCGTTCTGAACTAGCTTCAGAAGTGTACGTGTATATGACTCTGCCAGATGGTTGTCGTAGTCAGTGGGAGCAGCGGAAGCATTGGTGGACAGGTGGCTTATGTCTATTTATAGACTAAAGCAGATATAGCGGAGATAGATCATCTATTTCTGACATGACAGTCATAGGTTTGACGTCATCAGAATAGGGGATGGATCTGTTGAGAAGGTAGCAGGGTGTGATATCCTGGTATTTGAATGACATACACAGAGTAGGAAAAGAAACTCCTATACTACGATCGGTTATACTTTGGTCATCACACAGTGGTTTCTCCACAAAGGACTTGGACATTATATCAGACATACTGGTTACTAGATCTATGGTTTTAGATCTAGATTTGGGTGGTTTCCCAATCAGGGTACATTGACAACATTCTAAGAGTATTTAGAATGGACGACTCCTGGCATGGTAGTGTACCTGCAGGTGATGGAGTCACCCTCTCTAAAGGTGTCTTATAGACTAAAGTAGAGAGGGATGTGCATGATTGGCAGATCACTTGCTTAGGCAACTGAGTCAATCATGAGATGTCAAGTACCACACCAGATGTTGTTCTTGCAGTAGGTGCAATAAGTTGATATTAATCCAATCCTGGAGAAACAGTCGGAAGCAGTTTTAGGACATAAGTGCGTGTTCTAGGGATGTGATAACGACAGCCTCTTTTAGGAGACGGTTATCACTCCAGGCTTCCAAGGTGACATGGATGGCAGAGTGGCTGTCAGAGTTATAGTTTCTCCTTCTGACGAGGGGCAGTATTTTGGACAGGTGGTCCAAGGCAATACTGAGGGAGGCATGGCGCTGGGTACTGATTAAGTTCAGTTATCGATACAGTCTAAGAAGTTTGGATTTGGAGTTCATTCATGAGCTAGGTCCCATCAGATATCCAGACATACTCTAAGACAGGTATTGCTCATTTCGGGAGATGGTTTTCTCTGCGAACTTGAGATATAGAGAGACATAGAAAGAAACATCCCAGCGGATCCACTCACTGAGGCTATTTCTCGAACGCAATAGTTTCGCAAACAAGCTTTGTGAGACAGACTAGTAGAGGAGTTGGGTGTTCGGTATCACACGGGCTGTGAGTATGCGACATCGCAATAATTAGCCTTGAGTGCAAGTGGGAGATTGTTGGAGATAGTGCCCTCAGAGTCAATTATTGGATCACAGGCACGTGATTGCAATGATTGAGGGAGGACCTATCCCGGTAGGATAGTCTTACTCGAGATGATAGTATGGTATCTGGTTTACCTTTATAATCGTGTACTGCTTCAGGTGACCTTACAGGTCGCTATTACACGCTGATAGAGCCCCTAGGATTCTTGCTTGACTGCCAGCAGTATGATGGCGATCATATACGTGAGAGCTGGTGGTCTATAAGCACATCCTTAAAAGGTCCCTAGTCGTGGGAGTTTCGAGACAGGGCATCGATTCTCCAGAGTAGACTAGTGTATACAGTCGAGACCCCGACGAGGGGCGGTGGCCGGTCTCATAAGCCACTGGTGTCAGTTGGTTCACCTAAGATGTATACAGGTGCTCATTGGGTTATGAGTACACCGGACAGGACTCGCCGGGAACATGCTAGTTGGTCTTATACCTGACGTCAGATAGCAGTTCCCTGGTGACATGTGTACAGGTTAGTTCATCGACCTGAGATCGTCTTTTGTCTCGTGTGAGTTCCTACTGTGCTTTTATTACTACCCTACCACGGCTCAAAGGAGTCGTGCAAACAGGTTTTAGTTGGGTACAGTCCCAAGCCACAAGGAGGCAGTGAGCGGATCTTCAGGGGTTCGTTTATCCCGGTATTGGGGGTGAGTTCGCGCTGTGTCTAGGAGAGCCATTATGCAAAGCCCCCGGCAGAGGCAGGAGATTTACTGTTAGGTATTCCAGTAGTATCTCAGGGCGTTCTGGGCTACACTCCGACACGACTTGTACCGCTTTTGGGGGTCTGACTTTTACCAATCCCCTAGGCCCGACATGCGATGCTCATAGACGAATGGACCGGACTGTACGGATATTGTCACTGACAGGCTCAGTAGGGTGTCAGGATGAGTTCGCTCATCGACGTCCCTTTTGGTCAATAGCTGGTAGCCCGTCACGTATTGGCTAATACCTCTGAAGTGCTAGTGGTTAAATCCACAACCATAGTATTGACGAGTCTTTAGAGTCCACCACACTTTCAGTTACTCAAGCTTTCGGGCGAAACGCTGTAGAGGCCGTATGGAGATATGGCAGGGTCCGATCAGATACGTGCGGTATTGTACGGATCAGGATCGGACGGTTTGTACTAGTGGCCGTATGGATATATGGCAGGGCTCGATCAGATACGTGCGGTATTGCACGGATCAGGATCGAACGGATATTACTAGCCGGCTTTGGTTTAAGCCGGATCTTAGTTTAGTACAGTGTAGATTTTGTCTCATTGCATTTGTATCCGGTCGGAATACAGATGCGGGTGTGTATGCACAGTATCGGGGTTTTCCTATAATTTATTACGGGACCAGTTTTCTGGAGTTGCCAGTTTGCATTCCGTTCCGGCCGGTTTTTCTTTGTTCTTTCCCGGCCGGACTTTTCCGATGGAGGGTGTTATTTGCAAGTTTGCAAATAACACATTGTGGAGGGTTTTCATGCAAATGGTTTGATTATGAAAGCATCTTTTTATTCCTTTCTTTTCTATCATCATTTTTTGCATAAAGGTGATTAGAAATGAGATGAGAGTTGATGTGAGATTGTTATCATGATGTTTTGGATATGGTCACCTTTCTCTTTCTCCTACACTCACCTCCCTTCTTGTTATGGTTTGCAATTTTTCATTCCTCCACCATTCTCACTATATGAGAGAGGGGTTCACTTGAGAGAAAAAGGATGAGAGAGTTCATTTGGTTCTGTGAGGAATTCTTCATCTCATTTTCTTCTTGCTAGAAAATTGAAAGCACCAATTTTCTTTACCTCTTCCCCCATCCATCAATGGCAACTACATAAACTCCAAGAGATAAAGTTTCTACACTACATTCTACAGCTTTTCTTGGGCATGTCGACTTGCCGGCTTCATGCCCGAGTTGCCTCGGTATTGAGGCGGGAGCCCGTAAAAGACGCAGGCGATGTGGTGCCCTTCCGGCGAGGAGGCGACGATATGGAGACAAGACTTTCCGCGGGAGATCGGGACGATGACGAGAAGACCGGAGGACTCGGATCACTCGGTATATCTCTCACCCTTTCTCTTGATAGCTAGTATCGGTTAATGGTTACGATCTGGGTGTATTGTCCGCGGTAGCGCTAGTTTAAAAGTTAAGAAAATTTTGATTCCGCAATTTGGCCTCGGATAGACGGCCGGGGCGCTGCCGTGGCGCAACAAGACCCGGCAGGAGGATGAGTATAGAGTCGTTCTAAACTGGCTTTAGAAGTGTAAGCCTATATGACTCTACCAGAGGGTTGTCGTAGTCAGTGGGAGCAGCGGAAGCATGGTGGACAAGTGGCTTATGTCTATTTATAGACTAAAGCAGATATAGCGGAGATAGATCATCTATTTCTGATGTGACAGTCATAGGTTTGACTTCATCAGAATAGGGGATGGATCTGTTAAGAAGGTAGTTGGGTGTGATGTCCTGGTATTTGATGACATACACAGAGTAGGAAGTGATATTCCTATACTACGATCGGTTATACTTTGGACGTCACATAGTGGTTTCTCCACACAGGACTTGGACATTATATCAGACATTCTGGTCACTAGATCTATAGTTTTAGATCTAGATTTGGGTGGTTTCCCAATCTGGGTACTTAGACAGCATTCTACGAGTATTTAGAATGGACGACTCCTGGCATGGTGGTGTACCTGCAGGTAATGGAGTCACCCTCTCTAAAGGTGTCTTACAGACTAAAGGGGAGAGGGATGCGCATGATTGGCAGATCACTTGCATAGGCAATTGAGTCAATCATGAGATGTCAAGTACCACACCAGATGTTGTTTTTGCACTAGGTGCAATAAGTTAATATTGATCCAATCCTGGAGAAACAGTCGGAAGCAGTTTTAGAACATAAGTTGATGTTCTAGGGATATGATAACAGCATTCTCCTTCGGGAGACAGTTATCATTCCAGGCTTCCAAGGTGACCTGGATGGCAGAGTGGCTGTCAGAGTTATAGTTTTCCCTCTGACGAAGGGCAGTATTTTGGACAGATGGTCCAGGTGGATACTGAGGGAAGGTCTGGCGCAGGATACTGATTAAGTTCAGTTGACGATACAGTCTAAGAAGTTTGGATTTGGAGTTCACTTGTGAGCTAGGTCCCATCAGATATCCAGACACATTCTAAGACAGGTATTGCTCATTTCGGGAGATGGCTTTCTCCGCAAACTTGAGATAAAGAGAGACATAGAAAGAAACATCAGAGCGGATCCACTCACTGAGGCTATTCATCGAACGCAATAGTTTCGCAAACGAGCTTTGTGAGACTGACTAGTAGAGGAGTTGGGTGTTCGGTATCACACAAGCTGTGAGTATGCGACATCGCAATAATTAGCCTTGAGTGCAAGTGGGAGATTGTTGGAGATAGTGCCCTCAGAGTCAATTATTGGATCACAGGCACGTGATTGCATTGATTGAGGGAGGACCTGTCCCAGTAGGACAGTTTTACTCAAGACGATAGTATGCTATCTGGTTTATCTTTATCATCGTGTACTGCTTTAGGTGACCTTACGAGTCGCTATTGCACGTTGATAGAGCCCCAAGAATTCTTGCTTGACTACCAGCAGTATGAGGGCGATCATATACGTGAGAGCTGGAGTCTATAAGCACATCCTTAAAAGGTCCCTAGTCGTGGGAGTTTCGAGACAGGGCATCGATACTCTGGAGTAGACTAGTGTATACAGTCGAGACCCTGACGAGGGGCGGTGGCCGGTCTCACAAGCCACTGGTGTCAGTTGGTTCACCTAAGATGTATACAGGTGCTCATTGGGTTATGAGTACACCGGACATGACTCTCCGGGAACCTGCTAGTTGGTATTATACCTGACGTCAGATAGCAGTTCCCTGGTGACATGTGTGCAGGTTAGTTCATCGACCTGAGATCGTCATTTGTCTCGTGTGAGTTCCCACTTTGCTTTGATTACTACCCTACCACGCTCAAAGGAGACATGCAAACAGGTTTTAGTTGGGTTAGTCCCGAGCCATATGGAGGCAGCGAGTGGATCTACAGGGGTTCGTCTCTCCCGGTATTGGGGGTGAGGTCGCGCTGTGTCTAGGAGAGCCAGTACATGAAAAGTCCTTGGCCAAGGCAGGAGATTTGCTGGTAGGTATTCCAGTAGTATCTCAGGGTGTTCTTGGCTACACTCCGACACGACTTGTACCGCTTTTGGGGGTGTGACTTTTACCAACCCCCTAAGCCCGCCATGTGATGCTCATAGACGAACGGACCAGACTGTACGGATATTGTCACTGACAGGCTCAGTGGGGTGTCAGGATGAGTTCGCTCATCGACGTCCCTTTTGGTCAATAACTGGTGGCCCGTCACGTATGGCTAATACCTCTGACGTGCTAGTGGTTAAATCTACAGTCATAGTATTGACGAGTCTTTAGAGTCCACCACACACAGTTACTCAGGTTTCGGGCGAAACGCTGTAGTGGCCGTATGGAGATATGGCAGGGTTCGATCAGATACGTGCGGTATTGCACGGATCGTGATCTAACGGATTTTACAAGCCGGCTTTGGCTTAAGCCGGATCCTAGTATTAGATAGTGTAGTTTTTTCTCTTTGCATTTGTGTTCAGTGGGAATACAAATGTTGGCATGTATATGCAGTAGCGGGGTTTTCCTATAATTTATTACGGGATCAGTTTTCCGAAGTTGCCAGTTTGCATTCCGTTCCGACCGGTTTTCCTTTGTTCCTTCATGGCCGGACTTTCTGATGGAGGGGGTTATTTGCAGTTTGCAAATAACTTATTTGTGGAGGGGTCCTTTGTAATTTGGTGACATCATGATGGTTCATGCATGATAAGATTCGTTATTGGTCTTTTCCTTTGCTTTTTGAGATTAGATTTGGATGTAGATTGATTAGAAATTGGGTGACCATTTTATTCTTAGATTCATTCCTTTTTCCTCCCTTTGCTTGATGCTTGCTTTATTCTCCACCATTGAGGATGAGGGCCGGCCAATACTAGGAGGTAGTGGGGGTTTTAAATTTGGTAGAGGAAAAATCATTGATCTCTCATTCTTCTTGCTACAAAAATACTAGTTCACTCCAAAAGTTCTTTTCATTCCTCCATCACCATGGAAACCTCACAAACCCAAAGAGACAAGCTACTACACTTCATCTACAGCAAACCTTGGACGCGTCGGCTAGCCAACTTCGCGCCCGAGTTTCCTCGGTCCAGAGGTTGGAGCCCGTAAAAGTATTTGGCTACGTGGTGCCCTTTCCGACGAGGAGGTGACGGACGGAGATTCCGCGCGAGATTGGAGTGGAGACGAAGACCGAAGGACATGGATCGCTTGGTATATCTCTTCACCCATCTTTTAGTTTGCTAGTAGCTAGGTTAATGGCCCGATCCGGGATTTTTGTGCGCGGTGGTGCCGGTGTGCAAGTTTCGCAAAGTTTTTCGTTTCCGCATTTCCGGCGTCGGATCGACGGCCGGGGCGCCGCCGTGCACTTGCAAATATCACTATTGATCTTCTCGATGGTAGAAAATCAACCCTCGTCAAAGCCTGGGTCAACCCACAAACTGCTATTACAGAAACGTGCCTTGGGTAATCCAGAGTCTGGTTTTAAGCATAAGCAGGATAACTCACCGTACCTTAACTTCGTTAAGATATGAACCATTCTATATCCATATAGAAACTTTGGAACTTATTTAATTGGAACCAGATTCTAATCATGCAATTGTCTCCAGTGCATATCAACTCAATGGAGAAAGGCTAATTCTCTACATGAGTTTGTTAGTTATATGTATTGTAAGTCTACGGTAGCGCCCCGGCCGTCTACAGACGCCAAATGCGGAACAAAAAACTTTTAACTGGCGCTATCGTATACTTTAGCCCAGATATGCCATTATTGCTAAACTAACAAACTGTAAAGAGTGTAGAAAGGTTATACCGAACGATCCGAGTCCTTCGTTCTTTAACCATCATCCCACGCTCCGTTGCGGCTTCTCCGATCTCGTCGATCACCGATCTGCTCGTCCAGGTGGCACCACGTCCCTGATTCTTTAAACGGGCTCCCGCCACTGAATCGAGGCAACTCGGTCGTCAAGTTTACTAAAAGAGACGACCAAGAATGATGTAGAGAATGTGTAGATGACTTTGTCTCACTTCGTCCAAAACCGTAGACGATCGGTTAATGAAGTTGCCACTCGAATCGGGTGATGGAATGAAATGAGCCGTGAAATTCCATGCACCCCAAAATCTATCATATCTTTTCAAATGAAACATCAAGTGATTGTGAGAGAGAGGAGGGGGCCGGCCATATATTGGGAGGAGGAGGGTGAGTGTAGGAGAGGGGGGGTGACCACAAGAACAAATATCATGTGTGAACATAATTAATGAAAAAGATGAATCACTAACCTAGTCACCTTGCATTAATTGAACCATAAAATGCAACCAATGAAAACACAGCACCATTTAACCTAGTCACCATTTCTAGAACCTTCTAGAAGCATGACTCACCCTCATCCAAGAAAAGATAAATCCGTTTTTAACCGAATGTTAAAAGACGGCTGATAGAAAACTGGAAACTGGCAACTTCCAAAAGTAATCCTGAAACGACTTTCAAGATAACCCCGTAACTGTATAAATATACCCGCATTTGTATTACGACCGAATACAAATGCAACTGAGACAAAGATATTATACCTACTCAATATAATACTCGGATCCCGCTTAAACCAAAGCCGACCAGTATCATCTGCCCGAAAAATAACACGTGCATAAACGCACGTGCATTTTCCGAACCCTGCCATAAAACCATACGACCTTTACAACGTTTCGCCCGAACTTGGGAAACTGTCTGTGGGAAACTCTAATGACTCGTCAGTACCCTGGCAGTGGGTTTAACCACAAACCGTCAGCGGCACTAGCAATGCGTAACGGCTGCCCATGGACTGACCTCAAGGGAGGCCGATGAGCGAACTCATCCGGAAACCCTACTGAGCCTAACAGTGACAATGTATATACAGTCCGGTCCGTTCGTCTATGAGTATCGCATATTTGCCTAGGGGGCTAGTAACGTCAGACCCCCAATAGCAGTATAAGTCGTGTCGGAGTGTAGCCCAATAACACCCTGAGATACTACTGGAGTACCTACCAGTAAATCTCCTACCATGGCCATGGACTTTGTGTAATGGCTCTCCTAGACACAGCACGACCTCGCCCCCAATACCGGGAGAGACGAATCCCCTGCAGATCCGCTCACGTGCTTCCATATGGCTCGGGACTGTACCCAAAAACTACCTGTTTGCACGACTCCTTTGAGCCGTGGTAGGGTAGAAATCAAAGCACAGTGGGAACTCACACGAGACAAATGACGACCTCAGGTCGATGAACTAACCTGTACACATGTCACCAGGGAACTGCTATCTGACGATATGTATAATACCAACTAGCAGATTCCCGGCGAGTCCTGTCCGGTGTACTCATAACCCAATGAGCACCTGTATACATCTTAGGTGATCCAACTGACACTAGTGGCTTGTGAGACCGGCCACCGCCCCTCGTCGGGGTCTCGACTGTACACACTAGTCTACTCCGGAGTATCGATGCCCTGTCTCGAAACTCCCACGACTAGGGACCACAATTAAGGATATGCATATAAACTACCCAACTCTCACGTATATGATCACCATCATACTGTTGGTACTAAAGCAAGATCCTAAGGGCTCTATCAAAGTGTAACATGTAATCAGTCACCTGAACATGTACACGACTGATAAAGGCAAACCAGATAACATATTATCATCTCGAGTAAGACTGTCCTACCGGTATAGGTCCTCCGCAATCATTGCAATCACGTACCTGCGATCCAATAATTGACTCTTAGGGCACTATCTCCAAAAATCTCCCACTTGCACTCAAGGCTAATTATTGCGATGTCGACTACTCACAGCCCGTGTGAAACCGAACATCCAACTCCTCTACTAATCAGTTTCACAAAGCCCGTTTGTAAAACTATTGTGTTCGAGAAATAGCCTCAGTGAGTGGATCCGCCTAGATGTTTCTTTCTATATCTCTCTTAATCTCAAATTCGCGGAGAAAGCCATCTCCCGAATTGAGTAATACCTGTCTTAGAATATGTCTGGATATCTGATGGGATCTAGTTCATAAATGAACTCCAAATCCAAACTTCTTAGACTGTATCGATCACTGAACCTAATCAGTATCCGGCACCATGCCACCCACAGTATCCTCTTGGACCACCTGTCTATAATACTGTTCCTCATCAGAGGGAAAACTATAATTCTGACAATCACTCTGTCAACCATGTCTCCTTTGAAGCCTGGAATGATAACCGTCTTCCGAAAGAGGCTGCCGTCATCAAATCCATAGAACATGTACTTATGTTCTAAAACTGCTTCCTTATGTTTCTCCAGGATTGGATTAATACAAACTTATTGCATCTAGTGCAAAAAACAACATCTGGTGTGGTACTTGACATCTCATGATTGACTCAATTGCCTAAGCAAGTGATCTGCCAATCATGCTCATCCCTCTCCCCTTTAGTCTGTAAGTCACCTTTAGAGAGGGTGACTCCATCACCTGCAGGTACACCACCATGCTAGGAGTTATCTATTCTAAAAACCATTAGGATACTGTCAAAGTAACTACATTGGGAAACTACCCAAATCCAGATCTAAAACCATAGATCTAGAAACCAGAATGTCAAATATTATATCCATATCCTGTCTGGAGAAACAACTGTGTGACGACCACAGTACAACCGATCGTAGTATAGGAATTTTACTTCCTACTCTGTGTATGTCATCCAGATACCATGACATCACACCCTACTACCTTCTTAACAGATCCATGCCCTATCCTGATTGAAGTCAAACCTATGACTGTCACATCAAAATTAGATGATCTATCTCCGCTATAACTGCTTAAGTCTATAAATAGATATAAGCATCTTGCCCACTATACTTCCGCTGCTCCCTCTGACTACGACAACTCTCCTACCGGGTCTCATATCCTGAAACAACAGTAGTGTCAAGTCTGGATAAACAAGATCCTCCCTGTCACCGTCCTTGAGGCTACCGGAGTACTTCTCGGGTGTCTGAGGTTACCCATCATATCTGCGGAGTAGCTATTGGAATGTCAAACCTGATTGAATATATAGGTCCTATTAAATTTTCCGTAATCGTTCGCGGTTCTGGAATCACTTCCAGTTCTACCATACTCCCACTACTTTTTCTGAAAAAGATCCATTTTACTAAAACTGTGGCGAGTCAAGAACAATATCACTATTGATCTTCCAAATGGTAGAATATCAACCCTCGTCATAGCCAGGGTCAACCCACAAACAGCCATTACAGAAACGTGCCCTGAGTTATCCAGAGTCTGGTTTTAAGCATAAGCTGGACAACTCCCCGTACCTTAATATCTTTTAAGGTACGAACTATTCTATATCCAATATAGAAACTTTGGCACTGATTTAATTGGAATCAGATTCAAATCATGCAACTGTCTCCAGTGCATATCAACTTAATGGAAAGAGTCTAATCAGCATTACTCAACTTAGGAATCCTTCCAATTATGAGCAACCTGAAAGAGAAACAAGTTTCTCAAAACCATTACTATCATCTGAATACCAATCACAAGAATCTCCATCTTCGATCTCTTTGAAGAATCCCGATACCTGCGATACCTGGTTCTCTACTTTATTCTTATACCCACAACTTCTCAAAACTTAGACCTCGTATTTCTACGAAACACTTGTCTAAATACTAGAGAAGTCATAAGTAAACAGAACATAGTACGAGGACCTACCCTTTTGTCCTGATGGACACTGGACAACATACAATACTCTGCATAAGTTCGCTGAGTTTAAGCAACTCAAAACCTGTGCGTCGTAGGTTAAAAACTGTACCCTGGCGATTTCCTCAAATATCACCAATTACAACGAATTCCGATATAATGAGGATAATCACCTACTTCCCAATAACTTACTCCCACTCATCATCTGTAAAACCATACAGATGTGAGAATGAAACCTGGTAAATACATACCCTTGGAGTAAGTATCCAATCGGGAAAACAGTTTTCCTTTAACAATGCACTGAAACATGAAAAATGTTTCGTAGGGGTATCCTGGTATTCATAGCAATGCCTCTTCCAAAATCCAATTCATGACTATAACCGTATATATTTTTTTGCCATCTCTCCAAATCCCTTTATTTGTCTTTAGTCGTTACCTTCTGTACACCATTGTTAGGCTAAATGGTTTTCTTCCTTCCCTACCGTTCGGCACCAGCCTATGGTTTGGAAGAAGACTATCCAGTAAGCATAATAGGTGTACCCTCCTAAACCAAGGAGTACTCGCATCTTGAGAGAAGGTGATGAAAAAAGTCAACTGAATAATACCTTATTCCTTTAAAGGTGAAATAGGAGCGGCGATGAAGTACGCGGTTTGGTCGTGAATGATAACAGTCGCAATTTACTTTGCCCTCTTTCTAATCCCTTTATTTTCTCTTTACATATTACCTTCTGCACACCCTACTTAGGCTAATTGGTTTTCTTCATTCCCTACCTTTCGGCACCTGCCTATGGTTTGGAATAAGACTATCCAATAAGCGTAATAGGTGTACTCTCCTAAACCAAGGAGCTCTCGCTACCTGAGAGAAGGTGATAATAAAAGACAACTGAATAAACCAATTCTATTTTTCCTGAACCTGGATCCATCCTCGAAGAAGTCCCTTCGAGTTCGTATATAACCATACGATGGATCTATCCAATGGAAGTGGATGTCCGTAGTAAAACGGGTGTTCTGAGAAATGCAAAGGGTAAAAGAATGAGTGGCAATGACTTATGCAACATAGACAATCCAAAAGCTAGTATTTTAAGAAGGTTCGGTCAACCTGGTCACTGAGTCATAGTCTAGGGTCGGTCAAAGGTCGCTGCCAAAGAGAGAGAGAAAAGAAACACTCTGCGTGCACTCTAACCTAGATCAGAATGGTTATCACTTTATCTAATCCGGAAACCTCCCACTGTCCTGTCAAATTCTCCTCCAAACCAGAAAGAAGAATCAATCGGGATCACCCGAAGAGTAAACCAACTCATCAGTGGGAATCGGGATCCAACTCTCATCGCATGATAACGTGATGGAATGCATCCACGTTACTCACACTCCAGAAGGTATGCGCATACTTGGCAAGTTTCAGTTTCTTTAGAAACTCCTGATATTTTTTTTGCCCCATGGTCTTATAACCTTGGCGTTAGGTCAAAATGTCATAAGTCACATGCCAAGTTCTACCCGTCACTATCTTGTTAATTTGAACCCACCCGCACATTCCCTTGACGTTGGCCAAAATAGCAGAACGACTATCCCAAACCAACTCATCTATCTATGCAACAATTGAATACCCAGCAGCTACCAAACACTATGCCTTGGCGTTGGTCAAAATACATAGCTTGAATACTACTGAATACCCAAAAGAAGTGACGGAGGGCTACGGCTGGTTTTTGGCGAAAAACCTTTAACGTAGTGAACTTGATATCGCTGAAGGAACCTGATAGCTTTTTAAAATATAGTGGCGAAAACCTTTTGCTAAAGAGGTCACTCCCGGTAAAGGGATCTCGACTCTTTCCTCTTGGAATGAGGTGCAGGATATTCCACTGAATACCGCTATGCAAAGCAACTTGTAATCGACTATAGTGAAGTTATAACCCTGACGCAAACTTCTTCCCAAGGGGTCAGTCCCGGTGAAGGGATATCGGCCCTTGCCCCGTCGAATGAGGTGCAGGATATTCCACTGAATACCGCTATGCATAACAAAAGGAAACGTCTTTGCAATAATACTTTTTAAATTTGTTCCAACAACTGCAAACAGGTTTGTTTTACTTTGCATTGATCAGAATCAACGCAGTCCCATCAATCGATCACACCAGAAAAGAACGAAAATAAAATGTACGTATATGCCATCCGCATTCGTCACTGGGTCCCGTCATCACCCGTTAGGTTACTTAACTAACGACAGAGCGGGGACTAGACTAGCGCGGGTGTAAAACATATACCACATCTAATAGTATATAAACCAATATACAATAATCGCTCCAGGCGTGATAATATGCAACATTACAGAAAAGTAATAAGCATCACAGAACAATACAGATAATCTGGGATCCCCGAGTTTCACAGAGCCGCTGCTGAAACTCGACGTTCCCCTGTCGTGTGGATAGCCTGTGCAATGAAACCTAGACCCCTACGGGTGCGGCAAGTTACCCGCCAAAACCTGAAGCGAGGCAGCCCCCTACAACATAGTGAATGGACCACCCAGCACTTCACGGAATCCGGTAATCTTGGGCACCCTTCCTTGGGTCAACCTGTACCCCCTACGAGTGCGGCGAATAGTCTGCCAATTCTAGAGTGGGGCCCCTCTGCCTCTCAAAGCCATGAGATGCGGACCCGTTGCCCCTCCAGAACCCGGCTATCCGTGCACTCCGTCGCGGGGCAAAACCTAGTACAGTAATGAAAAAATAGTACAACAGGTACATCGACCGCAACCTGGTCGTTCCCCAAAAGAATATTATACAACAGGCAGTGACGGCAGTCCACAAGTTGGACGCTCGCCCCGCAATATCAAATGTTCAAATAAACTCAAACTGCACTACCATTGCACACTGCTATCCACCACGACAAATCCGCAACATCACAGCACAACACAGAACATCAATGCGAATGTCACGTTCGCAAACCCGTCTAAAAGAACTATAGAAATCAGACGTGGTTTACCGATCAAATGACATTCCCGGTCGGAGATATAATGTAAGCACTGCAAACTAACATGTTTAAATTTCGATCGACTAAATATCATGAAGTGGGCCCCAACGAACATCTGTTGAACAGTAACAAAATCTGGGCCCAAAAGATATGTACCAAAAACCGCAATTTCCAGAGAAGAATACAATGTGCAAGTTTAGGGGCATGATCACTCAGAACGGCCGCGGATGCGCGCCCAAACCATGGGTTTGGCCGCGCTTCCGCGCCAGTATTGTCGATTCATGTGCCCAAATTTGTACGGTGTTCTTATAATACCCTATACAGTTTTCTGAGATATGTAGAATAATTTTATGACATCATTTAAAATCTACAGAAACTGTGAAATTGGAAAAATGCGGTTTTTGATTTTCGGTTCGATCGATATTTTAAACACGTTAGCAAAAGTTAGTATAGCAAAATGGTGAGGCTCTGATACCACTGTAAGTGTACAGTAGCGCCACGGCCGTCTACAGACGCCAAATGCGGAACAAAAAACTTTTAACTGGCGCTATCGTATACTTTAGCCCGGATATGCCATTATTGCTAAACTAACAAACTGTAAAGAGTGTTGAAAGGTTATACCGAACGATCCGAGTCCTTTGTTCTTTAACCATCATCCCACGCTCCGTTGCGGCTTCTCCGATCTGCTCGTCCAGGTGGCACCACATCACTGATTCTTTAAACGGGCTCCCGCCTCTGACTCGAGGCAACTCGGTCGTCAAGTTTGCTAAAAGAGACGACCAAGAATGATGTAGAGAATGAGTAGATGACTTTGTCTCACTTCGTCCAAAACCGTGGACGATCGGTTAATGAAGTTGCCACTCGAATCGGGTGATGGAATGAAATGAGCTGTGAAATTCCATACACCCCAAAATCTATCATATCTTTTCAAATGAAACATCAAGTGAGTGTGAGAGAGAGGAGGGGGCCGGCCATATATAGGGAGGAGGAGGGTGAGTGTAGGAGAGGGGGTGACCACAAGAACAAATATCATGTGTGAACATAATTAATGAAAAAGATGAATCACTAACCTAGTCACCATGCATTAATTGAACCATTAAATGCAACCAATGAAAACACAACACCATTTAACCTAGTCACCATTTCTAGAACCTTCTAGAAGCATGACTCACCCTCATCCAAGAAAAGATAAATCCGTCTTTAACCGAATGTTAAAAGACGGCTGATAGAAAACTGGAAACTGGTAACTTCCAAAAGTGATCCTGAAACGACTTTCAGGATAACCCCGTAACTGTATAAATATACCCGCATTTGTATTACGACCGAATACAAATGCAACTGAGACAAAAATATTATACCTACTCAATATAATACTCGGATCCGGCTTAAACCAAAGCCGACCAGTATCATCTGCCCGAAAAATAACACGTGCGTAAACGCACGTGCATTTTCTGAACCCTGCCATAAAACCATACGGCCTCTACAACGTTTCGCCCGAACTTGGGAAACTGTCTGTGGGGAACTCTAATGGCTCGTCAGTACCCTGGCAGTGGGTTTAACCATAAACCGTCAGCGGCACTAGCAATGCGTAACGGCTGCCCATGGACTGACCTCAAGGGAGGCCGATGAGCGAACTCATCCGGAAACCCTACTGAGCCTAACAGTGACAATGTATATACAGTCCGGTCTGTTCGTCTATGAGTATCGCATATCTGCCTAGGGGGCTAGTAACGTCAGACCCCCAATAGCAGTATAAGTCGTGTTGGAGTGTAGCCCAATAACACCCTGAGATACTACTGGAGTACCTACCAGAAAATCTCCTGCCATGGCCATGGACTTTATGTAATGGCTCTCCTAGACACAGCACGACCTCGCCCCCAATACCGGGAGAGACGAATCCCCTGCCGATCCGCTCACGTGCCTCCATATGGCTCGGGACTGTACCCAAAAACTACCTGTTTGCACGACTCCTTTGAGCCGTGGTAGGGTAGAAATCAAATAACAGTGGGAACTCACACGAGACAAATGACGACCTCAGGTCGATGAACTAACCTGTACACATGTCACCAGGGAACTGCTATCTGACGATATGTATAATACCAACTAGCAGATTCCCGGCGAGTCCTTTCCGGTGTACTCATAACCCAATGAGCACCTATATACATCTTAGGTGATCCAACTGACACCAGTGGCTTGTGAGACCGGCCACCGCCCCTCGTCGGGGTCTCGACTGTACACACTAGTCTACTCCGGAGTATCGATGCCCTGTCTCGAAACTCCCACGACTAGGGACCACAATTAAGGATATGCATATAAACTACCCAACTCTCACGTATATGATCGCCATCATACTGTTGGTAGTAAAGCAAGATCCTAAGGGCTCTATCAAAGTGTAACATGTAATCATTCACCTGAACATGTACACGACTGATAAAGGCAAACCAGATAGCATACTATCATCTCGAGTAAGACTGTCCTACCGGTATAGGTCTTCCGCAATCATTGCAATCACGTACCTGCGATCCAATAATTGACTCTGAGGGCACTATCTCCAACATGTATGCCCTAGAGGCCATTACTATACATAGGATGTATATTGTAGTGGATGCTTGGACATATATAGGGATGACTTTCTTGCTCGATATGATAGTATGCTATCTGGTTACTCTTTACCTTAACGTGTACACTGATTGTCTCTCTGTTACATGTTGGTAAAGCCCTTAGGATGTGTACTTGACTACCTGGACTATGATGAGGATCATACTATTGGGACATAGTAGTCCATAAGTACATCCTTCAAAGTCCCTAGTCGTGGGTGTATCGAGACGGGGCATCGATATACCGGAGTAGACTAGCATGTAGCTTCTCGACCCATACAGATGGGCGATGGATGATCCCATATCCATTGGTGTTTGATATCAGAGTTGATATACGGGTGCTCAGTGGAGACTGGGTACACTGGACGGACTCGCCGAGAACTCCCAGATGGTATTATACCTTACGTCAGATGGCAGTTCTCTGGTGACACTGGTACAGGTTAGTCTGTAGACCCGAGATCGTCATAGAGTCTTGTGTGATTCCCACTGTGCTTTGATTTCCATCATACCACGTCCAAGAAGGCTTGCAAAAAGGTGGCTTTTGGGTACAGTCCCGAATCACTTAGAGGCAATGAGCGATAGGATGGGTTTCGTCTCTCCCGGTATAGGGGGTTGATGTTGCGCTGTGCTCGATTGGCTATAACAGGAAGTCCTTGGCCATGGCTGCTTTTGGGATTTACTGGTAAGTGTTACAAGTAGTTTCTCGACCCGTTATGAGCCTTATATCGACACGACTTATCGAGTTATTGGGGTCTGACGTTTACCACCCCTAAACGAGATAAGCGACATATCAGACGAACAGACCGGACTGTACGGTAGTGTTACTCGTTGGATTCACAGGAGTGTGAGCGGGTTTGCTCGTTGATCTTCTGATCGCTCAATACCCGGGTGGCCGTTACGTTTGGCAGACCGCTTGCGGCTTGTGGGTGTTTGATATGATCATCACCTACTGCCGGCGTATTGACGAGTCTTTAGAGTCGTACACAGGGGTTTCCTGGCTCAAGCGAAACGGAGTAGGAGCACATATGTGATATGTGCGGGACCGAGATCAATACGATATGAGATACCGTATTTTATTCTCGCGATTTGTAACATTGATCGGTTGTATGCGATATAGCCGGGTTATCGGATCAAGTGTTGATTCGATAAGTTGTTACTTTTGATATTAGTCGGTTTTAGCCGGATTATTAAATCAAGAGTTGATTTAATAATTTAATGAATAATTATATATTTGATATATTACATTGCATTAACTAGTATTAGCTCACTTATGATTTATTTTCTCACTAGTTTGTGCACATTGTTTATATATGATATATGCAAATGTACATGTATGTATCATGCTTGATGATACACACAAGATGGGTGTATGAGACTCATACAAAGATTAGGGTAAAGATTAGGGTTATTGTTTCATCTTAAGATTTAACAAAAGGGTTTAACTTAGTCAAAGTTATCATGCTTGAAGAAGCTTGGAGAAGCTTTGACAAAGTCGACTCTTTTGTCATTTCTTTTGATATTCTTTAACCTAACCTTTAACCTAAAGCCTTAGTTAATTCTTTACATGAGTTAAGCATGAGAGCTTAACTCAACCATGGTGCAATTATTCTTTTGGATAAGTTTTCATTTGGATGGATAATTCTTTCTTCTTCTTCTTCATCATCAAGCTCCATCCAAAAGCTTACTAGCTCCAATAGTGACTTGAGCAAAAGAGTGAGAAAATCAATTCTAAAGTGAGTCCACTTCCTACTTCTTCATCCTCTACCACTTGCCTTGTAGTAGAGTGTGTTCTCTTCACAAAGTTTTTGACCAAGTGAAGGAATAGCTTGAGTTTGAGTCTCCTCGACGTAGATCATCTTCGGCCTCTAAGTCAATGACCTAGCCCGATCATTTCTCCGACGAAACCATCGCTAGAGTCCAGGATCCGATGATCGCAGCGGATGGACGTCAACACGGAGCTAAAGAAATGGTGGAGCGGATCTACAAAGGTTATAATCCCTTTCACTTAGCAATAAAGTTGTTTACTTGCTTTCTTTTCGCCTTTACTTCTAGTTAACGATCTATATTTGGGTTTCTCGGCATCGGAAAATTGTTGTTTGGCATGTTTGATGCCTTGTGGAACCTCTTGAGTGTGCCTAGGAACCCTAAAGTGGTATCAGAGCCTAGCTAGAGCCTTAGGAGAAGTTTAGACGATGTTAGATATCCGATCGAACCCCGAAACCCTAACTTTTAACCCCCTCTGGACATTTTCTGAAAATGTGGTTTTTTCTAAATTAAAAATATTCAAAAAATTCAACAGGGTTTTCTAGGAGTTACTGTGGAGCACGTGCCCCTAATTCGTCTAATTCACCGCGGAACAGCGGCCCCACCCTACCATGCGCGGCGGTTCCGCGGCCATTAAATCGAATTTTGGCACGTGACTTCCACAGTAATCTCTCTCTGTCAGTGCTGTATTTTCTGGGATTTTTTAAAGTTTGCTCAACAGTTGAGTTTTTCAGGGTTGTTTTGGGGATTCGACGATTCGATCGGAATTTTTAATTTTGTCTGTGATTTTCCGGATAATTTACAATATGTTAAAAAGTTCGACCGGATATAAATACCCATTTTTTTCCCTATTGAGAAATTTTCAAGTGTTGGATTTTTCCGTAGTTTAAGAACGTTCTAAGTAGTGCAAGTAACGCGATGGACCCTCTAGAAGACAACAAACCTTAACTCGATTACGCGACCGTCTTGAACTGCCCTTTGAACCTTCGGGTTTGGGGCAGTACGGTGTGCCACATATGAGGCGTTGGCTTGACCCTTCTACGGCTGGACCGTTGGTACTGTGGCATGAAGTGAATGTTTTTAAACTTATTTCAAGTGTTGAGCTATTTTGGGAAAACTTGGGTGTTTGATTGTTCGATCGGAAAGTTTAACATTTTCTATTTATCTGGAATGTGATACAATATTTGGAATCCACAAGAAGTTATGAGATAACTGATTTGAATGTTATAAACATAGAACTTTAGTCTCACTTGATCGGTTGCCACGGAATTTTGATGTGATCAAAAGTCCGTCGCAATCACGTAGCGTACGCGGATACGCGCCGGTTAAACTTAATAGACAGCCATGCCCCATAGCCCCGACCAAGTGACTGTAGGAGAACCCCGTCGCCGAAATCATCCGTTCGGGTGCTCGCGGCAGCGGTGTTCCGCCTTAGTGCACTTCGTCGATGGCATCCGGGGGTGCGGCAGTCTACTAAAGTTTGCGACGAGCATTCGATCAAAATATCGGGAATCTTGTTGAATTGCCCGACTAGATATTGAAAAGTTTTTTCGATATAGAGACTAAAATGAGGGGTTTATAACTGTTAGGCATGCGATGTCTAAGGAGGTTGCGGATTCCAACTGTTGTAGTTTTACACTTTCTTTTCTGTGACCGTAAGTGTAATATGTGATATCGCCGGTTTCGTTGCTATATGTCAACGACAATTGGGATGCGCACATTTACTTACGTTGATGACATGTGATGTTATGTGTTGCTGGATATGTTATATTGGATCATCGCATTTTGAATAGCCGGGGGTTTTATGTGAGATGAGTGTTTTTCATTTTTATTCATGTAAAAAACTTGTAAGTAATATTCTTTTATTGGGGCACTTCCAGGTTGCGGAAGTAGTCAGCTTTGTATATTATTTACTTTTCCGCACTAGGATAGACCCGAGGAGGAGGGCATAAGTAATCGGGTTCTAGAGTCCAGTGGGAGACCAACTCGAGGAGTCGAGTCCGGGTCTCCTAACTCAAGAATTGGTGTGGTTGCTTGCCGCTCTCGTAGGGGTCTAGGGGTGTGGGTTTGGCTATTCATCGCGACCGTGGAATCCGTGTTTTATATAGGCTCGTATTGAAAACACGGAAGTCCTAGTATATCCAATATTTCATATGATTCTTCTGCTGCGATATCTGTGATGTGATCATTTGATGTTCTGTTATAAATACTGTATATAGTATATATGATATATTATATAGGCGTTACTTATGTTTAACACCCGCGCTAGCCCTGCCCCGCTCTGCCGTTAGTTACCTAACCTAACGGTGCACGAGGGGACATCGAGGCGAATGTGGATGGCATAAGTGTACGTCGTATTTATCTGTGATGTTTAGGTGATTTAAATGATGGGACATCATTAATGTGATTAATGAAAGAAAATAAACCTAAGATGTTGTGGAATCGAATTTTCAAAAACAGGTAGCTACAGTTCTTGCTTTGCATCGCGGTGTTCCTTGTTGAACATCCTGCACCTTATTCGATAAGGAAAGGACCGAGATCCCTTCACCGGGAGTGACTCCTTTAGCAATAACTGGCAGATGCTACAACCCTCGGTTTGTCTTTTGATTGCTTCTCTAGTTCTTGCTTTGCACAGCGGTATATATGATATATCCTGCACCTTATTCGATGAGGAAAGGGCCGACGATCCCTTCACCGGGAGTGACCCCTTTAGCAAAACTAGAAAAGCCTAAAAAACACTCCATTTTAAAATCATTTGATTCTACAACGATATCAAGTTCATTACGCAATAGGTTTTCAGAAAAAACTGTCGTAGCCCTCCGTCATTTCAGATAAGTACTAGTTAGTATTCGTGCTACGTTTGTTGACTATGTTAAGGCATAGTGTGCGGTAGCTAATTAGTTCTTATCTGTATAAGCATATGATGTGCTTGGATTAGGGTAATCGTGCGACTTTGTTGACTATGTTAAGGGTCGTGCGGGTGGGTTTAATTCAATCGGGAAATGACGGGTTGAACTTGACTAGCACTTATGATTTGTTGACTATGTTAAGGTCATATAGCTGCTAGGGGCAAAATATTATCGGGAATTTCAAGTGTTGAAATTTGCAATGAGATTGCATACCTTCTAAGAGATAGTTGGATCCCGATACTCGTTGCGAGTAAGAGTTACTCCTGGGAGAGTTTTACACATTACAATTAGCCGATCAAGTAGGTGTCTAGAAAGGTGTCAACGGGGTTACGCCTCTGGGAAAACGCGGTTTGCATTAATTAGGTCCGTGCGAAAGCACGAGGAACCTCCCTCAAAGTACCGACACTGGCCTGGCTGAAAGATTGGCGAACTTGTAGTGTGTAATTAATCCCGGCTAGTCTTTCCTTTTAGGGTTTGAAGGAAGATTTGATAAAAACAATGGGAGCCATCCTGATTAGATAAAATAATAACCAATCTGATCTTGCAAGAGCGCACGCAGAGTGTTTTCTTCTCTCTCTCTCCAGGTAGCGACCATGTCACGCCTTAATCAAGATAATAAAACGGATGTATTGACCGAACCTGCTTGTTATACTGAGCTGGGGATCGTTGGTCCCGCTTCAACTTATAATTGTTATAAGACAGAGCAGGAAATTGGGGAATACCAGATTTCCCGTGCCGCCCAAACGAAGAAAGTGCGTACCGATGCATCATCTTTGGGTGTGTTCATTACAGAGAACTGTTTCTCAATGTCCTTTACGTCATGGGTATATGATACCGGATCAGGATCCCACATATGTAATATATTACATGGGCTACAGAAAGGTAGAGAACTGAGGACGGGTGATAAGTTTCATGAGGCAGAAAACGGTGCAAGTGTTGCAGCCAAGTTTGTTGGTCACTGTCACCCTGTATTACCAGAATACATTGATTCTGAACAAATGGTATTAGAAACCGAACCTGATATACAAAATCATATCAATCACTTTATTTATTAAAGAAGGATATAATTTTATATTGTTGGATAATGTTTTGAACATTTCCTATATCAAGAGTTGATCGGTTCAGGCACGTTATCTAAAAGCATTGACGTTCTAAATCAAACCACAGTTCTTAGTATATAGAACACACACAAGAGGAAGAGTTCAGAAATGAACGAATCCTTCTTGAGGTGTTGTAGACTAGGTCATATCAATGCGACCCGACTAGCTTAAGTTACATATAGATGCATATTTAAATTAGTTTGAATTTACATCTTATGAAACTTGCCAGTCATGTCACAGAGATAAGATGACCATAGCTCTGTTTATTGGAAACAGAGAAAGAGTTAGTGAACTCTTGGGATTGTTACATGCTGATGTATGAAGGTCCCCTGTCTACAAATGCCAAGATAGTTCTTTGTACTTCATTAAATTCTCTGACGATCTCTCGAGATTCAGACCTATGTTCCTGTTGAAACACAAGTCCGAACCTTTTGAGATATTCACAGAATATAAGTTAGAAGTAGAGAACCAAAATACGGCTATAAGTATTATGTCCTTTGATGTGATCAAGGAGGAGAATACTTGAGCACGGGATTCCTGGACTATTCTAAGAATGAGATTCTCTCTCAGCATTACTCCTCCGTATACACCATAGCACGATGGTATATCGGGGCGGAGCAATAGCACCCTATGTGATATGGTGTGCTCTATGATGAGTACTACTGAGTTTTCTATTTCCTTTTAGGGAGTTATGCACTTATGAAGTTGCATACCTATTGAATAGGGTTCCGATCAAATCAAATGCCTACCATTTCATATGAGATATGGAAAGGGAAGAGCCCATCTCTTAAGTCAGTTAAGATTTGGGGTTGTCCGACCTATGTCTAAAAAGTATAATCCGGACAAGCTCGAGGCAAAGTCAGATCTGTAGAAGTTTGTTGGATATCCCAAGCATTAGCAAGGGAATATCTTCAACCTAACCGAGGAACAAAAATGTTTTGTTTCTCAGCATGCCACCTTTGTGAAAGGGAATTTCTTATGAAGAAATTTATGGACATGAGGTAGAACCGGAAAGAGTTCCAGCTATACAAACTGCAGCTTATGATTTGGTAGAACCAAAGGATTCAATAGCAACCAACGAACCTCAGCCTCTCCGCCGATCTAGTAGGGTTCCTCACCCACCTGAGAGATACTTCGGTTTCTCTTTGACAGTGGGAGCAAGGATTGCATCATGAGATGATGACCCAACTAATTTCGAGCTGGCCATCAGGAGTGGGACTCTGTAAGAATGGCTGGATGCTTAGTGATCTGAGATGGAATCCTTATACACCAACAAAGTATGGACTTTAGTTTCTTTATCTGAAGGGTTAAATCCCCATCAGGAGCAAGTATATCTTGAGAAGATTACTTTGTGTACATGGAAAAGTTGAGACTTTCAAAGCAAGACTCGTTAAAGGTTTGCATCATAGTCCAGTTGTGGCTAATGATGAGACCTTTTCTGGGGCCTATGCTTAAGTCCATCCAGATCCTACTTGCCACGGCTGCATACCATGACTACGATATCTGGCGGTTGGGTGTCATGACTGCTTTTCTAAATAAAGATTTAGAAGAGATAGTCTATAAGTACACAGTCAGAGGGCTTCGTAGACAGTGGGAGCAGCGGAAACATGTGCAAGATGTTTTATGTGATAAAGCAGGCATCGCGGAGTTGGAACATCTGTTTTGATGAGTTAGTCAAAGAGTTTGACATCATCAAAATGGTAGATGAACCTTGTATATACAAAAAGGTAGTAGGGAGTATGGTGGTGTTCCTCGTAGAGTACGCGGATGACATACTCTTGATAGGGAAGTAGTTTCCTATGCTACGCTCGGTCAATCTCTGCTTATCACAAGGATTCTCCATATAGGATCAAAATGATACCTCCTAAATCTTGGGTTTTGGATCTATGAGATAGATCTAATTGGATGTTAGGATACTCACTAGCTGTAGTGAGATGGTATCAATCGATCCTGGGGAGAATCACTGGAAAGGTTCCAGGGTAATAAAGACGACTGAATGTCAGTCGCAGGCATTGTCTTTACCCTCAGCGAAGGGACGGTATGTTGGAAGAGTTCCAAACTAGATACCGTGGCATACTAGACGATTAAAGGCAAAATACATCGTTACCAAAGATGCTACCAAAGAGGCAGTATGGGTGTATAATAGTTCATGAGATGAACTTCGTTCCTCCCATTGTGTGACAATAGAGTTGTGGCTTATGCCAAGGAACGCCCGTCCCATCAGTGATCCAGACATATTCTTAGGCAGTATCGCCTGATCGTGGAGATGGTTGATCTCCAGGGGATCGAGGTTAGGAGAGTAGACTCAGAGGACAACACGGCGGATCCACTCACGAAAGGCCTTTTCCCAGATAGAGACTTTTATGGGATGGTTGAGTATGAGATACTACAACCACTGCTATCAGATGGCCCTAATGCAAGTGGGAGATTGTTAGTTATATGTATGCCCTAGAGGCCATTACTATACATAAGATGTATATTGTAGTGGATGCTTGGACATATATAGGGATGACTTTCTTTCTCGATATGATAGTATGCTATCTGGTTACTCTTTACCTTAACGTGTACACTGATTGTCTCTCTGTTACATGTTGGTAAAGCCCTTAGGATGTGTACTTGACTACCTAGACTATGATGCAGATCATACTAATGGGGACATGGTAGTCCATAAGTACATCCTTCAAAGTCCCTATTCGTGGGTGTATCGAGACGGGGCATCGATATACCAGAGTAGACTAGCGTGTAGCTTCTCGACCCATACAGATGGGCGATGGATGATCCCATATCCATTGGTGTTTGACATCAGAGATGATATACGGGTGCTCTGTGGAGACTGGGTACACTGGACGGACTCGCCGAGAACTCCCAGATGGTATTATACCTTACGTCAGATGGCAGTTCTCTGGTGACACTGGTACAGGTTAGTCTGTAGACCCGAGATCGTCATAGAGTCTTGTGTGATTCCCACTGTGCTTTGATTTCCATCATACCACGTCCAAGAGGGCATGCAAAAAGGTGGCTTTTGGGTACAGTCCCGAATCACATGGAGGCAATGAGAGATAGGAGGGGTTTCGTCTCTCCCGGTATAGGGGGTTGATGTTGCGCTGTGCTCGATTGGCTATAACAGGAAGTCCTTGGCCATGGCTGCTTTTGGGATTTACTGGTAAGTGTTACCAGTAGTTTCTCGACCCGTTATGAGCCTCATATCGACACGACTTATCGAGTTATTGGGGTCTGACGTTTACCACCCCTAGACGAGATATGCGATATATCAGACGAACAGACCGGACTGTACGGTAGTGTTACTCGTTGGATTCACAGGAGTGTGAGCGGGCTTGCTCGTTGATCTTCTAATCGCTCAATACCCGGGTGGCCGTTACGTTTGGCAGACCGCTTGCGGCTTGTGGGTGTTTGATATGATCATCACATACTGCCGGCGTATTGACGAGTCTTTAGAGTCCTACACAGGGGTTTCCTGGCTCAAGCGAAACGGAGTAGGAGCACATATGTGATATGTGCGGGACCGAGATCAATACGATATGAGATACCGTATTTTATTCTCGCGATTTGTAACATTGATCGGTTGTATGCGATATAGCCGGGTTATCGGATCAAGTGTTGATTCGATAAGTTGTTACTTTTGATATTAGTTGGTTATAGCCGGATTATTAAATCAAGAGTTGATTTAATAATTTAATGCATAATTATATATTTGATATATTACATTGCATTAACTAGTATTAGCTCACTTATGATTTATTTTCTCACTAGTTTGTGCACATTGTTTATATATGATATATGCAAGTGTACATGTATGTATCATGCTTGATGATACACACAAGATGGGTGTATGAGACTCATACCAAGATTAGGGTAAAGATTAGGGTTATTGTTTCATCTTAAGATTTAACAAAAGGGTTTAACTTAGTCAAAGTTATCAAGCTTGAAGAAGCTTTGAAGAAGCTTTGACAAAGTCCACTCTTTTGTCATTTCTTTTGATATTCTTTAACCTAACCTTTAACCTAAAGCCTTGGTTAATTCTCTACATGAGTTAAGCATAAGGGCTTAACTCAACCATGGTGCAATTATTCTTTTGGATAAGTTTTTAATTGGATGGATAATTCTTTCTTCTTCTTCTTCATCATCAAGCTCCATCCAAAAGCTTACTAGCTCCAATGGTGCCTTGAGCAAAAGAGTGAGAAAATCAATTCTAAAGTGAGCCCACTTCCTACTTCTTCATCCTCTACCACTTTCCATGTAGTAGAGTGTGTTCTCTTCACAAAGTTTGGACCAAGTGAATGAATAGCATGAGTTTGAGTCTCCTCGACGTAGATCATCTTCGGCCTCGAAGTCAATGATCTAGCCCGACCATTTCCCCGATGAAACCATCGCTAGAGTCCAGGATCCGATGATCGCAGTGGAGGGACGTCAACACGGAGCTAAAGAAATGGTGGAGCGGATCTACAAAGGTTGTAATCCCTTTCACTTAGCAATAAAGTTGTTTACTTGCTTGCTTTTCGCCTTTACTTCTAGTTAACGATCTATATTAGGGTTTCTCGGCACCGGAAAATTGTTGTTTGGCATGTTTGATGCCTTGTGGAACCTCCTGAGTGTGCCAAGGAACCGTACAGAGTTAAGCATGAGGGCTTAACTCAACCATGGTGCTGTTAGTGTATATGCCCTAGAGGCCATTACTGTATCATACTAGTTTGTATATTACTTGTTGGAAGCTTGGGATATTCACCTTGTATTGACAATCTTGCTCAAAATAGTAGTATGTTACTTGGTTTGTTTCTACTTTAATGCGTGCATGTGTTTCTTTTAGCATATCGCCTTTACACATTAGTGGAGCCCTTAGGATCTTTGCTTGATTACCAGCGTTGTGATGGAAGTCACACTCGTGGGGGCTGGGTAATCCACAAGCATATCCTTCTGCAGGTCCCTAGTCGTAGGACTATCGAGACACGGCATCGATACTCCGGAGTAGACTAGCGTATGCGCTTCTCATCCCAGCTTGGGAGACAGTCTGTCCGACAGCCGTCAATACGTCGTACTTGAGATAGTATGCGGGTGCTCGTTAGGTTACGAGTACACTGGAAAAGACTCGTCGGGAACTGTTGTTTGGTATTATACCTATCGTCAGTTATCATTTCCCAGGTGACATGAGTACAGCTTAGTCCGTTGACTTGACACTGTCACTTCTCCTCGAGTGTGTTCCCACTTTACTTTGATTACTACCCTACCACGGCTCAAAGGAGTTGTGCAAACAGGTAGTTTTTGGGTGCAGTCCCGAAGCACTTGGAGGAAGTGACGGTTAGACAGGATTCGTGTCTCCCGGTATTGGAGGTTGATATCGCGCTGTGTCTAGGAGAGCCATTACACAAAGTCCCTGGCCAGGTTAAGCGAGATAGACTGGTAGGTTTCCAGTGTTATCTCAGGGAGTTCTGGGCTACACTCCGGCACAACTTGTACCGCTAGTAGGGGACTGGTGTTTACTGCCCCTAGGACCGCCATGCGATGTTCTTAGACGAACAGACCGGACTATACGGAGACTGTCACATTCAGGCTCTGTAGGAGTTCAGATGGGTTTACCTCGTCAGTCTTCTTATTGGCATCTACCTGGGGACCGTTACGTACAGCTAGTGCCGCTTGCGGTCTGTGGTTAAACCCACTGCCAGTGTAGTGTCGAGTCTTTAGAGTCCCACACAGAGGGTTATTCGCCTTTAGGCAAAATGAGTAGAGGTCGCATGGTTTTGCGACAGGGTTCGTTCACATCCGCGCACTTGTGCCCGTTTGGTGTCCGGGCAGCTTATACTAGCGGGCTTTGGTTTAAGCCAGATCCTAGTATATGTTTTGGGATTGGTTTTATCTCTTTGTATTCGTGTTCCTCGGAACACGGATACGGGTGTGTATGCACAGTTGACTGAGGCAGAGGCAGAGGACTTTTATTAGGGTTGATGACCATTGTTATTTTCTTAACCCTAATGTTTATGTGTGAAATATGATTTATTAATATTAGTTAATTATAATTGTGTATGGTTAGGTTTGTTGACCATTTGACTATGCTTGACTTGTTGACCTACGTAGACAAGATGACCATCATCATTTCATATGAAAGATGCTCTTTGATCCTTGCAAAAGTATTTAATGTGAAATGATAATGGTCATTTCATGATTAACCATCACAATTATCTTTAGCTAATTATTTATTTATGATAATTCACATATATGTGAGAAGGTTGGTTTATTCTTCTCATTCTATCATTCTTATTCTCTCTCATCCTCTTCCTCTCTCTCTACCTCTCCCCTCTTATGAGTTGAGAAACATTTGAGCTTGAGATAAATCCTTCAAAAATTACTCTCTACTCTTTCTAAGGTTCTAGGTTTAGCACACCAAGCACCTTAGTTACTTCTAGTTTGAGGTTGGAGCCAAATTTAGAGGCCCTCGGGTAGATCTTTCTTCGGCAAGAGAAGGCGACAAGGAGAACCCGTTCTTTCACTCCAAGGAGCAAGAAGAGAAGGACTTCAAGACTTAGGTATAACCCCCTTTCCGAGTAGCTAACTCTTTTAGCTTGGTAGTTAGTTTTTGTTTAGCAAAGATCCCTCCATTTGCATAGTCCATGTTGCCTAGTGTTGTAAAAATCCGATTTTTCATAACGTTTTCGTCTCCCCGCAAGTACCGGGTTGGGCAACGTGGACTTACAGTGGTATCAGAGCCTAGCTAAACACAAACTATCTAGTTAGTAAAGTATCTAGAACTTCGATCGGAAAAAATCGCAAAACACTTTTCAAAAACCCTAAGTTTCTGCCGATTTTTATTTATGCTTTAAAAATAATAAATCATACACTAAAAATCGGCTCAGGTTTTTACAGAACACCCAAGAAAAACGAACTAGCGAGTCGACCAACTCACCGTGGAACCGCGGCAAGAGCATGCTCTTGCAGCGGATCCGCGGCCGAGTTGACTCGGCCATGGGTCGTTTTTCCTGCAGTGTTCTTCTGTTGCTGTTTTGGGATTTTTAGGATGGTTTGTTTCTGCCCAGATTTTCCAGAGAACAAGTTAGTTTTTGGGGTGGTCACAAATCCGTATTTTGATCGAACTTCTTTACACTTTGGCTAATGGGTTATATCTGTGATGTGATATATGTATTGAACGTCTGCTAATCGCTATACGTCAATTAGTGGGGGTTATACATATCTGTGATCTGTAATGTGGATGGTTTTTGTATATGAATTCGTTGGATTCTCGCGGATGAATAGCCGGGGGGTTGTGAGATGATAGTTTTCTTATTCATTCAATTCTTGTAATATGTAAATTGTTGTAATATTATTTTATGGCCGCACAACCGGGTCGGGGTTGTAGCCGTCATTGTATAATTTTTTTTACTGTTTTTGCTCCTAGGATAGACCCAAGGTGGGGTGCATAAACTACCGGGTATCTCGAAGTGCCGAGTGGCCTATTCACGGTGTTGAGGGAGGTTGCTTCGCTTCGGGTACTTGGCGGGTAGTTTGCCGCACCCGTAGGGGTCTAGGGTGGGGTTTGGCTATTCATCGCGACCGTGTAATCCGCTCTTCGTTACAGGCACGTACGAAATGCGGAATCCTTGTATATCTAATGTGTTCATTTGTGATCTGGAATGGCTATCATTGCATGTGACGAATGTTTATATATTTCAATATGATATCTTTTTAGGTGTTGTTTATGTTTTGCATCCGCGCTAGTCCAGCCCCCGCTATGTCGTTAGTTAAGTAACCTAACGGGTGATGACGGGACCCCGTGGCGAATGCGGATGGCATAAGCGTACGTCATATTTTCGTTGTTTTCTGCAATGGTAGGATTAAATGATGGGACACATTGGAATCAATGCAAGAAAAAATAAACCAAGTAAAAGTCGTTGGAACACTTTCAAAACCACTCGGTTCTTTTCAAAACCAAATTTTAAATGCGGAGCTTGAACCACTCCTTTTGAAAGCTATCTCATTACTTCGATTATATCAAGTTCACTACGTTCACGGTTTCGCCAAAACCATTCGTAGCCCTCCGTCGTTTCACATGGATGTTCAAAAGTATTCAAGCTATGTTTGTTGGCCAAAGTCAAGGCATAGTGATTGGTAGCTATTGGGTATTCATGTGCAGCATAGATAGATGTGTTGGTTTGGGGCAGTCGTTCTACCTTGTTGGCCAAAGTCAAGGGTATGTGCGGGTGGGCTCAAATTAACCTGGATAATGACGGGTAGAACTTGACATGTGACTTATGATTTGTTGGCCAAAGTCAAGGTCATAAGAGCATGGGGCAAAAATCCACATCGGGAGTTTCAAAAGAAACTGAAACTTGCTAGCGCAGCATACCATTTGGAGTGTGATGATTCTGGTAGGATTCCTTCAGTTTTGTCACGCGATGATATTTGGATCCCGATCCTACTGTGAGTATATGCTACTCCTCCAGAACTTTCTCACTTAACGATAATGCTATAAACCAAGTAGGTGTCTAGAAAGGTGTTAGCGGGGCTACGCCCACAGGAAAAAGAGGTTACTTAATTAAGTAACTTCGTGAAAGCGTTGGAAAACCTCCCTCGAAATACCGACACTAGCCTTGCTGAACGGTTAAGCAAGTATTGTACGGTGAGATTGATCCCGACTAGTTCTTCCTTTATGATTTGAGGAGGGATTCGAGAGACAGTGGGAGCCATCCTGTTTAGACAAATTAAAAACCACTCTAAACTTTCAAGAGCATCATGCTAAAGTGTTTCTTCTCTCTCTCCTAATTGCAGCGACCAATTATCATGACTGGACTTAAGTTACTTCTAGATAAAAACACACTGACAGGGCCAAACTACAAAGATTGGTTCAGGAATGTCAAATTGGCAATCACTTATGACAAGTTGGGGTACCTTCTTACCACTAAAGCTCCCCCTGTCCCAGGTCCCAAAACCAGCGTCGCGGATAGGGAAATCCGTAAAACCTGGGAAATCGACTGCGCGAAGGCCAAGTGCCTCGTGCTTGCCTCTATGGATAATGAACATCAGAGGAGGCACGTGAATATGGACCTCGAATCCATATTTCTCCATACAAAAGAACTGTATGGAGAGCAATCCCGTATCGCCAGATACGAAGTGTCGAAAAAGCTGTTTTCGGCGAGATTGGCCGTCGGATCATCGGTAGCGGAACACGTGCTTAAGATGATTGGCTACATAGAGGAGCTCGCGGACCTTGGGACCATGTTGGAGAATGAGCTCTATACGGACTTGATTCTCCAGTCCCTTCCTTCCACTTACGCCCAGTTTATCCTGAACTTCAACTTGCAAGAAAAGGAAGTTGAACTTTCAGAACTCCTCAACATGCTGAGGAGTGCAGAGGGCACCCTACAGAAACATCCACTTTGTTTGTAGGAGGATCTTTCTCTTCTAGGTCCAAGGCGAAAGCCAAGGGAAAGAAGAAGAAATACCCCGCCAAACCAAGGGGCGGTGTTAGTAAGGTGGATACGAAGGGAAAGGCAAAAGCAACAAAGGTAGCGGGAAAACTTGTGGATAAGGAATAGTGCTTTTACTGTCACAAGAGTGGACACTGGAAGAAAGATTGCAGGGCTTGGAAGGCCAGAACACAGGATCTGAAGCAAGTTGCGGCTTCAGCTTCAGGTGTGTATGTTATTGAAAACTGTCTATCAATAAACTCTACGTCCTGGGTATTGGATACCGGATCAGGATCTCATATCTGTAATTCTTTGCAGGCATTGAGAAAGCGTAGGTTTTTGAAGGCAGGTGACATGACCCTCAAAGTTGCAAACGGAGCCAGCATGGATGCTGAGGCCGTGGGGGACTACCACCTGGGAATGTCAGATGAACATGTTTTGGTTTTACGTAATTGCTTTTTTGTACCCAATGCAACCTGTAATATCATTTCTGTAGCTTTAATATCTAAAGAAGGTTACGAATTTGCGTTTATAAGTAATGTTGTAAACATTCAACTTAATCAAGTTCTGATTAGGTCAGGTACATTAAGCAATGGTATATACGTATTAAACCAACCACATATTTTCAATGTCCAGAATACACACAAAAGAAAATCTCCGGAAACAAATCAGACATTCTGATGGCATTGTATACTCGGTCACAACAATGAGAGAAGGTTGATGAAGTTACATACAGAAGGATATTTGGATCCGTTCGAATATCAATCATATGCAACTTGTCAATCCTGTCTCAAAGGAAAGATGACAAAGACTCCGTTCACTGGACACGGAGTAAGAGCGAGCGAGCTCTTGGGACTCGTACACAGCGACGTGTGCGGTCCAATGTCTACGCATCCGCGAAGCGGTTATTCTTACTTCATTACTTTTACGGATGACTTTTCAAGGTACGGATATGTCTTCTTAATGAAACATAAATCCGAAGCCTTTGGAAAATTCCAGGAATATAAGAATGAAGTAGAAAAACAAACAAGCAAAAGTATCAAGACACTGAGATCTGATCGAGGTGGTGAATACTTGAGTGCCGAGTTCCTGGATTACTTAAAAGAGAATGGAATTCTCTCTCAGCTTACTCCTCCATACACTCCGCAACATAACGGTGTATCGGAGAGACGGAACCGCACCCTATTGGATATGGTACGTTCCATGATTAGTAACGCTGAGTTACCGCGATCATTCTGGGTATATGCACTAGAATCAGCTGCATACCTTTTGAACCGAGTTCCAACTAAGACTGCCTACGACACCATATCAGATGTGGTGTGGGAAGAGACCCTATCTTAATCACATTAAGACATGTGGATGTCCAGCTTTTGTCAAAAAGCAGCATGCGGACAAGCTCGAGGCACGCTCAGTACAGTGCAAGTTTGTGGGATATCCAAAGAACTCCAAGGGATATTTCTTCTATTGCGAAGAGGAACAAAAGGTTTTTGTTTCTCGTCATGCCCACTTCTTGGAAACTGAGTTTTTGGAAAATCAGATAAGTGGGAGTTCAGTAGAACTGGAAGAAATTCCAGAACCACGAGCTATTACTGAAAGTTTAGTAGAACCAGAGGGTTCGAAAGATCAGGACATTCCTGCGCCGCTCCGCAGATGTAGTAGGCAGTCTCATCCGCCCGAGAGATACTACGGTTTTCTCATAGACGGGGATAGAGAGGATTGCCTCATTGATAGTGATGAGCCGACTAGCTTCCAGCAGGCCATTCAGAGCGTTGACTCGGTAAAATGGCTGGATGCAATGCGGACCGAAATGGAGTCCATGTACACCAACAAAGTATGGACGTTGGACGTTGCTCCAGATGGGGTAAAACCCGTAGGATGCAAGTGGATCTTCAAAAGGAAGATTGGTGTAGATGGACAGGTTGAGACCTATAAAGCTAGACTTGTTGCAAAGGGTTTCCGTCAAAGACCTGGCTTGGATTTTGACGAAACCTTTTCTCCAGTGGCTATGCTGAAATCCATTCGAATCCTTGTTGCCATTGCTGCCTTCCACGATTATGAGATTTGGCAGATGGACGTAAATACCGCTTTTCTAAATGGAAATTTAGAGGAGTGTGTCTATATGGACTAGCCAGAGGGTTTCATTCAGAGTGGGAGCAGCGGAAAGGTGTGCAAGTTGCTTAAGTCCATCTATGGACTAAAGCATGCATCGCGGACTTTGAACATCTGTTTTGATGAAACGGTCAAAGAATTTGGCTTTATCAAAAATCCAGATGAACCATGCATCTATAGTAGATTTGTAGCAAGAACTGTAGTATTCCTCGTTTTATACGTGGATGGCATTCTCTTGATAGGAAATGACATTCCTATGCTACAATCTGTCAAAAGGTTCTTGTCACACAGGTTCACCATGAAAGACCTGGGTGATGCCTCTTACATTCTGTGGATCCGGATCTATCGTGACAGATCCAAGAGGATATTAGGACTCTCACAGTCCAGGTACATCGACACCATACTGAAAAGATTCAGTATGGAAGATTCCAAGCGCGATAATCTACCGGCTTGTCACGGGATCACCCTCTCCAAAGAGATGTCTCCCAAGACTGATTTGGAAAGGGATCGCATGTCGATTATACCCTACGCTTCTGCGGTAGGCTCTATAATGTATGCGATGTTGTGCACCAGACCAGATGTAGCTTATGCACTGAGTGTGGTAAGCCGGTATCAGTCAAACCCTAGGGAGAAACACTGGATAGCGGTAAAGAACATTCTCAAGTACCTGAGAAGGACTAAGGAGATGTTCTTGGTGTATGGCGGAAAAGACCTCCAGATCGAGGCCTTTGCTGACTCCAGCTTCCAGAGTGACAAGGATGATTCCAAGTCCATGTCGGATTATGTCTTTACCCTCTATGGAGGGGCGGTGTGTTGGAAGAGTTCCAAACAGGAAACAGTTGCTGACTCGACGATGGAAGCGGAATATATCGCTGCTGCAGATGCCACAAAAGAAGCCGTCTGGATAAAGAAGTTCTTGACAGAACTTCAGGTGGTTCAATCCATTATTGATCCAATACCTCTGTATTGTGACAACAACGGGGCTATAGCTTTAGCGAAGGACCCCAGGTCCCATCAGAAGTCCAGACACATCTTGAGGCGGTATCACCTGATCAGAGAGATCGTGGGTCGCCAGGAGATCGAGGTTCGGAGAGTTGCTACGGAAGATAACACTGCTGATCCATTCACCAAGGCCTTTCCCCGGACTCAGTTCGAGCGGCTGATCGAGATGATAGGTCTTCGATACGCCAGTACATGGCCTTAGTGCAAGTGGGAGATTGTTAGTGTATATGCCCTAGAGGCCATTGCTGTATCATACTAGTTTGTATATTACTTGATGGAAGCTTGGGATATTCACCTTGTATTGACAATCTTGCTCAAAATAGTAGTATGCTACTTGGTTTGTTTCTACTTTAATGTGTGCATGTGTTTCTTTTAGCATATCGCATTTACACATTAGTGGAGCCCTTAGGAGCTTTGCTTGATTACCAGCGTTATGATGGCAGTCACACTCGTGGGGGCTGGGTAATCCACAAGCACATCCTTATGCAGGTCCCTAGTCGGAGGACTATCTAGACAGGGCATCGATACTCCGGAGTAGACTAGCGTATGCGCTTCTCATCCCAGCTTGGGAGACGGTCTGTCCCACAGTCGTCAGTACGTCGTACTTGAGATAGTATGCGGGTGCTTGTTAGGTTACGAGTACACTGGACAGGACTCGTCGGGAACTGTTGGTTGTTATTATACCTATCGTCAGTTTTCAGTTCCTAGGTGACATGAGTACAGCTTAGTCCGTTGACTTGACACTGTCACTTCGCCTCGAGTGTGTTACCACAGTACTTTGATTACTACCCTACCACAGCTCAAAGGAGTCGTGCAAACAGGTAGTTTTTGGGTGCAGTCCCGAAGCACTTGGAGGCAGTGACGGTTAGACAGGATTCATCTCTCCCGGTATTGGGGGTTGATATCGCGCTGTGTCTAGGAGAGCCATTACACAAAGTCCCTATCCAGGGCAAGCGAGATAGACTGGTAGGTTTCCAGTGTTATCTCAGGGTGTTCTGGGCTACACTCCGGCACGACTTGTACCGCTAGTAGGGGACTGACGTTTACCGCCCCTAGGCCCGCCATGCGATGTTCTTAGACGAACAGACCGGACTGTACGGAGACTGTCACATTCAGGCTCAGTAGGAGTTCAGATGGGTTTACCTCGTCAGTCTTCTTATCGGCATCTACCTGGGGACCGTTATGTACAGCTAGTGCCGCTTGCGGTCTGTGGTTAAACCCACTGCCAGCGTAGTGTCGAGTCTTTAGAGTCACACACAGAGGGTTATTCGCCTTTAGGCAAAATGAGTAGAGGTCCCATGGTTTTGCGACAGGGTTCGTTCACATCCGCGCACTTGTGCACGTTTGGTGTCCGGACAGCTTATACTAGCGGGCTTTGGTTTAAGCCAGATCCTAGTATATGTTTTGGGATTGGTTTTATCTCTTTGTATTCGTGTTACTCGGAACACGGATACGGGTGTGTATGCACAGTTGACTGAGGCAGAGGCAGAGGACTTTCATTAGGGTTGATGACCATTGTCATTTTCTTAACCCTAATGTTTATGTGTGAAATATGATTTATTAATATTAGTTAATTATAATTGTGTATGGTTAGGGTTGTTGACCATTTGACTATGCTTGACCTGTTGACCTAGGTTGACAAGTTGACTATCGTCATTTCATATGAAAGATGCTCTTTGATCCTTGCAAAAGTATTTAATGTAAAATGATAATGGTCATTTCATGATTAACCATCACAATTATCTTTAGCTAATTAGTTATTTATCATAATTCACATATATGTGAGAAGGTTGGTTTATTCTTCTCATTCTATCATTCTCATTCTCTCTCATCCTCTTCTTCTCTCTCTAGCTCTCCCCTCTCATGAGTTGAGAAACATTTGAGCATGAGATAAAACCTTCAAAAATTACTCTCTACTCTTTCTAAGGTTCTAGGTTTAGCACACCAAGCACCTTAGTTACTTCTAGTTTGAGGTTGGAGCCAAAGGTAGAGGCCCTCGGGTATATCTTTCTTCGGCAAGAGAAGGCAACAAGGAGAACCCGTTCTTTCACTCCAAGGAGCAAGAAGAGAAGGACTTCAAGACTTAGGTATAACCCCCTTTCCGAGTAGCTAACTCTTTTAGCTTGGTAGTTAGTTTTTGTTTAGCAAAGATCCCTCCTTTTGCATAGTCCATATTGCCTAGTGTTGTAAAAATCCGATTTTTCATAACGTTTCCGCCCCCCAGCAAGCACCGGGGTGGGCAACGTGTACTTACAGGTGCAATAAATCATTGGATAAGTTTTCATTTGGATGAATTATTCACTTCTTCTTCTTCATCAAGCTCCTTGAAAAAGCTTTCAAGCTCTAATGGTGCTATGAGGCAAAATTTGAGAAAATCAATTCTAAAGTGAGCCCACCTCCTACTTCTTCATCCTCTACCACTTGCCATGTAGTAGAGTGTGTTCTCTTCACAAAGTTCATGACCTAGTGAAGGAATAGCTTGAGTTAGTGTCTCCCCGACGTAGATCATCTTCGGCCTCGAAGTCATCGAAGCAAGTACGTTCGTTCTTCTTGTGGAGCTTCTCTAGAGTCCAGAGTTCATGTTCGCAGCCAAGGGGACATCTACACGGAGCTATTGAAGTGAAAGACCGGATCTACAAAGGTTGTAATCCCTCTCACTTAGTGTTAAAATGTTTAACAAGCTTGTTTTCGCATAAACTCTAGTTTAAAGATCCGGTTTTAGGTTGTTCGACACGGCTAAATTTTTAATCGGGCATGGTTGATGCCTCGTAGAAACTTGTGAGCGTGCCTAGCAACCCTACAAAAAGAACTATACCAAAAACCACAATTTCCTCTGAAGAAGCCACTGTACAAATTTGGACCACTGGTCCCACAAACTGGCCGCGGATGCGCGGTCAAACCCTAGGTTTGACCGCGGATCCGCGGCGGTACTGTAGGATCACGTGACCATATTTTTACAGTTTGCTTAAAAAACCCTGCTCAATTTTCTGGGATGATCAAAATAATTTTTTGGCCTTATTTAAAATCGACAGAAACTTTGAACAGAAAATTGTAGTTTTGCGAAAATCCGTTCGATGGATATTTTAAACGCGTTAGCACAAGTTAGTAAAGCTTAATGGCGAGGCTCTGATACCACTGTAATTACACGGTAGCGCCCCGGCCTTCTAACAAAAATAAATACGGATCAAAACTTTTTGACTGGCGCTATCGTATACTATAACCCGGATCTGCCATTAAAGCTAAACTAACAAACTACAAAGTGGGTAGAAAAGTTATACCGAACGATCCGAGTCCTTCGGTCTTCAACCATCATCCCACGCTTTGTTGTGGCTGCTCCGATCTCCTGAATCTCCAGTCTTCTCGTCCAGGTGGCACCACGTCGACGAATCTTTAAACGGGCTCCCGCCTCTGAACCGAGGCAACTCGATCATCAAGTTTGCTAAAAGAGATGACCAAGATTGATGTAGAGAATGAGTAGAACACTTTGTCTCGTTACATCCAAAACTATGGATGAACGGTTAATGAAGTTTCTTTTTGGATCGGGTGAAAATGAGAAATGAGCAATCTTAATTTTCATGAAGCAAAACCCTAATCTTTTTTCCAAATGAACAACCATAATTTTCTCCAAGAGGGGACGACTACTATAAGAAGAGGAGGGAGGTGAGTGTAGGAGCAAGGGGTGGTAATCATAAGGTAAAAGATCAAGGGGAAATATCTTAAAGCTTTACAAGAAACATTAATGCTAAAGGTGACTCACTAATACACCTTGCATAAACATTAATGCAACAAATGATTCATCTAACCTAGTCATCAACTCATTAAAAGCAACCAATGAATCAAGAACACCTCACTAATCCTAGTCACAACTTCTAGAAGCTTCCACACACATCACCCTCATGACTCACCCAAGTGACGAAAAGATAAATCAGCATTTAACCGAATGTTAAAGCGGGTGATAGAAAACTGGAAACTGGCAACTTCCAAAAGCGGTCCCGAAACGAATTTCAGGATAACCCCGTAACAGTATAAACATACCCGCATTTGTATTACGACCGAATACAAATGCAACCGAGACAAAGATATTATATCTACACAGTATAATACTCGGATCCGGCTTAAACCAAAGCCCACCAGTATTATCTGCCTGAAAAATGACATGTGCGTAAACGCACGTGCATTTTCCGAACCCTGCCATAAAACCATACGACTTCTACAATGTTTCGCCCGAACTTGGGAAACTGTCTGTGGGGGACTTTAATGACTCATCAACACACTGGCACTGGGTATAACCACTAGCACGTCAGAGGTACTAGTTGTACGTAACGGTTGCCTATGTATTGATTGGAAGGGAAGCTGACGAGCGAACTCATCCAGAAACCCTACTGAGTCTGATAGTGACAATATACGTATAGTACGGTCCGTTCGTCTATGAGTATCGCATATATGGCCTAGGGGATGGTAAACGTCAGACCCCCAATAGCTGTATAAGTCGTGTCAAAGAGAGAAGTCCAGAACACCCTGAGATACTACTGGAATACCTACCAGTAAATCTCGATTACCCTGGCCAGGGATTTTATGAAATGGCTCTCCTAAATACAGCGCAATCTCACCCCCAATACCGGGAGAGACGAATCCCCAACGATCTGCTCACTGCCTCCATGTGGCTCGGGACTGTACCCAAAAAATACCTATTTGCACAACTCCTTTGAGACGTGGTAGGGTAGAAATCAAAGCACAATGGGAACTCACACGAGACAAATGACGATTGATTGATCGTTTCTTTGTGTGTAGGTTTAGAAAATGAATAGAAATCACAATAAAAGAATTATTTGACCGCAATCAATAACGGTGTCGGTTTGTAGCGCATTAGTGAGTGCGGATCGTCCATAGGGATTGTGCGATTCGTTCGTATTTTGTTTTGTTTGAATCGAAAATTTAATAGAAAAGAAAAGCAAAAAAAAAACGATTCAAGATTTATATCGATGAATTTCAAGAATCAACTAATCTAATCAAGAATCAAGAAAGCGATAAACATCAAGAATCGAGAAAGATAGAATTCCAATCGATTTAGGTTTCAAGATTTGAAGTAAAGCTCGTAGGAATCGATTAGATCGTAGATGTGAAGAAGACTAGAAGTTACCGTTTCTTATCCATTAACACATTGATGCTAAATCGATGTAGATTCATCAAGGATCAAGGATCTTGCGAAGAATTAGGGTTCCCCATCCTATCTTTTGTCCTTTCGATGAATCACATTCACTAGATAGCTTCTAGAAAATCGAATTATCGATCGTTGATCTATAGATCGTGCGAAAGGAATCAAGAACGCATTCGCATCGATCTAGATCATCGATCATTCAATTTTCAAGAATTTACAATTGTTATAGGACTTAAGAAATCGTTTAAAGATTCGTCAACATCATCATTCTACAATCGTTTCGATTCCTCCACGAGCGGAGTTTTACTCAAGTATCATCACGAAGAATACATTCAAGAATTGAATAAGAATCATAATGCTCGAATTGAAATATAAGCAAGTTTAAAGAATCTTCACCTTTATTATATCAACAATTGGTTACAACTTTCAAGACTACAAGAGGAAGGAACTTTGATCGTCGAATCTAGCGTCGCTCGGCTCCTTGAAACGTGGATCTTCTTGGATCTCGTGCTCCGTTGAAGTCCAGCTTCACTTCTAAAGGATCGTTGAAGACTTGCTTTGCTTGCACTCAAAGGATCTTGAATTTGAGGTTTCTTGATTGGATTAGGGTTAGGGTTTGGAGGTGGCAAGTTTTGTCACTAAACTTGTGGGAGGATGAAGAACTAAAGATTAGTTCCAGATTCAAAGATTAAGGAAGAAGAACTAACCCTAGATCTAGGCTCTCTTTTATAGACCATCCAAAACCCTAGATCTAGGATTCAAATTTGAATTTCCCTCCAAAATTTTGTTATAGGGAGAGGCTTCTAGAAGTAGTTAGTTAGAGGGAGCTTCTAGAACTAGTTTGTTAGGAGTTTGATTAGCTTAATCAAGATTAGCTTGCTTAATGATCTTTGCTGATCTGGCAGAAGACTCTGGAGAATTCTGGAATTTGACGTGTCAAGATGATGTGTACCCACTGAGAGAAGGATATTGCAGCAAAGATGAGGAGCTGACGTGGCACCACTGCGGCGGATCCGCGGCGCAAGCAGGCTCCCGCCGCGGATACGCGGCGCTATTGAGGCCTGAGGGCTTGGGCTCTTTGGAATTTCTTTGGGAGGATAAGTGGGAATTTTTCTGTTATGTTGAATTTTATTTGTCTTTCTGTATCACTACCAGATCTCAAATCTTGGAGCTGGTGTAATTTTGATCAGCTCTTTTGCCATTTTGGGCTCTGTTCCTATGAAATTTCCTGCACAGACTTCGAAACACAAGTTGCGCAATAAAGGAATGATGCGATGCCATAAAATACAGTCAATTTCCCTTAAAGTTCTGGTTTTAAAGTCTAACACATGCAATCTGATATTTTACGACTGATTTGCTAATATGTGCAATATGAATACCGAATAGCTCTAGATGAATGCAATTGATAGGGAAATTTCCGTGTTAAAGATGCAGTATTTTCGACTGATCAAATTCCCCCAAACTTATTTTCGATCGTCTCGAGCGAACTTTTTATTAAAAAGAGAAGGAGAAAATAAAGAAAGAGAAAACTAACTAGCACACTTTCGTAGGCAACATGATTGCACTGAGCACGTGCAACAAACCTTTAAACCTCTAGGTGTCCCTAGTAGGAGGAGTGTTGTCTCCTGAAGGTTTTCATCGGATTACACCCACAAAATCCAATAATAAAAGGAAGACCGTGAATATTACATTTAAAGAAAATAATTGTAAAAGAAAGGCCTTGAAAATTAGGGTTTCCAACTAAGCTAGCTTTTCGGTTGTCATGAGCCCTATCTTAATAGTCATGAAAAGATGTCAGAAATCACGTCCTCCCTCAATAAAACATCGTCTTATTCTTCTTTCCTATCTTTCTTCCAAACTTCGATCATATAACCCTGCGTGTGTGTAAAGACATCCCTACACCCGGAGAATTCAATTCAAGCTATCACACTCTTGCCCATCAGCCTCAGTACTTTTTAATTAATGAATATTTAGATGAGACTGCTCACACACTTTCATGCGACCGTTAATACTTCTTGTGGTACTAACCGACCGATTACTCCTGTGCTTGCTTATTTGGTGTATTTTCCTCGTCTTGCACAACCTAAAGCTTAGCAGTGACTCCCAGACCAGTTGGCCTTAGGGCACTAGGTGAAAAGGCACCCTCGCTATATTTTTTTTATTGATGCCTTGGCGATAACAAAACCGGTGTCCATTTTTACCACCATTTTATATTCTATTCAATTTTTTTTATTTCCTTCATACATCGGCTTTAAGACAATAGCATTTCAAGGTATCCTCTACTATCCCAGGCTTCAAGACGTGTGTAAGTGCGAATAGTAGGGTATCAACGTTCAAAATGTTTTGCTTCCAGAATAGAAACTATTTTTCAGACTTATTTTTATCCTCAGATTAGTGACTTCCTTCATCTTACTAACCCTTGGGAGAACGGCTCATAACTACTTATTACTAGTTCGTATAAGAAAATTTCTAATTTTCTTGGTTTTCTTAAATTTTTCTAATCTCATGGATGTAATTTTTCACTATCTAATCTTTCATTATCTTATTTATGTACAAAAATGTTTTTTTTTTTGAAATTTTTTAAATTTTTATGGGTTTTCAAAATGTTTTGTGCTTATGCAAAGTATGATGCAAATGATGCGAAAATAAGCACAAACCTCCCTCAAACTTGTTTTCAAACAGTGTCCTTACTGTTGCCATCTGCTAAATCTCGAAAAACCTATAAACTTGGGAGGAATTTATTAGTGGGGGAAAAATATTTAAGTGAAGAACCTCCCCCAAACTTATTCTTGGCTCATCATTTTGTAAAAATTTTCTTTTCAAGAGCCAGAAGTAACCCCCCCCCCCAAACTTGAGTTATGCAATGTTAATCGTTGAAAATCATAAGAGGGGGTCAAAAATCATTGGTCGATGCCAAGCTTTGCAAAGACCGAATGTTAACACCAACCATTCAAAATTTTTATCAATGCAGTGCTCTGGTTGCTGGAAGAAGAAGTGGGGAAAGGTTAAGTGGTGGAATAGAATGTGTGCGCGTCTCATTTTGGAGAGACGATGCAGTGAATGTGATGGATTGCTCGCATTCTTTTTACAATTCAAAAGAAGGGGTAGAGGTTCAATTTCATTAATTGGGAGATGATTCATCTCAACACCCGTGTCATTCAAAAATGCGAGTTCATCAGCGAATATCTCCTCAAAAGTCTCATCAATACCCCGAAGAATAATGTCACCACAAAGCGCGGGGTGATCTTCAGACTCTAAAAGCAGTTCATAATCAGTGTTAGATGTTGACCCAGGCATCTCAGTGGAAGAGTCCGTATGTGTATGAAACATAATTGGGTTAAACAACAACATATGAAAAGAGTCAAGATCGGTATCATGAGGATCATCAAATTCGCTGCTGTCGAAATCCATTAAGTCGACAGAACAGACCTGAGCAGTAGGTTCAGAGGGTACACTCCCAACTTGTAAATGTTCAGCTCTATTGACCTATTCTCGAAAGATAGGGTCATAGAACCATTACGACAGTTGATGATAGCATTGGAAGTGGCCAAAAAGGGGCGACCTAAAATCATCGGAATTTGATTCCGTGGGTTCGCTACATGCTGTGTATCAATTACAATAAAGTCCACAGAGAATATAATTCCCCGATTTTTATTAACACATCTTCCAGTTCACCCCTAGGTTTGGTGATTGATCGGTCAGCCATCTGGAGAGTGCAATGGGCTGGTTTCAACTCTCCGATTCCTAACTGCTCATAGACTGAGAAAGGAAGCAGGTCAACACTTGCGCCAAGGTCTAGTAGAGCACGGTTAATGTGTTTCTCCCCGATAGAAATGGAAATAGTAGGATAGCCAGGATCCTTATGTTTCCTCGGTAATTGTTGGTGGGAAGCTGTGTCTACTGTCTTTGCTATGGATATCTTTTGGGCACTTGTTTCTTCCTCTTTCTAGTGCACAAGTCTTTAAGAACTTTCGCATACGCGGGGACATGTTGGATAGCATCTAGAAGAGGGATGTTGATGTTAACCTGTTTAAACATTTCAGTGATCTTCTCCATTTGTGGACTCGGTCTGTTTCCCCTTAACCGATTTGGGTAAGGAGCTTGGGCAATAAGGTCGGGGTCCAACATTGGAGAAGATCGTGTGGGTGGACCCGATCCCAGAATAGAAGTGGGGATCATCCGTGGAGAACTAGAAGAGATGGGCTGAGGTGGCGAGCCTTATGGGAAACGAAGAATAGGCTCGCAAGAAGGTGGTGGGGTAGAAGAACTGGGGTCAGAATTAGAAGTAGAAGTGGAAGGAAAAGTCTCAGCCGGGGTATCATTGATAGATTTTTCAGTGTCATCAATCTCTTCCCCAACGTAATTGTCAAGCACTCTTCCAGATCTCAACGTGGTGATTGCATTCACATGACGTGAATAGGCAGGATTGGGTAAGGGTTGAGCTGGAAGTTTCCCTTTTTCTATTGCACTCATTTCGTCTTTTAATCTTGCAATTTCTGCTTCCATCGATTTAATACTCTCGCTTTGGGACGCAGAGTTTTTCTTAATTTTATCGACAGAAGACTTCATTTCAGCCGAAACTTGTATAATATTTGTTAAGACCAAATTCATGTATTGTGCAAATGAAGAGGATTCATCAGTCCCGGTCAACTGTAAAGGACTAGACAGTGCAGGTGTGTTGACCGGATATTGGAAGTTTTGTGCTTGGAAGGGGTGCTGACTCAATTGTGGTGGTTGCTGTTGTGGTGGAGGGACCCTTTGGAAATTGTGTTGGTTTGGAACCGTATTTTGATTTTGTGATTGGTTCCAAGCAAATTTTCGGTGATTCCTCTAACCCTGATTATATGTGGAAGAAAATGGATCGTTCCTAGGTCTTTGAAATGCGGCATTGGTATGCTCATGACCTTGAAACGGAGAATTTCGTGGACATTCTTCCGTCAAATGAGAAGGATTAGAACAGCATCCACATATAGTTTTGGAGAGTGACATTTGACTTAGGGCGGCTAAAAATTTGTTTTCCATAGTCTCGAGTTTCTTTTGCATAGCTGAAATGTCAGCTCTAACTCCTAGGGAAATATTATCGCCATCCCTAGACGATTGACTCACACCCTCCCACTGTAAAGATTTGTCTGCGAAATCTTCTAGAAATTTCCAGGCTTCCCCATCATCTTTGGTCATAAAGTTGCCTTGACACATGGATTCAAGGGTCTGTCTTGAGTTAGAATTAATGCCCTCATAAATGATTCTGCACAGTTCCCATCTAGGGATTCCGTGATGTGGACATTGGACTAACAGATCCTTGAAGCGTTCAAGACATTTTGAAAATGGTTCATTTGGATGCTGGGTGAATTGATTTATTTCACTACGGACTCGAGCTGTTTTATGATGTGAGTAGAATTTCTTAAGGAATGCTTTCACGAATTCTTCCCAGTTTGAGACGGAATGTGCGGTAGTGTTATACAGCCACTTCTCGGCTACACTTCTCGGGTATATCTCAGAGAAGTCCAGAACACCCTGAGATACTTCTGGAATACCTAGCAGTAAATCTCGATTACCCTGGCCAGGGATTTCGTGAAATGGCTCTCCTAAACACAGCGCGATCTCACCCCCAATACCGGGAGAGACGAATCCCCGACGATCTGCTCATTACCTCCATGTGGCTCGGGACTGTACCCAAAAATACCTGTTTGCACGACTCCTTTGAGCCGTGGTAGGGTAGAAATCATAGCACAGTGGGAACTCACACGAGACAAATGACGATTGATTGATCGTTTCTTTGTGTGTCGGTTTAGAAAATGAATAGAAATCACAATCAAAGAATTATTTGACCGCAATCAATAACGGTGTCGGTTTGTAGCGCATTAGTGAGTGCGGATCGTCCACAGGGATTGTGTGATTCGTTCGTATTTTGTTTTGTTTGAATCGAAAATTTAATAGAAAAGAAAAGCAACAAAAAAATGATTCAAGATTTATATCGATGAATTTCAAGAATCAACTAATCTAATCAAGAATCAAGAAAGCAATAAACATCAAGAATCGAGAAAGATATAATTCCAATCGATTTAGGTTCCAAGATTTGAAGTAAAGCTCGTAGGAATCGATTAGATCGTAGATGTGAAGAAGACTAGAAGTTACCGTTTCTTATCCATTAACACATTGATGCTAAATCGATGTAGATTCATCAAAGATCAAGGATCTTGAGAAGAATTAGGGTTCCTCATCCTATCCTTTGTCCTTTCGATGAATCACATTCACTAGATAGCTTCTAGGAAAATGAATGATCGATCGTTGATCTCTAGATCGTGCGAAAGGAATCAAGAACGCATTCGCATCGATCATTCAATTTTCAAAAATTTACAATTTTATAGGACTTAAGAAATCGTTTAAAGATTCGTCAACATCATCATTCTACAATCGTTTCGATTCCTCCACGAGCGGAGTTTTACTCAAGCATCATCACGAAGAATACATTCAAGAATTGAATACGAATCATAATGCTTGAATTGAAATATAAGCAAGTTTAAAGAATCTTCACCTTTATTATATCAAAAATTAGTTACAACTCTCAAGACTACAAGAGGAAAGAACTTTGATCGTCGAATCTAGCGTCGCTCGGCTCCTTGAGTCGTAGATCAGCTTGGATCTTGTGCTCCGTTGAAGTCCGGCTTCACTTCTAAATGATCGTTGAAGACTTGCTTTGCTTGCACTCAAAGGATCATGAATTTGAGGTTTCTTGATTGGATTAGGGTTAGGGTTTGGAGGTGGCAAGTTTTTTCACTAAACTTGTGGGAGGATGAAAAACTAAAGATTAGTTAAAATTCAAAGATTAAGGAAGAAGAACTAACCCTAGATCTAGGCTCTCTTTTATAGACCATCCAAAACCCTAGATCTAGGATTCAAATTTGAATTTCCCTCCAAAAGTTTGTTATAGGGAGAGGCTTCTAGAAGTAGTTAGTTACAGGGAGCTTCTAGAACTAGTTTGTTAGGAGTTTGATTAGCTTAATCAGGATTAGCTTGCTTAATGATCTTTGCTGATCTGGCAGAAGACTCTGGAGAATTCTGGAATTTGACGTGTCAGGATGAGGTGTACCCACTGAGAGAAGGATATTGCAGCAAAGATGAGGAGCTGACGTGGCACCACTGCGGCGGATCCGCGGCGCAAGCAGGCTCCCGCCGCGGATCCGTGACGCTATTGAGGCCTGAGGGCTTGGGCTCTCTGGAATTTCTTTGGGCTGATATGTGGGCCTTTTTCTGATATGTTGAATTTTATTTGTCTTTCTGTATCACTACCAGATCTCAAATCTTGGAGTTGGTGTAATTTTGATCAGCTCTTTTCCCATTTTAGCTCTGTTCCTCTGAAATTTCCTGCGCAGACTTCAAAACACAAGTTGCGCAATATAGGAATGATGCGATGCCATAAAATACAGTCAATTTCCCTTAAAGTTCTGGTTTTAAAGTCTAACACATGCAATCTGATATTTTACAACTGATTTGCTAATATGTGCAATATGAATTCCGAACAGCTCTAGATGAATGCAATTGATAGGAAAATTGCCGTGTTAAAGATGCAGTATTTTCGACTGATCAACGATCTTAGGTCGACAGACTAACCTGTACACATTTCACCTGGGAACTGCTATCTGACGATATGTATAATACCAACTCAGCATGTTCCCGGCGAGTCCGGTCCGTTGTACTCATAACTCAATGAGCACCTGTATACATCTTAAGTGAACAAACTGACACCAATGTCTTGTGAGACTGGCCACCGCCCCTCGTCGGGGTCTCGTCTGTATACACTAGTCTGCACTGGAGTATCGATGCCCAGTCTCGAAACTCCAAAGACTAGGGACACTTTAAGGATGTTCTTATAGACCCCAGCTCCCACATATATGATCGCCATCATACTGCTGGCAGTCAAGCAAGAATCTTATGGGCTCTATCATGATGATAAAGACAAACCAGATAGCATACTATCATCTCGAGCAAGACTTTCATATCGGTATAGGTCCTCCCTCAATCATTGCAAACACGTACCTGCGATCCAATAATTGACTTTGAGGGCACTATATCCAACAGCGTCGTATACTTATATAAACTGTCTTGTGTGGTTGTGATCCGCCGTTTGGCGAAGAGCTAGCTCCCGCTTGAGGATGCCTTTATTATTATTATTATGTATTTGTGGTTTTGGATCAAAAAATACGAAGGATGTGCTGCCCAAATTTTTAAAAGACGAAACACGTTTTCAAACTAGTAAATTTCACTTGCATTTTTATGTTCCTTTTCTATGCATTAAGAAAACTTGATTTCATTATACCTTTATTTGAAAACTTCACCGCCTTTATTTTCTTAAAAAGGTTTAGATTTCTGGGTTTCAGCTTACTTGGATTGATTCTAAAATTCAAGACTGTGTAGTGTGTATCAACTCAAATGATCCCCGGGAACAGTGTCATTTGATCGATATGAGTTTCTCGTTGTGTCGGTATGAAAATTGAATAAAATTCACAATCAAAGAATTATATTTGACCGCAATCAACTACGGTGTCGGTTATAGATTGTAAGTGAGTGTGGATCGTCCACAGGGATTGTGCGATTCGTTTTTATGTTTGATTTGTTTGAATTGAAAAGTTAATCGAAAAGAAAACAAAACATGATTCAAGATTTTATCGATTGATTCAGGTGTCACTAGTCTAATCAAGAATCAAGAAAATGATAAACAATCGAGAATCGGGTTTCGATGATATTTCCAACCAAATGTCAAGAATCTAAATGAGGCTCGTAGGAATCGATCGGATCTATAGACGTGATGTAATCTTAAGATATCGTGTTCTTGTCCTTCAAAGAATTGATACTAGATCGATTATGATCGACGAGAGTTAGGGCTTTCTCGTGAAACTAGGGTTTCATCATTTAACCCTTATTCTTTCGTCGATATCATTCACATTCTAGCCTCTATCAAATTCAAGAAACGATCGTAACTCCCCGATTTCGAGCGATAACAATCAAGAAAGCATCGCAATAAAATTGGGTCGTCGCTTCTTGAACTTACTAGGGTTTACAAGACTCGTAGGAATCAAGAATCATTTTCAGATATATTACATCATCATTTTATTGATCGTCTCGACTCCTCGACGAGCGGAGTATTACTCAAACATCACAACAAGAACTACAACTAGAAATTGAGATCGAATCATGATGCAAGAATTTAAAGAAAACAAGATAAAAGAATATCACCTTTTATTTATATCAACAATTTGATTACAGTTGCTCAAGAACTACAAGAGGAAGAACTAAATTGTCGATCTGGCGTCGCTTTTCTCCGTGAGTCGTGGATCGGCTTGGACCACTTGCTCTGTTGAAGATCGGCTCCGCTCATAAAAGGTTGAAGGGCTTCTTGCTTGATGTGGCACTCGGGATCTTGGATTTTGATTGGAATTAGGATTAGGGTTTCACACAAGTCTTGTCACTAGACTTGTGGAAGAAGAAGCTGAAGAAAGAGGAAAGAGATAGAATGGCTCTAAATTGATACTAGATTGGCTTATAGATTGGATCCAAGTATATCCTCCTCCTAGGTCTAGGCTTCTATTTATAGACTTCCTAAACCCTAGGTCTAGGTTTGAAATTACAATTCCCTCCAAAAATTTGTTGAGGAGTTTCTAGAAAGAGTTTATTAGGGGCTAGCTTAGGCTTTAAGCTAGGATTAATTAAGCTTAGAAACCCTAGTTTGCTGAACTGGCAGAAGTCTCTGGAGTCTTCTGGAATTTGACATGTCTTGCTGTAGTGTTGGCCCTGAGATAAGAATTTTGCACTTAATTTGAGGAGGTGACATGGCAAGATGGCCGCTGAACCGCGGCTCAAGCCGGCTCCCGCCGCGGTTCCGCGGCTCTTTGGAGGCCTTAGGGCTTGTGTCTTCTGGTGTGATCTTTGGTTGACTTTTGGGGCTTTATCTGATGTGTTGATTTGTGTTTTGACTTTTGGATTGCTACCAGAACTGAAATCATTAAGTTGGCGTAATGTTTGATCAGCACCATGTAAATTTTTGGCTTTTCTTCTAGGTTTTCCTGCACAGATCTCAAAACAAGTGTTGCGCAATATAGGGATGCCATGAAATGCGGTCAATTTCCTTTATAGTGCCGGTTTTAGGGTCTAACACATGCAATCTGATATTTAACGACCGATTTGCTAATATGTGAAATATGAATACCGTACACTTCTAAATGAATGCAAATGATAGGGAAATTGCCGGTTAAAAAATGCAGTATTTTCGACTGATCAAATTCCCCCAAACTTAATTTCGATCGTCTCGAGCGAACTGTTTATTAAAAAGAAGGAGAAAATAAAGAAAGAGAAAAACTAACTAGCACACTTTCGTAGGCAACACGATTGCACTGATCATGTGCAACAAGCCTTTAAACCTCTAGGTGTCCCTACTAGGAGTAGTGTTGTCTCCTGAGGGTTTTCAGCGGATTGCACCCACAAAATCCAATAATAAAAAGAAGATCATGAATAATACATTTAAAGACAAGAATTGTAAAAGAAAAGCTTCGAAAATTAGGGTTTCCAACTAAGCTAGCTTTTCGGTTGTCATGAGCCCTATCTTAAAGGTCATGAAAAGATGTCAGAAATCACGTCCTCCCTCAATAAAACATCGTCTTATTCTTCATTCATATCTTTCTTCCAAACATCGATCATATAACCCTGCGTCTGTGTAAAGACATCCCTACACCCGGAGAATTCAATTCAAGCTATCATACTCTTGCCCATCAGCCTCAGTACTTTTTAATTAATGAATATTTAGATGAGATTGCTCACACACTTTCATGCGACCGTTAATACTTCTTGAGGTACTAACCGACCGATTACTCCTGTGCTTGCTTACTTGGTGTATTTTCCTCGTCTTGCACCACCTCAGGCTTAGCAGTGACTCCCAGACCAGTTGGCCTTAGGGCACTAGGTGAAGAGGCACCTTTGCTATACATTTTTTTATTGCCCTCGGTGATAACAAAACCAGTGTCCATTTTTCTCACCACTTTATATTTTCTTTATTCACTTTTTTTTTATTTCCTTCATACTTTTGGCTTTAAGACAAGAGCATTTCAAGGTATCCTTTACTATCCCAGGCTTTAAGACGTGTGTAAGTGAGAATAGCAGGATATCAACGTTCAAAATGTTTGGCTTCTAGAATAGAAACTATTTTTCAGACTTATTTTTATCCTCAGATTAGTGACGTCTTTCATCTTACTAACCCTTGGGACAACGGCTCATAACTACTTATTACTAGTTCGTATAAGAAAACTTCTAATTTTTTTGTTTTTCTTAAATTTTTCGAATCTCATGGATGTAATTTTTCACTATCTAAACTTTCATTATCTTATTTATGTAAAAATGTTTAAATGTGAAAATATTTTTATATTTTGAAAATTTTAAATTTTTATGGGTTTTGAAAATTTTTAAATTTTTATAGATTTTTTTTAAAAGAAATGTTTTGTGCTTATGCAAATGATATGCAAATGATGCAAAAATAAGCACAAACCTCCCCTAAACTTGTTTTTTCAACAGTGTCCTCATTGTTGCCAACAGCTATATCTACAAAACCTGTAAGTATTGGAGGAATTATTAGTGGGGGCAAAATATATAAGTGAAGAACTTCCCCCAAACTTACTCTTTTCACTCACCTCCATTCAAAAAAAAATGATGCAGTGATATGCAGGATATGAAGATGAGACGGAGGAATTTTAATCCAAATAAACTGGCTCCTGTAAGAACAGGAGCTCCTCCGTGGGGTCAATGGAAAAATACGACTTTAGTCTATGTCCATTCACTTTGAAAAAGGTGCCGTTTTTAACGTTTTCTACTTCTACTGCCCTGTGCGGGTATACAGACCGCACAACAAAAGGTCCCTTCCATCGAGATCGGAGCTTACTCGCGTGAAGGTGTAATCGTGAATCATAAAGAAGGACTTGTTGACCTTGTGTAAATGTTTTCCTCAAAATGTTTTTATCGTGAAAAACCTTGGTCCTATTCTTTTTGATCACAGCGTTATCATAAGCTTCATTGCGGAATTCCCTTAGCTTATTAAGTTGCAGCTTCCGAAAGGTGCAAGCTTGGTTTAGATCAAAATTTATTTCCTTAATAGCCCACAATGCTTTATGCTCTATCTCGACAGGTAAGTGACATGTTTTCCCAAACACTATCCTATATGGAGACATCCCTAGGTCGGTCTTATATGCAGTTCTGAATGCCCAAAGAGCATCCCTCAGTTTGGTCGACCAGTCTTTTCTATTTTTAGCAACAGTCTTCTCCAGGATAAGTTTGATTTGTCTGTTTGAGATTTCAACCTGCCCGCTTGTTTGGGGATGATAGGGTGTAGAAAGTCGGTGGTTGATTGAGTATTTCCGCATCAAAGTCTCGAAAGACCTGTTGCAGAAATGTGTCCCATTATCGCTAATAATAGCGTGTGGGTGTCTAAATCGCGAGAAGATATTCTCTTTTAAGAACTTAATGACAACTTTCTTGTCATTAGTGAGACATGGAATGGCTTCAACCCACTTTGAGACATAATCAACCACCAGCAGTATGTACAAATTCCCAAAGAAGTTGGGAAAGGGACCCATAAAATCAATGCCCTAAACATCGAATATTTCAACAACCAGAATGGGTTGCTGAGGCATTTCATTCCTCTGGGAGATTCTACCCATGTACAGACATTGTGTACAGGTTTTGCAATAGTCAAATGCGTCCTTGAATAAGGTCGGCCAATAAAATCCACATTGCAAAACCTTCTCCACTGTCATTTTAGGACCAAACTGACCCCCACAGGCCTGATCATGACAAAAAGAAAGAACACTCTTGAACTCTTCTTTCGGGACAAACCGGCGGATGATCTGATCTGGACAATACTTAAACAAGTATGGATCATCCCAGTAAAAGTGTTTTACTTGGGATAGAAAACGGTATTTGTCCTGTTTTGACCAATCGCTCAGTATAAGTCCCGTGACAAGATAGTTCGCAATATCCCTGAACCATGGTTCATTGGATACGCTCAAGAGTTGTTCATCAGGGAACGAGTCATTGATCGGCAGGGTCACAAGGGAAGAAGAGATGCGTGAAAGATGGTCAGCTACTACATTTTCACATCCTTTCTTATCTTTGATAACAAGATCTAATTCTTGTAACAGAAGGATCCAACGTATTAGTAGACCTTTTGCATCTTTCTTCGCCAGAAGATGTTTTAAAGCATAATGGTCAGTATACACAATTATAGGTGAGCCAATTAAGTAAGGCCTGAATTTTTCTAATGCAAATACAATCGCTAAAAGTTCTTTTTCTGTGGTTGTATAATTGATTTGAGCATCATTCAGGGTCTTACTTGCATAGTATATCACGTGTGGCATCTTTTCGATGTGCTGTCCTAAGACTGCACCTACTGCAAAATCAGATGCGTCACACATCAGCTCAAAGGGGTAGTCCCAGTTAGAAGACGATAGCACGGGGGCTGAAGTGAGTGAGTGTTTAAGTGAGTTGAAAGCTGTCTCACAGTCCGAGTCAAAATGGAAGGTCGTATCCTTGGCCAGGAAAAGAGTTAAAGGTCTAGCAATTTTGCTAAAGTCCTTAATGAATCTCCTATAAAAGCCCTCATGGCCAAGGAAAGATCGAATATCTTTGACGCTTTTGGGATGGGGGAGGTTTTGAATGACATATATCTTAGCTCTGTCAACCTCAATGCCTTTCTGTGAAATGACATGTCCAAGAACAATTCCTTCTTGGACCATAAAATGGCATTTTTCCCAGTTCAAAGTTAAATTCTTCTCTTTGCAACGAGTTAGAACAGCGTCAAGATTCGCTAGGCAATCGGAAAAAGAGTCTCCAAAAATTGAGAAATCGTCCATAAAGATCTCTAGAAAATTCTCTACCATATCAGAGAATATCCCCATCATACACCGCTGAAAGGTAGCGGGAGCATTGCATAACCCAAAGGGCATGCGACTGTAAGCAAAGGTACCAAAAGGACAAGTAAAAGCGGTTTTACCTTGATCCTTTTTGGCGATGGGGACCTGATTATAGCCTGAGTATCCGTCCATAAAACAATAATACTCTCGTCCTGCTAAGCGTTCCAGCATTTGATCAATGAATGGTAGAGGAAAGTGGTCTTTCCTCGTGGCAGCATTGAGTTTTCTATAATCAATACATACATGCCACCCTGTTTGGGTGCGTGTCTGAATCAACTCATTTGCCTCATTGGTTATAACAGTGATGCCGGATTTCTTAGGAACGACATGTATAGGACTTACCCATTGGCTATCGGAGATAGGGTATATAATACCATTATCTAGGCATTTGACGATCTCTTTCATTACCGCTTCCTTCATGTCGGGATTCAACCGTCTCTGTGGTTCTCGGGTTGGTCTGGAATCATCCATCACATGTATATGATGTTCAACTATCAAGGGACTAATCCCTTTGATGTCCGCCATACTCCAACCAAACGCCTCTTTGTTAGATCTCAATACCGATAAAAGTGCATTCTCTTACTCTATTGCTAGATAAGCGGATATTATAACCGGTAAAGACTCCTTCTCACCTAAATAAGCATATTTCAGATGAGAAGGTAAAATTTTGAGATCTAATTCAGGCGGAGAAATGATAGAAGGAGGGATCATTGAGTGATTTTTAGATTTACAAAGAAGCTCAGAGCCTGTGAAAGATACAGACTCGGGTGGAGAAAAGTCAGGAGTGCAGGACTCAAGTGTAGAAAAAGTATCCTCACTAAGATCTTGTATGAAATCAAGCAGAGATATGGTAATGTCATCGATATCAGTAAAGCAAAGTTCATCAGCTCCACAACTATCGGGAGCGATCTCGTGGACAGAGCACACATCTAAAATATGAGCAGAGGGTTCTGATGGCTGACTTCCAACTTTGTAGATATTTAGTTCAATGGTCATATTTCCAAATGATAAGTTCATTGAACCATTTCTACAGTTTATAACAGCGTTGGAAGTGGCAAGGAAAGGACGACCCAGAATCACCGGAATTTGGCCCCGGGGGTTTGCTACAGGCCGTGTGTTGAGCACAATGAAGTCTACAGGGAAAACAAATTTCCCGACCTTTATCAACACATCCTCTAATTCACCCCTTGGTTTGGTGATTGAACGGTCTGCCATCTGGAGAGTGCAGTGAGCAGGTTTCAGCTCTCCAATCCCTAATTGCTCATATACAGAATATGGAAGTAGGTTAACACTTGCGCCAAGGTCTAAAAGAGCACGATTTATGTTTTTACCCCCAATAGAAATCGATATTGTAGGACATCCTGGGTCCTTTCATTTCTTAGGTAGCTGTGGGATAAAAGCAGTGCTAATATTATTAGCCATAAAGACCTTCTTCGGTACTTGAGTCTTCCTCTTCCTAGTGCACAAGTCCTTAAGAATTTTCGTATAAGCGGGGACTTGTTGAATCGCATCTAGGAGAGGGATATTAATGTTAACCTGTTTGAATATTTCCATAATTTTCTCCATATGAGGACTCTTTCTATTACCCCTTAACCGATTCGGGTAAGGAGCTTTCGCAATAAGTGCCGGGTCCACCATATGAGAAGGAAGAGGGGGTAGACGAGGTCCCAAAAGAGGTGTGGGGACCGTCTGTGGAGAACTATAAGGGTTGGGTTCAGGTGTCGAGCCTAGTGGGAAATGGAGAATAGGCTCTCGAGAAGGTGGTGTGGTAGAAGAAGAAGGATCAGAAGTAGAAGTGTGTGTGTGAAGAAAGGTCTCAGACGGGGTATTGATATGATTTCCAATATCATCAATTCCTTCCCCGACATGATTGTTCAGCACTCTTCCCGATCTCAACGTTGTGACGGCATTTACATTGTAATGCCCAGGATTCTGTAGGGGTTGAGAGGGAAGTTTCTCTTTTTCTCTCGCACTCATTTCGGCTTTAAGTCGAGCTATTTCAGCTTCCATCGATCTGATACTCTCAGCTTGGGACGCAGAGTTTTTCTTTATCTCACTGAAGGATGATCTAACCTCAGTCGAAACCTCTATGAAATTTGATAAAAGTGATTTCATGGTTTGAGTGAATTGAGAGAATTCGTCAGAACAGGACAACTGCATAGGATTAGACTGTGCAGGATTGTTGACCTGGTTTTGGAAATTTTGTAACTAGTAAGGGTGCTGAGTGAGTTGAAGTGTTTGCTGTTGTGGTGGAGGAAGAGCCCTTTGAAAATTATTTTGGCTTGGAACCGTGTTTTGAGATTGTTGTTGTTGGTTCCAAGCAAAATTCGGGTGATTCCTCCAACCCTGATTGTACGTGGAAGAATATGGATCGTTTCTAGGTCGTTGGAATGCGGCATTTTGTATGCTCGTGACCTTGAAACGCAGAGTTTAATGGACATTCTTCCGTTAAATGAGACGGATCGGAACAACACCCACAAACAGTTTTAGGGAGCGACATTGGGTTTAGGGAGGCTGCTGCAAATTTGTGTTCCATAGCGTCGAGCTCCTTTTGCATTGCTGCCATCTCAGCTCGAACACCTATGGACACATCTATTTGGTGTACGCCATCCCTATTCAATGGTTGGGTTCCACTCTCCCACTGTATTGATTTTTCAGCGAACTCTTCTAAAAACTTCTATGCTTCCCCATCATCGTTAGTCATAAAAGTACCTTGACATATGTTTTCAAGGCTCTGTTTAGTGTTTGGGTTAATGCCCTCATAAATGATTCGGCAAAGATCCCATCTCGGGATGCCGTGATGAGGACACTGAACCAATAGATCCTTGAAACGTTCAAAGCATTTTGAAAATGGTTCAGTAGGGAGCTCGGCAAATTGATTCAGTACGCTACGGATTCGAGCTGTCTTTTGTATTGGGTAAAATTTCTTAAGGAATGCCGCTACAAATTCTTCCCAATTCATAATAGAATGTGTGGTAGTGTTATATAGCCACTTCTCGGCTATATCGCACAAAGTAAATGGAAGAAGTCGTAGACGCATAGCATCCACTGAAAGTTGTGACGTACCCATCATTGCGCATACGTTTTCAATTTTGGTAATGAAAACGTAAGCGTCCTCAGTCTCGAGTCCGTGGAATTTGGGTAAAAGGTTGATGTATTGGGGTTTTATCTCAAAGTTATCCCCGTTGGCTGGTGGTGTGGATAAGCAGGTCGAAAGAGGACCTCGCAGTGGATAGCACCTCTCTTAGAGAGAGATGCGGGGAGGATTCTGCGCACCAACGGACGGCGGCAGATTAGGGTTAAAGAAGTTTGATGGAGGTGGATCCATCGGTGTGGGTGTGGTAGTGGGTAAAGAAGAAGTAAATGGAGAAATATCCACTTCGGAGTCGATAAAGGGTACGCGGACTAAACAGGCACTAGAATCCCGTGTCCAGCCTATCTTGTACTAAAAAGGGTTAGTACAAGTGGCAGCTTTGACTTTATAATTAGGGGTAATGAATGAATGCGGTGTTTTCTTTTGAAAAAGGGACGGATTTTTGAAAAATGATGCGACACAACAAATGCAGCACACAAAACCCTAGAATCTAGTGGTCACCTAGGTCCGGCTCTAGACCGCTCCTAACTGCCAAAAGACAAGTCGCAGGATAGAATCCTCCACTGCCTCTTTGTCTCCCTGTGGCCAGGTAAGTGCCAGGTAAGTGGGAAGGTACTCCACTACGTAAATAGTGGGCCTAATTAATAACCACTAGCCTTCGACACACTTGCCTTGACACCACAAGAAAACGAATTACCCATGGCCTTCTTCTGTCCTAAGTGAGCGCGACGGTCCTTAGAGTCATCTCTAGATATTTTTTAGTTAATGTGGGTCAATGCGGATGCAAGTTTTGTGATTTTCGGGGCCTAGGAAGGGTAATGAACTCCCCACCTAATTTGGATTTGGCCGTGCCCCTTAATATCCGTATTTAGAATGCAAACAACCAAGAAACAAAATCACGCACAAATTTAATTTTGCTATTTGCGAGCTGCGATTATTCGCAAAGAAGCCTGCAGAAATTTGTTAGTTGGAGCTAAAAAGAGGAGAGAGAAGAAGGTAAGAAAGTACCTGAGAGAAAAATTTCAAAGAGAAGCCTCCAATATGCCGCTGTTCCGCCGCATATGGGTACTTAGACCGCGCTCCCGCGGTTGGGTAGTGAGATCTTTGCACAAAAATTCAGCAGGGAGCTTCTGTAGACTCCCTCAGCTCTCTGGTATATCCCAAAATTTTTCTAATTTCCCAGCAAGCTCCAGATCTCCTTGCAATGAACCACAACAAATTGTTTAGGGTTTGCACGAATTTTGATTACAAAAATTACAATGGAATAAATCTTTCAATTCAAATTTCAATATAAAACGAATTAGCGCGCGATCCCCGGCAACGGCGCCATTTGATTGATTATAAAATTCAAGACTGTGTAGTGTGTATCAACTCAAATGAACCCCGGCAATGGTGTCATTTGATCGATATGAGTTTCTCGTTGTGTCGGTATGAAAATTGAATAAAATTCACAATCAAAGAATTATATTTAACCGCAATGAACTACGGTGTCGGTTGTAGATTGTAAGTGAGTGTGGATCGTCCACAGGGATTGTGCGATTCGTTTTTATGTTTGATTTGTTTGAATTGAAAAGTTAATCGAAAAGAAAACAAAACATGATTCAAGATTTTATCGATTGATTCAGGTGTCACTAGTCTAATCAAGAATCAAGAAAATGATAAACAATCGAGAATCGGGTTTCGATGATATTTCCAACCAAATGTCAAGAATCTAAATGAGGCTCGTAGGAATCGATCGGATCTATAGACGTTATGTAATCTCAAGATATCGTGTTCTTGTCCTTCAAAGAATTGATACTAGATCGATGATGATCGATGAGAGTTAGGGCTTTCTCGTGAAACTAGGGTTTCATCATTTAACCCTTGTTCTTTCGTCGATATCATTCACATTCTAGCCTCTAACAAATTCAAGAAACGATCGTAACTCCCCGATTTCGAGCGATAACAACCAAGAAAGCAACGCTACCAAATTGGGTCGTCACTTCTTGAACTTACTAGGGTTTACAAGACTCGTAGGAATCAAGAATCGTTTTCAGATATATTACATCATCATTCTATTGATCGTCTCGACTCCTCGACGAGCGGAGTATTACTCAAACAACACAACAAGAACTACAACTAGAAATTGAGATCGAATCATGATGCAAGAATTTAAAGAAAACAAGATAAAAGAATATCACCTTTTATTTATATCAACAATTTGATTACAGTCGCTCAAGAACTACAAGAGGAAGAACTAAATTGTCGATCTGGCGTCGCTTTTCTCCGTGAGTCGTGGATCGGTTTGGACCACTTGCTCTGTTGAAGATCGGCTCCGCTCATAAAAGGTTGAAGGGCTTCTTGCTTGATATGGTACTCGGGATCTTGGCTTTTGATTGGAATTAGGGTTAGGGTTTCACACAAGTCTTGTCACTAGACTTGTAGAAGAAGAAGCTGAAGAAAGAGGAAAGAGATAGAATGACTCTAAATTGATACTAGATTGGCTTATAGATTGGATCCAAGTATATCCTCCTCCTAGGTCTAGGCTTCTATTTATAGACTTCCTAAACCCTAGGTCTAGGTTTGAAATTACAATTCCCTCCAAAAGTTTGTTGAGGAGTTTCTAGAAAGCGTTTGTTAGGAGCTAGCTTAGGCTTTAAGCTAGGATTAATTAAGCTTAGAAACCCTAGTTTGCTGAACTGGCAGAAGTCTCTGGAGTCTTCTAGAATTTGACATGTCTTGCTGTAGTGTTCACCCTGAGATAGGAATTTTGCACTGAATTTGAGGAGGTGACGTGGCAAGATGGCCGCGGAACCGCGGCTCAAGCCGGCTCCCGCCGCGGTTCCGCAGCTCTTTGGAGGCCTTAGGGCTTGTGTCTTCTAGTGTGATCTTGGGATGACTTTTGGGGCTTTATCTGATGTGTTGATTTTTGTTTTGCCTTTTAGATTGCTACCAGAACTGAAATCATTGAGTTGGCGTAATGTTTGATCAGCACCATGTAAATTTTTGGCTTTTCTTCTGGGTTTTCTTGCACAGATCTCAAAACAAGTGTTGCGCAATATAGGGCTGATGCGATGCCATGAAATGCGGTCAATTTCCTTTATAGTGCCGGTTTTAGGGTCTAACACATGCAATCTGATATTTAATGACTAATTTGCTAATATGTGAAATATGAACACCGTACACTTCTAAATGAATGCAAATGATAGGGAAATTGCCGGTTGAAAAATGCAGTATTTTCGACTGATCAAATTACGTTACGCCTTTAGACGTTACGTGATTTAAGTGCTGGTCACGAGCTAATATTTCGGGTCGTGACGAAGATCAACAAGCAAGCTTGTCCAAACTCCCGCAAAGCCTATAAGCAACACTTACCGTGCAGTCCAGTCTTTTCGTCTGATATGCCGCATATCAAGTCTAGGGGTGGAATCGTCAGACCCCAGTAACATGAGAAGTCATGCCTATGTGTGGCCTATAACCGTTTGAGAAGCTACTGATAACTCTTACCTGTAAATCTCATCAGCCCTGGCTACGGACATGTTGTTATAGCCAATCGAGCATAGCACAATATCAACTCCCAATACCGGGAGAGATGAAACCCTTCCTATCGCTCACTGCCTCCATGTGACTCAGGACTGTACCAAAAATCCACCTGTTTGGACGACTCCTTTGAGCCATGGTATGGAGGAAATCAAAGCACAGTGGGAACCACACAAGACTCTATGACGATCTCGGGTCTACAGACTAACCTGTACCAGTGTCACCGAAAAACTGCTATTTGACGATAGGTATGGTACCATCTAGGAGTCCTCGGCGAGTCCTGTTCGGTGTACCCATTCTCTAATGAGCACATGTGTACAATCTTTGATGTCAAACACCAATGGTTGTGGGATCAACCATCGCCCCCATACAGGGTCAATAAACGTACACACTAGCCTACTCTAGAATATCGTTGCCCTGTCTCGATACTCCTTCGAATAGGAACTGTTATAGGATGTGCTTGCTGACTATACAAGCCCTACTAGTATGATCTGCATCATAGTACTGGTAGTCAAGCAAACATCCTAAGGGCTTTATCAACTTGTATTAGAGAAACAGTATAATAATGCTAGTGTACATGTTAAGATAAAGAGCAATCAGATAGCATACTATCATGTCGAGCAAGAAAGTCCTCTATATATATGTCCAACCATCTACTATATCATTTACAATAATGGCCTCTAGGGCATACATATGACTAACAATCTCCCACTTGCAAGTTGTTGTAGTATCGCATACCCAACATCCCAAAATGTCCCTCGAATTGCGTCTGGGGGAGGGCCTTCGTGAGTGGATCCTCTGTGTTGTCCTTCGTGTCAACTCTCCTGACCTCGATCTCCAAGTGATCAACTATCTCCCGGATCAGTTGATACCGCCTAAGAATATGTCTGGATCGCTTATGGGACCGGGGTTCCTTGGCCAAAGCCACAGCTCCATTGTTATCACAATACAAAGATATTGGATGCTCAATGGATGGAACCACACCAAGTTTAGCTATGAACTTCTTCATCCAGATAGCCTGTTTGGCAGCAATGTATTCAGCCTCCATCGTCGAGTCTGCCACGGTATCTTGCTTGGAACTCTTCCAACACACCGCCTCTCCATTGAGGGTGAAGAAAAAACCCGAGACCGACTTACTGTCGTCCTTATCACTCTGGAAGCTTGAACCAGTAAAGGACTCCACCTGGAGCACTCCGTCACCATACACCAAGAACATTTCTTTTGTCCTTCTCAAGTACTTAAGAATGTTCTTCACAGCTGTCCAATGCTTCTTCCTGGGATCTGATTGATACCTACTTACCACACTAACTGCGTAAGCTACATCCGGTCTGGTACATAACATCGTGTATATGATTGACCAAACTCTAGAAGCATAGGGTATCCTTTGCATGCGAGCCCTCTCCAAATCAGTCTTGGGAGACATCTTTTTGGAGAGAGTGATTTATTAGTAGATGTTGCACACCACCACAACTCTTTTGGGGAGGCGGAATTAGCAAACAATAATTTTGAAGTATGCAACATCGACTTTTACTCCCGGATCTTCTACTAAACTATAATTAGTAACCCTATCTAGGAGTTTTAACTACTATGATAGGGAATATACCTTCTTGAACCGGTCTTTCGGGTCTTCTTTCCACTGCGCTCCTAGGTTCTTTGGGTGCTAGAGTTGATCTCGGTCTCCGGTCTCCTCTACGCCATAGATTATCCACCCGAGAGCTTTGGATCAAGCTTCAACCTCTACTAATGAGGTTACTAAGAAGTCTAATGTGCTAAAGAAGACTACTTAGATGATGTAGAGAATATCTAGAGGATTATTTGATCTCAATACCCTATAAATCACAACTCAAGTGAAGGATTAGGGTTGAGCGTGAGGGAGGAGATAATTTGGAGAGAGAATGTTAGAGTGACAATGAGCTAGGTCAAGTGAATGAATAAAGTTATGGCTAAAGTTTCAATTATTGAAGCATGGATTGTTTTTCTCAAAAATAATTAACCATGCTTCAATAGTGAAGCCAAATGAATACAATATTCATTAGCCATACTTTCATCCATACTCCAAATTCCACCTCATTAATTTTATTTTCCATAAAAGAAAATCCAACATATGAGGTGTCTCCTTCTATAAGCTATTCTTGTACAATTACAAGAATGCCTCTCACGGTATATACATACCGTATTCGTATTCCGAAAAATACGAGTATAACGAGATACCAATAATCCAATAATATAATACCGGCATCCGGCTTAAACCAAAGCCTACCAGTATTATTCGTCCGAATATCATCCGTGTAGCCAGTATTCGTATATGTTCGAAACCCTGCCGTAATCCCATACGACCTCTACATCGTTTCACCTGAACCAGGGAAACCCTCAGAATGGGACTCTAAAGACTGGATAGTACGATGGTATTGGGTTTAAAAACAAGTCCGTCAGCGGCACTAGCTGTACATAATGACTATCCAGGTACATGTCGAAAAGGTAGTCGACGAGCAAACTCATTCTAACTCCAACGAGCCTATAAGTAACACTTATCGTACAGTTCGGCCTCTTCGTCTGATATGTCGCATATCAAGTGTGGGGGTGGAAGCGTCAGACCCCAGTAACTTGATAAGTCATGCCGATGTGTGGCTTATAACGGTTCGAGAAACTACTGATAACACTTATCAGTAAATCTCATCAACCCTGGCCAGGGAATTGCTGTTATAGCCAATCGAGCAAAGCGCAATATCAACTCCCTATACCGGGAGACGAAACCCCTCCTATCGCTCACTGCCTCCATATGATTCGGGACTGTACCCAAAATCCACCTGTTTTCACGATCTGATGTGCCGTGGTAGGGAGGAAATCAAAGTACAGTGGGAACCACACAAGACACTATGACGATATCGGGTCTACAGACTAACATGTACAAGTGTCACCAGAAAACTGCTATCTGACGATAGGTATGATACAATCTAGGAGTTCTCGGCAAGTCCTGTTCGGTGTACATATTCTCTAATGAGCACCTGTGTATAATCTTTCATATCAAACATCAATGGTTGTGGGATCAACCATCGCCCCCATGCATGGTCATGAAACGTACAAACTAGTCTACTCTGGAATATCAATGCCTTTTCTCGATATTCCCTCGACTAGGAATTGTTAAAGGATCTTCTTGCGGACTACGCAAGCCCCACTAGTATGATCTGCATCATAGTCCTGGTAGCCAAGAAAACATCCTAAGGGCTTTATCAACATGTATACAAGATATGAAATACTAAATAGAACACATCATATGTTAAGATAAATGTAAACCAAATAGCATACTATCATATTGACCAAGATTCTTTATGTACATACATATCCCTAACATCCTATACAATAATATCCTCTAGGGCATACATATCCAACAATCTCCCACTGGCACTAAGGCCTTTAATTGGCGCAATAAGTACCCACTATCTGCACTATAGCCAGTTGCTGGCGTACCACATGCCCAACTTCTCAAACAGCCTCTCGAACTGGACTTGAGGGATGGCCTTGGTGAATGGATCGGCTGTGTTGTCTTTTATGTCCACTCTCCGCACCTCGATCTCCTTCATGAGGTGATACCGCTTCAAGATATGTCTGGATTTCTGATGTGACCGTGTTTCCTTTTCCAAAGCCATGGCTCCATTGTCATCACGAAACAAAGGTATTAGATTAGCAATGGATGGAACCACCTGAAGTTCATAAATGAACTTCCTCAACCAGACCGCCTCTTTTGCGGCATCATTAGCAGCAATATACTCAGCTTCCATCGTAGAGTCAGCGACGGTATCTTTCTTGGAACTCTTCCAACATATCGCCCCTCCATTGAGGGTAAGTACAAACTCTGAGATGGACTTGCTGTCATCCTTATCGCTCTGGAAACTGGAATCAGTAAAGGCCTCCATTTGGAGATCTCCGTTACCATACACTAAGAACATTTCTTTAGTCCTTCGCAAGTACTTAAGAATGTTCTTCACAGTCGTCCACTGTTTCTCTCCTAGATTGGATTGATACCTACTTACTGCACTCAGCGCGCAAGCTACATCTGGGCGAGTACATAACATCGCATACATTAAAGATCCTACCGCCGAAGCGTAGGGTATAATGCTCATGCGAGCCCTCTCTTCATTAGTCTTTGGAGACATCTCTTTGGAGAGGGTGATCCCGTGACATGCGGATAAATTACCTCACTTGGAATCTTCCATACTGAACCTCTTTAGTATGGTGTCTATATACCTTGATTGGGACAATCACAACAATCTCTTAGACATATCTCTATAGATCATAATGCCAGAATGCATGAGGCATCACCCAGGTCCTTCATGGAGAACCTTTGCGATAAGAATAGTTTGACTGATTGTAGCATAGGAATGTCATTTCCTATCAGGAGAATGTCATCTACGTACAATTCGAGGAATGTGACTGTACTCTCTACAGTATTTTTATAAATGCAAGGTTCATCTACATTTTTGATAAAATCAAACTCATTGATTGTATCATTGAAACACCTTAGAATTTCGATTAGTGTTAATTAGGCGATAATGCGGGTTTTTGGTAAAAAGTTTACCAATTTGGTTTCCTCACATTTTATAACATTTAATTAATAATTTATTTTTATTTGATATGGCTTGTACACACGTGTGCACGTTAATGTGAGGGTTTGTTGTGTTAATCTAGTTTAGCAACCATGACAACATTAAGTTAATCCTAATCCTTACTTTGCTTTAATCATATCCTTTGTTTAAATCTTAACCTAAACCTCTAGATATTTGTGAGAGATATTTTCCTTTGGGTTTTGTTTGGATGAGAGGTGGCATGGCGAGTCATGGTTGCATTGATGATGCATGGTGCACTTGTAGGGATAGCATAGCACCTTGTGAAGGTTTTGGCAAGCGTCAATCATGCTACTTTAAAAATTTTTGGGTGCTAAACAAACCCTAACCAAGATCTTAACTAGAGAAATAGTGTTAACTTGCCTGTAAACAACTTTACATCTAAGAGTTAGGGATTACAACCTTTGTAGTCCGTTCCTTCACTTCATAAGCTCTGTGTTGAGGTACCTTCGCTGCGATCATCAAGTACCCGGACTCTAAAGAGGCTCCATGAAGAGAAAGATGCAAGCTTGCTTCCAATCTTCAACAGCTAAGATGATCTACCTTGAAGAAACTCAAACCCAAGCTCTTGCTTCACTAATCATGTATTAGTGAAGCAAACACCCTAATCTAAGTGGCTAGAATAGATGAGGATGATGAAGTAGGAATTTAGCTCTCTTTTGTTTTCATATTCTCACTTATTATCATCACTTATGAAAAAGCTATTGAAGCTTTTCATCAAAGAAGAAAGAAGAAGAAGATGAAGCAATCATTTTGTGATGAATAATGAAAATCATTGTTGTGGTTACATATCAACCATGGGTTAAGAATGATAGAGTTAACCCTTATAGAGAATAAACTAGAGGCTAAGGTTTGGGTTAGGATAATAAATATCAACACAAAATATCAAAGGTCAAAGTCAAAGCTTCATGAAGCTTCGTGAAAGCTTCAACCAAGCTTAACCCTAATCCAAACCCTAACCATGTTTAAACTCTATAAAACATGTTGCATTTGTAACCCTAACTTGTTACAATATTATATATCACATATATAATATATTTTGTAACAAAATAAAATAATACAATTAACATATATCACATATATATCAATGTATTATCCAAGTGAGAAAAAGAATCTTTAAGTGAGCTTATATTAGTTAATGTAATATAATATATCAAATATATAATTATACATTAAATGATCGAATCAACACTTGATCCGATAATCCGGCTATTCCACAAATAACCGACCAATATAATCTGTATTAGTTCATCGAATCAACACTTGATCCGATGACCCGGTTATATTACATATACCCGACCGATATCACATATCGCGAGAATATAATACAGTATCGCATACAAGTATTATTCTCGGTCCCGCACATATCACATATGCGCTCCTTCTCCGTTTTTCCTGAGCCAGGAAACCTTTGTGTAGGACTCTAAAGAATCGTCAATACGCCGGCAGTAGGTGATGATCATATCAAACACCCACAAGCTGCAAGCGGTCAGTTAAACGTAACAGCCACCGAGGTATTGAGCAATCAGAAGATCAACAAGCAAGCTTGTACATTCTCCTGCAAATCCAATCATTAACACTCCCGTACAGTCCGGTCTCTTCGTCTGATATGTCGCATATCCAGTCTAGGGGTGGTAAACGCCAGAACCCAGTAACCGATAAGTCGTCTCGATATGATGTCCATAACAGTTCGAGAAACTACTAATAACACTTACCAGAAAATCTCAGCAACCCTGGCCAGGGATTTCCAGTTATAGCCAATCGAACACAGCGCAACATCAACTCCCTATACCGGGAGAGACGAAATCCCTCCTATCACTCATTGCCTCCATGTGATTCGGGATTGTACCCAAAAGCCACCATTTTGCACGCCCTCTTGGATGTGGTAAGGTGGAAATCAAAGTACAGTGGGAATCACACAAGACTCTATGACGATCTCGGGTCTACAGACTAACCTGTACCAGTGACACCAGAGAACTGCCATCTGTTGTAAGGTATATTACCATCTAGGAGTTCTCGGCGAGTCCGTCCAGTGTACCCAGTCTCCACTGAGCACCCGTATACTGTCTCTGATGTCAAACACCAATGGATATGGGATCATCCATCGCCCATCTACATGGGTCAAGAAGTATACGCTAGTATACTCTGGTATATTGATGCCATGTCTCGATACACCTACGACTAGGAACATTTGAAGGATGTACTTAGCGACTACTCTGTCCCCACTAGTATGATCTGCATCATAGTCCTGGTAGTCAAGTACTCATCCTAAGGGCTTTATCAACATGTAACATAGAGACAATCAGAGTACATGTTAAGATAAAGTGCAACCAGATAGCATACTATCATGTCGAGCAAGAAAGTCCTCCCTATATATGTCCAAGCATCCACTACAATATACATCGTATGTACAGTAATGGCCTCTAGGGAATATATATCACTAATAATCTCCCACTTGCACTAGGGCCATCTGTTGTGGTATCGTATACCCAACAATCAGCTGTGGTTGACGTATCTCATACTCAACCATCCCATAAAAGTCTCTACTGGGAAATAGGCTTTTGTGAGTGGATCAACGTTGTTGTCCTCTGTGTCTACTCTCCTAATCTCGATCTCCCTAGAGATCAACCATCTCCATGATCTGGTGATACTGCCTAAGAATATGTCTGGATCTCTGATGGGACGGGGGTTCCTATGCATAAGCCACAACTCCATTGTCACACAATGGTAGGAACAAAATTCATCTCATGAACTCATATATATCCAGACTGCCTCTTTGGTAGCATCCTTGGCAACGATGTATCTAGCCTTTAATCGTCTAGTATGTCACGGTATCTAGCTTGGAACTCTTCCAACATCCCGTCCCTCCACTGAGGGTAAAGACAATGCCTATGACTGACATTCAGTCATCCTTATCACCCTGGAACCTTTCCAGTGATTCTCCCCAGGATCGATTGATACCATCTCACTACAACTAGTGAGAATCCTAACATCCAATTAGATCTATCTCATAGATCCATAACCCAGGATTTAGGAGGTATCACCTTGATCCTATATGGAGAATCCTTGTGATAAGAAGAGATTGACCGAGCGTAGCATAGGAAACTCCTTCCCTGTCAAAAGTATGTCATCCACGTACTATACGAGGATCACCACCATACTCCCTACTACCTTTTTGTATATACTCGGTTCATCTACCATTTTGATGAAGTCAAACTCTTTGACTACTACATCAAAACAGACGTTCCAACTCCGCGATGCCTGATTTATCCCATAAAACATCTTGCACACATTTCTGCTGCTCCCACTATCTACGAAGCTCTCTGGCTGTGTACTTATAGACGCTCTCTTCGAAATCACTATTTAGAAAAGCAGTCATGACACCCAACCGCCAGATATCGTAGTCATAGTATGTAGCAGTGGCAAATAGGATCTAGATGGACTTAAGCATAGTTTTGAAAGTCTCAACTTTTCCATATACACCAAATAATCTTCTCAAGATATACTTGCTCCTGATGGGGATTTGACCCTTCAGATAAAGCAACCAAAGTCCTTACTTTATTGGTGTATAAGCATTCCATCTCAGATTGCTAAGCATCTAGCCATTCTCACAGAGTCCCCACTCATGATGGTCTTCTCGAAACTAGTTGGGTCATCATCTCATGATGCAATCCTCGCTCTCTCTGTCATAGAGAAACCGAAGTATCTCTCAGGTGGATGAGGAACCCTACCAGATCGGCGGAGAGGACGAATTTCGTTGGAACTATTGAATCCTCCGGTGCTACCAAATCATCAGCTGCAGTTTGTTTTAGCTGGAACTACTTCCAGTTCTACCTTGACCACTAATTTCTTCACAAGAAATTCCTTTTCCCAAAGGTGGCATGCTGAGAAAACATCTTTTGTTCCTCAGTTTGGTAGAAGATATTCCCCTGCGAATACTTGGGATATCCAACAAACTTCCACAGAATTGACCTTGCCTCGAGCTTGTCCGGATTTTTCTTTTGACATAGGCCGGACAACCCCAAATCATAACTTCCTTAAGAGATGGGCTCTTCCCATACCATATCATATATGGAGTGGAAGGCATCTGATTTGGTTGGAACCTTATTCAATATGTATGCAACTTCTCAAGTGCACAGCCCCAAAAGAAAATAGGCAACTCAGTAGTACTCATCATAGAGCACACCATATCACATAGGGTGCGATTGCTCCGTCCCGATACACCAACGTGCTGTGGTGTATACAGAGGAGTAATGCTAAAAGAGAATCTCATTCTCCTTTAAAATAGTCCAGGAATTCCATGCTCAAGTATTCTCCTCCTTGATCTCATCAAAGGACATAATAATTATACCCGTTTTTGGTTCTCTACTTCTAACTTATATTCTGTGAATATCTCAAAAGTTTCGGACTTGTGTTTCAACAGGAACATATGTCTGAATCTTGAGAGATCATAAGTGAATGTAATGAAGTACAAAGAACCGGTCCTGCAATATGTAGACAGGGGACTTTCATACATCAGCATGTATCAATCCCAAGATTCAGTAGCTCTTTCTCTGTTTCCAATAAACGGAGCTATGGTCATCTTATCTTTGTGACATGACCGGCAAGTTTCACAAGATGTAAATTCAAACTGATTTAAATATGCATCTTTATATAACTTTAGCTAGTCGGGTCGCATCGATATGACCTAGTCTACAATGCCTCAAGAAGGATTCGTTCATTTCTGAACTCTTCCTCTTGTGTGTGTTCTGTGCGTTAAGAACTGTGGTTTGATTTAGAACGTCTATGCTTTTAGATAACGTGCCCGAACCGATCAACTCTTGATATAGGAAATGTTCAAAATATTATCCAACAATACAAAATTATATCCTTCTTTACTAATAAAGAGACTGATATGATGTTGTATATCAGGTTCGGTATCTAATAACATTCGTTCAGAATCAATATATTCTGGTAATACAGGGTGATAACTGCCAACAGACTTGGCTGCAACACTTGCATCATTTCCAACTCTTGAAACTTATCACCCGTTCTCAGTTCTCTACCTATCTGTAGCCCATGTAACAAATTACATTTGCGGGATCCTGATCCGGTATCTCATACCCAGGACGTAAAGGATACTGAGAAACAGTTCTCGGTAATGAACACACCCGAAGAAGATGCATCAGCATGTACTTTCTTCGTTGGGCGGAACGGGAATTCTGGTAATCCTCTATTTCCTGCTCTGTCTTATAACAATTATAAGTTGGAGCGGGACCAACGTTCCCCAGCTCAGTATAATAAGTGGGTTCGGTCAATACATCCGTATTATTATCTTGATTACGGTGTGACATGGTCGCTACCTTGAGAGAGAGAGAGAGAAGAAAACACTCAGCGTATGCTCTTGCAAGATTAGATTGGTTATTAATATATCTAATCATGAATGCTCCCACTGTTTTAGTCAAATCTTCCTTCAAACCCTAAAAGGAAAGACTAGCTGGGATTAATTACACCCTACAAGTTCGCCAATCTTTTATCCTGGCCAGTGCCGGTACTTTGAGGGAGGTTCCCCGTGCTTTCGCACGGACCTAATTAAAATAAACCTCGTTTTCCTAGAGGCATAACCCCGTTGACACCTTTTTACACACCTACTTTATCAGCTAATTGTAATGTGTAAAACTCTCCTAGGAGTAACTCTTACTCGCAGCGGGTATTGGGATCCAACTATCTCATAGAAGGTATGCAATCTCATTGCAAATTTCAACTCTTGAAATTCCCAATAATATTTTGCTCCGAGAGATCTATGACCTTGACAAGGTCAACAAACCATAGACCGCAAGTCAAGTTCAATCCGTCATTTCCCGATTGAATTAAACCCACCCGCATGACCCTTGACAAGGTCAACAAAGTCACACGACTATCATAACTCAATCGCATCATATGCATTTGCAGATAAGCAAAAATAGCTACCGCACACTACGCTTTGACAAGGTCAACAAACGCAGCACGAATACTATGAAGTACTTATCTGAAATGACGGAGGGCTACGTCAGGTTTTTAAGAAAACCCTTTGCGTAATGAACTTGATATCGTCGTAGAATCAAATGATTTAAATGGAGTGTTTTTTAGGCCTTTTCTAGTTTTGCTAAAGAGGTCACTCCCGGTGAAGGGATCTCGGCTCTTTCCTTATCCGATAAGGTGCAGGATATTTCACAAATACCACTATGCAAAGCAAAAAATAGAAAAGCAATCAAAAGACAAAACCGAGGGTTGTAGCATCTGCCAGTTATTGCTAAAGTGGTCACTCCCGGTGAAGGGATCTCGGCTCTTTCCTTATCGAATAAGGTGCTGGATGTTCTACAAGGAACACCACTATGCAAAGCAAGAACTAGAGCTACCTGTTTTTGAAAATTCGATTCCACAATATCTTTAGGTTTCTTTTATTTTCATTAATCTCAATAATGAAGTCCCATTTTGTTATGCTTCCCAAGCATCAGATATGAAACGAAATCAACAATATATAATATATATCACATATATATAATATAAACATTTGTCTCATGCAGTAATATGATCTCATCATAGAATATTGCAGCAGAAGAACATATATGAAATATTGGATATACTAGGATTTCCATGTTTTTTATTAAGCCAGTATAAAACACGGATTCCACGGTCGCGATGAATAGTCAAAGCCACATCCCTAGACCCCTACGAGAACGACAAGCAACCCTACCAATTCTAGAGTTAGGAGACCCGGTCTTGACTCGTCGAGATGGCCTCCCACTGGATCCTAGAACCCGGTTACTTTTGCTCCCCGCCTTGGGTCTATCCTAATGCAGAAAAGTAAATAATATACAATGGTGACATCATCCTCAACCCGGAAGTGCCCCAATAAAAGAATATTACATGCAATGAAATTTACATGAATGAAAATGAAAAAATCTCATCTCACATAAAACCCCCGGCTATTCAAAACGCGACGATCCAATATAACATATCACAGCAACACATAACATCACATGTCATCAACATAAGTAAATATGCTTATCCTAGTTGTCGTTGATGTATAGCAACGAAACCGGCGATACACCGCATATTACACTTACGGCAGCAGAAAAGAAAGTGTAAAACTACAACAGTTGGAATCCGCAACCTCCTTATACATCTCATGCCTAATCGAATGAATTCCTTAGACATCACATGCCTAACAATTATAAACCCCGCATTTTAGTCTCAATATCGAAAAATCTTTTCAATATCAAGTCGGGCAATTCAACAAGATTCCCGACATCCTGATTAAATGCTCGTCGGAAACTTTAGTAGACGGCCGCACCCCCCGATGCCGTCGACGAAGTGGACTAAGCCTGAACACCGCTGCCACGAGCACCCAAACGGATGCTTTTGGCGACGGGGTTCTCCTACAGTCACTTGGTCGGGGCTATGGGGCGTGGCTATCTATTAAGTTTACTCGGCGAGTATCTGCTTACGCTACGTGATTGCGACGGACTTTTGATCACATCAAAATCCTGTGGCAACCGATCAAATGAGACTAAAAACTGCTAGATTTATAACATTCAAATTAGTTATCTCATAACTACTTGTGGATTCCAAATATTGTCTAACATTCCAGATAAATAGACAATGTTAAACTTTCCAATCGATTAAACAAACACCCAAGATTTCCCAAGTAGCTCAACACTTGAGCGGAGTTCAAAAATTACCAGAACATGTCACAACCGCTATGAACCAGCCGTAGAAGGGTCAAAACAACGCCTCACATGTGGCAATGCTAAACTACCACAAACAATATGGTTCAATAGCGGTTTTGACGGTCACATATGTAGGTTTGCTAGGCACGCTCACAAGGTTCTACGAGGCATCAACCATGCCCGATTAAAATTTTAGCCGTACCGAACAACCCGAAGCCGGATCTTTAAACTAGGGTTTAGGCGAAAACAAGTATGTTAAACAGTTTAACACTAAGTGAGAGGGATTACAACCTTTATAGATCCGGTCCTTCACTTCAATAGCTCCGTGTAGATGTCCCCTTCGCTGCGATCATGAACTCCGGACTCTAGAGAAGCTCCACAAGAAGAACGAGCATGCTTGCTTCGATGACTTCGAGGCCGAAGATGATCTACGTCGGTGAGACACTAACTCAAGCTATTCCTTAACTAGGTCATAAACTTTGTGAAGAGAACATACTCTACTACATGGCAAGTGGTAGAGGATGAAGATGTAGGAAGTGGGCTCACTTTAGAATTGATTTTCTCACACTTTTTCTCATGGCACCATTAGAGCTAGTAAGCTTTTCATGGAGCTTGATGAAGAAGAAGATGAAGTGAATAATTCATCCAAAATGAAAACTTATCCAATGAATTATTGTACCATGGTTGAGTTAAGCCCTCATGCTTAACTCATGTAGAGAATTAACCAAAGTATGAGGTTAAGGGTTGGGTTAACTAATCTCCTAAGGAATGACAAAAGAGTTGACTTTGTCAATGTTTATCAAGCTTCATGAAGCTTGATAACTTTGACCAAAGTCTCATCTCTTTTGTTATTTGTTAGGAAATTAGTAAACCCTAATTTATCCTTGACTTGGTTTAAGTCTCATACACCCAACTTGTATGTATCATCAAGCATGATACAAACATGTACACTTGCATATATCACATATAAACAATGTGCACAATCTAGTGAGAAAATAAATCTTAAGTGAGCTAATACTAGTTAATGCAATGTAATATATCAAATATATAATTGTACATTAAATTATTAAATCAACTCTTGATTTAATACTCCGGCAATAACCGACTAATATCATGTGTAACAACTTATCGAATCAACACTTGATCCGATAACCCGGCTATATCGCATACAACCGATCAATGTTACAAATCGAGAGAATAGAATACGGTATCTCATATATTATTAATCTCGGTCCCGCACATATCACATATGTTCTCCTACTCCGTTTCGCTTGAGCCAAGAAACCCCTGTGTAGGACTCTAAAGACTCGTCAATACGTCGGTAGTAGGTGATGATCATATCTAACACCCACAAGCCGCAAGCGGTCTACTAAACATAAAGGTCACCCGGGGATTGAGTGATCAAAAGATAAAAAAGCAAGCCTGTACATTCTCCTGTGAATCCAATCGGTAACACTCCCGTACAGTCCGGTCTCGTCGTCTGATATGTCGCATATCTCGCCTAGGGGTGGTAAATGTCAGACCCCAGTAGCTCGATAAGTCGTGTCGATATGAGGCCTATAATAGTTCGAGAAAATACTGATAAAACTTACCAGTAAATCTCAGCAACCCTGGCCACGGATTTCCGGTTATAGCCAATCGAACACAGCACAACATCAACTCCGTATACCGGGAGAGACGAATCCCCTCCTATCGCTCATTGCCTCCATGTGATTCGGGACTGTACCCGAAAGCCACCTTTTTGCACGCCCTCTTGTACGTGGTATGATGGAAATCAAAGCACAGTGGGAATCACACAAGACTCTATGACGATCTCGGGTCAACAGACTACTCTGTACCAGTGTCACCGGAGAACTGCCATCTGACGTGAGGTATAATACCATCTGGGAGTTCTCGGCGAGTCCGTCCAGTGTACCCAGTCTCTACTGAGCACCCATACACCATCCTTGATGTCAAACACCGATGGATATGGGATCAGCCATCGCCCATCATATGGGTCAAGATGCGTATACGCTAGTCTACTCTGGTGTATTGATGCCCTGTCTCGATACACCCTCGACTAGGAACAGTTATAGGATGTACTCGTCGACTACCGTGGCCCCACTAGTATGATCTCATCATAGTCCCAGTAGTCAAGTATATATCCTAAGGGCTTTATCAACATGTAACATAGAGACAATCAGAGTACATGTTAAGATAAAATACAACCAGATAGCATACTATCATGTCGAGCAAGAAAGTCCTCCCTATATATGTCCAAGCATCCTTTACAATATACATCGTATGTACAGTAATTTCCTCTAGGGCATACATATAACTAACAACATAATCGAGTTAAGGTTACGTTATTCTTGAGTGTCCACAGATTCGCTTGCATGATTTTCTGAAAGTTTTAAACTCAGGAAAAATCCAACACTTGAAAGTATTCCGACAGGGGAAAAAGTGAGTTATTGATACCCGTTCGAACCTTTTAACACGTTCTAAATTACCCGGAAAAACTTAAATGAAGTTAAACTATCCGATCGAATCAACGAGTTCCCAATATATCCCAGAAAGCTCAACACTTGTGTAGAACTAAAAATTTCCAGAAGCATGAAAAAGTACCCAAGAATAAACCCCTGAAGTATTAGCCCCTAACTCCCAAAGTTGGCCGCGGAAGCGCATCCAAACTCATGGTTTGGCCGAGGTTCCGTGGTCTCTTGAGTGAGTTATGGCTTCTTACTTCACAGTAATCCTTAGGATTCCCTGCATGATTTTCTGAGTATTTTTAATATGAAAAATTTCAACTTTTGATATTTTTCCAGAAAGTGGGATTTATCAGGGTTTCGGAGTTCGATCAGACATTAAACTTCGTCTAGATAACGCCTGATGCTCTAGCTTTGCTCTGATACCTTTATAGGGATAGCATAGCACCTTGTGAAGGTTTTAGCAAGCATCAATCATGCTACTTTAAAATTTTTGGGGTGCTAAACAAACCCTAACCAAGATCTTAACTAGAGAAATAGGGTTAACTTGCATGTAAACAACTTTACATCTAAGAATTAGGGATTACAACCTTTGTAGTCCGTTCCTTCACTTCATAAGCTCCGTGTTGAGGTCCCTTCACTGCGATCATCTGTTAACTATAGTGCCCTCAAGGTAATTATCATAGTCGCGGGTATGTGATCATGATGATTGAGCGATGACTTATACCGATAAAACAGTCTTACTCGAGATGATAGTATGCTATCTGGTGTGACTTTATCATCATATGTTGATAAAGCCCATAGGATTCTTGCTTGACTGTCAGCATTGTGATGGCGATCACATACGTAGGAGCTGAGGTCTATAAGCACATCCTTAAATGTCCCTAGTCGTGGGAGTATCGAGACTGGGCATCGATACTCCAGTGTAGCCTGGTGTATACTTATCTAGACCCTGACGAGGGGCGGTGGCCGATCTCACAAGCCATTGGTGTGAGTTGTTCACCTAAGATAGTATACATGTGCTCACTGGGTTATGAGTACACTGGACGGACTCGCCGGGAACATGCTAGTTGGTATTATACCTATAGTAAAATAGCAGTTCCCTGGTAACATGTGTACAGGTTAGTTTGTCGACCTGTGATCATCATTTGTCTCGTGTGAGTTCCCACGTTCTTTGATTACTACCCAACCACGGCTCAAACGAGTCGTGCAAATAGGTTTTAGTTTGGTACAGTCCCGAGCCACATGGAGGCAGTGAGCGGATCGTCGGGGATTCATCTCTCCTGGTATTGGGGGTTGATGTCGTGCAGCGCACAGGTGGCCATCACTAGAAATCCTCGGTCGGGGTATGTAAGAATTACTGATCCAGGATCGATAGTTTCTCAGGTAGTGATGGGTTTCATACCGACACGAATTATCGCGTTGTTAGGGGTCTGACTTTATCCACCCCCTAGACTCGATATGCGATACTCTTAGACGAACAGACCAGACTGTACGGATATTGTCACTGACAGGCTCAGTAGGGGTTTGGATGAGTTTGCTCGTCGTCATTTCTTTTGCTCAATACCTGGGTAGCCGTTACGTACAGCTAGTGCCGCTGACGTGCTTGTGGTTAAACCCATCGCCAGCGTATTGACGAGTCTTTAGAGTCCCACACAGAGGGTTTTCACGGCTTAGGCGATATGGTGTAGTTGTTGTATATTGGTACATACAGGTGTTCAATTAAATATGTGCACAGGCTGCGCAGACTTTAATCGGACGGTTGATTATACTAGCAGCTTAGGATTAAGCCAGATTGTTAAATCATGTTTTGATTTAATAATTTACATATGTATATATATATATATATGTATTCTAGTATTATTTCTCACTATTTATTTTCTCTTTGGCTATTCGTATTTTCGTACGAATACGCGTATATGTATTTCGATATATGTACCGGGAAGCATTCCGTATTTATACGGAATGGCTTCTAGAAGATGCCACCTCAATATTGATTTTCTTTAGAAAATCACATGTTTAAAATGAGGTGGAAAAGGTTACATGGCATGGGTATGGACTTGAGTCAAAGCATGCTTGGACATATAGTGATTGGTATAGTTGTTATTTGTTTATTGCAATTGGAAAAGATTTTTTGGGTGTGCATTTTTTTGTGGAGGAGAGAGGGGCCGGCCAAATGATTGACGAGGGGGTCTTTGCTCATTTGGTTCACTCTCTTGCTCACTCTCATTTTCACACACCCAAAAACACTTAGCCAATTTTGCTCATGCCACTGGTTTAGCTCACCTCTTCTTCATCTTCTATTGTTGCTCACTTGAGCTTATGGATGAGAGAAAAATAATAGTGACACAATCCTACACCTCAACTCTCCACCACTAGAAATCTTGGAGAGTCGGTTGGTCCGCTTGGCGAACCTGAAGCTTGGGTCGTTTCCCTCCGGTGGATCATCGGAGATGAAGGAAGACCGGCGACCAAAGTCGATCTGCATCACTAGGAGCTTTGAAATGGTTGAAGACCCGAAGGACATGATCCATTATGTATAACCATTCTATCACTTTTTGTTAGCTTGCTAGTTTTAGGGTTAATGGTTTCGATCTTGTTAATCGGGTAATGGTAGCGCCGGGTTTTAGAAAATTTTTGTTCCGCATTTGGCCACGGTTGGATGGCCGGGACGCTCCCATAACCCTTCATGGTATCAGAGCCACCCTTTAAACCCTACTTACTAGTTTGCACAAGCTTAAAATCTCGATCGATCAAAATTTCCAAATCAGTTTTCCAATTTGCCTATTTTCTGTCGATTTAAAAACTTGGTCGAAAAATCTTTCTCTATAGCTTAAAAATCCGTGCAGGAAATTATAGAGCACCACAAGAAAGTTGGAAGCTTGAATCATTCTTTTGGACGCGGAACCGCCACGAAACATGCCATTTGGCGGCGTTTCCGCCGCGCTTTTGTGGCCAAATGCCTCCAACTTTTTTCTGGCACTCTCTGACAAGGAAAAATGATTTTTTTGATGTTTAGTTTTAGCCCAGATTCTCTTGAGTGCTGGTTTGCACTTGGGTCTAGAAGAAATTTTAATCGATCGATATTTTAACTGTACTTAGTTTAGCATCTGCGACCGTGAATGTCACTCGATCGGTAAACCCGTCTGATTGCTATATGTTCTTTTAGACGAGTTTGCAAACGTGACATTCACGTTGATGTTCTGTGTTGTGCTGTGATGTTGCGGATTGTCATGGTGGATAGCCTCGGTGCAGTGGTAGTACAGTTTTGTTTCATTTGTACATTTGATATTGTGGGGCGAGCGTCCGACATGTGGACTGTCGTCGCTGCCTGTTTGTATATTATTCTTTTGGGGGACGACCGGGTTGAGGTCGATATACCGGTTGTATATATTTTCTTTTCTGTACTAGGATTACCCCACGGTGGGGTGCACGGATAGCCGGGTTCTAGAAGGCAACGGGCCTGCATCTCATGGCGTTGAGACGTAGGGGGATTCATGTTAGTGTATATGCCCTAGAGGCCATTACTGTATTATACTAGTTTGTATATTACTTAATGGAAGCTTGGGATATTCATAGTTGTATAGAAAATCTTGCTCAAAATGGTAGTATGCTACTTGGTTTGTATCTACTTCAATATGTGCATGTGTTTCTTCTAGCATATCGCTTATACATATTAGTAGAGCCCTTAGGATCTTTGCTTGATTACCAGCGTTGTGATGACAATCACACTTGTGGGAGCTGGGTAATCTATAAGCACATCCTTATATAGGTCCCTAGTTGTAGGACTATCGAGACAGGGCATCGATTCTCCAGAGTAGACTAGCGTATGCGCTTCTCATCCCAGAAAGGGGATATGGTCTGTCCCACAGCCATCAGAACGTCGTACTGGAGATAGTATGCGGGTGCTCGTTAGGTTACGAGTACACTGGACAGGACTCGTCAGGAACTGTTGGTTGGTATTATACCTATCGTCAGTTATCAGTTCCCAGGTGACATGAGTACAGCTTAGTCCGCTGACTTGACACTGTCACTTCGCCTCGAGTGTGTTCCCACTGTACTTAGATTACTACCCTACCACGGCTCAAAGAAGTCATGCAAACAGGTAGTAGTTGGGTGCAGTCCCGAAGTACTTAGAGGCAGTGACGGTTAGACAGGATTCGTCTCTCCCGGTATTGGGGGTTGACATCGCGCCGTGTCAAGGAGAGCCATTACACGAGTAGTCCCTGGACAGGGCAAGCGAGATATACTGGTAGGTTTCCAGTGTTATCTCAGGGTGTTCTGGGCTACACTCCGACACGACTTGTACCGCTATTAGGGGACTGACGTTCACCATCCCTCTAGGCCCGCCATGCGATGTATCGGATGGGTTTACCTCATCGGCCTTCTTATCGACATCTACCTGGGGACCGTTACGTACAGCTAGTGCCGCTTGCAGTCTGTGGTTAAACCCACTGCCAGCGTAGTGTCGAGTCTTTAGAGTCCCACACAGAGAGTTTCCCTGCACTGACCGAAACGTGTAGAGGCCGTATGGTTTTACGGCAGCGCTGCGATCACTTACGTGCACTTGTGTGCGTATGCTGTTCGGGCAGGCAATGCTAGTAGGATTTGGTTTAAGCCGGATCCTAGTATTGCACGGATGGATTAGTTTTGTCTTCTGTGCATTTGCATTCTAAGGAATGCGGATGCGGGTGTGTATGCACAGTTTTGCGGAGCGAAGGAGGAGGAGGTGCCTCATTAGGATTTTGGCAGTTGATTCGGCCAAAACCGTTATGTGGCAGGCTCATTAGGGTTTTGGCAATTCGTTCGGTCAAAACGATTATGAGCCGCGGACATCACTTACTAATCTTTTCAATGATAATTATATGATGGCTAATTGCTCTGACCATTTGACCACCTTGACCACTCTTGACTTTGTTGACCCGTTGACCAAAGTTGACCTTGACCTTCATGAGAGGTCTACACTCTTCTTTGGTTTTCTTTTTTTTTTGGATTATGAAAATGGTCATGTCAATATAGCCATCAACTTTATCATGATAGGATTAGTAATGATGATTGTTTGCATTATTGAACCATGGTGCCCTTTTTTCTTTAGTTGATAATTTCATTTCTCTTTTCTCATTCTCTCTCTTGCAAGTGAGAAGAAAGAAAAAGAGCTCCATGGTTGCTTGATCTCCTTCATCTTCCTCCTCTTGAAATTTTCTTTTGATCTCATGTGTTGAGAGAAAAAGAATCCACATAGACAAGAACTTCCATCAACCTCTTCTACACAAACTAGGACATCAAGAATAGCGATCTTGTTGCCCTAGTTGCCTCGGCTCGAGGTGGAGCTCGGTGTACAACTCTCGGGTGGATCGTCTTAGACTCAAGGAGGCTGCGGAGGTGACCAAGATCCAGTTCGATCCTCGGAGCTTGGATGGACGAGCGGGACAGCGGAGAGAAGACCCGAAGGACCGGTATCGTGAAGTATAATCTCTATGGCATAGTAGATAACACCTCTAGTAGTTTGCTAGTTTTTAGTTTAGCAATGATCCGTGTTTTAGTCCATGTAGCCTTTGCGCCAAAAATCGTTTTTCGCCGTTTCCGCCTCCCCGAAAGAACCGGGGTGGGCAACGTGGACATACAGTGGTATCAGAGCCTAGCTAAACATAAACTAGCAAGTTAGCAAAGTATTTAGAATATCGATCGGGAAAAAAATCACAAAACAAGTCCGTAATATTTAACTTTCTGCCGATTTTTTAAACAGCTCTAAAAATTATTTGACATATATGAAAAATCGTCTCAGGGTTTTTATAGAACACACAGCAAAAATGATCCGCTGACTCGGCCAACTCACCGCTGATCCGCGGCCAAACCATTTGTTTGGCCGCGGATCCGCGGCCGAGTTGACTCGACCGCGACTCCGTTTTGCTAAAGTGTTCTTACTGTGTTGTTTTAGGATTTTTGATATAGTTTGTTTCTGCCCAGATTTCCAGAGAACAAATTTGTTTTTGGGGTGGTTACAAATCCGTATTTTGATCGGTATTCTGTAGACTTTGGCTAATGGATATTATCTGTAATGTGATATATGTATTGAACGTCTGCTAATCGCTATACGTTGATTAGTGGGGGTTATACATATCTGTGATCTGTAATGTTGATGGTTTGTGGATATGAACTCGTTGGATTGTCGCGGATGAATAGCCGGGCGGATGTGAGATGAGAGTTTCTTTTTCTTTCAGTCATTGTAAAATTTGTAAATTGATGTAATATTATTTGTTTGGCCGCACATCCGGGATGAGGTTGTAGCCGCCATTGTATAATTTCTTTTTACTGTTTTTTCTCCTAGGATAGACCCAAGGAGGGGTGCACAAACTACCGGGTATCTCGAAGTGCCGAGTGGCCTACTCACGTGTTGAGGGAGGTTGCTTCGCTTCGGGTACTTGGCTGGTAGTTTGCCGCACCCTTAGGGGTCTAGGGTGGGGTTTAGCTATTCATCGCGACCGTGTAATCCGCTTTTCGTTGCAGGCTCGAACGGATCGCGGATTCCTAGTATATCCAAAGTGTTCATCTGTGATCTGGAATGGCTATCGTTGCTATATATCTATATATGATATCTATTTTGGTATTGCTTATGTTTTGCATCCGCGCTAGTCCAGCCCCCGCTCTGTCGTTAGTTAAGTAACCTAACGGGTGATGACGGGGCCCCGTGGAGAATGCAGATGGCATAAGCGTACGCCATATTTTCGTTGTTTTCTGCAATGGTAGGATTAAATGATGGGACGCATTAAAATTAATGCATGAAAATAAACCAAGTAAAAGTCGTTGGAACACTTTCAAAACCACTCTGTTCTTTTCAAAAACCAGCTTTTTAACGCGGAGCTTGAACCACTCCTTTTAAAAAGCTATCTCGTTCTATCGATTATATCAAGTTCACTACGTTTACGGTTTCGCCAAAACCATTCGTAGCCCTCCGTCATTTCAGTTAAATATTCAGTAGTATTCAAGCTATGTATTTTGACCTTCGCCAAGGCATAGTGATTGGTAGCTGCTGAATATTTATCTGTAGCATAGATACATGCGTTGGTTTGGGACAGTCGTACTACTATTTTGGCCTTCATCAAGGGTATCTACGGGTGGGTTCAAATTAACCTGGACAATGACGGGTAGAACTTGACATGTGACTTATGATATGTTGGCCTTCGTCAAGGTCATAAGAGCATGGGGCAAAAATCCACATCGGGAGTTTCAAAAGAACTGAAACTTGCTAGCGCTGCATACCATTTGGAGTGTGATGATTCTGGTAGGATACCTTCAGTTTTGTCACGCGATGATATTTGGATCACGATCCTACTGTGAGTATATGCTACTCCTCGGGAACTTTCTCACTTAACGATCAATGTTATAAACCAAGTAGGTGTCTAGAAAGGTGTTAGCGGGGCTACGCCCACAGGGAAAAGAGGTTACTTAATTAAGGAACTTCGCGAAAGCGTTGGAAAACCTCCCTCGACGTACCGACACTGGCCTGGCTGAACGGTTAAGCAAGTATTGTACGATGAGATTGATTGTAACATTTTAAAAAATAATTAAATAAATAATTAAATGAATAAAATTGTTTAAGTGAATTTTATGAATTTCGGTATAAATTTTGGAGGCTCATTTTCATGTTTGGATTTCATATTTTGAAGGTATAAATTTCCTTCTTTTGTTTTATTTCTATTAGATGTTTCTTTTAAAGCATAATTAGATTTATTAAATTAATTCTATTTGCAAATTTTAAAATTCAAGTTAGGGTTTGTAAATTCAAGTTGTGGTTTTTATTAATAGATTAGGGTTATAATAGTTAGTTTAATACTTTTAGAATTGGAAAATCTTGCATGGTTGTTGAATTGTAAATTTTTCATTTAAAATTGTTTAAATGAAGCTATTTAGCTAACTAGTTTATTTGTAAAATATATTTGTGGGTAATATAAAATTCCAATTAAGGTTGCTATCATTAGATTGTAGTTTTAATGAGAACTTTAGCATGTTAATGGAAAGAAAAACTTAGTTTGATCACTAGTTTCCTTTGATAATGGGAAAATAGTAAATAAATGCTACTATTTTGTAAACTAGATTTTGGAAATTTCTAAATAAAGGGGATTTAAAATATAATTATGGTTTCATTATATCATTATCATAATGAATTGTAGTTTAATACATTAATTCATGCAAAATCATGTTTTGTGGTGGAATTGTGAATTTTGCTTGAAAGAGGTTGAAAATTGTTAAAGTTTGCAAACTAGAAATTTCAAATTAATACAAATTTGTGTAATAAAAATGTAGTAATGGTTTGTATAGTCTAGTTATGCTATTTAATGAGTTTTATAACCATTGGTTTCATCTAAATGTCAAGTTTTGATGAAAAACGGTAAATTGGCATTTTCGGTTTTTACGAAATTGGACGGTTTGATGGATTTTAGGGTTTCGATGGATTTATTCATGTTTTATAATATAAGTAATGTGTTTTAAAACCAGGAGTTATTTGTTGATGTTTATCTCGATCCATCGGAGTTTGTACGCCGATATCGAGCGATATTTGGTTCTTTTGCGTGGACGGGACATAGGTTCTAACTTATGCCGGTTCATTGCGTCGTTTTGACTTTTGTATGTGATTCAGTTTACGATACTATTTATATGTTGCGTTTAGGTACCCCTCACGTGGACTGCGGACGATGAAGAGGAGGATGGCGACACAGTCTTCGGCAGACATGGACCAGGTGAGTAGATGCATATCTACGGGGGGAGGAGTCGGGTAGATGGCGTTTAGCACCCCCGCAACGTAGCATAGGAATAGTAATTATTGTAATTAGAAGACCAGATGTAACCCTAGATTCTAAATGAGCGGGACCCTAGTAATGACCCTAGGCTGGGCTAGACTGATTTAGGAAAACCATACCAGAAGATGAATACCTTGGAAGAGGTTCGTAGGTTTCTGGTAGAAACACACACACGCACAGCTGAAACTCGATATGGTGTATACGGGTATGTGTATATATATATATAGGACTTGGTATAGGTATATATATATATATATACAACACGTATATGGGATACATTGATGTGATATGATACAAGGGAATGAAACAGTATAACTTGGCTTGATGCCGTGATTCTTGACTATACGGTCGTATTAAGTATTAGCGGATCATTAGAGAATGAGATAATGAACATGTATACTTAAATTATAATGGGTGGTGATGATATTGAGGTACATGGGACTCTAAAATAGTACCCGGACTGTAACTTGTGATTGATCACGATATGGGATATGTATGACTTGATTACGACATCATATAGGTGCGACCTGATGTCGATACTATAGAGGTGTGACTTGAAGACGATATGATATCAGTATGACTTAATCACAATATGATACATAAGACATGATATTTCTGAGGATAAACTAATGATGCTTATTATGATGGCAATGATATATGATTGATGTATGCGATCACAGTTTAGCACCTTGATCATGAGATGTGTTGATGATGACATTATACTAATGATGAGACACCTAAGAGATACTTGACCCGTACCCCGATATTGGGATGCCGTACGATGGATTTTACCGTACGAGGCATAGATATGATGATTGATCCGCACTCTTGATTCGAGGAAGTCGTACTACGTACGTGACGCTATTGAGGCTGGATCGCCGACTATTAGAGATATTGATTCAGACCTAGGTAGACTCTTGTTTCTTAATGACTAGTTTCTTAGGTTTAGTTCCTTAGGAGGTTAGATGGACACTAGGTTAGGTTCGAGTCATATAGTGGTGGTGATAATTGTATATCAAATATGTGGATAACACACATCCGTCTTTACTTTCACACTGTAATCATCATGTTGCATGTTCATACATATGTTGCTATAATCAGTATAAACTGTACCTGTTAGGACACCAGCACCATTACCAATGATGCGCATATTCCACGCATACTTATTTACCGGCTCACACACATCATCATCGGTAATTGCTATGTCACGTACACTTTAGATCAAATTATCTTTTATTGATAGAATCAGTTAACAACTAGACCGATATAATATTTTGATTAATTTCTGATGTTAGTAGAGACATGATATTTATCACTTAGACATTCATGCATTCATATTTTTATGTTATCATGCAGAATCATGGGCATATGTCGACACTTATCATATACTTACTCATGATTTTAAGATTTGGATTTCTATGAGATTTCTGGATTTTTGGGGAAAACCGCAAGAATATATAAAACTTCTCTCTCTCTCCTCTTCTCTTTTTTAAAATAAGATGCGGTTTTCTCGTGATGTATGTGTCGTCCACCATGAGATTTCATGTTTTCTGTTGGATTTCGAGACCCGATTCGAGGAGTGGATGAACCGTCTCGGGTACATGGTGGGCCCGGTATGGTACCCCGGGGCAAGAAGATCGAGTTGTAGACGATGAGCTTGGCACGGGAAGGCTACCTATCGGTGATGTTTGGCGCGGCGGATATCCGGAGGATACCGACCGTTGTCGTGAGATTTGATGATATGGGCCGATCCGGACTGACGGAGCCCGAGGTATTGAGACTATGAGACTTGAGATTTACATGTTTGTGTCGATGCTTGACACGGATTTCCATGGATTTCATTGTTGATATTTCAGATTCCTATACACATTTCACCATGATAACAGCTAAGGATTTCTTATACAGATATATCTGGATTTCAGGATTGATTATGTTATATTCATGGTGCATGCATATCCATTCATATGACATAGTATTATATGAGGCACTGACATGAGCACGGAGTATCTGCATTTCCACGTAGTATTACCCTGCTATTACTAGGTGATTGGGATACAGTAGTGTGTTATTATGACCTAGGATATCGTCGTGCAATCGATTTCGTTTCGTAGATGTCTTCTACTCACGAGTTGGCAACTCACCCCCGTTGTGCCAAATTTTATTACAGGGTTCCTTGGCAGATTGCTGGCACATGATTTCTTTCCGGGTGATTTGCACGGTAGGTTGGTTCATTTGTATCTGGACCGCCGTTGTATTTTTATTATTTCATTTGTATCTAGAAAGCTCCATCAACCATACTTGTATTACCTGATAAGTTTATTGGCCCAGTCTTTTATTTCGACCTTAGAGTCGCGCTTGTATTATTCTGGTCTGGTGGTTTTGTTTATTTGAGTTTTGAGCCTCGCCCTTTGGCGTTGTATATTATTGTGCTTGTTGTGGTTGTTTCCTCCTGTTGGCGTTGAGTTAGCTCCCGTTTGGGGATGCTTTTATTTGTTGTTTATGTATATTATACTTGTTGTACCCGTTCGGAGGCCAGTTTTTATAGAGAAGACTCTGCCGAAATTTTTGAGAAAATTGCTGATGCTTTTAAACTTGTTTTCTTTTTCTTCTTCTTCTTCTTTTATGGTTTAGATTTCTGGGCTTCGGCTTACTTAGGTAACGTTGCGTCTCTAGACGCTTCGTAATCTAAGTGCCGGTCACGTTCCGTACTTTCGGGTCGTGACAAAGTTGGTATCAGAGCGCTAGGTTTAACCTTGTATAAGTCTAGGTGACCCTTGGTTGATGGAGTAGGCGATTTAGGTAGAGTAAAGTACCGTGGGTATGGTCTGCGGCATACTTACGATACGCTACTCTGCTTAAGGAGCCTTAGGATGTACAATTGTTTGCACCGTATTCCATTCGTTCTTTTGATCTATCTTCGTCAATGTTGGAGGGTGGTTTCTGTTACCACGGACACACTGGCAGAGGGAGCTGCGGCTCGAATGCGATAACCATTAGAGTATTGGTTATTCTTGAGGATTGAAGCATTTCTTAGCGTGCGGACGAAGGGTATTCACATGCCGTCCGGATGAAGTTAAAGGGTTCGAACGATTATCAGAAAACCATTTTCCTAAGTTTAAAGTATTCGGAAGAACATGCAGGTATTTCGATGGACCCTCTAGAAGAATGAAACTGTAACGTCTTCAAAATAATAAAATATGATTTTTGGGAAATTTTATAATTTAATATTATTTTAATGAATATTTTAATATTCTGGTATAATTAAATACAGATAAATGGGGAAAAATTATGGAAAATTCTAAAATAAGGTATTTTAAGGAATTGCTTCGTTTTCTGTGCATGCCCCCATTTCCTCTAGTTTTGACCCTGAGTATGTCTAGTTTTGACTGATTCCATCTAGGGTGAAATCTGGGTTGATTTTCCTATGTTGGTGTATAATTTGGGACTTGTTTTAGCATGGATTTTGGTATTTGGTGATTCATTCCTGTCGGGTGGCGTTTGGACGTCAACGACAAGTGGATTTTGATTGTGTTTACATGCGAGTCGATAGGTTTTTACCTATGCGGGTAGCGTGTGCTATTTTGGTTTCCGATATGATTTTCATGTGCTTTAGCATTGTGATATACTTGTAGGTACCCCGCGTGATGTTGAGGCAAAGGAGGTGAAGATAGCGACATCGGCTTTGGCACACGAGAAGCAATGTGAGTAGATTTATATCTGTGGGGAGAAGTCGGGTGGATGGCGTATAGCACCCCCGCAGTCCGTGGTGAAGTATACGAATACGTATACACACGAATATTTATTATGTGTTGTTTAGGGTTATTGATGGTAATAATGATATTTTGATGATAAGAATATATTGGTTTAGTTTAGTGCGAACCATAGAGTAGTGGTTGCACTCACACATACATTTACACACATACTTGCATTCATTCTTTCATTTATTAGAGTGCATATGATGGTGCGTATATCTACACATGGGTATGGGACTATGTGTTTATATACTGGATTTGAGGATAGTATTTGGGATATGAGATGAGTCGATGAGATTGGGCTTGAGGCCAGGAGATCGGTGATGTGATTTGGTTCGTATCGAGATACGACACGATGTTTTAACGGGTCTTTTGACGTAGTGATTCTTACACCTGCATGCATACATTGAGGGTATCAATATTGTACTAGACGTAGATCAGTACCCCGATCATGACATTTGATAAAGAGAATACCAGATAAATAGTATGATGAATGTGATATTGACCCGTACCCAGATTTGGGATGCCGTACGACGGATTTACGTACAAGCTATATTTTGATGATTGATCCGCACTCTTGACTTGGGATGTCTGATTATAGATAGGGTATCGGATATGATATTATTGAGGCGGGATCACCGACTAATATATATACATGTATGTATATGTATCGACTCAGATGTTAGGCGGTTTCCTCACCCGTAGCTCTACTTGTTAGTTCAGCCGTATAGTTTAAGATGGTTGTTAGATTAGATTAGACTCCTACCTATTTCAAAAACTAACGAATCGTGGGTATTTTAAAAGACAGCCCAAGGGATCCTACGGATATTTCAAAAGACGTATCTTTTCATAAAAACACCGTAGCCCCTATTTTCAAAACCCCATGATTCGTGTTATTTCAAAAGGCACCAATTGTAGAGGTTATTTTAGATTAATGCAGATTAGTTATAGTTGCGTCTAGTATTCAGCTTCCGCTCATTATTGTGGTTCGCATCGCATCGCATGCTTACATTATGTTTCATACTCCATTATTGATGTTATGCTGTTAGGACACCAGCACCATTACCGATGATGCGTATGTACCACATACACTTACTTGGCGGCTCACACACATCTTCATCGGTAATTGCCATGTCACGTACACCTTAGAAAATATTATTGCATCGACATAGGTTAGCTAATAATTTAGACATGATATTAGTGTACTTGCCTTATATGCTAGATTAGACATTGTAATTATTAGTTGTTACATCATGCATGTTATTATTCATGGATTTTTATGCCTGTATGCACTGTTTACATGCTATTGAGGATTGGATTCGGATTTCCATGAGATTTTCTGGATTTGGGGGAAAACCGCAAAACTTATATAAACTTCTTTTCTCTCTTTAAAATAAAAAGTGCGGTTTTCCCATGATGTATGAGTCGTCCACCATGAGTTTGCTGATGGATTTGGAAACCCGATTTGAGGAGACGGATGAACCGTTTCGGGTACATGGTGGACCCGGTAAGGTACCCCGGGGCAAGAAGCGCGTGGTGATGACGATGTGAGCCTGGCAGGGGAGCACTACCTACCGGTGATTTTACCCGACGCGTCGGATATCCGGAGGATACCGTCGTGGTCTTGAGATGGATGGTAGGGGCCGGTCTGGACTGACGGTGCCCTAGATATTATGATTGAGACATTGGGATTTCGAGATTTCGAGGTACAGAGACTGTGATACAGAGATATCGAGATATTGGGATTACGTTTTGTGCCGATGCTAGGCACTGTTTTATGCTGATTTCATTATGATACCTCAACTAAAAATACAAGGGAAATCTCACTAAATTATGAAAACAGTTTCTTCATTTACATGTATTCTGCTTTCATGCATTCATACCTCATATTCATGACATACTATTACCTGAGGCACGAGCACTTGGCACTACATTCACGTATAGAGATTACATTGCCAGTTTAGCATGCTTCAGCTTTATTCATATTGAGGTTTCTTTATATCTGATCGTATTGACCTAGGTTGGGTCATGCATTCGATCTCTGCTTGTAGATATCTTTCTATTCACGAGTTGGCAACTCACCCCCGTTGTGCCCCAGTTCTTGCAGGTTTGCCGTACAGTTCTATAGCGGCATTTCTGGCACACTGCTTCCTTTTGGGTGATTTGCTTGGATAGGTGGGTTCTTTTGTATCAGAACCGCCGTTGTATTTATATTATTCATTGTATCTAGAATATCCATCAACCAAAACTCGTATATTGTTTCAGACCTAGACTAGTGATGTATTATTCGACCATAGAGTCGCGCTTAGTAGTGTTGCGGTTTTCTTGTTGCTTTTGAGCTTTCTTTTGGATTTGATCCTCGCCACTTGGCGTTGTATATTATTGTTGCATGTGTGGTGGTGACCGTCGATTGACGAAGAGCTAGCTCCCGCTTGGGGATGCCTTTATCATTGCATATATTGTTATCCTTGTTATACCCCATTCGGGGCCAGTTTTACAAAAGAAACTCTGCCGAAATTTTTAGAAAAGACTGTACTGTTTTTAAAAATGCATATTCGGCTTAGTTATTTAAAAACCTTGATTTCAAACATGTTTTTCTTCACTTCTTTAAACCAGTTTCTTTACTTATTCTTAAAAATGGTTTTAGATTTCTGGGCTTTTGGCTTACTTGGATCAGATGGAGTCCTATAGACTTCATATGGTTCAAGGGCCAGTCACGTGCTCTTTCGGGTCGTGACAAAGTTGGTATCAAAGCGCTAGGTTGACCTTGGTTCGAGTCTAAGTTTGACTATGTGGAGCCTAGGGCGTTTATATATATACGGAACTTAGGCTTGACCTTACGGAACTTAGACTTGGTCGAGGGGGTATTAGACCCGAACTTTCGTCGTGTAGGATGACCCTTGGTTGATGGAATAGGTAACTAAAGTAGAGTGACGTACCGTTGGTATGTTCCGCGGCATACTTACGACACGCCATTCCGCTTAAGGAACCTTAGGATGTACATATTTTCGAGATCAGTGATCCTCTTTATATCCAGGATTATACATCCATTTGAGATCCCCGATTCTATTAGTTTCATGATCATACCTTTATTGATGCTGTTCCTTCCCATGATCATGTATCCACTTTGGATCTGTTGTTTCCTTTCTTGCCATTGATGTGCTCTCCTTGATACTCGATTGAGGTTCCTGTCACCATGTTTGAGGGCAGTTTGGGCTGCTGCTAGGGTTACGGCCGGTGTGAGCTCGTTTGGTACAAGGGCCGACCATTGTGTTTTCTGGTGACATGGGAACGTCTCGAGTTAGTGTTGGTGATTGTGACCTCTAGTGGAGGCGAGTGCTTGGTCTTGCACCGGATGATCGGGCCATTGTTAGAGCTGCCAGTTGAGAGAGGACTGTTGATGTACAGCATACCTCAGAGATTGTGATGTCGCCTACCGTGCAGACAGATGGACCAGCTGTTGCTGAGATTGACAGGATGTCGCTTCCGAAGCTTACGAGCTGAGATTGCCGTAGCTTTCAGGCAGATATGAGACAGATGATAGCTAGTCTACCCGATTTGAGAGACGAAGGTGATTCGTCCGATTTTGCGCCGGAGCGGGCCCTGATGAGTTGAAGATTTCCAGTGTGGAGAGTCTTACTCAGATCTAGAGCAGACCGACTCAGAGATGACCGCCTATGTATTGCCTTTCCTGGAGGATTGAGGCGCTGTTCGGCGTACAGGCGAATAAGCCAGTTGCTGCTGCAAATGACGAGATGTCGCCCAGATGGTTGGAGCTACTGCAGCGTGAGCATATACTTAGAGAGATGATAGCGAGTCGCTAGTCACCTGAGGATGAATGACTAGGACAGGTGGTTCGTTTGTTTACTGATGCGAGGTCATCAGATAGATTGTTTCCAGCTAGAGACGACTTCACGCAGGTTCGTTGAGAGTCGATAGAGACGATCGAATGTCAGGAGCCCATTTTCCAAGTTTAAAGTATACGGAAAGACATGCAGGTGATTCTATGGACTCTCTAGAAGAATGAAACCCTAACTCGACTTAATGACCGTGTGAAAGCCTTTGAACCTTCAGGTTTGCGGCGGTTCCTCGGCGCCATTAGTGAGGCTTGGGTTTGCCCTTCTACGGCTGGACCACCGACGCTGTGACATGTACTCGATACTATTAAACTGTACCCATGATGTGATCTCTTGGAGGATTATGAGGATCTGACGAGTCGATCGGATGGTTCGACATCTTTCGGATATCGTGATGGGACACTGCTTGGGAGACTCCAGATGCGAGCGTAGCCGTCGGAGCGCAGTTTGTGTAGCCACGATGAGTTAAGTCCGAATCAGTCGACATTGAGCAAGGTGGAGTAAAGAGTTCGTACGAGATTTCGACGAGATGACGTCCCACTCCGCTGACATTAGAGATGTGATATGCACCCCGAGGCGTGATATATGGATGTATCTTCCAGAGAGAAGCGCGATAGGTATGCAGCCGTTCCGGAATAAGCTTTAGCTTCAGCATTGGATGATGACTTCCGGGCATTTCGGCAGGATTGAGATTTGAGAAAGGAACCTCGACAGGACCTTTCTGGAGTACGTTACGAGAAGACCTAGACCAGGAGTGGTCGTATTGCGCACACCCAGCAGGACAGAGTTCGGCATTGTCGACGAGGTAGTTGACCATGTTCGGATAAAGGAACTTACCCAGATGCGTTGCAGATCGATCAGGGACAGACGAGTGATGAGTATTCCTCCGATGGTTGGGACGTGTTCCCGAGGACCTGTTCGGCCTGACATCCTCTACAGAATGATGAAGCTACAGAATATGCGATTTCGAGTCCGTGCGAGAGACTTCAGATTGACCGTGGCCGAGAACAGTGCAGTGCGTAGTAGCTTGGCATGACGTCATAGTGGACGACGATAGAGACAGTTGGAACAAGAGGTTCGTGTGAGACACTGATGAGCTGTCATTGCTTCCCGTCGAGACTAGAGACCTGATATGCTTACAGAGACGTTGGAATGTGACCAGTTTCCGAGAAAATATTGTGCTGAGGACACAGGTGTTTTTGAGCGAGAAGAGGTTGTGCAGGAAGCCAGCCTCTGTACAGATCGGCATAGGCATGATCGGAAGAGACCTTGAGCAGGATTCCTTCCAGGACATTGCTGCAATGATGTTTGCACCCAGGATCAGATGTGTGACGTGCTTTCAGAGAGCCAGAGGCCGACGCCAGTGATACGCTGCCTTACGAGCGGTCGTAAGGATTGACCGAAAGGTGACCAGGAAAGTGCCAGAACGGAATCGTTCCTGTCAGTACTCCTGACCGGGCCGATGAGCCGATGGATTGCGAGATTGGTAATCTACAGGAAAGATCAGGAACTAGAGGCAGAGGACGCCAGCCGCGAGCAAGAGGCAAGTAGATATCTTGCGCAGCTAGCATCGGATGTTCCGGTACCTTCTCGACCCTGAAGGATGGTATACCGACGACGGTAATTATGATTTGTGATTTTGTGATTTGATTATCACGTATCCGTTGCTTTGGATTTCGGTATTTTGGGCGATCTATTCACATGATTTAGTCTTGATGACTGAGTTTCATGATATTTGATTTTGTGCACCATGGTTGCACCTACTGGGTATTTATACCTTGTACATAGTTATTACTCTTGAGCTGTTGATTGCGATTTCATGCCTATTTTATGCTGGTGATTTGATTTACGCTTCCAGCAGAGTTTCATGTAATTTTAGTGTTTTGATTTTGCACCCGGTATAGCTTATATGTGCTTGTAGTGTATCGATATGTGTTTTGTGCCCGCAGCTGCACACGTTTATGATTTTCTTCATATCTGGATACACTTGGTGTTGCTGCTTACGTATTTGAGTTATTGCTTGGTATTTGTGCATGGGATGCACCAGTTCTATACTTCGTGCATTTGTCGCACCAGTTTTATGTTTCTTGCGTTTATCGCCTCAGATTTATATTTCGTGCCTTTGTTGCACCGGATTTATATTTTGTGCATTACGATTGCACCTGACTTCGATTTGATGCCTTTCGGTATGTCGATTTTGATTGTGATATTGATGTGGATTCTTGCACTCCGTGCTTTTGACTGGACTTACGCATATTCGACGTTGCTATTGGATTTTGTGATTCCGTGCATATTGAGTGCGCAGGGTCTAGATTTTCATTCGTGCATGATGGATGCACCGATTTGGATTTTCGCGCATGTTGGGCGCATGTTTTGAGATACGATTTTGGGGCACACCAGATGCACTAAATCGAGATTCTTCGTGCATGTCAGATGCACCTGTTTTGGCTGCCAGGCACACGTTGCCTATGACAGATGCTTCGTGCACACCCGTTGCACCTAGATGTTGTTTTGTGCACATGTTTAGCACATATATGGATTTTGATTTCCGTGCGCACCAGACGCACAGGGTGGTGTTATGTGATTTTTGGGATTTATTCCTTTTGGAGCAGTACATTTTTATGATGTTGGATATTTGCTTTCGTACTGAGCAGGACTAGTCAGTGGGCAGTACCTGGATATATTTTGCATGCATCGATAGTTATCGAAGGGATTTCCGAAAAGCGAGCTATAGTCTCAGTATATACCTACGTGTCCGATATGACACGAAACGTTTTAAAAACAAGGAAACCCTTCTAAACTGTTTTCAAAACGGCGGAACGTACCTATTAAACAAAGGATATATATACACATATATAGTTATTTTCTTATGAGAAACGTCCGCCACTGTGCAGTGTTACGCGCATCGCACAGCGACTTAAAAAGATTTGGCATACATTTGCATCAGCTATTTACATGTATAGTCTTGGTCCATATCATATTGATTTTGTATTGGATTTGACATTGTGTCGTTACCATGACTCCGATGATTGCGGATGCTTGATGGAGTGTTGCTTTTGAGTTATCTGCTCAGTACTCATGCGCATGCATTGCGCTATGATGTTTTATGTATAGATGATTTCGGAGCCCCGATGACTTGGAATTTGTATTGAAATATTTTAGTATTTGGGGGTTTAAATTTAAATTCGGGGACCGAATTTCTTTAAGGGGGGTAGATTGTAACGTCTTCAAAATAATAAAATATGATTTTTGGGAAATTTTATAATTTAATATTATTTTAATGAATATTTTAATATTCTGGTATAATTAAATACAGATAAATGGGGAAAAATTATGGAAAATTCTAAAATAAGGTATTTTAAGGAATTGCTTCGTTTTCTGTGCATGCCCCCATTTCCTCTAGTTTTGACCCTGAGTATGTCTAGTTTTGACTGATTCCATCTAGGGTGAAATCTGGGTTGATTTTCCTATGTTGGTGTATAATTTGGGACTTGTTTTAGCATGGATTTTGGTATTTGGTGATTCATTCCTGTCGGGTGGCGTTTGGACGTCAACGACAAGTGGATTTTGATTGTGTTTACATGCGAGTCGATAGGTTTTTACCTATGCGGGTAGCGTGTGCTATTTTGGTTTCCGATATGATTTTCATGTGCTTTAGCATTGTGATATACTTGTAGGTACCCCGCGTGATGTTGAGGCAAAGGAGGTGAAGATAGCGACATCGGCTTTGGCACACGAGAAGCAATGTGAGTAGATTTATATCTGTGGGGAGAAGTCGGGTGGATGGCGTATAGCACCCCCGCAGTCCGTGGTGAAGTATACGAATACGTATACACACGAATATTTATTATGTGTTGTTTAGGGTTATTGATGGTAATAATGATATTTTGATGATAAGAATATATTGGTTTAGTTTAGTGCGAACCATAGAGTAGTGGTTGCACTCACACATACATTTACACACATACTTGCATTCATTCTTTCATTTATTAGAGTGCATATGATGGTGCGTATATCTACACATGGGTATGGGACTATGTGTTTATATACTGGATTTGAGGATAGTATTTGGGATATGAGATGAGTCGATGAGATTGGGCTTGAGGCCAGGAGATCGGTGATGTGATTTGGTTCGTATCGAGATACGACACGATGTTTTAACGGGTCTTTTGACGTAGTGATTCTTACACCTGCATGCATACATTGAGGGTATCAATATTGTACTAGACGTAGATCAGTACCCCGATCATGACATTTGATAAAGAGAATACCAGATAAATAGTATGATGAATGTGATATTGACCCGTACCCAGATTTGGGATGCCGTACGACGGATTTACGTACAAGCTATATTTTGATGATTGATCCGCACTCTTGACTTGGGATGTCTGATTATAGATAGGGTATCGGATATGATATTATTGAGGCGGGATCACCGACTAATATATATACATGTATGTATATGTATCGACTCAGATGTTAGGCGGTTTCCTCACCCGTAGCTCTACTTGTTAGTTCAGCCGTATAGTTTAAGATGGTTGTTAGATTAGATTAGACTCCTACCTATTTCAAAAACTAACGAATCGTGGGTATTTTAAAAGACAGCCCAAGGGATCCTACGGATATTTCAAAAGACGTATCTTTTCATAAAAACACCGTAGCCCCTATTTTCAAAACCCCATGATTCGTGTTATTTCAAAAGGCACCAATTGTAGAGGTTATTTTAGATTAATGCAGATTAGTTATAGTTGCGTCTAGTATTCAGCTTCCGCTCATTATTGTGGTTCGCATCGCATCGCATGCTTATATTATGTTTCATACTCCATTATTGATGTTATGCTGTTAGGACACCAGCACCATTACCGATGATGCGTATGTACCACATACACTTACTTGCCGGCTCACACACATCTTCATCGGTAATTGCCATGTCACGTACACCTTAGAAAATATTATTGCATCGACATAGGTTAGCTAATAATTTAGACATGATATTAGTGTACTTTCCTTATATGCTAGATTAGACATTGTAATTATTAGTTGTTACATCATGCATGTTATTATTCATGGATTTTTATGCCTGTATGCACTGTTTACATGCTATTGAGGATTGGATTCGGATTTCCATGAGATTTTCTGGATTTGGGGGAAAACCGCAAAACTTATATAAACTTCTTTTCTCTCTTTAAAATAAAAAGTGCGGTTTTCCCATGATGTATGAGTCGTCCACCATGAGTTTGCTGATGGATTTGGAAACCCGATTTGAGGAGACGGATGAACCGTTTCGGGTACATGGTGGACCCGGTAAGGTACCCCGGGGCAAGAAGCGCGTGGTGATGACGATGTGAGCCTGGCAGGGGAGCACTACCTACCGGTGATTTTACCCGACGCGTCGGATATCCGGAGGATACCGTCGTGGTCTTGAGATGGATGGTAGGGGCCGGTCTGGACTGACGGTGCCCTAGATATTATGATTGAGACATTGGGATTTCGAGATTTCGAGGTACAGAGACTGTGATACAGAGATATCGAGATATTGGGATTACGTTTTGTGCCGATGCTAGGCACTGTTTTATGCTGATTTCATTATGATACCTCAACTAAAAATACAAGGGAAATCTCACTAAATTATGAAAACAGTTTCTTCATTTACATGTATTCTGCTTTCATGCATTCATACCTCATATTCATGACATACTATTACCTGAGGCACGAGCACTTGGCACTACATTCACGTATAGAGATTACATTGCCAGTTTAGCATGCTTCAGCTTTATTCATATTGAGGTTTCTTTATATCTGATCGTATTGACCTAGGTTGGGTCGTGCATTCGATCTCTGCTTGTAGATATCTTTCTATTCACGAGTTGGCAACTCACCCCCGTTGTGCCCCAGTTCTTGCAGGTTTGCCGTACAGTTCTATAGCGGCATTTCTGGCACACTGCTTCCTTTTGGGTGATTTGCTTGGATAGGTGGGTTCTTTTGTATCAGAACCGCCGTTGTATTTATATTATTCATTGTATCTAGAATATCCATCAACCAAAACTCGTATATTGTTTCAGACCTAGACTAGTGATGTATTATTCGACCATAGAGTCGCGCTTAGTAGTGTTGCGGTTTTCTTGTTGCTTTTGAGCTTTCTTTTGGATTTGATCCTCGCCACTTGGCGTTGTATATTATTGTTGCATGTGTGGTGGTGACCGTCGATTGACGAAGAGCTAGCTCCCGCTTGGGGATGCCTTTATCATTGCATATATTGTTATCCTTGTTATACCCCATTCGGGGCCAGTTTTACAAAAGAAACTCTGCCGAAATTTTTAGAAAAGACTGTACTGTTTTTAAAAATGCATATTCGGCTTAGTTATTTAAAAACCTTGATTTCAAACATGTTTTTCTTCACTTCTTTAAACCAGTTTCTTTACTTATTCTTAAAAATGGTTTTAGATTTCTGGGCTTTTGGCTTACTTGGATCAGATGGAGTCCTATAGACTTCATATGGTTCAAGGGCCAGTCACGTGCTCTTTCGGGTCGTGACAGAAACCCTAACTCGACATAATGACCACGAGAACGCCTTTGAACCTTAGGGTTTACGGCAGTTTCGCGGTGCCATTAGTGAGGCTTGGGTTTGCCCTTCTACGGCTGGATCATCGATGCTGGGGTATGTACCGGATATTTTTAAGCTGTACTTGAGTGTTGAGCTCTCGGGGAATTATGGGATTTTGAGGGATCGATCGAAAAGTTTAATGTAGTCCGGATATCAGGTGAAGGGATCGACTACGTGGGAGACTCTAGATATGAGTATTGCTGTGGGTAGCACAGTTAGCACAGCTATGAAGAGACGAGTTCGAAGCAATCGACATCAAGGGAAAGAGGCGCACATTGACGATAGTGATTTCGATGTGACTTGGTGATTTGAATTTCATATTTCTGTTATTAGATTTTGGTATTTTGAGGATTTTGTTCTACGATTGGTATTTCTTATGTGTACCTTCATTACATTCTATATGTGTTTCATATATCAGTTGTATTGATGTTGCTTAGTATACACCCAGTATACTTGATTTGGTTTTATATATTTTGAGATTTTTATTTGATTCCGTGCATATGGGTTACACAAGATTTTGATATATGCTTCGACCTAGTTTTTCATGCATTTTTGTGCTGTGATTTTGATTTTGATATTCGATGTATGATTTCATGCACCATGTGCACCTGATTAGGATTCTTGCGCATACTTGGCGCATTTAATGCGATTTTGTGCACACCAGATGCAATAAATCGGGGTTTTGTGCAGATTAGATGCACCTGATGTTGAGTCTTGCACACCCGTTGCACTTGACAGATGTTATTGGTGCATACTTGTTGCACTTAGTTTTGTTGTTGTGGGTATTCGTGGTATCTGTATTTGGTTTCGATTTCAGTGCGCACCGGACGCACATGATATTTTATTGATGTGATTAGGATTGATTTCAGTTTGAGCAGTATGTTTTCATAATCATTATTATTGATTTAGTAACCAGGCGGAACGTGTATGTTAAATAAAAGATATATATATATATATATATATATATATATATATATATATAGCTAAATTGTTTTAAAATTAAACGTCCGCTACTTAAGCCGTGACGCGTGCATTGCACGTCGATTTTCAAGAGGGGTTTTTGTATGCTTCTTTATTATGATGTTTAGGCGATTTTACTAGGATGCGAACTATATATAGGTTATAGATTGATGTATATTATGATGGTTTTCACATTGGGTTTTGATATTTTATTCTTGCCATAACTCCGATGATTGCGTTATGCTTGACGGAGTTGATTTTGTTATGTATTGATAATTTCGGAGCCCCGGCGATTTGAGTGTTTTGCTAAATGTTTTAGTATTTGGAGGGGGAATTTAAATTTAAATTCGGGGACCGAATTTCTTAAACGGGGGAAGATTGTAACATTTTAAAAAATAATTAAATGAATAATTAAATGAATAAAATTGTTTAAGTGAATTTTATGAATTTCGGCAAAGTAAAATGTATTTTTCATAAAACCAAACCGTGATTGTTTTTCATTATAATTTCAAAAAATACCTATTTTAATTATGTAATTACTAGTAAATGGTGTTTATTTAGCCACTTATAAGTTTCTAGTTTAATAAAATATTTTTCCTAAATTAATTATTTTAAATATTAACATAAGCTTTATTTCTACACTAAATTAGTGTAAATTACAAATTTGAATGGTTTTAATTTGTAAAAATGAACCATGGCATGTTAAAATTTAGTGTGTATCATGCAAAATTTATTTGCAAATTTTTCCTATTTTCTAGAGTTTTCTTGTGTTGCTATAGTAAAGGAATAAATAAATAAATAAATAAAAGCATGAAAAGACCTTTAAGTGATGTTTCTTCTCTTGAAACTTCTACACTTTTCTTCACTCTTTTCTCTTTCTCCCTCTCTCTCCTACCATGGCCGGCCACACCCCCTTGGCAGCCCCCTCATTTCTCTCTCTTGATTTTGTTCAAAAATCCATCAAATTACATCAAAAATTCAATAAAAATTGCACAAAATCCTAATAAATTCCTACCCTTTGTTCTTTGCTCTTCTTTACATGGATTTTGGAGTGGGAAAGCATGCATTTTGGAGGCTCATTTTCATGTTTGGATTTCATATTTTGAAGGTATAAATTTCCTTCTTTTGTTTTATTTCTATTAGATGTTTCTTTTAAAGCATAATTAGATTTATTAAATTAATTCTATTTGCAAATTTTAAAATTCAAGTTAGGGTTTGTAAATTCAAGTTGTGGTTTTTATTAATTAAGTAGGGTTATAATAGTTAGTTTAACACTTTTAGAATTGGAAAATCTTGCATGGTTGTTGAATTGTAAATTTTTCATTTAAAATTGTTTAAATGAAGCTATTTAGCTACCTAGTTTTTTTGTAAAATATATATGTGGGTAATAAAAAATTCCAATTAAGGTTGCTATCATTAGATTGTAGTTTTAATGAGAACTTTAGCATGTTAATGGAAAGAAAAACTTAGTTTGATCACTAGTTTCCTTTGATAATGGGAAAATAGTAAATAAATGCTACTATTTTGTAAACTAGATTTTGGAAATTTCTAAATAAAGGGGATTTAAAATATAATTATGGTTTCATTATATCTTTATCATAATGAATTATAGTTTAATACATTAATTCATGCAAAATCATGTTTCGTGGTGGAATTGTGAATTTTGCTTGAAAGAGGTTGAAAATTGTTAAAGGTTGCAAACTAGAAATTTCAAATTAATACAAATTTGTATAATAAAAATGTAGTAATGGTTTGTATAGTCTAGTTATGCTATTTAATGAGTTTTATAAACATTGGTTTCATCTAAATGTCAAGTTTTGATGAAAAACGGTAAATTGGCATTTTCGGTTTTTACGAAATTGGACGGTTTGATGGATTTTAGGGTTTCGATGGATTTAATCATGTTTTATAATATAAGTAATGTATTTTAAAACTACGAGTTATTTGTTGATGTTTATCTCGATCCATCGGAGTTTGTACGCTGATATCGAGCGATATTTGGTTCTTTTGCGTGGACGGGACATAGGTTTTAACCTATGCCGGTTCATTGCGTCGTTTTGACTTTTGTATGTGATTCAGTTTACGATACTATTTATATGTTGCGTTTAGGTACCCCTCACGTGGACTGCGGACGATGAAGAGGAGGATGGCGACACAGTCTTCGGCAGACATGGACCAGGTGAGTAGATGCATATCTACGGGGGGAAGTCGGGTGGATAGCGTTTAGCACCCCCGCAACGTAGCATAGGAATAGTAATTATTGTAATTAGGAGACCAGATGTAACCCTAGATTCTAAATGAGCGGGACCCTAGTAATGACCCTAGGCTGCACTAGACTGATTTAGGAAAACCATACCAGAAGATGAATACCTTGGAAGAGGTTCGTAGGTTTCTGGTAGAAACATACACACGCACACACTGAAACTCGATATGGTGTATACGGGTATGTGTATATATATATAGGACTAGGTATATATATATATATATATATACACACACACAACACGTATGTGGGATACATTGATGTGATATGATACAAGGGAATAAAACAGTATAACTGGGCTTGATGCCGTGATTCTTGACTATACAGTCGTATTAAGTATTAGCGGATCATTAGAGAATGAGATAATGAACATGTATACTTAAATTATAATGGGTGGTGATGATATTGAGGTACATGGGACTCTAAAATAGTACCCGGACTGTAACTTGTGATTGATCACGATATAGGATATGTATGACTTGATTACGACATCATATAGGTGCGACCTGATGTCGATACTATAGAGGTGTGACTTGAGGACGATATGATATCTGTATGACTTAATCACAATATGATACATAAGACATGATATTTCTGAGGATAAACTAATGATGCTTATTATGATGGCAATGATATATGATTGATGTATGCGATCACAGTTTAGCACCTTGATCATGAGATGTGTTGATGATGACATTATACTAATGATGAGACACCTAGGAGATACTTGACCCGTACCCCGATATTGGGATGTCGTACGATGGATTTTACCGTACGAGGCATAGATATGATGATTGATCCGCACTCTTGATTCGAGGAAGCCGTACTACGTACGTGACGCTATTGAGGCTGGATCGCCGACTATTAGAGATATTGATTCAGACCTAGGTAGACTCTTGTTTCTTAATGACTAGTTTCTTAGGTTTAGTTCCTTAGGAGGTTAGATGGACACTAGGTTAGGTTCGAGTCATATAGTGGTGGTGATAATTGTATATCAAATGTGTGGATAACACACATCCGTCTTTACTTTCACACTGTAATCATCATGTTGCATGTTCATACATATGTTGCTATAATCAGTATAAACTGTACCTGTTAGGATACCAGCACCATTACCGATGATGCGCATATTCCACACACACTTATTTGCCGGCTCACACACATCATAATCGGTAATTGCTATGTCCCGTACACTTTAGATCATATTATCTTTTATTGATAGAATCAGTTAACAACTAGACCGATATAATATTTTGATTACTTTCTGATGTTAGTTTAGACATGATATTTATCACTTAGACATTCATGCATTCATATTTTCATGTTGTCATGCAGAATCATGGGCATATGCCGACACTTATCATATACTTACTCATGATTTTAAGATTTGAATTTCTATGAGATTTCTGGATTTTTGGGGAAAACCGCAAGAATATATAAAACTTCTCTCTCTCTCCTCTTCTCTTTTTTAAAATAAGATGCGGTTTTCTCGTGATGTATGTTTCGTCCACCATGAGATTTCATGTTTTCTGTTGGATTTCGAGACCCGATTCGAGAAGTGGATGAACCGTCTCGGGTACATGGTGGGCCCGGTATGGTACCCCGGGGCAAGAAGATCGAGTTGTAGACGATGAGCCTGGTAGGGGAAGGCTACCTACCGGTGATGTCTGGCGCGGCGGATATCCGGAGGATACCGACCGTTGTCGTGAGATTTGATGATATGGGCCGATCCGGACTGACGGAGCCCGAGGTATTGAGACTATGAGACTTGAGATTTACATGTTTATGTCGATGCTTGACACGGATTTCCATGGATTTCATTGTTGATATTTCAGATTCCTATACACATTTCACCATGATAACAGCTAAGGATTTCTTATACAGATATATCTGGATTTCAGGATTGATTATGTTATATTCATGGTGCATGCATATCCATTCATATGACATAGTATTATATGAGGCACTGACACGAGCACGGAGTATCTGCATTTCCACGTAGTATTACCCTGCTATTACTAGGCGATTGGGATACAGTAGTGTGTTATTATGACCTAGGATATCGTCGTGCAATCGATTTCGTTTCGTAGATGTCTTCTACTCACGAGTTGGCAACTCACCCCCATTGTGCCAAATTTTATTACAGGTTGACGTACAGGGTTCCTTGGCAGATTGCTGGCACATGATTTCTTTCCGGGTGATTTGCACGGTAGGTTGGTTCATTTGTATCTGGACTGCCGTTGTATTTTTATTATTTCATTTGTATCTAGAAAGCTCCATCAACCATGCTTGTATTACCTGATAAGTTTATTGGACCAGTCTTTTATTTCAACCTTAGAGTCGCGCTTGTATTATTCTGTTCTGGTGGTTTTGTTTATTTGAGTTTTGAGCCTCGCCCTTTGGCGTTGTATATTATTGTGCTTGTTGTGGTTGTTTCCGCCTGTTGGCGTTGAGTTAGCTCCCGTTTGGGGATGCTTTTATTTGTTGTTTATGTATATTATACTTGTTGTACCCGTTCGGGGGCCAGTTTTTATAGAGGAGACTCTGCCGAAATTTTTGAGAAAATTGCTGATGCTTTTAAACTTGTTTTCTTTTTCTTCTTCTTCTTCTTCTTTTATGGTTTAGATTTCTGGGCTTCGGATTACTTAGGTTACGTTGCGCCTCTAGACGCTTCGTAATCTAAGTGCCGGTCACGTTCCGTACTTTCGGGTCGTGACATTGATCCTGACTAATTCTTCCTTTATGGTTTGAGGAGAGATTCGGGAGACAGTGGGAGCTGTTCATATCATAATATTGCATTATTATATTCCTCATTCTTATTCTTTTTACAAATAAACGGGTGCTTTTGACGCATGTCTGCTACATGTTACAGGTTACAGGTTCTTGGAGCGAAAACAGTGAAAAAGACAAAAGATGATACAAAAAGTGGACTTTGACCAACAAATAGAAGACTCTTAATCAAGCCTACATCAAAGATAAAATTCACAAAGTACAAGGCAATGCAAGGTCCAAGATTACAAAGCGAACGGTTAAAAGCCCACTGCAATTATTCACTGGAGATCTGGAAGAAACATTGAAGCTATTTTAATAAAGAACCAAATAATAAGGAAGCCCAAAGATCCAAGGCCCAATACTTTCTTTTAAAGAGACATAAAATTTTACCAAAGCTTGAAGTCTACTTTGACTAGGTCTTCCTAAGGATATTTTGGTAAATGTAGACATGCAAATCAATTGTAACCTAGGGTTTCTTATTCTTTATAAATAGGAACTCTAATCATTGTAATTTCTTATGCCTCCTTTTATGAATAAAATTTAGAAATCTTTTGGAGAGCATCGGTGTTTCTTTTCCATTCAGAAATTCAGATCTGACAAACCTGCATGGATGATTGGAGGGATGCATCTGTAAGTAATTTAATTTCTTACCCTAGAGTAGATTTTAATTCCTTGCCCTAGGTAGATTTAATTTCATGCCCTAGGAACTTGTTTAGGGTTTAGCTTTTGGGAAGGATTTTGAGAGATGAGATCTCTCATCCCTTTCTTACCCATCAAATATTTACAATAGGACTCCATGCATACATGCACATACCGCTCCCTACGGCACTCTATCCCTCGAGATAGCGGTGATACCGTAGTATAAAGGCCCGGGTGTGATGTTTTCCATGGAGGTTAGGGTAAGGATCTCTAAAGGAAGAACAAGAACCTAGAGGAAGGAACACCTTCCCGAACGGATCTAATCCACTTTATTGATAATTACCATAACTCCTCACAGATCTTCATTCGGGTAAAGAAAGCGTTGAGATTTACTACCATTTCCAAATCATCCCTAAACCTAGCCCTAGCAAGAATAGATTTAATTAATTGCACTAGAATAATTAGGTTTTTAGATTTAATAACTCCGAACACCCTTCGGAATTAACTCGTAAGAACGAATCGGAAACTCACAACATCCCTGTGGACCGACCCGTACTCACCGGCTAGCTGCAAAGCGACGCCGTTCTTGATTGCGGTTACAAATATTTTTGATCTATCTTTTAGAAAGCGCAAGCACGCTAAATCACAACAATCAAATGGCGCCGTTGCCGGGGATGGCGTAGAATTTGCTTTTCGCAATTTCGGGTTAATCATAAAATTTAAAAATTCATAAAAATCTGAAAAATAAAAAAAATATAAAAATATATATCATTTGTTATTTTTGGAAGTGATACTTTGTGTGAAATTTTGCAGGTACAAAATCGGATCTGAAAATTTCCAGGAAGCAAAACAGAATTCAGAAGATCAGAATACAGGGGGATTTTCAAAACGAAACAACAGGAAAATTTTGGACTCTTGAACCGCCCACCCCGCCGCGTTTCTGCGGCCAAAACCCACTTTAGGCCGCGGAAACGCGGCCATCTTGTCGAGTCGTCGTACAGGAAAAATTCTGGGGACCCGCGCCCACTTCTTCACCGCGGAACCGCGGTGGTAACCTCGCATTGGCCGCGGAAGGGCGGTGATCTCGAGGCATCATCTGGCGAAAATTTTTCTGTAAGCTCCGCTCTTTCTCTTCTGCAAATATAGATAAATCTTTTCTGAAATATTCCTGCAGGATTTTGTGCGCCTTAAAAATATTTCCCCTTCCATATAACAAGTCTTGTGCAGGATTTTTGGGCCCCGCTTGAACTAAATTGATTGCAAGTAATATTTTGTTGTTGCATATATTTTTTTTCTCTAAAATCTTTTTGCAACAAATTTTTCCAAATAAAGAGAAAGAAAAAAAATGAAAATAAAAAGGACAAATATTTTATAGAACTTGCAAAATTTTTTAGCCCCAAATAAATCCTTGCACCACCCAACCTTCCTTCTTGTCACCTTTCTTCTTCTAACATGGGTACCCCACACAATAAATCATTAGCCGAACTTTGGTATCCCGAACCTAATTTTGCGTCGTACTTTAATTTGTTCGGTCAATTTAAAAACGATCCTTCCTTGCCAAAAATTTCGTTGAAAGATCAAATAGAGGCGTCTAGGAGAAATAGTTTGACTTTTCAACCCACTTTGTGTCAACCGAGTCAACCTTTACCACCTACATATGTTGATACCACTTCTTCAAGTCCTTCTGTCACTCCTAGGCCTATGTCCATTGCTGAGCATATTGCTCAATCTCGCAGTCGATCTTTCACCCCTCTCCACTCATCTAGTTTTAGGGATCCGCACGATTATTCACCTTCTTATCCATATGTTGACCCTACCCCTGTCTTACCACCCACTTCCTACAAGTCATACCCGACCTTCCCACCCTCACTAGACACTACTTCGACACAGCCATTAGGGAGTTTCACATATCCAAACAATTTCGAATCTTTTACCGAAACCCCCTTACCACCCAAGTCTAGTTTGGAAGAGTCGTTGGAGGCTTACATCTTAGCAACAAACCAAATGACTAGGAATGTGGAAGCGTCCGTGGCCTCCCTTATGCAACCTAGTGAACCGGTAGCTAGTTTCCAACTAGCTCCAAATTTTCCAATGTATGAGGAGGCGGTTGGACAGAGTGAGAATTTGAGAGGATTTCCAAATCAAACCTACCCATACCCAATTCCAGCCCACAACTCCGATTTTCCATCGATTGTCCAAAATAGTTCAACAGTTGAAAATAAAAACGAGTTGTGTGAATTTGTAGTGCTCGATTTTCCAGATTGTGAGGAACCCCTTTCGAGTGAAACCGCACCTAATCCTTTCGATCTTTACACCTCCACTCTAGAACCTAAATCGATAGATATCCATGCTTTTGATGAGGTGTCTAAAGAAATTGATTTTCACTTGATTGAGGATATAGACGCCGAGAATATTTCAGATGATGAACCTGTCGATTTAATTAAAATTTTATGTTCAAATCATCATCCTGAGTTATTAAATGTTTCTCCCGAATCTCATATGCGTCTAGATTTTGATGATAATGGCATGGATGAGTTGAATATTGAGGATAATATTGAGGAGAGTCTTGAGGATAATATTGAAGTTGAATCATTTTTGTTTGATGTGTCTGATTTTCCAATTCATCCTCCTGAACCTTTGACTGTTATATCACCCTCCCTCTTTCCCATCGTTCTGACCCCGCTTGAAACCTGTGAGCTTGAAACCTTTTCCTTTGAATCTGACACAATTCTCATAGACGATAACACCTACGAGTGTTTCACTTTTTCAGACGATGTTGATGACTCACCGCCCGAGTTTGAGTCCTTTACATTTTCAGATGAGCCATCAGACTCGGTTGATTATAGTAGTTTCGAACCATTAATGGAATTTTTCAAGTTCGAAACAGTTTACTACGGTGAGAAAGATACTATCCCTAATTCACTCCCTTTCGTCTTTCCCATTGTTCCGACCGAACAAATGACCGTTACGCTTTCATCTCCTATACCAAGTTCGGCGTACCCATGTTTTCTTGCGAATCTTGAGGGATTTGACCCTATTTCCCGACGAGTTGATAGGTTAGCGCAATCGCTTATAACATATCGGTCATCACATATTGCGTTAATTTATTCACTCAATTTACACCCTCAAGATCGTACTCCACTTCCTTCTTCTTTTCGCCATTCTTCTCCCCCACCGAGACCATATTCTACCATTCTTCTTTCCACACGGTCTTGCGTGCTTCTCATTTTATTGCACCAACTCTACCATTTCCACGATAAGATTTTTGAATGGTTGGTGCTAACCTTTGGCTTGTGTAAGGCCAAGCTTAAGTTTGGGGGAATCTTTGTATATATGTATATATTTTTTGTTTTCTTTTCTATAAAAAAATTTAAAAAAAAATTCAAAACGTTAAAAATATAAAAATTATAAATAAATAAACAGGGGAGTGCCGGTATTTTGACCCTCTTGGTTTAGCATGACAGTGAGGACACTGTCAAGTTCAAGTTTGGGGGTATGCTCGGTACGTCTTCTTCCTTCGCATTCATTTGTACATATTTTTGCATTTGCATACTTATTTTAAAACCCATAAAAATTGAAAATTTTCAAAAATTATAAAAATTATTGTATTCAATTTTGGCTAATTGACTTTAGTTTGACAAATTGGTCAACTGGCTAGGAACAACTATATCTTAAACTTAGTAAATTAAAAACCCTAAAAATAACCTTCCTTAAAGTTTAACAGTAGAAAGTATATGCCTTGTAGTTTATTTAGAAATAGGCAAATTTTGGGTTCACTTTTTGGGCTAAGTCGAAACAAGGGAAGAGTATTGATGTTCTTATTAGAGTATAAGTTTGAAAAATAGTTCCTAGCTTAAGTGTAGATTCTGAAAACGTGTACCCTACAATTTGCACAATCACGCACCTTGAAACTTGGAATAGTAGAAGAGATCTTGAAATGCTCTTGTCTAAAGTCCTTAGTATGATGAAAATGAAAAAAATATATAAGTGTGAATAAATAATAAAAAATGGACACTGGTTTTTGTGATTACTTAAGGCTGCAAAAATAGAAAAATATTTAGCGAGGGTGCTTCATTACCTAGTGCCTTAGACCAACTGGTTTGGGAGTCACTGCTAAAGCCTTGGGTGTTGCAAGACTAGGAAGTACGCTTTAATGTGCAAACACATCTTGTAATCGGTCGTTGGTACCTCAAGAAGTATTAACGGTCGCATGAAGGATGTATAAGCAAAATTCAATTAAAAATTCACCAATTAAGAAGTGCTTTGGACAACGGACGAGAGTATGATTGCTTGATTTGAATTTCTAAGTGTAGGGGTGATCTATACACACACGTAGGGATATGTGATTGGAGTTTAGATAAGAGAAAGGAATGAAGAATAGAACTTGTATCTTTAGTAGAGTTGATAGAAATTCCTAAGTGGAGATGGAACCCTAGAAGGAAAACTTAAGAGATGCCGAAAGCTAAGTAAGTCTATAGAACATATATAATCTTAAGTTAAATAATGAGGAAGTGTGAAGAATATGGGTGGATAATTTGCGAGTCAAAAGATAATAGAATTCCTTGTTAGAAGACCTAATTGGAGAACAAAAATCAATGGGCCGAGTTGATAGGATTTTGTGGGTGTAATCCGCTGAAAACCCTCAGGAGACAACACTCCTCCTACTAGGGACACCTAGAGGTTTAACGGCTTGTTGCACGAGCTCAGTGCAATCGCGTTTCCCTGCGAAAGTGTGGTTAGGTTTTTTGTAGAGAATAAAACAATAAGTTTGCTCGAGGACGAGCAAAAGATAAGTTTGAGGCCATTTGATTGGTGTGATTTTAGCGTGCTTGCGCTTTCTAGAAGATAGATCAAAAATATTTGTAACCGCAATCAAGAACGGCGTCGCTTTGCAGCTAGCCGGTGAGTACGGGTCGGTCCACAGGGATATTGTGAATTTCCGATTCGTTCTTACGAGTTAATTCCGAAAGGTGTTAGGACAGATTATTAAATCTAAAAATCTAAATTATCCTAGGGCAATTAATTAAAAGTTATAACTAGGGCAGGAAAATAAATTTACCTAGGGCAAAGAATTTAAATCTACACTAAAGCAAGAAAATAAATTACTTACAGATGCATTCCTCCAATCATCCATGCAGGGTTGTCAGATCTGAATTTCTGAATGGAGAAGAAACACCGATGCTCTCCAAAAGATTTCTAGAATTTATTATTAAAAGGAGGCATGAAGAATTACAATGATTAGAGTTCCTATTTATAAAGAATAGGAAACCCTAGGGTTACATTTGACCCGCATGTCTACAATTACAAAAATAGCCCTAAGTTGACTAGTCAAAGCCAATAAACATTTTGGTAAAAATTTCATCCACTGAATCCTCTTAATGGCCGTGGATCCGCGGCCCCAGCATGGGTTGGGCCGCGGTTCCACGGCCCAATTGTGGACTTGGACTCTGATTCTTCTGGGATGGGTTCTGGTTGTCTTGGGCTACTTATTTCTATATATCTTTTCTCAATTTAGCTTCTGGTTCTCTTCCAGATTTCCAGTGAACATTGTAGTGGACTTCTACCCGTTCGCTTTGAGTCGATGTCTTGAATCTTGCTTTGTGAATTGTTCCTTATGTAGGCTTGATTAAGATTCTCTGTTTGTCGGTCAAAGTCTCACTTTTACGTCGTCTTTTCATCGTTTTCACTGTTTCCTGTCCAAGAACCTGTAACCTATAACATGTAGTAGACATGCGTCAAAAGCACCTGTTTTCATTGTAAAATGCATAAGAATGGGGAATATAAAATACAATATTATGGTGTGAACACTTGTCATGGGCAATGGACATCTGGACAGACCTTTGCCAGTCAAAACAGTCAGATTCAGTCATATTATTTATCTAGATGTAACCTATGTCTGGTCACTGGGTCGCTGCAATTAAGAGAGAGAGAAGAGAACACTCAGCATGATGCTTCTTGCAAGTTTAGATTGGTTTTTAATTTATCTAAACAGGATGGCTCCCACTGTCTCTCGAATCCCTCCTCAAACCATAAAGGAAGAATTAATCAGGATCAATCTCACCTTACAATACTTGCTTAACCGTTCGGCCAGGCTGGTGTCGGTACTTCGAGGGAGGTTTTCCAACGCTTTCGTGAAGTTCCTTAATTAAATAACCTCTTTTCCCTGTGGGCGTAGCCCCGCTAACACCTTTCTAGGCACCTACTTGGTTTATAGCATTGATCGTTAAGTGAGAAAGTTCCGGAGGAGTAGCATATACTCACAGTAGGATCGGGATCCAAATATCATCGTGTGATAAACTGAAGGAATCCTACCAGAATCATCACACTCCAAATGGTATGCAACGCTAGCAAGTTTCAGTTCTTTTGAAACTCCTGATGTGGATTTTTGCCCCATGCTCTTATGACCTTGACGAAGGTCAACAAATCATATGTCACATGTCAAGTTCTACCCGTTATTGTCCAGGTTAATTTGAACCCACCCGTATATACCCTTGACGAAGGTCAACAAGGTAATATGACTGTCCCAAACCAACGCATCTATCTATGCTACATACGAACACCCAACAGCTACCAATCACTATGCCTTGACGAAGGTCAACAAACATAGCATGAATACTATTGAATATTCATATGAAATGACGGAGGGCTACGAATGGTTTTGGCGAAACCTTGAACGTAGTGAACTTGATATAATCGAAGGAACCTTGAAAGCTTTTAAAAGGAGTGACTTAAGCTCCGCGTTTAAAAGTTATTTTTTGAAAAGAAACCGAGTGGGTTTTTGAAGGTGTTCCAACGACTTTTACATGGTTTATTTTTCTTGCATTAGTTCTTTTAATGCGTATTTTTCTTGCATTAGTTATTTTAATGCGTCCTATCATTTAATCCTACCATTGCAGAAAACAACCAAAATATGACGTACGCTTATGCCATTCGCATTCGCCACGGGGCCCCGTCATTACCCGTTAGGTTACTTAACTAACGACAGAGCGGGGGCTGGGCTAGCGCGGCTGCAAAACATAAGCAACGTCTAAATAATACCATATATAGATATATTGCTATGATAGCCATTTTAGATCCCAGATGAACACATTGGATATACTAGGAATCCGCAATTCGTACGAGCCTGTAACGAAAAGTGGATTAAACGGTCGCGATGAATAGCCAATACCCCACCCTAGACACCTACGGGTGCGGCAAACTACCCGCCAAATATCCGAAGTGGAGCAACCTCCCTCAACGACGTGAGTAGGCCACTCGGCACTTCGAGATACCCGGTAGCTTATGCACCCCACCTTGGGTCTATCCTAGGAGCAAAAACAGTAAAAAGAAATTATACAATGACGGCTACAACCCCGACCCGGTTGTGCGGCCAAAAATAATATTACATCAATTTACATATTACATGAATTGAAAGATAAAAAGAAAAACTCGCATCTCACAACCCCCGGCTATTCATCCGCGACAATCCAAAGAATTCATATACACATACCATCAATCATTACAGATCACAGATATGTATAACCCCCACTAATCGACGTATAGCGATTAGCGGACGTTCAAAACATATAACACATCACAGATATATACCCGTTAGCCTTAGTCTTTAGAAGTTCGATAAAAATACGGATTTTCAAGCCCCAAAAACTAATTTTTCTTTCGGGAAAATCTGGGCAGAAAAGACATATTATAAAAATCCCAAAATACCCCCAGAAACACACTGCAAGAAATTTGACCCATGACCGACTCAACTCGGCCGCGGATCCGCGACAGGTGCGTGCTCCCGCCGCGGTTCCGCGACGCGTTGAACGGTTCTCTGGACCAAATTTCTACAGTGTCTTTTAAAAAGCCTGAGTCGATTTTTGGAGTATGATTTATCAATTTTTGAACAGAATACAGAAACGACAGAAACTTGATTTTCCGGGTGTTTTTCGTGACTTTTTCTCCGATCGAACTTCTACTTACTAAGCTAACATGTTAGATATTGTTTAACTAGGCTCTGATACCACTGTAAGTCTATGCTACCCTTCCCCGGTTCTTATGGGGTTGCGGAAGTGGTGAAAAACGATTTTCAAGAGGGTGGTAACATGGACTACCGATACGGATCTTTGTTAAACGACTAACTAACAACCTAACAAGAGTTTACCTACTCGGTTAGGAGGCTATACCTTTCTTGAACTCCTTCGTCTTCGACTCCTCCCAGTGTACGGATCGGCCTCACCTCGTCATCTCCTTGCGCCAAAGATGGATCCACCCGAAAGCTTCTACCTTTGGCTTCTTCTTCGATCTTTGAAGAAACTAGAACACTTGGCTTGCTAGGCCTTGTGAACTAGAATGAGTAGAGGATTATTTTGGAGTCTTTTTTATCTCTAAGGCAATGAGTCTCAACACATGAGAATGGTTTGCCTTGAGCTAGAGAGAGCAAGAGGAAGAGGGAGAGTTTGAGCAAGTGATGGTAAGAGAGAGAAATGAAATCCAAGAATGAGCAAGTCTTTTGCCAACCTCTCTCCCATAATCCAAAAAAAATTTAATAATAATAATAATAATTGAGTATTATGTGATGGTTCATATCATATCATGTGGCATTATCATTTCATGCACTCATATTGCAAAGCAAAACAAGCAAGCAAAAGTCTTTGCCATGAAATGATAGCCAATGCAATGATGATGGTCAACTAGTCCAACCTAGTCAACCGGTCAAAAAAGTCAACACGTCAACAAAGTCAACCCCTCATCTCAACCATGACATAATAATACTTAATTAATATTATCATTAATCATATTTCTTATTCTCATTAGGGTTTATCTAAAAGTCAACAGTCAATAGTCAACAACCCCAAAGAGAATCCTCTGCCTCTGTCTCTCTCTGTCAACTGTGCATACACACCCGCATCCGCGTTCCGAGGAACACGAATAAAAACGAGATAAAACCAATCCCAAAACGTACACTAGGATCTGGCTTAAACCAAAGCCCGCTAGTTTTTACTGTCCGGACACTGTACGTACACAAGTGCATGGATGTGACCGAACCCTGTCGTAAAACCATGCGACCTGTCGCAAAACCATGCGACCCCCTTACTCTTTTTCCTAAAGGCGAATAACTTTCTATGTGGGACTCTAAAGACTCGACACTACGCTGGAAGTTGGATTAACCACAGACCGCAAATGGCACTAGCTGTGCGTAACGGTCCCCAGGTAGATGCCGACAAGAAGACCGACGAGGTGAAACCCATCTGAACTCCTACTGAGTCTGACTGTGACAATCTCCGTACTGTACGGTCTGTTCGTCTGATACATCGCATGGCGGGCCTAGGGGGTGGTAAACGTCAGTCCCCTAATAGCGGTACAAGTCGTGTCGGAGTGAAGCCCAGAACACCCTGAGATAACACTGGAAAGCTACCATTATATCTCGCTTGCCCTGGCCAGGGACTACTCGTGTAATGGCTCTCCTAGACACAGTGCGATGTCAACCCCCAATACCGGGAGAGACGAATCCTGTCTAACCGTCAGTGCCTCCAAGTGCTTCGGGACTGCACCCAACTACTACCTGTTTGCACGACTCCTTTGAACCGTGGTAGGGTAGTAATCAAAGTACAGTGGGAACACACTCGAGGCGAAGTGACAGTGTCAAGTCAGCGGACTAAGCAGTACTCATGTCGCCTGGAAACTGATAACTGACGATAGGTATAGTACCAACCAATAGTTCTCTGCGAGTCCTGTCCATTGTACTCGTAACCCAACGAGCACCCGCATACCATCTCCAGTATGACGTACTGATGGCTGTGGGACAGACCATCTCCCCTGCTAGGATGTGAAGCGCATACGCTAGTCTACTCCGGAGTATCGATGCCCTGTCTCGATAGTCCTACGACTAGGGACCTGTATAAGGATGTGCTTATAGATTACCCAGCCCCCACTAGTGTGACTGCCATCACAACGCTGATAATCAAGCAAAGATCCTAAGGGCTCTACTAATATGTATAAGCGATATGCTAAAAGAAACACCTGCACATATTGAAGTAGAAACAAACCATGTAGCATAATACCATTTTGAGCAAGATTATATTTACAACTCTGAATATCCCAAGCTTCCATTAAGTAATATACAAGCTAATATGATACAGTAATGGCCTCTAGGGAAAATACACTAACAGATATGATCATCACCCACTGCTGGCGTATTGACGAGTCTTAGAGTCCCACAATGGAATTACCTTGTCCAGGCGAAACAATGTGGTGTGCATATGAGATATGCGCGGGGACCCGATTAAATGTGCGTATGTGATACCGTATATTAATCAGGCGGTTTGCTATTGGTCGGGTCGTATGTTATATGACTGGTTTGCTAAATCAAGTGTTGATTTATCATTGACCATTAGCTTTTCACTTTAAACCCTTTTTTTGTCATTTGTTGTATGTATGCATGTATGCACTTATTCTTTTTGATGCACATATGGATGTGTATGCACACATACATGCATACAATATTCTATCATGGTTGTTGATACATGACATGGTGGCAATATAAGACTCACACATTATATAAATATGTTGATATTTATTTTTGGATAAATGAAAATGGAAATAGAAATTCTGTCATGGTTTAATATTTTATTCATACACTAACCCTTTGCTTTAACCATGATTTATTTTCTATGGCCATTATGGATCCAAAATAAATATCTAGATATTTTATAACTAGGGTTAAGAATGTGAAGGAGAATATATATATATATATATATTCTTTTTCTCATTTTAAATACTAAGCTTATCATTATCTCTTGAGCTCTTCATCTTGTCATCTTCTTCTTCCTCACTCTCTTGCTCTCTAGGTTTGATTAGTGAACAAAAGAGTGATCAAGTTAGGGTTGTGAAGTGAGAAAACAAACCACATCACCATTCTACACTTCTCTTGCCCATTAGTTTAGAGTGTTGTCTTCTACTTCTCCTTTTGATCAAGTGGAGGCTTTAGCTTGGAGAAAGAGGACTCCGGGTGGATCTTCGTGGACCTAGAGGATCTCAAGAAAGCTTCTTTCAACCCTCAAGTGGCCAAGGAGTCTAGCGTAGGGAGCTACAATGGTTGTATTCCCTAAATCTAGCCTTTATTCTACTTGTGGTCGTGTTAAAGTTTAGTGTTACCCTAGCTTTTCTAGTATGATCCTTAGGTTAATTTCTCTAGCATCCTATAATTTTTAATATAGCATGTGTGATGCTGCCAAACACTAGTAGTGGTGCTGTAGAAACTCCTTCATGGTATCAGAGCCTAACTAGAAACCTAGACGATGTTACGAAAATACGAAAACGAAAACTTCCGCAAAATTACGAAATTAGAAACCCTTGAAAATGCTCTTTGTAAAATTTTTAAAAAGCGGCCTGAAAATTATTTAAACAACTGCAGAGAGACATTTAAGATGATATATGAATACTGGTGCAAAACGAGATGGAGGGGCTCGGAAAAATCCGGCGACCCTTGAGGATTTTCCGGCGACGCCGGCAGTTGGTGCTCCCCTCTGGCTCGTTTTGCTCCAGTGTTCTGTACATTAAGATCTAGGGTTTCTAGTATTGTTTAGTTGTCCAGAATTGCATGTGATGTATGTTTGGTATTGGGCAATTTGCGGAATAGTTCGTATTCGTATTTTCACAGCATCGTATTGGTAACTTTGGCGACGTTAAACAGGTCGAACGAATTATCAAAACCTCGTGTTTTCTAGGTTGAACATACTCGATACTAAATGCAGGTATTCTTATGGACCCTCTAGAAGAAAGTAACCCTAACTCGAGATGTGACCACCAAACTACGACTGAACCTTAGGGTTTGTCGTAGTTAGTGGCGCCACAAATGAGGCTTGGGTCTGCCCTTCTATAGTTGGTCCATTAAATACTGTGGCATAGATTTTGGGTATTGTTTAACGGTGCTCAAGTGTTGAGCTTGCTGGGGAATGCGGGTGTTCGTTGATTCGATCAAAGGGTATAACATCGCCTAGTAGTATATGATACTTGTTTCTGCGACCGTAAAAGTAGTATGCGTATCGCCAGTTTCGTTGCTATATGTCAACGGCAATTAGGGTACGCATACTTGCTTATGTTGATAACATGTGATGTTATGTGTTGCTGTGTTATGATGTATTGGATTATCGTGATCGAATAGCCGAGGGTTTTATGTGAGATGAGAGTTTTACTTTTCATTCATGTAAAATTCATTTGTAATGTAATATTCTATTATTTGGGGTACTTCCGGGTTGAGAATGATGTCACCATTGTTGTATATTATTTACTTTTCCGCATTAGGATAGATCCAAGGTGGAGAGCACAAGTGACTGGGTTCTAGAGTCCAGTGGGAGACCATCTCGAGGAGTCGAGACCGGGTCTCCTAACTCTAGAATTGGTAGGGTCGGTTGCCGCTTTCGTAGGGGTCTAGGGTGTGGGATTGGCTATGTAAGTCCACGGTAGCGCCCCGGCCGTCTAACAGACGCCAATATGCAGAACAAAACTTTTACGACTGGCGCTATCGCGTACTATAACCCGGATCTGCCATTAAAGCTAAACTAACAAATTGTAAAGAGGGTAGAATTTTTATACCGAACGATCTGAGTCCTTCGGTCTTTAACCATCAACCCACGCTTTGTTGCGGCGGCTTCGATCTTCTGAAACTCCAGTCTCGTCGTCCAGGTGGCACCACGTCGACGGATCTTTAAACGGGCTCCCGCCTCTGAACCGAGGCAACTCGATCGTCAAGTTTGCTAGAAGAGACAACCAAGATGATGTAGAGAATGAGTAGAACACTTTATCTCGTTACGTCCAAGGCTATGGACGAACGGTTAATGATGTTTCCATATGGAATTGGGTGAATGGAAATTGAACTATGAAATTTCCATACACTAAACTATCATAATCTTTTCAAAGGGAAAAATCAAATGAACAACCAAGAATCTCACAATGAGGGGCCAGCCATATATAGGAGAGGGAGAGTGAGTGTAGGAGAGAAAAACATGGTGACCATAAGCATTCATACTTATCATAACCATTAAAGAAAGAATGAGTCATGGAAAAACAAGTATGAACACAATAAATGAATCATTAAAGCACCATTAATGAACAAATTAGTCACAAGCCTAATCACCACTTCTAGAACCTTCTAGAAGCATGGCTCACCCTCAAGACGAAAAGACAAATCCGTATTTAACCGAATGTTAAATACGGGTGATAGAAAACTGAAAACTGGCAACTTCCAAAAGTGATCCTGAAACGAATTTCAGGATAACCCCGTAACAGTATAAACATACCCGCATTTGTATTACGACCGAATACAAATGCATCTGAGATAAAGATATTATATCTACATAGTATAATACTGGGATCCGGCTTAAACCAAAGCCTACCAGTATTATCTGCCCGAAAAATTACACGTGCGAAAACGCACGTGCATTTTTCGAACCCTGCCATAACACCATACGACATCTACAACGTTTCGCCCGAACTTGGGAAAGTGTCTGTGGGGGACTCTAATGACTCATCAATACACTGGCTCTGGGTATAACCACTAGCACGTCAGAGGTACTAGCTGTACGTAACGGTTTGCCTATGTATTGATTGAAAGGGAAGCGGACGAGCGAACTCATCTATAAACCCTACTGAGCCTGACAGTGAAAATATCCGTACAGTCCGGTCCATTCGTCTATGAGTATCGCATATTAGGCCTAGGGGGTCGGTAAACGTCAGACCCCCAATAGCTGCATAAGTCGTGTCAGAGAGCAGCCCAGAACACCCTGAGATACTACTGGTATACCTACCAGTATATCTCGATTACCTTGGCCTGGGATTTCATGTAATGGCTCTCCTAAACACAGCGCGATCTCACCCCCAATACCGGGAGAGACGAATCCCCGAAGATCCGCTCACTTCCTCAACGTGGCTCGGGATTGTACCCAAAATATACTTGTTTGCACGACCCCTTTGACCCATGGTAGGGTATAAATCAAACTAAAGTGGGAACTCACACGAAACAAATGACGACCTCAGGTCGATGAACTAACTTATACACATGTCACCAGGGAACTGCGATCTGACGATATGTATAATACCAACTAGCATGTTCCCGGCGAGTCCTGTCCGGTGTACTCATAACCCAATGAGCACCAGTATACATCTTAGGTGATACAACAGACACCAGTGGCTTATGAGACCGGCCACCGCCCCTCGTTGCGGTCTCGAATGTATACACTAGTCTACTCCGGAGTATCGATGCCCTGTCTCGAAACTCCCACGACTAGGGACACTTTAAGGATGTGCTTATAGACCCCAGCTCCCACATATATGATCGCCATCATACTGCTGGTGTTAAGCAAGAATCCTATGGGCTCTATCAACATTTACATGATGATAAAGATAAACCAGATAGCATACTATCATCTTGAGTAAGACTGTTTTATCGGTATAGGTCCTCCCTCAATCATTGTAATCACGTACCTGCGATCCAATAATTGACTTAGAGGGCACTATATCTAACAATCTCCCATTTGCACTTAAGGCTAATTATTGCGATGTCGCGTACTCACAGCTCGTGTGATACCGAGCATCCAACTTCTCTACTAATCAGTTTCACAAAGCTCGTTTGTAAAACTATTGTGTTCGAGAAATAGCCTCGGTGAGTGGATCCGCTTTTCGGTGTTTCTTTCTGTATCTCTCTATATCTCAACCTCGCGGAGAAAACCATCTTCCGAATTGAGTAATACATGTCTTAGAATATGTCTGGATATCTGATGGGACCTAGTTCATAAATGAACTCCAAATCCAAACTTCTTAGACTGTATCAATCACTGAAACTAATCAGTGTCCAGCACCATGCCTCCCACAGTATCCCCTTGGACCACCTGTCCATAATACTTTCCCTCGTCTGAAGGAAAACTATAACTCCGACAATCACTCTGTCATCCAGGTCACCTGTGAAGCCTGGAATAATAACCGTCTCCCGAAGGAGGCTGCCGTCATCAAATCCATAGAACATACACTTATGTTCTAAAACTGCTTCCGTATGTTTCTTTTGGATTGGATTAATATAAACTTATCGCATCTAGTACAAAAAAAGACATCTGGTGTGGTACTTGACATCTCACGATTGAATCAATTTCCCAAGCAAGTGATCTGTCAATCATGTACGTTCCTCTCCCCTTTAGTCTGTAAGATACCTTTAGAGAGGGTGACTCCATCACCTGCAGGTACACTACCAAGCCAGGAGTCATCTATTCTAAAATACTATTAGAATACTGTCCAAGTACCCACATTGGGAAACTACCCAAATCTAGATCTAAAACCATAGATCTAGTAACCAGAATGTCATATATTATATCCATATCCTTTGTGGAGAAAAAACTGTGTGATGACCACAGTACAACCGATCGTAGTATAGGAATTTTCTTCCTACTCTGTGTATGTCATCCAAATACCAGGACATAACACCCTACTACCTTCTTAACAGATCCATCCCCTATTCTGACGAAGTCAAACCCATGACTGTCACATCAAAAATAGATGATCTATCTCCGCTATTTCTGCTCAAGTCTATAAATAGACACTATCTACTTGCCCACTATACTTCCGCTGCTCCCACTGACTACGACAACCCTCTGGCAGAATAATATATACGTACACTTCTAAAGCTAGTTTAGAACGACGCTACACATATCCTCCTGCCGGGTCTTATAGTCTGGAACAACAGTAGTGTCAACTCTGGGTAAACAAGAACCTTCCTGGCACCGTCCTTGAGGCTACCGGAGTATCTCTCGGTTGTCTGAGGTTACCCACCATATCTGCGGAGTGGCTATTGGAATGTCAAACCTGGTTGAATATATAGGTTCTATTAAATTTTCCGTAATCGTTTGTGGTTCTGGAATCACTTCCAGTTCTACCATACTCCCACTAATGTTTTCAGAAAAAATTCATTTTACTAAAACTGTGGCGAGTCAAGAACAATATCACTATTGATCTTCCAGATGGTAGAAAATCAACCCTCTTCAAAGCTAGGGTCAACCCACAAACTGTCATTACAGAAACATGCCTTGAGTTTTCCAGTGTCTGTTTTTAAGCATAAGCTGGACAACTCCCCTTACCTTAACATCATTAAGATATGAAGCAGTCTATATCCAATATAGAAACATAGACACTTATTTAATTGGAACCAGATTCAAATCCTGCAGCTGTCTCCAGTGCATATCAACTTAATGGAGAGAGGCTAATCAGCATTACTCAACTTAGGAATGCATCCAATTATGAGTAACCTGAAAGAGAAACAAGTTTCTCAAAACCATTACTATCAATTGAATACTAATCACAAGAATCTACATCTTCGATTTCTTTGAAGAATCCCAATACTTGCGATATCTGGTTCTCTGCTTTATTCTTATATCCATAACTTCTTAAAACATAGACATTGTATTTCTTCAAAACACTTGTCTAAAAACTAGAGAAGTCATAAGTAAACAGAACATAGTACGAGGACCTACCACTTTGTCCTGATGGATACTGGACAACATACAATACTCTGTATAAGTCCGCTGAGTTTGAATAACTCAAAACCTGTGCATCGCAGGTTGAAAACTGTATTTATGATTAAGAACTACTCCGTTGTTCAATGCTCCTTACCTAATCGTCAACTGATATAGGTAAATGCCACTGACATAATATCAAAAAGTTATATCTCACTTTATAAAAATAAATGTACAGATATATCATTTTGAAATTGGTACACAACAACGGATACTCAAAAACCAAACACATGCCATCCGGCAAAAACCCAGGCGACTTCCTCAAATATCACCAATTAGAACGAATTCTGATATAATGAGAATGATCACCTAATTTCCAATAACTTGATCCCACTCAACATCTGTAAAACCATACAGATGTGAGAATCATACCTGGTAAATATATACCTGTAACATTTTCAAAAGTATAAAATATTAATTTTTGGGAATTTTTATAATTTAATATTATTTTATTGATTATTTTAATATTAAATGCAAATAAATAGGAAAAATGTTAGAAAAAATTATGAAAAATTATGGAAAATTCTAAAATAGGGTAAATTAGTGAATTATGACATTTTTAAGTTTTTGTGATTAGTTTGACACTAATTTAGTGCTAATCGCGATTAAAATCGCTAATCGGGTTTTTTGGCAATTTTGTGCAAAACATGCACATATCACATTTTCTACACTTGTGCATTTTTCTTGCCATGATTTATCATTTGGGTTTACTATTGAGGTGAGAAGGTTTGGTTTAGGGATTAAAAGAAAAGGGAAAAAGAAAAGAAAATGAGGGTAGGTGAGAGAGTGAGGTGAACTTTAACTTATACCCTTAGCCATTCTTCTTCATTCTCATTTCTCTACCTCTCTCACTCCTCTTGCTGCTGCTGCCCCCTTCCTCATCTCCCTTCCCTCTTCAAAGCCCAAAAGCATCTCAAAAACAACCCCAAAACCTCATGTCCGTTTCATTAAAGATGTGCACGAGCTCGAGATCTACAAGATGGACTAAGAAAGCATGGATTTTGGCCACTAGGGGCAACTCAAGAAAGTTCTTGAGTTGCCAAGTGAGGTAATTTCTGAACCCTTAGCTCAATTGTAGCATTTCCTTTAACCCCAAGTTAAGATTATATCGATATTGTGTGATATTATGGACTTGGTGAAAACCTAGTTAGGGTTTGAGAGAAACTTGAGTTGTAATATGAAATTGAGCTCAGTAGAGGACTTGTAAACACCCTAGTGCATGAATTGGAACCCAAAACCTGGAACCCAAACACAGAATACGGATTTTAGAAACCGATATCGGGGAAATTATGGAATCTGTGAAGGTTAATTCGAATCTGCTATCACCCGAGACACCCTAAAATAAAATTGAGTGGACAGTGGTATGTGCAGGCACCCAGGAAGCTAACCCCAAGACCCTAGCCCCCAACTCCCTATCCCGGCCGCCAATTTTCCCCTTTTGGCCGCCAATTGCGGCCTGGGTCCCACCATTTTGGGTCGTGTTGGTTCTGTAGCTCCTTCATGTTCATGTTAGTCCCCTGGTATATATAGATTTGTATAAACAGACCTAGGGTGAAATCTGGGACATATTTCCTATGTTGCTGTTTTGGATTCGTGTTTCCGTATTCCGTATTTTTGATTCTGAAATGGTGGATTGTGTTTTGCCTCGACTATTTGTCGTTTATACGACGATATAGAGGATTTGTTGATGGTTTTGAAGGCGTGCCATAGGTTCTCACCTATAGGCCCCCTTATCGTATCGTTTTGGATTTCATGCGCCGTTTTAGCTTGGATTTAGTTTTAATGCGCATATACGATATTTGATGTGTAGGTACCCATGAAGACTTCGGGACAACAAGCAATTGCGTGGTGATGTCCGCAAATGATGTTTCAGGTGAGTAGATTATATCTACAGGGGGAAGTCGGGTGGATGGCGTATAGCACCCCCGCAGTCCGTAGTTAGTATACTATATATATAGTGGATATATGATAGTTATAGTGTGTTGTAGCTTTGTGATAGGTGTTTTATGGATAGTGTAGGGTAGAAGTGACTAGTGTAGTTCATAGTCGCGAACCCTAGGGTAGAATTACACCTACACACACACACCCTTGCATATTACTTGTACTTACACGGTGGTTGATGATATGGATTGACTTTGGAGATGAGTCGATGATGTGGGCTTGATGGCGTGAGATCGGTGATTGGATACGATTCATTGTGGGATATGACTTGTGATCTCTTGCGGGCTTGGGATATGTGTTTACCCCCGCATGCATACTTCATTGATGGTATCGTTTGGTGCTAGACATAGAGTAGTACCCCAGGCTATGTGATCTGATGATAGTGATACCTGTTATGTGATGAGATAGTGAGATGTTGACCCGTACCCAGCTATTGGGATGCCGTACGACGATTACCGTACGAGCCGATATTGATGATAGATCCGCACTCATAACTCGAGGATATCTTATGATTGGACATTGAGGCGAGATCACCGACTATATACCTTGATATATGTATCGACTCAGATTTAGGCGGTTTCCATACCCCTCCAGACTTGCATGATACTTAGATCAGTAGTTGCATAGTAGATGTTAGATTAGACCAGAGTCATACCTATTTCAAACTAACGAATCGGGAATATTGCAAGATAGGAAAAAGGGGATTCTACGGATATTTTCAAATGTGTAGTGTCTATTTTCTAAACACCGTAGCCCTTGTTTTACCAAAGACCCCGATTCGTCTTATTTCAAAAGGCAAGGTTGCATGATATAGCTTTTGAGTTAGATTCTTCACTATTGAGTTGATTATTCGATTGCACCTGTTCATACTGTTTGCATGGCATCACTTGTGCTTATTGTTATATTACCATCATGCTGTTAGGACACCAGCACCATTATCGATGATGCGTATGTTCCACGTACACTGATTGCCGACTCACACACTTCATCATCGATAATTGCTATGTCACTACACTGTAGTACTGCTGCATTCATGGTATGATTTCCGCATGGCATATTGTACACATAGACCTGTACACAAACATATATGATTTTGACTTGATATTCATACCTGATACATATGTCACATCGCATCATAATATCGCAGCTCATTTATATATAACATGACTTGATACTCACATTGATGCTTATATCACATCTGATCATCATATTGTAGCTCATTTATATGTGACATGACTTGATACTCACATTGATGCTTATATCACATCTGATCATAATATCGCAGCTCATTTATATGTGACATGACTTGATACTCACATTGATGCTTATATCACATCTGATCATCATATTGTAGCTCATTTATATGTGACATGACTTGATACTCACATTGATGCTTATATCACATCTGATCATCATATTGTAGCTCATTTATATGTGACATGACTTGATACTCACATTGATGCTTATATCACATCTGATCATCATATTGTAGCTCATTTATATGTGACATGACTTGATACTCACATTTGATGCTTATATCACACCTGATCATTATATTGTAGCTCATCTATATGTGACTTGACATGATATTTATGTTTGACGCACATATCATATCAGATTAGTGACTTACATTCTGGTTTGGATTATATGTGATTTCTGGATTTGGGAACCGTGGCTATTTCAAATATGTAATCATTTAAAAACCCGGTTCCCTTGATATGATATTTCGGTGCGTCCACCATGTGTTTTCTCGGTGCTAGAGTGATATATGAAAACCCGAATCGAGGAGGCGGTTGAGACCGATTACGGGTACATGGTGGACCCGGTATGGTACCCCGGGGCGAGAACGGTTTCGCTGTGTGATAGACGGTGAGCCCGGCAGAGGGACTACTACCTACCGGTGATTGTATTTGAGCTCGGCGGATATCTGGAGGATTCCGACCGGGGTTGAGAGATGGATATGGGCTGACCCGTACTGCCGGGGCCGAGGGCCGATACCGCAGACGGAGCCCAGAGATGGATATGGGTTGACCCGTACTGCCGGGGCTGAGGGCCGATACCGCAGACGGAGCCCCATATGGATGAGGATTTACGTGTCGATGCTTGGCACGGGTTTCATGATGTTTTACCATGATTTGTTTACATCCTCATATTGCATACATGATGCTTATTGTCATTGGGTGACGGGTGGACGGGTTCCACGTATATACCGACATAGATCATATACAGACATGGATCATATACAGACATGGATCATATACAGACATAGATCATATACAGACATGGATCATATACAGACTGGATTTACACTTATCATACTTCATTTGTATATATAACAGGGTATGAGGGCGCTGTTATATATACCCTTACACCAATATTAGTGGTATGGGACGCTAATATATGTGTATTGATATCATTTGATACTTCATCATATTTACTTCATACAGCATACCTTACATTCATGACATGTTATTACCTGAGTACTTGGCACCACATACATATTAGATGTTACCTTGCCACCTTATCACACTCAGATGTACTCTTGTGGATTATATTACTGATTGTTGACTTAGGTTTATGTCTTGCATTCGGTTTCTGCTTGTAGATGTTTCTATTCACGAGTTGGCAACTCACCCCCGTTGTGCCACAGTTCTTGCAGGTTCTGCCGTACAGGTTTCATTGCGGCATTTCTGGCACACCACTTTCTTGCGGGTGGCTTGCTTTTGGTAGGTGGATTCTTTCGCATCAAGAACCACCCTTGTATTTACTTTATTCATTGTATCTAGAATTTCCATCAACCAAAAACTTGTATATTGTTTCAGACCTAGACTTTAGTGATGTATTATTCGACCTTAGAGTCGCGCTTAGTAGTATTGCGGTTTCTTGTTGTTGAGCTTTCTTTTGGGTGTGATCCTCGCCACTTGGCGTTGTATATTATTGTTGCATGTGTGGTTGTGACCGTCTATTGACGAAGAGCTAGCTCCCGCTTGGGGATGCCTTTATAATTGTATATATATATTGTTATCTTTGTTGTGCCCTATTCGGGGCCAGTTTTACAAAAGAAACTCTGCCGAAATTTTTAGAAAAGACTGTACTGTTTTAAAATGCACATTCGGCTTAGTTATTTAAAAACATTGATTTTTAAACATGTAGTTCTATACTTATTCTTAAAAAAAGGGTTTTAGATTTCTGTGTTTTCGGCTAACTTAGTCGCGTTACGCCTGTAGACGTTACGTGGTTAAGTGCCGGTCACGGGCCAAACCTTGGGTCGTGACAAAGTTGGTATCAGAGCGCTAGGTTGACCTTGGTTCGAGTCTAAGTTTGACTATGTGGAGCCTAGGGCGTTTATATATATATACGGAACTTAGGCTTGACCTTACGGAACTTAGACTTGGTCGAGGGGGGTATTAGACCCGAACTTTCGTCGTATTAGGATGACCCTTGGTTGATGGAATAGGTGACTAAAGTAGAGTGACGTACCGTTGGTATGTTCCGCGGCATACTTACGACACGCCACTCCGCTTAAGGAACCTTAGGATGTGCATATTCTTCGAGATCAGTGATTCTCTTTATATCCAGGATTATACATCCATTTGAGATCCCCGATTCTATTAGTTCATGATCATATCTCCATTGATGTTGTTCCTTCCTATGATCATGTATCCACTCTGGATCTGTTGTTTCCTTCTTGTCACTGATGTGCTCTCTTTGATACTCGATTGAGATTCCTGTTGCCATGTTTGGGCGCAGTTTGGGCTGCTGCTAGGGTTACGGCCGGTGTGAGCTCGTTTGGTACGAGGGCCGACCATTGTGTTTTCTGGTGACATGGGAATGTCTCGAGTTAGTATTGGTGATTGTGACCTCTAGTGGAGGCGAGTGCTTGGATTTGCACCGGATGATCGGGCCATTGTTAGAGCTGCCTGTTGTGAGAGGACTGTTGATGTACAGCATACCTCAGAGATTGTGATGTCGCCTACCGTGCAGACAGATGGACCAGCTGTTGCTGAGATTGACAGGATGTCGCTTTCGGAGCTTACGAGCTGAGATTGCCGGAGCTTTCAGGCAGATATGCGACAGATGATAGCTAGTCTACCCGATTTGAGAGGCGAAGGTGATTCGTCTGATTTTGCGCCAGAGCGGGCCCAGTTGAGTTGAAGAATTCCAGTGTGGAGAGTCTTACTCAGATCTAGAGCAGACCGATTCAGAGATGACCGCCTATGTATTGCCCTTCCTGGAGGATTGAGGCATTGTTCGGCGTACAGGCGTATGAACCAGTTGTTGCTGCAAATGATGAGATATCGCCCAGATGATTGGAGCTGTTGCAGCGTGAGCATATACTCAGAGAGATGATAGCGAGTCGCTAGTCACCTGAGGATGAATGACTAGGACATGTGGTTCGTTCGTTACCGATGCGAGGTCATCAGATAGATCGTTTCCAGCTAGAGACGATTTCACGCAGGTTCGTTGAGAGTCGATTGAGACGATCGAATGTCAGGAGCCCATTTTCCAAGTTTAAAGTATACGGAAAGACATGCAGGTGATTCTATGGACCCTCTAGAAGAATGAAACCCTAACTCGACTTAATGACCGTGTGACAGCCTTTGAACCTTAGGGTTTACGGCGGTTCCGCGGCGCCATTAGTGAGGCTTGGGTTTGCCCTTCTACGGCTGGACCACCGACGCTGTGGCATGTACTCGATACTATTAAACTGTACCCGAGATGTGAGCTCTTGGGGGATTATGAGGATCTGACGAGTCGATCGGATGGTTCGACATCTTTCGGATATCGTGATGGGACACTGCTTGGGAGACTCTAGATGCGAGCGTGGCCGTCGGAGCGCAGTTCGTGTAGCCACGATGAGTTAGGTCCGAATCAGTCGACATTGAGCAATGTGGAGTAGAGAATTCGTACGAGGTTTCGACGATATGACATCCCACTCCGCTGACATTAGAGATGTGATATGCACCCAGAGGCGTGGTATATGGATATATCTTCCAGAAAGAAGCGCGATAAGTATGTAGCCGTTCCGGAATAATCTTTAGCTTTAGCATTAGATGATGACTTCCGGGTATTTCGGCAGGATTGAGATTTGAGAAAGGAACCTCGACAGGACTTTTCGGGAGTACGATACGAGAAGACCTAGACCAGGAGTGGTCGTATTGCGCACACCCAGCAGGACAGAGTTCGGCATTGTCGACGAGGTAGTTGACCAGGTTCGGATAAAGGAACTTACCGAGATGCGTTGCGAATTGATCAAGGGCGGACGAGTGACGAGTGTCCCTCCGATGGTTGGGACGTGTTCCCGAGGATCTGTTCGTCCTGACATCTTCTACAAAAGGGTGAATCTACAGAGTACGCGATTTCGAGTCCGTGCGAGAGACTTCAGATTGGCCGTGGCCGAGAACAGTGCAGTGCAAGGTAGCTTGGCGTGACGTCATAGTGGACGACGATGGAGACAAGTGGAACCAGAGGTTCGTGTGAGACGCTGACGAGCTGTCATTACTTTCCGTCGAGACTAGAGACCTGATTTGCTTACAGAGACGTTGGGATGTGACCAGTTTCTGAGAAATATTGTGCTGAGGACACAGGTGTCTTTTGAGAGAGAAGAGGTTGTGCAGGAAAGCCAGCCTCTGTGCAGATCGGCATAGGCAAGATTGGAAAAGACCTTGAGCAGAATTCCTTCCAGGACATTGCTGCAATGATGTTTGCACCCAGGATCAGATGTGTGACGTGCATTCAGAGAGCCAGAGGCCGACGCCAGTGATGTGCTGCCTTACGAGTGGTCATGAGGATTGACCGAGAGGTGACCAGAGAAGTGCGAGAACGGAATCGTCCCCGTTAGCGCATCTGACAGGGCCGATGAGCCGATTGACTGTGAGATTGGTAGCCCACAGAGAAGATAAGGACCCAGAGAGTCAGAGGACGCCAGACCGTGAGCAAGAGGCACGTAGATATCCTGCGCTGCTAGCAGTGGATTGCACCGACTCCTTCTCAACCTCGAAGGAGGAACTACCGACGACGGTATTTATGATTTGTGATTTTGTGATTCGATTATCACGTATCCGTCATTTTGGATTTCGGTATTTTGGGCGTTCTGTTTACATGATTTAGTTTTGATGACTGAGTTTCATGATATTGGTTTCATGCACCCACTGAATATTTATATATTTTGCGCTGAGTTATTACATTTGAGATATTGATTGAGATTTCATACCTATCGTATTCAGTGATTTGATTTGCACTTCCAGCGTAGTTTTCATGCATCTTTAGTATTTTGATATACGATTTTGGTGCACGCCAGATGCACTAAATCGGAATTCTTCGTGCATTTCATATGCACCTGATTTTTGCTGTCAGGCACATACGTTGCCTACGACAGATGTTTCGTGCACACCCGTTGCACCTAGATGCTGTTTTCTACACCTATTTGACACATATATGGATTTTGATTCCTTGCGCACCAGACGCATAGGATATTCTTATATATGCATTTTGGGGATTGATTCTAGTAGAGTAGTACATTTTTTTTTATGATATTCTTATGTGTTGATGCTTTCGGAGCCCCGACAAAATGGATTATACTGAAATTGTTTTAGTAGTGGGGGTTTAAATTTAAATTCGGGGACCGAATTTCTTTAAGGGGGGTAGATTGTAACATTTTCAAAAGTATAAAATATTAATTTTGGGGAATTTTTAAAATTTAATATTATTTTATTGATTATTTTAATATTAAATGCAAATAAATAGGAAAAATGTTAGAAAAAAATATGAAAAATTATGGAAAATTCTAAAATAGGGTAAATTAGTGAATTATGACATTTTTAAGTTTTTGTGATTAGTTTGACACTAATTTAGTGCTAATCGCGATTAAAATCGCTAATCGGGTTTTTTGGCAATTTTGTGCAAAACATGCACATGTCACATTTTCTACACTTGTGCATTTTTCTTGCCATGATTTATCATTTGGGTTTACTATTGAGGTGAGAAGGTTTGGTTTAGGGATTAAAAGAAAAGGGAAAAAGAAAAGAAAATGAGGGTAGGTGAGAGAGTGAGGTGAACTTTGACTTATACCCTTAGCCATTCTTCTTCATTCTCATTTCTCTACCTCTCTCACTCCTCTTGCTGCTGCTGCCCCCTTCCTCATCTCCCTTCCCTCTTCAAAGCCCAAAAGCATCTCAAAAACAACCCCAAAACCTCATGTCCGTTTAATTAAAGATGTGCACGAGCTCGAGATCTACAAGATGGACTAAGAAAGCATGGATTTTGGCCACTAGGGGCAACTCAAGAAAGTTCTTGAGTTGCCAAGTGAGGTAATTTCTGAACCCTTAGCTCAATTGTAGCATTTCCTTTAACCCCAAGTTAAGATTATATCGATATTGTGTGATATTATGGACTTGGTGAAAACCTAGTTAGGGTTTGAGAGAAACTTGAGTTGTAATATGAAATTGAGCTCAGTAGAGGACTTGTAAACACCCTAGTGCATGAATTGGAACCCAAAACCTGGAACCCAAACACAGAATACGGATTTTAGAAACCGATATTGGGGAAATTATGGAATCTGTGAAGGTTAATTCGAATCTGCTATCACCCGAGACACCCTAAAATAAAATTGAGTGGACAGTGGTATGTGCAGGCACCCAGGAAGCTAACCCCAAGACCCTAGCCCCCAACTCCCTATCCCGGCCGCCAATTTTCCCCTTTTGGCCGCCAATTGCGGCCTGGGTCCCACCATTTTGGGTCGTGTTGGTTCTGTAGCTCCTTCATGTTCATGTTAGTCCCCTGGTATATATAGATTTGTATAAACAGACCTAGGGTGAAATCTGGGACATATTTCCTATGTTGCTGTTTTGGATTCGTGTTTCCGTATTCCGTATTTTTGATTCTGAAATGGTGGATTGTGTTTTGCCTCGACTATTTGTCGTTTATACGACGATATAGAGGATTTGTTGATGGTTTTGAAGGCGTGCCATAGGTTCTCACCTATAGGCCCCCTTATCGTATCGTTTTGGATTTCATGCGCCGTTTTAGCTTGGATTTGGTTTTAATGCGCATATACGATATTTGATGTGTAGGTACCCATGAAGACTTCGGGACAACAAGCAATTGCGTGGTGATGTCCGCAAATGATGTTTCAGGTGAGTAGATTATATCTACAGGGGGAAGTCGGGTGGATGGCGTATAGCACCCCCGCAGTCCGTAGTTAGTATACTATATATATAGTGGATATATGATAGTTATAGTGTGTTGTAGCTTTGTGATAGGTGTTTTATGGATAGTGTAGGGTAGAAGTGACTAGTGTAGTTCATAGTCGCGAACCCTAGGGTAGAATTACACCTACACACACACACCCTTGCATATTACTTGTACTTACACGGTGGTTGATGATATGGATTGACTTTAGAGATGAGTCGATGATGTGGGCTTGATGGCGTGAGATCGGTGATTGGATACGATTCATTGTGGGATATGATTTGTGATCTCTTGCGGGCTTGGGATATGTGTTTACCCCCGCATGCATACTTCATTGATGGTATCGTTTGGTGCTAGACATAGAGTAGTACCCCAGGCTATGTGATCTGATGATAGTGATACCTGTTATGTGATGAGATAGTGAGATGTTGACCCGTACCCAGCTATTGGGATGCCGTACGACGATTACCGTACGAGCCGATATTGATGATAGATCCGCACTCATAACTCGAGGATATCTTATGATTGGACATTGAGGCGAGATCACCGACTATATACCTTGATATATGTATCGACTCAGATTTAGGCGGTTTCCATACCCCTCCAGACTTGCATGATACTTAGATCAGTAGTTGCATAGTAGATGTTAGATTAGACCAGAGTCATACCTATTTCAAACTAACGAATCGGGAATATTGCAAGATAGGAAAAAGGGGATTCTACGGATATTTTCAAATGTGTAGTGTCTATTTTCTAAACACCGTAGCCCTTGTTTTACCAAAGACCCCGATTCGTCTTATTTCAAAAGGCAAGGTTGCATGATATAGCTTTTGAGTTAGATTCTTCACTATTGAGTTGATTATTCGATTGCACCTGTTCATACTGTTTGCATGGCATCACTTGTGCTTATTGTTATATTACCATCATGCTGTTAGGACACCAGTACCATTATCGATGATGCGTATGTTCCACGTACACTGATTGCCGACTCACACACTTCATCATCGATAATTGCTATGTCACTACACTGTAGTACTGCTGCATTCATGGTATGATTTCCGCATGGCATATTGTACACATAGACCTGTACACAAACATATATGATTTTGACTTGATATTCATACCTGATACATATGTCACATCGCATCATAATATCGCAGCTCATTTATATGTGACATGACTTGATACTCACATTGATGCTTATATCACATCTGATCATCATATTGTAGCTCATTTATATGTGACATGACTTGATACTCACATTGATGCTTATATCACATCTGATCATAATATCGCAGCTCATTTATATGTGACATGACTTGATACTCACATTGATGCTTATATCACATCTGATCATCATATTGTAGCTCATTTATATGTGACATGACTTGATACTCACATTGATGCTTATATCACATCTGATCATCATATTGTAGCTCATTTATATGTGACATGACTTGATACTCACATTGATGCTTATATCACATCTGATCATCATATTGTAGCTCATTTATATGTGACATGACTTGATACTCACATTTGATGCTTATATCACACCTGATCATTATATTATAGCTCATCTATATGTGACTTGATATGATATTTATGTTTGACGCACATATCATATCAGATTAGTGACTTACATTCTGGTTTGGATTATATGTGATTTCTGGATTTGGGAACCGTGGCTATTTCAAATATGTAATCATTTAAAAACCCGGTTCCCTTGATATGATATTTCGGTGCGTCCACCATGTGTTTTCTCGGTGCTAGAGTGATATATGAAATCCCGAATCGAGGAGGCGGTTGAGACCGATTACGGGTACATGGTGGACCCGGTATGGTACCCCGGGGCGAGAACGGTTTCGCTGTGTGATAGACGGTGAGCCCGGCAGAGGGACTACTACCTACCGGTGATTGTATTTGAGCTCGGCGGATATCTGGGGGATTCCGACCGGGGTTTCGAGATGGATATGGGCTGACCCGTACTGCCGGGGCCGAGGGCCGATACCGCAGACGGAGCCCAGAGATGGACATGGGTTGACCCGTACTGCCGGGGCTGAGGGCCGATACCGCAGACGGAGCCCCATATGGATGAGGATTTACGTGTCGATGCTTGGCACGGGTTTCATGATGTTTTACCATGATTTGTTTACATCCTCGTATTGCATACATGATGCTTATTGTCATTGGGTGACGGGTGGACGGGTTCCACGTATATACCGACATAGATCATATACAGACATGGATCATATACAGACATGGATCATATACAGACATGGATCATATACAGACATAGATCATATACAGACATGGATCATATACAGACTGGATTTACACTTATCATACTTCATTTGTATATATAACAGGGTATGAGGGCGCTGTTATATATACCCTTACACCAATATTAGTAGTATGGGACGCTAATATATGTGTATTGATATCATTTGATACTTCATCATATTTACTTCATACAGCATACCTTACATTCATGACATGTTATTACCTGAGTACTTGGCACCACATACATATTAGATGTTACCTTGCCACCTTATCACACTCAGATGTACTCTTGTGGATTATATTACTGATTGTTGACTTAGGTTTATGTCTTGCATTCGGTTTCTGCTTGTAGATGTTTCTATTCACGAGTCGGCAACTCACCCCCGTTGTGCCACAGTTCTTGCAGGTTCTGCCGTACAGGTTTCATTGCGGCATTTCTGGCACACCACTTTCTTGCGGGTGGCTTGCTTTTGGTAGGTGGATTCTTTCGCATCAAGAACCACCCTTGTATTTACTTTATTCATTGTATCTAGAATTTCCATCAACCAAAAACTTGTATATTGTTTCAGACCTAGACTTTAGTGATGTATTATTCGACCTTAGAGTCGCGCTTAGTAGTATTGCGGTTTCTTGTTGTTAAGCTTTCTTTTGGGTATGATCCTCGCCACTTGGCGTTGTATATTATTGTTGCATGTGTGGTTGTGACCGTCTATTGACGAAGAGCTAGCTCCCGCTTGGGGATGCCTTTATAATTGTATATATATATTGTTATCTTTGTTGTGCCCTATTCGGGGCCAGTTTTACAAAAGAAACTCTGCCGAAATTTTTAGAAAAGACTGTACTGTTTTAAAATGCACATTCGGCTTAGTTATTTAAAAACATTGATTTTTAAACATGTAGTTCTATACTTATTCTTAAAAAAAGGGTTTTAGATTTCTGGGTTTTCGGCTTACTTAGTCGCGTTACGCCTGTAGACGTTACGTGGTTAAGTGCCGGTCACGGGCCAAACCTTGGGTCGTGACAATACCGTGGAGTAAGTATCTAATCGAGAAATCAGTTTTCAATTAACAATGCACAGTGTAACTGAAACATGAAAATGTTTCGAAGGGGTGTCCTGGTATTCTTATAGTAATGCCTCTTCCATAATCCAAATCATGGCTTTAACCGTATATTTCCCTGCCATCTTTCCAATTCCCTTTATTTATCTTTAGTCGTTACCTTTAGTAGACCATCATTAGACTAAGTAGTTTTCTTCCTTCCCTACCGTTCGGCACCAGCCTATGGTTTGGAAGAAGAATATCCAATAAGCATAATAGGTGTACCCTCCTAATCCAAGAAGTACTCGCAACTTGAGAGAAGGTGATGATAAAAGACAACTGAATAATCCTTATTCTTTTTTCTCCTGAACCAGAATCCATCCTCGAAAAAATATCCTTCGAGTTCGTATATAACCATACGATAGATTTATCCAATGGAATTGAATCTTCGTAGTGATACGGGTTGTTCTGGAGAAATCAAAGGTGAAGTAGGAGTGGTGATGAAATACGTGGTTTGGTCGTGAATGATAGCAGTAGCAATTTACTTTGTCCTCTTTATAATCCTTTTATTTTGTCTTTATTTATTACCTTCTGTACACCCGGCTTAGGCTAATTGGTTTTCTTCATTCCCTACCTATCGACACCTGCCTATTGTTTGGAATAAGACTATCTAATAAGCGTAATAGGTGTACTCTCCTAAACCAAGGAGCCCTCACAACCTGAGAGAAGGCGATAATAAAAGACAACTGAATAAACCAATTCTATTTCTCCTGAACCTGGATCCATTCTCGAAGAAATCCCTTCGAGTTAGTATATAACCATAAGATGGATCTATCCAATGGAAGTGGATGTCCGTGGTGATACGGGTTGTTCTGAGAAATACAAAGGGTAAAAGAAAGAGTGGCAATGACTTATGCAACTATAGACAATCCAAAAGCCAGTAAATTAAGAAGGTTCGGTCAACTTGGTCACTGAGTTATAGTTTAGGGTCGGTCAAAAGTCGCTGCCAAAGAGAGAGAGAGAAGAAACACTCTGCGTGCACTCTAACCTAGATCAGAATGGTTATCACTTTATCTAATTAGGAAACCTCCCACTGTAATCTCAAATTCTCTTCCAAACCTGAAAGAAGAATTAGTCGGGATCACCCGAAGAGTAAACCAACTCATCAGCGAGAATCGGGATCCAACTATCATCGCATGATAACTTGATGGAAGCCACTCAAGTTAACACACTCCAGAAGGTATGCTCAAACCTGGCAAGTTCTTTTATGTTTGAAACTCCCGATATAATTTTTATCCCATGCACTTATGACCTTGACGTAGGCCAACAAATCATAAGCCACATGTCAAGTTCTACCCGTCATTGTCCTGATTAATTTAGGTCATCGTACATGCCCTTGACGTAGGCCAACAAGGCTGTACGTCTGTCCTAAACTAATGCATCTATCTATGCAAAAAATGAATACCCAGCAGCTACCAAACACTATGCCTTAACGTAGGCCAACAAACATAGCTTGAATACTACTGACCATCCATAAGAAATGACGGAGGATTACGGCTGGTTTTTGGCGAAAAACCTTTAACGTAAAGAACTTGATCTCGTTGAAGGAACTTGATAGAATTTCATAAAAAATATAGTAGCGAAAACCTTTTGCTAAAGAAGTCACTCCCGGTGAGGGGATCTCGGCTCTTTCCTCGTGGAATGAGGTGCAGGATATTCCAACTGAATATCGCTATGCAAAAACAAAAGGAAACGTCTTTGTAATAACTCCCTTTTAAAATTTGTTCCAACAACATCAAATATAGGTTTGTTTAATCTTGCATTGGTAAGAATCAACGCATTCCCAGCATTTAATCACACCAAAAAAGAACGAAAATAAAATGTACGTATATGCCATCCGCATTCGTCACTGGGTTCCGTCATCACCCGTTAGGTTACTTAACTAACGACAGAGCGGGGGGTGGACTAGCGCGGGTGTAAAACATATACAACATCTAATAATATATATACTAATATACAATAATCGCTCCAGGCGTGATAATATGCAACATTACAGAAAAGTAATAAGCATCACAGAACAATACAGATAATCTGGTATCCCCGGGTTTCACAGAGCCGCTGCTGAAACCCGACGTTCCCCTGGTCGTGTGGATAGCCTGTGCAATGAAACCTAGACCCCTACGGGTGCGGAAAGTTACCCGCCAAAACCTGAAGCGAGGTGGTCCCTACATTCATAGTGAATGGAACACCCGGCACTTCACGGAATCCGGTAAATTGAGCACCGTTCCTTGGGTCAACCTGTACCCCTACGAGTGAGGCGAATAGTCTGCCAATTTTAGAGTGAGGTCCCTTTACCTCTCAAAGCCATGAGATACGGACCCGTTGCCCTCCAGAACCCGGCTATCCGTGCACTCCTTCGCGGGATAAACCTAGTACAGAAATAAAATATATACAACGGGTACATCGACCTCAACCCGTTCGTGCCCCAAAAGAATATTATACAACAGGCAGTGACGGCAGTCCATATGCTGGACGCTCGCCCCGCAATATCAAATGTACAAATAAATCCAAACTGCACTATCATTGCACCCTGCTATCCACTACGACAAATCCGCAACATCACAGTACAACACAGAACATCAACGCGAATGTCACGTTCGCAAACCCGTCTAAAAGAACTATACCAATCAGACGCGGTTTACCGATCAAATGACATTCCCGGTCAGAGATATAAAGTAAGTACTGTAAACTAACACGTTTAAATTTCGATCGACAAAATTTCCCGAAGTGGGCCCCACGTACATCTGGTGTACAGTAACAAAATTTTGGCCCAAAAGACATATACCAAAATCTACCATTTCCCATGTAAAACTCACTGGAAAAATTTGGCGCAATGTTCCCACAAAAGCGCGGCGGATCAGCGACCAAACCCTGGTTTGGACCGCGGATCCGCGGCCATTTTATGGGATCACGTGACCAAATTTGACCATTTTGCTTCGAATTGCCTGCACAGTTTTCTGTGATATGTAAAATAATTTTTAGACCAGATTAAAAATCGACAGAAACTATGAACAGAAAATTGTGGTTTTGCGGAAATCCGTTCGATCGATATTTTAAACGCGTTAGCACAAGTTAGTAAAGCTTAATGGTAAGGCTCTGATACCACTGTAAGTCCACGGTAGCACCCCGGCCGTCTAACAGACGCCAATATGCGGAACAAAACTTTTACGACTGGCACTATCCCGTACTATAACCCGGATCTGCCATTAAAGCTAAACTAACAAATTGTAAAGATGGTAGAATTGTTATACCGAACGATCCGAGTCCTTCGGTCTTTAACCATTATCCCACGCTTTGTTGCGGCGGCTTCGATCTTTTTAAACTCCAGTCTCGTCGTCCAGGTAGCACCACGTCGACGGATCTTTAAACGGGCTCCCGCCTCTGAACCGAGGCAACTCGATCGTCAAGTTTGCTAAAAGAGACGACCAAGATGATATAGAGAATGCGTAGAACACTTTATCTCGTTACGTCCAAGGCTATGGACGAACGATTAATGAAGTTTCCATATGGAAACGGGTGAATAGAAATTGAACTATGAAATTTCCATACACTAAACTATCATAATCTTTTCAAAGGGAAAAATCAAATGAACAACGATGAATCTCACAATGAGGGGCCGGCCATATATAGGAGAGGGAGAGTGAGTGTAGGAGGGAAAAACATGGTGACCATAAGCATTCATACTTATCATAACCATTAAAGAAAGAATGAGTCATGAAAAAACAAGTATGAACACAATAAATGAATCATTAAAGCACCATTACTGAACAAATGAGTCACAAGTCTAATCACCACTTCTAGAACCTTCTAGAAGCATGACTCACCCTCAAGACGAAAAGACAAATCCGTATTTAACCGAATGTTAAATACGGGTGATAGAAAACTGGAAACTGGCAACTTCCAAAAGTGATCCTGAAACGAATTTCAGGATAACCCCGTAACAGTATAAACATACCCGCATTTGTATTGCAACCGAATACAAATGCATCTGAGACAAAGATATTATATCTACACAGTATAATACTGGGATCCGGCTTAAACCAAAGCCAACCAGTATTATCTGCCCGAAAAATGACACGTGCGAAAACGCACGTGCATTTTCCGAACCGTGCCATAACACCATACGACATCTACAACGTTTCGCCCGAACTTGGGAAAGTGTCTGTGGGGGACTCTAATGACTCATCAATACACTGGCACTGGGTATAACCACTAGCACGTCAGAGGTACTAGCTGTACGTAACGGTTTGCCTATGTATTGATTGGAAGGGAAGCTGACGAGCGAACTCATCTATAAACCATACTGAGCCTGACAGTGACAATATCCGTATAGTCCGGTCCATTCGTCTATGAGTATCGCATATTAGGCCTAGGGGGTCGGTAAACGTCAGACCCCCAATAGCTGCATAAGTCATGTTAGAGAGCAGCTCAGAATACCCTGAGATACTACTGGTATACCTACCAGTATATCTCGATTACCCTGGACAGGGATTTCGTGTAATGGCTCTCCTAAATACAGCGCGATCTCACCCCCAATACCGGGAGAGACGAATCCTCGAAGATCCGCTCACTGCCTCCACGTGGCTCGGGACTGTACCCAAAATATACCTGTTTGCACGACTCCTTTGACCCGTGGTAGGGTATAAATCAAAGTACAGTGGGAACTCACACGAGACAAATGACGACCTCAGGTCGATGAACTAACCTGTACACAGGTCACCAGGGAACTCCTATCTGACGATATGTATAATACCAACTAGCATGTTCCCGGTGAGTCCTGTCCGGTGTACTCTTAACCCAATGAGCACCTGTATACATTTTAGGTGATACAACAGACACCAGTGGCTTGTGAGACCGGCCACCGCCCCTCGTCGTGGTCTCGAATGTATACACTAGTCTACTCCGGAGTATCGATGCCCTGTCTCGAAACTCCCACGACTAGGGACACTTTAAGGATGTGCTTATAGACCCCAGCTCCCACATATATGATCACCATCATACTGCTGGTAGTTAAGCAAGAATCCTATGGGCTCTATCAACATTTACATGATGATAAAGATAAACCAGATAGCATACTATCATCTTGAGTAAGACTGTTTTATCGGTATAGGTCCTCTCTCAATCATTGCAATCACGTACCTGCGATCCAATAATTGATTTAGAGGGCACTATATCCAACAGGCTATTCATCACGACTGTGGAATCCGTATTTTCTATTATTGGCTAAATACTAAATACGGACGTCCTAGTATATCCTATATTATCATATATGTGTTTTTGCTGCCTATATTCTGTGATGTGATCGCTTAATATATCTGAGACGAATGCTATATTATATATGAGATATGTAATAGACGTTGCTGATGTTTTACACCCGCTCCAGTCCCGTCCCGGTATGCCATTAGTTAAGTAACCTAACGGTGCATAACGGAACATTGCGGCGAATGCGGATGGCATAAGCGTACGTTGTATTTTCGTTTCTTTTCTGTGATTGGATTAAGGACTTAAATGATGGGACTACATTTATATGATTAATGTAAAGAAAATAAACCTAAAAAGATGTTGTAGAATCGGATTTGAAAACCCCTCGTCTTTTTACGAAAAAGCTACATTTCAAAACTCCAGTGCTTAAGCCACTCCTTTTGAAAACCGTTTGATTCTATGACGATATCAAGTTCAAAGCGTTAAACGTTTTCTTAAAAACCAACCGCAACCCTCCGTAATTTTAGGAATTAGAGTACTTAGTATTCGTGCTACGTTTGTTGACTATAGTTAAGGCGTAGTGTATGGTTGCTAAGTGATATCTTCCTACAATGCATATGATGCAGATTAATTTAGACATTCATGCGACTTTGTTGACCATAGTTAAGGGTCAAGTGAGTGAGTCTAATTAATCAAGAAATGATAGGTAGAACTTGACTCGTGCTTATAATTTGTTGACCATAGTTAAGGTTGTGGGTACTAGGGGTAAAACCACATCGGGATTTTCAATAGTTGAAATTTGCAATGAGATTGCATACCTTCCATATGATGGTTGGATCCCGATCCCACTGTGGGCAATAGTTCCTCCCAGGAGAGTTTTGGAATTTACAATTAGCTAACTTATTAGGTGTATAGAAAGGTGTAAACGAGGCTACGCCTCTGGAAAGACGAGGTTTATATTAATTAGGTCCGTGCGAAAGCACGGGGAACCTCCCTCAACTACCGACACTGGCCTGGCTGAACGGTTAGTGAAGTTGTAGACTGTAATTAATCCTGGCTAGTTTTCTTTTTAAGGTTTGAAAGAAAAACTTGATTAAAGCAGTAGGAGACATCGATTAGATAAGATAATAACCAATCTGATCTTTGCAAGAGTTTTCGCTGAGTGTATTCTTTTCTCTCTCTTAATGGCAGCTACCAATGACGGGACTCAAGCTTCTATTAGATAAAAATAAACTGAATGAGACCAATTATAAAGACTGGCTGAGGAACCTTAACATTGCCTTGACTATGATAAGGTATCATATGTCCTCACGGCTCCAGCCCCGCCCGTCCCAGGTCCTAAATCCGCAGTTGCGGATATTGAAGACCATAAGACATGGGACGCTGACTGTGCCATGGCCAAATGCCTCACGCTTGCATCGATGGATAACACACATCAAAAGCAGCACGAGAATATGGACGTCCACACCATATTCCTCCATACAAAGGAGTTGTATGGAGAGAAATCTCACGTATTACGATACGAAGCATCCAGAAAGTTGTTTCAGATGCGAATGGCCCCTGGCACACCATTAGGAGACCATGTTCTGAAGATGATAGCTCTCATCGAAGAGCATGAGGACCTTGGATGGACAATGGACAATGAGTAATATACAGATATTATTCTGCAGTCTCTCCCCTCCACTTTTGCTCAATTTATAGTTAACTTCAACATGCATAACATGGAGAAGGAACTACCTGAACTCCATAATATATTAAGGAGTGCAGAGAGCACGCTGAAGTCAGTGAAGACTCCCGTTTTGAGTGTCGGGCCATCTTCTTCCTCTCGCCTGAAAGCTAAGGCCAAGGGAAAGATGAAGAAGAAACCTACCAAACCTAAGGGTGGAGTTAAAAAGGTTAAGGGGAAAGACAAGTCCAAAGTTGGGGAATCGGGGAAAGGGGAATGTTATCACTACCACAAAACAGGACACTGGAAGCGCAACTGCACGGAGTACTTGGATCTCAAGAAGAAGCATGGGGATGCTTCCGCTTTAGGTGTGTTTATGACAGAAAACTGTTTTTCAATAAACTCTGCTTCCTGGGTATTAGATACCGGTTCAGTTTCTCACATTTGCAATTCTATGCAGGGGCTGAGAAATAGCAAGGTTTTGAAGACAGGTGACCATACTCTCCGCATTGGAAATGGTTCCAATGTACATATAGTTGCATTGGGAGAGCATCACTTGGGGTTGCCGTCTGGGTGTATATTGGTTTTGAACCCATGTTATTATGTACCTATTATGCTTTGTAATATAATATCCGTTTCTTTGTTTGACAACGAAGGATATAATTTTCTATTGCAGAACAATGTTATGAACATTCACCTGAATCAAATGTTGGTTGGGTATGGTACGCTTAATAACGGGATATACGTCCTAAATCAACACACATTTTTCAGCATACAACACACTAATAAAAGAAAACTTTCAGAAATAAATAAAGCTTTTCTTTGGCACTGTAGACTTGGTCATATTAATGAAACAAAACTAAACAAGTTACACAAAGATGGATATTTAAACCCTTTTGAATATAAATCTTATGCGACTTGCCAGTCTTGTATCAAGGGTAAAATGACCAAAACTCCGTTTACCGGACACGGAGAAAGAGCTACTGAGTTCTTAGGCCTCATACATAGTGATGTATGCCCGCTAATGTCTACACATGCTAGCGGCAGTTTTTCATACTTCATTACTTTCACCGATAGATTCGGTCATGTATTTTTATTAAAGAAGAAGTCCGAAGCTTTCGAGAACTTCACTGAATATAACCTCGAAGTAGAAAAACAAACCATCTTGAGTATCAAAATGCTTCGATCAGATCGAGGTGGGGAGTATCTCAGTACAGAGTTTGCAAACATCCTAAAAGAGAATGGGATTCTCTCTCAGCTGACTCCTCCTTACACACCACAGCACAACGGTGTGTCAGAACGACGCAATCGGACCCTATTAGATATGGTCCGTTCCGTGATGAGGGATGCTGAGTTACCCGTCTCATTTTAGGGGCATGCATTGGAGACTGCAGCGTTTCTATTGAACAGGGTCCCAACCAAAACCGTGACTACCACGCCATATAAGATATTGCATGGGAAGAGATCATCTCTTAAACGAATTAAGATTTGGGGTTTTCCAGCCTATGTTAAAAAGCAGAATCCGGGCAAACTCGAGACACGGTCGGTAATGTGTAATTTTGTGGGATATCCAAAGAATTCTTATGGATATCTGTTCTACCACAAGGAGGAACAAAAGGTGTTTGTTTCTCAGTATGCCACATTCTTGGAAAAAGAGTTTTTCACAAATGGAACTGAGGGCAGTCTGGTAGATCCAGAAAAGGTTCTAGAGACACAAACTACAAATGACGACTTGGTTGAACTGGCTGTTGCAACAGAAATCGAAGAACCTCGGCTAGTCCGTAGGTCTGGTAGGACTTCTCGCCCAACGGAGAGGTACTATGGTTTCCTCATTGATGGTGACAGAGAAGACTGCATCATGGAGGATGATGATCCTACCAGCTTTCACCAAGCTATCATGAGTGGAAACTCTGTGAAATGGCTTGATGCCATAAGATCTGAAATGAAGTCTATGTACACTAACAAAGTATGGACTTTGGACGTTGTACCCCCTGGGGTAAAACCTGTGGGGTGCAAATGGATCTTTAAAAGAAAGATTGGTGTAGATGGGCAGGTAGAGACCTATAAGGCAAGACTTGTGGCGAAAAGTTTTCGACAAAGACCAGGTTTGGACTATAACGAAACTTTTTCTCCTGTAGCCATGCTTAAATCCATTCGGATCCTAATTGCTATTGCTGCTCACTAAGACTATGAAATCTGGCAGATGGACATTAAAACAACATTTCTAAATGGGGATTTAGAAGAATGAGTTTATATGGATTAGCCAGAGGGCTTCATTGACAGTGGGAGCAGTGGGATGGCATGTAGACTGCTTAAATCCATTTATGGATTGAAGCAGGCATCACGGAGTTGGAACATCTGTTTCGATGATGTTATCAAAGAGTTTGATTTTGTCAAAAATCCAGATGAACCTTGTGTTTATAAGAATACTGTAGGGAGAGCTGTCACATTCCTCGTATTGTACATGGATGACATTCTTCTGATAGGAAATGACATTCCTATGCTACAGTCGGTCAAATCTTTCTTATCACTAAGGTTCTCCATGAAGGACCTGGGTGATGCCACATGCATTCTAGGCATTAGGATCTATAGGGATAGATCCAAGAGGTTATTAGGATTGTCCCAGGCCATGTACATTAACACCATCCTAAAAAGGTTTAGTATGGAAGACTCTAAGCGGGGTGCCTTACCCGCTTGCCATGGGGTCACTCTCTCTAAGGACTCTTGCCTAAAGACCGATGAAGAGAGAGCTCGCATGAGCATTATACCCTATGCTTCGGCAGTAGGATCTATAATGTATGCGATGTTATGTACACGCCCAGATGTAGCTTATGCACTTAGTGTAGTAAGCAGGTATCAATCCAACCCAGGGGAGAATCACTGGATAGCTGTGAAGAACATTCTTAATTACTTGCGAAGGACTAAAGAATTGTTCTTGGTGTATGGTAATGGAGATCTCCAAATGGAGGCCTTTACCGATTCGTGCTTCCAGAGTGATAAGGACGACAACAAGTCTATCTCTGGGTTTGTATTTACACTCAATAGAGGGGCGGTAAGTTGGAAGAGTTCTAAACATGATACCGTTGCAGACTCTACGATGGAAGCTGAGTACATTGCTGCAAATGATGCCGCCAAGGAAGCCGTCTGGATGAAGAAGTTCGTCTCGGAGCTAGGAGTAGTTCCAACCATTATTGATCCAATACCATTGTATTGTAATAATAATGGCGCTATGGCGTTAGCCAAGGAGCCAAGGTCTCATCAGCGGTCCAGACACATCCTGATGTGTTTTCATTTGATCCGGGAGATTGTAGATCGCCGCGAGATCGTGATTAGGAGAGTAGGCACAAAGAATAACACTGTGGATCCACTCACCAAGGCCCTCCCTCAGCCGTAGCACGAGCGACTTTTTGAGATGTTGGGTATGAGATACGCCAATAACTGGCCTTAGTGCAAGTGGGAGATTATTGGATATATATGCCCAAGAGGCCATTATCTGATAGTGGATGTGTTTATACATGTGTGTGTGTGTGTGTGTGTATTCAGTGTACATTCTTGCTTGACAAGATAGTATGCTATATGGTTCTTCTTTATCTGACATGTTGACTTGATCATGCTATTATTAATTTACACATGTTGATAAAGCCCTGAGGATAATTGCTTGACTACTGTGATTATGATATAGATCATACTAGTGGGACATCTGTAGTTTATAAGCATATCCTGAAATGTCCCTAGTCGTAGGTGTATCGAGATGGGGCATTGATATACCAGAGTAGACTAGCGTATATGATATTAGACCCATATGATGGGCGATGGATGCTCCCACATCCATTGATGTTTGACATCGAGATCGTATACGGGTGCTCAGTGGTGACTGGGTACACTCGACAGACTCGCCGAGAACTCCTATATGGTATTATATCTATCGTCGGATAGCAGTTCTCAGGTGACACTGGTACAGGTTAGTCTGTAGACCCGATATCGTCATAGAGTCTTGTGTGTTCTCCCACTGTATTTTGATTACCACCCTACCACGGCTCTACTGAGTCGTGCAAACAAGTAGCTTTTGGGTACAGTCCTGAGACACACGAAGACGATGAGCGATAGGAGGGGTTTCGTCTCACCTGGTATTGGGAGTTGATATTGTGCTGTGCTCGATTGGCTATATCAGTAAGTCCCTGTCCAGGGCTATTAAGGTTTACTGATAAGTGTTATCAGTAGTTTCTCGATCTGTTATAAACCATTCATCGGCACGACTTATTGAGTTATTGGGGTCGACGTTACTATCCCTAGACTTGATATGCAGCATATTTGATGAAGAGACCGGACTGTACGGCAGTGTTTCCGGTTGGCTCGACGGGAGTTGTGACATGTTCGCTTGTTTTCTTCTGATCGCTCAATACTCGGGTGGCCGTTACGTTTAGCTGACCTCTTGCGGCTTGGGGGTGCTTGATATGATCATCAACTATTGCCGGCGTATTGACGAGTCTTAGAGTCCCACAATGGAGTTACCTAGTCCAGGCGAAACGATGTGGTGTGCATATGAGATATGCGCGGGGACCCGATTAAATGCGCGTATGTGATACCGTATATTAATCGGGCGGTTTGCTATTGGTCGCGTCGTATGTTATATGACCGGTTTGCTAAATCAAGTGTTGATTTATCATTGACCATTGGCTTTTCACTTTAAACTCTTTTCTTGTCTTTTGTTGTATGCATGCATGTATGCACTTATTCTTTTTGATGCACATATGGATGTGTATGCACACATACATGCATACAATATTCTATCATGGTTGTTAATACATGACATGGTGGCAATATAAGCCTCACACTTTATATAAATATGTTGATATTTATTTTTGGATAAATGAAAATGGAAATAGAAATTCTGTCATGGTTTAATATTTTATTCATACACTAACCCTTTGCTTTAACCATGATTTATTTTCTATGGCCATTATGGATCTAAAATAAATATCTAGATATTTTATAACTAGGGTTAAGAATGTGAAGGAGAATATATATATATATATATATATTCTTTTTCTCATTTTAAATACTAAGCTTATCATTATCTCTTGAGCTCTTCATCTTGTCATCTTCTTCTTCCTCACTCTCTTGCTCTCTAGGTTTGATTAGTGAACAAAAGAGTGATCAAGTTAGGGTTGTGAAGTGAGAAAACAAACCACATCACCATTCTACACTTCTCTTGCCCATTAGTTTAGAGTGTTGTCTTCTACTTCTCCTTTTGATCAAGTGGAGGCTTTAGCTTGGAGAAAGAGGACTCCGGGTGGATCTTTGTGGACCTAGAGGATCTCAAGAAAGCTTCTTTCAACCCTCAAGTGGCCAAGGAGTCTAGCGTAGGGAGCTACAAAGGTTGTATTCCCTAAATCTAGCCTTTATTCTACTTGTGGTCGTGTTAAAGTTTAGTGTTACCCTAGCTTTTCTAGTATGATCCTTAGGTTAGTTTCTCTAGCATTCTATAATTTTTAATATAGCATGTGTGATGCTACCAAACACTAGTAGTGGTGCTGTAAAAACTCCTTCACAGACACCCATAGCCCAAACCCCAACACCCCGGTCCCTACTCCGGACGCAATTTGCGGCCAGAACCATTAAAATTGCATCCATGGAGGTGAATTGGGGTCTCCTGCTTCGTGTGTGTGATCCTAGTCTAGTAAACATGCTCCAGTAATTGCAACTTTTTCCTGAAGCTTCTGGTTTAAAAGCAGATCCCAAAACGAACCTAATTCTTATCTAAGACAATAAGCACTAATTTAATACAATATGGGGTTTTAGTGTAAACTGGTGCAAAGACAGGATTAAACGACACTAATAACACTTAGTTAAGGCAATCAAGCCATAAAAACCCTAACTTGACCTAATCTCCTCTTAAATATTAAAGTTTGCACTAATTACCATATAAGCACAACATTAAGCTTAAAACTAAAAGTTAAGCGAATTAAGTATTTGATTTACGCTATTACCTCAAGATGGTTGAGAAGGGGATTCAAACATGTAGCATTCATGAAGACTTGCCAAGAACCATGCTTGATTGCAAAAATAGGAGAGTAGTGATGATTTTTGGCTAGGATTTTGTGTTAAGCTTGTGGATTTTCTTTCACTTGGAGGCTTAGCAAATGAAGAGGAGAAGAAGAAGAAGATGAAGGTGTCACGACCCGAAATTGGCACGTGACGGCCCTAATACTACGCAACGTCTACAGGCGTAACGCAGTAAAAGAAAGCCAAAACCCAGAAATCTAAACCATTAAAAGACAAGAAAAGATAAGAAACATTGTTTAGACTTTTGAAAATCTCAAGTATAAATTCTTTAAGTCCAATTTACTTTCTTGAAAATTTCGGCAGCACCTCCTTTGTAAAAACCAACCCCAAAAATGGGTACAACATAAATATAAGTAAAGCATCCCCAACGGGAGCAAATCCAGGCCATAAGGCGGAAAACAACCACAACAACAGATATACGACGCCGTAGCGAAGAAATAAAAGACGACCAAGTCACCAAATACTATACAATATCGTCCTCACATCAAGTCTTTAAGTCAACATGAAAGTAGTAGATGGAGAGTACAAGGATACAACGAATATACAATACAACAACGAATAACCACAAAACCCACCTAAGCAAACTGCACACTGTGAGCTGATGCGGTATCCGCAGCAAAAGATGATAAGATAGATGAATAACCTGCCTCGACTACTCTGGGAAACAACCTCCAAAACAAACTGTGGCACAACGGGGGTGAGTTGCCAACTCGTGAATAGTAAATAACATATGCATGTAATCGCAACTATGCACGTACAGCGTGAATCTAACATATGCAATTAATAGCAATAAAATGTCATATGAATGCAAAAATCATGAAAGGTACACTTGCAGGTGTTGGAGATAGTGCCCTCAGAGTCAATTATTGGATCGCAGGTACATGATTGCAATGATTGCGGAGGACCTATACCGGTAGGACAGTCTTACTCGAGATGATAGTATTCTATCCGGTTTGCCTTTATCAGTCGTGTACAAGTTCAGGTGACTGATCATTGTTACACTTTGATAGAGCCCTTAGGATCTTGCTTTACTACCAAGAGTATGATGGCGATCATATACGTGAGAGTTGGGTGGTTTATAAGCATATCCTTAATTGTGGTCTCTAGTCGTGGGAGTTTCGAGACAGGGCATCGATACTCTGGAGTAGACTAGTGTATACAGTCGAGACCCCGACGAGGGGCGGTGGCCGGTCTCACAAGCCACTGGTATCAGTTGGAACACCTAAGATGTATACAGGTGCTCATTGGGTTATGAGTACACCGGACAGGACTCGCCGGGAACCTGCTAGTTGGTATTATATATATCGTCAGATAGCAGTTCCCTGGTGACATGTGTACAGGTTAGTTCATCGACCTGAGGTCGTCATTTGTCTCGTGTGAGTTCCCACTGTGCTTTGATTTCTACCCTACCACGACTCAAAGGAGTCGTGCTAACAGGTAGTTTTTGGGTACAGTCCCGAGCCATATGGAGGCACGTGAGCGGATCGGCAGGGGATTCGTCTCTCCCGGTATTGGGGGTGAGATCGTGCTGTGTCTAGGAGAGCCATTACACAAAGCCCACGGCCGTGGCAGGAGATTTTCTGGTAGGTACTCTAGTAGTATCTCAGGGTGTTATTGGGCTTCACTTTGACACGACTTATACTGCTTTTGGGGGTCTGACGTTACCAGCCTCCTAGGCAGATATGCGGTACTCATAGACGAATGGACCGGACTGTATATACGTTGTAACTGTTAGGCTCAGTAGGGTTTCCGAATGAGTTCGCTCATCGGCCTCCCTTGAGGTCAATCCATGGGCAGCCGTTACGCACAGCTAGTGCTGTTGACGGCTTATGGTTAAACCCACTGCCAGGGTACTGACGAGTCATTAGAGTCCCCCACAGACAGCTTCCCAAGTTCGGGCGAAACTTTGTAGAGGCCGTATGATTTTATGGCAGGGTTCGGAAAATGCACGTGCGTTTACGCACCTGTCATTTTTCGGGCAAATAATACTGGTGGGCTTTGGTTTAAGCCGGATCCGAGTATTATATTGTGTAGATATAATATCTTTGTCTCATTTGCATTTGTATTCGGTGGTAATACAAATGCGGGTATATTTATACAGTTACGGGGTTATCCTGAAATTCGTTTCAGGATCACTTTTGGAAGTTGCTAGTTTCCAGTTTTCTATCAGCCGTATTTAACATTCGGTTAAATACGGATTTATCTTTTCTTTGGATAAGTGCGGATGCTTCTAGAAGGTTCTAGAAGAGGTGATTAGGCTTGTGACTCACTTGTTCATTAATGGTGTTTTAATGGTGCTTTTATTGTGTTCATACTTTGTGTTCACACTAGATATTTCTCTTATTGTCACCTCCCCCTCTCCTACACTCACCATCAACCTCCTTATATGTGGTCGGCCCCCTCCTCTCTCACACACACTTGATTGATTCATTTGGTTAAAAGATTATGATATTTTTGGGGTGTATGGAAATTTCATAGCTTATTTCATTCCATCACCCGAATTAATTGGTAACTTCATTAACCGTTCGTCCATGGCTTTGGACGAAGCGAGACAAAGTATTCTACTCATTCTCTACATCATTCTTGGTCGTCTCTTTTAGAAAACTTGACGACCGATTTGCCTCGAGTCAAAGGCGGGAGCCCGTTTAAAGAATCGTTGACGTGGTGCCACCTGGAAGAGCAGATCGGAGATCGAAGAGATCGGAGCAGCCGCAACAGAGCGTGGGATGATGGTTAAAGAACGAAGGACTCGAATCGTTCGGTATAACCTTTCTACTCTCTTTACAGTTTATTAGTTTAGCAATAATGGCAGATCCGGGTTAAAGTATACGATAGGGCCAGTTAAAAAGTTTTTGTTCCGCATTTGGCATCTGTAGACGGCCGGGGCGCTACCGTAGACTTACAGTGGTATCAGAGCCTCACCATTTTGCTTTACTAACTTGTGCTAACGCGTTTAAAATATCGATCGGACCGAATATCAAAAACTACAAATTTTCAGTTCTGAGTTTCTGTCGATTTTAAAATGGTTCTAAAAATAATTTTACACATCACAGAAAATTCAGCAGGCTTTTCTAAGCACGTGGTAGAAATTTGGTCACATGACCCTTCAAGACCGCCGCGGAATCGCGATCAAGCCTAGGGTTTGACCGCGCATCCGCGGCCAATCTGTGGGATCATTGACCTAAATTTGTACAATGGCTTCTTTTGTGTAAATTGTGGTTTTTGATATATATCTTTTGGCCCAGATTTTGTTACTGTACAGCAGATGTACGTGGGGCCCACTTCGTGATATTTAGTCGATCGAAATTTAAACATGTTAGTTTACAGTGCTTACATTATATCTCCGACTGTGAATGTCATTTGATCGGTAAACCGCGTCTGATTGCTATAGTTCTTTTAGACGGGTTTGCGAACGTGACATTCGCGTTGATGTTCTGTGTTGTGCTGTGATGTTGCGGATTTGTCGTGGTGGATAGCAGTGTGCAATGGTAGTACAGTTTGGATTTATTTGGACATTTGATATTGCGGGGCGAGCGTCCAACATGTGGACTGCCGTCACTGCCAGTTGTATAATATTCTTTTGGGGCACGACCGGGTTGAGGTCGATGTACCCGTTGTACATATTTTTCATTTCTGTACTAGGTTTTACCCCGCGACGGAGTGCACGGATAGCCGGGTTCTGGAGGGCAAAGGGTCCACATCTCATGGCTTTGAGAGGCAGAGGGGCCTTACTCTAAAATTGGCAGACTATTCGCCGCACTCGTAGGGGGTACAGGTTGACCCAAAGAGGGGTGCTCAAGCTACCGGATTCCGTGAAGTGCAGGGTGGTCCATTCACTTTGCTGTAGGTGGCTGCCTCGCTTCAGGTTTTGGCGGGTAACTTGCCGCACCCATAGGGGTCTAGGTTTCATTGCACAGGCTATCCATAGGACCAGGGGAACGTCGGGTTTCAGCAGCGGCTCTGTGAAACCCGGGGATCCCAGATTATCTGTTTTGTTCTGTGATGCTTATTACTTTTCTGTAATGTTGCATATTATCACGGCTGGAGCGATTATCATATATTGGTATATATACTATTAGATGTTGTATATGTTTTTCACCCGCGCTAGTCCTGTCCCCGCTCTGTCGTTAGTTAAGTAACCTAACGGGTGATGACGGGACCCAGTGACGAATGCGGATGGCATATACGTACATTTTATTTTCGTTCTTTTCTGGTGTGATTGATTGATGGGACTGCGTTGATTTTGATCAATGCAAAGGAAAGCAAACCTATTTGGCAGTTGTTGGAACAATTTTCAAATGTGTTATTACAAAGACGTTTCTTTTTGTTATGCATAGCGGTATTCGGTTGGAATATCCTGCACCTCATTCGACGAGGCAAGGGCCGATATCCCTTCACCGGGAATGAACCCTTGGGCAGAAGTTTGCGTCAGGGTAATAACTTCACTATGGTCGATTACAAGTTGCTTTGCATCGCGGTTTTCAGTTGGAATATCCTGCACCTCATTCCACGAGGAAATAGCCGAGATCCCTTCACCGGGAGTGACCACTTTAGCAAAAGGTTTTCGCCACTATATTTTTATAAAAAGCTATCAGGTTCCTTCAGCAATATCAAGTTCACTACGTTAAAGGTTTTTCGCCAAAAACCAGCCGTAGCCCTCCGTCATTTCTTTTGGGTATTCAGTAGTATTCAAGCTATGCATTTTAGCCAAAGTTAAGGCATAGTGTTTGGTAGCTGCTGGGTATTCATTTGTTGCATAGATAGATCAGTTGGTTTGGGAAAGTCGTTCTGCCGATTGGCTAAAGTCAGGGGCATGTGCGGATGGGTTCAAATTGACAAGATAATGATGGGTAGAACTTGGCATGTGACTTATGGCATTTTGGCCAAAGTCAAGGTCATAAGAGCATGGGGCAAAAATCATATAGGGAGTTTCTAAAGAAACTGAAACTTGCCAAGTATGCGCATACCTTCTGGAGTGTGATAACGTGAGTGGATTCTGTCACGTTATCATGCGATGAGAGTTGGATCCTGATTCCCACTGATGAGTTGGTTTAGTCTTCGGGTGATCCCGATTGATTCTTCTTTCAGGTTTGGAGGAGAATTTGACAGGACAGTGGGAGGTTTCCTGATTAGATAAAGTGATAACCATTCTGATTTAGGTTAGAGTGCACGCAGAGTGTTTCTTTTCTCTCTCTCTCTTTGGCAGCGAACTTTGACTGACCCTAGACTATGAATCAGTGACCAAGTTGACGGAACCTTCTTAAAATACTGGCTTTTGGATTGTCCGAGTTGCATAAGTCATTGCCTCTCCTTCTTTTACCCTTTGCATTTCTCAGAACACCCCGTATTACTACGGACATCCACTTCCATTGGATAGGTCCATCGTATGGTTATATACGAACTCGAAGGGACTTCTTCGAGGGTGGATCCAGGTTCAGGAGAAGTAGAATTGGTTTATTCAGTTGTCTTTTATTATCACCTTCTCTCAGGTTGCGAGGGCTCCTTAGTTTAGGAGAGTACACCTATTACGCTTATTGGATAGTCTTGTTCCAAACCATAGGCAGGTGCCAAAAGGTAGGGAATGAAGAAAACAAATTAGCCTATGTAGGGTGTACAGAAGATAATATGTAAAGACAAAATAAAGGGATTAGAAAGAGGGCAAAGTAAATTGCGACTGATATCATTCACGACCAAACCGCGTACTTCATCGCCACTCCTATTTCACCTTTAAAAGAATAAGATATTATTCAGTTGTCTTTTATCATCACCTTCTCTCAAGATATGAGTGCTCCTTCTTTTAGGAGGGTACACCTATTATGCTTACTGGATAGTCTTCTTCCAAACCATAGGCTGGTGCCGAACGGTTGGGAAGGAAGAAACCATTTAGCCTAACGATGGTGTACAGAAGGTAACGACTAAAGACAAATAAAAGGATTTGGAGAGATGGCAAAGAAATATACGGTTAAAGTCATGAATTGGATTATGGAAGAGGCATTACTAGGAATACCAGGATACCCCTACGAAACATTTTCATGTTTCAGTGCATTGTTAAAAGAAAACTGTTTTCCCGATAAGATACTTACTCCAAGGGTATGTATTTACCAGGTTTCATTCTCATATCTGTATGGTTTTACAGATGATGAGTGGGAGTAAGTTATTAGGAATTAGGTGATCATCCTCATTATATCGGAATTCGTTGTAATTGGTGATATTTAAGGAAATCGCCAGGGAACAGTTTTCCACCTACGACGCACAGGTTTTGAGTTGTTCAACTCAGCGGACTTATACAGAGTATTGTATGTTGTCCAAGTGTCCATCAGGACAAAGGGGGTAGGTCCTCGTACTATGTTCTGTTTACTTATGACTTCTCAGTTTTTAGACAAGTGTTTCGTACAAATACAAGGTCTAAGTTTTGAGAAGTTGTGGGTATAAGAATAAAGTAGAGAACCATGTGTCACAAGTATCGGGATTCTTCAAAGAGATCGAAGATGTAGATTCTTGTGATTGGTATTCAGATGATAGTAATGGTTTTGAGAAACTTGCTTCTCTTTCAGGTTACTCATAATTGGATGGATTCCTAAGTTGAGTAATGCTGATTAGCCTCTTTCCATTAAGTTGATATGCACAGGAGACAGTTGCATGATTTGAATATGGTTCCAATTAAATAAGTGCCAAAGTTTCTATATTGGATATAGAATGGTTCATACCTTAACGATGTTAAGGTACGGGGAGTTGTCCAGCTTATGCTTAAAACAAGACTCTGGATAACTCAGGGCACGTTTCTGTAATGGCAGTTTGTGGGTTGACCCTGGCTATGACGAGGGTTGATTTTCTACCATTTGGAAGATCAATAGTGATATTGTTCTTAACTCGCCACAGTTTTAGTAAAATGGATTTTTCAGAAAACAGTAGTGGGAGTATGGTAGAACAAGAAGTGATTCCTGAACCGCGAATGATTACGGAAAATTTAATAGGACCTATATATTCAATCAGGTTTGACATTCCATTAGCCACTCCGCGGATATGATGGGTAACCTCAGACACCCGAGAGGTACTCCGGTAGCCTCAAGGACGGTGACAGGGAGGTTCTTGCTTACCCAGTCTTGACACTAATGTTGTTCCCGACTATGAGACCCGGCAGGAGGTTAAGTATAGCGTCATTCTAAACTAGCTTTAGAAGTGCACGTATATATTATTCTTCCAGAGGGTTGTTGTGGTCAGTGGGAGCAGCGGAAGCGTAGTGGGCAAGATGCTTATGTCTATTTATAGACTTGAGCAGTTATAGCGGAGATAGATCATCTAATTTTAATGTGATAGTCATGGGTTTGACTTCAATCAGAATAGGGGATGGATCTGTTAAGAAGGTAGTAGGGTGTGATGTCATGGTATTTGGATGACATACACAGAGTAGGAAGTAAAATTTCTATACTACGATCGGTTGTACTGTGGTCGTCACACAGTTGTTTCTCCAGAGAGGATATTGATATAATATCAGACATTCTGGTTTCTAGATCTATGGTTTTAGATCTGGATTTGGGTAGTTTCCCAATGTGGGAACATTGACAGTATTCTAATGGTTTTTAGAATAGATGACTCCTGGAATGGTGGTGTACCTGCAGGTGATGGAGTCACCCTCTCTAAAGGTGTCTTAAAGACTAAAGGGGAGAGGGATGTGCATGATTGGCAGATCACTTGCTTAGGCAATTGAGTCAATCATGAGATGTCAAGTACCACACCAAATGTTGTTTTTGCACTAGATGCGATAAGCTTGTATTAATCCAATCCTGGAGAAACATAAGGAAGCAGTTTTAGAACATAAGTGCATGTTCTACGGGATTGATGATGGCAGCCTCCTTCGGGAGAAGATTAACATTCCGGGCTTCAAAGGTGACATGGTTGATAGAGTGATTGTCAGAGTTATAATTTTTCGTCTGACGAGAGACAGTATTTTGGACAGGTGGTCCAAAAGGATACTGTGGGAGGCATGGTGCCGGATACTGATTAGGTTCAGTGATCGATACAGTCTAAGAAGTTTGGATTTGAAGTTCATTTATGAACTAGGTCCCATCAGATATCCAGATATATTCTAAGACAGGTATTACTCATTTCGGGAGATGGCTTTCTCAGCGAACTTGAGATTAAGAGAGACAGAAAGAAACATCTAGGCGGATCCACTCACTGAGGCTATTTCTCGAACACAATAGTTTTACAAATTGGCTTTGTGAAACTGATTAGTAGAGGAGTTGGATGCTCGGTTTCACACGGGCTGTGAGTAGTCGACATCGCAATAATTAGCCTTAAGTGCAAGTGGGAGATTGTTGGAAATAGTGCCCTCAGAGTCAATTATTGGATCGCAGGTACGTGATTGCAATGATTGCGGAGGACCTATACCGGTAGGACAGTCTTACTCGAGATGATATTATGCTATCTGGTTTGCCTCTATCAGTCGTGTACAGGTTCAGGTGACTGATCACTGTTACACTTTGATAGAGCCCTTAGGATCATGCTTTCCTACCAACAGTATGATGGCGATCATATACATGAGAGTTGGGTGGTTTATAAGCATATCCTTAATTGTGGTCCCTAGTCGTGGGAGTTTCGAGACAGGGCATCGATACTCTGGAGTAGGCTAGTGTATACAGTCGAGACCCCGACGAGGGGCGGTGGCCGGTCTCACAAGCCACTGGTGTCAGTTGGATCACCTAAGACGTACACAGGTGCTCATTGGGTTATGAGTACACCGGACAGGACTCGCCGGGAACCTGCTAGTTGGTATTATACATATCGTCAGATAGCAGTTCCCTGGTGACATGTGTACAGGTTAGTTCATCGACCTGAGGTCGTCATTTGTCTCGTGTGAGTTCCCAATGTGCTTTGATTTCTACCCTACCACGGCTCAAAGGAGTCGTGCAAACAGGTAGTTTTTGGGTACAGTCCCGAGCCACATGGAGGCACGTGAGCTGATCGGCAGGGGATTCGTCTCTCCCGGTATTGGGGGTGAGATCATGCTATTTCTAGGAGAGCCATTACACAAAGCCCACGGCCATGGCAGGAGATTTATTGGTAGGTACTCCAGTAGTATCTCAGGGTGTTATTGGGCTTCACTCCGACACGACTTATACTGCTTTTGGGGGTCTGACGTTACCAGCCCCCTAGGCAGATATGCGATACTCATAGACGAATGGACGGAACTGTATATACGTTGTCACTGTTAGGCTCAGTAGGGTTTCCGGATGAGTTCGCTCATCGGCCTCCCTTGAGGTCAGTCTATGGGCAGCCGTTACGCACAGCTATTGTCGCTGACGGCTTATGGTTAAAGCTGTAAGTCTACGCTAGCGCCCCGGCAGTCTACAGACGCCAAATGCGGAACAAAAACTTTTAAACTTGGCGCTATCGTATACTTTAACCCGGATCTGCCATTATTGCTAAACTAACAAACTGTAAAGAGTGTAGAAAGATTGTACCGAACGATCCGAGTCCTTCGTTCTTCAACCATCATCCCACGCTCCGTTGCGGCTGCTCCGATCTCGTCGATCTCCGATCTCCTCCTCGAGGTGGCACCACATGATCGGTTCTTTAAACGGGCTCCCGCCTCTGACTCGAGGCAACTCGATCGTCAAGTTTGCTAAAAGAGACGACCAAGATTGATGTAGAGAATGAGTAGATGACTTTGTCTCACTTCGTCCAAATCCGTGGACGATCGGTTAATGAAGTTGCCGTGGAAATCGGGTGATGGAATGAAATGAACTGTAAAATTCCATACACCCCGAATGCTATCATAATCTTTTCTAGCAATGAAAACTCAAGTCTATGAGAGAGAGAGAGGGGCCGGCCTCTTTATATGATGGAGGGAGGTGACCGTAGGAGGAGGGAGGTGACCACAAGCAAAAGATATTATGAACAAATATCTTAACCAATCCAAAACACATTAATGTAAATGGTGATTCAAATAAACACCTCATCTAGCCATTAATGAAACCATTAATGCACTAATGAGTCATATGCCTCATCATCACTTCTAGAAGCTTCTAGAATGATGACTCACTCATATCTGAAGAAAAGATAAATCCGTCTTTAACCGAATGTTAAAAGACGGCTGATAGAAAACTGGAAACTGGCAACTTCCAAAAGTGATCCTGAAACGACTTTCAGGAAAACCCCGAAACTGTATAAATATACCCGCATTTGTATTACGACCGAATACAAATGCAACTGAGACAAAGATATTATACCTACTCAATATAATACTCGGATCCGGCTTAAACCAAAGCCGACCAGTATTATCTGCCCGAAAAATAACACGTGCGTAAACGCACGTGCATTTTCCGAACCCTGCCATAAAACCATACGGCCTCTACAACGTTTCGCCCGAACTTGGGAAACTGTCTGTGGGGGACTCTAATGACTCGTCAGTACCCTGGCAGTGGGTTTAACCACAAACCGTCAGCGGCACTAGCTATGCGTAACGGCTGCCCATGGACTGACCTCAAGGGTGGCCGAGGAGCGAACTCAAGGGAGACCGATGAGCGAACTCCTCCGAAAACCCTACTAAGCCTAACAGTGACAATGTATATACAGTCCGGTCCGTTCGTCAATGAGTATCGCATATCCGCCTAGGGGGCTAGTAACGTCAGACCCCCAATAGCAGTATAAGTCATGTCGGAGTGAAGCCCAATAACACCCTGAGATACTACTGGAGTACCTACCAGTAAATCTCCTGCCATGGCCATGGACTTTGTGTAATGGCTCTCCTAGACACAGCACGACCTCGCCCCCAATACCGGGAGAGACGAATCCCCTGCCGATCCGCTCACGTGCCTCCATATGGCTCGGGACTGTACCCAAAAGCTACCTGTTTGCACGACTCCTTTGAGTCGTGGTAGGGTAGAAATCAAAGCACAGTGGGAACTCACACGAGACAAATGACGACCTCAGGTCGATGAACTAACCTGTACACATGTCACCAGGGAACTGCTATCTGACGGTAGATATAATACTAACTAGCAGATTCCCGGCGAGTCCTGTCCGGTGTACTCATAACCCAATGAGCACCTGTATACATCTTAGGTGATCCAACTGACACCAGTGGCTTGTGAGACCGGCCACCGCCCCTCGTCGGGGTCTCGACTGTATACACTAGTCTACTCCGGAGTATCGATGCCCTGTCTCGAAACTCCCACGACTAGGGACCACAATTAAGGATATGCATATAAACTACCCAACTCTCACGTATATAATCGCCATCATACTGTTGGTAGTAAAGCAAGATCCTAAGGGCTCTATCAAAGTGTAACATGCAATCAGTCACCTGAACATGTACACGACTGATAAAGGCAAACCAGATAGCATACTATCATTTCGAGTAAGACTGTCCTACCGGGACAGGTCCTCCGCAATCATTGCAATCACGTACCTGCGATCCAATAATTGACTATGAGGGCACTATCTCCAACAATCTCCCACTTGCACTCAAGGCTAATATTGCGATGTCGACTACTCACAGCCTGTGTGAAACCGAACATCCAACTCCTCTACTAATCAGTTTCACAAAGCCCGTTTGTAAAACTATTGTGTTCGAGAAATAGCCTCGGTGAGTGGATCCGCCTAGAAGTTTCTTTCTGTATCTCTCTTAATCTCAAGTTCGCGGAGAAAGCCATCTCCCGAATTGAGTAGTACCTGTCTTAGAATATGTCTGGATATCTGATGGGACCTTAGTTCATAAATGAACTCCATATCCAAACTTCTTAGACTGAATCGATCACTGAACCTAATCAGTATCGGGCACCATGCCACCCACAGTATCCTCTGGAACCACCTGTCCATAATACTGTCCCTCGTCAGAGGGAAAACTAAAACTCTGACAATCACTCTGTCATCCATGTCACCTTTGAAGCCTGGAATGATAATCGTCTCCCGAAGGAGGCTGCCGTCATCAAATCCGTAGAACATGTACCAATGTTCTAAAACCGCTTCCTTATGTTTCTCCAGGATTGGATTAATACAAACTTATTGCAACTAGTGCAAAACCAACATTTGGTGTGGTACTTGACATCTCATGATTGACTCAATTGCCTAAGCAAGTGATCTGCCAATCATGCACTTCCCTCTCCCCTTTAGTCTGTAAGACACCTTTAGAGAGGGTGACTCCATCACCTGCAGGTACACCACCTCGCTAGGAGTCAACTATTCCAAAAACCATTAGAATATCAGTCAAAGTACCCACATTGAGAAACTACCCAAATCCAGATCTAAAACCATAGATCTAGAAACCAGAATGTCAAATATTATATCCATATCCTGTCTGGAGAAACAACTGTGTGACGACCACAGTACAACCGATCGTAGTATAGGAATTTTACTTCCTACTCTGTGTATGTCATCCAGATACCATGACATCACACCCTACTACCTTCTTAACTGATCCATCCCCTATTCTGATTGAAGTCAAACCCATGACTGTCACATCAAAATTAGATGATCTATCTCCGCTATAACTGCTCAAGTCTATAAATAGATATAAGCATCTTGCCCACTATGCTTCCGCTGCTCCCACTGACTATGACAACCCTCCTACCGGGTCTCATATCCTGGAACAACAGTAGTGTCAAGCCTTGGTAGATAAGAACCTCCCTGTCACCGTCTCTGAGGCTACCGAAGTACCTCTCGGGCATCTGAGGTTACCTACCATACCTGCGGAGTGGCTATTGGAATGTCAAACCTGATTGAATGTATAGGTCCTATTAAATTTTCCGTAATCGTTCGCGGTTCTGGAATCACTTCCAGTTCTACCATACTCCCACTACTGTTTTCTGAAAAAGATCCATTTTACTAAAACTGTGGCGAGTCAAGAACAATATCACTATTGATCTTCCAAATGGTAGAATATCAACCCTTGTCATAGCCAGGGTCAACCCACAAACAACCATTACAGAAACGTGCCCTGAGTTATCCAGTGTCTGGTTTTAATCATAAGCTGGACAACTCCCCGTACCTTAATATCTTTTAAGGTACGAACAATTCTATATCCAATATAGAAACTTTGGCACTTATTTAATTGGAACCATATTCAATCCATGCATCTGTCTCCAGTGCATATCAACTTAATGGAAAGAGGCTAATCAGCATTACTCAACTTAGGAATCCATCCAATTATGAGTAACCTGAAAGAGAAAACTCGTTTCTCAAAACCATCACTATCATCTGAATACCAATCATAAGAATCTACATCTTCGATCTCTTTGAAGAATCCCGATACTTGTGACACCTGGTTCTCTACTTTATTCTTATACCCACAACTTCTCAAAACTTAGACCTTGTATTTCTACGAAACACTCGTCTAAATACTAGAGAAGTTATAAGTAAATAGAACATAGTACGAGGACCTACCCCTTTGTCCTGATGGACACTGGACAACATACAATACTCTGTATAAGTCCGTTGAGTTAAACAACTCAAAACCTGTGCGTTGTAGGTTGAAAACTGTACCCTGGCGATTTCCTCAAATATCACCAATTACAACGAATTCCGATATAATGAGGATGATCACCTAATTCCCAATATCTTACTCCCACTCATCATCTGTAAAACCATACAGATATGAGAATGAAACCTGGTAAATACATACCCTTGGAGTAAGTGTCTAATCGGGAAAACAGTTTTTCCTTTCAACAATGTACTGAAACATGAAAATGTTTCGTAGGGGTATCATGGTATTCATAGCAATGCCTCTTCCATAATCCAATTCATGACTTCAACCGTATATTTTATTGCCATCTCTCCAAATCCCTTTATTTGTCTTTAGTCGTTACCTTCTGTACACCATCGTTAGGCTAAATGGTTTTCTTCTTTCCCTACCGTTCGGCACCAGCCTATGGTTTGGAAGAAGACTATCCAGTAAGCATAATAGGTGTACCCTCCTAAACCAAGGAGTACTCGCAACTGAGAGAAGGTGATGATAAAAGACAACTGAATAATACCTTATTCTTTTAAAGGTGAAATAGGAGTGGCGATGAAGTACGCGGTTTTGGTCGTGATTGATATCAGTCGCAATTTACTTTGCCCTTTTTCTAATCCCTTTATTTTGTCTTTACATAATACCTTCTGCACACCCTACTTAGGCTAATTGGTTTTCTTCATTCCCTACCTTTCGGCACCAGCCTATGGTTTGGAATAAGACTATCCAATAGGCGTAATAGGTGTACTCTCCTAAACCAAGGAGCTCTCGCAACCTGAGAGAAGGTGATAATAAAAGACAACTGAATAAACCAATTCTATTTCTCCTGAACCTGGATCCATCCCCGAAGAAGTCCCTTCGAGTTCGTATATAACCATACGATGGATCTATCCAATGGAAGTGGATATCCGTAGCAATACGGGTGTTCTGAGAAATGCAAAGGGTAAAAGAAAGAGTGGCAATGACTTATGCAACTCAGATAATCCAAAAGCCAGTATTTTAAGAAGGTTCGGTCAACTTGGTCACTGAGTCATAGTCTTGGGTCGGTCAAAGGTCGCTGCCAAAGAGAGAGAGAGAAAAGAAACACTCTGCGTGCACTCTAACCTAGATCAGAATGGTCATCATTTTATCTAATCCGGAAACCTCCCACTGTCCTGTCAAATTCTCCTCCAAACCTAAAGAAGAATCAATCGGGATCACCCGAAGAGTAAACCAACTCATCAGTGGGAATCAGGATCCAACTCTCATTGCATGATAACGTGATGGAATGCATCCACGTTACTCATACTCCAGAAGGTATGCGCATACTCGGCAAGTTTCAGTTTCTTTAGAAACTCCTGATATCATTTTTGCCCCATGCTCTTATAACCTTGGCGTTGGTCAAAATGTCATAAGTCACATGCCAAGTTCTACCCGTCACTATCTTGCCAATTTGAACCCACCCGCACATGCCCTTGACGTTGGCCAAAATGGCAGAACGACTGTCCCAAACTAACTCATCTATCTATGCAACAATTGAATACCCAGCAGCTACCAAACACTATGCCTTGGCGTTAGGTCAAAATACATAGCTTGAATACTACTGAATACCCAAAAGAAGTGACGGAGGGCTACGGCTGGTTTTTGGCGAAAAAACCTTTAGCGTAGTGAACTTGATATCGCTGAAGGAACCTGATAGCTTTTTAAAATATAGTGGCGAAAACCTTTTGCTAAAGAGGTCACTCCCGGTAAAGGGATCTCGGCTCTTTCCTCGTGGAATGAGGTGCAGGATATTCCACTGAATACCGCTATGCAAAGCAACATGTAATCGACTATAGTGAATTTATTACTCTGACGCAAACTTCTGCCCAAGGGGTCAGTCCCGGTGAAGGGATATCGGCCCTTGCCCCGTCGAATGAGGTGCTGGATATTCCACTGAATACCTCTATGCATAACAAAAGGAAACGACTTTGCAATAACACTTTTTAAATTTGTTCCAACAATTGTAAACAGGTTTGTTTTACTTTGCGTTGATCAGAATCAACGCAGTCCCATCATTTAATCACACCAGAAAAGAACGAAAATAAAATGTACGTATATGCCATCCGCATTCGTCACTGGGTCCCGTCATCACCCGTTAGGTTACTTAACTAACGACAGAGCGGGGACTGGACTAGCGCGGGTGTAAAACATATACAACATCTAATAGTATATAAACCAATATACATAATCGCTCCAGGCGTGATAATATGCAACATTACAGAAAAGTAATAAGCATCACAGAACAATACAGATATCTGGGATCCCCGAGTTTCACAGAGCCGCTGCTGAAACTCGACGTTCCCCTATCGTGTGGATAGCCTGTGCAATGAAACCTAGACCCCTACGGGTGCGGCAAGTTACCCGCCAAAACCTGAAGCGAGGTAGTCCCCACAGCATAGTGAATGGAACACCCGGCACTTCACGGAATCCGGTAAATTGAGCACCCCTCCTTGGGTCAACCTGTACCCCCTACGAGTGCGGCGAATAGTCTGCCAATTCTGAAGTGGGGTCCCTCTGCCTCTCAAAGCCATGAGATGAGGACCCGTTGCTTTCCCGAACCCGGCTATCCGTGCACTCCGTCTCGGGGCAAAACCTAGTACAGTAATGAAAAATAGTACAATAGGTACATCGACCGCAACCTGGTCGTGCCCCAAAAGAATATTATACAACAGACAGTGACGGCTGTCCACAAGTTGGACGCTCGCCCCGCAATATCAAATGTACAAATAAACTCAAACTGTACTACCATTGCACACTGCTATCCACCACGACAAATCCGCAACATCACAGCACAACACAGAACATCAACGCGAATGTCACGTTCGCAAACCCGTCTAAAAGAACTATAGCAATCAGACGCGGTTTACCGATCAAATGACATTCCCGGTCGGAGATATAATGTAAGCACTGTAAACTAACGTGTTTAAATTTCGATCGACCAAAGTCCAAATATCAAAAAAATGGGCCCCACGACTTACTGGTGAACAGTAACAAAACCTGGGCCAAAATGATATATACCAAAAACCCCAAAAACCAACACAGAACACACTGACCAAATTTGGGAGCACGTGCTCCCCACGTGGCCGCGGATGCGCGGCCAAACCATGGGTTTGGCCGCCCTTCCGCGGCAGCTTGGAGGGATCACGACCCCAAATTTTGTCGTGGCTCTTAAAAACGCCTGCACGGATTTTTAAGATATACAGAAATGAATTTTGAGACCATTTAAAATTAACAGAAACTGTCGTGTTAGAAAATGCAGTTTTTAGTTTTCCGGTCGGATCGATGTTTTAAACGCGTTAGCACAAGTTAGTATAGCAAAATGGTGAGGCTCTGATATCACTGTAAGTCTACGCTAGCGCCCCGGCAGTCTACAGACGCCAAATGCGGAACAAAAACTTTTAAACTTGGCGCTATCGTATACTTTAACCCGGATCTGCCATTATTGCTAAACTAACAAACTGTAAAGAGTGTAGAAAGATTGTACCGAACGATCCGAGTCCTTCGTTCTTCAACCATCATCCCACGCTCCGTTGCAGCTGCTCCGATCTCGTCGATCTCCGATCTCCTCCTCGAGGTGGCACCACATGATCGGTTCTTTAAACGGGCTCCCGCCTCTGACTCGAGGCAACTCGATCGTCAAGTTTGCTAAAAGAGACGACCAAGATTGATGTAGAGAATGAGTAGATGACTTTGTCTCACTTCGTCCAAATCCGTGGACGATCGGTTAATGAAGTTGCCGTGGAAATCGGGTGATGGAATGAAATGAACTGTAAAATTCCATACACCCCGAATGCTATCATAATCTTTTCTAGCAATGAAAACTCAAGTCTATGAGAGAGAGAGAGGGGCCGGCCTCTTTATATGATGGAGGGAGATGACCGTAGGAGGAGGGAGGTGACCACAAGCAAAAGATATTATGAACAAATATCTTAACCAATCTAAAACACATTAATGTAAATGGTGATTCAAATAAACACCTCATCTAGCCATTAATGAAACCATTAATGCACTAATGAGTCATATGCCTCATCATCACTTCTAGAAGCTTCTAGAATGATGACTCACTCATATCTGAAGAAAAGATAAATCCGTCTTTAACCGAATGTTAAAAGACGGCTGATAGAAAACTGGAAACTGGCAACTTCCAAAAGTGATCCTGAAACGACTTTAAGGAAAACCCCGAAACTCTATAAATATACCCGCATTTGTATTACGACCGAATACAAATGCAACTGAGACAAAGATATTATACCTACTCAATATAATACTCGGATCCGGCTTAAACCAAAGCCGACCAGTATTATCTGCCCGAAAAATAACACGTGCGTAAACGCACGTGCATTTTCCGAACCCTGCCATAAAACCATACGGCCTCTACAACGTTTCGCCCGAACTTGGGAAACTGTCTGTGGGGGACTCTAATGACTCGTCAGTACCCTGGCAGTGGGTTTAACCACAAACCGTCAGCGGCACTAGCTATGCGTAACGGCTGCCCATGGACTGACCTCAAGGGTGGCCGAGGAGCGAACTCAAGGGAGACCGATGAGCGAACTCCTCCGAAAACCCTACTAAGCCTAACAGTGACAATGTATATACAGTCCGGTCCGTTCGTCAATGAGTATCGCATATCCGCCTAGGGGCTAGTAACGTCAGACCCCCAATAGCAGTATAAGTCATGTCGGAGTGAAGCCCAATAACACCCTGAGATACTACTGGAGTACCTACCAGTAAATCTCCTGCCATGGCCATGGACTTTGTGTAATGGCTCTCCTAGACACAGCACGACCTCGCCCCCAATACCGGGAGAGACGAATCCCCTGCCGATCCGCTCACGTGCCTCCATATGGCTCGGGACTGTACCCAAAAGCTACCTGTTTGCACGACTCCTTTGAGTCGTGGTAGGGTAGAAATCAAAGCACAGTGGGAACTCACACGAGACAAATGACGACCTCAGGTCGATGAACTAACCTGTACACATGTCACCAGGGAACTGCTATCTGACGGTAGATATAATACTAACTAGCAGATTCCCGGCGAGTCCTGTCCGGTGTACTCATAACCCAATGAGCACCTGTATACATCTTAGGTGATCCAACTGACACCAGTGGCTTGTGAGACCGGCCACCGCCCCTCGTCGGGGTCTCGACTGTATACACTAGTCTACTCCGGAGTATCGATGCCCTGTCTCGAAACTCCCACGACTAGGGACCACAATTAAGGATATGCATATAAACTACCCAACTCTCACGTATATGATCGCCATCATACTGTTGGTAGTAAAGCAAGATCCTAAGGGCTCTATCAAAGTGTAACATGCAATCAGTCACCTGAACATGTACACGACTGATAAAGGCAAACCAGATAGCATACTATCATTTCGAGTAAGACTGTCCTACCGGGACAGGTCCTCCGCAATCATTGCAATCACGTACCTGCGATCCAATAATTGACTATGAGGGCACTATCTCCAACAAAACCCACTGCCAGGGTACTGACGAGTCATTAGAGTCCCCTACAGACAGCTTCCCAAGTTCAGGCGAAACGTTGTAGAGGCCGTATGGTTTTATGGCAGGGTTCGGAAAATGCACGTGCGTTTACGCACGTGTCATTTTTCGGGCAGATAATACTGGTGGGCTTTGGTTTAAGCCGGATCCGAGTATTATATTGTGTAGATATAATATCTTTGTCTCGGTTGCATTTGTATTCGGTCGTAATACAAATGCGGTTATATTTATACAGTTTTGAGGTTATCCTGTAATTCGTTTCAGGATCACTTTTGGAAATTGTCAGTTTCCAGTTTTCTATCAGCCATATTTAACATTCGGTTCAATACGGATTTATCTTTTCTTTGGATAAGTGTGGATGCTTCTAGAAGGTTCTAGAAGAGGTGATTAGGCTTGTGACTCACTTGTTCATTAAAGGTGCTTTAATGGTGCATTTATTGTGTTCATACTTTGTGTTCACACAAGATATTTCTCTTATTGTCACCTCCCCCTCTCCTACACTCATCCCCCACCTCCTTATATATGGCTGTCCCCCTCCTCTCTCACACACACTTGATTGATTTATTTGGTTAAAAGATTATGATAGTTTTGGGGTGTATGGAAATTTCATAGCTTATTTCATTCCATCACCCGAATTAATTGGCAACTTCATTAAGCGTTCGTCCATGGCTTTGGACGAAGCGAGACAAAGTATTCTACTCATTCTCTACATCATTCTTGGTCGTCTCTTTTAGCAAACTTAACGACCGAGTTGCCTCGAGTCAGAGGCGGGAGCCCGTTTAAAGAATCGTTGGCGTGGTGTCACCTGGACGAGCAGATCGGAGATCGGAGATCGAAGAGATCGGAGCAGCCGCAACGGAGCGTGGGATGATGGTTAAAGAATGAAGGACTCGGATCGTTCAGTATAACCTTTCTACTCTCTTTACAGTTTGTTAGTTTAGCAATAATGGCAGATCCAGGTTAAAGTATACGATAGCGCCAGTTAAAAAGTTTGTGTTCCGCATTTGGCGTCTGTAGACGGCCGGGGTGCTATCGTAGACTTACAGCAGGTACAACTTGTTAGTGTATATGCCCTAAGGGCCATTATTGTATCATACTAGTTTGTATATTACTTAATGGAAGCTTGGGATATTCACATGTATATAACAGTCTTGCTAAACATTGTAGTATACTACTTGGTTTTTCTATCTTAATATGTGAGTATACGTATTGATAGAGCTCTTAGGATCTTGCTTGACTACCAGCGTTGTGATGGCAGTCACACTAGTGGGGTTGGGTAGTCCACAAGCACATCCTTATTCAGGTCCTTAGTCGTAGGATTATCGAGACAGGGCATCGATACTCCAGAGTAGACTAGTGTGTATGCTTCTCATCCCATATTGGGGAGATGGTCTGTCCCACAGCCGTCAGTACGTCCTACTGTAGATAGTATGCAGGTGCTCGTTCGGTTACGGGTACACCGGACAGGACTCACAGGGAACTGTTGGTTGTTTTTATACCAGTCGTCAGTGAACAGTTCCCATGTGACATGAGTACAACATAGTCTGCAGACTTGACACTGCTACTTCGCCTCGAGTGTGTCCTACTGTTCTTAGATTGCTACCCTACCACGGCTCAAAGGAGTCATACAAACAGGTAGCAGTTGGGTGCAGTCCCGAGCACTTGGAGGCAATGGCGGTTAGACAGGATTCGTCTTTCCCGGTATTAGGGGTTGATATCGCGCTGTGCCAGAGAGCCATTACGCAAAGTCCCTGGCCAGAGCAAGCGAGATTTGCTGGTAGGTTCCAGTAGTTTCTCAGGGTGTAATGGGCTTCACTCTGACATGACTTATACCGCTATTAGGGGACTGACGCTTGCCGCCCCCTAGGCCCGATATGCGATAGTCTTAGACGAACAGACCGGACTGTACGGAGATTGTCACATCATACTCAGTAGGAGTTCGGATGGGTTTCCTCATCGGCCTTCTTATCGACATCTACTTGGGGACCGTTACGTACAGCTAATGCCGCTTGTGGTCTGTGGTTAAACCCACTGCCAGCATAGTAGTCAAGTCTCTAGAGTCCCACACAGAGAGTTTCCCTACTCCAGGCGAAACGATATAGAGGTCGTATGGTTTTACGACAAAGGTTCGGACGCATACGTGTGTTTACGCACGTACGACATCCGGACAGTTTTTACTGGTCGGCTTTGGTTTAAGCCAGTTTCTAGTATCCGGTTATTGGATTTATACAGTCTAAAGTTTTTCCGTGTTTTCACGGATAGGAGGGGCGTTCTCGCAATTGCACGAGAAGCTTCTAGAAGATGGTGACTTGGGGGTTAAGGTGGCATATGCATTAAATGAGATTAGTGACTCATTTGAGTGATTCATCCATGTCATTAATGCATCATAAATGCTTAATGCCTTATGGAGATGAATCACCAATTAGATATTTATGGAGCATGGTTGTGAAATCATTTTATTTGATTTATCTTGTTATTATTGATGCTTCATATATATTATGAGAGATCATTATCTCATTCCATTCTCTTGCTCACTTTCTCTCTCCTCAAGCTCTCCCTCTTCAAACCCTAATCCACCCCTCTCATGTGTTGAGTACAAGGATTAGATTAGACTACTTAATCCTTAACCATTCTCTATATCACCTAGGTTACTTAGATTAGCAATTTAAGAAACCTAGTTACCTCTAGTTTGAGGTGAAGCTCGTAGTAAAGCTCTCGGGTGGATCTTCTACTACTTAGAGAAGGCCGGAGAGGACGTGGAGAACGACCAGACGAAGGACTCGGTTCTACAGGTATAATCACTTTTCATAGTAGTTGTTAACTCCTATGTTTGTTGTTTGTTATTGTTCTTGCAAAGATTCTCGGTTAGTCGATGTTTACGCTTTAAACAAGATCGTTTTTCATTATTCCACCACCCCGCAAGTCGTGGGGTGTTGTACATCGACTTACAGTGGTATCAGAGCCTCGCTAAATAATAATTAACTCATTAGCAAAGTCGTAAGAATTTCGAACGCAAAAAGAACCGGAAACATCATCGAATTATCACAGTTTCTGTCGATTTTAAAACTGGCCCTAAAAATTTTTCAGGGACCTTCAGTATAACAAGCAGGAAATTATAGGGCTACTGAAGAAATTTGGACTTGTAACTCGGCTAACTCATCGCGGAACCGCGGCGGATCCATGCGATCCACCGCGGATCAGCGGTCGAGTTAGGCCCGAGTCAGCCCAAATTTCTCAGTAACTCCTATGTGTTAATATTGATGTTTCTTGGATATTTTATTTTCTGCTCAAGTCTCAGGTGTACAGAGAAGTTTTGGAGTTGAATCTAAAGTGTTTTGCTCGATCGAAATTTTACGATGTTTGCTGATATGATTATATCTGTGTTTGTATAATGTGTTCGTAAACCTCCCCTAACTGCTAGTATGTCGGTTGGCAGGGGGTTTCACATTTCTATAATGGTTTTTACTGTTTGTGGTTGTGAACTGTATTGGACTGTTGTGATGATTAGCCGGGGTTTGAGATGGGTTGTTATATTCATTCATTCGATGTAACTGTAATATGTTGTAATATTATTTTGCGGGGCACATCCAAGTTGCGGTTGTAGCCACCATTGTATTATTTCATTTTACTGTTTTTGCTCCTAGGATAGACCCAAGATTGTGTGCACAAACTACCGGGTACTTTGAAGTGTTTAGTCGCCTACTCACTTTGTTGAGGGAGACCGCTTCACTTCGGGTATTTGGCGGGTAGTTTGCCGTACCCGTATGGGTCTAGGGTGGGGTAATGGCTATTCATCACAACTGTGTAATCCGTCTTTTGTTGCAGGCTCTAAACAAACACGGATTGCTTGCAAATCCAATAAAGTTCATATGAGATCTGGAATGCCTATTATTGCGTCTGAAGAATGTACAATATCTATATATGATAGCTATTTAGACGTCACTTATGTTTTACACCCGCGCTAGCCCAGCCCCCGCTCTGTCGTTAGTTAAGTAACCTAACGGGTGATGACGGGACCTCGTGGCGAATGCGGATAGCATAAGAGGACGTTGTATTTTCGTTGTTTTCTGCAATGATAGGTTAAATGATGGGACGCATTATTTTAATGCAAAGAAAATAAACCAAAGTTGAATCGTTGGAACAAATTTAAAAAAAACCACTCAGTTATTTTAAAAAGAGAAGAATTTTTAATTGCGGAGCTTTAACCACTCCTTTTTAAATGCTATTAGGTTCTTTCGATTATATCAAGTTCACTACGTTCACGGTTTCGCCAAAACTAGTCGTAGCCCTCCGTCATTTCTTATAGATGGTCAGTAGTATTCAAGCTATGTTTGTTGGCTTTCGTCAAGACATGGTGTTTGGTAGCTGCTGGGGTATTCATTTGTTGCATAGATAGATGAGTTGGTTTGTGACAGTCGTATAACCTTGTTGGCTTTCGTCAAGGGTATATACGGGTGGGTTCAAATTAACAAGCTAATGATGGGCAGAACTTGACATGTGTTTTATGATTTGTTGACTTTCGTCAAGATCATAAGAACATGGGACAAAAATCCACATCGGGAGTTTCTAAAGAAACTTGCTAGTGTTGCATACCATTTGGAGTTTGATGAATGTTCGTAGGATTCCTTCAACATTATCATACGATGATATTTGGATCCCGATCCTACTGTGAGTATATGCTACTTATCAGGAGATTAATCACTTAACGATCAATGCTATAAACCAAGTAGGTGTCAAGAAAGGTGTCAGCGGGGCTACGCCCCCAGAGAAAAGAGGTTATTTAATTAAGGAACTTCGCGAAAGCGTTGGAAAAGCTCCTTCGTAGTACCGACACTAGCCTGGCTGAACGGTTAAGCAAGTATTGTACAGTGAGAATAGTCCTGGCTAATTCTTCTTTTATGGTTTGAGGAAGGATTCGAGAAACAGTGGGAGCCATCCAGTTTAGATAAATTAAAAACCAATCTAAACTTGCAAGAGCATCATGCTAAAGTGTTTTCTTCTCTCTCTCTCATTGCAGCAACCTTGTGACCATGACTAGGTTACATCTAGATAACTAGTTGACTGAATCTAACTTTTATGACTGGCAAAGGTCTGTCCAGATGACCATTGCCTATGACAAGCTGGACCACCCTATTACTACTCAAGATCCCGCCGTCCTAGGTCCAGTTTCCACCGTCGCGGATATGGATATCCGTCAGACAAAGGAAGAGGATAAAGAGAAAGCCAAGTGCCTCGTGTGGGCTTCAGTTGATGGTGTATACCAGAAACAGCACGAGAAGATGGACTCTATTTCCATCTTTCTCAATAACAAAGATTTATATGGAGAGCAATCTCATATCGCAAGATATGAGTCCTCGAACGAATTAATTCAAGCGAGGTCGGCTGACGGGTAATCTGTAAGGGACGACGTCCTTACGATGACTAGCTATATTGATGAGCTCAAGGACCTGGAGACCACGTTGGGAAACAGGTCATATACTGACTTATTTCCACAGTCCCTACCCTCTACTTACACCGTGAAAGAAACCAGGGAGACACAAGCTCTTCTTAATAGGGGACCTTCTTCTACATCCAGGGCGAAAGCAAAGGATGAAAAGAAGAAGGCCTCTACAAAGCCGATATACAGTGTCAGTAAAGTAGGAGGAAAGGGAAGAGAAAAAGTTTCGGGACTTGGTGTAGGCAATGAGGGATGTTCCTATTGTTATGGGAACGGACATTGGCAGAAGGATTGCAGGGCTTTGGAAGCCAGTAGCCAGGATACGAAGCATGTTGTGGCTTCAGCCTCTAGTGTGTTTGTAATTGAGAACCGTTTGTCAATTAACTCTACTTCCTGGGTACTAGATACCGGAGCAGGATCTCATATCTGTAATTCATTACATGCTTTGAGAAACCGTAGAGTTATAAGGGTAGGTGATATGTCTCTTAGAGTTGCAAACGGAATGAGCGTGGACGCTGAATCCGTGGGAGAATATCGCCTAGGTTTGACAAGTGGGCAGATATTGATTCTACGTAACTGTCTGTATGTACCTAGTTTGACTTGTAATATCATATCAGTGTCCACACTTTCGAGAGAGGGATATGACTTTACATTCGTAAGCGATGTAGTTCACATCCACCTAAATCAAGTTCTGATTGGGTCCGGTACATTAGATGACGGTATATACGTATTGAGTCAAGCTCAGGTTTTCAATGTCCAGAACACACTTAAAAGAAAGTCTCCAGAAATGAATCTGGCTTTCTTATGGCATTGTAGACTAGGTCACATCAATGAAACACTATTAACGAAGTTACATTGAGAAGGATATTTGAATCCTTTCGAATATCAATCTTATGCCACTTGTGAATCTTGTCTCATGGGAAAGATGAAAAAGACTCCGTTTACTGGACACGGAGTAAGAGCAAGCGAGCTCTTAGGACTCGTACACAGTGACTTGTGCGGTCCAATGTCTACACATGCGCGAGGTGGTTATTCCTACTTCATTACTTTTACGGATGATTTCTCTACGTATGGACATATCTTCTTGATGAAGCATAAATCCGAGGCCTTTGAGAAATTCCAGGAATACAAGAATGAAGTGGAAAACGAAACAGGGAAAAGTATTAAGACACAGAGATCTGATCGAGGTGGTGAATACTTAAGTGCCGAGTTCCTGGGTTACTTAAAAGAGAATGGAATTCTCTCTCAGCTTACTCCTCCATACACACCACAACACAACGGTGTATCGGAAAGGAGGAATCGAACCCTATTGGATATGGTTCGTTCCATGATGAGTGAAGCTGAGTTACCGCGATCATTCTGGGGTTATGCGCTAGAATCAGCGGCATATCTTTTGAACAAGGTTCCAACCAAGACTGTGCCTACCACACCATATCAGATGTGGAGTGGGAAGAAACCCAATCTTCAGTACCTGAAGACATGGGGATGTCCAGCTTTTGTAAAAAAGCAGCATCCGGACAAGCTCGAGGCACGCTCAGTAGAGTGTAAGTTTGTGGAATATCAAAAGAACTCCATGTGATATTGCTTCTACTACGCAGAGGAACAAAAGGTTTTTGTTTCTCGTCATGCCCGCTTCTTAGAAACTGAATTTTTAGAAAATCAGAAGAGTTGGAGCGCAGTAGAACTGGAAGAAATTCCAGAACCAGAAGCTGTTACTGAAAGTTTGGTAGAACAAGAAGTTTCAGAAGAAAGGGACATACCAGCGCCTATCCGCAGAAGTAGTAGGCAGTCTCATCCGCCCGAGAGATACTACGGTTTTCTCATAGACGGGGATCGAGAAGATTGTGTCATTGATAATGACGACCCTACTAGCTTCCAGCAAGCCATTTAGAGCGGCGACTCGGTAAAATGGCTGGATGCAATGCGGACCGAAATGGAGTCCATGTACACTAACAAAGTATGGACTTTGGACACAGCTCCAGATGGGGTAAAACCCATAGGATGCAAGTGGATCTTTAGAAAGAAGATTTGTGTAGATGGACAGGTTGAAACCTATAGGGATAGACTTATTGCAAAAGGTTTCCGTCAAAGACCTGGTTTGGACTATGACGAAACCTTTTCTCCAGTAGCTATGCTGAAATCCAATCGGGTCCTTCTTGCTATTGCTGCCTTCCACGATTATGAGATCTGGCAGATGGACGTAAAGACGGCCTTTCTAAATGGAAATTTAGAAGAGAGCGTCTATATGGATCAGCCAGAGGGATTCATTTAGAGTGGGAGCAGCGGTAAAGTATGCAAGCTGCTTAAATCCATTTATGGACTAAAGCAGGCATCGCGGAGTTGGAACATCTGTTTTGATGATACTGTCCAAGAATTCGACTTTATCCAAAATCCAGATGAACCATGCATATACAGTAAGATTGTAGGGAGAGTTGTTGTATTCCTCGTCTTGTACGTGGATGACATTCTCCTAATAGGAAATGATATTCCTATGCTACAGTCAGTCAAAAGATTCTTGTCACAGAAATTCTCCATGAAGGACCTGGGTGATGCCACCTACATTCTGGGGATCCAGATCTATCGTGTTAGATCAAAGAGGATGTTGGGACTTTCACGGTCCAGGTACATAGATACCATATTTAAAAGATTCAGTATGGAAGATTCTAAGCGCGGCAACCTACCGGCTTGTTACGGAATCACCCTCTCCAAAGATATGTCTCCCAAGACTGATTTGGAAAGGGAACGCATGTCGATTATACCCTACGGTTCTGCGGTAGGCTATATAATGTATGCGATGCTATGTACCAGACCAGATGTAGCATACGCGTTGAGAGCTGTAAGCCGGTATCAGGAAAACCCAGGGGAGAATCTCTGGATAGCAGTAAAGAACATTCTCAAGTACCTGAGGAGGACTAAGGAGATGTTCTTGGTTTACGGCGGAAAAGACCTCAGGATGGAGGCATATGCTGATTCCGGCTTCCAGAGTGACAAGGATGACTCCAAGTCCATGTCGGGTTATGTCTTAACCCTCAATGGAGGGGCGGTCTGTTGGAAGAGTTCCAAGCAGGACACCGTTGCTGACTTAATGATGGAAGCGGAGTACATAGCTGCTTGTGATGCCGCAAAAGAAGCTGTCTGGATGAAGAAGTTCCTCACAGAACTTCAGGTGGTTCCTACCAGTGTTGGTCCAATACCTCTGTATTGCGACAACAACGGCGTTATATCTTTTGCAAAGGAACCCAGGTCCCATCAGAAGTCCAGACACATCTTAAGGCGGTATAACTTGATCAGGGAGATCATATATCGCCGGGAGATCGAGGTAAAGAGAGTAAATACAGAAGACAACATTGCTGATCCATTCACTAAGGCCCAACCTCAGATTCAGTTCGAGAGGCTACTCGAGATCATCGTTCTTCGATATGCCAGTACATGGCCCTAGTGCAAGTGGGAGATTGTTAATGTATATGCTTTAGGGGCCATTATTGTATCATACTAGTTTGTATATTACTTAATGAAAGCTTGGGATATTCACATGTATATAACAGTCTTGCTAAACATGGTAGTATGCTACTTGGTTTTTCTATCTTAATATGTGAGTATACGTATTGATAGAGCTCTTAGGATCTTGCTTGACTACCAGCGTTGTGATGGCAGTCACATTAGTGGGGGCTGGGTAGTCTAAAAGCACATCCTTATTCAGGTCCCTAGTAGTAGGATTATCGAGACAGGGCATCGATACTCCGGAGTAGACTAGTGTGTACGCTTCTCATCCCAGATTGGGGAGATGGACTGTCCCACAGCCGTCAGTACGTCGTACTGGAGATAGTATGCAGGTGCTCGTTAGGTTACAGGTACACCGGACAGGACTCACAGGGAACTGTTGGTTGGTTTTATACCAGTCGTCAGTGAACAGTTCCCAGGTGACATGAGTACAGCATAGTCCGCAGACTTGACACTGCAACTTCGCCTCGAGTGTGTCCCACTGTTCTTAGATTGTTACCCAACCACGGCTTAAAGGAGTCGTGCAAACATGTAGCGGTTGGGTGCAGTCCCGAGCACTTGGAGGCAGTGGCGGTTAGACAAGATTCGTCTCTCTCGGTATTGGGGGTTGATATCGTGCTGTGTCAGAGAGCCATTACGCAAAGTCCCTGGCCAGGGCAATCGAGATTTGCTGGTAGGTTCCAGTAGTTTCTCAGGGTGTAATGGGCTTCACTCCGACACGACTTATATCGCTATTAGGGGACTGACGCTTGCCACCCCCCTATGCCCGATATGCGATAGTCTTAGAAGAACAGACCGGACTGTACGGAGATTGTCACATCAGACTCAGTAGGAGTTCGGATGGGTTTCCTCATCGGCCTTCTTATCGACATCTACCTGGGGACCGTTACGTACAGCTAGTGCGGCTTGCGGTCTGTGGTTAAACCCACTGCCAGCGTAGTAGTCAAGTCTCTAGAGTCCCACACAGAGAGTTTCAATACTCCAGGCGAAACGATATAGAGGTCGTATGGTTTTACGACAAGGGTTCGGACGCATACGTGTGTTTACGCACGTACGACATCCGGACAGTTTTTACTAGTCGGCTTTGGTTTAAGCCAATTTCTAGTATCCGGTTATTGGATTTATACAGTCTAAAGTTTTTCCCTGTTTTCACGGATAGGAGGGGCGTTCTCGTAATTGCGTGAGAAGCTTCTAGAAGATGGTGACTTGGGGGTTAAGGTGGCATATGCATTAAATGAGATTAGTGACTCATTTGAGTGATTCATCCATGTCATTAATGCATCATAAATGCTTAATGACTCATAGAGATGAATCACCCATTAGATATTTATGGAGCATGGTTGTTAAATCATTTTATTTGATTTATCTTGTTATTATTGATGCTTCATATATATTATGAGAGATCATTATCTCATTCCATTCTCTTGCTCACTTTCTCTCTCCTCAACCTCTCCCTCTTCAAACCCTAATCCTGCCCTCTCATGTGTTGACTACAAGGATTAGATTAGACTACTTAATCCTTAACCATTCTCTATATCACCTAGGTTGCTTAGATTAGTGATTTAAGAAACCTAGTTACCTCTAGTTTGAGGTGAAGCTTGTAGTAAAGATCTCGGGTGGATCTTCTACTACTTAGAGAAGGCCGGAGAGGACATGGAGAACGACCAGACGAAGGACTCGATTCTACAGGTATAATCACTTTTCATAGTAGTTGTTAACTATTATGTTTGTTGTTAGTAATTGTTTATGCAAAGATTCTCGGTTAGTCGATGTTTACGCTTTAAACAAGATCGTTTTTCATTATTCCGCCTCTCCGCAAGTCGTGGGGTGTTGTACATCGACTTACACAACTAATATATGAAGCAATAATAATATGACAATCGGTATGCAATAATCATGCAATAATGATATGAAAATGTATATATGCAACAGTCATGAAAGGTACAATAAAAGATACTACTAATACATGAAGCTGTGCATAAAAAATAAATGTGGAGTATGGAATGAAACATGTCATTTCCACGGAATCCTGACATCGTGGTAGGATCACAATCCAACAAGACAATCCAAATCCCAATTTTCTCAAACCAGTCCCCAAATTGGCTCTCATATCATATAAGTCTCACAAATCTTGAATGCACAATATCGAATAAATCTCATATATCCTGAATGTACAAAATCAGCAATCTCATAAATATCCTGTATCCAATATCAAATGAATCACCTATATCCCAAATCCAATATCAAGTAAATCTCTTATATCCTATATATAATTTGCATGAATAATTAAGATGAAGCATATGAATTTATATGTATACATATATTAGCGTCCCATTCCACTGTTATATATACTTAGGAGTAAAATATCATGAAAACCAAGTGTCAAGCATCGACACAAAATAGTGATCTATCAGGTGCTGTCACCAAGACTGGCACCCTGATAGGTACGTATTATACACTATACCGAAAGTTCGAGTGCCTAGCTCTGACCCTCGCCTCTCGACGTATCCATACGCATATGACTCCCGTCGGTATCCCCATGATAGCCGCCGAGTCATTGGTAATGTCACCGGTAGCTACTTGCCCACCTTCCAGGCTCAATCGGCATGGACCGTCGATCATCTTGCCGAGGGGAACCGTACCGGGCCCCACCATGTACCCTCATACGGCCCCCGACTCCTCGCATGGGGTAAATATATCAGAACCGATAAATCTCATGGTAGATGCTGAAATATCATATCAAGGGAAACCAGGTTTTTCAAATAATGCATAATTTCATGAAACTACCACGGTCCCCAAATCAAGAAAACATCATGAAAAATCCATATCTCAATGCAAAAATCCATGAATAAAATATATGCAACTTAAAACTATAGTGTAAGCATATAAAGGAAAAGCCGCTAATTAACTGCAACAAGTTAATATAAATATAATGCGGTTCATATTTTCTCCAATTCTAAATAACATCAAGTAAAGGTAAACAAGTAGCCATAACCAGATATATATGTAAACATAAAGGTATAGTAAGATATAGATATCTATCTATCAGTAATGATGTAATATAAACTCCAGGTATAAGTGTAAGTATACATGTAGCTATATCATTATGTGTGTATCACTAATGGTACAATACTCTATAGGTATACAGGTAACTAGCATGTAAGTATGTCAAGGCATATGCGTAAGCATGTGGGTATACAGGTATGCTATATGTCATATGCGTAAAGAAATATGAATCAATATCTCAATACCCCTAACCAAACAATAACATATCTATAAGTGTGTTGTGCGTGACATGGAAATTATTGACGGTGTGTGTGGCATACAATCAGTGCTCGTACAACATGAATCGTCAATAATATGTGTAGTGTCCTAAGGATACTAGTCCAAGCACAACAAATAACTAAGCAGTAGGGTGTATGAGCAATTCTAAATATGAAATAGAATATGCGACAAGTCAAGTCATTTCTATCCCAGACGCATAACGCCATGCGGGCGATTCCCCTGTAGATGTTAAATCTACTCGCCAACGCTCCTGGCTAAGTAAAGCCTACCACTCGCTTTCCCTTTGTCGTAGCGTCCGAAGTCCCCGCCTGCGATCCTGAACACATATAACAATAAATCAAGCGTATATAAGCAATCGACCAAAAATACGGACAACTACGTTGACCGACGCACCAACTACAAACATACTCTCAAGTGTTCGTCAAGTGGCTAACGCGCGTAGCGACACTACGAAACCAACTCAAGTGAAAAAGCTACACAAAGACACGAGCGACATCAGCACGACCCTAACTAGGAACGCAAAGCGACACAACTACCAATTCTAGACCCTGATCGTACCGATCGCGCATTCAAAACACAATAATCAACGTGGAATCAATATAATTAACGTCGCAACGTTAAAAGAAATCCACGCCTAAAAGTTACCGAAATCTAGTAAGCAGTATGTATCATTTTAGCACAAAACTAAAAGTTTTACCAAAACTATAATTTACAAACTTTTTCAAATAGAAAGCTTAAACCATTTAAATCTTTACTAAAATTTTAGTTTTCACTAATTAGGATTAGCAAAAGTTAAGTTTGTTAATTAGCTTAATTATCCGATTTGGAAAATATCATTTAACAAATTAGCAACTTGATTAAGTTTTCATCAAGCCTAACATATTAATTAACCATTTCACTAAACAAAATCCCAACTTGATTACCAAAATGATATCTTGAATTTCTAAATAATAATTTAAAATCTTAAATTAAACATCTAATTAAGCTAATTAAAGTATTAAACTACAAAAAGAGATTAGGGTTAGGGCTTTATACCTCAATGAAACACAACTTGAAACTAGAAAATTTCCAAACTTTAGCCTCCAAAATCCCCACTAGAATGAATATCCAAGCAAGGTTTGTGAAGAAAGATGAAGGTTTTGGATTATATTTGAGTTTATATGAATTTATTTGGATTTTTCATGATTTATTTGAAGCAAAATGAGAAGAAATGAGTGAAGAAAAATGACGGGCAGCAAGGAAATAAGTGTGGCCGGCCAAGGAAGAAGCTAGGGCTTGTGTGGAGGTGTGTACAATTTTCTAGAAGAAAATTGAAATAATTGTATAATAAAACAAAAAGCATATGTTCACACTATCTTTTCATTTTTAAAAAAAACAATTAATTCCACCAAAAATCAAGATATTTGGAGAGAAGGTTCTAAACATTATTCTAGTGATTATATTAGCTAAGAAACCCATTTGTAGTAATTAACCCACATAAAAATTTAATTACCACAAAAAAAGTGCGCAAATAAAGCATTAAAATAGTATTATTTTAGGGTAAAATTCTATGTGAACCAAAATTTCCCATAGACCCCCAAAGCACGCGCACTAGCTTTATTTTAGCTAAAATAGGTGTCGGCAAGTTTCTACGAAAGTTTGATCACAATCGGGTTAAAACGGAAAATACCGACTATTTTGCCCTAAAACTAAAAAATTCGCAAAACGATTTCTAAAACGTTACAATCTCCCCCGCTTAAAAAAATTCGTCCCCGAATTTAAATTTTTCACTAAGACTACCTTCAAAGAGAAGATTACAAAACTGTCAAATCTCGCTCGCAGCCTTCGAAGTAATCACATCGCTATATGGATACGTCCAAGAAAACCCTTCACCGATGGTTAGACCCTTGACGGAAGTTTCTCCACCTGCCGATCCATTAACACAATTGGCTGTCGTTGAACGAAACGATCACGTCCAAGCTAAATGGTCTGATGTTGAATTATGTGAGAAAGGTCATGAAGGTAATTGCAAAGTATCGACACAAGGAATACGGGGTGAATACTTAATAATCTGGGCGGAAGTGCCAAATCAAAGGCAACAGAACTAACTCGCTTTAAGGATCTTAAAAGAACCTACAATTCTGGGATAAGCTTCCTAAAACTCAACACGTCATTCATCGGAAAAATCCGTAGGAATACATGAGCTCCCACTGCGAACTCAAGTCTGCTACCACAACGGTCGGCATAAGACCTCTGTCTGCACTGGGCTGTCATCATCCTGACCTGAACCAACTGGATCATTTCCGAAGTCTCTAGACTAGCCGGGGTCCAAAAATCCTAATCTCGCAGAGTCAGAAAAATAGACTGGAGATCGACACAAACTAACAACAAAACTTAAAGGTTGCCAATTGGAGTGCCTCCTGATAACAGCTATCGAAGGAGAATCCTAACAATGGCAAGTGACGATCTCCAACTGCTGACAACAATTAGTACACACGCACAAGCATATACTCCAGAGTCGGTATAGCCCGTTCTCACAAAACCATCATCCTGCGGATGGAAAGGCGGAGCTAAAGATCAATCAGTACCCAAGGCTTCCTGAAGCTCCTGCCCAAGATGGCAAGCGAATAGGGTGCCCTATTTGGATACGACCCATGAAGGAACTCCGTGCAACGCACAACTTAACACAGGACAACTGAGCAAACTGAGCATAACCGGACAACAAACACCGAATGGAGTCACACCCTGTCTAGATCGGGGTAGACACCACAACGAAATTCGTGGAGATCTGCTCCCATTTCCACTTCGGAACGGTTAAAGGTTGCAACTCTCCAGCCGGTCTCAAATGCTCAACCTAAGCACACAACAAGACAGACACTTTGAAACGAAACCCGAAACTTCTCTTTACATCCCTGCCCACCCGTAACTATTTCACAAGTCACGTCAAATGCTAGTGGAACTTGAATGAGTACAGAGAGTTGACAGATGTACCTGCTCTAGGATTTCACATCTCTACCCAATAGTATCAGGTACACAAACGCGTCCCTAAACATAGCACACCCTTGTCATAAATCAAGGACTCCGAATCATTACCCAGCCAAGTATGCTCAAGAATCTTTGACGAACGAGCATCGGCGGGGAGTGCCTCGCGAAAGCGATTAAGGAAAAGTGGACGGGCGCGGACATGAGCAAGATGTCCCCTCAGTAGAGGCGAACTTAAGCTGTACTCAACGATCACACAAGAACTGTAAATCTGCATAAGACTATCTCAACAATCAAAACCCGCTGCAGGAAGATGTACATTAAGCTCCGGTAGTCCGTGAAAATCTGACACAACTCTCCAAACAAGTAGTGTCTCCAAGTCTCCAACGCAAGACCACCGCGGCCATCTCCAGATCAGGAGTGGGATATCCTGCTAGTACTTCCTCCAACTGTAAGGAAGCAAAAGCGATAACTCTATAGTGCTACATCAGTACACAATCGAGCCCCACTCGTGAAACATCACAGTTAAACAACAAAATCGCCCGAACCAGAAACAAAGAAAGAACTGATGCAGTTGTTAACCGGGTCTTCAACTGCTGAAAAACTCCGCACGCATGCCTCAGTCCAAAGAAAAGAAACCTCCTTTCCGGTCAGTCCAGCCAACGGTGCAGCGATATTTTAGTAATACTGCACGAAACGACGGTAAAAACCTGCTAAGCCCAAAAATCTGCGGACCACCTTCTGTACACAAGTCTGGGCCAAAGCTGTATGGCCTCGATCTTCCTCGGAACCATACGAAAACCGTCTCCCGTAACTACAAGACCTAGGAGTCAATACAATCAATCCTGAAGGAATACTCTGAGAATCTAGCAACCCGCTGGGGCTCTCCCAATGTCTGCAAAACAAATCGTCAAGTGCTACTCCTATCCCTCACGACACATTGAATAGACCAGAATGTCGTTAATAACACAACAATAACTGGCCGAGGAACGACCTGAATAAATCTGGTTCATCATATCTACGAATCCTGCTAGTGCATTGGTGAGTCCAATGACGCCACCAAAACACACAAAGCCTGTAGCACGCATAAGGCAGTCTTCGGAATGTCATCACTCCGAACCCGCAACAATGATGACCAGATCCCAAACAAACTTAGAAAATGTCTCACACTCTGGAGCTGATCGATGAAATCGTGAATGCGAGGTAAAAGATACCTATCCGCACCGTAAGCCAGTTCAATTGACGATCCATCAATACACAATCTCAAACTGCCGTCCTTCTCCTTGACGAACAGAAATAGGAGCTCCCCAATGCAAAACACTCTGACGCAACAAGCCCCCAACAAACAACTCTACAGCTGATCATTAAGCTCCCTAAACTTCGCCGGCTTATCTGGAACAACGTCGGGAAAACTCTTGCATGAAAGGAACCCGGTCCAACAAACCCACTGTGGCTCCGGTATCACGAATGAACGCTAATAATCCTCGACATCCTCTCCTCAAAAGCCGACTAGCGAAAAAGGCTGAATTCAAGCTGTGAGAGGCGGCACCACTGTCCTCCCGCACAACAAGAATTGACTTTCCGGGAAAACAAAACCTTACTGTTTCCTCACGGTAGTCCACAGACGCCTAGAACGTAGATTACTAGTCCGTGCCAAGGAGAACGTCAAATCAAACATCTGTAGAAGGATCAAGTGACGGATGAATCTCCTAACCGATTGGCACACGACTGAAATACGTGTTGCGCAACAAAAGAATCGCTGAAAGAAATTAACACAACAAACGGCTGATCTAGCTAACACGACTCTCCTCGTCCCAAACCTCTGCTACTCCCGCGAAGGTCATGAAAGCTGTTTCGACGACTAGGCCTCTGTCACTGGACTGGTACGAGTCCTCCACTGTTTCGGAACTCCCAAAGTCTCTGGAAGGCGTGCCTCGTCAACTGGGGCTGCATCTACCAGTGCTATGTAGGTGACGGAATGCTGCATGCTGGTTGCAAGGAACAACTGAGTAACAGGGGTGACAACCTCCTGTCGCTGCGCTCGAACGGTCTCAACCAATGAACTCATCGTCTGGCGCATGTCCTGCATCTCTGCCACAAGCCTAGCGAAACTATCTGTCGAAGGCGGATCCATCTGCTCCTGTGCAACGAGCGTGCCATCCTGGTCAGTCCTCATCCTACCCGAGTCAATCCTGACCTCGGCCCTCGCTGCATCATTCTGAGTCCCCATAGTCATCAGCGGCAAAGGCTATAAATAGAAATAAGATTCGATATGAACATGGAAATCGAATCACAAGGATATGAATCATGAAGGAAGGAATTTCAAGCAATTTGTACATAGGCCACTTTAGGCGGAGTACCGCATCGTGAGTATGCCGCGGACATACACACACTACGTTACTCTACTTAAGCTACCTACTCAATCATACCAAGGTCATCCTACAATCCGAAAGGTAAAAGATAGCTCTCTGATACCAACTTTGTCACGACCCAAAATTGGCACGTGACGGCCCTAATACTACACAACGTCTACAGGCGTAACGCAGTAAAAGAAAGCCAAAACCAAAAATCTAAACCATTAAAAGACAAGAGAAGATAAGAAACATTGTTTAAACTTTTGATAATCTCAAGTATAAATTCTTTAAGACCAATTTACTTTCTTGAAAATTTCGGCAGCACCTCCTTTGTAAAAACCAACCCCAAAATGGATACAACATAAATATAAGTAAAGCATCCCCAACGGGAGCAAATCCACGCCAAAAGGCGGAAAACAACCACTACAACAGATATACGACGCCGTAGCGAAGAAATAAAAGACGACCAAGGCACAAAATACTATACAATATCGTCCTCACATCAAGTCTCTAAGTCAACATGAAAGTAGTAGATGGAGAGTACAAGGATACAATGAATATACAATACAACAACGAATAACCACAAAACCCACCTAAGCAAACTGCACACTGTGAGCTGATGCGGTATCCGCAGCAAAAGATGATAAGATAGATGAATAGCCTGCCTCGACTACTCTGGGGAACAACCTCCAAAAAAAACTGTGGCACAATGGGGGTGAGTTGCCAACTCGTGAATAATAAATAACATATGCAGGTAATCGGAAGTATGCACGTACAGCGTGAATCTAACATATGCAATTAATAGCAATAAAAGGTCATATGAATGCAAAATCATGAAAGGTACACTAGCAGGTACAACTAATATATGAAGCAATAACAATATGACAATCGGTATGCAACAATCATGCAATAATGATATGAAAATGTATATATGCAACAGTCATGAAAGGTACACTAACAGGTACTACTAATACATGAAGCAGTGCATAAACAATAAATGTGGTGTATGAAATGTAACATGTCATTTCCATGGAATCCTGACATCGTGGTAGGATCACAATCCAACAAGACAATCCAAATCCCAATTTCCTGAAATCAGCCCCCAAATTGGCTCTCATATCATATAAGTCTCACAAATCCTGAATGTACAATATCGAATAAATCTCATATATCCTGAATGTACAAAATCAGCAATCTCATAAATATACTGTATCCAATATCAAAAAAATCACCTATATCCCAAATCCAATATCAAGTAAATCTCTTAAATCCTATATATAATTTTCATGAATAATTAAGATGAAGCATATGAATTTATATGTATACATATATATTAGCGTCCTATTCCACTATTATATATACTTAAGAGTAAAATATCATGAAAACCAAGTGTCAAGCATCGATACAAAATAGTGATCTATCAGGTGCTGTCACCAAGACTAGCACCCTGATAGGTACGTATTATACGCTATACCGAAAGTTCGAGTGCCTAGCTCTGACCTTCGCCTCTCGACGTATCCATACGCATATGACTCCCGTCGGTATCCCCATGATAACTGCCGAGTCATTGGTAATGTCACCGGTAGCTACATGCCCACCTTCCAGGCTCAATCGGTATGTACCGTCGATCATCTTGCCGAGGGGAACCGTACCGGGCCCCACCATGTACACACATACGGCCCCCGAATCCTGGCATGGGGTATATATATCTGAACCGATAAATCTCATGGTGGATGCTGAAATATCATATCAAGGGAAACCGGGTTTTTCAAATAATGTATAATTTCATGAATCTACCACGGTCCCCAAATCCAGAAAACATCATGAAAAATCCATATCTCAATGCGAAAATCCATGAATAAAATATACTCAACATAAAACTGTAATGTAAGCATATAAGGAAAAGCCGCTAATTAACTGCATCAAGTTAATATAAATATCATGCAGTTCCTATTTTCTCCAATTCTAAATAACATCAAGTAAAGGTAAACATGTAGCCATAACCAGATATATGTGTAAACATAAAGGTATTGCAATATATAGATATCTACCTATCAATAATGATTTAATATACACTCCAGGTATAAGTGTAAGTATGTATGAAAAGTATACATGTAGCTATATCATTATGTGTGTATGTAGTTATCGCTAATGGTACAATACTCTATAGGTATACAGGTAACTAGCATGTAAGTATGTCAAGGCATATGCGTAAGCATGTGGGTATACAGGTATGCTATATGTCATATGCATAAAGAAATATGAATCAATATCTCAATGTCCCTAACCAAACAATATCATATCTATAAGTGGGTTGTGCGTGACATGGCAATTATTGACGGTGTGTGTGGCAAACAATCAGTGCTCGTGCAACATGAATCGTTAATAATATGTGCAGTGTCCTAAGGATACTAGTCCAAGCATAACAATTAACTAAGCAGTAGGGTGTATGCGTAATACTAAATATGAAATAGAAAATGCGATAAGTCAAGTCATTTCTAGCCCAGACGCATAACGCCATGCGGGCGATTCCCCTATAGATGTTAAATCTACTCGCCAACACTCCTGGCTAAGTAAAGCCTACCACTCGCTTTCCCTTTGTCGTAGCGTCCGAAGCCCCGCCTGCGATCCTGAACACATATAACAATAAAGCAAGCGTATATAAGCAAGCGACCAAAAATACGTAGAACTACGTTGACCGACGGACCAACTCCAAACATACTCTCAAGTGTTCGTCAAGTGGCTAACGCGCGTAGCGACACTACGAAACCAACTCAAGAGAAAAAGCTACACAAAGACACGAGCAATATCGGCACGACCCTAACTAGGAACGCAAAGCGACACAATTACCAAGTCTAAACGCTGATCGTACCGATCGCGCATTCAAAGCACAATAATAAACGTGGAATCAATATAATTAACGTCTCAACGTCAAAAGAAACCCATGCCTAAAAGTTACTGAAATCTAATGAGCAGCATATACCTTTTTAGCACAAAACTACAAGTTTTACCAAAACTATGATTTGCAAACATCTTCAAATAGCAAGGTTAAACCATTTAAACCTTTACTAAAATTTTAGTTTTCACTAATTAGGATTAGCAAAAGTTAAGTTTGTTAATTAGCTTAATTATCCGATTAGGAAAATATCATTTAACAAATTAGCAACTTGATTAAGTTTTCATCAAGCTTAACATATTAATTAACCATTTCACTAAACAAAATCCCAACTTGATTACCAAAATGATATCTTGAATTTCTAAATAATAATTTAAAAGCTTAAATTAAACATCTAATTTAGCTAATTAATGTATTAAACTACAAAAAGAGATTAGGGTTAGGGCTTTATACCTCAAAGAAACACAACTTGAAACTAAAAAAATTCCAAACTTTAGCCTCTAAAATCCCCATTAGAATAAAGATCCAAGCAAGATTTGTGATGAAAGATGAAGGTTTTGGATTATATTTGACTTTATATGAATTTATTTGGATTTTTCATGATTTATTTGAAGCAAAATGAGAAGAAATGAGTGAAGAAAAAGATGGGCAGCAAGGAAATGAGTGTGGCCGGCCAAGGAAGAAGCTAGGGCTTGTGTGGTGGTGTGTACAATTTTCTAGATGAAAATTGAAATAATTTTATAATAAAACAAAAAACTTATGTTCACACTATCTTTTCTTTTAAAAAAAACAATTAATTCCACCAAAAATTATGATATTTGGAGAGAAGGTTCTAAACATAATTCTAGTGATTATATTAGCTATGAAACCTATTTGTAGTAATTAACCCACATTAACATTTAATTACCACAAAAAAAGTGCGCAAATAAAGAATTAAAATAATATTATTTTAGGGAAAAATTCTATGTGAACCAAAACTTCCCATAGACCCCCAAAGCTCGCGCACTAGCTTTATTTTAGCTAAAATAGATGCCGACAAGTTTCTACGGATGTTTGATCACAATCGGGTTGAAACGGAAAATACCGACTATTTTACCCTAAAACGGAAAAATTCGTAAAACGATTTCTAAAACATTACAGAAGGGGAGAGGGGCTGCTGCTGGCTTGAGAGGAAGAGAGAGGGAGAGAGAGAGAGAGTTCTCAATGTCAAGGCCCATACCTCATAGTCCCCCCCCCCTCGCATGCTTCACTTTTACATTTCTTTTTCTTTTCTTTATTTATTTTCTTTAGTTTTGTTTTGTTTTCTTTTAAAAAGGTAACTAGACCCATAAGGAAAATAAAAGGTAGGCATGTTACAATATATAGTGTTAAGTTGCCAAGGTTATAAAAACACAAATTAACCTAGGGTAAAATTGGATTAGGGCATGATTAACTACAATTTTAGCTTAGAAAATAATAAATTAGCAAATATAATTAAGTGAACAATAAATTAAATTTTAATTAGTAAAACACAATTATATATATAATTATATATATCCACAATTAAAAATAGATTTATTCCGGTCTATGTGGAAATAGCTATTAATGGGGTTTTATGAAAAACACGCATTAGTGCTAATTAACGCGAAAATAACCTCAACGAATTTTCAAAGCGTTACAGTATGTTGGCCTACGTCAAGGTATAGTGAATGGTAGCTGGGTAATGCTTGTTTGCTGCATGGATATGTGATTATTTAGGACAGTCGTAGAGTTATTTTGGCCTACGTCAAGGACTTGTACGGGTGGGTCAAAGTTAATCCAGGATAATGACAGGTTGAATTTGACCGACGACTTATGATATGTTGGCTTATGTCAAGGTCATAAGTGTTGGCTATAGTGTCCTCAAGATAATTATTAGATCGCAGGAACGCAATTTCGATGATTGAGGGAGGACCTATACGGGTAGAACGGTCTTACTTGAGATAATGGTATGCAATCTGGTTTGTCTTTATCATCATGTACTTGCTTTAGGTGGCTTCACAGATCACTATTACATGTTGATAGAGCCCTTAAGATTGTTGCTTGACTACCAGCGGTATGATGACGATCATATACGTGGGAGCTGGGTGGTCTATAAGCACATCCTTAAATGTCCCTAATCGTGGGAGTTTCGAGATTGGGCATCGATACTCCAGAGTAGACTATTGTATTCTGATCGAGACCCCGACGAGGGGCAGTGGCCGGTCTTACAAGCCATTGATGTTATTTTGTTCACCTAAGATGTATACAGGTGCTCATTAGGTTATGAGTACACCGGACGGACTCGCCGGGAACATGCTAGATGGTATTATACCTATTGTCAGATAGCAGTTCCCAGGTGACATGTGTACATGTTAGTCTATCAACCTGAGATCGTCATTTTTCTCGTGTGAGTTTCCACTACACTTTGATTACTACCCTACCACGGCTCAAATGAATTGTGCAAACAGGTTTTAGTTGGGTACAGTCCCGAGCCACATGGAGGCAGTGAGTGTTAGTTATATGTATGCCCTAGAGGCCATTACTGTACATACGATGTATATTGTAATGGATGCTTAGACATATATATGGAGGAATTTCTTGCTCGACATGATAGTATGCTATCTGGTTGTACTTTATCTCAACATGTACTCTGATTTTCTCTATGTTACATGTTGATAAAGCCCTTAGGATATGTACTCGACTACTGGGACTATGATGAGATCATACTAGTGGGGCCACGGTAGTCGACGAGTACATCCTATAACTATTCCTAGTCGAGGGTGTATTGAGACAGGGCATCGATGCACCAGAGTAGACTAGCGTATACGCATCTTGACCCATATGATGGGAGATGGATGATCCCATATCCATCGGTGTTTGACATCAAGGATGGTGTACAGGTGCTCAGTGGAGACTCGGTACACTGGACGGTCTCGTCGAGAACTCCCAGATGGTATTATACCTCATGTCAGATGACAGTTCTCCGGTGACACTGGTACAGAGTAGTCTGTTGACTCGAGATCGTCATAGATTCTTGTGTGTTTCCCACTGTGCTTTGATTTCCATCATACCACGTCCAAGAGGGCGTGCAAAAAGGTGGCTTTTGGGTAGAGTCCCGAATCACATGGAGGCAATGAGCGATAGGAGGGGATTTGTCTCTCCCGGTATAGGGAGTTGATGTTGTGCTGTGTTCGATTGGCTATAACAGGAAATCCCTGGCCATGGTTGTTGAGATTTACTGGTAAGTGTTATCATTAGTTTCTCGAACTGTTATAGACCTCATATCGACATGACTTATCGAGCTACTGGGGTCTGACGTTTACCACCCCTAGGCGAGATATGCAACATATCAGATGACGAGACCGGACTGTACGGGAGTGTTACTGATTGGATTCACAGGAGAATGTACAGGTTTGCTTGTTGATCTTCTGAGCGCTCAATACCTGGGTGGCTGTTACGTTTAGCTGACCGCTTGCAGCTTGTGGGTGTTTGATATGATCATCACCTACTGCCGGCGTATTGACGATTCTTTTGAGTCCTACACAGAGGTTTCTTGGCTCAGGCAAAACGAAGTAGGAGCACATATGTGATATGTGCGTGACCGAGGATAATGCGGTATGTGATACCGTATTGGATTCTCGCGATATGAGATATCGGCCGGGTATATGTGATATAGCCGGGTCATCGTATTAGTCGGTTATATATGATATAGCCGGATTGTCGGATCGAGTGTTGATTCGATAATTTAATGTATAATAATATATATGATATATTAAATTACATTAACTAATATTAGCTCACTAAAAGATTCTTTTTCTCACTCGGGTAATACATTGATATATATGCGATATATGTTAATTGTATTATTTTATTTTGTTACAATAAATATTATATATGTGATATATAATATTGTAACATGATATGATAACTAATGCAACATGTTTAGTAGAGATTAAACAAGATTAGGGTTTGATTTGGGTTAGTGCATTCATGAACCTTCTAGAAGGTTTCTTTTTGTTTTGTGTTAAGATATTTTGTTATGACTCATTCTTAACCCAACCCAAACCCTAGCCCTAGTTAAATCTCTACAAAGGTTTAGTCAACCATGGTTGCATTATTCATCATTATCATATTTTCATTATTCATCACAAAAGTATTCTAATCATTATTCATCTTCTTCTTCCTTCTCTTTTCATGGAAAAGGTTTTCTTGCTTTTGATTTTGTGATGAAAGTGAGTGAGAATATGAAAACAAATGAGAGCAAAAATCCTACTTCATCATTCTCATCTATCCTTGCCCTTTAGATGAGAGTGTTCACTTCATATTATGAGTGTTAGCTTGTGTTAACGAAACTTCAAGGTAGATCATCTTTGTATCGATGATCGGAAGCAAGACTGCATCTTTCTCTTCGTGGAACCTCTCGAGAGTCCGGAACACGATGATCGCAGCGAAAGGACTTCAACACGAAGCTTTACAAGTGAAGGACCGGATCTACAATGGTTGTAATCCCTCTCACTTAGTGTTAAAGTGTTTAACATACTTGTTTTCGCCTAAACTCTAGTTTAAAGACCCGGCTTCGGGCTGTTCGGCACGGCTAATTTTTAAATCGGGCATGGTTGATGCCTCGTAGAACCTTGTATGCATGCCCAACAACCCTACAGTGGTTTGATAGACAAGCTAGAGCTTTAGGCGAAGTCTAGACGAAGTTTAAAGTCCGATCGAACTCGGAAACCCCGATGTTTACCCTTCTTTGTACATTTTTCAAAAATGTGGTTTTTTATGAATTAAAAATGCTCAGAAAATAGAGCAGGAAAAACTAAGAATTACTGTAAAGTACGGTCCACTATGTCGCTCACGTGACCGCGGAACCGCGGCCAAACCAAGGGTTTAACGGCGGTTCCGCGGCCAAAATTTAGACTTAGTCCCTGGAACTTCACATATTTATTCTTAGGTCCTTTCTTGTCATTTTTTTCTGGGAATTTTTTAATTCCACTCAAGTGTTGAGTTTTCTAGGGTTGTATTGGGGACTCGTTGATTCGATCGGATAATTTAACGTCGTTTAGTTTGTCCGGATAATTATTAGAAACTGTTAAAAAGTTCGAACGGATATCAATAACTCAATTTTTCCCCTGTCGGAAAATTTTCAAAAGTTGGATTTTTTCTCGTGTTTGAAACTTTCGTAATGTCATGCAAGTAACGCGGTGGACCCTCTAGAAGACAACACACCTTAACTCGATTATGTGATCGTCTTGAACTGCCTCTAAACCTTAGGGTTTGGGGCAGTACGGCGTACCACATATGAGGCGTTGGCTTGACCCTTCTACAGCTGGACCATCGGTACTGTGGCATGTGATGGATGTTTTTAAACTGATTTCAAGTGTTGAGATATATTGGAGAAATCTTGGGTGTTTGATTATTCGATCGGAAAGTTTAACATTGTCTATTTATCTGGAATGTGATACAATATTTGGAATCCACATGTAGTTATGAGATAACTAATTTGAATGTTATAAATCTAGCAGTTCAGTCTCAGATGTGTAAGTCCATGCTACCCTTCCCCGGTTCTTACGGGGTTGCGGAAGTGGTGAAAAACGATTTTCAAATGGGTGGTACCATGGACTGCCAATAAGGATCTTTGTTAAACTACTAACTAACAACCTAGCAAGAGTTTACCGACTCGGTTAGGGGCTATACCTTTCTTGAACTCCTTCGTCTTTGACTCCTCCCGGTTTACGGATCGGCCTCAGCTCGTCGTCTCCTTGCGTCGAAGATGGATCCACCCGAAAGCTTCTACCTTTGGCTTCTTCTTCGACCTTTGAAGAAACTAGATCACTTGGCTTGCTAGGCCTTGTGAACTAGAATGAGTAGAGGAATGTTTTGGTGTCTTTTTATATCTAAGGCAATGAGTCTCAACACATGAGAATGTTTTTCTTGAGGTAGAGAGAGCAAGAGGAAGAGGGAGAGCTTGAGAATGAGAGAGCTCAAGAGAGAGAAAGAAAAAAATGATAGAATGAACCATACTCTTCTCATTCTCACCTCTCATAATCCAAAAGCCATCATAACCAAAATAATAATCATGTATTGTGTGATGGTTTAAGTCAAAATGGCTATATCATTTCATGCACTCATTTTGCATAAATAAACAAGCAAGCAAAAGTCTTTTCCATGGAATGATAGCCATTATCATGATGATGGTCAACTAGTCCAACCTAGTCAACCGGTCAACAAAGTCAACAAGTTAACAATGTCAACCCCTCAACAACCATGTCACTATAATACTTAATTAATATTAATGTTAATCATATATCTTATTCTCATTAGCGTTAAGCAAAAGTCAATGGTCAACAGTCAACTGTCAACAGTCAACAGTCAACACCTTAATGAGAATACTCTGCCTCTGTCTCTCTGTCAACTGTGCATACACACCCGCATCCGCGTTCTGAGGAACACGAATAAAAACGAGATAAAACCAACCCCAAAACGTACATTAGGATCTGGCTTAAACCAAAGCCCGCTGGTGTTAACTGTCCGGACACTGTACGTGCACAAGTGCACGGATGTGACCGAACCCTTTCGCAAAACCATGCGACCTGTCGCAAAACCATGCGACCTCTACTCATTTGCCTAAAGGCGAATAGCTTTCTGTGTGGGACTCTAAAGACTCGACACTACACTGGCAGTGGGTTTAACTACATACTGCAAGCGGCACTAGCTGTGCGTAACGGTCCCCAGGTAGATGCCGACAAGAAGACTGACGAGGTGAAACCCATCTGAACTCCTACTGAGTCTGAATGTGACAATCTCCAAACACTTCAGTCTGTTCGTCTGATACATCGCATGGCGGGCCTAGGGGGCGGTAAACGCTAGTCCCCTAATAGCGGTACAAGTCGTGTCGGAGTGAAGCCCAGAACACCCTGAGATAACACTGGAAAACAACCAGTATATCTCGCTTGCCCTGGCCAGGGAATACTCATGTAATGGCTCTCCTAAACACAGCGCGATGTCAACCCCAATACCGGGAGAGACGAATCCTGTCTAACCGTCACTGCCTCCAAGTGCTTCGGGACTGCACCCAACTACTACCTGTTTGCACGACTCCTTTGAGCCATGGTAGGGTATTAATCTAAGTACAGTGGGAACACACTCGAGGCGAAGTGACAGTATCAAGTCAGCGGACTAAGCTGTACTCATGTCACCTAGGAACTGATAACTGACGATAGGTACAGTACCAACCAACAGTTCCCGACGAGTCCTGTCCAGTATACTCGTAACCCAACGAGCACCCGCATACTATCTAAAGTACGACGTACTGACGGCTGTGGGACAGACCGTCTCCCATACTGGGATGAGAAGCGCATACGCTAGTCTACTCCGAAGTATCGATGCCCAGTCTCGATAGTCCTGCGACTAGGGACCTGCATAAGGATGTGCTTATAGATTACCCAGCCCCCACTAGTGTGACTGCTATCACAACGCTGGTAATCAAGCAAAGATCCTAAGGGCTCCACTAATGTGTATAGGTGATATACTAAAATAAACACATGTACACATTGAAGTAGAAACAAACCAAGTAGCATACTACTATATTGAGCAAGATTGTTTATGCAAGGTGAATATCCTAAGCTTCCATTAAGTAATATACAGACTAGTATGATACAGTAATGGCCTCTAGGGCATATACACTAACAATCTCCCACTTGCACTAAGGCCATGTACTGGCGTATCGAAGACCTATCATCTCGATCAGCCGCTCGAACTGAGTCTGGGGTAAGGCCTTTGTGAGTGGATCAGCAGTGTTATCTTCCGTAGAAACTCTCCGAACCTCGATCTCCTGGCGACCCACGATCTCCCTGATCAGGTGATACCGCCTCAAGATTTGTCTGTACTTCTGATGGGACCTGGGTTCCTTCGCTAAAGCTATAGCCCCGTTGTTGTCGCAATACAGCGGTATTGGATCAACAATGGACGGAACCACCTGAAGTTCAGTTAAGAACTTCCTTACCCAGACAGCTTCTTTTGCGGCATCTGTAGCAGCGATATATTCCGCTTCCATCGTTGAGTCAGCAACGGTTTCCTGTTTGGAACTCTTCCAACACACCGCCCCTCCATTGAGGGTAAAGATATAACCCGACATGGACTTGGAATCATCCTTGTCACTTTGGAAGCTGGAGTCAGCAAAGGCCTCGATCTGGAGGTCTTTTCCGCCATACACCAAGAACATCTCCTTCTCAGGTACATAAGAATGTTCTTTACTGCTATCCAATGTTTCTCCCCAGGGTTTGGCTGATACCGGCTTACCACACTCAGTGCATAAGCTACATCTGGTCTGGTACACAACATCGTATATATTATAGAGCCTACCGCAGAAGCGTAGGGTATAATAGACATGCGATCCCTTTCCAAATCAGTCTTGGGAGACATCTCTTTGGAGAGGGTGATCCCGTGACAAGCCGGTAGATTACCGCACTTGGAATCTTCGATACTGAATCTTTTCAGTATGGTGTCGATGTACCTAGACTGTGAGAGTCCCAGTGTCCTCTTGGATCTGTCACGATAGATCCGGATCCCCAGAATGTATGAGGCATCACCCAGGTCTTTCATGGAGAACCTGTGTGACAAGAACCCCTTGACAGATTGTAGCATAGGAATGTCATTTCCGATTAAGAGAATGTCATCCACGTATAAAACGAGGAATACTACAGTTCTCTCTACAAATCTACTATAGATGCATGGTTCATCTGGATTTTTGATAAAGCCAAATTCCTTGACCGTCTCATCAAAACAGATGTTCCAACTCCGCGATGCCTGCTTTAGTCCATAGATGGACTTAAGCAACTTGCACACCTTTCCGCTGCTCCCACTCTGAATGAAACCCTCGGCTGGTCTATATAAACACACTCCTCTAAATTTCCATTTAGAAAAGCGGTCTTTACGTCCATCTGCCAAATCACATAATCGTGGAAGGCATCAATGGCAAGAAGGATCCGAATGGATTTCAGTATAGCTACTGGAGAAAAGGTCTCGTCATAGTCCAAACCAGGTCTTTGACGAAAACCCTTTGCAACAAGTCTAGCTTTATAGGTCTCAACCTGTCCATCTACACCAATCTTCCTTTTGAAGATCCACTTGCATCCTACGGGTTTTACCCCATCTGGAGCAACGTCCAACGTCCATACATTGTTGGTGTACATGGACTCCATTTCGGTCCGCATTGCATCCAGCCATTTTACCGAGTCAACGCTCTGAATGGCCTGCTGGAAGCTAGTCGGCTCATCATAATCTATGATGCAATCCTCTCTATCCCCGTCTATGAGAAAACCGTAGAATCTCTCGAGCGGATGAGACTGCCTACTACTCCTGCGGAGCGGCGCAGGAATGTCATGATCTTCCGAACCCTCTGGTTCTACTAAGCTTTCAGTAATAGCTCGTGGCTCTGGAATTTCTTCCAGTTCTAATGTGCTCCCACTTATCTGATTCTCCAAAAACTGAGTTTCTAAGAAGTGGGCATGCCGAGAAACAAAAACCTTTTGTTCCTCTTCGCAATAGAAGAAATATCCCTTGGAGTTCTTTAGATATCCCACAAACTTGCACTGTACTGAGCCTGCCTCGAGCTTGTTCGCATGCTGCTTTTTGACAAAAGCTGGACTTCCCCATGTCTTAATGTGATTAAGATAGGGTCTCTTCCCACACCATATCTCATATGGTGTAGTAGGCACAGTCTTAGTTGGAACTCGGTTCAAAAGGTATGCAGCTGATTCTAGTGCATATCCCCAAAATGATCGCGGTAACTCAGCGTTACTTATCATGGACCGTACCATATCCAATAGGGTCCGGTTCCGTCTCTCTGATACACCGTTATGTTGCGGAGTGTATGGAGGAGTAAGCTGAGAGAGAATTCCGTTCGCTTTTAAATAGTTCAGGAACTCGGAACTCAAGTATTCACCACCTCGATCCGATCTTAGTGTCTTGATACTTTTGCCGGTTTGTTTTTCTACTTCATTCTTATATTCCTGGAATTTTCCAAAGGCTTCGGACTTATGTTTCATTAAGAAGACATAACTGTACCTTGAAAAGCCATCCGTAAAAGTAATGAAGTAAGAATGACCGCTTCGCGCATGTGTAGACATTGGACCACACACGTCGCTGTGTACGCGTCCGAAGAGCTCGCTCGCTCTTACTACGTGTCCAGTGAACGGAGTCTTTGTCATCTTTCCTTTGAGACAGGATTGACAAGTGGCATATGATTGATATTCGAACGGATTCAAATATCCTTCTGTATGTAACTTCGTCAACCTTCTCTCATTGATGTGACCCAGTCTACAATGCTATAAGAAAGTCTGATTTATTTCCGGAGACTTTCTTTTGTTTGTATTCTGGACATTGAAAATCTGTGGTTGGTTTAATACGTATATACCATTGCTTAATGTACCTGACCCAATCAGAACTTGATTAAGGTGAATGTTTACAACATTACTTACAAACGCAAATTCATAACCTTCTTTAGAAATCAAAGATACAGAAATGATATTAGAAGTTGCGTTGGGTACAAAAAAGCAATTACGCAAAAACAAAACGTGTACATCTGACAACCCCAGGTGATAGTCCACCATGGCCTTAGCATCCATGCTAGCTCCGTTTGCAACTTTGAGGGTCATGTCACCTGCCTTCAAAACCCAATGGTTTCTGAACGCCTGCAAAGAATTACAGATATGAGATCCTGATCCGGTATCCAATACCCAGGAAGTAGAGTTTATTGATAGAAAGTTTTCAATAACATACACACCTGAAGCTGAAGCCGCAACTTGCTTCAGTTCTTGTGTCCTGGCTTTCCAAGCCCTGCAATCTTTCTTCCAGTGACCACTCTTATGACAGAAAAAGCACTCTTCCTTCCATATAAGCTTCCCCGCTATCTTTGTTGCTTTTGCTTTTCCCTTCGTATCCACTTTACTAACACCGCCCCTTGGTTTGGCGGAGGCTTTCTTCTTCTTTCCCTTGTCTTTCGCCTTGGACCTAGAAGATGAAGATCCTCCTACAAAAAAAGTGGATGTTTCCCTACTTTTCTGTAGTGTGCCCTCTGCACTCCTCAGCATGTTGAGGAGTTCTGAATGTTCAACTTCTTTTTCTTGTAAGTTGAAGTTCAGTATAAACTGGGCGTAAGTGGAAGGAAGGGACTGGAGAATGAAGTCCGTATAGAGCTCGTTCTCTAACGTGGTCCCAAGTTCCGCGAGCTCCTCAATGAAGCCAATCATCTTAAGCACGTGTTCCGCTACCGATGATCCGATGGCCAACCTTTCCGAAAATAGCTTCTTCGACACTTCGTATCTTGCGATACGAGATTGCTCTTCATACAGTTCTTTTGTTTGGAGAAATATGGATTCGAGGTCCATATTCTCGTGCCTCCTCTGATGTTCGTTGTCCATAGAGGCAAGCACGAGGCACTTGGCCTTCGCGCTATCGATCTCCCAAGTCTTACGGATTTCCTTATCTGCGACGCTGGAGGTGGGACCTGGGACAGGGGGAGCTTTGGTGGTAAGGAGATACCCCAACTTGTCATAAGTGATTGCCATTTTGACATTCCTGAGCCAATCTTTGTAGTTTGGCCCTGTCAGTATGTTTTTATCTAGTAATAACTTAAGTCCGGTCATGATGTTTGGTCGCTGCAATTAGGAGAGAGAGAAGAAACACTTTAGCATGATGCTCTTGCAAGTTTAGAGTGGTTTTTAATTTGTCTAAACAGGATGGCTCCCACTGTCTCTCGAATCCCTCCTCAAACCAAAAAGGAAGAATTAGTCAGGATCAATCTCACCGTACAATACTTGCTTAACCGTTCGGCCAGGCTGGTATCGGTACTTCGAGGGAGGTTTTCCAACGCTTTCGCGAAGTTCCTTAATTTAATAACCTCTTTTCCCTGGGGGCATAGCCCCGCTAACACCTTTCTAGACACCTACTTGGTTTATAGCATTGATCATTAAGTGAGAAATTTCCCGAGGAGTAGCATATACTCACAGTAGGATCGGGATCCAAATATCATCGCGTGACGAAACTGAAGGAATCCTACCAGAATCATCATACTCCAAATGGTATGCAATACTAGCAAGTTTCAGTTCTTTTGAAACTCCCGATGTTGATTTTTGCCCCATGCTCTTATGACCATGATTTTAGCCAAAATATCATAAGTCACATGTCAAGTTCTACCCGTCATTCTCCAGGTTAATTTGAGCCCATCCGCACATACCCTTGACTTTGGCCAAAATGGTAGTACGACTGCCCCAAACCAACACATCTATCTATGCTGCACATGAATACCAAATAGCTACCAATCACTATGCCTTGACTTTGGCCAACATACATAGCTTGAATACTATTGACCATCCATGTGAAACGACGGAGGGCTACGAATGGTTTTGGCGAAACCGTGAACGTAGTGAACTTGATATAATCGATGGAACGAGATAACTTTTAAAAGGAGTGGCTTAAGCTCCGCGTTTAAAAGTTATTTTGAAAAGAAACCGAGTGGTTTTTGAAAGTGTTCCAACGACTTTTACTTGGTTTATTTTTCTTTGCATTAGTTCTTTTAATGCGTATTTTTCTTGCATTAGTTCTTTTAATGCGTCCCATCATTTAATCCTACTATTGCAGAAAACAACCAAAATATGACGTACGCTTATGCCATTCGCATTCGCCACGGGGCCCCGTCATTACCCGTTAGGTTACTTAACTAACGACAGAGCGGGGGCTGGGCTAGCGCGGCTGCAAAACATAAGCAATGCCTAAATAATATCATACATAGATATATTGCAATGATAGCTATTTCAGATCATAGATGAATACATTGGATATACTAGGAATCCGCAATTCGTACGAGCCTGTAACGAAAAGCGGATTACACGGTCGCGATGAATAGCCAATACCCCACCCTAGACCCCTACGGGTGCGGCAAACTACCCGCCAAATATCCGAAGTGGAGCAACCTCCCTCAATGACGTGAGTAGGCCACTCGGCACTTCGAGATACCCGGTAGTTTGTGCACCCCACCTTGGGTCTATCCTAGGAGCAAAAACAGTAAAAAGAAATTATAAAATGACGGCTACAACCCCGACCCGGTTGTGCGGCCAAAAATAATATTACATCAATTTACATATTACATGAATTGAAAGAAAAGAAAACTCTCATCTCACAACCCCCGGCTCTTCACCCGTGACAATCCAACGAATTCATATACACATACCATCAACATTACAGATCACAGATATGTATAACCCCCACTAATCAACGTATAGCGATTAGCGGACGTTCAATACACATATCACATCACAGATATAAACCCGTTAACCTTAGTCTTTAAAAGTTCGATAAAAATACGGATTTTCAAGCCCCAAAAATAAATTTTTCTTTCTGGAAAATCTGGGCTGAAAAGACTTGCTCCAAAAATCCCAAAATACCCCTATGAACAAACTGCAAAAATAAAACCCCACGGCCGAGTCAACTCGGCCGCGGATCCGCGGTGGGTTGATCGATTCAGTGGGCCAATTTTTTGCAGTTTCTTCTAAAAACCCTGAGTCGATTTTTTGTATATGTCAAATAATTTTTACAGCACTTTGAAAATCGACAGAAAGTTTGAGTTCCGGGTGTATTTCGCGACTTTTTCTCCGATCGATCTTCTACTTACATTGCTAACATGTTAGATATTGTTTAACTAGGCTCTGATACCACTGTAAGTCCATGCTACCCTTCCCCGGTTCTTACGGGGTTGCGGAAGTGGTGAAAAACGATTTTCAAATGGGTGGTAACATGGACTACCAATACGGATCTTTGTTAAACTACTAACTAACAACCTAGCAAGAGTTTACCTACTCGGTTAGGGGGCTATACCTTTCTTGAACTCCTTCGTCTTCGACTCCTCCCGGTGTACGGATCGGCCTCACCTCGTCGTCACCTTGCGTCGAAGATGGATCCACCCGAAAGCTTCTACCTTTGGCTTCTTCTTCGACCTTTGAAGAAACTAGATCACTTGGCTTGCTTGGCCTTGTGAACTAGAATGAGTAGAGAAATGTTTTGGTGTCTTCTTTTCTCTAAGGCAATGAGTCTCAACACATGAGAATGGTTTGCCTTGAGGTAGAAAGCGCAAGAGGAAGAGGGAGAGCTTGAGAATGAGAGAGCTCAAGAGAGAGAAAGCAAAAATGATAGAATGAACCATACTCTTCTCATTCTCACCTATCATAATCCAAAAGCCATCATAACCAAAATAATAATCAAGTATTGTGTGATGGTTTAAGTCAAAATGGCTATATCATTTCATGCATTCATTTTGCATAAATAAACAAGCAAGCAAAAGTCTTTGCCATGGAATGATAGCCATTGTCATGATGATGGTCAACTAGTCCAACCTAGTCAACCGGTCAACTAAGTCAACAAGTCAACAATATCAACCCCTCAACAACCATGTCACTATAATACTTAATTAATATTAATGTTAATCATATATCTTATTCTCATTAGGGTTAAGCAAAATTCAATGGTCAACAGTCAACTGTCAACAGTCAACAGTCAACAACCCCAATGAGAATACTCTGCCTCTGTCTCTCTGTCAACTATGCATACACACCCGCATCCGCGTTCCGAGGAACATGAATACAAACGACATAAAACCAACCTCAAAACATACACTAGGATCTGGCTTAAACCAAAGCCCGCTATCGTTAACTGTCCGGACACTGTACGTGCACAAGTGCACGGATGTGACCGAACCCTGTCGCAAAACCATGCGACCTGTCGCAAAACCATGCGACCTCTACTCTTTTGCCTAAAGGCGAATAGCTTTCTGTGTGGGACTCTAAAGACTCGACACTACGCTGGCAGTGGGTTTAACCACATACCGCAAGCGGCACTAGCTGTGCGTAACGGTCCCCAGGTAGATGCCGACAAGAAGACTGACGAGGTGAAACCCATCTGAACTCCTACTGAGTCTGAATGTGACAATCTCCATACACTTCGGTCTGTTCGTCTGATACATCGCATGGCGGGCCTAGGGGGCGGTAAACGCCAGTCCCCTAATAGCGGTACAAGTCGTGTCGGAGTGAAGCCCAGAACACCCTGAGATAACACTGGAAAACTACCAGTAGATCTCGCTTGCCCTGGCCAGGGACTACTCGTGTAATGGCTCTCCTAGACACGGCGCGATGTCAACCCCCAATACCGGGAGAGACGAATCCTGTCTAACCGTCACTGCCTCCAAGTGCTTCGGGACTGCACCCAACTACTACCTGTTTGCACGACTCCTTTGAGCCGTGGTAGGGTAGTAATCTAAGTACAGTAGGAACACACTCGAGGCGAAGTGACAGTGTCAAGTCAGCGGACTAAGCTGTACTCATGTCATCTGGGAACTGATAACTGACGATAGGTACAGTACCAACCAACAGTTCCCGACGAGTCCTGTCCAGTGTACTCGTAACCCAACGAGCACCCGCATACTATCTCAAGTACGACGTACTGACGGCTGTAGGACAGACCGTCTCCCACACTGGGATGAGAAGCGTATACGCTAGTCTACTCCGGAGTATCGATGCCCAGTCTCGATAGTCCTACGACTAGGGACCTGCATAAGGATGTGCTTATAGATTACCCAACCCCCACTAGTGTGGCTGCCATCACAACGCTGGTAATCAAGCAAAGATCCTAAGGGCTCCACTAATGTGTATAGGTGATATACTAAAATAAACACATGTACACATTGAAGTAGAAACAAACCAAGTAGCATACTACTATATTGAGCAAGATTTTTTATACAAGGTGAATATCCCAAGCTTCCATTAAGTAATATACAGACTAGTATGATACAGTAATGGCCTCTAGGGCATATACACTAACAAAATGATCGGTTGCCACGGAATTTTGATGTGATCAAAAGTCCGTCGCAATCACGTAGCGTACGCGGATACTCACCGGGTAAACTTAACAGACGGCCGCACCCTCGGATGCCGTCGACGAAGTGCACTAAGGCGGAACACCGCTGCCGCGAGCACCCGAACGGATGCTTTTGGCGACGGGGTTCTCTTATAGTCACTTGGTCGAGGCTAGGGGTGCGGCCGTCTACTAAAGTTTGCGACGAGCATTCGATCAGGATGTCGGGAATCTTGTTGAATTGCCCGACTTGATATTGAAAAGAGTTTTCGATAATGAGACTAAAATGCAGGGTTTATAATTGTTAGGCATGCGATGTCTAAGGAATTCATTTGGTTAGGCATGCGATGTCTAAGGAGGTTGCGGATTCCAACTGTTGTAGTTTTACACTTTCTTTTCTGTGACCGTAAGCGTAGTATGTGCTGTATCGCCGACTTCGTTGCTATACATCAACGACAATCGGGATACGCATACTTGCTTACGTTGATGATATGAGATATTATGTGTTGGTGTGATATGTTATATTGGATCGTCGCGTTTTGAATAGCCGGGGGGTTTTATGTGAGATGAGAGTTTTTTTCTTTTTCATTCATGTAAATTTCATTTGTATGTAATATTCTTTTATTGGGGCACTTCCGGGCTGAGGATGATGTCACCGTTGTATATTATTTACTTTTTCGCATTAGGTAGACCCAAGGCGGGGAGCACAAGTAACCGGGTTCTAGGGTCCAGTGGGAGACCATCTCGAGGAGTCGAGACAGGGTTTCCTAACCCTAGAATTGGCAGTGTTACTTGCCGCTCTCGTAGGGGTCTAGGGATATGGGTCTGGCTATTCATCGCGACCATGGAATCCGTGTTTTATACAGGCTTGTATTGAAAATACGGACGTCCTAGTATATCCAACATTTCATATATGTTCTTTTGCTGCAATGTTCTGTGATGAGATCATATTACTGCCTGAGACGAATGTTTATATTATATATATATGAGATATATGTTATATTGCAGATTTCGTTTCAAATGTGATGCTTGTGAAGCATATTAAAATGGGACTTCATTAATGAGATTAATGAAACTAAAAGAAACCTAAAGATGTTGTAGAAACTTGTTTAAAAACTGGTAGCTCTAGTTCTTGCTTTGCATAGCGGTGTTCCTTTTAGAACATCCAGTACCTTATTCGATAAAGAAAAAGCCGAGATCCCTTCACCGGGAGTGACCTCTTTCGTGAAACTAGGAGATGCTACAAACTCGGTCTGTCTTTTGATTGCTTCTATAGTTCTTGCTTTGCATAGTGATATTTGTGAAATATCCTGCACCTTATTCGATGAAGAAAGGGCCGACGATCCCTTCACTGGGAGTGACCCCTTTAGCAAAACTAGAAAAGCCTCAAAAACACTCCAGTTCAAATCACTCGATTCTACAACGATATCAAGTTCATTACGCAAAGGGTTTTCTTAAAAACCTAGCGTAGCCCTCCGTCATTTTAGGAAGTAGAGTACTTAGTATTCGTGCTGCGTATGTCGACTTTAGTTGAGGCGTAGTGTACGGTAGCTAAGTGATGCCTTCCTACACCGCATATGATGCGATTAGTTAGGACATTCATGTGATTATGTCGACCATAGTTGAGGGTCTTGTAGGGTGGGTCTGATTAATCAAGAAATGACGGGTAAAACTTGACTAGTACTTATGATATGTTGACCTTAGTTAAGGTCATAAGTGCTAGGGGTAAAATATTATTGGGAATTTCAAGTGTTGAAATTTGCAATGAGATTGCATACCTTCTATGAGATAGTTGGATCCCAATACCCACTGCGAGTAAGAGTTACTCCTGGGAGAGTTTTACACATTACAATTAGCCGATCAAGTAGGTGTCAAGAAAGGTGTTAACGGGGTTACACCCCTGGGAAAACGAGGTTTACTTTAATTAGGTCCGTGCGAAAGCACGGGGAACCTCCCTCAAAGTACCGACACTGGCATGGCTGAAAGATTAGTGAACTTGTAGCGTGTAATTAATCCTGGCTAGTCTTTCCTTTTAGGGTTTGACGGAAGATTTGACTAAAACAGTGGGAGACATCCTGATTAGATAAATTGATAACCAATCTAATATTGTAAAAGCACACGCCGAGTGTTTTCTTCTCTCTCTCTCTACAGGTAGCGACCATATCACGCCTTAATCAAGATAATAATACGGATGTATTGACCGAACCCGCTTGTTATACTGAGCTGGGGAACGTTGGTCCCGCTCCAACTTAAAAAAGATATAAGACAGAGCAGAAAATTGGGGATTACCAGAATTCCCGTGCCGCCCAAACGAAGAAAGTGCATGCTGATGCATCATCTTCGGGTGTGTTCATTACAGAGAACTGTTTCTCAGTATCCATTACGTCCAGGGTATCTGATACCGGATCAGGATCCCACATATGTAATTTGTTACATGGGCGAACGATAGTTAGAGAACTGAGAACGGGTGATAAGTTTCATGAGATAGAAACGGTGCAAGTGTTGCAGCCAAGTCTGTTGGTCACTATCCCCCTGTATTACCAGAATACATTGATTCTGAACAAATGTTATTAGATACCGAACCTGATGTACAACATCATATCAGACTCTTTATTAGTAAAGAAAGGATATAATTTTGTATAGTTGGATGATGTTTTGAACATTTCCTATATCAAGAGTTGATCGGTTCAGGCACGTTATCTAAAAGCATTGACGTTCTAAATCAAACTACAGTTCTTAGAATACAGAACACACATGAGAGGAAGAGTTCAGAAATGAATGAATCCTTCTTGAGGAATTGTAGACTAAGTTATATCAATGCGACCCGACTAGCTAAGTTACATTAAGATGCATATTTAAATTTGTTTGAATTTACATCTTGTGAAACTTTCCTGTCATGTCACAAAGATAAAATGACCATAGCTCTGTTTATTGGAAACAGAGAAAGAGTTAGTGAACTCTTGGGATTGATACATGCTGATGTATGAAGGTCCCCTGTCTACACATGCCAAGATCAGTTCTTTGTACTTTATTACATTCTCTGATGATCTCTCAAGATTAAGACATATGTTCCTGTTGAAACACAAGTCCGTAGCTTTTGAGATATTCACAGAATATAAGTTAGAAGTAGAGAACCAAAAACGGGTATAAGTATTATGTCCTTTGATGAGATCAACGATGAGAATACTTGAGCACGGAATTCCTGGACTATTCTAAAAGAAAATGAGATTCTCTCTCAGCATTACTCCTCCGAATACACCATAGCACCTCGGTGTATCGGGGCGGAGCAATTGCACCCTATATGATATGGTGTGCTCTATGATGAGTACTACTGAGTTTCCTATTTCCTTTTGGGAATTATGCGCTTGAGAAGCTGCATACCTATTGAATAGGATTCAAATCAAATCAGTTGCCTACCACTTCATATGTGATATGGAAAGCGAAGAGCCCATATCTTATGTTTGTTAAGATTTGGGGTTGTCCTTACTATATCTAAAAGAAAAATCCGGACAAGCTCGAGGCAAGGTCTGTTATGTAGAATTGGAAAGGTTCCAGCTATACAAACTGCAGCTGATGGTTTGGTAGAACCAAAGGATTCAATAGTTTCCAACGAACCTCAGCCTCTCCGTCGATCTAGTAGGGTTCCTCACCCACCTGAGAGATACTTCGGTTTCTCTATGACAGTGGGAGAGAGGATTGCATCATGAGATGATGACCCAACTAGTTTCGAGCTGGCCATCAGGAGTGGTACTCTGTAAGAATGGCTGGATGCTTAGCGATCTGAGATGGAATCCTTATACACCAACAAAGTATGGACTTTGGTTGCTTTATCTGAAGGGTTAAATCCCCATCAAGAGCAGGTATATCTTGAGAAGATTACTTGGTGTACATGGAAAAGTTGAGACTTTCAAAGCTATGCTTAAGTCCATCCAGATCCTACTTGCCACGGCTACTTACCATGACTATGATATCTGGTGGTTGGGTGTCATGACTGCTTTTCTAAATGATGTTTTAGAAGATAGCGTCTATAAGTACATAGCCAAAGGGCTTCGTAGACAGTGGAAGCAGCGGAAACGTGTACAAGATGTTTTATATGATGAAGCAGGCATCGTGGAGTTGGAACGTCTGTTTTGATGTGGTAGTCAAAGAGTTTGACTTCATCAAAATGGTAGATGAACCTTGTATATACAAAAAGGTAGTAGAGAGTATGGTGGTGATCCTCGTAGAGTACGTGGATGACATACTCTTGATAGGAAAAGTGTTTCCTATGCTACGCTTCCTATGCTACGCTCAGTCAATCTCCGCTTATCACAAGGATTCTCCATATAGGATCAAAGTGATATCTCCTAAATCCTGGGTTTTGGATCTATGAGATAGATCTAATTGAATTTTAGGATTCTCACTAGTTGTAATGAGATGGTAACAATCGATCCTGGGGAGAATCACTTGAAAGGTTCCTGGATGATAAGGACGACTGAAAGTCAGTCGCATGCATTTTCTTTACCCTCAGCGGAGGGACGGTATGTTGGAAGAGTTCCAAGCTAGATACCGCGACATACTAGACGATTAAAGGCTAGATACATCGTTACCAAGGATGCTACAAAAGAGGCAGTCTGGATATATATAAGTTCATGAGATGAACTTCATTCCTACCATTGTGTGACAATGGAGTTGTGGCTTTAGCCAAGGAACTACCGTCCCATAAGAAATCCAGATATAATTCTTAGGCAGTATCACCTGATCATAGAGATGGTTGATCTCCAGGGAGATCGAGGTTAGGAGAGTAGACACAGAGGACAACAGCGCGGATCCACTCACAAAGGCCTTTTTCCCAGTAGATACTTTCATGGGATGGTTGAGTATGAGATACTTCAACCACAGCTAATTGTTGGGTATATGATACCACAACAGATGGCCCTAGTGCAAGTGGGAGATTGTTACTTATATGCATGCCCTAGAGGCCATTACTGTACATACGATGTATATTGTAATGGATGCTTGGACATATATAGGGAGGACTTTCTTGCTCGACACGATAGTATGCTATCTGGTTGTACTTTATCTTAACATGTACTCTGATTGTCTCTATGTTACATGTTGATAAAGCCCTTAGGATATGTACTCGATTACTGGGACTATGATGAGATCATACTAGTGGGGCCACGGTAGTCGACGAGTACATCCTATAACTGTTCCTAGTCGAGGGTGTATTGAGACAGGGCATCGATACACCAGAGTAGACTAGCGTATACGCATCTTGACCCATATGATGGGCGATGGATGATCCCATATCCATCGATGTTTGACATCAAGGATGGTGTACGGGTGCTCAGTGGAGACTGGGTACACTGGACGGACTCGCCGAGAACTCGCAGATGGTATTATACCTCACGTCAGATGGCAGTTCTCCGGTGACACTGGTACAGAGTAGTCTGTTGACCCGAGATCGTCATAGAGTCTTGTGTGATTCCCACTGTGCTTTGATTTCCATCATACCACGTCCAAGATGGCGTGCAAACAGGTGGCTTTTGGGTACAGTCCCGATTCACATGGAGGCAATGAGCGATAGGAGGGGATTCGTCTCTCCCAGTATAGGGAGTTGATGTTGTGCTGTGTTCGATTGGCTATAACCGGAAATCCTTTGCTAGGGTTGTTGAGATTTACTGGTAAATGTTATCAGTAGTTTCTCGAACTGTTATAGACCTCATATCGACACGACTTATCGAGCTACTGGGGTCTGACGTTTACCATCCCTAGGCGAGATATGCAACATATCAGATGACGAGACCGGACTGTACGGGAGCGTTACTGATTGGATTCATAGGAGAATGTACAGGCTTTCTTGTTGATCTTCTGAACGCTCAATACCTGGGTGGCTGTTACGTTTAGCTAACCGCTTGCAGCTTGTGGGTGTTTGATATGATCATCACCTACTGCCGGCGTATTGACGATTCTTTAGAGTCCTACACAGAGATTTCTTGGCTCAGGAAAAACGAAGTAGGAGCACATATGTGATATGTGCGTGACCGAGGATAATGCGGTATATGATACCGTATTGGATTCTCGCGATATGAGATATCGGCCGGGTATATGTGATATAGCCGGGTCATCGTATTAGTCGGTTATATACGATATAGCCGGATTGTCGGATCGAGTGTTGATTCGATAATTTAATGTATAATAATATATATGATATATTAAATTACATTAACTAATATTAGCTCACTAAAAGATTGTATTTCTCACTCGGGTAATACATTGATATATATGCGATATATGTTAATTGTATTATTTTATTTTGTTACAATAAATATTATATATGTGATATATAATATTGTAACATGATATGATAACTAATGAAACATGTTTAGTAGATATTAAACAAGAATAGGGTTTGATTTCGGTTAGTGCATTCATGAACCTTCTAGAAGGTTTCTTTTTGTTTTGTGTTAAGATATTTTGTTATGACTTATTCTTAACCCAACCCAAACCCTAGACCTAGTTAAATCTCTACAAAGGTTTAGTCAACCATGGTTGCATTATTCACCATTATCATATTTTCATTATTCATCACAAAAGGATTCTAATCATTATTCATCTTCTTCTTCCTTCTCTTTTCATGGAAAAAGTTTTCTTGCTTTTGATTTTGTGATGAAAGTGAGTGAGAATATGAAAACAAATGAGAGCAAAAATCCTACTTCATCATCCTCATCTACCCTTGCCCTTCAGATGAGAGTGTTCACTTCATATTATGAGTGTTAACTTGTGTTAACGAAACTTCAAGGTAGATCATCTTTGTATCAAAGATCGGAAACAAGACTGCATCTTTCTCTTCGTGGAACCTCTCGAGAGTCCGGAACACGATGGTCGCAGCGAAGGGACTTCAACACGGAGCTTTAGAAGTGAAGGACCAGATCTACAAAGGTTGTAATCCCTCTCACTTAGTGTTAAAGTATTTAACATACTTCTTTTCGCCTAAACTCTAGTTTAAAGATTCGGCTTCGGGTTGTTCGCCACGGCTAATTTTTAAATCGGGCATGGTAGATGCCTCGTAGAACCTTGTATGCGTGCCCAGCAACCCTACAGTGAGCAGATCATCAGGGCATTCGTCTCTCCCGGTATTGGGGGTTGATGTCGTGATGTGCACGGGTGGCCATCACCAAAAATCCTTGGCCATGGTAGTCGAGAATTACTGATCTAGGATCGGTAGTTTCTCAGGCGGTGATGGATTTCATACTGACACAAAATGTCAAGTTATTAGGGGTCTGACTTTATCCTCCCCCTAATCTCGATATGCGATACTCATAGACGAACGGACCAGACTGTACGGATATTGTAACTGTCAGGCTCAGTAGGAGTTTCAGGATGAGTTTGCTCGTCGGCCTCCTTTTCGCTGAATACCTGGGCAGCCATTACGTATAGCTAGTGTCGCTGACGTGCTTGTGGTTAAACCCACTGCCAGCGCATTGATGAGTCTTTATAGTCCCGCACAGAGGGTTTCCATGCTTCGGGCAAAACGTTGTATAGGTCGTATGGTTTTATGGAAAGGTTCGAGCATATACGTGCACTTGTGCACGGATCATGACTCAGACGGATAATACTAGTGGGCTATTGTTTAAGGTGGTTCCTAGTATTATATTGTTGGATTATTTTCGTCTCGTTGTATTCGTATTATTTCGGAATACGGATGCGGATATATATATACGGATGAGGGGTATTCTTGTAATTTATTACAATATTACTTTTAGAAGTTTCCATTTCATTTTGCTATTAAACATTTAGTTTAAATGTTTAATATTGTGGAGAGTGTGACTCATTGTTTGCATTGATTCAGGCATGTGCACTTGGTGACTCATTATGATGAGTCATGTCGTTATTCATGGTGACATGCATGGGTTTTGTTTTGTGTGTGATATTTTTTATGAGAGATTTTGGAGTGAGCAAGGGCAGATGGTTTCTTATGAGGGTTTTTCTTTAGTTGCTTGCTCACCTCAAAAATAACTCACACAAAATAACAACACAAGAAAAAGGCAGCAACCCATTTTTCTTCACTTGCCAATAATGCTTCACACTCTTCTCTCCATGGAATCTTCTTCTACCTCTACTCTTATTGTCTCATGTGTTGAGAAACCTAGGGTGTATTGAGACAAAGTAATCCTACACACTCTCTACATCATCTTGGCTATCTAGGGTAGAGAACTAGGTACTCGAGTTGCCTCGGATTTGAGGTCGGAGCCCGTATTACATACTCTCAAGGTGGATCGTCTTCGATGGGGAGACCGGAGAACAAACTTGATCAAGGAAGCCACGAGGAGCTTGGGATGAAGGTTGAAGACCTAAGGACATGGATCATTCGGTATAACCTTTCTAAACTCCTTTATTGATAACTAGTGTAGGGTTAATGGTCGACCCGGGGAATCGGGTTCCGTTAGCGCCGGTTTATTAAATTTTTGTTCAGCATTTGACCACGGATTGATGGCCGGGGCGCTGGCGTAACCCAACATAGTATCATATCCAACCCATTAACCTCATACTAGTTGATTTAGACGATGTTAAAGTATCAAAACCGAAAAAACTCCTAAACAATGCCAATTAGCATTCTAGTTTCAGTCAATTTTCTTTAGTCTTCTAAAAATATTTAAACAATTGCAGAAGACTACCTGTATGGCAACTAGAACACCACCCAAATACGAACCCCAAACTCCACTACATGTAGGGTTACTAGGCACACTCATGAGGTTCTACAAGGCATCAACCATGCCAAAATCAAATTTTTATGTGCCTAACAACTCTTTGCAAGATCGTTAACTAGAGGTAAGGCGAAACTAAAACCTAGTAAACTACTTTACTACTAAGTGAAAGGAATTACAACCTTTGTAGATCCGGTCCTTCACTTCTAAAGCTCCTTGTTGACGTCCCTTTGCAGCGATCATCGGGATCCCGGACCCTAGCGATGGTTTCATCGGAGAAATGAGCGGGCTAGGTCATTGACTTCGAGGCCGAAGATGATCTACGTCGGGGAGACTCAAACTCAAGCTATTCCTTCACTTGGTCAAGAACTTTGTGAAGAGAACACCCTATACTACATGGCAAGTAGTAGAGGATGAAGAAATAGGAAGTGGGCTCACTTTATAATTGTTTTTCTCACTCTTTTTCTCATGGCACCATTGGAGCTAGCAAGCTTTTTTGATGAAGCTTGATGAAAAAGAAGAAGAAGAAAGAATATAGAATAATGATAAATCAAATGAAACTTATCCTTTTAATAATGGCACCATGGTTGAGTTAAGGGATAGGTTAAAGAATTATCAAAAGAGTGGACTTTGTCAAAGTTTCTCCAAGCTTCTTCAAGCTTGATAACTTTGACCAAGTTTAATCCTTTTGTTAAATCTTAAGATAAAATAATAACCCTAATCTTAAACCTAATCTTGGTATAAGTCTTATACACACATCTTGTATGTATCATCAAACATGATACAAACATATGTACACAAATATATATCATATATACACTTATGCACAAACTAGTGAGAAAACAAATCTTAAGTGAGCTAATACTAGTTAATATAAAGTAATATATCAAATATATAATTATACATTAAATCATTAAATCAATACTTGATTTAATGATCCGGCCATATCGCATATAACCGACTAATATCAAGTGTATCAATGTATCGAATCAACACTTGATTCGGTAACCCGGCCATATCACATATAGCCGATCAATGATACAAATCGCGAGAAAAGAATACAGTATCACATACTGGTATTATTCTCGGTCCCGCACATATCTCATATGCGCTCCTATTTCGTTTCGCTTGAGCCAGGAAACCCCTGTGTAGGACTCTGAAGACTCGTCAATACGCCGGAAGTAGGTGATGATCATATCAAACACCCACAAGCCGCAAGCGATCTGCTAAACGTAACGGCCATCCGGGTATTGAGCGATTAGAAGATCAACGAGCAAGCCTGCTCACACTCCTATGAATCCAACCAGTAACACTTACCGCACAGTCCGGTCTGTTCGTCTGATATGTCGCATATCTCGCCTAGGGGTGGTAAACGTCTGACCCCAGTAGCTTGATAAGTCATGCCGATGTAAGGTCCATAACAAGCTTGAAACTACTGATAACACTTACCAGTAAATCAGTGCAACCCTGGCCAGGGATTTCCAGTTATGTCCAGTCGAGCATAGTGCAACACCAACCCCCAATACCGGGAGAGACGAATCCACTCCTATCGCTCATTGCCTCCATGTGAATCGAGACTGTACCCAAAAACCACCTGTTTTCACGACTCATTAGAGCCGTGGTAGGGTGGAAATCAAAGCACAGTGGGAGACACACAAGACTCTATGACGATCTCGGGTCAACAGACTAAGCTGTACCGGTGTCACCAGAGAACTACCATCTGACGTGAGGTATAATACCATCTGGGAGTTCTCGGCGAGTCCGTTCAGTGTACCCAGTCACCACTGAGCACCCTCATACCATCTCTGATGTCAAACACCAATGGATATGGGATCATCCATCTCCCATCATATGGATCGAGAAGATATATGCTAGTCTACTCTGGAATATCGATGCCCCGTCTCGATATTCCCACGACTAGGAACATTGAAGGATATACTCATTGACTACCCAGGTCCCACTAGTATGATCTACATCATAGTCCTGGAAGTCGAGCACACATCCTAAGGGCTTTATCAACATGTAATAGAGAGACTGCAAGTATACATGTTAAAATAAAGAGCAACCAGATAGCGTACTATCATGTCGAGCAAGAAAGTCCTACCTATATATGTCCCAGCATCCACTACAATATACATCCCATGTACAGTAATGGCCTCTAGGGCATACATATAACTAACAATCTCCCACTTGCACTAGGGCCATCTGCAGCAGTGGTTGCAGTATCACATACTCAACCATCCCATATAAGTCTCTCTCTAGGAAAAGTCCTTTGTGAGTGGATCCTCCGTGTTGTCCTCTGAGTCTACTCTCCAAACATCGATCACCCTGGAGATCAACTATCTCCAAGATCAGGTGATGCTACCTCAAAATATGTCTGGGTCACTGATGGGACCGGGGTTCCTGGGCCAAAGCCACACTTCCATTGTCACACAATGGTAGGAACCTAGTTCATCTCATGAACTAATATACACCCAAACTTCCTCTTTGGTAGTACCATTGATAGCGATGTCACCAGCCTTTATCGTCTAGTTTGCCACGGTATCTCGCTTGGAACTTTTCCAACATACCATCCCTCCACTGAGGGTAAAGATAATGCCTGCGACTGACATTCAGTCGTCCTTATCACCGTGGAACCTTTCCAGTGATTCTCCCCAGGATATACTGATACCTTCTCACTACAACTAGTGAGAATCCTAACATCCATTTGGCTCTTCTCATAGATCCAAAACCCTGGATTTAGGAGGTATCATTTTGATCCTATATGGAGAATCCATGTGATAAGAGGAGATTGACCGAGCGTAGCATATGAAACTCTTTTCCTATCAAGAGTATGTTGTCCACGTACAATACGAGGATGATCACCTTACTCTCTACTACCTTTTTTGTATATACAAGGTTCATCTACCATTTTGATGAAGTCAAACTCGTTGACTACCACATCAAAACAGACGTTCCAACTCCGCGATGCCTACTTTATCCTGTAAAGCAACTTGCACACGTTTCCGTTGCTCCCACTGTTTACGAAGCCCTCTGGCTGTGTACTTATAAACATTCTCTTCTAAATCAATATTTAGAAAAGCAGTCATGACACCCAACCACCAGATATCGTAGTCATGGTATGTAGCCGTGTTAAGTAGGATCCGGATGGACTTAAGCATAGCCACTGGAAAAGGTTTCATCATTATCTACGCCTGGTCGATGACGAAAAACTTTAACAAGTCTAGCTTTGAAAGTCTCAACTTTTCCATTTTCACCATGTAATCTTCTCAAGATATACTTGCTCCTGATGGGGATTCAACCCTTCAGATATAGCATCCAAAGTCCATACTTTGTTGGTGTACATGGATTCCATCTCAGATCGCTAAGCATCCAGCCATTCTTACAGAGTCCCCACTCTTGATGGCCTGCTCGAAACTAGTTCGGTCATCATCTCATGATGCATTCCTCGCTCCCACTATCATCGAGAAAACGAATTATATCTCTGGCGGATGAGGAACCCTACTAGATCGGCGGAGAGGCTGAGGTTCGTCGGAGACTATTGAATCCTTTGGTTCTATCAAATCATCAGCTGTAGTTTGTATAACTGGAACTCCTTCCAGTTCTACAGAACTGACCTTGCCTCGATCTTGTCCGGATTTTGCTTTTGACATAGGCCGGACAATCCCAAATCTTAATTTACTTAAGAGATGGGCTCTTCCCATACCATATCTCATATGGAGTGGTAGGCAGTGATCTGATTCGAACCAAATTCAATAGGTATGCAGCTTCTTAAGTGCATAACCCCCAAAATGAAATAGGTAACTCAGCAGTACTCATCATAGAGCGCACCATATCATATAGGGTGCGATTGCTCCACCCCGATACACCGTTGTGCTGTGGTGTATTCAGAGGAGTAACACCGAGAGAGAATCTCATTCTCCATTAGAGTAGTTCATGAATTCCATGCACAAGTATTCTCCTCCCTGATCTCATCATAGGACATAATACTTATACCTATATTGGTTCTCTACTTCTGACTTATATTCTATGAATTTCTCAAAAGCTTCAGACATGTGTTTCAACAGGAACATGTGTCCGAATCTTGAGAGATCATCAATGAATGTAAGGTAGTACAAAGAACCAGTCCTGGCATATGTAGACTGGGGACCTTTATACATCACTATGTATCGGTCCCAAAAGTTCACTAACTCTTTCTCTGTTTCGAGTAAACAGAGCTATGGTCATCTTATCTTTGTGACATGACGGGCAAATTTCACAAGATGTAAATTCAAACCGATTTAAATGTGCATCTAAATGTAACTTTAGCTAGTCGGGTCGCATTGATATGACCTAGTCTATAATGCCTTAAAAAGAATTCGTTCATTTTTGAACTCTTCTTCTCGTGTGTGTTCTGTATACTAAGAACTGTAGTTTGATTTAGAACGTATATGCTTTTAGATAACGTGCCTGAACCGATCAACTCTTGATATAGGATATGTGCAAAACATTATCCAACAATACAAAATTATATCCTTGTTTAGTAAGTAAAGAGATTGATATGATGTTATATATCATGTTCAGTATCTAATAACATTCGTTCAGAATCAGTGTATTCTTGTAATACAGGGTGATAGTGACCAACAGACTTGGCTGCAACACTTGCACCATTTTCTGTCTCATGAAACTTATCACCCGTTCTCAGTTCTCTACCTTTCTGTATCCCATGTAAAAGATTACATTTGCGGGATCCTGATCCGGTATCTAATACCCAGGATGTAGAGGATACAGAGAAACAGTTCTTTGTAATGAACGCACCCGAAGAAGATGCATCATAATTCACTTTCTTCGTTTGGGCGGCACGAGAATTCTGGTAATCCGCAATTTCCTGCTCTGTCTTATAACAATTATAAGTTGGAGCGGGACCAACGTTCCTCAGCTCAGTAAAACAAGCGGGTTCGGTCAATTCATCCATATTATTATCTTGATTAAGGCATGACAAGGTCGCTACCAGGAGAGAGAGAGAAGAAAACACTCTGTGTGCGCTCTTGCAAGATTTAGATTGAAAATATATTTTATCTAATCAGGATGGCTCCCACTGTTTTTATCAATTCTTCCTTCAAACCTTAAAAGGAAAGACTAGCCGGGATTAATTACACTCTACAAGTTCGCCAATCTTTCAGCCAGGCCAGTGCCCGTACTTTGAGGGAGGTTCCCCGTGCTTTCGCACGGACCTAATTATAGTAAACCTCGTTTTCCCAAGGGCTTAACCCCGTTGACACCTTTCTAGACACCTTCTTGATCGGCTAATTGCCATGTGCAAAACTCTCCCAGGAGTAACAATTACTCGCAGTGGGTATCAGGATCCAACTATCATATAGAAGGTATACAATCTCATTGCAAATTTCAACACTTGAAACTCCTGATAAAGGTTTTTACCCCTAGCACCTATGACCTTGGCTAAGGTCAACAAATCATAAGCACTAGTCAAGTTCTACCCGTCATTTCGTGATTAATCAGACCCACCCACATGACCCTTAGCTAAGGTCAACAAAGTCACGCGACTGTCCTAACTAATCGCATCATATGCGGTGTAGGAAGACATCACTTAGCTACCGTACACTGTGCCTTGACTATGGTCAACAAACACAACACGAATACTAAGTACTCTACTTCCTAAAATGACGGTGGGTTGGGGATGGTTTTTTTAAGAAAACCATTAACGCTTTGAACATGATCTCGTTGCGGAATCAAATGGTTTTTAAATGGAGTGTTTTTGAGGCTTTTGCTAGTTTCGCTAAAGAGGTCACTCCCGGTGAAGGGATCTCGGCTCTTTCCTCGTCGAATGAGGTGCAGGATATTCACAATACCACTATGCAAAGCAAGAACTAGAAAAGCAGTCAAAAGACAAACCAAAGGTTGTAGCATCTGCTAGTTATTGCTAAAGAGGTCACTCCCGGTGAAGGGATCGCCGGCTGTTTCCTTATCGAATAAGGTGCTGGATGTTCTACAAGGAACACCGCTATGCAAAGAAACAACTAGAGCTAACTAATTTTATTTTTGAAATTCGATTCCACAACATCTTTTAGGTTTATTTTCTTTCATTAATCTCATTAATGAATGTCCCATCATTTAAGTCCACCTAAACATCACAGATAAATACAACGTACACTTATGCCATCCGCATTCGCCTTGATGTCCCATCTGCACTTTTAGGTTAGGTAACTAACGGCAGAGCAGGGCAGGGCTAGCGCGGGTGTAAAACATAAGCAACGTCTATATAATATATCATATATACTATATACAGTATCAATCTGATCATATCACATGATCAAATCACAGATAACGCAGCAGAAAATATCATATGAAATATTGGATATACTAGGACGTTCGTGTTTTAATTTGAGCCTGTATAAAACACGGATTCCACGGTCGTGATGAATAGCCAATCCCACACCCCTAGACCCCTACGAGAGCGGCAAGTAACCCTACCAATTCTAGAGTTAGGAGACCCGGACTCGACTCCTCGAGATGGTCTCCCACTGGACCCTAGAACCCGGTTACTTGTGCTCACTGCCTTGGGTCTATCCTAATGCGGAAAAGTAAATAATATACAACACTGGTGACATCAACCTCAACCCGGAAGTGCCCCAAATAAAACAATATTACATACAAGTTTTTTACATGAATGAAATGGAAAAACACTCATCTCACATAAAAAAAAACCCGGCTATTCAAACACGACGATCCAATATAACATATCCAGGAATACATAACATCACATGTCAACAACGTAAGTAAAAATGCCCATCCCAATTGTCGTTGACATATAGAAATGAAACCGGCGATATAACATATTACACTTGCGGTCGCAGAAAAGAAAGTGTAAAACTACAACAGTTGGAATCCGCAATTTCCTTAGACATCGCATGTCTAACCAAATGAATTCCTTAGACATCGCATGCCTAACAATTATAAACCCTGCATTTTAGTCTCAATATCGAAAACTCTTTTCAATATCAAGTCGGTCAATTCAACAAGATTCCCGACATCCTTATCGAATGCTCGTCGCAAACTTTAGTAGACGGCCGCACCCCCGGATGCCGTCGACGAAGTGCACTAAGGCGGAACACCGCTGGCGCGAGCACCCGAACGGATGCTTTTGGCGACGGGGTTCTCCTACAGTCACTTGGTCGGGGCTATGGGGCGTGGCTGTCTATTAAGTTTACCCGGCGAGTATCCGCGTACTCTACGTGATTGCGACGGACTTTTGATCGCATCAAAATTCCGTAGCAACCGATCAATTGAGACTAATGTGCTATGTTTATAATATTCAAATCAGTTATCTCATAACTATTTGTGGATTCCAAATATTCTATCACATTCCAGATAAACAGACAAATGTTAAACTTTCCGATCGAATAATCAAACACCCAAGTTTTCCCAAATAGCTCAACACTTGAGGGGAGTTTAAAAACATCCACTTCATGCCACAGTACTAACGGTCCAGCCGTAGAAGGGTCAAGCCAACGCCTCACATGTGGCTTGCCGTACTGCCCCAAACCCTAAGGTTCAAAAGGCAGTTCAAGACGGTCACATAATCCAGTTAAATTTTGTTGTCTTCTAGAGGGTCCATCGCGTTACTTGCACTATTTAGAACGTTCTTAAACTCGAGAAAAAATCCAACTTTTGAAAAAATTTCCGACTGGGGAAAAAGTGACTTATTGATATCCGGTCGAACTTTTTAACAGTTTCTAAAAATTACCCGGACAAACTAAACAAAGTTAAATTATCCGATCGAATCAACGAGTCCCCAATACAACCCTAGAAAACTCAACACATGAGTGGAATTAAAAAATTCCGAGAAAAAATTGCCAAGAAAGGACCTAAGAATAAATATATGAAATTCCAGGGACTAATTCACAATTTTGGCCGCGGAACCGCCTCCAAACCGTTGGTTTGGCCGCGGTTCCACGGTCATCTGAGCGAATTAGTGGGCCGTACTTCACAGTAATTCTTAGTTTTTCCTGCTTGTTTTTCTGAGCATTTTTAATTCATAAAAAATCACAGTTTTAAAAAATGTACAGAGAAGGGTTTTGATTAGGGTTTCGGGGTTCGATCGGGTTTCTAACTTCGTCTACACTTCACCTAAATCTCTAGCAAGGCTCTGATACAACTGTAGGGTTGCTAGGCATACTCATAAGGTTCTATAAGGTATCAACCATGCCAAAATCAAATTTTTATGTGCCTAACAACTCTTTGCAAGATCGTTAACTAGAGGTAAGGCGAAACTAAAAGCTAGTAAACTACATTACTACTAAGTGAAAGGAATTACAACCTTTGAAGATCTGGTCCTTCACTTCTAAAGCTCCGTGTTGACGTCCCTTTGCTGCGATCATCGGTATCCCGGACCCTAGCGATGGTTTCATCGGAGAAATGAGCGGGCTAGGTCATTGACTTCGAGGCCGAAGATGATCTACGTCGGGGAGACTCAAACTCAAGCTATTCATTCACTTGGTCAAGAACTTTGTGAAGAGAACACCCTATACTACATGGCAAGTAGTAGAGGATGAAGAAATAGGAAGTGGGCTCACTTTAGAATTGTTTTTCTCACTCTTTTTCTCATGGCACCATTGGAGCTAGCAAGCTTTTTTGATGAAGCTTGAAGAAGAAGAAGAAGAAGAAAGAATATAGAATAATGATAAATCAAATGAAACTTATCCTTTTAATAATGGCACCAGGGTTGAGTTAAGCCCTCATGCTTAACTCATGTAGAGAATTGACCAAGGTATTAGGTTAAGGGATAGGTTAAAGAATTATCAAAAGAAATGACAAAAGAGTGGACTTTGCCAAAATTTCTCCAAGCTTCTTCAAGCTTGATAACTTTGACCAAGTTTAATCCTTTTGTTAAATCTTAAGATAAAATAATTGTAAGTCCACGTTACCTCTCCTGGTTCTTTCGGGCTTGCGGAAACGGTAAAAAACGATTTTTAGGGTTTAGGTAACTTGGACTACAAAAACGGATCTTGGCTAAATTACACACTAGCAACCTAACTAGAGATTTATCTACTCGGTTAGGGGTTATACCTCACTTGAACTCCTTCTTCTTGGACTCTTTGTAGTGGTTGGATGGTGCTTTCCTCGTCGCCTACTCTTGTCAAAGATGGATCCACCTGAGGGTTTCTTCCTTGAGCTCCTTTCTCGAACTTTGAGAGAACTAAGATCTTTGGCTTGCTAGACCTTCAACCTTAGAGTGAGTAGAGAGTGGTTTAGGGTATTTTATCTAAAGGAGAGGTTTCTCAACTCATGAGAATGGATCTCCTTGAACTAGAGGAGGAGGAAGAAGAAGGGAGGATAGAGAATGGTTATGATTGTTGTGCCATGGCAGCGCCCCGGCCGTCTACTCGAGGCCAAAATGCGGAATCAAAAATTTTCTTAACTTTAAACCGGCGCTACCGCGGACAATTAACCCGGATCGTAACCATTAACCCAATGCTAGCTAACAAGAGATGGGAAGAGGGTTATACCAAGCGATCCGTGTATTTCGGTCTTTGTCTCCACTCCGATCTCCCGCGGAATCTCCGTCCGTCACCTCCTCGTCGGAAAGGGCACCACGTAGCCGGATTCATTTACGGGCTCCCACCTCTGGATCGAGGCAACTCGGGCGCGAAGTTGGCTAGCCGACGCGTCCAAGGAATGCAGTAGACTAGTGTAGAAACTTTGTCTCTTGGGGTTGTGAAGTTGCCATGATGGAGGAAAGAAACAATGAGCTTTTGGAGATGTGTTAGGAATTTTGCAAGCAAGTTAAAAATGAGATGATAGATTTTTGACTCATGCAAAATGAAGCCTCTCCTATTCCTCAAAGTGGCCGGCCCCTTTTTGTTAGAATGAGGAGAGAAAAAAAAAACTCAAACCTTGAAGGGTGGTGATGGTAGTAAAAGCAAAGGGGTGACCACACCAAAAATGATGATAACAATGTCATTTCCATTTCAAATCTAATCTATTCTCATTAAAGCAAGCCATCATGAAAAAGCAAAGATGCTTAACCTTTCATAATTCCACAAATACAAATAACACCCTCCACAAAGATAATTTGCACAACTGCAAATAACCCCCTCCATCGGAAAAGTCCGGCCGGGAAGGAACAAAGGAAAATTGGCCGGAACGGAATCCAAACTGGCAACTTCAGAAAACTGATCCCGTAATAAATTACAGGAAAACCCCGCTACTGCATATACATGCCCGCATTTGTATTCCCACTGAATACAAATGCAAAGAGACAAAATCTACACTGTCTAATACAAGGATCCGGCTTAAGCCAAAGCCGGCTAGTAAAAACCGTCCGATCATGATCCGTGCAATACCGTACCTATCTGATCGAACTCTGCCATATCTCCATACGGCCTCTACAGCGTTTCGCCCGAAACTTGAGTAACTGTGTGTGTGGTGGACTTTAAAGACTCGTCAATACTATGGCTGTGGATTTAACCACTAGCACGTCAGAGGTATTAGCCATACGTGACGGGCTACCAGCTATTGACCAAAAGGGACGTCGATGAGCGAACTCATCCTGACACCCTACTGGGCCTGTCAGTGACAATATCCGTACAGTCCGGTCCGTTCGTCTATGAGTATCGCATGGCGGGCCTAGGGGTTTGGTAAAAGTCAGACCCCCAAAAGCGGTACAAGTCGTGTCGGAGTGTAGCCCAGAACACCCTGGGATACTACTGGAATACCTACCTGTAAATCTCCTGTCTCGGCCGAGGGCTTTGTGTAATGGCTCTCCTAAACACAGCGCGACCTCACCCCCAATACCGGGAGAAACGAACCCCTGCAGATCCGCTCTCTGCCTCCATGTGGCTCGGGACTGTACCCAACTAAAACCTGTTTACACGACTCCTTTGAGTCGTGGTAGGATAGTAATCAAAGTACTGTGGGAACTCACACGAGACAAATGACGATCTCAGGTCGATGAACTAACCTGTACACATGTCACCAGGGAACTGCTATCTGACGTCTGGTATAATCCCAACTAGCAGGTTCCCGGCGAGTCCTGTCCGGTGTACTCATAACCCAATGAGCACCTATATACATCTTAGGTGAACTAACTGACACCAGTGGCTTGTGAGACCGGCCACCGCCCCTCGTCGGGGTCTCGACTGTATACACTAGTCTACTATGGAGTATCGATGCCCTGTCTCGAAACTCCCACGACTAGGGACCTTTTAAGGATGTGCTTATAGACCCCAGCTCCCACGTATATGATCGCCCTCATACTGCTGGCAGTCAAGCAAGAATCCTATGGGCTCTATCAACGTGCAATAGTGACCTGTAAGGTCACCTAAAGCAGTACACGATGATAAAGATAAACCAGATAGCATATTATCATCTTGAGTAAGACTGTCCTACCGGTATATGTCTTCCCTCAATCATTGCAATCACGTGTCTGTGATCCAATAATTGACTCTGAGGGCACTATCACCAACAATCTCCCACTTGCACTCAAGGCTAATTATTGCGATGTCGCATACTCACAGGCCGTGTGATACCGAACACCCAACTCCTCTACTAGTCAGTCTCACAGAGCTTGTTTGCGAAACTATTGCATTCGAGGAATAGCCTCAGTGAGTGGATCCGCTGTGATGTTTCTTTCTATGTCTCTTTTTATCTCAAGTTCGCGGAGAAAGCCATCTCCCGAAATGAGCAATAGCTGTCTTAGAAAATGTCCGGATATCTGATTGGACCTGGCTCATAAATGAACTCCAAATCCAAACTTCTTAGACTGTATCGTCGACTGAACTTAATCAGTGTCCTGCTCCATGCCTCCCTCAGTGTCCGCTTGGACCACCTGTCCAAAATACTGCCCCTCATCAGAGGGAAAACTATAACTCTGACAGCCACTCTGTCATCCAGGTCACTTTGGAAGCCTGGAATGATAACTGTCTCCCAAAGAAGAATGCTGTTATCATATCCCTAGAACATTCACTTATGTTCTAAAACTGCTTCCGATCGTTTCTCCAGGATTGAATCAATATCAACTTATTGCACCTACTGCAAAAAACAACATTTGTTGTGGTACTTGACATCTCATGATCAACTCAATTGCCTAAGCAAGTGATCTGCCAATCATGCGTATCCCTCTCCCCTTTAGTCTGTAAGACACCTTTAGAGAGGGTGACTCCATCACCTGCAGGTATACTACCATGCCAGGAGTCGTCCCTTCTAAATACTCATAGAATGTTGTCAAAGTACCCTGATTGGGAAACCACCCAAATCTAGATCTAAAACCATATATCTAGTAACCAGAATGTCTGATATAATATCCAAGTCCTGTGTGGAGAAACCACTGTGTGACAACCAAAGTATAACCGATCGTAGTATAGGAACATCACTTCCTACTCTGTGTATGTCATCCAAATACCAGGACATCACACCCTACTACCTCCTTAACAGATCCATCCCCTATTATGATGAAGTCAAACCCATAACTGTCACATCATAAATAGATGATCTATCTCCGCTATATCTGCTTTAGTCTATAAATAGACTTAAGCCTAATGTCCACCAATGCTTCCGCTGCTCCCACTGACTATGACAACCCTCTGGCAGAGTCATATAAACGTACACTTCTAAAGCTAGATTAGAACGACGCTATACTCATCCTCCTGCTGGGTCTCACAGTTTGGAACAACAGCAATGGCAAGTCTGGGTAAACAAGAACCACCCTGCCACCGTCCTTGAGCATACCGAGTACCTCTCGGGTGCCTGAGGTTACCCACCATATCTGCGGAGTGGCCAATGGAATGTCAAACCAGATTGAATCTTTAGGTTCTTATCAAATCTTCAGTAATCGTTTGCGGTTCTGGAATCACTTCTAGTTCTACCATACTCCCACTACTGTTTTCTGAAAAAATATCCATTTTTATTAAAACTGTGGCGAGTCAAGAACAATATCACTATTGATCTTCCAGATGGTAGAAAGTCAACCCTCGTCATAGCCTGGGTCAACCCACAAACATCCATTACAGAAACGTGCCTTGAGTTATCCAGAGTCTGGTTTTAAGCATAAGCTGGACAACTCCCCATACCTTAACAATGTCAAGATATGAACTATTCTATATCCAATATAGAAACAGAGGCACTGATTTAATTGAACCAGATTCAAATCATGCAGCTGTCACCAGTGCATGTCTACTAAATGGAAGGAGGCCGATCAGCGTTACTCAACTTAGGAATAATTCCAATTATGAGTAACCTGAAAGAGAAGCATGTTCTCTTAAACATTACTATCAACTGAATACCATTCGCAAGTATCTACATCTTCGATCACCTTGAAGAATCCCGATACTTGCAATACCTGGTTCTCTATTTTATTCATATACCTATAACTTCTCAAAACTCAGACCCTGTGTTTCTACGAAACACCTGTCTAAGAACTAGAGAAGTCACAAGTGAACAGAATATAGTATGAGTACCTACCCCTCTGTCCTAATGGACACTGGACAACATACAATACTCTGTATAAGTCCCTTGAGTCAAATGACTCATTCACTGTGTGTCGTAGGTTAAAAACTGTACTTATGGTTAAGAAGAATTACACCGCTGTTCAATGCTCCTTACCTAACCATCCACTGATATAGGTAAATGTCATAGACATAATTTCAAAAAGAAATATTTCACTCTATAAAAATAGACGTACAGATATATCAATTTGAAATTGGTGCATAACAACGGATATTCAAAACCAAACATTTGCCGTCCGGCAAACAACCCAGGTGACTTTCTCAAATATCACCAATTACAACGAATCCCGATATAATGAGGATGATCACCTAATTCCCAATAACTTACTCCCACTCATCATCTGTAAAACCATACAGATGTGAGAATCCAACCTGCTAAATACATAATCTGGAGCAAGTGTCTAATTGGGAAATCAGTTTTCTTTTAACAGTACACAGTGAAACTGAAACATTGAAATGTTTTGATCGGGTATCCCGGTATTCCTAGTAATGCCTCTTCCATTATCCAGATTCACAACTGTAACCGTATAATTCTTTGCCATCTCTCCAAATCCCTTTATATATCTTTAGTCATTACCTTCTGTACACCCCTTTAGGCCAAATGGTTTTCTTCCTTCCCTACCGTTCGGCACCAGCCTATGGTTTGGAAGAAGACTATCCAATAAGCATAATGGGTGTACTGTCCTAATCCTAGGAGTACTGGCAATGCGAGAGAAGGTGAAGATAAAAGACAACCGAATGAACTTTATTCCTATTTCTCCTGAACCAGGATTCATTCCCGAACCGGAATAAGTTCCTTTCGAGTTCGTATATAACCATACGATGGAGTATCCAATAAACTGTGGATCTTCGTAGTGATACGGAGTGTCCTGGAGAAATACAAAGGTGATTTAGGGTTGGCGAAGAAATACTTGGTTTGGTCGTGAATAGCAGTCGCAATTTACTTTGCCCTCCTACTAATCCCTTTCTTTGTCTTAACTAAATATCTTCTGCACACCATCGTTATGCTAATTGGTTTTCTTCATTCCCTACCGTTGGCACCAGCCTAAGATTTGGAAGAAGAGTATCCAATTTGCATAATAGGTGTACTATCTCCTAAACTAAGGAGTACTCGCAACCTGAGAGAAGGTAGAAGGAAAAGACAACTGAATAGACCTATTCGTTTTCTCCAGAACCGGAAACCATCCTCGAATAAATTCCTTCGAGTTCGTATATAACCAAACGATGGTTTTGTCCAATGGAAGTGGACGTTCATAGTAATACGGGGTGTCCTGGAGAAAAGGGTAAAAGTAGGAGTGGCAATGAGGTTTGCAACTCTGACAATCCAAAAGCCAGTGTTTAAGAAGGTTCGGTTAACTTTGGTCACTGAGTCATAGTCTAGGGTCGGGTCAATGGTCGCTGCCAAAGAGAGAGAGAGAAAAGAAACACTCAGCGTGCATTCAAACCTAGATCAGAATGGTTACCAATTTATCTAATCTGGAAACCTCCCACTGTAACCTCAAATTCTCCTCCAAACCTGAAAGAATAATTAGTCGGGATCACCCGAGGAGTAAACCAACTCATCAGTGGGAATCGGGATCCAACTATCATCGCATGATAACGTGACGGAATCCACTCACGTCACCACACTCCAGAAGGTATGCTCATGCCTGGCAAGTTTCAGTTTCTTTAGAAACTCCCGATGTGATTTTTACCCCAAGCGGTTTATGATCTTGACTAGGTCAACAAACCATAAACCGCTAGTCAAGTTCAACCCGTCATTATTCTGGATTGCATTAAACCCACCCGTACGTGCCCTTGACTAGGTCAACAAGGCCGCACGACTGTCCTAACCAATCCCACTTATGCAACAAACAAGTACCACTTAGCTACCGAACACTATGTCTTGACTAGGTCAACAAACGCAGCACGAATACTAAATCATACCTGTAAGAAATGACGGAGGGCTACGGCTGGTTTTTGGCGAAAAACCTTTAACGTAATGAACTTGATATCATTGAAGGAACTGCATAGCTTTTTATAAAAATATAGTGGCGAAAACCTTTGCTAAAGAGGTCACTCCCGGTGAAGGGATCTCGGCACTTTCCCCGTAGAATGAGGTGCATGATATTCCAACTGAATACCACGATGCAAAGCAAAAGTAATCGGCTATAGTGAAGTTATTGCCCTGACGCAAACTTTTGTCCAAGGGGTCACTCCCGGTGAAGGGATCTCGGCCCTTGTCTCGTCGACTGAGGATCAGGATATTCCAACTGAATACCACGATGCAAAACAAAAGAGAACGCCCTTGCAATAACAACTTTTTGAAAAAAAATGTTCCAACAACATCAGAATAGGTTTGTTTAGCTTGCATAGATCCGAATCAATGCAGTCCCATCACTTAATCACACCACAAAAGAATGAAAATACGATGTACGTATATGCCATTCGCATTCGCAACTGGGTCCCGTCATCACCCGTTAGGTTACTTAACTAACGACAGAGAGGGGACTGGGCTAGCGCCGATGCAAAACATATACAACATCTACTAGTATATATATCAATATATAATATTCGCTCAAGGCGTGATAAAATGCAACATCACAGAAATGTAACCAGCATCACAGAACAATACAGATATCTGGAAGCCCCGGGTTTCACAGAGCCGCTGCTGAAACCCGACGTTCCCCTGGTCGTGTGGATAGCCTGTGCAATGAAATCCTAGACCCCTACCGGCGCGGCAAGTTACCCGCCAAAACCTGAAGCGAGGCAACCCCCTTCAGCAATGTGAATGGACCACCCAGCACTTCACGGAATCCGGTAACTTGGGCACCCCTCCTGGGTCAACCTATACCCCCTACGAGTGTGGCGAATAGCCCGCCAATTCTAGAGTAAAGCCCCCTCCATCTCAATACCATGAGATGCGGGCCCGTTGCCCTCTAGAACCCGGCTATCCGTGCACCCCTCCCCTCCGCGGGGTAATCCTAGTACAAAAAGTAAAATATACATACAACGGGTACATCGACCTCGACCCGGTCGTGCCCCAAAATAATAATACAAACAGGCAGTGACGGCAGTCCACATGTCGGACGCTCGCCCCGCAATATCAAATGTACATATAAAACAAAACTGTAGTAACATTGCATCCAGGATATCCCCCACGACCGATCCGCAACATCACATCAATACACAGAACATCAATGTGAATGTCATGTTCGCAAATCCGTCTAACCGGGCTATAGTAGTTAGACAGGATTTACCGATCAAATGACATTCACGGTCGCAGATATAATGTAAATACTGTGAACTAGCGTGTTTAAAATTTCCGATCGAACAAATTTACCAAGTGGGCCCCAAAGCATTACTGTAGCACATAAAGAAATTCTGGGTCCAAACAATGTATACCAAAACCCCTATTTTTAGCCCAAAAGCCCACTGCAAAAAAATGGGTGAAGTGAAGCCAACATCCTGCGGCGGAACCGCGGCCAAATAGGGGTTATGGCCGCGGTTCCGCGGTCTTATAGAGGGATCAAGTTACCAAAATTTTACAGTGTTCTTAGAATTCCAGGTACATCATTCTGCTACAACCTGAAAAATTTTTGGAGCTAAAAATTTTTCGACAGAAACTTATGCAAATGAAAATACGGTTTTTGGAAAATCCGATCGATAGAACTTGTAAACACGTTAGAGCAGAGCTAGACTAAGTTAATGGCGTGGCTCTGATTCAAATCTAATCTAATCTCATTAAAGCAAGCCATCATGAAAAAGAAAAGATGCTTAACCTTTCATAATGCCACAAATACAAATAACACCCTCCACAAAGATAATTTCCACAACTGCAAATAACCCCCTCCATCGGAAAAGTCCGGCCGGGAAGGAACAAAGGAAAACTGGCCGGAACGGAATGCAAACTGGCAACTTCAGAAAACTGATCCCGTAATAAATTACAGGAAAACCCTGCTACTGCATATACATGCCCGCATTTGTATTCCCACTGAATACAAATGCAAAGAGACAAAATCTACACTGTCTAATACTAGGATCCGGCTTAAGCCAAAGCCGGCTAGTAAAAACCGTCTGATCACTATCCGTGCAATACCGTACGTATCTAATCGAACCCTGCCATATCTCCATATGGCCTCTACAGCATTTCGCCCGAAACTTGAGCAACTGTGTGTGTGGTGGACTCTAAAGACTCGTCAATACTATGGCTGTGGATTTAACCACTAGCACGTCAGAGGTATTAACCATACGTGACGGGCTACCAGCTATTGACCAAAAGGGATGTCGATGAGCGAACTCATCCTGACACCCTACTGAGCCTGTCAGTGACAATAACCGTACAGTCCGGTCCGTTCGTCTATGAGTATCGCATGGCGGGCCTAGGGGGCTGGTAAAAGACAGACCCCCAAAAGCGGTACAAGTTGTGTCGGAGTGTAGCCCAGAACACTCTGAGATACTACTGGAATACCTACCAGTAAATCTCCTGCCTCGGCCGAGGGATTTGTGTAATGGCTCTCTTAGACACAGCGCGACCTCACCCCCAATACCAGGAGAGACGAACCCCTGCAGATCCGCTCACTGCCTCCATGTGGCTCGGGACTGTATCCAACTAAAACCTGTTTGCACGACTCCTTTGAGTCATGGTAGGGTAGTAATCAAAGTACAGTGGGAACTCACACGATACAAATGATGATCTCAGGTCGATGAACTAACCTGTACACATGTCACCAGGGAACTGCTATCTGACGTCTGGTATAATCCCAACTAGCAGGTTCCCGGCAAGTCCTTTCCGGTGTACTCATAACCCAATGAGCACCTGTATACATCTTAGGTGAACCAACTGACACCAGTGGCTTGTGAGACCGGCCACCGCCGCTCGTCATGGTCTCGACTGTGTACACTAGTATACTATGGAGTATCGATGCCCTGTCTCGAAACTCCCACGACTAGGGACCTTTTAAGGATGTGCTTATAGACCCCAGCTCCCACGTATATGATCGCCCTCATACTGCAGGCAGTCAAGCAAGAATCCTATGGGCTCTATCAACGTGCAATAGTGACCTGTAAGGTCACCAAAAGCAGTACACGATGATAAAGATAAACCAGATAGCATACTATCATCTTGAGTAAGACTGTCCTACAGGTATAGGTCTTCCCTCAATCATAGCAATCACGTGCCTGTGATCCAATAATTGACTCTGAGGGCACTATCACCAACAATGATAGAAAGAGATGGTTTTTTACAACCATAACAATATAAGTGAATTATCAAATTAATAAAATTAATCTAAATGAAAAAGTTGATGGAAGGTTTGATAAGACTATTATCATTTCACATTAAATGGTTTTTGCTAGAATCAAAGAGCATCTTTGATGTGTAATGATGATAGTCAATGTTTCAACCATGGTCAACTAGTCAACCTTGGCCAACAAGTCAACAAACCCAACCATGACACAATTTCATTTAATTAATATTATTAATTGATATATCACAAATTCATTAGGGTTTGGAAAAAGACGACTGTCAACTGTGCATACGCACCCGTTCCAAAACCCTAATGAAAAAACCTCTTCCTCCGCCTCAATCAACTGTGCATACACACCCGCATTCGTGTTCCGATGAACATGAATACTATGAGATAAAACTAACCCTAAAACATACTAGGATCTAGCTCAAACCAGAGCCAGCTAGTAATGTCTGTCCGGACGCCAAATGTGCACAAGTGCGCGGATGAGAACGAACCCTGTCGCAAAACCATGCGACCTCTACTCTGTTTTGCCCAAAGGCGAATAACCCTCTGTGTGGGACTCTAAAGACTCGACACTACGCTGGCAGTGGGTTTAACCACGGACCGCAAGCGGCACTAGCTGTACGTAACGGTCCCCAGGTAGATGCCGATAAGAAGACTGACGAGGTAAACCCATCTGAACTCCTACTGAGCCTGAATGTGACAGTCTCCATACAGTCCGGTCTATTCGTCTAAGAACATCGCAAGGCGGGCCCAGGGGGGCGGTAAACGTCAGTCCCCTACTGGCAGTACAAGTCGTGCCGGAGTGTAACCCAGAACACCTGAGATAACACTGGAAACCTACCAGTCTATCTCGCTTGCCCTGGACAAGGACTTTGTGTAATGGCTCTCCTAGACACAGCGCGATATCAACCCCCAATACCGGGGGAGACGAATCCTGTCTAACCGTCACTGCCTCCAAGTGCTTCGGGACTGCCCCCCAAAACTACCTGTTTGCACGGCTCCTTTGAGCCGTGGTAGGTTAGTAATCAAAGTGCAGTGGGAACACACTTGAGGCGAAATGACAGTGTCAAGTCAACGGACTAAGCTGTACTCATGTTACCTGGTAACTGATAACTGACGATAGGTATAATACCAACCAACAGTTCCCGACGAGTCCTGTCCAGAGTACTCGTAACCTAACGAGCACACGTATATTATCTCAAGTACGATGTACTGACGGCTGCAGGACAGACCGTTTCCCAAGATGGGATAAGAAGCGCATACGCTAGTCTACTCCGGAGTATCGATGCCCTGTCTCGATAGTCCTGCGACTAGGGACATGCATAAGGATGTGCTTATAGATTACCCAGCCCCCACGAGTGTGACTGCCATCACAACGCTGGTAATCAAGCAAAGATCCTAAGGGCTCCACTAATGTGTAAAGGCGATATGCTAAAAGAAACACATGCACACATTAAAGCAGAAACAAACCAAGTAGCATACTACCATTTTGAGCAAGATTGTCAATACAAGGTGAATATCCCAAGCTTCCATTAAGTAATATACATACTAGTATGATACAGTAATGGCCTCTAGGGCATATACACTAACAATCTCCCACTTGCACTAAGGCCATGTACTGGCGTATCGAAGACCTATCATCTCGATCAGCCGCTCGAACTGAGTCTGGGGTAAGGCCTTCGTGAATGGATCAGCAGTGTTATCTTCCGTAGAAACTCTCCGAACCTCGATCTCCTGGCGACCCACGATCTCCCTGATGAGGTGATACCGCCTCAAGATGTGCTGGACTTCTGATGGGACCTGGGTTCATTCGCTAAAGCTATAGCTCCGTTGTTGTCGCAATACAGCGGTATTGGATCAATAATGGTAGGAACCACCTGAAGCTCCGTGAGGAACTTCTTCATCCAGACAGCTTCCTTTGCGGCATCTGCAGTAGCGATATATTCCGCTTCCATCGTCGAGTCAGCAACGGTTTTCTGTTTGGAACTCTTCAAACACACCGCCCCTCCATAGAGGGTAAAGACATAACCCGACATGGACTTGGAATCATCCTTGTCACTCTGGAAGCTGGAGTCAGCAAATGCCTCGATCTGGATGTCTTTTCCGCCATACACCAAGAACATCTCCTTAGTTCTTCTCAGGTACTTGAGAATGTTCTTTACCGCTATCCAATGTTTCTCCCCAGGGTTTGACTGATACCGGCTTACCACACTCAGTGCATAAGCTACATCTGGTCTGGTACACAACATCGCATACATTATAGAGCCTACCGCAGAGGCGTAGGGTATAATAGACATGCGATCCCTTTCCAAATCTGTCTTGGGGGACTTCTCTTTGGAGAGGGTGATCCCGTGACAAGCCGGTAGATTACCATGCTTGGAATCTTCCATACTGAATCTTTTCAGTGTGGTGTCGATGTACCTGGACTGTGAGAGTCCCAGTATCCTCTTGGATCTGTCACGATAGATCCGGATCCCCAGAATGTATTAGGCATCACCCAGGTCTTTCATGGAGAACCTGTGTGACAAGAACCCTTTGACAGATTGTAGCATAGGAATGTCATTTCCTATCAAGAGAATGTCATCCACGTATAAAACGAGGAATACTACAGTTCTCGCTACAAATCTACTATAGATGCATGGTTCATCTGGATTTTTGATAAAGCCAAATTCTTTGACCGTCTCATCAAAACAGATGTTCCAACTCCGCGATGCCTGCTTTAGTCCATAGATGGACTTAAGCAACTTGCACACCTTTCCGCTGCTCCCACTCTGAATGAAACCCTCTGGCTGGTCCATATAGACACACTCCTCTAAATTTCCATTTAGAAAAACGGTCTTTACGTCTATTTGCCAGATCTCATAATCGTGGAAGGCAGCAATGGCAAGAAGGATCCGAATGGATTTCAGCATAGCCACTGGAGAAAAGGTTTCGTCGTAGTCCAAGCCAGGTCTTTGATGGAAACCCTTTGCAACAAGTCTAGCTTTATAGGTCTCAACTTGTCCATCTACACCAATCTTCCTTTTGAAGATCCACTTGCATCCTACGGGTTTTACCCCATCTGGAGCAATGTCCAACGTCCATACTTTGTTGGTGTACATGGACTCCATTTCGGTCCGCATTGCATCCAACCATATTACCGAGTCAATGCTCTGAATGGCCTGCTGGAAGATAGTCGGCTCATCACTATCAATGATGTAATCCTCTCTATCCCCGTCTATGAGAAAACCGTAGTATCTCTCGAGCGGATGAGACTGCCTACTACTACGGCGGAGCGGCGTAGGAATGTCCTGATCTTTCGAACCCTCTGGTTCTACTAAGCTTTCAATAATAGCTCGTGGTTCTGGAATTTCTTCCAGTTCTATTGCGCTCCCACTTATCTGATTCACCAAAAATTGAGTTTCCAAGAAGTGGGCATGCCGAGAAACAAAAACCTTTTGTTCCTCTTCGCAATAGAAGAAATATCCCTTGGAGTTCTTTGTATATCCCACAAACTTGCATTGTACTGAGCGTGCCTCGAGCTTGTCCGCATGCTTCTTTTTGACAAAAGATGGACATCCCCATGTCTTAATATGATTAAGATAAGGTCTTTTCCCACACCACATCTGATATGGTGTAGTAGGCACAGTCTTAGTTGGAACTCGGTTCAAAAGGTATGCAGCTGATTCTAGCGTATATCCCCAGAATGATCGCGGTAACTCAGTGTTACTCATCATGGACCGTACCATATCCAATAGGGTTCTGTTCCGTCTCTCCGATACACCGTTATGTTGCGGAGTGTATGGAGGAGTAAGCTGAGAGAGAATTCCATTCTCTTTTAAGTAGTCCAGGAACTCGACACTCAAGTATTCACCACCTCGATCAGATCTTAGTGTCTTGATACTTTTGCCTGTTTGTTTTTCTACTTCATTCTTATATTCCTGGAATTTTCCAAAGGCTTCGGATTTATGTTTCATCAAGAAGACATAACCGTACCTTGAAAAGTCATCCGTAAAAGTAATGAAGTAAGAATAATCGCTTCATGCATGTGTAGACATTGGACCGCACACGTCGCTGTGTATGAGTCCCAAGAGCTCGCTCGCTCTCACTCCGTGTCCAGTGAACGGAGTCTTTGTCATCTTTCCTTTGAGACAGGATTGATAAGTTGCATATGATTGATATTCGAACGGATCCAAATATCCTTCTCTATGTAACTTAGTCAACCTTCTCTCATTGATGTGACCCAGTCTGCAATGCCATAAGAAAGTCTGATTTATTTCCGGAGACTTTCTTTTGTGTTTATTCTGGACATTGAAAATCTGTGGTTAGTTTAATACGTATATACCATTGCTTAATGTACCTGACCCAATCAAAACTTGATTAAGATGAATGTTTACAACATTACTTACAAACGCAAATTCATAACCTTCTTTAGAAACCAAAGATACAGAAATGATATTACAAGTTGCGTTGGGTATAAAAAAGCAATTACGTAAATCCAAAACATGTCCATCTGACATTCCGAGGTGATAGTCCCCCACGGCCTCAGCATCCATGCTAGCTCCGTTTGCAACTTTGAGGGTAATGTCACTTGCCTTCAAAAACCTACGCTTTCTCAACGCCAGCAAAGAATTACAGATATGAGATCCCGATCCGGTATCCAATACCCAGGACGTAGAGTTTATTGATAGACAGTTTTCAATAACATACACACCTGAAGCAGAAGCCGCAACCTGCTTTAGATCCTGTGTTCTAGCTTTCCAAGCCCTGCAATCTTTCTTCCAGTGTCCACTCTTATGAGAGTAAATGCATTCTTCTTTATCCACAAGTTTCCCCGCTACCTTTGTTGCTTTTGCTTTTCCCTTCGTATCTACCATACTAACACCGCCCCTTGGTTTGGCGGGGGTTTTCTTCTTCTTTCCCTTGGCTTTTGCCTTGGACCTAGAAGAGGAAGATCCTCCTACAAACAAAGTGGATGTTTCCCTACCTTTCTGTAGGGTTCCCTCTGCACTCCTCAGCATGTTTAGGAGCTCTGAAAGTTCAACTTCCTTTTCTTGCAAGTTGAAATTCAGAATGAACTGGGCGTAAGTGGAAGGAAGGGAAAGAAGAATCAAGTCCGTATAGAGCGCATTCTCCAACGTGGTCCCAAGGTCCGCGAGCTCCTCTATGTAGCCAATCATCTTAAGCACGTGTTCCGCTACCGATGATCCGACGGCCAATCTTGCTGAAAACAACTTCTTCGACACTTCGTATCTGGCGATACGAGATTGCTCTCCAAACAGTTCTTTTGTATGGAGAAATATGGATTCGAGGTCCATATTCTCATGCCTCCTCTGATGTTCGTTGTCCATAGAGGCAAGCACGAGGCATTTGGCCTTCGCGCAGTCGATCTCCCAAGTCTTACGGAATTCCTTATCCACGACGCTGGAGGCGGGACCTGGGATAGGGGGAGCTTTGGTTGTACGAATATACCCTAACTTGTCATAAGTGATTGCCATTTTGACATTCCTGAGCCAATCTTTGTAGTTTAACCCTGTCAGCATGTTTTTTTCTAGTAGTAACTTAAGTCCAGTCATGATATTTGGTCGCTGCAATTAGGAGAGAGAAGAAACACTTTAGCATGATGCTCTTGCAAGTTTAGAGTGGTTTTTAATTTGTCTAAACAGAATGGCTCCCACTGTCGCTCGAATCCCTCCTCAAACCATAAAGGAAGAACAAGTCGGGATCAATCTCACCGTACAATACTTGCTTAACCGTTCAGCCAGGCCAGTGTCAGTACTTCGAGGGAGGTTTTCCAACGCTTTCGCATAGTTCCTTAATTAAATAACCTCTTTTCCCTGGGGGCGTAGCACCGCTAACACCTTTCTAGACACCTACTTGGTTTATAGCATTGATCGTTAAGTGAGAAAGTTCCGGAGGAGTAACATATACTCACAGTAGGATCGGGATCCAAATATCATCGCGTGACAAAACTGAAGGAATCTTACCAGAATCATCACACTCCAAATGGTATGCAGCGCTAGCAAGTTTCAGTTCTTTTGAAACTCCCGATGTGGATTTTTTCCCCATGCTCTTATGACCTTGACTTTGGCCAAAATATCATAAGTCACATGTCAAGTTCTACCCGTCATTCTCCAGGTTAATTTGAGCCCACTCGCACATACCCTTGACTTTGGCCAAAATGGTAGAACGACTGCCCCAAACCAACACATCTATGTATGCTGCACATGAATACCCAATAGCTACCAATCACTATGCCTTGGCTTTGGCCAACATACATAGCTTGAATACTTATTGACTATTCATGTGAAACGACGGAGGGCTACGAATGGTTTTGGTGAAACCGTGAACGTAGTGAACTTGATATAATCGAAGGAACGAGATAGCTTTCAAAAGGAGTGATTCAAGCTCCGCATTTAAAAGTTTGGTTTTGAAAAGAACCGAGTGGTTTTCAAAGTGTTCCAACGACTTTTACTTGGTTTATTTTTATCTTGCATTAATTCCAATGCGTCCCATCATTTAATCCTACCATTGCAGAAAACAATGAAAATATGACGTACGCTTATGCCATCCGCATTCGCCACGGGGTCCCGTCATCACCCGTTAGGTTACTTAACTAACGACAGAGCGGGGGCTGGACTAGCGCGGATGCAAAACATAAGAAACGCATAAATAGATATCATATAGATATATATAAACATTCTTCACATGCAATGATAGCCATTCCAGATCACAGATGAATACATTGGATATACTAGGAATCCGTAATTCGTACGAGCCTGTAACGAAGAGCGGATTACACTGTCGTGATGAATAGCCAAACCCCACCCTAGACCCCTACGGGTGCGGCAAACCACCCGCCAAGTACCCGAAGCGAAGCAACATCCCTCAACTCGTGAGTAGACCACTCGGCACTTCGAGATACCCGGTAGTTTGTGCACCCCACCTTGGGTCTATCCTAGGAGCAAAAAAAGTAAAAAGAAATTATACAATGACGGCTAGAACCCCGATCCGGTTGTGCGGCCATACAAATAATATTACATCAATTTACATATTACAAGAATTGAAAGATAAACAAAACTCTCATCTCACAATTCCCCCCGGCTATTCATCCGCGACAATCCAACGAATTCATATACACATACCATCAACATCACAGATCACAGATATGTATAACCCCCACTAATCGACGTATAGAGATTAGCAGACGTTCAATACATATAAAACATTACAGATATAACCCATTAGCCAAAGTTTACAGAAAATCGACCAAAATACGGATTTGTAACCACCCCAAAAACAAACTTGTTCTCCGGAAAATTTGGGCAGAAACAAACCATCCCAAAAATCACAAAATACCCCCAGAAACAAACTGTAGGAGAAACGATCCACGGCCGAGTCAACTCAGCCGCAGATCCGCGGCAGAAGAAAGCTTCTGCCGCGGAACCGCGGCGCGTTGGTCGGCTCGTGCGATCATTTTTCTTGCCTGTTTATAGAAAAGCCTGAGCCGATTTTTAAGACTTGATTTTTTATTTTTAGAGCAGGAAAAAAAATCGGCTGAAACTATGGTTTTCCGGGGTGTTTTGCGGTTTTTTCGTTCGATCGATATTCTAAATACTTTGCTAACATGCTATGGTGTGTTTAGTTAAGCTCTGATACCACTGTAAGTCCACGTTACCTCTCCCGGTTCTTTCGGGCTTGCGGAAACGGTAAATAACGATTTTTAGGGTTTAGGTAACTTGGACTACAAAAACGGATCTTGGCTAAACTACACACTAGCAACCTAACTAGAGATTTATCTACTCGGTTAGGGGTTATACCTCACTTGAACTCCTTCTTCTTGGACTCTTTGTAGTGGTTGGATGGTGCTTTCTTTGTCGCCTACTCTTGTCAAAGATGGATCCACCTGAGGGTTTCTTCCTTGAGCTCCTTTCTCGAACTTTGTGAGAACTAAGATCTTTGGCTTGCTAGACCTTCAACCTTAGAGTGAGTAGAGAGTGGTTTAGGGTATTTTATCTCAAGGAGAGGTTTCTTAACTCATGAGAATGGATCTCCTTGAACTAGAGGAGGAGGAAGAAGAAGAGAGGAGAGAGAATGGTTATGATAAAATGAGATGGTTTTTTACAACCATAACAATATAAGTGAATTATCAAATTAATAAAATTAATCTAAATGAAAAATTTGATCGAAGGTTTGATAAGACTATTATCATTTCACATTAAATGGTTTTTGCTAGAATCAAAGAGCATCTTTGATGTGTAATGATGATAGTCAATGTTTCAACCAAGGTCAACTAGTCAAATTTGGTCAACAAGTGAACAAAACCAACCATGACACAATTTCATTTAATTAATATTATCAATTGATATATCACAAATTCATTAGGGTTTGGAAAAAGACGACTGTCAACTGTGCATATGCACCCGTTCCAAAACCCTAATGAAAAAACCACTTTCTCCGCCTCAATCATCTGTGCATACACACCTGCATTTGTGTTCCGAGGAACATGAATACTATGAGATAAAACTAACCCAAAAACGTATACTAGGATCTGGCTCAAACCAGAGCCCGCTAGTAATGTCTGTCCGGACGCCAAACGTGCACAAGTGCGCGGATGAGAACGAACCCTGTCACAAAACCATGCGACCTCTACTCTGTTTTGCCCAAAGGCGAATAACCCTCTGTGTGGGACTCTAAAGACTCGACACTACGCTGGCAGTGGGTTTAACCACAGACCGCAAGCGGCACTAGCTGTACGTAACGGTCCCCAGGTAGATGCCGATAAGAAAACTGATGAGGTAAACCCATCTGAACTCCTACTGAGCCTGAATGTGACAGTCTCCGTACAGTCCAGTCTGTTCGTCTAAAAACATCGCATGGCGGGCCTAGGGGGGCGGTAAACGTCAGTCCCCTACTAGCGGTACAAGTCATGCCGGAGTGTAGCCCAGAACACCTGAGATAACACTGGAAACCTACCAGTCTATCTCGCTTGCCCTGGAAAGGGACTTTGTGTAATGGATCTCCTAGACACAACGCGATATCAACCTCCAATACCGGGAGAGACGAATCCTGTCTAACCGTCACTGCCTCCAAGTGCTTCGGGACTGCACCCAAAAACTACCTGTTTGCACGACTCCTTTGAGCCGTGGTAGGGTAGTAATCAAAGTACAGTGGGAACACACTTGAGGCGAAGTGACAGTGTCAAGTCAACGGACTAAGCTGTACTCATGTCACCTGGGAACTGATAACTGACGATAGGTATAATACCAACCAACAGTTCCCGACGAGTCCTGTCCAGTGTACTCGTAACCTAACGAGCACCCGTATACTATCTAAAGTACGACGTACTGATGGCTGTGGGACAGACCGTCTCCCATGCTGGGATAAGAAGCGTATACGCTAGTCTACTCCGGAGTATCGATGACCTGTCTCGATAGTCCTGCAACTAGGGACCTGCATAAGGATGTGCTTATAGATTACCCAGCCGCCACGAGTGTGACTGCCATCACAACGCTGGTAATCAAGCAAAGATCCTAAGGGCTCCACTAATGTGTAAAGGCGATATGCTAAAAGAAACACATTCACACATTAAAACAGAAACAAACTAAGTAGCATACAACCATTTTGAGCAAGATTGTCAATCCAAGGTGAATATCCCAAGCTTCCATTAAGTAATATACATACTAGTGTGATATAGTAATGGCCTCTAGGGCATATACACTAACAATAATAACCCTAATCTTAAACCTAATCATGGTATAAGTCTCATACACACATCTTGTATGTATCATCAAACATGATACAAACATATGTACACAAATATATATCATATATACACTTATGCACAAACTAGTGAGAAAACAAATCTTAAGTGAGCTAATACTAGTTAATGTAAAGTAATATATCAAATATATCATTATACATTAAATCATTAAATCAATACTTGATTTAATGATCCGGTCATATCGCGTATAACCGATCAATGATACAAATCGCGTGAATAGAATACCGTATCACATACTGGTATTATTCTCGGTCCCGCACATATCTCATATGCGCTCCTATTTCGTTTCGCTTGAGCCAGGAAACCTCTGTGTAGGACTCTAAAGACTCGTCAATACGCCGGCAGCAGGTGATGATCATATCAAACACCCACAAGCCACAAGCGGTCTGCTAAACGTAACGGCCACCAAGGTATTGAGCGATCAGAAGATCAACGAGCAAGCCTGCTCACACTCCTGTGAATCCAACCAGTAACACTTACCGCACAGTCCGGTCTGTTCGTCTGATATGTCGCATATCTCGCCTAGGGGTGGTAAACGTCAGACCCCAGTAGCATGATAAGTCATGCCGATGTAAGGTCCATAACAAGCATGAAACTACTGATAACACTTACCCTTAAATCAGTGCAACCCTGGCCAGGGATTTCCAGTTATGGCCAGTCGAGCATAGCGCAACACCAACCCCCAATACCGGGAGAGACGAATCCCCTCCTATCGCTCATTGCCTCCATGTGAATCGGGACTGTAACCAAAAACCACCTGTTTGCATGACTCAGTAGAGCCGTGGTAGGGTGGAAATCAAAGCACAGTGGGGGACACACAAGAATCTATGACGATCTCGGGTTAACAGACTAAGCTGTACCAGTGTCACCAGAGAACTGCCATCTGACGTGAGGTATAAAACCATCTGGGAGTTCTCGGCGAGTCCGTTCAGTATACCCAGTCACCACTGAGCACCCGCATACCATCTCTGATGTCAAACACCAATGGATATGGGATCATCCATCGCCCATCACATGGATCGAGAAGATTTACGCTAGTCTACTCTGGAATATCGAAGCCCTGTCTCGATATTCCCACGACTAGGAACATTGAAGGATGTACTCATTGACTACCGAGGCCCCACTAGTATGATCTACATCATAGTCCTGGAAGTCGAGCACACATCCTAAGGGCTTTATCAACATGTAATAGAGAGACTGCAAGTATACATGTTAAGATAAAGAGCAACCAGATAGCGTACTATCATGTCGAGCAAGAAAGTCCTACCTATATATGTCCCAGCATCCACTACAATATACATCCCATATACAGTAATGGCCTCTAGGGCATAGATATAACTAACACTAGAGACCCGGCGAGACTAGCCTAAAAACCGGCCTGGCCAGTTCTATAGATGAGTTAGGACTTGATTTTTGGGGTGTGCACTAGTCTCTGGAATATTGGTTTTGTAGTATTGTTTGTTTTGCCTAGTTTGGATATGGTGTTATCTTTTAGTATTGGAGGCAAATCGAGGTATTTCGAAGTCGATATTTCTAACACTGTTTAAATGTTTACAGTACATACATTATTATCTGCGACCGTGAATGTCATTAGAGTGGTTCAACTTTTCTAATTGCTATATGTCTTTTAGACGGTTTTGTGAACGTGACATTCACGTTGATGTTCTGTGTTGTGATGTGGTTGTGGCGGAATCGTCGTGGTGGATATCTTGGGTGAATTGTTAGTACAGTTTAGTTTCATTTGTACATTTGATATCGCGGGTCAAGCGTCCGACATGTGGAATGCCGTCACTGCCTGCTTGTATATTATTTGATTGGGGCACGGACGGGTTGAGGTCGATGTCACCGTTGTACATATTTTTCTTTTCTGTACTAGGATTACCCCGCGGTTGAGTATATGGATAGCCGGGTTCTGGAGGGCAACGAGTCCGCATCTCATGTCGTTGAGACAGAGGGGGCCTCATTCTAGAATTGACGGGCTATTCGCTGCACTCGTATGGGGTACAGATTGACTCAAGGAGGGGTGCTCAAGTTACCGGATTCCGTGAAGTGCCGGGTTGCCTATTCACTTTGATGAAGGAGGTTGCTTCACTTCTGGTTTTGGGGGGTAACTTTCCGCACTCGTAGGGGTTTAGGTTTTCATTGCACAGGATATACAGACAACCAGGGGAACGTCGGGTTTCACTTGCGGCTCAAAGGAAACCCGGGGTTCCCAGATTATCAGTTTGTTCTGTGATGCTTATCGCTATTCTGTAAGGGCAACATTCCCGCATCTCATGGCGTTGAGACGGAGGGGGCCATACTCTAGAATTGGCGGGCTATTCGCCGCACTCGAATGGGGTACAGGTTGAACCACGGAGGGGTGCTCATGTTACAGGATTCCATGAAGTGCTGGGTGGCCCACTCACTTTGTTCATTTGGATTGCCTCACTTTTGGGATTGGTAGGTAACTTGCCGTGCTCGTAGGGGTCTAGGTTTTCATTGCACTGGCTATCCATACGACTAGGGGAACGTCGGGTTTCACTTGCGGCACAAAGGAAACCCGGGGCTCCCAGATTATCCGTTTGTTCTGTGATGCTTATCGCTATTCATTGATTTTGCATATATCATGCCTGGAACGGTTATTATATATTGTTATATATATACTAGTAGATGTTGTATATGTTTTGCACCCGCGCTAGTCCAGCCCCCGCTCTGTCGTTAGTTAAGTAACCTAACGGGTGATGACGGGGCCCAGTGGCAAATGCGGATGGCATATACGTACATCATATTTTCGTTCTTTTCTGGTGTGGTTAATTGATGGGACTGCGTTGATTCTGATCAATGCAAGGAAAACCAACCTATATGATGTTGTTGGAACAATTTTCAAAAGCTATTATTACAAGGACGTTTTATTTGTTTTGCAAAGTGGTATTTGGTTATGAATATCCAGCACCTCATTCGATGAGGCCAACAAAGTCGCACGACTACCCTAATCCTGGGATTTGGGTCTATGAGATAGATCTAAATGGATGTTAGGATTCTCACTAGCTGTAGTAAGATAGTATCAATCGATCCTGGGGAGAATCACTGGAAAGGTTCCAGGGTGATAAGGACGACTGAATGTCAGTCGCAGGCATTGTCTTTACCCTCAGTGAAGGGACGGTATGTTGGAAGAGTTCCAAGCTAGATACCGTGGCAAACTAGGCGATAAAGGCTGATAACATCGCTATTAAAGATACTACCAAAGAGGTAGTTTGGGTGTATATTGGTTCATGAGATGAACTAGGTTCCTACCATTGTGTGACAATGGAAGTGTGGCTTTGGCCCAGGAACCCTGGTCCCATCAGTGACCCAGACATATTGTGAGGCAGCATCACCTGATCATGGAGATAGTTGATCTCCAGGGTGATCGAGGTTAGGAGAGTAGACTCAGAGGACAACACGGCGGATCCACTCACAAAGGCTTTTTCCCAGAGAGAGACTTATATGGGATGGTTGAGTATTAGATACTGCAACCGCTGCTACAGATGACCCTAGTGCAAGTGGGAGATTGTTAGTTATATGTATGCCCTAGAGGCCATTACTGTACATAGGATGTATATTGTAGTGGATGCTGGGACATATATAGGTAGGACTTTCTTGCTCGACAAGATAGTACGCTATCTGGTTGCACTTTATCTTAACATGTATACCTGCAGTCTCTTTATTACATGTTGATAAAGCCCTCAGGATGTGTACTCGACTTCCAGGACTAAGATGTAGATCATACTAGTGGGGCCTGGGTAGTCCATGAGTAGATCCTTCAATGTTCCTAGTCGTGGGAATATCGAGACGGGGCATCGATATTCCAGAGTAGACTAGCGTATATCTTCTCGACCCATGTGATGGGCGATGGATGATCCCATATCCATTGGTGTTTGACATCAGAGATGGTATGCGGGTACTCAGTGGAGACTGGGTACACTGAACGGACTCGCCGAGAACTCCCAGATGGTATAATACCTCACGTCAGATTGCAGTTCTCTGGTGACACTGGTACAGCTTAGTCTGTTGACCCGAGATCGTCATAGAGCCTTGTGTGTCTCCCACTGTGCTTTGATTTCCACCCAACCACGGCTCTACTGAGTCGTGCAAACAGGTGGTTTTTGGGTGCAGTCCGGATTCCCATTGAGGCAATGAGCGATAGGAGGGGATTCGTCTCTCCCGGTATTGGGGGTTGATGTTGTGCTATGCTCGACAGGCCATGACTGGAAATCCCTGGCCAGGGTTGCAGTGATCTACTGGTAAGTGTTATCAGTAGTTTCACTCTATGTTATGGACCTTACATCGGCATGACTTATCGAGCTACTGGGGTCTGACGTTTACCACCCCTAGGCGAGATATGCGACATATCAGACGAACAGAACGGACAGTACAGTAAGTGTTACTGGTTGGATTCACTGGAGTGTGAGCGGGCTTGCTCGTTGATCTTCTGATCGCTCAATACCCGGGTGGCCGTTACGTTTAGCCGACCGCTTGCGGCTTGTGGGTGTTTGATATGATCATCACCTGCTGCCGGCGTATTGACGAGTCTTTAGAGTCCTACACAGAGGTTTCCTGGCTCAAGCGAAACGAAATAGGAGCGCATATGAGATATGTGCGGGACCGAGAATAATACCAGTATGTGATACTGTATTCTATTCTCGCCATATGTATCATTGGACGGTTATATAGGATATAGCCGGGTTATCGAATCAAGTGTTGATTCGATACAATGATACACTTGATATTAGTCGGTTATATGCAGTATGACCGGATCATTAAATCAAGTGTTGATTTAATGATTTAATGTATAATTATATATTTGATATATTACTTCACATTAACTAGTATTAGTTCACTTAAGATGGTTTTTCTCACTTGATATGCACATTGTATATATGATATAGTTTTGTGCACTAGTTTGTATCATGTTTGATGATACATGCAAACTTGGGTGTGTGCCATACACTATGTTTAGTTAATGGTTAGGGTTTCTTTTGCCTTATTTATTTATTTCATTTATTTATTTTTGGCAAGAAACAAAAACAAAATGGTGGTGGCTTTCTCACTTTGGCTTGAAGCTTCATGAAGCTTCATAGCATCTTTGACAAAGTCTAAGCCATTTTGTTTTATCCTTAACCGAACCATTAGCCTAAACCCTAGTTTACTCTCTACATGAGTTTACTCACCCATGGTTGCTAAATGATAGACATCACTTGATTTTATTTTGAGATAATTCATATTTCATTTTCTTTCTTCTTCTTCATCTTCTTCTTCAAGAAAAGAAAAGCTTTCTTGAAAATTCCAAGTGATGAAAACAAGTGAGAAATTCAAATCCAAAGTGAACCCACTTCCTATTTCTTCATCCTCTACCACTTGCCATGTAGTAGAGTGTGTTATCTTCAAAAGTTCTATGACCAAGTGAAGATGGAGCTTGATCTTGAGTTGCCTCGACGTAGATCATCTTCGACATCGATGTCAACGACCTAGCCCGATCATTTCTCTGATGAAACCGACAAGAGAGTCCGGGATTCCGATGATCACAGCGGAGGGACGTCAACACGGAGCTAGAGAAGTGGAGGGCCGGATCTACAAAGGTTGTAGTCAATTTCACTTGTAGCAAAGTAGTTTGCTTGCAAGTTTTTTCGCCTTACCTCTAGTATCGATCTTGTTTAGGGTTTCTCGGCACATAGAAAATTTTGATTTTGGCATGGTTGATCAGTTGTAGAACCTCATGGGTGTGCCTAGGAACCCTACAGCAAGGGCCGAGATCTCTTCATCGGGAGTGACCCCTTGGGCAGAAGTTTGCGTCAGAGTAATAACTTCACTATAGTCGATTATTTTTTGCTTTGCATCGATATATTCAGTTAGGAATATCCTGCACCTCATTCGAAGAGAAAAGAGCCGAGATCCCTTCACCGGGAGTGACCTCTTTAGCAAAAGTTTTCGCCACTATATATTTGTAAAGCTATCTGGTTCCTTCAACGATATCAAGTTCATTACGTTAAAGGTTTTTCGCCAAAAACCATTCATATCCCTCCGTCATTTCAGACGGGTAGCACTTAGTATTCATACTATGTTTGTTGGCCTTCATCAAGGCATAGTGTATGGTAGCTATTTGTTACTTTTCTGTTGCATAGATAGATGCGTTGGTTTTGGACAGTCGTGCTACTATGTTGGCCTTCGTCAAGGGTATGTACGGGTGGGTTCAAATTAACCTGGACAATGATGGATAGAACTTGACATGTGACTTATGATATGTTGCCTTCGTCAAGGTCATAAGAGCATGGGGTAAAAATCACATCGGGAGTTTCAAACATACAGGAAACTTGCCGGGTATGCGCATACCTTCTGGAGTATGATAACTTGAGTGGATTCCATCAGGTTATCATGCAATGATAGTTGGATCCCGATTCCCACTGATGAATTGGTTTACTCCTCGGGTGATTTTAGATGATCCCGACTAATTCTTCCTTTGGGTTTGGAGGAGAATTTGAGGAAACAGTGGGAGACATCCTGATTAGATAAAGTGATTAACCATTCTGATCTAGGTTAGAGTGCATGCTGAGTGTTTCTTTTCTCTCTCTCTCTCTTTAGCAGCGACCATGGCCCGACCCTAGACTAAAACTCATGAACCAAGTTAACCGAACCTTCTTAAATCACATTGGCTTTTGGATTGTCATAGTTGCATATATCATTGCCACTCCTACTTTTACCCATTGCATTTCTCCGGAACATTCCTTATCACTACGAAGATCCACATTTATTGGATATGACCAACGTATAGTTATATACGAACACGAAGAAACTTGTTTCAGATTCAGATTCGAGAATAGTTTCCGGTTATGGAGAAATTGAATATTACTATTCAGTTGTATTTTCCCTTTACCTTCTCTCAGGTCGCGAGGGCTCCTAGGTTTAGGAGAGGGTACACCTATTGCGCTTATTGGATAGTCTTCTTCTAAACCATAGGCAGGTGTTCAAAGGTGGGGAAGGAAGAAAACCAATTAGCCTATGTGTGGTGTACAGAAAGTAATAAGTAAAGACAAATAAAGGGATTAAAAAGAGGGCAAAGTAAATTGCGACAGCTATCATTCACGACGAAGCTGTATATATCATCGCCAGTCCTACTTCACCTTTGAATTTCTCCAGAACACCCCGTATCACTACGAAGATCCACATTTATTGGATAATCCATTGTATAGTTACATACGAACTCGAAGGAACTTGTTCCAGTTCGAGAATGGATTCTGGTTCAGGAGAAATAGAATATGGATTATTCAGTTGTCTTGTATCTTTACCTTCTCTCAGGTTGCGAAGGCTCCTAGGATTAGGAGAGTACACCTTTTACGCTTATTGGATAGTCTTCTTCCAAACCATAGGCTGGTGCCGAACGGTAGGGAAGGAAGAAAACCATTTAGCCTAAGGGGTGGTGTAGAGAATGTAATGAGTAAAGACAAATAAAGGGATTTGAAGAGATGACAAGGAAATATATGGTTATAGTCATGAATCTGGATAATGGAAGAGGGATTACTAGGAATACCCGGATACCCCTTCGAAACATTTTCATGTTTCAGTTTCACTATGCGTTGTTAATTGAAAACTGATTTCCCAAATTATATCCTTACTCCATGGTATGTATTTACCAGACTTGATTCTCACATCTGTATGGTATTATAGATGATGAGTGGGAGTAAGTTATTAGGAATTAGGTGATTATATCCTCATTATATCGTAATTCGTTATAATTGGTGATATTTGGGGAAATCGCCTGGGGTTTTGCCTGACGGCAAATATTTGGTTTTGAATATCCGTTGTTATGCACCAATTTCAAACTGATATATCTGTACGTTTATTTTATAAAGTGAGATATAACTATTTGAAATTAATTCCATGACATTTACCTATATCAGTTGATGATTGGGTAAGGAGCATTAAACAGCGGTGTAATTCTTCTTAACCATAGTACAATTTTCAACCTACAACGCACTGGGTTTGAGTTATTAAACTCAGGAGACTTATAAAAAGTATTGTATATTGTCCAGTGTCTATTTGGACAAAGGGGTTGGTACTCGTACTATATTCTGTTTACTTATGACTTCTCCAGTTTTAGACAAGTATTTCGTATAAATACAAGGTCCAAGTTTTGAGAAGTTATAGGTACAAGAATAAAGTAGAGAACCATGTGTTGCAAGTATGAGGATTCTTCAAGATGATCGAAAATGTAGATACTTGTGTTTGGTATTCAGTTGATAGTAATGGTTTTGAGAACTTGCTTCTCTTTCAGGTTACTCATATTTGGATGCACTCCTAGTTTAGTAATGATGATCGGCCACCTTCCATTTGGTTGTCATGCATTAGAAACAGCTGCATGATTTTGAATCTGGTTCCAATTAAATTAGTGCCTCTGTTTCTATATAGTATATAGAATGGTTCATATCTCAACAATGTTAAGGTATATGGAGTTGTCCGGCTTATGCTTAAAACAAGACTCTGGACAAACTAAAGGCACGTTTCTGTAATGGTAGTTTGTGGGTTATCCCGGGATATGACGAGGGTTAACTTTCTACCATCTGGGAGATCAATAGTGATATTTTTCTTGACTGGCCGCAGTTTCAGTAAAATAGATTTTTTCCAGAAAACAGTAGTGGGAGTATGGTAGAACAGGAAGTGATTCTAGAACCACAAACGATTACTGAAAATTTAATAGAACCTAAAGATTCAATTGGATTTGACATTCCATTAGCCACTCTGCAGATATGGTGGGTAACCTCAGGCGCCCGAGAGGTACTTCGGTATCCTCAAATACGGTGACAAGGAGGTTCTTGTTTACCCAGACTTGCTATTACTGCTGTTCTAGACTATGAGACCCGGCAGGAGGATGAGTATAGCGTCGTTCTAAACTAGCTTTAGAAGTGCACGTGTATTCGACTCTGCCATAGGGTTGTTGTAGTCAGTGGGAGCAGCGGAAGCGTAGTGGACAAGTAGCTTATGTCTAATTATAGACTAAAGCAGATATAGCAGAGATAGATCATCTATTTTTGATGTGACAGTCATAGGCTTTGATTTCATCAGAATAGGAGACGGATCTGATAAGAAAGTAGTAGGGTGTGATGTCCTGATATTTGGATTACAAGCACTTCATAGGAAGTGAAATTCCTATACTACGGTCGGTTATACTGTGGTTGTCAAACAGTTGTTTCTCCACATAGGATATGGATATAATATCAGGCATTCTGTTTACTAGATCTATGGTTTTAGATCGAGATTTGGGTAGTTTCCCAATCTGGGTACTTTGACACCATTATAAATGTGTTTTAGATTAGACGACTCCTGGCATGATGGTGTACCTGCAGGTGATGGAGTCACCCTCTCTAAAGGATGTTTTACATACTAAAGGGAGAGGGATATGCATGATTGGCATATCACTTGCTTAGGAAATTGAGTCAATCATGAGATGTCATGTACCACACCAGAAGTTGTTTTTTCACTAGCTGCAATAAATATATTGTTAGTTATGTATATGCCCTAGAGGCCATTATTGTACATATGATGTATATTATGATGGATGCTTGGATATATATAGAGAGGACTTTCTTGCTCGTCATGATAGTATGCTATTTGGTTTCACTTTATCTTAACATGTTGACTTGTATTGGTTTACTGTCTTTCTCTCACATGTTGATAAAGCCCTTAGGATCTGTACTCGACTACTGGGATTATGATGAGATCATACTAGTGGGGCCACGGTAGTCGATGAGTACATCCTATAAATGTTCCTAGTCAAGGGTATATCGAGACAGGGCATCGATACACCAGAGTAGACTAGCGTATACGCATCTTGACCCATATGATGGGCGATGGATGATCCCATATCCATCGGTGTTTGACATCAGAGATGGTGTACGGGTGCTCAGTGGAGACTGGGTACACTGGAAAGACTCGCCGAGAACTCCCAGATGGTGATATACCACACGTCAGATGGCAGTTCTCCGGTGACACTGGTACAGGGTAGTCTGTAGACCCGAGATCGTCATAGAGTTTTGTGTGATTCCCACTGTGCTTTGATTTCCACCTTAGCACGTCTAAGAGGGCGTGCAAAACGGTGGCTTTTGGGTACAGTCCCGAATCACATGGAGGCAATGAGCGATAGGAGGTGATTCGTCTCTCCCGGTATAGGGTGTTGATGTCGTGCTGTGTTCGATTGGCTATAACTGGAAGTCCTTGGCCAGGGCTGATATAGAGATATACTGGTAAGTGGTACCAGTAGTTTCTCGACCTGTTATGAGCCTCACATCTGTTAGTTATATGTATGCCCTAGAGGCCATTACTGTACATTGGATGTATATTGTAGTGGATGCTGGGACATATATAGGTAGGACTTTCTTGCTCGATATGATAGTACGCTATCTGGTTGCTCTTTATCATAACATGTATACTTTCTGTCTCTCTGATTACATGTTGATAAAGCCCTTAGGATGTGTGCTCGACTTCCAGGACTATGAGGAAGATCATACTAGTGGGGCCTGGGTAGTCAATGAGTACATCCTTCATTGTTCCTAGTCGTGGGAATATCGAGACGGGGCATCGATATTCCAGAGTAGACTAGCGTATATCTTCTCGACCCATGTGATGGGCGATAGATGATCCCATATCCATTGGTGTTTGACATCGGAGATGGTATGCGGGTGCTCATTGGAGACTGGTTACACTGAACGGACTCGCCGAGAACTCCCAGATGGTATTATACCTCACGTCAGATGGCAGTTCTCTGGTGACATTGGTACAGCTTAGTCTGTTGACCCGAGATCGTCATAGAGTCTTATGTGTCTCCCACTGTGCTTTGATTTCCACCCTACCACGGCTCTACTGAGTTGTGCAAACAGGTGGTTTTTGGGTACAGTCCCGATTCACATGGAGGCAATGAGCGATAGGAGGGGATTCGTCTCTCCCGGTATTGGGGGTTGATGTTGTGCTATGCTCGACTGGCCATAACAGGAAATCCGTGGCCAGGGTTGCAGTGATATACTGGTAAGAGTTATCAGTAGTTTCACGAATGTTATGGGCCTTACGTCGGCATGACTTATCGAGCTATTGAGGTCTGACGTTTACCACCCCTAGGCGAGATATGCGGCATATCAGACGAACAGACCGGACTGTACGGTAAGTGTTACTGGTTGGATTCACAGGAGTGTGAGCGGGCTTGCTCGTCGATCTTCTGATCGCTCAATACCCGGGTGGCCGTTACGTTTAGCATACCGCTTGCGGCTTGTGGGTGTTTGATATGATCATCATCTGCTGCCGGCGTATTGACGAGTCTTTAGAGTCCTACACAGAGGTTTCCTGGCTCAAGCGAAACGAAATAGGAGCACATATGGGATATGTGCGGGACCGAGAATAATGCGTTTATCTGATACCGTATTTCATTCTCGCGATGAATGTATCGAATGGTTGTATGCGATATAACCTAGTTATCGAATCAAGGATTGATTCGATAAGCCGATACATTGGATACTAGCCGGTTATATGCGATATGACCGGATCATTGAATCAAGTGTTGATTTAATGATTTAATGCATAATTATATATATTTGATATATTACTTTGCATTAACTAGTATTGGTTCACTTTAAAAGGATTTTCTCACTTGAATTGTGCAAGTTGTATATGTGATATACTTTTGTGCACAAGATTGTATCATGTTTGATGATACTTGCTCTTTTGGGTTTGTGTAAAGATTAAACCATGTTTAGTGAATGGTTAGGGTTTCTTTTCTCTTATTTATTTATCCATTTATTATTGTTTTGGAAAAGATAAAGAGAAAAAGAAATGGTGGCTTAGTTTGTTTTTTCTTTGAAGCTTCTTGAAGCTTTGAACAAGTCTACAATTCTTGTCACTTCTTTAACCCTAACCACTCATCTAAACCTTGGTTAAATATCTACACTAAACCATGGTTGAAGTTATGATAACTATTCTTTTTATTTTTCCTTTTTAAATAAACTTATCATATCTTCTTCTTCTTCTTCATCTTCTTCTTCCATGAAGAAAGCTTGCTACTCCAATGGCAAATGATGAAAACTAGTGAGAAATCCAAAACTAAAGTCTACCCACATCCTATTTCTTCATCCTCTACCTCTTGCCAAGTAGTATAGAGTGTTTCCTTCACAAGTTTTCATGGTTTGGTGAAGGTGGAGCTTGATCTAGTGATGCCTCGACGTAGATCATCTTCGGCACGTCGTCGATGACCTAGCCCGTTTTTCCTCCGATGAAGCCGACGCTAGAGCCCAAGATACGATTTGGACAGCGAGGGGACTTCATCATGGAGCCTAGGAGGTGGTGGACCGGATCTACAAAGGTTGTAGTCACTTTCCTTTAGCTATATTTCCGTTTACTTGCTTGCTTTGCCTATACTTCTAGCCAACGATCCGTATTAGGGTATGTAGGCACAAGGAATTTTTGATTTGTGCATGTTTGATCACTTGTGAGACTCCATTAGAGTGCCTAGGAACCCTACAGTGGTATCAGAGCTACTAGGCATTGGATGTCGACCTATGGGGGGTTCTCACTGTGTGACAGTGTAGCGAAGCATAGGCTCTTACCCCCAGGGTGTCCCGAGACCGGAAGGTGTTCCGGCGGGTTGTAGTCCTCGCGAGGGGGCATGCGTAAAAAGTAGCGGCTGAGGGACCCGTTGGTGCCACGGCGACCCCATTGGATGGGGTGGCTGCCTGACCTACAGTGGTATCAGAGCCTAGCTAGAGCCTTAGGCGAAGTCCCGACGGAGTTAGAAGTCCGATCGACCCAAAACACCGACTTGAAAAATGGTCTCTGGACAATTCTGTAAAATGTGGATATTTTGGAATTAAAAATATGCAGAGAAATGTGCAGGAAATTATAAGAAAAACTGCAGAAAACGACAGCCTAATTCTACAGTACGACCGCGGAACCGCGGCGTTGACCTCCCTTTTGCGGCGGTTCCGCGGCCGTCTGTGATGATCAGGCTGTGAGTTTTCTTCAGTTGTTTCTGTTGGTGTTTCTTGTGTGTTCTGGATGCTTTTAATATTTATTCCAGAGTTGTATTTTCTGAGTTGTATTGGGGACTCGGTGTATTCGATCGGACTGTCTAATTTTGTCGGTGTGCTTTTCCGGATAATCTTTGAATATGTTAAAAAGTTCGACCGGATATAAATACCCACTTTTTCCCCTGTCGGGAAATTTCCAAGTGTTGGATTTTTCCGTAGTTTAACGACGTTCTAAGTAGTGCAAGTAACGCGATGGACCCTCTAGAAGACAACAAACCTTAACTCGATTATGTGACCGTCTTGAACTGCCCTTTGAACCTTCGGGTTTGGGGCAGTACGGCGTGCCACATGTGAGGCGTTGGCTTGACCCTTCTACGGCTGGACCGTTGGTACTGAGGCACGAACTGAATGTTGTTAGACTTATTTCATGTGTTGAGCTGTATCGGGAAAACTTGGGTGTTCGATTGTTCGATCGAAAAGTTTAGCATTTTCTATTTATCCGGAATGTGATACAATAATTGGAATTCACAAACAGTTATGAGATAACGGAATGAATATTATAAACATAGCACTTTAGTCTCACTTGATCGGTTGCCACGGAATTTTGATGTGATCAAAAGTCCGTAGCAATCACGTAGCGTACGCGGATACTCGCCGGGTAAACTTAATAGACAGCCTCACTCCATTGCCCCGACCAAGTGACTGTAGGAGAACCCCGTCGCCGAAAGCATCCGTTCGGGTGCTCGCGGCAGCGGTGTTCCGCCTTGGTGCACTTTGTCGACGGCGTCGGGGGTGCGGCCGCCTACTGATTGTTAGAGTACGTGCGAGTTCAAGTTTTAGTTTAAATACCCCAATCAAGACGGTTTCGCTTGTAGCTAGCCGGTTGAGTACGGGTCGTCCGCAGGGAGATGGGAGTCTTTTTCAATGTGTTTTAACTAGTTAAGTCCGGTTGTTCAGATTTTGTTTGTGATTATTTAAGTGTTGAGTTGATATTTAAAGCGAGGTTGTTAGGGTTAGGATTAGGTTAGTTTGAGTTAGGAGTCTCCACATCTTTCGTTGCCCCTCTTAATATCGGTGTTACGGTAATCGGCAACAACGGGGATTAGCACGACTAGGAAGGAACTTGCGAGTATAAGCTAGGCTTTCCAACGCATAAGTCCTTCCTTTTGGTGCTTGTCCGTTCTTTCTTGGCTCTTAGCCATAACCTCCGGTTAATTTAACCACAACCGGTCTCACTACGGAATCACCGCTATCATGTAGGATAGGGTGCCGTAAGGAGCGGATTGTGGTTCAATTAACGGGAGTCGATTTAAGCTGTTGGGCAAGGAAAGAGTGAGAGAGATTTCCTTCTCTCAAACTTCCCTTATCCTACCCTAACAAGTATAAACTACTCACACATCATGATACGGAAAAATAAAACAAAACAAAAGAGGAAGATAGAAAGAAAGAGATTAGAAGAATACGACTAGCTATTTGCGACCTCACCTTGGCGAGGATCGAGCGTAAACATCATTGTCGTATGTAAGGATAAAGAAAAAGAGAGAAGAAAGAAACAACAAGGAAATAACAACAACTACTTAACAAATTAAAGTTACAATAATTAACAAGATAAAGAGACAAGCATGATAATAAATGGTTCTTCTTTATTCATCACTCTTCACTCATGAGCTCACTACAAGTTTAATGGAGAAGAGGTGAGAAGAGGAAGAAGAAACACACTAAACTTAGCAAAATGAAAATACAAGAATGGACCCTTTCCTTCACAAAGTTCTGGGCTATTTATAGGCCAAAAAATGAAAACCTAGGGCAACCACCAGAACACACACGAAAAGACAAATCTACCCCCAAAAGCCCTGCACATGCGGCGCCTAGACGGCCGCGGATCCGCGGCCTAGACCCCCCTTGGGCCGCGGATCCGCGGCCTTCTGGTTGAGTTGGGCCCCCCAATTTGCTGTGGTTCCCTGGTCCTCTATACCCTTTATTCTGATATCTGTATTTTTCCATAATTTCTTCACGAATTTTCCAGAATTTCTGTTGAGGGAAAGGTGGACTTTTTGTCAAGATTTGGCATGATTGCCTCGAGCTCCGTGTAGATCTTCTTGGATCTTGTGCTGCCATTGAGCCTTGTGCCTGAAAACGACATTGATTTGACATTTCGTCTACCTAAACTGGTATCTGGCAGCATACGGATGAAGAGCGGAGACCGTGTTTTATCTGTGGTTGGCAGGAACCCGGATTTTGTCGTGTTTTCCATGAATTTCACCGTTTTAGAACCGAGAACCTGTATCCTGCAATTGACTAGCAAACACGGATCAAGAGTATCTACGGATATTTAATGTGATAAAAATTGGGCGGTATGAAAATGCAAAAATCTGATATGAACAAATACCCCCAAACTTATCATTTGCTCGTCCCGAGCAAAGCCCAATTATTCACAAAAAATTTCCTAACCTCACTTTCGCAGGGAACGCGATTGCACTGAGCATGTGCAACAAGCCGTTAAACCTCTAGGTGTCCCTAGTAGGAGGAGTGTTGTCTCCTGAGGGTTTTCAGCGGATACTACCCACAAAATCCGGTCAAGTTGGTTTTGTAAAATAACTAAGACTCAAACCCTAAAGTTTTGTTTTTAGAAAATAACAATTCTATAATCCTAAGTCTAGACCATCGAACCTTTATTTTTCACACCTCGCTTCTTATTTAACTACAGATTTTTTATATGTCTTTACGTGCAGTGCAAATAGTGTCGTTAAGTTCCAGAAGGATCGATTAAAGTCATCATGTCGCACAATAAAGCCCAGATAACAATTTTAAAAGGATCACATAAGTTTTATAACGAGTTAAGCATTTTTCAAGTTTCGTTTTCTAGTAAGGTTTCAACTTCAGAATTTCTATCTTCCTTAACAGGAAACTAAGTCGTATTTTCCACACCACATTTTTCTTGTTTTCATTTCATACACACCTCTGTGAATCGTGCAATAGTCTTTATCATAGAATAAAACCTTCATATCTCCGCTAAAATTTTTATAAAAGCCTGTATTTTATCAAGATTATTCTCACACAAAGAACCGTTAGGAATTTTAACTCGGAGAGAACACTTGCTTGACTTTGTTTTAAAACTGGACTTTCTAGGCTTCTTAGCGAGCTTTGGGCCAATGCACCCAAACCAGTTGGTTTTAGGGCATTAGGTGTAAAAACACCCCTGCGGACTTAATTACTCAAGTTACCTAGGTCCAAAAACAAAAGACAGTTTGGCATGAAAATCTGATGATTTAATACGAACGGAGATATAACCGGCAGTTCAATTATTTTTTTGGATAAAAGACGTGTTTAGTGGGTTTAGTGTGTAATCATTCCAATCAAGTTTCAGATAGGTTATTTTTCAGACTTAGCTCCAATTACGGCATCAATAACATTCCTTCATATTCGCTTTACTTCATAAACTATTCTTGACATTACTTATTTCAGAACAAACCTATTTGATACTCAGAAAATCATTTATCTGTTTAAAAGTTTAAACATGAAAGACTTGTCATCTAATTCCCAAAATCTTACGACACGTGTAGTGTGATGTAAAGACGTATATCAGCTATAGTTAACTTCAAAGGAGAGTTATCTTTCAGGTTTTCAAAATCTAAACATAAGATTTAGTTATTCCTATTTTTTCAAACAAAAAAAACCGTCGAATTTTGAATCAGAGTTATTCCACAAGCTAACTTGACAAAAAGGTTTTTTTTTTTTTTTTAGAAAATTTTCAAATTTTTATGGATTTTATGGATATTAATATGCAGATGCAAAATATAAATATGAATGCGAAGGTAAGAAATGCGTACCGAGCGTACCCCCAAACTTAAACTGGACAGTGTCCTCACTGTCGTTGCATGAAGAGAGCAGTTGGAAGGTTCAAAATTGTCGGTTAGCGATACACAAATTTTTATTTGTTTTTGTTTTTAAAGAAAAGAAAAAGAATACACATATATATACAAAAAGGTTTGTACATACCCCCAAACTTATTTCGAACAGTGTCCGCTGTTCTTGGCTGGATAACCGAAGTTTGGAGGTAGGCAGAGGAAGATCGTTCAGGGTAAACCGGCTCCTGTAAGAACAGGAGCTCCTCTGTTGGTTCGGCGCTAAGGTACGGTTTGCATCGGTGTCCATTTACCTTGAAAAGTGAACCGTCCTTTGGATTTTCCAAATCCACAGCGCCCTGCGGATATACATTCCGCACAAAATACGGCCCTTTCCAGCGAGATCTGAGCTTTCCTGGATGGAAGTGAAGTCGGGTGTCGTAAAGCAGTACCTGCTGACCAGGTACGAAGGTTTTGCGCAAAAGGTGTTTATCATGAAACACCTTCGTTCGATTCTTAACGACAACCGCGTTATCGTAAGCCTCATCCCTAAGCTCGTTCAGTTCGTTCAACTGCAGCTTCCGATGGCTGCCCGCATCCTCAAGAGACAGATTCAGCTCCTTTATCGCCCAAAATGCGCGATGCTCGATTTCGACAGGAAGGTGGCAGGCTTTTCCGTACACAAGCCGATAGGGAGACATGCCAAGGTCGGTCTTATAAGCGGTTCGAAATGCCCAAAGGGCATCAGTGAGTTTCACTGACCAATCCTTATGGTTCTTGGAAACCGTCTTCTCCAGTATCTGCTTGATTTGCCGATTTGAAACTTCGGCCTGCCAGCAGGTTTGGGGGTGGTAGGGCGTAGAAAGCTTATGATTAATGGAGTATTTCCGCATCAAGGCCTCGAAGGTTTTGTTGCAGAAATGACTTCCATTGTCACTAATGATCGCTCGGGGGTGCCCAAACCGGGAGAAAATGTTTTCTTTAAGGAACCTAACGACAACCTTGTTGTCGTTAGTCCGGCTGGGCACAGTCTCGACCCATTTAGAGACGTAATCAACAGCTAGAATGATGTACAAGTTCCCAAAAGAGCTGGGAAACGGCCCCATAAAATCTATCTCCCAAACATCGAAAATCTCCACAACCAAGATCGGTTGGAGCGGCATCTCGTTCCTCCGGGATATCCGGCCTATGTGTTGGCACCGGGAGCAAGTCTTGCAATAGTCGTAAGCGTCTTTGAAAAGTTGTGGCCAGTAGAAACCACATTGCAAGATCTTCTCAGCTGTCTTTCTGGGCCCAAAATGCCCGCCACACGCTTGATCGTGGAAAAATGACAGCACACTCTTGAATTCCTCATCAGGGACACACCGACGAATAATCTGGTCGGGACAGTACTTGAACAAGTAGGGTTCTTCCTAGTAAAAGTGTTTTACTTGGGATAAGAAGCGAAGTCTGTCCTGACTTGACCATTCGGTCGGTAGTAATCCCGTGGCCAAATAGTTCACAATATCTGCGAACCAGGGTTCGCACGATACTGTCAAGAGCTGTTCATCTGGGAAAACGTCGTTGATCGGAATTGGAAGAGAAGGCGAAGAAGGTAGTCGTGAGAGATGGTCGGCAACTACGTTTTCACATCCTCGTTTGTCCTTAATAACAAGGTCAAACTCTTGAAGCAAGAGGATCCAACGTATTAACCGAGATTTGGCATCATTCTTCGCAAAAAGATGGCGCAGAGCTGAATGGTCTGTGTAGACAATGACTGGAGAGCCAATGAGGTAGGGCCTGAACTTTTCTAAGGAAAATACAACAGCTAAGAATTCCTTCTCAGTTGTTGTATAGTTAAGTTGGGCGTCGTTCAGGGTTCGGCTTGCGTATTAGATTACGTGCGGCATCTTGTTGATGTGCTGTCTAAGGACAGCACCGATGGCAAAGTCGGATGCATCGCACATAATCTCGAATGGGTGCGTCCAGTCAGGTGAAGAAAGAATGGGAGCAGAAGTGAGTGAGCGTTTCAGTGACTCGAATGCAGTCACACAGCTCGAGTTGAAGTCGAAAGGCGTGTCCTTGGCCAGTAAAAGCGTCAAGGGCCTAGCAATCTTGCTAAAGTCCTTGATAAACCATCTATAGAAACCGGCATGGCCAAGGAAGGCTCGGATATCTCTGACGCATCGGGGAGGAGGCAGATTGGAAATGACCTCAATCTTTGCTTTGTCAACCTCTATGCCATTTTGCGAGATGATATGTCCTAAGACAATACCTTAGCGCACCATGAAGTGGCATTTCTCCCAGTTCATAGTGAGATTCTTGTCCTTACATCGGGTAAGGACAGCGTCAAGATGCAGCAAACACTCGTCAAAGGAGTCGCCAAAGATGGAGAAGTCATCCATGAAAATCTCCAGAAATTTTTCAACCATGTCAGAGAAAATTCCCATCATACACCGCTGGAAGGTAGCGGGCGCATTGCATAACCCAAAGGGCATGCGTCGATATGCAAATGTGCCGAAAGGACAAGTGAAAGTGGTCTTGTCCTGGTCTTTTTCGGCGATGGGAATTTGATTATAGCCGGAGTAGCCATCAAGAAAGCAGTAGTACTCGTGTCCGGCCAATCGTTCAAGCATCTGGTCAATGAAAGGTAGCGGAAAGTGGTCTTTCCGCGTTGCGGCGTTGAGTTTTCTGTAATCAATGCAAACTCGCCACCCAGTTTGGGTGCGAGTAGGGATTAACTCGTTCGCCTCGTTGGTTATGACCGTGATGCCCGACTTCTTGCGGACAACATGAATGGCGCTAACCCACTGGCTATCAGAGATAGGGTAAATGATACCACTATCTAGACATTTGACGATCTCCTTCTTCACAGCCTCCTTCATGAGTGGATTAAGACGTCTTTGTGGATCCCGGGCTGGTTTGGCATCATCCATCAGATGAATGTGATGCTCAACAATTAGGGGACTAATCCCCTTGATGTCCGCCATGGACCAGCCAAAAGCTTGCCTGTTGCTGTGCAAGACCGCGAGAAGGGCTTTCTCTTGCTCGGGAGCTAGAGAAGCCGAGATGATGACAGGGAGGGTCTCGTTCTCACCTAAGTAAGCATACTTAAGGTGAGACGGCAACGGCTTGAGTTCGAGAGTTGGAGGTGAAATGATGGAAGGCAAGACTGGTGCAAAGGTCTCGAACTCAAAGGACTCCAGCAAAGGTTCAAAGCGAGTGTAGGCAACCGAGTTGGATGGTTCAGGTAACTCATCCGGAAAGTCGAAGGATTCAAACTCGGGTTGTGCGCAGCTAAGATCGTTCGAAAACGTGAAACACTCGTAGTCGTTGTCGGGCGCAGAAACGGCAGCAGGTTCGAAGAGAAACGCACTAGTGGCGTTAAGATTATCGTGTTCAAACAAAAACTCCTCGAATTCACACTCTTCAGGGGTGATCTCCTGGATCGAGCAGACGTCAAGTATATGAGCATTAGGTTCGGCGGGTTGATTCCCCAACCTAAAAATGTTGAGTTCAATCGTCATATTTCCAAAAGAGAGGTTCATTGAACTGTTGCGACAATTGATCACAGCATTTGAGGTTGCGAGAAATGGGCGACCGAGTATCACCGGAATTTGATTCCGGGGGTTAGCTACAGGCTGTGTATCTAATACAATGAAGTCAACGGGGAATATGAAGTCCCCGACTTTTATTAACACATCCTCTAGCTCACCCCTAGGATGGGTGATCGATCGGTCGGCCATTTGGAGAGTGCAGTGTGTGGGTTTCAACTCTCCGACGCCTAGTTGCTCGTATACTGAATATGGAAGCAGGTTAACACTGGCACCAAGATCTAATAGTGCGCCGTTGATGTTCTTATCCCCAATAGTAATTGAAATCGTAGGACAGCCAGGGTCCTTCCGTTTTTGTGGTAAAGATTGGGAAAGGGCATCACTCACAGCACTAGCCAAGAAAACTTTCTTGGGTACTTGAGACTTCCTCTTTTTTGTGCATAAGTCCTTTAAGATTTTCGCGTAGGACGGGACTTGTTGGACAGCATCTAAAAGAGGAATGTTAATGTTAACCTGCTTGAATAACTCCAGAATATTCTCCATTTGAGGATTTTGTTTATTAGATCTCAACCGGTTTGGAAATGGAACATTTTGAAAATTGGTTGAGTCTAATGCTGGAGGAGGAGATTGTGGAGTTGGAACGGATCCCAGAATAGGTGTTTTCGTGGAGTGAGAAGTGGGTCCGTTCAGAGCAGAAGAAGAGGAAGGAGAGCCTGTTGAAGAACGGAGAATAGGCTCGGAAGACGAAGAAGAAGAAGAAGAAGAAGAAGCAGCGGCCGGGGTGTCATCGTTGATCCGTTTGCCAATGTTGTTTTGCAGCATCCTCCCCGATCTCAGTGTAGTCACGGCACTCACATTATGGTTTTGTTGTTCAAGAGCAACATGTGCATTATGTGGGTGACCGGGATTTGGAAGGGGCTGGGACGGGAGCTTCCCCTTCTCTCGCTCGCTTAAGGCCGCGTTCAGCTGTGCAATCTGGGCCTCGATGGTTTTGATGCTTTGCCCGTGTGCGGCAGTGTGTTGCACTAAAGATTGAATCGAAGACTGGATGTTGGCGGTGGATTGAGTCGATTGTTTAACAAACGCCTCCAGACTTCGCTCGAGCGAGGAAACCTTATCGTTGTTCGACGGAACAAAGTTGTTTGGTGGAAAAGAGTTGTTGGGTGCAAAGTTGTTCGTCTGGTTTTGGAAAGGCTGGGGTTGGAAGGGCTGCTGATACTGAGTTTGTTGTTGCGCTTGTTGTTGCGGTAGAGGGGCCCTTTGGAAATTGTTGCCCTGGAATTGATTCTGATTCTGATTCCAGGCGAAATTGGGATGGTTCCTCCAACCGGGAATGTAGGTGGAAGAGTATGGATCATCCCTCGGTCTTTGCTGGAAGGCAGCATTAACCTGATCCTGTCCTTGCGAGGGTGGGTTGTAAGGACACTCTTCGGTCAAGTGGGAAGGATCGGAACAACAAGCGTAGATGGTACGAAGGGGGAGAACCGGGGTAGGAGCAGAAGCAGAAAATTTGCTCTCTATCGCTTCAAGCTTTCGTGTTATTGCAGCCATTTCAGCTTTCATCGCAGTAGAGACATCGAGTTGGTGGATTCCTACCCTAGACTGACCGGTAGAAGTGGAGGTGGAAGAAGAAGAAGTCGGTCTGGTGCTCTCCCACTGTAGCGTTTGCTCCGCAAGATCGTCAAAGAACTGCCACGCTTCCTCGTCAGATTTTGATAGGAAGTGGCCCTAACAGATGGTTTCCAGCAACTGCTTCGTTGCAGGGTTCAGTCCCTCGTATAAGGTTTGGCAGAGTTGCCATTTCTCTATACCGAGGTGAGGACACTGAACAAGAAGGTCTTTGTACCGGTCAAAGCACTTCCAGAAGGGTTCAGAAGGAAGCTGCGAGAATTGGTTGATTTCATTACGAATTCTTGCGGTCTTATGATTTGGATAGAATTTTTTCAGAAACGCTTTAACAAACTCGTCCCAGCTGGTGATTTAGTGGGAAGCGGTGCTATACAGCCATTTTTCAGCGAGATCGCATAAAGTGAACGGAATGACCCGTAGACGTATAGCATCGTCCGACAGCTGGGTGGTTTTCATCATGGCACAGACATTTTGAAATTTATTGATGAAGATATAGGCATCTTCAGATTCAAGCCCATGAAAACGTGGAAGCATGTTGATGAAATGGGGCTTAATTTCAAAGTTGTCCCCATTGGCCGGAGGAAGAGAAAGGGAGGTGGGAAGTGCAGAACGGGTGGGGTAGAAACGATCCTGGAGCGCAATTCGCTGTGGCGCTACAACAGGCGGAGGTGGTGGGAGATTGGTCTCCGTAGGAGGTGGAGCCAATTCAGCGGTGGTCAAAGAGATGTTCGGATTAAATCCCGACATCGCGGAAGAAGAGGTTGGTGAAGGTGAAGGTGAAGGTGAAGATGTATGAACAGAATTCCGGTCAACGTCGGAGTTGGCCGGCAAAGGAAGGGGTGAAAGAGGAGTGGACGGAGTATCGATTTCGGAGTCGATCGCGTAGTCGGTCGCGACTAACGTAACGCGGACTAGACGGGCGCTAGTGTCCCGAGTCCAAGCGGACATACACTAAACGAGTTTAGTATAGTCAAAGCGAAGAAGGTGAGGGTAAGAAAACGTCAATGGAGAAAGGCAATGGGTGGTGGGTGAAAATGGATTTGGCCACAAAAGGGCAAGTTTTTATAAAAGCTTTTTATTTTTTTTCAAATTTTTTTTTTTAGAAATAGATTTACAGAAATATGTACGGAAATACGTCTTAAGCAATCACAAACAAGACATGCACAATCACACCTAGATCTAGGGTAACCTAGGTCTACTAGACCTACTCCTGAACTTCATTGTCGAAGTTAAACAATGTCGAGAAACGGGCTTAAAATTATACTGATCATGAGGCCAGGTAAGTGCAGAGATAAGGGAAGGTTGTCCAACGCTTTCACGAAGTTCCTTAATTAAATAACCCTTTCTCTTTCGGCGGTTGCGCCTTTAACACTTTCCTAGACACCCCGTAAACAATATACGGTTAAGCGAGGTTCTAAACACGGTTTATCTTCTCCTAATGAGCGCGAAGTCCTTAGGGCTGAAGTCTATTATTTTTTAATTTACAATGGACAATGCATATGCTTTAGTGATTTTTGGGGTCCTGGGAAGGGTGATGAAATCCCCACCCAATCTGGATTGGTTTCAAGCCCCTTAAGTCCGTATTAAAGAAATGCAAAGCAGTAACAAATCAACTGCAAACAATTTTTATTTTGCGGCGCAAAGAATCCTGCACAAGAACAGTTTATTGGAAGGGGGAGAAGAATTTGCGCAAAGAAGACTGCAGAAAACACAATTCAGTGGAGTTCAGAGGAGAGGGGAGAGGCAGAGGGACTTACAGAGAGAATTTGGCAGCCCAAGGGCACTAAGTGGCCGCGGATCCGCGGCCTAAGCCCTCTATTGCCGCGGATCCGCGGCAGGAACAGGGACTTGGGGCTTCATTTTTTGTGTGGGTGCTTCTGTGGGTCTCCTCTGCTTTTCTGGATCTTTGGAATTTTTACTTGCTCACTGTACTAGCTCCAGATCTTGACAGTAGACCGTATGCTTCGTTTTGTCCGTCGCGGTGTAGCCGCGAAATGTGGGTCTATCTTCCCACGTCTTTGGCACTGTACTTGAACTCCGTATTTTCAACGTCTTGGCCACTGAACTCGAACCTTGTATTTTCCTACACACTTGCACAAAAGCCAATCAAAAAACAACAAGATGGTTTTTTACAAAGTATGTATTTTTTTTTTCGTTTTTTTTGGTTATATTTATACTTACAAATTAACCCGAAATTACACAAGGAAATAAACTACCGTCTCCGCGGCAACGGCGCCATTTGATTGTTAGAGTACGTGCGAGTTCAAGTTTTAGTTTAAATACCGCAATCAAGACGGTTTCGCTTGTTGCTAGCCGGTTGAGTACGGGTCGTCCGCAGGGAGATGGGAGTCTTTTTCAATGTGTTTTAACGAGTTAATTCCGGTTGTTCAGATTTTGTTTGTGATTATCTAAGTGTTGAGTTGATATTTAAAGCGAGCTTGTTAGGGTTAGGATTAGGTTAGTTTGAGTTAGGAGTCTCCACATCTTTCGTTGCCCCTCTTAATATCGGTGTTACGGTAATCGACAACAACGGGGATTAGCACGACTGGGAAGGAACTTGCGAGTATAAGCTAGGCTTTCCAACGCATAAGTCCTTCCTTTTGGTGCTTGTTCGTCCGTTCTTGGCTCTTAGCCATAACCTCCGGTTAATTCAACCACAACCGGTCTCACTACGGAATCACCGCTATCATGTAGGATAGGGTGCCGTAGGGAGCGGATTGTGGTTCAATTAACGGGAGTCGATTTAAGCTGTTGGGCAAGGAAAGAGTGAGAGAGATTTCCTTCTCTCAAACTTCCCTTATCCTACCCTAACAAGTATAAACTACTCACACATCATGATACGGAAAAATAAAACAAAACAAAAGAGGAAGATAGAAAGAAAGAGATTAGAAGAATACGACTAGCTATTTGCGACCACACCTTGGCGAGGATCGAGCGTAAGCATCATTGTCGTATGTAAGGATAAAGAAAAAGAGAGAAGAAAGAAACAACAAGGAAATAACAACAACTACTTAACAAATTAAAGTTACAATAATTAACAAGATAAAGAGACAAGCATGATAATAAATGGTTCTTCTTTATTCATCACTCTTCACTCATGAGCTCACTACAAGTTTAATGGAGAAGAGGTGAGAAGAGGAAGAAGAAACACACTAAACTTAGCAAAATGAAAATACAAGAATGGACCCTTTCCTTCACAAAGTTCTGGGCTATTTATAGGCCAAAAAATGAAAACCTAGGGCAACCACCAGAACACACACGAAAAGACAAATCTACCCCCAAAAGCCCTGCACATGCGGCGTCTAGACGGCCGCGGATCCACGGCCTAGACCCCCCTTTGGCCGCGGATCCGCGGCCTTCTGGTTGAGTTGGGCCCCCCAATTTGCTGTGGTTCCCTGGTCCTCTGTACCCTTTATTCTGGTATCTGTATTTTTTCATAATATCTTCACGAATTTTCCAGAATTTCTGTTGAGGGAAAGGTAGACTTTTTGTCAAGATTTGGCATGATTGCCTCGAGCTCCGCGTAGATCTTCTTGGATCTTGTGCTGCCATTGAGCCTTGTTCCTGAAAACGACATTGATTTGACATTTCGTCTCCCAAAACTGGTACCTGGCGGCATACGGATGAAGAGCGGAGACCGTGTTTTATCTGTGGTTGGCAGGAACCCGGATTTTGTCGTGTTTTCCATGAATTTCACCGTTTTAGAACCGAGAACCTGTATCCTGCAATTGACTAGCAAACACGGCTCAAATGTAGTTACGGATATGTAATGTCATAAAAATTGGGCGGTTTGAAAATGCAAAAATCTGATATGAACACCTACTAAAGTTTGCGACGAGCATTCGATCAGAATGTCGGGAATCCTGTTGAATTGCCCGACTTGATATTGAAAAGTGTTTTCGATAATGGGACTAAAATGCGGGGTTTATAATTGTTAGGCATGCGATGTCTAAAGAATTCATTTGGTCAGGCATGCGATGTCTGAGGTGGTTGCGGATTCCAACTGTTGTAGTTTTACACTTTCTTTTCTGTGACCGTAAGTGTAATATGTGATATCGCCGGTTTCGTTGCTATATGTCAACGACAATTGGGATGCGCATATTTACTTACGTTGATGACATGTGATGTTATGTGTTGCTGGATATGTTATATTGGATCGTCGTGTTTGAATAGCCGGGGGGGTTTTTATGTGAGATGAGTGTTTTTTCATTTTCATTCATGTAAAAAATTGTATGTAATATTCTTTTATTGGGGCACTTCCAGGTTGCGGAAGTTGTCACCATTGATGTATATTATTTACTTTTCTGCACTAGGATAGACCCAAGGAGGGGAGCACAAGTAACCGGGTTCTGGGGTCCAGTGGGAGACCAACTCGAGGAGTCGAGTCCGGGTCTCCTAACCCTAGAATTGGTAGGGTTGCTTGCCACTCTCGTAGGGGTCTAGGGGTGTGGGATTGGCTATTCATCACGACCGTGGAATCCGTGTTTTATACTGGCTCGTATTGAAAACACGGACGTCCTAGTATATCCAATATTTCATATGATTCTTTCTGCTCCGTTATCTGTGATGTGATCATGCGATGTTCTGTGCTCTGTTCTGATAAATGTAGTATATAGTATATATGATATATTATATAGACGTTACTTATGTTTTACACCCGCGCTAGCCCTGCCTCGCTCTGCCGTTAGTTACCTAACCTAACGGTGCAGACGGGACATCGAGGCGAATGCGGATGGCATAAGCGTACGTTATATTTATCTGTGATGATTAGGTGGACTTAAATGATGGGATATTCATTAATGAGATTAATGAAAGAAAAATAAACCTAATTGATGTTGTGGAATCGAATTTCAAAATAAAACAGGTAGCTACAGTTCTTGCATTGCATCGTGGTGTTCCTTGTCGAACATCCTGCACCTTATTCGATAAGGAAAGGACCGAGATCCCTTCACCGGGAGTGACTCCTTTAGCAATAACTGGCAGATGCTACAACCCTCGGTTTGTCTTTTGATCGCTTCTATAGTTTCTGCTTTGCACAGTGATATATATGATATATCCCGCACCTCATTCGACGAGGAAAGGGCCGACGATCCCTTCACCGGGAGTGACCCCTTTAGCAAAACTAGAAAAGCCTCAAAAACATTCCATTTAAAAACCATTTGATTCCGCAACGAGATCAAGTTCAAAGCGTTAAAGGTTTTCATAAAAACCAGCCGCAACCCTCCGTCATTTTAGGAAGTAGAGTACTGAGTATTCGTGATGTGTTTGTTGACCATAGTCAAGGCACAGTGTACGGTAGCTAAGTGATGTCTTCCTATACCGCATATGATGCGATTAGTTAGGACAGTCGCGTGACTTTGTTGACCTTAGTTAAGGGTCATGTGGGTGGGTCTAATTAATCACGAAATGACGGGTAGAACTTGACTAGTACTTATGATTTGTTGACCATAGTTAAGGTCATAGGTGCTAGGGGTAAAAACCATTATCGGGAGTTTCAAGTGTTGAAATTTGCAATGAGATTGCATACCTTCTATATGATAGTTGGATCCTGATACCCACTGCGAGTAATTGTTACTCCTGGGAGAGTTTTGCACTTTGCGATTAGCCGATCAAGTAGGTGTCTAGAAAGGTGTCAACGGGGTTACGCCTCTGGGAAAACGAGGTTTACAGTAATTAGGTCCGTGCGAAAGCACGGGGAACCTCCCTCAAAGTACCGACACTGGCCTGGCTGAAAGATTGGCGAACTTGTATAGTGTAATTAATCCCGGCTAGTCTTTCCTTTTAAGGTTTGAAGGAAGATTTGATAAAAACAGTGGGAGCCATCCTGATTAGATAAAATATATAACCGATCTGATCTTGCAAGAGCGCACGCAGAGTGTTTTCTTCTCTCTCTCTCCAGGTAGCGACCATATCACGCCTTAATCAAGATAATAATACAGAATTTTGACCGAACCCGCTTGTTATACTGAGCTGGGGAACGTTGGTCCCGCTCCGACATATAATTGTTATAAGACTGAGCAGGAAATAAGGAGATTACCAGAATTCCTATGCCGCCCAAACGAAGAAAGTGCATATGATGCATCTCCTTCGGGTGTGTTCATTATAAAGAACTGTTTCTCAGTATCCTCTGTATCCTGGGTATTCGATACCGAATCAGGATCCCAGATATGTAATCTGTTACATAGGGCTACAAAAAGGTAGAAAAACTGAGAACGGGTGATAAGTTTCATGAGACAGAAAACGGGGCAAGTATTGCAGCTAGGTCTGTTGGTCACTGTCACCCTGTATTCCCAGTACATTGATTCTGAACAAATGCTATTAGATACCGAACCTGATATACAAAATCATATCAGTATCTTTATTAGTAAAGAAGGATATAATTTTGTATTGTTGGATAATGTTTTGAACATTTCCTATATCAAAAGTTGATCGGTTCAGGCACGTTATCTAAAAGCATTGACGTTCTAAATCAAACTGCAGTTCCTAGTATACAGAACACACACAAGAGGAAGAGTTCAGAAATGAACGAATCCTTCTTGAGGCATTGTAGACTAGGTCACATCGATGTGACCCGACTGGCTGAAGTTACATTTTAGATGCATATTTAAATCAGTTTGAATTTACATCTTGTGAAACTTGCCATTCATGTCACAAAGATTAGATGACCATAGCTCTGTTTATTAGAAACAGAGAAAGAGTTAGTAAACTCTTAGGACTGATACATGATGATGTATGTAAAGTCTCCTGTCTACACATGCCAGGACTGGTTCTTCATACTTCATTATATTCTCTGATAATCTCTCAAGATTCAGTCATATGTTCCTGTTGAAACATAAGTCCGAACCTTTTGAGATATTCACAGAATATAAGTTAGAAGTAGAGAACCAAAATACGGGTATAAGTATTATGTCCTATGATAAGATCAGAGAGGAGAATACTTGTGCATAGAATTCCTGGACTATTCTAAAGGAGAATGAGATTTTCTCTCAGTGTTACTCCTCTGAATACACCACAGCACAACGGTGTATCAGGGCGGAGCAATTGCACAATATTAGATATGGTGTGCTCTATGATGAGTATTACTGAGTTACCTATTTCCTTTTGGGGTTATGCACTTGAGAAACTGCATACCTATTGAATTAGGTTCGAATCAAATCAGTGCCTACCACTCCATATAAGATTTGGTGTGGGAAGATCCTATCTCTTACGTAAGTTAAGATTTGGGATTGTCCGGCCTATGTCAAAAGCAAAATCCGGACAAGATCGAGGCAAGGTCAGTTCTGTAGAACTGGAAAGGTTCCAGCTATTATAAACTACAGTAGAAGATTTGAAAGAACCAAAGGATTCTATAGTCCCCGACGAACCTCAGCCTCTCCGCCGATCTAGTAGGGTTCCTCATCCGCCTGAGAGATACCTCGGTTTCTCGATGACAGTTGGAGCGAGGATTGCATCATGAGATGATGACCCAACCAGTTTCGAGCAGGCCATCGAGAGTAGGGACTCTGTAAGAATGGCTGGATGCTTAGCGATCTGAGATGGAATCCATGTACACCAGCAAAGTTTGGACTTTGGTTGCTATATCTGAAGGGTTAAATCCCCATCAGGAGCAAGTATATCTTGAGAAGATTACTTGGTGTAGATGGAAAAGTTGAGACTTTCAAAACTAGGCTTATTAAAGGTTTTAGTCATCAACCAGGCATGAATAATGATGAAACCTTTTCCAAGTGACTATGCTTAAATCCATCCGGATCCTACTTAACATTGCTACATACCATGACTACGATATCTGGTGGTTGGGTGCCCTGACTGCTTTTCTAAATACTGATTTAGAAGAGAACGTCTGTAAGAACACAGCCAGAGGTCTTCGTAAACAGTGGGAGCAGCGGAAACATGTGCAAGTTGCTTTACATAATGAAGCAGGAATCGCGGAGTTGGAACGTCTGTTTTTATGTGATAGTTAAAGTGTTTGACTTCATCAAAATGGTAGACGAACCTTGTATATACAAAAGGGTAGTAGAGAGTAAGGTGGTCATCTTCGTATTGTACGTAGACAACATACTCTTGATAGGAAAAGAGTTTCCTATACTACGATCGGTCAATCTCCTATTATCACAAGGATTCTCCAAATAGGATAAAGATGATACCTCCTAAATCCTGAGATTTGGACCTATGAGATAGATCTAAAGGGATATTAGGGTTCTCACTAGGTATAGTGAGATTGTATCAATCGATCCTGGGGAGATTCACTGGAAGTGTTCCAGGGTGATAAAGACGACTGAATGTCAGTCACAGGCACTGTCTTTACCCACAGTAAAGGGACGGTATGTTGGAAGAGTTCCAAGCTAGATACCGTGGCAAACTAGACGATAAAGGCTGGTAACATCGCTATTGAAGATACTACCAAAGAGGAAGTTTGGGTGTATATTAGTTCATAGGATGAACTAGGTTCCTGCCATTGTATGACAATGGAAGTATGGCTTTGGCCCTGGAACCCAGGTCCCATCAGTGACCCAGACATATTCTGAGGAAGCATCACCTGATCATCGAGATAGTTGATCTCCGGGGTGATCGAGGTTAGGAGAGAAGACTCAGAGGACAACACGGCGGATCCACTCACGAAGGCCTTTTCCCAGAGAGAGACTCATATGGGATGGTTGAGTATTAGATACTGCGACCACTGCTACAGATGGCCCTAGTGCAAGTGGGAGATTGTTAGTTATAAGTATGCCCTAGAGGCCATTACTGTACATTGGATGTATATTGTAGTGGATGCTGGGACATATATAGGTAGGACTTTCTTGCTCGACATGATAGTACGCTATCTGGTTGCTCTATATCTTAACATGTATACTTTCTGTCTCTCTGATTACATGTTGATAAAGCCCTTAGGATGTGTGCTCGACTTCCAGGACTATGATGAAGATCATACTAGTGGGGCCTGGGTAGTCAATGAGTACATCCTTCATTGTTCCTAGTCGTGGGAATATCGAGACGGGGCATCGATATTCCAGAGTAGACTAGCGTATATCTTCTCGACCCATGTGATGGGCGATGGATGATCCCATATCCATTGGTGTTTGACATCGGAGATGGTATGCGGGTGCTCAGTGGAGACTGGGTACACTGAACGGACTCGCCGAGAACTCCAAGATGGTATTATACCTCACGTCAGATGGCAGTTCTCTGGTGACACTGGTACAGCTTAGTCTGTTGACCCGAGATCGTCCTAGAGTCTTGTGTGTCTCCCACTGTGCTTTGATTTCCACCCTACCACGGCTCTACTGAGTTATGCAAACAGGTGGTTTTTGGGTACAGTCCCGATTCACATGGAGGCAATGAGCGATAGGAGGGGATTCGTCTCTCCCGGTATTGGGGGTTGATGTTGTGCTATGCTCGACTGGCCATAACAGGAAATCCCTGGCCAGGGTTGCAGTGATATACTGGTAAGAGTTATCAGTAGTTTCACGAATGTTAATGGCCTTACGTCGGCATGACTTATCGAGCTATTGGTGTCTGACGTTTACCACCCCTAGGCGAGATATGCGGCATATCAGACGAACAGACCGGACTGTACGGTAAGTGTTACTGGTTGGATTCACAGGAGTGTGAGCGGGCTTGCTCGTCGATCTTCTGATCGCTCAATACCCGGGTGGCCGTTACGTTTAGCAGACCGCTAGCGGCTTGTGGGTGTTTGATATGATCATCATCTGCTGCCGGCGTATTGACGAGTCTTTAGAGTCCTACACAGAGGTTTCCTGGCTCAAGCGAAACGAAATAGGACAACATATAGGATATGTGCGGGACCGAGAATAATGCATGTATGTGATACCGTATTCCATTCTCGCGATGAATGTATCGAATGGTTGTATGCGATATAACCTAGTTATCGAATCAAGGATTGATTCGATAAGCCGATACATTGGATACTTGCCGGTTATATGCGATATGACCGGATCATTGAATCAAGTGTTGATTTAATGATTTAATGCATAATTATATATATTTGATATATTACTTTGCATTAACTAGTATTGGTTCACTTTAAAAGGATTTTCTCACTTGAATTGTGCAAGTTGTATATGTGATATACTTTTGTGCACAAGATTGTATCATGTTTGATGATACTTGCTCTTTTGGGTTTGTGTAAAGATTAAACCATGTTTAGTGAATTGTTAGGGTTTCTTTTCTCTTATTTATTTATCCATTTATTATTGTTTTGGAAAAGATAAAGAGAAAAAGAAATGGTGGCTTAGTTTGTTTTTTCTTTGAAGCTTCTTGAAGCTTTGAACAAGTCTACCATTCTTGTCTCTTCTTTAACCCTAACCACTCATCTAAACCTTGGTTAAATCTCTACACTAAACCATGGTTGAAGTTATGATAAGTATTCTTTTTATTTTTCCTTTTTAAATAAACTTATCATATCTTCTTCTTCTTCTTCATCATCTTTTTCCATGAAGAAAGCTTGCTACTCCAATGGCAAATGATGAAAACTAGTGAGAAATCCAAAACTAAAGTCTACCCACTTCCTATTTCTTCATCCTCTACCTCTTGCCAAGTAGTATAGGGTGTTTCCTTCACAAGTTTTCATGGCTTGGTGAAGGTGGAGCTTGATCTAGTGATGCCTCGACGTAGATCATCTTCGGCACGTCGTCGATGACCTAGCCCGTTTTTCCTCCGATGAAGCCGACGCTAGAGCCCAAGATACGATTTGGACAGCGAGGGGACTTCATCATGGAGCCTAGGAGGTGGTGGACCGGATCTACAAAGGTTGTAGTCACTTTCCTTTAGCTATATTTCCGTTTACTTGCTTGCTTTGCCTATACTTCTAGCCAACGATCCGTATTAGGGTATGTAGGCACAAGGAATTTTTGATTTGTGCATGTTTGATCACTTGTGAGACTCCATTAGAGTGCCTAGGAACCCTACAACATCGACACGACTTATCGGTTACTGGGGTCTGACGTATACCACCCCTAGACTTGATATGCGACATATCAGACGAATACACCGGACTGTACGGGGGTGTTACTGATTGGATTCACAGGAGAACGGACAGGCTAGCTTGTTGATCTTCTGATCGCTCAATACCTTGGTGGCTGTTACGTTTAGCTGACCGCTTGCAGCTTGAGGGTATTTAATATGATCATCACCTGCTACCGGCGTATTGACGATTCTTTAGAGTCCTACACAGAGGTTTCTTGGCTCAGGCAAAACGGAGTATTGGCACATATGTCATATGTGCAGGACCGAGGATAATGTGATATGAGATACCGTATTATATTCTCGCAATATTTAGATATAAATCGGGACATCGGATCAAGTGTTGATTCGATGAATCGGTACATGAAATATTAGTCGGTTATATTCGATATAGCCGGATCGCTGGATCAAGTGTTGATTCGATGATTAAATGTATAATGATATATATGATATATTGTAGTACATTATCTAATATTGGCTCACATTATTACTTCATTTTCTCACCGGATTAATACATTGATATATATGCGATATATGTTAATTGTATTATTTTCTTTTGTTACAAATATATAATATATGTGTGATATATATTATTGTGACATGATATGATTTATTATAAAACATGTTTATGGATGATAATAAGGGATTAGGGTTTGATTAGGGTTAGCTCTTTCAAGTTCATTCTAGAAGGATTCTATTTTGTCTTGGTTAAGATATTATGGTTGATACTTATCCTTAACCTAACCAAACTCTAACTCTAGTTTATTCTCTACAAGTTTTATCCTCTCATCCTTAACCATGGTTCTATAATCAATCATATACTCTTGACTACTATTCATCACAAAAGGATTATTCTCTCTTGATTTTCTTCATCTTCTTCTCTCTTGAGTTTGAGAAAGAGCTTACTAGTTAATCCTTTTATGATGATTTATTGTGAGAAAGTGAAATAAAAAGATAGCATAAATACTACTCCTCATCCTCATCTAATCTAGCCCTTTAGATTAGGGTGTTCATCTCTTTAGAGTGAGAAATCTTGGGTTATAGCAACTTCGACGTAGATCATCGGAGAATCGGAACACTTCAAGCTAGCATGGATCGTTCGAGTCGTGGAACCTCTCTTGAGTCCGGGAGATCGTGGATCGCGGCGAAGGGACTTCTACTCGGAGCTTGTGAAGCGAAGGAGCGGACTACAAAGGTTGTAATCCCTCACACGGTTTTAAAGATGTTATCTTGCATGCTAAACCCTAATAATCTAGCAAAGATCCCGTCTTTGGGTTGTTCGGCACATGTAAAATTTTATTCGGGCATGTTTGATGCTTTATGAACCTTCACAAGTGTGCTTAGGAACCCTACATATATTGTAACGCCTTGAAATTAGTTTAGGATGTTTTCGCGTTAATTAGCAAGTGTGCGTGTTTATCAAAAACAAAACGGATATCATATTTTCCTTCTTGGCTAGTGGTCTTTTGTGTTGTGAAGTGTTTTTATGGATATATATATATATATATATATATATATATATATATATATATAGGGTTGTTAATTATTTTTAGTCGTGTTTACCCTAATTGGAAATTGTGTACACACTTAGCACATTTTTGTGACTTTGGTTAAAAAGTGTTATAATGTTAACCCTTTTGCATTTTCTTGCATGGTTCTTTTTCCCCACCCTTTTAATCAAGCCAAATACCCTTTTCATTTTAAATTTATATGAGGAATGGAGAGGTATGGTGGGTAAGTAAGAAACTTGACTTTTGACCATTTTCCTTCTCTCTTCTCTCTCTTTTCTCAATTTCTGGAATTCTCAGCAGAGAGCAGAGCAAAACACAGCATTTTCTTCGTCTTCTCTTCTCTTTTCACTTCTCTTTTGATTCATGCTCAAACCCTACACAAATCTAACCTTTTTCCTTCACAAAACCTTGGTTTAATGGCTCATTTGAGGTGTTTAGTGGCAAGACTGCATACTTGAGGGTAGATCTGGAGCTTTTGGTGTTTTATAAGGTCTTTAGAAGGTATAAACTCATGTCATAACCTCTTTTTCCATAACTTGTTGTATTTTGGCTAAATATCACACTTTTATGCAAGTTTTGTGCTATATAAGGGGATTTAGTGAAGTTATGTTAAAATTGATATCCTTATGGCTTGATTAGCTTGGTGATGAGTTATAAAGGTGATTTTAGACTAAGCTTTGTTTCAGATTTCAGAAAAATACCCTAAAGTTTCATTTCAGTGCAAAGTGTTACTTTTAACTTGAATTTGAGCTCTGAGGAATCTGCTGCCACCCGAGTTTCTGTAAATTAAGATTCGAATTACTGTAGAATATACAGGGGGTATGGAGTGCACACACTAAACCCGGGAGACCACCCCCCTACCCAGGCCGCCAAAGTAATCATTCTGGCCGCAATTTGCGGCCAGATGGGAGGGTATTGGGTTGGGGTTTTGGTGGTTGGTGTCTGCTGATATTTGGGGTTTTATGATATATTTATTTTTATAAAAATCTTTCTGTATCAAAATCTGGGACCTATTACCCTATTTTCCGTATTTTAAATCTTCGCGACACACGCGATACGTGTGTGGGTTTGAGTTGTGTTGCGTATCGCGACGCGTCAGGTTAGCTTCAGGAGCGTGATCACACGTTTTAGCGTATCGCGCACACGTGCGCTTGGTTTGCAATGCGGGTTTCTTGTTGACCTTAATATTTCGTTTTTGGTGGATTTGAGCTTATGTGTGATATATTGTGTAAATCTAGGTTCGCAGGCGAGTGAGACGGACGGTGCGAAGATGGGGAAACAAGACGTCGGCTACACTTAGCGCGAGACTTCGGTGAGTAGATTTAACATCTACGGGGATATCGCCCGCATGGCGTTCAACGTCAGGGCTGATAGGACTTTATAGCCACACATTGCATTTACCTACATTGACTGTTCATGGATACTGTTGTTGCATACTGCATTCCCTGCTATATTTTGTGAAAACTTAGAATTGATAGAACACCGCACTATTACTAACGGTTTATGTTGCACGAGCACTAATCTGCATGTTACACACACACCGTTAATAATTGCCATGACACACTCACTGTAGAATTGCCATGATCATTATACTGTAGTTCATTTCACATATGATTCGATATGATTTTCATAGAAATTGGAAGCCGCATGCTGTCTTTGAAAACTGAACTATCTTAAGAAACGCGGTTTCTCCCATGTACCTATATTATGATGAATTGATGTACATAGCACATCGTATTTAATTTACTCATTGGTGTTGGATTTTTATGTGATTTCTGGTTTTGAGGACCGTGGAGTTATTTAAGAAAAGATGCACTATTTGAAAACCCGGTTCCTCGTGATATGATATTTTGGTGCGCCCACCACGCGTTTTCTCGGTGCTGAGACGTGTGCTTGAAACCCGATTCGTGGAGTGGATGATCCATTTGCGGGTTTGTGGTGGACCCGGTATGGTTCCCATCGGCAAGATGATCGATGGACTTTGCCGATTGAGCATGGAGGTGGGCGAGTACCTACCGGTGATTGGTTGAACATGGCAGTTATCCGGAGGATACTGACCAGAGTCGAGAGATGGATGCAGGATGATCCGTACTGCTGGGGCCGAGGGTCGATACCGAAGACGGAGCCCGTGGGCTGATCCGGACTTACCGAGCCCGATGTATGAGGTTTTGCGTGTCGATGCTGGACACGGGTATTGATGATATTTTGGGTGCCGATGTTGGGCACTCGTGATTCTCAGAGATGTACAGGATTTGAGGGCCGAGGAGAGTGCCGGCGCCTGAGTTTATTTGGGATTTCGGTGCAGCTTGGGCACCGACTATTTTTCCACGATTGATATTTCGTGTAGATGTTGCTTATCCTATGCTCAGCAGTGATTATCATGTATCTTATCCTGTAGTTATTTTACCTGACAGAGCATTTGCATGATTATTGCACTTACTGCTTGTCGCATATAGATTTACCTGCTAGCATATGATAGCGTAGCGCAGTACGTGCATGCTCGTGATTATCTTTATATGTTATCTCTATTCACGAGTTGGAAACTCACCCCCGTTATGTCACAGTATTTGCAAGTTTCCCCTCAGAGTAGTCGCGGCAGGCTGCCTTTATGCATCTTTTGGCTTCAGATACCACTACAGTTGGTGCGAGAGCTATTTAGCTATTTAGGTGGGTTGTGGTATCTGGTTACTTTTATTGTACACACTTTTGTATCTACTATTCTCCATCTACCATATATGTACTTGACTTAGAGACAGTGTGAGGACGATGATGTATATTTTTGTATTCTGGTGTCGAGCTCGTGGGAGCCGACTTTATATTTGCAGTTATTATTCTGGGATGTTACTTATTGCTCATTCTTCGCTACGGCATCGTATATTACTCTTGTGGTGATGGTTTCCGCCGTTAGGCGTGATTGCTCCCGGTTGGGGATGCTTTGTTCATTATATCTTATTTTCACTTATATCCTGTTTTTACCCGATTTTCGGGGTTACTTTTACAAAGGAAATGATGCCAAAATTATTATAAGGATAATTTAACTCTAAAAAGAACCTCATTTAACTAATTAAGGTTTTCTAAATGTTTTTAATTAAATGTTTTCAACACTCACTACTTTTAAATGGTTTTGATTTTTGGGTTCGGCATACTTAGTCGCGTTACGCCTGTAGACACAGCGTGGTTAAGTGCCGGTCACGATTCGAAATATTCGGGTCGTGACAAAGTTGGTATCAGAGCGTAGGTTTTACCTTTCGGAGTGTAGGATGACATGGTATGATGGAGTAGGTAGGTGAAGCAGAGTGGCGTAGCGTGCGTATGTTCCGCGGCATACTCACGACACTGTACTCCGCCAAAGCGACCTTAGGACTTATTGATTTAAATTCCTTTTGAGTATATACATTCTTGCGATTCGATTTCTGTATCCTTATCGAATCTTATTTTCCTTTCAGCCATTATGCCGCCAAAGACTACGAGGGCGCAGAGAGCGGCCGCGAGGGACGAGATTCGAGTTGATTCGTCTGAGACGAGGACTGATCCGGGCAGTACATCGGTTGTACCCGAGCAGGTTGTTCCTCCCGTGACAGATCAGATCGCCACGCTAGGGGCTGGTATGCAGGAGATGCGCCAGACGGTGGGATCCAGCATGCAGGAGATGCGCCAGATGATAGGATCGCTAGTTGAGACGCTTCGAGCGCAGCGACCAGAGGTAGCTCCACCCGTTACAGAGGCCGTGATGGTACCTACCGCACAGCCTGTTGCCCCTGCAGCTACGGAGGTGATTACAGTATCGCTATCAGAGTTCAAGAGGCTGAAGCCTCCAGTCTTCATAGGCACCGATGCAGCCGAGGACCCACAGTCCTTCATTGATAGGATGGCTCGGATATGTCGTTCCTTCAGATGCGCAGATGCGAGATGGGTTGAGTTCGCGAGCTTTCTCCTGGAAGGTCTTGCGCAGAAATGGTGCGAATCAGTCGAGAAGGGCAGAGCAGCAGGTCTTCCTCCTATGACCTGGACAGAGTTCATGGCGCTATTCCTTGCCCGCTTTCTCCCACTGAGTGTCAGAGATGCTAGAGCACACAGGTTCGAGTCCTTACGCCAGACTCCGGAGATTCCAGTGGCAGAGTATGATGTGCTGTTCACAGAGCTATCTATCTATGTGTCGTATCTAGTGGCTACCGAGGAGTTACGAGTCAAGAGATTTGTTCGAGGCTTGCTTACACCACTGTTCCTTGCGATCAGCGCGCAGCACTACGAGACATATGCAGCAGCGGTAGATGCAGCTCTATTAGTCGTGGAGCGCCTTGCTGAGACTTCGGTAGTTCCAGAGCCAAAAAGAGTTCGTACTGGTATAGCAGCACGGAGACAGACATTCAGACGCCGCGACAGGTATCGTGCAGGTATGAGGAGTGGCAGAGATTCGGGACGAGGCCAGATGTTTAGTTCGTATCCATGGGAGAGTCAGCAGTCGTCGCGAGGTTTTTATAGATGCAGCAGTTTACTTCACCTCGTCAGATATTGTCCTGAGATACACCGGAAGGAGACAGCAGCACCGTACATCACCTTACCACCTTCACCACCCAGAGGGCGTTGCCTATTGTTCCTACTGTTACTCCGCGTCAGACTCATACACAGAGAGGTCGTGGACGTGGAGGAGTTGCTCAGAGAGGACGGGATGACCGAGGCAGAGGACAGTCGGTCACAGGTGGAGGGCAGGCACGAGTTTTTTCTTTGACGCATCAGGACGCGCAGGCGTCCAATGCTGTGGTCTCAGGTATCCTTCCAGTATGTTCTGTTGATGCACACGTATTGTTCGATCCCGGATCGACGCACTCGTACGTATCTACATACTTCGTGCCGAGTTTGGGTAGAGAGTCCGGTTTGCTTGATCAGCCGCTTGTTGTGACTACTCCTGTGGGAGAGTCGTTTGTTGCTAAGCACGTGTTCCGATCCTGTACCGTCTGTATTGGCGAGAGAGAGTTGCCTGTCGATTTGATCTTTCTCGAGATGTTGGACTTCGACGTTCTTTTGGGCATGGATTGGTTAGCCACGTGCTATGCTTCTGTGGACTGCCGTGAGAAGACAGTTAGATTTTGTTTTCCCGGCGAGTCGGTTTTTGTTGTGTTGGGGTACCGTGGTGCCGCCCCACACTGCGTGATTTCTTCTTTTCGCGCTGGACAGCTTTTGAGGAAGGGATGTCAGGGATTTCTCGCCTATGTTTGTGATACTAGAGCTACAGAGGATCCTCTGGATCAGGTTCCGGTTGTTAGAGAGTTCCCTGATGTGTTCCCTGACGAGCTTCCTGGGCTACCGCCCGAGCGCGACATTTCTTTCTGTATTTATTTGGTTCCTGGCGCGGGGCCCATTTCTATACCGCCTTATCGGATGGCCCCGGCGGAACTTAGAGAATTGAAGGGTCAGTTGCAAGATTTGATAGATAAGGGACTTATTCGACCCAGTGTTTCTCCGTGGGGTGCTCCAGTCCTGTTCGTCAAGAAGAAGGACGGCAGTTTGCGTCTGTGTATTGACTACCGCCAGCTGAACAGGGTGACAGTGCGGAACAGGTATCCTTTGCCACGCATCGACGATTTGTTCGACCAGCTTCAGGGCGCAGGATACTTTTCGAGGATCGATTTGCGATCAGGCTACCATCAGCTGCGGGTTCAACAGGAGGACATTTCTAGGACAGCTTTCCGCACGCGCTACGGCCATTATGAGATTTTGGTGATGTCGCTCGGACTCACCAATGCGCCAGCAGCATTCATGGATTTGATGAACCGTATTTTCTGGCCGTATCTTGATCTGTTCATCATTGTATTCATTGACGATATTCTGGTGTATTCTCGGAGTAGAGAGGAGCATGAGCAGCACCTGCGGATTACACTGCAGACCTTGAGAGAGCATCAGCTTTTCGCCAAATTCTCCAAGTTTGCTTTCTGGCTGGACAGCGTAGACTTCTTGGGGAACGTGATTTCACGAGACGGTATATGCGTAGACCCGAGGAAGATCGAGGCCGTTCGGAGTTGGCCCACACCCACATCAGTTACGGAGATTCGTAGCTTTCTAGGGCTGGCCGGCTACTACAGGCGATTTGTGCAGGATTTCTCTCGCATTGCTACACCTTTGATCGGGTTTACCCGGAAGGGAGTTCCTTTCGTTTGGACAGAGGAGTGTGAGCACAGTTTTCAGCAGTTACGGGCTCTACTGACTACGGCGCCAGTATTATCATTGCCTTCAGGGTCGGGCGGATTTGTAGTATATTGTGATGCTTCTCTAGTGGGGCTAGGGTGTGTTCTGATGCAGCATAAGAGGGTGATCGTGTATGCTTCGCGGCAATTGAAGAAACATGAACAGAACTACCCCACTCACGATTTGGAGATGGTTGCAGTGGTCTTTGCACTTAAGATCTGGCGACATTATCTGTATGGAGAGTCGTGCCAGATATTTACTGATCACAAGAGCTTAAAGTATATATTCCAGCAGCGAGACCTGAACCTTAGACAGCGCCGATGGATGGAGTTAGTGAAGGACTACGACTGCGAGATCTTGTATCACCTGGGCAAGGCGAATGTAGTGGCGGAAGCTTTGAGCAGGAGGCCCGGGGGTAGTCTATCTTGTTTGAGCGCAGTGCAGAGGCAGTCGTCAGCAGATTGGTAGATCTTATGCGACAGCCGGGTACAATTTGAGTTTACGCCGATCGGAGGACAGATTGCGCATGTTTGTGCACGCCCACAGTTGCTTGACCGTATACATGAGGCACAACACAGTGATGACCGTTGTTCAGAGATCAGGACACAGATGGGACAGGGCAGATTCTCCGAGTTCGTGATCGATGATCAGGGGATACTACGATTTGGGACCAGATTGTGCACACCAGATGCTGAGGGACTGCGGCGTGAGATTCTTGAGGAGGCACATCGATCGGTGAGTAGTGTTCATCCAGGGTCCACCAAGATGTACCACGATTTGAGAGATGTTTACTGGTAGGACGGGATGAAGAGGGACATCGCAGATTTTGTGTCAAGATGCCTGACTTGTCAGCAAGTCAAGGCAGAGCATCAGAGGCCCTCGGGAGAGCTACAGCCGTTGCCCATTCCGGAGTGGAAATGGGAACATATTTCTATGGACTTTATTATGGGTCTACCCAGGACTAGTAGAGGGTATGACTCCATCTGGGTGATCGTGGATCGTTTGACGAAAGCGGCTCACTTCCTACCGGTGAAGACGACTTTCGGATTTGCTCAATATGCCAGATTTACATTGATGAGATTATACGACTGCACGGGGTTCCGACATGTATCGTGTCCGACAGAGGCACCCAGTTTACCAGCCGACTATGGCAGAGGCTTCAGGAGGCTTTGAGCACCCGCTTGAGTTTCAGCACAGCATTTCATCCGCAGACCGACGGACAGTCAGAGCGGACTATTCAGACTCTCGAGGACATGCTCAGAGCGTCCATATTAGACTTCGGAGGTAGCTGGGATCATCATTTTCCCCTAGTAGAGTTCTCCTATAACAACAGCTACCAGCAGACAATTCAGATGGCACCGTTTGAGGCTCTTTTTGGGAGGAGATGTAGATCGCCCGCCTGTTGGACAAAGCTCAGTAAGAGCAGTATCTTAGGGCCACAGATTGTGGAGGAGAAGACCGCGAAGATCCAGTTGATTCGCGATAGGATGAGAGCAGCCCAGAGTAGGAAGAGATCTTATGCGGACCGTCGTCGGCGCAGACTCGAGTTTTATGTTGGTGATCATGTTTTCTTGAGGGTCTCTCCAATGAAAGGTGTGATGAGATTTGGGAAGAAGGGGAAGCTTAGTCCCTGATATGTGGGCCCCTTCGAGATCCTCGAGCGAGTTGGTGCTGTTGCGTATCGTTTAGCCCTTCCGCCCAGTTTTCCAGACGTGCACCCGGTATTTCACCTTTCGATGCTCCGCAGATATCTTCATGATCCTTCACATGTGATTCAGCACCCGACGATCCAGCTTGAGCGTGACCTTTCGAATGCAGAGCAGCGGTGATGATCTTGGATCGACAAGTGAAGAAATTGAGATCGAAGGACATGACGTCAGTCAAGGTACTTTGGCGTGGCCAGAGCGGCGAGGAGGTCACTTGGGAGACCGAGAGCGAGATGAGGAAGAGGTATCCCCATCTTTTTGAAGGTTTGTATAGTTAGATTTTTAAATTCGGGGACCGAATTTCTTTAAGGGGGGTAGATTGTAACGCCTTGAAATTCGTTTAGGATGTTTTCGCGTTAATTAGCAAGTGTGCGTGTTTTTCAAAAAAAAAGGCGGATATCTTATTTTCCTTCTTGGCTAGTGGTCTTTTGTGTTGTGAAGTGTTTTTATGGATATATATATATATATATTTATAGGGTTGTTAATTATTTTTAGTCGTGTTTACCCTAATTGGAAATTGTGTTAGTGTACACATGCACACTTAGCACATTTTTGTGACTTTGGTTAAAAAGTGTTATCATGTTAACCCTTTTGCATTTTCTTGCATAGTTCTTTTTCCCCACCCTTTTAATCTAGCCAAAAACCCTTTTCATTTTAAATTCATATGAGGAATGGAGAGGTATGGTGGGTAGGTAAGAAACTTGACTTTTGACCATTTTCCTTCTCTCTTCTCTCTCTTTTCTCAATTTCTGGAATTCTCAGCAGAGAGCAGCAGCAAAACACAACATTTTCTTCATCTTTTGATTCATGCTCAAACCCTACACAAATCTAACCTTTTTCCGTCACAAAATCTGGTTTAATGGCTCATTTGAGGTGTTTAGTGGCAAGACTGCATACTTGAGGCCAGATCTGGAGCTTTTGGTGTTTTATAAGGTCTTTAGAAGGTATAAACTCATGTCTTAACCTCTTTTTCCGTAACTTGTTGTATTTTGGCTAAATATCACATTTTTATGCAAGTTTTGTGCTATATAAGGGGATTTAGTGAAGTTATGTTAAAATTGATATCCTTATGGCTTGATTAGCTTGGTGATGAGTTATAAAGGTGATTTTATACTTAGGTTTGTTTCAGATTTCAGAAAAATACCCTAAAATTTCATTTTAGTGCAAAGTGTGACTTTTAACTTGAATTTGAGCTCTGAGGAATCTGCTGCCACCCGAGTTTCTGTAAATTAAGATTGGAATTACTGTTGCATATACAGGGGGTATGGAGTGCACACACCAAACCCGGGAGACCACCCCTACCCTGGCCGCCAAAGTAATCATTCTGGCAGTAATTTGCGGCCAGATGGGAGGGTATTGGGTTGGGGTTTTGGTGGTTGGTGTCTGCTGATATTTGGGGTTTTATGATATATTTATTTTTATAAAAATCTTTCTGTATCAAAATCTGGGACCTATTACCCTATTTTCCGTATTTTAAATCTTCGCGACACACGCGATACGTGTGTGGGTTTGAGTTGTGCTGCGTATCGCGACGCGTCGGGTTAGCTTCAGGAGCGTGATCACACGTTTTAGCGTATCGCGCACACGCGCGCTTGGTTTGCAACGCGGGTTTCTAGTTGACCTTAATATTGCGTTTTTGGTGGATTTGAGCTTATGTGTGATATATTGTGTAAATCTAGGTTCGCAGGCGAGTGAGACGGACGCTGCGAAGAAGGGGAAACAAGACGTCGGCTACACTTAGCGCGAGACTTCGGTGAGTAGATTTAACATCTACGGGGATATCGCCCGCATGGCGTTCTACGTCAGAGCTGATAGGACATTATAGCTACACATTGCATTTACCTACATTGACTGTTCATGGATACTGTTGTTGCATACTGCATTCCCTGCTATATGTATGAAAACTTAGAATTGATAGAACACCGCACTATTACTAACGGTTTATGTTGCACCAGCACTAATCTGCATGTTACACACACACCGTTAGTAATTGCCATGACACACTTACTGTAGAATTGCCATGATCATTATACTGTAGTTCATTTCACATATGATTCGATATGATTTTCATAGAAATTGGAAGCCGCATGCTGTCTTTGAAAACTGAACTATCTTAAGAAACGCGGTTTCTCCCTTGTACCTATATTATGATGACTTGATGTACATAGCACATCGTATTTAATTTACTCATTGTTGTTGGATTTTTATGTGATTTCTGGTTTTGAGGACCGTGGAGTTATTTAAGAAAAGATCCACTATTTGAAAACCCGGTTCCTCGTGATATGATATTTTGGTGCGTCCACCACGCGTTTTCTCGGTGCTGAGACGTGTGCTTGAAACCCAATTCGTGGAGTGGATGATCCGTTTGCGGGTTCGTGGTGGACCCGGTATGGTTCCCCTCGGCAAGATGATCGATGGACATTGCCGATTGAGCCTGGAGGTGGGTGAGTACCTCCCGGTAATTGGTTGGACATGGCGGTTATCCGGAGGATACTGACCAGAGTCGAGAGATGGATGCGGGATGATCCGTACTGCCAGGGCCGAGGGCCGATACCGCAGACGGAGCCTGTGGGCTGATCCGGACTTACGGAGCCCGATGTATGAGGTTTTGCGTGTCGATGCTGGACACAGGTATTTATGATATTTTGGGTGCCGATGTTGGGCACTCATGATTCTCAGAGATGTACAGGATTTGAGGGCCGAGGAGAGTGTCGGCGCCTGAGTTTATTTGGGATTTGGGTGCAGCTTGGGCACCGACTATTTTTCCACGATTGATATTTCGTGTAAATGTTGTTTATCACATGCTCAGCAGTGATTATCATGTATCTCATCCTGTAGTTATTTAACCTGATAGAGTATTTGCATGATTATTGCACTTACTACTTATCGCATATAGATTTACCTACTGGCATATGATAGCGTAGCGCAGTACGTGCATGCTCGTGATTACCTTTATATGTTATCTCTATTCACGAGTTGGCAACTCACCCCCGTTGTGCCACAGTATTTGCAAGTTGCCCCTCAGAGTAGTCGCGGCAGGCTGCCTTTTTGCATCTTTTGGCTTCAGATACCACTACAGTTGGTGCGAGAGCTATTTTGCTATTTAGGTGGGTTGTAGTATCTGGTTACTTTTATTGTACACACTTTTGTATCTACTATTCTCCATCTACCATATATGTACTTGACTTAGAGACAGTGTGAGGACGATGATGTATATTTTTGTATTCTGGTGTCGAGCTCGTGGGAGCCGACTTTATATTTGCAGTTATTATTCTGGGATGTTACTTATTTCTCATTCTTCGCTACGGCGTCGTATATTAATCTTGTGGTGATGGTTTTCGCCGTTGGGTGTGATTGCTCTCGGTTGGGGATGCTTTGTTCATTATATCACATTTTCACTTATATCCTGTTTTTACCCGATTTTCGGGGTTACTTTTACAAAGGAAATGCTGCCAAAATTATTATAAGGATAATTTAACTTTTAAAAGAACCTCATTGAACTAATTAAGGTTTTCTAAATGTTTTTAATTAAATGTTTTCAACACTCACTACTTTTAAATGGTTTTGATTTCTGGGTTCGGCTTACTTAGTCGCGTTACGCCTGGAGACGCATCGTGGTTAGGTGCCGGTCAGGAGTCGAAATATTCGGGTCGTGACATATATATATTAATCCAATCCTGGAGAAACGTTCGGAAGCAGTTTATGAACATAAGTGAATGTTCTAGGGATATGGTAATGACAGCCTCCTTCAGGATACGGTTATCGTTCCAGGCTTCCAAGGTGACCTGGTTGACAGAGCGACTGTCAGAGTTATAGTTTTCCCTCTTTTGAGGGGCAGTAGTTTGGACACGTGGTCCAAGCGGATACCGAGGAAGTCATGGAGCAAGATACTGATTAAATTCAGTGGATGATACAGTCTAAGAAGTTTGCTGGATTTGGAGTTCATTTGTGAACTGAGTCCCATCAGATAACCAGACATATTCTAAGATAGGTATTGCTCATTTCACGAGATTGCTTTCTCCGTGAACTTGAGATAAAAAGGGATATAGAAAGAAACATTGGTGCGGATCCACTCACTGAGGCTATTTCTGGAACGCAATAGTTTCATAAAAGAGCTTTTTGAAACTGATTAGTAGAGAAGTTGGGTGTTCGGTATCATACGGGCTATGAGTATGCGACACCGCAATAATTATCCTTAAGTGAAAGTTGGAGATTGTTGTCTATAGTGCCCTCAAGTCAATTATTGGATCGTAGGAACGCGATTGCGATGATTGAGAAAGGACCTATATGGGTAGAACTGTCTTACCTGAGATGATGGTATGCTATCTGGTTTATCTTTATCATCATGTACTTTCTTTAGGTGGCTTCACAGATCGCTATTATATTTTGATAGAGCCCTTAGGATTCTTGCTTGACTACCAGCGGTATGATGGCGATCATATACATGGGAGCTGGGTGGTCTATAAGCACATCCTTAAATGTCCCTAGTCATGGGAGTTTCGAGATTGGGCATCGATACTCCAGAGTAGAATAATGTATACTGATCGAGACCCCGACGAAGGGCGATGGCCGGTCTTACAAGCCATTGGTGTTAGTTTGTTCACCTAAGATGTATATAGGTGCTCATTGGGTTATGAGTACACCGGACGGACTCGTCGGGAACATGCTAGATGGTATTATACCTATTGTCAGATAGCAGTTCCCAGGTGACATGTGTACAGGTTAGTTTATCGACCTCAGATCGTCATTTGTCTCGTGTGTGTTCCTACTGTGTTTTGATTACTACGTTAGCATGGCTCAAAGGAGTTGTGCAAACAGGTTTTAGTTGGGTACAGTCTCGAGCCACATGGAGGCAGTGAGCAGATCGTCTGGGGATTCATCTCTCCCGGTATTGGGGGTTGATGTCGCAATGTGCACGGGTGGCCATCACCAGAAATCCTTGGCCAAGGTAGTCGAGAATTACTAATCTAGAATGGGTATTTTCTCAGGCGGTGATGGATTTCATACCGACAGGAAATGTCAAGTTATTAGGGGTCTGACTTTATCCACCCCCTAGACTCAATATGCGATACTCATAGACGAACGGACCGGACTGTACGGATATTGTCACTGTCAGGCTTACTGGGGGTTTCAGGAAGAGTTTGCTCGTATTGGGCTTCCCTTGCACCTAGTTTATGGTTTGGTAGCTTCACTCATGTCACTTTAAAATTTAGAGAGGTGCAAAGAAAGCAAACCATGAACCATGCTAGAATTTCTAGGGTAACAAAGTTTGCATCACATACAAAGAAGTAAAGAGATAAGGATTACAACATTTTGTTAGTTATGTATTTGCCCTAGAGGCCATTGTTGTACATATGATGTATATTATGATGGATGCTTGGATATATACAGAGAGGACTTTCTTGCTCGTCATGATAGTATGCTATTTGGTTTCACTTTATCTTAACATGTTGACTTGTATTGGTTTACTGTCTTTCTCTCATATGTTGATAAAGCCCTTAGGATCTGTACTCGACTACTGGGATTATGATGAGATCATACTAGTGGGGCCACGGTAGTCGATGAGTACATCCTATAATTGTTCCTAGTCGAGGGTATATCGAGACGGGGCATCGATACACCAGAGTAGACTAGCGTATACGCATCTTGACCCATATAATGGGCGATGGATGATCCCATATCCATCGGTGTTTGACATCAAGGATGGTGTATGGGTGCTCAGTGGAGACTGGGTACACTGGACGGACTCGTCGAGAACTCCCAGATGGTGATATACCATATGTCAGATGGCAGTTCTCCGGTGACACTGGTACAGGGTAGTCTGTAGACCCGAGATCGTCATAGAGTCTTGTGTGATTCCCACTGTGCTTTGATTTCCACCTTACCACGTCCAAGAGGGCATGCAAAACGGTGGCTTTTGGGTACAGTCCCGAATCACATGGAGGCAATGAGCGATAGGAGGGGATTCGTCTCTCCCGGTATAGGGAGTTGATGTTGTGCTGTGTTCGATTGGCTATAACTGGAATTCCTTGGCCAGGGCTGATATAGAGATATACTGGTAAGTGTTACCAGTAGTTTCTCGACTTGTTATGAGCCTCACATCGACACGACTTATCGGTTACTGGGGTCTGACGTATACCACCCCTAGACTTGATATGCGACATATCAGACGAACAGACCGGACTGTACGGGAGTGTACTGATTGGATTCACAGGAGAACGGACAGGCTAGCTTGTTGATCTTCTGATCGCTCAATACCTGGGTGGCTGTTACGTTTAGCTGACCGCTTGCAGCTTGTGGGTGTTTGATATGATCATCACCTGCTACCGACGTATTGACGATTCTTTAGAGTCCTACACAGAGGTTTCTTGGCTCAGGAAAAACGGAGTAGAGGTACATATGAGATATGTGCTGGACCGAGGATAATGCGATATGAGATACCGTATTATATTCTCGCGATATTTAGCTATGAACCGGGACATCGGATCAAGTGTTGATTCGATGAATCGGTATATGATATATTAGTCGGTTATATTCGATATAGCCGGATCGTCTGATCAAGTGTTAATTCGATGATTTAATGTATAATGATATATATGATATATTGTAGTGCATAATCTAATATTGGCTCGCTTTATTATTTCATTTTCTCACCGGATTAATACATTGATATATATGCGATATATGTTAATTGTATTATTTTCTTTTGTTGCAAATATATCATATATATGTGATATATATTATTGTGACATGATATGATTTATTATGAAACTTGTTTAAGGATGATAAAAAGTGATTAGGGTTTGATTAGGGTTAGCTCTTTCTTGATTATTCTAGAAGGGTTTCATTTTTGTCTTGGTTAAGATATTATGGTTGATACTTATCCTTAACCTAACCAAACCCTAGCTCTAGTTTATTGTCTACAAAGGTTAAGCCTATCATCCTTGAACATGGTTCCATATCAATCATATATTCTTATCTACTATTCATCACAAAAGGGATTATCTCATTATTTTTCATCTTCTTCTCTCTTGAGTTTTTGAGAGAGCTCACTAGTAATTCCTTTTGTGATGATTTCTTGTGAGAAAGTGAATTAAAAAGATAGCATAAATACTACTCCATCTTCCTCATCTAATCTAGCCCATTAGATTAGGGTGTTCACCTCATTAGAGTGAGAGAGCTTGGGTTATAGCAACTTCGATGTAGATCATCGGAGAAGCGGAACAATACAAGCTAACATGGATCGTTCGAGTCGTGGAGCCTTTCTTGAGTCCGGGAGATCGTGGATCGCGGCAAAGGGACTTCTACTCGGAGCTTGTGAAGCGAAGGAGCATACTACAAAGGTTGTAATCCCTCACACTTAGGTTTAAAGATGTTATCTTGCATGTTAAACCCTAATAATCTAGCAAAGATCCCGGCTTTGGGTTGTTCGGCACATCTAAAATTTTATTCGGGCATGTTTGATGCTTTATGAACCTTCACAAGAGTGCCTAGAAACCCTACAGTTGTATCAGAGCCTAGCTAAAGCATTAGGCGACGTGTTTACGAAGTTAAAACTCCGATCGAACCCGAACTGACAAAGTTAACCCCCTCTCTGGATATTTTTCAAAAACTGTGATTTTTCTGAATTAAAAATATCTAAAAATAACAGCAGGAAATTATAAGAATTATGGTGCAAAACGACAGTGTAATGTATACGGACCACCGCGGAACCGCGGCCAATCCTTGCTTGGGCCGCGGATCCGCGGCCGTACAGTTGTTGTTTGCCTGTCTGTTTGCACAGTAATTTCTAATTCTGTTAGTTATTTATTTTGGGTATTTTTAAATTGACTCAAGTGTTGAGTGTTCTGGGGTTTATTTTGTAATCGTTGATTCGATCGGAAAATTTAATTTTGTGATTATTTCCGGATATTTAGAAACTGTTAAAATGTTCGAACGGATATCATTAACTCACTTTTTCCCGACACGGCAAACTTTCAAGTGTTGAATTTTTTTTCCGGGTTTGAATCTTTCAGAAAAATGTGCAAGTAACACGGTGGACCCTCTAGAAGACAACAGACCTTAACTCGATTATGTGACCGTCTTTAACTGCCTTTTGAACCTTCGGGTTTGGGGCAGTACGGCGTGCCACATGTGAGGCGTTGGCTTGACCCTTCTACGGCTGGATCACTGGTACTGTGACATATTCTGGGATTATTTGATCTCCGCTCAAGTGTTGAGCTATTTGGGAAATTTTGGGTATTTGATTATCTGTTCGAAAAGTTTTATACTGTCTATTTATCTGGAATGTGATACAATATGTGGAATTCATATAGTTAGGCATGAAATGCGAAGTATGTGATATTTCGGATTTACGATGTCTAAAGTGATTGTGGATTCCAAATATTGTAGTTTTACAATTTTTTTTCTGTGACCGTAAGTATAGTATGTAGTTGTATTGCCGGTTTTCGTTGCTATACGACAACGACGATCGGTGTATGCATACTTACTTACGTTGATGATATGTGATATTATGTGTTGCTGTGATATGTTATATTAGATCGTCAAGTTCTGAATAGTCGGGGGTTTTATGTGAGATGAGGATTTTTATTTTCATTCATGTAAAATTCATTTGTATGTAATATTCTTTTATTGGGGCACTTCCGGGATGAGGTTGATGTCACCCTTGTATATTATTTACTTTTCCGCATTAGGTAGACCCAAGGAGGGGAGCACAAGTAACCGGGTTCTAGGGTCCAATGGGAGGCCATCTCGAGGAGTCAAGACCGGGTCTCCTAACCCTAGAATTGGCAGAGTTACTTGCCGCTCTCGTAGGGGTCTAGGGATGTGGGTTTGGCTATTCATCGCGACCGTGGAATCCGTGTTTTATACCGGCTCGTATTGAAAACACGGACGTCCTAGTATATCCAATATTTCATATATGTTCTTCTGCTGCAATGTTCAGTGATGAGATCATATTACTGCCTGAGATGAATGCTTATACTATATATATATGTGCTGATATATAAATATTACTGCTTTCGTTTCTTCTGTGATGCTTAGGAAGCATAAGCTGATGGGATTTTTTATTAATGAGATTAATAAAAAGAAAAGAAACCTAAAAGATGTTGTAGAATCAAAACTTTATAAAAAGGGTAGCTACAGTTTTGCTTTTCATAGCGGTATATATGATATACCCTGCACCTTATTCGATGAGAAAAGAGACGAGATCCCTTCACCGGGAGTGACCTCTTTAGCGAAACTGGCAGATGCTACAAAACTCGGTTTGCCTTTTGATTGCTTTTAGAGTTTTGCTTTGCACAACGATATATATGATATGTCCTGCACCTTATTCGATGAGGAAAGAGCCGAGATCCTTTCACCGGGAGTGACCTCTTTAGCAAAATTAATGAAAGCCTAAAAAACACTCCATTTCAAAAAAATTCACTTGATTCTACGACGATATCAAGTTCATTACGCAATAGGTTTTCAGAAAAACCTGTCGTAGCCCTCCGTCATTTCAGATAAAGACTATTTAGTATTCGTGCTGCATTTGTTGACCTCTGTCAAGACGTAGTGTGCGGTAGCTGACTAGTAATTATCTGTAAAGCATGTGATGTGATTGAATTAGGGTAGTCGTACGACCTTGTTGACCTCTGTCAAGGGTCGTGCGAGTGGGTTTGATTCAATTAAGAAATGACGGGTTGAACTTGACTAGTGCACTATGGTTTGTTGACCTCTGTCAAGGTCATAGCACACTAGGGGAAAAGTATTATCGGGAATTTCAAGTGTTGAAATTTGCAATGAGATTGCATACTTCCTATGAGATAGTTGGATCCCGATACCCACTGCGAGTAAGAGTTACTCCTGGGAGATTTTTACACAGGACAATTAGCCGATGAAGTAGGTGTCTAGAAAAGTGTTAACGGGGTTACGCCTCTGGGAAAACGAGGTTTACTTTAATTAGGTCCGTGCGAAAGCACAGGGAACCTCCCTCAAGTACCGACACTGATCTGGCTGAAAGATTGACGAAATTGTAGGGTGTAATTAATCCCGGCTAATCTTACCTTTTAGGGTTTGAAGGAAGATTTGATAAAAAACAGTGGGAGACATCCTGATTAGATAAGATAATAACCAATCTAATCTTACAAGAGCATATGCTAAAGTGTTTTCTTCTCTCTCTCTCCAGTTACCGACCATGTCAGGCCATAATCAAGATAATAATATGGATGTATTGACTGAACCCGCTTATTATACTGAGCAGGGGAACGTTGGACCCGTTCTTGCTTATAAGAGTTATAAGACTGAACAGGGAATAGAAGAATATCTGGATTCTCAAGCCGCCTAAAAGAACATGCCTGTTGATGCATCTTCTTCAGGTGTGTTAGTTATTGAGAACTGTTTCTCAGTTCACCCTACGTCCTGAGTATTAGATACCGGATCAGGATCCCACATATGTAAATTGTTACATGGGCTACGTAAAGGTAGAGAACTGGGAAAAGGTGATCATTCCGTTCAAGTAGGGAACGGTGCAAGTATTGCAGCCAAAGAAGTTGGCGAATATCACCTAGTATTGCCAAGTCGTAATACACTGATTCTAAATGAGTGCTATTATATACCGAACATGATGTGCAACATTATATCAGTCTCTTTATTAAGTAAAGAAGGATATAATTTTGTAGTAAAGGATAATGTTATGAACATATTCCTAGATCAAAAGTTGATTGCATCAGGCTCGTTACATAATGGCATATTCATTCTAAATCAGAATACAGTCCTCAATATACAAAACACACACAAGAGGAAAAGTTCAGAAATGAACGAATCCTTCTTGTGGTATTATAGACTTGATCATATCAATGCGACACGACTGGCTAAGTTACATAAGGATGGTTATTTGAATCCGTTCGAATTATCATCTTATGATACTTGCCATTCATGTCTCAAAGGAAAAATGACCAAAGCTCCGTTTAGTGGACACGGAGAAAGCGTTACTGAACTCTTAGGACTGGTACATAGTGATGTATGCGGTCCCATGTCTACGCATGCCAGGAACGGTTCTTCCTACTTCATTACATTCACCGACGATCTCTCTAGATTCGGACATGTGTTCCTGATGAAACACAAGTCTGAAGTTTTTGAGAAATTCATAGAATATAAGCACGAAGAAGAAAAACAAACGGGAAAAAGTATTAAGATCCTTCGATCTGATCGAGGAGGAGAATACTTAAGCAAAGAGTTCCTAGATTATCTAAAAGAGAATGAGATTCTCTCTCAGCTTACTCCTCCTTATACACTACAGCACAACGGTGTATCGGAAATGAGGAATCGCACCCTATTAGATATGGTGCGCTCTATGATGAGTACATCTGAGTTACCTATTTCCCTCTGGGGGTATGCGCTTGAGACAGCAGCATACCTATTGAATCAAGTTCCAACTAAATCTGTACCTACCACACCATATGAGATATGGAGTGGGAAGATACCATGTCTTAAACGAGTTAAGATATGGGGTTGTCTGGCCTATGTCAAAAGGCAAAATCCAGACAAACTCGAGGCACGGTCAGTTCTATGTAAGTTTGTGGGATATCCTAAACATTCAAATAGATATTTTTTCTACCACAATGAACAACAAAAGGTGTTTATTCCTCAACATGCCACCTTTTTAGAAAAGGAATTTCTTGCAAAAGAGATTAGTGGCTCTGAGGTAGAACTGGAAGAAGTTCCAGCAACACAAACTGTAACTGAAGATTTAGTGGAACCAGAGGATTCGGTAGTACCCGACGAACCCCAGCCTCTCCGCCGATTTAGTAGGGTTTCTCGTCCACCTGAGAGATACTACAGTTTTCTCATTGATGGTGGAAGCGAGGATTGCATCATGGAAGATGATGACCCGACTAGTTTCGAGCAGGTCATCACGAGTGGTGACTCTGTGAAATGGCTGGATGCAATGCGATCTGAGATGGAATCCATGTACCCCAATAAAGTATGGACTTTGGAAAATGCTCCTGAAGGGGTAAAACCCATTGGGAGCAAGTGGATTTTTAAAAAGAAACTTGGTGTAGATGGAAAAGTTGAGACTTTCAAAGCTAGACTTGTAGCAAAAGGTTTTCGTCAACGACCAGGTGTGGATTATGACGAAACCTTTTCAGCAGTGTATATGCTTAAGTCTATCCGGATCTTACTTGCCATTGCTGCATACTATGACTACGAAATCTGGCAAATGGATGTTAAGACCGCCTTTCTAAATGGTGATTTAGAAGAGTGCGTGTACATGACTCTGCCAGAGGGCTTCGTAGATAGTGGGAGCAGCGGAAAGGTGTGCAAACTGCTTAAATCCATTTATGGGTTAAAGCAAGCATCGCGGAGTTGGAACATCTGTTTTGATGTAGTAGTCAAAGAGTTTGACTTCATCAAAAACATAGATGAACCTTGTATCTATTAGAAGGTAACAGAGAGTAAGGTTGTCTTCCTCGTATTGTACGTTGATGACATACTCTTGATAGGAAATGATATTCCTATGCTGCAATCAGTCAAGCTCTTCTTATCACAAAGATTCTCAATGAAAGATCTAGGTGATGCCTCCTGCATATTGGGGATTAGGATCTATAGAGATAGATCCAAAAGGATACTGGGATTGTCCCAATCCAGGTACATTGACACCATACTAAAGAGGTTTAGTATGGAAGAATCCAAGCGTGGGAACCAACCCATGATCTCTGGACTCACTCTCTCCAAAGAGATGTCTCCCAAGACTGATTTGGAGAGAGCTCGCATGCAAGGGATACCCTATGCTTCGGCAGTAGGCTCTATCATGCATGCGATGCTATGTACCAGACCCGATGTAGCATACTCACTAAGTGTAGTGAGTCGGTATCAAGCAGATCCTGGAGAGAATCACTGGACAGCTGTGAAGAACATTCTCAAGTACTTGCGAAGGACTAGAGACATGTTCTTAGTGTATGGTAACGGAGAACTCCGGGTGGAGTCCTTTACCGATTCCAGCTTCCAAAGTGATAAGGACGACTCTAAGTCGCACTCGGTATTTGTCTTTACCCTCAATGGAGGGGTGGTATGTTGGAAGAGTTCCAAACAGGATACCGTTGCACACTCGACGATGGAGGCTGAATACATCGCTGCCAACGATGCTGCCAAAGAGGCTGTCTGGGTTAAGAAGTTCATTAGTGAACTTGGTGTTGTTCCATCCATTGAGCATCCAATACCTCTGTATTGTGATAACAATGGAGCTGTGGCTTTGGCCATGGAACCCAGGTCCTATCAGAAATCCAGACATATTCTGAGGCGGTATCACCTGATCAGGGAGATAGTTGATCGCCGGGAGATCGAGGTCGGGAGAGTAGATACGAAGGAAAACACTGCGGATCCACTCACGAAGGCCATTCCCCAGATACAGTTTGAGAGATTATTCGAGATGCTAGGTATGAGATACTACAGCAGCTGGCCTTAGTGCAAGTGGGAGATTGTTAGTTATGTATATGCCCTAGAGGCCATTGTTGTACATATGATGTATATTATGATGGATGCTTGGATATATACAGAGAGGACTTTCTTGCTCGTCATGATAGCATGCTATTTGGTTTCACTTTATCTTAACATGTTGACTTGTATTGGTTTATTATCTTTCTCTCACATGTTGATAAAGCCCTTAGGATCTGTACTCGATTACTGGGATTATAATGAGATCATACTAGTGGGGCCACGGTAGTCGATGAGTACATCCTATAAATGTTTCTAGTCGAGGGTATATCGAGACGGGGCATCGATACACCAGAGTAGACTAGCGTATACGCATCTTGACCCATATAATGGGCGATGGATGATCCCATATCCATCGGTGCTTGACATCAAGGATGGTGTACGGGTGCTCAGTAGAGACTGGGTACACTGGACGGACTCGCCGAGAACTCCCAGATGGTGATATACCACACGTCAGATGGCAGTTCTCCGGTGACACTGGTACAGGGTAGTCTGTAGACCCGAGATCGTCATAGAGTCTTTTTTGATTCCCACTGTGCTTTGATTTCCACCATACCACGTCCAAGAGGGCATGCAAAACGGTGGCTTTTAGGTACAGTCCCGAATCACATGGAGGCAATGAGCGATAGGAGGGGATTCGTCTCTCCCGGTATAGGGAGTTGATGTTGTGCTGTGTTCGATTGGCTATAACTGGAAGTCCCTGGCAAGGGCTGATATAGAGATATACTGGTAAGAGTTACCAGTAGTTTCTCGACCTGTTATGAGCCTCACATCGACCCGACTTATCGGTTAATGGGGTCTGACGTATACCACCCCTAGACTTGATATGCGACATATCAGACGAACAGACCGGAATGTACGGGAGTGTTACTGATTGGATTCATAGGAGAACGGATAGGCTAGCTTGCTGATCTTCTGATCGCTCAATACCTGGGTGGCTGTTACGTTTACCTGACCGCTTGCAGCTTGTGGGTGTTTGATATGATCATCACCTGCTACAGGCGTATTGACGATTATTTAGAGTCCTACACAGAGGTTTCTTGGCTCAGGCAAAACGGAGTAGAGGCACATATGAGATATGTGCTGGACCGAAGATAATGTGATATGAGATACCGTATTATATTCTCGCGATATTTAGATATAAACCGGGACATCGGATCAAGTGTTGATTCGATGAATCGGTACATGATATATTAGTCGGTTATATTCGATATAGCCGGATCGTCGGATCATGTGTTAATTCGATGATTTAATGTATAATGATATATATGATATATTGTATTACATTATCTAATATTGGATCGCTTTATTATTTCATTTTCTCACCGGATTAATACATTGATATATTTGCGATATATGTTAATTGTATTATTTTCTTTTGTTGCAAATATATAATATATATGTGATATATATTATCGTGACATGATATGATTTATTATGAAACATGTTTAAGTATGGTAAAAATAGATTAGGGTTTGATTAGGGTTAGCTCTTTCTTGATTATTCTAGAAGGGTTTTCTTTTTGTCTTGGTTAAGTTATTATGGTTGATACTTATCCTTAACCTAACCAAACTCTAGCTCTAGTTTATTCTCTACAAAGGTTAAGCCTATCATCCTTGATCATGGTTCCATATCAATCATATATTCTTATCTACTATTCATCACAAAAAGGATTTTCTAATTATTTTTCATCTTCTTCTCTCTTGAGTTTTTTAGAGAGCTCACTAGAAATTCCTTTTGTGATGATTTCTTGTGAGAAAGTGAATTAAAAAGATAGCATAAATACTACTCCATCATCCTCATCTAATCTAGCCCATTAGATTAGGGTGTTCACCTCATTAGAGTGAGAGAACTTGGGTTATAGCAACTTCGACGTAGATCATCGGAGAAGCGGAACAATACAAGCTAGCATGGATCGTTCGAGTCGTGGAGCCTCTCTTGAGTCCGGGAGATCGTGGATCGCGGCGAAGGGACTTCTACTCGGAGCTTGTGAAGCGAAGGAGCGGACTACAAAGGTTGTAATCCCTCACACTTAGGTTTAAAGATGTTATCTTGCATGTTAAACCCTAATAATCTAGCAAAGATCCCGGCTTTGGATTGTTCGGCACACCTAAAATTTTATTCGGGCATGTTTGATGCTTTATGAACCTTCACAAGAGTGCCTAGGAACCCTACACTTTTGTAGTCCGTTCATTCGCTTCATAAGCTCTGTGTTGAGGTCCATTCGCTGCGATCATCATGAAACTCCGACTCTCGTGAGGCTCCAAGAGATGAATGATGCATCTTGCTTTAAGTCTTCTTGATCCAAGATGATCTACCTTGAAGAATCTCTAACCCAAGCTTACACTTCACTAATGAAGTAATTAGAGAAGTGAACACCCTAATCTAAGTGGGTATAATAAATGAGGATGATGAAGTAGGAATATTGCTCTCTTTTGTTTTCAATTTCTCACTAATAATCACCACAACTCAAAAAGCTAGAAAGCTTTTGCAAGAGCAAGAAGAAAAAGAATATGAAGCTTTTTCTTTTTGTGATGAATAATGAATTAATTGTTGTGGTTACAATTGCAGCCATGAGTTAACAATGAAGGCTTTAACTCATGTAGAGAATAAACTAAGGTTAAGGGTTTGGGTTGGGTTAACAAATATCTTCACAAAATATCAAAGCAAGATGACATAAAGAAAGCTTCATGAAGCTTCCTTAACCCTCATCCAAAAAGCTAACCCAAAAGCTAACCCTAATCTTGGTTTAAACTCAAAAATCATGTTGCATTTGTAACCCTAACATGTTACAATATTATATATCACATATTGCCATCCGCTGAACTAGTTTTCAACAGTGTCCTCACTGTTGCCATCCTCTATATCTCAAAAACTTGTAAGCTTGGGAGGAAATTTATTAATGGGGGCATGAAATATGATCGTGAAAAATCCTCCCCCAAACTTATTTTTGGCTCATAATTTTTGAGTAAAATTTTTATTTTCAGGAGCCAGATTATCCCCCACAAACTTGAGTTAAACAATGTTTATCTTTTGAAAATCATAAGAGGGGGTCAAGATCATTGGTCGATGCCAAGCTTTGCAAAGACCGCTGGTCAACACAAACCATTCGAAAATTTTATCAATATAGTGCATCGGTTGGTGGAAGAAGAGAACCAAGAAGAAGTGGGGAAAAGATAAGTGGTGGAATAGAATGTGTTTGCGTCTCATTTTGGAGAGACGACTCAATGATTGTGATGGATTACTCGCATTCTCTTTATAGTCCAGAAGAAGGGGTGGAGGTTCAATTTTTTTGTATTGAGTTGGATTCGTCTCAACACCCGTGCTTTTCAAAAATGCGAGTTCATCAGCGATGATCTCCTCAAAAGTCTCATCAATACCCCGAAGAATAATGTCATCAAAAAGTATAGGGTGATCTTCAGACTCCAAAAACAGTTCATAATATGTGTTAGTTGTTGACCCGGACAACTCGGTGGAAGAGTCCGTATGTGTATGATACATAGTTGGGTCAAACAACAACATATGAAAAGAGTCAAGATCAGTATCATGAGGCTGATCAAATTCGCTGCTGTCGACATCCATTAATTCGACAGAACAAATCCGAGCAGTAGGTTCGGAGGGTACACTTCCCAACTTATAAATGTTCTGCTCAATTGACCTATTCCCGAAGGATAGGGTCATAGAACCATTACGACAGTTGATGATAGCATTGGAAGTGGCCAAAAAGGGGCGATCAAGAATCACCGGAATTTGATTCCGTGGGTTTTCTACAGGCTGTGTATCAAGTACAATAAAGTCCACAGGGAATACAAATTCCCCGATTTTTATTAACACATCCTCCAGTTTACCCCTAGATTTGGTGATTGATCGGTCGGCCATCTGGAGAGTTATGTTTGAGGGCTTTAACACTCCAATACCTAGTTGCTCATAGACAGAATATGGAAGCAAGTTAACACTGGCGCCAAGGTCAAGTAAAGCACGGTTAATGTGTTTATCCCAATAGAAATAGAAATAGTAGGACAGCCAGGGTCCTTACGTTTCCTTGGTAATTGTTGGGAAAAAGCCGTGTCTACATTACTCGACATGAACACTTTTTTCGGCACTTGAGTCTTCCTCTTCTTAGTGCACAAGTTCTTAAGAGTTTTCGCATAGGAAGAAACTTGTTGGAAAGCTTCTAGGAGAGGGATGTTGATGTTAACTTGCTTAAATATGTCCACAAGCTTCTCCATTTGTGCATTGGGTTTGTTGGGCCTCAGCAGTTTTGGAAATGGAGCTTTATCAATAAGTGTTGGGTACAACATTTGTGGAGAAGGTTGTGGGGGTGGGAAGGATGAAGTGGGTGGAGGGTTCGAGCCTTTGGGAAAACGGAGAAAAGGCTCGGAAGAAGACGGTAAATTAGACGTAATAGGGTAAGAAGTAGAAGTGGAAGTGGAAGTCGGGGTGTTAATGATTAATTCATCATTATCAATTTTTTTAACCACATGCTTGTCTAGCGCTCTTCCAGATCTCAACATGGTAAGTGCATCCACATTAGTGTAATGTGAAAGTCCAGGATCAGGTAAGGGTTGAGATGGAAGATTCCCTTTCTCTCTAGCACTTATTTCGTCTGTTAATTGTGCAATTTGTGCTTTCATCGATTTAATAATCTCACCTTGGGAGGCGGTGGTTTTCTTTATATCATCGATAGAAGACTTCAAATCAGCCGACATTTGAATAGAATTTTTCAGAAGCAAACTCATGGTTTGTTCAAGTGCAGAGGTGTTATTGGTACCGGCGGAAAAATGATCAAAATTGTTGGCCGGGTTTTGAAAATTTTGTGGTTGGAAGGGGTGCTGACTCATCTGTTGTGGTTGCTGTTGTGGTGGAGGGACCCATCGAAAGTTATTCTTGTTTGGATCCGTGTATTGAGTTTGGTGTTGGATCCAAGAAAGATCAGGGTGATTCCTCCAATCTCGATTATATGAGGAAGAAGAAGGATCGTTTCCAGGTCTTTGCTGAAATGCAGCATTAGTGTGACCTTGAAACGGTACATTCAAAGGATATTCTTCCGTTAAATGTGATGGATTGGAATAGCAACCACACACGGTTTTGGGAAGTGTGTATTGGTTTAGGGAGGCTGAAGAGATTTTGTTTTCTATAGCGTCGAGCTTCCTTTGTATAGCGGCCATTTCGGCTCTCATTGTGACGGAAACATCGAGCTGATTGACATCTTCCCTAGGCGGTGGTGGTCTAACATTTTCCCATTGTAAAGTGTTTTGAGCTAAATCTTCTAGATATTTCCAAGCTTCACCATTATCTTTAGATAGGAATTGGCAATGACACATGGTTTCAAGCATCTGTTTAGCCGTGAGATCAATACCCTCATAGATAACTCGACATAAATCCCATCAGGAGATTCCGTGATGAGGGCATTGTAAAAGAAGATCCTTGAACCGTTCAAAGCATTTCCAGAATAGTTCATTGGGAAGTTGGGTGAATTTGAAGATTTCGCTCCGAACGCGGCAGGTCTTGTGATTGGTATAAAATTTCTTAAGGAATATTGCAACAAATTCATCCCATTTTGAAGTAGAATTTACGGGTGTATTATAAAGCCACTTCTCGGCTATATCACACAAGGTAAATGGGAGAAAACGTAAATGCAGAGCATCCAAAGACAGTTGTGACGTTCCAATCATTGCGCATACGTTTTCAAATTTAGAGATAAAAACATATGCGTCTTCAGACTCAAGACCGTGAAATTTGGGTAACAATTTGATGAATTGGGGGTTGATTTCAAAATTTTCCCCGTTGGCAGGTGGTATAAAAAGACAGGTGGGAAGGGGAACACGTGTAGGATAGCATCTCTCTTGGTGAGAAATGCGTGGAGGATTCGGCGCACCTGCGGGCGGTGGCAGAGTGGTGTTAAAGTGTGATGATGGAAATCCGTCCATCACGGTCGTGGTGCGAGGTGGGAAAAAGAAAATGTAGAAATACCGACTTTGGGGTCGATGGGGGAAAACGCGGACAAAACGGGCACTAGAATCCCGTTTCCAGCCGAGCTTGCACTAAAGGGTTTAGCACAAGTGGCAGCGTTGTGATAATTAGGGGAAAAGTTGGTGTTTGTTTTGAAAAACATACGGATTTTTGAAAAAAAAATGCAAAGCACAAACAATGCACAAGCAACCCTAATTCTAGTGGTCACCTAGGTCAAGTCTCTAGACCGCTCCTAGACTTCCAAAAGACAAGTCGCAAGATAGATCCTCTATTGCCTCTTTGCTTCTCCTGTGGCCAGGTAAGAGGGAGGTTCTCCACTACGTATGTAGTGGGCCTAATTAAGTAACCACTTGCCTTAGACAAACTTGCCTTAGACACCAAAAAAGAAACGCGGATAAGCAATAGATTACCCACGACCTTCTCCTGTCCTATATGAGCGCGACGGTCCTTAGAGTCATGTCTAGATATTTTTTAGTTAATGAGGGTAATGCGGATTCAGTTTTGTAATTTTTAGGGCTTAGGACGGGTAATGAAATCCCGACTTAATCTGACTTTGGTTATTGCCCCTTAATTTCCGTATTAAAATATGTAAACAACCAAGATCAAACAAGCAGAATTTTTATTTTTTTGCGGCGCTGTGAATTTTTGCAAAGAAACCTGCAGAAATTGGTTAGAGGAGCAGATCAAGGAGGAGATAAGAAAGACAGAGAGGACCTGAGAAATTTTGGTACAACGATGCCCTCGTCCCACCGCGGAACCGCCACAATGAGGCTCTAATGCCGCGGAAACGTGGTCTCGTATAAAGATCACTGCACAGAAATTCTTGCAGCAGCTCCTGTTCACTCCATGAGCTCTCTGGAATATTCAGAAAATTTTTCCATTTGCTTCACCGATTCCAATTTTCCTCGCAAAAAAAAATCACAACGAATCGTTTTCGTATTTGCGCGAATTTTGATCTAAAAATTCTGATGGAATAAATTTTTCAAATCAAATTTCAAAAACGAACAAATTAGCACACGATCCCCGGCAACGGCGCCATTTGATTGAATCGATTCTCGGTGTGTATATAAGAAAAGTGTAAAGATCACAACCCAAGAAATTTATAAACCGCAATCAATAACAGTGTCAATTGTAGGTTCGTTAGCGAGTGCGGATCGTCCACAGGGAAAGTGTGATTTGATCGTATTTGATTTAGATGAATTGAAAATTAAAAGAGAAAAGAAAAGAGAATTCGATTCATGATTTAAAAGTGAATTTCAAGAATTATCAAAATCTAGATCTAATATCAAGAATACTTAAAATCAAGAATCAAGAATCATCCAAATGAATTAGTTATCAAGATTTGTAATGAGGCTCGTAAGAATTGATTGAATATGATGAAGACAAGCGATTACGTTTTCTTATACATTGATGATTTGATGCTAGATCGATGATGATCAACAAGAATTAGGGATCTCTTGCGGAAACTAGGGTTTCATCATCTATCCCTTGTCTTTTCGTTGATTTTCATTCACATTCTAGCCTCTAGTAAATTGAATCGCCAATCGTCGATCTATAATTAAGAGCGAAAACATTCAAGAAAGCATTTCACTCGAAACTAGATTGTCGATGATTCAATTTACAAGAGTTTACAAAACTCATATGAATTAAAAATCGTTTCAAGATTGCAATCATCATCATCTATCTATTCTCTCGACTCCTCCACGAGCAGAGTTTTTACTCAAGCATCATATCTAAGAACACAATCAAGAACTGAGATCTAATCATAATGCTCAAATATAAAGATAAGCAAGGCAAAAAAATTCGCCTTTTATTACCCAACAATTTCGTTACAATTCGCTCAAGAACTACAGGAATTGAGGAAAGAACTCGATCGTCGAATTAGCTTCGCATCGTCTCCTTAAGTCGCGGATCGTCTTGGATCACTTGCTCGGTTGAAGATCGGCGTCGTTTCTAAAAGGTTGAAGGCTTCTTGCTTGAATTGTACTCGGAGATCTTGAATTGATCAAATTGTGTCACTCAATTTGTTTTGAATTTGATTTGGATCTACAATTTTCCCTCCACTTTCAACAACCTCAAATCCTAGATCTAGATCTCATTTTATAGCCACCTCATTTGAATCTTCCCTCGAAAGCTAGGTAGTTAAAGAGAGCTTCTAGAAGAAGTTTGTTGGAGGGAATATTCTAGAATAAGGTATATTCTAGGATAAGGTTGTTAGGTCGAGCCTTCTGGAAGAAGCCACGTGGTATTTTAGAGTCCTCTGGAAGCTTGGCCGTTACAAGGAGACGGGTGGAGAAAATTTGAAGCTGTGACGTGTCCCTTGCGCCGCGGATCCGCCGCGGGAAGGGCCTATTGGCCGCGGATCCGCGGCCCATTGAGGGTATATGTGCATGGAATTTCTGGGCTGCTCTGTTTTGGATTTTTGGAACTTTCTGGGATGCTTGGAATGTTCTTATTCTTTCTAGATTTCTGCCAGATCTCAGGTCAAAGACTTGACGTATTTATATGAGCACTTTTCACAATTTCGTCTCTTTTCCTGGAATTTCCTGCACAGATTCTCGAGAAAAGTGTTGCGCTATACAAAGATTATCCGTGCAATGACAAGCACTCAATTTCCCTCAAAATGTCATTTTTAATATATAACACATGTTATTTGGTATTTTACAGATGTTTAGCTAATATGTGCTATACTCATACCGAACACATTTAGATGATTGCAAATAGTAGGGAAATTGATGTGTTAAAAATGCAATATTTTCGACTGATCAAATTCCCCCAAACTTATTTTTGATCGTCTCGAGCAAACTGTTTTATTAAAAAAAAAAGAATGAGAAAATAAAGAAAAAAAAAACTAACTAGCACACTTTCATAGGCAACACGATTGCACTGAGGACGTGCAACAAGCCTTTAAACCTCTAGGTGTCTCTAGTAGGAGGAGTGTTGTCTCCTGAGGGTTTTTCAGCGGATTGCACCCATAAAATCCCATAATAAAAGGAAAACCGTGAAAGTTACATATAAAGATAAGAATTGTAAAAGAAAGACTTTGAAAATTAGAGTTTCCAACTACACTAGCTTTTCGGTTATCATGAGCCCTATCTTAATAGTCATGAAAAAATGTTAGAAATCACATCATCCCTCAATAAAACATCGTCTTTATTCTTCATTCCTATCTTTCTTCCAAACATCGATCATATAACCCTACGTATGTGTAATGAACATCCCTACACCCGGAGAATTCAATTCAAGCTATCATACTCTTGTCCATCTGCCTCAGTACTTTTTAATTAATGAATATTTAAATGGATTTGCTCACACATTTTTCATGCGACCGTTAATACTTCTTGAGGTACTAACCGACCGATTACTCATGTGCTTGCTTATATGGTGTTTTTTCCTCGTCTTGCACCACCTAAGGCTTAGCAGTGACTCCCAGACCAGTTGGTCTAAGGCACTAGGTGATGAAGCACCCTCGCTATATTTTTTTGTTGCTGCCTTGGCGATAACAAAACCAGTGTTCATTTTTCTGCACCATTTTATATTTTCTTCATTTATTATTTCCTTCATAGTTTGGCTTTTAGACAAGAGTATTTCAAGGTATTCTCTACTATCCAGAGCTTCAAGACGTGTGTAAGTGCGATAGTAGGGTATCAACGTTCAAAATGTTTGGCTTACAGAATAAGAACTATTTTTCAGATTTATTTTTATCCTCAGATTAGTGACTTCCTTCATCTTACTAACCTTTGGGACAACGGCACATAACTATTTATTACTAGTTCGTTTAAGAAAACTTCTAATTTTCTTTGTTTTCTTAAATTTTTCCAATCTTTTGGATGTAATTTTTTACTATCTAATCTTTTATTATCTTATTTATATACAAAAAAAATTATTTTTTCTGAAAATTTTTATTTTCTGAAATTTTTTAAGTTTTTATAGGTTTTGAAAATGTTTTGTGCTTATGCAAAGTATGATGCAAATGATGCGAAAATAAGTACAAACCTCCCCCCAAACTTGTTTTCAACAGTGTCCTCACTGTTGCCATCCGCTATATCTCAAAAACCTGTAAGCCTGGGAGGAAATTTATCAATGGGGGCATGAAATATGATCGTGAAAAATCCTCCCCCGAACTTGTTTTTGGCTCACAATTTTTTAGTAAAAATTTTATGTTCAGGAGCCAGATTTTCCCCCCAAACTTGAGTTAAACAATGTTTATCTTTTGAAAATCACAAGAGGGGGTCAAGCTCATTGGTCGATGACAAGCTTTGCAAAGACCGAAGGTCAACACCAACCATTCAAAAATTTTATCAATGTAGTGCATCGGTTGGTGGAAGAAGAGAACCAAGAAGAAGTGGGGAAAAGATAAGTGGTGGAATAGAATGTTTTTGCGTCTCGTTTTGGAGAGACGACTCAGTGATTGTGATGGATTACTCACATTCTCTTTATAGTCCAGAAGAAGGGGTGGAGGTTCAATTTCTTTGTATTGAGTTGGATTTGTCTCAACACCCGTGCTTTTCAAAAATGCGAGTTCATCAGCGAAGATCTCCTCAAAAGTCTCATCAATACCCCGAAGAATTATGCCATCAAAAAGTACGGGGCGATCTTCAGACTCCAAAAACAGTTCATAATCAGTGTTAGTTGTTGACCCGGACAACTCGGTGGAAAAGTCCGTATGTGTATGATACATAGTTGGGTCAACCAACAACATATAAAATAAGTAAAGATCAGTATCATGAGGCTGATCAAATTCGTTGCTGTCGACATCCATTAAATCGACAGAACAGACCCGTGCAGTAGGTTCGGAGGGTACACTTCCCAACTTGTAAATGTTCAGCTCAATTGACCTATTTCCGAAGGATAGGGTCATAGAACCATTACGACAGTTGATGATAGCATTAGAAGTGGCCAAAAATGGGCGACCAAGAATCACCGGAATTTGATTCCGTGGGATTGCTACAGGCTGTGTATCAAGTACAATAAAGTCCACAGGGAATACAAATTCCCCGATTTTTATTAACACATCCTCCAGTTTACCCCTAGGTTTGGTGATTAATCGGTCGGCCATCTGGAGAGGTATGTTTGAGGGCTTTAACACACCAATACCTAGTTGCTCATAGACTGAATATGGAAGCAAGTTAACACTAGCGCCAAGGTCAAGTAAAGCACGGTTAATGTGTTTATACCCAATAGAAATAGAAATAGCAGTATAGCCAGTGTCCTTACGTTTCCTTTGTAATTGTTGGGGAAAAGCCATGTCTATAGTACTCGACATGAACACTATTTTCGGCACTTGAGTTTTCCTCTTCCTATTGAACAAGTTCTTAAGAGTTGTCGCATAGGACGAAACTTGTTGGCTAGCATCTAGGAGAGGGATGTTGATGTTAACTTTCTTAAATATGTCTACAAGCTTCTCCATTTGTGCATTGGGTTTGTTGGGCCTCAACCTTTTTGGAAATGGAGCTTTAACAATAAGTGTTGGGTCCAACATTTGTGGAGAAGGTTGTGGGGGTGGGAAGGATGAAGTGGGTGGAGGGTTCGAGCCTTTGGTAAAACGGAGAATAGGCTCGGAAGAAGACGGTAAATTAGACGAAATAGGGTAAGAAGTAGAAGTGGGAGTGGAAGTGGAAGCCGGGGTGTTAATGATTAATTCATCATTATTAATTTGTTCACCCACATGATTGTATAGCGCTCTTCCAGATCTCAACATGGTAAGTGCATCCACATTACTGTAATGTGAATGTCCAGGATCAGGTAAGGGTTGAGATGGAAGATTCCCTTTCTCTCTAGCACTTATTTCGGCTGTTAACTGTGCAATTTGTGCTTTCATCGATTTAATAATCTCACCTTGGGAGTCGGTGGTTTTCTTTATATCAACGAATGAAGACTTCAAATCATCCGACATTTGAATAGAATTTGTCAGAAGCAAACTCATGGTTTGTTCAAGTGCAGAGGTGTTATTGGTACCGGCAGAAAAATGATCAAAATTGTTGGCCGAGTTTTGAAAATTTTGTGGTTGGAAGGGGTGCTGACTCATCTGTTGTGGTTGCTGTTGTGGTGGAGGGACCCATTGAAAGTTATTCTTGTTTGGATCCGTATATTGAGTTTGGTGTTGGATCCACGAAAGATCAGGGTGATTCCTCCAATCTTGATTATATGAGGAAGAAGAAGGATAGTTTCCAGGTCTTTGCTGAAATGCAGCATTAGTGTGACCTTGAAACGGTACTTTCAAAGGACATTCTTCCGTCAAATGTGATGGATTGGAACATCAACCACACACGGTTTTGGGAGGTGTGTATTGGTTTAGGGAGGCTGAAGAGATTTTGTTTTCTATAGCGTCGAGCTTCCTTTGTAAAGCGGCCATTTCGGCTCTCATTGTGACGGAAACATCGAGCTGATTGACATCTTCCCTAGGCGGTGGTAGTCTAACACTTTCCAATTGTAAAGTGTTTTGATCTAAATCTTCTAGATATTTCCAAGCTTCACCATCATCTTTAGATAGGAATTGGCAATGACACATGGTTTCAAGCATCTGTTTAGTCGTGAGATCAATACCCTCACAGATAACTCGACATAAATCCCATCTGGAGATTCTGTGATGAGGGCATTGTAAAAGAAGATCCTTGAACCACTCAAAGCATTTCTAGAATGGTTCATTGGGAAGTTGGGTGAATTTGAAAATTTCGCTCCGAATACGGCTGGTCTTGTGATTGGGATAAAATTTCTTAAGGAATACAGCAACAAATTCATCCCATTATGAAATAAAATGTGCGGGTGTATTATAAAGCCACTTCTCGGCTATATCGCAGAAAGTAAATGGGAGAAAACGTAAATGCAGAGCTTCCAAAGACAGTTGTGACGTTCCAATCATTGCGCATACGTTTTCGAATTTGGAGATAAAAACGTATGCGTCTTCAGACTCAAGAACGTGAAATTTGGGTAACAGTTTGATGAATTGTGGGTTGATTTCAAAATTTTCCCCGTAGGCAGATGGTATAAAACGACAGGTGGGACGGGGAACACGTGTAGGATAGCATCTCTGTTGTAGAGAAATGCTTGGAGGATTCTGCGCACCTGCGGGCGGTGGCAGAGTGGTGTTAAAGTGTGATGATGGAAATCCATCCATCGCGGTCGTGGTGGGTGGTGGGAAAAAGAAAATGTAGAAATACCGACTTTGGGGTCGATGGGGGAAAATGCGGACAAAACAGGCACTAGAATCCCGTTTCCAGCCGAGCTTGCACTAAAGGGTTTAGCACAAGTGGCAGCGTTGTGATAATTAGGGGAAAAGTTGGTGTTTGTTTTGAAAATCATACGGATTTTTGAAAAAAAAATATGCAAATCACAAACAATGCACAAGCAACCCTAATTCTAGTGGTCACCGAGGTCAAGTCTCTAGACCGCTCCTAGACTTCCAGAAGACAAGTCGCAAGATAGATCCTCTACTGCCTCTTTGCCTCTCCTGTGGCCAGGTATGTGCCAGGTAAGTGGGAGGTTCTCCACTACGTAAGTAGTGGGCCTAATTAAGTAACCACTTCCCTTAGACACACTTGCCTTAGACACCACAAAAGAAACGCGGATAAGCAATAGATTAACCCCGACCTTCTCATGTCCTATGTGAGCGCGACGGTCCTTAGAGTCATGTCTAGATATTTTTTAGTTAATGAGGGTAATATGGATGCAGTTTTGTGATTTTTAGGGCTTAGGTCGGGTAATGAAATCCCGACTTAATCTAAATTTGGTCATTGCCCCTCAATTTCCGTATTAAAATATGCAAACAACCAAGATCAAACACGCACAATTTTTATTTTTTTATGGCGCTGCGAATTTTTGCAAAGAAACCTGCAGAAATTGGTTAGAGGAGCAGATTAAGGAGGAGGTAAGAAAGACAGAGAGGACCTGAGAAATTTTGGTACAACGATGCCCTCGTCCCATCGCGGAACCGCCGCAATGAGCCTCTAATGCCACGGAAACGCTGTCTGGTATCAAGATCACTGCACAGAAATTCTTGCAGCAGCTCCTATTCACTCCCTGGGCTCTCTGGAATATTCAGAAAATTTTTCCACTTGCTTCACCAATTCCAGTTTTCCTCGCAAAAAAAATCACAACGAATCGTTTAGTGTTTGCGGGAATTTTGATCTAAAAATTCTGATGGAATAAATTTTTCAACTCAAATTTCAAAAACGAACAAATTAGCACACGATCCCCGGCAACGGCGCCATTTGATTGAATCGATTCTCGGTGTGTATATAAGAAAAGTGTAAAGATCACAACCAAAGAAATTTATAAACCGCAATCAATAGCGGTGTCAATTGTAGGTTCGTTAGCGAGTGCGCATCGTCCACAGGGAAAGTGTGATTTGATCGTATTTGATTTAGATGAATTGAAAATTAAAAGAGAAGAGAAAAGAGAATTCGATTCAAAATTTAAAAGTGAATTTCAAGAATTATCAAAATCTAGATCTAATATCAAGAATACTTAAAATCAAGAATCAAGAATCATCCAATTGAATTAGTTATCAAGATTTGTAATGAGGCTCGTAGGAATCGGTTGAATATGATGAAGACTAGCGATTACGTTTTCTTATACATTGATGATTTGATGCTAGATCGATGATGATCAACAAGAATTAGGGATCTCTTGCGGAAAATAGGGTTTCATCATCTATCCCTTGTCTTTTCGTTGATTTTCATTTACATTCTAGCCTCTAGCAAATTGAATCACCAATCGTCGATCTCTAATTAAGAGCGAAAACATTCAAGAAAGCATTTCACTCGAAACTAGATTGTCGATGATTCAATTTACAAGAGTTTACAAAAATCATAGGAATTAAAAATCGTTTCAAGATTGTAATCATCATCATTTATCTATTCTCTCGACTCCTCCACGAGCGGAGTTTTTACTGAAGCATCATATCAAAGAACAGAATCAAGAATTGAGATCTAATCTTATTGCTCAAATATAAAGATAAGCAAGACAAAGAAATTTCACCTTTTATTATCCAACAATTTCGATACAATTCGTTCAAGAACTACAGGAATTGAGGAAATAACTCGATTGTCGAATTAGCTTCGCATCGTCTCCGTGAGTCGCGGATCGTCTTAGATCACTTGCTCGGTTGAAGATCGGCGTCGCTTCTAAAAGGTTGAAGCCTTCTTGCTTGAATTGTACTCGAAGATCTTTAATTGATCAAATTGTGTCACTGAATTTGATTTGAATTTGATTTGGATCTACAATTTTCCCTCCACTTTCAACAACCTCAAACCCTAGATATAGATCTCATTTTATAGCCACCTCATTTGAATCTTCCCTCCAAAGCTAAGTAGTTAGAGAGATGCTTCTAGAAGATGTTTGTTGGAGGGAATATTCTAGAATAAGGTATATTCTTGGATAAGGTTGTTAGGCCAAGCCTTCTGGAAGAAGCCGCGTGGTCTTTTAGAGTCCTCTGGAAGCTTGGCTGTTACAAGGAGACAGCTGGAGAAAATTTGAAGTTGTGACGTGTCCCTTGCGCCGCGGATCCGCAGCGGGAAGGGCCTATTGGCCGCGGATCCGCTGCCCATTGAAGGTATCTGTGCATGAAATTTCTGGGCTGCTCTGTTTTGGATTTTTGGAACTTTCTGGGATGCTTGGATTCTTCTTATTCTTTCTAGATTTCTGCCAGATCTCAGGTCAAAAACATGACGTATTTATATCAGCACTTTTCACAATTTCGGCTCTTTTCTTAGAATTTCCTGCACAGATTCTCGAGACAAGTGTTGCGCTATACAAAGATTATGCGTGCAATGATAAACACTCAATTTCCCTCAAAATGTCGGTTTTAATATATAACACATGTTATTTGGTATTTTACGGATGTTTTGATAATGTGTGCTATACTCATACCGAACACCTTTAGATGATTGCAAATAGTAGGAAAATTGATGTGTTAAAAATACAATATTTTCGTCTGATCAATTGGATACACAATCGTATAGTTACATACGAACTTGAATGAACTTGTTCCAGATTCGAGGATGGTTTCTGGTTCAGGAGAAATTGAATAGGGTTATTCAGTTGTCTTTTCCCTTTACCTTCCCTCAGGTTGAGAGGGCTCTTGGTATTATGAGAGTACAACTATTACGCTTATTGGATAGTCTTCTTCCAAACCTTAGGCTGGTGCCGAAGGGTAGGGAAGGAAGAAAACCAATTAGCCTAAAGGTGGTGTCCAGAAGGTAATAAGTAAAGACATAATAAAGGGATTAGAGTGAGTGCATGGAAATATACAGTTACAGTCATGAACCAGGATAGTGGAAGTGGCGTTACTAGGAAAACCAGGTTACCCCTTCGAAACATTTTCAGGTTTCAGTTTTACTGTGCAGTGTTAATTGAAAACTGTTTTCCTAATTGGATTCTAACTCCAGGGTATGTATTTACCAGGTATGATTATCACATCTGTATGGCGTTATAGATGCTGAGTGAGAGTAAGAAATTAGGAATTTGGTGATTAGATCCTCTGTATATCGGAATTTTGTGTAATTGGTGATATTTGAGGAAATCACCTGGGTTTTGCCTGACGGCAAATATTTTGTTTTGAATATCCGTTGTTATGCACCAATTTCAAACTGATATATCTTTACGTTTATTCTATAAAGTAAGATATAACATTTTGATATTATGTCCATGACATTTACCTATATGAGTTGGTCATCAGGTAAGGTGCATTCAACAACGGTGTAATTCTTCTTAACTATAGTAAAGTTTTCAACCTACGACGCACAGGGTTTGAGTTATTGAACTTAGGGGACTTAAACAAAGTATTGTATGTTGTCCGGTGTCTATTAGGACAAAAGGGTTGGTACTCCTACTATATTCTGTTTACTCATGACTTCTCCAGTTCTAGACAAGTATTTCGTTGAAATACAAGGTCCAGATATTGAGAAGTTATAGGTATAAGAATAAAGTAGAGAACCATTTGTTGAAAGTATCAGGATTCTTCGAGGCAGTCGAAGATGTAGATACTTGTGTTTGGTATTGTTAGTTATATGTATGCCCTAGAGGCCATTACTGTACGTACGATGTATATTGTAGTGGATGCTAGGACATATATAGGGAGGACTTTCTTGCTCGACATGATAGTATGCTATCTGGTTGTACTTTATCTAAACATGTACTCTGATTGTCTCTATATTACATGTTGATAAAGCCCTTAGGATATGTACTCGACTACTGGGACTATGATGAGATCATACTAGTGGGGCCACGGTAGTCAACGAGTACATCCTATAACTGTTCCTAGTCGAGGATGTATCGAGACAGGGCATCGATGCACCAGAGTAGACTAGCGTATACGCATCTTGACCCATATGATGGGCGATGGATGATCCCATATCCATCGGTGTTTGACATCAAGGATGGTGTACGAGTGCTCAGTGGAGACTGGGTACACTGGACGGACTCGCCGAGAACTCCCAGATGGTATTATACCATACGTCAGATGGCAGTTCTCCGGTAACACTGGTACAGAGTAGTCTGTTGACCCGAGATCGTCATAGAATCTTGTGTGATTCCCACTGTGCTTTGATTTCCATCATACCACATCCAAGAGGGCATGCAAAAAGGTGGCTTTTGGGTACAGTCCCGAATCACATGGAGGCAATGAGCGATAGGAGGGGATTCGTCTCTCCCGGTATAGGGAGTTGATGTTGTGCTGTGTTCGATTGGCTATAACCGGAAATCCCTGGCCACGGTTGCTGAGATTTACTGGTAAGTGTTATCAGTAGTTTCTCGAACTGTTATAGACCTCATATCGACACGACTTATCGAGCTACTGGGGTCTGACGTTTACCACCCCTAGGCGAGATATGCAACATATCAGACGATGAGACCGGACTGTACGGGAGTGTTACTGTTTGGATTCACAGGAGAAGTTACAGGCTTGCTTGTTGATCTTCTGAGCACTCAATACCTGGGTAGCTGTTACGTTTAGCTGACCGCTTGCAGCTTGTGGGTGTTTGATATGTTCATCACCTACTGCCGGCGTATTGACGATTCTTTAGAGTCCTACACAGAGGTTTCTTGACTCAGGCAAAACGGAGTAGGAGCACATATGTGATTTGTGCGGGACCGAGGATAATGCGATATAAGATACCGTATTATATTCTCGCGATATTTGATATCAGCCGGGTCATCGGATCAAGTGTTGATTCGATGAATCGGTACGGATAAATATTAGTCTGTTATATGCGATATAGCCGGATTGTCGGATCAAGTGTTGATTCGATAATTTAATGTATAATAATATATATGATATATTAAAAGACATTAACTAAAATTAGCTCACTAAAAGATTCTTTTTCTCACCCGGATTAATACATTGATATATATGCGATATATGTTAATTGTATTATTTTCTTTTGTTGCAAATATATAATATATATGTGATATATATTATTGTGACATGATATGATTTATTATAAAACATGTTTAAGGATGATATAAAGGGATTAGGGTTTGATTAGGGTTAGCACCTTCTTGTTCATTCTAGAAGGTTTTCTATTTTGTCATGATAAAGATATTTTGTTATGACTCATGCTTTGAACTAACCAAACCCTAACTCTAGTTTATTCACTACATTGGTTTAGCCTCTCATCCTTGACCATGGTTTGATAATCAATCATATATTCTTGATTACTATTCATCACAAAAGGATTTAACAATATTGTTCTTCTTCCTCCTTCACTCTTCAAGAAAAAGCTTGCTTGATTTTTCCAAAGTGATGAATAATTGTGAGAAAAATATAAATAAAGAGAGCAAAAATCCTACTTCATCATCCTCATCTTCCCTTGCCATTTAGATGAGGGTGTTCACATCCTTTCATGAGTGTTAGCTTGTGTTAAAGAAACTTCAAGGTAGATCATCTTAGTATCGAAGATCGGAAGCAAAGGTTGCGTCTTTCTCTTCTTGGAACCTCTCGAGAGTCCGGATCCTGATGATCGCAGCGAAGGGACCACAACACGGAGCATATGAAGTGAAGGACCGGATCTACAAAGGTTGTAATCCCTCTCACTTAGTGTTAAAGTGTTTAGCATGCTTGTTTTCGCCTAATCTCTAGTTTAAAGTTACGTATTCGGGTTGTTCGGCATGACTAATTTTTTAAATCGGGCATGGTTGATGCCTCGTAGACCCTTGTACGCGTGCCTAACAACCCTACAGTGGTATCAGAGCCAAGCTAGAGCTTTAGGCGAAGTCTAGAGGAAGTTTAAAGTCCGATCGAACCCGAAACCCCGACTCCAAAATGCTCTCTGGAAATTTTCTGAAAATTTGGATTTTTGTCAATTAAAAATTTCTAAAAAATTCAGCAGGGTTTTATTAGAATTACTGTGAAATTCAAGGGGCTAATTCGTCAAAAGTGCGGCGGAACCGCGAAAGTGCGGCAGAACCGCGGCAGAAGCCTGGCATCTGCGGCGGTTCCGCGGCCATTTGATGACGTCACCCCTCCTATTTTGCACAGTAATTCCTACTACACAGTGCTGAGTTCTCTGGGAATTTTTTAATTTTTATTCTACAGTTGAGTTTTCTGGGGTTGTTTTGGGGATTCGATGTTTCGATCGAAGTATTAGATTTTGTCTATGTGGCTTTCCGGATAAATTTTAGAAACTGTTAAAAAGTTCGAACGGATATCAATAACTCACTTTTTCCCCTGTCGGAAAATTTTTCAAAAGTTGGATTTTTCCCTTGTTTAAGAATGTTCTAAGTCATGCAAGTAACGCGGTGGACCCTCTAGAAGACAACAAACCTTAACTCGATTATGTGACCGTCTTGAACTGCCCTTTGAACCTTAGGGTTTGGGGCAGTACGGCGTGCCACATGTGAGGCGTTGGCTTGACCCTTCTACGGCTGGACCATTGGTACTGTGGCATGTAATGGAGGTTTTTAAACTGATTTCAAGTGTTGAGATATATTGGGGCAATCTTGGGTGCTTGATGATTCGATCGGAAAGTTTAACTTTTTCTATTTATTTGGAATGTGATACAATATTTGGAATCCACAGGTAGTTATGAGATAACTAATTTGAATATTATAAACATAGCAGTTTAGTCTCAGATGATCGGTTGCCACGGAATTTTGATGTGATCAAAAGTCCGTCGCAATCACGTAGCGTACGCGGATACTCGCCGGGTAAACTTAATAGACAACCTCACTCCATAGCCCCGACCAAGTGACTGTAGATGAACCCCGTCGCCGAAAACATCCGTTCGGGTGCTCCCGGTAGCGGTGTTCCACCTTGGTGCACTTCGTCGACGGCATCTGGGGTGCGGCCGTCTACTAAAGTTTGCGACGAGCATTCGATCAGTTTTTCGGGAATCTTGTTGAATTCCTCGACTTGATATTGAAAAGTGTTTTCGATAATGAGACTAAAATGCGGGGTTTATAATTGTTAGGCATGTGATGTCTAAGGAATTCATTTGGTTAGGCATGCGATGTCTAACGAGGTTGCGGATTCCAACTGTTGTAGTTTTACACTTTCTTTTCTGTGACCGTAAGTGTAGTATGTGGTGTATCGCCGGCTTCGTTGCTATACATCAACGACAATCGGGATACGCATACTTGCTTACGTTGATGATATGAGATATTATGTGTTGCTGTGATATGTTGTATTGGATCGTCGCTTTTGAATAGCCGGGGGTTTTATGTGAGATGAGAGTTTTTCTTTTTCATTCATGTAAAATTCATTTGTATGTAATATTCTTTTATTGGGGCACTTCCAGGTAGCGGAAGATGTCACCGTTGTATATTATTTACTTTTCCGCATTAGGTAGACCCAAGGCGGGGAGCACAAGTAACCGGGTTCTAGGGTCCAGTGGGAGACCATCTCGAGGAGTCGAGACCGGGTCTCCTAACCCTAGAATTGGCTGTGTTGCTTGCCACTCTCGTAGGGGTCTAGGGATGTGGGTTTGGCTATTCATCGCGACCGTGGAATCCGTGTTTTATACAGGCTCGTATTGAAAACACGGACGTCCTAGTATATCCAATATTTCATATATGTTCTTCTGCTGCAATGTTCTGTGATGAGATCATATTACTGCCTGTGACGAATGCTTATATTATATATATGAGATATATGTTATATTGCAGATTTCGTTTCAAAAGAGATGCTTGTGAAGCATAATAAAATGGGACTTCATTAATGAGATTAATGAAATAAAAGAAACCTAAGATGTTGTAGAAACTTGTTTAAATTAAAAACTGGTAGCTCTAGTTCTTGCTTTGCATAGCGGTGTTCCTTGTAGAACATCCAGCACCTTATGCGATAAGGAAAAGACCGAGATCCCTTCACCGGGAGTGACTCCTTTAGCAATAACTGGCAGATACTACAAACTCGGTTTGTCTTTTGATTGCTTCTATAGTTCTTGCTTTGCATAGTGATATTTGTGAAATATCCTGCACCTTATTCGATGAGGAAAGGGCCGACGATCCCTTCACCGGGAGTGACCCCTTTAGCAAAACTGGAAAAGCCTCAAAAACACTCCATTTAAAATCACTCGATTCTACAACGATATCAAGTTCATTACGCAATAGGTTTTCTGAAAAACCTGTCGTAGCCCTCCGTCATTTCAGATAAGTCCTACTTAGTATTCGTGCTACGTTTGTTGGCCTCCGTCAAGGCGTAGTGTGCGGTAGTTGACTAGTATTTATCTGCTTATGCATATGATGCAGATTGGATTAGGGTAGTCGTGCGGCCTTGTTGACCTCCGTCAAGGGTCGTGCGGGAGGGTTTAATTCAATCAGGAAATGACGGGTTGAACTTGACTAGTAGCCTATGGTTTGTTGACCTCCGTCAAGGTCATAGGACGCTGGGGGCAAAATATTGTTGGGAATTTCAAGTGTTGAAATTTGCAATGAGATTGCATACCTTCTATGAGATAGTTGGATCCCGATACTCGCTGCGAGTAAGAGTTACTCCTGGGAGAGTTTTACATATTACAATTAGCCGATCAAGTAGGTGTCTACAAAGGTGTTAACGGGGTTACGCCTCTGGGAAAACGAGGTTTACTTTAATTAGGTTCGTGCGAAAGCACGGGGGACCTCCCTCAAAGTACCGACACTGGCCTGGCTGAAAGATTGGCGAACTTATAGCGTGTAATTAATCCCGGCTAGTCTTTCCTTTTAGGGTTTGAAGGAAGATTTGATTAAAACAGTGGGAGACATCCTGATTAGATATATTAGATAACCAATCTAATCTTGCAAGAGCATACGCTGAGTGTTTTCTTCTCTCTCTTTCCAGATAGCGACCATATCACGCCTTAATCAAGATAATAAAACGGATATATTGACCGAACCCGCTTGTTATACTGAGCTGGGGAACGTTGGTCCCGCTCCATCTTATAATTGTTATAAGACAGAGCAGGAAATTGGGGAATACCAGATTTCCCGTGCCGCCCAAACGAAGAAAGTGCATATTGATGAATCATCTTCGGGTGTGTTCATTACAGAGAACTGTTTCTCAGTATCCTTTACGTCGTGGGTATGTGATACCGGATCAGGATCCCGCATATGTAATCTGTTACATGGGCTACAGATAGGTAGAGAACTGAGAACGGGTGATAAGTTTCATGAGATAGAAAACGGTGCAAGTGTTGCAGCCAAGTCTATTGGTCACTGTCATCCTGTATTACCAGAATACATTGATTCTGAACAAATGTTATTAGATACCGAACCTGATATACAAAATCATATCAGTCTCTTTATTAGTAAAGAAAGGATATAATTTTGTATTGTTGGATAATGTTTTGAACATTTCCTATATCAAGAGTTGATCGGTTCAGACACGTTATCTAAAAGCATTGTCGTTCTAAATCAAACTACAGTTCTTAGTATATGGAACACACAAAAGAGGAAGAGTTCAGAAATGAACAAATCCTTCTTGAGGCATTGTAGACTAGGTCATATCAATGCGACCCGACTGGCTGAAGTTGCATTTAGATGCATATTTAAATTAGTTTGAATTTACATCTTATGAAACTTGCCGGTCATGTCACAAAGATAAGATTACCACAGCTCTGTTTGTTGGAAACAGAGAAAGAGTTAGTGAACTTTTGGGATTGATACATGCTGATGTATGAAAGTCCCCTGTCTACAAATGCCATGATTGGTTCTTTGTACTTCATTACATTCTCTGATAATCTCTCAAGATTCGGACATATGTTCCTGCTGAAACACAAGTCCGAACCTTTTGAGATATTCACAGAATATAAGATAGAAGTAGAGAACCAAAAATACGGGTAAAAGTATTATGTCCTTTGATGTGATCAAGGAGGAGAATACTTGAGCACGGAATTCTTGGACTATTCTAAAGGAGAATGAGATTCTCTCTCAGCATTAGTCCTCCGTATACACCACAGCACGTCGGTGTATCGGGGCGGAGCAATAGCACCCTATGTGATATAGTGTGCTCTATGATGAGTACTACTGAGTTTCCTATTTCCTTTTGGATGTTATGCGCTTGAGAAGCTGCATACCTATTGAATAGGGTTCAAATCAAATTAGTTGCCTACCACTTCATATGCGATATGGAAAGGGAAGAGCCCATATCTTAAGTTTGTTAAGATTTGGGGTTGTCCGGCCTATGTCTAAAAGCAAAATCCGGACAAGCTCGAGGCAATGTCTGTTATGTAGAACTGGAATGGTTCCAGCTATACAAACTACAGCTGATAATTTGGTAGAACCAAAGGATTCAATAGTTACCAACGAACCTCAGCCTCTCCGCCGATCTAGTAGGGTTCCTCACCCACCTGAGAGATACTTCGGTTTCTCTATGACAGTGGGAGCGAGGATTGCATCATGAGATGATGACCCAACTAGTTTCGAGCTGTCCATCAGGAGTATGACTCTGTAAGAATGGCTGGATGCTTATCGATCTGAGATGGAATCCTTATACACCAACAAAGTATGGAATTTGGTTGCTTTATCTGAAGGGTTAAATCCCCATCAGGAGCAAGTATATCTTGAGAAGATTACTTGGTGTACATGGAAAAGTTGAGACTTTCAAAGCTAGACTTGTTAAAGGTTTGCATCATAGACCAGATATGGATTATGTTGAAAACTTTTCTAAGGATCTATGCTTAAGTCCATCCAGATCCTACTTGCCACGGCTACATACCTGACTACGATATCTGGTGGTTGGGTGTCATGACTGCTTTTCTAAGTGATGTTTTAGAAGAGAACGTCTATAAGTACACAGCCAGAGGGCTTCGTAGACAGTGGGAGCAGCGGAAACGTGTGCAAGATGTTTTATATGATAAAACAGGCATCGCGGAGTTAGAACATCTGTTTTGATCTGGTAGTCAAAGAGTTTGACTTCATCAAAATGGTAGATGAACCTTGTATATACGAAAAGGTAGTAGAGAGTATGGTGGTGATCCTCGTAGAGTATGTAGATGACATACTTTTGATAGGGAAGGAGTTTCCTATGCTACGCTCGGTCAATCTCCGCTTATCACAAAGATTCTCCATATAAGATCAAAGTGATACCTCCTAAATCCTGGGTTTTTGGATCTATGAGATAGATCTAAATGGATGTTAGGATACTCACTAGTTGAAGTGAGATGGTATCAATCGATCCTGGGGAGAATCACTAGAAAGGTTCCAGGCTGATAAGGACGACTGAATGTCAGTCGCAGGCTTGTCTATACCCTCAGTGAAGGGACGGTATGTTGGAAGAGTTCCAAGCTAGATACCGTGACATACTAGACGATTAGAGGTAAGATGCATCGTTACCAAGGATGCTACCAAAGAGGCAGTCTGGATATATATAAGTTCATAAGATGAACTTCGTTCCTACCATTGTGTGACAATAGGGTTGTGGCTTTAGCCAAGGAACTACCGTCCCATCAGAAATCCAGATATAATTCTTAGGCGGTATCACCTGATCATGGAGATGGTTGATCTCCAGGGTGATCGAGGTTAGGAGAGTAGACACAGAGGACGCAGCGCGGATCCACTCACAAAGGCCTTTTTCCCAGTAGAGACTCTTACGGGATGGTTGAGTATGAGATACTTCAACCGTAGCTAATTGTTGGGTATGCGATACCATAACAGATGGCCCTAGTGCAAGTGGGAGATTGTTAGTTATATGTATGCACTAGAGGCCATTACTGTACATACGATGTATATTGTAGTGGATGCTACGACATATATAGGGAGGACTTTCTTGCTCGACATGATAGTATGCTATCTGGTTGTACTTTATCTAAACATGTACTCTGATTGTCTCTATATTACATGTTGATAAAGCCCTTATGATATGTACTCGACTACTGGGACTATGATGAGATCATACTAGTGGGGCCACGGTAGTCAACGAGTACATCCTATAACTGTTCCTAGTCGAGGGTGTATCGAGACAGGGCATCGATGCACCAGAGTAGACTAGCGTATACGCATCTTGACCCATATGATGGGCGATGGATGATCCCATATCCATCGGTGTTTGACATCAAGGATGGTGTACGGGTGCTCAGTGGAGACTGGGTACACTGGACGGACTCGCCGAGAACTCCCAGATGGTATTATACCATACGTCAGATGACAGTTCTCCGGTGACACAGGTACAGAGTAGTTTGTTGACCCGAGATCATCATAGAGTCTTGTGTGATTCCTACTGTGCTTTGATTTCCATCATACCACGTCCAAGAGGGCATGCAAAAAGGTGGCTTTTGGGTACAGTCCCGAATCACATGGAGGCAATGAGCGATAGGAGGGGATTCGTCTCTCCCGGTATAGGGAGTTGATGTTGTGCTGTGTTCGATTGGCTATAACCGGAAATCTCTGGCCAGGGTTGCTGAGATTTACTGGTAAGTGTTATCAGTAGTTTCTCGAACTGTTATAGACCTCATATTGACACGACTTATCGAGCTACTGGGGTCTGACGTTTACCACCCCTAGGCGAGATATGCAACATATCAGATGACGAGACCGGACTGTACGGGAGTGTTACTTTTTGGGATTCACAGGAGAAGTTACAGGCTTGCTTGTTGATCTTCTGAGCGCTCAATACCTGGGTAGCTGTTACGTTTAGCTGACCTCTTGCAGCTTGTGGGTGTTTGATATGATCATCACCTACTGCCGGCGTATTGACGATTCTTTAGAGTCCTACACAGAGGTTTCTTGACTCAGGCAAAACGGAGTAGGAGCACATATGTGATATGTGCGGGACCGAGGATAATGCGAAATAAGATACCGTATTATATTCTCGCGATATTTGATATCAGCCGGGTCATCGGATCAAGTGTTGATTCGATGAATCGGTACGGATAAATATTAGTCGGTTATATGCGATATAGCCGGATTGTCGTATCAAGTGTTGATTCGATAATTTAATGTATAATAATATATATGATATATTAAAAGACATTAACTAATATTAGCTCACTAAAAGATTCTTTTTCTCACCCGGATTAATACATTGATATATATGCGATATATGTTAATTGTATTATTTTCTTTTGTTGCAAATATATAATATATATGTGATATATATTATTGTGACATGATATGATTTATTATAAAACATGTTTAAGGATGATATAAAGGGATTAGGGTTTGATTAGGGTTAGCACCTTCTTGTTCATTCTAGAAGGTTTTCTATTTTGTCATGATAAAGATATTTTGTTATGACTCATGCTTTGAACTAACCAAACCCTAACTCTAGTTTATTCTCTACATTGGTTTAGCCTCTCATCCGTGACCATGGTTTGATAATCAATCATATATTCTTGATTACTATTCATCACAAAAGGATTTAACATTATTGTTCTTCTTCCTCCTTCACTCTTCAAGAAAAAGCTTGCTTGAGTTTTCCAAAGTGATGAATAATTATGAGAAAAATATAAATAAAGAGAGCAAAAATCCTACTTCATCATCCTCATCTTTCCTTGCCATTTCGATGAGGGTGTTCACATCATTTCATGAGTGTTAGCTTGTGTTAAAGAAACTTCAAGGTAGATCATCTTAGTATCGAAGATCGGAAGCAAAGGTTGCGTCTTTCTCTTGGTGGAACCTCTCGAGAGTCCGGATCCCGATGATCGCAGCGAAGGGACCACAACACGGAGTATATGAAGTGAAGGACCGGATCTACAAAGGTTGTAATCCCTCTCACTTAGTGTTAAAGTGTTTAGCATGCTTGTTTTCGCCTAATCTCTAGTTTAAAGTTACGTATTCGGGTTGTTCGGCACGGCTAATTTTTTAAATCGGGCATGGTTGATGCCTCGTAGACCCTTGTACGCGTGCCTAGCAACCCTACAGGTATTTCGTTGATTGTAATGATTTTTGAGAACTTGCTTCTCTTTCAAGTTACTCATATATGGATGCACTCCTAGTTGAGTAATGCTGATTGGCCTCCTTCCATGTGGTTGATATGCACTGGAGATAGCTGCATGTTTTTGAATCTGGTTCCAATTAAATTAATGCCTTTTTTCTATATGGTATATAGGATGGTTTTGTATCTTAACGATGTTAAGGTATAAGGAGTTGTCCGGCTGATGCTTAGAACCAGAATCTGGACGAACTCAAGGCACATTTCAGTAATGGCGGTTTGTGGGTTATCCCGGGCTTCGACGAGGGTTAACATTCTACCAGTTTTATTGTTCTTTACTCGCAACCCGTTATAATAAAATGAAATTTTTTTCAAAAAACATTAGTGGGAGTATGGTAGAACTGGAAGAGATTCCAGAACCCCAAACGACTACTGAAAATTTAATAGAACCTGAGGATTCAATTGGTTTCGACATTCCATTAGCCACTCCGTAGATTTGGTGGGTAATCTCAGGCGCCCGAGAGGTACTTCGGTCTTCTCAGAGACGGTGACAGGGAGGTTCTTGTTTACCCAGACTTGCCATTGCTGTTGTTCTAGACTATAAGACCTTGCAGGAGGATGAGTATAACGTCGTTCTAAACTAGCTTTTGAAGTGCATGTGTATATGACTCTGCCAGAGGGTTATTGTAGTCAGTGGGAGCGGCGGAAGCATAGTGGGAAAGTAGCTTATGTGTATTCATAGACTAAAGCAAGTATAGCGGAAATAGATCATCTATTTTTGATGTGACAGTCATTAGTCTTAACTTAATCAGAATAGGATCTAGATATGGTAAGAAGGTAGTAAAGAGTGATGTCCAGGTATTTGGATGACATGCACTTGATAGGAAGAGATATTCCTATACTACGATCGGTTATATTCTGGTTGTCACAAGGTGGTTTCTCCATATACGATAAGGATATAATATCAGGGATTCTGGTGACTAGATCTATGGTTTTAGATATAGATTTCGGAAGTGTCCTAATTAGGGTACTTTGACATTATTCTAAAATGTTTTAGAATGGATGACTCCTGGCGAGGTGGTGTACCCGTAGGTGATGGAGTGACCCTCTCTAAAGGGATGTCTTACAGACTGATAAGGAGAGGGATTTGCATGATTGACATATCACTTGCTTAGGCAATTGAGTAAATCATGAGATGTCAAGTACAACACCAGATATTTCTTTTGCACTGGCTGCAATAAACATATATATTAATCCAATCCTGGAGAAACGTTGGAAAGCAATTATGAACATAAGTGGATGTTCTTGGAATATGGTAACGGCAGCCTCCTTCGGGTGACGGTTACCATTTCAGGCTTCCAAGGTGACCTGGATGACAGAGTGGCTGTTTGAGTTATAGTTTTCCCTCTTTTGAGGGACAGTATGTTGGACATGTGGTCCAAGCGGTATACTGTGGAAGGCATGGTGCGGGATACTGATTAAATTCAGTGGATGAAACAGTCTAAGAAGTTTGTTGGATTTGGAGTTCATTTTTGAACTGCGTTCCATCAAATATCCAGACAAATTCTAAGATAGGTATTGCTTATTTCGGGAGATGGTCATTCTCCGCGAAGTTAAGATATAGAGAGTTATAGAAAGAAACATTGGAGAGGATTCACTGACTGAAGCTATTTCTCGAACACAATAGTTTCACAAACGAGCTTTGCGAAACTAATTAGTAGAGAAGTTGGGTGTTTGTTATCACACGAGCTGTGAGTATGCGACACCGCAATAATTGGCCTTAAGTGCAAGTGGGTGATTGTTGGCTATAGTGCCCTCAAGTCAATTATTGAATCGCAGGCAGGCGATTGCGATGATTGAGGGAAGACCTATACGGATAGAACAGTCTTACTCAAGATGATAGTATGCTATCTGGTTTGTCTTTATCATCATGTACATGCTTTATGTGGTATTACAAATCACTATTACATGTTGATAGAGCCCATAGGATTCTTGCTTGACTACCAGCATTATGATGGCGATCATATACGTGAGAGCTGGGTGGTCTATAAGAACATCCTTAAATGTCCCTAGTCATGGGAGTTTAGAAACTGGGCATCGATACTCCAGAGTAGACTAGTGTATACTGATCGAGACCCCGACGAGGGGCGATGGCCGGTCTCACAAGCCATTGGTGTCAGTTTGTTCACCTAATATAGTATACAGGTGCTCATTGGGTTATGAGTACACCGGACGGACTCGCCGGGAACCTTCTAGTTGGTACTATACCTATTGTCAGATAGCAGTTCCCAGATGTCATGTGTGGAGGTTAGTCTGTCGACTTGAGATCGTCATTTGTCTCGTGTAAGTTCCCACTGTGCTTTGATTACTACCCTACCACGGCTCAAAGGAGTCATGCAAACAGGTTTTAGTTGGGTACAATCCCGAGCCACATGGAGGCAGTGAGAGGATTGTCGGGGATTCATCTCTCTCTGTATCGGGGGTTGATGTCGCGTAGTGCACGGGTGGCCATCACCAGAAATCCTTGGCCAAGGTAGTCGAGAATTACTGATTTGGATCAGTAGTTTCTCAGGTGGTGATGGGCTTCATACCGATACGAAATGTCGCGTTATTAGGGGTCTGACTTTATCCACCCCTTAGACTTGATATGCGATACTCTTAGAAGAACAGACCGGACTGTATGGATATTGTCACTGGCAGGCTCAGTAAGGGTTCAGGATGAGTTTGCTCGTCGGCCTCTCTTTCGCTCAATACCTGGGTAGCCGTTACGTACATCTAGTGTCGCTGACGTGCTTGTGGTTAAACCCACTGCCGGCGTATTGACGAGTCTTTAGAGTCCCATACAAAGGGTTTCCCTGCTTCGGGCGAAACGATGTAGAGGCCGTATGGTTTTACGACAGGTTTCGATCATTTACATGCACTTATGCATGTATCAGGATTCGGACGGATAATACTAGTGGCTTTGGTTTAAGCCGGATTCTACTATTATATTGTTGGATTATTTTCGTCTCATTGAATTTGTATTTTTTGGAATACGGATGCGGGTATGTATATACAGATGATAGGTATTCTTGTAATTTATTACAAGGTGCTTCTAAAAAATGCCACCTCATTTAGTTTTAACCATTTATGATTAAATGGTTAATGAGGTGGTGATGATGAGGTGTTTATTGCATGATTATTGCATGGCTTAGTAATGACCCATGGTTACTATACTAAGCATGCTTAAGTTTTTGTTTGTTGTGAGATTTTGTTGACTTGAGATATTTTTGGTTGACTCTAGATATTATGGTGACATGGGATATTTATTGGATGGTGGATGGCTTCAATTATTGCAAACAACCACAACAAAAGAAAACAACAAGCCATCTTCCTTCTTGAGTTGTTCAAGCTTCACACTTTCATCTCTCATGGCTTCTTCTTCTTCCTCCACCCTAACCCTCTCATGTGTTGAGAAACCTAGGGTGTTTAGAGACAAATTAATCCCTCATTAGACTCTACATGATCTTGGCTATCTAGTTTAGCAAACTAGATACCTTAGTTACTTCTGTTATGAAGTAGGAGCTCGTTTCATAAATCTTCGGGTGGATCATCTTCGATGGAGGGAGACCGAAGATCAAGCTTGATCATGGAGGCCACTAGGAGATTGGGAAGGTGGTTGAAGACTGAAGGACACGGATCAATTCGGTATAACCATTCTTAACTCCTAAATATTTAGTTTGCTAGTTTAGGGTTAATGGTAGATCCGGGTAGTGGGTTGTGTTAGCGCCAGTTTTGAAAAATTTTGTTCTGCAATCGGCTATGGTTTGATGGTCAGGGCCCTTGCATAACCCAATAAGTACAATGGACGGACTCACTGAGAACTTCTAGATGGTACTATACCTATCGTTAGATAGCAGTTCTCAGGTGACATGAATACATGTTAGTCTTTAGACCTGACATCGTCATTTGTCTCATGTGAGTCCCTACTGTACTTAGATTACTATCGTACCGTGCCTCTACTAAGTCATGCAAATACATTTTAGTTGGGTACAGTCCCGAGCCACATGGAGGCAGTGAGTGATAATTGGGGATTCGTCTCTCCCGGTATCGGGAGTCGATATCGCACTGTATTTGGTTGGCCATCACCATAAGACCTAGGCAAAGGCAGTTGAGATTTACAGATACTTAGATCAGTAGTTGCTTGGATTAGTCCTGAGCCACATTGGCGCGAATTATTGGGTTATTAGGGTTTGATGTTTACCACCCCCTAGATCCAGTATGTGATACTCTTAAACGAAGAGACCAGACTGTATGGAGATTGTCACGGATAGGCTCAGTAGGGGTTCGAATGAGCTTGCTCATAAGCCTTCCTTTTAGACAGTTACCTAGGTAGCATTATCTATAGCCTGTTAGGTTTCGGTGCCCGCGCCGTAGAAACCGTGGCCGAGGCAGAAGCGAAAACAAAAAATTCTAGCGAAAAACGAATGCCCATAATACCCAAGATTCGATCCATAGACCTAAACTAGCAAGCTAAGAGTGCAATGGTTGAGAAAATACAACCTTTGTCGCGTGTCCACCCAATTGTGGAAGACCCCTCCAAGCTCGCAACCGCCGGGAACGCGCTTGAGAATCGACCACCCATGCCGAAGACGATCCACCCGAGAGATTCCGGAGGAGGCTCTAACCGACGATCTAGACTTGCTAGGTATGGATGGTCGGTGATGTAGGAATACTTCACTAAATTGTTCTCTCTAAAATCTATGCTCAAATGAAGAGTAAGAAGAAGAAGGTCAAGGAGGTGAGAATGAAGCCTGAAGCTCACTTGATGGAAAAATGATCAAGTGTTACAAATGAAAAAGAGAATGGCTATTTCAAATTGCAACCATGAAGCAATAGTGCACAATAAATGCACATCAAAATCCAAGCCATTCCTCCAAACCATGCTTCATTAAAACCCTTTTCCACCTCATTTCCTTATTTGATTTTCCAAAAAAGGAAAATCAAATACGAGGTGTCCTTCTTCTAGAAGTATTACCGTATAAATACGGAATACTTCGCCTGGTATATGTATCGCTACATATACACGTTTTCGTATAAAAAAAATTACTGATACCACCAAAGAGAGAAAATGAATAGTGAACAATAATAATAAAATATATGTTTAAAAAATACGTATATAAATTATTAAATCAAAACCTGATTTAATAATCCAGCTTAATCCTAAGCCGACTAGTATTATCAACCGCCCGATTAAAGTCAGTGTATCCCGTACACGTATTTAATCGGACCCCTGCATGTACCAACGTATGGCTCCTACATCTATCGCCTGAACTGGGAAAACCCTCTGTGTGGGACTCTAAAGACTCCACAATACGCTGGAAGCGGGTTTAACCACAACCATGTCAGCGATACTAGTTGTACGTAACGGCTACCCAGGTACTTGTCGAAAGGGGGTCGACAATCAAGTACGTCCTTACCCTACTAAGCCTGAATGTGACAATCTCCGTACAGTCCGGTCTCTTCGTCAAAGAGTATCGTATATCGGGTCTAGGGGTGGATAACGTCAGACCCCAACTAACCCGATAAGTCATGTCTGAGTCAGGCTTATCACCAATAGTGATACTACTGATCAACTATCGGTATATCTCATCCACCGTAGCCACGGATTTCCAGTGATAGCCAACCGAAAACAGCGCGACATCGACTCTTAATACCAGGAGGGACGAATCCCTGACAGTCGACCACTGCCTTCATGTGGCTCAGGACTGTACCCAAGTAAAACCTGTTTGCATGACTCTTTTGAGTCGTGGTAGGGTAGTAATCAAAGTACAGTGGGAACTCACACGAGACAAATGATGACTTCGGGTCAAAGGACGAACCTGTACTCATGCCACCTGAGAACTTCTATCTGACGATAGATATGACGAATGATCAACAAAGTCACAGACCGTCCTAACCAATCGTATTTATCTATGCAACAAAAAATCATTACTTAGCTACCGTACACTATGCCTTGACGAATAATCAACAAACACAGCACGAATATTAAGTAGTAATTATCTGAAACGACGGAGGGCTATGGCTAGGTTTTTGGCGAAAAACCTTTTAACGTAATGAACTTGATATCGTTGAAGGAACCGAGAAGTTTTGAAAAGGAGTGGTTTAGGCTCTGCTTTTGAAAACTAGTGGTTTTGAAGAAAACCGAGTAATCTATAGTAACATAAACTTTTGCTCAAGAGGTCACTCCCCGCGAAGGGATCTAGGCTCTTGCCTTCTCGAATGAGGTGCTGGATATTCCTAACTGTATACCACTATGCAAAGCGAAAGGGAATGTCTATAGTTTTTCGAAATTTGTTCCAATAACAACTTTTAGGTTTCTTTTCTTCCATTAATTAAAATTAACGCGGTCCCATCAATTAATTCCTATCACACCAGAAAAGAACGAAAATAAAATGTACATATATGCTACCCGCATTCGCTGTCACGACCCGTAATTTAGCGCGTGACCGACACTTAAATTACGCAACATTTAAAGGCGTGACGTAAATCAAGTAAGCCAAAGCCCAGAAAATCTAAACCTTTTTTGCGGAAAATAGTGGGGGTGCAGTTTTGAAATAAAGGTATAATGGAATCAAGTTTTTCTTCAAATCCATAGCTAATGAAACATGAAAATGCAAGTGGGTTATTCTAGTTGGAAACATGTTTCGTCTTTTTAAAATTTAGGCAGCACCTCCCTTGTATATTTTTATCTAAAAACATATACACAACAATATATATAGGCATCCCCAAGAGGGAGGGAGCTCTTCGCCAACTGGCGGAATCACAACCAAGCAATAACATTTATACGACGCCCAACGGTGAAGAATCAACCCAGACAGAACAATAAGTAAGCAAGACATCAAAATCAATAAAGCGAACATAAATCCATCGCTCTAAGTCTTGCAATACCCAAGTCTGACTAGGTCTACCAATATAAAATTTCTAGTCTCTGATTTGATCTGATCTGATGGAGTTTATCTAGATACAATAGGATACAACAGTACGAGAGTGGGCACGATCCAACATAAGTCCCACCTACCAAAGCAAACACCTTGGATGAAGCTATGTGCTAGCAATACCGCAACTGATCCCAAGCGGTCAAACCTGCAAGAACTGTGGCACAACGAGGGTGAGTTGCCAACTCGTGAGTAGAAAACATCAGCAAGTAGAAATCGAATAAAACAACGATTTCCTAGGTTGCTATATCCTGAAGGTAATACTATGATATCTAGGGTGACCACAAATTTAAAAAATCGAGTCAATGCAATGACATATATAAATAAACATCCGACATCATATGCCTGTATGCATGTGGATATCATCCACGTGCCTGCCAACGACACAACTAATATCATGGAACCTGAGTGTCCAACACTGACACTCGAAACGTCATGAAGACATATGCATGTATATATATATGAGGATATCAACCACGTGTGTCCTTCAACGACACATCAAAATCATGGAACCAGAGTGTCTAACACCGACACTCGAAACATAATGAAACCTGTGTCCAACATCAACACGTAAATCCCCATATCTCAGACGCCGCATACTCAGATCGGACTTCATATCCATCTCATATCCTAACTCCAAAACGGTATCCACCGGATATCCGCCAAGTTCTAAGCAATCACCGGTAGATAGTTGTCCCTCTGTTAGGCTCATCGTCTACTGCTCAACATACCTTTCTTGCCCCGGGGTACCATACCGGGTCCACCATGAACCCGCAAACGGATCGTCTTTCTCCTCGAATTGGGTTTCGAAAACCAATCTCAGAACCGAGAAAACTCATGGTTCATTTTAAAGCAATACATAATTCCCTTTGAAATATAACTGCGGTTCTCAAATCCAGAGATCTCATGAAAACGGTATCTCAAGAATACAACCATAAAGTACGATGTATGCAACAAAGAGTAGAAATATGAGCATATCGAGTATATCATGCAAGCATGTCAAGTGATTGTACTAAAAAATGTACTATACGGTTAAGAATAATATCATGATACAACAGTTCTACTGTGTAAGTGGCGTGGCAATTACCGATGATGAATGTGTGTGAGCCGGCAAATCTGTGTAAGTGTAATATGCGCATCAATGGTAATTGTGCAGGTGTACTAGCAGTTAATATCATATAACATTAAATACTGGAAACATGATAGGTATTACACGAGGAATAATCCAACATATACAGGAACTATAATAAGGTAGCCTCTTATATCAACGATCTCGCCTCATAGTATCAAGTGTCGCAATATCCTCGATCATCATTCTCAATTCCTGAGCGCGGATCAAACGTTCGGTAAACGCATCGCGTACGGTAATCCATCGTACGGTGTTGCAAACAAAGTAGGGAATCTATCATCCTAATCACCAGCAAAGGTACGGATCTATAATCTCGTACGACATACCTTATCAATCACATAACACATCTATATCATGTAATCTTGCATATACGTCATATCATGTTAATCTCAAGTTATATCGATCTCGATCTCATATCCTATCATTATTAACTCATACTTGTCCTCTTTCAATTCATACTTGTCAAGATTCACTTTCTCATTTCATATTCTCATATATCAATATATTCATTAGTGTCAACTTTTATCATATAATATTTTAATAAATCCTATAATCTTGTTATCTTATGTTCGTAGCATATCCTTTATCAAATTATAACTTATAAAACGATCTTCCATAACAATGGTTGCGGGGTGCTATACGCCATCCACCCTACTTCCCCCATAGATATGAATCTGCATACCTGCTAAACTCCTCGCTTAGCCGAAGTCGATGTGATTCGTCGTCTCGGAAGTCCACGCGAAGGTACCTACAATCAATACACAATCGCAATACTATTAAAATCAAGTCCGGAAAACCGATACGACACATGAAGTGCTCATAGTTTAGAACCTATAGCTTACGCATGAAAGTTCGACCAAATAACCCTCGTCCGTTGACGTACAAACGTCCAACGACGGAATCCAAACTCAAATATCAAAACCAAGTTTTATAAATCGCATAACACGAAATCAACAACTAAAGAAAACACCTCGATATTTTGCCTCATGTACATTAGCCAATTTTGCATATAAGGTTGCTCTAGATATCATATAAGGGAACCACCGACCAAGAATCAACACATTTCACCCCAACTTGGCCGGAAATTGCGGCCCTAGGCAATAAATCTGCGGCCAGAACAAGAGGGAATGGGCTCGAGTTTCTATAGTAGGTTCCTGGTTGCCTGCACGTCTCTTTGTAATCGCTAAATAATTTTAAGGGTACCCGGGTTATAGCAGATCTCAGTATCTCATCAAAAATTCTACAAAATATGATATCGTCCAATTCAAAGTTCGTGTTTTGGTTTCTAGTATCTGGTCATGGCCAATAAAAACATCATTCAATTCTTGCAAACACTCACTACACCTCACTTTACCACTTAACATCATCTTGGAAATTTCCAAGATCACAATACTCACTAAATCAAACTCTAATCTAGACTAGGATATACTAAACACAAATACCTAACTAAAAGTGTAGGGATTACCTCATTTGGCAACTTAGGTAAATTCTTGAGTTGCCCAAAGTCTAATCAAGAATAGGCTTGTATATCTTTATTTTGAAGGAGGCATGTGGTTTTGGTTAAGAATTAGAGATGACACATTGAGGTAGTAAGAGATGAAGGAGATGAAGAAATTGGATGAAAGAAAGAAAAAAAGAAAAGAATAATTGCGAAGGAAGAAGAAGATAAGGAAGTCACGGACCTCTCTCTCTCTTAATCTCACTCTCTCTTAAGCTCACTCTCTCTCTATATATATATATCTCTTTTGTTTTATCTCAAAAAATATCTCATGGCATCTAATTCTATTCTTTTCACACTCATAACTCTTTTCTCTCTTTTCTTTTGTTTTCTCATTCTCATAAAACTCCAAAGTCTCAAACACAAACACATTGACAATGAATAACATGCACATGACATGTTGCACAAGCCATAGAAAAATATAACAATACGGATTTGGCTTAATCATAAATAGTAGTGCACTAATCAAGTTTAACTTAAACTTGCATTTGATTATTTATAAAATTCCAATATTCGATAGATATCTTTTAAATGAATAAATCATTTTAATCTCCACTTATATTCAAAATATTGATATATACTTATACCATTTTACGAAAAGCCTCTATTCGGAAATCGAATAGTTTTCGCGAAGTATATTATTTTAATATTAAATTCCCAAAAATAATATTTATACTTCTGAAATGTTACAATCTTCACCCGTTAAATAAATTCGGTCCCTGAATTTAAATCCCCAAATACTAAAACATTTCAATAATCAGCTCAAATCAACGGGGTTTCCGAAATCACGAAAGATATAGAAATACCACAGCGCATCGTGTGCGCCTGAAAACGAGTGCGAAACTCAAAATCAAACTTCGTCAAACATCACGCAATAATCGGAGTTAAAATGGAAATACGAATCTCGAATTCCACTACTGGAATCCAAATGCACTATAGTTAAAACATAATACGTATATAACACGCATCTTCGTAAAACCATTTAAAAATCTGAATAACTCTTGCCAAGTATTTCCCAAATCACCGTGCTATGCGTAGCTCACGGCACAAGTAGCGGACGATCATTTGTAAAGTAGTAAATATAGACCTATATATGTTTTGCTCAAATTATACGTCCTGCCTTTTTGAAATATCCCAAAAGGTTCTCCTTGTAAAATTTCTTGTCACTCACGGACACGTAGGAAATAGCGAGACTATAGCTCCTTTTTGAAAACTTCTTGGTAAACTTTTCATGCATGCAAAATTACTCAGGCACTGTCCCCAGACAAGTCCTTCTCGGCTACTATACAACATAGTATCCATCATCAAAACGCGATACTCATAAATAAAATCAGCCCCAAAAGGCGTATCCAACATCACATGCGTCTGGTGCGCACGGAAAACTAAATCCAATACAAGTGTCACGAATGTGCACAAAAGCAAAACTAAGTGCAACGGGTGTGCACGAAAGCATCTGTCCAGTGCAACGGATGTGCACGACAACATTATCAAATGCATCTATAGTACACTAAAGCATATATCCAGTGCAACGGTTGTGCACGACAACAATATCAAATGCATCTATAGTGCACGAAAATCTCAACCCAGCGCAACTAACATGCATGAATGAAAATCCCAATCAAGTGCATCCAACATGCACAAATAAAAATCCCAAATCAAGTGCATCCCACATGCACGAATAAAAATCACAAATCAAGTGCATCCAACGTGCGTGAATAAAAAAAATCTCAATCAAGTGCATCCAACATGCACGAATAAAAATCTCTATCGAGTGCACCCAGTGTGCACAAAATCTCATATCATGCACCCAACAAGCGCGAAAATCCAAATCAAGTGCTTCAGGTCCGTATAAAACATCTAATGCAATAGTATGCACAATAACGAAAATCAAGTGCTGACACGCACGAAAACATAAATCCGGTGCAACCAATGCACAAAATACAAATCCGGTGCAACCAATGCACGAAATACAAATCCGGTGCAACAAATGCACGAAATACAAATCCTGTGCAACAAATGGATGAAATACAAATCCAGTGCATCAAATGCACGAAATACAATATGGTGCAACAAATTCACGAAATACAATCTGGTGCAACCAATGCACGAAAACTCATCAATATCTCAAATGCTCACAAAACAACACCGAGTATACCAAGATGTATAGAATCATAAATGTGTGTAACTGCGTGCACAAAACATGAACCAATGCACTGCAAGCACATATAAGCTATACCGAGTGCATAAGTAAAGGCAAGTTCATATAACATGCGTGAAATCAAATCAACAGTATCGAATCCACGAAACCATAAATACGTGGAACGAAGGCACAAATCGATTCGAAGTGCAATAGATATATGCACGAATCATAAACCAATGTAGCGGTGTATAAAATATAATTCGAGTGCAATAACTGTGTACAAAATAAAAATATCCAATAAGTGCAGCCATGGTGCACGAAAACATAATTCACGAAACCCAATCATTAAAACTCAAGTCCAAGCGATAAAAGTGTGATACTCAGATCATGAAACGCAATCGCAATAAAAGACATTGAGGTACACCTCCTACAATGTCGAAAAATGCCGGTACGCCTAAGCTGGCAGAGCAAGATCATCTACTTGCCTCCTGCTCACAGTATGGCGTCTTCGATCTCAGGGTTCCCATATTCTTTATGGATTACCAATCTCATGATCCGTTGGCTCGTCGTCCCGGTCAGGTGTACTAACGGAACAGTCCTGCTCTGGAACTCCTCTGATCACCATTTGGCCAATTAACATGACCACTCGCAAACTGCACATTACTAACGGCGGCATCTGGCCCTTTGAATACGCACTTTATAACTGACCCTGGGTGCAAATCTCTATTGTTGCGGTGTCCTGGAAAGAACCTGCTCATGGATTCTTCTGATCTCACCTATGCCGACTATACGAAGGTTGGCACTCTTGCTCAACTCTTTTCTCATAACCGGACAGATGTGTCCTCAGCATGACTTTCATATGAAATTGGGCTGTATCTAACTCCTATGCACACATATCAATCCTCTGGCATCGAAGGAGCATAACAGCCGCTCGTTCACATCTCAAACGAACCTCTTGTTCCACTCGTCTTAATTTTCGTCCACATCGACGTGGTCTCTTGCTGTCTACATAGTGCAATTCGTACTCGGCTACGGTCAATCTGGAGTCTCTCACACGGACTCGAAATTACAAACTCGGTATCTTCATCACTCTGTAAAAGGTAACTATCTGAACACGCCGTCGGGAACTCCTCCAAATTATCGGAGGAATACACTTTATTCATCCGTTCTCGATCAACTCACAACGCATCAGGGTGAGGTCCTTCTATCCGAAACTGGTAAACTTACCGATCTCACATCAGAGCATTCGATGAACAACTTCCTCTCTTTATCAATCTACTCTAGATCCAAGTAAGATCCTTCAACTGGAATTCTTCGACTCAACTGTGCCTGCATCGGCACATCAAATCTAATGAATCATATCAGTCGCTCAACTTAAGATAGACTAGCTGTAATACCCAGCCCCTTTTGTACCAAAATCTGTATTAAGTTACTCTAGAATTCTATTTATCCTTATTTATAATTTTATTTATTTATTTATAAATTTATTTCTTGTAAACCCCTTTTATTTTCCCATTTAATTTTTCCTTTAAAACCCCAGCCCATTTTCTATTTTCCCTTATAATTCGTTTTATATTCAGCCCAGCATACCCAGCCCAAAGTTCTCCTTTTAATTAAATTTAATTCCCGAGTTTTCCCGGCCCTTTTCCTATATTCTCCAATGAATTTTCATTTAAAATTCTCTAGCCCAACTTTCCGGCCCAGCCCTCTTCCTTTCTCAAATTCCCTTACATTTTCCCCGGCCCGCTTCGCTCCAGCCCGCGCTGCCTACCCGACCCGGCCACTACCCATCCCTCCTTCTTCTCCAACGGCTATATTCTTCCCGCTCGCGACCCATTCCTTCGCCGTAACCCACGCCGCCTCCTCCGCCTACGCCCACGCTCTTGTCGGCCACGCCCGTGCCCCATTACCTTCGCTGTCACCTCCTCATCCCTCCAACTCTCATCACTTCTCATCCCTCCTACTCCCTCACCCATACCCACTGCACACCCATTTCCCTATCACCAAGCAACCGACGTCACACGCCCTGACGGCGACGACCACGATCTGTCTTCCTCTGTTTCAATCTCTCTCTCTGTTTTCTCACTCTCTCTCTCTTCCTCTGTTCCAATCTCTCTCTCTCTCTTTCTCACTCTGCTCTTTCTCTCTCTCTCACTGACCTCTCTCTCTCTCTGTTCTCTCTCTACATCTTTCTCTCTCTAACTACCTCTCTCTGTGTTCTCTCTCTCTCATTTCTCTATCACTTTCTCAATCTTTCTCTCTCTATATCTCTAACTCTTTCTCTCTCTCTAAATTCTCCCTCTCTCCCTCTGCAATCTCTCTCCGTCGGCCTCGACAGCATCAGCGATCCCCAGCCCCGACACCACCTGAGCTCGCAACAACCCCTCCTCAAGCTCGAGCCAAGCCCAAGCTTAGCCGAGACTCGTCGTGCGTTTGCTACTCCATGCCAGGACGTGTCACTACTGCCTTAGTTGCCGCGCCATCAGTTCAACGTCTCCAGGCAAGTTCTCTACTTGCTTCTTGCTATTCTATTTATGTTACAAAATCCAAATCGTATAATTTGCTATGTTACAATTCATGATAACATACACTATTTACCTGTTCGACGTATGGCCCCAAAGAAAATACTTTTCAAATTTGACGGAACTGGATTGCTTACATTAGCCCTTGTTGTGATTAATACCTTGTACAAGTTTCGCTGGAAAATATAACTGTTAACGACTAAAACGAATACCCCCAAGTTTACCTGTAAAACCGGAAATTTCCAGTACCTGAAAACCGTTAAAATCACCATAAATTATATACATACTGGAATGATGCGTTCGACGGCTTAAATCGAAGCCGACTCGAAGAACTATAACCCTATGTAAAATTTTAATTATTTCTATACATAAACTGTGATAATATTTGGATCGGAGTGCGACTCTAGACTGCAGTCCAGAGCGACTCCAGTTGTTGTTTTCTGTTCCGTAATGGGTACCACCTTGTTTCCTTAACTCGTAGATTGCGTAACTCCACTATTTATTATAGGTGAACCTGTTATCTAGACAACACAAGTGGTTTCATTCTGTTTCGTTATCGTTTGTTATTTAATCTGTAATTTAATAGATCGGGACGTATAACAGTCCCAACAGAATCAGAATTGACACACTAATGTTAAACAGTGTATATCTCCTGACGTACAGACGCGATTGAGAATCTGTCTGTTGCGTTGAAAACCCTAGATTTTATTCAACTGTAGCGTCGCTAAGATCTGATCCCAACTAGGATTAAAATGCGTTGAGAAACGGACTTCCGATTCTGAAACCGGATTTCCAGCCGTGAACGCTTAAAATGTAATGGCTATAATTAGTGATCCTGGAACCCGATTGGCATGAAAATAAATTCGATGGATAGATAACTGAACATACTAATTATTACCTGTTTAACGTTTCGCTAAACTGTAACCGTAGGATTTATGATACATTATTCAAGTGGTAGATTACTAATTCAAGACACCCTAATCATGCTTTATATACTGTTTATGCATCATATCATACACATGTCATTTGTCACGACCCGAAAAAGCACGTGACTGGCCCTTGAACCCTATGAAGTCTATCGGACCCCATCTGATCCAAGTAAGACAAAAGCCCAGAAATCTAAAACCATTTAAAGAGTAAATAAGGAAAACTGGTTTTAAGAAATAAGGAAAACTTGTTTTGAAAATCAAGTTTTTAAATAACTAAGCCGAATATGCATTTTTAAAATGTGTAACTTTTCCTGAAAATTTCGGCAGAGTTTCCTTTGTAAAAACTGGCCCCGAACGGGGTACAACAAGAATAACATAAATATGCAATGATAAAAGGCATCCCCAAGCGGGAGCTAGCTCTTCGTCAATCGACGGTCACAACCACGCAAGCAAAAATAATATACAACGCCAAAGGGCGAGGATCAAACTCAAAAAGAAACTCAAAACAGCCAGAAAACCGTATTATTACTAGCGCGACTCTATGGTCGAAATAATACAACACTGTTTTCTAAGTCTGAAACAATATACAAGTTTGGTTGATGGAAATTCTAGATACAATAAATAATACATGAACAATGGCGGTTCTGATACAAGAACCCACCTACCCAAGCAAGTCACCCATGAGGAAGCAGTGTGCCAGAAATGCCGCTATGGAATCTGTACGGCAACCTGCAAGAACTGGGGCACAACGGGAGTGAGTTGCCAACTCGTGAATAGAAAATATCTACAAGCAGAGATCGAATGCATGACCCATCCTAGGTCAATACGATCGGATATAAATAAATTTCAATATGAATAAAGCTGAAGCATGCTAAACTGGCAATGTAATCTCTATACATGAGTCTAGTGCTAAGTGCTCGTGTTAGTGCATTAGGTAATAGCATGTCATGAATATGATGTATGATCAATGTAATCAGATCTGTACACACGTGGATCCCGTCCACTCGTCACCCAATGACAATAACCACCATGCATGTAAATATCATAAATCATGTGCATGGGAATATGAGGATGTAATCCACCCGTGTCCCTCCCGACACGTCAAAATCATGGAACCAGAGTGCCCAGCATCGGCACTCGAAAACATCATGAAAAACTGTGCCCAGCATCAGCACGTAAATCCTCATATATCGGGCTCCGTCAGTCCGGATCGGCCCTCGGGCTCTGTCTGCGGTATCGGCCCTCGGCCCCGACAGTATGCCCAAACCATCTATCGACTCTGGTCAGTATCCTCCGGATAACCGCCAGGTCCAACCAATCACCGGTAGGTACTCGCCCGCCTCCAGGCTCCATCGGCAAAGCTCATCGATCATATTGCCGAGGGGAACCATACCGGGTCCACCATATACCCGCAATCGGCTCATCCACTCCTCGATTCGGGTTTCACATGTCGCTCTCAGCACCGACAAAACACATGGTGGACGCACTGAAATATCATATCAAGGGTAACCGGGTTTTTAAAGCAATGACATATTCTCTTTTGAAATACCCTCGGTTCCCAAATCCAGAAATATCATAGAAACAACATATCTCAATGCGTATAATCAAAAGCACGAAGTATGCGACATGTAAAGGAAGGTATGCATATCATCATGTCATGCAAGATCATATACTGAATGCAATAGTACTACAGTGTAGTGACATGGCAATTATCGATGATGAAGTGTGAGCCGGCAACAGTGTACGTGGAACATATGCATCATCGATAATGGTGCTGGTGTCCTAGCAGCATGACTGAATATAACAACAATACAAGCGATGCAATGCAAATAGCAGGAATATGAGGAAACGAATAATCAACGCAAAAGTACAGAACCTGCCCCAAAAGATATGTCATGCAACCTTGCCTTTTGAAATAAGACGAACCAGGGCTTTTGGTAAAATAAGGGCTACGGTGTTTTAAGAAAAGATGCATCATTTGAAAATATCCGTATAACCCTTCTGCCTATCTTTAAAATATCCCCGATTCGTTAGTTTGAAATAGGTATGACTCGGTCTAGTCTAATGTCTACTAAGTAATCTAGGCAGGAGGGGTATGAAACCACCTACTCTGAGTCAATGTATATAGATATGATAGTCGGTGATCTCGCCTCAATAACATATCGTAAGATATCCTCGAGTCATGAGTATGGATCTATCATCAATACCGGCTCGTACGGTAAATCGTCGTACGGCATCCCAATAACTGGGTAGGGGTCAATATCACACTATCTCATCACATATCAGGTATCACTTATCATCAGATCGCACAATCTGGGGTACTACTCTAAGTCTAGTACAAATCGATACCATCCATAAAAATATGAATGCGGGTAAAGCACATGTCCAAAGGCCCGCTAAAACTATCATATCGCACCTCATAGACAAACTATGTCACATCGTCGATCTCACGGCCTCACATCAAATATCATCTCAAACCCACGTATCATCCTCAAATCCCGTATATAAACACATAGTCCCATACCCATGTGTAGATATACGCACCATCATATACGCACAAATATATGAAAGAAAGTATGCAAGTATGTGTGTATGTGTGAGTGTGGGTGCTACCACTACTCTAGGGTTCGCACTATACTAAACCAATATATTCTTATCATCACTAATACCATTATTTCCATCACTAATCTAAACCACACATAGCAAATATACGTGTGTATACGTATTCGTATACATCACCACGGACTGCGGGGGTGCTATACGCCATCCACCCGACTTCTCCCCGTAGATATAAATCTACTCACCTTGCTTTTCATGTGTCGGTGCCGATGTCGCCATCTCCATCTTCTTTGCCTCAACATCTCATAGGGTACCTACAAGTATATCACAACACTATAGTACATGAAAACCACATCGGAAACCAAAATAGCACACGCTACTCGCATAGGTAGAAACCTATCGTCTCGCATGTAAACACTATCAATATCCACTTGTCGTTGACGTCCAAACGCCACCCGACAGAAACGAATTACCAAATACCAAAATCCATGCTAAAACACGTCGTAAATCATACACCAACATAGGAAAATCAACCCAGATTTCACCCTAGATGGAATCAGTCAAAACTAGAAGTACCCAGGGTCAATACTAGAGGAAATAGGGGCATGCACAGAAAACGAGGCAGATCCACCCTGATCTGGCCGCAAATTGCGGCCAGAATGGGAAATTTGGCGGCCTGGAAAACGAATTGGGAGCTAGGGTTTGGGGTGGTGGTTCTATGGTGCCTGCACATCTTACTGTAAATTTTAGTTTTATTTTAGGTGTCTCGGGTGTTGGATATATGTATGCCCTAGAGGCCATTATGTGATAGTGGATGTATCTATACATGTATATATATTCAGTTTGCATTTTTGCTCAACATGATTGTATGATATCCTGTTCTTCTTTATCTGACATGTTGATTTGATCATGCTTTTATTCATTCATACATGCTGATAAAGCCCTGAGGATATCGGCTTGACTACTCTGATTATGACGGAGATCATACTAGTGGGACATCTGTAGTCTATAAGCATATCCTGGAACGTCCCTTGTCGTAGGTATATCGAGACGGGGCATTGATATACCAGAGTAGACTAGCGTATATGATACTAGACCCATACGATGGGCGATGGATGTTCCCACATTCATCGATGTTTGACATCAAGATCATATACGGGTGCTCAGTGGTGACTGGGTACACTGGACGGACTCACCGAGAACTCCTATATGGAATTATATCTATCGTCGGATAGCAGTTCTCAGGTGACACTGGTACAGGTTAGTCTGTACACCCGAGATCGTCATGGAGTCTTGTGTGTTCTCCCACTGTACTTTGATTGCCACCCTACCACGGCTCTACTAAGTCGTGCAAACAGGTGGCCGTTGGGTACAGTCCCGAGACACACGAAGACGATGAGCGATAGGAGGGGTTTTGTCTCTCCCGGTATTGGGAGTTGATTCTGTGCTGTGCCCAACTGGTTATAACAGCAAGTCCCTGGCCAGGGCTGCTGAGATTTGCTGATAAGTGTTATCAGTAGTTTCTCGATCTGTTATAGACCATTCATCGACACGACTTATTGAGTTATTGGGGTCGACGTGACCATCCCTAGGCTCGATATACAGCATATCTGACGAAGAGACCGGACTGTACGGTAGTGTTGCCGGATGGCTCGACGGGAGTTGTAGCAGGTTTGCTTGTTGTCTTCTGATCGCTCAATACCCGGGCGGCCGTTACGTTTAGCTGACCGCTTGCGGCTTGAGGGTACTTGATATGATCATTACCCTCTGCCGGCATATTGACGAGTCTTAGAGTCCCACAAAGGAGTTACCCAGTCCAGGCGAAACGTTGTGGTGCGCATATGCGATATGCGCATGCACCCGATTGAAATGTGCGTATATGATACCGAACATTGATCGGGTGAACTGCTTTTGGTGGGGTCATATGAGATATGACCGGATTGATAAATCAAGTGTTGATTTATCATTTAACCATTAGTTTTCTCTCTTAAAACCTTTTCTTAGATGATAGATGTGTGCATTCTTGTGTGCTTTTCTTTCTTTCTTTCATGCTAGTTTTATGCGCATGAGGATGTGCATACATGCACACATACATACACTCATCCATCATGGTTGTTAGCATAAGGAAATGGTGGCAATATAAGACTCACACCATGGATTATATATTGGATTATTATTTAATTTTGGATTTAAAAGAAAATGAAAAAGGGAAGGATAATCATTCTTGCTTCTACATTCTTCCTTTGACCTAACCATGCTCAACTACCACTAACCTAAGGTTATCCTTCTCTTTATCATTCCAAACTAAAGTTAAATAATGTCTCCATCTCTTTAACCATGGTTCATAGCATGAAGGAATAAAATATATATTGATATATTTCTTTTTCTTCACTTGAGTTATCTTTTTATCTCTTGTTAAAATTGCCACCATCTTCTTCCTCTAGCTCCTTTGCTCTCTTGATTTTCCTAGTGAGCAAATACCACTTAAAGATAGGTTTTTGAAGTGAGATTCCACACCACAACATCATTCTACTCAAGTCTAGCCGACTTGATTAGAGTGTTTCCTTCGGTTTTCCAAAGAAGCGAGCTTGGACGGAGTACTCCGTGGTGGATCGTCGTGGACGCAAGGGAACTTCGAGAGGACCTCGACTCAACACCCAAGACACCAAGGAGTCTAGCAAAGGGGAGCTACAAAGGTTGTAGCCTTCAAACCCTAATCTTTTCTAGCTTAATGTTTAATAACCCTAATTTTCTAGGATCAATGCATTTGCATGTTAGTTTAGCACCTTAAAAATTATAATTTTGGGTCATGTGATGCTTCAAAACTCTTCATAGGGTACTATACTAACCTTACATTGGTATCAGAGCCGACCTAGAATATTAAGCGACGTTTTTACGAAGTGAAAACCCCGATCGGACAAAAATACCGTATTTTTGGGTGCTCTCTGGAAATTTTCTAAAATTTGATAATTTGCAGAATTAAAAATATGTAAAAAATACAGCAGGAAAACATAAGAGTTATGGTACAAAATTTGTTCAGTGAACAGTGATTTTAGCCGCGGAAACGCGGCCTAAGCTTGCTTAGGCCGCGGTTCCGCCGCCGTATATATGTATTGATGAATATTTTTTGCACTGTAATTCATGAATCTGCTTGTATAAATTTTTGGATATTTTTAATCTGTATTTGGTTTTGAAAAATTCTGGAGATGGTTTTGAACTCGTCATTTCGATCGGGATTTTTATTTCATAGCTTTTCCGGGTAAATTAGAAAGTATTGAAGTGTTTGAACGAGTGTCATTTACTCACTATTCACGGGGTATAAATAGTTTGGAGATACGTGCAAGTCTTTTTGCGGTGGTCCCTCTAGAAGACAACAAACCATAACTCGATTATGTGACCATCTCGAACTGCCCTTTGAACCTTAGGGTTTGGGGCAGTACGGCGTGCCACATGTGAGGCGTTGGCTTGACCCTTCTACGGCTGGACCGCTACTACTGTGTCACACTCCGGATTTTTTGAACCCTGCTCAAGTGTTGAGCTTTAGTGAATCTTGGGTGCTTGATTGTTCGTTCGAAAACTTTAATACTGTATGTTTTTCTGGAATGTGATACAATATGTGGAATTCATGTAGTTTAGGCATGAAATACGAAATATGTGATATTTCGCATTTATGATGTCTAAAGAGAATCTGGATTCCAAATATTGTAGTTTTACACTTTCTTTTCTGTGACCGTAAGTGTAGTATGTACGACATCGCCGGTTTTGTTGCTATACATCAACGACAATCGGGGTACGCATACTTACTTACGTTGATGATATGTGATATTATGTGTTGCTGAGGTATGATGTGTAGGATTGTCGCGATCGAATAGCCGGGGGTTTTTGTGAGATGAGAGTTTTGGTATTTTCATTCATGTAAATTCAAATGTAATGTAATATTATTTTATTTGGGGCACTTCCAGGTTGCGGTTGTGTCACCAGTGTTGTATATTATTTACTTTTCCGCATTAGGATGGACCCAAAGAGGGGAGCACTGGTGACCGGGTTCTGGGGTTCAGTGGGAGGCCATCTCGAGGAGTCGAGACCGGGTCTCCTAAACTCCAGGATTGGTAGGGTCACTTGCCGCTCTCGTAGGGGTCCAGGGTGTGGGCTTGGCTATTCATCGCGACTGTGGAATCCGTATTTTCTATTCTGGCTAAATACTAAATACGGACGTCCTAGGATATCCCACGTTATATCTATGTTTCTGCTGCCTGTGTTCTGTGATATCTGAGACGAATGACATATTATATATATGATATATAGTAGACGTTGCTTATGTTTTACACCCGCGCTAGTCCCGTCCCGGTATGCCGTTAGTTAAGTAACCTAACGGTGCATAACGGGACATTGGGGCGAATTCGGATGGCATAAGCGTACGTGTTATTTTCGTTTCTTTTCTGTGATTGGCTTAAGGACTTAAATGATGGGATTACATTAATGTGATTAATGTAAAGAAAATAAACCTAAAAAGATGTTGTAGAATCGGATTTAAAAACTACTCGGCTTTTTATGAAAAAGCTACATTTCAAAACTGCGGAGCTTAAGCCACTCCTTTTGAAAAACTGTTTGATTCTACAACGATATCAAGTTCAAAGCGTTAAAGATTTTCTTAAAAATCATTCGCAACCCTCCGTCATTTTAGAAGTAGAGTACTTAGTATTCGTGCTACGTTTGTTGACTTTAGTTAAGGCGTAGTGTACGGTAGCTAAGTGATGTCTTTCTACACTGCATATGATGCAGATTCATTAGGACATTCATGCGACTTTGTTGACCATAGTTAAGGGTCATATGGGTGGGTCTAATTGATCAAGAAATGACGGGTAGAACTTGACTGGTACTTATGATTTGTTGACCATAGTTAAGGTCATAAGTACTAGGGGTAAAAATTACATCGGGAATTTCAAGTGTTGAAATTTGCAATGAGATTGCATACCTTCCATGTGATGGTTAGATCCCGATCCCACAGTGGGCAATAGTTGCTCCTAGGAGAGTTTTACAGTTTACAATTAGCTAACTCATTAGGTGTCTAGAAAGGTGTTAACGGGGCTCCGCCTCTGGGAAAACGAGGTTTACTCTAATTAGGTCCGTGCGAAAGCACGGGGAACCTCCCTCAAAGTACCGACACTGGCATGGCTGAACGGTTAGCGAAGTTGTAGACTGTAATTAATCCTGGCTAGTTTTTCTTTTTAAGGTTTGAAAGAAAACTTGATAAAAAGCAGTGGGAAACATCGATTAGACAAGATAATAAACCAATCTAATCTGTGCAAGAGCTTTCGCTGAGTGTATTCTTTTCTCTCTCTTAATGGCAGATACCAATGACTGGACTTAAGCTTCTACTAGATAAGAACAAACTGAATGGGACCAACTATAAAGACTGGCTGAGGAATCTAATGATCGCCTTGACTTATGATAAAGTATCATATGTCCTCACGGCTTCTGCCCCGCCCGTCCCAGGCCCAAAGTTCTCAGTTGCGGACATTGAAGTCCGCAAGACATGGGACGCTGACTGTGCCACGGCAAAATGCCTCGCGCTTGCATCGATGGACAACACACATCAAAAGCAGCACGAGGACATGGACATTCACGGGATATTGCTCCATACAAAGGAGTTGTATGGGGAGCAGTCCCGCATATTACGATACGAAGCATCAAAGAAACTGTTTCAGATGCGGATGGCCCCTGGCACACCAGTAGCAGACCATGTTTTGAAGATGATAGCTCTTATAGAAGAGCTTGAGGACCTTGGATGGACAATGGACAATGAACAATATATAGATATTATTCTGCAGTCCCTCCCCTCCACCTTTGCTCAGTTCATAGTGAACTTTAACATGCATGGCATGGAGAAGGAACTCCCCGAACTCCTTAATATGTTAAGGAGTGCAGAGAGCACTATGAAATCAGCAAAGACTCCCGTTATGACCATTGGACAGTCTTCTTCTTCTCGCCCAAAAGCTAAGGCCAAGGGAAAGAAAAAGAAGAAACCCACTAATCCTAAGGGCGGAGTCAAAAAGGTGAAGGGAAAGGGAAAGTCCACGGCTGGAGACCCGGGGAAAGGCGAGTGTTTTCATTGCCACAAGACAGGACATTGGAAGCGCAATTGCACAGAGTACTTAAGTCTCAAGAAGAAGCATGGTGATGCTTCTTCTTCAGGTGTGTTTGTGACTGAAAACTGTTTTTCTATAAACTCTGCTTCCTGGGTATTGGATACCGGTTCAGGTTCTCACATTTGCAATTCTATGCAGGGGCTGAGAAATAGCAAGGTTTTGAAGACAGGTGACCATACTCTCCGCGTTGGAAATGGTTCCAATGTACATACAGTCACAGTGGGAGAGTATCACTTGGGGTTGCCATCTGGATGTATTTTGATTTTGAATCCATGTTATTTTGTACCTAGTATGCTATGTAATATAATATCCGTTTCTTTGTTGGACAATGAAGGGTATAATTTTGTGTTGCAGAACAATGTTATGAACATTCACCTAAATCAAATGTTGGTTGGGTATGGTACACTTTATAACGGAATATATGTCCTAAATCAACACACAGTTTTCAGTATACAACACACTAATAAAAGAAAACTTTCAGAATTAAATGAAGCTTTTCTTTGGCACTGTAGACTTGGTCATATTAACGAAACAAGACTAAACAAGTTACAAAAAGATGGATATTTAAACTCTTTTGAATATAAATCTTATGCGACTTGTCAGTCTTGTATCAAGGGTAAAATGACCAAAACTCCGTTTACCGGACACGGAGAAAGAGCTACTCAGCTCCTGGGCCTCATACATAGTGATGTATGTGGGCCTATGTCTACACAGGCTAGAGGCGGTTTTTCATACTTCATTACATTCACTGACGATTTCTCAAGATTCGTTCATGTATTTTTATTAAAGCACAAGTCCGACGCTTTCGAGAAATTCATTGAATATAAACAAGAAGTAGAAAAACAAACCGGCTTGAGTATTAAGATGCTTCGATCAGATCGAGGTGGACAGTATCTCAGTACAGAATTTGCAAACTTCCTAAAAGAGAATGGGATTCTCTCTCAGCTCACTCCTCCTTACACACCACAGCACAACGGTGTGTCAGAACGACGGAATATGACCCTATTAGATATGGTCCGATCCATGATGAGTGACGCTGAGTTACCAGTCTCGTTTTGGGGACATGCATTGGAGACTGCAGCGTTTCTGCTAAACAGGGTTCCAACCAAAGCCGTGTCTACCACGCCATATGAGATATGGAATGGGAAGAGACCATCTCTTAAAAGAATTAAGATTTGGGGTTGCCCGGCCTATGTTAAAAAGCAGAATCCGTACAAACTCGAGACACGGTCAGTCATGTGTAACTTTATGGGATATCCAAAGAATTCTTATGGATATCTGTTCTACCACAAAGAGGAACAAAAGGTGTTTGTTTCTCAGTATGCCACATTCTTGGAAAAAGAGTTTTTCACAGATAAAGATGATGGCAAGGTAGTAGATCTAGAAGAGGTTCTGGAGACACAAACTACAAATGACGATTTAGTTGAACCGGCTGTTGCAACAGAAACTGAAGAACCTCGGCCACTCCGTAGATCTGGTAGGACTTCTCGGCCACCGGAGAGGTACTACGGTTTCCTCATTGATGGTAACGGAGAAGATTGCATCATGGATGATGATGATCCTACCAGTTTTCAGCAAGCTATCACGAGTGGTGACTCTGTGAAGTGGCTGGACGCCATGAGATCCGAAATGGAGTCTATGTACACCTACAAAGTATGGACTTTGGACGTTGTACCCCCTGGAGTAAAACCTGTAGGGTTCAAATGGATCTTTAAAAGAAAGATTGGTGTGGATGGGCAGGTAGAGACCCATAAGGCAAGACTTGTGGCGAAAGGTTTTCGTCAAAGACCAGGTTTGGACTATGACGAAACTTTTTCGCCCGTAGCCATGCTTAAATCCATTCGGATCCTACTTGCTATTGCTGCTCACTACGACTATGAAATCTGGCAGATGGACGTTAAAACAGCATTTCTAAATGGAGATTTAGAAGAATGTGTTTATATGGATCAGCCAGAGGGCTTCATTGACAGTGGGAGCAGCGGGAAAGCATGTAGATTGCTTAAATCCATATATGGGTTAAAGCAGGCATCTCGGAGTTGGAACATCTGTTTCGATGATGTCATCAAAGAGTTTGATTTCATCAAAAATCCAGATGAACCTTGTGTTTATAAGAAGGCTGTAGGAAGAGCTGTCACATTCCTCGTATTGTACGTGGATGACATTCTTCTGATAGGAAATGATATTCCTATGCTACAGTCGGTCAAATCATTCTTATCACTAAGGTTCTCCATGAAGGACCTGGGTGATGCCACATACATCCTGGGCATAAGGATCTATAGGGATAGATCCAAAAAGTTATTGGGACTGTCCCAAACCAGGTACATCAACACCATCCTAAAGAGGTTTAGTATGGAAGACTCCAAGCGGGGTGCCTTACCCGCTTGCCATGGAGTCACTCTCTCCAAGGATTCTTGTCCAAAGACCGATGAAGAGAGAGCTCGCATGAGCATTATACCTTATGCTTCGGCAGTAGGATCTATAATGTATGTGATGTTATGTACACGCCCAGATGTAGCTTATGCACTTAGTGTTGTAAGCAGGTATCAATCCAACCCAGGGGAGAACCACTGGACAGCTGTGAAGAACATTCTTAAGTACTTACAAAGGACTAAAGAATTGTTCTTGGTATATGGTAATACAGATCTCCAAATGGAGGCCTTTACCGATTCGAGCTTCCAGAGCGATAAGGATGACAGAAAATCTATCTCAGGGTTTGTATTTACCCTCAATGGAGGGGCGGTAAGTTGGAAGAGTTCCAAACAAGATACCGTTGCAGACTCTATGATGGAAGCTGAGTACATTGCTGCAAATGATGCCGCCAAGGAAGCCGTCTGGATGAAGAAGTTCGTCTCGGAGCTAGGAGTAGTTCCAACCATTATTGATCCAATACCTATGTATTGTGACAATAATGGGGCAATGGCGTTAGCCAAGGAGCCCAGATCCCATCAGCGGTCCAGACATATCCTGAGGCGCTTTCATTTGATCCGGGAGATTGTAGATCGCCGCGAGATCGAGATTAAGAGAGTTGACACAAAGAACAACGCCGCGGATCCACTCACCAAGGCCCTCCCCTCAGCCACATCATGAGCGACTTTTTGAGATGTTGGGTATGAGATACGCCAATAACTGGCCTTAGTGCAAGTGGGAGATTGTTGGATATATGTATGCCCTAGAGGCCATTATGTGATAGTGGATGTATCTATACATGTATATATATTCAGTTTGCATTCTTGCTCGACATGATAGTATGCTATCTGGTTCTTCTTTATCTGACATGTTGATTTGATCATGCTTTTATTCATTCATACATGCTGATAAAGCCCTGAGGATATCGGCTTGACTACTCTGATTATGATGGAGATCATACTAGTGGGACATCTGTAGTCTATAAGCATATCCTGGAACGTCCCTAGTCGTAGGTATATCGAGACGGGGCATTGATATACCAGAGTAGACTAGCGTATATGATACTAGACCCATACGATGGGCGATGGATGTTCCCACATTCATCGATGTTTGACATTAAGATCATATACGGGTGCTCAGTGGTGACTGGGTACACTGGACGGACTCACCGAGAACTCCTATATGGAATTATATCTATCGTCGGATAGTTGTTCTCAGGTGACACTGGTACAGGTTAGTCTGTAGACCCGAGATCGTCATGGAGTCTTGTGTGTTCTCCCACTGTACTTTGATTGCCACCCTACCACGGCTCTACTAAGTCGTGCAAACATGTGGCCGTTAGGTACAGTCCCGAGACAAACGAAGACGATGAGCGATAGGAGGGGTTTCGTCTCTCCCGGTATTGGGAGTTGATGCTGTGCTGTGCACGACTGGTTATAACAGCAAGTCCCTGGCCAGGGCTGCTGAGATTTGCTGATAAGTGTTATCAGTAGTTTCTCGATCTGTTATAGACCATTCACCGACACAACTTATTGAGTTATTGGGGTCGACGTGACCATCCCTAGGCTCGATATGCAGCTTATCTGACGAAGAGACCGGACTGTACGGTAGTGTTGCCGGATGGCTCGACGGGAGTTGTAGCAGGTTCGCTTGTTGTCTTCTGATCGCTCAATAACCGGGCGGCCGTTACGTTTACCTGACCGCTTGCGGCTTGAGGGTACTTGATATGATCATTACCCTCTGCCGGAGTATTGACGAGTCTTAGAGTCCCACAAAGGAGTTACCCAGTCCAGGCGAAACGTTGTGGTGCGCATATGCGATATGCGCATGCACCCGATTGAAATATGTGTATATGATACCGAACATTGATCGGGTGAACTGCTTTTGGTGGGGTCATATGAGATATGACCGGATTGATAAATCAAGTGTTGATTTATCATTTAACCTTTAGTTTTCTCACTTAAAACCTTTTCTTAGATGATAGATGTGTGCATGCATGTGTGCTTTTCTTTCTTTCTTTCATGCTAGTTTTATGCACATGAGGATGTGCATACATGCACACATACATACACTTATCCATCATGGTTGTTAGTATATGGAAATGGTGGCAATATAAGACTCACACCATGGATTATATATTGGATTATTATTTAATTTTGGATTTAAAAGAAAATGAAAAAGGGAAGGATAATCATTCTTGCTTCTACATTCTTCCTTTGACCTAACCATGCTCAACTACCACTAACCGAAGGTTATCTTTCTCTTTATCATTCCAAACTAAAGTTAAATAATGTCTCCATCACTTTAACCATGGTTCATAGCATGAAGGAATAAAATATATATTGATATATTTCTTTTTCTTCACTTGAGTTATCTTTTTATCTCTTGTTAAAATTGCCACCATCTTCTTCCTCTAGCTCCTTTGCTCTCTTGATTTTCCTAGTGAGCAAATACCACTTAAAGATAGGTTTTTGAAGTGAGATATCACACCACAACATCATTCTACTCAAGTCTAGCCGACTTGATTAGAGTGTTTCCTTCGGTTTTCCAAAGAAGCGAGCTTGGACGGAGTACTCCGTGGTGGATCGTCGTGGACGCAAGGGAACTTCGAGAGGACCTCGACTCAACACCCAAGACACCAAGGAGTCTAGCAAAGGGGAGCTACAAAGGTTGTAGCCTTCAAACCCTAATCTTTTCTAGCTTAATGTTTAATAACCCTAATTTTCAAGGATCGATCCATTTGCATGTTAGTTTAGCACCTTAAAAATTATAACTTTGGGTCATGTGATGCTTCAAAACTCTTCATAGGGTGCTATACTAACCTTACATCGGGGTGATAGCAGATTCTACAAAACAGCGACAGATTTCCAGTTTTTCCGATATCGGTTCCGTAATTCCGTATTCTGATTTCAAGTTCAGGTTTGGGTTCAAATTAGCATCACACAAGGGATTCTAAGGTCACTACAATCCTCAATTCCATCTTTGATTTCAGTTTTACCCTAAACCCTAACTTGAATTCTCTAAAATCCACAAACATCCCAATATCGATATGAAACTAGAATAGATACACAAGGAAATTGAAATACTACACTATAGATGCAGAAATTACCTCCTTTGGCAACTCAAGAAAATTCTTGAGTTGCTCAAAGTCCTTCAAATCCAATCTTGATAGGTTCAATGGGTAGCTAGTGAGCTTGGGATCATTTTTTGTGAAGTGAGAATGGGGTTTTGGCTAGGATTTCATGATGGATCTTGGGTTTCAAGAAGAGGGTGAGTGAGGAAAAGGGGCAGCAGCAGCAACAAGAAGAAGAGGAGAGAGAAAATGAGATGGAGAAATGAAGAAGGAAATGGTCAAAATGTCAAAAGCCACCTACTCTCTCTCTCTCATCATCACATACCTTTTTCTTTTCCTTTTCTTTTCTTCTCACTCAAATAGTGCTCCCAAAAGAACAACCATGGTAGAAATGCACAAGTAACACAAGTGTAACAAGTGTGGAAAATGATATGTGAACATTTTTGCTCAAAAGTGCTAAAAATCCAATTAGCGATTTTAATCGCGATTAACACTAAATTAGCATATAACTGGTCTTAAAAACTTTAAAATGGCATAATTCCATAAAATACCCTATTTTAGAATTTTCCAAAATTTCCCAAAATTTTTCCCCATTTATTTGTATTTAATTACACCCGAATATTAAAATATTAATTAAAATAATATTAAATTATAAAAATTCCCGAAAATAATATTTTATTATTTTGGAAATGTTACAATCTACCCCCCTTAAAGAAATTCGGTCCCCGAATTTAAATTTAAAACCCCCAAGTACGAAAACATTTCGATACTAATCCAAGTCGTCGGGGCTCCGAAATCATCAATACACAAAACTTCACAGCGCAATGCATGCGCGGGAGTAATGAGCAGATAACCCCAAATCGAAACTCCGTCAAGCATCCGTAATCATCGGAGTCATGGTAAAGACACAATGTCAAATCCGATACAAAATCAATATGATAAAAATCAGAACTATGCATGTAGACATCTAATCAATACATGTGAATAGCTGATGTAAATGCATGCCAAATCTTTTAAGTCGCTGTGCGATGCGCGTAACACTGCACAGTGGTGGACGTTTTTCACAAGAAAATAACTATATACGTATATACATATATTCATTGTTTAATAGGTACGTTCCGCCGTTTTGAAAACAATTTAGAAGGGTTTCCTGTTTTTAAAATGTTCCGTGTCATATAGGACACGTAGGTATATATATATACCGAGACTATAGCTCGCTCTTTGGAAATCCCTTCGAACTATCAATGCATGCAAAGTATATCCAGGTACTGTCCTCTAACTAGTCCTGCTAAGTATGAAAACAAATATCCAATATCATAAAAATGTACTGCTCCCAAAGGAATAAATCCCAAAAGTGCACATAACACCACCCTGTGCGTCTGGTGCGCACGGAAATCAAAGTCCATATAGGTGCCATACAGGTTCACAAAACAACATCTAGGTGCAACGGTTGTGCACGAAACATCCGCCATAGGCAACGTGTGTGCCTGGCAGTCAAAACAGGTGCATCTGACATGCACGAAGAATCTCGATTTAATGCATCTGGTGTGCACCAAAATCGTATCTAAAAACATGCTCCCAACATGCGGGAAAATCCAAATCGGTGCACCCATCGTGCACGAATGAAAATCCAAACCCTGCGCACTCAACATGCACGAAATCACAAAATCCCATAGCAAACGTCGAACATACGTAAGTCCAACCAAAAGCACGGAGTGCAAGAATCAGTCATCAATATCAGGGTCAAAATCAACGATATATAATGCGGCTCAATCAAAATCAAGTGTACCGCGATGGAAAATCTCACAACCATGTGCATCGACGTGCACAAATCAAATCAAAACACTAAAAGTGCATGAAAACTATGCTGGAAGCGTAAATCAAATCACTGGCATAAAATAAGCATAAATCACAATCAACACCTCAGGAGTAATAACTATGTGCAAGGTATAAATACCCAGTAAGTGCAACCATGGTGCACAAAATCAAATATCATGAAACTCGGTCACCAAAACTAAATCACGCAAATAGATCGCCAAAATACCGAAATCCAAAGTGACGGATACGTGATAGTCAAATCACAAAATCACAAATCATAAATACCGTCGTCGGTAGTTCCTCTTTCGAAATCGTGAAGGTGCCGGTACATCCAATGCTAGCAGCGCAAGATATCTACTTGCCTTTTGCTCGCGGCTGGCGTCCTCTGCCTCTGATTCCTGATCTTCCTGTAGATTACCAATCTCGCAAACCATCGGCTCATCGGCCCGGTTAGGTGTGCTGACAGGAACGATTCCGTTCTGGCACTTTCCTGGTCACCTCTCGGTCAATCCTCACGATCGCTCGTAAAACAGCACATCTCTGGCGCCGACCTCGGGTCCTCTGAATGCACATCACGCATCTGATCCTGGGTGCAAACGTCATTGCAGCAGTGTCCTGGAAGGAATCCGGCTCAAGGTCTCTGCCGATCTTGCCTATGCCGATCTGTACGGAGGCTGGTACTCTGGCATAGTCCTTTCTCGTTCAGTGGACCTCTATGTCCTCAGCACAGCATTTCCTCAGAAATTAGTCGCATCCCAACGCCTCTATAAGCATATCCGGCTTCTGGTCTCGACGGGAAGTAATGACAGCTCATCAGCGTCTCTATCTGCGCACTGCAATGTTCTCAGCTACGGTCTATCCGAAGTCCCTCACGCGGACTCGAAATCACAAACTCGGTATCTTCCTTACTCAGTAGAAGATGTCTAGCCGAACACGTCCTCAGCGTGCTTATCGCATCTTTGATGTCAGCGGAGTGGAACGCCATCTCGTCGAAATCTCATGCGAACTCTTTACTCCACCTTGCTTCAATATCGACTGATTCCGACTCATCTCATCATGGCTACACGGACTGCGCTCCGACGGCTATGCTCGTATCTGGAGTCTCCCAAGCAGTGTCCCATCACATGATATCCGAAGGATGTCGAATCATCCGATCGACTCGTCAGAACCTCACAATCCCCCAAGAGCTCAACATCTCGGGTACAGTTTAATAGTATCGAGTACATACCACAGCATCGGTGGTCCAGCCGTAGAAAGGCAAACCCAAGCCTCACTAATGGCGCCGAGGAACTGCCGCAAACCCTAAGGTTCAAAGGCTTTCACACGGTCATTGAGTCGAGTTAGGGTTTCATTCTTCTAGAGGGTCCATAGAATCGCTTGCATGTCTTTCCGAATACTTTAAACTTAGAAAATGGGTTCCTGACATTCGATCGTTTCAATCGACTCTCAACGAATCAGCGTGAAGTCGCCTCTAGCTGGAATCAATCTATCTGATGACCTCGCATCGGTAAGCGAACGAACCACATGTCCTAGTCATTCATCCTTGGTGACTAGCGACTCACCATCATATCTCAAGAATATGCTCATGTTGCAGTAGCTCCAACCATCTGGACGATATCTCATCATTCGCAGCACCAACTGGCTCATTCGTCCGTACGCTGAACAGCGCCTCAATCATCCTGAATAAGCGATATCTCAACAGTCATCACATCCTGGCTGGCCTCTATCAGTGGCTCAATCCTCTGGTGCTGATCAGCACACCCGGGAAATCTCACAACAGCGATCTGTCAAACGCTCAAGTGCGGAAACACAAAATACGATGCCTCAAAGCAACCGTATGTCTCTGGAATCACGCCCCGGTCAGCCCTCGTCCCCGACGAGCTCATGCTGACACAACTCGAGCCGTAGCTCACTCTGCCCGTGCAATCGCGGCAGCAAAACCACAACCAGTATCGATGAAGGTAGATCATGGGAAGGAATATAATACTGTGCAAGGAAATGTACAACCTAAGGTTCCTTAAGTGGAGTGGCGTGTCGTAAGTATGCCGCGGAACATACCCACGGTACGTCACTCTACTTTAGTCACCTATTCCATCAACCAAGGGTCATCCTACACGACGAAAGTTCGGGTTTAATACCCCCTCGACTAAGTCTAAGTTCCGTAAGGTCAAGCCTAAGTTCCGTATATAAATAACTCCCTAGGCTCTACATAGTCAAACTCAGACTCGAACCAAGGTCAACCTAGCGCTCTGATACCAACTTTGTCACGACCCGAAAGAGCACGTGACTGGCCCTTGAACCCTATTGTAGCGTCTTGAAAAGTCGTTTTGGTGTTTTCCTGAAATTCGGTGAAAATTCGGTATTTTTCCGAAAACCGTCTTTCTTGTTATTTTGCAGTTTAGGGCTAATTATACCTAAAATGGATAGGTAATTGCTTGTTTTTAGTAGCTAATGAGTTAATTATGAAATTCTGGTCGTTTAAAAATTTTTCCTAATTTTTCAATTTTTTAATATTATTTTAAGCCGTTAAGAAAATACATTAAATTAGCGATAAATACAAATTTTTCCAGGCTAATTTTAATCTTTAAAATTATGATAATTAAAATCTAGTTGTAACATAAATTTTCATATTTTATTTTGATTTTTAAAAAATTTTTATGATAGGAAACGAATTTATTGAATTTTAAGCTAAAACTTGCAATTTTTGACCTGTAGGGGGCCTTTTTGCATAAAATTTCTTTTGTAAAACCCATCTCTCTTTTCCCTCAGCCCTAGGACAGCCCCACCTTGTGCAAGTCCAGAAATTTCTGGCCTCATTTCTTTGTTCTCTTTCTTGAGTTGAATTAGTGGTTTATTGATTTATTTTAATTATAATTGATAAGGTATGGTGCTTTGACTTTTGGAGACTTGACCATTGACTTTCCCACTCACCCACACCCCTCCCCCTCACCTCATTCTGGCCGAAACCTGCACTTCCCCCTCTTCATCTCTTTTCTTCTCATTTTCTTCACAATTCTTCAAGTTTAATTCATCAAAATTTCAAATTAAAGCTTGCAAATTAAAACCATCCTTCATCTTTCTTTTCCTTCACCTCCCGAGCTTGGATCTTGATGCTTGAGGCCATCATTTGGAGCAAAATTTATTCTTGCTAGATCTCAATTGAGGTATAATTTCCATCAAGTTACTTTCTTTTTTTGCTAAATTCCTTTAATTATATGGTACTAGTGTTAAAAGTTAGCTAATTTCTAATCTTGTTTTTTTTAAAAAAAAAGAGTAGTTTGTTTAAACTAGGGTTTTGAAGCCATGATAGTTAATTAGATTGGTTTATAGTTAATCTAGTTGTTAATTAACTAATCTATATGGTCACCTTGTTTATGTAGTCTTCAATTATGCTAATTTAGTTAATTTTAGAAGTGTGATTTGATTGTAAATTGTTGTTTTAGGAAAATCTAGAAAGGGGTTAGTGTATGGAATTGGGTTGTGAAGCATGATTAATGAGTTGAATTAAGGTCTAGAAACCATTATTTAGTTGATTAAACCTAATTTGTTATCTAGTTGTTTTGCTAACCTAATCTAGAAGGTTAACTTGCTAATTGGGTTTGAAATTAGTGTTAGTTAAGTTTTTGTAGTATGGATTTTGATTTGCAATTGCTTTTGAGAAAAGTCAAGAAAGGGTTGGTTGTGGAATTTAGGTTTTGGAGCATGGTTAATGTGTTGAAATTTTGTGTAGTGGTTATCTAATGGTGTGACTTGGGTGATTATGCTAGATTGTAGTCGTTTTGTCGCAAATCGGCGATTTTTGCACCGATTTTGGAATGCAAATGATTACTAGTTTTGTTATAAAATTATGTGATGAATTATTTTTGATATCTTGATGATTGTAATGTATTGTCCTACGACTTTTAGGATGCGTGAGTGCGGATTTTTGGGTAGTCGGGTTTTAGTTTTGCCGGGCGACCAAATCGGCGTTTTTTGGCAGTTTTTGCGATTTTCGCGTGTGTTCCGCGCACTTTGTGCGCGTTGTACCTAGCTAGCGAACTTTAGTAGTTTCGTTGGGGTTTTGCGTCGTTCTTGATATGTAACCTTATGTTTGGTATTGATGTAAATTCCAGGTTCGGTCGCGGAGACGTCAGACGCGGCGCGAAAGGGAAAGGCGGTGATTGGACACAGCTAGCCAGGGATTCCGGTGAGTAGATGTAACATCTACGGGGGACTATCGTTGGATGGCGCAAGCCGCCCGATAGTTTTAGTAACTTACAAGACCCTTAGTGATGTTAGTAATTAGGGGTGAAATACTTAGTTGACTATTTGCTGCATCCATGCATTATATTGACATACCTATACGAAACCATTTTATAGGACACCTGCACCATTGCAAGGGTTTTTATATGCAGCACGAGCACTATTCATGCTTACAGACACACCCTGGTAATTGCCATGCCACCACACTAGATAACATTTAAATTTAAACCTTTTACTAATTGATACTTAAACTGGTGCTATTGCCTTTAATTCCTTAAAATGAAACCGTAGGACTGCTATTCATGTGCATGTACTTCATCATATTAATTGTTCATGCCTAATCCATTAATTACACATCGCAACTTGATTATTGACACCATATGCATTCATTATCATTGATATATGCACTTATGAGGACTTCTTGAGATTTTATGATATTTCTGGATTTCGGGGGAAAGCCGCAAAATTTCTAAACTTATTATATTTTTTAAAACATGTAAATTGCTGTTTTCTAGTGATGTAAGTGTCGTCCACCATGAGTATGCTGTGGTTTTTGGAGACCCGTTTCGAGGAGTTGGATGAACCGTTTCGGGTACATGGTGGGCCCGGTAGGGTACCCCGGGGCAAGAAGCTCGTGGTGCTGACGATGAGCCTGGCAGGGGACGGATTACCTACCGGTGACTTCATTGGGCACGGCGGTTATCCAGAGGATACCGACCGGGGCCGCGAGGGGATGAGATATTGATATTGAGATGGGTCAGCCGGATGGCTGAGGCCAGAGACACTATGACATAGATTTATGAGATTTGAGACAGCTTTTGGGTGTCGTTGCTGGACACCGATTTTCGTCGATTCATTGACATTATGCTGGCATTCTAAAAGAGTTTCAAAAACAAAAAGAGATAAAATATTTCTTATATATACCTATTGAGACCTCAGATATTCATGTTGCATACATATTCGTACACTGATGTTGTATACACACCTGCTAGTGCATCCAGTCATACCTGTATTATAGATGCTAGGATGCTTGTGTGCATGCACACGATAGCCTTTGTAGATGTTATTTATTACTCGCGAGTTGGCAACTCACCCCCGTTGTGCCACCGTCTTTTGCAGGTCCGCTCCGTCAGTTCAGTAGCGGCGGGCGCACTTGTTCTTTTGCCTCTTTTGCCTGAGCTCGAGATTTGCTCATAGGTGGGTTATGTTATTATTTTTGTACCACCTTGTATATTCTTTGTATCTAGTGTACTCCATCTACTGTTTCTACCAGTATTATTGTATATTGACCTAGAAATGAGACTGTGAGGTTTGGGGACTTTTATGCTGTATTTTGGGGTCGAACTCACTTGAGTCGACATGATGTTTTCTTATACTTCATTATGATTATTTGCTTGTTGTCATTTTATATTGCGTGGGATTTGTGACCGCCTTGTGGCGAAGAGCTAGCTCCCGCTTGGGGATGCCCTATTTTGTTGGATTCATGCATATTTTTGTTGTACCCATTTTGTGGGCCAGTATTTACAAAGGAGACTCTGCCGAAATTTTCGGAAAAATAGGTATTGTTTTTAAAAAGGGTTTTACATGACTTATTTGATAAACTTGCTTTCAAATGTTTGGGTTTTCTTCACTCTTTTGCTTAATTGGTTTTGTTTTCTGGGCTTTGGCTTACTTATTTTACGGACGTCTTTAGACGTTTCGTAAACTTAAGTGCCAGTCACGTTCCGTACCCTGCGGGTCGTGACAAAGTTGGTATCAGAGCCATAGGTTTTACCTTTGTGAGTGTAGGATGACCCTTGGTAGATGGAGTAAGTGACTTAAGCAGGGTAACGTAGCGTGCGTATGTCCGCGGCATACTTACGATACGGTACTCCGCCTAAATGACTTTAGGATATACTTGCTTGAAAAATTCCTTCTTTAATTCCGTGTATCCTATGATCCTATTGCAATGTCCTTACTATCCGTTTTCCTGTAACAGCCACTATGCCGCCGAAGGCTACGAGGGCACAGAGGGCTGCCGCCAGAGACGAGATTCGAGCTGGCTCGTCCGAGACTCGGACTGAGCAGGGTGGTATGCCTACGCCGCAGGGACAGACCGATCCACCTTCCCTAGGCCGTATGGATAGGCTCGAGACCGGTATGGAGGAGTTGCGACAGATGATGGGAGGCATGCAGGAGCTACGGCAGATGGTAGGATCCCTAGTTGCAGCCAGTCGTACACCGAGGCCGGATGACGTACCTACTACATCACAGACGACCATGATACCTGCTCCTACTACTACCACCGTGGCCATTCCGGTTACACTACAGGATTTCATGAGGCTGAGACCTTCAGTATTCACCGGCACCGAGGCAGCGGAGGACCCACAGACGTTCCTTGACAGTTTAGCCAGGATCTGCCGTTCGCTGAGATGTTCGGATGATCGATGGGTAGAGCTTGCGAGTTTCCGACTAGAGGGTCTCGCGCAGACATGGTGGGAGTCAGTCTTGAGAGGTCGAGCTGCAGGTCTGCCGCCTATGACTTGGGTCGAGTTTACAGCGGTCTTTCTAGCCCGTTTCCTTCCAGAGAGCGTTCGTGACGCCAGAGCTCGCAGCTTCGAGGCCTTAGTCAAGACACCTGGGATGACGGTGTCTGAGTATGACATCCAGTTTACACAGTTATCCCGATATGCTCAGTATTTGGTGGATACCGAGGAGAAGATGGTGAAGAGGTTCGTACAGGGACTTGATGCCTAGCTATATCTTGCCATTGGCGCCCAGCACTACGACACTTATTCAGCTGCTATGGATACGGCATTGCGGATGGAGGCACGCATATCACGGACTTCGGCCGTTTCTGGGCCGAAGAGGATGCGCACCGATGTACCGTCTCAGAGGCAGCGCGCCAGATTCTTTCCGACAGATAGGTCTGGCAGTGGATTTGGGCGGGGACAGTTATATGGTTCTTATCCCCAGGGGCAGCAGCCGTCGCCAGCGTGTTTTGGGTGCGGGAGTCCGCACCATCTTGTCAGAGACTGTCCGGTGAGACGACAGGGAGCAGCGACAGTTCCGCATGTGACCCTACCACCATCACCACCCCCTCCTCAGAGAGCCCTACTTCCTACACCAGGCGATGCTCCACGCCAGTTAGGTGCACCGAGAGGCCGTGGACGCGGCGGTCCTATTCAGAGAGGACGAGGAGGCAGAGGCCGAGGTCGAGGTCAGCCCGCTATCGGTGGAGGACAGGCCCGAGTATTTGCTTTGACACCGCAGGATGCGCAGGCATCCAATGCCGTTGTGACAGGTACCTTGCCAGTTTGTTCTTTCGACGCACGGGTATTATTCGACCCAGGTTCCACACATTCGTACGTATCTACACACTTTGCACCGATGTTGGGCCGTGAGTCGTCGTCGTTAGATCAGCCGCTTGTTGTTGTTACTCCGGTAGGCGAGTCGTTTGTCGCTCGGTTTGTATTTCGTTTGTGTTCCGTTCGTATCGGGGAGAGGGATTCATCAGTTGATTTGATACTCCTCGATATGTTGGACTTTGATGTGCTTCTGGGCATGGATTGGCTAGCCACTTGTTATGCTTCGATGGACTGCCGTGAGAAGGCAGTCAGATTTAGCTTTCCGGGAGAGCCAGTCCTTGTTTTTCAGGGAGACCGCAGTGTCACCCTTCCCAGCTTAATTTCGTCTCTTCGCGCTGGTCAGCTCTTGCGGAAGGGATGTCAGGGATTCTTAGCGTGTATTTGTGATACTCGAGCTGCAGAGGTTCCGTTAGACCGGGTCCCGGTATTTTGTGAGTTCCCTGATGTTTTCCCTGATGAGCTACCTGGGCTACCGCCTGAGCGCGATGTTGAGTTCTGCATTGATTTGATTCCCGGCTCGGGGCCTATTTCTATACCGCCTTATCGGATGGCCCCGGCAGAGCTTCGAGAGCTGAAGGATCAGTTGCAGGATTTGTTAGATAAGGGGCTTATTCGACCGATTGTTTCTCCGTGGGGTGCTCCGGTCCTGTTTGTCAAGAAGAAGGATGGAAGTTTGCGCTTATGTATCGACTACTGCCAGCTGAACAAAGTTACCATTCGGAACAAATATCCGTTGCCGCGGATTGATGATTTGTTCGACCAGCTTCAGGGTGCGGGGTATTTTTCGGGGATCGACTTGCGATCAGGATACCATCAGCTGCGAGTTCGACAGGAGGATGTACCGAGGACAGCTTTCCGCACGCGCTACGGCCACTACGAGTTTTTGGTGATGTCGTTCGGACTCACCAACGCCCCAGCTGCATTTATGGATTTGATGAACCGTACATTTAGGCCGTATCTTGACTTGTTCATCATCGTGTTTATCGACGATATCTTGGTGTACTCCCGGAGCAGAGAGGAGCACGAGCAGCACTTGCGGATTACGTTACAGACTCTTAGGGAGCACCAGCTGTTCGCGAAGATCTCCAAGTGTGCATTCTGGCTGGACAGCGTCGGATTCTTGGGTCACGTGGTTACGAGAGACGGCATTTGTGTGGACCCGAAGAAGATTGAGGCTGTTCAGCAGTGGCCCCGACCTACATCGGTTACTGAGATCCGTAGTTTTCTAGGCCTGGCGGGCTACTACAGGCGTTTTGTTCAGGACTTCTCCCGTATAGCTGCACCGTTGACCGGTTTGACCCGGAAGGGAGTTCCTTTCATTTGGACAGAGGAGTGCGAGCGCAGTTTTCAGCAGCTACGGACTTGTTTGACTACGTCGCCGGTATTATCTTTGCCTTCGGGATCAGGCGGGTTTGTTGTCTACTGTGATGCTTCGCGAGTGGGATTAGGATGCGTATTGATGCAGCATGGCCGGGTGATCGCTTATGCTTCTCGGCAGTTGAAGAAGCATGAACAGAACTACCCCACTCATGATTTGTAGATGGCTGCAGTGGTCTTTGCACTGAAGATTTGGCGGCATTACCTTTACGGCGAGTCGAGTCAGATATTCACCGATCACAAGAGCTTAAAGTACATATTTCAGCAGCGAGACCTGAACCTCAGACAGCGTCGTTGGATGGAGTTGGTGAAAGACTACGACTGCGAGATCTTATATCATCTCGGCAAGGCAAATGTGGTGGCAGATGCGTTGAGTAGGAGGCCCGGGGGTAGTCTCTCCTTTTTGCGCGCAGTTCAGAGGCAATCGTCAGTAGATTGGCAGATGTTATGCGACAGCCGAGTTGAGTTCGAGTTCACTCAGACAGGGGGACAGCTCGCGCATGTTCGTGCACGCCCACAGTTGCTTGACCGTATATATGAGGCCCAGCGCAGTGACGACCGTTGCTCAGAGATCATGGCACAGATGGGACATGGCAGATTTTCCGAGTTCGTGGTTGACGATCAGGGGTTTTTACGATATGGATCTAGACTGTGCGTACCAGATGCTGATGGATTGCGGCGCGACATTCTTAAGGAGGCACACCGATCAGTGTATAGTGTCCACCCCGGTTCCACCAAGATGTACCATGATATGAGAGAGACCTACTGGTGGGACGGGATGAAGAGGGACATTGCGAGTTCGTTTCGAGATGCCTGACTTGTCAGCAAGTCAAGGCCGAGCACCAGAGGCCCGCAGGAGAGCTACAGCCGTTACCCATTCCAGAGTGGAAATGGGGACAGATTTCGATGGACTTCGTTGTGGGTCTACCCAGGACCAGTCGAGGGTACGACTCCATCTGGGTGATCGTGGATAGATTGACGAAAGTGGCTCACTTCTTGCCAGTGAAGACGACTTTCAGCTTCGCTCAGTATGCTCAGCTCTATATTGACGAGATCGTGCGACTACATGGCGTACCGACTTGTATCGTGTCAGATCGAGGCACTCAGTTCACCTGCCGACTTTGGCAGAGACTTCAGGAGGCTTTGGGCACTCGTTTGAGCTTTAGTACAGCGTTTCATCCGCAGACCGACGGACAGTTAGAGCGGACCATTCAGACTCTCGAGGACATGCTCAGAGCGTGCGTTTTAGACTTTGGTGGTAGCTGGGATCATCATTTACCTCTAGTGGAGTTCTCCTACAATAACAGCTTCCAGGATACTATTCAGATGGCACCTTTCGAGGCATTGTATGGGAGGAGATGCAGATCGCCCGTTTGTTGGACAGAGCTCAGCGAGAGTAGCATTTTGGGGCCGCAGCTTGTTGAGGAGACGACAGCGAAGATACAGTTGATCCAAGACCGGATGAGAGCGGCTCAGAGCAGGCAGAAATCCTATGCAGACAGGCGCCGTCGCAGATTAGAGTTCGCAGCTGGCGACCATATTTTTCTGGAAGTCTCCCCGATGAAGGGCGTGATGCGTTTTGGGCGAAAGGGGAAGCTTAGCCCTAGATTCGTAGGTCCCTTCGAGATCCTCGAGCGGGTTGGCGCTGTTGCATATCGTTTGGCTCTTCCTCCCAGCTTTCCCGATGTTCACCCCGTCTTCCATGTTTCGATGCTCCGCATGTACCTTCACGACCCTTCGCATGCGATTCAGCACCCGACAGTCCAGCTAGAGCGCGACCTTTCTTTTGCAGAGCAGCCGGTGGCCATCCTGGATCGGCAGGTGAAGAAGTTGAGGTCGAAGATTATACCAACCGTCAAGGTCCTTTGGCGTAGCCCGAGCAGCGAGGAGGTTACCTGGGAGACCGAGGGCGAGATGAGGAAGAAATATCCCCATCTCTTTGAAGGTACGCGTAGCTATATTTTTAAATTCGAGGACCGAATTTCTTTAAGGGGGGAAGATTGTAGCGTCTTGAAAAGTCGTTTTGGTGTTTTCCTGAAATTCGGTGAAAATTCGGTATTTTTCCGAAAACCGTCTTTCTTGTTATTTTGCAGTTTAGGGCTAATTATACCTAAAATGGATAGGTAATTGCTTGTTTTTAGTAGCTAATGAGTTAATTATGAAATTCTGGTCGTTTAAAAATTTTACCTAATTTTTCAATTTTTTAATATTATTTTAAGCCGGTAAGAAAATACATTAAATTAGCGATAAATACAAATTTTTCCGGGCTAATTTTAATCTTTAAAATTATGATAATTAAAATCTAGTTGTAACATAAATTTTTAGTATTTTATTTTGATTTTTAACAAATTTTTATGATAGGAAACGAATTTATTGAATTTTAAGCTAAAACTTGCAATTTTTGACTTGTAGGGGGCCTTTTTGCATAAAATTTCTTTTGTAAAACCCCTCTCTCTTTTCCCTCAGCCCTAGGACAGACCCACCTTGTGCAAGTCCAGAAATTTCTGGCCTCATTTCTTTGTTCTCTTTCTTGAGTTGAATTAGTGGTTTATTGATTTATTTTAATTATAATTGATAAGGTATGGTGCTTTGACTTTTGGAGACTTGACCATTGACTTTCCCACTCACCCACACCCCTCCCCCTCACCTCATTCTGGCCGAAACCTACACTTCCCCCTCTTCATCTCTTTTCTTCTCATTTTCTTCACAATTCTTCAAGTTTAATTCATCAAAATTTCAAATTAAAGCTTGCAAATTAAAACCATCCTTCATCTTTCTTTTCCTTCACCTCCCGAGCTTGGATCTTGATGCTTGAGGCCATCATTTGGAGCAAAATTTATTCTTGCTAGATCTCAATTGAGGTATAATTTCCATCAAGTTACTTTCTTTTTTGCTAAATTCCTTTAATTATATGGTATTAGTGTTAAAAGTTAGCTAATTTCTAATCTTGCTTTTTTTAAAAAAAAAGAGTAGTTTGTTTAAACGAGGGTTTTGAAGCCATGATAGTTAATTAGATTGTTTTATAGTTAATCTAGTTGTTAATTAACTAATCTATATGGTCACCTTGTTTATGTAGTCTTCAATTATGCTAATTTAGTTAATTTTAGAAGTGTGATTTGGTTGTAAATTGTTGTTTTAGGAAAATCTAGAAAGGGGTTAGTGTATGGAATTGGGTTGTGAAGAATGATTAATGAGTTGAATTAAGGTTTAGAAACCATTATTTAGTTGATTAAACCTAATTTGCTATCTAGTTGTTTTGCTAACCTAATCTAGAAGGTTAACTTGCTAATTGGGTTTGAAATTAGTGTTAGTTAAGTTTCTCTAGTATGGATTTTGATTTGCAATTGCTTTTGAGAAAAGTCAAGAAAGGGTTGGTTGTGGAATTTAGGTTTTGGAGCATGGTTAATGTGTTGAAATTTTGTGTAGTGGTTATCTAATGGTGTGACTTGGGTGATTATGCTAGATTGTAGTCGTTTTGTCGCAAATCGGCGATTTTTGCACCGATTTTGGAATGCAAATGATTACTAGTTTTGTTATAAAATTATGTGATGAATTATTTTTGATATCTTGATGATTGTAATGGCTTGTCCTACGACTTTTAGGATGCGTGAGTGCGGATTTTTGGGTAGTCGGGTTTTAGTTTTGCCGGGCGACCAAATCGGCGTTTTTTGGCAGTTTTTGCGATTTTCGCGTGTGTTCCGCGCACTTTGTGCGCGTTGTACCTAGCTAGCGAACTTTAGTAGTTTCGTTGGGGTTTTGCGTCGTTCTTGATATGTAACCTTATGTTTGGTATTGATGTAAATTCCAGGTTCGGTCGCGGAGACGTCAGACACGGCGCGAAAGGGAAAGGCGGTGATTGGACACAGCTAGCCAGGGATTCCGGTGAGTAGATGTAACATCTACGGGGGACTATCGTTGGATGGCGCAAGCCGCCCGATAGTTTTAGTAACTTACAAGACCCTTAGTGATGTTAGTAATTAGGGGTGAAATACTTAGTTGACTATTTGCTGCATCCATGCATTATATTGACATACCTATACGAAACCATTTTATAGGACACCTGCACCATTGCCAGGGTTTTTATATGCAGCACGAGCACTATTCATGCTTATACACACACCCTGGTAATTGCCATGCCACCACACTAGATAACATTTAAATTTAAACCTTTTACTAATTGATACTTAAACTGGTGCTATTGCCTTTAATTCCTTAAAATGAAACCGTAGGACCGCTATTCATGTGCATGTACTTCATCATATTAATTATTCATGCCTAATCCATTAATTACACATCGCAACTTGATTATTGACACCATATGCATTCATTAGCATTGATATATGCACTTATGAGGACTTCTTGAGATTTTATGATATTTCTGGATTTCGGGGGAAAGCCGCAAAATTTCTAAACTTATTATATTTTTTAAAACATGTAAATTGCGGTTTTCTAGTGATGTAAGTGTCGTCCACCATGAGTTTGCGGTGGTTTTTGGAGACCCGTTTCGAGGAGTTGGATGAACCGTTTCGGGTACATGGTCGGCCCGGTAGGTTACCCCGGGGCAAGAAGCTCGTGGTGCTGACGATGAGCCTGGCAGGGGACGGATTACCTACCGGTGACTTCATTGGGAACGGCGGATATCCAGAGGATACCGACCGGGGCCGCGAGGGGATGCGATATTGATATTGAGATGGGTCAGCCGGATGGCTGAGGCCAGAGACACTATGACATGGATTTATGAGATTTGAGACAGCTTTTGGGTGTCGTTGCTGGACACCGATTTTCGTCGATTCATTGACATTATGCTGGCATTCTAAAAGAGTTTCAAAAACAAAAAGAGATAAAATATTTCTTATATTTACCTATTGAGACCTCAGATATTCATGTTGCATACATATTCGTACACTGATGTTGTATACACACCTGCTAGTGCATCCAGTCATACCTGTATTATAGATGCTAGGATGCTTGTGTGCATGCACACGATAGCCTTTGTAGATGATATTTATTACTCACGAGTTGGCAACTCACCCCCGTTGTGCCACAGTCTTTTGCAGGTCCGCTCCGTCAGTTCAGTAGCGACGGGCGCACTTGTTCTTTTGCCTCTTTTGCCTGAGCTCGAGATTTGCTCATAGGTGGGTTATGTTATTATTTTTGTACCACCTTGTAAATTCTTTGTATCTAGTGTACTCCATCTACTGTTTCTACCAGTATTGTTGTATATTGACCTAGAAATGAGACTGTGAGGTTTGGGGACTTTTATGCTGTATTTTGGGGTCGAACTCACTTGAGTCGACATGATGTTTTCTTATGCTTCATTATGATTATTTGCTTGTTGTCATTTTATATTGCGTGGGATTTGTGACCGCCTTGTGGCGAAGAGCTAGCTCCCGCTTGGGGATGCCCTATTTTTTTGGATTCATGCATATTTTTGTTGTACCCATTTTGGGGGCCAGTATTTACAAAGGAGACTCTGCCGAAATTTTCGGAAAAATTGGTATTGTTTTTAAAAAGGGTTTTACATGACTTATTTGATAAACTTGCTTTCAAATGTTTGGGTTTTCTTCACTCTTTTGCTTAATTGGTTTTGTTTTCTGGGCATTGGCTTACTTATTTTACGGACGTCTTTAGACGTTTCGTAAACATAAGTGCCAGTCACGTTCCGTACCCTGCGGGTCGTGACACCTATGAAGTCTATCGGACCCCATCTGATCCAAGTAAGCCAAAAGCCCAGAAATCTAAAACCATTTAAAGAGTAAATAAGGAAAACTGGTTTTAAGAAATAAGGAAAACTTGTTTTGAAAATCAAGTTTTTAAATAACTAAGCCGAATATGCATTTTTAAAATGTGTAACTTTTCCTGAAAATTTCGGCAGAGTTTCTTTGTAAAAACTGGCCCCGAACGGGGTACAACAAGAATAACATAAATATGCAATGATAAAAGGTATCCCCAAGCGGGAGCTAGCTCTTCGTCAATCGACGGTCACAACCATGCAAGCAAAAATAATATACAACGCCAAAGGGCGAGGATCAAACTCAAAAAGAAACTCAAAACAGCCAGAAAACCGTATTACTACTAGCGCGACTCTAAGGTCGAAATAATACAACACTGTTTTCTAAGTCTGAAACAATATACAAGTTTGGTTGATGGAAATTCTAGATACAATAAATAATACATGAACAATGGCGGTTCTGATACAAGAACCCACCTACCCAAGCAAGTCACCCATGAGGAAGCAGTGTGCCAGAAATGCCGCTATGGAATCTGTACGGCAACCTGCAAGAACTGGGGCACAACGGGGGTGAGTTGCCAACTCGTGAATAGAAAATATCTACAAGCAGAGATCGAATGCATGACCCATCCTAGGTCAATACGATCGGATATAAATAAACCTCAATATGAATAAAGCTGAAGCATGCTAAACTAGCAATGTAATCTCTATACATGAGTATAGTGCCAAGTGCTCGTGCTAGTGCATCAGGTAATAGCATGTCATGAATATGAGGTATGATCAATGTAATCAGATCTGTACACAAGTGGATCCCGTCCACTCGTCACCCAATGACAATAACCACCATGCATGTAAATATCATAAATCATGTGCATGGGAATATGAGGATGTAATCCACCCGTGTCCCTCCCGACACGTCAAAATCATGGAACCAGAGTGCCCAGCATCGGCACTCGAAAACATCATGAAAAACTGTGCCCAGCATCGGCACGTAAATCCTCATATATCGGGCTCCGTCGGTCCGGATCGGCCCTCGGGCTATGTCTGCGGTATCGGCCCTCGGCCCCGGCAGTATGCCCAAACCATCTATCGACTCTGGTCAGTATCCTCCGGATAACCGCCAGGTCCAACCAATCACCGGTAGGTACTCGCCCGCCTCCAGGCTCAATCGGCAAAGCTCATCGATCATCTTGCCGAGGGGAACCATACCGGGTCCACCATGTACCCGCAATCGGCTCATCCACTCCTCGATTCGGGTTTCACATGTCGCTCTCAGCACCGAGAAAACACATGGTGGACGCACTGAAATATCATATCAAGGGTAACCGGGTTTTTAAAGCAATGACATATTCTCTTTTGAAATACACTCGGTTCCCAAATCCAGAAATATCATAGAAACAACATATCTCAATGCGTATAATCAAAAGCACGAAGTATGCGACATGTAAAGGAAGGTATGCATATCATCATGTCATGCAAGGATCATATACTGAATGCAATAGTACTACAGTGTAGTGACATGGCAATTATCGATGATGAAGTGTGTGAGCCGGCAACAGTGTACGTGGAACATATGCATCATCGATAATGGTGCTGGTGTCCGAGCATCATGACTGAATATAACAACAATACAAGCGATGCAATGCAAATAGTAGGAATATGCGGAAACGAATAATCAACGCAAAAGTACAGAACCTGCCGCAAAAGATATGTCATGCAACCTTGCCTTTTGAAATAAGACGAACCAGGGCTTTTGGTAAAATAAGGGCTACGGTGTTTTAAGAAAAGATGCATCATTTGAAAATATCCGTATAACCCTTCTGCCTATCTTTAAAATATCCCCGATTCGTTAGTTTGAAATAGGTATGACTCGGTCTAGTCTAATGTCTACTAAGTAATCTAGGCAGGAGGGGTATGAAACCACCTACTCTGAGTCAATGTATATAGATATGATAGTCGGTGATCCGCCTCAATAACATATCGTAAGATATCCTCGAGTCATGAGTGCGGATCTATCATCAATACCGGCTCGTACGGTAAATCATCGTACGGCATCCCAATAACTGGGTAGGGGTCAATATCACACTATCTCATCACATATCTGGTATCACTTATCATCAGATCACACAATCTGGGGTACTACTCTAAGTCTAGTACAAATCGATACCATCCATAAAAATATGAATGTGGGTAAAGCACATGTCCAAAGGCCCGCTAAAACTATCATATCACACCTCATAGACAAACTATGTCACATCGCCGATCTCACGGCTTCACATCAAATATCATCTCAAACCCACGTATCATCCTCAAATCCCGTATATAAACACATAGTATCATACTCATGTGTAGATATACGCACCATCATATACACACAAATATATGAAAGAAAGTATGCAAGTATGTGTGTATGTGTGAGTGTGGGTGCAACCACTACTCTGGGGTTCACACTATACTAAACCAATATATTCTTATCATCACTAATACCATTATTTCCATCACTAATCTAAACCACACATAGCAAATATACGTGTGTATACGTATTCGTATACATCACCACGGACTGCGGGGGTGCTATACGCCATCCACCCGACTTATCCCCGTAGATATAAATCTACCCACCTTGCTTTTCATGTGTCGGTGCCGATGTCGCCATCTTCATCTTCTTTGCCTCAACATCTCGTAGGGTACCTACAAGTATATCACAACACTAGAGTACATGAAAACCACATCGGAAACCAAAATAGCACACGCTACTCGCATAGGTAGAAACCTATCGTCTCGCATGTAAACACTATCAATATCCACTTGTCGTTGACGTCCAAACGCCACCCGACAGAAACGAATCACCAAATACCAAAATCTATGCTAAAACACGTCGTAAATCATACACCAACATAGGAAAATCAACCTAGATTTCACCCTAGATGGAATCAGTCAAAACTAGAACTACCCAGGGTCAATACTAGAGGAAATAGGGGCATGCACAGAAAACGAGGCAGATCCACCCTGATCTGGCCGCAAATTGCGGCCAGAATGGGAAATTTGGCGGCCTGGAAATGGAATTGGGAGCTAGGGTTTGGGGTGGTGGTTCTATGGTGCCTGCACATCTCACTGTAAATCTTAGTTTTATTTTAGGTGTCTCGGGGTGATAGCAGATTCTACAAAACAGCGACAGATTTCCAGTTTTTCTGATATCGGTTCCGTAATTCCGTATTCTGATTTCAAGTTCAGGTTTGGGTTTAAATTAGCATCACACAAGGGATTCTAAGGTCACTACAATCCTCAATTCCATCTTTGATTTCAGTTTTACCCTAAACCCTAACTTGAATTCTCTAAAATCCACAAACATCCCAATATCGATATGAAACTAGAATAGATACACAAGGAAATTGAAATACTACACTATAGGTGCAGAAATTACCTCCTTTGGCAACTCAAGAAAATTCTTGAGTTGCTCAAAGTCCTTCAAATCCAATCTTGCTAGGTTCAATGGGTAGCTAGTGAGCTTAGGATCATTTTTTGTGAAGTGGGAATGGGGTTTTGGCTAGGATTTCATGATGGATCTAGGGTTTCAAGAAGAGGGTGAGTGAGGGAGAGGGGCAGCAGCAGTAACAAGAAGAAGAGGAGAGAGAAAATGAGATGGAGAAATGAAGAAGGAAATGGTCAAAATGTCAAAAGCCACCTACTCTCTCTCGCTCATCATCACATACCTTTTTCTTTTCCTTTTCTTTTCTTCTCACTCAAATAGTGCTCCCAAAAGAACAACCATGGTAGAAATGCACAAGTAACACAAGTGTAACAAGTGTGGAAAATGATATGTGCACATTTTTGCTCAAAAGTGCTAAAAATCCAATTAGCGATTTTTAATCGCGATTAACACTAAATTAGCATATAACTTGTCTTAAAAACTTTAAAATGGCATAATTCCATAAAATACCCTATTTTAGAATTTTCCAAAATTTCCCAAATTTTTTCCCCATTTATTTGTATTTAATTAAACCCGAATATTAAAATATTCATTAAAATAATATTAAATTATAAAAATTCCCGAAAATAATATTTTATTATTTTGGAAATGTTACATCATTGTATTGATAACTTAGTGATAACGTGCATTACCCAGTGTTAGGTATTAGTGATGATTGTGGCAAGTACGTCAGTGTTCGTGTATCAGTGAATAAGTGAAAGTGATACGTACTTGTACACAATCAGTGAACCTTATCATTCTATTGCATTGTCGACGTCTGTGAGACGCATGTACGTGTGACTATAAGTGGTATGGGACACTTATGGAAGCTTTTGCACGGGTGTCACAGATAAGGAAACCAGACACTGCCATTTATCTTAGGTACTAGTCGGGACGTGCTTGATGGAGGTCCTGCCTCCAGTTCTCGCGCAGACTTGTCACAGACCATTGGTATTTACGATTATGGTTAGCGTTTGATGTAGACCACGGGGTGTGGGGTAGTTTAAGTGTGAGTTCAACAGAATCTCGAGAGTCCCTTGCTGGCTTATATATTTAGGGAGATATATGGAGATTTACAGGATACATGATTATTTCCGTGATATACATGTTGGGCCCGTGGTCCCTTGCCCTTGGGTTCTACCCTTGGGTGGAGGACACTCGCGAGTGGTTGACTCTCACACTTGGACTGACGATAGGCTTAGTGACCTATACAGTGAGACTTAGAGACTGATAGGGATACTGGCATTGATATATCTTACTTACTGTGTTGACATACGTGACATATCGTTCTACTGCTTTTACTGTTCCGCTGCATTGATTACTGCATGTTCATACCCATACTGCCATTGATCTACTGTCATATATATCTAATATCACTGTTAGAATTGCCACATGATTTTTTATATATTATATTGCTATTATATCGCTCTGACGACCTTAGTATGCATGCTCAGTGTGAGGAGAAGATTTATCCTGGACCAGGACTAGACGCACATCATGGACATCTTGATTTACCATTCAGGGTTATACCATTTTGTTTCCCATCAGGTTAGTTCTTTACATTGTTTAGTTTAAGTTACTGCATTTCTCATTACCTGCGTGATATTTACTGATTACCAGTTAAAACTAGAAGCCGAAGTGTGACTACGGCAGGACATTTCCTTGACCGTAGGAGCATGGCTGGCCTTGTCAACCCCTCGTATTCCGTATTTTGGGAAGCGGGGCGTGGCATGGTTTAGCTGGTATCAGAACCAGGGTGTGCTTCGATTGGGATTACAGTTTTCCGTGTATAGCTTGACAATCTAAGACATCCTTCAGTTTAGATTGTAAACTTGATATCCTTGATCCATATTCACATTGAGTGTTCTGCTATCCATTCGCTAGGGTTTCGGGTGACATGGCAAGATTACGTGGTTGCAATTGCACTACCGTACTCTGTCTAAGTGACTTAGAGTCATACAGTTGATTTTTCAATTGCAATGAATTTAATCACATCTAATATTCTTGAATCTTTGTCCAATCCATATTATATTTGATTCTTATAGCTTGTGCCTCATATCATCTTCAAAATTATTGTTTCAGGATGATGTCTTCCAGCAACTCTTCCTTTATCTCCACTCCCCAGAATCAGACCGTTGAGATCCTGAGTGTACTGCAAGGTCTGAAGGAAGCCCAAGAGCGAACGAACGACTTGTTAGCTAAAGGACTGAGAGGGAAGGTGAATCAGGTACCGGCGGGAGTCTCCAATCATAAAGGGATCACTGTTAGATGAGGAAAAGAGATGAAAATGAAGCGCCAAATTGCTTTCCCGCGACAGAAGCAGCAGAAGACCCTATGTTGTGGATACTGTAAGAGGCCATGACATCTTCAGAGGGATTGTCGCCGCGCCCAAGGGAAATGTCTGATTTGCGGATCCAGCGGACATCTCATCAACGGTTGCCTAAAAAGGAAAGAGCTACAGGGAGGAGATTCGTCCACACTCTCCACTTCTGCAGAGTGATGATTACTGCGTAGTTCGCACTTCGGGGATAAAGCGGACCCAACACAGGATTCAATTCGCGTGACGAGAATGCAGCGGTCGAGCAATCAAAGAAGAATTTTCATGTTTTCTAATTTCAGTAATAATGTTGTCATTCTCTTATAAATGTTTCTTTCCGTTTGAAATCTTGTATCCGTCGAACTTTTAGTTGAATGCAATAAAAACTTTGAATCGTAATATATGTATCATTCTCTTATCTTTCCCATTATTCATACTATTCATTATCACAGCATTTTAATCCTGATCTTTCAGTTCCTGCCACCGCATATCTTTCTATACTTCGTATACTTAGCTATTTTCTTAAGGTATTCCACTGTCTAATCAGGGCTCTTTCTTTTCAGGCCATGGCCCACCCTGGAGTAGCGCCGCATTTGGATGAGGATGCACAATCATGCGTTTCCTTAGACAACACGCTGATGAGTTCTGACGATGAGATCAACGGTCCCCAGGTCAATTTCGGAAACAACGATTCAGAGGACGAAGGAGCAGCCGCCCCAGAGTTTGACATGATAGGCGATTCCAACGAAGAGGAAGAAGACCCTGAAGAAAACCCAATAGAAGAAGATCCCGGGGAAGAACCGATAGATGAAAATCCAGTGGAGGAAAACCCCATAGAAGAGAACCCAGAAGGAGAGGATCCCATGAAATCAGATCTTGATGAAGAAGATCCAGCCGAGGAAGAAAGACCAGAAGGACAAGAGCCTGCTGTGGAAGAACTCCCAAGGGCGGTCCCCGTGAGGAGCTATGGAAATGGACGTCCCTACCTGAGCGCACGAGTCTACCGCAACCTGCTGAATCTCCACAACCGCGACTGACGGGATTACTTTTAGATGTTGTCTTCTCTGGCCAAATAAATCTGTGTATAGTTTAGGGCCACCTTTCGTCTTTGGGGAATGCTTTGTTTAAAATCTTCTGGAATGAAATAAATTGTTGTGTTCACTAATCTTTTGATCTTCTTAGTTCACTTGATACTCGATTATTTCTTCTATATAATCACTTTTTTTCCTTTTGAGATCTGTCCACCCCTACGCCTTCCATTGCCTTAACCCTCACTCAGATTAACCAATACCACACCCGATCTTTAGAAGTCCACCTTCATCCTTCGTCTGTGCCCCGTTTGAGATCCTTCTGGGAGGAGGACATGTCTTGTGAAATTTATGAGTTCGCTAACCATTCAAAATTTTGATTCATATGATATACCGACCGCTGTTCTTTCTATACTTTTTCACTTGTAGTCCTTGCTGCTCACCCTTATCCCATTCTCTTTGACCGCTAGCCTATAGCCGCCACACTCCGACCTTTGAATGATCCACACTTCCTGGTAATCCTTACCCTAGCTAGCCCTACACATCTTGTGTTTTCCTATTACCCTATATATATTTAGGGACTTTATTATTCAAAATTTGGTTTTCGGTATTTTGTATTTATCGAAGAGTGTGTTCTATCGACTATTCCCGTTTTACGCATTTCAAGTACTTCACTACTAGCTTTTCCATTATTTTCAGTAGCGCAACCTTACACCGCGCATATTTTTGTTCCATGTTTCTTATTTTCACAATATGAGTTTTCTAAGTTATTTTAAAACTATTTGATCGATACATTATTCTAAAATGTTTTAACCTACCGACAACTCTTTCACTACTTTATTATCATTACTTTATTTTCGGGTGTTGTGCTTATGTTTACTATTATAAACGATTGTGCCTTATATCTATTTAGACCTGTCTTTTGTATGTTGTTCTTACATATTTATGTCTTCAAATTTCTTCGTCCACGTATTTCTAGTAAATCTTTATTTGTTAGTTTGCAATATAATAGCTTTCGCATATGGTTGTATAACTTATCTTTTATTTTAAATTTCGAGGACGAAATTTTTGTAAGGGTGGTATGATGTAATACCCAGCCCCTTTTGTACCAAAATCTGTATTAAGTTACTCTAGAATTCTATTTATCCTTATTTATAATTTTATTTATTTATTTATAAATTTATTTCTTGTAAACCCCTTTTATTTTCCCATTTAATTTTTCCTTTAAAACCCCAGCCCATTTTCTATTTTCCCTTATAATTCGTTTTATATTCAGCCCAGCATACCCAGCCCAAAGTTCTCCTTTTAATTAAATTTAATTCCCGAGTTTTCCCGGCCCTTTTCCTATATTCTCCAATGAATTTTCATTTAAAATTCTCTAGCCCAACTTTCCGGCCCAGCCCTCTTCCCTTCTCAAATTCCCTTATATTTTCCCCGGCCCGCTTCACTCCAGCCCGCGCTGCCTACCCGACCCGGCCCACTACCCATCCCTCCTTCTTCTCCAACGGCTATATTCTTCCCGCTCGCGACCAATTCCTTCACCGTAACCCACGCCGCCTCCTCTGCCCACGCCCACGCTCTTGTCGGCCACGCCCGTGCGCCGTTACCTTCGCTATCACCTCCTCATCCCTCCAACTCTCATCACTTCTCATCCCTCCTACTCCCTCACCCATACCCACTGCACACCCATTTCCCTATCACCAAGCAACCGACGTCGCACGCCCTGACGGCGACGACCACGATCTCTTTTCCTCTGTTTCAATCTCTCTCTCTGTTTTCTCACTCTCTCTCTCTTCCTCTGTTTCAATCTCTCTCTCTCTGTTTTCTCACTCTCTCTCTCTTCCTCTGTTTCAATCTCTCTCTCTCTTTCTCACTCTGCTCTTTCTCTCTCTCACTGACCCCTCTCTCTCTCTTTCTCCCTGCTTCTCTCTCTCTGTTCTCTCTCTACATCTTTCTCTCTCTAACTCCCTCTCTGTGTGTTCTCTCTCTCTCATTTCTCTATCTCTTTCTCAATCATTCTCTCTCTATATCTCTAACTCTTTCTCTCTCTCTAAATTCTCCCTCTCTCCCTCTGCAATCTCTCTCCGTCGGCCTCGACAGCATCAGCGATCCCCAGCCCCGACACCACCTGAGCTTGCAACAACCCCTCCTCAAGCTCGAGCCAAGCCCAAGCTTAGCCGAGACTCGTCGTGCGTTTGCTACTCCATGCCGGGACGTGTCACTACTGCCTTAGCTGCCGCGCTATCAGTTCAACGTCTCCAGGCAAGTTCTCTACTTACTTCATGCTATTCTATTTATGTACAAAATCCAAATCGTATAATTTGCTATGTTACTATTCATGATAACGTACACTGTTTACCTGTTCGACGTATGGCCCCAAAGAAAATACTTTTCAAATTTGACGGAACTGGATTGCTTACGTTGTCCCTTGTTGTGATGAATACCTTGTACAAGTTTCGCTGGAAAATATAACCGTTAACGACTAAAACGACTACCCCCAAGTTTACCTGTAAAACCAGAGATTTCCTGTACCTGAAAACCGTTAAAATCACCATAAATTATATACATACTAGAATGATGCGTTCGAGAGATTAAATCGAAGATGACTCGACGAACTATAACCCTATGTAAATTTCTAGTTGTTTCTGTACTTAAACTATGACAATATTTTGATCGGAGTGCGACTCTAGACTGCAGTCCACAACGACTCCAGTTGTTGTTTACTGTTCCGTAATGGGTACCACCTTGTTTCCATAACTCGTAGATTGCGGAACTCCCCTGTTTATTATAGGTGAACCTGTTAGCTAGACAACACAAGTGGTTTCATTCTGTTTCGTTATCGTTTGTTATTTAATCCGTAATTTAATAGATCGGGACGTATAACAGTCCCAACAGAATCAGTGACATACTAATGTTAAACATTGTTTATCTCCTGACATACAGACGCGATTGAGAATCCGTCTGTTGCGTTGAAAACATTACTGAAAACCCTAGATTTCATTCAACTGTAGCATCGCTAAAATCTGATACCAACTGGGATTAAAATGCGTTACGAAACAGACTTCCGATTCTGAAAACGGATTTCCAGCCGTGAACGCTTAAAATGTAATGGCTATAATTAGTGATCCTGGAACCCGATTGGCATGAAACTAAATTCGATGGATAGATAACTGAACATACTAATTATTACCTGTTTATCGTTTTGCTAAACTGTAACCGTAGGATTTATGAAACATTATTCAAGTGGTAGATTACTAATTCATGACACCCTAATCATGCTTTATATACTGTTTATGCATCATATCATACACATGTCATTTTATTGATAACTTAGTGATAACGTGCATTACCCAGTGTTAGGTATTAGTGATGATTGTGGAAAGTACGTCAGTGTTCGTGTATCAGTGAATAAGTGAAAGTGATATGTACTTGTACACAATCAGTGAACCTTATCATTCTATTGCATTGTCGACGTCTGTGAGACGCGTGTACGTGTGATTATAAGTGGTATGGGACACTTATGGAAGCTCTTGCACGGGTGTCACAGATAAGTCACCAGACACTGCCATTTATCTTAGGTATTAGTCGGGACGTGGTTGATGGAGGTCCTGCCTCTAGTTCTCGCGCAGACTTGTCACAGACCGATTGGTATTTAGGGTTATGGTTAGCGTTTGATGTAGAACACGGGGTGTGGGGTAGTTTAAGTGTGAGTTCAATAGAATCTCGGGAGTCCCTTACCGGATTATATATTTAGGGAGATATATGGAGATTTACAGGGTACATGATTATTACCGTGATATACATGTTGGGCCCGTGGTCCCTTGCCCTTGGGTTCTACCCTTGGATGGAGGACACTCGCGAGTGGTTGACTCTCACACTTGGACTGACGATAGGCTTAGTGACCTATACAGTGAGACTTAGAGACTGATAGGGATACTGGCATTGATATATCTTACTTACTGTGTTGACATACATGACATATCGTTCTAATGCTTTTACTGTACCGCTTACTGCATGTTCATACTCATACTGCCATTGATCTACTGTCATATATATCTAATATCACTGTTAGAATTGCCACATGATTTTTTATATATTATATTGCTATTGTGTCGCTCTGACGACCTGAGTATGCATGCTCAGTGTGAGGAGAAGATTTAGCCTGGACCAGGACTAGACGCACATCACGGACATCTTGATTTACCATTCAGGGTTATACCCTTTTGTTTCCCATCAGGTTAGTTCTTTACATTATTTTGTTTCAGTTACTACATTTCTCATTACCTGCGTGATGTTTACTGATTACCAGTTAAATCTAGAAGCCGAAGTGTGACTACGGCAGGACATTTCCTTGACCGTAGGAGCATGGCTGGCCTTGTCAACCCCTTGTATTCCGTATTTTGGGAAGCGGGGCGTGACACTAGCTATCTCATGTCACATCTCTGTCTGGAAGCTCCAGTGGTTTCAGCTCATAGACTCTGGAAACGACATCCTATCAATCCTAGCAACACCTGGGTCATCTGTCTGCACGGTAGACAACATCACGATATCTGAGGTAGGCTGTACATCAACAGTCCTTTCAATCTGTCAGCCTCTATCAATGGCCCGATCATCCGGTGCTAAACCGAACACTCTCCTCAAACGAAATATCACAACAGCAACAATATACCTACACGTTCCTATGAAACCAGAACCAACATGGTCAGCCCTCGTCCGTGACGAGCTCGCTCTGATCGAAACACTAGCAGCAGCACAATCTGCGCTCAAACCATGGTGACACAAACCTCAAGCAGGTATCGATGAAGATAGATCAAATGAATGAAAGAAATCAACAGATCCCAAATGGATATATGATCATAGGAAGGAATAGTATCACAGATCTTAAGATAAGTACATCCTAAGGGGTCTTAAGTGGAGTATCATATCGTATATATGACGCGGAACATACGTACGGTACGTCACTCTACTCAAACTACCTACTCCATCAATCAAGGTCAACCTATGAAATGAAAGTTCGGGTATAATACACCCCCGTCAAGTCTAAGTTCCGTAAGGTCAAGCCTAGCTTCCGAAATATATACGCCCTAAACTCCGCATAGTTAAACCCGGACTCAAACCAAGGTTAAACCTATCGCTCAGATACCAACTTTGTCATGACCCGTAATTTAGCGCGTGACCGGCACTTAAATTACGCAACGTCTAAAGGCGTGACTTAAATCAAGTAAGCCGAAGCCCAGAAAATCTAAACCTTTTTGCGGAAAATAGTGGGGGTGCAGTTTTGAAATAAAGGTATAATGGAATCAAGTTTTTCTTCAAATGTATAGATAATGAAACATGAAAATGCAAGTGGGTTATGCTAGTTGGAAACATTTTTCGTCTTTTAAAAATTTGGGCAGCGCCTCCCATGTATATTTTGATCCAAAAACATATACACAACAATATATATAGGCATCCCCAAGCGGGAGCTAGCTCTTCTCCAACTGGAGGAATCACAACCACGCAATAACATATATACGACGCCCAACGGCGAAGAATCAACCCAGACAGAACAATAAGTAAGCAAGACATCAAAATCAAGAATGTGAACATAAACCCATCGCTCTAAGTCTCACACAATACCCAAGTCTGACTAGGTCTACCAATATACAATTTCTAGTCTCTGATTTGATCTGATCTGATGGAGTTTATCTAGATACAATAGGATAAAACAGTATGAGAGTGGGCATGATCGAACATGTGTCCCACCTACAAAAGCAAACACCCAGGATGAAGCTGTGTGCCAGCAATACCGCAACTCATCCCAAGCGGTCAAACCTGCAAGAACTGTGGCATAATGAGGGTGAGTTTCCAACTCGTGAGTAGAAAATATCAGCAAGTAGAAATCGAATAAAACAACGATTTCCTAGGTCACTATATCCTAAAGGTAATACAATGATATCTAGGGTGACCACAAAGGCATATATGTCAACAATCGAGTCAATACAATGACATATATAAATAAACATCCGACATCATATGTCTGTATGCATATGGATATCTTCCACGTGTCTGTCAACGACACAACTAATATCATGGGACCTGAGTGTCCAACACCGACACTCGAAACGTCATGAAAACATATGCCTGTGTGTGTGTGTGTGTGTGTATATATATATATATATATATATATGAGGATATCAACCACGTGTATCCATCAACGACACATCAAAATCATGGAACCTGATGTCTAACACCGACACTCGAAACATCATGAAACTCGTGTCCAACATCGACACGTAAATCCCCATATCTTAGGCTCCGCATACTCAGTTCGGCCCTCATATCTATCTCATCTCAGGCGCCGCATACTCAGATCCGCCCTCATATCCATCTTATATCATAACTTCAAAACGGTATCAACCGGATATCCGCCGAGTTCTATACAATCACCGGTAGGTAGTAGTCCCTCTGCCTGGCTCATCGTCTACTGCACAACATACCTTTCTTTCCCCGGGGTACCATACCGGATCCACCATGAACCCGCAAACGGATCGTCTATCTCCTCGAATCGGATTTCGAAAACCAATCTCAGAACCGAGAAAACTCATGGTGGATGTATCGAAATATCATATCAAGAGAAACCGCGTTTTAAAGCAATACATAATTCCCTTTGAAATATAACTGCGGTTCTCAAATCCAGAGATCTCATGAAAACAACATATTTAGAATACAACCATAAAATACGATGTATGGAACATAAAGTAGTAATATGAGCATATTGAGTATATCATGAAAGCATATCAAGCGACAGTACTAAACAATGAATGTACTATACAGTTAAGAATAATAACATAATACAGCAGTTCTACTGTGTATGTGGCGTGGCAATTACCGATGATGAATGTGTGTGAGCCGAAAAATCTGTGTAAGTGTAACATGCGCATCAATGGTAACTGTGCAGGTGTACTAGCAGTTAATATCATATAATATTAAATACTGGAAACATGATAGGTATCACACGAGGAATAATCCAACATAAACATGAACTATATAAGGTAGCCTCTTATGTCAATGATCCCGCCTCATAGTTTCAAGTGTCCCAATATCCTCGATCATCATTCTCAATTCATGAGCGCAGATGAAACATTCGGTAAACGCATCGTGTACGGTAATCCATCGTACGGTGTCACAAACAGAGTAGGGAATCTATCATCCTAATCACCAGCAAAGGTACGGATCTATAATCTCACACGGCATACCTTATCAATCACATAACACATCTATATCGATCTTATATCATGTCATCTTGCATATACGTCATATCTTGTTAATCTCAAGTCATATCAATCTCGATCTCATATCCTACCATTATCAACTCATACTTGTCCTTTTTCAATTCATACTTATCATGATTCACTTTCTCATTTCATACTCTCATATATCAATATATTCATTAGTGTCAACTTTTATCATATCATTTTTTAATAAATCCTATAATCATGTTATCTTAAGTTCGTAGCATATCCTTTATCAAATTATAACTTATAAAACGATATTCAATACAATGGTTGCGGGGGTGCTATACGCCATCCACCCGACTTCCCCCGTAGATATGAATCTACTCACCTGCTAAACTCCTCGCTTAGCCGAAGTCAATGTGCTTCGTCGTCTCGGAAGTCCACGCGAAGGTACCTACAATCAATACACAATCGTAATACTATTAAAATCAAGTCCGGAAGACCCATACAGCACACGAAGTGCTCATAGGTTAGAACGTATAGCTTACGCATGAAAGATCAACCAAATAGCCCTCGTCTGTTGACGTACAAACGTCCAATGATGGAATCCAAACTGAAATATGAAAACCAAGTTTCATAAATCGCATAACACGAAATCAACAACTAAGGAAAACACCTCAAGATTTTTCCTCAGGTACAGTTAGCCAATTTTGCATATAAGGTTACTATAGATATCACATAAGGGAGCCACAGACCAAGAATCAACACCTTTCACCCCGACTTTGCAGCAAATTGCGGCCCTAGGCAATAAATTTGCGGCCAGAACAAGAGGGAATGGGCTCGGGTTTCTTGGGTAGGTTCCTGGTTGCCTGCACGTCTCTCTGTAATCGCAAAATAATTTTTAAGGTACCCGGGTTATAGCAGATCTCAGTATCTCATCACAAATTCCACAAAATACGATATCGGCCAATTCAAAGTTCGTGTTTTGGTTTCTTGTATTCGGTCTTGGCCAATAAAAACATCCTCAAGTCTTGCAAACACTCACTACACCTCACTTTACCACTTAACATCATCTTGGAAATTTCCAAGATCACAATACTCACTAAATCAAACTCTAAACTAGACTAGGATATACTAAACACAAATACCTAACTAAAAATGTAGGGACTACCTCATTTGGCAACTTAGAAAAATTCTTGAGTTTAGAATTAGGCTTGTGCATCTTTATTGCAAAGGTGGCATAGGGTTTTGGTTAAGAATTAGTGATGATACATTGAGGTAGTGAGAGATGAAGGAGATGAAGAAAATGGACGAAGGAATGAAGAAAAGAAAAGAATTATTGAGAAGGAAGAAGAACATAAGGAAGTCAAAGATCTCTCCCTCTCTCTTAATCTCACTCTCTCTTAAGCTCACTCTCTCTCTCTCTCTAAATATTTCTTTTGTTTTATCTCACAAAATATCTCATGGCATCTAATTCTATTCTTTTCACACACATAACTCTTTTCTCTCTTTTCTCTTCTTTTCTCATTCTCATAAAACTCCCAAGTCACAAACACAAACTCAATAACAATGAATAACATGCACATGACATGGTGTACTAACCATAGAAAAATGTAACAATACAGATTTGGCTTAATCATGATTAGAAGTGCACTAATCAAGTTTAACTTAAACTTGCATATGATTATTTATAAAATGCCAAAATCCGATAGATATCTTTTAAATGAATAAATCATTTTAATCTCCACTTATATTCCAAATATTGGTATATACTTATACCATTTTACAAAAAGCCTCTATTCACAAATCGAATAGTTTTCGCAAAATATATTATTTTAATATTAAATTCCCAAAAATAATATTTATACTTCTGAAATGTTACATTCGCCATGGGGCCCCGTCATGCACAGTTAGGTTACTTAACTACCGGCAGAGCGGGGGTAGGACTAGCGCGGATGCGAAACATATACAACATCTACTAGTATATGTTAGGTCCACGTTACCTCTCCCGGAACTTTCGGGGTTGCGGAAACGGTAAATCAAAATTTTTCTAAACTTTGTAACATGGACCGTAAAAGCCGGATCTTTGCTAAACATTACACTAGCAACCTAACATGAGAAGTATCTACTCGGTTAGGGGTTATACCTCAACTTGAACTCCTTTTCTTCTTGTTGTTGTTCTTCTTTGATGTTCTTCTCTTCTTGTTGTTCTTCTCTTTGCTTGCTCAATGGTTGATCCGGACTTCGGTCACCTCCGCGACCTCCTTGAGTCGAAGACGATCCACCCGAGAGATGTACACCGAGCTCCACCTCTAGCCGAGGTAACTAGGGCAAGGAGATTGCTAATCTAGAAGCCCTAGGATGTGTAGAGAAGATGTATGGATGTGTTTGTCAAATGGAATCCTTTTTCTCTCACACATGAGATCAAAGGAGAAACAAAGAGGAGGAAGAAGAAGGAGTTTTCTAGCAACCATGGAGCTTCTCATTTCAAGAGAGAGAATGAGAATAATATTATGAACAAAAGAAAAACAACCATGGTTGCAAATAATGCACAAACATTATCATTACTAATCCCATCAAGATAAAGGTGATGGCTACAAATGACATGACCATTATCATAACTAAAGAAAAAGAAAACCAAAGAATACTTTAGATCTTCTAAGAAGATCCAAGTCAACTTTGGTCAAAAGGTCAACAAAGTCAAGATGGTCAAATGGTCAATGTAATTAGCCATAACAAAATTATCAATGAAAGGATTAGTAAATAATGTCCCCGGCTCATAATGGTTTTGACCAAACGAACTGTCGAAACCCTAATGAGTCGGCCTCAAAATGGTTTTGACCGAATCAACTATCAAAACCCTAATGAGCCTGCCACATAGCGGTTTTGGCCGAACCAACTGCCAAAACCCTAATGAGGCACCTCCTCCTTCATCGCTCCGGAAAACTGTGCATACACACCTGCATCCGTATTCCGTAGAATGCGGATCCGCAGAAGACAAAACAAATCCATCCGTGCAATACTAGGATCTGGCTTAAACCAAAGCCCACTAGTACTGCCTGCCCGAACATCATACGCACACAAGTGTACGTAAGTGATCGCAGCCCTGCCGTAAAACCATACGGCCTCTACACGTTTCGCTCAGTGCAGGGAAACTCTCTGTGTGGGACTCTAAAGACTCGACACTACGCTGGCAGTGGGTTTAACCACAGACCGCAAGCGGCACTAGCTGTACGTAACGGTCCCCAGGTATATGTCGATAAGAAGGCCGATGAGGTAAACCCATCCGAACTCCTACTGAGTCTGTATGTGACAATCTCCGTACAGTCCGGTCTGTTCGTCTGATACATCGCATGGCGGGCCTAGGGGGGCGGTAAACGTCAGTCCCCTAATAGCGGTACAAGTCGTGTCGGAGTGAAGGCCAATACACCCTGAGATAACACTGGAAACCTACCAGTATATCTCGCTTGCCCTGGCTAGGGACTACTCGTGTAATGGCTCTCCTAGACACAGCGCGATGTCAACCCCCAATACCGGGAGAGACGAATCCTGTCTAACCGTCACTGCCTCCAAGTGCTTCGGGAATGCTCCCAACTACAACCTGTTTGCACGACTCAGTAGAGCCGTGGTAGGGTAGTAATCAAAGAACAGTGGGAACACACTCGAGGCGAAGTGACAGTGTCAAGTCAGCGGACTAAGCTGTACTCATGTCACCTGGGAACTGATAACCGACGATAGGTATAATACCAACCATCAGTTCCCGACGAGTCCTGTCCAGTGTACTCGTAACCCAACGAGCACCCGCATACTATCTCAAGTACGACGTACCGACGGCTGTGGGACAGACCGTCTCCCGGGCTGGGATGAGAAGCACATACGCTAGTCTACTCCGGAGTATCGATGCCCTATCTCGGTACTCCCACGACTAGGGACGTGTATAAGGATGTGCTTGTAGATTACCCAGCCCCCACGAGTGTGATCGCCATCACAACGCCGGTAATCAAGCAAAGATCCTAAGGGCTCTACTAATGCGTATAGGTGATATAATAAATAAACACACATGTACACATTAAAGCAGAGACAAACCAAGTAGCATACTACTATATTGAGCAAGATTGTCTGTACAACTGTGAATATCCCAAGCTTCCATCAAGTAATATACATACTAGTATGAAACAGTAATGGCCTCTAGGGCATATACACTAACAATCTCCTACTTGCACTAAGGCCATGTACTGGCGTATCGAAGACCTATCATCTCGATCAGCCGCTCGAACTGAGTCTGGGGTAAAGCCTTCGTGAATGGGTCTGCAGTGTTGTCCTTTGTGTCCACTCTCCGCACCTCGATCTCCTGTCGATCAATGATCTCCCTGATCAGGTGATACCGCCTTAAGATGTGCCTGGATTTCTGATGGGACCTTGGTTCCTTCGCTAAAGCTATAGCCCCATTGTTATCGCAATACAAAGGTATTGGGTCAACAATGGACGGAACCACCTGAAGTTCACTAATGAACTTCTTCATCCAGACCGCCTCTTTTGCGGAATCGCTAGCAGCAATGTATTCAGCCTCCATCGTCGAGTCTGCGACGGTATCCTGCTTGGAACTCCTCCAACATACCGCCCCTCCGTTGAGGGTAAACACAAAACCCGAGACAGACTTGCTGTCATATTTGTCACTCTGGAAGCTTGAATCGGCAAAGGACTCGACCCTGAGGTCTCCATTACCGTAAACCAGGAACATCTCCTTAGTCCTTCTCAGGTACTTGAGAATGTTCTTCACTGCTGTCCAGTGGTCCTCCCCTGAGTCTGACTGATACCTGCTTACCGCGCTCAACGCGTAAGCTACATCTGGTCTTCTACATAGCATCGCATACATTATAGATCCTACCGCCGAAGCGTAGGGTATAGTGCTCATGCGAACCCTCTCCTCGTCAGTCTTAGGAGACATCTTCTTGGAGAGGGTAATTCCGTGCAATGCGGGTATGTTACCGCGCTTGGAACCCTCCATACTAAATCTCTTTAGTACGGTCTCTATGTACCTGGACTGCGAAAGTCCCAATTGTCTCTTGGATCTATCTCTATGGATCTTGATCCCCAGAATGTACGAGGCATCACCCAGGTCCTTCATGGAGAACCTTTGTGACAAAAATAGCTTGACCGATTGTAGCATAGGAATATCATTTCCTATCAAAAGAATGTCGTCCACGTACAAGACTAGGAAAACGACAGTTCGTCCTACAATCTTCTTATATACACAGGGTTCATCTTCGTTCTTGATGAAATCAAATTCCTTGATTGCCTCATCAAAACAGATGTTCCATCTCCGCGATGCCTGCTTTAATCCATAAATGGATTTAAGCAACTTGCACACCCTTCCGCTGCTCCCACTTTCTACGAAACCTTCTGGTTGATCCATGTAAACGCACTCTTCCAAACAACCGTTTAGGAAAGCCGTCTTAACATCCATCTGCCAGATTTCATAGTCATGGAAGGCAGCAATGGCAAGTAGGATCCGAACGGATTTGAGCATAGCCACCGGAGAAAAAGTCTCGTCATAGTCCAAACCAGGTCTTTAACGAAAACCTTTTGCAACGAGTCTGGCTTTATAGGTTTCCACCTTCCCATCTACACCAAGTTTCCTTTTGTAGATCCATTTGCATCCAACGGGTTTTACCCCAGGTGGAGCAATATCCAAGGTCCACACTTTATTGGCGTACATGGACTCCATTTCGGATTGCATTGCTTCCTGCCACTTATCAGAGTTCCTACTGATAATGGCCTGCCTGAAACTGGTAGGGTCATCTTCTTCCAAGATGCAATCCTCTCGATCCCCGTCTATGAGAAAACCGTAGTATCTCTCAGGAGGATGAGAAATCCTACCAGATCTGCGGAGTGGCTGAGGTTCGTTTGGGGTCATTGAATCTAGCGGTTCCTCCAAATTTTCAGTTACATTTTGTGGTCGCTGAATTTCTTCCAGTTCTACCGAACTCCCACTAGCTTCTTTTGCAAGAAACTCCCTTTCTAAGAAGGTAGCGTGGCGAGATACAAACACCTTCTGTTCCTCAGTGTGGTAGAACAGATATCCTAGTGAGTCTTTAGGATATCCCACAAATTTACAGAGAACTGACCGTGCCTCTAACTTGTCCGGTTTCTGTGTTTTCACATAGGCCGGACAACCCCATATCTTAATAAACTTCAGACATGGTTTCTTTCTGCTCCATATTTCATACGGAGTTTTAGGCACAGATTTGGACGGAACTTGATTCAAAAGGTATGCCGCTGTCTGAAGCGCATGTCCCCAGAATGAAAGAGGTAACTCAGCACTACTCATCATGGAGCGAACCATATCCAATAGGGTACGATTCCTCCGCTCCGATACACCGTTGTGCTGTGGTGTATAAGGAGGAGTAAGCTGAGAGAGAATACCATTCTCTTTTAAGTAATCTAGGAATTCCGTGCTTAAGTACTCCCCTCCCCTGTCAGACCGGAGGATCTTGATACTTTTGCCTGTCTGGTTCTTTACTTCCTTTCTGAATTCCTTGAATTTCTCAAAAGCTTCAGATTTGTGTTTCAATAGATACACATATCCGAACCTAGAGAGATCGTCAGTGAATGTGATGAAGTACGAGAACCCACCCCTTACATGTATAGACATCGGACCATATACATCACTATGTACGAGTCCCAAGAGCTCTGATGCTCTTTCTCCATGTCCGGTGAACGGAGATTTGGTCATCTTCCCTTTGAGACAAGACTGACAAGTTTCATAAGATGAAAACTCGAACGTATCCAAGAGTCCATCTTTATGCAACTTACTTAGTCTTTTCTCTCCGACATGACCAAGTCTACAATGCCACAAGTAGGATTCATTCGTATCTGAATTCTTCCTCTTGCGTGTGTTTTGTATATTGAGAACTGTATTCTGATTTAGAACGTAGATACCATTACACAGTGTACCCTCTGCAACCAGTACCTTATGAAGGTAAATGTTCATGATATTCTTTTCAAGAACAAAGTTATATCCATCTTTATCGAGTAAAGAAACTGATATAATGTTGCAAACCATGGAGGGTACATAGTAGCAATCGTTCAAAATCATAGTCTTGCCATTTGGCAATACTAGGTGATATTCACCGACGGCTGCCGCATTAACTTGTGCTCCGTTCGCTACTCTGAGCGACATATCACCCGGTGCAACTTTCCTACTTTTTCTCAGTCCCTGCAATAAATTACAGATATGAGATCCTGATCCGGTATCAAGTACCCAGGAGGTAGGGCTGACCGTAAAACAGTTCTCAATTACAAGAACACCTGAAGTAGATGCAAAACCATGCTTCTTCTTCAACTGGGTATTCTGGAAATCCATACAATCCCCTTTCCCTTTCTCATACTCATGACTGTTGTCACAAGTTAGAGCTGAACCAACTTTCCCCAGTCCCGAATAAGAATTCGGATCGGTCAAGCGATACATTTTATTATCTTGATTAGGGGGTGAAAAGGTTGCTGCCTGGAGAGAGAGAAAAGAAACACTCAGCGTATGCTCTTGCAAGATTAGATTGGTTTACTAATTTATCTAACCAGGATGTCTCCCACTGTTTACTCAAATTCTTCTTAAAACCTTTTAAAAGAAGAACTAGCCGGGTTTTAATTCACGTCACAATACTTGCTTAACCTTTCAGCCAGGCTAGTGTCGGTACTTCGAGGGAGGTTTTCCAACGCTTTCGCGAAGTTCCTTAATTAAAGAACCTCTTTTCCCTGGGGGCGTAACCCCGCTAACACCTTTCTAGACACCTACTAGGTTTATAGCATTGATCGTTAAGTGAAATAATCTCCCGAGAGTAATCCAACTCATCAGTGGGATCGGGATCCAACTGTCATTGTGTGATAACCTAGATGGAATCTACTCTAGTCACCACACTCCAGAAGGTATGCTAAATCTGCAAGTTTCAGTTCTTTTGAAACTCCCGATGTGGTTTTTTCCCCTAGGACCCAAGTGACCTTGACGAATAATCAACAAATCAAAAGGTCCTAGTCAAGTTCAACCCGTCGTTATCCAGGATTGCATTAGACTCGCCCGCATGATCCTTGACGAATAATCAACAAAATCATGCGACCGTCCTAACCAATCGCGTCTATCAGTGCAACAGAGAATTATTACTCAGCTACCGTTCACTGTGTCTTGACGAATAATCAACAAACGCAGCACGAATACTAAGTATTAATTATCCGAAATGACGGAGGGCTACGGCTGGGTTTTTGGCGAAAAACCCGTTAACGTAATGAACTTGATATCGTTGAAGGAACCTGATAATCTTTTTGAAAATATAGTGGCGAAAACTTTTGCTAAAGAGGTCACTCCCTGTGAAGGGATCTCGGCTCTTTCCTCGTTGAATGAGGTGCAGGATATTCCAAACTGAATACCTCGATGCAAAGCAAGAATAATCGACTATAGTGAAGTTATTACCCTGACGCAAACTTTTGTCCAAGGGGTCACTCCCGGTGAAGGGATCTCGGCCCTTGCCTCGTTGACTGAGGTGCTGGGCATTCACAACCGAATACCGCGATGCAAAACAAAAATGAACGTCCTTGCAATAACAGCTTTTTGAAAAATTGTTCCAACAACGTCTTTTAGGTTTATTTTCTTGCATTAGTTCTTTTAATGCGTCCCATCATTTAAATCCTACCATTGCAAAAAACAACCAAAATATGACGTACGCTTATGCCATTCGCATTCGCCACGGGGCCCCGTCATCACCCGTTAGGTTACTTAACTAACGACAGAGCGGGGGCTGGGCTAGCGCGGCTGTAAAACATAAGCAACGCCTAAATAGTTATAAATATATCAATGATAGACATTACAGATCACAGATGAACACTTTGGATATACTAGGAACCCGCGATTCGTTCGAGCCTGCAACGAAAAACCGGATTACACGGTCGTGATGAATAGCCAATACCCCACCCAAGACCCCTACGGGTGCGGCAAACTACCCGCCAAGTACCCGAAGCGAAGCAACCTCCCTCAATGCCATGAGTAGGCCACTCGGCACTTCGAGCCACCCGGTAGTTTGTGCACCCCCTCCATGGGTCTATCCTAGGAGCAAAACCAGTAAAAAGAATTATACAATGACGGCTACAACCCCGACCCGGTTGTGCGGCCAAACAAATAATATTACATCAATTTACAAATTTATTACATGAATGAAAGAAAAAGAAACTCTCATCTCACATCCACCCCGGCTATTCATCCGCGACAATCCAACGAGTTCATATACACAAACCATCAACAACAATCACAGATCACAGATATGTATAACCTCGACTAATCGTCATATAGCGATTAGCCGACGTTCAATACATAAGAACATCACAGATATAACCTTTATAGTCAAAGTATATTGAAGTTCGAAAAAAATACGGATTTATAGGCCCCCAAAAACAAATTTCTATCCTGGAAAATCTGGGCACATATAATATATCTTAAAAATCCTAAAACCACGTCAGAAACACACTGCACCAAAATCGATGCAGCAACTCACCAAGTTGGCCGCGGTTCCGCGGCAATAGCTTGCTATTGCCACGGAAGCGCGGCGCTTTGGTGGAGTCGCTGTCTCGTTTTTGGTGGCTTTCATCTAAAATCCCTGAGATGATTTTTGGAGTATAACAAATTTTGTTTTGACCATAAAAAAATTTAACAGAAACTCAGGTTTTTATAACTTGGTTTTTTCGATTTTTCCGTTTCGAACTTCGATATTCTTTACTACCAAGCTAGTTTATGTTTAGTTAGGCTGTGATACCACTGTTAGGTCCACGTTACCTCTCCCGGTACTTTCAGGGTTGCGGAAACGGTAAATCAAAATTTTTCTAAACTTTGTAACATGGACCGTAAAAGCCGGATCTTTGCTAAACATTACACTAGCAACCTAACATGAGAAGTATCTACTCGGTTAGGGGTTATACCTCAACTTGAACTCCTTCTCTTCTTGTTGTTGTTCTTCTTTGATGTTCTTCTCCTCTTGTTGTTCTTCTCTTTGCTTGCTCAATGGTTGATCCGGACTTCGGTCACCTCCGCGGCCTCCTTGAGTCGAAGACGATCCACCCGAGAGATGTACACCGAGCTCCACCTCTAGCCGAGGTAACTAGGGCAAGGAGATTGCTAATCTAGAAGCCCTAGGATGTGTAGAGAAGATGTATGGATGTGTTTGTCAAATGGAATCCTTTTTCTCTCAACACATGAGATCAAAGGAGAAACAAAGAGGAGGAAGAAGAAGGAGTTTTCTAGCAACCATGGAGCTTCTCATTTCAAGAGAGAGAATGAGAATAATATTATGAACAAAAGAAAAACAACCATGGTTGCAAATAATGCACAAACATTATCATTACTAATCCCATCAAGATAAAGGTGATGGCTACAAATGACATGACCATTATCATAACTAAAGAAAAAGAAAACCAAAGAATACTTTAGATCTTCTAAGAAGATCCAAGTCAACTTTGGTCAAAATGTCAACAAAGTCAAGATGGTCAAATGGTCAATGTAATTAGCCATAACAAAATTATCAATGAAAGGATAAGTAAATAATGTTCCCGGCTCATAATGGTTTTGACCAAACGAACTGTCGAAACCCTAATGAGTCAGCCTCAAAATGGTTTTGACCGAATCAACTATCAAAACCCTAATTAGCCTGCCACATAGCGGTTTTGGCCGAACCAACTGCCAAAACCCTAATGAGGCACCTCCTCCTTCATCGCTCCAGAAAACTGTGCATACACACCTGCATCCGTATTCCGTAGAATGCGGATGCGCAGAAGACAAAACAAATCCATCCGTGCAATACTAGGATCTGGCTTAAACCAAAGCCCACCAGTACTGCCTGACCGAACATCATAGGCACACAAGTGTATGTAAGTGATCGCAGCCCTGCCGTAAAACCATACGGCCTCTACACGTTTCACTCAGTGCAGGGAAACTCTCTGTGTGGGACTCTAAAGACTCGACACTACGCTGGCAGTGGGTTTAACCACAGACCGCAAGCGGCACTAGCTGTACGTAACGGTCCCCAGGTAGATGTCGATAAGAAGGCCGATGAGGTAAACCCATCCGAACTCCTACTGAGTCTGTATGTGACAATCTCCGTACAGTCCGGTCTGTTCGTCTGATACATCGCATGGCGGGCCTAGGGGGGCGGTAAACGTCAGTCCCCTAATAGCGGTACAAGTCGTGTCGGGGTGAAGCCCAATACACCCTGAGATAACACTGGAAACCTACCAGTATATCTCGCTTGCCCTGGCCAGGGACTACTCGTGTAATGGCTCTCCTAGACACAGCGCGATGTCAACCCCCAATACCGGGAGAGACGAATCCTGTCTAACCGTCACTGCCTCCAAGTGCTTCGGGACTGCTCCCAACTACTACCTGTTTGCACGACTCAGTAGAGCCGTGGTAGGGTAGTAATCAAAGAACAGTGGGAACACACTCGAGGCGAAGTGACATTGTCAAGTCAGCGGACTAAGCTGTACTCATGTCACCTGGGAACTGATAACCGACGATAGGTATAATACCAACCATCAGTTCCCGACGAGTCCTGTCCAGTGTACTCGTAACCCAACGAGCACCCGCATACTATCTCAAGTACGACGTACCGACGGCTGTGGGACAGACCGTCTCCCGTGCTGGGATGAGAAGCACATACGCTAGTCTACTCCGGAGTATCGATGCCCTATCTCGGTACTCCCACGACTAGGGACGTGTATAAGGATGTGCTTGTAGATTACCCAGCCCCCACGAGTGTGATCGCCATCACAACGCCGGTAATCAAGCAAAGTTCCTAAGGGCTCTACTAATGCGTATAGGTGATATAATAAATAAACACACATGTACACATTAAAGCAGAGACAAACCAAGTGGCATACTACTATATTGAGCAAGATTGTCTGTACAACTGTGAATATCCCAAGCTTCCATCAAGTAATATACATACTAGTATGATACAGTAATGGCCTCTAGGGCATATACACTAACAGTATATATATAACCATTCGTCCCAGGCATGATATAAGCAACATCAAAGAACAACAATAAGCAACATAGAATTGCTGATAATCTTAGATCCTCGGGATTCATTTGAGCCGCAAGTGAGACCAGACGTTCCCGGTCGTGTGGATAGCTAGTGCAATGAAAAACCTAGAACCCTACGAGCGCGGCAAGTTACCCACCAATCCCGGAAGTGAGGCAACCCCAATCAACAAAGTGAATGGGCGATCCAGCACTTCATGCAATCCGGTAACTTGAGCACCCCTCCAAGGGTCATCCTATACCCACTACGAGTGCGGCGAAAAGACCACCAATTTTAGAGCAAGTCCCCCTCCATCTCAACCCCATGAGATGCAGGCCTGTTACCCTTTAGAACCCGGCTATTCGAGCACTTCTCCGCGGGGTAATCCTAGTACAGAAAAGAAAAATATATATACAATGTTGATATCGATCTCAACCCAGTCATGCCCCAATAAAATAATATACAGTCTGGCAGAAACGACAATCCATATGTCGGACGCTCGCCCCACAATAATGAATATAGAAATGAATCTGTACTGTAGAAATACCATTGCACTATAGGCTATCCACTACGAAAATCCTGTTAGTAGATGTTGCACACCACCACAACACTTGTAGGGAGGCGGAAGTAGGAAACAATAATTTTGAAGTATGCAACATCGACTTTTAAACCCGGATCTTATACTAAACCATAACTAGTAACCCTATTTAGGAGTTTTAACTACTATGATAGGGATACCTTCTTTAAATTGGTCCTTCGGGTCTTCTTTCCGCTTCTCGCTGCTCTTCTTAGTTACTTTGGTGTTTGAGACAATCTCGATCTCCGGTCACCGCTAAGTCATAGATGATCCACCTGAGAGCTTTGGATCAAGCTTCAACCTCCACTAAAGAGGTAACTAAGAAGTCAAGCTTGCTAAGAGAGACTACTTAGATGATGTAAAGAATATTTAGAGGATTATTTGATCTTAATAACCTATGAATCACAACTCATGTGAAGGGTTAGGGTTGAGCTAGAGAGGAAGAGATAATTTGGAGAGAGAATGTGAGAGTGAAAATGAAAAAGTCTTGTGAATTAAAAAGATATGGCTATGGTTTGAATTATTGAAGCATGGATTATTTTTCTCAAAAATAATCAACCATGCTTCAATAATGATCCAAATGAACATTTTAAACATTACCCATGCTTTCATCCATGTTCCAAATTCCACCTCATTAATTTTATTTTCACAAAATAAAATCCATATATGAGGAGTCTCCTTCCAGAAGCCTTTCCTTCTCCAATTACAAGAATGCCCCTCATCGTATATCGTATAAATATACCCGTATTCGTATTCCGAAAAATACGAATATAATGAGATACTAATAATCCAATAATATAATACTGGTATCCGGCTTAAACCAAAGCCTACCAGTATTATCCTTCCGACCATCATTCGTGTAGCCAGTACACGTATATGATAGAAACCCTGCCGTAACACTTTACGACATCTACATCGTTTCGCCTGAACCAGGAAAACCCTGTATGTGGGACTCTAAAGACTCGACAGTACGCTGGCAGTGGGTTTAACCACAAGCCCGTCAGCGGCACTAGCTGTGCGTAACGGCTACCCAGGTACATGTCGAAAAGGTGGCCGACGAGCGAACTCATCCAAACCCCAACGAGCCTATAAGTAACACTTACCGTACAGTCCGGTCTCTTCGTCTGATACGTCGCATATCGAGTCTAGGGGTGGTAAACGTCAGACCCCAGTAACTTGATAAGCCATGACGATGTGTGGCTCATAACGGTTCAAGAAACTACTGATAACTCTTATCAGTAAATCTTAACAACCCTGGTTAGGGAATTGCAGTTATAGCCAATCGAGCATAACGCAACATCAACTCCCTATACCGGGAGAGAAGAAACCCCTCCTATCTCTCACCGCCTCCATGTGATTCGGGACTGTACCCAAAATCCACCTGTTTTCACGACTCTGAAGAGCCGTGGTAGTGAGGAAATCAAAACACAGTGGGAACCACACAAGACACTATGACGATCTCGGGTCTACAGACTAACCTGTACAAGTGTCACCAGAGAACTGTTATCTGACGATAGGTATGATACCATCTAGGAGTTCTCGGCGAGTCCTGTTCGGTGTACCGATTCTCTAATGATCACCTGTGTACAATATTTGTTGTCAAACACCAATGGTTATGGGATCAACCATCGCCCCATACAGGGTCAAGAAACGTACACACTAGTCTACTCTGGAATATCGATGCCCTGTCTCGATATTCTCTCGACTAGGAACTATTAAAAGATATGCTTATGGACTACCTAAGCGCCACTAGTATGATCTACATCATAGTCCTGATAGTCAAGCAAAGTTCTTAAGGGCTTTATCAACATGTATACAAGATATGAAATACTAGGTAAAACACATCACATGTTAAGATAAAGGTAAACTAAATAGCATACTGCCATATTGTGCAAGATTGTTTCTGTACATACATATCCCTAGCATCCTATACAACAAAAGCCTCTAGGGCATACATATCCAACAATCTCCTACTTGCACTAAGGCCTTTAGTTGGCGCAATAAGTATCCACCGTCTGCACTATAGCCAGTTGCTGGCGTACCGCAAGCCCAACATCTCGAACAGTCTCTCGAACTGGACTTGAAGGATGGCCTTGGTTAATGGATCGGCTGTGTTATCCTTTTTGTCCACTTTCCGCACCTCGATCTCTTTGCCATCCACGATCTCCCTGATGAGGTGATATCGCCTCAAGATATGTCTGGATTTCTAATGGGACAGTGGTTCTTTTGCCAAAGCCATGGCTCCATTGTTATCTGTAACGCTTTGAAAATCGTTTAGGTGAAATTTCCGATAATCGGTAAAATAACTAGTGTTTGCCGTAAAAACCCAGATATAATTATTTTCTTCATAGACTTAATTATATACTTATTCTAGCTATGTAATGGCTTGTATTGGTAGTTAGTTAGTCACTTATAAACTTGCTAGTTTACTAAAATATTTTCCGTAATTAATTATTTTAAATATTATTTTAAGCTTTCACTAATACATTTAATTAGTGATAATTACAAATTGGAATGGGGTAATACAAATTCTGTGAACCATGACAACCTAGAATCTAGTTTGTAACATAATCTTTCTTCTAAAATTTTCCTCATGGTTCTAGATGTTTTTAGAATGCTAGATTAAATAAAATAAATATAGAATTTTGAGGTGTGATGTATTATTGAGGTAAGGGGGGTTATTTTAACTTGGAAACTTCTACACAACCCACACACACCCCCATTTCCCCTCCTTGGCCGACCCAAATCAGCAGCCCTCCCCAAATGCCACTCCAATTAAAGAAAAGAAAATGATTGTTTAAAAAGAAAACAATAAAGAAATGAAAGAATCATGAGCTTGTTTGACTTGAGTTTTGGGGTTTTCATGACTTGGGTTTTTCTCACCTCACTCATTTTTCCTCTCCCACTCCCTTGGCCGAGCCTCCTTGAGCTGCTGCCCAAAAATTTTCCCGCCCTATTTCACATACAAAATCTTAAGGAAATGCATCAAAAATCCATCAAAATTCTCACAAACTCCAAATCCAATCTTTACCCATTTTTCGTTGGCTACTCTAGTATCGATCTTGGAGAAAAGAAGCAAGTTTGGGAGGCTAAGATGCATGTTTGATCTACAATCTTTGCGGTATAAATCCTAAACCCATAATTAATTTGTTGGTCCATGACTTTAAATAAACTTAATTATGTATTTTAAGTGGTTTTAATTGCAAGTTTGAAATTCAAGATTAGGGTTTGGATCAAGTTAAGGGTTTTTATCATTTGATCATAGTTTAAATGTGTAGTTTAACGCTTTAAGACATACAAATTCTAAGCTAGTTGCTAGATTGTTACTTGTTACATTTAGATTGTCCTAATTACATAATTGTGCAAAATAGAATTTTGGGATTAATGAACATAAGTGAGATTAAAATCTAGTTAATAATTGTGTGACCTAATTAAGATATTTGGTGAGCATTGTGGCCACTAGAATTGTTAAAACATCAAGTTTTGTACTAAAACGGTTAATTGATGCTTACTTGGTTTTTGGAATAAATCGATTTTAAATTAAGTTTAAGGTTTTGATGATATACACCCTATTTCATATATATTTATTGTGTTGTGAACGCGCAATTTGTGCGATTGGGTTTTTGGTTCGGTAGTTGCCATGTATAGTGACCTTAGTTGTAGTTTGTGGCGTTGTTAGGGCGCGTTTGTGCACCAAGTGTGTGCGCATCTTATTGTGCGCGTGGTTGACTTGTGTCGTTTGTTCCGCGACCATTCGTATATTTATCCTTTTAATTGCTTGTGTGCTATTCTAGGATCGGGTGCAGAGACGTTGGATGTGGCGCGGAAATGACAGAGCTGAAATTGGACAAGTTTCGTCGAGACGTCCAGGTGAGTAGATTTATATCTATGGGGGAAGTCGGGTGGATGGCGTATAGCACCCCCGCAGTTTTATAGGATATGATGTGTTATGATATATATATATACATATGTGTTATTATGAGATAGGAATACTTAACAAGAAAAGACTTTAGTAGACATGGGTCGGTTTTAGTGTAATTGAAAGAAAGTGATTTTGGTTAGTTTCTTAGTCGCGAACCCTAGAGTAAGGTTCACACACACACACATGCATACACGTGATATGGTTTTGGGTGTATATGTTTATATATATATGTGTGTGCGTGATATGGTTTTGGGTGTATATGTTTATATATGTGTGTGTGTGTCTGTGTTTGTGTATGTGTGTGTGTGTGGATGCATTGGTATATATATATATATATATATATATATATATATACATATACGTATACACGGGTGATGAGGATAATATATGATACTTGGAGATGATTCGATGTGATCAGGCATGATGCTGTGAGACCGGTTATGTGATTTGGGTCGTGTTATGAAATGCGACATGATATTATAGTGGATTGATGGGCGATGTGATTTTATTCACACGTGGATATATGTTTGATGGTATTGGTATTTACAAGACTATAAAACGGTAACCCTGATTTCAGGATATTATGATAATGATACCATATGAATAATGAAGTATATATGATAATTGACCCGTACCCTGATTTTGGGATGCCGTACGATGGATTTTACCGTACGAAGTATAATTATGATCATTTTTGGGATTTGACCATTTATTTGAAAATGGTAAATGAGATGGATATTAGCAAGTGGGAAGTATGGTGAGAACCATGGTTGCATAGTCTGTACAAATGAATTTTTAATTCATTTGTGCATACTATTCAAGTATGGTTTGTTTTTAAAATTAAAAAGAATGGGTTTACAAAACCAAGCATTGGATTTTCTCTCTCCAAGGATGGCTCATTATTTTTGAGCATGAGTTTTTCTTCATCTCCCTCACCATTAGCTTCACTCTCCATGAGCTTTCTTGAGTTTCCTCCACCTTCATCTTTCACCACCTCTCAACCATCTCTTGTGTTGAGAATCATGAGAGGAGGTGAGATGAGATAGCCAAACAATTAAGTGTAGGGTTAGCTTAGCACCTTATCAAGGTTTTGGCAAGCAACAATCTTCTACTTTAAAATTTTTGGAGTGCTAAACAAACCCTAACCAAGATCTTAACTAGAGACTTAGGGTTAAACATGATATGTAAACTCTTTACATCTATGTGAACAAGGAATACAACCTTTGTAGACCGGTCCATCACTTCAATAGCTCCATGTAGTAGTCCCTTCGCTGTGATCACGTACTCCCGGACTCTAGAGAGGCTCCACAAGATGTACGGAACAAGCTTGCTTCGAAGTCTTCGAGGCCGAAGATGATCTACGTCGAGGAGACACTAGCTCATGCTATCTCTTCACTAATTGTGTAGATTAGTGAAGCAAACACCCTAAACTAAATGGCTAATTGTAAGGGATGATGAAGTAGGAAGTGGGCTCACTTTAGATATATTTTTCTCACAAGTTTCCATCACTTTTTTAAAAAGCTAGCAAGCTTTTCTCACTTGATGAAGAAGAAGAAGATGAATGAACTCATGAGGTTAGAAATACAACCATGGGTGAGTATATCATATATCTAACCCTTGTAGAGAGTTAACCATAGTAAGGGGTTAAAGGTTAGGTCACAAAATATCTTAAGGAAAACAAAGGAGTGAACTTAGTCAATGCTTATCCACAAGCTTCTACAAGCTTCTAGCAATAATTTAATCCACTAATTTGTAATTACTTAATGATAAATGAAACTGTAACATTTTAAAAATTAAATAGATAAATAATTAAATAAACAAAATCCTTTAGGTGAATTTTCTGATAATCGGTAAAATAAACCGGATTTTCCGTAAAACTCAACTATAATTATTTTTCAATATAGATTTAAGTACGCCTATTTTAACTATATAATTGCTAGTATTTGGTATTTATTTAGTCACTTATAAATTTTTAGTTTACCTAAATATTTTTCCTTAAGTAATAATTTTTAATATTAACATAAGCTTTTAATTATACATTAAATTGGTACAAATTACAAATTGCAATGGGTTAATTTGATAAATGTGAACCATGACATATTGGAATCTAGTTAGTAGCGTGCTCTTCTCTTCTTGATTTGTCTTCAAATTTATAGACTTTTCTAGGTCAAACAAAATAAAGAAAATAAATAAAAATATAATAATTGGTGATAAGACTTAAAAGGGTTAATTATTTGGGAGCTTTCTACACATTCCTACACACTTTTTCCTCTCTCTCTTTCCCTCCCCTAATGTGGCCAAAATCCCCCATGGCAGCCCCCAATTTTCCCCATCTCACTTTGTAACAAAAATCTTTAAAAATTCATGAAAAATCCAAAATAAAACCTTAAATTCCAAATCCAATCCCTACCCATTATTCGTTGGCCTATCTAGCATGGATCTTGGAGAAAAGTTAGCACTTTGGAGGCTATGATTTTCATGTTAGATCTCATGTTTACTGAGGTATAATTCTAACCCTAGTGTTAATTGTAAGTTAATTACGTAAATTGAATGGATTTCGGTGCTTAATTATGGTTTTAGTTGCTAAATTGAAAATTAAAGAAAGGGTTTTTAAATCAAGTTAGGGTTTTTACTTCATCACTAAGTATGCAATGTGTAGTTTAACATGTTGGGTAATGCTAAACCTAATCTAGAAGCTAAATTGTAAATTTTTACAATTAATTTGTCCGAATTGCATAATTTTTGCAAACTAGGTTTTTGAAAAATATATATATAGGTGAGATAAAATTCTAGTGAGAATTTTTAACAATTATTCCTGGTTTTAATGGGTAGATTAACATGTTAATTGAATGCAAAACCTAATCTAGTTACTAGTTGCTAATTGTTAGTTTAAAATTATGCTAAAACTGATATTTTTGCTAACTAGCTTTTTAGAAATTGGTTAAATAATTGGGATTAAAATCTGATCAGGGTTTCATGAAATTCTTACCATTATAAATTGTAGTTTAATACTTTAGTTCATGCAAAACCAAGCTTAGTTGTTGAATTGTGAATTTTGCTTTATAAAGTGTTAAAATTTGATATTTTTGCAAACTAGAATTTAGGATTTAATACAAATTGATGAGATTAAATTATGGTGATGGTTTGTATGGCTTAGTTATAATATTTAGTGAATATTATGGCCATTAGTTTTGTTAAAATATCAAGTTTCGAATTAAAACGGTTATTTGAGGCTTTTTAGGTTTTCGGAAATAAATAGATTCGATTTATTTTGAGTTTTTGATGAGTTGCAATCTATTTTATATTATATTTAGTGAGTTTTGGAACTACGATTTGTACGTTTGTGTTTTATCTCGATCAATCGGCATTTGTACGCCAATTTCGAGGGTTATTTGGTTATTTTCCATGAGCGGGTTATAGGTTTTAACCTATGCGCTTTCGTGCGTCGTTTTGGTTTTGTCCGCGATTTCGGTTTACGATATTATATATGTTTGCGTATAGATATCCCTCACGTAGACTTCAGACGATGAAGAAGAGGATGGCGGCATCGACTTTAGTAGATAAGGACCAGGTGAGTAGATGTATATCTACGAGGGAAGTCGGGTGGATGGCGTATAGCACCCTCGCAAGTGTAGGATAAAGATATTACATATTATTATTAGGAAGTCGGACGTGACCTTAGATTCTTGCCAAGTAGGATATTATTGAAGACTTTAAGTTGGATTAGACTGATTTAGAAAGACTTAACCAGATGATGATTGCCCTGAAGGGAATTCGTAGGTGTCATGTAGACACACACGCACATACACATACACTTGACTTGGTGTATATGTATGTGTGTGTGTATAAATATATATATATATATCTATAAATGTATGTAATATATATATATATAACATATACACGTGATATGAGAATGTTATACGATACATGGGGATGAGTCGATATGACTAGGCTTGATGCCGTGATTTATTGGATATATGATCGAGTTATGAAATGAGATGTGTTATGATAGTAGCGGATCGTTGGGAAATGAGATTATATAAAATATATTTATATAAATGATAATATGTGTTGATGACATTGGAATGAACGAGACTCTAGAATAGAACCCAGATTGTAATATGTGACTAAATCACGATATGACATATGCCATGATATTTTAGTGGATCATTTGACAATTTATATTTACACACACGATGATATATGTTTGATGGTATTGGGATGTATGCGATTATAGTATAGTACCCTTGATCATGATATTGTTTGATGATGATACAATACGAACGATGATGTATATATGTGATGATTGATCCGCACTCTTGACTTGAGGAAGCCGTACTATGTACGTGACGCTATTGAATTTGGATCGCTGACTACTAGAGATATCGACTCAGACTTTAGGAGGATTTTTCTTACCTTTCGACTAGTGTCTTTAGTTAGTTTCTTAGTTGGTTAGGTAGATCTTAGTTTAGGCTCGAGTCATACTTATTTTCCAAACTTACGAATCGTGCGCATTTTTAAAGACAGCCTGAGGGATACTACGGATTTTTCAAAGGACATATCTTTTCTTAAAACCCCGTAGTCCCTAATTTTCTAAAAACCACGATTCGTGCTTTTTCAAGCAAAAAACTGTATGACTCGTAATTAGTATGTATTCTCTTGTTGTGCGTTTACTACACATTCACTGTTATATTCATGTTGTATTCATCGCATTGCATGTTCACACATATGTTTCTTTAGATAATATGAAACTCTGCCTGTTAGGACACCAGCACCATTACCGATGATACGCATGTTCCACGTACACTTATTTGCCGGCTCACACACATCATCATCGGTAATTGCCATGTCACGTACACTTTAGAACATATTATCTTTTATTGATATAATCAGCTAAATGCTAGTCTAATATAATATTGTGTGATTACTCTCATGTGATAGTTTGGACACTGCATTTATTACTTAGACACTTCATGCATTTACATATTCATTCTATCATGCAGTATTGTAGGGCTTATGCCGATACTTATTATTTATTTACTCATTGTTCTTGGGATTTTGGATTTCTATGAGATTTCTGGATTTTGGGGAAAACCGCAAGAATATATATAAAAAGCTTCTCTCTCTCTCCCTCTCATTTTAAAATACAACTTGCAGTTTTCTCGTGATGTATGTGTCGTCCACCATGAGATTTCATGTTTTCTGTTGGATTTCGAGACCCGATTCGAGGAGTGGATGAACCGTCTCGGGTACATGGTGGGCCCGGTATGGTACCCCGGGGCAAGAAGCTCGAGTTGTAGACGATGATCCTGGATGGGGAGACTACCTACCGGTGATGTCTGGCGCGGCGGATATCCGGAGGATACCGACCGTTGTCGTGAGATTTGATGATATGGGCCGATCCGGACTGACGGAGTCCGAGATATTGAGACTATGAGATATTGAGACTACGAGGTATTGAGACTTTGAGATTTACTTGTTTTGTGTCGATGCTTGACACGGATTTCCATGGATTTCATTGATGATGTTACAGATTACCATACAAATTTTACTATGATAAAAGTAAAGATCTCTTATATAGATATATCCAGATTTCATGGTTGATTGTTTTACATTCATGATGCATGCATACTCATAAATTTGACATGTTACTGTTAGTTATGTATATGCCCTAGAGGCCATTGTTGTACATATGATGTATATTATGATGGATGCTTAGATATATACAGAGAGGACTTTCTTGCTCGTCATGATAGTATGCTATTTGGTTTCACTTTATCTTAACATGTTGACTTGTATTGGTTTACTGTTTTACTCTCACATGTTGATAAAGCCCTTAGGATCTGTACTCGACTACTGGGACTATGATGAGATCATACTAGTGGGGCCATGATAGTCGATGAGTACATCCTATAACTGTTCCTAGTCGAGGGTATATCGAGACAGGGTATCGATACACCAGAGTAGACTAGCGTATACGCATCTTGACCCATATGATGGGCGATGGATGATCCCATATCCATCGGTGTTTGACATCAGAGATGGTGTACGGGTGCTCAGTGGAGACTGGGTACACTGGACGGACTCGCCGAGAACTCCCAGATGGTGATATACCACACGTCAGATGGCAGTTCTCCGGTGACACTGGTACAGGGTAGTCTGTAGACCCGAGATCGTCATAGAGTCTTGTGTGATTCCCACTGTGTTTTGATTTCCACCTTACCACGTCCAAGAGGGCGTGCTAAACGGTGGCTTTTGGGTACAGTCCCGAATCACATGGAGGCAATGAGCGATAAGAGGGGATTCGTCTCTCCCGGTATAAGGAGTTGATGTTGTGCTGTGTTCGATTTGCTATAACTGGAAGTCCCTGGCCAGGGCTGATATAGAGATTTACTGGTAAGTGTTACTAGTAGTTTCTCGACCCGTTATGAGCCACACATCGACACGACTTATCGGTTACTGGGGTCTGACGTATACCACCCCTAGACTTGATATGCGACATATCAGACGAACAGACCGGACTGTATGGGAGTGTTACTGATTGGATTCACAGGAGAACGCACAGGCTAGCTTGTTGATCTTCTGATCGCTCTGTTAGTTATATGTATGCCCTAGAGGCCATTACTGTACATAGGATGTATATTGTAGTGGATGCTGGGACATATATAGGGAAGACTTTCTTGCTCGACATGATAGTATGCTATCTGGTTGCTCTTTACCTTAACGTGTACACTGATTGTCTCTTTGTTACATGTTGGTAAAGCCCTTAGGATGTGTACTTGACTACCTGGACTATGATGCGGATCATACTAGTGGGGACATGGTAGTCCATAAGTACATCCTTCAAAGTCCCTAGTCGTGGGTGTATCGAGATGGGGCATCGATATACCAGAGTAGACTGGCGTATACCTTCTCGACCCATACAGATAGGCGATGGATGATCCCATATCCATCGGTGTTTGACATCAGAGATGATATACGGGTGCTCAGTAGAGACTGGGTACACTGGACGGACTCGCCGAGAACTCCCAGATGGTATTATACCTCACGTCAGATAGCAGTTCTCTGGTGACACTGGTACAGAGTAGTCTGTTGACCCGAGATCGTCATAGAGTCTTGTGTGGTTCCCGCTGTGCTTTGATTTCCATCTTACCACGTCCAAGAGGGCGTGCAAAACGGTGGTTTTTGGGTACAGTCCCGAGTCACATGGAGGCAATGAGCGATAGGAGGGGATTCGTCTCTCCCGGTATAGGGAGTTGATGTTGCGCTGTGTTCGATTGGCTATAACAGGAAATCCCTGGCTAGGGTTGCTGAGATTTACTGGTAAGTGTTACCAGTAGTTTCTCGAACAGTTATAGACCTCATATCGACACGACTTATCGAGCTATTGGGGTCTGACGTTTACCACCCCTAGGCAAGATAAGCGACATATCAGACGATCAGACCGGACTGTACGGTAGTGTTACTGGTCGGATTCACTGGAGTGTGAGCGGGCTTGCTCGTCGATCTTCAGATCGCTCAATACCCGGGTGGCCGTTACGTTTAGCAGACCGCTTGCGGCTTGTGGGTGCTTGATATGATCATCACCTGCTGCCGGCGTATTGACGAGTCTTTAGAGTCCTACACAGAGGTTTCCTGGCTCAAGCGAAACGAAATAGGAGCGCATATGAGATATGTGCGGGACCGAGAATGATACCAGTATGTGATACTGTATTCGATTCTCGCGATGTGACATTGATCGGTTATATGCGATATAGCCGAGTTATCGGATCAAGTGTTGATTCGATAAGTTGTTACTAATGATACTAGTCGGTTATATGCGATATGACCGGATCGTTAAATCAAGTGTTGATTTAATGATTTAATGCATAATTATATATTTGATATATTACTTTGCATTAACTAGTATCGGTTCACTTTAAGATGGATTTTCTCACTCGGATGTGCAAGTTGTATATGTGATATACTTTTGTGCATATACATTGTATCATGTTTGATGATACATGTTGACTTGTGCTTGTGTAAAGATTAAACCATGATTATATGAATGGTTAGGGTTTTATATACTTATTCATTTATTTATATTCATTATTCATTTAAGGAAAAGAAAAGAAAAATGGTGGCATTCTTTTGTTCATTCATGAAGCTTCATGAATACTTTGACTTAGTCACCATTTTTGTCTTCATTCCTAACCTAACCATTCACTTAACTTGGGTTTAGTCTCTACACATAACCATGGTCATGTTATGATAAAGATTGGATTATTCTTTTCTTTTTAATTAATCTTATCATATCATTTCTTCTTCTTCTTCCTTCAACTTAAGAAGAAAAAGCTAACCTCATCAATGGTGATTGATGAATTAGAGTGAGAAATCCATTTCTAAAGTCTACCCACTTCCTATTTCTTCATCCTCTACCTCTTGCCAAGTAGTAGAGTGTGTTTACTTCACAAGTTTCTTGACTTGGTGAAGTCGGAGCTTGATTTAGCGATGCCTCGACGTAGATCATCTTCGGCATGGACATCGACGACCTAGCTTGCCCATTCTCCGACAAAGCCGACGCTAGAGCCCGGGACTTCTTATGGACAGCGAGAGGACGTCGTTGCGGAGCTATGGAGGTGGAGCAAACGGATCTACAAAGGTTGTATTTCCGTATTCCCTTAGCTAAGTTGTTAGCTAGTTTACTTTTCGCCTAGACATCTAGCAAACGATCCGTACATTAGGGTTTCCGGCACCAGAATTTTTTAATTTGGCATGATCGATGCCTTGTGAGACCTCACTAGAGTGCCTAGGAACCCTACAGTGGTATCAGAGCCTAGCTAGAGCCTTAGGCGAAGTCCCGACGGAATTTGAAGTCCGAACGAACCCGAAACCCCGAACCAATCTTGCTCTCTGTTCATTTTTGAAAACAGTGAGTTTTTCCAAATTAAAAATATGTAGAGAACTCAGCAGGGAAATATAAGAATTACGGCGCAAAATTTTTTGGATGAACAGTTAAACCAGCGGCGGAAGCGCGGCATAAGATAGGTTAATGCGGCGGTTCCGCCGCACAGTGATGACGTCAGCCCTAAATTTTTACACTGTAATTCATTGTATCTGGTTCTGAGTTCTCTGGATGTTTTGAAATTTTATTCAAGAGTTGAATTTTCTGTAGTTGTTTTGGGGATTCGTATGTTCGATCGGATTATCAAATTTTGTCTGTGTGACTTTCCGGATAAATTTTAGAATATGTTAAAAAGTTCGACCAGATATAAATACCCAATTTTTCCCCTGTCGGGAAATTTCCAAGTGTTGGATTTTTCCGTAGTTTAACGACGTTCTAAGTAGTGCAAGTAACGCGATGGACCCTCTAGAAGACAACAAACCTTAACTCGATTATGTGACCGTCTTGAACTGCCCTTTGAACCTTCGGGTTTGGGGCAGTACGGCGTGCCACATGTGAGGCGTTGGCTTGACCCTTCTACGGCTGGACCGTTGGTACTGAGGCACGAACGGAGTGTTGTTAGACTTGTTTCATGTGTTGAGCTGTATCGGGAAAACTTGGGTATTCGACTGTTCGATCGGAAAGTTTAACATTTTCTGTTTATCTGGAATGTGATACAACAATTGGAATTCACAAAAGTTATGTGATAACTGGATGAATGTTATAAACACAGCAATTTAGTCTCACTTGATCGGTTGCCATGGAATTTTGATGTGATCAAAAGTCTGTCGCAATCACGTAGCGTACGCGGATATTCGCCGGTAAACTTAATAGACAGCCTCACTCCATAGCCCCGACCAAGTGACTGTAGGAGAACCCCGTCGCCGAAAGCATCCGTCCGGGTGCTCGCGGTAGCGGTGTTCCGCCTTGGTGCACTTCGTCGACGGTATCAGGGGTGCGGCCGCCTACTGAAGTTTGCGACGAGCATTCGATCAGGATGTCGGGAATCCTGTTGAATTACCCGACTTGATATTGAAAAGAGTTTTCGATTTTGAGACTAAAATGCGGGGTTTATAATTGTTAGGCATGCGATGTCTAAGTAATTCATTTGGTCAGGCATGCGATGTCTGAGGAGATTGCGGATTCCAACTGTTGTAGTTTTACACTTTCTTTTCTGTGACCGTAAGTGTAATATGTGATATCGCCGGTTTCGTTGCTATATGTCAACGACAATTGGGATACGCATGTTTACTTACGTTGATGACATGTGATGTTATGTGTTGCTGGATATGTTATATTGGATCGTCGTGTTTGAATAGCCGGGGTTTTTTATGTGAGATGAGTGTTTTTCATTTTCATTCATGTAAAAACTTGTATGTAATATTCTTTTATTTGGGGCACTTCCAGGTAGCGGAAGTAGTCACCGTTTGTATATTATTTACTTTTCCGCACTAGGATAGACCCAAGGAGGAGGGCACAAGTAACCGGGTTCTGGAGTCCAGAGGGAGACCAACTCGAGGAGTTGAGTCCGGGTCTCCTAACTCTAGAACTGGTAGGGTTGCTTGTCGCTCTCGTAGGGGTCTAGGGGTGTGGGTTTGGCTATTCATCACGACCGTGGAATCCGTGTTTTATACTGGCTCGTATTGAAAACCCGGACGTCCTAGTATATCCAATATTTCATATGTTTCTTCTGCTGCGATATCTGTGATGTGATCATGTGATGTTCTGATGATAGATACAGTATATAGTATATATGATATATTATATAGGCGTTACTTATGTTTTACACCCGCGCTAGCCCTGCCCCGCTCTGCCGTTAGTTACCTAACCTAACGGTGCACGAGGGGACATCGAGGCGAATGCGGATGGCATAAGTGTACGTCGTATTTATCTGTGATGTTTAGGTACATAAATGATGGGACTTCATTAATGAGATTAATGAAATAAAAGAAACCTAAGATGTAGTAGAATCGAATTTCAAAATAAAACAGGTAGCTACAGTTCTTGCTTTGCACAGCGGTATATGCGATATATCCTGCACCTTATTCGATAAGGAAAGGACCGAGATCCCTTCACCGGGAGTGACTCCTTTAGCGATAACTGGAAGATGCTACACTCTCGGTTTGTCTTTTGATTGCTTTTAAGAGTTTTTGCTTTGCACAGTGATATATATGATATATCCCGCACCTCATTCGACGAGGAAAGGACCGACGATCCCTTCACCGGGAGTGACTCCTTTAGCAAAACTAGAAAAGCCTCAAAAACACTCCATTTCAAAATCATTTGATTCTACAACGATATCAAGTTCATTACGCAATAGGTTTTCAGAAAAACCTGTCGTAGCCCTCCGTCATTTCAGATAAGTACTAGTTAGTATTCGTGCTGCGGTTGTTTGGCATGCGTCAAGGCGTAGTGTACGGTAGCTAACTAGTGCTTATCTGCTAGCATACGATGCGATTGGATTAGGGTATTCGTACGGCGTTGTTTGGCATGCGTCAAGGGTCGTGCGGGTGGGTTTAATTCAATCAGGAAATGACGGGTTGAACTTGACTAGCAGACTATGGGTTGTTTGGCATGCGTCAAGGTCATAGCGAGCTAGGGGCAAAATATTATCGGGAATTTCAAGTGTTGAAATTTGCAATGAGATTGCATACCTTCTATGAGATAGTTGGATCCCGATACCCGCTGCTTGTAAGAGTTACTCCTGGGAGAGTTTTATACATTACAATTAGCCGATCAAGTAGGTGTCTAGAAAGGTGTCAACGGGGTTACGCCTCTGGGAAAACGAGGTTTACATTAATTTGGTTCGTGCGAAAGCACGGGGGACCTCCCTCAAAGTACCGACACTGTCCTGGCTGAAAGATTGGAGAACTTGTAGTGTGTAATTAATCCCGGCTAGTCTTTCCTTTTAGGGTTTGAAGGAAGATTTGATAAAAAGCAGTGGGAGCCATCCTGATTAGATAAAATAATAACCAATCTATTCTTGCAAGAGCGCACGCTGAGTGTTTTCTTCTCTCTCTCTCCTGGTAGCGACCATGTCACGCCTTAATCAAGATAATAAAACGGATATTTGACCGAACCCGCTTGTTATACTGAGCTGGGGAACGTTGGTCCCGCTCCAACTTATAATTGTTATAAGACAGAGCAGGAAATTGGGGGATACCAGATTTCCCGTGCCGCCCAAACGAAGAGAGTGCATGCTGATGCATCATCTTCGGGTGTGTTCATTATACAGAACTGTTTCTCAGTATCCTCCGCATCCTGGTATATGATACCGGATCAGGATCCCAGATATGTAAGATGTTACATAGGGCTACAAAAGGGTAGAAAAACTGAGAACGGGTGATAAGTTTCATGAGACAGAAAACGGGGCAAGTGTTGCAGCCAAGTCTGTTGGTCACTGTCACCCTGTATTGTAATACATTGATTCTGAACGAATGTTATTAGATACCGAACCTGATATACAAAATCATATCTGTCTCTTTATTAGTAAAGAAACGATAAAATTTCGTATTGTTGGATAATGTTTTGAACATTTCCTATATCAAAAGTTGATCGGTTCAGGCACGTTATCTAAAAGCATTGATGTTCTAAATCAAACTACAGTTCTTAGTATACTGAACACACACAAGAGGAAGAGTTCAGAATTGAACCATTCCTTCTTGAGGTATTGTAGACTAGGTCATATCAATGCGACCTGACTAGCTGGAGTTACAATTAGATGCATATTTAAATCTGTTTGAATTTACATCTTGTGAAATTCGCCAGTCATGTCACAAAGATAAGATGACCATAGCTCTGTTTATTGGAAACAGAGAAAGAGTTAGTGAACTCTTGGGATGATACATGTTGATGTATGTAGGTCCCCTTTCTACACATGCCAGGACTGATTCTTTATACTTCATTACATTCTCTGATGATCTTTCGAGTTTCAGACCTATGTTCCTGTTGAAACATAAGTCCGAACCTTTTGAGATATTCTCAGAATATAAGTTAGAAGTAGAGAACCAATACGGGTATAAGTATTATGTCCTTTGATGTGATCGAGGAGGAGAATACTTGTAGCACGGTAATCCTGGACTATTCTAAAGGAGAATGAGATTCTCTCTCAACATTACTCCTCCGTATACACCACAGCACGATGGTATGTCGGGGCGGAGCAGATACACCCTATTTGATAAGGTGTGCTCTATGATGAGTACTACTGAGTTACCTATTTCCTTTTGGGTGTTATGCACTTGAGAAGTTGCATACCTATTGAATAGGGTTCCAATCAAATCAGTTGCCTACAGCTTCATATGTGATATGGAAAGGGAAGAGCCCATATCTTAAGTTAGTTAAGATTTGGGGTTGTCTGGCCTATGTCTAAAAGCAAAATCCGGACAAGCTCGAGGCAAATACTGTTATGAAGAACTGGAAATGTTCCAGCTATACAGATTGCAGCTGATGATTTGATAGAATCAAGGATTCAGTAGATTCCAACGAACCTCAGCCTCTCCGCCGATCTAGCAGGGTTCCTCACCCACCTGAGAGATACTTCTGTTTCTCTATGACAGTGGGAGCGAGGATTGCATCATGAGATGATGACCCAACTAGTTTCGAGCTGGCCATCAGGAGTAAGACTCTGTAAGAATGGCTGGATGTTTAGCGATCTGAGATGGAATCCTTATACACCAACAAAGTATGGACTTTAGTTGCTATATCTGAAGGGTTAAATCCCCATCAGGAGCAAGTATATCTTGAGAAGATTACTTGGTGTACATGGAAAAGTTGAGACTTTCAAAGCTAGACTTGTTAAAAGTTTGCATCATTGACCAGGTGTGGATAATGATGAAACCTTTTCAAGTAGCTATGCTTAAGTCCATCCAGATCCTACTTGCCACGGCTACATACCATGACTACGATATCTGGTGGTTGGGTGTCATGACTGCTTTTCTAAATGATGTTTTAGAAGAGTGAGTCTATAAGTACACAGCCAGAGGGCCTCGTAGACAGTGGGAGCAGCGGAAACGTGTGCAAGATGCTTTATATGATAAAGCAGGCATCACGAAGTTGGAACATCTGTTTTGATGAAATAGTCAAAGAAGTTGACATCATCAAAATGGTAGATGAACCTTGTATAAACAAAAAGGTAGTAGGGAGTATGGTGGTGATCCTCGTAGAGTACGTGGATGACATACTCTTGATAAGAAAGGAGTTTCTTATGCTAGGCTCGATCAATCTCCGTTTATCACAACGATTCTCCATATAGGATCAAAGTGATACCTCCTTAATCCTGGGTTTTGGATCTATGAGATAGATTTAATTGGATGTTAGGATTCTCACTAGTTGTAGTGAGATGGTATCAAGCGATCCTGGAGAGAATCACTGGAAGTGTTCCAGGGTGATAAAGACGACTGAATGTCAGTTGCAGGCATTGTCTTTACCCTCAGTAAAGGGACGGTATGTTGGAAGAGTTCCAAGCTAGATACCGTGACAAACTAGACCATAAAGGCTGGATACATCGCTACTCAAGATGCTACCAAAGAGGATGTTTGGGTGTATATTAGTTCATGAGATGAACTACGTTCCTACCATTGTGAGACAATGGAGTTGTGGCTTTTGCCAAGGAACGCAGGTCCCATCAGTGATCCAGACTTATTCTAAGGCAGTATCACCTGATCATGGAGATGGTTGATCTCCAGGATGATCGAGGCAAGGAGAGCAGACTTAGAGGATAACGCAGCGGATCCACTCACGAAGGCCTATTCCTAGAGAGAGACTTTTATGGGATGGTTGAGTATGAGATACTACAACCACTGCTACAGATGGCCCTAGTGCAAGTGGGAGATTGTTAGTTATATGTATGCCCTAGAGGCCATTACTGTACATAGGATATATTGTAGTGGATGCTGGGACATATATAGGGAAGACTTTCTTGCTCGACATGATAGTATGCTATCTGGTTGCTCTTTACCTTAACGTGTACACTGATTGTCTCTCTGTTACATGTTGGTAAAACCCTTAGGATGTGTACTTGACTACCTGGACTATGATGCGGATCATACTAGTGGGGACATGGTAGTCCATATGTACATCCTTCAAAGTCCCTAGTCGTGGGTGTATCGAGATGGGGCATCGATATACCAGAGTAGACTAGCGTATACCTTCTCGACCCATACAGATGGGCGATGGATGATCCCATATCCATCGGTGTTTGACATCAAAGATGATATACGGGTGCTCAGTAGAGACTGGGTACACTGGACGGACTCGCCGAGAACTCCCAGATGGTATTATACCTCACGTCAGATGGCAGTTCTCTGGTGACACTGGTACAGAGTAGTCTGTTGACCCGAGATCGTCATAGAGTCTTGTGTGGTTCCCACTGTGCTTTGATTTCCATCTTACCACGTCCAAGAGGGCGTGCAAAACGGTGGTTTTTGGGTACAGTCCCGAGTCACATGGAGGCAATGAGCGATAGGAGGGGATTCGTCTCTCCCGGTATAGGGAGTTGATGTTGCGCTGTGTTCGATTGGCTATAACAGGAAATCCCTGGCCAGGGTTGCTGAGATTTACTGGTAAGTGTTACCAGTAGTTTCTCGAACAGTTATAGACCTCATATCGACACGACTTATCGAGCTATTGTGGTCTGACGTTTACCACCCCTAGGCAAGATATGCGACATATCAGACGATCAGACCGGACTGTACGGTAGTGTTACTGGTCGGATTCACTGGAGTGTGAGCGGGCTTGCTCGTCGATCTTCAGATCGCTCAATACCCGGGTGGCCGTTACGGTTAGCAGACCGTTTGCGGCTTGTGGGTGCTTGATATGATCATCACCTGCTGCCGGCGTATTGACGAGTCTTTAGAGTCCTACACAGAGGTTTCCTGGCTCAAGCGAAACGAAATAGGAGAGCATATGAGATATGTGCGGGACCGAGAATGATACCAGTATGTGATACTGTATTCGATTCTCGCGATGTGACATTGATCGGTTATATGCGATATAGCCGAGTTATCGGATCAAGTGTTGATTCGATAAGTTGTTACTAATGATACTAGTCGGTTATATGCGATATGACCGGATCGTTAAATCAAGTGTTGATTTAATGATTTAATGCATAATTATATATTTGATATATTACTTTGCATTAACTAGTATCGGTTCACTTTAAGATGGATTTTCTCACTCGGATGTGCAAGTTGTATATGTGATATACTTTTGTGCATATACATTGTATCATGTTTGATTATACATGTTGACTTGTGCTTGTGTAAAGATTAAACCATGATTATATGAATGGTTAGGGTTTTATATACTTATTCATTTATTTATATTCATTATTCATTTAAGGAAAAGAAAAGAAAAATGGTGGCATTCTTTTGTTCATTCATGAAGCTTCATGAATACTTTGACTTAGTCACCATTTTTGTCTTCATTCCTAACCTAACCATTCACTTAACTTGGGTTTAGTCTCTACACATAACCATGGTCATGTTATGATAAAGATTGGATTATTCTTTTCTTTTTAATTAATCTTATCATATCATTTCTTCTTCTTCTTCCTTCAACTTAAGAAGAAAAAGCTAACCTCATCAATGGTGATTGATGAATTAGAGTGAGAAATCCATTTCTAAAGTCTACTCACTTCCTATTTCTTCATCCTCTACCTCTTGCCAAGTAGTAGAGTGTGTTTACTTCACAAGTTTCTTGACTTGGTGAAGTCGGAGCTTGATTTAGCGATGCCTCGACGTAGATCATCTTCGGCATGGACATCGACGACCTAGCTTGCCCATTCTCCGACGAAGCCAACGCTAGAGCCCGGGGCTTCTTATGGACAGCGAGAGGACGTCGTTGCGGAGCTATGGAGGTGGAGCAAACGGATCTACAAAGGTTGTATTTCCGTATTCCCTTAGCTAAGTTGTTAGCTAGTTTACTTTTCGCCTAGACATCTAGCAAACGATCCGTACATTAGAGTTTCTCGGCACTAGAATTTTTGAAATTGGCATGATCGATGCCTTGTGAGACCTCACTAGAGTGCCTAGGAACCCTACAGCTCAATACCTGGGTGGCTGTTACGTTTAGCTGACTGCTTGCAGCTTGTCGGTGTTTGATATGATCATCACCTGCTACAGGCGTATTGACGATTCTTTAGAGTCCTACACAGAGGTTTCTTGGCTCAGGCGAAACGGAGTAGAGGCACATATGTGATATGGCAGGACCGAGAATAATGCGATATGAGATACCGTATTATATTCTCGCGATATTTAGATATGAACCGGGTCATCGGATCAAGTGTTGATTCGATGAATCGGTACATGATATATTAGTCGGCAATATTCGATATAGCCGGATCGTCGGATCAAGTGTTGATTCGATGATGTAATGTATAATAATATATATGATATATTGTATTACATTATCTAATATTGGCTCGCTTTATTATTTCATTTTCTCATTGGATGATACATTGATATATATGCGATATATGTTAATTGTATTATTTTCTTTTGTTGCAAATATATAATATATATGTGATATATATTATTGTGACATGATATGATTAATTGTTAAACATGTTTAAGGATGATTAATTGAGGTTAGGGTTTGTTTAGGGTTAGATGCTTCATGCACCTTCTTGAAGCATTTTTCTTTTGTCATTGTAAAGATATTTTTGGATGACACATTTTTAACCCAACCAAACCCTAACTCTAGTTTATTCTCTACTCATTCTTATCCACTCATCCTTGACCATGGTTAATATATCAATCATATAGCTTTGTTTTCTATTCATCACAAAAGGATAATTCATTATCTTTTCCATTATCATCTTCTTCTCTCTTGAAGAAAGCTTACTTGATTTTCTTTATGTGATGAATAAATATGAGAAAATGATTTAAAAAGAAAGAAAAATTACTACTCTCTCATCCTCATCTTATCTAGCCAATGAGATTAGTGTGTTCATCTCTTTAGAGTGAGAAAGCTTGAGTCTTTGCAACTTTGAGGTAGATCATCGGAGATTTGGAATGCTTCAAGCTAGCATGGATCGTTCGAGTCGTGGAGCCTCTCATGAGTCCGGGAGATCGTGGGTCGCGGCAAAGGGACTTCTACTCGGAGCTTGTGAAGTGAAGGAGCGGACTACAAAGGTTGTAATCCCTCACACTTAGATAAAAGTTATCATCTTGCATGTTTAAACCTAATAATCTAGCAATGATCCCGGCTTTGGGTTGTTCGGCACGTCTAAATTTTTATCCGGGCATGTTTGATGCTTTTTGAACCTTCACAAGAGTGCCTGGGAACCCTACAGTGGTATCAGAGCTACTAGGCATTGGATGTCGACCTATGGGGGGTTCTCACTGTGTGACAGTGTGGCGAAGCATAGGCTCTTACCCCCAGGGTGTCCCGAGACCGGAAGGTGTTCCGGCGGGTTGTAGTCCTCGCGAGGGGGCATGCGTAAAAAGTAGCGGCTGAGGGACCCGTTGGTGCCCCGGCGACCCCATTGGATGGGGTGGCTGCCTGACCTACAGTGGTATCAGAGCCTAGCTAGAGCATTAGGCGATGTGTTTACGAAGTTAAAACTCCGATCGAACCCGAAACGACGAAACTAGACCCCTCTCTGGAAATTTTTTAAAATTTGGGATTTTTCTGAATTAAAAATATGTAAAAAAATCAGCAGAGAATTCTAAGAATTACCATAAAACCCGAGCCCCCAATTCGACCAAACGGCGGCGGAACCGCGGCGCAAGCCTGGCTTGTGCGGCGGTTCCGCGGCGGATTTGGGGATTGGTGACACGTATTTGGTATGGTAATGTCCGTAGGTGCTTGTTGATGCTTCTGGATATTTTTAAAAGTGATTCCAGTGTTGTTTAAATCTGGGGTTTATTTTGTAATCGTAGATTCGATCGGAATATTTAAATTCGTATTTCTTTCCGGATATTTAGAAACTGTTAAACTATTTGAACGGATATCATTAACTCACTGTTTCCCGGTACGACAAACTTTCAAGTGTTGAATTTTTTATCGGGTTTAAATCTTTCGGAAAAATTGTACAAGTTAAGCGGTGGACCCTCTAGAAGACAACAAACCTTAACTCGATTATGTGACCGTCTTGAACAGCCTTTTGAACCTTCGGGTTTGGGGCAGTACGGCATGCCATATGTGAGGCGTTGGCTTGACCCTTCTACGGCTGGATCACTGGTACTTTGACTTATTCTGGGATTATTTGAACTCCGCTCAAGAGTTGAGCACTTTAGGAAATTTTGGGTATTTTATTATCTGTTCGAAAAGTTTAATACTGTCTATTTATCTGGAATGTGATACAATATGTGGAATTTATAGTGTTAGGCATGAAATGAGAAGTATGTGATATTTCAGATTTACGATGTCTAAAGTGATTGTGGATTCCAAATGTTGTAGTTTTACACTTTCTTTTCTGTGACCGTAAGTGTAAAATGTGATATCGCCGGTTTCGTTGCTATATGTCAACGACAATTGGGATGCGCATATTTACTTACGTTGATGATATGTGATATTATGTGTTGCTGTGATATGTTATATTGGATCGTCGCGTTCTGAATAGCCGGGGGTTTTTATGTGAGATGAGGTTTTTTATTTTTATTCATGTAAAATTCATTTGTAATGTAATATTCTTTTATTTGGGGCACTTCCAGGTTGCGGTTGCTGTCACCAGTGTATATTATTTACTTTTCCGCATTAGGTAGACCCAAGGAGGGGAGCACACGTAACCGAGTTCTAGGGTCCAGTGGGAGGCCATCTCGAGGAGTCGAGACCGGGTCTCCTAACCGTAGAATTGGCAGTGTTACTTGCCGCTCTCGTAAGGGTCTTGGGATGTAGGTTTGGCTATTCGTCGCGACCGTGGAATCCGTGTTTTATACAGGCCCGTATTGAAAACACGGACGTCCTAGTATATCCAATATTTCATATATGTTCTTCTGCTGCAATGTTCTGTGATGAGATCATATTACTGCCTGAGACGAATGCCTATACTATATATATATATATATATGCTGATATATAAATATTACTGCTTTCGTTTCTTCTGTGATGCTTAGGAAGCATAAGCTGATGGGATTTTTATTAATAAGATTAATAAAAGAAAAGAAACCTAAAGATGTTGTAGAATCAAAAACTTTATAAAAAAGGGGTAGCTACAGTTTTGCTTTGCACAGTGATATATATGATATATCCTGCACCTTATTCGATGAGGAAAGGACCTAGATCCCTTCACCGGGAGTGACTCCTTTAGCAAAACTGCCAGATGCTACAAAACTCGGTTTGTCTTTTGATTTCTTTTAGAGTTTTGCTTTGCACAGCGGTATATATGATATATCCTGCACCTTATTCGATGAGGAAAGGGCCGACGATCCCTTCACCGGGAGTGACCCCTTTAGCAAAACTAAGAAAAGCCTAAAAAACACTCCTTTTCAAAAACTACTCGATTCTACGACGATATCAAGTTCATTACGCTCAGGGTTTTCTGAAAAACCTGCGTAGCCCTCCGTCATTTCAGATAAGTAGTATTTAGTATTCGTGCTACGGTAGTTTGGCATGCGTCAAGGCGTAGCGTACGGTAGCTGATTATTACTTATCTGCAGCATGAGATGCGATTGGATTAGGGTATTCGTACGGCGTTGTTTGGCATGCCTCAAGGGTCGTACGGGTGGGTTTAATTCAATCACGAAATGTACGGGTTGAACTTGACTAGCGGACTATGGGTTGTTTGGCATCCGTCAAGGTCATAGCACGCTAGGGGTAAAAGTTTTATCGGGAATTTCAAGTGTTGAAATTTGCAATGAGATTGCATACCTTCTATGAGATAGTTGGATCCCGATACCCACTGCGAGTAAGAGTTACTCCTGGGAGAGTTTTACACAGGACAATTAGTCGATCAAGTAGGTGTCTAGAAAAGTGTTAACGGGGTTACGCCTCTGGGAAAACGAGGTTTACTTTAATTAGGTCCGTGCGAAAGCACGGGGAACCTCCCTCAAAGTACCGACACTGATCTGGCTGAAAGATTGACGAAATTGTAGGGTGTAATTAATCCCGGCTAATCTTACCTTTTAGGGTTTTAAGGTAGATTTGATAAAAACAGTGGGAGACATCCTGATTAGATAAGATAATAACCAATCTAATCTTGCAAGAGCATACGCTAAAGTGTTTTCTTCTCTCTCTCTCCAGGTAGCGACCATGTCAGGCCATAATCAAGATAATAATATTGATGTATTGACTAAACCCGATTATTGTACTGAGCAAGGGAACGTTGGACCCATTCTTTCTTATAAGAGTTATAAGACTAAACAGGAAACAGGAGAATATCTAGATTCTCATGCCGCCCAAAAGAACATACATGTTGATGCATCTTCTTCGGGTGTGTTAGTTATTGAGAACTGTTTCTCAGTTCACCCTACGTCCTGTGTATTGGATACCGGATCAGGATCCCACATATGTAAACAGTTGCATGGGCTACGTAAAGGTAGAGAACTGGGAAAAGGTGATCATTCCGTTCAAGTAGGGAACGGTGCAAATGTTGCTGCCAAAGCAGTTGGTGAATATCACCTTGTATTACCAAGTCGTAATACACTGATTCTAAATGAGTGCTATTATATACCGAACATGATGTGCAACATTATTTCAGTTTCTTTATTAAGTAAAGAAGGATATTATTTTGTAGTAAAGGATAATGTTATGAACATATTCCTAGATCAAAAGTTGATTGCATCAGGCTCGTTACATAATGGCATATTCATTATAAATCAGAATACAGTCCTCAATATACAAAACACACACAAGAGGAAAAGTTCAGATATGAACGAATCCTACTTGTGGCATTGTAGACTTGGTCATATCAATGCGACACGACTGGCTAAGTTACATAAGGATGGTTATTTGAATCCGTTCGAATTATCATCTTATGATACTTGCCATTCATGTCTCAAAGGAAAAATGACAAAAGCTCCGTTTAGTGGACACGGAGAAAGAGTTACAGAACTCTTAGGACTGATACATAGTGATGTATGCGGTCCCATGTCTACGCATGCTAGGAACGGTTCTTCCTAATTCATTACATTCACTGACGATCTCTCTAGATACGGACATGTGTTTCTGATGAAACACAAGTCTGAAGCTTTTGAGAAATTCAGAGAATATAAGCACGAAGTAGAGAACCAAACGGGCAAAAGTATTAAGATTCTTCGATCTGATCGAGGAGGTGAATACTTAAGCGGTGAGTTCCTAGATTATCTAAAAGAGAATGGGATTCTCTCTCAGCTTACTCCTCCTTATACACCACAGCACAACGGTGTATCGAAACGAAGAAATCGCACCCTATTAGATATGGTGCGCTCGATGATGAGTACAGCTGAGTTACCTATTTCCTTTTGGGGGTATGCGCTTGAGACAGACATAGACCTATTGAATAGAGTTCCTACCAAATCTGTGCCTACCACTCCATATGAGATATGGAAAGGGAAGAGACCACATCTTAATTATATTAAGATATGGGGTTGTCCGGCCTATGTCAAAAGACAAAATCCGGACAAACTCGAGGCAAGATCTGTCTTATGTAAGTTTGTAGGATATCCCAAAAATTCACAGGGGTATATCTTCTACCACCCCGAGGAACAAAAGGTGTTTGTTTCTCGACATGCCACTTTCTTAGAAAAAGGTTTTCTTATGAAACAGAATAGTAGCATTGAGGTAGAACTGGAAGAGGTTCCAGCAACACAAACTATAACAGAAGACTTGGTTGAACCAGAGGATTCAGTAGTACCCGACGAACCCCAGCCTCTCCGCCGATCTAGTAGGGTTTGTCTCCACTTGAGAGATACTACGGTTTTCTCATTGATGGTGGAAGCGAGGATTGCATCATGGATGATGATGACCCGACTAGTTTCGGGCAGGCCATCACGAGTGGTGACTCTGTGAAATGGCTGCATGCAATGCGATCTGAGATGGAATCCATGTACACCAACAAAGTATGGACTTTGGAAAATGCTCCTGAAGGGGTAAAACCCATAGGGAGCAAATGGATCTTTAAAAGGAAATTTGGTGTAGATAGAAAAGTTGAGACTTTCAAAGCTAGACTCGTAGCAAAGGGTTTTCGTCAACGACGAGGTGTGGATTATGACGAAACCTTTTCTCCAGTGGCTATGCTTAAGTCCATCCGGATCTTACTTGCCATTGCTGCATACCATGACTACGAAATCTGGCAAATGGATGTTAAGACCGCCTTTCTAAACGGTGATTTAGAAGAGTGCGTGTACATGACTCAGCCAGAGGGCTACGTAGATAGTGGGAGCAGCGGAAAGGTGTGCAAGCTGCTTAAATCCATTTATGGGTTAAAGCAAGCATCGCGGAGTTGGAACATCTGTTTTGATGTTGTAGTCAAAGAGTTTGACTTCATCAAAAATATAGATGAACCTTGTATCTATAAGAAGGTAGCAGAGGGTAAGGTTGTCTTCCTCGTATTGTACGTGGATGACATACTCTTGATAGGAAAAGATATTCCTATGCTGCAATCAGTCAAGCTCTTCTTATCACAGAGATTCTCAATGAAAGATCTAGGTGATGCCTCCTGCATATTGGGAATCATGATCTATAGAGATAGATCTAAACGGATACTGGGATTGTCCCAATCCAGGTACATTGACACCATACTAAAGAGGTTTAGTATGGAAGAATCCAAACGTGGGAACCAACCCACGATCTCTGGACTCACTCTCTCCAAAGAGATGTCTCCCAAGACTGATTTGGAGAGAGCTCGCATGCAAGGGATACCCTATGCTTCGGCAGTAGGCTCTATCATGTATGCGATGCTATGTACCAGACCCGATGTAGCATACTCACTAAGTGTAGTGAGTCGGTATCAAGCAGATCCTGGAGAGAGTCATTGGACAGCTGTGAAGAACATTCTCAAGTACTTGCGAATGACTAAAGAGATGTTCTTGGTGTATGGTAATGGAGAACTCCAGGTAGTGTCCTTTACCAATTCCAGCTTCCAAAGTGATAAGGACGACTCTAAGTCGCATTCGGGTTTTGTCTTTACCCTCAATGGAGGGGCGGTATGTTGGAAGAGTTCCAAACAGGATACCGTTGCAGACTCAACGATGGAGGCTGAATACATCGCTGCCAACGATGGTGCCAAAGAGGCTGTCTGGATCAAGAAGTTCATTAGTGAACTTGGTGTGGTTCCATCCATTGAGCATCCAATACCTCTGTATTGCGATAACAATGGAGCTGTGGCGTTAGCCAAGGAACCAAGGTCCCATCAGAAGTCCAAACATATTCTGAGGCGGTATCACCTGATCAGGGAGATAGTTGATCGCCGGGAGATCGAGGTCAGGAGAGTAGATACGAAGGACAACACAGCGGATCCATTCACGAAGGCTATTCCCCAGATACAGTTTGAGAGATTATTCGGGATGCTAGGTATGAGATACTACAGCAGCTGGCCTTAGTGCAAGTGGGAGATTGTTAGTTATGTATATGCCCTAGAGGCCATTGTTGTACATATGATGTATATTATGATGGATGCTTAGATATATACAGAGAGGACTTTCTTGCTCATCATGATAGTATGCTATTTGGTTTCACTTTATCTTAACATGTTGACTTGTATTGATTTACTGTTTTACTCTCACATGTTGATAAAGCCCTTAGGATCTGTACTCGACTACTGGGACTATGATGAGATCATACTAGTGGGGCCATGATAGTCGATGAGTACATCCTATAACTGTTCCTAGTCGAGGATATATCGAGACAGGGCATCGATACACCAGAGTAGACTAGCGTATACGCATCTTGACCCATATGATGGGCGATGGATGATCCCATATCCATTGGTGTTTGACATCAGAGATGGTGTACGGGTGCTCAGTGGAGACTGGGTACACTGGACGGACTCGCCGAGAACTCCCAGATGGTGATATACCACACGTCAGACGGCAGTTCTCCGGTGACACTGGTACAGGGTAGTCTGTAGACCCGAGATCGTCATAGAGTCTTGTGTGATTCCCACTGTGTTTTGATTTCCACCTTACCACGTCCAAGAAGGCGTGCAAAACGGTGGCTTTTGGGTACAGTCCCGAATCACATGGAGGCAATGAGCGATAGGAGGGGATTCGTCTCTCCCGGTATAGGGAGTTGATGTTGTGCTGTGTTCGATTGGCTATAACTGGAAGTCCCTGGCCAGGGCTGATATAGAGATTTACTGGTAAGTGTTACTAATAGTTTCTCGACCCGTTATGAGCCACACATTGACACGACTTATCGGTTACTGGGGTGTGACGTATACCACCCCTAGACTTGATATGCGACATATCAGACGAACAGACCGGACTGTACGGGAGTGTTACTGATTGGATTCACAGGAGAACGCACAGGCTAGCTTGTTGATCTTCTGATCGCTCAATACCTGGGTGGCTGTTACGTTTAGCCAACCGCTTGCAGCTTGTGGGTGTTTGATATGATCATCACCTGCTACCGGCGTATTGACGATTCTTTAGAGTCCTACACAGAGGTTTCTTGGCTCAGGCGAAACGGAGTAGAGGCACATATGTGATATGTGCAGGACCAAGAATAATGCGATATGAGATACCGTATTATATTCTCGCGATATTTAGATATGAACCGGGTCATCGGATCAAGTGTTGATTCGATGAATCGGTACATGATATATTAGTCGGCAATATTCGATATAGCCGTATCGTCGGATCAAGTGTTGATTCGATGATTTAATGTATAATAATATATATGTTATATTGTATTACATTATCTAATATTGGCTTGCTTTATTATTTCATTTTCTCATTGGAAGATACAATGATATATATGCGATATATGTTAATTGTATTATTTTCTTTTGTTGCAAATATATAAATATATATGATATATATTATTGTTACATGATATGATTAATTGTTAAACATGTTTAAGGATGATTAATTGAGGTTAGGGTTTGATTAGGGTTAGATGCTTCATGCACCTTCTAGAAGCATTTTTCTTTTGTCATTGTAAAGATATTTTTGGATGACACATTTTTAACCCAACCAAACCCTAACTCTAGTTTATTCTCTACTCATTCTTATCCACTCATCCTTGACCATGGTTAATATATCAATCATATAGCTTTGTTTTCTATTCATCACAAAAGGATAATTCATTATCTTTTCCATTATCATCTTCTTCTCTCTTGAAGAAAGCTTACTTGATTTTCTTTATGTGATGAATAAATATGAGAAAATGATTTAAAAAGAAAGCAAAATTACTACTCTCTCATTCTCATCTCATCTAGCCCATGAGATTAGTGTGTTCATCTCTTTAGAGTGAGAAATCTTGAGTCTTTGCAACTTCGAGGTAGATCATCGGAGATTTGGAATGCTTCAAGCTAGCATGGATCGTTCGAGTCGTGGAGCCTCTCATGAGTCCGGGAGATCGTGGATCGCGGCAAAGGGACTTCTACTCGGAGCTTGTGAAGTGAAGGAGCGGACTACAAAGGTTGTAATCCCTCACACTTAGATAAAAGTTATCATCTTGCATGTTTAAACCTAATAATCTAGCAAAGATCACGGCTTTGGGTTGTTCGACACGTCTAAATTTTTATCCGGGCATGTTTGATGCCTTTTAAACCTTCACAAGAGTGCCTAGGAACCCTACAGTTACTATTTGAGGCACTGACACGAGCACTGAGTATTGCACTTATGCATAGGTTCTTACCCTGTCACTACTAGATGTCTAGTGTTATGTTAAGTATATTATTATGACCTAGGAGATCGTCGTGTATGCGATTTCTACTCGCAGATGTTTTCTACTCACGAGTTAGCAACTCACCCCCGTTGGGCCAAATTTTCTTACAGGTTTCGATGAACAGGTTTCCTTGGCAGCTTGCTGGCACAATATTTCATTCAGGGTGATTGCTTTGATAGGTTGGTTCACTTGTATCGGGACCGCCATTGTACTTTTATTATTTCATTTGTATCTAGTAAGCTCCATCAACCAGACTTGTATTACTTGATAGAATTAGAAGACCGGTTGTTTTTATTTCGACCTTAGAGTCGCGCTTGTATTATTCTGGTTTTCTTATGGATTTGGTTTTCTTTTGAGTTTTGAGCCTCGCCCTTTGGCGTTGTATATTATAGTGCATTGTGTGGTTGTTTTCGCCTTTTGGCGTAGAGCTAGCTCTCGCTTGGGGTTGCCTTTTTATTGCTTATATATATTATTCTTGTTTGTACCCGTTTGGGGCCAGTTTTTACAAAGGAGACCCTTCCGAAATTTTTGAGAAAATTTGGTGTTGCTTTTAAACATGTTTTCCTACACTTCTTCTTTTAATTGGTTTAGGTTTCTGGGCTTCGGCTTGCTTAGATTACGTTACGCCTCTAGACGTTTCGTAATTTAAGTGTCGGTCATGTTCCGACCTCCGGGTCGTGACAAAGTTGGTATCAGAGCGCTAGGTTTAACCTTTGTCTAAGTCTAAGTTGACCTCAGTTGATGGAGTAGGTGACTTAGGTAGAGTGATGTACCGTGGGTATGATCTGCGGCATACTTACGATACGCTACTCTGCTTAGGAAACCTTAGGATGTATATTTCTTTGCGTCGTATTCTATTCGTTCCTATGATCTATCTTCGTCAATGTCGGATGGTGGTTTCTGTTACCATGGTCGCACGGGCAGAGGGAGCTATGGCTCGAATGCGATGACCGTTAAGGTATCGTATATTCTTGAGGATTGAAGCATTGTTTAGCGTGCGGACGAAGGGTATTCACATGTCGTCCAGACAAAGTTAAAAGGTTCGAACGAATGTCAAAAACCCATTTTTCCAAGTTTAAGGTATTTGAAAGAACATGCAGGTATTTCTATGGACCCTCTAAAAGAATGAAACCCTAACTCGACATAATGACCATGAGAACGCCTTTGAACCTTAGGGTTTACGGCAGTTCCGTGGTTCCATTAGTGAGGCTTCGGTTTGCCCTTCTACGGCTGGTCCGCAGGTGCTGTGGCATGTACTGGGTACTTTTAAACTGTACTTGAGTGTTGAGCTCTCGGGAATTATGGGACTTTGATGAATCGATCGAAAAATTTAACGTAGTCCGGATATCATGTGATGGGATACATTACTTGGGATACTCTAGATATGAGTATAGCCGTTTGTAGCGCCGTTCATACAGCTATGAAGAGACGTGTTCGAATCAGTCGACACCAGAGGAAACAGGAGCCCATTGACCTCGGTGTTACGATTTGCGATCTGGTGATTCGAGTATCACATCTCCATTGTTTGGTTTTGGTATTTTAAGGATTTCTTTTTATGATTGGTTTCCTATGTACTCATTCTTTTAACTCGATTCGTGTTCCATGTATCGGATGTGTTGATGCTGTTTTGTTCATACCCAGTGCACTCAATTTGGTTTTATACATTTTGAGCTATTGATTTGATTTCGTCCATATGGGTTGCACATGATTTTGACGTATGCTTCGGCATAGTTTTCATGCACTTTTCGTACTGTGATTTCAATTTTGATATTCGGTATATGTTTTTGTGCACCATATGCACTTGATTGAGATTCTTGCGCACACTTGGCACACTTGATGCGATTTTGTGCACACCAGATGCACTAAATCGGGATTTGTGCAGACTAGATGCACCTATTATTGTTGTCATGCACGCCCGTTGCACTTGACAGATGTTTTTGGTGCAAACACGTTGCACTCAGTTTGTTTCTGTGCATATTCGTGGCATATGTATTTAGTTTCGATTTCCGTACGCACCGGACGCACGTGGTACCTTGTATACTGTATTTGAGATTGATATCATTTTGAGCAGTATGTTTTTATGATATTTAATTTGGTTTAGTAGCCGAGCAGGACTGTTCTGAGAACAGTACCTAGGATTTTGATGTATATCATGTTGGTTTTCGTATTGGACTTTGACATTGTATTCTCAACATAACTCCAATGATTGCGTTATGCTTGACAGAGTTTTGATTTTGAGTTATGTACTTGTTTTTCATGCGCATGCATTGCGCCAAGATGTGTTTTATGTATTGATAATTTCGGAGCCCCGACGATTTGAGTGTTTTGCTAAATGTTTCAATATTTGGTGGGAGTTTTAATTTAAATTCGGGGACCGAATTTCTTTAACGGGGAAAGATTGTAACATTTTAAAAATTAAATAAATAAATAAATAAAATCCTTTAAGTGAATTTTCTGATAATCGGTAAAATAAAACGTATTTTCCGTAAAACTCAACACTTATAAATTTTTAGTTTACCTAAATATTTTTCCTTAGGTAATAATTTTTAATATTAACATAAGCTTTTAATTATACATTAAATTGGTGCAAATTACAAATAGCAATGGGTTAATTTGACAAATGTGAACCATGACATATTGGAATCTAGTTAGTAGCATGCTCTTCTCTTCTTGATTTGTCTTCAAATTTCTAGACTTTTCTAGGTCAAATAAAATAAAGAAAATAAATAAAATGTAATAATTAGTGATAAGACTTAAAAGGGTTAATTATTTGGGAGCTTTCTACACATTCCTACACACTTTTTCCTCTATCTCTCTTTCCCTCCCCTAATGTGGCCAAAATCCTCCATGACAGCCGCCAATTTTCCCCATCTCACTTTGCAACAAAAATCTTCAAAAATTCATGAAAAATCCAAAATAAAACCTTAAATTCCAAATCCAATCCCTACCCATTATTCGTTGGCCTATCTAGCATGGATCTTAGAGCAAAGTTAGCACTTTGGAGGCTATGATTTTCATGTTAGATCTCATGTTTAGTGAGGTATAATTCTAACCCTAGTGTTAATTGTAAGTTAATTACGTAAATTGAATGGATTTCGGTGTTTAATTATGGTTTTAGTTGCTAAATTGAAAATTTTAGAAAGGGTTTTTAAATCAAGTTAGGGTTTTTACTTCATCATTAATTATGCAATGTGTAGTTTAACATGTTGGGTAATGCTAAACCTAATCTACAAGCTAAATTGTAAATTGTTACAATTAATTTGTCCGAATTGCATAATTTTTGCAAACTAGGTTTTTGTAAAATATATATATAGGTGAGATAAAATTCTAGTGAGAATTTTTATCAATTATTCATGGTTTTAATGGGTATATTAACATGTTAATTCAATGCAAAACCTAATCTAGTTACTAGTTGCTAATTGTTAGTTTGAAATTATGCTAAAAATGCTATTTTGCTAACTAGGTTTTAGAAATTGGTTAAATAATTGGGATTAAAATCTAATCAGAGTTTCATGACATTCTTACCATTATAAATTGTAGTTTAATACTTTAGTTCATGCAAAACCAAGCTTAGTTGTTGAATTGTGAATTTTGCTTTATAAAGTGTTAAAATTTGATATTTTTGCAAACTAGAATTTAGGATTTAATACAAATTGATGAGATTAAAATATGGTGATGGTTTGTATGACTTAGTTATAATATTTAGTGAATATTATGGCTATTAGTTTTGTTAAAACATCAAGTTTCGAATTGAAACGGTTATTTGAGGCTTTTTAGGTTTTCGGAAATAAATAGATTTGATTTATTTTGAGTTTTTGATGAGTTACAATCTATTTTATATTATAATTAGTGAGTTTTGGAACTACGATTTGTACGTTTTTGTTTTATCTTGATCAATCGGCATTTGTACGCCAATGTCGAGGGTTATTTGGTTCTTTTCCATGAGCGGGTCATAGGTTTTAACCTATGCGGTTTCATGCGTCATTTTGGTTTTGTCCGCGATTTCGGTTTACGATATTATATATGTTTGCATATAGATACCCCTCACGTGGAATTCGGACGATGAAGAAGAGGATGGAGGCATCAACTTCGGCAGACAAGGACCAGGTGAGTAGATGTATATCTATGGGGGAAGTCGAGTAGATGGCGTATAGCACCCCCGCAAGTGTAGGATAAAGATATTACATATTATTATTAGGAAGTCGGACGTGACCTTAGATTCTTGCCGAGTAGGATATTATTGAAGACTTTAAGTTGGATTAGACTGATTTAGAAAGACTTAACCAGAGGATGATTGCCCTGAAGGGAATTCGTAGGTTTCATGTGGACACACACACACGCACACACACATACACTTGACTTGGTGTGTGTGTACGCGCGCGCGCGTGTGTGTGTATATGAATGTGTGTAGGTTTCTATATGTATATATATATAAATATATATATATATAACATATACACGTGATATGAGGGTGTTATACGATACATGGGGATGAGTCGATATGACTAGGCTTGATTCCGTGATTTATTGGATATATGATCGAGTTATGAAATGAGATGTATTATGATAGTAGCAGATCGTTGGGTAGTGAGATTATATAAAATATATTTATATAAACGATAATATGTGTTGATGATATTGGAATGAACGAGACTCTAGAATAGAACACAGATTGTAATATGTGACTTAATCACGATATGACATATGACATGATATTTTAGCGGATCATTTGATAATGTATATTTACACTGACGATGATATATGTTTGATGGTATTGGGATGTATGCGATTATAGTATAGTACCCTTGATCATGATATTGTTTGATGATGATACTATACGAACGATGATGTATATATGTGATGATTGATCCACACTCTTGACTTGAGGAAGTCGTACTATATACGTGACGCTATTGAGGCTGGATCGCCGACTACTAGAGATATCGACCCAGACTTTAGGAGGATTCTTCTTACCTTTCGACTAGTGTCTTTAGTTAGTTTCTTAGTTGGTTAGGTAGATCTTAGTTTAGGCTCGAGTCATACTTAATTTCCAAACTAACGAATCGTGCGCATTTTTAAAGACAGCCTGAGGGATACTACGGATTTTTCAAAGTTCATATCTTTTCTTAAAACCCCGTAGCCCCTAATTTTCTAAAAACCACGATTCGTATTTTTTCAAACAACAAACTGTATGACCCGTAATTAGTATATATGTATTCTCTAGTTGTGCGTTTACTACACATTCACTGTTATATTCATGTTGTATTCATCGCATTGCATGTTCACACATATGTTTCTTTAGATAATATGAAACTCTGCCTGTTAGGACACCAGCACCATTACCGATGATGCGCATGTTCCACGTACACTTATTTGCCGGCTCACACACATCATCATCGGTAATTTCCATGTCACGTACACTTTAGAACATATTATCTTTTATTGATATAATCTACTAAATGCTAGTCTAATATAATATTGTGTGATTACTCTCATGTGCTAGTTTGGACACTGCATTTATTATTTAGACACTTCATACATTTACATATTCATACTATCATGCAGTATTATGGGACTTATGCCGATACTTATTATTTATTTACTCATAGTTCTTGGGATTTTGGATTTCTATGAGATTTCTGGATTTTGGGGAAAACCGCAAGAATATATATAAAAAGCTTTTCTCTCTCCCCCTCTCATTTTAAAATACAAGTTGCGGTTTTATCGTGATGTATGTGTCGTCCAGCATGAGATTTCAAGTTTTCTGTTGGATTTCGAGACCCGATTCGAGGAGTGGATGAACCGTCTCGGGTACATGGTGGGCCCGGTATGGTACCCCGGGGCAAGAAGCTCGAGTTGTAGACGATGATCCTGGCAGGGGAAGACAACCTACCGGTGATGTCTGGCACGGCGGATATCCGGAGGATACCGACCGTTGTCGTGAGATTTGATGATATGGGCCGATCCGGACTGACGGAGTCCGAGATATTGACGCTATGAGATATTGAGACTATGAGGTATTGAGACTTTGAGATTTACATGTTTTGTGTCGGTGCTTGACACAGATTTCCATGGATTTCAATGATGATGTTTCAGATTACCATACAAATTTTACTATGATAAAAGTAAAGATCTCTTATACAGATATATCCAGATTTCATGGTTGATTGTTTTACATTCATGATGCATGCATACTCATAAATTTGACATGTTACTACTTGAGGCACTGACATGAGCACTGAGTATTGCACTTATGCATAGGTTCTTACCCTGTCACTACTAGCTGTCTAGTGTTATGTTAAGTATATTATTATGACCTAGGAGATCGTCGTGCATGCGATTTCTACTCGCAGATGTCTTCTACTCACGAGTTGGCAACTCACCCCCGTTGTGCCAAATTTTCTTACAGGTTTCGATGTACAGGTTTCCTTGGCAGCTTGCTGGCACAACATTTCATTCATGGTGATTGCTTTGATAGGTTAGTTCACTTATATCGGGACCGCCATTGTACTTTTATTATTTCATTTGTATCTAGTAAGCTCCATCAACCAGACTTGTATTACTTGATAGAATTAGAAGACCGGTTGTTTTTATTTCGATCTTAGAGTCGCGCTTGTATTATTCTAGTTTTCTGGTGGATTTGGTTTTCTTTTGAGTTTTGAGCCTCGCCCTTCGGCGTTGTATATTATAGTGCATTGTGTGGTTGTTTCCGCCATTTGGCATAGAGCCAGCTCCTGCTTGGGGATGCCTTTTTATTGCTTGTATATATTATTCTTGTTTGTACCCGTTTGGGGCCAGTTTTTACAAAGCAGACTCTGTCGAAATTTTTGAGAAAATTTGATGTTGCTTTTAAACATGTTTCCTACACTTCTTCTTTTAATTGGTTTAGATTTCTGGGATTCGGCTTGCTTAGATTACGTTACGCCTCTAGACGTTTCGTAATTTAAGTGTCGGTCACGTTCCGTACCTTCCGTACCTTCGGGTCGTGACATAGTCCTGGTATTCAAGCACTCATCCTAAGGGCTTTATCAACATGAGATCACAAAACGGTATTTGTTTACATGTTAAGATAAAGTACAACCAGATAGCATACTATCATGTCGAGCAAGAAAGTCCTTCCAATATAAGTCCAAGCATCCATTACAATATACATCGCATGTACAGTAATGGCCTCTAGGACATACATATAACTAACAATCTCCCACTTGCACTAAGGCCATCTGTTGGAGTATCCAATACCCAACAATATAGCAGAGGTTGTAGTATCCAATACTCAACCAAAGAAGAGAAGTCTCTCTAGGGGTAAGGCCTTTGTGAGTGGATCTGCTGTGTCAACCTTCTGGTCTACTCTCCTAACCTTGATCCCTCGGAGATCAACCATCTCCTTAATCAGGTGATACTTGCCTCAGAATATGTCTGGAACGCTGATGGGACATGTGTTCCTAGTCCTAAGCTACAACTCCATTGTTGTCACAAAAACAGTTATTGGACGCTCAATGGTAGGAACCATGTTCATCTTATGAACAAGAAATGCCTAGACAGCCATTTTGGTAGTATCAATGGTAGCAATGTATTCAGCCTTTATCGTCTAGTATGTCACGGTATCTATCTTGGAACTCTTCCAACATACCGTCCCTTTTACCAAGGGTAAAGACAATTCCTGTGACCGACCTCAGTCGAACTTATCATTCTGGAAGCTGGAACCAAGAACTTTCTTTTAGTGCTTCTCAAGTACTTAAGAATGTCCTCCACAGCTTTTCAGTGATTCTCCTAAGATCCGATTGATTCCTGATCACTACATTTAGTGGGTCATCTATATCTAGTCTGGTACATAACATCGCATACTTTGATAGAGCCTACTTTGAAGTATAGGGTATCACTTGCATGTGAGCTCTCTTCAAATCATTTTCGGGAGACATCTTTTTGGAGAGAGTGATGTAAGAGTAAGTGGGCGAACCACCACACTTAGAATCGTCCATACTAAACTCTTTTAGTATGGTGTTTATGTACCTGGATTTTAGGACACTCCCAACATCCATTTAGATCTATCACTATAGATCATAATCAATAAGATGTACTAGGTATTATCCGGATCTTTCTGTCACGCCCCGCTTCCCAATGTACGGCGAAGTGGTCGTGACGAGGCCCGCTACGTATGTACTCAGAAGTACATACGCTAAGCGTAACTAAGCAATATAAAATAATCACAAGAGACAAATGAGATTGAGATAACAGCAACTTTTATTAATAACATTCTTTATACAATGCATGAAATGAAAATACAACTGGAATGAAAAGAAAGCAATGCCTAAACAGTGGCATAATAATAAAAGGAAATACTGGAAAGAACAAGTACAAAGTCTAGAGCTCTGGATCTTCTTGGAACTGCTCCAAATCTTCAGTTGTTGGCTCGGTCTCAACTTGGTCCAACGCACCTGACGACATTCAAAGAAGAAAGAAATAGAATGTCGTCAGCGAACAGGTCGCTCGGTAAGTCCCAAAGAAAAGTGGAGTGAGAATGGCAGAGTAACAGTATTTTCTAGAGTATTATGTTGTAGAATATTATGGAATATTGTTTAACGCAGTTGTTTGTAGCTTGGTACAGAAGAATGCCAGTGTATACGAGGGGGATCTCTATATGCTAGAGATCAGTGCAAACGGAGAGTACAAGGAACCATTATGCCACGGTACAACAGCAACAGTATTCATGTTAGGTGTCTTAATCTGACCACCTCATTCCACTTTTAACATCTTCCGTACCAATCTACCCCTTTAAACCCCGTAATGTTTTAACAGTGTTGTAGTAATGGAATATGTAAATTGAGTGACTAACCAAAACCATGATATCAGTAAACATGTTGCAACTGTATAATCAGGTAAATGGAATATCAGGATAATGGAATGAATATCCATGGTTTGATTCAGTCAAAAAAATGAATATATTGTTAACTGTATTCAGGGATTCATGATTTCAAGTTGTGTTGGAATATGATTGAAATATAGATTGACTTGAATTATATTCAAGTCTGAATTAGTCAGACACTAACCCGAGTCAGACTAAAAGAAAGATAATTTGAAGTTCAATATTAGCTAGGGGCCTTATTGTAATTTGTGAAACTTGAGGGGGTTTTATGTAAAAAGTACTTTTGTATAGTTTTCAAAATATACCTCAAGTATTTAATAATCGTCTTTATTATTGTAATGGATGTGAATTTTATTTGTGTTATTCTAGTGAATATATCCTAATAAAAGTATTAATTGTTTATTTGAAATTCGTGGTATTTTAATGTAACTTTTAATTTATGATTTTTAGGAAAATGTGGAAACTTGATATTATAACAAAATAAGTGTTTAAATGATAATTATATATAATAAAACACTTAAATGATTTTTTAAATGAATATTTTATTTACAAAAAAAATATTACTTTCCTTAAATATTGTATTTAAACCTTTCGAGACCGAATGCTCCTTGCGGAGGTCTGAATCTCGCACTACTAGCCTGCGGGTGCACGATGAACCGTGCTATCCCTAACAGGTTCCCCACGAATGGGTTGTAATGGCACTTTGCTCAGGTTTTATAAATACTTTTAATTTAGGGAAAAGATTTTCTAAATATAGGGTATTTATTTGTAAAAGTATATAGTTCTCCATATTTTAGTTGTTAGGGTTTCCTAGACCATCTAACCTATCTTCTATGGTCTAAACGATGAATCATTAGAGCCTCAAATCGCCTCTTCACCATCATGCAGCCAGGTAAGTGCCAGGTAAGTGGGAAGGAACCACGGTCGTGGGCCTAATTAAAAACCACTAGCCTTAGACACACTTGCCTAGACCCACAAGAAAGTTTAGATAAACGATCGATGCCCATGACCAATCGTGCTTTCATTTTATATAAGTTTTATTTAGAAAAGTTTACAATTTAAGGGTTAAACTAAAAGTTATAAAGGTTATGGTATTTTAGTGAAAAAGTCCTATAATATCGTATTCTGTATTTTTGTTATTTATCAATTAGGGTTATAATGAGTGTGTGTAAGGGTAGGTCATTACCCCGTGACTTATATTAAATTTTTTGGTGAAGTTTCAAGGTGAAATAAGCTATGTTAAACTTAAGGGTATTAAGGTGCAAGAATACGGTATTCATAAACGTTATCATTTCATGTGTGAAATTTCATCCAAATTGAATGAAACAAGTTTTGTTATCAAAATAAACATGATTAGGAGTGGGGTATCTAAATAGAACATTAAAATTTAACTTGATGGTATTTTTATGCAAGAAATACGGTTTTCTAAAGAACTTATCATTTCATGTGGAATAGTACAATTAAATTTGATTTAAGGGTGATTAATAGTCAACATGCAAGAGGGTTGATAATATGTATTAGGTGACAAGTGGAATTTTTAAGAAAAACCGAATCGGAAATCGGTTTGTCCGATTTCCGTCGGGTTTCAAAAAGTCGTATTTTGCAAATATAGAAAAGAGAGGTAGAAGGTTGGGACTTACGGGTTTGGACAAGCTAAGCGTTCTAAAAGGTGTGGTGGTTGCCGATTCGTTGGAAACGTCACGTCGGTCTTGATCCGGTCGCCGGAATCCGTCGTCGGTTTCGGCAGCGCTTCGCTTCTCGCTCTTTGCACCAAGTTCTCAAGAGTTTTAGAGAGTATGCTTAGAGTTGTGAGGGGAAAAGGTAGAGGGTAGGGGCCTTTATATAGGGCTAGGCTAGGGTTAGGGTTAGGGTAGATGAAAAGTTAAAAAATAAAAATGTGATAAAATGTAATAAAAATGTATTAAAAGTGGAGTAATTGGGGGTTTTGAACATCTCTAGAAGTGGGATTGGGCTGACACTTTGCAGGTGAGTAGGGAATACCAAAAGACACAACTTTCATGTTGTGACCCTTGCCGGAATCGGCCTAAAAGGGGGTGACTCGGCCGTGACTCGGTCGGATCACTGAGTCGGCCGAGTCAAGGCCGAGTTGGCCGATTCCCGACCGAGTCCGGTGACCTGGATCTCCCCCGACGGTCCATCTACCCTCTGCAAGTGTTACATCTTTGGGTGTAGTGGGGTTTTTGTGAGATATGCACGTGTAAACTCTTGGTATTCTAAAGGTTTTTTAAAAAATCAATAATAAAAATAATGTGGGGTATGGGATTTGATCTCTGGTGGCTTAGTTCAGCAGTGCAAGGTATTACCAATGAGCTACAAGCTCCTTCTTGTAATTATTGTAAAGAGATAGATACTTAAAGTGTTATCAGCAACATTAATACTCCAAGTATACTTCAATTTTAAATCAAATTTTGGTATAAAAAAATTGGAGTTGTTACAATCTACCCTCCTTACAAAAATTTCGTCCTCGAAATTTACAACTTTTATTTAAGGACTAATTTACAAAAAAAAAGGTGCGGATATCTTGCACGCATCTCATCTTCCCTTTCCCACGTGGATTCTCCTGGAGTGTCTTTTCTCCACATTATCCGGACCAAATTAACTTCCTTGTTCCGAAGTGTCTTTACCTTTCTATCCAGGATCTCCACAGGTTGTTGCTCACAAGACAAATCGGGCTGTATCGTAAGCTCGGAATGATCAACTACATGGCTGGGGTCACTCACATACTTTCTGAGTTGGGATATATGGAACACGTTATGCACTCCTTCCAATGAGGGTGGAAGCGCTAATCGGTATGCCACTTCACCGACTCGTTCGAGTATGTCGAACGGTCCAATGTATCTCGGACTCAACTTTCCCCGTCTTCCAAATCTGATCACTCCGCGGTTCGGAGATATCTTCAAGAATACATGGTCTCCTGGCTGGAACTCCAAGTGTCGTCTCTTTGCATCAGCCCAATGTTTCTGTCTATCTTGGGCTATGCGCATTCTTTCTCTGATAGTACGAACCACATCCACGGTCGCTACTATCATCTCTGGTCCAAGGAGTTCCCTATCTCCGATGTCGTCCCAACTTAATGGCGATCGACACTTCCTTCCATATAATACTGCAAAAGGTGCCATTCCTATGCTTGCTTGGTAGCTGTTGTTGTACGCGAACTCCACAAGATGCAAGTGATCTTCCAACGATCCTTTGAAGTCGAGCATACATGCTCTGAGCATATCCTTCAAGATCTGAATAGTTCGTTCCGACTGACCATCTGTTTGTGGATGATAAGCCGTGCTGAAGTTCAGACTTGTTCCCAAGCTAGCTTGCAGACTTTGCCAAAATTGTGATCGGAACCTGGTGTCACGATCGGAGACAATGCAGACTGGTACTCCATGCAGTCTCACAATTTCCTGTATGAGTTCATAGGTATCAGAGATAGTACATTGTGAAGAGTTTTTAAATCTAAATTAGATTATTACCTCCATGTACTTCTTTGCTAATGTCTCAGTTGATTGGCCAACTCGAAATGGGATGAAGTGAGCCGACTTTGTGAGTCGATCCACAATGACCCAAATCGCATCGTTACCTTTTGTGCTGCGAGGAAGAGCAGTTACAAAGTCCATCGTGATGTGCTGCAACTTCCATTCTGGGATTGGTAACGGTTGAAGTAGTCCAGCTGTCCTATGATGTTCAGCCTTTACCTGCTGACACACCAAACATTTTGCGACACTCCTGGCTACTTCACGCTTCATTCCATGCCACCAATAATTCTGACGTAGATCTTTGTACATTTTGGTACCTCCAAGATGTACTAAATAGGGAGAGCTGTGAGCTTCTTTCATTAACTCTTCCCGAACAGGACCCTTTGGTACACAAAATCTGCTGCCGTATCTCAAAGATCCGTCTTCATGGATGATGAAATCTGTTCTGAGTCCATTCTCCACTTGTTCTCTGATCTTTTGCAACTTAGCATCACTGGCTTGAGCTGCTTTGATCTGATTGACCATGGTTGATTGAACTTGTAGATTCATCAAATTTGAAACATCACCTGGCATGACCAGTTCGATCTCCATCTGATGTAGGTCTTGCTGAAGCTTCCACTGGGCGGTGAGATTCATTGCTAATGGTTGGCGACTAAGAGCATCAGGTACTACGTTCACCTTTCCTGGATGATATTGCAAATTGATGTCGAAGTCCGCCATAAGTTCTAACCATCTTCTCTGCCGCATATTCAATTCCTTCTGAGTAAACACATACTTCAGACTTTTATGATCTGTGTAGATGTTCACTCGTTCACCAAGTAAGTAGTGGCGCCAAATCTTGAGAGCAAAAATAACGGCTGCCAACTCTAGATCATGCGTCGGATAATTGCGCTCATGAGTCTTCAATTGTCTTGAAGCATAAGCCACAACCTTACTGTGTTGATGTAGAACACATCCTAATCCCTTACCGGATGCATCGCAATGCACTTCGAATCCTCCAGATTGATCCGGTATTACGAGAATAGGTGCAGAAGTCAGCCTCGACTTAAGTTCTACGAAAGCTTGCTCGCATGCTTCTGACCACACAAATTCTTCATCTTTTCGTGTGAGCTTGGTCAGTGGTGTTGCTATCTTCGAAAAGCCTTCAATGAATCTTCTGTAATATCCAGCTAAACCCAAGAAACTCTGAATATCCTTCACTGATTTTGGTGTAGGCCATTCGCTGACTGCTGAAACTTTTGCTGGATCCACAGAAATCCCTTCTCCTGATACGACGTGTCCAAGAAAACCAACTTGTTTTAGCCAAAACTCGCACTTGCTGTACTTGGCATAAAGCTTATGTTGTCGAAGTGTTTCCAGGACAATTCGTAAGTGCTCCGCATGCTCTTTCCGATTCTTAGAATATACCAGGATGTCGTCGATGAAGATGACAACGAACCTGTCTAAATACTCCCGGAAAACTTGGTTCATAAGGTTCATGAAGATTGCTGGTGCATTGGTCACTCCAAATGGCATTACTAGAAATTCGTAATGTCCATAGCGAGTTCTGAAAGCTGTTTTGTGAATATCAGCTTCCTTGACCTTCACTTGATGATAACCTGAACGAAGATCTAGTTTAGAGAAGACACAAGATCCACTTAGCTGATCGAATAAGTCGTCGATGCGCGGAAGTGGATACTTGTTCTTAATAGTAACTTCGTTCAAGGCTCTATAGTCGATGCACATTCTATATGAACCTTCCTTCTTCTTCACCAGTAGTACAGGTGCTCCCCAACTCGAAGTGCTGGGACGAATCCATCCTTTCGCCAGTAATTCGTCCAACTGTGTTCGTACTTCCTTCAATCCTTCCGGACTTAGTCTATAGGGTGCTTTGATTACTGGTTGTGCTCCTGGTACTAAGTCAATGCTAAATTCAAGAGCTCGATCAGGAGGCAAACATGATATATCGTCAGGGAATACGTCATCGAACTCTCGAACTACCTCCGGTCTTGTTTCTTCTTCTGCATGAGCTGCCGCAACTATTGCTTCCCTTGGCTTTGCTTTGTAAGTGCTTGGCTCCAATGTACGGTCTCCACTCTTAAAGTAAAAGATCGGATGATCTGGGATCTCAAATACTACCCTCCTTTGACGACAGTCGATGGTAGCATAAAAGGTTCCAAGCCAGTCCATTCCTAGAACCACATCAAAGTTCGGTATGTCCAGTACCTTGAAGTCAGCGTAAAATTCTCGACTGCAGACGATGACCGGACACATGCTGTATCCCATAGTTGCCTTTAGAACACCATTTCCAGAACTGACGTTCCAGCAGGATGCAAGCGGTGAGACTGGAATCGCATGGGTTCGGACAAACCGTTGCGACATAAAGCAGTGGGATGCTCCAGTATCAAACAGTGCAAGTGCAGGTAGTGAAGCTACTAGAATTGTACCTAAGGTATATGGGATAGGTTTTAGGTATAGGGAAAGTGTGTAGGTAACCAAAACTAGGAGATAAATTTAGGAAGGAAATTTACCAGTAATGACTTGGCCAGTGGCCTCAGCTTCTTCAACATACATCATGAAAGCCTGGCGCTTCGGCACATTCCTCCTGGCCTGAGAAGCATTCCTCTGAACGTTCCTTTGGGCTTGATGGAACTGTCGAGGAGGTGGTGCAGCTTGTGGTCCTCTAGGTGGTGCAGGTAGTGCAAGTCTGGTAACAGGTGCTGGAAGAGCTGGTCGCTGCTGATAGTTGTTAGCTGGCCGGGTTGCAGCAACTGAGTTCTGCCTTTGAGGACAGGATCCAATGTCATGAGTGGCTGAACCGCAGATCAAGCAAAGGCGGTTGGCTCGACGGAAATCCTTCATCATATGTCCCTTTCTCTTACAGTAGGTGCAAAAGGCTGGGCTAGGGTGATGAGTTGGTACTCCGGGACGCCTCGGCACGAAGGATGGTCTGGACGTGGCTCCACCTACCATCTGGTTGGCAGGACGCTTGACTCCTACAGAGTGAGGTCTTCCCCTCTCTTTTATCACTGCCTCGTAACTGCGGGCAGCTTCCAGGGCTTCCTCGTGAGTCAAAAACTTCCCGGTGGCTAGAGCAGCCTTGATTTCGGTGTCCAAACCTTGCTGAAAACGACGGGCTCTGATCTCGTCCGTCGGTATCAGGTGTGCCGCGAATCTGTTTAAAGGTTGTGTTAGCTGTGTAGTAGGTGATATTAAAAATTGAACTACTGTGACAGATCTTACCGGCTCAACATAGTAAACTCAGCATCATATTCATCTACAGATTTCTCCCACATTGATCCTTGCTGTAGGTGAATAAATTGCTGTTCCATAGCGAACCTGGCGGTCACAGGGAGATATTTCGCGTCGAACTTCTCACGAAATGTTTTCCATTCAATCGGCTGGGCCAGGCGGGTTTCTTCCGCCTTCCACCAATTTCGAGCGTTATCCGTGAGCTGTAGCTTCGCTACACGGACCCAGGCATTATCTGGCACTTGAGCTGCTGCCAGATCATCTTCAATACTTTGCGCCCATTCTTCTGCTTCGAGAGGGCTCCCTTTTCCCGAGAATTGCTTCGGGTGCAACGCTCTGAACTGTTTGATTCCCGGTGCATCTGTCTCAGGACGACTCAGAAGTTGTTGCTGTCCCTCTAGCAGACTGCGGATCGCATCGAAAAGCATGGTTTGCTCAGTGAATGGTGCGGGAACAACTGGAGTGAGAGGTAGTGCTGAAGGGGTGTTGTTGGCGTTGGTGCTGGTGCTGGTGTTGTTCGGGGAATTGTTCGGGGAATCCATAACCCTGAAGAAAAATTTGGATTAGGACAAATTCAAATACATGAAATGATAAGATTCAAGGAATAAAGACTTGTAAGATTCAAAGAACATGAATTGTAAAGAATGTTTTGGTTGCTGTTTCTTGTGTTATATTGCTTAGGTTGTTCACGCAGACCAGAACTGCATGACAGGGATTCACACAGCTCGGACCTGCATGGGCCACCAACAAAACCTGTCACGCCCCGCTTCCCAATGTACGGCGAAGTGGTCGTGACGAGGCCCGCTACGTATGTACTCAGAAGTACATACGCTAAGCGTAACTAAGCAATATAAAATAATCACAAGAGACAAATGAGATTGAGATAACAACAACTTTTATTAATAACATTCTTTATACAATGCATGAAATGAAAATACAACTGGAATGAAAAGAAAGCAATGCCTAAACAGTGGCATAATAATAAAAGGAAATACTGGAAAGAACAAGTACAAAGTCTAGAGCTCTGGATCTTCTTGGAACTGCTCCAAATCTTCAGTTGTTGGCTCGGTCTCAACTTGGTCCAACGCACCTGACGACATTCAAAGAAGAAAGAAATAGAATGTCGTCAGCGAACAGGTCGCTCGGTAAGTCCCAAAGAAAAGTGGAGTGAGAATGGCAGAGTAACAGTATTTTCTAGAGTATTATGTTGTAGAATATTATGGAATATTGTTTAACGCAGTTGTTTGTAGCTTGGTACAGAAGAATGCCAGTGTATACGAGGGGGATCTCTATATGCTAGAGATCAGTGCAAACGGAGAGTACAAGGAACCGTTATGCCACGGTACAACAGCAACAGTATTCATGTTAGGTGTCTTAATCTGACCACCTCATTCCACTTTTAACATCTTCCGTACCAATCTACCCCTTTAAACCCCGTAATGTTTTAACAGTGTTGTAGTAATGGAATATGTAAATTGAGTGACTGACCAAAACCATGATATCAGTAAACATGTTGCAACTGTATAATCAGGTAAATGGAATATCAGGATAATGGAATGAATATCCATGGTTTGATTCAGTCAAAAAAATGAATATATTGTTAACTGTATTCAGGGATTCATGATTTCAAGTTGTGTTGGAATATGATTGAAATATAGATTGACTTGAATTATATTCAAGTCAGAATTAGTCAGACTCTAACCCGAGTCAGACTAAAAGAAAGATAATTTGAAGTTCAATATTAGCTAGGGGCCTTATTGTAATTTGTGAAACTTGAGGGGGTTTTATGTAAAAAGTACTTTTGTATAGTTTTCAAAATATACCTCAAGTATTTAATAATCGTCTTTATTATTGTAATGGATGTGAATTTTATTTGTGTTATTCTAGTGAATATATCCTAATAAAAGTATTAATTGTTTATTTGAAATTCGTGGTATTTTAATGTAACTTTTAATCTATGATTTTTAGGAAAAAGTGGAAACTTGATATTATAACAAAATAAGTGTTTAAATGATAATTATATATAATAAAACACTTAAATGATTTTTTAAATGAATATTTTATTTACAAAAAAAATATTACTTTCCTTAAATATTGTATTTAAACCTTTCGAGACCGAATGCTCCTTGCGGAGGTCTGAATCTCGCACTACTAGCCTGCGGGTGCACGATGAACCGTGCTATCCCTAACAGGTTCCCCACGAATGGGTTGTAATGGCACTTTGCTCAGGTTTTATAAATACTTTTAATTTAGGGAAAAGATTTTCTAAATATAGGGTATTTATTTGTAAAAGTATATAGTTCTCCATATTTTAGTTGTTAGGGTTTCCTAGACCATCTAACCTATCTTCTATGGTCTAAACGATGAATCATTAGAGCCTCAAATCGCCTCTTCACCATCATGCAGCCAGGTAAATGCCAGGTAAGTGGGAAGGAACCACGGTCGTGGGCCTAATTAAAAACCACTAGCCTTAGACACACTTACCTAGACCCACAAGACAGTTTAGATAAACGATCGATGTCCATGACCAATCGTGCTTTCATTTTATATAAGTTTTATTTAGAAAAGTTTACAATTTAAGGGTTAAACTAAAAGTTATAAAGGTTATGGTATTTTAGTGAAAAAGTCCTATAATATCGTATTCTGTATTTTTGTTATTTATCAATTAGGGTTATAATGAGTGTGTGTAAGGGTAGGTCATTACCCCGTGACTTATATTAAATTTTTTGGTGAAGTTTCAAGGTGAAATAAGCTATGTTAAACTTAAGGGTATTAAGGTGCAAGAATACGGTATTCATAAACGTTATCATTTCATGTGTGAAATTTCATCCAAATTGAATGAAACAAGTTTTGTTATCAAAATAAACATGATTAGGAGTGGGGTATCTAAATAGAACATTAAAATTTAACTTGATGGTATTTTTATGCAAGAAATACGGTTTTCTAAAGAACTTATCATTTCATGTGGAATAGTACAATTAAATTTGATTTAAGGGTGATTAATAGTCAACATGCAAGAGGGTTGATAATATGTATTAGGTGACAAGTGGAATTTTTAAGAAAAACCGAATCGGAAATCGGTTTGTCCGATTTCCGTCGGGTTTCAAAAAGTCGTATTTTGCAAATATAGAAAAGAGAGGTAGAAGGTTGGGACTTACGGGTTTGGACAAGCTAAGCGTTCTAAAAGGTGTGGTGGTTTCCGATTCGTTGGAAACGTCACGTCGGTCTTGATCCGGTCGCCGGAATCCGTCGTCGGTTTCGGCAGCGCTTCGCTTCTCGCTCTTTGCACCAAGTTCTCAAGAGTTTTAGAGAGTATGCTTAGAGTTGTGAGGGGAAAAGGTAGAGGGTAGGGGCCTTTATATAGGGCTAGGCTAGGGTTAGGGTTAGGGTAGATGAAAAGTTAAAAAATAAAAATGTGATAAAATGTAATAAAAATGTATTAAAAGTGGAGTAATTGGGGGTTTTGAAGATCTCTGGAAGTGGGATTGGGCTGACACTTTGCAGGTGAGTAGGGAATACCAAAAGACACAACTTTCATGTTGTGACCCTTGCCGGAATCGGCCTAAAAGGGGGTGACTCGGCCGTGACTCGGTCGGATCACTGAGTCGGCCGAGTCAAGGCCGAGTTGGCCGATTCCCGACCGAGTCCGGTGACCTGGATCTCCCCCGACGGTCCATCTACCCTCTGCAAGTGTTACATCTTTGGGTGTCGTGGGGTTTTTGTGAGATATGCACGTGTAAACTCTTGGTATTCTAAAGGTTTTTTAAAAAATCAATAATAAAAATAATGTGTGGTATGGGATTCGATCTCTGGTGGCTTAGTTCAGCAGTGCAAGGTATTACCAATGAGCTACAAGCTCCTTCTTATAATTATTGTAAAGAGATAGATACTTAAAGTGTTATCAGCAACATTAATACTCCAAGTATACTTCAATTTTAAATCAAATTTTGGTATACAAAAATTGGAGTTGTTACACTTTCTTTGAGAATCCTCGTGATAAGAGGAGCTTTGACCGAGTGTAGCATAGGAAATCATTTCCTATCAAGAGTATGTTATCTACATACAATACATGGAAGACAACCATACTCTATACAACCTTCTTGTATATATTAGGTTCATCTATTATTTTGATGAAGTCAAACTCTTTGACTATCACATCAAAACAGACGTTCCAACTGCCTGAACCTGGTTGGGCCATCATCATATGATGCAATCCTCGCTCCCACTGTCATCGAGAAGACCGTAGTATCTCTCAAGTGGATGAGGAAACCCCACCAGATTCGTGGAGAGGCTGAGGTTCGTTGGATACTATTGAATCCTTTGGTTTCACCAAATCATCAGCTGTTAGTTTGTTTAGCTGGAACTCCTTCCAGTTCTACATCATGAACACTTAATTTCTTCACAAGAAATTCCTTTTCTAAAAAGGTGGCATGCTGAGAAACAAAACACCTTTTTCTCCTCAGTTAGGTAGAAGATATTCCCTTACTAATGTTTGGGATATCCCGACAAACTTACATAACTGACCTTGCCTCGAGCTTGTCCGGATTTTTCCTTTCAAGATAGGCCGGACAACCCCATATCTTAACTTTTTTAAGATATGGTCTCTTCCCATACCATATCTCATATGTAGTGGTAGGCCCTGATTTGGATGGAACCCCATTCAATAGGTATGCAGCTTCTCAAGTGCATAACACCAAAAAGAAACAGGTAACTCAGCAGTACTCATCATAGAGCGCGCCTTATCTCATAGGGTGCGATACCTCCGCTCCGATACACCGTTGTGCTATGGTGTATACAAAGGAGTAAGCTGAGAGAGAATCACATTCACGTTTTAGAAACTCCAGGAACTCCATACACTAGTATTCGCCTCCTCGATCACATCGTAGGACTTTAATACTTTTACCCGTTTGGTTCTCAAAAGAACCAACCTTGGCATTTGTAGACATGAGACCATATACATCATCATGTAACTATGCCAAGAGTTCAGTAACTCTTTCTCTGTTTCCAGTAAACGGAGTATTGGTCATTTTATCTTTGAGACAAGACTAGCAAGTAGCATAAGATGAAAATTCGAATAGATTGTTATATTCATCCTTATGTAACTTAGCTGGTCGTGTCGCATTGATATGACTTAGTCTACAATGCCTCAAGAAGGATTCGTTCATTCCTGAACTACTCCTCTTGTCTGTGTTATATATACTTTGAACTGTGGTTTGATTTAGAACTTCTATGCTATTATATAACGTGCCTGATAGAATCAACTCTTGATTCAGGAAAATGTTCACAGTATTATCCTCCAATACAGAATTATATCCTTCTTTAACTCAGTAAAGAACATGATGTAATGTTCTATATCAGGTTCGGTATGTAATAACATTTGTTCAGAATCAATGTATTAATACAAGGTGATATTTGCCAACTGATTTGGCTGCAACAATTGCACCATTCTCTAACACTTAGAGACATATCACCTTTTCTCAGTTCTCTGTAATAAGGACACCCAAAAAATATGCATCAACATGTACTTTCTTCGAATTGGGTAGCATGGGAATCCGGATATTCCCCTATTTCCTGTTCTGACTTATAACAGTTATATGATTTGAGCGGAACCAACGTTCTATAGCTTAGTATAATAAGCAGGTTCGGTCAATGCATCCATATTATTATCCTGATTAAGGCGTGACATAGTCGCTACAAGGAGAGAGAGAGAGAAGAAAACACTCTGCGTGCGCTTTTGCAAGATTAGATTGGTTTTCATTTTATCTAATCAAGATGGCTCCCACTGTTTTAGTCAAATCTTCCTTCAAACCCTAAAAGGTAAGACTAGCCGGGATTAGTTACACCCTATAAGTTCGCCAATCTTTCGGCCAGGCCAGTGTCAGTACTTTGAGTGAGGTTCCCCGTGCTTTCGCACGGACCTAATAAAAATAAACCTCGTTTTCGCAGGGGCGTAACCCCATTAACACCTTTCTAGACACCTATTTGATCGGCTAATTGTAATGTGTAAAACTCTCCCAAAAGTAACTCTTACTCGCAGTGGGTATCGGGATCCAACTATCTCATAGAAGGTATGCAATCTCATTGTAAATTTCCACACTTAAAATTCCCGATAATACTTTTTACCCCTAGCACCTATGACCTTGGCTACGGTCAACATATCATAAGCATTAGTCAAGTTCTATCCGTCATTTCGTGGTTAATTAGACCCACCCACATGACCCTCGGCTATGGTCGACATAATCATGTGACTGTCCTAACTAATCGCATCATATGTTGTGTAGGAAAGACATCACTTAGCTACCATACAGTACGCCTCGGTTATGGTCGACATACGTAGCACGAATACTAAGTACTCTATTTCCTAAAATGACGGAGGGCTACGCAGGTTTTTAAGAAAACCATGAGCGTAATGAACTTGATATCTTCGTAGAATCGAGTGATTTTGAAAAGGAGTGTTTTTTAGGCTTTCACTAGTTTTGCTAAAAATGTCATTCCTGTTGAAGGGATCTCGGCTCTTTCCTTATCAAATAAGGTGCAGGATATTTCACAAATACCACTATGCAAAGCAAAAACTATAGAAGCAACCAAAAGACAAACCGAGTGGGTTGTAGCATCTTCTAGTTTCGCTAAAGAAGTCACTCCCGGCGAAGTGATCTCGGCTCTTTCCATATCGAATAAGGTGCTGGATATTCTACAAGGAATACCGCTATGCAAAGAAAGAACTAGAGCTACCAGTTTTTAAATAAGTTTCTACAATATCTTTAGGTTTCTTTTATTTCTTTAATCTCATTAACGAAGTCCTATTTATTTATGCTTCACAAGCATCACAGAAGAATCGAAAGCAATAATATTTATTATATCTCATATATATAATATAAGTATTCATCTCAGAAATATAAAATGATCACATCACAGATATCAGCAGCAGAAGAATCACATATAAAATATTGGATATACTCGGAATTCCGTGTTTTAAGTTAAGCCAGTATAAAACACGGATTCTACGGTCATGATGAATAGCCAAACCCACATCCCTAGACCCCTACGAGAGCGGCAAGGAACCCTACCAATTCTAGAGTTAGGCGACCCGGTCTCGACTCCTCGAGATGGTCTCCCACTGTACCCTAGAACCCGGTTACTTGTGCTCCTCGCCTTGGGTCTATCCTGTAGGGTTCCTAGGCACTCTCAAGAGGTCACACAAGGCATCAACCATGCCAATTTCAAATCAAATGGGTGCCGAGAAACCCTAACACGGATCGTTAGCTAGAAATCTGGGCGATAAACGAATCTAGTTAACAACTTAACTAAAGGAGAGAGGCTACAACCTTTGTAGATCCGGTTCTCCACTTCCTTAGCTCCACGTAGGCGTCCTCTCGCTGTCCATCTCGAATCCTAGACTCAATCGTCGGCTTCATCGGAAAAACGAGCGGAATAGGTCGTCGGCTTCGTGCCGAAGATGATCTACGTCGAGGTTGCACAAGTTCAAGCTCCAACTTCACCAAGTTGAGAAACTTGTGAAGAAAACACCCAAAACCACTTGGCAAGAGGTAGAGGATGAAGAAATAGCAGGTGGGTTCACTTTAGAATTGGATTTCTCACTTAAGAACTCAAGATGCAATTGATGGCATCAAGCTTTCTTTCTTGAAGAAGAAGATGATCAAGAAGGAAATATTATGATAAGTGTTTTAAAATGAAAAGAAAATGAATACTTATCATAATGTAAACCATGGTCAAGTGTAGAGATTAAACTAAGGTTAGTTGGAATGGTTAAGGTTAAAGAAGAGATAAGAATGGTGGACTTTTTCAAAGCTTCTTGAAGCTTCAACATGAAACAAAATAAGCCACCATACTTAACTATTTCCAAAATGAATAAATAAATAAATAAATAAATAACTAAGTAAATAATCAAAACCCTAACCATTCATATAACAATGGTTTAATCTTTACATAAACCCTAGTGAGCAACTATCATCAAACATGATACAAACAAGTGCACAAAAAAAAATATATCACATATACAATGTGCATCAAGTGAGAAAATCCTTTTAAAATGAACCAATACTAGTTAATGCAAATTAATATATCAAATATATAATTATACATTAAATCATTAAATCAACACTTGACTTAACGATCCGGTCATATCTCATATAACCGACTAGTCACCTATGTATCGGCTTATCGAATCAATCATTCGATAACTAGGTCATAACGAATATAACCAATCGAAACATATATCGCAAGAATGAAATGCGGTATCACATACACGCATTATTCTCGCTCCCGCATATATCTCATATGCGCTCCTATCTCGTTTCGCTTGAGCCAGGAAACCTCTGTGTAGGACTCTAAAGACTCGTCAATACGCCGATAGCAAATGATGATCATATCAAGCATCCACAAGCCGTAAGCGGTCTGCCAAACGTAACGGCCATCCGGGTATTGAGCGATCAGAAGATCGACGAGCTAGCCCGCCCGCACTCCTGTGAATCCAACCAGTAACACTTACCGTACAGTCTGGTCTGTTCGTCTGATATGTCGCATATCAAGTCTAGGGGCGGTAAACGTCAGACCCCAATAACCGATAAGTCGTGCCGATGTGAGGCTCATAACGGGTCGAGAAACTACTGGTAACACTTACCAGCAAATCTCTGATCAGCCCTGGCCAGGGACTTCCCTGTTACGGCCAATCGAGCACAGCGCAACATCAACCCCCAATACCGGGAGAGACGAAAACCCTCCTATCGCTCATTGCCTCCATGTGACTCGGGACTGTACCCAAAGACTACCATTTTGCATGCCCTCATGGACATGGTAAGGTGGAGATCAAAGCACAGTGGGGATCACACAAGACTCTATGACGATCTCGGGTCAACAGACTAACCTGTACAAGTCACCTGAGAACTGCCATCTGACGTGAGGTATAATACCATCTGGGAGTTCTCGGCGAGTCCGTCCAGTGTACCCAGTCTCCACTGAGCACCCGTATACGATCTCTGATGTCAAACACCAATGGATATGGGATCATCCATCGCCCATCTCATGGGTCGAGAAGCGTATACGCTAGTCTACACTGGTATATCGATGCCCCGTCTCGATACACCTACGACTAGGGACCTTGAAGGATGTACCGATGGACTACCATGTCCCCACTAGTATGATCTGCATCATAGTCCAGGTAGTCAAGTACACATCCTAAGGGCTTTACCAACATGTAACTATAAGACAGTTTAAAGAGACAAGTGTACATGTTAAGATAAAGAGTAACCAGATAGCATACTATCATATCGAGCAAGAAAGTCATCTCAATATAAGTCCAAGCATCCAATATAATATACATCATCTGTACAATACTGGCCTCTAGGGCATACATACAACTAACAATCTCCCACTTGCACTAGGGCCAGCTGCTGTAGTATCGCATACCGAGCATCCCGAAGAGTCTCTCAAACTGTATCTGGGGAATGGCCTTCGTGAGTGGATCCGCCGTGTTGTTCTTCGTGTCAACTCTCCTGACCTCGATCTCCCGGCGATCAACTATCTCCCGGATCGGGTAATACCTCCTCAGAATATGCCTGGACCGCTGATGGGACCTGGGTTCCTTGGCCAAAGCCACCGCTCCATTGTTATCGCAATACAAAGGTATTGGATGCTCAATGGATGGAACCACTCCAAGTTTAGTAATGAACTTCTTGATCCAGACAGCCTCTTTGGCAGCATCGTTGGCAGCGATGTATTCAGCCTCCATCGTCGAGTCTGCCACGGTTTCCTGCTTGGAACTCTTCCAGCTAACCTCCCCTCCGTAAAGGGTAAAGACAAATCCCGACTGCGACTTAGAGTCGTCCTTATCACTCTGGAAGCTCGAATCGGTAAAGGACTCCACTTGGAGTTCTCCGTTACAATACACCAAGAACATATCTCTAGTCCTTCGCAAGTACTTTAGAATGTTCTTCGCAGCTGTCCAGTGACTCTTTCCAGGATCTGCTTGATACCGACTCACTACACTTAGTGAGTATGCAACATCGGGTCTGGTACATAGCATCGCATACATGATAGAGCCTACTGCCAAAGCATAGGGTATCCCTTGCATGCGAGCTCTCTCCAAATCAGTCTTGGGAGACATCTCTTTGGAGAGAGTGAGTCCAGAGATCGTGGGCAAGTTCCCACGCTTGGATTCTTCCATACTAAACCTTTTTAGTATGGTGTTAATGTACCTGGATTGGGACAATCCCAATATTCGTTTGGATCTATCTCTATAGATCCTAATTCCCAATATGCATGAGGCATCACCAAGATCTTTCATTGAGAATCTTTGTGATAAGAAGAGCTTGACCGATTGCAGCATAGGAATATCATTTCCTATCAAGAGTATGTCGTCCACGTACAATACGAGGAAGACAACCTTACTCTCTGCCACCTTCTTGTAAATACAAGGTTCATCTGGGTTTTTGACGAAATCAAACTCTTTGATAACGACGTCGAAGCAGATGTTCCAACTCCGCGATGCTTGCTTTAATCCATAAATGGATTTAAGCAGCTTGCACACCTTCTCGATGCTCCCACTGTCTACGAAGCCCTCTGGCTGAGTCATGTACACGCACTCTTCTAAATCACCATTTAGAAAGGCGGTCTTAACATCCATTTGCCAGATTTCGTAGTCATGATATGCAGCGATGGCAAGCATGATTCGGATGGATTTAAGCATAGCCACTGGAGAAAAGGTTTCGTCATAGTCCACACCTGGTCTTTGACGAAAACCCTTTGCTACAAGTCTAGCTTTGAAAGTCTCCACTTTCCCATCTACACCAAGTTTTTTCTTGAAGATCCACTTGCTCCCAATGGGTTTTACCCTTTCAGGAGCAACTTCCAAAGTCCATACTTTGTTGGTGTACATGGATTCCATCTCGGACCGCATAGCATCCAGCCATTTCACTGAGTCCCCACTCGTGATGGCCTGCTCGAAGCTAGTTGGGTCATCATCCTCCATGATGCAATCCTCACTGCCACTATCAATGAGAAAACCATAGTATCTCTCAGGTGGACGAGAAACCCTACTAGATCGGCGGAGAGGCTGGGGTACGTCGGGCACCACTGAATCCTCTGGTTCTACTAAATCGTTAGTTGCAGTTTGTGGTGCTGGAACCTCTTCCAGCTCTACCTCTTTGCCATTAATTTCTTTTGCAAGAAATTCCCTTTCCAAAAAGCTGGCATGTTGAGCAACAAACACTCTTTGTTCCTCAGCTTGGTAGAAAAAATATCCTTGAGAATTCTTAGGATATCCCACAAACTTGCAAAGGACTGATCGTGCCTTGAGTTTGTCCAGATTTTGCTTTTTGACATAGGCCGGACAACCCCATATCTTAATTCGTTTAAAATATGGTCTCTTCCCACTCCATATCTCATATGGTGTGGTAGGTACAGATTTAGACGGAACCAGATTCAATAGGTATATGGCTGTCTCAAGTGCATACCCCCAAAAGGAAATAGGTAACTCAGCATTGCTCATCATTGAACGCACCATATCTAATAGGGTGCGATTCCTTCGTTCCGATACACCGTTGTGCTGTGGTGTATAAGGAGGAGTAAGCTGAGAGAGAATCCCATTCTCTATTAGATAATCCAGGAATTCATTGCTTAAGTATTCACCTCCTCGATCAGATCGAAGAATCTTAATACTTTTGCCCGTTTGGTTCTCTACCTCGTGCTTATATTCTTTGAATTTCTCAAAAGCTTCAGACGTGTGTTTCAACAGGAACACATGCCCGTATCTAGAGAGATCGTCAGTGAATGTAATGAAGTAGGAAGAACCATTTCTGGCATGTGTAGACATAGGACCGTATACATCACTATGCACCAGTCCCAAGAGTTCTGTAACTCTTTCTCCGTGTCCCGTAAACGGAGTTTTGGTCATTTTTCCTTTGAGACATGAATGGCAAGTGTCATAAGATGATAATTCGAATGAATTCAAATATCCATTCTTATGCAACTTAGCTAGTCGTGTCTCATTGATATGGCCAAGTCTACAGTGCCACAAGAAGGATTCGTTCATTTCTGAGCTTTTCCTTTTGTGTGTGTTTTGTATATTGAAGACTGTATTTTGATTGAGAATGAATATGCCATTATGTAGCGAGCCTGATGCAATCAACTTTTGATCCAGGAATATGTTCATAACATTATCCTTTACTACAAAATTATATCCTTCTTTACTTAATAAAGAAACTGATATAATGTTGCACATCATGTTCGGTATATAATAGCACTCATTCAGGACTAGTGTATCACCATTTGGTAATACCAGGTGATATATGCCAACTGCTTTGGCTGCAACATTTGCCCCATTCCCTACTTGAACGGAATGATCACCTTTTCCCAGTTCTCTATCTTTCCGTAGCCCATGTAACTGCTTACATATGTGGGATCCTGATCCGGTATCTAATACCCAGGACGTAGGGTGAACTGAGAAACAGTTCTCAATAACAAACACATCCGAAGAAGGTGCATCAACATGCACGTTCTCCGTTTGGGCGGCGTGAGAATGTAGATATTCTCCTGTTTCCTGTTCAATCTTATAACATTTATAAGATAGAACGGGTCCAACGTTCCCCTGCACAGTATAACATGCGGGTTCGGTCAATACATCCATATTATTATCTTGATTAAGGCATGAAATGGTCGCTACCTGGAGAGAGAGAGAAGAAAACACTTTAGCGTATGCTCGTGCAAGATCAGATTGGTTATTATCTTATCTAATCAGGATGGCTCCCACTGCTTTTTATCAAATCTTCCTTCAAACCCTAAAAGGAAAGACTAGCCGGGATTAATTACACACTACAAGTTCGCCAATCTTTCAGCCAGGCCAGTGTCGGTAGTTTGAGGGAGGTCCCCCGTGCTTTCGCACAAACCTAATTAATGTAAACCTCGTTTTCCCAGAGGCGTAACCTCGTTAACACCTTTCTAGACACCTACTTGATCGGCTAATTGTAATGTGTAAAACTCTCCCAGGAGTAACTCTTACTCGTAGTGGGTATCGGGATCCAACTATCTCATAGAAGGTATGCAATCTCATTGCAAATTTCAACACTTGAAATTCCCGATAATACTTTTGCCCCTAGCGATCTATGACCTTGACTAAGTCAACAAACCATAAATCGCAAGTCAAGTTCAACCCGTACATTTCCCGATTGAATTAGACCCACCCGTACGACCCTTGACTGAGTCAACAAGGCCGTGCGAATGCTCTAATCCAATCACATCTCATGTTGTTACAGATAAACATAATTTAGCTACCATACACTATGCCTTGACTAAGTCAACAAACATAGCACGAATACTAAATAATATCTATCTGAAATGACGGAGGGCTACGCGGGTTCTTTCAGAAAAAACCATGAGCGTAATGAACTTGATATCGTTGTAGAATCGAATGAAGTTTTGAAATGGAGTGATCTTGAGGCTTTTCTAGTTTTGCTAAAGGGGTCACTCCGGGTGAAGGGATCGTCGGCCCTTTCCTCGTCGAATGAGGTGCGGGATATATCATATATATCACTGTGCAAAGCAGAAACTATAGAAGCGATCAAAAGTCAAACCGAGTGTGTAGCATCTGCCAGTTATTGCTAAAGGAGTCACTCCCGGTGAAGGGATCTCGGTCCTTTCCTCATCGAATAAGGTGCAGGGTATATCATATATACTGCTATGCAAAGCAAGAACTGTAGCTACCTGTTTTGTTTAAAATTTGATTCTACAACATCTTAGGTTTCTTTACTTTCATTAATCACATTAATGAAGTCCCATCATTTAAATACCTAAACATCACAGATAGATATGACGTACACTTATGCCATCCGCATTCGCCTCGATGTCCCCTCATGCACCGTTAGGTTAGGTAACTAACGACAGAGCAGGGCATGGCTAGTGCGGGTGCAAAACATAAGTAACGTCTATATAATATATCATATATACTATATAAAGTATCTATCACAGAACGTCACAGATATCGCAGCAGAAGAAACATATGGAATATTGGATATACTAGGACGTCCGTGTTTTCAATACGAGACAGTATAAAACACGGATTCCACGGTCGTGATGAATAGCCAATCCCACACCCCTAGACCCCTACGAGAGCGGCAAGCAACCCTACCAATTCTATGGTTAGGAGACCCGGACTCGACTCCTCGAGTTGGTCTCCCACTGGACCCCAGAACCCGGTTGCTTGTGCTCCCCTCCTTGGGTCTATCCTAATGCGGAAAAGTAAATAATATACAAAAGGTGACAACTTCCGCTACCTGGAAGCGCCCCAAATAAAATAATATTTCATACAAGTTTTTACATGATTGAAAATGAAAAACACTCATCTCACATAAAAACCCCCGGCTATTCGAACACGACGATTCAATATAACATATCCAGCAACACATAACATCACATGTCATCAACGTAACTAAGTATGCATACCCCAATTGTCGTTGACGTATAGCAACGAAACCGGCGATATGAACATACTACACTTACGGTCACAGAAAAGAAAGTGTAAAACTACAACAGTTGGAATCCGCAACCTCTTTAGACATCACATGTCTAATCAAATGAAATACTTAGACATCACATGCCGAACAGTTATAAACCCCGCATTTTAGTCTCATTATCGAAAACTCTTTTCAATATCAAGTGAAACTAAACCGCTAGATTTATAACATTCATTCAGTTATCTCATAACTGTTTGTGAATTCCAATTATTGTATCACATTCCAGATAAACAGAAAATGTTAAAGTTTCCGATCGAACAGTCGAATACCCAAGTTTTCCCGATACAGCTCAACACATGAAATAAGTCTAACAACATTCAGTTCGTGCCTCAGTACCAACGGTCCAGCCGTAGAAGTGTCAAGCCAACGCCTCACATGTGGCACGCCGTACTGCCCCAAACCCGAAGGTTCAATGGGTAGTTCAAGACGGTCACATAATCGAGTTAAGGTTTGTTGTCTTCTAGAGGGTCCATCGCGTTACTTGCACTACTTAGAACGTCGTTAAACTACGGAAAAATCCAACACTTGGAAATTTCCCGACAGGGGAAAAATTGGGTATTTATATCCGGTCGAACTTTTTAACATATTCTAAAAATTATCCGGAAATACACAAAGACGAAATTTGATAATCCGATCGAACTATCGAAGCTCCAAAACAACCCCAGAAAATGCAACTCTTGAATAAATTTTAAAAATTCCCAGGAAAACCAGAACTATCAATAAGGAGTTACTGTATAAAATTTATTGAATAAGGAGGCCGTACGACCACGGAACCGCCGCACGAGCCATGCTCGTGCCGCGGAACCGCGGCGGTTTGATAGAGTTAGGCAAACAAAATTCACAGTAACTCTTAAAATCACCTGCTGATTTTTCTGCATATTTTTAATATTGAAAAATCCCGATTTTTAAAAATTGGACAGAGAGCATTTTGTGAGTTAGGGTTTCGGTTCGTTCGGACTTCAAACTCTTTCTGGATTTCGCCTAAGGCTCTAGCTAGGCTCTGATACCACTGTAGGGTTCCTAGGCACTCTCAAGAGGTCTCACAAGGCATCAACCATGCAAATTTCAAATCATATGGGTGCCGAGAAACCCTAACACGGATCGTTAACTAGAAATCTAGGCGATAAACGAATCTAGTTAACAACTTAACTAAAGAAGAGAGGCTACAACCTCTGTAGATCCGGTTCTCCACTTCCTTAGCTCCACGTAGGCGTCCTCTCGCTGTCCATCTCGAATCCTAGACTCAATCGTCGGCTTCATCGGAAAAACGAGCGGAATTGGTCGTCGGCTTCGTGCCGAAGATGATCTACGTCGAGGTTGCACAAGTTCAAACTCCAACTTCACCAAGTTGAGAAACTTGTGAAGAAAACACCCAAAACCACTTGGCAAGAGGTAGAGGATGATGAAATAGGAGGTGGGTTCACTTTAGAATTGGATTTCTCACTTTAGAACTCAAGATGCCATTGACGGCATCAAGCTTTCTTTCTTGAAGAAGAAGATGATCAAGAAGGAAATATTATGATAAGTGTTTTAAAATGAAAAGAAAATGAATACTTATCATAATGTAAACCATGGTCAAGTGTAGAGATTAAACTAAGGTTAGTTGGAATGGTTAAGGTTAAGGAAGAGATAAGAATGGTGGACTTTTTCAAAGCTTCTTGAAGCTTCAACATGAAACAAAATAAGCCACCATACTTAACTATTTCCAAAATGAATAAATAAATAAATAACTAAGTAAATAATCAAAACCCTAACCATTCATATAACCATGGTTTAATCTTTACACAAACCCTAGTGAGCAAGTATCATCAAACATGATACAAACAAGTGCACAAAAAAAAATATATATCACATATACAATGTGCATCAAGTGAGAAAATCCTTTTAAAATGAACCAATACTAGTTAATGCAAATTAATATATCAAATATATAATTATACATTAAATCATTAAATCAACACTTGACTTAACGATCCGGTCATATCGCATATAACCGACTAGTCACCTATGTATCGGCTTATCGAATCAATCATTCGATAACTAGGTCATATCGAATATAACCAATCGAAACATATATCGCTAGAATGAAATGCGGTATCACATACACGCATTATTCTCGCTCCCGCACATATCTCATATGCGCTCCTATCTAGTTTCGCTTGAGCCAGGAAACCTCTGTGTAGGACTCTAAAGACTCGTCAATACGCCGGTAGCAGATGATGATCATATCAAGCATCCACAAGCCGCAAGCGGTCTGCCAAACGTAACGGCCATCCGGGTATTGAGCGATCAGAAGATCGACGAGCTAGCCCGCTCACACTCCTGTGAATCAAACCAGTAACACTTACCGTACAGTCCGGTCTGTTCGTCTGATATGTCGCATATCAAGTCTAGGGGTGGTAAACGTCAGACCCCAATAACCGATAAGTCATGCCGATGTGAGGCTCATAACGGGTCGAGAAACTACTGGTAACACTTACCAGCAAATCTCTGATCAGCCCTGGCCAGGGACTTCCCTGTTACGGCCAATCGAGCACAGCGCAGCATCAACCCCCAATACCGGGAGAGACGAAACCCCTCCTATCGCTCATTGCCTCCATGTGACTCGGGACTGTACCTAAAGACCACCGTTTTGCACGCCCTCATGGACGTGGTAAGGTGGAGATCAAAGCACAGTGGGAATCACACAAGACTCTATGACGATCTCGGGTCTACAGACTAACCTGTACAAGTGTCACCTGAGAACTGCCATCTGACGTGAGGTATAATACCATCTGGGAGTTCTCGGCGAGTCCGTCCAGTGTACCCAGTCTCCACTGAGCACCCGTATACGATCTCTGATGTCAAACACCAATGGATATGGGATTATCCATCGCCCATCTCATGGGTCGAGAAGCGTATACGCTAGTCTACACTGGTTTATCGATGCCCCGTCTCGATACACCTACGACTAGGGACCTTGAAGGATGTACCTATAGACTACCATATCCCCACTAGTATGATCTGCATCACAGTCCAGGTAGTCAAGTACACATCCTAAGGGCTTTACCAACATGTAACTATAAGACTGTTTAAAGAGACAAGTGTACATGTTAAGATAAAGAGTAACCAGATAGCATACTATCATATCGAGCAAGAAAGTCATCTCAATATAAGTCCAAGCATCCAATATAATATACATCATCTGTACAATACTAGCCTCTAGGGCATACATACAACTAACATTTCCGAATGCGGAAACGTAAATAATATACAATGGTGACATCATCCTCAACCCGGAAGTGCCCTAATAAAAGAATATTACATGCAAGCTTTTACATGAATGAAAATGAAAAACTCTCATCTCACATAAAACCCCCGGCTATTCAAAAAACGACGATCCAATATAACATATCACAGCAACACATAACATCCATATCATCAACGTAAGTAAATATGTGTATCCCAGTTGTCGTTGACATATAGCACCAAAGCCGGTGATACACCACATATTACACTTACGGTCGCAGAAAAGAAAATGAAAACTACAACATTTGGAATCCACAATCACTTTAGACATCTTAAATCCGAAATATCACATACTTCGCATTTCATGTCTAACTATATGAATTCCACATATTGTATCACATTCCAGAAAAATAGACAATATTAAACATTCTGATCGAATAAACAAACATCCAAGATTTCCCAAATAGCTCAACACTTGAGCGGAGTTCAAAAAGTCCCAGAACATGTCACAACTGTTGGAGATAGTGCCCTCAGAGTCAATTATTGGATCACAGGCACAAGATTGCAATGATTGAGGGAGGACCTATACCGGTAGGACAGTCTTACTCAAGATGATAGTATGCTATCTGGTTTATCTTTATCATCGTGTACTGTTTTAGGTGACCCTACAGGTCGCTATTACACGTTGATAGAACCCCTAGGATTCTTGCTTGACTGCCAGCAGTATAAGGGTGATCATATACGTGGGAGCTGGGGTCTATAAGCACATCATTAAAAGGTCCCTAGTCGTGGGAGTTTCGAGACAGGGCATCGATACTCCAGAGTAGACTAGTGTATACAGTCGAGACCCCGACGAGGGGCGGTGGCCGGTCTCACAAGCCACTGGTGTCAGTTGGTTCACCTAAGATGTATACAGGTGCTCATTGGGTTATGAGTACACCGGACAGGACTCGCCAGGAACATGCTAGTTGTTCTTATACCTAACGTCAGATAGCAGTTCCCTGGTGACATGTGTACAGGTTAGTTCATCGACCTGAGATCGCCATTTGTTTCGTGTGAGTTCCCTCCGTATTTTGATTACTACCCTACCACGCTCAAAGGAGATGTGCAAACATGTTTTAGTTGGGTACAGTCCCGAGCCACATGGAGGCAGTGAGCGGATCTGCAGGGGTTCGTCTCTCCCGGTATTGGGAGTGAGGTCGCGCTGTGTCTAGGAGAGCCATTACACGAAGTCCTTGGCCAAGGCAGGAGATTTACTGGTAGGTATTCCAGTAATATCTCAGGGTGTTATGGGCTACACTCCGACACGACTTGTACCGCTTTTGGGGGTCTGATTTTTACCAACCCCCTAGGCCCGCCATGCGATGCTCATAGTCGAACGGACCGGACTGTACGGATATTGTCACTGACAGGCTCAGTAGGGTGTCAGGATGAGTTCGCTCATCGACGTCCCTTTTGGTCAATACCTGGTAGCCCGTCACGTATGGCTAATACCTCTGACGTGCTAGTGTTTAAATCCGCAGCCAAAGTATTGACGGGTCTTTAGAGTCCCCCACAGACCGTTTTCTCAAGTTTCGGGCGAAACACTGTAGAGGCCGTATGGAGATATGGCAGGGTTCGATCAGATACGTGCGGTATTGCACGGATCATGATCGGACGGATAATACTAGCGGGCTTTTGTTTAAGCCGGATCCTAGTATTGTACAGTGTAGAGTTTGTCTCATTGCATTTGTATTCAGTGGGAATATAAATGCGGGTATATATATATACAGTCGCGGGGTTTTCCTGTAATTTATTACGGGATCAGTTTTCTGAAGTTGCCAGTTTGCATTCCGTTTCGCCCAGTTTTCCTTTGTTCCTTCACGGCCGGATTTTTCTGATGGAGGAGCTAATTTGCAAGTTTACAAATTAGCTAAGTGGAGGGGTTTATTTGTAAATGGAGGCATCATGATGGTTCTAGCATCATTAGATTCTCTTCGCATCTTTTCCTTTGCATTTATTATGATGGAATTTTGAAAGGATTGATTTGGAAAATTGGTGTGACCAAAATTTCTCATTATCATACAATTTCTCCTCTTGCTTTATTCCATTGATTTTTCCCTCCTCATTCTTGAGCAAGGGCCGGCCACTTCTAGTGAGGAGAGAGGATTATTTTTGGTGGGGAGAAAATCATTCATCTCATTCTATGCTTGTATCAAAAATCCAAAAGCTCATTTTGTCTTTCTCATCATTCTTCTCCTCCATCAAATGGAAACTTCACAACCCCATGAGGCAAAGTGATTCTACACTTCATCTACAGTATTCTTGGACACGTCGACTTGCTTACTTCATACCCGAGTTGCCTCGGTCCAGAGGTGGGAGCCCATAAAAGAACCCGGTGATGTGGTGCCCGTTCCGACGAGGAGATGAAGACCAAAGATTCCGCGAAGAGATCGGAGTGGAGGCCGAAGACCGAAGGACACGGATCGCTCGGTATAGCATTCTACCCTTTCTCTAGTTTGCTAGGATTAGGTTAATGGCCCGATCCGGGTTTATAGTGCGCGGTAGTGCCGGTTTACAAGTTTTGTAAAAGTTTCGTTTTCGCCCTCCGGCGTCGGATTGACGGCCGGGGCGCTGCCGTGCACTTACAACAACCGCTATGAACCAGCCGTAGAAGGGTCAAACCAACGCCTCACATGTGACAACGCTAAACTACCACAAACCATATGGTTCAGTGGTGGTTTTGACGGTTATATAATCGAGTTATGGTTACGATCTTCTAGAGGGTCCATAGATTCGCTTGCATGATTTTCTGAAAGTTATAAACTAAGGAAAAATCCAACACTTGAAAGTTTTACGACAGGGGAAAAAGTGAGTTATTGATATCCGTTCGAACCTTATAACACGTTCTAAATTACCCGGAAAAACTTAAACGAAGTTAAACTTTCCGATCGAATCAACGAGTTCCTAATATTTCCCAGAAAGCTCAACACTTAAGTAGAATTAAAAATTCCCAGAAGCATGAAAAAGTACCCAAGAATAAACCCCTGAAGTATTAGCCTCTAACTCCTAAGGTTGGCCGCGGAACCGCCGCCAAACGCATGGTTTGGCCGCGGTTCCGCGGTCCCTTGAGTGAGTTATGGCTTTGTACTTCACAGTAATCCTTAGAATTCCCTGCATGATTTTCTGAGTATCTTTAATATGAAAAATTTCAACTTTTGAAATTTTTTCCAGAAAGTGGGATTTTTCGGGGTTTCGGAGTTCGATCGGACTTTAAACTTCGCTTACACGACGCCTAATGCTCTAGCTTGGCACTGATACCACTGTAGGGTTAGCTTAGCACCTTAGCAAGGTTTTGGCAAGCATCAATCATGCTACTTTAAAATTTTTAGGGTGCTAAACAAACCCTAACCAAGATCTTAACTAGAGACTTAGGGTTAAACATGATATGTAAACTCTTCACATCTAAGTGAACAAGGAATACAATATTTGTAGACCGGTCCTTCACTTCAATAGCTCTATGTAATAGTCCTTTCGCTGCGATCATGTAATCCCGGACTCTAGAGAGGCTCCACAAGATGTACGGAACAAGCTTGCTTCGAAGTCTTCGAGGCCGAAGATGATCTACGTCGAGGAGACATTAGCTCATGCTATCTGTCACGACCCAAAAATTGGCCCATGACGGCCCTAATACTACGCAACGCCCTAAGACGTAACGTAGCAAAAGAAAGCCAAAACCCAGAAGTCTAAATCATAAAAATACGGAAAAGATAATATATGTTTTGAAACATTTGAAATTGCAACCCAAATTCTATAAAAGTCTTACTTTCTTCCTTTAAAATTTTACCAACACCCCCTTTTTTGTAAATACTAGTCAAGATGAATGCAACACAAAAATAATGACAGTAGATAAAAAGGCTGTATATAAAAGACATCAAATCCACAATAATACACATAACGTCCTCACCAAGTCTCTAAGTCAATAATACAATAGTAGATGGAGAGTACAAATACAACGAAGGTACAATATGAAATATAGATAACCACCAACCCACCTAAGCAAAATAGTACTGTGAGCTGAAGCGGTATCTGGAGCAAAAGATAATAGCTGGATAGCTGAATAGAGAAATCGCCTGCCTCGACTACTCTGGGGAACAACCTGAAACACCTGTGGCACAACGGGGGTGAGTTGCCAACTCGTGAATAGTATAAAGCATATGCAGGTAATCGCAGGAATGCACGTACAATATGAATCTAAGATATGCGATTACAGTAATAATATGTCATGCAAATGCTGAATAAAGGAGAGTACACTAGCAGGTACAATAAATATGTGAAATAATAGTAACATGACAATAGTATGCAATAACCATGCAAAAAGGATATGAGAATGTAGATATGCAACTTATCATAAGGGTACACTAACAGGTACTACCACTATGTGAATCTGTGCATAAAATAGATAAGGGTGAGGTATAGGGTGGAATATGTCATTTCCACGGAAACCTGACATCGTGGCAGGGTCACAATCCATCAAGACACTCAAATCCCAAATCCTCAAATCAGCCCCCCCCCCCCCACATTGGGCTTTCACAATAGATAAGTCTCACATCACCTCGATTTACAATATCGAATAGCTCTCCTATATCTCGAACGTACAATTCAACAATCTCATTCATATCCATTATCCAATCTCAATGAATCACCTATATCCCAAGTCGAATCTAACATCCTGAAGGTATATATATATGTACAGGAATAAATATGATGGGGGCAATACACATATATTAGCGTCCCATTCCACTAATATTGGTGTAAGGGTATATATAACAACGGCTAAATCCCCTGTTATATATACAAAAGGGGTTTAGAGAAATATCATGAAAACAGTGTGCCAAGCATCGACACAGAAATCCTCGTATATCGGGCTCCGTCAGTCCGGATCGGCCCACCTGGTCCGTCTGCGGTGTCGACCCTCGGCCCCGGCAGTACAGATCATCCAGCATCCATCTCTCGACTCTGGCCAGTATCCTCCGGACAACTGCCAGGTCCAACCAATCACCGGTAGGTTCTCGCCCGCCTCCAGGCTCAATCGGCAAACCCATCGATCTTCTTGCCGAGGGGAACCATACCGGGCCCCACCATGTACTCTCATACGACAACCACACCTCGTAGGGAGTATATAATCAGCACCGATAAAACTCATGGGGGACGCTCAAATATCATATCAAGGAAACCGGGTTGTTCAATGTATGCATAATTTCATGAACCTCCGCGGTTCCCAAATCCCGAAAACATCATATAAAATCCAGATAAACAATGCGCAAATCCAGGAATAAATATATATGCGAAATATCTGAATGCGAGCAGGTAAACAAAAGTATATAGCTGAACCAGATGTATGCAAAATCAAGATAAGGTACAGCTAAGTAACATCAGTAAATGTAAATATGCGACAGCAACTGAATATGTGTGTCTAACATACAGGTGTAGCAATGTATAGGTATCTACCTATAAGAACTGATGTCGTATACCCCCCTGGGTATAAGAAGAATATGAGTAAGATATCTCCCCGGTATAAGTAAAATATCTAAAAGGTATACCTGTAGCTGTATCGCAAGGTGTAAATGTACCTATCACTAAAGGTATGATACACTATAGGTATACCAGTAGCTAGATATCATGTATGGTAAGCAATAGTAGCTATAAGGGGTAGTGTGTGACATGGCAATTATTGACGGTGTATGTGTAGCATACAATCCGTGCTCGTGCAACATGAACCGTCAATAATGTGTGCAGTGTCCTACGGCTGCTAGTCACAGTATATAACTATATCAAGGAAATGAAGTATGGCGCAATTCTACAATGACGTAGAATGTGCGACAGGTAATTGAATCCTAGCCCAGACGCATAACGCTATGCGGGCGGTTCCCCTGTAGATGTTAAATCTACTCACCTATGCTCCACGCTAGGTGAATCCTACCATCTGCTCCCCCTGTAGCCGTGCCCGTAGCCCCTGTCTGCAAACCTGCAAATACGACATGAAAATCATATATAAGCCAAAATATCTCGCAAAACGCGATATCGAGCCAAAACGAGAAACTCGCATCGCGAACTAAACGCGCGTGTGCACGATACGCTGAATCGTGTGTGTACGCATCTAAAACCATCGCGACACGCCGCGATACGCTGGATCACAGAACCCACTCACGTATCGCGCGTATCGCGCAAACACAACGGACACCAAAAATGATATATAGTCCCAGATTTTTCCTACAGGCCAAAACTTACAAAACTAGACATGCCAAAACACTACACTACACATCAGAGAACACTACCCAAAACCCCAAGTCCCCAGTCCCCTTCCTGGCCGCAATTTGCGGCCAAAATGAAATATTTGGCGGCCAGGGATTGCAATTGGTGGCTCGTGTTTTGGTGGTGGTGTCCATACCTAGTGAGCATGTCCCAGTCTTCTCAATTTCACTCTGTAAGGTCCGGGTCTATAGCACATTCCAGATATCACAAATATCGCTTAAAAACGACAATTTGCACAAATTGGAAACCCTATGGTATTTTAGTGAAGTCTGGGTCAATTCTCAGTTGAAGGTGACCAACAACACTACAAAGAGCTAGGTTAACCAATTCCAACACATTCCCACCAAAATTCCACACAAAACACCTAAACTAGCACTAAACTAGCAATTAACCACAAACCGACACTAACATGTAAGTCTACGCTAGCGCCCCGGCAGTCTACAGACGCCAAATGCGGAACAAAAACTTTTTAACTGGTGCTATCGTATACTTTAACCCGGATCTGCCATTATTGCTAAACTAACAAACTGTAAAGAGTGTAGAAAGGTTGTACCGAACGATCCGAGTCCTTCGTTCTTCAACCATCATCCCACGCTCCGTTGCGGCTGCTCCGATCTCGTCGATCTCCGATATTCTCGTCGAGGTGGCACCACATGATCGGTTCTTTAAACGGGCTCCCGCCTCTGACTCGAGGCAACTCGATCGTCAAGTTTGCTAAAAGAGACGACCAAGATTGATGTAGAGAATGAGTAGATGACTTTGTCTCACTTCGTCCAAGTCCGTGGACGATCGGTTAAAGAAGTTGCCGAGGGAATCGGATGAATGGAAATTGAACTAGGAAATTTCCATGCATCCAAACTATATGAAATCTTTGGCCAAAAAATAATGAATCAATTCTCTCTCTCACTAAGAAGTGGCCGGCCAAATTTATCAAAGGAGGGAGGTGAGTGTAGTAGCTTCAAGTGGTGACCATATCCCTCCATATTTATCACAACCTAACAACAAAGCATGAATCACTTGATATCATTAAAAGCAAACCAATCATATTAAACCTAGTCATGCTTTATCATTAATGAACCATTAATGACTCAAGTGAGTCACTAGTCACTTCATCACTTCTAGAAGCTTCTAGAATGATGACTCACTCATATCTGATGAAAAGATAAATCCGTCTTTAACCGAATGTTAAAAGACGGCTGATAGAAAACTGGAAACTGGCAACTTCCAAAAGTGATCCTGAAACGACTTTCAGGATAACCCCGAAACTGTATAAATATACCCGCATTTGTATTACGACCGAATACAAATGCAACTGAGACAAAGATATTATACCTACTCAATATAATACTCGGATCCGGCTTAAACCAAAGCCGACCAGTATTATCTGCCCGAAAACTGACACGTGCGTAAACGCATGTGCATTTTCCGAACCTTGCCATAAAACCATACGGCCTCTACAACGTTTCGCCCGAACTTGGGAAACTGTCTGTGGGGGACTCTAATGACTCGTCAGTACCCTGGCAGTGGGTTTAACCACAAACCGTCAGCGGCACTAGCAATGCGTAACGGCTGCCCATGGACTGATCTCAAGGGTGGCCGAGGAGCGAACTCAAGGGAGACCGATGAGCGAACTCCTCCGAAAACCCTACTGAGCCTAACAGTGACAATGTATATACAGTCCGGTCCGTTCATCAATGAGTATCGCATATCCGCCTAGGGGGCTAGTAACGTCAGACCCCCAATAGCAGTATAAGTCGTGTCGGAGTGTAGCCCAAATACACCCTGAGATACTACTGGAGTACCTACCAGTAAATCTCCTACCATGGCCATGGATTTGTGTAATGGCTCTCCTAGACACAGCACGATCTCGCCCCCAATACCGGGAGAGACGAATCCCCTGCCGATCCGCTCACGTGCCTCTATATGGCTCGGGACTGTACCCAAAAACTACCTGTTTGCACGACTCCTTTGAGCCGTGGTATGGTAGAAATCAAAGCACAGTGGGAACTCACACGAGACAAATGACGACCTCAGGTCGATGAACTAACCTGTACACATGTCACCAGGGAACTGCTATCTGACGGTAGATATAATACTAACTAGCAGATTCCCGGCGAGTCCTGTCCGGTGTACTCATAACCCAATGAGCACCTGTATACATCTTAGGTGATCCAACTGACACCAGTGGCTTGTGAGACCGGCCACCGCCCCTCGTCGGGGTCTCGACTGTATACACTAGTCTACTCCGGAGTATCGATGCCCTGTCTCGAAACTCCCACGACTAGGGACCACAATTAAGGATATGCATATAAACTACCCAACTCTCACGTATATGATCGCCATCATACTGTTGGTAGTAAAGCAAGATCCTAAGGGCTCTATCAAAGTGTAACATGCAATCAGTCACCTGAACATGTACACGACTGATAAAGGCAAACCAGATAGCATACTATCATCTCGAGTAAGACTGTGCTACCGGGATAGGTCCTCCGCAATCATTGCAATCACGTACCTGCGATCCAATAATTGACTATGAGGGCACTATCTCCAACAATCTCCCACTTGCACTCAAGGCTAATATTGCGATGTCGACTACTCACAGCCCGTGTGAAACCGAACATCCAACTCCTATACTAATCAGTTTCACAAAGCCCGTTTGTAAAACTATTGTGTTCGAGAAATAGCCTCGGTGAGTGGATCCGCCTAGAAGTTTCTTTCTGTATCTCTCTTAATCTCAAGTTCGTGGAGAAAGCCATCTCCCGAATTGAGTAGTACCTGTCTTAGAATATGTCTGGATATCTGATGGGACCTTAGTTCATAAATGAACTCCATATCCAAACTTCTTAGACTGAATCGATCACTGAACCTAATCAGTATCGGGCACCTTGCTTCCCACAGTATCCTCTTGGACCACCTGTCCATAATACTGTCCCTCTTCGTCAGAGGGAAAAACTAAAACTCTGACAGTCACTCTGTCATCCACGTCACCTTTGAAGCCTGGAATGATAATCGTCTCCCGAAAGAGGCTGCCGTTATCAAATCCGTAGAACATGTACCAATGTTCTAAAACTGCTTCCTTATGTTTCTCCAGGATTGGATTGATACAAACTTATTGCATCTAGTGCAAAAACAACATCTGTTGTGGTACTTGACATCTCATGATTGACTCAATTGCCTAAGCAAGTGATCTGTCAATCATGCACATCCCTCTCCCCTTTAGTCAATACGACACCTTTAGAGAGGGTGACTCCATCACCTGCAGGTACACCACCATGCTAGGAGTCAACTATTCCAAAAACCATTAGAATATCTGTCAAAGTACCCACATTGGGAAACTACCCAAATCCAGATCTAAAACCATAGATCTAGAAACCAGAATGTCAAATATTATATCCATATCCTGTCTGGAGAAACAACTGTGTGACGACCACAGTACAACCGATCGTAGTATAGGAATTTTACTTCCCACTCTGTGTATGTCATCCAGATACCATGACATCACACCCTACTACCTTCTTAACTGATCCATCTCTTATTCTGATTGAAGTCAAACCCATGACTGTCACATCAAAATTAGATGATCTATCTCCGCTATAACTGCTCAAGTCTACAAATAGATATAAGCATCTTGCCCACTATGCTTCTGCTGCTCCCACCGACTACGACAACCCTCCTACCGGGTCTCATAGCCTGGAACAACAGTAGTGTCAAGTCTGGGTAGATAAGAACCTCCCTGTCACCGTCCTTGAGGCTACCGGAGTACCTCTCGGGTGTCTGAGGTTACCTACCAAATCTGCGGAGTGGCTATTGGAATGTCAAACCTGATTGAATGTATAGGTCCTATTAAATTTTTCCGTAATCGTTCGCGGTTCTGGAATCACTTCCAGTTCTACCATACTCCCACTACTGTTTTCTGAAAAAGATCCATTTTTTTACTAAAACTGTGAGGAGTCAAGAACAATATCACTATTGATCTTCCAAATGGTAGAATATCAACCCTCGTCATAACCAGGGTCAACCCACAAACAGCCATTACAGAAACGTGCCCTGAGTTATCCAGTGTCTGGTTTTAATCATAAGCTGGACAACTCCCCGTACCTTAATTTCTTTTAAGGTACGATCCATTCTATATCCAATACAGAAACTTTGGCACTTATTTAATTGGAACCATATTCAAACCATGCAGCTGTCTCCAGTGCACATCAACTTAATGGAAAGAGGCTAATCAGCATTACTCAACTTAGGAATCCATCCAATTATGAGTAACCTGAAAGAGAAACACGTTTCTCAAAACCATCACTATCATCTGAATACCAATCACAAGAATCTACATCTTCGATCTCTTTGAAGAATCCCGATACTTGTGATACCTGGTTCTCTACTTTATTCTTATACCCACAACTTCTCAAAACTTAGACCTTGTATTTCTACGAAACACTAGTCTAAATACTAGAGAAGTTATAAGTAAACAGAACATAGTACGAGGACCTACCCCTTTGTCCTGATGGACACTGGACAACATACAATACTCTGTATAAGTCCGCTGAGTTAAACAACTCATAACCTGTGCGTTGTAGGTGGAAAACTGTACCCTGGCGATTTCCTCAAATATCACCAATTACAACGAATTCCGATATAATGAGGATAATCACCTAATTCCCAATATCTTACTCCCACTCATCATCTGTAAAACCATACAGATATGAGAATGAAACCTGGTAAATACATACCCTTGGAGTAAGTGTTTAATCTGGAAAACAGTTTTTCCTTTAACAATGCACTGAAACATGAAAATGTTTCGTAGGGGTATCCTGGTATTCATAGTAATGCCTCTTCCATAATCCAATTCATGACTTCAACCGTATATTTTATTGCCATCTCTCCAAATCCCTTTATTTGTCTTTAGTCGTTACCTTCTGTACACCATCGTTAGGCTAAATGGTTTTCTTCCTTCCCTACCGTTCGGCACCAGCCTATGGTTTGGAAGAAGACTATCCAGTAAGCATAATAGGTGTACCCTCCTAAACCAAGGAGTACTCGCCTCTCGAGAGAAGGTGACGATAAAAGACAATTGAATAATACCTTATTCTTTTAAAGGTGAAATAGGAGTGGCGATGAAGTACGCGGTTTTGGTCGTGAATGATATCAGTCGCAATTTACTTTGCCCTCTTTCTAATCCCTTTATTTTGTCTTTACATATTACCTTCTGCACACCCTACTTAGGCTAATTGGTTTTCTTCATTCCCTACCTTTCGGCACCAGCCTATGTTTTGGAATAAGACTATCCAATAGGCGTAATAGGTGTACTCTCCTAAACCAAGGAGCCCTCGCAACCTGAGAGAAGGTGATAATAAAAGACAACTGAATAAACCAATTCTATTTCTCCTGAACCTGGATCCATCTCCAAAGAAGTCCCTTCGAGTTCGTATATAACCATACGATGGCTCTATCTAATGGAAGTGGATATCCGTAGTAATACGGGTGTTCTGAGAAATTCAAAGGTTAAAAGAAGGAGTGGCAATGACTTATGCAACTCAGACAATCCAAAAGCCAGTATTTTAAGAAGGTTCGGTCAACCTGGTCACTGAGTCATAGTCTAAGGTCGGTCAAAGGTCGCTGCCAAAGAGAGAGAGAGAAAAGAAACACTCTGCGTGCACTCTAACCTAGATCAGAATGGTCATCAGTTTATCTAATCCGGAAACCTCCCACTGTCCTGTCAAATTCTCCTCCAAACCTAAAGAAGAATCAATCGGGATCACCCGAAGAGTAAACCAACTCATCAGTGGGAATCGGGATCCAACTCTCATCGCATGTTAACGTGATGGAATGCATCCACGTTATTCATACTCCAGAAGGTATGCGCATACTTGGCAAGTTTCAGTTTCTTTAGAAACTCCCGATATCATTTTCTTGCCCCATGCTCTTATGACCTTGGCGTATGTCAACAAATCATAAGTCACATGTCAAGTTCTGCCCGTCATTATCTTGTTAATTTGAACCCACCCGTATGTAGGGTTCCTAGGCACCCTAGTGAGGTCTCCCAAGCCATCAACCATGGCAATTTCAAAAATTATGGTGCCTACAAACCCTAGTGTACGGATCGATAACTAGATGTCTAGGCGAATAATAAACTAGCTAACAACTTAGCTATAGAGAATACGGAAATACAACCTTTGTAGATCCGGTGCTCCACCTCCATAGCTCCGCAACGAGGTCCTCTCCGCTGTCCAAATCAAATCCGGGCTCTAGCGTCGGCTTCGTCGGAGAATGGGCAAGCTAGGTCGTCGATGTCCATGCCGAAGATGATCTACGTCGAGGCATCGCTAGATCAAGCTCACAACTTCACTAAGTCCAAAAACTTGTGAAGGAAACACACTCTACTACTTGGCAAGAGGTAGAGGATGAAGAAATAGGAAGTGGGTAGACTTTAGTTTTGGATTTCTCACATGTTTCCATCAATCACCATTGATGGAGCTTGCTTTTTCTTCACTTGAAGAATGGAAGAAGAAAAAGAATATTATGATAAGTCTAATTAAAAATAGAAAAGAAAACAATTCTTATCATAATATTAACTCTAGTTAAGTGTAGAGAATTAACTTAGGTTAGTTAAAATGGTTAGGGTTAAGTTTAGGATAAGAATGAAGACTTAGTCAAAGTTCAAGAAACTTCAACTAAATCCAAAAAGCCACCATTTATCTTTCTTTTTCCCTTTTCCAAAAAAGAATAAATAAGAAAGATAAATGAATAAATAAAAACAAAACCCTAACCCTTTCATTACCATGGTTCATTCTTTACACTTAACCAAGTTAGGCATGCATCATCAAACATGATACAAGCAAGTGCACAAAATCATATCGCATATGCAATGCGCACACCCGAGTGAGAAAATCCAATTTAAAGTGAACCCATACTAGTTAATGCAAAGTAATATATCAAATATATAATTATGCATTAAATCATTAATTCAACACTTGATTCAATGATCCGGTCATGTCGCACAAAAACCGACTGGTATCATTAGTAACAACTTATCGAATCAACACTTGATCCGATAACCCGGCTATATCGGATATAACCGATCAATGTCACATCGCGAGAATCAAATACAGTATCACATACTGGTATTATTCTCGGTCCCGCACATATCTCATATGCGCTCCTATTTCGTTTCGATTGAGCCAGGAAACCTCTGTGTAGGACTCTAAAGACTCGTCAATACGCCGGCAGCAGATGATGATCATATCAAACACCCACAAGCCGCAAGCGGTCTGCTAAACGTAACGGCCACCCGGGTATTGAGCGATCTGAAGATCGACGAGCAAGCCCGCTCACACTCCAGTGAATCCGACCAGTAACACTACCGTACAGTCCGGTCTGATCGTCTGATATGTCGCATATCTCGCCTAGGGGTGGTAAACGTCAGACCCCAATAGCTCGATAAGTCGTGTCGATACGAGGTCTGTAACACTTCGAGAAACTACTGGTAACACTTACCAGTAAATCTCAGCAACCCTGGCCAGGGATTTCCTGCTATAGCCAATCGAACACAGCGCAACATCAACTCCCTATACCGGTAGAGACGAATCCCCTCCTATCGCTCATTGCCTCCATGTGACTCGGGACTGTACCCAAAAACCACCGTTTTGCACGCCCTCTTGGACGTGGTAAGATGGAAATCAAAGCACAGTGGGAACCACACAAGGCTCTATGACGATCTCGGGTCAACAGACTACTCTGTACCAGTGTCACCAGAGAACTGCCATCTGACGTGAGGTATAATACCATCTGGGAGTTCTCGGCGAGTCCGTCCAGTGTACCCAGTCTCTACTGAGCACCCGTATATCATCTCTGATGTCAAACACCGATGGATATGGGATCATCCATCGCCCATCTGTATGGGTCGAGAAGGTACACGCTAGTCTACTCTGGTATATCGATGCCCCATCTCGATACACCCACGACTAGGGACTTTGAAGGATGTACTTATGGACTACCATGTCCCCACTAGTATGATCCGCATCATAGTCCAGATAGTCAAGTACACATCCTAAGGGCTTTACCAACATGTAACAGAGAGACAATCAGTGCACACGTTAAGGTAAAGAGTAACCAGATAGCATACTATCATGTCGAGCAAGAAAGTCTTCCCTATATATGTCCCAGCATCCACTACAATATACATCCTATGTACAGTAATGGCCTCTAGGGCATACATATAACTAACAATCTCCCACTTGCACTAGGGCCATCTGTAGCAGTGGTTGTAGTATCTCATACTCAACCATCCCATAAAAGTCTCTCTCTGGGAATAGGCCTTCGTGAGTGGATCCGCTGCGTTATCCTCTAAGTCTGCTCTCCTTTCCTCAATCACCCTGGAGATCAACCATCTCCATGATCAGGTGATACTGCCTTAGAATAAGTCTGGATCACTGATGGGACCGGCGTTCCTTGGCAAAAGCCACAACTCCATTGTCACACAATGGGAGGAACATAGTTCATCTCATGAACCATTATACATCCAAACATCCTCTTTAGTAGCATCATAAGTAGCGATGTATCCAGCCTTTATCGTCTAGTATGTCACGGTATCTAGCTTGGAACTCTTCCAACATACCGTCCCTTTACTAAGGGTAAAGACAATGCCTGCGACTGACATTCAGTCGTCTTTATCACCCTGGAACACTTCCAGTGATTCCCCCCAGGATCGATTGATACCATTTCACTACTACTAGTGAGTATCCTAACATCCATTTAAATCTATCTCATAGATCCAAAACTCAGGATTAAGGAGGTATCACTTTGATCCTATATGGAGAATCATTGTGATAAACGGAGATTGATCGAGCGTAGCATAAGAAACTCCTTTCTTATCAAGAGTATGTCATCCACGTACTCTACGAGGATCACCACCATACTCCCTACTACCTTTTTGTTTATACAAGGTTCTTCTACCATTTTGATGATGTCAAACTCTTTGACTAATTCATCAAAACAGATGTTCCAACTCCGCGATGCCTGCTTTATCCTATAAAGCATCTTGCACACGTTTCCGCTGCTCCCACTGTCTACGAAGCCCTCTGGCTGTGTACTTATAGACACTCTCTTCTAAACATCATTTAGAAAAGCTGTCATGACACCCAACCACCAGATATTGTAGTCATGGTATGTAGTCGTGGCAAGTAGGATCTGGATGGACTTAAGCATAGGTACTGGAAAAGGTTTCATCATTATCCACGCCTGGTCAATGACGAAAACCTTTAACAAGTCTAGCTTTGAAAGTCTCAACTTTTCCATGTACACCAATTAATCTTCTCAAGATACACTTGCTCCTGATGGGGATTTAACCCTTCAGATATAGCAACCAAAGTCCATACTTTGTTGGTGTATAAGGATTCCATCTCAAATCGCTAAACATCCAGCCATTCTTACAGAGTCTCACTCCTGATGGCCAGCTCGAAGCTAGTTGGGTCATCATCTCATGATGCAATCCTCGCTCCCACTGTCATAGAGAAACAGAAGTATCTCTCAGGTGGGTGAGGAACCCTACTAGATCGGCGGAGAGGCCGAGGTTCGTTGGAATCTACTGAATCTTCTGGTTGTACCAAATCATCTGCTGTAGTTTGTATAGTTGGAACACTTCCAGTTCTACATAACTAACTTTGCCTCGAGCTTGTCCGGATTGTGCTTTTAGACATAGGCCGGTCAACCCCAAATCTTAACTAACTTAAGATATGGGCTCTTCCCTTTCCATATCACATATGAAATGGTAGGCAGCTGATTTGATTCGAACCCTATTCAATAGGTATGCAGCTTCATAAGTGCATAACTCCCAAAAGGAAACAGGTAACTCAGTTGTACTCATCATAGAGCACACCATATCAAATAGGGTGTATCTGCTCCGCCCCGATAAACCATCGTGCTATGGTGTATACGGAGGAGTAATGCTGAGAGAGAATCTCATTCTCCTTTAGAATAGTCCAGGAATTCCATGCACAAGTATTCTCCTCCTTGATCTCATCATAGGACATAATACTTATACCCGTATTTTGGTTCTCTACTTCTAACTTATATTCTGTGAATATCTCAAAAGGTTCGGACTTGTGTTTCAACAAGAACATATGTCTGAATCTAAAGAGATCATCAGAGAACGTAATGAAGTATAAAGAACCAATCCTGGTATGTGTAGACAGGAGACCTACATACATCAACATGTATCATCCCAAGAGTTCATTAACTCTTTCTCTGTTTCCAATAAACAGAGGTATGGTCATTTTATCTTTGTGACATGACTGGCGAGTTTCACAAGATGTAAATTCAAACAGATTTAAATATGCATCTAAATGTAACTCCAGCTAGTCGGGTCACATTGATCTGACCTAGTCTACAATACCTCAAGAAGAATTCGTTCATTTCTGAACTCTTCCTCTTGTGTGTGTTCCCTATACTTAGAACTGTTGTTTGATTAAGAACATTAATGCTTTTAAATAACGTGCCTGAACCGATCAACTTTTGATATAGGAAATGTTCAAAACATTATCCAACAATACAAAATTTTATCATTTCTTTACTAATAAAGAGACTGCTATGATTTTGTATATCAGGTTCGGTATCTAATAACATTCGTTCAGAATCAATGTATTGGTAATACAGGGTGACAGTGACCGACAGACTTGGCTGCAACTCTTGCCCCGTTTTCTGCCTCATGAAACTTATCACCCGTTCTCAGTTTTTCTACCCTTTTGTAGCCCTATGTAACAGATTACATATCTGGGATCCTGATCAGGTATCATATACCCAGGATTCGGAGGATACTGAGAAACAGTTCTGTATAATGAACACACCCGAAGATGATGCATCAGCATGCACTCTCTTCGTTTGGGCGGCACGGGAAATCTGGTATTCCCCAATTTCCTGCTCTGTCTTATAACAATTATAAGTTGGAGCGGGACCAACGTTCCCCAGCTCAGTATAACAAGCTGGTTCGGTCAATAATCCGTTTTATTATCTTGATTAAGGCGTGATATGGTCGCTACCAGGAGAGAGAGAGAAGAAAACACTCAGCGTGCGCTCTTTCAAGAATAGATTGGTTATTATTTTATCTAATCAGGATGGCTCCCACTGCTTTTTATCAAATCTTCCTTCAAACCCTAAAAGGAAAGACTAGCCGGGATTAATTACACACTACAAGTTCGCCAATCTTTCAGCCAGACCAGTGTCGGTACTTTGAGGGAGGTCCCCCGTGCTTTCGCACGAACCTAATTAATGTAAACCTCGTTTTCCCAGAGGCGTAACCCCGTTGACACCTTTCTAGACACCTACTTGATCGGCTAATTGTAATGTATAAAACTCTCCCAGGAGTAACTCTTACTCGCAGCGGGTATCGGGATCCAACTATCTCATAGAAGGTATGCAATCTCATTGCAAATTTCAACACTTGAAATTCCCGATAATATTTTGCCCCTAGCACCCTATGACCTTGACGGAGGCCAACAAACCATAGGCTACTAGTCAAGTTCAACCCGCCATTTCTTGATCGAATCAAACCCACCCGCACGACCCTTGACGGAGGCCAACAAGGTCGCACGACTACCCTAACTCAATCTGCATCATATGCATAAACAGATAAATACTGGTTAGCTACCGCACACTGCGCCTTGACGGAGGCCAACAAACGCAGCACGAATACTAAACAGCAGTTATCTGAAATGACGGAGGGCTACGACAGGTTTTTATGAAAACCTATTGCGTAATGAACTTGATATCGTTGTAGGATCGAATGAATTTTAAAATGGAGTGCTTTTGAGGCTTTTCTAGTTTTGCTAAAGGAGTCACTCCCGGTGAAGGGATCGTCGGTCCTTTCCTTATCGAATAAGGTGCGGGATATATCATATATATCACTGTGCAAAGCAAAAACTCTTAAAAGCAATCAAAAGACAAACCGAGGGTGTAGCATCTGCCAGTTATTGCTAAAGGAGTCACTCCCGGTGAAGGGATCTCGGTCCTTTCCTTATCGAATAAGGTGCAGGATATATCACATATACCGCTGTACAAAGCAAGAACTGTAGCTACCTGTTTTATTTTGAAATTCGATTCTACAACATCTTAGGTTTCTTTTATTTCATTAATCACATTAATGAAGTCCCATCATTTAAGTACCTAAACATCACAGATAGATATGACGTACACTTATGCCATCCGCATTCGCCTCGATGTCCCCTCGTGCACCGTTAGGTTAGGTAACTAATGACAGAACGGGGCAGGGCTAGCGCGGGTGTAAAACATAAGTAACGCCTATATAATATATCATATATACTATATACTGTATCTATCACAGAACATCACATGATCACATCATAGATATCGCAGCAGAAGAATCATATGAAATATTGGATATACTAGGACGTCCGTGTTTTCAATACGAGCCAGTATAAAACACGGATTCCACGGTCGTGATGAATAGCCAAACCCACACCCCTAGACCCCTACGAGAGCGGCAAGCAACCCTACTAATTCTGGAGTTAGGAGACCCGGCCTCGACTCCTCGAGTTGGTCTCCCACTGGACTCCAGAACCCGGTTGCTTGTGCCCTCCTCCTTGGGTCTATCCTAGTGCAGAAAAGTAAATAATATACAAAAGGTGACAACTTCCGCTACCTGGAAGCGCCCCAATAAAAGAATATTACATACAAGTTTTTACATGAATGAAAATGAAAAACACTCATCTCACATAAAAACCCCCGGCTATTCAAACACGACGATCCAATATAACATATCCAGCAACACATAACATCACATGTCATCAACGTAAGTAAATATGCGCATCCCAATTATCGTTGACATATAGCAACGAAACCGGCGATATCACATATTACACTTACGGTCACAGAAAAGAAAGTGTAAAACTACAACAGTTGGAATCCGCAAACACCTCAGACATCGCATGCCTGACCAAATGAATACCTTAGACATCGCATGCCTAACAGTTATAAACCCCGCATTTTAGTCTCAGAATCGAAAACTCTTTTCAATATTAAGTCGGGCAATTCAACAAGATTGCCGACATTCTGATCGAATGCTCGTCGCAAACTTCAGTAGACGGCCGCACCCCCGATACCGTCGACGAAGTGCACCAAGGCGGAACACCGCTACCGCGAGCACCCGGACGGATGCTTTCGGTGACGGGGTTCTCCTACAGTCACTTGGTCAGGGCTATGGAGTGAGGCTGTCTATTAAGTTTACCCGGTGAGTATCCGCGTACGCTACGTGATTGGAACGGACTTTTGATCACATCAAAATTCCGTGGCAACCGATCAAGTGAGACTAAATTGCTACGTTTATAACATTCATTCAGTTATCACATAACTTTTGTGAATTCCAATTGTTGTATCCCATTCCAGATAAACAGAAAATGTTAAACTTTTCGATCGAACAATCGAACACCCAAGTTTTCCCGAAACTGATCAACACATGAAACAAGTATAACAACATTCCGTCCGTGCCTCAGTACCAACGGTCCAGCCGTAGAAGGGTCAAGCCAACGCCTCACATGTGGCACGCCGTACTGCCCCAAACCCGAAGGTTCAAAGGGTAGTTCAAGACGGTCACATAATCGAGTTAAGGTTTGTTGTCTTCTAGAGGGTCCATCGCGTTACTTGCACTACTTAGAACGTCGTTAAACAACGGAAAAATCCAACACTTGGAAATTTCCCGACAGGGGAAAAATTGGGTATTTATATCCGGTCGAACTTTTTAACATATTCTTAAATTTATCCGGAAAGCCACACAGACAAAATTTGATATTCCGATCGAAACTCCGAAACCCCAAAACCACCTCTGAAAAATTCAACTGTATAATAAATATAAAAATATCCCAGGAAAGTAAGCACAGAAATCTGAGAATTACTGTGAAAACAGAATGCACAAAACAACAAAACAGGCCGCGCTTCCGCCGCACGAGGCATGCTCGTGCCGCGGAAGGGCGGTAGGAAAGTGGAATCAAGTCCACGAATTTTACAGTAATTCTTAGAAAACCCTGCTTGACTTTCTGGACATTTTTAATCTTGAAAAATCCACAATTTTAAAATCTGGACAGAGAGCATGTTAGGTTTGGGTTTTCGGGTTCGTTCGGACTTCAATTTCCGTCTGGACTTCGCCTAAGGCTCTAGCTAGGCTCTGATACCACTGTAGGGTTCCTAGGCACCCTAGTGAGGTCTCCCAAGCCATCAACCATGGCAATTTCAAAAATTATGGTGCCTACAAACCCTAGTGTACGGATCGATAACTAGATGTCTAGGCGAATAATAAACTAGCTAACAACTTAGCTATAGAGAATACGGAAATACAACCTTTGTAGATCTGGTGCTCCACCTCCATAGCTCCGCAACGACGTCCTCTCCGCTGTCCAAATCAAATTCGGGCTCTAGCGTCGGCTTCGTCGGAGAATGGGCAAGCTAGGTCGTCGATGTCCATGCCGAAGATGATCTACGTCGAGGCATCGCTAGATCAAGCTCACAACTTCACTAAGTCCAAAAACTTGTGAAGGAAACACACTCTACTACTTGGCAAGAGGTAGAGGATGAAGAAATAGGAAGTGGGTAGACTTTAGTTTTGGATTTCTCACATGTTTCCATCAATCATCATTGATGGAGCTTGCTTTTTCTTCACTTGAAGAATGGAAGAAGAAGAAGAATATTATGATAAGTCTAATTAAAAATAGAAAAGAAAACAATTCTTATCATAATATTAACTCTAGTTAAGTGTAGAGAATTAACTTAGGTTAGTTAAAATGGTTAGGGTTAAGTTTAGGATAAGAATGAAGACTTAGTCAAAGTTCAAGAAACTTCAACTAAATCCAAAAAGCCACCATTTATCTTTCTTTTTCCCTTTTCCAAAAAAGAATAAATAAGAAAGATAAATGAATAAATAAAAACAAAACCCTAACCCTTTCATTACCATGGTTCATTCTTTACACTTAACCAAGTTAGGCATGCATCATCAAACATGATACAAGGAAGTGCACAAAATCATATCGCATATGCAATGCGCACACCCGAGTGAGAAAATCCAATTTAAAGTGAACCCATACTAGTTAATGCAAAGTAATATATCAAATATATAATTATGCATTAAATCATTAATTCAACACTTGATTCAATGATCCGGTCTTGTCGCACAAAAACCGACTGGTATCATTAGTAACAACTTATCGAATCAACACTTGATCCGATAACCCGGCTATATCGGATATAACCGATCAATGTCACATCGCGAGAATCAAATACAGTATCACATACTGGTATTATTCTCGGTCCCGCACATATCTCATATGCGCTCCTATTTCGTTTCGATTGAGCCAGGAAACCTCTGTGTAGGACTCTAAAGACTCGTCAATACGCCGGCAGCAGATGATGATCATATCAAACACCCACAAGCCGCAAGCGGTCTGCTAAACGTAACGGCCACCCGGGTATTGAGCGATCTGAAGATCGACGAGCAAGCCCGCTCACACTCCAGTGAATCCGACCAGTAACACTACCGTACAGTCCGGTCTGATCGTCTGATATGTCGCATATCTCGCCTAGGGGTGGTAAACGTCAGACCCCAATAGCTCGATAAGTCGTGTCGATACGAGGTCTGTAACACTTCGAGAAACTACTGGTAACACTTACCAGTAAATCTCAGCAACCCTGGCCAGGGATTTCCTGTTATAGCCAATCGAACACAGCGCAACATCAACTCCCTATACCGGGAGAGACGAATCCCCTCCTATCGCTCATTGCCTCCTTGTGACTCGGGACTGTACCCAAAAACCACCGTTTTGCACGCCCTCTTGGACGTGGTAAGATGGAAATCAAAGCACAGTGGGAACCACACAAGACTCTATGACGATCTCGGGTCAACAGACTACTCTGTACCAGTGTCACCAGAGAACTGCCATCTGACGTGAGGTATAATACCATCTGGGAGTTCTCGGCGAGTCCGTCCAGTGTACCCAGTCTCCACTAAGCACCCGTATATCATCTCTGATGTCAAACACCGATGGATATGGGATCATCCATCGCCCATCTGTATGGGTCGAGAAGGTACACGCTAGTCTACTCTGGTATATCGATGCCCCATCTCGATACACCCACGACTAGGGACTTTGAAGGATGTACTTATGGACTACCATGTCCCCACTAGTATGATCCGCATCATAGTCCAGATAGTCAAGTACACATCCTAAGGGCTTTACCAACATGTAACAGAGAGACAATCAGTGCACACGTTAAGGTAAAGAGTAACCAGATAGCATACTATCATGTCGAGCAAGAAAGTCTTCCCTATATATGTCCCAGCATCCACTACAATATACATCCTATGTACAGTAATGGCCTCTAGGGCATACATATAACTAACACCGTACATACCCTTGACGTATGCCAACAAGGTAATACGACTGTCCCAAACCAACTCATCTATCTATGCAACAAATGAATACCCAGCAGCTACCAAACACTATGCCTTGACGTATGCCAACAAACATAGCTTGAATACTACTGACCATCCATGAGAAACGACGGAGGGCTACGACTGGTTTTTGGCGAAAAACCTTTAGCGTAGTGAACTTGATATCGCTGAAGGAACCTGATAGCTTTTTAAAATATAGTGGCGAAAACCTTTTGCTAAAGAGGTCACTCCCGGTAAAGGGATCTCGGCTCTTTCCTCGTGGAATGAGGTGCAGGATATTCCACTGAATACCGCTATGCAAAGCAACATGTAATCGACTATAGTGAAGTTATTACTCTGACGCAAACTTCTGTCCAAGGGGTCGGTCCCGGTGAAGGGATATCGGCCCTTGCCTCGTCGAATGAGGTGCTGGATATTCCACTGAATACCGCTATGCATAACAAAAGAAAATGTCTTTGCAATAACACATTTTAAATTGTTCCAACAACTGTATACAGGTTTGTTTTTACTTTGCGTTGATCAGAATCAATGCAGTCCCATCATTAATCACACCAGAAAAGAACGAAAATAAAATGTACGTATATGCCATCCGCATTCGTCACTGGGTCCCGTCATCACCCGTTAGGTTACTTAACTAACGACAGAGCGGGGACTGGACTAGCGCGGGTGTAAAACATATACAACATCTAATAGTATATAAACCAATATACAATAATCGCTCCAGGCGTGATAATATGCAACATTACAGAAAATTAATAAGCATCACAGAACAATACAGATAATCTGGGATCCCCGAGTTTCACAGAGCCGCTGCTGAAACTCGACGTTCCCCTGTCGTGTGGATAGCCTGTGCAATGAAACCTAGACCCCTACGGGTGCGGCAAGTTACCCGCCAAAACCTGAAGCGAGGCAGTCCCCCACAGCATAGTGAATGGAACACCCGGCACTTCACGGAATCCGGTAATCTTGGGCACCCCTCCTTGGGTCAACCTGTACCCCCTACGAGTGCGGCGAATAGTCTGCCAATTCTAGAGTGGGACCCCTCTGCCTCTCAAAGCCATGAGATGCGGACCCGTTGCCCTCCCGAACCCGGCTATCCGTGCACTCCGTCTCGGGGCAAAACCTAGTACAGTAATGAAAAATAGTACAATAGGTACATCGACCGCAACCTGGTCATGCCCCAAAAGAATATTATACAACAGGCAGTGCCGGCTGTCCACAAGTTGGACGCTCGCCCCGCAATATCAAATGTACAAATGAACACAAACTGTACTACCATTGCACACTGCTATCCACCACGACAAATCCGCAACATCACAGCACAACACAGAACATCAACGCGAATGTCACGTTCGCAAACCCGTCTAAAAGAACTATAGCAATCGGACGCGGTTTACCGATCAAATGACATTCCCGGTCGGAGATATAATGTAAGCACTGTAAACTAACGCGTTTAAATTTCGATCGACCAAAGACCAAATATCAAAAAGTGGGCCCCACGGCTTACTGGTGAACAGTAACAAAACCTGGGCGCAAATGATATATACCAAAAATCACAAAATCCCAAATAAAGCCAACTGAGAAAAATTGGTGCACTGTTCCCTCTGAAGCGCGGCGGTTCCGCGGTCAAACCCTAGGTTTGACCGCGGAAGCGCGGCGCTTTAGTGGGATCACGTGACCATTTTTTCTCAGATGTCTTAAAAAACCCTGCACTGATTTTTCAGACATGTAGAATTAAATTTTGAGACCATTTAAAATCGACAGAAACTGTCGGGCATGGATTTTATAATTTTCGATTTCCGGTCGGATCGATATTTTAAACGCGTTAGCACAAGTTAGTATAGCAAAATGGTGAGGCTCTGATACCACTGTAAGTCTACGCTAGCGCCCCGGCAGTCTACAGACGCCAAATGCGGAACAAAAACTTTTTAACTGGCGCTATCGTATACTTTAACCCGGATCTGCCATTATTGCTAAACTAACAAACTGTAAAGAGTGTAGAAAGGTTGTACCGAACGATCCGAGTCCTTCGTTCTTCAACCATCATCCCACGCTCCGTTGCGGCTGCTCCGATCTCGTCGATCTCCGATATCCTCGTCGAGGTGGCACCACATGATCGGTTCTTTAAACGGGCTCCCGCCTCTGACTCGAGGCAACTCGATCGTCAAGTTTGCTAAAAGAGACGACCAAGATTGATGTAGAGAATGAGTAGATGACTTTGTCTCACTTCGTCCAAGTCCGTGGACGATCGGTTAATGAAGTTGCCGAGGGAATCAGATGAATGGAAATTGAACTAGGAAATTTCCATGAATCCAAACTATATGAAATCTTTGGCCAAAAAATAATGAATCAATTCTCTCTCTCACTAAGAAGTGGCCGGCCAAATTTATCAAAGGAGGGAGGTGAGTGTAGTAGCTTCAAGTGGTGACCATATCCCTCCATACTTATCACAACCTAACAACAAAGCATGAATCACTTAATATCATTAAAAGCAAACCAATCATATTAAACCTAGTCATGCTTTATCATTAATGAACCATTAATGACTCAAGTGAGTCACTAGCCACTTCATCACTTCTAGAAGCTTCTAGAATGATGACTCACTCATATCTGATGAAAAGATAAATCCGTCTTTAACCGAATGTTAAAAGACGGCTGATAGAAAACTGGAAACTGGCAACTTCCAAAAGTGATCCTGAAACGACTTTCAGGATAACCCCGAAACTGTATAAATATACCCGCATTTGTATTACGACCGAATACAAATGCAACTGAGACAAAGATATTATACCTACTCAATATAATACTCGGATCCGGCTTAAACCAAAGCCGACCAGTATTATCTACCCGAAAACTGACACGTGCGTAAACGCATGTGCATTTTCCGAACCTTGCCATAAAACCATACGGCCTCTACAACGTTTCGCCCGAACTTGGGAAACTGTCTGTGGGGGACTCTAATGACTCGTCAGTACCCTGGCAGTGGGTTTAACCACAAACCGTCAGCGGCACTAGCAATGCGTAACGGCTGCCCATGGACTGACCTCAAGGGTGGCCGAGGAGCGAACTCAAGGGAGACCGATGAGCGAACTCCTCCGAAAACCCTACTGAGCCTAACAGTGACAATGTATATACAGTACGGTCCGTTCGTCAATGAGTATCGCATATCCGCCTAGGGGGGTAGTAACGTCAGACCCCCAATAGCAGTATAAGTCGTGTCGGAGTGTAGCCCAAATACACCCTGAGATACTACTGGAGTACCTACCAGTAAATCTCCTACCATGGCCATGGATTTGTGTAATGGCTCTCCTTGACACAGCACGATCTCGCCCCCAATACCGGGAGAGACGAATCCCCTGCCGATCCGCTCACGTGCCTCCATATGGCTCGGGACTGTACCCAAAAACTACCTGTTTGCACGACTCCTTTGAGCCGTGGTAGGGTAGAAATCAAAGCACAGTGGGAACTCACACGAGACAAATGACGACCTCAGGTCGATGAACTAACCTGTACACATGTCACCAGGGAACTGCTATCTGACGGTAAATATAATACTAACTAGCAGATTCCCGGCGAGTCCTGTCCGGTGTACTCATAACCCAATGAGCACCTGTATACATCTTAGGTGATCCAACTGACACCAGTGGCTTGTGAGACCGGCCACCGCCCCTCGTCGGGGTCTCGACTGTATACACTAGTCTACTCCGGAGTATCGATGCCCTGTCTCGAAACTCCCACGACTAGGGACCACAATTAAGGATATGCATTTAAACTACCCAACTCTCACGTATATGATCGCCATCATACTGTTGGTAGTAAAGCAAGATCCTAAGGGCTCTATCAAAGTGTAACATGCAATCAGTCACCTGAACATGTACACGACTGATAAAGGCAAACCCGATAGCATACTATCATCTCGAGTAAGACTGTGCTACCGGGATAGGTCCTCCGCAATCATTGCAATCACGTACCTGCGATCCAATAATTGACTATGAGGTTACTATCTCCAACATAACAATCACATAACTAAGCAAACTAGGGATTTGGGTTAAGGAAATATACCCAAAAGACCTCCATGAAGCAGGTGAAGAAGCGAAAGGAGCTGCCCCAAGTGGCTGGAGCTCTTGCTGCTGCTGCTGATGTCTGCTGTTGCTGCTGCTGCTGCTAATGATGCTGATGCTGTTGTTGTTGTTGCTGAGATGATGATGGTGATGCTGTTGTTGTTGTTGATGTTGTTGTTGTTGCTGTGATGATGATGATGCTGGAGCTGATGATGGTGGTGCTGGAGCTACTGCTTCTGGTGTTGCTGCTGCTTCTGCTGCTGCCTCTGGTGCTGCTGCTGATGATGATATTGTTGTTGTTGTGGTCACTGCTGCTGTTGTTGCTGTGTTTGTGTGTGTGTGTGTTTGAGAGAGAGAATGAGAGTAAGAGGGAATGAGAGGAGAATGAGAGAACAATCCAAGACCCCCCCTCTCTCTCCCTTCCCTCATAATGAGGCATGGCTCACCCATGCTTCCCATGCCCCCCATCTCTCCCACAAAGTCAACATTTCAACCAAATAAAATAAAACCCATTTCAAATTCATTTTAAAACCACCATACACTATTAAACCCAAAACACCTAATACAAACTTAACACTAGATTAAGCAATGGTTAAACCACAAATTACACCCTAGTTATCATGCACAAGTGTGTGTGTGCCTAACAAAATTCTAATAAAATACTCATTAAAAAGGATAAAATATTTAAAACTTAGTTTGGTAAAATTTTTATTAAAAACCACACATTAAAATATAATTAGCTATAAAACACATTCTAAGGTGTTACAATCTCCCCCCTTAAAAGAAATTCGTCCCTGAATTTTAAAAAAATATTCTGATACGCATACGTTCAAAGAGATGATTAAAATCCTCAAATCTCGCTCGCAGCCTCCCAAGTGACTAACTCACTATACGGCTACGTCCAAGGAAACCCTTCACAGATGGCAAGACCCTTGACTGATGTCCCTCCACTTGCCGAGCCATTAACACACATAGCTGCCGGTGAACGAAAGATCGCGTCCAGCTAAAAGGTCTGATGCCAAAACATGTGAGAAAGGTCAAGAAGGTAATTGTAAAGTATCATCACAAGGAATACGGGGAGGAAATCTAATAATCTGGGCGGAAGTGCCAAATTAAAGGCAACGAAACTAACTCGCTTATAGGATCTAGAAAGGACCTAAAATCATGGGATAAGCTTCCCAAAATCCAACACGTCGCTCATCGGAAGGTCCGTAGCAATACATGATTTGCCACTGCGCACTCAAGCCTGCGACCGGCACAGTCGCATAAGACATCTGTTTGCAATGGACAATTCTCATCCTGACCTGAACACAACTGGACTATCTCCGAAGTCTCTAGACTAGCTGGGGTCCAAAATCCTACTTACGCAGAGTCAGAAAACAACAGGCTGGCGATCGACACGACCTAACCCCTAAGCCTAAGGGTAGCCAATTGGAGTGTCTCCTGATAACAGCTATCGAAGGGGAACCCTAACAATGGCGAGTGACGATCCCAAGCTGCTGACGACAAACAACACAAACACACAACTTTAACAAAACAACTGAGCAAACTGAGTATAACCGGATGACAAGAATCCGAATGGAGTCACACCCTGACCAGACTTGGGTAGAAACCATAACGAATTTCGTGGAGATCTGCTCCCATTCCTACTTCGGAACGGTAAAAGATTGCAACTCTCCAGCCGGCCTCAGATGCTCGACTTAAGCACACAACAAGACTGACACCTTGAAACGAAACCTGAACTTCTCTTTACATCCCTATCCACTCGTAACTATCTCACAAGTCACGCCAAAGCTAGTGGATCTTGAATGCATAAAGAGAGTTGACAGATGTGCATGTTCTAGGATTACACGTCTCTACCCGATGATGTCAGGTACACAGACGCGTCCCTAACTTAGCACACCATTGTCACAAATCAAGGTCTCCGAATCATTACCCAGCTGAGTATGCTCAAGTATCATTGACGAACGAGCATCGACGGGCAGTGTCCCGCGAAAACGATTTAAGGGAAGTGGTCGGGCGCGGACATGAGCAAGCTGTCCCCTCCGTAGAGACGAACTTAAGCTATACTCAACGGTCACACAAAAACTATAAATCTGCAGAAGACTAACACAACAATCCAAACCCGCTGCAGGAAGATGTACATTAAGCTCTAGTGGTCCGTGGAAAATCTGACACGACTCTCAACCAAGTAGCGTCTCCAAATTTCCAACGCAAAACCACCGCGGCCATCTCCAGATCATGAGTGGAATATCCTCCTCGTATTTCCTCCAAATGTAGGGAAGCAAAAGCGATAACTCTATAGTGTTACCTCAGTACACAATCGAGCCCACTCAAGAAACACTACAGTTAAACAACAAGGTCGCCCGAACCAAAAGCAAAGAAAGACTGATGCAGTTGTTAACAGAATCTTCAACTGCCGAAAACTCCGTACACATGCCTCAGTCCACAGAAAAGAAACCTCCCTTCTGGTCAATTCAGTCGACGGTGCAGCACTACTCTAGCAATCCTGCATGAAACGGCGGTAAAAACCTGCTAAGACCAACCATCTGCGGATCTCCGTCCTGCACACAAGTCTGGGCCTAAGCTGTACGGCCACGATCTCCCTCGGAGCCATACGAAACCGTCTCCCGTGACTACAAGACCTAGGAGTCAACACAAACAAGCCTGAAGAAACACTCTGAGAATTTAGCAACTGCTGGTGCTCTCCCAGTATCGGCATAACAAATCCTCACGTGCTACTCTTATTCCTCAAGACACATTAAGTAGACCAGAGTGTCGTAAATAACACAACAAAAACTGGTCGAGGAACGGCCTGAAGAAATCTGGTTCATCATATCTATGAATGCTGCTAGGGCAACAGTGAATCCAATGACTCACAAAAACACACAAAGCCCGTAGCACGCACAAGGCAGTCTTCGGAATGCCGTCACCCCGAACCTGCAATAATGATGACCTGATCCCAAGCAAACTTGGAAAATGTCTCGCACTCTGGAGCTGATCGAAGAAATCGTCACGGCGAGATGAAGGATACCTATCCGCACCATAAGCCGGTTCAATTGACGATCCGTCGATACGAAACCCTAAACTGCCGTCTTTCTCCTCGACGAACAGAAATAGGAGCTTCCAAAAGCGAAACACTCAGACGCACAAAACTCCCCAAACCAAAACTCTGCAGCTGATCCTTTTGCTCCCAAGCTTCGCCGGCTCATCCGGAATAACGTCGAAAAACTCTTACACGAAAGGAACCCGGTCCGAAAATCCCACTGTGGCTCCGGTATCACGAATGAACGCCAAGAATCCACGACATCTCCTCAGTAGCCGACTAGCGAAAAAGGCTGGATTCAAGCTGTGAGAGGCGGCACAACTAACCACCTGCACAACAAGAACTGACTTGCCGGGGACAACAAACCTGACTGTTTCCATTCGGTAGTCCACAGATGCCTAACACGTAATTAAACAGTCCGTGCCAGGAGAACGTCAAATTCAACATCTCTAGAAGGATCAGAACGACGGACGAATCTCCATCTCGGTTGGCACACAACTGAAATACGCGTCGCGCAACAAAAGAATCGCTGACAGAAGTTAGCACAACTACGACTAGTCTACCCAACCACGGTACAATCAAGAAGACAACGAATACATCAAAAGAACATATAACTCGAGGTACCTGAAAACTACACATTGGACGTCTGCGCGTCCCGATGAGTAGAAGCAAACTCCTGTGTCTGCCCTCTACTCGCAGCTGGATGAACTCTTCTGGTAGACTGAGCCCTCTGAGCTAATCTTCCACGTCCACGGCCTCTCTGAAAACGATCCTGACGAGGTGCTAAGGAACAATCCCTGACGAAGTGCTGAAGGCTTCCGCATCGAAAACATCCACGTGCTGACTGCTGACCATCCTGGGGATGAGGGCTGAATGACTGCCCTCATCCTAAGCCTCTGCTACTCCCGCGACGGCCACGAAATCTGTCCCGACGACCAAACCTCTGTCTCTGGGCTGGTACACTGGTACGAGTCCTCCACTGTCCTGGAACCCTCTGAGCCTCTGGAATATGCGTCTCGTCAACTGGAGCTGCAACCACTGGTGCTATGTAGGTGACGGACTGTTGCATGCTGACCGTAAGGGACAGCTGAGTAACAGGGGTGACAACCTCCTGTCGTAGCTCCCGAACGACGTCAACTAAGGAACTCATCGTCTGGCGGAACTCCTGCATCTCTACCAAAAGTCTATCCATGGTATAGGTTGTAGGCTGATCCGTCTGCACCTGTGCAACTAGAGTGCCATTCTGGTCAGTACTCGTCTCACCCGAGCTAACTCTGACATCGGCCCTCGCTGCATCGCTCTGAGTCCCCATAGTCATCAGCGGCAAGGCTATAAATAGATATAAGATGAGATTCGATAAGAATGAGGAAATCGAATCTCAAAGATATGAATCATCAAGGAAGGAATGTCAAGCAAATTGTACTTAGGTCACTTAATGCAAAGTACCGCGCTGTGGGTATGCTGCAGACATACACACACTACGTTACTCTGCTTAAGCTACCTACTCCATCATACTAAGGTCATCCTACACTCCGAAAGGTAAAACCTAACGCTCTGATTCCAACTTTGTCACGACCCAAAAATTGGCCCGTGACGGCCCTAATACTACGCAACGCCCTACGACGTAACGTAGCAAAAGAAAGCCAAAACCCAGAAGTCTAAACCATAAAAATACGGAAAAGATAATATAAGTTTTGAAACATTTGAAATCGCAACCCAAATTCTTTAAAAGTCTTACTTTCTTTCTTTAAAATTTTAGCAACACCCCCTTTTTTGTAAAGACTAGTCAAGATGAATGCAACACAAAAATAATGACAGTAGAGAAAAAGGCTGTATATAAAAGACATCAAATCCACAATAATACACATAACGTCCTCACCAAGTCTCTAAGTCAATAATACAATAGTAGATGGAGAGTACAAATACAACGAAGGTACAATATGAAATATAGATAACCACCAACCCACCTAAGCAAAATAGTACTGTGAGCTGAAGCGGTATCTGGAGCAAAAGATGATAGCTGGATAGCTGAATAGAGAAATAGCCTGCCTCGACTACTCTGGGGAACAACCTGAAACACCTGTGGCACAACGGGGGTGAGTTGCCAACTCGTGAATAGTATAAAACATATGCAGGTAATCGCAGGAATGCACGTACAACATGAATCTAAGATATGCGATTACAGTAATAATATGTCATGCAAATGCTGAATAAAGGAGAGTACACTAGCAGGTACAATCAATATGTGAAATAATAGTAACATGACAATAGTATGCAATAACCATGCAAAAAGGGTATGAGAATGTAGATATGCAACTTATCATAAGGGTACACTAACAGGTACTACCACTATGTGAATCTGTGCATAAAATAGATAAGGGTGAGGTATAGCGTGGAATATGTCATTTCCACGGAAACCTGACATCGTGGCAGGGTCACAATCCATCAAGACACTCAAATCCCAAATCCTCAAATCAGCCCCCCCCATATTGGGCTTTCACAATAGATAAGTCTCACATCACCTCAATGTACAATATCGAATAGCTCTCCTATATCTCGAATGTACAATTCAACAATCTCATTCATATCCGATATCCAATCTTAATGAATCACCTATATCCCAAGTCGAATCTAACATCCTGAAGGTATATATATATATATATATATATATATATATGTACAGGAATAAATATGATGGGGGCAATACACATATATTAGCGTCCCATTCCACTAATATTGGTGTAAGGGTATATATAACAACGGCTAAATCCCCTGTTATATATACAAAAGGGGTTTAGAGAAATATCATGAAAACAGTGTGCCAAGCATCGACACAGAAATCCTCGTATATCGGGCTCCGTCAGTCCGGATCGGCCCACGGGGTCCGTCTGCGGTGTCGGCCCTCGGCCCCGGCAGTACAGATCATCCCGCATCCATCTCTCGACTCTGGCCAGTATCCTCCGGACAACTGCCAGGTCCAACCAATCACCGGTAGGTACTCGCCCGCCTCCAGGCTCAATCGGCAAACCCATCGATCTTCTTGCCGAGGGGAACCATACCGGGCCCCACCATGTACTCTCATACGGCAACCACACCTCGTAGGGAGTATATAATCAGCACCGATAAAACTCATGGGGGACGCTCAAATATCATATCAAGGAAACCGGGTTGTTCAATGTATGCATAATTTCATGAACCCCCGCGGTTCCCAAATCCGGAAAACATTATATAAAATCCAGATAAACAATGCGCAAATCCAGGAATAAATATATATGCGAAATATCTGAATGCGAGCAGGTAAACAAAAGTATATAGCTGAACCAGATGTATGCGAAATCAAGATAAGGTACAGTTAAGTAACATCAGTAAATGTAAATATGCGACAGCAACTGAATATGTGTGTCTAACATACAGGTGTAGCAATGTATAGGTATCTACCTATAAGAACTGATGTCGTATACCCTCCTGGGTATAAGAAGAATATGAGTAAGATATCTCCCCGGTATAAGTAAAATATCTAAAAGGTATACCTGTAGCTGTATCGCAATGTGTAAATGTACCTATCACTAAAGGTATGATACACTATAGGTATACCGGTAGCTAGATGTCATGTATGGTAAGCAATAGTAGCTATAAGGGGTAGTGTGTGACATGGCAATTATTGACGGTGTGTATGTAGCATACAATCCGTGCTCGTGCAACATGAACCGTCAATAATGTGTGCAGTGTCCTACGGCTGCTAGTCACCGTATATAACTATATCAAGGAAATGAAGAATGGCGCAATTCTACAATGACGTAGAATGTGCGACAGGTAATTGAATCCTAGCCCAGACGCAAAACGCCATGCGGGCGGTTCCCCTGTAGATGTTAAATCTACTCACCTATGCTCCACGCTAGGTGAATCCTACCATCTGCTCCCTCTGTAGCCGTGCTCGTAGCCCCTGTCTGCAAACCTGCAAATACGACATGAAAATCATATATAAGCCAAAATATCTCGCAAAACGCGATATCGAACCAAAACGAGAAACTCGCGTCGTGAACTAAACGCGCGTGTGCACGATACGCTGAATCGTGTGTGTACGCGTCTAAAACCATCGCGACACGCCGCGATACGCTGGATCACAGAACCCACTCACGTATCGCGCGTATCGCGCAAACACAACGGACACCAAAAACGATATATAGTCCCAGATTTTCCTACAGGCCAAAACTTACAAAACTAGACATGCCAAAACACTACACTACACATCAGAGAACACTACACAAAACCCCAAGTCCCCAGTCCCCTTCCTGGCCGCAATTTGCGGCCAAAATGAAATATTTGGCGGCCAGGGATTGGAATTGGTGGCTCGTGTTTTGGTGGTGGTGTCCATACCTAGTGAGCATGTCCCAGTCTTCTCAATTTCACTCTGTAAGGTCCGGGTCTATAGCAGATTCCAGATATCACAAATATCGCTTAAAAACGACAATTTGCACAAATTGGAAACCCTATGGTATTTTAGTGAAGTCTGGGTCAATTCTCAGTTGAAGGTGACCAACAACACTACAAAGAGCTAGCTTAACCAATTCCAACACATTCCCACCAAAATTCCACACAAAACACCTAAACTAGCAATAAACTAGCAATTAACCACAAACCGACACATAACTAAGCAAACTAGGGATTTGGGTTAAGGAAATATACCCAAAAGACCTCCAAGAAGCAGGTGAAGAAGCGAAAGGAGCTGCCCCAAGTGGCTGGAGCTCTTGCTGCTGCTGCTGATGTCTGCTGCTGCTAATGATGCTGATGCTGTTGTTGTTGTTGCTGAGATGATGATGGTGATGCTGTTGTTGTTGTTGATGTTGTTGATGTTATTGTGATGATGATGATGCTGGAGCAGATGATGGTGGTGCTGGAGCTGCTGCTTCTGCTGCTGCCTCTGCTGCTGCTGCTGATGATGATATTGTTGTTGTTGTGGTCACTGCTGCTGCTGCTGCTGTGTTTGTGTGTGTGTGTGTGTGTTTGAGAGAGAGAATGAGAGTAAGAGGGAATAAGAGGAGAATGAGAGAACAATCCAAGACCCCCTCCATCTCTCTCCCTTCCCTCATAATGAGGCATGGCTCACCCATGCTTCCCATGCCCCCCCTCTCTCCCACAAAGTCAACATTTCAACCAAATAAAATAAAACCCATTTCAAATTCATTTTAAAACCACCATACACTATTAAACCCAAAACACCTAATACAAACTTAACACTAGATTAAGCAATGGTTAAACCACAAATTACACCCTAGTTATCATGCACAAGTGTGTGTGTGCCTAACAAAATTCTAATAAAATACTCATTAAAAAGGATAAAATATTTAAAACTTAGTTTGGTTAACTTTTTATTAAAAACCACACATTAAAATATAATTAGCTACAAAACACATTCTAAGGTGTTACACTATCTCTTCACTAGTTGTGTAGATTAGTGAAGCGAACACCCTAAACTAAATGGCTAATAGTAGAGGATGATGAAGTAGGAAGTGGGCTCACTTCAGATATATTTTTCTCACAAGTTTCCATCTCTTTTTTAAAAAGCTAGCAAGCTTTTCTCACTTGATGAAGAAGAAGAAGATGAATGAACTCATGAGGTTAGAAATGCAACCATGGATAAGTATATCATATATCTAACCCTTGTAGAGAGTTAACCATAGTAAAGGGGTTAAAGGTTAGGTCACAAAATATCTTAAGGAAAACAAAGGAGTGGATTTAGTCAATGCTTATCCACAAGCTTCTACAAGCTTCTAGCAATGATTTAATCCACTAATTTGTAATTACTTAATGATATATGAAACACTAACATAAACCCTAGCATGGTGTAAGTCTCATACATACATGTTGCATGTATAACCCAGCATGTCGCAATATTATATATCACATATATAATATTTATGTAACATAAGAAAACAATACAATAAAACATATATCACATATATGTTAAATGCATCATAAGTGAGAATAATAAATATTTAAGTGAGCATATAATATATATATATATATATATATATATATATATATATATATTATTTCATCGAATCAACACTTGATCCAATAACCCGGCTATATCACATATAACCGGCCGATATCACATATCGCGAGAATAGAAGACGGTATCACATACTCGTATTAATCTCGGTCCCGCACATATCACATATGTGCTCCTACTCCATTTCTCATGAACCAGGAAACCTCTATGTAGGACTTTAAAGACTCGTCAATACGCCAGCAGCAGGTGATGATCGTATCGAACACACACAAGCCGCAAGCGGTATGCTAACGTAACGGCCACCCGGGTATTGAGCGATCAGAAGATCAACAAGCAAGCCTACTATAACTCCTGTGAATCCATTCAGTAACACTACCGTACAGTCCGGTCTCTTTGCTTGATATGTCGCATATCACAGCCTGGGGGTGGTATAACGTCAGACCCCAATAGCCTGATAAGTCATGCAGATGCAAGGTCCATAACGGTTCGAGAAACTACTGATAACACTTACCAGTAAATCTCAGCAACCCTGGCCAGGGATTTCCTATTATGGCCAATCGAGCACAGCGCAACATCAACCCCCAATACCGGAAGAGACGAAACCCCTCCTATCGCTCATTGCCTCCATGTGATTTGGGACAAGACTTTATGACGACCTTGGGTCTACAGAATAACCTGTACCAGTGTCACCAGAGAACTGCTATCCGACGATAGATATAATACCATCTAGGAGTTCTCAGCGAGTCCGTCCAGTGTACCCAGTCTCCACTGAGCACCCGTATACCTTCTCTGATGTCAAACACCAATGGATATGGGATCATCCATCGCCTATCATATGGATCAAGAAGCGCATACGCTAGTCTACTCTGGAGTATCGATGCCCTGTCTCGATACTCCCACGACTAGGAACATTTGAAGGATGTACTTATCGACTACCCAATCCCCACTAGTATGATCTACATCATAGTCCTGGTAGTCAAGCACTCATCCTTAGGGCTTTATCAACATGTGACCACAAAACAGTATTTGTTTACATGTTAAGATAAAGTACAACCAGATAGCATACTATCATGTCGAGCAAGAAAGTCCTTCCTATATATGTCCAAGCATCCACTACAATATACATAGCATGTACAGTAATGGCCTCTAGGGCATACATATAACTAACATTTAGAACACTCATTACATCCTAGGCTTTCTAGATTAGCAACCTAGAAACCCTAGTTGCTTCGCTTGCATCCTTGATGTGAAGCTAGAGCCATTACTACATCCCTCGGATGGATCGTCTTCGACAAAGGGAGACCGGCGGCCAAGCTCAACCAGACATGCCTCAAGGAGCAAAGGAGGAAGATGGAAGACCGAATGACTTGGCCCTTTTGTTATAACCATTCTAACTTCTTTATATATCTTGCTAGTATAGGTTTTTGGTTCGATCTTGTGTGGGTTTTGTTTGCGCCAAAGTTTTGAAAATTTTGTTCCGCATTAGGCCACGGTTTGATGGCCGGGGCGCCGACAAAACCTAACTGTATCATCTACTCATATTAATCTCGGTCCCGCACATATCACATATGTGCTCCTACTTCGTTTTGCTTGAGCCAGTAAACCTCTGTGTATGACTCTAAAGACTCGTCAATACGCTGACAGCAGGTGATGATCATATCAGGCACCCACAAGCCGCCGGCGGTACTAGCTGGACGTAACGGCTATCCGGGTATTGAGCGATCAGAAGATTAACAAGCAAGCCTGCTCTTACTTCTGTAAAGCTTGTCAGTAACACTACCGTACAGTCCGATCTTTTCGTCTGATATGTCGCATATCCAGTCTAGGGGTGGTAAACGTCAGACCCCAGTAACCGATAAGTCATGCCGATGTGAGGCTCATAACGGGTCGAGAAACTACTGATAACACTTACCAGTAAATCGGCATATCAGCCCTGGCCAAAGACTTCCTATTATAGCCAATCGAGCATAGCGCAACATCAACCCCCAATACCGGGAGAAAAGAATCCCCTCCTATCGCTCATTGCCTCCATATGATTCAGGACAGTACCCAAAAGCCACCTTTTTGCACGTTCTCTTTAACGTGGTAAGTTGGATATAAAAGCACAGTGGGAATCACACAAGACTCTATGACGATCTCGGGTTTACAGACTAACATGTACCAGTGTCACCATAGAACTGCTATCTGACGATAGGTATAATAGCAGCTAGGAATTCTCGGCGAGTCCGTTCAGTGTACCCAGTCTCCACTAACCACCCGTATACCATCTTTGATGTCAAACACCAATGGATGTTGGATCATCCATCGCCCATCATATGGGTCAAGAAGCGTATACGCTAGTCTACTCTGGAATACCGATGCCCTGTCTCAATACACTCTCGAGTAGGAACAATTAAAGGATGTACTTGTGGACTACCCTGGCCCCACTAGTATGATCTCCATCATAGTCCTGGTAGTCAAGTACACATCCTAAGGGCTTTATCAACATGTTAGAGCAAGACGGTATCAAAATACAAATCTACATGTTTACACAAAGAGCAACCAGATAGCATACTATCATGTCGAGCAAGAAAGTCCTCTCTATATATTACCAAGCATCCACTATAATATACATCATATGTACAATAATGGCCTCTAGGGCATACACATAACTAACAAAAACCATAGTATCTCTCAGGTGCATGAGGAACCCTACTGGATCTATGGAGTGGCTGGGTTTCGTAGGGGACTATTGAATCCTCCGGTTCTACCAAATCGTCAGTAACAGTTTGTGTAACTGGAACTTCTTCCAGTTCTACCTCATTGCCACTATTTTCGTTCACAAAAATTTCCCTTTCTAAAAAGGTGGCATGTCGAGAAACAAACACCTTTTGTTCCTCGGTATGGTAGAAGATATACCATCATGAATTTTTAGGATATCCTACAAACTTGCACAGAACTGACATTGCTTCGAGCTTGTCCGGATTTTGCGTTTTAACATAAGCTGGACAACCCCATATCTTAATAAAATTAAGAAATGGTCTCTTCCCTTTCCATATCTCATATGGAGTGGCAGGTACAGATTTAGTAGGAACCATATTCAATAGGTATATGGCTGTCTCAAGCGCATAACCCCGAAAGGAAATAGGTTTTAGCAGTACTCATCATAGAGTGCACCATATCTAATAGGGTGCAGTTTCTCCGCTCTGATACACCGTCGTGCTGTGGTGTATACGGAGGAGTAAGCTGAGAGAGAATCCCATTCTCTTTTAAATAATCTCGGAATTCCACGCTCAAGTATTTTCCTCCCCGATCAGATCGAAGGATTTTAATACTTTTACCCGTCTGGTTCTGAACTTCGCTCTTATATTCCTTGAATTTCTCAAAAGATTCAGATTTGTGTTTCATCAGGAAACATGCCCGTATCTTGAGAGATCATCGGTGAATGTAATAAAGTACGAGGAACCATTCTGGCATGTATAGACATAGGACCGCATAAATCACTATGTATCAGTCCCAAAAGTTCAGTAACTCTTTCTCCATGTCTAGTAAATGGAGTTTTGGTCATTTTACCTTTGAGACATGACTCACAAGTTTCATAAGATGTAAATTCGAACGGATTCAAATATGCATTTTTATGCAACTTAGCTACCCTTGTCGCATTGATATGACCTAGTTTACAGTGCCACAAGAAGGCATCGTTCATTTATAAACTTTTTCCTCATGTTGGTGTTCTGTATACTCAGAACTGTGGTTTGATTCAGAATTTATATACCGTTACACAACGTACCAAGCCCAATCAACACTTGATTTTGGAAAATGTTCATAACTTTATCCTCCAATGTGAAATTATATCCTTCTTTTGTTAGCAAAGAAACTGATATAATGTTACATATCATCTTTGGCACGTAGTAACAGTTTTTCAGAATCAATGTGTTACCAGTTGGTAACACTAGGTGATATTCGCCAACTGCTTTAGCTGCAACAATTACACCATTCCATACTGTTTGAGACTTATCACCCTTTCCCAGTTCTTTACCTTTCTTTAGCCCATGTAACAAATTACATACGTAGGATCCTGACCGGTTATCCAATCCCCAGGATGTAGAGCAAACTTAGAAACAGTTCTCGGTAACGAACACACCCAAAGAAGATGCATCAGTATGCTTCTTCTTCGTTCGGGTGGCGTGGGAATCCGGGTATTCCCCTATTCCTAGCTCACACTTATGACAGTCATAAGATAGAGCGGAACCTAGCCACGTATAATAAGAGGGTTCGGTCAATACATCCATATTATTATCTTGATTAAAGCATGTCATTGGTCCCTACCTATAGAGAGAGAGAGAAGGAAACGCATTAGCGTGCGCTCTTTGTAAGATTAGATTGGTTATTATCTTATCTAATCAGGATGGCTCCCACTGTTTTTATCAAATCTTCCTTCAAACCGTAAAAGGTATGATTAGCCGGGATTAATTACATTCAACAATTTCGCTAACTGGTCAGCCAGGCCAGTGTCGGTACTCCGAGAGAGGTTCCCCGTGCTTTCGCACGGACCTAATTAAAATAAACCTCGTTTCCCTAGAGGCTTCACCCCGTTGACACCTTTCTAGACACCTACTAGATTAGCTAATTGTAAAGTACCAAAACTCTCCTAGGAGTAACTCTTACTCGCAGAGGGTATCATGATCCAACTATCATATAGAAGGTATGCAATCTCATTGCAATTTCAACACTTGAAATTCATGGTAATTGTTTTTACCCCTAGCAACCTGTGACCTTGACGCTGGCCAACAAACCATAGGCCGCTAGTCAAGTTCAACCCATTCATTTCTTAATTGAATTAAACCCACCCGCATGACCCATGACGTTGGCCAACAGATTCGCACGACTACCCTAATCCAACTCATCATATGCTGCAAATAAGCACTAATCAGCTACCGCACACTACGCCTTGACGCTGGCCAACAAACGTAGCACGAATACTGATTGAATTGATTTCCGATTGTGTTTATCAAATGTTCCCCGGAAACGGCGCCATTTGATTGATCGTTTCTTTGTGTGTCGCTTTAGAAAATGAATAGAAATCACAATCAAAGAATTATTTGACCGCAATCAATAACGGTGTCGGTTTGTAGCGCGTTAGTAAGTGCGGTTCGTCCACAGGGATTGTGCGATTCATTCGTATTTGTTTTGTTTTGAATTGAAAATTTAATAGAAAAGAAAAGCAAACGATTCAAGATTTATATCAATGAATTTCAAGAATCAACTAGATCTAATCAAGAATCAAGAAAGCATTAAAAATCAAGAATCAAGAATTGATATAATTCCAATCGATTTAAGTTTCAAGAACTGAAATGTAGCTCGTAGGAGTCGATTAGATCATAGATGTGAAGAAGACTAACAATTATCTTTTCTTTTCCATTAACGAATTGATGCTAAATCGATGTCGATTTATCGAGGATTAAGGATCTTGCGAAGAATTAGGGTTTCCTCATCCTATCCTTTGTTCTTTCGATGAATCACATTCACAAGATAGCTTCTAGGAAATTAAATGATCGATCGTTGATCTCTAGATCCGTGCAAAAATAATCAAGAACACATTTCGCATCGATCTAGATCATCGATCATTCAATTTTCAAGAATTTACAATAGTTATAGGACTTAAGAAAATGTTTAAATATTCATCAACATCATCATTCTACCGATCGTCTCGACTCCTCCACGAGCGGAGTTTTATTCAAGCATCATTACAAAGAATACATTCAAGGATCGAAATTGAATCATAATGCTTGAATTGAAAGATGAGCAAGTTAAAAGAATCGTCACCTTTATTTATTCAACAACTTGTTACACATTGCTCAAGACTACAATAGTTTGAGAAGGAACAAGATTGTCGAATCTAGCGTTGCATTGGCTCCTTGAGTCGCGAATTGACTTGGATCTCATGCTCCGATGAAGTCCGGCTTCGCTTATAAAGGATGGTTGAAGGCTTGCTTTGCTAGAACTCAAAGAATCTTGAACTTTGGTTTCTTTATTGGATTAGGGTTAGGGTTTGGAGGTGGCAAGTGTTGGGTTGAAGAGATGATAGAATTTCAACAACAATCAACAACCTTTTCAAGTGAGGTCTAGGGTCCCTTTTATAGGTTTAGGAATGATTAGCTTCCTTAAGAAGCTTGGATTAGGTTAGCTTCCATTGTAAGCTAGTTAGTTAGGTAGAAGCCTCTAGAACTAGTTAGTTAGGGTTTAGCTTCCACCTTAAGCTAGGAGGTTAGGGAGAAGGTTCTAGGCTCTTAAGGTAGTTTAGGTGAAGCTTGTTTAGGAAGCTTGGACATCATTAGCTTTCAACCCAAGGTTTGCTGATCTGGCAGAAGGTTCTGGAATAATATAGAATTTGCAGTGGCTTGATGAGGTGTTCTGAATGAGGGAAGACTTCTGCAGCTGAATTGGGATGACGTGGCAGTCACGTGACCGCGGATCCGCGGCGCAAGCTGGCTCCTACCGCGGATCCGCGGCGCAATAAAAGCTTTAGAGCTTGAAACTTTAGGTAATGTCTTCTTCTGTCTTCAGGTGTGCTTTCTGATATGTTGATTCCCTGAATTCCTTTTAGATCATTTTCAGATTTCAAATCTTTGAGTTGGCATATTCTTTAACAGCATTGTTTCACAAATTTGGCCTTTCTCCTAGAATTTCCTGCACAGACTTCGCAACATAAGTTGCGCTACACAAGAATGATGCGATGCCATGATAAACAGCCAATTTCCCTAAAAATGCCGGTTTTTAGAGTATAACACATGTAATCTGGTATTTTACGACTGTTTTGCTAATATGTGCTATATGAATGCCGAACAGCTCTAGATTAGTGCAAATGATAGGGAAATTGACATGTTAAAAATGCAGTATTTTCGACTGATCAAATTCCCCCAAACATATTTTCGGTCGTCTCGAGAGAACTGTTTTATTAAAAAGAGAAGGAGAAAATAAAGAAACAGAAAAACTATCTAGCACACTTTCGTAGGCAACACGATTGCACTGAGCACGTGCAACAAGCCTTTAAACCTCTAGGTGTCCCTAGTAGGAGGAGTGTTGTCTCCTGAGGGTTTTCAGCGGATTGCACCCACAAAATCCAATAATAAAAGAAAGATCATGAAATTTACATTTAAAGATAAGAATTGTAAAAGAAAGGCCTTGAAAATTGGGGTTTCCAACTAAGCTAGATTTTTGGTTGTCATGAGCCCTATCTTAATAGTCATGAAAAGATGTCTGAAATCACGTCATCCCTCAATAAAACATCGTCTTATTCTTCATTCCTATCTTTCTTCCAAACATCGATCATATAACCCTGCGTGTGTGTAAAGACATCCCTACACCTGGAGAATTCAATTCAAGCTATCATACTCTTGCCCATCAGCCTCAGTACTTTTTTATTAATGAATATTTAAATGAGATTACTCACACACTTTTATGCGACCGTTAATACTTCCTGAGGTACTAACCGATCGATTACTCATGTGCTTGCTTATTTGGTGTTTTTTCCTCGTCTTGCACCACCTAAGGCTTAGTAGTGACTCCCAGACCAGTTGGCCTTAGGGCACTGGGTGAAGAGGCACCCTCGCTATATTTTTTTATTGCTGCCTTGGCGATAACAAAACCAGTGTCCATTTTTTCACCATTTTTTATATTTTATTCATTTTTTTTCTTTCATACTTTGGCTTTAAGACAAGAGCATTTCAAGGTATCATCTACTATCCCGGGCTTCAAGACGTGTGTAAGTGCGAATAGCAGGGTATCAACGTTCAAAATGTTTGGCTTCCAGAATAGAAACTACTTTTCAGACTTATTTTTATCCTCAGATTAGTGACTTCCTTCATCTTACTAATCCTTGGGACAACAGCTCATAACTACTTATTACTAGTTCGTTTAAGAAAACTTCTAATTTTCTTTGTTTTCTTAAATTTTTCTAATCTCATGGATGTAATTTTTCATTATCTAATCTTTTATTATCTTATTTTTGTACAAAAATGTTTAAATATTAAATATTTTGAAATTTTAAATTTTTTAAAATTTTTATGGGTTTTGAAAATTTTTAAATTTTTATAGGTTTTTAAAGAAATGTTTTGTGCTTATGCAAATGATATGCAAATGATGCAAAAATAAGCACAAACCACCCCCAAACTTGTTTTCAACAGTGTCCTCTCTGTTGCCAACCGCAATATCTACAAAACCTGTAAGCCTGGGAGGAATTTATTAGTGGGGCAAAATATATAAGTGAAGATTCTCCCCCAAACTTATTCTTTTCACTCACCTCCATTCAAAAGATGATGCAGTAATTTACAGGACATGGAGGTGAGACGGAGGAATTTTAATCAAGATAAAATGGCTCCTGTAAGAACAGAAGTTCCTCCGTGGGGTCAGTGGAAAAATACGACTTTAGTCTATGTCCATTCACTTTGAAAAATGTGACGTTTTTAACATTTTCTACTTCTACTGCCCCGTGCGGGTATACAGACCGAACAACAAAAGGACCCTTCCACCGAGATCGAAGCTTACCCGCGTGAAGGTGTAGTCGTGAATCATAAAGAAGGACATGCTGACCTGGTGTAAATGTTTTCCTCAAAATGTTTTTATCGTGAAAAACCTTGGTCCTATTCTTTACGATTACAGCGTTATCATAAGCTTCATCGCGGAGTTCGCTTAGCTCATTTAATTGCATCTTCCGAAAGTTGCAGGCTTAGTTTAAGTCAAAGTTGATTTCCTTAATAGCCCATAATGCTTTATGCTCAATCTCGACTGGAAAGTGACATGCCTTCCCAAACACTAACCTATATGGAGACATCCCTAGGTCGGTTTTAAATGCAGTTCGGAATGCCCAAAGAGCATCCGTCAGTTTGGTCGACCAATGTTTTCTATACTTAGCAACAGTCTTCTCCAGGATTTGTTTGATCTGTCTATTCAAAATCTCAGCCTGCCCGCTCGTTTAGGGATGATAGGGTGTAGAAAGTCTGTGGTTGATTGCGTATTTCCGCATTAGAGTCTCTAAAGACCTGTTGCAGAAATGTGTCCCGTTATCGCTAATGATAGCGCGTGGGTGTCCAAATCGCGAAAAGATATTTTCTTTTAATAACTTAATGACAACCTTCTTGTCATTAGTGCGACATGGAATGGCTTCAACCCACATTGAGACGTAATCAACCGCTAGCAGTATGTACAAATTCCCAAAGGAGTTGGGAAAGGGACCCATAAAGTCAATGCCCCAAACATCGAAAATTTCAACCACTAAGATGGGTTGCTGAGGCATTTCATTTCTCCGGGAAATTCTACCCGTGTACTGACACTGTGTACAGGTTTTGCAATGATCAAATGTGTCCTTGAACAAGGTCGACCAATAAAATGCGCATTGCAAAACCTTCTCCGCCGTCTTTTTAGGACCGAAGTGACCCCCACAAGCCTGATCATGACTAAAAGATAGAACACTCTTGAACTCCTCATTCAGGACACACCGGCGAATGATCTGATCAGGACAATACTTAAACAGATATGGATCATCCCAGTAAACTGTTTTACTAGGGACAGAAAACGGTATTTGTCCTGTTTTGACCAATCGCTGGGTATCAGTCCCGTGACAAGATAGTTCACAATATCCCTGAACCAAGGTTCATTGGATACGCTCAAGAGTTGTTTGTCCGGAAACGAATCATTGATCGGCAGGGTCACAAGGGAAGAAGAGATGCGTGAAAGATGGTCGGCTACAACGTTCTCACATCCTTTCTTATCTTTGATAACAAGATCAAATTCTTGTAATAGAAGGATCCAACGTATTAGCCTACCTTTAGCATCCTTCTTCGCCAGAAGATATTTCAAGGCGGAGTGGTCAGTGTACACAACTATTGGTGAGCCAATCAAGTAAGGCCTGAATTTTTCTAATGCAAATACAACCGCCAAAAGTTCTTTTTCGGTAGTTGTATAGTTAATTTGAGCATCATTCAAGGTCTTACTTGCGTAATATATCACGCGTGGCATCTTTTCAATGTGCTCTCCTAAGACTGCACCAACTACAAAATCTGATGCATCACACATAAGCTCAAAGGGGTAGTCCCAATTTGGAGACGATAGAACGGGGACTGTAGTGAAGGAGTGTTTGAGTGAGTCGAATGCTGCCTCACAATCCGAGTCAAAGTGGAAGGTCGTATCCTTGGCAAAGAAAAGAGTTAAGGGTCTAGCAATTTTGCTAAAATCCTTAATGAATCTCCTATAACAGCCCGCATGGCCAAGAAATTATCGGATGTCCTTGACGCTTTTGGGATGAGGAAGGTTTTGAATGACATCTATCTTAGCTCTGTCAACCTCAATGCCTTTCTGTGAAATAACTGTAGGGTTCCTAGGCACTCTCAAGAGGTCTCACAAGGCATCAACCATGCCAATTTCAAATTTAACGGGTGCCGAGAAACCCTAATATGGATCGTTGGCTAGAAGTTTAGGCGAAAAAGAAACTAGTTAACTACTTAACTATGAGTTTACGAAAATACAACCTTTGTAGATCCGTTTCTCCACCTCCATAGCTCCATGATGAAGTCCTCTCCACTGTCCAAATCGAACCATGGCTCTCACGGTGGTTTCATCGGAGAAAAGACCGGGCTAGGTCGTCGACTACGATGCCGAAGATGATCTACGTCGAGGCATCACTAGATCAAGCTCCAACTTCACCAAGTCAAGAAACTTGTGAAGAAAACACACTCTACTACTTGGCAAGAGGTAGAGGATGAAGAAATAGGAAGTGGGTAGACTTTAGAATTGGATTTCTCACTTGATTTCTTCACTTGCCATTGTTGAGGCAAGCTTTCTTCATGTGAAGAAGAAGAAGAAGATGAAGAGAATGATAAGATAAGTTAAAAGAAAATAATACTTATCATATAATAAGCCATGGTCAAGTGTAGAGAACTAACTAAGGTTATAAGAATGGTTAGGGTTAAAAGAACAAGACAAAATGGTCACTTGGTCAAAGCTTCATGAAGCTTCAATAAGCTTCATGAAAGAAAATAAAATAAAGAAACCATTTTGCTTTTCTTTTTATGCTTTTATTAATATCCAAAATGAATAAACAAATAATTAAATAAAAAGCAAAACCCTAATCATCAAGTTAACCATGGTTTAATTCTATACACTTAACCAAATAAGCATGTATCATCAAACATGATACAAACATGTGCACAAAAGTATATCACATATACAACTTGCACAATTCAAGTGAGAAATACCATTTAAAGTGAACCAATACTAGTTAATGCAAAGTAATATATTAAATATATAATTATGCATTAAATCATTAAATCATCACTTGATTCAATGATCCGGTCATGTCGCACACAACCGACTAGTATACAATGTATCGGCTTATCGAATCAATCCCTGATTCGATAAATAGGTTATATCGCATACAACTATTCGATACATTTATCGCGAGAATGGAATACGGTCTCACATACTCGAATTATTCTCGGTCCCGCACATATCTCATATGCGCTCCTATTTCGTTTCGCTTGAGCCAGGAAACCTCTATGCAGGACTCTAAAGACTCGTCAATACGCCGGCAGCAGGTGATGATCATATCAAACACCCACAAGCCGCAAGCGGTCTGCTAAACGTAACGGCCACCCGGGTATTGAGCGATGAGAAGATCGACGAGCAAGCCCGCTCACCCTCCTGTGAATCCAACCAGTAACACTTACCGTACAGTCCGGTCTCGTCGTCTGATATGTCGCATATCTCGCCTAGGGGTGGTAAACGTCAGACCCCAATAGCTCGATAAGTCGTGTCGATATGAGGTCTATAACAATTCGAGAAACTACTGGTAACACTTACCAGTAAATCTCAGCAACCATGGCCAGGGATTTCCTGTTATAGCCAATCGAACACAGCGCAACATCAACTCCCTATACCGGGAGAGACGAATCCCCTCTTATCGCTCATTGCCTCCTTGTGACTCGGGACTGTACCCAAAAACCACCGTTTTGCACGCCCTCTTGGAAGTGGTAAGGTGGAAATCAAAGCACAGTGGGAACCACACAAGACTCTATGACAATCTCGGGTCAACAAACTACTATGTACCAGTGTCACCAGAGAACTGCCATCTGACGTGAGGTATAATACCATCTGGGAGTACTCGGCGAGTCCGTCCAGTGTACCCATTCTCTACTGAGCACCCGTATATCATCTCTGATGTCAAGCACCAAAGGATATGGGATCATCCATCGCCCATCTGTATGGGTCGAGAAGGTATACGCTAGTCTACTCTGGTATATCGATGCCCCGTCTCGATACACCCACGACTAGGGACCTTGAAGTATGTACTTATGGACTACCATGTCCCCACTAGTATGATCCGCATCATAGTCCAGGTAATCAAGTACACATCCTAAGGGCTTTACCAACATGTAACAGAGAGACAATCAGTATACACGTTAAGGTAAAGAATAACCAGATAGCATACTATCATGTCGAGCAAGAAAGTCCTCCCTATATATGTCCAAGCATCCACTACAATATGCATCCAATGTACAGTAATGGCCTCTAGGGCATACATAGAACTAACAATCTCCCACTTGCACTAGGGCCAACTGTACAGCAATGGTTGTAGTATCTATACCCAACCATCCCATAGTAGTCTCTCTCTGGGGAAAAGGCCTTTGTGAGTGGATCCGCCGTGTTGTCCTCTGAGTCTGTTCTCCTAACCTCGATCACCCTGGAGATCAACCATCTCCATGATCAGGTGATACCGCCTTAGAATATGTCTGCATCACTGATGGGACCTGCGTTCCTTGGCATAAGCCACAACTCCATTGTCTCACAATGGTAGGAACGTAGTTCATCTCATGAACCAATATACACCCAAACAGCCTCTTTGGTAGCATCTTAAGTTGCGATGTATCCTGCCTTTATCGTCTAGTATGTCACGGTATCTAGCTTGGAACTCTTCTAACATACTGTCCCTTTACTGAGGGTAAAGACAATGCCTGTGACTGACTTTCAGTCGTCTTTATCACCCTGGAACCTTTCCAGTGATTCTCCCCAGGATCAATTGATACCATCTCACTACAACTAGTGAGTATCCTAATATCCAGTTAGATCTATCTCATAGATCCATAACCAAGTATTTAGCAGGTATCACTTTGATCCTATGTGGAGAATCATTGTGATAAGCGGAGATTGATCGAGCGTAGCATAGGAAACTTCTTTCTTATCAAGAGTATGTCATCCATGTACTCTACGAGGATTGCCACCATACTCCCTACTACCTTTTTGTATATACAAGGTTCATCTACCATTTTGATGAAGTCAAACTATTTGACTACTACATCAAAACAGATGTTCCAACTCCACGATGCCTGCTTTATCCTATAAAACATCTTGTACACGTTTCCGCTGCTCCCACTGTCTACGAGGCCATCCGGCTGTGTACTTATAGACGTTCTCTTCTAAAACATCATTTTAGAAAAGCTGTCATGACACCCAACCACCAGATATCGTAGTCATGGTATGTAGCCGTGACAAGTAGGATCTGGATGGACTTAAGCTTAGGCACTAGAAAAGGTTTCATCATTATCCATGCCTGGTCGATGACGAAAACCTTTAACAAGTCTAGCTTTGAATGTCTCAACTTTTCCATGTACACCAAGTAATCTTCTCAAGATATACTTTCTCCTGATGGGGATTTAACCCTTCAGATATAGCAACCAAAGTCCAAACTTTGTTGGTGTAGATGGATTCCATCTCAGATCGATAAGCATCCAGCCATTCTTACAGAGTCTTACTCCTGATGGCCAGCTCGAAGCTAGTTGGGTCATCATCTCATGATGCAATCCTCGCTCCCACTGTCATAGAGAAACAGAAGTATCTCTCAGGTGGGTGAGGAACCCTACTAGATCGGCGGAGAGGCTGAGGTTCGTTAGAATCTACTGAATCCTTTGGTTCTATCAAATCATCAGCTGCAGTTTGTATGGCTGGAACATTTCCAGTTCTACATAACAGACCTTGCCTCGAGCTTGTCCGGATTTTGCTTTTAGACATAAGCCGGACAACACCAAATCTTAACTAGCTTAAGACATGGGCTCTTCCCTTTCCATATCACATATGAAATGGTAGGCAATTGATTTGATTGGAACCCTATTCAATAGGTATGCAGCTTCTCTAGCGCATAACTCCTAAAAGGAAAAAGGTAACTCAGTAGTACTCATCATAGAGCACACCTTATCATATAGGGTGTGATTGCTCCGCCCCGATACACCAACGTGCTATGGTGTATACGGAGGAGTAATGCCGAGAGAGAATCTCATTCTCCTTTAGAATAGTCCAAGAATTCCGTGCTCAAATATTCTCCTCCTTGATCTCATCAAAGGACATAATACTTATACCCGTATTGGTTCTCTACTTCTAACTTATATTCTGCGAATATCTCAAAAGGTTCTGACTTGTGTTTCAACAGGAACATATATCTGAATCTTGAGAGATCATCAGAGAATGTAATTAAGTACAAAGAACCAGTCTTGGCATGTGTAGACAGGGGACCTTACATACATCAACATGTATCATCCCAAGAGTTCACTAACTCTTTCTCTGCTTCTAGTAAACAGAGCTATGGTCATCTTATCTTTGTGACATGACTGGCAAGTTTCACAAGATGTAAATTCAAACTGATTTAAATATACATCTACATGTAACTTCAGCTAGTCGGGTCGCATTGATATGACCTAGTCTACAATGCCTCAAGAAGGATTCGTTCATTTCTGAACTTTTCCTCTTCTGTGTGTTCTGTATACTAAGAACTGTAGTTTGATTTAGAACATCACTGCTTTTAGATAACGTGCCTGAACCGATCAACTTTTGATATAGGAAATGTTCAAAACATTGTCCAACAATATAAAATTTTATCATTTCTTTACTAATAAAGAGACAGATATGATTTTGTATATCAGGTTCGGTATCTAATAACATTCGTTCAGAATCAATGTATTGGTAATACAGGGTGACAGTGACCAACAGACTTGGCTGCAACACTTGCCCCGTTTTCTGCCTCATGAAACTTATCACCCGTTCTCAGTTTTTCTACCCTTTTGTAGCCCTATGTAACAGATTACATATCTGGGATCCTGATCCGGTATCATATACCAAGGATGCGGAGGATACTGAGAAACAGTTCTGTATAATGAACACACCCGAAGATGATGCATCAGCATGCACTCTCTTCGTTTGGGCGGCACGGGAAATCTGGTATTCCCCAATATCCTGCTCTGTCTTATAAAAATTATAAGTTGGAGTAGGACCAACGTTCCCCTGCTCAGTATAACAAGCGGGTTCGGTTAATATTCCGTATTATTATCTTGATTAAGGCGTGATATGGTCGCTACCTGGAGAGAGAGAAGAAAACACTCAGCGTACGCTCTTGCAAGAATAGATTGGTTATTATTTTATCTAATCAGGATGACTCCCACTGTTTTAATCAAATCTTCCTTCAAACCCTAAAAGGAAAGACTAGCCGGGATTAATTACACACTACAAGTTCGCCAATCTTTCAGCCAGGCCAGTGTCGGTACTTTGAGGGAGGTCCCCCGTGCTTTCGCACCAACCTAATTAATGTAAACCTCGTTTTCCCAGAGGCGTAACCTCGTTAACACCTTTCTAGACACCTACTTGATCGGCTAATTGTAATGTATAAAACTCTCCCAGGAGTAACAATTACTCACAGCGGGTATCGGGATCCAACTATCTAATAGAAGGTATGCAATCTTATTGCAAATTTCAACACTTGAAATTCCCGATAATGTTTTGCCCCTAGCATCCTATGACCTTGACGGAGGCCAAACTACCCATAGTCCGCTAGTCAAGTTCAACCCGTCATTTCCTGATTGAATTAAACCCACCCGCACGACCCTTGACGGAGGCCAAACAACGCCGTACGAATACCCTAATCCAATCGCATCATATGCAAGCAGATAAGCACTAGTTAGCTACCGTACACTACGCCTTGACGGAGGCCAAACAACCGCAGCACGAATACTAACTAGTACTTATCTGAAATGACGGAGGGCTACGACAGGTTTTTTTGAAAACCTATTGCGTAATGAACTTGATATCGTTGTAGAATCAAATGATTTTAAAATGGAGTGCTTTTGAGGCTTTTCTAGTTTTGCTAAAGGAGTCACTCCCGGTGAAGGGATCGTCGGTCCTTTCCTCGTCGAATGAGGTGCGGGATATATCACATATATCACTGTGCAAAGCAAAAACTCTTAAAAGCAGTCAAAAGACAAACCGAGGGTTGTAGCATCTGCCAGTTATTGCTAAAGGAGTCACTCCCGGTGAAGGGATCTCGGTCCTTTCCTCATCGAATAAGGTGCAGGATATATCGTATATATCGCTGTGCAAAGCAAGAACTGTATCTACCTGTTTTATTTTGAAATTCGATTCTACAACATCTTAGGTTTCTTTTATTTCATTAATCTCATTAATGAAGTCCTATCATTTATGTACCTAAACATCACAGATAAATACGACGTACACTTATGCCATCCGCATTCGCCTCGATGTCCCCTCATGCACCGTTAGGTTAGGTAACTAACGACAGAGCGGGGCAGGGCTAGCGCGGGTGTAAAACATAAGTAACGTCTATATAAAATATCATATATACTATATACTGTATCTATCACAGAACATCACATGATCACATCACAGATATCACAGCAGAAGAATATCATATGAAATATTGGATATACTAGGACGTCCGTGTTTTTAATACGAGCCAGTATAAAACACGGATTCCACGGTCGTGATGAATAGCCAAACCCACACCCCTAGACCCCTAAGAGAGCGGCAAGCAACCCTACCAATTCTAGAGTTAGGAGACCCGGACTCGACTCCTCGAGTTGGTCTCCCACTGGACTCCAGAACCCGGTTACTTGTGCCCTCCTCCTTGGGTCTATCCTAGTGCGGAAAAGTAAATAATATACAAACGGTGACATCTTCCGCAACCTGGAAGTGCCCCTATAAAAGAATATTACATACAAGTTTTTACATGAATGAATATGAAAAACACCCATCTCACATAAAAACCCCCGGCTATTCAAACACGACGATCCAATATAACATATCCAGCAACACATAACATTACATGTCATCAACGTAAGTAAATATGTCCATCCCAATTGTCGTTGACATATAGCAACGAAACCGGCGATATCACATATTACACTTACGGTCACAGAAAAGAAAGTGTAAAACTACAACAGTTGGAATCCGCAACCACCTCAGACATCGCATGCCTGACCAAATGAATTCTATAGACATCGCATGCCTAACAATTATAAACCCCGCATTTCAGTCTCATTATCAAAAACTCTTTTCAATATCAAGTCGGGCAATTCAACAAGATTCCCGACATCCTGATCGAATGCTCGTCGCAAACTTTACTAGGCGGCCACACCCCCGATGCCGCCGACGAAGTGCACCAAGGTGGAACACCGCTGTCGCGAGCACCCGAACGGATGCTTTCGGCGACGGGGTTCTCTTACAGTCACTTGGTCGGGGCTATGGAGTGAGGTTGTCTATTAAGTTTACCCGGCGAGTATCCGCGTACGCTACGTGATTGCGACGGACTTTTGATCACATCAAAATTCAGTGGCAACCGATCAAGTGAGACTAAAGTGCTATGTTTATAACATTCATTCAGTTATCTCATAACTACTTGTGAATTCCAATTATTGTATCACATTCCAGATAAACAGAAAATGTTAAACTTTCCGATCGAACAGTCGAACACCCAAGTTTTCCCGATACTGCTCAACACATGAAATTAGTCTAACAACATTCAGTTCGTGCCTCAGTACCAACGGTCCAGCCGTAGAAGGGTCAAGCCAACGCCTCACATGTGGCACGCCGTACTGCCCTAAACCCTAAGGTTCAAAGGGCAGTTCAAGACGGTCACATAATCGAGTTAAGGTTTGTTGTCTTCTAGAGAGACCATCGCGTTACTTGCACTACTTAGAACGTCGTTAAACTACGGAAAAATCCAACACTTGGAAATTTCCCGACAGGAAAAAATTGGGTATTTATATCCGGTCGAACTTTTTAACATATTCAATAATTATCCGGAAAAACACATAGACAAAGTTTAACAATCCGATCGAATAATCGAATCCCCAAAACAACCCCAGAAAATTCAACTCTTGAATAAATATTAAAAATTCCCAGAAAATACAGCATAATAAAATAGGAGTTACTGTGCAAACAGGGAATGATGATGTCATCATATTGCCGCGGAACCGCCGCAGAAGCCAGGCTTCTGCCGCGGTTCTGCCGCGGTTTGGACTGTTCATGAGTTAAATTTTGCACCGTAATTCTTATAATTCCCTGCTGAATTTTTTAAGCATTTTTAATGTGGAAAAATCCCAGTTTTTAGAAAAAGTCCAGAGAGCATGAAAAAGTTAGGGTTTCGGGTCGATCGGGTTTCAAACTTCGTCTACTCTTCGCCTAAGGCTCTAGCTAGGCTCTGATACCACTGTAGGGTTCCTAGGCACTCTCAAGAGGTCTCACAAGGCATCAACCATGCCAATTTCAAATTTAACGGGTGTCGAGAAACCCTAATACGGATCGTTGGCTAGAAGTTTAGGCGAAAAAGAAACTAGTTTACTACTTAACTATGAGTTTACGAAAATACAACCTTTGTAGATCCGTTTCTCCACCTCCATAGCTCCGTTATGAAGTCCTCTCCGCTGTCCAAATCGAACCATGGCTCTCACGGTGGTTTCATCAGAGAAAAGACCGGGCTAGGTCGTCGACTACGATGCCGAAGATGATCTACGTCGAGGCATCACTAGATCAAGCTCCAACTTCACCAAGTCAAGAAACTGTAAGTGCACGGCGGCGCCCCGGCCGTCAATCCGACGGCCAAACGCGGAAACGGTGATAAACTTTAAAATTTGCGGACTTAGCAAACCGGCACCACCGCGCACTAAACCCCGGATCGTGCCATTAAACTAATTCTAGCAAACAAGAGAAGGGTTAGAGATGTACCGACGATCCAAGTCCTCCGGTCTTCATCTCCACTCCGATCTCCTCGCGGGATCTCCGTCCGTCTCCTCCTCGTCGGAAAGGGCACCACGAAGCCGGGTACTTTTACGGGCTCCCACCTCAATACCGAGGCAACTCGCGCATGAAGCCGGCTACTCGACATGCTCAAGATATGCTGTAGGGAGTGTAATGTAGAATGTATGTCTCACTTTGGGGTTGGTTGCCATTTGAAGAGGATGGAGGAAAACAAAGATAAGAAAAATGGTGCTTGCATTTTTCTTGGCATGGAATGAGATCAAGAATGAAAACCTCTCTCAAAGATGAAGCTCTCTCTTCTTCTCTTTTCTTCTTCTCACTTCTCTTTTTTTTTCCAACCATGAATAATTCTCTCTCTCTTTTAGAAATGGTGGAGGATAACAATATGAAGCAAGAGGGAGGTGAGTGTAGTAAAAGGAGGAGGGTGACCACATCCAAACATAATCATCACTAAACTTTACATCAACCTCAAATCATTTCTAATCTCATCAAATCATGAAAAGCAAAGATGCTTATCATATCAATCCTTATGCAAATAAATCCTCCACAAAGTGTTATTTGCGAACTTGCAAATAACACCCTCCATCGGAAAAGTCCGGCCGGGAAAGAACAAAGGAAAACCGGCCGGAACGGAAAGCAAACTGGCAACTCCAGAAAACAGGTCCCGTAATAAATTACAGGAAAACCCCAATACTGTGCATACACACCCGCATCTGTATTCCGACCGGATACAGATGCAATGAGACAGAATCTACACTGTACTATACTAGGATCCGGCTTAAACCAAAGCCGGCTAGTAATATCCGTCCGATCCTGATCCGTGCAATACCGCACGTATCTGATCGAACCCTGCCATATAACCATACGGCCACTAGTACAAACCGTCCGATCCTGATCCATGCAATACCGCATGTATCTGATCGGACCCTGCCATATCTCCATACGGCCTCTACAGCGTTTCGCCCGAAAGCTTGAGTAACTGTAAGTGTGGTGGACTCTAAAGACTCGTCAATACTATGGCTGTGGATTTAACCACTAGCACGTCAGAGGTATAAGCCAATACATGACGGGCCACCAGCTATTGACCAAAAGGGACGTCGATGAGGAAGCTCACCCCGACACCCAACTGAGCCTGTCAGTGACAATATCCGTACAGTCCGGTCCGTTCGTCTATGAGCATCGCATGGCGGGCCTAGGGTGTTGGTAAAAGTCAGACCCCCAAAAGCGGTACAAGTCGTGTCGGAGTGTAGCCCAGAACACCCTGAGATACTACTGGAATACCTACCAGTAAATCTCCTGCCTTGGCCAAGGTCTTTTCGTGTTCTGGCTCTCCTAGACACAGCGCGACCTCACCCCCAATACCGGGAGAGATGAACCCCTGAAGATCCGCTCACTGCCTCCATGTGGCTCGGGACTGTACCCAACTAAAACCTGTTTGCACGACTCCTTTGAGCCGTGGTAGGGTAGTAATCAAAGTACAGTGGGAACTCACACGAGACAAATGACGATCCCCAGGTCGATGAACTAACCTGTACACATGTCACCAGGGAACTGCTATCTGACGTCAGGTATAAGACCAACTAGCATGTTCCCGGCGAGTCCTGTCCGGTGTACTCATAACCCAATGAGCACCTGTATACATCTTAGGTGATCCAACTGACACCAGTGGCTTGTGAGACCGGCCACCGCCCCTCGTCGGGGTCTCGACTGTATACACTAGTCTACTCTGGAGAATCGATGCCCTGTCTCGAAACTCCCATGACTAGGGACCTATTAAGGATGTGCTTGTAGACTCTAGCTCTCACTTATATGATCGCCCTCATACTGCTGGCAGTCAAGCATGAATCCTAGGGCTCTATCAACGTGCAATAGCGACCTGTCAGGTCACCTAAAGCAGTACACGATGATAAAGGTAAACCAGATAGCATACTATCATCTTGAGTAAGACTGTCCTACCGGGATAGGTCCTCCCTCAATCATTGCAATCACGTGCCTGTGATCCAATAATTGACTCTGAGGGCACTATCTCCAACAATCTCCCACTTGCACTCAAGGCTAATTATTGCGATGTCGCATACTCACAGCCCGTGTGATACCGAACACCCAACTCCTCTACTTGTCAGTCTCACAAAACTCGTTTGTGAAACTATTGCGTTCGAGGAATAGCCTCAGTGAGTGGATCCGCCTGTGGTGTTTCTTTCTATGTCTCTCTATATCTCAAGTTCGCGGAGAAAGCCATCTCCCGAAATGAGCAATACCTGTCTTAGAATGTCTGGATGTCTGATGGGACCAAGCTCATAAATGAACTCCAAAACCAAACTTCTTAGACTGTATCGTCAACTGAACCTAATCAGTATCCTGCGCCATGCCACCCTCAGTATTGCCTTGGACCACCTGTCCAAAATACTGCCCCTCGTCAGAAGGAAAACTATAACTCTGACAACCTTCTTGTCGTCCATGTCACCTTGGAAGCCTGGAATGATAACTGTTTCCCGAATGGGGCTTTCGTTATCATATCCCTAGAACAGCCACTTATGTTCTAAAACTGCCTCCGACTGTTTCTCCAGGATTGGATGAATATCAACTTATTGCATCTACTGCAAGAACAACATCTGGTGTGGTACTTGACATTTCATGATTGACTCAATTGCCTAAGCAAGTGATCTGCCAATCATGCACATCCCTCTCCCCTTTAGTCTGTAAGACACCTTTAGAGAGGGTGACTCCATTACCTGCAGGTGTACTACCGTGCCAGGAGTCGTCCATTCTAAATACTCATAGAATGCTGTCAAGGTACCCAGATTAGGAAACCACCCAAATCTAGATCTAAAACCATAGATCTAGTAACCAGTATGTCTGATATAATGTCCAAGTCCTTTGTGGAGAAACCACTGTGTGACGACCAAAGTATAACCGATCGTAGTAAAGGAATATCACTTCCTACTACCTTCTCAACAGATCCATCCCTTATTCTGATGACGTCAAACCTATGACTGTCACATCAGAAATGGATGATCTATCTCCGCTACATCTGCTTTAGTCTGTAAATAGACATAAGCCTGATGTCCACCAATGCTTCCGCTGCTCCAACTGACTACGACAACCCTCTGGCAGAGTCATACAGACGTGCACTTCTAAAGCTAGTTTAGAACGACGCTATACTCATCCTCCTGCTGGGTCTCGCAGCTTGGAACAACAACAATGGCAAGTGTGGGTAAACTAGAACTTCCCTGTCACCGTCCTTGAGGCTATCGAAGTATCTCTCGGGTGCCTGAAGTTACCCACCTTATCTGCGGAGTGGCCAATGGAATGTCAAATCAGATTGAATCTTTAGGTTCCTTATCAAATCTTCAGTAATCGTTTGCGGTTCTGGAATCACTTCCAGTTCTACCATACTCCCACTGCTGTTTTTGAAAAAATCCATTTTTAACAAAACTGTGGCAAGTCATGAACAATATTTCTATTGATCTCCCAGATGGTAGAAAGTCAACCCTCGTCATAGCCTGGGTCAACCCACAAACAGCCATTACAGAAACGTGCCTATGAGTTATCCGGAGTCTGGTTTTAATCATAAGCCAGACAACTCCCCGTACCTTAACAACGTTAAGATATGAACTGTTCTATATCCAATATAGAACCAGAGGCACTGATTTAATTGAACCAGATTCAAATCATGCAGCTGTCTCCAGTGCATGTCAACTAAATGGAGAGAGGCCGATCAGCGTTACTCAACTTAGGAATGCTTCCAATTATGAGTAACCCGAAAGAGAAGCAAGTTCTCTTAATCATTACTATCATCTGAATACCATACACAAGTATCTACATCTTCGATCACTTTGAAGAATCCCGATACTTGCAATACCTGGTTCTCTACTTTATTCAAATACCTATAACTTCTCAAAACTTCGACCCTATGTTTCTACGAAAACACTTGTCTAAGAACTAGAGAAGTCATAAGTAAACAGAACACAGTACGAGGACTAACCCCTCTGTCCTGATGGACCCTGGACAACATACAATACTCAGTATAAGTCCCTTGAGTCTAGCGACTCATTCACTGTGTGTCGTAGGTTGAAAACTGTATTTATGGTTAAGAAGAATTACACCGCTGTTCAATGCTCCTCACCTAACCATCCACAGATATCGGTAAATGTCATCGACATAATATCAAAAGGTATATCTCACTCTATGAAAATAGACGTACAGATATATCAATTTGAAATTGGCGCACAACAGCGGATATTCAAAACCAAATATTTGCCGACCGGCAAACAACCCAGGTGGCATCCTCAAATATCACTGATTCCAACGAATCCCGATATAATGAGGATGATCACCCAATTTCCAATAACTTACTCCCACTCATCATCTGTAAAACCATACAGATGTGAGAATCAAACCTGGTAAATACATACCCTGGAGTAAGTATCTAATCGGGAAATCAGTTTTCTTTTAACATTACACAGTGAGACTGAAACATTGAAATGTTTCGATGGGGTATCCCGGTATTCCTAGTAATGCCTCTTCCAGATTCACGACTGTAACCGTATAGTTCTTTGCCACCTCTCCAAATCCCTTCATAAGTCTTTAGTCTTTACCTTCTGTACACCCCTTTAGGCCAAATGGTTTTCTTCCTTCCCTACCGTTCGGCACCAGCCTATGGTTTGGAAGAAGACTATCCAAAAAGCATAAAGGGTGTACTGTCCTAATCCTAGGAGCACTCGCATCGCGAGAGAAGGTGAAGATAAAAGACACCTGAATGTACTTTATTCCTATTTCTCCTGAACCAGGATCCATCCCCGAACTGGAACAAGTTCCTTTCGAGTTCGTATATAACCATACGATGGATTATCCAATAAAATGGGATCTTCGTAGTGATACGGAGTATCCTGGAGAAATACAAAGGTGATTTAGGATTGGCGAAGAAATACTTGGTTTGGTCGTGAATAGCAGTCGCAATTTACTTTGCCCTCTTACTAATCCCTTGCTTTGTCTGAACTTAATACCTTCTGTACACCGCTTAGGCTAACTGGTTTTCTTCATTCCCTACCGGTCGGCACCAGCCTATGGTTTGGAAGAAGACTATCCAATTTGCATAATAGGTGTACTACTCCTAAACCAAGGAGTACTCGCAACCTGAGAGAAGGTGAAAAGAAAAGACAACTGAATAATCCTATCCGTTTTCTCCAGAACCGGAAACCATCCTCGAATTCCTTCGAGTTCGTATCTAACCATACGATGGTTTTGTCCAATGGAAGTGGACGTTCGCAGTAATACGGGGTGTCCCGGAGAAAAGGGTAAAAGTAGGAGTGGCAATGAGGTCTGCAAACTATGACAATCCAAAAGCCAATGTTAAGAAGGTTCGGTCAACTTGGTCACTGAGTCATAGTCTTAGGGTCGAGTCAATGGTCGCTTCCAGAGAGAGAGAGAAAGAAACACTCAGCGTGCACTCTATCCTAAATCAGAATGGTTACCAATTTATCTAATCTGGAAACCTCCCATTGTACCTCAAATTCTCCTCCAAACCTGAAAGAAGAATTAGTCGGGGTCACCCGAGGAGTAAACCAACTCATCAGTGGGAATCGGGATCCAACTATCATCGCATGATAACGTGACGGAATCCGCTCACGGTATCAGGCTCCAGAAGGTATGCGTATATCTGGAAAGTTTCAGTTCTTTTGAAACTCCCGATGAGATTTCTGCCCCATGCTCTTATGACCTTGGCGTGAGGTCAAAATATCATAAGTCACATGTCAAGTTCTACCCATCATTATCCAGGTTAATTTGAATCCACCCGTACATACCCTTGACGTAGGCCAAAATAGTAGTACGACTGTCCCAAACCAACGCATCTATCTATGCAACAGATAAATACCCGGCAGCTACCAATCACTATGCCTTGGCGTGAGGTCAAAATACATAGCTTGAATACTACCGAATATTTAACTGAAATGATGGAGGGCTACGAATGGTTTCTGGCGAAAACCTTTAACGTAAAGAACTTGATATCGTCGAAGGAACGGATAGCTTTTTAGAAAATATAGTGACGAAAACCTTTACTAAAGAGGTCACTCCCGGTGAAGGGATCTCGGCTCTTTCCCCGTAGAATGGGGTGCAGGATATTCCAAATGAATACCACGGTGCAAAGCAAAAGTAATCGGCTATAGTGAAGTTAATGCCCTGACGCAAACTTCTGTCCAAGGGATCACTCCCGGTGAAGGGATCTCGGCCCTTGCCTCGTCGACTGAGGAGCAGGATATTCCAAATGAATACCACGATGCAAAACAAAAGAGAACGTCCTTGCAATAACAGCTTTTTGAAAAGTGTTCCAACAACATCTGAATAGGTTTGTTTAACTTGCATTGATCCGAATCAACGCAGTCCCATCAATTAAACACACCACAAAGAACGAAAATATACTGACGTACGTATATGCCATCCGCATTCGCCACTGGGTCCCGTCATCACTCGTTAGGTTAGCTTACTAACGACAGAGCGGGGACTGGACTAGCGCGGATGAAAAACATATACAACATCTACTAATATATATACCAATATATTATATTTCGCTCAAGGCGTGAAAAGAAATGCAACATCACAGAAATGTACAGCATCACAGAACAATACAGATATCTGGGATCCCCGGGTTTCACAGAGCCACTACTGAAACCCGACATTCCCCTGGTCGTGTGTATAGCCTGTGCAATGAAATCCTAGACCCCTACGGGCGCGGCAAGTCACCAGCCAAAACCTGAAGCGAGGCAGCCCCCTTCAGCGCCGTGAATGGACCACCCAGCACTCCACGGAATCCGGCAACTTGGGCACCCCTCCTGGGTCAACCTGTACCCCCTACGAGTGCGGCGAATAGCCCGCCAATCCTAGAGTGAAGCCCCCTCCGTCCCAATGCCATGAGATGCGGGCTTGTTGCCCTCTAGAACCCGGCTATCCGTGCACCCCACCGCGGGGCAATCCTAGTACAGAATGTAAAATATACATACACCGGGTACATCGACCGCAACCAGGTCGTGTCCCAAAATAATAATACAAACAGGCAGTGACGGCAGTCCACATGTCGGACGCTCGCCCCGCAATATCAAATGTACATAATACCACCACAACTGTACTAGCATTGCAACCAGGCTATCCCCACGACCGATCCGCAACATCACAGCATAAACATAGAACATCAACGTGAAAATCACGTTCGCAAATCCGTCTAACCGGGCTATAGCAGTTAGACAGGATTTACCGATCGAGTGACATTCACGGTCGCAGATATAATGTAAATACTGTGAAAAATGTGTTTAAAATATCCGATCGATCAAAAATTAACAAGTGGGCCCTCAATCAAAACTGTAGCACTCACAGAAATCCTGGGCCCAATTTTAATATTCCAAAACCCATATTTTAAGCCCAGAAGGCCTCTGAAAAAATTTGGTGAAGTGATGTGAATAGTGCGCGGCGGAAGGGCCGCGGGAATGGGGTTTTCGCGGCGCTTCCGCGCTCCCACTGTGGAGTTACTTCGTCAAATTTTTACAGAACTCTTAGATTTTCCAGTACATCAATATTTTACAACCTGAAAAATTTTTCGAGACCAAAAATTTTCAACAGAAACTGATTCGAACTAAAATGCAGTTTTGGAACATTTGATCGATCGAAACAGAAAAACACATTACACCAAGCTAGACTATGTTAATGGCGAGGCTCTGATACCACTGTAAGTGCACGGCGGCGCCCCGGCCGTCAATCCGACGGCCAAACGCGGAAACGGTGATAAACTTTAAAATTTGCGGACTTAGCAAACCGGCACCACCGCGCACTAAACCCCGGATCGTGCCATTAAACTAATTCTAGCAAACAAGAGAAGGGTTAGAGATGTACCGACGATCCAAGTCCTCCGGTCTTCATCTCCACTCCGATATCCTCGCGGGATCTCCGTCCGTCTCCTCCTCGTCGGAAAGGGCACCACGAAGCCGGGTACTTTTACGGGCTCCCACCTCAATACCGAGGCAACTCGCGCATGAAGCCGGCTACTCGACATGCTCAAGATATGCTGCAGGGAGTGTAATGTAGAATGTATGTCTCACTTTGGGGTTGGTTGCCATATGAAGAGGATGGAGGAAAACAAAGATAAGAAAAATGGTGCTTGCATTTTTCTTGGCATGGAATGAGATCAAGAATGAAAACCTCTCTCAAAGATGAAGCTCTCTCTTCTTCTCTTTTCTTCTTCTCACTTCTCTTTTTTTTTCCAACCATGAATAATTCTCTCTCACTTTTAGAAAATGTGGAGGATAACAATATGAAGCAAGAGGGAGGTGAGTGTAGTAAAAGGAGGAGGGTGACCACATCCAAACATAATCATCACTAAACTTTACATCAACCTCAAATCATTTCTAATCTCATCAAATCATGAAAAGCAAAGATGCTTATCATATCAATCCTTATGCAAATAAATCCTCCACAAAGTGTTATTTGCGAACTTGCAAATAACACCCTCCATCGGAAAAGTCCGGCCGGGAAAGAACAAAGGAAAACCGGCCGGAACGGAAAGCAAACTGGCAACTCCAGAAAACTGGTCCCGTAATAAATTACAGGAAAACCCCAATACTGTGCATACACACCCGCATCTGTATTCCGACCGGATACAGATGCAATGAGACAGAATCTACACTGTACTATACTAGGATCCGGCTTAAACCAAAGCCGGCTAGTAATATCCGTCCGATCCTGATCCGTGCAATACCACACGTATCTGATCGAACCCTGCCATATAACCATACGGCCACTAGTACAAACCGTCCGATCCTGATCCATGCAATACCGCATGTATCTGATCGGACCCTGCCATATCTCCATACGGCCTCTACAGCGTTTCGCCCGGAAAGCTTGAGTAACTGTAAGTGTGGTGGACTCTAAAGACTCGTCAATACTATGGCTGTGGATTTAACCACTAGCACGTCAGAGGTATAAGCCAATACATGACGGGCCACCAGCTATTGACCAAAAGGGACGTCGATGAGGAAGCTCACCCCGACACCCAACTGAGCCTGTCAGTGACAATATCCGTACAGTCCGGTCCGTTCGTCTATGAGCATCGCATGGCGGGCCTAGGGGGTTGGTAAAAGTAAGACCCCCAAAAGCGGTACAAGTCGTGTCGGAGTGTAGCCCAGAACACCCTGAGATACTACTGGAATACCTACCAGTAAATCTCCTGCCTTGGCCAAGGTCTTTTCATGTTCTGGCTCTCCTAGACACAGCGCGACCTCACCCCCAATACCGGGAGAGACGAACCCCTGAAGATCCGCTCACTGCCTCCATGTGGCTCGGGACTGTACCCAACTAAAACCTGTTTGCACGACTCCTTTGAGCCGTGGTAGGGTAGTAATCAAAGTACAGTGGGAACTCACACGAGACAAATGACGATCCCCAGGTCAATGAACTAACCTGTACACATGTCACCAGGGAACTGCTATCTGACGTCAGGTATAAGACCAACTAGCATGTTCCCGGCGAGTCCTGTCCGGTGTACTCATAACCCAATGAGCACCTGTATACATCTTAGGTGATCCAACTGACACCAGTGGCTTGTGAGACCGGCCACCGCCCCTCGTCGGGGTCTCGACTGTATACACTAGTCTACTCTGGAGAATCGATGCCCTGTCTCGAAACTCCCACGACTAGGGACCTATTAAGGATGTGCTTGTAGACTCTAGCTCTCACTTATATGATCGCCCTCATACTGCTGGCAGTCAAGCATGAATCCTAGGGCTCTATCAACGTGCAATAGCGACCTGTCAGGTCACCTAAAGCAGTACACGATGATAAAGGTAAACCAGATAGCATACTATCATCTTGAGTAAGACTGTCCTACCGGGATAGGTCCTCCCTCAATCATTGCAATCACGTGCCTGTGATCCAATAATTGACTCTGAGGGCACTATCTCCAACAGAAACTTGTGAAGAAAACACACTCTACTACTTAGCAAGAAGTAGAGGATGAAGAAATAGGAAGTGGGTAGACTTTAGAATAGGATTTCTCACTTGATTTCTTCACTTGCCATTGATGAGGCAAGCTTTCTTCATGTGAAGAAGAAGAAGAAGATGAAGAGAATGATATGATAAGTTAAAAGAAAATAATACTTATCATATAATAAACCATGGTCAAGTGTAGAGAACTAACTAAGGTTATTAGAATGGTTAGGGTTAAAAGAACAAGGCAAAATGGTCACTTGGTCAAAGCTTCATGAAAGAAAATAAAATAAAGAAACCATTTTACTTTTCTTTTTATGCTTTTATTAATATCCAAAATGAATAAACAAATAATTAAATGAAAAAGCAAAAACCTAATCATCAAGTTAACCATGGTTTAATTCTATACACTTAACCAAATAAGCATGTATCATCAAATATGATACAAACATGTGCACAAAAGTATATCACATATACAACTTGCACAATTCAAGTGAGAAATACCATTTAAAGTGAACCAATACTAGTTAATGCAGAGTAATATATCAAATATATAATTATGCATTAAATCATTAAATCAACACTTGATTCAATGATCCGGTCATGTCGCACACAAGCGACTAGTATACAATGTATCGGCTTAACGAATCAATCCCTGATTCGATAACTAGGTTATATCGCATACAACCATTCGATACATTTATCGCGAGAATGGAATACGGTATCACATACTCGCATTATTCTCGGTCCCGCATATATCTCATATGCGCTCCTATTTCGTTTCGCTTGAGCCAAGAAACCTCTATGTAGGACTCTAAAGACTCGTCAATACGCCGGCAGCAGGTGATGATCATATCAAACACCCACAAGTCGCAAGCGGTCTGCTAAACGTAACGGCCATCCGGGTATTGAGCGATGAGAAGATCGACGAGCAAGCCCGCTCACCCTCCTGTGAATCCAACCAGTAACACTTACCGTACAGTCCGGTCTCGTCGTCTGATATGTCGCATATCTTGCCTAGGGGTGGTAAACGTCTGACCCCAATAGCTCGATAAGTCGTGTCGATATGAGGTCTATAACAATTCGTATAACAATTCGAGAAACTACTGGTAACACTTACCAGTAAATCTCAGTAACCCTGGCCAGGGATTTCCTGTTATAGCCAATCGAACATAGCGCAACATCAACTCCCTATACCGGGAGAGACGAATCCCCTCCTATCGCTCATTGCCTCCATGTGACTCGGGACTGTACCCAAAAACCACCGTTTTGCATGCCCTCTTGGACATGGTAAGGTGGAAATCAAAGCACAGTGGGAACCACACAACACTCTATAACGATCTCGGGTCAACAGACAACTCTGTACCAGTGTCACCAGAGAACTGCCATCTGACGTGAGGTATAATACCATCTGGGAGTTCTCGGCGAGTCCCTCCAGTGTACCCAGTCTCTACTGAGCACCCGTATATCATCTCTGATGTCAAACACCAATGGATATGGGATCTTCCATCGCCCATCTGTATGGGTCGAGAAGGTATACGCTAGTCTACTCTGGTATATCGATGCCCCGTCTCGATACAACCACGACTAGGGACCTTGAAGGATGTACTTATGGACTACCATGTCCCCACTAGTATGATCCACATTATAGTCCAGGTAGTCAAGTACACATCCTAAGGGCTTTACCAACATGTAACAGAGAGACAATCAGTATACACGTTAAGGTAAAGAGTAACCAGATAGCATACTATCATGTCGAGCAAGAAAGTCCTCCCTATATATGTCCAAGCATCCACTACAATATACATCCAATGTACAGTAATGGCCTCTAGGGCATACATATAACTAACAATAACATGTCCAAGCAAAATTCCCTCTTGGACCATGAAATGGCATTTTTCCCAATTCAAGGTTAAGTTCTTCTCTTTGCAATGAGTAAGAACTGCGTCAAGATTCGTTAGGCAGTCAGAAAAAGAGTCTCCAAAAATCGAGAAATCGTCGATAAAAATCTCCAAAAAATTCTCAACCATGTCAGAGAATATCCTCATCGTACACCGCTGAAATGTAGCGGGAGCATTGCATAACCCAAAGGGCATGCGTCTGTAAGCAAAGGTACCAAAAGGACAAGTAAAAGTGGTTTATCTTGATCCTTTTTGGCAATGGGGACCTGATTATAGCCAGAGTATCTGTCCATAAAGCAATAATACTCACATCCAGCTAAGCGTTCCAGCATCTGATCAATGAAAGGTAGAGGAAAGTGGTCTTTCCTCGTGGTGGCATAGAGTTTTCTGTAATATATACATACACGCCACCCAGTTTGGGCGCGTGTCTGAATCAACTCATATGCCTCATTGGTAATAACAGTGATGCCGGATTTCTTAGGGACGACATGTATAGGACTCACCCATTGGCTATCGGAGATTGAGTATATAATACCATTATCAAGGCATTTGACGATCTCTTTCATCACCGCTTCCTTCATGACGGGATTCAACCGTCTCTGTGGTTCTCGGGTTGGTCTGGCATCATCCATCACATGTATATGATGTTCTACTATCAAGGGACTAATCTCTTTGATGTCCACCATGGTCCAACCAAACGCCTCCCTATTAGATCTCAATACCGATAAAAGTGCATTCTCTTGCACTGATGCTAGAGAAGAGGATATGATAACCGGAAAAGACTCATTCTCACCTAAATATGCATATTTAAGATGAGAAGGTAAAATTTTGAGATCTAATGCTGGCGGAGAAATAATAGAAGGTGGGATCATCGAGTGATTTTCGGAGTCACGAAGAAGCTCATAGCCTGTGAAAGATACAGACTCGGGTGGTGATAAGTCAGGAGTGTCGGACTCAAGTGTGGGAAATGTTTCCTCACTAAGATCATGTGCAAGATCAAACAGTGATGTGGTAGTGTCGTCGAGATCTGTAAAGCAAATTTCCTCAACTTCGCAACTTTCGGGAGCAATCTCGTGGACAGAGCACACATCAAGGATATGAGCAGAGGGTTTTGATGGCTGACTTACAACTTTGTAGATGTTTAGTTCAATGGTCATATTTCCAAATGATAAGTTCATTGAACCGTTTGTACAGTTAATAACAGCATTGGAAGTGTCAAGGAATGGTCGACCTAAAATCACCGGAATTTGGCTTCGGACGTTTGCTATAGGTTGTGTATCAAGTACAATGAAGTCTACAGGGAATACAAATTCCCCGAACATTATCAACACATTCTCTAGTTCACCTCTAGGTTTGGTGATTGAACGGTCTGCCATTTGGAGAGTGTAGTGAGCTGGTTTCAACTCTCCAATCCCTAGCTGCTCATATACATAATATGGAAGTAGGTTAACACTTGCGCCAAGGTCTAAAAGAGCACGGTTTATGTTTTTACCCCTAATAGAAATCGATATCGTAGGACATCCTGGGTCCTTACGTTTCTTTGGTAGGTGTGGGATAAAAGCAGTTCTAATGTTATTAGACATGAAGACCTTCTTCGGCACATGAGTCTTCCTCTTCCTAGTGCACAAGTCCTTAAGAATTTTCGCATAAGCGGAGACTTGTTGAATAGCATCTAGGAGAGGGATGTTGATGTTAACCTGTTTGAACATTTCCATAATTTTCTCCATATGTGGACTCGATTTGTTGCCCCTTAACAGATTCGGGTAAGGAGCTTTAGCAATAAGCGCTGGGTCCATCATAGGAGAAGGAAGTGGGGGTAGACGTGATCCCAAAAGAGGAGTGGGGATCGTCTGTGGAGAACTAGAAGAGCTATACTGAGGTGTCGAGCCTAGAGGGAAATGGAGAATAGGCTCGTGAGAAGGTGGTGGGGTAGAAGAACAAGGATCAGAAGTAGAAGTGTGTGTGAGGAAAGGTCTCAGTCAGGTTGTTATTGATAGGATTTTCAATATCATCAATTCCTTCCCCAACATGGTTATTCAACACTCTTCCTGATCTCGACGTTGTGACGGCATTTACATTGTAAAGCCCAGGATTCGGTAGGGGTTGAGACGGAAGTTTCCCTTTTTCTCTCGCACTCATTTCGGCTTTAAGTCGTGCAATTTCAGCTTCCATCGATCTGATACTCTCAGCTTGGGACGCTGAGTTTTTCTTTATCTCACTGACGGAAGATCTAACCTCAGCCAACACCTCTATGAATTTTGACAAGAGTGATTTCATGGTTTGAGTGAATTGAGAGAACTCGTCAGAACATGTCATCTGCATAGGATTAGACGGTGCAGGAGTGTTGACCTGGTTTTGAAATTTTTGTGACTGGTAGGGGTGCTGAGTGAGTTGAAGTGGCTGCTGTTGTGGTGGAAGAGCCTTTTGGAAATTATTTTGGCTTGGAACCGTGTTTTGAGATTGTTATTGTTGGTTCCAAGAAAAATTCGGGTGATTCCTCCAACCCTGATTGTACGTGGAAGAATATGGATCGTTTCTAGGTCTTTGAAATGCGGCATTGGTATGCTCGTGACCTTGAAACGGAGAGTTTAATGGACATTCTTCCGTTAAGTGAGAAGGATCAAAACAACACCCACATAAAGTTTTGGGGAGCGACATTGGGTTTAGGAAGGCTGCTGAAAATTTATGTTCCATAGCCTCGAGCTTCTTTTGCATTGCTGCCATCTCAGCTCGAACACCTATGGACACATAAATTTGGTGTACGCCACCCCTGGTCGATGACTGGGTTCCACTCTCCCACTGTAAGGATTTTTCAGCGAACTCTTCTAAAAATTTCCAAGCTTCCCTACCATCCTTGGTCATAAAGGTGCCTTGACACATGTTTTCAAGGTTCTGTTTAGTGATTGGGTTAATTCCCTCATATATGATTCGGCAAAGATCCCATCTCGGGATGCCGTGATGTAGACATTGAACCAAAAGATCCTTGAAGCGTTCAAAGCATTTCGAGAATGGTTCAGTCGGAAGCAGGGTGAATTGATTTAGTTCTCTACGGATTCGAGCTTTCTTTTGCATAGGGTAGAATTTCTTAAGGAATGCCGCAACGAATTCTTCCCAATTCGTAATGGAATGTGCGGTAGTGTTATATAGCCACTTCTCGGCTATATCGCACAAAGTAAATGGAAGAAGTCGTAGACGCATAGCATCCACTGAAAGTTGTGACGTACCCATCATTGCGCATACGTTTTCAAATTTGGTGATAAAGACGTATGCATCTTCAGTCTCGAGACCGTGGAATTTGGGTAGAAGGTTGATGTATTGGGGTTTAATCTCAAAATTATCCCCGTTGGTTGGTGGAATGGATAAGCAGGTCGAAAGAGGACCTCGCAAAGGATAGCACCTCTCTTGGAGAGAGATGCGGGGTGGATTCTGCTCACCAACGGACGGCGGCAGATTAGCGGTAAAGAAATTTGATGGAGACAGATCCATCGATGTGGGTGTGGTGGTGGGTAAAAAAGAAGAAGTAAATGGAGAAATACCGACTTCGGAGTCGATCAAGGGAACACTGACTAAACGGGCACTAGAATCCCGTGTCCAGCCTATCTTGCACAAAAAAGGGTTAGTACAAGTTGCAGCGCGACTTATAATTAGGGAAAATGAATGAATGCGGTGTATGTTTTGAAAAAGATACGGATTTTTTTTTGAAAATATGATAAGATCACAACAAATGCAACAAGCAAAACCCTAATTCTAGTGGTCACCTAGGTCAAAGCTCTAGACCGCTCCTAACTGCCAAAAGACAAGTCGCAGGATAAATCCTCCACTGCCTCTTTGTCTCTCCTGTGGCCAGGTAAGTGCCAGGTAAGTGGGAGGTTCTCCACTACGCAATTAGTGGGCCTAATTAAGCAACCACTAGCCTTCGACACACTTGCCTTAGACACCACAAAAGGAACGCGGATAAGCAATGAATTACCCACGGCCTTCTCTTGTCCTAAGTGAGCGCGACGGTCCTTAGAGTCATCTCTAGATATTTTTTTGTTAATGAGGATAAATGCGGATGCAAGTTTATGATTTTTTGGGCTTAGGAAGGGTAATGAACTCCCCACCTAATCTGGATTTGGCCGTGCCCCTTAATGTCCGTATTAATATGCAAACAACCACAAAACCAAAAACACGCACAATTTATTTTTCTTTTGGCGGCGCTGCGATTTTTGCAAAGAAACCTGCAGAAAATTGTTACTTGGAGCAGATGAGGAAGGAGATAAGAAAGTTAGAGACTCACAGAGAAATTTTGGTGCTGTGACTCAGCAAGCTTGCCACGAAACCGCCACAGGAGGGAGCTAGGGCCGAGGAATCGCGGTGCTTTGAATAGTTCCCTGCACAAGATTTTTACAGAGAGCTTCTGTTCAGCCCCTGAGTCCTCTGCAATATTCTGAAAAAAAATTCACTCGCTCCACAGCTTCCAGATTTTCTCGTAATCAAATCACGACAACACGTTTAGATTTTGCGCGAATTTTGATCTCAAAATTGTAATAGAATAAATCTTTCAATTCAAATTTCAATAAAGAACCAATTAGCGCACGATCCCCGCCATTTGATTGAATTGATTTCCGATTGTGTTTATCAAATGATCCCCGGCAACGACGCCATTTGATTGAATTGATTTCCGATTGTGTTTATCTAATGATCCCCGGCAACAACGCCATTTGATTGATCGTTTCTTTGTGTGTCGGTTTAGAAAATGAATAGAAATCACAATCAAAGAATTATTTGACCGCAATCAATAACGGTGTCGGTTTGTAGCACGTTAGTAAGTGTGGTTCGTCCACAGGTATTGTGCGATTCGTTCGTATTTGTTTTGTTTTGAATTGAAAATTTAATAGAAAAGAAAAGCAAACGATTCAAGATTTATATCAATGAATTTCAAGAATCAACTAGATCTAATCAAGAATCAAGAAAGCATTAAAAATCAAGAATCAAGAATTGATATAATTCCAATCGATTTATGTTTCAAGAATTGAAATGATGCTCGTAGGAGTCGGTTAGATCATAGATGTGAAGAAGAATAACAATTACCTTTTCTTATCCATTAACGAATTGATGCTAAATCGATGTCGATTTGTCGAAGATTAAGGATCTTGCGAAGAATTAGGGTTTCCTCATCCTATCCTTTGTCCTTTCGATGAATCACATTCACAAGATAGCTTCTAGGAAATCAAATGATCGATCGTTGATCTGTAGATCCGTGCGAAAATAATCAAGAATGCATTTCGCATCGATCTAGATCATCGATCATTCAATTTTCAAGAATTTACTGTAGGGTTCCTAGGCACACCCATGAGGTTCCACAAGGTATCAACCATGCCAAATTCAAAAATTTATGTGCCGAGAAACCCTATGGAAGATCGTTAACTAGAGGATAGGCGAAACTAAGCAAGTTAACAACTTTAACTAAAAGTGAAAGGGACTACAACCTTTGTAGATCCGGTCCTCCACTTCTTTAGCTCCGTGATGACGTCCCTCCGCTGCGATCAACCGGATCCCGGACTCTAGCGTTGGTTTCATCGGAGAAATGATCGGGCTAGGTCGTTGACTTCGATGCCGAAGATGATCTACGTCGAGGCGACTCAAACTCAAGCTCCATCTTCACTAGGTCATGAAACTTGTGAAGAAAACACCCTATACTACTTGGCAAGTGGTTAGGATGAAGAAATAGGAAGTGGGTTCACTTTGGATTTGGATTTCTCACTTGATTTCATCACTTCGAAATTTTCAAGAATGGTTTCTTCACTTGAAGAAGAAGATGAAGAAGAAGAAGGAAAATGAATTATCTTGAAAATAATAAAACAAGTGAATCTTATCATAATGCAACCATGGGTGAAGTTAACACATGTAGAGAATAAACTAGGGTTTAGGTGTAATGGTTAGGTTAAGGAAAAAACAAAATGGTCAAAATTTTCAAAGCTTCATGAAGCTTCAAGTAAAAACCAAAGAAAGCAACAATTTTATTTCTTGCCAAAAATAAATGAATAAAATAAATAAATAAGTTAAAACCCAAACCATTAACCTAAACATGGTTTAAAGCATACACACACCCAAGTTTGCATGTACCATCAAACATGATACAAACTAGTGCACAAACATATATCATATATACAATCTGCACAATCAAGTGAGAAAAATAATCTTAAGTGAACCAATAATACTTAATGTAAAGTAATATATCAAATATATAATTATACATTAAATCATTAAATCAACATCTGATTTAATGATCCAGTCATACTGCATATAACCGACTAATATCAAATGTATCAATGTATCGAATCAACATTTGATTCGGTAACCCGGCTATATCTTATATGACAGTCCAATGATACAAATTGCGAGAATAGAATTCAGTATCACATACTGGTATTATTCTCGGTCCCGCACATATCTTATATGCGCTCCTATTTCGTTTCGCTTGAGCCAGGAAACCTCTGTGTAGGACTCTAAAGACTCGTCAATACGCCGGCAGTAGGTGATGATCATATCAAACACCCACAAGCCGCAAGCGGTCTGCTAAACGTAACGGCCACCCGGGTATTGAGCGATCAGAAGATCAACGAGCAAGCCCGCTCCCACTCCTGTGAATCCAACCAGTAACACTTACTGTACAGTCCGGTCTGTTCGTCTGATATGTCGCATATCTCGCCTAGGGGTGGTAAACGTCAGACCCCAGTAGCTTGATAAGTCATGCCGATGTAAGGTCCATAACAAGCATGAAACTACTGATAACACTTACCAGTAATTCAGTGCAACCCTGGCCAGGGATTTCCAGTTATGTCCAGTCGAGCATAGCACAACATCAACCCCCAATACCGGGAGAGACGAATCTCCTCCTATCGCTCATTGCCTCCATGTGAATCGGGACTGTACCCAAAAACGACCTGTTTCCACGACTCAGTAGTGCCATGGTAGGATGGAAATCAGAGCACAGTGGGAGACACACAAGACTCTATGATGATCTCGGGACAACAGACTAAGCTGTACCAGTGTCACCAGAGAACTGCCAACTGACGTGAGGTATAATACCATATAGGAGTTCTCGGCGAGTCCGTTCAGTGTACCCAGTCACCACTGAGCACCCGCATACCATCTCTGATGTCAAACACCAATGGATATGGGATCATCCATCGCCCATCACATGGATCGAGAAGATATACGCTAGTCTACTCTGGAATATCGATGCCCCGTCTCGATATTCCCACGAATAGGAACATTGAAGGATGTACTTATTCACTACCCAGGCCCCACTAGTATGATCTGCATCATAGTCCTGGAAGTCGAGCACACATCCTAAAGGCTTTATCAACATGTAATAAAGAGACTGCAAGTATACATGTTAAGATAAAGAGCAACCAGATAGCGTACTATCATGTCGAGCAAGAAAGTCCTACCAATATATGTCCCAGCATCCAATACAATATACATCTCATGTACAGTAATGGCCTCTAGGGCATACATATAACTAACAATCTTCCACTTGCACTAGGGCCATCTGTAACAGTGGTTGTAGTATCACATACTCAACCATCCCATATAAGTCTCTCTCTAGGAAAAGGCCTTTGTGAGTGGATCCGCCGTGTTGTCCTCTGAGTCTACTCTCCTTACCTCGATCACCCTGGAGATCAACTATCTCCATGATCAGGTGATGCTGCCTCAGAATATGCCTGGGTCACTGATAGGATCGGGGTTCCTAGGCCAAAGCCACACTTCTATTGTCACACAATGGTAGGAACCTAGTTCATCTCATGAACTTATATACACCCAAACATCCTCTTTGGTACTATCTTTGATAGTGATGTCACCAGCCTTTATCTTCTAGTTTTCCACCGTATCTAGCTTGGAACTCTTCCAACATACCGTCCCTCCATTGAGGGTAAAGACAATGCCTGCGACTGACATTCAGTCGTCCTTATCACCCTGGAACCTTTCCAGTGATTCTCCCCAGGATCAACTGATACCATCTCACTAAAATTAGTGAGAATCCTAACATCCATTTAGATCTATCTTATAGATCAAAAACCCAGGATTTAGGAGGTATCACTTTGATCCTATGTGGAGAATCCATGTGATAAGAGGAGATTGATCGAGCGTAGCATAGGAAACGCTTGTCCTATCAAGAGTATGTTGTCCACGTACAATACGAGGATGACCACCTTACTCTCTTCTACCTTTTTGTATATACAAGGTTCATCTACCATTTTGATGAAGTCAAACTCTTTGACTACCACATCAAAACAGATGTTCCAACTCCGCGATGCCTGCTTTATTCTGTAAAGCAACTTGCACACGTTTTCGCTGCTCCCACTGTTTACGAAGCCGTCTGGCTATGTTCTTATAGACGTTCTCTTCTAAATCAGTATTTAGAAAAGCAGTCATGACACCCAACCACCAGATATCGTAGTCATGGTACGTAGCAATAGCAAGTAGGATCTGGATGGACTTAAGCATAGGCACTGGAAAAGGTTTCATCATTTTCCACGCCTGGTCGATGACGAAAACCACTAACAAGTCTAGCTTTGAAAGTCTCAAATTTTCCATCTACACCAAGTAATCTTCTCAAGATATACTTGCTTCTGATGGGGATTTAACCCTTCAGATATAGCAACCAAAGTCCATACTTTGTTGGTGTACATGGATTCCATCTCAGATCGCTAAGCACCCAGCCATTCTTACAGAGTCCCAACTCTCGATGGCCTGCTCGAAACTAGTTGGGTTATCATCTCATGATGCAATCCTCGCTCCCATTGTTTTCGAGAAACCGAAGTATCTCTCAGGCGGATGAGGAACCCTGCTAGATCGACGGAGAGGCTGAGATTCGTCGGAGACTATTGAATCCTTTGGTTCTATCAAATCATCGGTTGTAGTTTGTATAGCTGGAACTCCTTCCAGTTCTATAGAACTGACCTTGCCTCGATCTTGTCCGGATTTTGCTTTTGACATAGGCCGGACAATCCCAAATCTTAATTTGCTTAAGAGATGGGCTCTTCCCATACCATATCTCATATGGCGTGGTAGGCAGTGATCTGATTCGAACCTAATTCAATAGGTATGCAGCTTCTTAAGTGCATAACCCCCAAAAGGAAACAGGTAACTCAGTAGTACTCATCATAGAGCGCACCATATCATATAGGGTGTGATTGCTCCGCCCCGATACACCGTTGTGCTGTGGTGTATACAGAGGAGTAACACTGAGAGAGAATCTCATTCTCCTTTAGAATAGTCCAAGAATTCCATGCAAAAGTATTCTCCTTCCTGATCTCATCATAGGACATAATACTTATACCCGTAATTTGGTTCTCTACTTCTAACTTATATTCTGTAAATATCTCAAAAATTTCGGACTTGTGTTTCAACAGGAACATATGTCTTAATCTTGAGAGATCTTCAGAGAATGTAATGAAGTACAAAGAACCGGTCCTGGCATGTGTAGACAGGGGACCTTGCATACATCACTATGTATCAGTCCCAAGAGTTCACTAACTCTTTCTCTGTTTCCAATAAACAGAGCTATGGTCATCTAATCTTTGTGACATGACAGGCAAGTTTCATAAGATGTAAATTCAAACTAATTTAAATATGCATCTAAATGTAACTTCAGCCAGTCGGGTCGCATTGTTATGACCTAATCTACAATGCCTCAAGACGGATTCGTTCATTTCTGAACTCTTCCTCTTGTGTGTGTTTCGTATATTAGGAACTGTAGTTTGATTTAGAACGTCAATGCTTTTAGATAATGTGCATGAACCGATCAACTTTTGAAATGTTCAAAACAATATTCAAGAATACAAAATTATATCCTTCTTTAATAAATAAAGAGATTGATATGATTTTGTATATCAGGTTCGGTATCTAATAGCATTTGTTCAGAATCAATGTATTGGTAATACAGGGTGACAGTGACCAATAGACTTGGCTGCAACACTTGCACCGTTTTCTGTCTCATGAAACTTATCACCCGTTCTCAATTCTCTGCCTTTCTGTAGCCCTATGTAACAGATTACATATCTGGGATCCTGATACGGTATCAGATACCCAGGACGCAGAGGATACTGAGAAACAGTTCTGTGTAACGAACACACCCGAAGAAGATGCATCATATGCACTTTCTTCGTTTGGGCGGCATGGGAATCTTGGTAATCCCCTAATTCCTGCTCGGTCTTATAACAATTATAAGTAGGAGTGGGACCAACGTTCCACAGCAAAGTATAACAAGCGGGTTCGGTCAATACATCCATATTACTATCTTGATTAAGGCGTGACATGGTCGCTACCTGGAGAGGGAGAGAAGAAAACACTCTGCGTGCGCTCTTGTAAGATTGTATTGGTTATTTATTTTATCTAATCAGGATGGCTCCCACTGCTTTTATCAAATCTTCCTTCAAACCCCAAAAGGAAAGACTAGCCGGGATTAATTACACTCTACAAGTTCGCTAATATTTCTGCCGGGCCAGTGCCGGTACTTTGAGGGAGGTTCCCCGTGCTTTCGCACGGACCTAATTAAAGTAAAACTTGTTTTCCCAGGGGCGTAACCCCGTTGACACCTTTCTAGACACCTACTTGATCGGCTAATTGTAAAGTGCAAAACTCTCCCAGGAGTAACAATTACTCGCAGTGGGTATCGGGATCCAACTATCATATAGAAGGTATGCAATCTCATTGCAAATTTCAACACTTGAAACTCCCGATAAAGGTTTTTACCCCTAGCACCTATGACCTTGGCTAAGGTCAACAAATCATAAGCACTAGTCAAGTTCTACCCGTCATTTCGTGATTAATTAGACCCACCCACATGACCCTTGGCTAAGGTCAACAAAGCCACATGACTGTCCTAACTAATCGCATCATATACGGTATAGGAAGACATCACTTAGCTACCGTACACTGTGCCTTGACTATGATCAACAAACACAGCACGAATACTAAGTACTCTACATCCTAAAATGACGGAGGGTTACGGATGGTTTTTAAGAAAACCTTTAACGCTTTGAACTTGATCTCGTTGCGGAATCAAATGGTTTTTAAATATAGTGTTTTTTAGGCTTTTCTAGTTTTGCTAAAGGGGTCACTCCCGGTGAAGGGATCGTCGGCCCTTTCCTCATCGAATAAGGTGCAGGATATATCACATATACCGCTGTGCAAAGCAAAAACTATAGAAGGAATCAAAAAATAAACCGAGGGTTGTAGCATCTGCCAGTTATTGCTAAAGGGGTCACTCCCGGTGAAGGGATCTCGGCCCTTTCCTTATCGAATAAGGTGCAGGATGTTCTACAAGGAACACCGCGATGCAAAGCAAGAACTGTAGCTACCTGTTTTATTTTTGAAATTCGATTCCACAACATCTTTTAGGTTTATTTTCTTTCATTAATCTCATTAATGAATGTCCCATCATTTAATTCCACCTAAACATCACAGATAAATACAACATACACTTATGCCATCCGCATTCGGCTCGATGTCCCGTCTGCACCGTTAGGTTAGGTAACTAACGACAGAGCGGGGCAGGGCTAGCGCGGGTGTAAAACATAAGCAACGTCTATATAATATATCATATATACTATATACAGTATCCATCTGAACAAATCACATGATCACATCACAGATAACGCAGTAGAAAATATCATATGAAATATTGGATATACTAGGACTTCCGTGTTTTCAATACGAGCCAGTATAAAACACGGATTCCACGGTCGTGATGAATAGCCAATCCCACACCCTTAGACCCCTACGAGAGAGGCAAGTAACCCTACCAATTCTAGAGTTAGGAGACCCGGACTTGACTCCTCGAGATGGTCTCCCTCTGGACCCTAGAACCCGGTTACTTGTCCTCCCCGCCTTGGGTCTATCCTAATGCGGAAAAGTAAATAATATACAATGGTGACATCATCCTCAACCCGGAAGTGCCCCAATAAAAGAATATTACATACAATTTTTTTACATGAATGAAAATGAAAAACACTCATCTCACATAAAAAAAACCCGGCTATTCGAACACGACGATCCAATATAACATATCCAGCAACACATAACATCACATGTCATCAACGTAAGTAAATATGCCTATCCCAATTGTCGTTGACGTATAGCAACGAAACCGGTGATATCACATATTACACTTACGGTCGCAGAAAAGAAAGTGTAAAACTACAACGGTTGGAATCCGCAACCTGCATAGACATCGCATACCTAACCAAATGAATTCCTTAGACATCGCATGCCTAACAATTATAAACCCCGCATTTTAGTCTCATTATCGAAAACTCTTTTCAATATCAAGTCGGGCAATTCAAAAAGATTCCCGACATCCAGAACGAATGCTCGTCACAAACTTTAGTGGACGGCCGCACCCTCGATACCATCGACGAAGTGCACCAAGGCGGAACACCGCTGCCGCGAGCACCCGAACGGATGCTTTCGGCGACGGGGTTCTCCTACAGTCACTTGGTCGGGGTTGTGGGGTGTAGCTGTCTATTAAGTTTACCCGGCGAGTATCCGTGTACGCAACGTGATTACGACGGAGTTTTGATCGCATCAAAATTCCGTGGCAACCGATCAAATGAGACTAGACTGCTATGTTTATAACATTCATTCAGTTATCTCATAACCACTTGTGAATTCCAAGTATTGTATCACATTCCAGATAAATAGAAAATGTTAAACTTTCCGATCGAACAATCAAACGCCCAAGTTTTCCCGAAAAGCTCAACACTTGAAATAAGTTTAAAAACATCCACTTCATGCCACAGTACCAACGGTCCAGCCGTAGAAGGGTCAAGCCAACGCCTCACATGTGGCACGCCGTACTGTCCCAAACCCTAAGGTTCAAAGGGCAGTTCAAGACGGTCACATAATCGAGTTAAGGTTTGTTGTCTTCTAGAGGGTCCATCGCGTTACTTGCACTACTTAGAACGTTATTAAACTACGGAAAAATCCAACAATTGGAAATTTCCCGGCAGGGAAAAAAGTGGGTATTTATATCAGGTCGAACTTTTTAACATGTTCTAAAATTACCCGGAAAAACACATAGACAAAGTTAAACAATCCGATCGAATCATCGAGTCCCCAATACAACCCAGAAAACTCAACTCTTGAGTGCAAATTAAAAATTCCCAGAAAACACAGGAATCATATTAGGACATTATTGTGCAAACTGCAAAGAATGAAGTGATGGTATGGCCGCGGAACCGCCGCACGAGCCATGCTCGTGCCGCGGTTCAGCGGCGCTTTGAACGACTTAGACGCACGTGTTGCTCAGTAACTTCTAAAAATCCCTGCTGAATTTTTTTAGGTATTTTTAATTAGGAAAAATCCATAGTTTCAAAAATTGTACAGAGAGGGGTGCAAATTAGGGTTTCGGGGATCGATCGGGTTTCGATCGGGTTTCTAACATCGTCTACACTTCGCCTAAGGCTCTAACCTGGCTCTGATACCACTGTAGAGTTCCTAGGCACACCCATGAGGTTCCACAAGGCATAAACCATGCCAAATTAAAAAATTTATGTGCCGAGAAACCCTATGGAAGATCCTTAACTAGAGGATAGGCGAAACTAAGCAAGTTAACAACTTTAACTAAAAGTGAAAGGTACTACAACCTTTGTAGATCCGGTCTTCCACTTCTTTAGCTCCGTGATGACGTCCCTCCGCTGCGTTCAACCGGATCCCGGACTCTAGCGTTGGTTTCATCGGAGAAATGATCGGGCTAGGTCGTTGACTTCGATACTGAAGATGATCTATGTAGAGGCAACTCAAACTCAAGCTCCATCTTCACTAGGTCATGAAACTTGTGAAGAAAACACCCTATACTACATGGCAAGTGGTATATGATGAAGAAATAGGAAGTGGGATCACTTTGGATTTGGATTTCTCACTTGATTTCATCACTTGGAAATTTTCAAGAATGGTTTCTTCACTTGAAGAAGAAGATGAAGAAGAGGAAGGAAAAAGAATTATCCTGAAAATAATAAATCAAGTGAATCTTATCATAATGCAACCATGGGTGAAGTAAACACATGTAGAGAATAAACTAGGGTTTAGGTGTAATGGTTAGGTTAAGGGAAAAACAAAATGGTCAAAATTTTCAAAGCTTCATGAAGCTTCAAGTAAAAACCAAAGAAAGCCACCATTTTATTTCTTGCCAAAAATAAATGAATAAAATAAATAAATAAGTTAAAAACCCTAACCATTAACCTAAACATGGTTTAAAGCATACACACACCCAAGTTTGCATGTACCATCAAACTGTTAGTGTATATGCCCTAGAGGCAATTTCTGTATCATACTAGTTTGTATATTACTTAATGGAAGCTTGGGATATTCACCTTGTATAGACAATCTTGCTCAATATAGTAGTATGCTACTTGGTTTGTTTCTACTTTAATGTGTACATGTGTTTATTTTAGTATATCACCTATACACATTAGTGGAGCCCTTAGGATCTTTGCTTGATTACCAGCATTGTGATGGCAGTCACACTCATGGGGGCTGGGTAATCTACAAGCACATCCTTATGCAGGTCCCTAGTCGTAGGACTATCGAGACATGGCATCGATACTCCGGAGTAGACTAGCGTATGCGCTTCTCATCCAAGTGTGGGAGACGGTCTGTCCCACAGCCGTCAGTACGTCGTACTTGAGATAGTATGCGGGTGCTCGTTAGGTTACGAGTACACTGGACAGGACTCGTCGGGAACTGTTGGTTGGTACTATACCTATCATCAGTTATCAGTTCCCAGGTGACATGAGTACAGCTTAGTCCGCTGACTTGACATTGTCACTTCGCCTCGAGTGTGTTCCCACTGTACTTAGATTACTACCCTACTACGGCTCAAAGGAGTCGTGCAAACATGTAGTAGTTGGGTGCAGTCCCGAAGCACATGGAGGCAGTGACGGTTAGACAGGATTCGTCTCTCCCGGTATTGGGGGTTGACATCGCGCTGTGTCTAGGAGAGCCATTACACGAGTATCCCTGGCCACGGCAAGCGAGATATACTGGTAGGTTTCCAGTGTTATCTCAGGGTGTTCTGGGCTACACTCCGACACGACTTGTACCGCTAGTAGGGGACTGACGATTACCGCCCACCTAGGCCTATCATGCGATGTATCAGACGAACAGACCGGACTGTATAGAGATTGTCACATTCAGGCTCAGTAGGAGTTCAGATAGGTTTCACCTCGTCCGTCTTCTTGTCGGCATCTACCTGGGGACCGTTACGCACAGCTAGTGCCGCTTGCGGTCTGTGGTTAAACCCACTGCCAGCATAGTGTCGAGTCTTCAGAGTCCCACACAGAAAGCTATTCGCCTTTAGGCAAACGAGTAGAGGTCGCCTGGTTTTGCGACAGGTCGCATGGTTTTGCGACAGGATTCGGTCACATCCGTGCACTTGTGCACGTTTGGTGTCCGGACAGTTAACACTAGCAGGTTTTGGTTTAAGCCAGATCATAGTGTACATTTTGGGATTGGTTTTATCTCGTTTGTATTCGTGTTCCTCGGAACGCGGATGCGGGTGTGTATGCACAGTTGACAGAGAGACAGAGGCAGAGGATTCTCATTGGGGTTGTTGACTGTTGACTGTTGACTATTGACTTTTGGCTAAACCCTAATGAGAATAAGAAATATAATTAACAATAATATTAATTAAGTATTATAGTGATATGGTTGTTGAGGGGTTGACTTTGTTGACTTGTTGACTTTGTGGACCAGTTGACTAGGTTGGACTAGTTGACCATCATCATGACAATGGCTATCATTTCATGGCAAAGACTTTTACTTGCTTGTTTGTTTTTGCAAAATGAGTGCATGAAATGATATAGCCATTTTGACTTGAACCATCACATAATACTTGATTACTATTTTGTTATGATGGTTATGGATTATGAGAGCTTGGATGGCAAAAAAGTTATTTATTCTCTCATTTCATTTCTCTCTCTTGCTTGAGCTCTCCCTCTTGCTCTTCCTCTTGCTCTCTTTCTAGTTCAAGGCAACACCCTCTCATGAGTTGAGAAGCATTGCCTTAGAGTTAAAAGAAAACCCATATCACTTCTCTACTCATCCTAGTTCACAAGGTTTGGCAAACCAAGTGTTATAGTTTCTTCAAGTTCGAAGAAGAAGCCAAAGGTAGAAGCTTTCAGGTGGATCCATCTTCGGCGCAAGGAGACGACAAGGTGAGGCCGATCCGTACACCGGAAAGATTAGAAGACGAAGGAGTTCAAGAAAGGTATAGCCCCCTAACCGAGTAGGTAAAACTCCAGTTAGGTTGTTAGTTAGTTGTTTAACAAAGATCCGTATTTTGAGTCCATGTTACCATCTCTCGTTTTTCATCATTTCCGCAAGCCCGTAAGTACCGGGAGAGGTAACGTGGACTTACAGTGGTATCAGAGCCTAGTTAAATACTATCTAACATGTTAGCAAAGTAACTAGAAATTCGATCGGAGAAAAAGTCACGAAACGAACCCGAAAAATCATGTTTCTGTCGATTCTGTATTCTGTTAAAAAATTGAAAAATCATATATCAAAAATCGACTCAGGCTTTTTACAAAACACCCAAGAAAATTGGTCCAACGAACCGGTCAAGTCCCCACGGAAACGCGGCGGGAGCATGCTCCCACCGCGGTTCCGCGGCCGAGTTGACTCGGCCGTGGCACAATTTTATTGCTGTGTATTTCTGGGGTTGTTTTGGGATTTTTACAATATGTTTTTTCTGCCCAGATTTTCCAGAAAGAAAAATTAGTTTTTGGGGCTTGAAAATCCGTATTTTAATCGAACTTCTAAAGACTTAAGCTGACGGGTATCTATCTGTGATGTGTTATATGTATTGAACGTCCGCTAATCGCTATACGTCAATTAGTGGGGGTTATACATATCTGTGATCTGTAATGTTGATGATATGTGTATATGAATTCATTGGATTGTCGCGGATGAATAGCCGGGGGTTGTGAGATGAGAGTTTTTCCTTTTATCTTTCAATTCATGTAATATGTAAATTGATGTAATATTATTTTTGGCCGCACAACCAGGTCGGGGTTGTAGCCGTCATTGTATAATTTCTTTTTACTGTTTTTGCTCCTAGGATAGACCCAAGGTGGGGTGCACAAACTACCGAGTATCTCGAAGTGCCGAGTGGCCTACTCACGTCGTTGAGGGAGGTTGCTCCGCTTCGGATATTTGGCGGGTAGTTTGCCGCACCAGTAGGGGTCTAGGGTGGGGTATTGGCTATTCATCGCGACCGTGTAATCCGCTTTTCGTTACAGGCTCGTACGAATTGCAGATTCCTAGTATATCCAATGTGTTCATCTGTGATCTGAAATGGCTATCATTGCAATATATCTATGTATGATATTATTTAGGCGTTACTTATGTTTTGCATCGGCGCTAGTCCATCCCCCGCTCTATCGTTAGTTAAGTAACCTAACGGGTAATGACGGGGCCCCGTGGCGAATGCGGATGGCATAAGCATACGTCATATTTTGGTTGTTTTCTGCAATGGTAGGATTAAATGATGGGACGCATTGGAATTAATGCAAGAAAAATAAACCAAGTAAAAGTCATTGGAACACTTTCAAAACCACTCGGTTTCTTTTCAAAAATAACTTTTAAACGCAGAGCTTAAGCCACTCCTTTTAAAAGCTATCTCGTTCCTTCGATTATATCAAGTTCACTACGTTCACGGTTTCACCAAAACCATTCGTAGCCCTCCGTCGTTTCGCATGAATGGTCAATAAGTATTCAAGCTATGTATGTTGGCCAAAGTCAAGGCATAGTGATTGGTAGCTATTGGGTATTCATGTGCAGCATAGATAGATGTGTTGGTTTGGGGCAGTCGTTCTACCATTTTGGCCAAAGTCAAGGGTATGTACGGGTGGGCTCAAATTAACCTGGAGAATGACGGGTAGAACTTGACATGTGACTAATGATATTTTGGCCAAAGTCAAGGTCATAAGAGCATGGGGCAAAAATCCACATCGAAAGTTTCAAAAGAACTGAAACTTGATAGCACTGCATACCATTTGGAGTGTGATGATTCTGGTAGGATTCCTTCAGTTTTGTCACGCGATGATATTTGGATCCCGATCCTACTGTGAGTATATGCTACTCCTCGGGAAATTTCTCACTTAACGATCAATGCTATAAACCAAGTAGGTGTCTAGAAAGGTGTTAGCGGGGCTACGCCCCCAGGGAAAAGAGGTTATTTAATAAAGGAACTTCGCGAAAGCGTTGGAAAACCTCCCTTGAAGTACTGACACCAGCTTGGTCGAACGGTTAAGCAAGTATTGTACGGTGAGATTGATCCTGACTAATTCTTCCTTTTTGGTTTGAGGAGGGATTCGAGAGACAGTGGGAGCCATCCTGTTTAGACAAATTAAAAACCACTCTAAACTTGCAAGAGCATCAAGCTAAAGTGTTTCTTCTCTCTCTCCTAATTGCAGCGACCAAACATCATGACGGGACTTAAGTTACTACTAGATAAAAACATACTGACAGGGACAAACTACAAAGATTGGCTCAGGAATGTCAAAATGGCAATCACTTATGACAAGTTGGGGTATCTCCTTACCACCAAAGCTCCCCCTATCCCAGGTCCCAAAACCAGCGTCGCAGATAGGGAAATCCATAAGACCTGGGAAATCGATTGCGCGAAGGATAAGTGCCTCGTGCTTGCCTCTATGGACAAAGAACATCAGAGGAGGCACGAGAATATGGACCTCGAATCCATATTTCTCCATACAAAAGAACTGTATGGAGAGCAATCTCATATCGCCAAATACGAAGTGTCGAAAAAGCTATTTTCGGCAAGGTTGGCCGTCGGATTATCGGTAGCGGAACACTTGCTTAAGATGATTTGCTTCATTGAGGAGCTCGCGGACCTTGGGACCACGTTGGAGAATGAGCTCTATACGGACTTGATTCTTCAGTCCCTTCCTTTCACTTACGCCCAGTTCATCCTGAATTTCAACTTGCAAGAAAAGGAAGTTGACCTTTCAGAGCTCCTCAACATGCTGAGGAGTGCAGAGGGCACCCTACAGAAAGGTAGGGAAACATCCACTTTGTTTGTAGGAGGATCTTCTCTTCTAGGTCCAAGGCGAAAGCCAAGGGAAAGAAGAAGAAAGCCCCCGCCAAACCAAGGGGCGGTGTTAGTAAAGTGGATACGAAGGGAAAGGCAAAAGCAATAAAGATAGCGGGGAAACTTGTGGGGAAGGAAGAGTGCTTTTACTGTCATAAGAGTGGGCACTGGAAGAAATATTGCAGGGCTTGGAAAGCCAGAACACAGGATCTGAAACAAGTTGCGGCTTCAGCTTCAGGTGTGTATGTTATTGAAAACTGTCTATCAATAAACTCTACTTCCTGGGTATTGGATACCAGATCAGGATCTCATATCTGTAATTCTTTGCAGGCGTTGAGAAACCGTAGGTTTTTGAAGGCAGGTGACATGACCCTCAAAGTTGCAAACGGAGCTAGCATGGATGCTAAGGCCGTGGGGGACTATCACCGGGGAATGTCAGAACGACATGTTTTGGTTTTACATAATTGCTTTTTTGTACCCAACGCAACTTGTAATATCGTTTCGGTATCTTTGATTTCTAAAGAAGGTTATGAATTTGCGTTTGTAAGTAATGTTGTAAACATTCACCTTAATCAAGTTCTGATTGGGTCAGGTACATTAAGCAATGGTATATACGTATTAAACCAACCACAGATTTTCAATGTCCAGAATACACACAAAAGAAAGTCTCCGGAAATAAATCAGACTTTCTTATGGCATTGTAGACTGGGTCACATCAATGAGAGAAGGTTGACGAAGTTGCATACAGAAGGATATTTGGATCCGTTCGAATATCAATCGTATGTCACTTGTCAATCTTGTCTCAAAGAAAAGATGACAAAGACTCCGTTCACTGGACACGGAGTAAGAGCGAGCGAGCTCTTGGGACTCGTACACAGCGACGTGTGCGGTCCAATGTCTACACATGCGCGAAGCGGTTATTCTTACTTCATTACTTTTACAGATGACTTTTCAAGGTACGGTTATGTCTTCTTAATGAAACATAAATCCGAAGCCTTTGGAAAATTCCAGGAATATAAGACTGAAGTAGAAAAAAAAACCGGCAAAAGTATCAAGACACTGAGATCGGATCGAGGTGGTGAATACTTGAGTGCCGAGTTCCTGGATTACTTTAAAAAGAATGGAATTCTCTCTCAGCTTACTCCTCCATACACTCCGCAACATAACGGTGTATCGGAGAGACAGAACTGAACCCTATTGGATATGGTACGGTCCATGATGAGTAACGCTGAGTTACCGCGATCATTCTGGGGATATGCACGAGAATCAGCCGCATACCGTTTGAACCGAGTTCCAACTAAGACTGTGCCTACTACACCATATCAGATGTGGTCTGGGAAGAGACCCTATCTTAATCACATTAAGACATGGGGAAGTCCAGCTTTTGTCAAAAAGCAGCATGCGGACAAGCTCGAAGCACGCTCAGTAGAGTGCAAGTTTGTGGGATATCCAAAGAACTCCAAGGGATATTTCTTCTATTGCGAAGAGGAACAAAAGGTTTTTGTTTCTCGGCATGCCCACTTCTTGGAAACTCAGTTTTTGGAGAATCAGATAAGTGGGAGCGCAATAGAACTGGAAGAAATTCCAGAACCACGAGCTATTACTGAAAGCTTAGTAGAACCAGAGGGTTCAAAAGAACATGACATTCCTACGCCGCTCCGCAGGAGTAGTAGGCAGTCTCATCCACCCGAGAGATACTACCGTTTTCTCATAGATGTGGATATAGAGGATTGCATCATTGATTATGATGAGCCGACTAGCTTCCAGCAGGCCATTCAAAGCGTTGACTCGGTAAAATGGCTGGATGCAATGCGGACCGAAATGGAGTCTATGTACACCAACAAAGTACGGACGTTGGACGTTGCTCCAGATGGGGTAAAACCCGTAGGATGCAAGTGGATATTCAAAAGGAAGATTGGTGTAGATGGATAGGTTGAGACCTATAAAGCTAGACTGGTTGCAAAGGGTTTTCGTCAAAGACCTGGTTTGGAATATGACGAGACCGTTTCTCCAGTAGCTATGCTGAAATCCATTCGGATCCTTCTTGCCATTGCTGCCTTCAACGATTATGAGATTTGGCAGATGGACATAAAGACCGCTTTTCTAAACGGAAATTTAGAGGAGTGTGTTTATATGGACCAGCCAGAGGGTTTCATTCAGAGTGGGAGCAGCGGAAAGGTGTGCTAGTTTCTTAAGTCCATTTACGGACTCAAGAAGACATCGCGGAGTTGGAACATCTATTTTGATGAGACGGTCAAAGAATTTGGCTTTATCAAAAATCCAGATGAACCATGCATCTATAGTAGATTTGTAGCGAGAACTGTAGTATTCCTCGTTTTATACGTGGATGACATTCTCTTAATAGGAAATGCCATTCCTATACTACAATCTGTCAAAGGGTTTTTGTCACACAGGTTCTCCATGAAAGACCTGGGTGATGCCTCATACATTCTGGGGATCCGGATCTATCGTGACAGATCCAAGAGGATACTGGGACTTTCACAGTCCAGGTACATCGACACCATACTGAAAAGATTCAGTATGAAAGATTCCAAGCGCGGTAATCTACCGGCTTGTCACGGGATCACCCTCTCCAAAGAGATGTCTCCCAAGACTGATTTGGAAAGGGATCGCATGTCTATTATACCCTATGCTTCTGCGGTAAGCTCTATAATGTATGCGATGTTGTGTACCAGACCAGATGTAGCTTATGCACTGAGTGTGGTAAGCCGGTATCAGTCAAACCCTGGGGAGAAACACCGGATAGATGTAAAGAACATTCTCAAGTACCTGAGAAGGACTAAGGAGATGTTCTTGGTGTATGGCGGAAAGGACCTCCAGATCGAGGCCTTTACTGACTCCAGCTTCCAGAGTGACAAGGATGATTCCAAGTCCATGTCGGGTTATGTCTTTACCCTCAATGGAGGGGCGGTGTGTTGGAAGAGTTCCAAACAGGAAACCGATGCTGACTCGACGATGGAAGCGGAATATATCGCTGCTGCAGATGTCGCAAAAGAAGTCGTCTGGATAAGGAAGTTCTTAACTGAACTTCAGGTGGTTCCATCCATTGTTGATCCAATACCTCTGTATTACGACAACAACGGGGCTATAGATTTAGCAAAGGAACCCAGGTCCCATCAGAAGTTCAGACACATCTTGAGGCGGTATCAACTGATCAGGGAGATCGTGGGTCGCCACGAGATCGAGGTTCGGAGAGTTCCTATGGAAGATAACACTGCTGATCCACTCACAAAGGCCTTACCCCAGACTCAGTTCGAGCGACTGATCGAGATGATAGGTCTTCGATACGCCAGTACATGGCCTTAGTGCAAGTGGGAGATTGTTAGTGTATATGCTCAATATAGTAGTATGCTACTTGGTTTGTTTCTACTTTAATGTGTACATGTGTTTAATTTTGTATATCACCTATACACATTAGTGGAGCCCTTAGGATCTTTGCTTGATTACCAGCGTTATGATGGCAGTCACACTCGTGGGGGCTGGGTAATCTACAAGCACATCCTAATGCAGGTCCCTAGTCGTAGGACTATCGAGATAGGGCATCGATACTCTGGAGTAGACTAGCGTATGCGCTTCTCATCCCAGTGTGGGAGACAGTCTGTCTCACAGCCGTCAGTACGTCGTACTTGAGATAGTATGCGGGTGCTCGTTAGGTTACGAGTACACTAGACAGGAATCATCGGGAACTGTTGGTTGGTACTATACTTATCGTCAGTTATCAGTTCCCAGGTGACATGAGTACAGCTTATTCCGCTGACTTGACACTGTCACTTCGCCTCGAGTGTGTTCCCGCTGTACTTAGATTAGTACCCTACGACGGCTTGAAGGAGTCGTGCAAACAGGTAGTAATTGGGTGCAGTCCCGAAGCACTTGGAGGCAGTGACGGTTAGACAGGATTGGTCACTCCCGGTATTGGGGGTTGACATCACGCTGTGTCTAGGAGAGCCATTACACGAGTAGTCCCTGGCCAGGGCAAGCGAGATATACTGGTAGGTTTCCAGTGTTATCTCAGGGTGTTCTGGGCTACACTCCGACACGACTTGTACCGCTAGTAGGGGACTGACCTTTACCGCCCCCCTAGGCCCGCCATGCGATGTATCAGACGAACAGATCGGACTGTATAGATATTGTCACATTCAGGCTCAGTAGGAGTTCAGACGGGTTTCACCTCGTCCGTCTTCTTGTTGGCATCTACTTAGGGACCGTTACGCACAGCTAGTGCCGCTTGCGGTCTGTGGTTAAACCCATTGCCAGCTTACTGTCGAGTCTTTAGAGTCCCACACAGAAAGCTATTCGCCTTTAGGCAAAAGAGTAGAGGTCGCATGGTTTTGCGACAGGTCGCATGGTTTTACGACAGGGTTCGGTCACATCCGTGCACTTGTGCACGTTTGGTGTCCGGACAGTTAACACTAGCAGGCTTTAGTTTAAGCCAGATCCTAGTGTACATTTTGGGATTGGTTTTATCTCGTTTGTATTCGTGTTCCTCGGAATGCGGATGCGGGTGTGTATGCACAGTTGACAGAGAGACAGAGGCAGAGGATTCTCATTGGGGTTGTTGACTGTTGACTGTTGACTATTGACTTTTGGCTAAACCCTAATGAGAATAAGAAATATAATTAACAATAATATTAATTAAGTATTATAGTGACATGGTTGTTGAGGGGTTGACTTTGTTGACTTGTTGACTTTGTTGACCGGTTGACTAGGTTGGACTAGTTGACCATCATCATGACAATCGCTATCATTTCATGGCAAAGACTTTTACTTGCTTGTTTGTTTTTGCAAAATGAGTGCATGAAATGATATAGCTATTTTGACTTGAACCATCACATAATACTTGATTACTATTTTGTTATGATGGTTATGGATTATGAGAGCTTGGATGGCAAAAGAGTTACTCATTCTCTCATTTCATTTCTCTCTCTTGCTTGAGCTCTCCCTCTTGCTCTCTTTCTAGTTCAAGGCAACACCCTCTCATGAGTTGAGAAACATTGCTTTAGAGATAAAAGAAAACCCATATCACTTCTCTATTCATCCTAGTTCACAAGGTTTGGCAAACCAAATGTTCTGGTTTCTTCAAGTTCGAAGAAGAAGCCAAAGGTAGAAGCTTTAAGGTGGATCCATCTTCGGCGCAAGGGGACGACGAGGTGAGGCCGATCCGTACACCAGAAAGAGTTGAAGACGAAGGAGTTCAAGAAATGTATTGCCCCCTAACCGAGTAGGTAAAACTCCAGTTAGGTTGTTAGTTAGTTATTTAACAAAGATCCGTATTTTGAGTCCATGTTACCACCTCTTGAAAAATCGTTTTTCAACATTTCCGCAAGCTCGTAAGTACCGGGAGAGGTAACGTGGACTTACACAAACATGATACAAACTAGTGCACAAACATATATCATATATACAATGTGCACAATCAAGTGAGAAAAATAATCTTAAGTGAACCAATACTAGTTAATGTAAAATAATATATCAAATATATAATTATACATTAAATCATTAAATCAACACTTGATTTAATGATCCGGTCATACTGCATATAACCGACTAATATCAAATGTATCAATGTATCGAATCAACATTTGATTCGGTAACCCGACTATATCTTATATGACCGTCCAATGATACAAATCGCGAGAATAGAATTCAGTATCACATACTGGTATTATTCTCGGCCACGCACATATCTCATATGCGCTCCTATTTTGTTTCGCTTGAGCCAGGAAACCTTTTTGTAGGACTCTAAAGACTCGTCAATACGCCGGCAGTAGGTGATGATCATATCAAACACCCACAAGCCGCAAGCGGTCTGCTAAACGTAACGGCCACCCGGGTATTGAGCGATCAGAAGATCAACGAGCAAGCCCGCTCACACTCCTGTGAATCCAACCAGTAACACTTACCGTACAGTCCGTTCTGTTCGTCTGATATGTCGCATATCTCGCCTAGGGGTGGTGTCACGACCCGAAAGAGCACGTGACTGGCCCTTGGACCATATGAAGTCTATAGGACTCCATCTGATCCAAGTAAGCCAAAAGCCCAGAAATCTAAAACCATTTAAAGAGTAAGTAAAGAAAACTGGTTTAAAGAAGTGAAGGAAAATATGTTTGAAGTCAAGGTTTTTTAATAACTAAGCCGAATGTGCATTTTTAAAAGGTAAAGTCTTTTCAAAAAAAAGTTCGGCAGAGTTTCTTTTGTAAATACTGGCCCCGAACGGGGTACAACAAGCATAACATATATACAATGATAAAAGGCATCCCCAAACGGGGGATAGCTCTTCGTCAATTGACGGTCACAACCACACATGCAATATAATATACAACGCCGAAAGGCGAGGATCAAATCTAAAAGAAACACAGTAAGCATGAAAACCGCAATACTACTAAGCGCGACTCTAAGGCCAAATAATACATCACTAAAGTCTGAGTCTGAAACAATATACAAGTTTTGGTTGATGGAAATTCTAGATACAAGAATAATACAAGTACAATGGTGGTCCTTGATGCAAAAGAAACCACCTACCAAATGCAATTCACCCTCAAGGAAGCAATGTGCCAGAAATGCCGCAAGGGAACCTGTACGGCAAAACCTGCAAGAACTGTGGCACAACGGGGGTGAGTTGCCAACTCGTGAATAGAGAATATCTACAAGCAGAAACCGAATGCAAGACATAATCCTAGGTCAACAATCAGTAATAAACCTCAAAGAATAAGCCTGATACATCATATGGTGGCAAAGCAACATCTAAACATGTATGTAGTGCCAAGTACTCAGGTAATAACATGTCATCAGTATAAGGTATGTCTGCATGAAGTAAAATATGATGAAGTATCAAAGGATATCAATACACATATATTAGCGTCCCATACCACTAATATTGGTGTAAGGGTATATATAACAGCGCCTCATACCCTGTTATATATACAAATGAAGTATGATCAGTGTAAATCCAGTCTGTATATGATCCATGTCTGTATATGATCCATGTCTGTATATACGTGGAACCCGTCCACCCGTCACCCAATGACAATAAACGTGGAACCCGTCCACCCGTCACCTAATGACAATAAGCATCATGTATGCAAATATGAGGATATAAACAAAATCAAGGAAAAACATCATGAAACCCGTGCCTAGCATCGACACGTAAATCCTCGTCCATATGGGGCTCCGTCTGCGGTATCGGTCCTCGGCCCCGGCAGTACGGGTCAACCCATGTCCATCTCTGGGCTCCGTCTGCGGTATCGGCCCTCGGCCCCGGCAGTACGGGTCAGCCCATATCCATCTCTCAACTCCGGTCGGTATCCTCCAGATATCCGCCGAGCTCAAATACAATCACAGGTAGGTAGTAATCCCTCTGCCGGGCTCACCGTCTACTACACAGCGAAACCGTTCTCGCCCCGGTGTACCATACCGGGTCCACCATGTACCCGTAATCGGCCTCAACCGCCTCCTCGATTCGGGTTTTCATATATCACTCTAGCACCGAGAAAACGCATGGTGGACACACCGAAATATCATATCAAGGGAACCAGGTTTTAAATGATTACATATTTGAAATAGCCTCGGTTCCCAAATCCAGAAATCACATAAAATCCAAACCAAAAAGCAAGTCAATGATCCGATATGATATGTGCGTCAAATATGGATATCATGTCAAGTTACATAAAGATAAGCTATACCATAATGATCCGATGTGATATATGCATCAAGTATGAATATCAAGTCATGTCACATATAAATGAGCTACAATATTATGATGCGATATGATATACACATCAGGTTTGAATATCAGGTCATGTCACATATAAATGAGCTGCACTATTATGATGCGATGTGATATATATATCAGGTTTGAATATCAAGTCATGTCACATATAAATGAGCTGCAATATTATGATGCGATGTGATATATATATCAGGTATGAATATTAAGTCATGTCACATATAAATGAGCAGCAATATTATGATGCGATGTGATATATATATCAGGTATGAATATTAAGTCATGTCACATATAAATGAGCTGCAATATTATGATGCGATGTGATATATATATCAGGTATGAATATTAAGTCATGTCACATATAAATGAGCTGCAATATTATGATGCGACGTGATATATGTATCAGGTATGAAAATCAAGTCATGTCACATATGAATAGTAATGTGCATATGTCGAGGGAAACCGCTCTTTTAGACTAAATCAGTTTTTAAAGAATATCTTGCGGCCTTCAAATCTCTAATCAAGTCAGAATCATATATGTTTGTGTACAGGTATATGTGTACAATATGCCATGCGGAAATCATATCATGAATGCAGCAGTACTACAGTGTAGTGGCATGGCAATTATCGATGATGAAGTGTGTGAGCCGGCAAATAGTGTATGTGGAACATACGCATCATCGATAATGGTGCTGGTGTCCTAACAGCATGATAACAGTATAGCAATAACATATGCAGGCAATATGAATAACATGAATATGCGGAAGTCAAATAATCAACACCACAGTGAAGAAATTATATCAATATTTATAAGTCATGCAGTGATGCCTTTTGAAATAAGACGAATCAGGGTTTTAGTAAAATAAGGGATGCGATGTTTTAAGAAAGGATACGCCTTTTAAGCATTCGCAGAATCCCTTTGTTTGTCTTTTAAGATACCCCTGATTCATAGTTTTTGAAATAGGTATGCCTCGGTCTAGTCTAATATCTACTATGCAAACTACAGATCTAAGTATCAAGTAAATCAGGAGGGGTATGGAAACCACCTAAATCTGAGTCGATATATAGACATACTAGTCGGTGATCCCGCCTCAATAGTATCGCGTACGATACAGTATATCATATGACATCCTCAAGTCATGAGCGCGGATCTATCATCAATATAGGCTCGTACGGTAAATCGTCGTACGGCATCCCAGTAGCTGAGTACGGGTCAATATCACACTATCTCATCACATCTCAGGTATCACTATCATCGTATCACATAAGCTGGGGTACTGATCTAAGTCTAGTACAACTGATACCATCTACAAGGTATGAATGCGGGGGTAAACACACAATCCAAGCCCGCAAGAATCACATGTCATATCCCAAATAGGAATCCTATCAAATCACCGATCTTGCGGCACAAGGCCCAATATCATCGACTCATCACCAATGTCGTCCAATATCATCAACAAAGTGCAAGTATAAGGAACATACAAGTGTAGGCGTGTGGGTGCAATCCTATCCTAGGGCTCGCAACTAGGAACTACGCTAGTTACTTCTACGCCTAACTAACCATAGCACACTATAACTATCATACATATATTCTACATAATATACTAACTACGGACTGTGGGGGTGCTATACGCCATCCACCCGACTTCCACCTGTAGATATAATCTACTCACCTTGCGTCTCCATCTTTCGATGTCACCACGCGTCTGCTTGTCATCCCGTAGTCTTCATAGGGTACCTACACATCAAAATATCGTATATGCGCATTAAAACCAAATCAAAGCTAAAACGTCACACGAAACCCAAAATGATACGATAAGAGGCCTATAGGTTAGAACCTATGGCACGCCTTCAAAACCATCAATAAATCCTCTATATCGTCGTATAAACGCCAAATAGTCGAGGTAAAACACAAGACACCAATTCAAACTTAAAAATACGGAATACGGAAACACGAATCCAAAACAGAAACTTAGGAAAAATGTCCCAGATTTCACCCTAGGTCCAATTAGACAATTCTATGTATACCAGGGGCCTAAACTACAGATAAGGGAACACCAAAACTAAAACAAGCCAATTCCATCATGGTCTGGCCGCAATTTGCAGCCAGAATGGAGGAATTTGCGGCCTGGAAGTGGAAGTAGGGGTTAGGGTTCTGGTGGTAGCTTCCTGGGTGCCTGCACATGTCACTGTCCAATTAATTTTATTTTAGGATGCCCCGGGTTATAGCAGATTCAATATACTCATTACAGATTGCATAAATTTTCCGATATCGGTCTCTAAAATCCGTATTCTGGTTTTTGGCTTTAGGTTAGGGTCTCAATTCATACACTAGGGTGTTTATATAACCTCAACTGAGCTCAATTTCACAATACAACACAAGTTTCCCTCAAACCCTAACTAGGTTTTTCCCATGTTCACAAAATTACCCGATATCGATTCAATCTTAACATAGGGTTAAAAGCAATGCTAAAACTAAGCTAATGGTTCAGTAATTACCTCATTTGGCAACTCAAGAATTTTCTTGTGTTGCCCTAGTGGCCAAAATCCTTGCTTCTTTAGCTTCAAGTGTAGATCTAGGGATTGTGCACACTTTCAATGAAATGAGTGTGTGGTTTTTGTGTAGTTTTAGAGGTGTTTTGGAGCTTTGAAGAGGGGAGGGGATGAGGTGCAGGAGCAGCAGCAGAAGAAGAGAGAAGTGGGAGGGAAATGAGGGAGAAATGGCTAAGTCTTTTAGTCAAAGGTGCGCCATGCTTCTATTTCTCACCAACCCCCATTTCTTTAATCTTTTCTCTTTTCTTTTCCATATTTTCTTTTCTTTTAACACTCTTCTCACTCAAATAGTAAATCCAAAGTGAAAAGCCATGGTAGAAATGCACAAGTGTAGAGAAAAAAGATATGTACATGTTTTGCACAAAATTGCTAAAAAACCGATTAGCAATTTTTAATCGCGATTAGCACTAATTTAGTATATAACTAATCAATTAAACTTAGAAATGGCATAATTCTCTAATTTACCCTATTTTAGAATTTTCCATAATTTTTCTCAAATTTTTCCTATTTATTTGCATTTAATAATTCCAAAATATTAAAATATTCAATAACATAATATTAAATTATAAAGATTTCCAAAATTAATATTTTATCTTTTTGAAATGTTACAATCTACCCCCCTTAAAGAAATTCCGTCCCCGAATTTAAATTTAAACCCCCAATACTAAAACAATTTCAGTAATAATCCAATTTGTCGGGGCTCCGAAGACATCAATACATAGAGAATATCATAAAAATATACTGCTCTACTAGAAATCAATCCCCAAAATGCATATATAAGAATATTCTATGTGTCTGGTGCGCAAGGAATCAAAATCCATATATGTGTCAAACAGGTGTACAAAACAACATCTAGGTGCAACTGGTGTGCACGAAACATCTGTCGTAGGCAACGTGTGTGCCTGACAGAAAAAAATCAGGTGCATGTGACATGCACGAGGAATCCCGATTTAGTGCATCTGGCGTGCACCAAAATCGTATATCAAAACACTGAAGGTGCATGAAAACTATGCCGGAAGTGTAAATCAAATCACTGCATAAGATAGGCGTGAAATCTCAATCAATATCTCAAACGTAATAACTATGCGCAAAACATAAATATCCAGTGGGTGCATGAAACAAATATCATGAAACTCAGTCATCAAAACTAAATCATGCAAACAGAATGCCCAAAATACCGAAATCCAAAACGACGGATACGTGATAATCGAATCACAAATCACAATCATAAATACCGTCTTCGGTAGTTCCTCCTTCAAGGTCGAGAAGGAGTCGGTGCATCCACTGCTAGCAGCGCAGGATATCTACTTGCCTCTTGCTCACGGTCTGGCGTCCTCTGACTCTGGGTCCTTATCTTCTCTGTAGGTTACCAATCTCACAGTCAATCGGCTCATCGGCCCTGTCAGATGTGCTAACGGGGACGATTCCGTTCTGGCACTTCTCTGGTCATCTCTCGATCAATCCTCACGACCATTCGTAAAGCAACATGTCACTAGCGTCGGCCTCTGGCTCTCTGAATGCACATCACACATCTGATCCTGGGTGCAAACATCATTGCAGCAATGTCCTGGAAGGAATCCTGCTCTAGGTCTCTTCCGATCTCACCTAAGCCGAACTGTACGAAGGCTGGTCCTCTTGCATAATCTCTTTTCGCTCAATGGACATCTGTGTCCTCAGCACAACATTTTCTCGGAAATTGGTCGCATCCCAACGCCTCTGTAAGCATATCAGGTCTCTAGTCTCGACGGGAAGTAATGACAGCTCGTCAGTGTCTCGCACGAACCTCTTGTTCCACCTGTCTCTATCGTCGTCTACTATGACGTCATGCCATACTATCTACGCACTACACTGTTTCTCGGCCACGGTCAATCTGAAGTCTCTCGCACGGATTCGAAATCGTGTACTCTGTAGCTTCATCATTCTGTAGAAGATGTCAGGCCGAACAGGTCCTCGGGAACGCGTCCCAACCATCGGACGAAATACTCGTCCTCCCTTGATCAATTCGCAATGCATCTGGGTAAGTTCTTTTATCCGTACCTCAACAACTACCCTGTTGAAGATGCCGAACTCTGGCCTGCTGGGTGGTGCGCAAAATGACCACTCCTAGGTCTAGGTATTCTCGTATCGTTTTCCAGAAGGGTCCTGTCGAGGTTCCTCTCTCAAATCTCATTCCAGCCGAATTGCCCGGAAGTCATCATCCATTGCTGAAGCTAATTCTTATTCCGGAACGGCTGCATACTTATCGCGCTTCTTTCTGGAAAATATATCCATATACTACGCCTCTGGATACGTATTACATCTCTGATGTCAGCGGAGTGGGACGTCATCTCGTCGAAATATCTTGCGAACTCTTTTCTTCACTCTGCTTCCATGTCGACTGATTCGGACTCGTCTCATCATGGCTGCATGGACTGTGCTCCAACGGCTATCCTCATATCTGGAGTATCCCAAGCAAGGCATCCCATCACATGATATCCGAATAATGTCGAACCATCCGATCGACTCGTCAGAACCTCATAATCCCCCAAGAGATCAACATCATGGGTACAGTTTAATAGTATCGAGTACATGCCACAGCGTCGGTGGTCCAGCGGTAGAAGGGCAAACCCAAGCCTCACTAATAGCGCCGCGGAACTGCCGCAAACCATAAGGTTCAAAGGCTTTCACACGGTCATTAAGTCGAGTTAGGGTTTCATTCTTCTAGAGGGTCCATAGAATCACCTGCATGTCTTTCCGTATACTTTAAACTTGGAAAAGGGGCTTCTGACATCCGATCGCCTCTATCGACTCTCAACGAACCTGCGTGAAGTCGTCTCTAGCTGGAAACAACCTATCTGATGACCTCGCATCGGTAAAAAAACGAACCACATGTCCTAGTCATTTAGTCCTCAGGTGACTAGCGATCGTCCATCATATCTCTAAGTATAAGCTCATGCTGCAGTAGCTCCAACCATCTGGGCGATATTTCGTCATTTGCAGCAACAACTGGCTCATTCGCCTGTACGCCGAACAACGCCTCAATCCTCCAGGAAAGGCGACACATTGGCGGCCATCTCTGAATCGGTCTGCTCTAGATCTGAGTAAGACTCTCCACACTGGAAATCTTCAACTCAACTGGGCCCGCTTCGGCGCATAAATCGGACGAATCTCCTTCATCTCTCAAATCGGGTAGACTAGCTATCATCTGTCTCATATCTGCCTGGAAGCTCCGACAATCTCAGCTCGTAAGCTCCGAAAGCGACATCCTGTCAATCTCAGCAACAGCTGGTCCCTCTGTCTGCACGGTAGGCGACATCGTAATCTCTGAGGTATGCTGTACATCAACAGTCCTCTCTCAACTGGCAGCTCTAACAATGGCCCGATCATCCGGTGCAAAACCAAGCACTCGCTTAAACTAGAGGTCACAATCACCAATACTAACTCGAGACGTTTCCATGTCACCAGAAAACACAATGGTCGGCCCTCGTACCAGACGAGCTCGCCCTGACCGTAACCCTAGCAGCAGCCCAAACTGAGATCAAACATGGCGACAGGAACCTCAATCGAGTATCGAAGAGAGCAGGACAATGGCAAGAAAAAGAACAACAGATCCAGAGTGGATACATGATCATAGGAAGCAACAGCATCAATGAAGGTATGATCATGAAACTAATAGAATCGGGGATCTCAAATGGATGTATAATCATGGATATAAAGAGAATCACTGATCTCGAAAATATGTACATCCTAAGGTTGCTTAAGCGGAGTGGCGTGTCGTAAGTATGCCGCGGAACATACCCACGGTACGTCACTCTACTTTAGTTACCTATTCCATCAACCAAGGGTCATCCTATACGACGAAAGTTATGGTCTAATACCCCCTCGACTAAGTCTAAGTTCCGTAAGGTCAAGCCTAAGTTCCGTATATATATATATATAAACGCCCTAGGCTCCACATATTCAAACTTAGACTCGGACCAAGGTCAACCTAGCGCTCTGATACCAACATTGTCACGACCCGAAAGAGCACGTGACTGGCCCTTGGACCATATGAAGTCTATAGGACTCCATCTGATCCAAGTAAGCCAAAAGCCCAGAAATCTAAAACCATTTAAAGAGTAAGTAAAGAAAACTGGTTTAAAGATGTGAAGGAAAATATGTTTGAAGTCAAGGTTTTTAAATAACTAAGCCGAATGTGCATTTTTAAAAGCTAAAGTCTTTTCAAAAAAAAGTTCGGCAGAGTTTCTTTTGTAAATACTGGCCCCGAACGGGGTACAACAAGCATAACATATATACAATGATAAAAGGCATCCCCAAGCGGGAGCTAGCTCTTCGTCAATTGACGGTCACAACCACACATGCAATATAATATACAACGCCGAAAGGCGAGGATCAAATCCAAAAGAAACACAGTAAGCATGAAAACCGCAATACTACTAAGCGCGGCACTAAGGCCAAATAATACATCACTAAAGTCTGAGTCTGAAACAATATACAAGTTTTGGTTGATGGAAATTCTAGAAACAAGAATAATACAAGTACAATGGTGGTCCTTGATGCAAAAGAAACCACCTACCAAATGCAATTCACCCTCAAGGAAGCAATGTGCCAGAAATGCCGCAGGAGAACCTGTACGGCAAAACCTGCAAGAACTGTAGCACAACGGGGGTGAGTTGCCAACTCGTGAATAGAGAATATCTACAAGCAGAAACCGAATGCAAGACATAATCCTAGGTCAACAATCAGTAATAAACCTCAAAGAATAAGCCTGATACATGATATGGTGGCAAAGCAACATCTAAACAGGTATGTAGAGCCAAGTACTCAGGTAATAACATGTCATCAGTATAAGGTATGTCTGCATGAAGTAAAATATGATGAAGTATCAAAGGATATCAATACACATATATTAGCGTCCCATACCACTAATATTGGTGTAAGGGTATATATAACAGCGCCTCATACCCTGTTATATATACAAATGAAGTATGATCAGTGTAAATCCAGTCTATATATGATCCATGTCTGTATATGATCCATTTCTGTATATACGTGGAACCCGTCCACCCGTCACCCAATGACAATAAACGTGGAACCCGTCCACCCGTCACCCAATGACAATAAGCATCATGTATGCAAATATGAGGATATAAATAAAATCATGGAAAAACATCATGAAACCCGTGCCTAGCATCGACACATAAATCCTCGTCCATATGGGGCTCCGTCTGCGGTATCGTCCCTCGACCCCGGCAGTACGGGTCAACCCATGTCCATCTCTGGGCTCCGTCTGCGGTATCGGCCCTCGGCCCCGGCAGTACGGGTCAGCCCATATCCATCTCTCAACTCCAGTCGGTATCATCCAGATATCCGCCGAGCTCAAATACAATCACCGGTAGGTAGTTATCCCTCTGCCGGGCCCACCGTCTACTACACAGCGAAACTGTTCTCGCCCCGGGGTACCATACCGGGTCCACCATGTACCCGTAATCGGCCTCAACCGCTTCCTCGATTCGGGTTTTCATATATCACTCTAGCACCGAGAAAACGCATGGTGGACACACCGAAATATCATATCAAGGGAACCGGGTTTTAAATGATTACATATTTGAAATAGCCTCGGTTCTCAAATCCAGAAATCACATAAAATCCAAACCAAAATGCAAGTCAATGATCCGATATGATATGTGCGTCAAATATGGATATCATGTCAAGTTACATAAAGATAAGCTATACCATAATGATCCGATGTGATATATGCATCAAGTATGAATATCAAGTCATGTCACATATAAATGAGCTAAAATATTATGATGCGATGTGATATACATATCAGGTTTGAATATCAAGTCATGTCACATATAAATGAGCTGCAATATTATGATGCGATGTGATATATATATCAGGTTTGAATATCAAGTCATGTCACATATAAATGAGCTGCAATATTATGATGCGATGTGATATATATATCAGGTATGAATATTAAGTCATGTCACATATAAATGAGCTGCAATATTATGATGCGATGTGATATATATATCAGGTATGAATATTAAGTCATGTCACATATAAATAAGCTGCAATATTATGATGCGATGTGATATATATATCAGGTATGAATATTAAGTCATGTCACATATAAATGCGCTGCAATATTATGATGCGACGTGATATATGTATCAGTTATGAATATCAAGTCATGTCACATATGAATAGTAATGTGCATATGTCGAGGGAAACCGCTCCTTTAGACTAAATCAGTTTTTAAAGAATATCTTGCGGCCCTCAAATCTCCAATCAAGTCAGAATCATATATGTTTGTGTACAGGTATATGTGTACAATATGCAATGCAGAAATCATATCATGAATGCAGCAGTACTACAGTGTAGTGGCATGGCAATTATCGATGATGAAGTGTGTGAGCCGGCAAATAGTGTACGTGGAACATACGCATCATCGATAATGGTGCTGGTGTCCTAACAGCAAGATAACAGTATAGCAATAACATATGCAGGCAATATGAATAGCATGAATATGCGGAAGTCAAATAATCAACACCACAGTGAAGAAATTACATCAATATTTATAAGTCATGCAGTGTTGCCTTTTGAAATAAGACGAATCAGGGTTTTAGTAAAATAAGGGATGCGATGTTTTAAGAAAGGATACGCCTTTTAAGCATTCGCAGAATCCCTTTGTTTGTCTTTTAAGATACCCCTGATTCATAGTTTTTGAAATAGGTATGCCTCGGTCTAGTCTAACATCTACTATGCAAACTACAGATCTAAGTATCAAGTAAATCAGGAGGGGTATGGAAACCACATAAATCTGAGTCGATATATAGACATACTAGTCGGTGATCCCGCCTCAATAGTATCGCGTACGATACAGTATATCATACGACATCCTCAAGTCATGAGCGCGGATCTATCATCAATATAGGCTCGTACGGTAAATCGTCGTACGGCATCCCAGTAGCTGGGTACGGGTCAATATCACACTATCTCATCACATCTCAGGTATCACTATCATCGTATCACATAAGCTGGGGTACTTATCTAAGTCTAGTACAACTGATACCATCTACAAGGTATGAATGCGGGGGTAAACACACAATCTAAGCCTGCAAGAATCACATGTCATATCCCAAATAGGAATCCTATCAAATCACCGATCTTGCGGCACAAGGCCCAATATCATCGACTCATCACCAATGTCGTCCAATATCATCAACAACGTGCAAGTATAAGGAACATACAAGTGTAGGCGTGTGGGTGCAATTCTATCCTAGGGCTCGCAACTAGGAACTACGCTAGTTACTTCTACGCCTAACTAACCATAGCACACTATAACTATCATACATATATTCTACATAATATACTAACTACGGACTGCGGGGGTGCTATATGCCATCCACCCGACTTCCCCCTGTAGATATAATCTACTTACCTTGCGTCTCCATCTTTCGATGTCACCACGCGTCTGCTTGTCGTCCCGTAGTCTTCATAGGGTACCTACACATCAAAATATCGTATATGCGCATTAAAACTAAATCAAAGCTAAAACGGCACACGAAACCCAAAACGATACGATAAGAGGCCTATAGGTTAGAACCTATGGCACGCCTTCAAAACCATCAATAAATCCTCTATATCGTCGTATAAACGCCAAATAGTCGAGGTAAAACACAAGACACCAATTCAGACTTAAAAATACGGAATACGGAAACACGAATCCAAAACAGCAACTTAGGAAAAATGTCCCAGATTTTACCCTAGGTCCAATTAGACAATTCTATGTATACCAGGGGCCTAAACTACAGATAAGGGAACACCAAAACCAAAACGAGCCAATTCCATTATGGTCTGGCCGCAATTTGCGGCCAGAATGGAGGAATTTGCGGCCTGGAAGTGGAAGTAGGGGTTAGGGTTCTGGTGGTAGCTTACTGGGTGCCTGCACATGTCACTGTCCAATCAATTTTATTTTAGGATGCCCCGGGTGATAGCAGATCCAATATACTCATTACAGATTGCACAAATTTTCCGATATCGGTCTCTAAAATCCGTATTCTGGTTTTTGGCTTTAGGTTAGGGTCTCAATTCATACACTAGGGTGTTTATATAACCTCAACTGAGCTCAATTTCACAATACAACACAAGTTTCCCTCAAACCCTAACTAGGTTTTTCCCATGTTCACAAAATTACCCGATATCGATTCAATCTTAACATAGGGTTAAAAGTAATGCTAAAACTAAGCTAATGGTTCAGTAATTACCTCATTTGGCAACTCAAGAATTTGCTTGAGTTGCCCCTAGTGGCCAAAATCCTTGCTTCTTTAGCTTCAAGTGTAGATCTAGGGATTGTGCACACTTTCAATGAAATGAGTGTGTGGTTTTTGTGTAGTTTTAGAGGTGTTTTGGAGCTTTGAAGAGGGGAGGGGATGAGGTGCAGGAGCAGCAGCAAAAGAAGAGAGAAGAGGGAGGGAAATGAGGGAGAAATGGCTAAGTCTTTTAGTCAAAGGTGCCCCATGCTTCTATTTCTCACCAACCCCCATTTCTTTAATCTTTTCTCTTTTCTTTTCCTTATTTTCTTTTCTTTTAACACTCTTCTCACTCAAATAGTAAATCCAAAGTGAAAAGCCATGGTAGAAATGCATAAGTGTAGAGAAAAAGATATGTACATGTTTTGCACAAAATTGCTAAAAAACCGATTAGCGATTTTTAATCGCGATTAGCACTAATTTAGTATATAACTAATCAATTAAACTTAGAAATGGCATAATTCTCTAATTTACCCTATTTTAGAATTTTCCATAATTTTTCTCAAATATTTCCTATTTATTTGCATTTAATAATTCCAAAATATTAAAATATTCAATAAAATAATATTAAATTATAAAAATTCCCAAAATTAATATTTTATCTTTTTGAAATGTTACAGGTGGTAAACGTCAAACCCCAATAGCTTGATAAGTCATGCCGATGTAAGGTCCATAACAAGCATGAAACTACTGATAACACTTACCAGTAATTCAGTGCAACCCTGGCCAGGGATTTCCAGTTATGTCCAGTCGAGCATAGCGCAACATCAACCCCCAATACCGGGAGAGACGAATCCCCTCCTATCGCTCATTGCCTCCATGTGAATCGGGACTGTACCAAAAAACCACCTGTTTGCACGACTCAGTAGAGCCGTGGTAGGGTGGAAATCAAAGCACAGTGGGAGACACACAAGACTCTATGACGATCTCGGGTCAACAGACTAAGCTGTACTAGTGTCACCAGAGAACTGCCATCTGATGTGAGGTATAATACCATCTGGGAGTTCTCGGCGAGTCCATTCAGTGTACCCAGTCACCACTGATCACACGCATACCATCTCTGATGTCAAACAACAATGGATATGAGATCATCCATCGCCCATCACATGGATCGAGAAGATATATGCTAGTCTACTCTGGAATATCGATGCCCCGTATCGATATTCCCACAACTAGGAACATTGAAGGATGTACTTATTGACTACCCAGGCTCCACTAGTATGATCTGCATCATTGTCCTGGAAGTCGAGCACACATCCTAAGGGCTTTATCAACATGTAATAGAGAGACTGCAAGTATACATGTTAAGATAAAGAGCAACCAGATAGCGTACTATCATGTCGAGCAAGAAAATCCTACCTATATATGTCCCAGCATCCAATACAATATACATCTCATGTACAGTAATGGCCTCTAGGGCATACATATAACTAACATTTACAATAGTTATAGGACTTAAGAAAATGTTTAAAGATTCATCAACATCATCATTTTACCGATCGTCTCGACTCCTCCATGAGCGGAGTTTTATTCAAGCATCTTTAGAAAGAATACATTCAAGAATCGAAATTGAATCATAATGCTTGAATTGAAAGATGAGCAAGTTAAAAGAATCGTCACCTTTATTTATTCAACAACTTGTTACACATTGCTCAAGACTACAAGAATTTGAGAAGGAACAAGATTGTCGAATCTAGCGTTGCATCGGCTCCTTGAGTCGCGGATCGGCTTGGATCTCATGCTCCGATGAAGTCCGGCTTCGCTTCTAAAGGATGGTTGAAGGCTTGCTTTGCTAGAACTCAAAGAATCTTGAACTTTGGTTTCTTGATTGGATTCGGGTTAGGGTTTGGAGGTGGCAAGTGTTGGGTTGAAGAGATGATAGAATTTCAACAACAATCAACAACTTTTTCAACTGAGGTCTAGGGTCCCTTTTATAGGTTTAGGAATGATTAGCTTCCTTAAGAAGCTTGGATTAGGTTAGCTTCCCTTGTAAGCTAGTTAGTTAGGTAGAAGCCTCTAGAACTAGTTAGTTAGGGTTTAGCTTCCACCTTAAGCTAGGAGGTTAGGGAGAAGGTTCTAGGTTCTTAAGGTAGTTTAGGTGAAGCTTGTTTAGGAAGCTTGGACATCATTAGCTTTCAAACTAAGGTTTGCTGATCTGGCAGAAGGTTCTGGAATAATATAGAATTTGCAGTGGCTTGATGAGGTGTTCTGAATGAGGGAAGCCTTCTACAGCTGAATTAGGATGACGTGCCCGTCACGTGGCCGCGGATCTGCGGCGCAAGCTGGCTCTTGCCGCGGATCCGCGGCGCAATAGAAGCTTTAGAGATTGATACTTTAGGTAATGTCTTCTTCTGTCTTCAGGTGTACTTTCTGATATGTTGATTCCCTGAATTCCTTCTAGATCATTTCCAGATTTCAAATCCTTGAGTTGGCGTATTCTTTAACAGCACGGTTTCACAAATTTGGCCTTTCTCCTGGAATTTCCTTCACAGACTTCGAAACACAAGTTGCGCTACACAAGAATGATGTGATGCCATGATAAACAGTCAATTTCCCTAAAAATGCCGGTTTTTAGAGTATAACACATGTAATCTGGTATTTTACGACTGTTTTGCTAATATGTGCTATATGAATGCCGAACAGCTCTAGATAAGTGCAAATGATAGGGAAATTGACATGTTAAAAATGCAGTATTTTCGACTGATCAAATACTAAATAGCACTTAACTGAAATGACGGAGGGCTACGCAGGCTTTTAAGAAAACCATGAGCGTAACACCTTAGGATAAGGGTTAGTGTATAATTATAATTAAATAATGATTTTTAATAAAAAGTTTACCAAACTGTGTTTTAAATATTTTTCTTAATTTAATAAATATTTTTCCAAAATTTTCCTAGGCTTGCACACACATGTGCATGTAAACTAGGGTTTTTAAATCAAGGAAATACCATAATTATTAACCATGGTGGGTTAATTGTAGGATTAATTCTTTTGGATTCTTAAATGGGTTTAATTAATTAGTTAAACTAAAAGATTTCTTTAATTCAAATGGTAAAGGTGTTGACTTGTGAGAAGGAGAGAGAGAGAGGGGGCATCATGGCTCAAGCCATGCTTGCCATTAATGAGGTGAGAGAGAGAGAGGGGTGACTTTTGTGTGTGATGATTAGGGTGGCTCTCATTTCTTTCTTTGGTTTTCTCTCAAACTCTCACACTCTCACATACACAACACACCAACACACTCACACACACACTTACCTCTTCAAGCAGCAGCAGAAGCAACTGAAGCAGCAGCAAAAGCAACAGAAGCAGCAGCAGAAGCACAAGCAGCAGCAGCAGCATTCAGCAACAGCAGCACAGTGTGTAGCAGTGAGCACCAAGCTTCACAACAGCAACTGCAGCCTCTTCTCTTCTCTTCTTCACCTTCCTGCAGCTCCCTAGGGTCGAGAGTGAGGTATATTTCCTATCTTGCTTCACTAGTTTGCCTAGTTAGAGTAGTTTTGCATCGGTTATTAGAATTTAGTGTGTTTTAGTGCGATATGGGGTGATTAGTGAGAACCTTGCGCTATTGAGGCGAGATTTGGTTTCAGTAGGATGATTGTGGTCTGTTGAGGCCATTGTAACTTAGTCGAACTCCTATTACACTAAAATACCACCAGATTTCATATTTGATGCAAAATGTCGTATTTGGGCAAAATGTGAGTTTTCTGGAACTGCTATCAACTCGGTGAGTGCAGATTGATTTTGGGAAGACTGTAGTGTAGTGGAGTAGAGATGATGCACCAGGTGAAACCCGACCCCCATACAGCTACAGTAGGCCGCCAATTTCCTCATTCTGGCCGCCAATTGCGGCCAGATGGGTAGGGTTTGGGTTGGGGTTTGGTCCAGTGGGTGTCTGCTACTGTGGGTAGTGTTTTGGTATATATATTTTTGTAAGATCAATTCTGTAGGAAAATCTGGGACCAGTTACCCGTTTTGCCGTTTTTCTAAACCTTCGCGACACGCGTGATACGTGAGTAGGTTTGGGTTCTGCGTATCGCGGCGCGTCGGGGTAGTTTCGTGGCGCGTGTTTACACGTTTTAGCGTATCGCGCACACGCGCGATTGGTTTGCGACACAGGTTTCTTGTTGGATTATAATGTCGCGTTTTGTGACTTAAGCTTATATGTGATATGTGTATGTGATTCTAGGTTCGCAGGCCAGTGAGACGGACGCTGCGAAGAAGGGCAAGCAAGTGGTTGGATACACTTAGCGCGAGACACGGTGAGTAGATTTCACATCTACGGGGATATCGCCCGCATGGCGTTATGCGTCAGGGCTGATAGGATCTCAGTATTACATATTGTATTACCTATGGACTGCCATCTCATATTGCATTTCCCTGCTATGTGTTATTGATATATGCTAGAACTGATAGAACACCACACTATTACTAACGGTTTATGTTGCACGAGCACTATTTACATGCTACACACACACCGTTAGTAATTGCCATGCCACACTCACTGTAGAACTGCCATGATTATACTGTTGTATTATTGCTGTAGTTCATCTTACATGTGATTGATACGATTTTCATGTATATTGGGAGCCGCATGACATCTTTTAAAACCGGAAATGAAACTACTTTAAAAAGCGGTTTTCCCCTTACACCCATACCATGGATTGATGTATATTGTACCTCGCATTGGATTTATTATTGGTATTGGATTTTCATGTGATTTCTGTTTTGAGGACCGTGGAATTATTTAGGGAAAGATATGTTATTTTGAAAAACCCGGTACCTCGTGATATGATATTTTGGTGTGTCCACCACGCGTTTTCTCGGTGCTGAGACGTGTGCTTGAAACCCGATTCGAGGAGTGGATGTTCCGTTTGCGGGTTCGTGGTGGGCCCGGTATGGTTCCCCTCGGCGAGATGATCGATGGGATTTGCCGATTGAGTCTGGAGGCGGGCGAGTACCTACCGGTGATTGGTTGGACCTGGCAGTTGTCCGGAGGATACTGACCAGAGTCGAGTGATGGATGCGGGATGACCGTGCTGCCGGGGCCGAGGGCCGATACCGCAGACGGACCCCGTGGGGCCGGTCCAGATTGACGGCGCCCGATATTTGAGGATTTACGTGTCGATGCTGGACACGGGTATTTTATGATGTTTTGGGTGCCGATGTTGGGCACTCGTGATTCCTCCGAGATATACAGGATTTGAGGGCCGATGGGTGTGCCGGCGTCTGAGTATATGTGGGATTTGGGTGCAGTTTGAGGCACCGATCATTGCTTTCCATGTTGACATAGTCCATGTAGATATTATTTATCCCATACTCAGTATTGATTACTATACATCTCATCCTGTGGCATTTACCTGTTAGAGTACATGCATTACTACTGTATCCACTGTTGACATGCATTGATATCATCTGCTGGCATTAGTAGAGCCACGCTATATGTGCATGCCTGCGATCACCTTTATATGTTATCTCTATTCACGAGTTGGCAACTCACCCCCGTTGTGCCACAGTGTTTGCAGGTTGCCCTTGGGAGTAGTCACGGCTGGCTGTTTCCTCATCTTTTGGCACAGATACCCCTTTTGAGCAGAGATAGCCCTTTTGCTGTTTAGGTGGGTTTTGTACGGTATCTGTTATCTTTCAGTTGTATATTGATGTATCTAGTACTCTCCATCTACCTTATGTATTGACTTAGAGACAGTTGTGAGGACGATATGTATGATTTTATATTCTGGTGTCGAGCTCGCATGTGAGCCGACGTTACTTTATGCAGTTTATCTTTTATGATATTGTCCTTGTTTTACTGTGTATTCTTCGCTACGGCGTCGTATATTATATTGTGATGCTTTATTCATGTCACTTGTTATTTCCGCCACACCTTACTTTTACCCGACTTTCGGGGCTAATGTTTTAAAGAGGAAATGTTACCAAAATTATAAAACTCATAACTTTTGAACTTGAAAGGGATTTCTACTAAATAAATGGAAGTTTTTCAGACATTTACTATTGCTTTTACAAAATGTTTTAAATCACTCTATAATTATTGGTTTTGATTTCTGGGTTCGGCTTACTTAGCCGCGTTGCGCCTGTAGACGTTGCGTGGTTAAGTGCCGGTCACGAGTCGAATTCTCGGGTCGTGACAAAGTTGGTATCAGAGCGTAGGTTTTACCTTCGGAGTGTAGGATGACCCTGGTATGATGGAGTAGGTAGCTGCAGCAGGGTAGCGTAGCGTGCGTATGTTCCGTGGCATACTCACGACACGGTACTCCGCTTACGCGACCTTAGGACTTGTTGATTTGATTCCTCCTTATATTCTTGTGATTCGATTTCCATGTTCTTATCGAATCCAAATTTTCTTTCAGCCAATATGCCGCCTAAGACTACGAGGGCACAGAGAGCGGCCGCGAGGGCCGAGATTCGTGTTGACTCGTCCGAGACGAGGACTGATCCGGGCAGTACGCCGGTGGTACCTGAGCAGGCCGTTCCTGCCGTGACAGAGCAGATCGCATCGTTAGGGGCTGGTATGCAGGAGATGCGCCAGATGATAGGATCGTTAGTTGAAACGCTTCGAGGGCAGCGACCAGAGGTAGCTCCACCAGTTCCAGAGACCGCAATGGTGCCTACCGCACAGCCAGTTGCCCCTGCAGCCACGGAGGTGATTACAGTATCGCTATCAGAGTTCATGAGGCTGAAGCCTCCGGTTTTCACAGGCACCGATACAGCCGAGGACCCACAGTCTTTCATCGACAGGATGGCCAGGATATGCCGTTCCCTCAGATGTGCAGATGCGAGATGGGTTGAGTTCGCGAGCTTTCGCCTGGAATGTCTTGCGCAGAAATGGTGTGATTCAGTGGAGAAGGGCAGAGCAGCAGGTCTTCCTCCTATGACCTGGACGGAGTTCGTGACTATATTTCTAGCCCGTTTCCTTCCCCGGAGTGTTAGAGATGCCCGAGCACGCAGGTTTGAGTCTTTGCGCCAGACGCCAGGGATGACAGTGGCAGAGTATGACGTACTGTTTACAGAGCTAGCAGTCTACGCCCCACATCTAGTGGCCACCGAGGAGTTGCGAGTCCGGAGATTTGTTCGAGGCTTGATTTCACCAGTGTTCCTCGCGATCAGCGCGCAGCACTACGAGACCTATGCAGCAGCTGTAGACGCAGCCCTAGTGGTCGAGGAGCACCTTGTTGAGACTTCGGTATTTCCAGAGCCGAAGAGAGTTCGTACCAGTATTTCCGCACGGAGGCAGTCATTCAGACGCCGCGACAGGTATCGTTCCGGTACGAGGGGTAGCAGAGATTCGGGACGGGGTCGGATGTTTAGTTCGTATCCCCAGGACGGTCAGCAGTCGCCGCGGGGTTGCTACAGATGTGGCAGCCTACTTCACCTCGTTCGAGATTGTCCAGAGACACACCGGAGGGAGGCGGCAGCACCGCATGTTACCTTACCACCTTCACCACCCCAGAGGGCGTTGCCCGCTGTGCCTACCGTTGCTCTACGCCAGACTTATGCTCAGAGAGGTCGTGGGCGTGGAGGAGTTGCTCAGAGAGGACGAGATGACCGAGGCAGAGGTCAGTCAGTTACAGGTGGGGGACAGGCGAGGGTCTTTGCTTTGACACATCAGGACGCGCAGGCGTCCAATGCAGTGGTTTCAGGTATCCTCCCTGTATGTTCAGTTGATGCACATGTATTGTTCGATCCCGGATCCACACACTCGTACGTATCCACACACTTCGTGCCGAGTTTGGGTAGAGAGTCTGGCTTACTTGATCAGCCGCTTGTGGTGACTACTCCTGTGGGAGAGTCGTTTGTTGCTAGGTACGTGTTCCGATCCTGTATCGTCTGTATTGGCGAGAGAGAGTTGCCTGTCGACTTGATCCTTCTGGAGATGTTGGACTTCGACGTTCTTTTGGGCATGGATTGGTTAGCCACGTGCTATGCTTCTTTGGACTGCCGTGAGAAGACAGTTAGATTCTGTTTCCCCGGTGAGTCGGTTTTTGTTGTGTTGGGGGACCGTAGTGCCGCCCCTCACAGTGTGATTTCTTCTTTTCGCGCTGGACAGCTTTTGAGGAAGGGATGTCAGGGATTTCTCGCCTATGTTCGCGATGCTCGCGCTACAGAGGTTCCATTGGATCAGGTTCCGGTAGTTAGCGAGTTTCCTGATGTGTTCCCTGACGAGCTTCCTGGGTTGCCGCCCGAGCGCGACATTTCTTTCTGTATTGATTTGGTTCCTGGTTCGGGGCCTATTTCTATACCGCCCTATCGGATGGCCCCGACGGAACTTCGTGAGCTGAAGGGTCAGTTGCAAGATTTGCTGGACAAAGGACTTATTCGACCCAGTGTTTCTCCTTGGGGTGCTCCAGTCCTGTTCGTCAAGAAGAAGGATGGCAGTTTGCGTCTTTGTATCGACTACCGCCAGCTGAACAGGGTGACAGTGCGGAACAGGTATCCTTTGCCGCGTATCGACGATTTGTTCGACCAGCTTCAGGGGGCAGGGTACTTTTCGAGGATCGATTTACGATCGGGCTATCATCAGCTGCGGGTTCGACAGGAGGACATTCCCCGGACAGCTTTCCGTACGCGCTATGGCCATTACGAGTTTTTGGTGATGTCGTTCGGACTCACCAATGCGCCAGCAGCCTTCATGGATTTGATGAACCGTATTTTCCGGCCTTATTTGGATCTGTTCATCATAGTCTTCATCGACGATATCTTGGTGTATTCCCGGAGTAGTGAGGAGCACGAGCAGCACCTGCGGGTTACATTGCAGACATTGAGGGAGCAGCAGCTTTATGCGAAATTCTCCAAGTGTGCTTTTTGGCTAGACAGCGTGGACTTCTTGGGTCACGTGATTTCACGAGACGGTATATGTGTTGACCCGAGGAAGATCGAGGTCGTTCAGCGTTGGCCCAGACCCACATCGGTGACGGAGATTCGCAGCTTTTTGGGATTGGCCGGTTACTACAGGCGTTTTGTGCAGGACTTCTCACGTATTGCTACACCGTTGACCGGGTTGACCCGGAAGGGAGTTCCTTTCGTTTGGACGGAGGAGTGCGAGCACAGCTTTCAGCAGTTACGGACTCAGCTGACGACGGCACCGGTTTTATCTTTACCTTCCGGATCGGGCGGATTTGTGGTTTTTTGTGATGCTTCTCGAGTGGGATTGGGATGCGTTCTGATGCAGCATGATAGGGTGATCGCGTATGCCTCGCGACAATTGAAGAAGCACGAGCAGAACTACCCCACTCATGATTTGGAGATGGCAGCAGTGGTCTTCGCACTTAAGATCTGGCGACATTACTTATACGGTGAGTCGTGCCAAATATTTACGGATCACAAGAGTCTGAAATACATATTCCAGCAGCGGGACCTGAACCTTCGACAGCGTCGATGGATGGAGTTAGTGAAGGATTACGACTGCGAGATCTTATATCACCCGGGCAAGGCAAATGTGGTGGCGGATGCTTTGAGCAGGAGGCCCGGGAGTAGTTTATCTTGTTTGAGCGCAGTACAGGAGCAGTCATCCGCGGATTGGAAGATATTATGCGACAGTCGAGTACAGTTCGAGTTCACGCCGATTGGAGGACAGATAGCGCATGTCCGTGCACGCCCACAGTTGATTGATCGTATACGTGAGGCACAGCTCAGTGATGACCGGTGTTCAGAGATCATGGCACAGATGGGACAGGACCGATTTTCCGAGTTCGTGATCGATGATCAGGGGATACTACGGTTTGGAGTCAGACTGTGCGTACCTGATGCTGAGGGACTGAGGCGTGAGATTCTTGAGGAGGCACATCGATCGGTGTATAGCGTACATCCCGGTTCCACCAAGATGTATCATGATATGAGAGAGGTTTACTGGTGGGACGGAATGAAGAGGGACATTGCAGATTTTGTATCGAGATGCCTGACTTGTCAGCAAGTCAAGGCTGAGCACCAGAGGCCCGCGGGAGAGCTACAGCCGTTACCCATTCCGGAGTGGAAATGGGAACAGATTTCGATGGACTTCGTGGTGGGTCTACCCAGGACTAGTTGGGGGTATGACTCCATCTGGGTGATCGTGGATCGTTTGACGAAAGCGGCTCACTTCTTACCGGTGAAGACGACTTTCGGATTTACTCAGTATGCCCAGATCTATATTGACGAGATAGTGCGACTACACGGAGTCCCGACGTGCATTGTGTCCGACAGAGGCACCCAGTTTACTAGTAGACTATGGCAGAGGCTTCAGGAGGCTTTGGGCACTCGCTTGAGTTTCAGCACGGCATTTCATCCACAGACCGACGGACAGTCAGAGCGGACCATCCAGACTCTCGAGGACATGCTCCGAGCTTGTGTACTAGATTTCGGAGGTAGCTGGGATCATCATTTGCCCTTAGTAGAGTTCTCCTACAATAACAGCTACCAGGAGACTATTCAGATGGCACCATTTGAGGCTCTTTATGGGAGGAAATGTAGGTCGCCTACTTGTTGGACAGAGCTCAGTGAGAGCAGTATCTTAGGGCCCCAGATCGTCGAGGAGACGACCGCGAAGATCCAGTTGATTCGCGATAGGATGAGGGCAGCGCAGAGTAGGCAGAGGGCTTATGCAGACCGTCGACGACGCAGACTTGAGTTTTCTGTTGGTGATCATGTTTTCTTGAGGGTCTCCCCAATGAAAGGTGTGATGAGGTTTGGGAAGAAGGGGAAGCTTAGCCCCAGGTATACGACCGCGAAGATCCAGTTGATTCGCGATAGGATGAGGGCAGCGCAGAGTAGGCAGAGGGCTTATGCAGACCGTCGACGACGCAGACTTGAGTTTTCTGTTGGTGATCATGTTTTCTTGAGGGTCTCCCCAATGAAAGGTGTGATGAGGTTTGGGAAGAAGGGGAAGCTTAGCCCCAGGTATGTGGGCCCCTTCGAGATCCTCGAGCGTGTCGGTGCAGTAGCTTACCGGTTAGCCCTTCCACCCAGCTTTCCAGACGTGCACCCCGTATTCCATGTATCGATGCTCCGCAGATATCTACATGATCCTTCGCACGCGATTCAGCCTCCAACGATCCAGCTTGAGCGTGATCTTTCCTATGCAGAGCAGCCGGTGATGATCTTGGATCGACAAGTGAAGAAACTGAGATCAAAGGAGATTCCATCAGTTAAAGTACTTTGGCGTGGTCAGAACCGTGAAGAGATCACTTGGGAGACCGAAAGCGAGATGATGAAGACGTACCCCCATCTTATTGAAGGTAACCTTAGTTAGATTTTTTTTTTTTTTTGAAATTCGGGGACGAATTTCTTTAAGGGGGAGAGATTGTAACACCTTAGGATAAGGGTTAGTGTATAATTATAATTAAATAATGATTTTTAATAAAAAGTTTACCAAACTGTGTTTTAAATATTTTTCTTAATTTAATAAATATTTTTCCAAAATTTTCCTAGGCTTGCACACACATGTGCATGTAAACTAGGGTTTTTAAATCAAGGAAATACCATAATTATTAACCATGGTGGGTTAATTGTAGGATTAATTCTTTTGGATTCTTAAATGGGTTTAATTAATTAGTTAAACTAAAAGATTTCTTTAATTCAAATGGTAAAGGTGTTGACTTGTGAGAAGGAGAGAGAGAGGAGGGGCATCATGGCTCAAGCCATGCTTGCCATTAATGAGGTGAGAGAGAGAGGGGTGACTTTTGTGTGTGATGATTAGGGTGGCTCTCATTTCTTTCTTTGGTTTTCTCTCAAACTCTCACACTCTCACATACACAACACACCAACACACTCACACACACACTTACCTCTTCAAGCAGCAGCAGAAGCAACTGAAGCAGCAGCAGAAGCAACAGAAGCAGCAGCAGAAGCACAAGCAGCAGCAGCAGCATTCAGCAACAGCAGCACAGTGTGTAGCAGTGAGCACCAAGCTTCACAACAGCAACTGCAGCCTCTTCTCTTCTCTTCTTCACCTTCCTGCAGCTCCCTAGGGTCGAGAGTGAGGTATATTTCCTATCTTGCTTCACTAGTTTGCCTAGTTAGAGTAGTTTTGCATCGGTTATTAGAATTTAGTGTGTTTTAGTGCGATATGGGGTGATTAGTGAGAACCTTGCGCTATTGAGGCGAGATTTGGTTTCAGTAGGATGATTGTGGTCTGTTGAGGCCATTGTAACTTAGTCGAACCCCTATTACACTAAAATACCACCAGATTTCATATTTGATGCAAAATGTCGTATTTGGGCAAAATGTGAGTTTTCTGGAACTGCTATCAACTCGGTGAGTGCAGATTGATTTTGGGAAGACTGTAGTGTAGTGGAGTAGAGATGATGCACCAGGTGAAACCCGACCCCCATACAGCTACAGTAGGCCGCCAATTTCCTCATTCTGGCCGCCAATTGCGGCCAGATGGGTAGGGTTTGGGTTGGGGTTTGGTCCAGTGGGTGTCTGCTACTGTGGGTAGTGTTTTGGTATATATATTTTTGTAAGATCAATTCTGTAGGAAAATCTGGGACCAGTTACCCGTTTTGCCGTTTTTCTAAACCTTCGCGACACGCGTGATACGTGAGTAGGTTTGGGTTCTGCGTATCGCGGCGCGTCGGGGTAGTTTCGTGGCGCGTGTTTACACGTTTTAGCGTATCGCGCACACGCGCGATTGGTTTGCGACACAGGTTTCTTGTTGGATTATAATGTCGCGTTTTGTGACTTAAGCTTATATGTGATATGTGTATGTGATTCTAGGTTCGCAGGCCAGTGAGACGGACGCTGCGAAGAAGGGCAAGCAAGTGGTTGGATACACTTAGCGCGAGACACGGTGAGTAGATTTCACATCTACGGGGATATCGCCCGCATGGCGTTATGCGTCAGGGCTGATAGGATCTCAGTATTACATATTGTATTACCTATGGACTGCCATCTCATATTGCATTTCCCTGCTATGTGTTATTGATATATGCTAGAACTGATAGAACACCACACTATTACTAACGGTTTATGTTGCACGAGCACTATTTACATGCTACACACACACCGTTAGTAATTGCCATGCCACACTCACTGTAGAACTGCCATGATTATACTGTTGTATTATTGTTGTAGTTCATCTTGTTAGTGTATATGCCCTAGAGGCCATTACTGTATCATACTAGTATGTATATTACTTAATGGAAGCTTGGGATATTCACCTTGTATATACAATCTTGCTCAAAATAGTAGTATGCTACTTGGTTTATTTCTACTTCAATGTGTACATGTGTTTATCTTTGTATATTGCTTATACACATTAGTGGAGCCCTTAGGATCTTTGCTTGATTACCAGCGATGTGATGGCCGTCACACTAGTGGGGCTGGGTAATCTAGAAGCACATCCTTATGCAGGTCCCTGGTCGCAGGACTATCGAGACGGGGCATCGATACTCCGGAGTAGACCAGCGCATGCGCTTCTCATCCCAGTGTGGGAGACGGTCTGTCCCACAGCCGTCAGTACGTCGTACTTGAGACAGTATGCGGGTGCCCGTTAGGTTACGGGTACACTGGACAGGACTCGTCGGGAACTGACCAGTTGGTATTATACCTATCGTCAGTTATCAGTTCTCAGGTGACATGAGTACAGCTTAGTCCGCTGACTTGACACTGTCACTTCGCCTCGGGTGTGTTCCCACTGTACTTTGATCACTACCCTACCACGGCTCAAAGGAGTCGTGCAAACAGGTGGTGGTTGGGTGCAGTCCCGAAGCACTTGGAGGCAGTGACGGTTAGACAGGATTCGTCTCTCCCGGTATTGGGGGTTGACATCGCGCTGTGTCTAGGAGAGCCATTACACGAGTAGTCCCTGGCCAGGGCAAACGAGATATACTGGTAGGTTTCCAGTGTTATCTCAGGGTGTTTTGGGCTTCGCTCCGGCACGACTTGTACCGCTATTGGGGGACTGACGTTTACCGCCCCCTAGGCCCGCCATGCGATGTATCAGACGAACAGACCGGACTGTACGGAGAATGTCACACTCAGGCTCAGTAGGAGTTCAGATGGGTTTCGCCTCGTCGGTCTTCTTGTCGGCATTACCTGGGGACCGTTACGCACAGCTAGTGCCGCTTGCGGTCTGTGGTTAAACCCACTGCCAGCGTAGTGTCGAGTCTTTAGAGTCCCACACAGAAAGCTTTTCGCCTTTAGGCAAAAGAGTAGAGGTCGCATGGTATTGCGACAGGTCGCATGGTTTTGCGACAGGGTTCGGTCACATCCGTGCACTTGTGCACGTACAGTGTCCGGACAGTTTACACTAGCGGGCTTTGGTTTAAGCCAGATCCTAGTGTACCTTATGGGATTGGATTTATCCAGTTTGCATTCGTGTTCCTCGGAACGCGGATGCGGGTGTGTATGCACAGTTGACAGGGAGGCACAGACAGCGGATTCTCATTAGGGTTGTTGACAGTTGACCGTTGACTTTTTGACTTTTTGCTCAACCCTAATGAGAATATGATATGTGATTAACTATTGTATTAATTAAGTATTATGGTGACTTGGTTGTTGACTTTGTTGACTTGTTGACTTTTGTTGACTTTTTGACTTTGTTGACCGGTTGACTAGGCTTGACTAGTTGACCATCATGATAACCATGGCTATCATTTCATGCCAAAGATTTTTACTTGCTTGTTCATTTAAGTAAAATGAGTGCATGACATGATAAGCTTATGGTTGCTTCTACCATCACATAAGACTTTTGTTAATATGATGAGTTATGATTACTTTGGATTATGAGAGGGTGAGAGACAAAAGAGTTGCTCATTCTTTCTTGCTCATTCTCTCTCTTGTTCTTGAGCTCTCCTCTTGCTCTCACCCTCAACCTCTTGCTCCCTCTCTTGATCTATGGTTCTCTTGTCTCATGAGTTGAGAATCAAGAACCATAGATAAAATCCCATTCTAAATCATCTCTACTCATTCTAGTTCACTAGGTTTAGCAAACCAAGTGAACTAGTTTCTTCAAAGAACGAAGAAGGAGCTAAAGGTTGGAGCTTTCAAGTGGATCTATCTTCGGCGTACGGAGACAACGAGAAGGAGCCATCGAACCACCATCGGAGCTTGAAGAGAAGGAGTTCAAGTTTAGGTATAACCATCTTCATCCGAGTAGCTAAATATCTTTAGCTTAGTATGCTAGTTTTAGTTTAGGTAAAGATCCCGACCTAGCTTAGTCCATGTTGCCTCTTGCGTTAAAATTTTTGATTTTATACCGTTTCCGCCTCCCCGTAAGAACCGGGGGTCGCAACGTGGACTTACAGTGGTATCAAAGCCTAACTAAACTTAAACTAGCTTGGTAGTGAAGTGTAACGAAGTTCGGAACCGGAAAAATCCAAAAACCAAACTTTTACAAAAACTGAGTTTCTGTTGAAATTTTTTCTGGTCAAAATGAAAAACTTTATACTCCTAAATTCGGCTCAGGGTTTTGTTAGAACACCCATGAAAAACGGTTCACCAATTCGTTCAAACCGCCGCGCTTCCGCCGCACGAGGTAGGCATGTGCCGCGGAAGCGCCGCGGTTTGTCGTCTTCAGTGCATCGTTTTTCGTGCAGTGTGTGTCTGTGTTGGTTTTGGGATTTTTGAGATATATTATATGTGCCCAGATTTTCCAGAAAAGAAATTTCCTTTTGGGGTCCTATAATTCCGTATTTTTCCGAACTTCACTGCACTTTGACTATGATGGTTATATCTGTGTTGTTTGCATGTATTGAACGTCGGCTTATCGCTATAAGTCGATTAGTCGGAGTTATACATGATCTGTAATGTGCTGGAATGTGTATATAAATATGTTGGATTGTCGCTGGTGAATAGCCGGGGGTTGTGAGACGAGAGTTTTCTTTTCTTGCAATTCATGTAAATTTGTAAATTGATGTAATAATTATTTGTATGGCCGCACAACCGGGTCGGGGTTGTAGCCGTCATTGTATAATTTCTTTTTACTGTTTTTGCTCCTAGGATAGACCCATGGAGGGGTGCACAAACTACCGGGTATGCCGAAGTGTCGAGTGGCCTACTCATGGTGATGAGGGAGGTTGCTACGCTTCGGGTACTTGGCGGGTAGTTTGCCGCACCCGTAGGGGTCTTGGGTGGGGTATTGGCTATTCACCGTGACCGTGTAATCTGTTTTTGTTACAGGCTCGTACAAATTACAGATTCCTAGTATATCCAATGTATTTATCTGTGATCTGAAATGTCTATCATTGCTTTCTATTTAGGCGTTGCTTATGTTTTACAGACGCGCTAGCCCAGCCCCCGCTCTGTCGTTAGTTAAGTAACCTAACGGGTAATGACGGGGCCCAGTGGCGAATGCGAATGGCATAAGCGTACGTCATATTTTGGTTGTTTTCTGCAATGGTAGGATTAAATGATGGGACGCATTAAAAGAACTGATGCAAGAATATCACGCATTAAAAGAACTAATGCAAGATAATAAACCAAGTTAAAGTCGTTGGAACACTTTCGAAAAACCACTCGGTTCTTTTCAAAACAAACTTTTAAAATACGGAGTTTGAGCCACTCCATTTAAAAGCTATCTCGTTCCATCGACTAAATCAAGTTCACTACGTTCACGGTTTTGCCAAAACCATTCGTAGCCCTCCGTCGTTTCGCATGAATAGTCAATAGTATTCAAGCTGTGTATGTTGGCCAAAGTCAAGGCACAGTGATTGGTAGCTATTGGGTGTTCATGTGTAGCATAGATAGATGCGTTGGTTTGGGACAGTCGTACTGCCATTTTGGCCAAAGTCAAGGGTAGGTACGGATGGATCCAAATTAACCTGGATAATGACGGGTAGAACTTGACATGTGACTTATGATATTTTGGCCAAAGTCAAGGTCATAAGAGCATGGGGCAAAAATCCACATCGGGAGTTTCATAAGTACTGAAACTTGCTAGATTTGCATACCATTTGGAGTGTGATGATTCTGGTAGGATTCGTTCAGTTTCGTCACGCAATGATATTTGGATCCCGATCCTACTGTGAGTATATGCTACTCCTTGGGAAATTTCTCACTTAACGATCAATGCTATAAACCTAGTAGGTGCCTAGAAAGGTGTTAGCGGGGCTATGCCCCCAGGGAAAAGAGGTTCTTTAATTAAGGAACTTCGCGAAAGCGTTGGAAAACCTCCCTCGAAGTACCGACACCAGCCTGGCCGAACGGTTAAGCAAGTATTGTACGGTGGGATTGATCCTGACTAATTCTTCCTTTATGGTTTGAGGAGGGATTCGAGAAACAGTGGGAGCCATCCTGTTTAGACAAACTAAAAACCACTCTAAACTTGCAAGAGCATCATGCTGAGTGTTTTCCTCTTCTCTCCAAATTGCAGCGACCAATCAACATGACTGGACTTAAGTTACTCCTAGATAAAAACAAACTGACAGGGCCAAACTACAAAGATTGGCTCAGGAATGTCAAGATAGCAATCACTTATGACAAGCTGGGGTATCTTCTTACCACCAAAGCTCCCCCTGTCCCTGGTCCAACTTCCAGCGTCGCGGATAAAGAAATCCGCAAGACTTGGGAGATTGATAGCGCGAAGGCCAAATGCCTCCTGCTTGCCTCGATGGACAACGAACATCAGAGGAGGCATGAGAATATGGACATGGAATCCATATTGCTCCATACAAAAGAACTGTATGGAGAGCAATCTCGTATCGCAAGATACGAAGCGTCGAAAAAGTTATTTTCGACAAGAATGGCCGTCGGATCATCAGTAGCCGAGCACGTGCTAAAGATGATCGGCTACATTGAGGAGCTCGCTGACCTAGGGATCACATTGGAGAGTGAGCTATATACGGATATAGTTCTCCAGTCCCTTCCTTCCACTTACGCCCAGTTTATACTGAACTTCAACCTACAAGAAAAGGAGGTTGAACTTTCAGAGCTCCTCAACATGCTGAGGAGCGCAGAGGGCACCCTACAGAAAGGTAGGGATACATCCACTTTGTTTGTAGGAGGATCATCTTCTTCTAGGTCCAAGGCGAAAGCCAAGGGAAAGAAGAAGAAGGCCCCCGCCAAACCAAGGGGCGGTGTAAGTAAAGTGGATACGAAGGGAAAAGGTAAAGCAACAAAGATAGCGGGGAAGCTTGTGGATAAGGAAGAATGCTTCTATTGTCATAAGAAAGGACACTGGAAGAATGATTGCAGGGCCTGGAAGGCCAGAACACAGGAATTGAAGCAGGTTGCAGCTTCAGCTTCAGGTGTGTATGTTATTGAAAACTGTCTTTCAATAAACTCTACTTCCTGGGTATTGGATACCGGATCAGGATCTCATATCTGTAATTCTTTGCAGGCGTTGAGAAACCGTAGGGTTTTGAAGGCAGGTGACATGACCCTCAGAGTTGCGAACGGAGCTAGCATGGATGCTAAAGCCGTGGGGGACTATCACCTGGGAATGTCAGATGGACATGTTTTGGTTTTGCGTAATTGCTTTTTTGTACCCAACGCAACTTGTAATATCATTTCTGTATCTTTAGTTTCTAAAGAAGGTTATGAATTTGCGTTTGTAAGTAATGTTGTGAACATTCACCTTAATCAAGCTTTGATTGGGTCAGGTACTTTGAGTAATGGTATATACGTGTTAAACCAACCACAGATTTTTAATGTTCAGAATACACACAAAAGAAAGTCTCCAGAAATAAATCAGACTTTCTTATGGCATTGTAGATTGGGTCACATCAATGAGAGAAGGTTGACGAAGTTACATACAGAAGGGTATTTGAATGCGTTCGAATATCAGTCGTATGCCACTTGTCAATCCTGTCTCAAAGGAAAGATGACAAAGACTCCGTTTACTGGACATGGAGTAAGAGCGAGCGAGCTCTTGGGACTCGTACACAGTGACGTGTGCGGTCCAATGTCTACACATGCCCGAAGCGGACATTCTTACTTCATTACTTTTACGGATGACTTCTCAAGGTACGGTTATGTCTTCTTAATGAAACATAAGTCCGAGGCCTTTGGAAAATTCCAGGAGTATAAGAATGAAGTAGAGAAACAGACCGGCAAAAGTATTAAGATTCTAAGATCGGATCGAGGTGGAGAATACTTAAGTGCCGAATTCCTGAATTACTTAAAAGAGAACGGAATTCTCTCTCAGCTTACTCCTCCATACACCCCGCAACATAACGGTGTATCGGAGAGACGGAACCGAACCCTATTGGATATGGTTCGGTCCATGATGAGTAACGCTGAGTTGCCGCGATCATTCTGGGGATATGCGCTAGAATCAGCCGCATACCTTTTGAACCGAGTTCCCACTAAGACTGTGCCTACTACGCCATTTGAGATGTGGTGTGGGAAGAGACCCCATCTTAATCATATTAAGATATGGGGAAGTCCAGCTTTTGTCAAAAAGCAGCATGCGGACAAGCTCGAGGCACGCTCAGTACTGTGCAAGTTTGTGGGATATCCAAAGAATTCCAAGGGATATTTCTTCTACTGCGAAGAGGAACAAAAAGTTCTTGTTTCTCGACATGCCCACTTTCTAGAACACCAGTTCATAGAAAAGGAAATAAGTGGGAGCGCAGTAGAACTGGAAGAGATTCCAGAACCACGGACTATTACTGAAAGTTTAGTGGAACCAGAGGGTTCGGAAGAACAGGACATTCCTACGCCGCTCCGCAGAAGTAGTAGGCAGTCTCATCCGCCCGAGAGATACTACGGTTTTCTCATAGACGGGGATAGAGAAGATTGCATCATAGATTATGATGAGCCTACTAGCTTCCAGCAAGCCGTTCAGAGCGTTGACTCAGTGAAATGGCTGGATGCAATGCGGACCGAAATGGAGTCCATGTACACCAACAAGGTATGGACGTTGGACGTTGCTCCAGACGGGGTAAAACCCGTAGGATGCAAGTGGATCTTCAAAAGGAAGATTGGTGTAGATGGACAGGTTGAGACCTATAAAGCTAGGCTGGTAGCAAAAGGTTTTCGTCAAAGACCTGGCTTGGACTATGACGAAACCTTCTCTCCAGTAGCCATGCTGAAATCCATTCGGATCCTTCTTGCCATTGCTGCCTTCCACGATTATGAGATTTGGCAAATGGACGTAAAGACAGCTTTTCTAAATGGAAATTTAGAGGAGTGTGTCTATATGGACCAGCCGGAGGGTTTCATTCAGAGTGGGAGCAGCGGAAAGGTGTGCAAGTTGCTTAAGTCCATCTATGGACTAAAGCAGGCATCGCGGAGTTGGAACATCTGTTTTGATGAGACGGTCAAAGAATTTGGCTTTATCAAAAATCCAGATGAACCATGCATCTATAGTAGATTTGTAGCGAGAACTGTAGTATTCCTCGTTTTATACGTGGATGACATTCTCTTAATAGGAAATGACATTCCTATGCTACAATCTGTCAAGGGGTTCTTGTCACACAAGTTCTCCATGAAAGACCTGGGTGATGCCTCGTACATTCTGGGTATCCGGATCTACCGTGACAGATCCAAGAGGATATTAGGACTTTCACAGTCCAGGTACATCGACACCATACTGAAGAGATTCAGTATGGAAGATTCCAAGCGCGGTAACCTACCGGCTTGTCACGGGATCACCCTCTCTAAAGAGATGTCTCCCAAGACTGATTTGGAGAGGGATCGCATGTCTATTATACCCTACGCTTCTGCTGTAGGCTCTATAATGTATGCGATGTTGTGTACCAGACCGGATGTAGCTTATGCACTGAGTGTGGTAAGCCGGTATCAGTCTAACCCTGGGGAGAAACACTGGATAGCGGTAAAGAACATTCTCAAGTACCTAAGAAGGACTAAGGAGATGTTCTTGGTGTATGGCGGAAAAGACCTCCAGATCGAGGCCTTTGCTGACTCCAGCTTCCAGAGTGACAAGGATGATTCCAAGTCCATGTCAGGTTTTGTCTTCACCCTCAATGGAGGGGCGGTGTGTTGGAAGAGCTCCAAACAAGAAACCGTTGCAGACTCGACGATGGAAGCGGAATACATCGCTGCATCTGATGCCGCAAAAGAAGCTGTCTGGATAAGGAAGTTCTTGAAAGAACTTCAGGTGGTTCCGTCCATTGTTGATCCAATACCTCTGTATTGCGACAACAACGGGGCTATAGCTTTAGCGAAGGAACCCAGGCCCCATCAGAGATCCAGGCACATCTTGAGGCGGTATCACCTGATCAGGGAGATCGTGGATCGCCAGGAGATCGAGGTTCGGAGAGTCGCTTCGGAAGACAACACTGCAGATCCATTCACCAAGGCCCTACCCCAGACTCAGTTCGAGCGGCTGATCGAGATGATAGGTCTTCGATACGCCAGTACATGGCCTTAGTGCAAGTGGGAGATTGTTAGTGTATATGCCCTAGAGGCCATTACTGTATCATACTAGTATGTATATTACTTAATGGAAGCTTGGGATATTCACCTTGTATATACAATCTTGCTCAAAATAGTAGTATGCTACTTGGTTTATTTCTACTTCAATGTGTACATGTGTTTATCTTTGTATATTGCTTATACACATTAGTGGAGCCCTTAGGATCTTTGCTTGATTACCAGCGATGTGATGGCCGTCACACTAGTGGGGCTGGGTAATCTAGAAGCACATCCTTATGCAGGTCCCTGGTCGCAGGACTATCGAGACGGGGCATCGATACTCCGGAGTAGACCAGCGCATGCGCTTCTCATCCCAGTGTGGGAGACGGTCTGTCCCACAGCCGTCAGTACGTCGTACTTGAGACAGTATGCGGGTGCCCGTTAGGTTATGGGTACACTGGACAGGACTCGTCGGGAACTGACCAGTTGGTATTATACCTATCGTCAGTTATCAGTTCCCAGGTGACATGAGTACAGCTTAGTCCGCTGACTTGACACTGTCACTTCGCCTCGGGTGTGTTCCCACTGTACTTTGATCACTACCCTACCACGGCTCAAAGGAGTCGTGCAAACAGGTGGTGGTTGGGTGCAGTCCCGAAGCACTTGGAGGCAGTGACGGTTAGACAGGATTCGTCTCTCCCGGTATTGGGGGTTGACATCGCGCTGTGTCTAGGAGAGCCATTACACGAGTAGTCCCTGGCCAGGGCAAACGAGATATACTGGTAGGTTTCCAGTGTTATCTCAAGGTGTTTTGGGCTTCGCTCCGGCACGACTTGTACCGCTATTGGGGGACTGACGTTTACCGCCCCCTAGGCCCGCCATGCGATGTATCAGACGAACAGACCGGACTGTACGGAGAATGTCACACTCAGGCTCAGTAGGAGTTCAGATGGGTTTCGCCTCGTCGGTCTTCTTGTCGGCATTACCTGGGGACCGTTACGCACAGCTAGTGCCGCTTGCGGTCTGTGGTTAAACCCACTGCCAGCGTAGTGTCGAGTCTTTAGAGTCCCACACAGAAAGCTTTTCGCCTTTAGGCAAAAGAGTAGAGGTCGCATGGTATTGCGACAGGTCGCATAGTTTTGCGACAGGGTTCGGTCACATCCGTGCACTTGTGCACGTACAGTGTCCGGACAGTTTACACTAGCGGGCTTTGGTTTAAGCCAGATCCTAGTGTACCTTATGGGATTGGATTTATCCAGTTTGCATTCGTGTTCCTCGGAACGCGGATGCGGGTGTGTATGCACAGTTGACAGGGAGGCACAGACAGCGGATTCTCATTAGGGTTGTTGACAGTTGACCGTTGACTTTTTGACTTTTTGCTCAACCCTAATGAGAATATGATATGTGATTAACTATTGTATTAATTAAGTATTATGGTGACTTGGTTGTTGACTTTGTTGACTTGTTGACTTTTGTTGACTTGTTGACTTTGTTGACCGGTTGACTAGGCTTGACTAGTTGACCATCATGATAACCATGGCTATCATTTCATGCCAAAGACTTTTACTTGCTTGTTCATTTAAGTAAAATGAGTGCATGACATGATAAGCTTATGGTTGCTTCTACCATCACATAAGACTTTTGTTAATATGATGAGTTATGATTACTTTGGATTATGAGAGGGTGAGAGACAAAAGAGTTGCTCATTCTTTCTTGCTCATTCTCTCTCTTGTTCTTGAGCTCTCCTCTTGCTCTCACCCTCAACCTCTTGCTCCCTCTCTTGATCTATGGTTCTCTTGTCTCATGAGTTGAGAATCAAGAACCATAGATAAAATCCCATTCTAAATCATCTCTACTCATTCTAGTTCACTAGGTTTAGCAAACCAAGTGAACTAGTTTCTTCAAAGAACGAAGAAGGAGCTAAAGGTTGGAGCTTTCAAGTGGATCTATCTTCGGCGTACGGAGACAACGAGAAGGAGCCATCGAACCACCATCGGAGCTTGAAGAGAAGGAGTTCAAGTTTAGGTATAACCATCTTCATCCGAGTAGCTAAATATCTTTAGCTTAGTATGCTAGTTTTAGTTTAGGTAAAGATCCCGACCTAGCTTAGTCCATGTTGCCTCTTGCGTTAAAATTTTTGATTTTATACCGTTTCCGCCTCCCCGTAAGAACCGGGGGTCGCAACGTGGACTTACACATCTTACATGTGATTGATACGATTTTCATGTATATTGGGAGCCGCATGACAACTTTTAAAACCGGAAATGAAACTACTTTAAAAAGCGGTTTTCCCCTTACACCCATACCATGGATTGATGTATATTGTACCTCGCATTGGATTTATTATTGGTATTGGATTTTCATGTGATTTCTGTTTTGAGGACCGTGGAATTATTTAGGGAAAGATATGTTATTTTGAAAAACCCGGTACCTCGTGATATGATATTTTGGTGTGTCCACCACGCGTTTTCTCGGTGCTGAGACGTGTGCTTGAAACCCGATTCGAGGAGTGGATGTTCCGTTTGCGGGTTCGTGGTGGGCCCGGTATGGTTCCCCTCGGCGAGATGATCGATGGGATTTGCCGATTGAGTCTGGAGGCGGGCGAGTACCTACCGGTGATTGGTTGGACCTGGCAGTTGTCCGGAGGATACTGACCAGAGTCGAGTGATGGATGCGGGATGACCGTGCTGCCGGGGCCGAGGGCCGATACCGCAGACGGACCCCGTGGGGCCGGTCCAGATTGACGGCGCCCGATATTTGAGGATTTACGTGTCGATGCTGGACACGGGTATTTTATGATGTTTTGGGTGCCGATGTTGGGCACTCGTGATTCCTCCGAGATATACAGGATTTGAGGGCCGATGGGTGTGCCGGCGTCTGAGTATATGTGGGATTTGGGTGCAGTTTGAGGCACCGATCATTGCTTTCCATGTTGACATAGTCCATGTAGATATTATTTATCCCATACTCAGTATTGATTACTATACATCTCATCCTGTGGCATTTACCTGTTAGAGTACATGCATTACTACTGTATCCACTGTTGACATGCATTGATATCATCTGCTGGCATTAGTAGAGCCACGCTATATGTGCATGCCTGCGATCACCTTTATATGTTATCTCTATTCACGAGTTGGCAACTCACCCCCGTTGTGCCACAGTGTTTGCAGGTTGCCCTTGGGAGTAGTCACGGCTGGCTGTTTCCTCATCTTTTGGCACAGATACCCCTTTTGAGCAGAGATAGCCCTTTTGCTGTTTAGGTGGGTTTTGTACGGTATCTGTTATCTTTCAGTTGTATATTGATGTATCTAGTACTCTCCATCTACCTTATGTATTGACTTAGAGACAGTTGTGAGGACGATATGTATGATTTTATATTCTGGAGTCGAGCTCGCATGTGAGCCGACGTTACTTTATGCAGTTTATCTTTTATGATATTGTCCTTGTTTTACTGTGTATTCTTCGCTACGGCGTCGTATATTATATTGTGATGCTTTATTCATGTCACTTGTTATTTCCGCCACACCTTACTTTTACCCGACTTTCGGGGCTAATGTTTTAAAGAGGAAATGTTACCAAAATTATAAAACTCATAACTTTTGAACTTGAAAGGGATTTCTACTAAATAAATGGAAGTTTTTCAGACATTTACTATTGCTTTTACAAAATGTTTTAAATCACTTTATAATTATTGGTTTTGATTTCTGGGTTCGGCTTACTTAGCCGCGTTGCGCCTGTAGACGTTGCGTGGTTAAGTGCCGGTCACGAGTCGAATTCTCGGGTCGTGACAGTTCTTAAGGTAGTTTAGGTGAAGCTTGTTTAGGAAGCTTGGACATCATTAGCTTTCAAACTAAGGTTTTCTGATCTGGCAGAAGGTTCTGGAATAATATAGAATTTGCAGTGGCTTGATGAGGTGTTCTGAATGAGGGAAGCCTTCTACAGCTGAATTAGGATGACGTGCCCGTCACGTGGCCGCGGATCTGCGGCGCAAGCTGGCTCTTGCCGCGGATCCGCGGCGCAATAGAAGCTTTAGAGATTGATACTTTAGGTAATGTCTTCTTCTGTCTTCAGGTGTACTTTCTGATATGTTGATTCCCTGAATTCCTTCTAGATCATTTCCAGATTTCAAATCCTTGAGTTGGCGTATTCTTTAACAGCACGGTTTCACAAATTTGGCCTTTCTCCTGGAATTTCCTGCACAGACTTCGAAACACAAGTTGCGCTACACAAGAATGATGTGATGCCATGATAAACAGTCAATTTCCCTAAAAATGCCGGTTTTTAGAGTATAACACATGTAATCTGGTATTTTACGACTGTTTTGCTAATATGTGCTATATGAATGCCGAACAGCTCTAGATAAGTGCAAATGATAGGGAAATTGACATGTTAAAAATGCAGTATTTTCGACTGATCAAATACTAAATAGCACTTAACTGAAATGACGGAGGGCTACGCAGGCTTTTAAGAAAACCATGAGCGTAATGAACTTGATATCGTTGTAGAATCCAGTGATTTTGAAAAGGAGTTTTTTTGTAGCTTTTCCTAGTTTCGCTAAAGAGGTCACTCCCGGTGAAAGGATCTCGGATCTTTCCTCATCAAATGAGGTGCTTGATATTCATCAAGGAATACTACTATACAAAGCAAGAACTAGAGAAACTATAAAAACAAAACCGAGTGGATTGTAGCATTTGCTAGTTTCGCTAAAGAGATCACTCCCGGTGAATGGATCTCAGCTCTTTCCTCATCGAATGAGGTGCTGGATATTCATCAAAGAATACCACTTTGCAAACAAGAACTAGAGCAAACAATTTTAAAATTTCTATTTTACAACATCTTAAGGTTTCTTTTCTTTTCATTAATCTCATTAATGATATCCCATCATTTAATGTTTCCTAAACATCACAGAAAAATGAAACGAAAATAGAACGTACGCTTATGCCATGCGCATTCACCATGGGGCCCCGTCATACACCGTTAGGTTACTTAACTACCGGCAGAGCGGGGGCTGGACTAGCACGGGTGAAAAACATAAGAAATGTTTATTATATATCATATATATAATATAACATTCGTCTCACAAAGTTATATGATCACATCACAGAACCAAGCAGCAGAAGCAATATATGAAATATTGGATATACTAGGATGTCCGTGTTTTAAATTTAGCCAGTAATGTAAAACACGGAATCCAAAGTCGTGATGTATAACCAAACCCACATCCTTAGACCCCTACGAGAGCGGCAAGTAACCCTACCAATTCTAGAGTTAGGAGACCCGGTCTCGACTCCTCGAGACGGTCTCCTACTGGACTCTAGAACCCGGTTACTTGTGCTCCCCTCCTTGGGTCTATCCTAATGCGGAAAAGTAAATAATATACATCAGGGGTAACATCATCCTCAACCCGGAAGTGTCCCAATAAAAGAATATTACATACAGATTTTGCATGAATGAAAATGAAAAACTCTTATCTCACATAAAACCCCCAGCTATTCAATCATGATGATCCAATAAAACATATCATAGCAACAAATAATATCACATATCATCAACGTAAGTAATATGCGTATCCCGAAAGTCGTTGACATATAGAAACGAGATCGGGACACCTAACATATTACACTTACGGTCGCAGAAAAGAAATAAAAACCACAATAATTAGAATCCGCATATCCTTAGACATCATAAACCCGGAATATCTCATATTTCGGATTTCAAGCCTAACTTATAAACCTTGCATTTTAGTCTCAAATTGAAAACTCTTTTCAATAAGCTATCGGATAATTCAACAAGATTCCTGACTAAGTGATCGCGTACTATACGCAATTGCGACGGAGTTTTGATCTGAATCAAAACTCCGTGGTTATCGATCAAATGAGACTAAACGGCTAGATTTACAATATACTAACTAGTTTTCACAAAACTAATTATAGTGGATTCCAAATATTGTATCACATATCATCATCATCTTTACGACGCTAAACATTTCGATCGATTTCTCAAACACCCACAAATTCCAGAGACCTCAACAACTTGAGCATCATTAAAAACATCCAGAAAGTGCCAAATATAACAATGGATCAACAAAATAAAAATGATCCCTTAACTGTTAGTTATATGTATGCCCTAGAGGCCATTACTGTACATTGGATGTATATTGTAGTGGATGCTGGGACATATATAGGGAGGACTTTCTTGCTCGACATGATAGTATGCTATCTGGTTGCTCTTTACCTTAACGTGTGCACTGGTTGTCTCTCTGTTACATGTTGGTAAAGCCCTTAGGATGTATACTTGACTACCTGGACTGTGATGCGTATCATACTAGTGGGGACATGGTAGTCTATAAGTACATCCTTCAAAGTCCCTAGTCGTGGGTGTATCGAGACAGGGCATCGATATACCAGAGTAGACTAGCGTATACCTTCTCGACCCATATAGATGGGTGATGGATGATCCCATATCCATTGGTGTTTGACATCGGAGATGATATACGGGTGCTCAGTAGAGACTGGGTACACTGGACGGACTCGCCGAGAACTCCCAGATGGTATTATACCTTACGTCAGATGGCAGTTCTCAGGTGACACTGGTACAGAGTAGTCTGTTGACCCGAGATCGTCATAGAGTCTTGTGTGGTTCCCACTGTGCTTTGATTTCTATCTTACCACGTCCAAGAGGGCGTGCAAAACTGTGGTTTTTGGGTACAGTCCCGAGTCACATAGAGGCAATGAGCGATAGGAGGTGATTCGTCTCTCCCGGTATAGGGGGTTGATGTTGCGCTGTGTTCGATTGGCTATAACAGGAAATCCCTGGGCAGGGTTGCTGAGATTTACTGGTAAGTGTTACCAATAGTTTCTCGAATTGTTATAGACCTCATATCGACACGACTTCTCGAGCTATTGGGGTCTAACGTTTACCACCCCTAGGCAAGATATGCGACATATCAGACGATCAGACCGGACTGTACGGTAGTGTTACTGGTTGGATTCACTGGAGTGTGAGCGGGCTTGCTCGTCGATCTTCTGATCGCTCAATACCCGGGTGGCCGTTACGTTTAGCAGACCGCTTGCGGCTTGTGGGTGCTTGATATGATCATCATCTGCTGCCGGCGTATTGACGAGTCTTTAGAGTCCTACACAGAGGTTTCCTGGCTTAAGCGAAACGAAATATGAGCGCATATGAGATATGTGCGGGACCGAGAATAATGCGCGTATGTGATACCGTATTTCATTCTCGCGATGAATGTGTCGAATGGTTGTATGCGATATAACCTAGTTATCGAATCAAGGATTGATTCGATAAGACGATACATTGCATACTAGCCGGTTATATGCGACATGACCGGATCATTGAATCAAGTGTTGATTTAATGATTTAATGTATAATTATATATTTGATATATTACTTTGCATTAACTAGTATCGGTTCACTTTAAAAGGATTTTCTCACTTGGTTGTACAAGTTGTATATGTGATATACTTTTTGTGCAAATGATTGTATCATGTTTGATGATACATGTTAACTTGGTTAAGTGTAAAGATTAAACCATGGTTAAATTGAAGATTAGGGTTTTCTTTTTCTTAATCATTTATTTATTTATTTATTTGGAAAAGATATGAAATGAAATGGTTGCAAGTTTTGTTTTTTCTTTGAAGCTTCATGAAGCTTTGACTTTGTGACCATTTTGTCTCATGCTTAACCCTAACCACTTCACTTAACCTTGGTTCATTCTCTACACTTAACCATGGTAACTATTATGATAAGAATGAATGGGATTATCTTTTTAAGTTAATCTTTTTCTTCTATCATATTATTATCATCTTCTTCTTCTTCTTCTTCAAGATGAAGAAAACCTTTCTTCATTAATGGTGATTGATGAAAATGAGTGAGAAATCCAATTCTAAAGTCTACCCAATTCCTATTTCTTCATCCTCTACCTCTTGCCAAGTAGTAGAGTGTGTTTCCTTCACAAGTTTTCTAGACTTGATGAAGTTGGAGCTTGATCTAGCGATACCTCGACGTAGATCATCTTCGGCACGAAGCCGACGACCTTGCCCGCCTATTTCTCCGATGAAGCCGACGCTAGTGCCCGGGATTCCGTTTTGGACAGCGAGGAGACATCATCATGGAGCTATGGAGGTGGAGCACCGGATCTACAAAGGTTGTATTTCCGTTCTTTTAGTTTAGTTGTAAACTAGTTTCTTTTTCGCCTAGAATTCTAGCCAACGATCCGTAGACTAGGGTATCTCGGCACCGTAATTTTTGAAATTGGCATGGTTGATACCTTGTGAGACCTCTTGAGAGTGCCCAGGAACCCTACATTAACTTTAGAGCCTAGCTAGAGCCTTAGGCGAAGTCTAGACGACGTTTGAATCCCGATCGAACCCGAAACCCCATTTTTCCTATGCTGTCTGTACTTTTTTCAAAACTGTGCATTTTTACACATTAAAAATATGCAGAAAATTAATCAGGGTATTATATGAATTACTGTGAAATACGGGGGACTAATTCAATTAAACCACCGCGGAACCGCGGCACGAGCTTGGCATGTGCGGCGGTTCCGCGGCCGTATGGTCTCCTCTTGCGTTGACTTTTGCACAGTAATTCCTATTTTCTGGTGCTGAGTTTTCTGGGAATTTTTAATTATCACTCAAGAGTTGAATTTTCTGGGATTTTTTGGCGGTTCGATGATTCGATCGGAAATTTCAAACTTTGTCTATGTGGCTTTCCGGGTATTTTTAGAATATGTTAAAAAGTTCGACCGGATATAAATACCCACTTTTCCCCTGTCGGGAAATTTCCAAGTGTTGGATTTTTCCGTGGTTTAAAGACGTTCTAAGTAGTCCAAGTAACTCGATGGACCCTCTAGAAGACAACAAACCTTAACTCGATTATGTGACCGTCTTGAACTGCCCTTTGAACCTTTGGGTTTGGGGCAGTACGACGTGCCACATGTGAGGCGTTGGCTTGACCCTTCTACGGCTGGACCGTTTGTACTGAGGCACGAACTGAATGTTTTTAGACTTGTTTCATGTGTTGATCTGTATCGGGAAAACTTGGGTGTTCGATTGTTCGATCGGAAAGTTTGACATTTTCTATTTATCCGGAATGGGATAAATACTTGGAATTCACAAATAGTTATGAGATAACTGATTGAATGTTATAAACATAGCAGTTTAGTCTCACTTGATCGGTTGCCACGGAATTTTGATGTGATCAAAAGTCCGTCGCAATCACGTAGCGTACGCGGATACTCGCCGTATAAACTTAATAGACAGCCTCACCCCATAACCCCGACCAAGTGACTGTAGGAGAACCACGTCGCCGAAAGCATCCGTCCGGGTGCTCGCGGTAGCGGTGTTCCGCCTTGGTGCACTTCGTCGACGGTATCGGGGGTGCAGCCGTCTACTGAAGTTTGCGACGAGCATTCGATCAGGATGTCGGGAATCTTGTTGAATTGCCCGATTTGATATTGAAAAGTGTTTTCGATAACGAGACTAAAATGCGGGGTTTATAATTGTCAGGCATGCGATGTCTAAGTAATTCATTTGGTCAGGCATGCGATGTCTGAAGAGATTGCGGATTCCAACTGTTGTAGTTTTACACTTTCTTTTCTGTGACCGTAAGTGTAATATATGATATCGCCGGTTTCGTTGCTATATGTCAATGCCAATTGGGATGGACATGTTTACTTACGTTGATGACATGTGACGTTATGTGTTGCTGGATATGTTATATTGGATCGTCGTGTTTGAATAGCCGGGGGTTTTTATGTGAGATGAGTGTTTTTTCATTTTCATTCATGTAAAAAACTTGTATGTAATATTCTTTTATTGGGGCACTTCCAGGTTGCGGAAGTTTTCACCCTTTGTATATTATTTACTTTTCCGCACTAGGATAGACCCAAGGAGGAGGGCACAAGTTACCGGGTTCTGGAGTCCAGTGGGAGACCAACTCGAGGAGTCGAGTCCGGGTCTCCTAACTCCAGAATTGGTAGGGTTGATTGCCGCTCTCGTAGGGGTCTAGGGGTGTGGGTTTGGCTATTCATCACGACCGTGGAATCCGTGTTTTATACTGGCTCGTATTGAAAACACGGACGTCCTAGTATATCCAATATTTCATATGATTCTTCTGCTGCGTTATCTGTGATGTGATCATGTGATGTTCTGTGATAGATACAGTATATAGTATATATGATATATTATATAGACGTTACTTATGTTTTACACCCGCGCTAGCCCTGCCCCGCTCTGTCGTTAGTTACCTAACCTAACGGTGCACGAGGGGACATCGAGGCGAATGCGGATGGCATAAGTGTACGTCGTATTTATCTGTGATGTTTAGGTACTTAAATGGTGGGACTTCATTAATGTGAATAATGAAATAAAAGAAACATAAGATGTTGTAGAATCGAATTTCAAAATAAAACAGGTAGCTACAGTTCTTGCTTTGCACAGCGGTATATATGATATATCCTGCACCTTATTCGATGAGGAAAGGACCGAGATCCCTTTACCGGGAGTGACTCCTTTAGCAATAACTGGCAGATGCTACACATTCGGTTTGTCTTTTGATTGATTTTAAGTGTTTTTGCTTTGCACAGTGATATATGTAATGTATCCCGCACCTCATTCGACGAGGAAAGGACCGACGATCCCTTCACGGGGAGTGACTCCTTTAGCAAAACTAGAAAAGCCTCAAAAGCACTCCATTTTAAAATCATTTGATTCTACAACGATATCAAGTTCATTACGCAATAGGTTTTCAGAAAAACCTGTCGTAGCCCTCCGTCATTTCAGATAAGTTGTATATAGTATTCGTGCTGCATTTGTTGGCTTTCGTCAAGGTGCAGTGTGCGGTAGCTATATGCTGCTTATCGGCTAGCATACGATGCGATTGGATTAGGGTAGTCGTGCGGCTTTGTTGGCTTTCGTCAAGGGTCGTGCGGGTGGGTTTAATTCAATCAAGAAATGTACGGGTTGAACTTGACTAGCGGGCTATGGTTTGTTGGCTTTCGTCAAGGTCATAGCACGTTAGGGGAAAAATATTATCGGGAATTTCAAGTGTTGAAATTTGCAATGAGATTTCATACCTTCTATGAGATAGTTGGATACCGATACCCACTGTGAGTAATTGTTACTCCTGGGAGAGTTTTGCACATTACAATTAGCCGATCAAGTAGGTGTCTAGAAAGGTGTCAACGGGGTTACGCCTCTGGAAAAACGAGGTTTACATTAATTAGGTTCGTGCGAAAGCACGGGGGACCTCCCTCAAAGTACCGACACTGGCCTGGCTGAAAGATTGGCGAACTTGTAGTGTGTAATTAATCCCGGCTAGTCATTCCTTTTAGGGTTTGAAGGAAGATTTGATAAGAAGCAGTGGGAGCCATCCTGATTAGATAAAATAATAACCAATCTGATCTTGCAAGAGCGCACGCTGAGTGTTATCTTCTCTCTCTCTCCTGGTAGCGACCATATCACGCCTTAATCAAGATAATAATACGGATTGTTGACCGAACCCGCTTGTTATACTGAGCTGGGGAACGTTGGTCCCGCTCCAACTTATAATTGTTATAAGACAGAGCAGGAAATAGGAGAATACCAGATTTTTCGTGCCGCCCAAACGAAGAAAATGCATATGATGCATCATCTTCGGGTGTGTTCATTATACAGAACTGTTTCTCAGTATCCTCCGCATCCTGGGTATATGATACCATATCAGGATCCCAGATATGTAATCTGTTACATAGGGCTACAAAAGGGTAGAAAAACTGAGAACGGGTGATAAGTTTAATGAGGCAGAAAACGGGGCAAGAGTTGCAGCCAAGTCTGTCGGTCACTGTCACCCTGTATTACAAATACATTGATTCTGAACGAATGTTATTAGATACCGAACCTGATATACAAAATCATATCACTCTCTTTATTAGTAAAGAAATGATAAAAATTTTTATTGTTGGATAATGTTTTGAACATTTCCTATATCAAAAGTTGATCGGTTCAGGCACGTTATCTAAAAGCATTGATGTTCTAAATCAAACTACAGTTCTTAGTATACGGAACACACAAAAGAGGAAGAGTTCATAAATGAACGAATCCTTCTTGAGGTATTGTAGAATAGGTCAGATCAATGCGACCCGACTGGCTGATGTTACATTTAGATGTATATTTAAATCAGTTTGAATTTACATCTTCTGAAACTTGCCAGTCATGCCACAAAGATAAGATGACCATAGCTCCGTTTACTGAAAACAGAGAAAGAGTTAGTTGAACTCTTGGGATGATACATGTCGATGTATGAAGGTCCCCTGTCTACACATGCCAAGACTGGTTCTTTGTACTTCATTACATTCTCTGATGATCTTTCGAGATTCAGACCTATGTTCCTGTTGAAACACAAGTCCGAACCTTTTGAGATATTCACAGAATATAAGTTAGAAGTAGAGAACCAAAATACGGGTATAAGTATTATGTCGTTTGATGTGATCAGGGAGGAGAATACTTGAACACGGAATTCCTGGACTATTCTAAAGGAGAATGAGATTCTCTCTCGGCATTACTCCTCCGAATACACCATAGCACGATTGTATGTCGGGGCGGAGCAGATACACCCTATTTGATATGGTGTGCTGTATGATGAGTACTACCACTTCATATGAGATATGGAAAGGGAAGAGCCCATTTCTCAAGTTAGTTAAGATTTTGGGTTGTCCGGCCTATGTCTAAAAGCAAAATCCGTACACGCTCGAGGCAGGGTCTGTTAAGTAGAACTGGAAAGGTTCCAGCTATACAAACTGCAGCTGATGATTTGATAGAACCAAAGGATTCAGTAGATACCAACGAACCTCAGCCTCTCCGCCGATCTAGTAGGGTTCCTCACCCACATGAGAGATACTTCTGTTTCTCTATGACAGTGGGAGCGAGGATTGCATCATGAGATGATGACCCAACTAGCTTCGAGCTGGCCATCAGGAGTAAGACTCTGTAAGAATGGCTGGATGCTTAGTGATCTGAGATGGAATCCATGTACTCCAACAAAGTATGGACTTTGGTTGCTATATTTGAAGGGTTAAATCCCCATCAGGAGCAAGTATACCTTGAGAAGATTACTTGGTGTAAATGGAAAAGTTGAGACTTTCAAAGCTAGACTTGTTAAAGGTTTTCGTCATTGACCAGGCATGGATAATGATGAAACCTTTTCCAGTACCTATGCTTATGTCCATCCAGATCCTACTTGCCACGCTACATACTATGACTACGATATCTGGTGGTTGGGTGTCATGACAGCTTTTCTAAATGATGTTTTAGAAGAGGGAGTCTATAAGTACACAGCCAGAGGACCTCGTAGACAGTGGGAGCAGCGGAAACGTGTGCAAGATGTTTTATAGGATAAAGCAGGCATCGCGGAGTTTGAACGTCTGTTTTGATGGATTAGTCAAAGAGTTTGACATCATCAAAATGGTAGATGAACCTTGTATAAACAAAAAGGTAATAGGGAGTATGGTGGTGATCCTCGTAGAGTACGTGGATGACATACTCTTGATAGGGAAGGAGTTTCCTATGCTACGCTCGATCAATCTCCGCTTATCACAATGATTCTCCACATAGGATCAAAGTGATACCTACTAAATCCTGGATTTTGGATCTATGAGATAGATCTAAATGGATGTTAGGCTACTCACTAGTTGTAGTGAGATGGTATCAATTGATCCTGGGGAGAATCACTGGAAGTGTTCCAGGGTGATAAAGACGACTGAATGTCAGTCACAGGCATTGTCTTAATCCTCAGTAAAGGGACGGTATGTTGGAAGAGTTCCAAGCTAGATACCGTGACATACTAGACGATAAAGGCAGGATACATCGCTACTTAAGATGCTACCAAAGAGGCTGTTTGGTGTATATTGGTTCATGAGATGAACTATGTTCCTCCCATTGTGTGACAATGGAGTTGTGGCTTATGCCAAGGAACGCAGGTCCCATCAGTGATCCAGACATATTCTAAGGCAGTATCACTTGATCATGGAGATGGTTGATCTCTAATGGATCGAGGATAGGAGAGTAGACTCAGAGGACAACACGGCGGATCCACTCACGAAGGCCTATTCCCAGATAGAGACTTTTATGGGATGGTTGAGTATGAGATACTACAACCACTGCTACAGATGGCCCTAGTCCAAGTGGGAGATTGTTAGTTATATGTATGCCCTAGAGGCCATTACTGTACATTGGATGTATATTGTAGTGGATGCTGGGACATATATAGGGAGGACTTTCTTGCTCGACATGATAGTATGCTATCTGGTTGCTGTTTACCTTAACGTGTACACTGATTGTCACGACCCGAAAGAGCACGTGACTGGCCCTTGAACCATATGAAGTCTATAGGACTCCATCTGATCCAAGTAAGCCAAAAGCCCAGAAATCTAAAACCATTTTAAGAGTGGGTAAAGAAAACTGGTTTAAAGAAGTGAAGGAAAGCATGTTTTGAAAATCAAGGTTTTTAAATAACTAAGCCGAATATGCATTTTTAAAATGTGTAACCCTTCCTGAAAATTTCGGCAGAGTTTCCTTTGTAAAAATTGACCCCGAACGGGGTACAACAAGAATAATATATATAACATAAAAAAGGGCATCCCCAAGCGGGAGCTAGCTCTTCGTCAATCGACGGTCACAACCACGCAAGCAATAATAATATACAACGCCAAAGGGCGAGGATCAAAACTGAAAAGAAACTCAAAGACAGCCAGAAAACCGCAATACTACAAGCGCGACTCTAAGGTCGAAATAATACAACACTGTTTTCTAGGTCTGAAACAAAATACAAGTTTTTGGTTGATAGACAATTCTAGATACAATAAATAATACATGAACAATGGCGGTTCTGATACAAAAGAACCCACCTATCCAAGCAAGTCACCCATAAGGAAACAGTGTGCCAGAAATGCCGCTATGGAATCTGTACGGCAAACCTGCAAGAACTGGGGCACAACGGGGGTGAGTTGCCAACTCGTGAATAGAAAATATCTACGAGCAGAGATCGAATGCATGACCATCCTAGGTCAATACGATCAGATATAACTAAACCTCAATATGAAATAAGCTGAAGCATGCTAAACTGGCAATGTAATCTCTATACATGAGTGTAGTGCCAAGTGCTCGTGCTAGTGCCTCAGGTAATAGCATGTCATGAATATGAGGTATAATCAATGTAATCAAATCTGCACACACATGGATCCCATCCACTCGTCACCCACTGACAATAACCACCATGCATGTAAATATCATAAAACATGTGCATGGGAAATAATATGAGGATATAACCACCCGTGTCCCTCGCGACACATCAAAATCATGGAACCAGGGTGCCCAGCATCGACACCCGAAAACATCATGAAAACTGTGCCCAACATCGGCACGTAAATCCTCATATATCGGGCTCCGTCAGTCCGGATCGGCCCGCGGGCTCTGTCTGCGGTATCGGCCCTCGGCCCCGGCAGTATGCCCAAATCATCTATCGACTCTGGTCGGTATCCTCCGGATAACCGCCAGGTCCAACCAATCACCGGTAGGTACTCGCCCGCCTCCAGGCTCAATCGGCAAAGCTCATCGATCATCTTGCCGAGGGGAACCATACCGGGTCCACCATGTACCCGCAATCGGCTCATCCACGCCTCGATTCGGGTTTCACATGTCGCTCTCAGCACCGAGAAAACACATGGTGGACGCACTGAAATATCATATCAAGGGTAACCGGGTTTTTAAAGTAATGATATATTCTCTTTTTAAAACACCCTCGGTTCCCAAATCCAGAAATATCATAGAAACAACATATCTCAATGCGTATAATCAAAGCATGAAGTATGCGACATATAAAGGAAAGTATGCACATCATCGTGTCACGCAAGGATCATATACTGAATGCAATAGTACTACAGTGTAGTGGCATGGCAATTATCGATGATGAGTGTGTGAGCCGGCAACAAGTGTACGTGGAACATATGCATCATCGATAATGGTGCTGGTGTCCTAGCAGCATGACTGAAATATAACCACAGTGCAAGCGATGCAATGCAAATAGCAGGAAAATGCGGAAACGAATAATCAACGCAAAAGCACAGAACCTGCCCCAATAGATATGTCATGCAACCTTGCCTTTTGAAATAAGACGAATCAGGGCTTTTGGTAAAGTAAGGGCTACGGTGTTTTAAGAAAAGATGCATCATTTGAAAATATCCGTATAACCCTTCTGCTTATCTTTAAAATATCCCCGATTCGTTAGTTTTGAAATAGGTATGACTCGGTCTAGTCTAATGTCTACAAAAAAATCTAGACAGGAGGGGTATGAAACCACCTAATCTGAGTCAATATATAAATATAGATATGATAGTCCGTGATCTCGCCTCAATAACATATCGTAAGTTATCCTCGAGTCATGAGTGCGGATCTATCATCAATATCGGCTCGTACGGTAAATCGTCGTACGGCATCCCAATAGCTGGGTAGGGGTCAATATCACACTATCTCATCACATATCAGGTATCACTTATCATCGGATCACACCATCTTGGGTACTACTGTAAGTCTAGTACAAATCGATACCATCTATAAAAATATGAATGCGGGTAAAGCACATGTCCAAAGGCCCGCTAAAACTATCATATCGCACCTCAAACGCCACTATGTCACATCGCCGATCTCACGGCCTCACATCAAATATCACCTCAAACCCACGTATCACCATCAACCCGCATATGAACACATAGTCCCATACCCATGTGTAGATATACGCACCATCAAATGAAAGAACGAATGCAAGAATGTGTGTAAGTATAGGTGTGAGTGCAACCACTACTCTAGGGTTCGCACTATACTAAAACCATATATTCTTATCATCAATAATATCATTATTGCTAACAATGATCCTAAACAACACATAATAAATATACGTGTGCATACGTATTCGTATACATCACCACGGACTGCGGGGGTGCTATACGCCATCCACCCGACTTCTCCCCGTAGATATAAATCTACTCACCTGTGTCCTGCGTGTCGGTGTCGATGTCACCGTCATCTTCTGCATCGCCTCGGATCGTCACGGGTTACCTACACATATCACACATATCGCATCGCATCAAAACCAACTCAGAACTTGAAACGACACGCTAAATCCAATACGATACGCTAAAAGGCCTATAGGTTAGAACCTACGGTTAGCCTTCGCAAAACAACCCGAAATCACTCGATATAGACGTACAAACGTCACACAATCGGGATAACACACAAATATCAAAATCTGGAAATCAAGATACCCAAAACCAAAACTAAATTCAAAACAGCAACCCAAGAAAACGATCCCAGATTTCACCCTATGTGGAATCTGTCAAAACTAGATATACCCAGGGCCAAGAATAGAGGAAATGGGGCTATGCACGAATTTCGAGGCAAAACCTCCTTGCTCTGGCCGCAAATTGCGGCCAGAATGGAGAAACTGGCGGCCTCGGTTTGGAATTGGCGGTTAGGGTTTGGGGTGGTGGTTCATTAGTGCCTGCACATCTCACTGTCAACTCAATTTTATTTTTAGGGTCTCGGGGTGATAGCAGATTCTACAACACAGTGACAGATTTACAGCTTTCCCCCGATATCGGTTCCGTAATTCCGGATTCTGTTTACAACTTCAGGTTTGGGTTCAATTTAGCATCACACCAGGGCTTCTAGGGTCCCAACAAGACTCAATTTCATCTTAGTTTCAGTTTTACCCTAAACCCTAACTTGAAGTCTCCAAAATCCACAAAACGACACGATATCGATATGAAACTAGATTGAATGCAAAAGAAATTGAAATACTACTCTATAGGTGCAGAAATTACCTCATTTGGCAACACAAGAAAATTCTTGAGTTGCTCAAAGTCCTCCAAATCCAATCTTGCTAGGTTCCAAGGGTAGCTAGTGAGCTTGGGACCATTTTTTGTGAAGTGGGAATGGGGTTTTGGCTAGGATTTCATGATGGATCTAGGGTTTCAAGAAGAGGGTGAGTGAGGGAGAGAGGGAGCAGCAGCAGCTCACAAAGGAGAGGGAAGAGAAAGCAACAAGGGAAAATAATGAGGGTTGGTTCAAAAAAGTAGAAGTTGACTTGTCTCTCTCTCATCATCATACCTACTCTTTCCTTTTCTTTTCCTTTTTCTTAACCTTCTCACCCTAATAGTGCATCCAAAAGAACCATGGCAACAAAAGAAATGTAACACAAGTGTAACAAGTGTGGAAAAATGATATGTGCACATTTTTGCACAAAAATGCTAAAAATCCAATTAGCGATTTTTAATCGCGATTAGCACTAAATTAGCATATAATTGATCACAAACACTTAAAAATGGCATAATTCCAATAAATACCCCATTTTAGAATTTTCCATAATTTTTCTTCATTTATTTGCATTTAATACCACCCGGATATTAAAATATTCATTAAAATAATATTAAGATATAAAAATTCCCGAAAATAATATTTTATTATTTTGGAAATGTTACAATCTTCCCCCTTAAAGAAATTCGATCCCCGAATTTAAATTTAAAACCCCAAATTCTAAAACATTTCGATAAAATTTCAAGTCGTCAGGGCTCCGAAATCATCAACACAGAGAATGTCACAGCGCAACGCATGCGCAAGAGTGCTGAGCAGATAACTCAAAAACAACGCTCCATCAAGCATCCCACAATCATCGGAGTCAAGGTAAGGACACAATGTCAAATCCAATACAAAACCGATATGATATGGATCAGAACTACACATGCAGACATCCAATCTATACATGTGAATAGCTGATGTAAAAGCATGCCAAATCCTTTTTAAGTCGCTGTGCGATGCGCATAACACTGCACAGTGGCGGACGTTTTTCATAAGAAAATAACTATATATGTATATATATATATATATCCTTTGTTTAATAAGCACGTTCCGCCGTTTTGAAAACAATCAGAAGGGTTTCCTTGTTTTTAAAACGTTTCGTGTCATATCGGACACGTAGGTATATATTGAGACTATAGCTCGCTCTTCGGAAATCCCTTCGATAGCTATCGATGCATGCAAAATATATCCAGGTACTGTCCTCGGACTAGTCCTGCTCAGTATGTGTAACACCCGAGCCCAATAATACTATTTCTATTGCTAGTTGAGTGCTATACATTGCTCATTCCAATTATCCTGATTATTTGGTGTTTATTGCTAAATTCTAACCGGTTAAGTCATTTTGGCACATAACAAATTTTAACACCTAAAATGAAATTAAAAATATCCATGTTGGCCTACTCGTCGCCACTAGTCGCGTGGTAGCGTCCGCGTGTCGAGATTTCTTCCCGTTCGGCTAAACGGGCAAGTTTGGACGACTACGCGCGCGTGCAAGTGTCCGACTTGGGGGCATGCATTTTAATCATAAAACACCTCTTTTCAAAATTTGGCACCCGCTTAAAATCCTATAATTTGAATTTGGAACATTTGGGCACAACCCGGGCGCGATTTAGAAATGTTTCATTTAGCGCCGAAAATGCCCATTTAATTAAATATTATAAAACCATAAAATATTATTCTGTTACAAATTATAACGTTAAAATCTCTTTTTAAAATCTTTTAAAATTTTATTTTACCTAACCCCCCCCTTTCCAGCCAATCACGAGCTCATTTTCCCTCGTGGGCCACGCCTCAATCTCCCTCTCTCTCTCACTAATCCCTCTCTCTCTCCTATAAATCTTTCTCTCTCTATCCCTATATATATATATATACTGTTCCTCTTCTCCCCATGAGAAAAACCTCGCGAACCTCGAACCCTAACCCTAGCCATCTCCTGCCGCCGCCGTCGACCTCCCCGCGACCTCGCCGTCGCCGTTCTCACCTCCACAGCCCAACCGCACCCCTATCTCCTCTCCTCCCTCCTTCCCGAGCCTGCAAACCCACCCCGACGCCACACCAGCAGGCAGGGTTCGCCGTCGCCGCCTCCTCTCACCGCCGCCGACACCAGAACCTTCCTCCCTTCACCCTCGTCCCGACCTCCTCGTCTTCCTCCTTCCCTCGCAGGCCACGACTGAACCCGAGCCCCGTCGCCTAACCCTAGTTCGCCGGGAAACTTGCCGCCGATCCTCGCCGTCGTTGCCAGAGCCACCTCAGACCACCTCCTTCTCCCCTTGATCACCAGAGCAGGCCAGCAAACCCCATACTCACCGCACCACCCCTTCCAGAGAACCAAGAATCTTTCCATCCTTCGCTGCTCGCCGTCGCTGCCTCGCCGGTGTCCCATCGCCGTCAAGCCCGTCGTGGTTGCCCCTGGTGCTTACTTGTAAGCATCTTTTTTACTTCCATTAATGCTAGAACCCCCTCGCAGGTCTTTGTTTACGTATATCGTGTTTGCTAACGTCGTCGCCTTTTGACTTTCGCCGGATTCCGGCCGTGCCGTCGTTTGGACCCGACGCTCCAGCAAAGTACTCTGGTCCGTGTGGTCCCGCTGTTCGCTGTTAGGACTCGATCCGTGGCCCGTGCACCCGTCTCGTGTTTTCTGCCGACATTGCATCCGTGCTTTCCGGGTTGCGAAACCGTCGAGGCAAGTATCTGAATACTTGCTCTAACATGCTAGCATACAAGATCTAGTCTTGCTATGCAGTTGAATATCATATTATATAATACAACATAATGATGGTGATATCGATAGTACAGTATGACTAGAATTGACGGTTGCATTTCTCCTTGACATTAAATCAGTATAGTTACTTCGTAAAATTAAGTGGTATGCTATTAATCCATGCTTTAACTAATTAAACCAATTTGAACGTACTTGCTTAATTTGCTAGATCATCCATGTGACTATTATTTATGCTTTAGTTTTAAATTCATGTAGCTTCATTACTTTCTGTTGTTGATATTGTTTCACCCTGTGACTATTGCACCCCAAGGGTGCTCGAACCTGTTAATATAATACAACTGCACCATATTCATGCACCATTGTGATTAAATGAACTGTTATTGTTATTTACTTTATTTCCTGTTGTTGTTCCTTATTCGACTATATACCTGATGTGAGCACACCCTCGATTGCGTCACATATTGGCCCAACCTTGATACACATGACATACATACATACCGATGCACCGGACATGGTACCCTTTACCTACCAACACAACCTGTTGTACCATGACCGGACTTGTTACCTGATCTCATGCCTAATGCCAACAAACCTGACTTGGGGTCCTCATGGACCATTCCTGCTGTCTATCCAGACAGACCTGCTTTTACCTGATTCTGTGTTGGCATTAGTCCTTGACTACTGAATACCTGACCTGACATACATAACTTGGGGGTATGGGGAAATCAAAGATGAACCTGACTTGTAACTCGACAGTTCACTACCTGTTCGAGTGTACACATTCCTATTTTGTGCCTAGCGGCATATCTCGGTTTCGGCCGAGAATATTGTGGCCGTGATCCCGGGTATGTACGGGGTACTACCGAATGTACACTTTCCTGTTTTGTGCCTGGCGGCATGTCTCGGTTTCGGCCGAGAATATTGTGGCCGTAATCCCGGGTATGTACGGGATACTATTGAGTTACATCGATGATTCATCAATTGATTTCAAAGACTATAGAGTAGAAACCTGATACGACAGTTTAGTTACCACTGCACATTACCCTGCACTGTTATTTCTTAGTGCTGCTTTATTCATGTTCATACCTGCATTTCTTAGTACCATGTTTATATTATATTATTTGGTTGACATGACGCGGTGACGTCTGGGTTTTGCATGGCCCAGATTCCTTACCACTGTCGATGACCGAGCAGGAGTACTTCAGCCAGCAGGCTGAACTGTGAGTCCTTAGTGATTAGTTTATTTATTTCATTTCATTTCCAGATGTGAGCCCGCATTATGGGACGTACTGTTTATTTATTGTATTGGATCATTTGCTTCCGCACTTATTGTTTATTGACTCTTGTTATTATGGATTTGGACATGTGTTAGATTAGTTTATTATCTCGTTCTTGATATCCTTACAACCGCAATGTGACTGTGGATGGATACTTCCTACCCACAGGTAGCATGGATAGCTATGTTACGTGCCCGATCTTGCGTACTCTGGGAAGCGGGGCGTGACATGGTTCTTTTGGTATCGGAGACATAGGTTAGTTGGGTCGATTCTTTGTAGTTGGGTATTGCACCCGATACACGAATCATAATACCCGTGATTAGGAAACATGTCCTGCCACTTTGACCGTTTTACCATCCTTGAATCATTCTTCCGGATCATGTCGACATGCAAACTTACTTTGCATTGTCAATTCGAAGACCTAATTTCTTGTTATCTCTAGGACTTAGGCGACTTGGGTGGAGTTAAGTAATTGCGGCTATGATACCGCGGCATAGCTACAATGCAGTACTCTATTTAAGTATCTTGGAGTTCTAGCCTTGATTTATATATTGAATCTATCATCATGCTAATGTTGTTTGTTTTGATTTCAGGACCATGTCAGATAAGAATTTCAAGACATATCAGAGGCGCGTGGATGAAGCCGCCATGTTAGGAGTAATACGTGGGATGTTGGAGAATCAAAAGAGGCAAACTGAGATGATCAAGCAGCAAGCAGATTCATTTCAAGAAGGTATGCAGGCTATTCGGCAGTCTGTAAACACCGCTGTAGCGAAGCCAGTTGACCGAGTAGGGACCGTGGCAGATTTCAGACGGTTGGGTCCTACTACTTTCACTGGTCTGGAGGAGCCGCTGCCAGCCGAGCAGTGGCTAGTGGACGCGGAGAATTTACTGATTGCGGCACAGATCCCAGAAGACAAGAGAGTTGATGTCGTGCGCATTCAGCTGGTGGATTACGCCCGAGAGTGGTGGCTTGTGGAGGAGACCCGTTTGCCCAAGCCAATCAGTTGGGCGGATTTTTCTAAAAGTTTCTTAGAGAAGTTCTTCCCGCGGACTGCACGGGAGGAAATGGAGGAGAAATTTATTGGGCTGAGACAAAATGGAGCAGCTGTGGATGTACATGCAGCGGAGTGGACGAGACTCAGCCGCTTCGCTGGACCCTTAGTCGCCAAGGAGGCAGACAGGGCGCGAAGGTTCTTGCGCAGTTTGGATGTGGACATCCAGCGGCAGATCGTCTCCCTGGGTTTGACCACTTTCTCGCAGGTTCTTACGGCAGCCAGAGAGCAGCAGAGTTTATCAGGATTGAAAGGGAACCTTCAGCATACAGCAGTTGCAGCCAGGAAGCCCGTTTTTGCACCTAACCGAGATCATGGGCGCAGAGGTATTCCAGTGGACCGTCGAGGCGTAGCACCCATGAAGAAGCCTGTGGTCGTTGATCGAAGAAAGAGCATAAATTGTAACTACTGCAATTTACCGGGCCACATGCAAAAGGATTGTCGAAGGAGGCTGGGACTTTGTTTGGTTTGTGGAGCGGCTGATCACGCAGTTGGTGCCTGTCCGTCGAAGCTTCGCACGAGAGATGATATACAGAAGCCTCCGCAGAGACCGTTCCAAGGGCAGAAACAGCTGACTCAAGGACCTAATCAGGCTCGAGCTTTCACCTTGACAGCTGAGGAGGCCAAGGCATCAGGAGAAGTGGTTTCAGGTACTTTACTCGTTCATGGTTTTCCCGCATTGGCATTATTTGATTCCGGAGCATCCCACTGTTTTATGTCATCCAAATTTATAACTACACACTCGATTACCTGCACGACCCTGTCTAGTTTTTGGGACATACACACTGGGAATGGGAAAATCATAGCTAGTAAGGAATGTAGAGATTGTACAGTTGTTGTTTGCGGACGGGAGCTCTTTGCAGATTTCTTGGTGATAGATACGGGCAGTTATGAAGTAGTCTTGGGAATGGATTTTCTTGGCACTTTCCACGCACACATTGACTGTAGGGCAAGGAAGGTAATTTTCCAGATTCCCGGACACCCTGAGTTTACTTTCACTGGAGGTAGCAGTTTTGTCGGGCCAGTCGAGTTTAGGGCTAGGCCGACGAACAATGTTCTTGCGACTATGGTAGTGGATAGTAATGAAGAGCCGGCAGTTGTTTGCGACTTTATGGATGTATTTGAAGATATATCGGGCTTACCGCCAAAGCGAGACGTGGAGTTCGCGATTGACCTTATTCCTGGTGCAGCACCAGTATCAAAATCTTATTATCCGATGGCACCAGTGGAATTGGAGGAAGTTAAGAAAAAAGTTGGTGAATTACTCGAGAAAGGTTGGATTAGAAGCAGCAACTCGCCTTGGGGAGCTCCAGTTCTTTTAGTAAAGAAGAAGGATGGCACGAGAAGGATGTGCATTGATTATCGAGAATTGAATCGGGTGACTATTAAGAACAAGTACCCGATCCCTCGCATTGGAGAACTTTTTGAGCAGCTTAGTGGCGCGAGGGTATTCTCGAAACTGGATTTGCGATCAGGATATCATCAGGTCCGAGTTAAAGCAGAAGACATTTGCAAGACGGCGTTTCGAACTCGATATGGGCATTTCGAGTATCTAGTGATGCCCTTCGGAGTAACGAATGCGCCGGCAATATTCATGGATTTGATGAACAGGATCTTTTCACCATACCTGGACCAGTTTATTGTGGTATTCATTGACGATATTCTGGTATACTCGAAGAGTCCGGAGGAGCATGCTGAGCATTTAAAGATCGCACTGCAGACGCTGAGACGGGAGAAATTATTCGCGAAGATGAGTAAGTGCGAGTTCTGGCTGGAAGAAGTGAAGTTTCTGGGGCATGTTGTGTCGGGCGATGGAATCGCCGTTGATCCCGAGAAGATTGCAGCAGTTCGAGATTGGCCAACTCCAAAGAATGTTGCGGAGATAAGAAGTTTTCTTGGACTCGCCGGATACTACAGAAGATTTGTGGAGAACTTCGCTCGTTTAGCTGAGCCGTTAACCAAGCTCACGCGCAAGGAGGTACCGTTTGTTTGGACGGATGGATGTGCATTGGCCTTCGAGACGTTGAAACAGAAGTTGATAACCGCCCCTATCCTGACCGTACCAGATAATTCCGGAGGACTGGTGATTCACAGCGACGCATCCAGAAAGGGATTGGGTTGTGTTTTGATGCAGAATGGGAAGGTCGTGGCTTACGCATTGAGACAACTGAAGACTCATGAGAAGAATAATCCGACTCATGACTTGGAGCTTGCGGCCGTGATCTTCGCCTTGAAGATTTGGAGACACTACCTTTTGGGCGAGAGGGTCGAAGTCTTTACGGATCACAAGAGTTTGAAATATGTGTTCACTCTGAAGGAGTTGAACATGAGGCAACGCAGATGGTTGGAGCTGATGGCCGACTACGACCTTGATCTTAAGTACCATCCGGGAAAAGTTAACGTCGTGCCGGATGCGCTAAGTCGGTTACCAGCAATTCAGGTATTGACCGCACAAAGGGAGATCATTGCGGATTTTCAGAGATTTGACTTGGAGGTTGTGCTACCACATGCTATGGGACAGTTGATGCAGTTGCAAGTACAGTCGTCCTTAGTTGAGAAGATTAAAGCAGCACAATCGCAGGATCCTAGACTACAAAAGTTTCGAGAGCAGGTTGAAGCCGGACTACGAACCGATTTACTGATCCACGAAGATGGTTCGTTGAGATATGGTAGCCGTGTATGTGTGCCAAAAGGGGATGTGCGTGAAGAGCTTATGAAGGAGGCACACAGTTCATCTTACTCTGTACATCCAGGAGGGACAAAGATGTACCGAGATATTCGACAGCACTTCTGGTGGGAAGGTATGAAACGAGAGATTGCTCGCTTCATGGCTAAGTGCTTGGTGTGTCAGCAAGTCAAGGCTGAACACCAAAGGGTTGCTGGTTTGTTGCAACCATTTCCGATCCCTCAGTGGAAGTGGGAACATATAACCATGGATTTCGTGACGGCTTTACCGCGGAGTCCAAAAGGCAACAATGCCGTATGGGTGATTGTCGATCGGTTGACCAAGGCAGCTCACTTTATTCATTTTCGGGTTGGTCAATCGACGGAAATGTTGGCAGAGCGGTACATGCAGGAGATTGTAAGATTGAATGGAGTACCGGTGAGCATCGTGTCCGATCGGGACACTCGGTTCTTGTCGCACTTTTGGAGGAGTTTACAAGAAAGTTTGGGGACTCGATTGAAGTTTAGCACAGCTTATCATCCTCAGACTGATGGACAATCGGAGAGAACGATCCAGACCCTTGAAGATATGTTGAGGGCTTGCATGTTGGACTTCAAAGGTTCTTGGGAGGATCATCTACACCTGGTGGAGTTTTCGTACAACAATATCTTCCAAGCGACTATTCAGATGGCTCCGTTTGAAGCGTTGTATGGTCGTAAGTGTTGTTCGCCTGTTTGTTGGGACGATGTTGGTGAACGAAGGTTACTAGGACCAGATTTGGTGGTACAGACAGTTGAGAAGGTGAATACAATTAGGAAGCATATGAAGGCAGCTCAAGACAGACAGAAAAGTTGGGCCGACACGTCAAGAAGACCTCTAGAGTTCGCCGTGGGCGATTTGGTATTCCTGAAGATATCACCGACTAGAGGGGTGATTCGCTTTGGGAGTCGGGGAAAGCTTAGCCCTCGATTCGTTGGACCCTTTGTGATATTGGAGCGTGTTGGGGAGGTAGCGTACCGTTTGGCGTTACCACAGTCCTTAGCAGGAGTGCACGATGTGTTTCATGTGTCTCAACTACGGAGGTATGTCCGAGATGAGACTCACGTCTTGGATCATTCGGAGTTGACTGTACGGGAGGACCTAACTTTTGAGGAGCGACCAATTGAAATCAAGGATCGAAAAGAAAAGGTTCTTAAGAACAAAGTTATCCCTCTTGTGCTAGTTTCTTGGGGTAATCGATTGCATGGAGAATCCACTTGGGAGCGAGAAGACGAGATACGGCAGAAATTTCCTCACCTTTTCTGTAGTTAGCTATCTTGTATTCTTGGAATTTCGAGGACGAAATTCTTTTTGTAGTTGGGTATGATGTAACACCCGAGCCCAATAATACCATTTTTATTGCTAGTTGAGTGCTATGCATTGCTCATTCCAATTATCCTGATTATTTGGTGTTTATTGCTAAATTCTAACCGGTTAAGTCATTTTGGCACATAACAAATTTTAACACCTAAAATGAAATTAAAAATATCCATGTTGGCCTACTCGTCGCCACTAGTCGCGTGGTAGCGTCCGCGTGTCGAGATTTCTTCCCGTTCGGCTAAACGGGCAAGTTTGGACGACTACGCGCGCGTGCAAGTGTCCGACTTGGGGGCATGCATTTTAATCATAAAACACCTCTTTTCAAAATTTGGAACCCGCTTAAAATCCTATAATTTGAATTTGAAACATTTGGGCGCAACCCGGGCGCGATTTGGAAATGTTTCATTTAGCGCCGAAAATGCCCATTTAATTAAATATTATAAAACCATAAAATATTATTCTGTTACAAATTATAACGTTAAAATCTCTTTTTAAAATCTTTTAAAATTTTATTTTACCTAACCCCCCCTTTCCAGCCAATCACGAGCTCATTTTCCCTCGTGGGCCCCGCCTCAATCTCCCTCTCTCTCTCACTAATCCCTCTCTCTCTCCTATAAATCTTTCTCTCTCTATCCCTATATATATATATATACTGTTCCTCTTCTCCCCACGAGAAAAACCTCGCGAACCTCGAACCCTAACCCTAGCCATCTCCTGCCGCCGCCGTCGACCTCCCCGCGACCTCGCCGTCGCCGTTCTCACCTCCACAGCCCAACCGCACCCCTATCTCCTCTCCTCCCTCCTTCCCGAGCCTGCAAACCCATCCCGACGCCACACCAGCAGGCAGGGTTCGCCGTCGCCGCCGCCTCTCACCGCCGCCGACACCAGAACCTTCCTCCCTTCACCCTCGTCCCGACCTCCTCGTCTTCCTCCTTCCCTCGCAGGCCACGACTGAACCCGAGCCCCGTCGCCTAACCCTAGTTCGCCGGGAAACTTGCCGCCGATCCTCGCCGTCGTTGCCAGAGCCACCTCAGACCACCTCCTTCTCCCCTTGATCACCAGAGCAGGCCAGCAAACCCCATACTCACCGCACCACCCCTTCCAGAGAACCAAGAAGCTTTCCAGCCTTCGCTGCTCGCCGTCGCTGCCTCGCCGGCGTCCCATCGCCGTCGAGCCCGTCGTGGTTGCCCCTGGTGCTTCCCTGTAAGCATCTTTTTAACTTCCATTAATGCTAGAACCCCCTCGCTGGTCTTTGTTTACGTATATCGTGTTTGCTAACGTCGTCGCCTTTTGACTTTTGCCGGATTTCGGCCGTGCCGTCGTTTGGACCCGACGCTCCAGCAAAGTACTCTGGTCCGTGTGGTCCCGCTGTTCGCTGTTAGGACTCGATCCGTGGCCCGTGCACCCGTCTCGTGTTTTCTGCCGACATTGCATCCGTGCTTTCCGGGTTGCGAAACCGTCGAGGCAAGTATCCGAATACTTGCTCTAACATGCTAGCATACAAGATCTAGTCTTGCTATGCAGTTGAATATCATATTATATAATACAACATAACGATGGTGATATCGATAGTACAGTATGACTAGAATTGACGGTTGCATTTCTCCTTGACATTAAATCAGTATAGTAGCTTCGTAAAATTAAGTGGTATGCTATTAATCCATGCTTTAACTAATTAAACCAATTAGAACGTACTTGCTTAATTTGCTACATCATCCATGTGACTATTATTTATGCTTTAGTTTTAAATTCATGTAGCTTCATTACTTTCTGTTGTTGATATTGTTTCACCCTGTGACTATTGCACCCCAAGGGTGCTCGAACCTGTTAATATAATACAACTGCACCATATTCATGCACCATTGTGATTAAATGAACTGTTATTGTTATTTACTTTATTTCCTGCTGTTGTTCCTTATTCGACTATATACCTGTTGTGAGCACACCCTCGATTGCGTCACATATTGGCCCAACCTTGATACACATGACATACATACATACCGATGCACTGGACATGGTACCCTTTACCTACCAACACAACCTGTTGTACCATGACCTGACTTGTTACCTGATCTCATGCCTAATGCCAACAAACCTGACTTGGGGTCCTCATGGACCATTCCTGCTGTCTATCCAGACAGACCTGCTTTTACCTGATTCTGTGTTGGCATTAGTCCTTGACTACTGAATACCTGACCTGACATACATAACTTGGGGGTATGGGGAAATCAAAGATGAACCTGATTTGTAACTCGACAGTTCACTACCTGTTCGAGTGTACACATTCCTGTTTTGTGCCTAGCGGCATGTCTCGGTTTCGGCCGAGAATATTGTGGCCGTGATCCCGGGTATGTTCGGGGTACTACCGAGTGTACACTTTCCTGTTTTGTGCCTAGCGGCATGTCTCGGTTTCGGCCGAGAATATTGTGGCCGTAATCCCGGGTATGTATGGGATAATATTGAGTTACATCGACGATTCATCAATTGATTTCAAAGACTATAGAGTAGAACCTGATACGACAGTTTAGTTACCACTGCACATTACCCTGCACTGTTATTTCTTAGTGCTGCTTTATTCATGTTCATACCTGCATTGCTTAGTACCAAGTTTATATTATATTATTTGGTTGACATGACGCGCTGACGTCTGGGTTTTGCATGGCCCAGATTCCTTACCACTGTCGACGACCGAGCAGGAGTACTTCAGCCAGCAGGCTGAACTGTGAGTCCTTAGTGATTAGTTTATTTATTTCATTTCATTTTCAGATGTGAGCCCGCATTATGGGACGTACTGTTTATTTATTGTATTGGATCATTTGCTTCCGCACTTATTGTTTATTGACTCTTGTTATTATGGATTTGGACATGTGTTAGATTAGTTTATTATCTCGTTCTTGATATCCTTACAACCGTAATGTGACTGTGGATGGATACTTCCTACCCACAGGTAGCATGGTTGGCTATGTTACGTGCCCGATCTTGCGTACTCTGGGAAGCGGGGCGTGACAGTATGAAAGCAAAATCCAACATCATAAAAAGTACTGCTCCGAAAAGAATAAATCTTAAAAATATACATAACACCACCCTGTGCGTCTGGTGCGCACGAAAATCAAAATCCACATATGTGCCAAACAGGTGCACAAAACATGTAGGTGCAACGGGTGTGCATGAATTATCCGCCATAGGAAACGTGTGCGCTTGGCAGTCCAAACAGGTGCATCTGACATGCACGAAGAATCTCGATTTAGTGCATCTGGTGTGCACCAAAATCGTATCTAAAAACATGCGCCCAACATGCGCGAAAATCCAAATCGGTGCATCCATCGTGCACGAATGAAAATCTAAACCTTGCGCACTCAACATGCACGGAATCACGAAATCCAAAAGCAAACGCCGAACATGCGTAAGTCACATCAAAAGCATGGAGTGCAAGAGTCAATCATAAATATCAGGGTAAAAGTCGACGATATAATGCGGCTCAATCAAAATCAAGTGTACCGCAAAGGAAATCTCCCAACCGTGTGCATCAGCGTGCACAAATCAAATCAAAACACTACAGTGCATGAAAACTATGCTGGAAGTGTAAATCAAATCACTGCATAAAATAAGCATGAAATCGCAATCAACACCTCAGGAGTAATAACTATGTGCAAGGTATAAATACCCAGTAGGTGCAACCATGGTGCACAAAATAAAATATCATGAAACTCGGTCACCAAAACTAAATCACGCAAATAGATCGCCAAAATACCGAAACCCAAAGTGACGGATACGTGATAGTCAAATCACAAAATCACAAATCATAAATACCGTCGTCGGTAGTTCCTCCTTCGAAATTGAGAAGGTACCGGTACATCCAATTCTAACAGCGCAAGATCTCTACTTGCCTCTTGCTCGCAGCTGGCGTCCTCTGCCTCTGGTTCCTGATCTTTCCTGTAGATTACCAATCTCGCAATCCATCGTCTCACCGGCCCGGTCAGGAGTGCGGACAGGAACGATTCTGTTCTGGCACTTCTTTGGTAATCTCTTGGTCAATCCTCACTACTGCTCGTAAAGCAATATATCTCTGGCGTCGGCCTCCGGCTCTCTGAATGCACGTCACACGTCTGATCCTGGGTGCAACATCATTGCAACGGTGCCCTGGAAGGAATCCTGCTCAAGGTCTCTGTCGATCTTGCCTATACCGATCTGTACGGAGGCTGGTACTCTAGCATAGTCTTTTCTCGTTCAATGGACATCTGTGTCCTCAGCACAGCATTTCCTCGGGAATTGGTCGCATCCCAACGCCTCTGCAAGCATATCAGTCCTCTGGTCTCGACGGGAAGTAATGACAGCTCATCAGCGTCTCGCACGAACCTCCTGTTCCGCTTGTCTATATCATCGTCCATTTCGACATCGCGTCTCTATCCTTCGGCTACGGTCCATCCGAAGTCCCTCACACGGACTCGAAATCATAACTCGGTATCTTCCCCTCTCAGTAGAAGATATCTAGCCGAACACGTCCTCAGCGTGCGTATCGCATCTCTGATGTCAGCGGAGTGGAACGCCATCTCGTCGAAATCTCGTGCGAACTCTTAACTCCACCTTGCTCCAATATCGACTGATTCGGACTCATCTCATCGTGGCTACACGAACTGCGCTCCGACGGCTATGCTCGCATCTGGAATCTCCCAAGCAGTGTCCCATCACAATATCCGAAAGATGTTGAACCATCCGATCGACACGTCAGAACCTCATAATCCCCCAAGAGCTCACATCTCGGGTACAGTTTAATAGTATCGAGTACATGCCACAGCGTCGGTGGTCCAGCCGTAGAAGGGCAAACCCAAGCCTCACTAATGGCGCCGCGGAACCGCCGCAAACCCTAAGGTTCAAAGGCTTTCACACGGTCATTAAGTCGAGTTAGGGTTTCATTCTTCTAGAGGGTCCATAGAATCACCTACATGTCTTTCCGTATACTTTAAACTTGGAAAATAGGCTCCTGACATTCGATCGTCTCAATCGACTCTCAACGAATCTGCATGAAGTCGCCTCTAGCTGGAATCAATCTACCTGATGACCTCGCATCGGGGTAAGCGAACGAACCACGCGTCCTAGTCATTCATCCTCGGTGACTAGCGACTCACTAACATATCTCCAAGAACATGCCCATGCTGCAGTAGCTCCAATCATCTGAGCGATATCTCATCATTAGCAGCAACAACTGGCTCCTTCGTCTATACGCTAAACAACACCTCAATCACCCTGGATAAGCGATAATATCAACGGTCATCACAACCTAGCTGGCCTCTATCAGTGGCTCAATCCTCTGGTACCGACCGGTATGTCCTAGAAATCTCGCAACAGCGATCTGTCAAACGCCCAAAGTGCGGAAACACAATAAGACGACACCTCAATACGCAATCGTATGCCTCGGGAATCATGCCCAGGTTAGTCCTCGTCCACGACGAGCTCATGCTGACAACTCGAGCCATAGCTCACTCTGCCCGTGCAATCGAAGCAGCAAAACCATAACCAGTATCGATGAGGATAGATCATAGGAAGGAATATAATACTGTGCAAGGGAATGTACAACCTAAGGTTTCTTAAGCGGAGTGGCGTGTCGTAAGTATGCCGCGGAACATACCAACGGTACGTCACTCTACTTTAGTCACCTATTCCATCAACCAAGGGTCATCCTATGCGAAGAAAGTTCGGGTTTAATACCCCCTCGACCAAGTCTAAGTTCCGTAAGGTCAAGCCTAAGTTCCGTATATAAATAACGCCCTAGGCACCACATAGTCAAACTCAGACTCGAATCAAGGTCAACCTAGCGCCCTGATACCAACTTTGTCACGACCCGAAAGAGCACGTGACTGGCCCTTGAACCATATGAAGTCTATAGGACTCCATCTGATCCAAGTAAGCCAAAAGCCCATAAATCTAAAACCATTTTAAGAGGGAGTAAAGAAAACTGGTTTAAAGAAGTGAAGGAAAACATGTTTTGAAAATCAAGGTTTTTAAATAACTAAGTCGAATATGCATTTTTAAAATGTGTAACCCTTCCTGAAAATTTCGGCAGAGTTTCCTTTGTAAAAACTGACCCCGAACGGGGTACAACAAGAATAATATATATAACATAAAAAAGGGCATCCCCAAGCGGGAGCTAGCTCTTCGTCAATCGACGGTCACAACCACGCAAGCAATAATAATATACAACGTCAAAGGGCGAGGATCAAAACTGAAAAGAAACTCAAAGACAGCCAGAAAACCGCAATACTACAAGCGCGACTCTAAGGTCGAAATAATACAACACTGTTTTCTAGGTCTGAAACAAAATACAAGTTTTTGGTTGATGGACAATTCTAGATACAATAAATAATACATGAACAATGGCGGTTCTGATACAAAAGAACCCACCTATCCAAGCAAGTCACCCATAAGGAAACAGTGTGCCAGAAATGCCGCTATGGAATCTGTACGGCAAACCTGCAAGAACTGGGGCACAACGGGGGTGAGTTGCCAACTCGTGAATAGAAAATATCTACGAGCAGAGATCGAATGCATGACCATCCTAGGTCAATACGATCAGATATAACTAAACCTCAGTATGAAATAAGCTGAAGCATGCTAAACTGGCAATGTAATCTCTATACATGAGTGTAGTGCCAAGTGCTCGTGCTAGTGCCTCAGGTAATAGCATGTCATGAATATGAGGTATAATCAATATAATCAAATCTGCAAACACGTGGATCCCGTCCATTCGTCACCCACTGACAATAACCACCATGCATGTAAATATCATAAAACATGTGCATGGGAAATAATATGAGGATATAACTACCCGTGTCCCTCGCGACACATCAAAATCATGGAACTAGGGTGCCCAGCATCGACACCCGAAAACATCATGAAAACTGTGCCCAACATCGGCACGTAAATCCTCATATATCGGGCTCCGTCAGTCCGGATCGGCCCACGGGCTCTGTCTGCGGTATCGGCCCTCGGCCCCGACAGTATGCCCAAATCATCTATCGACTCTGGTCGGTATCCTCCGGATAACCGCCAGGTCCAACCAATCACCGGTAGGTACTCGCCCGCCTCCAGGTTCAATCGGCAAAGCTCATCGATCATCTTGCCGAGGGGAACCATACCGGGTCCACCATGTACCCGCAATCGGCTCATCCACGCCTCGATTCGGGTTTCACATGTCGCTCTCAGCACCGAGAAAACACATGGTGGACGCACTGAAATATCATATCAAGGGTAACCGGGTTTTTAAAGTAATGATATATTCTCTTTTTAAAACACCCTCGGTTCCCAAATACAGAAATATCATAGAAACAACATATCTCAATGCGTATAATCAAAGCATGAAGTATGCGACATATAAAGGAAAGTATGCACATCATCGTGTCACGCAAGGATCATATACTGAATGCAATAGTACTACAGTGTAGTGGCATGGCAATTATCGATGATGAGTGTGTGAGTCGGCAACAAGTGTACGTGGAACATATGCATCATCGATAATGGTGCTGGTGTCCTAGCAGCATGACTGAAATATAACCACAGTGCAAGCGATGCAATGCAAATAGAAGGAAAATGCGGAAACGAATAATCAACGCAAAAGCACAGAACCTGCCCCAATAGATATGTCATGCAACCTTGCGTTTTGAAATAAGACGAATCAGGGCTTTTGGTAAAGTAAGGTCTACGCTGTTTTAAGAAAAGATGCATCATTTGAAAATATCCGTATAACCCTTCTGCCTATCTTTAAAATATCCCCGATTCGTTAGTTTTGAAATAGGTATGACTCGGTCTAGTCTAATGTCTACAAAAAAATCTAGACAGGAGGGGTATGAAACCACCTAATCTGAGTCAATATATAAATATAGATATGATAGTCGGTGATCTCGCCTCAATAACATATCGTAAGCTATCCTCGAGTCATGAGTGCGGATCTATCATCAATATCGGCTCGTACGGTAAATCGTCGTACGGCATCCCAATAGCTGGGTAGGGGTCAATATCACACTATCTCATCACATATCAGGTATCACTTATCATCGGATCACACCATCTGGGGTACTACTGTAAGTCTAGTACAAATCGATACCATCTATAAAAATATGAATGCGGGTAAAGCACATGTCCAAAGGCCCGCTAAAACTATCATATCGCACCTCAAAAGCCACTATGTCACATTGCCGATCTCACGGCCTCACATCAAATATCACCTCAAACCAACGTATCACCATCAACCCGTATATGAACACATAGTCCCATACCCATGTGTAGATATACGCACCATCAAATGAAAGAATGAATGCAAGAATGTGTGTAAGTATAGGTGTGAGTGCAACCACTACTCTAGGGTTCGCACTATACTAAAACCATATATTCTTATCATCAATAATATCATTATTGCTAACAATGATCCTAAACAACACATAATAAATATACGTGTGTTAGTGTATATGCCCTAGAGGCCATTACTGTATCATACTAGATTGTATATTACTTAATGGAAGCTTGGGATATTCACCTTGTATAAACAATCTTGCTCAATATAGTAGTATGCTACTTGGTTTGTTTCTACTTCAATGTGTACTTGTGTTTATTTCAGTATATCACTTATACGCATTAGTGGAGCCCTTAGGATCTTTGCTTGATTACCAGCGTTGTGATGGCAGTCACACTAGTGGGGGCTGGGTGATCTATAAGCACATCCTTATACAGGTCCCTAGTCGCAGGACTATCGAGACAGGGCATCGATACTCCGGAGTAGACTAGCGTATGCGCTTCTCATCCCAGTGTGGGAGATGGTCTGTCCCACAGCCATCAGTACGTCGTACTGGAGATAGTATACGGGTGCTCGTTGGGTTACGAGTACACTGGACAGGACTCGTCGGGAACTGACAGGTTGGTATTATACCTATCGTCAGTTATCAGTTCCCAGGTGACATGAGTACAGCTTAGTCCGCTGACTTGACACTGGCACTTCGCCTCGAGTGTGTTCCCACTGCACTTTGATCACTACCCTACCACGGCTCAAAGGAGTCGTGCAAACAGGTGGTGGTTGGGTGCAGTCCCGAAGCACTTAGAGGCAGTGACGGTTAGACAGGATTCTTCTCTCCCGGTATTGGGGGTTGACATCGCGCTGTGTCTAGGAGAGCCATTACACGAGTAGTCCCTGGCCAGGGCAAGCGAGATATACTGGTAGGCTTCCAGTGTTATCTCAGGGAGTTTCGGGCTTCACTCCGACACGACTTGTACCGCTATTAGGGGACTGACGTTTTACCGCCCCCTAGGCCCGACATGCGATGTATCAGACGAACAGACCGGACTGTACGGAGACTGTCACATTCAGACTCAGTAGGAGTACCGATAGGGTTTCACCTCGTCAGCCTTCTTGTCGGCATCTACCTGGGGACAGTTACGCACAGCTAGTGCCGCTTGCGGTCTGTGGTTAAACCCACTGCCAGCGTAGTGTCGAGTCTTTAGAGTCCCACACAGAGGGTATTCGCCTCTGGGCAAAACAGAGAAGAGGTCGCATGGTTTTCCGACAGGGTTCGTTCTCATCCGCGCACTTGTGCACGTTTGGAGTCCGGACGGATATTACTGGCTGGCTCTGATTTGTGTCAGATACTGGTATATGTTTTGGGGTTGCTTTTATCTCTCAGTATTCATGTTCCTCGGAACAAGGATGCAGGTGTGTATGCACAGTTATTTGAGGAGGAGGAAGAGGTTTTTCATTAGGGTTTCGGAACGGGTGCGCATGCACAGTTGACAGTCGTTTTTTTTCCAAACCCTAATGAATTTGTGAGATATCTATTAATAATAGTAATTAAATGGAATTATGTTATGGTTGGTTTTGTTGACTTGTTGACCATGGTTGACTTGTTGACCATGGTTGATTGTTTGACCATCATCATTATTTTGCAAGGATGCTCCTTGATTCTTGCCAACATTCATTTAATGAAGTGATGATAGTGGTCATTCCAAAACAACCATCAACTATTCTCATTTGAATTATTATTACTAATTAGATAATTCTTTTTCTTTTGATATGGTTGCAAAAGGAAAAAGATAGCTCATTCTATCATTTAGCTTCTCTCACCTCATTTCATCTTCTTCTTCCTCAAGCTCAAGGTGATTCCTTCTCATGTGTTGAGAATCCCTCACCTTGAAAAAGAAAGCACCCCATAGATACTCTCTACTCTCTCTAGGGTTCAAGGTTTAGCAAGCCGGAGATCCTAGTTCACTCAAAGTTCGAGGAAGAGCCCAAAGGTTGAACCCTCAGGTGGATCCATCTTCGACGGAAGAAGGCTACGAGGCAAGAACCATCAACCTCTACAAGGTTTGAAGAAGAAGGAGTTCAAGTTAGGTATAACCCATCTTTCCGAGTAGCTAACTCTCTTTAGCTTATTTGCTAGTTTTAGTTTAGGAAAAGATCCCGACTTTGTTTAGTCCATGTTGCCCCTTGCGCTAAAAATTTGATTTTTATACCGTTTCCGCCTCCCCGTAAGAACCGGGGGTCGCAACGTGGACTTACAGTGGTATCAGAGCCTAACTAAACTTAAACTAGCTTTGTAGAAAAGTGTATGGAAGTTCGAAACCGAAAAATCGCAAAACCGGAAAAACTAAAACCCTAAGTTTATGTTGAAATTTTTTATGCTCTAAATGAAAAACTTTATACTCCTAAAATCGGCTCAGGGTTTTCTGAGAACACCCACCAAAAACGATCCCATGATTCCTTCAAATCGCCGCTCATCCGCGGCCTCACCTATTCATGTAGCCGCGGATCCGCCGCCGTTTGGGTACTTCATGAGATCGTGTTTTGTGCAGTGTTCTTCTGGTAGGGTTTTGGGATTTTTCAAATATGTTATATGTGCCCAGATTTTCCAGAACAGAAATTTGCTTTTGGGGTCCTATAAATCCGTATTTTTTTCGAACTTCGCTACACTTTGTCTATATTGGTTATATCTGTGATGTTTGAATGTATTGAACCTCGCCTAATCGCTATAAGTCGATTAGTCGGGGTTATACATCTATGTGATCTGTGTTTGATATTGGAATGTGTATATGAATGTCTTGGACTGTCGCGGGTGAATAGCCGGGGTGGATGTGAGATGAGCTTTTGTTTTTCTTTCATTCATTGTAAATGTAAGTTGATGTAATATTATTATTTGTTTGGCCGCACAACCGGGTCGGGGTTGTAGCCGTCATTGTATAATTCTTTTTACTGTTTTTGCTCCAAGGATAGACCCATGGAGGGGTGCACAAACTGCCGAGTACTTGGCGGGTAGTTTGCAGCACCCGTAGGGGTCTTGGGTGGGGTATTGGCTATTCACCGCGACCGTGTAATCCGCTTTTTGTTGCAGGCTCGAACGGATTGCGGATTCCTAGTATATCCAATGTATTCATCTGTGATCTGTAATGTCTATCATTGCTTACTATTTAGGCGTTGCTTATGTTTTACAGCCGCGCTAGCCCAGCCCCCGCTCTGTCGTTAGTTAAGTAACCTAACGGGTGATGACGGGGCCCCGTGGCGAATGCATATGGCATAAGCGTACGTCATATTTTGGTTGTTTTCTGCAATGGTAGGATTTAAATGATGGGACGCATTAAAAAAACTAATGCAAGAATATCACGCATTAAAAGAACTAATGCAAGATAATAAACCAAGCTAAAGTCGTTGGAACACCTTCGAAAAACCACTCGGTTCTTTTCAAAACTAACTTTTAAATGCGGAGCTTGAGCCACTCCTTCTAAAAGCTATCTCGTTCCATCGATAATATCAAGTTCACTACGTTCACGGTTTCGCCAAAACCATTCGTAGCCCTCCGTCGTTTCACATGAATAGTCAATAGTATTCAAGCTGTGTTTGTTGGCCAAAGTCAAGGCATAGTGATTGGTAGCTATTGGGTATTCATGTGCAGCATAGATAGATGCGTTGGTTTGGAACAGTCGTACTGCCTTGTTGCCCAAAGTCAAGGGTAGGTACGGGTGGATTTAAATTAACCTGGAGAATGACGGGTAGAACTTGACATGTGACTTATGATTTGTTGGCCAAATTCAAGGTCATAAGAGCATGGGGCAGAAATCCACATCGGGAGTTTCATCAGTACTGAAACTTGCTAGTTTTGCATACCATTTGGAGTGTGGTGATTCTGGTAGGATTCCTTCAGTTTCGTCACGCGATGATATTTGGATCCCGATCCTACTGTGAGTATATGGTACTCCTCGGGAAATTTCTCACTAAACGATCAATGCTATAAACCTAGTAGGTGCCTAGAAAGGTGTTAGCGGGGCTACGCCCCCAGGGAAAAGAGGTTATTTAATTAAGGAACTTCGCGAAAGCGTTGGAAAACCTCCCTCGAAGTACCGACACTGGCCTGGCTGAACGGTTAAGCAAGTATTGTACGGTGGGATTGATCCCGACTAATTCTTCCTTTATGGTTTGAGGAGGGATTCGAGAGACAGTGGGAGCCATCCTGTTTAGAAAAATTAAAAACCACTCTAAACTTGCAAGAGCATCGTGCTAAAGTGTTTCTTCTCTCTCTCCTAATTGCAGCGACCAATCGACATGACTGGACTTAAGTTACTTCTTGATAAAAATATATTGACAGGGCCAAACTACAAAGATTGGCTCAAGAATGTCAAGATGGCAATCACTTACGACAAGCTGGGGTATCTTCTTACCACCAAAGGTCCCCCCGTCCCAGGTCCCACCTCCAGCGTCGCGGATAAAGAAATCCGTAAGACTTGGGAGATTGATAGTGCGAAGGCCAGGTGCCTCGTACTTGCCTCGATGGACAATGAACATCAGAGGAGGCACGAGAATATGGATCTGGAATCCAGATTTCTTCATACAAAAGAACTGTATGGAGAGCAGTCTCGTATCGTAAGATACGAAGTGTCGAAGAAGTTGTTTTCGGCAAAGTTGGCCGTCGGATCATCGGTAGCGGAACACGTGCTTAAGATGATTGGCTACATTGAGGAGCTTGCTGACCTTGGGACCACGTTGGAGAATGAGCTCTATATGGACTTGATTCTTCAGTCCCTTCCTTCCACTTACGCCCAGTTCATCCTGAATTTCAACTTACAGGAAAAAGAAGTTGAACTTTCAGAACTCCTCAACATGCTGAGGAGTGCAGAGGGCACCCTACAGAAAGGTAGGGAAACATCCACTTTGTTTGTAGGAGGATCTTCTTCTTCTAGGTCCAAGGCGAAAGCCAAGGGAAAGAAGAGGAAAGCCCCCGCCAAACCAAGGGGCGGTGTTAGTAAAGTGGATACGAAGGGAAAGGCAAAGGCAACAATGAAAGCAGGGAAGCTTATAGGTAAAGAAGAATGCTTCTATTGTCATAAGAGTGGACACTGGAAGAATGATTGCAGGGCCTGGAAGGCCAGGACACAGGAACTGAAGCAGGTTGCGGCTTCAGCTTCAGGTGTGTATGTTATTGAAAACTGTCTTTCTATAAACTCTACTTCCTGGGTATTGGATACCGGATCAGGATCTCATATCTGTAATTCTTTGCAGGCGTTGAGAAACCGTAGGTTTTTGAAGGCAGGTGACATGACCCTCAGAGTTGCAAACGGAGCTAGCATGGATGCTAAAGCATTGGGGGACTATCACCTGGGAATGACAGATGGTCATGTTTTGGTTTTGCGTAATTGCTTTCTTGTACCCAACGCAACTTGTAATATCATTTCTGTATCTTTGGTTTCTAAAGAAGGTTATGAATTTGCGTTGGAAGTAATGTTGTAACAATTCACCTTAATCAAGTTCTGATTGGGTCAGGTACACTGAGCAATGGTATATACGTGTTAAACCAACCACAGATTTTCAATGTCCAGAATACACACAAAAGAAAGTCTCCAGATATTAATCAGGATTTCTTATGGCATTGTAGACTGGGTCACATCAATGAGACACGGTTGACTAAGTTACATAAAGAAGGATACTTGGATCCGTTCGAGTATCAGTCTTATGCCACTTGTGAATCTTGTCTCATGGGAAAGATGACAAAGACTCCGTTCACTGGACACGAAGAAAGAGCGAGCGAGCTCTTGGGACTCGTACACAGCGACGTGTGCGGTCCAATGTCTACACATGCGCGAAGCGGTTACTCTTACTTCATTACTTTTACTGATGATTTTTCAAGGTACGGTTATGTCTTCTTAATGAAACATAAGTCCGAAGCTTTTGAAAAGTTCCAGGAATATAAGAATGAAGTAGAGAAACAGACCGGCAAAAGTATCAAGATTCTAAGATCGGATCGAGGTGGAGAATACTCAAGTGCCAAGTTCCTGAATTATTTAAAAGAGAACGGAATTCTCTCTCAGCTTACTCCTCCATACACTCCGCAACACAACGGTGTATCGGAGAGACGGAACCGAACCCTATTGGATATGGTACGGTCCATGATGAGTAACGCTGAGTTACCGCGATCATTCTGGGGGTATGCGCTAGAATCAGCTGCGTACCTTTTGAACCGAGTTCCTACTAAGACTGTGCCTACTACTCCATATGAGATGTGGAGTGGGAAGAGACCCTATCTTAAGCACATTAAGACATGGGGATGTCCAGCTTTTGTTAAAAAGCAGCATGCGGACAAGCTCGAGGCACGCTCAGTACAGTGCAAGTTCGTGGGATATCCAAAGAACTCCAAGGGATATTTCTTCTACTGCGAAGAGGAACAAAAAGTTCTTGTTTCTCGTCATGCCTACTTCTTGGAAACTGAGTTTTTGGAAACCCAGATAAGTGGGAGCACAGTAGAACTGGAAGAAATTCCAGAACCACAAACCATTACTGAAAGCTTAGAGGAACCAGAGGGTTCGAAAGAACAGGACATTCCTACGCCGCTCCGCAGGAGTAGTAGGCAGTCTCATCCGCCCGAGAGATGCTACGGTTTTCTCATAGACGGGGATAGAGAGGATTGCATCATAGATTATGATGAGTCTACTAGCTTCCAGCAGGCCGTTCAGAGCGTTGACTCGGTAAAATGGCTGGATGCAATGCGGACCGAAATGGAGTCCATGTACACCAACAAAGTATGGACGTTGGACATTGCTCCAGACGGGGTAAAACCCGTAGGATGCAAGTGGATCTTCAAAAGGAAGATTGGTGTAGATGGACAGGTTGAGACCTATAAAGCTAGACTTGTAGCAAAGGGTTTCCGTCAAAGACCTGGCTTGGACTATGACGAAACCTTTTCTCCAGTGGCTATGCTGAAATCCATTCGGATCCTTCTTGCCATTGCTGCCTTCCACGATTATGAGATTTGGCAGATGGACGTAAAGACCGCTTTTCTAAATGGAAATTTAGAGGAGTGTGTCTATATGGATCAGCCAGAGGGTTTCATTCAGAGTGGGAGCAGCGGAAAGGTGTGCAAGTTGCTTAAGTCCATCTATGGACTAAAGCAGGCATCGCGGAGTTGGAACATCTGTTTTGATGAGACGGTCAAGGAATTTGACTTTATCAAAAATCCAGATGAACCATGCATCTATAGAAGATTTGTAGCGAGAACTGTAGTATTCCTCGTTTTATACGTGGATGACATTCTCTTAATAGGAAATGACATTCCTATGCTACAATCTGTCAAGGGGTTCTTGTCGCACAGGTTCTCCATGAATGACCTGGGTGATGCCTCATACATCCTGGGGATCCGGATCCATCGTGATAGATCCAAGAGGATATTAGGACTTTCTCAGTCCAGGTACATCGACACCATAGTGAAAAGATTCAGTATGGAAGATTCCAAGCGCGGTAACCTACCGGCTTGTCACGGGATCACCCTCTCTAAAGAGATGTCTCCCAAGACTGATTTGGAGAGGGATCGCATGTCTATTATATCCTACGCTTCTGCTGTAGGCTCTATAATGTATGCGATGTTGTGTACCAGACCGGATGTAGCTTATGCACTGAGTGTGGTAAGCCGGTATCAGTCAAACCCTGGGGAGAAACACTGGATAGCGGTAAAGAACATTCTCAAGTACCTGAGAAGGACTAAGGAGATGTTCTTGGTGTATGGCGGAAAAGACCTCCAGATCGAGGCCTTTGCTGACTCCACCTTCCAGAGTGACAAGGATGATTCCAAGTCCATGTCGGGTTTCGTCTTTACCCTCAATGGAGGGGCGGTGTGTTGGAAGAGCTCCAAACAGGAAACCGTTGTGGACTCGACTATGGAAGCGGAATATATCGCTGCATCTGATGCCGCAAAAGAAGCTTTCTGGATGAGGAAGTTCATAAAAGAACTTCAGGTGGTTCCGTCCATTGTTGACCCAATACCTCTGTATTGCAACAACAACGGGGCTATAGCTTTAGCGAAGGAACCAAGGTCCCATCAGAGATCCAGGCACGTCTTGAGGCGGTATCACCTGATCAGGGAGATCGTGGATCGAAAGGAGATCGAGGTTCGGAGGGTTGCTTCAGAAGAGAACACTGCAGATCCATTCACCAAGGCCCTACCCCAGACTCAGTTTGAGCGGCTGATCGAGATGATAGGTCTTCGATACGCCAGTACATGGCCTTAGTGCAAGTGGGAGATTGTTAGTGTATATGCCCTAGAGGCCATTACTGTATCATACTAGATTGTATATTACTTAATGGAAGCTTGGGATATTCACCTTGTATAAACAATCTTGCTCAATATAGTAGTATGCTACTTGGTTTGTTTCTACTTCAATGTGTACTTGTGTTTATTTCAGTATATCACTTATACGCATTAGTGGAGCCCTTAGGATCTTTGCTTGATTACCAGCGTTGTGATGGCAGTCACACTAGTGGGGGCTGGGTGATCTATAAGCACATCCTTATACAGGTCCCTAGTCGCAGGACTATCGAGACAGGGCATCGATACTCCGGAGTAGACTAGCGTATGCGCTTCTCATCCCAGTGTGGGAGATGGTCTGTCCCACAGCCATCAGTACGTCGTACTGGAGATAGTATACGGGTTCTCGTTGGGTTACGAGTACACTGGACAGGACTCGTCGGGAACTGACAGGTTGGTATTATACCTATCGTCAGTTATCAGTTCCCAGGTGACATGAGTACAGCTTAGTCCGCTGACTTGACACTGGCACTTCGCCTCGAGTGTGTTCCCACTGCACTTTGATCACTACCCTACCACGGCTCAAAGGAGTCGTGCAAACAGGTGGTGGTTGGGTGCAGTCCCGAAGCACTTAGAGGCAGTGACGGTTAGACAGGATTCGTCTCTCCCGGTATTGGGGGTTGACATCGCGCTGTGTCTAGGAGAGCCATTACACGAGTAGTCCCTGGCCAGGGCAAGCGAGATATACCGGTAGGCTTCCAGTGTTATCTCAGGGTGTTTTGGGCTTCACTCCGACACGACTTGTACCGCTATTAGGGGACTGACGTTTTACCGCCCCCTAGGCCCGACATGCGATGTATCAGACGAACAGACCGGACTGTACGGAGACTGTCACATTCAGACTCAGTAGGAGTACCGATGGGGTTTCACCTCGTCAGCCTTCTTGTCGGCATCTACCTGGGGACCGTTACGCACAGCTAGTGCCGCTTGTGGTCTGTGGTTAAACCCACTGCCAGCGTAGTGTCGAGTCTTTAGAGTCCCACACAGAGGGTATTCGCCTCTGGGCAAAACAGAGTTGAGGTCGCATGGTTTTGCGACAGGGTTCGTTCTCATCCGCGCACTTGTGCACGTTTGGAGTCCGGACGGATATTACTGGCTGGCTCTGGTTTGAGTCAGATACTGGTATATGTTTTGGGGTTGCTTTTATCTCTCAGTATTCATGTTCCTCGGAACAAGGATGCAGGTGTGTATGCACAGTTATTTGAGGAGGAGGAAGAGGTTTTTCATTAGGGTTTCGGAACGGGTGCGCATGCACAGTTGACAGTCGTTTTTTTTCCAAACCCTAATGAATTTGTGAGATATCTATTAATAATAGTAGTTAAATGGAATTATGTTATGGTTGGTTTTGTTGACTTGTTGACCATGGTTGACTTGTTGACCATGGTTGATTGTTTGACCATCATCATTATTTTGCAAGGATGTTCCTTGATTCTTGCCAACATTCATTTAATGAAGTGATGATAGTGGTCATTCCAAAACAACCATCAACTATTCTCATTTGAATTATTATTACTAATTAGATAATTCTTTTTCTTTTGATATGGTTGCAAAAGGAAAAAGATAGCTCATTCTATCATTTAGCTTCTCTCTCGTCATTTCATCTTCTTCTTCCTCCAGCTCAAGGTGATTCCTTCTCATGTGTTGAGAACCCCTCACCTTGAAAAAGAAAGCACCCCATAGATACTCTCTACTCTCTCTAGGGTTCAAGGTTTAGCAAGCCGGAGATCCTAATTCACTCAAAGTTCGAGGAAGAGCCCAAAGGTTGAACCCTCAGGTGGATCCATCTTCGACGGAAGAAGGCTACGAGGCAAGAACCATCAACCTCTACAAGGTTTGAAGAAGAAGGAGTTCAAGTTAGGTATAACTCTTCATCCGAGTAGCTAACGCTCCTTTGTATGCTTGCTAGTTTAGTTTAGACACGATCCCGACCTTGTTTAGTCCATGTTGCCTCTTGCGATAATAATTTGTTTTTTATACCGTTTCCGCCTCCCCGTAAGCACCGGGGGTCGCAACGTGGACTTACAACGTGTGTATACGTATTCGTATACATCACCACGGACTGCGGGGGTGCTATACGCCATCCACCCGACTTCTCCCCGTAGATATAAATCTACTCACCTGTGTCCGGCGTGTCGGTGTCGATGTCACCGTCATCTTCTGCATCACCTCGGATCGTCGCGTGGTACCTACACATATCACACGTATCGCATCGCATCAAAACCAACTCAGAACTTGAAACGACACGCTAAATCCAATACGATACGCTAAAAGGCCTATAGGTTAGAACCTACGGTTAGCCTTCGCAAAACAACCCGAAATCACTCGATATAGACGTACAAACGTCACACAATCGGGATAACACACAAATATCAAAATCTGGAAATCAAGATACCCAAAACCAAAACTAAATTCAAAACAGCAACCCAAGAAAACGATCCCAGATTTCACCCTATGTGGAATCTGTCAAAACTAGATATACCCAGGGCCAAGAATAGAGGAAATGGGGCTATGCACGAATTTCGAGGCAAAACCTCCCTGCTCTGGCCGCAAATTGCGGCCAGAATGGAGAAACTGGCGGCCTCGGTTTGGAATTGGGGGCTAGGGTTTGGGGTGGTGGTTCATTAGTGCCTGCACATCTCACTGTCAACTCAATTTTATTTTTAGGGTCTTGGGGTGATAGCAGATTCTACAACACAGTGACAGATTTACAGCTTTCCCCCGATATCGGTTCCGTAATTCCGTATTCTGTTTACAACTTCAGGTTTGGGTTCAATTTAGCATCACACCAGGGCTTCTAGGGTCTCAACAAGCCTCAATTTCATCTTAGTTTCAGTTTTACCCTAAACCCTAACTTGAAGTCTCCAAAATCCACAAAACGACACGATATCGATATGAAACTAGATTGAATGCAAAAGAAATTGAAATACTACTCTATAGGTGCAGAAATTACCTCCTTTGGCAACTCAAGAAAATTCTTGAGTTGCTCAAAGTCCTCCAAATCCAATCTTGCTAGGTTCCAAGGGTAGCTAGTGAGCTTGGGACCATTTTTTGTGAAGTGGGAATGGGGTTTTGGGTAGGATTTCATGATGGATCTAGGGTTTCAAGAAGAGGGTGATTGAGAGAGAGAGGGAGCAGCAGCAGCTCAAAAAGGAGAGGGAAGAGAAAGCAACAAGGGAAAATAATGAGGGTTGGTTCAAAAAAGTAGAAGTTGACTTGTCTCTCTCTCATCATCATACCTACTCTTTCCTTTTCTTTTCTTTTCCTTTTTCTTAACCTTCTCACCCTAATAGTGCATCCAAAAGAACCATGGCAACAAAATAAACGTAACACAAGTGTAACAAGTGTGGAAAAATGATATGTGCACATTTTTGCACAAAAATGCTAAAAATCCAATTAGCGATTTTTAATCGCGATTAGCACTAAATTAGCATATAATTGATCACAAACACTTGAAAATGGCATAATTCCAATAAATACCCCATTTTAGAATTTTCCATAATTTTTCTTCATTTATTTGCATTTAATTCCACCCGGATATTAAAATATTCATTAAAATATAAAAATTCCCGAAAATAATATTTTATTATTTTGGAAATGTTACACTGATTGTCTCTCTGTTACATGTTGGTAAAGCCCTTAGGATGTGTACATGACTACCTGGACTGTGATGCGGATCATACTACTGGGGACATGGTAGTCTATAAGTACATCCTTCAAAGTCCCTAGTCGTGGGTGTATCGAGACAGGGCATCGATATACCAGAGTAGACTAGCGTATACCTTCTCGACCCATACAGATGGGCGATGGATGATCCCATATCCATTGGTGTTTGACATCGGAGATGATATACGGGTGCTCAGTAGAGACTGGGTACACTGAACGGACTCGCCGAGAACTCCCAGATGGTATTATACCTTACGTCAGATGGCAGTTCTCAGGTGACACTGGTACAGAGTAGTCTATTGACCCGAGATCGTCATAGAGTCTTGTGTGGTTCCCACTGTGCTTTGATTTCCATCTTACCACGTCCAAGAGGGCATGCAAAACGGTGGTTTTTGGGTACAGTCCTGAGTCACATGGAGGCAATGAGCGATAGGAGGGGATTCGTCTCTCCCGGTATAGGGGGTTGATGTTGCGCTGTGTTCGATTGGATATAACAGGAAATCCCTGGCCAGGGTTGCTGAGATTTACTGGTAAGTGTTACCAGTAGTTTCTCGAATTGTTATAGACCTCATATCGACACGACTTATCGAGCAATTGGGGTCTGACGTTTACCACCCCTAGGCAAGATATGCGACATATCAGACGATCAGACCGGACTGTACGGTAGTGTTACTGGTTGGATTCACTGGACTGTGAGCGGGCTTGCTCGTCGATATTCTGATCGCTCAATACCCGGGTGGCCGTTACGTTTAGCAGACCGCTTGCGGCTTGTGGGTGCTTGATATGATCATCATCTGCTGCCGGCGTATTGACGAGTCTTTAGAGTCCTACACAGAGGTTTCCTGGCTCAAGCGAAACGAAATAGGAGCACATATGAGATATGTGCGGGACCGAGAATAATGCGTGTATGTGATACCGTATTTCATTCTCGCGATGAATGTGTCGAATGGTTGTATGCGATATAACCTAGTTATCGAATCAAGGATTGATTCGATAAGACGATACATTGCATACTAGCCGGTTATATGCGACATGACCGGATCATTGAATCAAGTGTTGATTTAATGATTTAATGTATAATTATATATTTGATATATTACTTTGCATTAACTAGTATCGGTTCACTTTAAAAGGATTTTCTCACTTGGTTGTATAAGTTGTATATGTGATATACTTTTTATGCAAATGATTGTATCATGTTTGATAATACATGTTAACTTGGTTAAGTGTAAAGATTAAACTATGGTTAAATTGATGATTAGGGTTTTCTTTTTCTTAATCTTTTATTTTTTTATTTATTTAGAAAAGATATGAAATGAAATGGTTGCAAGTTTTGTTTTTTCTTTGAAGCTTCATGAAGCTTTGACTTTGTGACCATTTTGTCTCATGCTTAACCCTAACCACTTCACTTAGCCTTGGTTCATTCTCTACACTTAACCATGGTAACTATTATGATAAGAATGAATGGGATTATCTTTTTAAGTTAATCTTTTTATTCTATCATATTATTATCATCTTCTTCTTCTTCTTCTTCTTCAAGATGAAGAAAACCTTTCTTCATCAATGGTGATTGATGAAAATGAGTGAGAAATCCAATTCTAAAGTCTACCCACTTCCTATTTCTTCATCCTCTACCTCTTGCCAAGTAGTAGAGTGTGTTTCCTTCACAAGTTTTCTAGACTTGATGAAGTTGGAGCTTGATCTAGCGATACCTCGACGTAGATCATCTTCGGCACGAAGCCGACGACCTTGCCCGCCCATTTCTCCGATGAAGCCGACGCTAGAGCCCGGGATTCCGTTTTGGACAGCGAGGAGACATCATCACGGAGCTATGGAGGTGGAGCACCGGATCTACAAAGGTTGTATTTCCGTTCTTTTAGTTTAGTTGTAAACTAGTTTCTTTTTCGCCTAGAATTCTAGCCAACGATCCGTAGACTAGGGTTTCTCGGCACCGTAATTTTTGAAATTGGCATGGTTGATGCCTTGTGAGACCTCTTGAGAGTGCCTAGGAACCCTACATTAACTCCCCAAAATTGCGGCGGAGCCGCAGCCAAACATGGGTTTGGGCCGTGGTTCCGCGGCTCTTTGGAGGAGTTAGGGCTTGAATTTTCTTGTGGATCCATTAAAAAGCCTGCACATTTTTCTGCATATTTTTAATCACAAAAATTTCAACTTTTGAAAAATCGACAAAAAGTAGTAAAATTTGTGGTTTCGAAAACCGATCGAACACTTTAACGTCGTAAAGACCTACCCTAATGTTCTAGCTTGGCTTTGATACCATGAAAGTATACGCTAGCACCGCGACGGGGTTTAAAAGGGCATCACACATGCAATTTCAAAATTTCATGGTGCTAACGAACACTTACCAAGATCTTAACTAGAATATTACGGTTTACTATGCGATGATATGAAAATCAAGAGAAGGGAAGGAGGCTACAACCTTTGTAGACCGTGTCCTTCTCTTCAAATGCTCTGGGTAGTAGTCCACGCGACTCCACTAAGCTCCACTTGAAGAAGGTGCAAGCTTCCTCCGATGACTTTCGTGCCGAAGATGATCCACCCGAAGTCTGCCAATCCAAGCTACCTCTTCACTAAACTTTTTAGTGAAGGAAACACACTACACTAGAGTGCTAATGAAGTGTAGGATGGTGAAGTAGAGGTTTTATATGCTCACTAGGGTTTCAAGCTCTATGGTTCACATCACATGTGAGGTTTTAGAGCTTTAGTATGAGGTGAAGAAAAATGGAGAATGCTAGAGAGAAAGAGCTCAAGAAGAATGGCTAAGGCATCAAGCACAGAGTGAAGAATGGCTCACAAATATATCTTACCCATTGAAGCATGAATATTTTCACAAAGAAAATATGCACCATGCTTCAATAGTGAAGTCAAAGTAATAAACTATAATATGTGACATGCCTTCAACCCATGCCTTGCCCATACTCTCAAAAGTCTCCCCATTTTTCCTTTCATTTCAATTTTCTAAAAATAGAAAATCCATATCATGCTTCATTTTAATATATATATATATATACATATCATATATATTAATATATATATTATGAAGAATGATTAGTGATAGTTAATATATAATTATATCAAATATAATATATATCAAATTATTAAATCAACACTTGATTTAATAATCCGGTTATATCACATATAACCGACTAATATCATCTATCTGTATATCACATTATCAAATCAACACTTGATTCGATAATCTGGTTATATCACATATAACCTAATCGATACCAAATAACCGCCATATCAGAATACAGTATCACATACACATATCTAATCAGGCCCCCCGCACATATCAACATATGTGGCATACTTCGTTTCGCTTGAACCAGGAAACTTCTGTGTGGGACTTTAAAGACTCATCAATACGCCAGCAGTAGGTGATGATCACATCAGTCACTCACAAGACGTCAGCGGTACTAGCTGGATGTAACGACTACCCAGGTATTAAGCGATTAGAAGATCAACAAGCAAGCTTATCCATACTCTCCATGAAGCCTATAAGTAACGCTTACCGTACAATCCGGTCTCCTCGTCTGATATATTGCATATCGAGTCTAGGGGTGGTAACATCAGACCCCAGTAATTTGATAAGTCATGCCGATGTATGGCTTATAACGGTTTGAGAAAAAACTGATAACTCTTACCAGTAAATCTCATCAACAGCCCTGGCCAGGGACATACTGTTATAGCCAATCGATCAAAGCGCAACCTCAACTCCCAATACCGGGAGAGACGAAACCCCTCCTATCGCTTATCACCCTCATGTGACTCGGGACTGTACCCAAAATCCACCTGTTTGCACGACTCCTTTGAGCCACGGTTGGGACGAAATCAAAGCACAGTGGGAGCAACACAAGACTCTATGATGATCTCGGGTCTACAGATGTCACGACCCGAATGTGCGGAACGTGACTGGCACTTAAATCACGCAACGTCTAGAGGTGTAGCGTAATCTAAGTAAGCCGAAGCACAGAAATCTAAACCGTTTAAATAAATAAAGTGAAGGAATACTTGTTTTTAGAAAAAAAGTGATTTTAACAAAATAAAGTCACATTAAACATTTTAAAGTATCAAGTTTTCTCGAAAATTTCGACAGAGTTTCCTTTGTAAAAACTGGCCCCAAACGGGTACAAAACATGAATAAGTATAAGCAATAATGAAAAGGCATCTCCAAGCAGGAGCTAGCTCTTCGCCGAATGGCGAAACACAACCACATGCAAGATACATCATAATAGTGTGAAATAAGCATATAAAAGAAAGAAATAAGAAAGCACCATGTCGGCTCGCATGAGCTCGACACCAGAAAAAAATATAGAAATCTCACTGTCCAGTCTCTGGGTCACATATACACATGGTCGATGGAGTGTACTAGATACAAAATAAATATACATGGTGGGAACAAAAGAATATCCTCCAAAAAAAACCACCTATGCGCAAGTTCTCGAATCGAAGCAAAAGGAAGCAAAAGAAGAAGAAGTATGCATGCCACTACTATGCTGATGGGTTGGTCCTGTAAGATACTGTGGCAGAACGGGGGTTAGTTGCCAACTCGTGAGTAGTAAGTAACATCTAATAAGGCTATCACAAGCATGCACGCAAATGCGTCGCAAACTGTGTATACCACAATGATGCTATGCACTAATATGAATGCAACATGAATGAATGATCAAGCATGAAATCTGGTTATATATCTGGTATGAGAAAAATATGTGCACTTATCTTAGTAAAACTTTTGTATCATAAAACTAGGGTATCATCAAATGAAATCGACATAAAACCATTCCAATGTCGACACCATATATATGTCAAATCTCGGTAGCCATCTCTCAGATTGGCCCTCAAATCTGTCAAATCACACGACTCCAGTCGGCATCCTCCGGATGACCACCGGGTCAATAATCACCGGTATGAAATGTTTCCCTGCCGGGCGCAACAATTTCTCAATACTGCCATCTTGTCCCGGTGTACCACACCGGGTCCACCATGTACACGCTGATGGTTCACCCCCCTCCTCGAATCGGGTATATGTACATACGTGGTTCAAGAACCGTGAAAAACTCATAGTGGACGCTACACACATCATATCATGAGAAAACCACAAATTTCTATTTTTAAATGATAATAAGTTTATGAAATTCCTTTGCGGTTTTCCCCAAATCTAGAAATCTCATGAATACAGAAATATCCAAGAAAAATCACAATATATAAATATTTGGATAACTATGAATGTCCATGATATCAACATGCTGCAATGCGATGTATGTTTGGAAGACTACATATGAATGATGATGCAATGAGGTCTTTGACTAGGAAACTACATATTCATCCTGATGCAATGAAATATACAACTAGAAGACTACATTTCATGCATGATGCAAATGCATAGGTACCAATTTTTAAGTAAGTTCTAAAGTGTATCATGACATGGAAATTACCAATGACGTGTGTGTTTGCATAAAATAGTGCACGTGTGGTATGAACCATTGGTAATAGTGCAAGTGTCCTAGGTAATAACATCAATGTATATGGAGATGCAATGCTACATAAATATGACATACGCATGTGAAAAAAAGAATAATAACTAAATCCTAACTATTGGGCGCTTTACGCCATCCAGGTGATTTCCCCGTAAATGTGTACATCTATTCACCGGAACTCCTCGGCTAATCAGATCTGATCACTGCTTTGCCTTTCCTTGCTGCGTCCGACGTCCCTATGACCGATCCTATAATCACACAAATAATATATATGAGGCTAGACATTTAAATAGACGCGGACACAAAACGATACGAAGCAACCAACACATACTAACTAGACGCGCCTGCACTTGGTGCACAAAACGCGCGCGCGGCATCACCATAACCCACAACTAGGGGTTGCTATGCGTAGCAAACACCAAACCTAGAGTCTAAACGCTCGAATCGCACAAATAACACAAAGCTAAAAATAGGGAAAAGGTTGTAGATCAAGTCACAACCCAAAACTTAATTAAAACCTTTTCCTTTAAAAACCTAGTAAGCAACATTAAGCTATTTTATTGCAAAACTAGGTGGATTAGTAAGTCTAGTAGCCACTAATCACACTTAAACATCCTAATTAATCCATGCAACACTAATTAAATCTAATCTCACCTAAACACACTAAACATGCAATTAAGTTGCATAAACTCCTAATTAAGATAATTAAAAGCAATATTTGCAAAGTAACAACTAGATTAGATTTTTACAAAATCATTATATGTTAAACTACACATTGCAACCTTAAATTAATGATAAAAAGCTTAATTTAACCCAAACCCTTCTCTTTAATATTCTAATCTTGCATAAAAACTACATTAACACCTAATAAAAATTTGATTAATGCAAATATTAGCAAAACAAACTAGGATTTGGTTTTATACCTTAAAAAGATTTTAGAAAGATCTCACTTGCTAACTTTTGCCACCCAAAATGCCAACTTGCTTCAAGAACCAAGCTTTGTTTTGGCAAAGGAATTTTTGTGAAGATTTAACTAGAAATTAGTATTGATCTTTTGAGGATTTTTTTGTGGAGGTAGTGGGGTATTTTTGCAAGTGAGAAATGAAGAAGAATGGGGGGGAGCTGCTGCCGAGAATGGAGAGGGGAGAGAGAGAGCGTGAGGGTGTGGGTATGAGTGACAATGGCACACCATACCTCAATAAAGCACATTACCTCAATTTACAATTCATTTTATTTTATTTCAATTTTCTCTTTATTGTTTTCTATGAAAAATACAATTAGAACCAACTTGATTTTTTTATTGAAAGTGAGCATGCTACAAAATGGGTTTTAGTTGTGTCATGGTGCACAAAAATGTATTAACCCTTAATAATTTGTAATTAACACTAATTTAATGTATAAGTGCATGATTAAAATAATATTTAAAAATAAATAAATAAGGAAAATAATTAAGTAAACTAGCAATTAAATAAGTAACAAGTTAAACACTCATTGTCACGACCTGAAAATTTTAGCTCGTGACCGGCACATAAATCACGCAACGTCTACAGGCATAATATAACTTAAGTAAGCCGAAGCCCACAAAGTTAAACCTTTCAAAAGAAGTAAGTAAATTTTTATTTCCTTAAAAATTTCGGCAGCACCTCCTTTGTAAAAACCAGCCCCGAAATGGGTACAAACATAGAATATAAATAAAGCATCTCCAAATGGGAGCAAATCATGCCCAACGGCGGAAACAACCAATACAAGCATATATGTATAGGACGCCCAACGGCGAAGATCAACACAAAGGAAAATGAAAAGCAAGACATCAAACCCACCAAGCGAACATATAACCCATCGCTCTAAGTATCGCAACTACAAGTCTTGCTAAGTCTTACTACATATACAAATACTAGTTTTTGATTGATGGAGTTGACTAGATACAATAGAAATAATAATACAAGAGTGGCACGAGCCATTGTGTACCACCTACCCAAGCAAATCACCAGAAAGCAAGCCGTGTGCCAGCAGTGCCGCTACCGATCCATGCGGTCAACCTACAAGAACTGTGGCACAACGGGGATGAGTTACCAACTCGTGAGTAGAAAACGTCAGTAGGTAGAAATCGAATAAAACATCGATTTCCTAGGTCAACAATATCATAAAGGTAATACTATGATATTTAGGGTGACCGTGTCTACATATATACCAACAATAAACAATGCATGTAAGCATGTGGATATCATCCAACAATATAATCAATGCCTGTATGCATGTGGATCTTGTCCACCAATATAATCAATGCCTGTATGCATGTGGATCTCGTCCAACAATATAATCAATGCCTGTAGGCATGTAGATCTCGTCCAAAAATATAATCAATGCCTGTATGCATGTGGATCTTGTCCACTCGAAATATCATGAAAGCATATGCATGTAAATATATGAGGATATCAAAGAACGTGTGTCCATCGATGACATAGAAAATCATGGAATCTGAGTGTCCAACACCGACACTCAAAATATCATGAAACCCGTGTCTAGCATTGACACGTAAATTCTCATATCTCAGGCGTCGCATCCTCAGATCGGCCCTCAGGCACCGCATACTCTGGTCGGCCCGAATATCCATCTCACGACTCCGGTCGGTATCCTCCGGATGACCACCGAGTTCAAATACTATCACCGGTAGGTAGTGCTCCCCTGCCAGACTCACCGCCTAACAATACGAGTCTTCTTGCCCCGGGATACCTCACCGGGTCCACCATGTACCCACAGACGGTGCCTACCGCTCCTCGAATCGTGTTTCACATGCGAATCTCAGAACCGAGTAAACATATGGTGGACGTCTCGAAATATAATATCAAAAGAAACCGGGTTTTTAAAACAATACATATTTTCCTTTGAAATATAACTACGGTTCTCAAATCCAGAATCTCATAAAAATAGTATCTCAATGCGTAATATCATAAAGCATGATGTATGCAATGCAGGGTTGTCTAGCACTGCAGCAAGGTTTCTGGAGGCATCTTTCATGCCATATTAAAATTTTAGACGTTCTAGCTAACACTAACACTAGAATCGTATACTAGAAAATGCGACGAATCAAATGCAAACGACTTTGCAACTAAAGTGAACAAGGAATACAACCTTTGTAGACCGGTCCTTCACTTCAATAGCTCCGTGTAGTAGTCCCTTCGCTGTGATCATGAACTTCAGGACTCTAGAGAGGCTCCCATGAAGAAACAAACAAGCTTGCATCGAAGTCTTCGAGGTCGAAGATGATCTACGTCGAGGAGACACTAATCCAAGCTACCCCTTCACTAATTGTGGAATTAGTGAAGCAAACACCCAATACTAAATGACAAGTAGTAGGAAGTGGGCTCACTTTAGATTTATTTTTCTCACAATAATTCATCACTTCTCAAAAAGCAAAAGAGCTTAAAAATGAGGAAGAAAAAGATGAAGCATGTGATGAAGTGATGAATGAATTCATGAGGTTAGAAATGCAACCATGGTGAGTTAATATCTCATGCCTAACTCATGTAGAGAATAAACCAAGGTCAAGGATTAAGGTTGGGTTAACAAATATCTTAAGCAATGACAAAAGAGTGGACTTGGTCAATGTTCTACAAGCTTCATCCAAGCTTGAAACATTGACTAAGTCTTCACTAATTGGTGATAACTTAAGAGATAAATCTCAAACCCTAACATTAACCCTAGCATGGTATAAGTCTCACACATCCTTGTTTCATATGTAACCTATCATGACACATGAATATATATCACATATATATTTATGTGTTAAAAGAAAACATTACATATATCACATATATGTAAAGTGTTGCAAATGTGAGAAAAAGAAATCTTAAGTGAGTTAATATTAGTTAATGTAATGTAATATATCAAATATATAATTATACAATACATTATTAAATCAACTCTTGATTTAATAATACGGCTATATCATATATACCCGACTAATATCAAATGAATCAACTTATCGAATCATCACTTGATCCGATAACCCGGCTATATCATATATAACAGACCGATATTACATATCACGAGAAAAGAATACGGTATCACATATCGTATTAATCTCGGTCCCGCACATATCACATATGTGCTCCTACTGCGTTTCGCTTGAGCCAAGAAACCTCAATGTAGGACTCTAAAGACTCGTCAATAGGCTGGCAGTATGTGAGGATCATATCAAACACCCACAAGATGTAAGCGGTCTGCTAAACGTAATGGCCACCCAGGTATTGAGCGATCAGAAGATCAACAAGCATGCCTGCTCATACTCCTATGAATCCAATCAGTAAAACTACCGTACAATCCGGTCTCATCGTCTGATATGTTACATATCTCGTCTAGGGGTGGTAAATGTCAGACCCCAGTAACTCGATAAGTCGTGCCGATATGAGGCTCATAACGGATCAAGAAACTACTGATAACACTTACTAGTATTTCTCTGAAGCAGCCCTGGCCAGGACTTCTTGTTATAGCCAATCGAGCATAGCGCAACATCAACTCCCAATACCGGGAGAAACGAAACCCCTCCTATCGCTCATTACCTCCACGTGATTCGGGACTATACCCAAAAGCCACCGTTTTAAACGTTCTCTTGAACGTGGTAATATGGAAATCAAAGGACAGTGGGAATCACACAAGACTCTATGACGATCTCGGGTCTACAGACTAACCTATACCAGTGTCACCAGAGAACTGCTATCTGACGATAGCTATAATACCATCTAGGAGTTCTCGGCGAGTCCGTCCAGTGTACCCAGTCTCCACTGAGCACCCGTATACCATCTCTTGTAAGTCTACGTTGCCCACCTCGGTGCTTGCGGGGAGGCGGAAACGTTATGAAAAATCCGATTTTTACAACTCTAGGCAACATGGACTATGTAAAGGAGGGATCTTTGCTAAACAAAACTAACTAACAAAGCTAAAGAGAGTTAGCTACTCGGAAAGTGGGTTATGCCTAGGTCTTCAAGTCCTTCTCTTCTTGCTCCTTGGAGTGGAAGAAAGGGTTCTCCTTGTCGCCTTCTTTTGCCGAAGAAAGATCCACCCGAAGGCCTCAACCTTTGGCTCCAACCTCAAACTAGAAGTAACTAAGGTGCTTGGTGTGCTAGACCTAGGATCTTAGAAAAATTAGAGAGTGTTTTTGAACGGATTATCTCAAGCTCAAAATGGTTCTCAACTCATGAGAGGGGAGAGCTAGAGAGAGAGGAAGAGGAGGAGAGAGAATGGAAATGATAAAGTGTGAAGCATAATAAAACTCTTCTCACATATATGTGATTTATGAATAATAGATAATTTGTCAAGATAATTATCATGGTTAATCAAGAAATGACCATTATCATTTCACATTAAATGCTTTTGCAAGGATCAAAGAGCATCTTTCATATGGAATGATGATGGTCAACTTGTCAACCTAGGTCAACTAGTCAAGTATAGTCAAATGGTCAACAACCCTAACCATGCACAATTATAATTAACTAATATCAATAAATCATAATTCACACATAAACATTAGGGTTAAGAAAATGACAATAGTCATCAACCCTAATCAAAGTCCACTGCCTCTGTCTCAGTCAACTGTGCATATACACCCGTATCCGTGTTCCGAGGAACACGAATACAATGAGATAAAACCAATCACAAATCATATACTAGGATTCGTCTTAAACCAAAGCCTGCTAGAATAAGCTGTCCGGACACCAAACGTGCACAAGTGCGCGGATGTGAACGAACCCCGTCGCAATACCATGCGACCTCTACTCATTTTGCCTAAAGGCGAATAACCCTCTGTGTGGGACTCTGAAGACTCGACACAACGCTGGCAGTGGGTTTAACCACAGACCGCAAGCGGCACTAGTTGTACGTAACGGTCCCCAGGTAGATTCCGATAAGAAAACTCACGAGGTAAACCCTATCTGAACTTCTACTGAGCCTGAATGTGACAGTCTCCGTACAGTCTGGTCTGTTCATCTAAGAACATCACATGGCGGGCCTAGGGGGCGGTAAACGTCAGTCCCCTACTAGCGGTACAAGTCGTGCCGGAGTGTAGCCCAGAACACCTGAGATAACACTGGAAACCTACCAGTCAATCTCGCATGCCCTGGCCAGGGCATTTGTGTAATGGCTCTCCTAGACACAGCGCGATATCAACCCCTAATATCGGGAGAGACGAATGCTGTCTAACCGTCACTGCCTCCAAGTGCTTCGGGACTGCACCCAAAAACTACTTGTTTGCACGACTCCTTTGAGCCGTGGCAGGGTAGCAATCAAATTACAGTGGGAACACACTCGAGGCGAAGTGACAGTATCAAGTCAACGAACTAAGCGGTACTCATGTCACCTGGGAACTGATAACCGACGATAGGTATAATACCAACCAACAGTTCCCGACGAGTCCTGTCTAGTGTACTCGTAACCTAACGAGCACCCGCATACTATCTCAAGTACGACGTACTGATGGCTGTGGGACAGACCGTCTGCCAAGCTGGGATAAGAAGCGCATACGCTAGTCTACTCCAAAGTATCGATGCCCTGTATCGATAGTCCTGCGACTATGGACCTGCATAAGGATGTGCTTATAGATTACCCAGCCCCCACGAGTGTGACTGCCATCACAACGCTGGTAATCAAGCAAAGATCCTAAGGGCTCCACTAATGTGTAAAGGCGATATGCTAAAAGAACACATGCACACATTAAAGCAGAAACAAACCAAGTAGTATACTACCATTTTGAGCAAGAATGTCAATACAAGGTGAATATCCCAAGCTTCCATCAAGTAATATACATTCCAGTATGATACAGTAATGGCCTCTAGGGCATATACACTAACAATCTCCCACTTGCACTAAGGCCATGTTCTGGCGTATCTGTCACGACCCAAGTTTGGATGTGACAGGCACTCAGATTGTATCATATCTAAAGATATGCACAAATCCAAGTAAGCCAAAAACCAAGATCAAAATACCTTATTTCGGAATTATTTAGGAAAATTTAGTTTTTAAGTAAAAATCTCCAGTTATGAAGTTAATTCATTTAAACAATAATAAAGATTAAGTTTGGTTGTATTCCAAGTTGGAATCAACATTAACAACAATGAACATGAATATAAGCATATGTAATATCACTGAATCTCATAAAGAAAGAAGCTATGAAACTGATCAACCGATCTCAACTGTACATAAATATACCATCTCTCATTTCTAAGTCAAAATACAAGTCTGATGGAGTCTTTCTAGATACAAAAGTACAAAATTCAAAAGGGAGGTTACTACACATGTAACCTACCGATCAAAAGATGAAATACGACCGCAAAACTGATCCTGCCTCCCAGCTACCCGTCCACTCTATCCCTGCAAGGAACTGTGGCACAACGGGGATGAGTTGCCAACTCAGTGAATACGACTAACATATAACGGCGAATAAAGTAAATATGACAATCATGCTACTGAATATGAATCAATATGATATATGAGTATATGTGAAATCCAACAATAAATCTCATTATACTTCTGAAATCACAACTCAAGTAAATCATTTCTCGGTGTCCATCAATGACACAAAAACTTTCATTTCTTATAGGCATCATTCCCCGAATGATCCTATACTCATAATATCGGTCGTTATCCTCTAGATACACGCCGTATTTCTATAACCAACTCCGGTATCGAGTAACCTCGCTAGGCTCCCCCGTCTCAATACGGCTATCCTGCCCCTCGGTCTCGACCGGGTCCACCCTGTATCCAACTGTATAGCTCCCCCACTCAGTATGGATAACGTAAATCCGCGACCGTATATCTCCCCCACTCGGTCCGGAATAAAATCAAAAACAGAAATCATCTCAGGGTGGACATGTCACATCAATCATGAAAAACTGGATTTATGTAATAATATTCAAAACTCAAAACCATAAATCCTCAATTCTGTATCTATCTCATATCCAACATAGAAATACGCATAAAGCAACAGGATGTAATTAATGAATCCTACCAATATACTTGACATATGAAATACAATATAATCCATGTTAATAAGTATGATATTAAGTGTATGTGACATGGCAATATCGACGAGGTGTGTGTAACATATAAAATGTGCACGTGGCATGACTCGTCGATACTTGTGAAGTGTTCTAACAACTAAGCAATATACAAGTATTTTAATGAATGAAATTCTAACATTTAAACATGATGATATGAATATCACATTAAGTAAAACCATGGGCGAAACACGCCATCTTTACTAAATTCCCCGGTAGATGTTTAGTCTACTCACCGGAAAGTCGAATCTACTCCGGAATCGCTAATCCTTTCCCTTTCCTCGCGGCTTCCGTATTCCTTGTATCCGCGTCTAAATATACCAATATAACGTTTATAAGCAAACTAGCTATTCCGATATAGCGGAAATAGAAACCACGCTAACCCCCACAATTTATATACTATCTGATCTTTTCATGCTAGTAAACACTTAGTCTTGCTGGATTTTATCCCAAAATTGCACTGTTTCAGAAATTAACACGCGACGTATTTTCGTCGTGTCGTATTTAGCGTTTTACGATTCTATTACCGATATATCCTCCCAGATTTTAGTTACAGTAAAACTAAGTTAAATCAACAGTGCCAAAATAGCCTAAATTGAACACTGTAGACTCCCCAATTGAACAAACCCACAAACCCCACAACATGGCCGGCGACGCCGGCCAAACTCCTTATGTCGCCGGCCCAAAACCGGCCCCCTGCCTCCGTCTTCCTGTGGTTAACTCTAGTTGTTACCTACATCATTTCTACTCTGTTGAATTTATTTAATTATGTTCCAGATTAAAGCAGATTCCCACAGACACTAAATTTGTTAAAATACGATAACATGTGATCTATCTAAACTAAAATTAACTAATCTACAGAACTTAATTACCTACTGAGTTTAAGAAGTTTACCCTCCTATTAGTTGTAGGAATAACCCTTCATGATTAGCCAACCCCTTCTAGCTTGATGATGAACTACACTCAAGAACAAGCTCCATTCTTCTTCTTCTTCCTCTTGTTTTTCTTTTTCCTTCTTTAGTTTTCTTTTCTTTGATTTTCTTTTATGTTTTGATCTGAGTTTAAACTGAAATGAGCTATTTAAGTGAATGAGAGAAGAGATAAGAGAAGGAGGAGGTGTCAAAGCCAAAGGTGTGCATGAATCATGCAAGGAGGAGGTGGAAATGAGAGAGTGCTCATGCAAGCATGAGGTGGTTTAGCCTTTATCTTCAATTTTCCTTTTAATTTGAAATTGATTTCAGAACTGAATTGTTATCATTTATTCACTTAAACCCTTGACAAAAACTTATTTGCATAAAACCTAACTTTACAATTTAACCCCTCACAACTAACTTATTATAAAACCTATCTTTTATTAAAATGAAGCTAAAATTTTCATTAAAACCCTTTTAACTTATTTATATTACATTCTAAAATTCTAATTTAATTTGTATTACCTATAACTTATGAAGATTGACATATTTGATTTTAATCATTTTGTGATTTATCAGCTTATTCTTAATTTAATTAAATTTATTTATTTCCAGCTTTTTCTTAATTGTTACAATATTCCCCCCTTAAGAAAATTCGGTCCCTGAATTTAAACTAATTACTAGACATACCTAAGAAAAGATGTGGAAATTTCTTCCGCATCGCGTCCTCCGTCTCCCAAGTAATCTCCTCACGATCCTTTCCTTGCCAGAGAACCTTTACAGATGGCAGTATCCTTGATCGTAATTGCTTTGCCTGCTTGTCCAAAATAGCAAATGGCTGCACTGTGAAGGATAGATCTGGCTCAAGTTGTAGAGTCTGATGCTGGATCGCATGAGATGAATCGTGAAGATATCTGCGAAGCATCGAAACATGGAACACCGGATGTACGTCGGGAAAACCAGGTGGAAGTGCTAACCGATAAGCCACCGCGCCCACTCTCTCTAAAATCTCGTAAGGTCCAACATATCTGGGGCTGAGCTTCCCTTTCTTCCCGAAGCGCATCACACCCTTCATTGGAGATACTCGAAGGAACACATGATCTCCCACATCAAACTCCAGTTTGCGTCGTCTTCGATCTTCATATGACTTCTGTCTGCTTTGAGCCGCTTTCATTCTATCTCGTATCAAGTGAATCTTCTCTGTAGTTTCCTGTACTATCTGCGGTCCCAAAATACCACTTTCACTAAGTTCCGTCCAGCAAACAGGTGATCTACATTTTCTTCCATACAAGGCTTCAAAGGGTGCCATCTGGATCGTCTCTTGAAAACTGTTGTTATAAGAGAATTCTACCAAAGGTAGGTGACGATCCCAACTACCACCGAAATCTAGGCTACAAGCCCGAAACATATCCTCTAGTATCTGAATGGTCCGCTCCGACTGACCGTCTGTCTGTGGTTGGAAAGCTGTACTAAAACTCAGTCGTGTACCAAGAGCGTCCTGAAGTTTCTGCCATAGCCTGCTCGTGAACTGGGTACCTCGATCTGATACTATGCATGTCGGCACTCCATGTAGACGTACAATCTCATCGATATAAACCTGTGCATACTGAGCAAATCCATATGTCGTCTTTACTGGAAGAAAATGAGCGGCCTTCGTCAGCCTATCTACAATCACCCAAATAGAATCATACCCTCTGCTAGTCCTGGGTAGACCCACCACAAAATCCATGGAAATCTGTTCCCATTTCCACTCTGGAATGGGTAAGGGTTGCAGCTCTCCGGCTGGCCTCTGGTGTTCTGCTTTGACTTGCTGACAAGTCAAGCTTCTTGAAACAAAATCCGTAACATCCTTCTTCATTCCTTCCCACCAATAATTATCCTTCAAATCATGATACATTTTGGTGGAACCAGGATGAATACTATATACTGATCTGTGGGCATCCTCCAAAATCTCACGCCTCAATCCGTCAGAATCTGGCACACCGAGACGAGTCCTAAAACGTAGTACTCCATAATCATCAATCACGAACTCCGTCTCCTTGCCCAGCCTAACATGATCCATAATCTCCATCAAGCGAGCATCTGTAGGCTGCGCATCTCGAATACGATCCAATAGTTGAGGTCTGGTGCGAACATGTGCTAACTGACCTCCTGCCGATGTAAACTCAAATTGTATACGGCTATCACATAAGATCTGCCAGTCTGTAGAAGACTGTCTCTGCAAAAGACTCAAATGAGATAATTTACCTCTAGGCCTCCGGCTCTAGGCATCTGCTACAACATTCGCTTTGCCTGGATGGTACAAAATCTCACAGTCGTAATCTTTCACCAATTCCATCCATCTACGCTGCCTGAGGTTCAGATCATTCTGTTGGAAGATATACTTTAAACTTTTATGATCTGTGAAGATTTGACACGTTTCTCCATACAAGTAATGTCTCCAAATCTTCAATGCGAAAACTACAGCAGCCATCTCTAGATCATGAGTGGGGTAATTTTGTTCATGCCTCTTTAACTGTCGAGAAGCATATGCTATAACTTTGCCGTGTTGCATCAACACACAGCCTAAGCCCACTCTAGAAGCATCGCAATACACAACGAAACCCCCTGACCCGGAAGGTAAAGATAATACAGGTGCAGTCGTCAAACGCATCTTCAGCTGTTGGAAACTCTGCTCACATGCATCTGTCCACTGAAAAGGAACTTCCTTCCTAGTCAATCCTGTCAAAGGTGCCGCTATCCGTGAGAAATCCTGTACGAAGCGTCTGTAATAACCTGCCAGACCTAAGAAACACCGAACCTCCGTAACTGACATAGGCCTGGGCCAGTGTTGTACCGCTTCAATCTTCTTTGGGTCAACGCATATACCTTGTCTTGTAACTATGTGACCCAAGAACTCCATACTATCGAGCCAAAAAGCACACTTAGAAAACTTTGCATACAACTGATGCTCTTTCAAGGTTTGCAACGTGATACGTAAATGCTGCTCGTGCTCCGTCTGACTCCGAGAATATACAAGAATATCATCTATGAATACTATAATAAACCGATCGATAAATGTTCTAAAGATACGGTTCATCATATCCATAAAAGCTGCTGGAGCATTAGTGAGTCCGAACGACATCACCAGAAATTCATAATGCCCATATATCGTACGAAACGCTGTCATCGGAATATCGTCCTTCCGAACCCTCAACTGATGATATCCTGACCTCAAGTCAATCTTTGAGAAGAATCCGGCTCCTTGCAACTGATCGAACAAATCATCTATTCGTGGTAATGGATATCTGTTTCGCACCGTGACGCGATTCAGCTGTCGGTAGTCGATGCACATCCTCATACTACCGTCCTTCTTCTTTACAAATAACACAGGAGCTCCCCACGGTGAAACACTGGGACGAACAAGTCCTCGATCTAACAACTCTTGCAACTGGCCTTTGAGTTCTTTCAATTCCGTCGGTGCCATTCGGTAGGGTGGTATAGAAATAGGCCCTGCACCCAGAATCAAGTCGATACAGAATTCAATCTCTCGATCAGGTGGCAATCCTGGTAACTCTGCAGGAAATACCTCAGAAAATTCTCGTATGATCGGGATTTGGTACAATGGAACTTCAGCGACCCCTATGTCCTGAATAAAAGCCAAGAACCCAAGACAACCCTTCTTCAAAAGCCGCCCCGCACAAAAAGCAGAAATCATGTTGACAGGGGTTAACTTGCAATCCCCCTGCACAACAAACACCGGTTCACCTGGAAAACAAAATCTAACCGCTTTTCCCCTACAATCTACATAGGCATGACAAGCGGCTAACCAATCCATCCCAAGAAGTATATCAAAATCCAACATGTCCAGGAGAATCAGATCAACTAGCGAATCTCTATTACCAATGCGCACCGAACACGATCTAAATACGTGTCGAGCTATAAAGGAATCTCCAACTGGAGTAATCACTACCAAAGGTAACTCTAATAATGACGACTCCTTCCCCAATAAAAGTGCGAATCGTGACGATACATAAGAATGTGTAGAACCGGGATCAAATAAAACATGTGCCTCTAATGAGCATACTGTAAGAGTACCTGTCACGACTGCATTTGATGCCTGGGCATCCTGTGGAGTCAGTGCGAAAACCCGTGCCTGGCCCCTGCCCGCATCCTGTCGTCCTCTACCTTGATCTCCTCTACGTCTCTGAGCACGTCCTGCATAGCCTCGACCTCGTGGTGCAACTGCCAGGCGTGTAGCGCCAACTGGGGGAGGAAGTAAAGCCATCGGTGTAGGAGGTGGAAGGGGTAAAACAGCCTGTGGAGCAACGGTCCCGCCCTGAGATCTACAATCTCGCGCAAAGTGTCCGGGAAGTCCACAACTATAACAGGTAGATGGTGGTCTCTGATCACCAGGATAAGAACTGAACATCTGGCCCTGTGTCCAATCTCGTCCAACACTGCGGCCTGGAGTATATCTGCCTGGATAGGACCCTCTACCTCGGCCGAACTTTCTATTTGTCGGCACGAATGGTCTACTCCTCTTTGGCTCCGGAACAACTCCTGACTGGCTCAAACGCTCCTCTACTCGAATCGCCGCATCCATGGCCTATGCATATGTATCAAAATGCTGGGAGCCTATCGCCAGATACAACTGTGTGTCCAAACTCCTTAGGAACCTTTTCACCCGAAGCTCCTCTGTAGGTACTAAGTATGGAGCATATCGCGATAGCTGGGTGAATCGTAAGTCATAATCGGCTACTGACATACTTGCTGATTTCTTCAATTCTTCGAAACTGCTAGCTCTAGCATCCCTCACACTCTCGGGAAGAAATCTGGCAAGAAAGACTGTAGAAAACTCGGTCCACGTCATCGAAGGAAGATTCGTAGCTCGCCCTCTCTCCATCGACTCACACCACTCCTGTGCAAGTCCCTCCAAACGAAAGCTAGTCAGCTCAACTGACCTCGGATCAGAACATCGTAATGATCTGCCTATCCTCGCCATTCTATCAAGAAAAGACTGAGGATCTACCGCCACATCGGTCCCTGTGAATACCGGTGGTCTCAATCTCATAAACTCCGCAAGTGATACCTCCATCACTCTCGTATCTACTGGTGCTACCGTCTGTATAGGCTGTACTTCGGACTCTGCTACGGTCGGTGCTGGATCTGATCTCAAAGCTCGAGTGGTCTCAGCTAACTGTCCTACCACTCGCTGTAATCCCAACATACCCTCCTCGATCCTAGTCATGCGATCTGGAGGAGGAGGATCAGCATGCTCATGCACCTCCTGCACGTCCGGTGTACCAGTCCTCGTCACAGGCGGACTCGCCCTAGCTGCATTCCTGGCTGCGGCTCGTCTAGCCCGCGTAGCCATAGCAACTGGAACAAGAAACGAGAGTTGATAAGGTGTGGGAACAGAAGAATTCAATAACGGAGAATCAACGGAAGAATAGATCAAGATAAACATCGTAAGGTTAGTTAGGCTGAATACGATAACGTAAATATGCCGCGGAACATACGTACGGTACTGCATTCGTCCTAATTCACCTACTCCATCAAACCAAGGGTCATCCTAACTCTCAGACTTACCTCAACCTATTGAAATCCCTTACTGAATTCCGTAAGGTTACTCCTAAGCTCTGATACCAACTTTGTCACGACCCAAGTTTGGATGTGACAGGCACTCAGATTGTATCATATCTAAAGATATGCACAAATCCAAGTAAGCCAAAAACCAAGATCAAAATACCTTATTTCGGAATTATTTAGGAAAATTTAGTTTTTAAGTAAAAATCTCCAGTTATGAAGTTAATTCATTTAAACAATAATAAAGATTAAGTTTGGTTGTATTCCAAGTTGGAATCAACATTAACAATAATGAACATGAATATAAGCATATGTAATATCACTGAATCTCATAAAGAAAGAAGCTATGAAACTGATCAACCGATCTCAACTGTACATAAATATACCATCTCTCATTTCTAAGTCAAAATACAAGTCTGATGGAGTCTTTCTAGATACAAAAGTACAAAATTCAAAAGGGAGGTTACTACACATGTAACCTACCGATCAAAAGATGAAATACGACCGCAAAAGTGATCCTGCCTCGCAGCTACCCGTCCACTCTATCCCTGCAAGGAACTGTGGCACAACGGGGATGAGTTGCCAACTCAGTGAATACGACTAACATATAACGGCGAATAAAGTAAATATGACAATCATGCTACTGAATATGAATCAATATGATATATGAGTATATGTGAAATCCAACAATAAATCTCATTATACTTCTGAAATCACAACTCAAGTAAATCATTTCTCGGTGTCCATCAATAACACAAAAACTTTCATTTCTTATAGGCATCATTCCCCGAATGATCCTATACTCATAATATCGGTCGTTATCCTCTAGATACACGCCGTATTTCTATAACCAACTCCGGTATCGAGTAACCTCGCTAGGCTCCCCCGTCTCAATACGGCTATCCTGCCCCTCGGTCTCGACCGGGTCCACCCTGTATCCAACTGTATAGCTCCCCCACTCAGTATGGATAACGTAAATCCGCGACCGTATATCTCCCCCACTCGGTCCGGAATAAAATCAAAAACAGAAATCATCTCAGGGTGGACATGTCACATCAATCATGAAAAACTGGATTTATGTAATAATATTCAAAACACAAAACCATAAATCCTCAATTCTGTATCTATCTCATATCCAACATAGAAATACGCATAAAGCAACAGGATGTAATTAATGAATCCTACCAATATACTTGACATATGAAATACAATATAATCCATGTTAATAAGTATGATATTAAGTGTATGTGACATGGCAATATCGACGAGGTGTGTGTAACATATAAAATGTGCACGTGGCATGACTCGTCGATACTTGTGAAGTGTTCTAACAACTAAGCAATATACAAGTATTTTAATGAATGAAATTCTAACATTTAAACATGATGATATGAATATCACATTAAGTAAAACCATGGGCGAAACACGCCATCTTTACTAAATTCCCCGGTAGATGTTTAGTCTACTCACCGGAAAGTCGAATCTACTCCGGAATCGCTAATCCTTTCCCTTTCCTCGCGGCTTCCGTATTCCTTGTATCCGCGTCTAAATATACCAATATAACGTTTATAAGCAAACTAGCTATTCCGATATAGCGGAAATAGAAACCAAGCTAACCCCCATAATTTATATACTATCTGATCTTTTCAAGCTATTAAACACTTAGTCTTGCTGGATTTTATCCCAAAACTGCACTGTTTCAGAAATTAACACGCGACGTATTTTCGTCGTGTCGTATTTAGCGTTTTACGATTCTATTACCGATATATCCTCCCAGATTTTAGTTACAGTAAAACTAAGTTAAATCAACAGTGCCAAAATAGCCTAAATTGAACACTGTAGACACCCCAATTGAACAAACCCACAAACCCCACAACATGGCCGGCGACGCCGGCCAAACTCCTTATGTCGCCGGCCCAAAACCGGCCCCCTGCCTCCGTCTTCCTGTGGTTAACTCTAGTTGTTACCTACATCATTTCTACTCTGTTGAATTTATTTAATTATGTTCCAGATTAAAGCAGATTCCCACAGACACTAAATTTGTTAAAATACGATAACATGTGATCTATCTAAACTAAAATTAACTAATCTACAGAACTTAATTACCTACTGAGTTTAAGAAGTTTACCCTCCTATTAGTTGTAGGAATAACCCTTCATGATTAGCCAACCCCTTCTAGCTTGATGATGAACTACACTCAAGAACAAGCTCCATTCTTCTTCTTCTTCCTCTTGTTTTTCTTTTTCCTTCTTTAGTTTTCTTTTCTTTGATTTTCTTTTAAGTTTTGATCTGAGTTTAAACTGAAATGAGCTATTTAAGTGAATGAGAGAAGAGATAAGAGAAGGAGGAGGTGTCAAAGCCAAAGGTGTGCATGAATCATGCAAGGAGGAGGTGGAAATGAGAGAGTGCTCATGCAAGCATGAGGTGGTTTAGCCTTTATCTTCAATTTTCCTTTTAATTTGAAATTGATTTCAGAACTGAATTGTTATCATTTATTCACTTAAACCCTTGACAAAAACTTATTTGCATAAAACCTAACTTTGCAATTTAACCCCTCACATCTAACTTATTATAAAACCCATCTTTTATTAAAATGAAGCTAAAATTTTCATTAAAACCCTTTTAACTTATTTATATTACATTCTAAAATTCTAATTTAATTTGTATTACCTATAACTTATGAAGATTGACATATTTGATTTTAATCATTTTGTGATTTATCAGCTTATTCTTAATTTAATTAAATTTATTTATTTCCAGCTTTTTCTTAATTGTTACAGTATCGAAGACCTATCATCTCGATCAGCCTCTCGAACTGAGTCTGGGGTAAAGCCTTCATGAATGTATCAGCAGTGTTATATTCCGTAGCAACTCTCCGAACTTCGATCTCCTGGCGACCCACGATCTCCCTGATCAGGTGATACCGCCTCAAGATGTGCCTGCACTTCTGATAGGACCTGGGTTCCTTCGCTAAAGATATATATCCGTTGTTGTCGCAATACAGCGGTATTGGATCAACAATGGTAGGAACCACCTGAAGCTCCGTGAGGAACTTCTTTATCCAGACAGCTTCCTTTGCGGCATCTGCAGCAGCGATATATTCCACTTCCATCATCGAGTCAGCGACGGTTTCCTGTTTGGAACTCTTCCAACACACCGCCCCTCCATAGAGGGTAAAGACATAACCCGACATGGACTTGGAATCATCCTTGTCACTCTGGAAGCTGGAGTCAGCAAAGGCCTCGATCTGGAGGTCTTTTCCGCCATACACCAAGAACATCTCCTTAGTCCATCTCAGGTACTTGAGAATGTTCTTTACCTCTATCCAGTGTTTCTCCCCAGGGTTTGACTGATACCGTCTTACCACACTCAGTGCATAAGCTACATCTGGTCTGGTACACAACATCGCATACATTATAGAGCCTACCGCAGAAGCGTAGGGTATAATAGATATGCGATCCCTTTCCAAATCAGTCTTAGGAGACATCTCTTTGGAGAGGGTGATCCCGTGACAAGCCGATAGGTTACCGCGCTTGAAATCTTCCATACTGAACCTTTTCAGTATGGTGTCGATGTACCTGGACTGTGAGAGTCCTAATATCCTCTTGGATCTGTCACGATAGATCCGGATCCCTAGAATGTAAGAGGCATCACCCAGGTCTTTCATGGAGAACCTATGTGACAAGAACCCTTTGACAGATTGTAGCATAGGAATGTCATTTCCTATTAAGAGAATGTCATCCACGTATAAAATGAGGAATACCACAATTCTCGCTACAAATCTACTATAGATGCATGGTTCATCTGGATTTTTGATAAAGCTAAATTCCTTGACCGTCTCATCAAAACAGATGTTCTAACTCCGCGATGCCTGCTTTAGTCCATAGATGGACTTATGCAACTTGCACACATTTCCGCGGCTCCCACTTTGAATGAAACCCTTTGGCTGATCCATATAGACACAATCCTCTATATTTCCATTTCGAAAAGTGGTCTTTACGTCCATCTGCCAGGTCTCATAATCGTGGAAGGTAGCAATGGCAAGAAAGATCCGAATGGATTTCAGCATAGCCACTGGAGAAAAGGTTTCGTCATAGTCCAAGCCCGGTCTTTGACGGAAACCCTTTGCAACAAGTCTAGCTTTATAGGTCTCAACCTGTCCATCTACACCAATCTTCCTTTTGAAGATCCACTTGCATCCTACGGGTTTTACCCCATCTGGAGCAATGTCCAACGTCCATACTTTGTTGGTGTACATGGACTCCATTTCGGTCCGCATTGCATCCAGCCATTTTACTGAGTCAACGCTTTGAATGGCCTGCTGGAAGCTAGTAGGCTCAAAACTATCAATGATGCAATCCTCTCTATCCCCGTCTATGAGAAAACCGTAGTATCTGTCGGGCGGATGAGACTGCCTACTACTTCTGCGGAGCGGCGTAGGAATGTCCTGATCTTTCGAACCCTCTGGTTCTACTAAGCTTTCAGTAATAGCTCGTGGTTCTGGAATTTCTTCCAGTTCTATTGCGCTCCCACTTATCTGTTTTTCCAAAAACTGAGTTTCCAAGAAGTGGGCATGACGAGAAACAAATACCTTTTGTTCCTCTTCGCAATAGAAGAAATATCCTTTGGAGTTCTTTGGATATCCCACAAACTTGCACTGTACTGAGCGTGCCTCGAGCTTGTCCGCATGCTGCTTTTTGATAAAAGTTGGGCATCCCCATGTCTTAATGTGATTAAGATATGGTCTCTTCCCACACCGCATCTGATATGGTGTAGTAGGCACAGTCTTAGTTGGAACTCGGTTCAAAAGGTATGCAACTGATTCTAGCGCATATCCCCAGAATGATCGCGGTAACTCAGCGTTACTCATCATTGACCGTACCATATCCAATAGGGTTCGGTTCCGTCTCTCCGATACACCGTTATGTTGCGGAGTGTATGGAGGAGTAAGCTGAGAGAGAATTCCATTCTCTTTTAAGTTATCCAGGAACTCGGCACTCAAGTATTCACCACCTCGATCAGATCTCAGTGTCTTGATACTTTTGCCTGTTTACTTTTCTACTTCATTCTTATATTCCTGGAATTTTCCAAAGGCTTCGGATTTATGTTTCATTAAGAAGACATAACCGTACCTTGAAAAGTCATCCGTAAAAGTAATGAAGTAAGAATAACCGCTTCGTGCATTCGTAGACATTGGACCGCACACGTCGCTGTGTACGAGTCCCAAGAGCTCGCTCCCTCTTACTCCGTGTCCAGTGAACGGAGTCTTTGTCATCTTTCCTTTGAGACAGGATTGACAAGTTGCATATGATTGATATTCGAACGGATCCAAATATCCTTCTGTATGTAACTTCGACAACCTTCTCTCATTGATGTGACCCAGTCTACAATGCCATAAGAAAGTCTGATTTGTTTCCGGAGACTTTCTTTTGTGTGTATTCTGGACATTGAAAATCTGTGGTTGGTTTAATACGTATATACCATTGCTCAATGTACCTGACCCAATCAGAACTTGATTAAGGTGAATGTTTACAACATTACTTACAAACGCAAATTCATAACCTTCTTTAGAAATCAAAGATATAGAAATGATATTACAAGTTGCGTTGGGTACAAAAAAGCAATTAAGTAGAACCAAAACATGTCCATCTGACATTCCCAGGTGATAGTCCCCCACGTCCTCAGCATCCATGCTAGCTCCGTTTGCAACTTTGAGGGTCATGTCACCTGCTTTCAAAAACCTACGCTTTCTCAACGCCTGCAAAGAATTACAGATATGAGATCCTGATCCGGTATCCAATACCCAGAACGTAGAGTTTATTGATAGACAGTTTTCAATAACATACATACCTGAAGCTGAAGCCGCAACCTGCTTCAGATTCTGTGTTCTGGCTTTCCAAGCCCTGCAATCTTTCTTCCAGTGTCCACTCTTGTGAGAGTAAAAGCATTCTTCCTTATCCACAAGCTTCCCCGCTACCTTTGTTGCTTTTGCCTTTCCCTTCGTATCCACTTTACTAACACCGCCCCTTGGTTTGGCGGGGGTTTTCTTCTTCTTTTCCTTGGCTTTCGCCCTGGACCTAAAAGAGGAAGATCCTCCTACAAACAAAGTGGATGTTTCCCTACCTTTCTGTAGGGTGCCCTCCGCACTCCTCAGCAAGTTGAGGAGCTCTGAAAGTTCAACCTCCTTTTCTTGCAAGTTTAAATTCAGGATGAACTGGGCGTAAGTGGAAGGAAGGGACTGATGAATCAAGTCCGTATAGAGCTCATTCTCCAACGTGGTCCCAAGGTCCGCGAGCTCCTCTATGTAGCCAATCATGTTAAGCACGTGTTCCGCTACCGATGATCCGACGGCCAATCTCGCCGAAAACAACTTCTTCGACACTTCGTATCTGGCGATACGGGATTGCTCTCCATACAGTTCTTTTGTATGGAGAAATATGGATTCGAGGTCCGTATTCTCGTGCCTCCTCTGATGTTTATTGTCTATAGAGGCAAGCATGAGGCACTTGGCCTTCGCGCAATCGATCTCCCAAGTCTTACGGATTTCCTTATCCGCGACGCTGGAGGTGGGTCCTGGGACAGGGGAGCTTTGGTGGTAAGAAGATACCCCAACTTGTCATAAGTGATTGCCATTTTGACATTCCTGAGCCAATCTTTGTAGTTTGGCCCTATCAGTATGTTTTTATCCAGAAGTAACTTAAGTCCAGTCATGATAAATGGTCGCTGCAATTAGGAGAGAGAGAAGAAACACATCAGCATGATGCTCTTGCAAGTTTAGAGTGGTTTTTAATTTTTCTAAACAGGATGGCTCCCACTGTCTCTCGAATCCCTCCTCAAACCATTAAGGTAGAACTAGTCGGGATCAATCTCACCGTACAATACTTTCTTAACCATTCAGCCAGGCCAGTGTCGGTACTTCGAGGGAGTTTTTCCAACTCTTTCGCGAAGTTCCTTAATTAAGTAACCTCTTTTCCCTGTGGGCGTAACTACACCTTTCTAGACACCTACTTGGTTTATAGCATTGATCGTTAAGTGAGAAAGTTCCGGAGGAGTAGCATATACTCACAGTAGGATCGGGATCCAAATATCATTGTGTGACAAAACTGAATGAATCCTACCAGAATCATCACACTCCAAATGGTATGAAACGCTAGCAAGTTTCAGTTCTTTTGAAACTCCCGATGTGGATTTTTGCCCCATGCTCTTATGACCTTGACTTTGGCCAAAATATTATAAGTCGCATGCCAAGTTCTACCCGTCATTCTCCAGGTTAATTTGAGCCCACCCGCACATACCCTTGACTTTGGCCAAAATGGTAGAACGACTGCCCCAAACCAACACATCTATCTATGCTGCACATGAATAACCAATAGCTACCAAACACCATGCCTTGACTTTGGCCAACATACATAGCTTGAATACTTATTGACCATTCATGTGAAACGACGGAGGGCTACGAATGATTTTGGCGAAACCGTGAACGTAGTGAACTTGATATAATCGAAGGAACGAGATAGTTTTCAAAAGGAGTGGTTCAAGCTCCGCATTTTAAAAGTTTGGTTTTGAAAAGAACCGAGTGGTTTTCAAAGTGTTCTAACGACTTTTACTTGGTTTATTTTATCTTGCATTAATTCCAATGTGTCCCATCATTTAATCCTACCATTGCAAAAAACAACGAAAATATAACTTACGCTTATGTCATCCGCATTCGCCACGGGGTCCCGTCATCACCCGTTAGGTTACTTAACTAACGACAGAGCGGGGGATGGACTAGCGCGGATGCAAAACATAAGCAACGCCTAAATAGATATCATATAGATATATATAAACATTCATCACATGCAATGATAGCCATTCCAGATCACAGATGAATACATTGGATATACTAGGAATCCGCAATTCGTACGAGCATGTAACGAAGAACGGATTACACGGTCGCGATGAATAGCCAAACCCCACCCAAGCCTCCTACGGGTGCGGCAAACTACCCGCCAAGTACCCGAAGCGAAGCAACCTCCCTCAACACCGTGAGTAAGCCACTCGGTACTTCGAGATACCCGGTAGTTTGTGTACCCCACCTTGGGTCTATCCTAGGAGCAAAAACAGTAAAAAGAAATTATACAATGACGGCTACAACCCCGACCCGGTTGTGCGGCCATATAAATAATTATTACATCAATTTACATATTACAAGAATTGAAAGAATAATAAAAAATCTCATCTCACAACCCCCCGGCTATTCATCCACGACAATCCAACGAATTCATATACATATACCATCAACATTACAGATCACAGATATGTATAACGCCTACTAATCGACGTATAGCGATTAGCGGACGTTCAATACATATATCAGATCACAGATATAACCCATTAGCCAAAGTGTAAAGAAGTTCGATCAAAAAATACAGATTTGTGACTACCCAAAAAACCAACTTGTTTTCTGGAAAATCTGGGTGGAAACAAACTATCTCAAAAATCACAAAACACCCCCAGAAGTCAACTGCAGGAAAAACGATCCACGGCCGAGTCAACTCGGCCGCGGATCCGCGGCAATAGCAAGCTCTTGCCGCGGAACCGCGGTGAGTTGGTCAGTTCAGTGGTTAGTTTTTCTTGCCTGTACTTAGAAAAGCCTGAGCCGATTTTTAAGATATGATTTAATAATTTTAAAGCAGGTTTAAAAATCGGCAGAAAGTTAGGGTTTTTAAAAAAAAGTTTTGCGATTTTCACGATCGAAGTTCTATATACTTTGCTAACTAGTTAGTTTGTGTTTAGCTAGGCTCTGATAAAACTGTAAGTACACGTTGCCCACCCCGGTGCTTGCGGGGAGGCGGAAACGTTATGAAAAATCCGATTTTTAAAACTCTAGGCAACAAGGACTATGTAAAGGAGGAATCTTTGCTAAACAAAACTAACTAACAAACCTAAAGAGAGTTAGCTACTCGGAAAGTGGGTTATACCTAGGTCTTCAAGTCCTTCTCTTCTTTCTCCTTGGAGTGGAAGAAAGGGTTCTCCTTGTCGCCTTCTTTTGCCGAAGAAAGATCCACCCGAGGGCCTCAACCTTTGGCTCCAACCTCAAACCAGAAGTAACTAAGGTGCTTGGTGTGCTAGACCTAGGACCTTAGAAAGAGTAGAGAGTGTTTTTGAAGGGATTATCTCAAGCTCAAAATGGTTCTCAACTCATAAGAGGGGAGATCTAGAGAGAGGAAGAGGAGGAGAGAGAATGGAAATGAAAAAGTGAGAAGCATAATACAACTATTCTCACATATATGTGGTTTATGAATAATAGATAATTGTCATGGTTAATCAAGAAATGACCATTATCATTTCACATTAAATGCTTTTGCAAGGATCAAAGAGCATCTTTCATATGGAATGATGATGGTCAACTTGTCAACCTAGGTCAAAAAGTCAAGTATAGTCAAATGGTCAACAACCTTAACCATGCACAATTATAATTAACTAATATCAATAAATCATAATTCATACATAAACATTAGGATTAAGAAAATGACAATAGTCATCAACCCTAATCAAAGTCCTCTGCCTCTGTCTCAGTCAACTGTGCATAGACACCCGTATCCGTGTTCAGAGGAACACGAATACAATGAGATAAAACCAATCCCAAATCATATACTAGGATCCGGCTTAAACCAAAGCCTGCTAGTATAAGCTGTCCGGACACCAAACGTGCACAAGTGCGCGGATGTGAACGAACCACGTCGCAATACCATGCGACCTCTACTCATTTTGCCTAAAGGCGAATAACCCTCTGTGTGGGACTCTAAAGACTCGACACTACGCTAGCAGTGGGTTTAACCACAGACCGCAAGCGGCACTAGCTGTACGTAACGGTCCCCAGGTAGATGCCGATAAGAAGACTGACGACGTAAACCCTATCTGAACTCCTACTGAGCCTGAATGTGACAGTCTCCGTACAGTCCGGTCTGTTCGTCTAAGAACATCGCATGGCGGGCCTAGGGGGCGGTAAATGTCAGTCCCCTACTAGCGGTATAAGTCTTGCCGGAGTGTAGCCCAGAACACCTGAGATAACACTGGAAACCTACCACTCTATCTCGCTTGCCCTGGCCAGGGAATTTGTGTAATGGCTCTCCTAGACACAGCGCGATATCAACCCCCAATACCGGGAGAGACGAATCCTGTCTAACCATCACTGCCTCCAAGTGCTTCGGGACTGCACCCAAAAACTACCTGTTTGCACGACTCCTTTGAGCCGTGGTAGGGTAGCAATCAAAATACAGTGGGAACACACTCGAGGCGATGTGACAGTATCAAGTCAACGGACTAAGCTGTACTCATGTCACCTGGGAACTGATAACTGACGATAGGTATAATACCAACCAACAGTTCCCGACGAGTCCTGTCCAGTGTACTCGTAACCTAACGAGCACCCGCATACTATCTCAAGTACGACGTACTGACGGCTGTGGGACAGACCGTCTCCCAAGCTGGGATAAGAAGCGCATACGCTAGTCTACTCCGGAGTATCGATGCCCTGTATTGATAGTCCTGCGACTAGGGACCTGCATAAGGATGTGCTTATAGATTACCCAACCCCCACGAGTGTGACTGTCATCACAACGCTGGTAATCAAGCAAAGATCCTAAGGGCTCCACTAATGTGTAAAGGCGATATGATAAAACAAACACTTGCACACATTAAAGCAGAAACAATCCAAGTAGCATACTACCATTTTGAGCAAGAATGTCAATACAAGGTGAATATCCCAAGCTTCCATCAAGTAATATACAATCCAGTATGATACAGTAATTGCCTCTAGGGCATATACACTAACATCTCTGATGTTAAACACCAATGGATATGGGATCATCCATCGCCCATCTGCATGGGTCGAGAAGCTACACGCTAGTCTACTCTGGTACATCGATGCCCTTTCTCGATACACCTACGACTAGGAACATTTGAAAGATGTACTTGCTGACTACCCTGTCCCCACTAGTATGATCTGCATCATAATCCTGGTAGTCAAGTACTCATCCTAAGGGCTTTATCAATATGTAACATAGAGACAATCATTGTACATGTTAAGATAAAGAGCAACCAGATAACATACTATCATGTTGAGCAAGAAAGTCCTCCATATGTATGTCCAAGCATCCACTATAATATACATCATATGCACAATAATAGCCTCTAGGGTATACATATAACTAACAATCTCCCACATACACAAGGGCCATATGTTGTAGTATCCAACACCCAACATTCAGCAGTGGTTGAAGTATCTCATACTCGACCATCCCATAAAAGTCTCTCCTGGAAAAAGGCCTTTGTGAGTGGATCCGCCGGGTTAACCTCTAAGTCTAATCTCATAACCTCGATCTCCCTAGGGATCATCCATCTCCATGATCAGGTGATACTGCCTTAGAATATGTTTGGATCAATGATGGGATGGGGGTTCCTAGGCATAAGCCACAACTCCATTGTCACACAATGGTAGGAACGAAGTTCATCTCATGAACTAATATTCACCCAGATTGCCTCTTTTGTAGTATCGTAGGTAGCGTTGTATCCAGCCTTTATCGTCTAGTTTGCCACGGTATCTAGCTTGGAACTCTTTAAACATACCATCCCTCCACTGAGGGTAAAGACAATGCCTGTGACTGACATTCAGTCGACCTTACCACCCTGAAAGCTATTCAGTGATTCTCCCCAGGATCGTTTGATACCATCTCACTACACTTAGTGAGAATCCTAACATCCACTTAGATCTATCTCATAGATCCAAAACCCAGGATTTAGGAGGTATCACCTTGATCCTATATGAAGAATCCTTGTGATAAGAGGAGATTGACCGAGTGTAGCATAGGAAACTCCTTTCCTATCAAGAGTATGTCTTCCACATACAGTTCGAGGAAGAACACCTTACTCTCTACAACCTTTTTGTATTTACAAGGTTCATCTACCATTTTGATGAAGTCAAACTCTTTGACTACCACATCAAAACAGACATTCCAACTCCGCGATACCTGCTTTAACCCGTAAAGCAACTTGCACACTTTTTCTCTGCTCCCACTATCTACGAAGATCTCTGTCTGTGTACTTATATACGCTCTTTTCTAAATCACCATTTAGAAAAGCAGTCATGACACCCAACAGCCAAATATCGTAGTCATGTTATGTAGCAATGGCAAGTAGGATCCGGATTGTAAAGTTTTAGAAATCGTAACGCGAATTTTTCCGTTTTAGGGTAAAATTGTCGGTATTTTCCGTTTTAACCCGATTGTGATCAAACCTCTGTACAGACTTGATTGTGCCTAGTTTAACTAGAATAGTGCTAGTGAGCGGGCTTTGGGGGTCAATTGGAAGTTTTGGTTCACATAGAAATTTTCCCTAATTAAATATTATTTTAAGTTGTTAATTATGCACTTATTAGTGGTAATTACAATTTTGGTTTGGGTTAATTACTTTTAGCGTAATTCTATGCTAAACTAATCCCTAGAATTAGTCTTAATCCATTCTTGCCAAATATCTAGATATTTTGTGATAAACGAAATTATTTTTAAAAGAAAAGAAAAGAAAAAAAAGGTTCCATTTTGCATTAAAGAGCATTTATTATCATTTGTAGCTAGAAAACTCCACACAACTTTCACAAAACACCCCCCCACTTCACATGGCCGAGCCTCTTCTATGTGCTGGCCTTTCATTTTCTGTGCTCTTTTTCATCTTCTCCAAGCTCAATAAATCACCAAAAATCCCTAAATAATTCCACAAAACTCATAAACAAAAAATAACCCATCATTCTTTTTCACTAAACTTGCTTAGATCATCATGAAAAACATAATTTTGGAGGCTAAGGTGATGGATCTAGTTGATCTTTTGTGTTCTTGAAGAGGTATAATTTCAAACCCTAATCCTTAATTGTTAGGTTTAAATCATTATTCTAGCTATTTGATTGTTTAAATATAGCTTTAAATTCATGTTTAATTCATTCATGATAATTGTGTAAAAATCAAGTTAGGGTTTGTGTTGGACAATGGTTAAAGTGAAGACTTTCAAATCTTAATCTAGTGGATGAAAGTTGTTGTTAATTCCTAATTTGTCTAATTGAATTTTTAGCAAACTAAGTTTTAACGAAACATAATTGGGTGAGATTAAAATTTTGGAAGTGGTTTGGATAACTTAGTTAAGCTGTTTTGCGATGTTTGTAATCGCTAGAATGGTGTTAGCTTTAGACTTGTGCAATTTATGTGATAAGTTGCTTACTAGGTTTCGGTGAATTTTTGGACATGGGATCAATTAGTCGTTGCGAGGTTATATATATTATCTTCCTCATATTTTATTTTGTTGTGTATACGTGATTGGTACGATCGGAGTCTAGACTTGGTGGTTGCGTAGTTTAGCGAGCCTAGCTAGGATTTTTGCCGATGTCATGCGCGTTTTGTGCACTAGCTACGCAGTGTAATTTTCTGGGCGTTATCTTTGCGTTTTGTTATCTTGGTGTCGGCGTAGGATATTTAGCTTATGCGATGTGTTGGTGAAATTTTAGGGTCGCAAGCGGGGATTTCGGACGCTGCGAATAAAAGGAAGCAGGTGGTCGGATTTTCGTAGCTCGAGATCATCGGTGAGTAGATTTAACATCTACGGGGAAATCGCCCGTATGGCGTTATGCATCAGGGCTGGATATGATATGATAGCTGCATGTTATTCGCATATGAGTTGATTGCATATGAACTTCATTGCATATAGTTACTTGTTGTGCCTGAACCTGTACCTATTGTACACTGCACTATTATTGACAGTCCATGTTGCACGAGCACCTATTGTATGCTATACACACACTATCGGTAATTGCCATGATACGCACAACAAAGATATTCGTATGATATACCTTTCTATTGGTTAGCGACATAGAAGCATTTATATTTGTGTGATGGCGCATATGACATATAGTATGCCTTGCTATACCTACATGCTTACACATATGCCCTGCTATACCTACATGCTCACATATATACTTTCCTATTGTTACATGTTCAGTTTTATACGATATTTATCGGAGGTATGGGGCGCTGTTATATATGTATGTGGGATTCGGATACTTGGGAACCGCGTGATATATTTAATGACTTAATGCATTCAAATAGCGGACTTTTCCCATGATATGCTCATATTGTTGTTCTATGTTGCATATGTTATATTAAATGGATTTACGCATTTGAGATATGTTTTCATGCGATTTAGGGATTTCTAGTGTCGATGTTAGGCACTTATATTCCGAGAGGTTTAAGGATATTGGAAACCGATACGTGGAACACAAGTGTAGAGGTTGGACACTTGGGTTTCGAGGAACGTATGTATATCAGAGCAACCGATACGTGGAACACGAGTGTCGAGGTTGGACACTTAGGTTTTGATGAACATATGGATATCAGAGGACCGATACGTGGATCATAAGTGTCGATATTGGACACTTAGGATTTGAGGAACAAATGGATACCCGTATTTATGTGTCGATGCTGGGCACCAGTTTTCATGATATTTCGGGTGTCGATGTTTGACACTCAGGTTACATGAGATTTACGTGGCCGATCTGAGGATTTTAGGATTGGGGTGTTGTTGATTTACACCGGGTTTTTCCATGCTTATGATTTGTATATGAGATTATTTATATCATCCCACACTCAGGATTTATTTTGATATGCATTGCTTCATGTAGTTGTAGTACCCTAATGATGTGCCTTTATATGATTGTTGCATATTCATATTGCCATTCTTATGCTATCAGATTACATGTGAAAGATTTATCGTTGTTCGTGCATACTTGCGATTACAGTATGATGTTATTTACTATTCATGAGTTGGCAACTCACTCCCGTTGTGCCACAGTGTTTGTAGGACTTACCCTAAGTGTAGTCGCAGCAGGGCGCCTTCTTATCTATACTTTGTGGATACCTCTACAGTTGGCTGTGAGGCCGTTGCTACTAAGTGGGTTCGCGGTTATCCGTTTATATACTTTGGATATCTTTTTGTTGGATATAGTATTCTCCATCTACCACTTCTTTTTTTTGACTTAGAGACGAGTTGTGAGATTTCAGTGTTGTATGTATTTTGGTGACTTTGGGTGTCGTGCTCGTGGGAGCCGGTCTTGTTGTTATATTTTACCTCCTTATGTTGTTTTCATTTATATTTCTTCGCTACGGCGTCGTATATATGCTTGTGCTGGTTGTCTCCATCGTTGGGCGTGAGTTGCTCCCATTTGGGATGCTTTATTTATTTTCTATGTTGTACCCGTTTTCGAGGCTAGTTTTTTTATAAAGAAGGTGCTGCCGAAATTTTCAAGAAAGAAAACTAAAGTTAAAGATTTTACTTGAGATTTTTCGAATGTTTTTAACTATGTTTTTCTCCGCTTATCCAGTTTTGGGTGGTTTAGATTTCTGGGTTTCGGCTTACATAAGTTGTGTACGCCTGTTGACGTTACGTAGTTAAAGTGCCGGTTACGGGCCAAACTTTTGGGTCGTGACAAAGTTGGTATCAGAGCGTTGGGTTTTGCCTTTCGGAGTGTAAGATGACCTTTGTATGATGGAGTAGGTAGTTTAAGCAGAGTGACGTAGCATGTGTATGTTCCGCGGCATACTTACGACACGGTACTCCACCTAAGTGACCTTAGGACTTATTGATTGAAATTCCTCCTGTGATTTTATACATCCTTGTGATTAGATTTCTGTATCCTTATCGAATCTTGTTTTAATTTCTAGCCTATATGCCGCCGAAGACTACGAGGGCACATAGGGCGGCCGTGAGGGCCGAGGTTAGAGTTGATTCGTCTGAGACGAGGACTGACTAGGGCGGTGCGCCTGTTGTACCGGAGAAGATTGCTATGCTTGGCGCTGGTATGCAGGACCTGCGCCAGATGATGGGGTCTTTAGTTGAGGCCATTCGAGCGCAGGGGCAGGCGGTTGTTCTACCCGTTGCGGGGGCCGCGATGGTAACTACTGTTCCGGCAGTTGCAGCTACAGCTCCGGAGGTCATCACCGTGTCACTGTAAGAGTTCATGAGGCCGAGGCCTCCGGTTTTCACTGGCACAGATGCAGCCGAGGATCCGTAGTCGTTTATCGACCGGATAGCCAGGATTTGTCGTTCGCTCCGATGCGAGATAGGTGGAGTTTGCGAGCTTTCGTCTGGAGGGTCTGGCCCAGAAGTGGTGTGAGTCCTTGGAGAGGGGCAGAGCCGCAGGTCTTGCTCCTATTACCTGGGCTGAGTTTGTGACGGTGTTTCTCGCCCGTTTTCTTCCACCGAGCGTCAGGGATGCGCGAGCGCGCAGATTCGATTCATTACGCCAGACTCCGGGAATGACGGTGGCTGAGTACGATGTACTGTTTACCGAGCTGTCTGTTTATGCTCCATATTTGGTTGGTACTGAGGAGATGCGGGTGAAGAGGTTTGTTCGAGGTTTGCTTACCCAGTTGTTCCTAGCCATCAGTATTCAGCATTGTGACACGTAAGCGGCAGCGGTGGACGCGGCCCTATTGGTAGAGGAGCGTCTTTCTAAGTCGTCGGTGGCTTCAGAACCAAAGAGGGTTCGTACTGGTGACTCAGCGGGGAGGCGGGCATTTAGACGTCGTGACAGTTCCCGTTCAGATACTGGGGGTAGTGGAGGTTCGGGACGAGGTCGGCTTTTTAGCTCTTATCCTCAGGAGAGTGAGCAGTTTGCTTCTGGATGTTACTGGTGCGGGAGTCGGGGTCATCGGGCTCGAGATTGTGTTGAGCCATATGTGAGTGAGGCAGCTGTACCATATGTTACCTTACCACCTTCTCCACCTCAGAGGGCATTGCCCCTTATGCCTGTTGTTGCTCCGCGTCAGATGTGCAGAGAGGTCGGGGTCATAGTGGTTTTGTACCGAGAGGGCGGGGTGGTAGAGGCGGAGGTCAACCAGTCGCCGGTAGAGGACAGGCTCGGGAGATTGTCTTGACTCATCAGGACGCGCAGGCATCCAATGCAGTGGTTTCAGGTATCCTTTCTGTATGTTCTTTTGATTCACGTGTTCTTTTTGATCCGGGATCTACGCATTCGTATGTTTCTACGCACTTCGTACCGAGGTTAGGCCGAGAGTCGTGTTTTCTAGATCAACCGCTTGTCGTGACTAATCCAGTTGGAGAGTTGTTTGTTGCGCGACACGTGTTCCGGTCATGTGCTTTCCGCTTAGGAGATAAAGATTTGTTCGTCGACATCATCCTTCTTGAGATGTTGGACTTCGACGTTCTCCTGGGCAAGGACTGGTTATCTACTTGCTATGCGTCCATGGACTGCCGCGAGAATACAGTTAGGTTTTGTTTTCCCAGCGAGTCAGTGTTTGTTGTGCAGGGGGACTGTGGTGCCGTCCCTCACAATTTGATTTCTGTCCTTTGCGCTAGTCGGCTTTTGAGGAGGGGATGTCGGGGATTCTTGGCTTTCATTCATGATACTGGGGCCACAGTGGAGTCGTTGGACCAAGTTCCTAACGTGCGAGAGTTTCCCGACGACTTTCCCGATGAGTTACCTGGGTTGCCGCCAGAGCGTGATATTGAGTTTTGCATTGATCTGATTCCCGGCGCAGGGCCTGTTTCTAAACCGCCTTATCGGATGGCTCCGGCGGAGTTTAGAGAGCTTAAAGATCAATTGCAAGAGTTGATTCATAGGGGACTTGTGCTTCCGATTGTTTCACCGTGGGGAGCTCCTGTTCTGTTCGTCAAGAAGAAGGACGCCAGTTTGAGGTTGTGTCTGGATTATCGTCAATTGAACCGAGTTACGGTGCGGAATAGGTATCCTTTACCTCGCATTGACGATTTATTTGATCAGATCCTGGATGCGAAACATTTTTCTAAGATTGATTTGCGTTCGGGTTATCATCAGTTGCGGGTTCGGAATGATGACATTCCGAAGACTGCTTTTTGTACGCGCTATGGGCATTATGAGTTTTTGGTGATGTCGTTCGGACTCACCAATGCGCCAGCAGCGTTTATGGATCTTATGAACATGATTTTCAGGTCGTTCCTCGACCAGTTCATTATTGTGTTTATTGATGACATTCTGGTCTACTTTAGGAGTCGTGAGGAGCATGAGCGGCACTTGAGGATTGCTTTGCAGAGATTGAGCGAGCACCAGCTGTATGCTGAATTCTCAAAGTGCGCATGTTGGCTTGATAGAGTGGATTTCCTGGGTCATCTGGTGACTGGAGATGGTATTCTTATGGCCCCGAGGAAGATCGAGGCTGTGCAGCTTTGGCCCAGACCTATATCTGTAACTGAGGTCCGCAGCTTTTTGGGCTTAGCTGGTTATTATCGCTGTTTCGTGCAGAATTTTTCGAGTATCGCTGCACCGCTGACCATACTGACCCAGAAGGGGGTTCCTTTTCTTTGGACTGATGCGTGTGAGCAGAGCTTTCAGCAGTTGAAGACTCGGTTGACGACTGTTCCAGTTCTATCTTTTCCTTCTGGATCGGTCGGCTATGTTGTTTATTGTGATGCTTCTTGAGTGGGGCTCGGTTGTGTATTGATGTAGAATTATAGAGTGATTGCTTATGCTTCTAGGCAGCTGAAGAAGCATGACCAGAATTATCCCACTCACGATCTTGAGATGGCCGCGGTGGTCTTTGCATTGAAGATTTGGAGACACTACTTGTATGGGGAGTCGTGTTAGATCTTCACGGATCACAAGAGCTTGAAGTACATCATCCAGCAGCGGGATCTGAATCTAAGATAGCGCCGTTGGATGGAGCTTGTGAAGAATTATGATTGTGAGATCCTTTATCACCTGGGCAAGGCGAATGTGGTAGCTGATGCTTTGAGTCGTAGGCCCGGGGGTAGCTTGTCCCAGTTGAGCGCAGTTCAGTGGCAGTTTTCTGCAGATTGGCAGCTCTTGTGCGATGGTAGCGTACAGTTTGAGTTCACTTCCACTGGGGAACAGCTTGCTCATGTCCGTGCCCATCCACTACTTTTTGATCGTATCCGTGAGGCGCAGCCCAGTGATGCCCGTTTGTCTGAGATTCTTGAGCTTGTTCGGCAGGGTACAGTTTCGGAGTTAATGATTGATGACCAGGGTGTGCTACGATGCGGGACTCACTTGTGTGTACCAGATGCTGATGGGTTGAGACGCGAGATCCTAGAGCAGGCACATCAGTTATCCTTTAGCGTTCATCCAGGTTCCACCAAGATGTACCATGACTTGAGAGATTTTTACTGGTGGGAAGGGTTGAAGCGCGATATTTCAGACTTCGTTTCGAGGTGCCTGACTTGTCAGCAAGTCAAGGCTGAGCATCAGAGACCGGCAGGTGAGATGTAGCCTTTACCCGTTCCAGAGTGGAAATTGGAGCAAATTTCCATTGACTTCATTGTGGGTCTACCAAGGACCAATCGAGGGTATGACTCCATTTGGGTGATTGTTGACCGGTTGACGAAAGCGGCTCACTTCCTTCTAGTGAAAACCACCTTCGGTTATGCTCAGTATGCTCAGTTGTACATAGATGAGATTGTGCGTTTTCATAGTGTTCCCACTTGCATCGTATCCGACAGAGTTATCCAGTTCACTAGCCGTCTTTGGCAGAAGCTTTAGGAAGCTTTGGGTACCCGGTTGAGTTTTAGCACCGTTTTCATCCACAGACCGATGGTCAGTCCGAGCGGACTATATAGACTCTGGAGGATTTGCTTCTGTGTGTGTGCTTGATTTTGGTGGCTGTTGGGATCGTCACTTTCCGTTGATTGAATTATCCTACAATAACAGTTATCAGGAGACGATTCAGATGGCGCCTTTTGAGGCTTTGTATGGTAGGAAGTGTCGATTGCCAGTCTATTGGACCAAACTCAGTGAGAGTAGGGTTTTGGAACCCCAGCTAGTTTAGGAGACTACGGAGAAGATCCAGCTGATACAGGACTGTAACACTTTGAAAACTCGTTTAGGGTTATTTCGCGTTATATAGTATTGATGCGTGTTTTCATGAAAACCCGTAAAATCTTAATTTCCTTTTTATCTAGTCCAATTGAGATGAATTGGGGTTTCATATATTTAAATGGGGTTTATTATCTTTAATTTATTTTAAATTAGCTATGTGCACTTTTAATTAGAATTATTTTCCTTAATTACTTTCCTAATGAGGATTGGTGTGCTTGCTTGCATACTTAGCATTTTAGTGGCACATACTTATTTCCTTCTCACCCTTTTCAAATTTTCATTTTTCTTTATTTTCCTTTTAAAACTAAAAGAATTTGATTTTGAGAGGAAAGAGAGAGGTATGGTGAGCATTAATGTGGCATGGAGGCAATTAATGTGGCTTTTCTCTCTCTCTTTCTTTTCTTTATCCCTCTTTTTTCTTTTTCTTTTCTTGCTGAAATTTCCAGCAGAATACGGCAGCTCCAGCAGTAACATCTCATCATCTTTTCTTTTTCTCTCATCTCTCTTGAATCCCTACACAATCCTACATAAAAAACCTCTCATTCTTTCACTCAAAACCTTGGTTTAGTGGCTCTTTTGAGGTGTTTGGAGCAAATCAGTGCACCTGTGGCTAGAGCTGGAACTTTTGGGTTTTTCTAAAGTCTTTTGAAGGTATTAAACTCATATTTAACATCCCATTTCATAACTTGTTGTGTTTTAGCAAAATATCACATTTTTATGCATGTTTTGTGCTATATAAGGGTTTTAGTGAGGTTATGTTAAAAATTAACTTTTTATGGCTTGATTAGCTTGGTAATGTGATATTAGTGTGGTTTTAGACTTGGGTTTGTTTCAGATTTCACAAAAATACCCTAAAGTATCATTTTAGTGCGAAAGTGTGATTTTTAACTTGAATTTGGGATCTGTTGAATCTGCTGCTACCCGAGTTGCCTTAAATTAAAAATGTATTTTCTGGGGCATACACAGTATGTATGGAGTGCACACACCCAACCCAGAAGCCCACCCCCTACCCAGGCCACCGAAAAACACATTCTGGCCGCAAATTGCGGCCAGATGGGAGAACTGTGGGTTGGTGTTTGCTGATATGTGGGGTTTTATGGTATATATAGTTATATAAAAATCTTTCTGTATCAAAATCTGGAGCTAATTACCTGTTTCTCGTATTTTAAATCTTCGCGACACACGGGATACGGTGTGGGTTTGGGGTGTTCTGCGTATCGCGACGCGTCGAGGTAGTTTCAGACGCTTAATCACACGTTTTAGCGTATCGCGCACACGCGCGCTTGGTTTGCGACACGGGTTTCTAGTTTGACTTTAAATGTCGTATTTGTATGGTTTTGAGCTTATGTGTGATATATTGTGTAAATTCTAGGTTCGCAGGCGAGTACGACGGACGCTGCGAAGAAGGGGAAGCAATTCGTCGGCTACACTTAGCGTGAGACTTCGGTGAGTAGATTTAACATCTACGGGGATATCGCCCGCATGGCGTTATTCGTCAGGGATGATAGGACCTTATAGTTATGTATTGCATTACCTACATTGACTGTTCATGGATACTGTTGTTGCATACTGAATTCCCTGCTATATATATATGTAAACTTAGAATTGATAGAACACCGCACTATTACTAACGGTTCATGTTGCACGAGCACTAATCTTCCTGTTACACACACCGCTAGTAATTGCCATGACACACTCACTGTAGAATTGCCATGATCATTATACTATAGTACCTTTCACATATGATTCGATATGATTTTCATAGATATTGGGAGCCGCATGAGGTCTTTGAAAAACTGAAACTATTTTAAAAAGCGGTTCCTCCCTTTTTCCTATATTATAGCTTGATGTACATAGCACATCGCATTTGATTTACTCATTGATGTTGGATTTCATGTGATTTCTGGTTTTGAGGACCGTGGGGTTATTTAAGATATGATGCACTATTTGAAAACCCGGTTCCTCCTAATATGATATTTTGGTGCGTCTACCACGCGTTTTCTCGGTGCTGAGACGTGTGCTTGAAACCCGATTCAAGGAGTGGATGATCCGTTTGCGGGTTCGTGGTCGACCCGGTATGGTTCCCCTCGGTAAGATGATCGATGGACTTTGCTGATTGAGCCTGGAGGTGGGCGAGTACCTACCGGTGATTGGTTAGACATGGCGGTTATCCGGAGGGTACTAACCAGAGTCGAGAGATGGATGCGGGATGATCCGAACTGCCGGGGCCGAGGGCCGATACCGCAGACGGGACCCGTGGGCTGATCCGGACTTATGGAGCCCGATATATGAGGATTTGCGTGTCGATGCTCGAAACGAGTATTTTATGATATTTTGAGTGTCGATGATGGGCACTCGTGATTCTCAGAGATTTACAGGATTTGAGGGCCGAGGAGAGTGCTGGCGCCTGAGTTTATTTAGGATTTGGGTGCAGTTTTGGGCACCGATTATTTTTCCACGATTGATATTCCGTGTAGATGTTGTTTATCCCATGCTCAGCATTGATTATGATGTATCTCATCCTGTAGTTATTTTACCTGACAGAGCATTTGCATGATTATTGCACCAACTGCTTGTCGCATATAGATTGTACCTACTGGCATATGATAGAGTAGCGCAGTACGTGCATGCTCGCGATTACCTTTATATGTTATCTCTATTCACGAGTTGGCAACTCACCCCCGTTGTGCCATAGTATTTGCAGGTTGCCCCTCAGAGTAGTCGCGGCAGGCTTCCTTTTTGCATCTTTTGGTTACAGATACCACTACAGTTGGTGCGAGAGCTATTTTGTTGTTAGGTGGGTTGTGCTATCTGGTTACTTTTATTGTACACACTTTTCTATCTAGTATTCTCCATCTACCATATATGTACTTGACTTAGAGACAGTGTGAGGACGATGATGTATATTATTTGTATTATGGTGTCGAGCTCGTGGGAGCCGACTGTATTTATGCAGCTTATTATTCTGTGATGTCTTACTTATTGCTCATTCTTCTCTACGGCGTCGTATATTACTCTTGTGATGTTGTTTTCCGCCGTTGGGCGTGATCGCTCCCGTTTGGGAATGCTTTATTTCATTATATATCATTTCACTTATACCCTGTTTGTACCCAATTTCGGGGTTACTTTTACAGAGGAAATGCTGCCAAAATTATTATAAGGATAACTTAACTTTTAAAAGAACTTTATTGAACTATTTAAGGTTTTCTAAATGTTTTAATTGAATGTTTTCGACACTCACTACTCTTAAATGGTTTTGATTTCTGGGTTCGGCTTACTTAGTCGTGCTACGCCTTTAGACGTTCCGTGGTTAAGTGCCGGTCACGAGTCGAAATATTCGGGTCGTGACAAAGTTGGTATCAGAGCGTAGGTTTTACCTTTCGGAGTGTTCCTAGGATGACCCTGGTATGATGGAGTAGGTAGCTGAAGCAGAGTGGCGTAGCGTGATTATGTTCCGCGGCATGCTCACGATACGGTACTCCGCCAAAGCGATCATAGGACTTATTGAATTGATTTCCTTCATGTGTATGTACATTCTTGCGATTCAATTTCCGTACTCTTATCGAATCCTACCTTTTCTTTCAGCTAGTATGCCGCCAAAGACTACTAGGGCGCAGAGAGCGGCCGCGAGGGCCGAGATTCGAGTTGATTCGTCTGAGACGAGGACTGATCCGGGAAGTACACCGGTTGTACCCGAGCAGGTTGTTCCTCCCGTGACAGATCAGATTGCCATGTTAGGGGCTGGTATGCAGGAGATGCGCCAGACGGTTGGATCCAGTATGCTGGAGATGCGCAAGATGATGGGATCTCTAGTTGAGAGACTTCGAGCGCAGCGACCAGAGATAGTTCCACCCGTTCCAGAGACCGCGGTGATACCCACAGCACAAGCAGTTGTCCCTACAGCTACAGAGGTCATCTCCGTATCGCTATCAGAGTTTATGAGGCTGAAGCCTCCGGTCTTCACAGGCACCGATGCAGCCGAGGACTCACAGTCTTTCATTGATAGGATGGCTCGGATATGTCGTTCCCTTATATGCGCAGATGCGAGATGGGTTGAGTTCGCGAGCTTTCGCCTGGAAGGTCTTGCTCAGAAATGGTGCGAATCTGTTGAGAAGGGCAGAGCAGCAGGTCTTCCTCCTATGACCTGGACAGAGTTCGTGGCGCTATTCCTTGCCCGCTTTCTTCCACTGAGCGTCAGAGATGCTAGAGCACACAGGTTCGAGTCCTTACGCCAGACTCCGGAGATGTCAGTGGCAGAGTATGATGTGCTGTTTACAGAGCTATCTGTCTATGCCCCGTATTTAGTGGCTACTGAGGAGTTACGAGTAAAGAGATTTGTCCGAGGCTTGCTTACACCACTGTTTCTTGCGATCAGCCAGCAGCATTACGAGACATATGCAGAAGCGGTAGACGCAACCCTATTAGTCGAGGAGCGCCTTGCTGGGACTTCGGTAGTTCCAGAACCGAAGTGAGTTCGTTCTGGTATATCAGCACGGAGACAGACATTCAGACGCCGCGACAGGTATTGTTTCGGTACGGGGAGTGACAGAGATTCGGGACGAGGCCAGATGTTTAGTTCGTATCGATGGGAGAGTCAGCAGTCATCGCGGGGTTGCTATAGATGCGGCAGTCTACTTCACCTCGTCAGAGATTGTCCTGAAATACACCGGAGGGAAACAGCAGCACCGCACGTCACCTTACCACCTTCACCACCCCAGAGGGCGTTGCCTGTTGTTCTTACTGTTACTCCGCGTCGGACTCATACACAGAGAGGTCGTGGGCGTGGAGGATTTGCTCAGAGAGGACGGGGCGACCGAGGCAGAAGACAGTCAGTCACAGGTGGAGGACAGGCGTGAGTTTTTGCTTTGACGCATCAGGACGCGTAGGCGTCCAATGCGGTGGTCTCAGGTATCCTTCCAGTATGTTCTGTTGATGCACACGTGTTGTTCGATCCTGGATCCACGCACTCGTACGTATCCACACACTTTGTGCCGATTTTATGTAGAGTGTCCGGTTTGCTTGATCAGCCGCTTGTTGTGACCACTCCTGTGGGGGAGTCTTTTGTTTCTAGGCACGTGTTCTGATCCTGTACCGTCTGTATTGGCGAGAGAGAGTTGCCTGTCGACTTGATCCTTCTTGAGATGTTGGACTTCGACGTTCTTTTGGGCATGGATTGGTTAGCCACGTGCTATGCTTCTGTGGACTGCCATGAGAAGACTGTTAGATTTTGTTTTCCCGGCGGGTCGGTTTTTGTTGTGTTGGGGGACCGTGGTGCCGCCCCTCACAGTGTAATTTCTTCTTTTCGCGGTGGACAACTTTTGAGGAAGGGATGTCAGGGATTTCTCGCCTATGTTTGCGATAATAACGCTACAGAGGTTCCGTTGGATCGGGTTCCGGTTGTTAGCGAGTTTCCTGATGTGTTCCCTGACGAGCTTCCTGGGCTACCGCCCGAGCGCGACATTTCTTTCTGTATTGATTTGGTTCCTAGCGCGGGGCCTATTTCTATACCGCCTTATCGGATGGCCCCGGCGGAACTTAGAGAATTGAAGGGCCAGTTGCCAGATTTGCTGGATAAGGGACTTATTCGACCCAATGTTTCTCCTTACGGTGCTCCGGTCCTGTTTCTTAAGAAGAAGGACGGTAGTTTGCGTTTGTGTATCGACTACCGCCAGGTGAACAAGGTTACAGTGCGGAACAGGTATCCTTTGCCACGCATCGACGACTTGTTCGACCAGCTTTAGGGGGCAGGATACTTTTCGACGATCGATTTACGATCAGGCTACCATCAGCTGCGGGTTCGACAGGAGGACATACCGAGGACAGCTTTCCGCACGCGCTATGGCCATTATGAGTTTTTGGTGATGTCGTTCGGACTCACCAATGCGCCAGCAGGATTCATGGACTTGATGAACCGTATTTTCCGGCCATATCTTGATTTGTTCATCATTGTTTTCATTGACGATATTCTGGTGTATTCCCAGAGCAGAGACGAGCACGAGCAGCACCTGCGGATTACACTGCAGACCTTGAGGGAGCATCAACTTTTCGCCAAATTCTCTAAGTGTGCTTTCTGGCTGGACAGCGTAGACTTCTTGGGGCATGTGATTTCACGAGACGGTATATGTGTAGACCCGAGGAAGATCGAGGCCATTCGGAGTTGGCCCAGACCCACATCAGTTACGGAGATTTGCAGCTTTTTATGGCTGGCCGGCTACTATAGGCGATTTGTGCAGGACTTCTCCCGTATTGCTACACCGTTGACCGGGTTAACCCGGAAGGGAGTTCCTTTTGTTTGGACGGAGGAGTGTGAGCACAGTTTTCAGCAGCTACGGGCTCTACTGACTACGGCGCCCGTATTATCATTGCCTTCAGGGTCAGGCGGATTTGTGGTATATTGTTATGCTTCTCTGGTGGGGCTAGGGTGCGTATTGATGCAGCATGACAGGGTGATCGCATATGCTTCATGGCAATTGAAGAAACATGAACAGAACTACCCCACTCACGATTTGGAAATGGCTGCAGTGGTCTTTGCACTTAAGATCTGGCGACATTACCTATATGGCGAGTCGTGCCAGATATTCACTGATCACAAGAGCTTAAAGTATATATTCCAGCAGCGAGACCTGAACCTTAGACAGCGCTGATGGATGGAGTTAGTGAAGGACTACGACTGTGAGATCTTGTATCACCCGGGCAAGGCTAATGTAGTGGCGGATGCTTTGAGTAGGAGGCCCGGAGGTAGTCTTTGTTGTTTGAGCGCAGTGCAGAGGCAGTCGTCGGCAGATTGGCAGATTTTATCCGACAGCCGGGTACAGTTCGAGTTTACGCCAATCGGAGGATAGATTGCGCATGTTCGTGCACTCCCACAGTTGCTTAACCGTATACATGAGGCACGGCACAGTGATGACCGTTGTTCAGTGAGCATGGCACAGATAGGACAGGGCAGATTTTCCGAGTTCGTGATCGATGATCAGGGGATACTACAATTTGGGACTAGACTATGCGTACCAGATGCTGAGGGACTGCGGCGTGAGATTCTCGAGGAGGCACATCGATCGGTGTACAGTGTTCATTCAGGTTCCACCAAGATGTACCACGACATGAGTGATGTTTTCTGGTGGGACGGGATGAAGAGGGACATCGCAGATTTCGTGTCGAGATGCCTGACTTGTTAACAACTCAAGGCCGGGCACAAGAGGCCCGCGGGAGAGCTTCAGCCGTTGCCCATTCCGGAGTGGAAATGGGAACACATTTCTATGGACTTCATTGTGAGTCTACCCAGGACTAGTCGAGGGTATGACTCCATCTGGGTGATCGTGGATCGTTTGACAAAAGAGGCTCACTTCTTACCGGTGAAGACGACTTTCGGATTTGCTCAGTATGCCCAGATATACATCGACGAGATCGTATGACTGCATGGAGTCCCGACATGTATTGTGTCCGACAGAGGCTCCCAGTTTACCAGCCGACTATGGCAGATGCTTCAGGAGGCTTTGGGCACCCGCTTGAGTTTCAGCACAGCATTTCATCCGCAGACCGACGGACAGTCAGAGCGGACTATTCAGACTCTCGAGGACATGCTCAGAGTGTGCGTATTAGACTTCGGAGGTAGCTGGGATCATCATTTACCCTTAGTAGAGTTCTCCTATAACAACAGCTACCAGGAGACCATTCAGATGGAACCATTTGAGGATCTTTATGGGAGGAGGTGCAGATCGCCAGCCTATTGGACAGAGCTAAATGAGAGCGGTATCTTAGTGTTAGTTGTATGTATACCCTAGAGGCCAGTATTGTACAAATGATGTATATTATATTGGATGCTTGGACATATATAGAGATGACTTTCTTTTTCGATATGATAGTATGCTATCTGGTTGCTCTTTATCTTAACATGTATACTTGTCTCTTTATACTGTCTTATAGTTACATGTTGGTAAAGCCCTTAGGATGTGTACTTGACTACCTGGACTATGATGCGGATCATACTAGTGGGGACATGGTAGTCCATAAGTACATCCTTCAAGGTCCCTAGTCGTGGGTGTAACGAGACGGGGCATCGATATACCAGTGTAGACTAGCGTATACGCTTCTCGACCCATGAGATGGGCGATGGATGATCCCATATCCATTGGTGTTTGACATCAGAGATGGTATACGGGTGCTCAGTGGAGACTGGGTACACAGGACGGACTGGCTGAGAACTCCCAGATGGTATTATACCTCATGTCAGATGGCAGTTCTCTGGTGACACTTGTGCAGGTTAGTCTGTAAACCCTAGATCGTCATAGAGTCTTGTGTGATTCCCACTGTGCTTTGATTTCCACCTTACCACGTCCATGAGAGCGTGCAAAACGATGGTTTTTGAGTACAGTCCCGAGTCACATGGAGGCAATGAGCGATAGGAGGGGTTTCGTCTCTCCCGATATTTGTGGTTGATGTGGCGCTGTGCTGGACTGGCCGTAACAGGGAAGTCCCTGGCCAGGGCTATTTTAGAGATTTATTGATAAGTGTTACCAGTAGTTTCTCGACCCGTTATGGGCCTCACATCGGCACGACTTATCGGCTATTGGGGTCTGACGTTTACCATCCCTAGGCCCGATATGCAGCATATCTGACGAAGAGACCGGACTGTACGGTAGTGTTGCCGGTTGGCTCGACGGGAGGTGTAGCAGGTTCGCTTGTTTTCTTCTGATCGCTCAATACCCGGGTGGCCGTTACGTTAACTGACCGCTTGTGGCTTGGGGGTGCTTGATATGATCATCACCCACTGCTGGCGTATTGACGAGTCTTAAAGTCCCACAAAGGAGTTACCAAGTCCAGGCGAAACGTTGTGGTGCGCGTATGCGATATGCGCATGGACCCGGTTAAAATGCGCGCATAAGATACCGTATATTAATCGGGCGGCTTGCTTTTGGTTGGGTCGTATGTGATATGGCCGGATTGATAAATCAAGTGTTGATTTATCATTTAACCATTAGTTTCTCACTAGAAATCCTTTTCTTGTATAGTTTGGATGTATGCATGCATGTATGCATTCCTTCTTGATTCATGCACATATGGATGTGCATGCACACATACATACATACATCATCCTTCATGGTTGTATATACATAGAAAATGGTGGCAATATAAGACTCACACCATGGTTTTATATATATGGATATATATTGTATTTGTGTTAAAAACAAAAGAAAAGAAAAAGATAATTCATGGTTTACTTTCTACACTCTTCTTTGACCTAACCATGCTCACCCACCATTTAACAATGGATTAACTTTCCTTTTGTGTTTTAACTCAAATTCAATAATATCTTTATTATTTAACCATGGTTTGAGATGAGAAGTGGAAAATATATATACATATATTTTCTATTTTTTCTAATGAGAATATTTTTTCTCTTCTTCTTAAAAAGGCCATCATCTTCTTCCTCCTTCTTTTTTTGCTCTCTAGATTTCTTTAGTGAGCAAATTACTCACCAAGTTAGGATTTTGAAGTGAGAAAAGCCACCACAACATCATTCTACACAAGTCTTGCCAACATGTTTAGAGTGTTAGCTTCATTTCTTTCTCTTGATCAAGTGAAGTTGCAAGCTTGGACAAAGCGGACTCCGGGTGGATCATCGTGGACCTAGAGGAGTTCAAGCTGACCTTTTCCAAACCCCATGTAGCCGAGGAGTCTAGCGTAGGGAGCTACAAAGGTTGTACTCTCAAAACCCTAGCTTTTCCTACTTGAGATGATGTGTTGTTTTTGAAACCCTAATTTTCTTGGAATGATTCTTTGTGTGTTCACTTAGCACCCTAAAAATTTAATATTTGGTACATGTGATGCTTCCAAACCCTTCATGAGGTCCTAGGTAAACCTAACATTGGTATCAGAGCCGACCTAGAACTTTAGGCGACACTTTAGCGAAGTTAAAACTCCGATCGAAACAAAATACGGTTTTTTGGGACACTCTCTGGACAATATTTTAAAACAGTGATTTTTCAATATTAAAAATATGTAAAAAGATCAGCAGGGAAATCTAAGACAAACTGTAAAAAACGATGCAGTGAACAGTCATTTCCGCCGCGGAAACGCGGCCAAAGCTTGCTTGGGCCGCGGTTCCGCGGCCGTACAGATGAGTCAATGAATGGTTTTTGGACAGTAATACATATAACTGCTTGTTGATATTTTTGGGTAGTTTTAATCTGGTTTAAGTGTTATTTGTTCTGGAGATTGTTTTGAGTTCAATGATTCGATCGGAATTTTGACTTCATGTTTTTTCCGGATAATTGGAAAGTATTGAATTGTTAGAACGAGTGTCATTTGCTCACTTTTCACGGGGTTTAAATCTTTCAGAAATACGTGCAAGTTTTGTGGTGGACCCTCTAGAAGACAAAAAACCTTAACTCGATTATGTGACCGTCTTGAACTGCCTTTTCAACCTTAGGGTTTGGGGCAGTACGGCGTGCCACATGTGAGGCGTTGGCTTGACCCTTCTACGGCTGGACCGCTACTACTGTGACACACTCCGGGTTTTTTGAACTCCGCTCAAGTGTTGAGCTTTAGGGAATTTTGGGTATTTGATCATTCGTTCGAAAACTTTAATACTGTCTATTTATCTGGAATGTGATGCAATGTGTGGAATTCATATAGCTAGACATGAAATACGAAGTATGTGATATTTCGCATTTACGATGTCTAAAGAGAATGTGGATTCCAGATATTGCAGTTTTACATTTTCTTTTCTGTGACTGTAAGTGTAGTATGTAATGGTATTGCCGATTGTCGTTGCTATAAATCGACGACAATCGGTGTATGCATACTTACTTACGTTGATAATATGAGATATTATGTGTTGCTGAGATATGGTGTGCAAGATTGTCGCGATTGAATAGCCGAGCGTTTTATGTGAGATGAGAGTTTTATATTTTCATTCATGTAAATTCAAATGTAATGTAATATTCTTTTATTTAGGGCACTTCCGGATTGAGGTTGATGCTACCAGTGTTGTATATTATTTACTTTTCCGCATTAGGATGGACCTAAGGAGGGGAGCACAGGTGACCGGGTTCTGGTATTCAGTGGGAGGCCATCTTAAGGAGTCGAGACCGGGTCTCCTAAACTCCAGAATTGGTAGGGTCTCTTGCCGCTCTCGTAGGGGTCCAGGGTATAGGCTTGGCTATTCATCGCAACTGTGGAATCCGTATTTTCTATTGTTGGCTAAATACTAAATACGGACGTCTTAGTATATCCCACATTATATCTATGTTTCTGCTGCGATATCTGTGATGTGATCATTTGATGTGTTATGATGGATACTGTATATAGTATATATGATATATTATATAGACGTTACTTATGTTTTACACCCGCACTAGCCATGCCCTGCTCTGTCGTTGGTTACCTAACCTAACGGTGCACGAGGGGACATTGAGGCGAATGCGGATGGCATAAGTGTACGTCGTATTTATCTGTGATGTTTAGGTGACTTAAATGTTGTGAATTCATTAATGTGATTAATGAAAGAAAAGAAACCTAAAAGATGTTGTAGAATCAATTTTTTTCAAAAAGGGTTGCTACAGTTTTGCTTTGCATAGCGGTATATATGATATACCCTGCACCTTATTCGACGGGGAAAGAGCCGAGATCCCTTAACCGGGAGTGACCTCTTTAGCAAAACTGGCAGATGCTGCAACACTCGGTTTGACTTTTGATTGCTTTTGGAGTTTTGCTTTGCATAGTGATATATATGATATGTCATGCACCTTATTCGATGAGGAAAGAGCCTAGATCCCTTCACTGGGAGTGACCTCTTTAGCAAAATTAATGAAAGCCTCAAAATCACTCCATTTCAAAATTCACTCGATTCTACAACGATATCAAGTTCATTGCGCAATAGGTTTTCAGAAAACCTATTGTAGCCCTCCGTCATTTCAGATAAGTCTTACTTAGTATTCACGCTACGTTTGTTGGTCTGCGTCTAGGCGTAGTATGCGGTAGCTAACTAGTATTTATCTGTTTGTGCATATGATGCAGATTGGATTAGTGTAGTCGTGCGACTTAGTTGTCCTGCGTCAAGGGTCGTACGGGTAGGTTTAATTCAATCAAGAAATGACGGGTTGAACTTGACTAGCGCACTATGGTTTGTTGGCCTGCGTCAAGGTCATGGGACGCTAGGGGCAAAATATTATCGGGAATTTCAAGTGTTGAAATTTACAATGAGATTGCATACCTTCTATGAGATAGTTGGATCCCGTACCCACTAAGAGTAATTGTTACTCCTGGGAGAGTCTTACACAAGACAATTAGCTGATCAATTAGGTGTCTAGAAAGGTGTCAACGGGGTTACGCCTCGGGAAAAACGAGGTTTACTTTAATTAGGTCCGTGCGAAAGCACGGGGAACCTCCCTCAAAGTACCGACACTGGCCTGGCTGAAAAATCGGCGAAGTTGTAGGGTGTAATTAATCCCGGCTAGTCTTTCCTTTTAGGGTTTGAAGGAAGATTTGATAAAAACAGTGGGAGCCATCCTGATTAGATAAGATAATAACCAATCTAATCTTGCAAGAGCATACGCTAAAGTGTTTTCTTCTCTCTCTCTCCAGGTAGCGACCATGTCATGCCTTAATCAAGATAATAATATGGATGTATTGACCGAACCCGCATGTTATACTGTGCTGGGGAACGTTGGTTCTGTTCTTTCTTATAAGAGTTATAGGACTGAACAGGACATAGGGGAATACCAGGATTCCCATGCCACCCGAATGAAAAAAGTACATGATGATGCATTTTCTTCGGGTGTGTTCGTTACAGAGAACTGTTTCTCCATTTGCCCTACGTCCTGGGTATTTGATACCGGGTCAGGATCCCATATATGTAATCAGTGTAGGGTTCCTAGGCACACTCATGAGGTTCAACAACTGATCAAACATGTCCAATTCAAAATTTTCTATGTGCCGAGAAACCCTAAACTAGATCGTAACTAGACGTAAGGCGAAAGAACATGCAAGTTAACAACTTAACTACAAGTAAAAGTAACTACAACCTTTGTAGATCCGGTCCTCCACTTCTCTAGCTCTGTGATGACGTCCCTCCGCTGTGATCATCGGATCCCGGACTCTAACGATGGTTTCGTCGGAGAAATGATCGGGCTAGGTCGTTGACTTCGATGCCGAAGATGATCTACGTCGAAGCAACTCAAACTCAAGCTCCATCTTCATAGGACATGAAACTTGTGAAGATAACACACTCTACTACATGGCATGTGGTAGAGGATGAAGAAATAGAAAGTGGGTTCACTTTGGAATTGGATTTCTCACTTGGATTCATCACTTGGAATTTTCAAGAGAGCTTTCTTCTCTTCATGAAGAAGAAGAAGAAGAGAAGAAAAAATGGATAATCAATTATCTCAAAAAGAAAATCAAGTGATGCCTATCATTTAGCAACCATGGGTGAGTAAACTCATGTAGAGAATAAACTAGGGTTTAGGTGTAATGGTTAGGTTAAGGAAAAAACAAAATGGTTGAAGTTTCATGAAACTTCAAGAATAAAACAAAGAAAGCCACCATATTTGTTTTTGCCAAAAATAAAAGAATAAACTAAATGAATAAACTAAAACCCTAACCATTAACCTAAACATGGTTTAAAACAAACACACACCCAAGTTTGCATGTATCATCAATCATGATACAAACTAGTGCACAAAAATATATCACATATACTACTTGTGCACATCAAGTGAGAAAATCCATCTTAAGTGAACAAATACTAGTTAATGTAAAGTAATATATCAAATATATAATTATACATCAAATCATTAAATCAACACTTGATTTAATGATCCGGTCATATCGCATATAACCGACTAATATCAAGTGTATCAATGTATCGAATCAACACTTGATTCGGTAACCCGGCTATATCATATAAAACCGTCCAATGATACAAATCGCGAGAATAGAATACAGTATCACATACTGGTTATTCTCGGTCCCGCACATATCTCATATGCGCTCCTATTTCGTTTCGCTTGAGCCAGGAAATCTCTGTGTAGGACTCTAAAGACTCGTCAATACGCCGGCAGCAGGTGATGATCATATCAAACACCCACAAGCCGCAAGCGGTCTGCTAAACGTAATGGCCACCCGGTTATTGAGCGATCAGAAGATCAACGAGCAAGCCCGCTCACACTCCTGTGAATCCAACCAGCAACACTTACCGTACAGTCCGGTCTGTTCGTCTGATATGTCGTATATCTCGCCTAGGGGTGGTAAACGTCAGACCCCAATAGCTTGATAAGTCATGCCAATATAAGGTCCACAAAAAACGTGAAACTACTGATAACTCTTACCAGTAAATCACTGCAACCCTGGCCAGGGATTTCCAGTTATGGCCAGTCGAGCATAGCGCAACATCAACCCCAATACCAGGAGAGACGAATCCCCTCCTATCGCTCATTGCCTCCATGTGAATCGGGACTGTACCCAAAAACCACCTGTTTGCACGACTCAGTAGAGCCGTGGTAGGGTGGAAATCAAAGCACAGTGGGAGACACACAAGACTCTATGACGATCTCTGGTCAACAGACTAAGCTGTACAAGTGTCACCAGAGAACTGCCATCTGACGTGAGGTATAATACCATCTGGGAGTTCTCGGTGAGTCCGTTCAGTGTACCCAGTCATCACTGAGCACCCGCATACCATCTCTGATGTCAAACACCAAAGGATATGGGATCATCCATCGCCCATCACATGGATCGAGAAGATATACGCTAGTCTACTCTGGAATATCGATGGCCCGTCTCGATATTCCCACGACTAGGAACATTGAAGGATGTACTCATTGACTACCCAGGCCCCACTAGTATGATCTTCATCATAGTCCTGGAAGTCGAGTACACATCCTAAGGGCTTTATCAACATGTAATAGAGAGACAACAAGCATACATGTTAAGATAAAGAGCAACCAGATAGCGTACTATCATGTCGAGCAAGAAAGTCCTACCTATATATGTCCTAGCAACCACTACAATATACATCCAATGTACAGTAATGGCCTCTAGGGCATACATATAACTTACAATCTCCCACTTGCACTAGGGCCATTTGTAGAAGTGGTTGTAGTATCTAATACTCAACCATCCCATATGAGTCTCTCTCTGGGAAAAAGCCTTTGTGAGTGGATCCGCCGTGTTGTCCTCTGAGTCTACTCTCCTAACCTTGATCACCCTGGAGATCAACTATCTCCATGATCAGGTGATGCTGCCTCAGAATATGTCTGGGTCACTGATAGGATCGGGGTTCCTGGGCCAAAGCCACACTTCCATTGTCACACAATAGTAGGAACCTAGTTCATCTCATGAACTAATATACACCCAAACTTTCTCTTTGGTAGTATCTTCGATAGCGATGTCACAAGCCTTTATCGTCTAGTTTGCCATGGTATCTAGCTTGGAACTCTTCCAACATACCGTCCCTCCACTGAGGGTAAAGGTAATGCCTGCGACTGACATTCAGTCGACCTTATCACCCTGGAACTTTTCCAGTGATTATCCCCAGGATCAACTGATACCATCTCACTACAACTAGTGAGAATCCTAACATCCATTTAGATCTATCTCATAGATCCAAAATCCAGGATTTAGGAGGTATCATTTTGATCCTATATGGAGAATTCATGTGATAAGAGGAGATTGACCGGTCGTAGTATAGGAAACTCTTTTCCTATCAAGAGTATGTTGTCCACGTACAATACGAGGATGACCACCTTACTCTCTACTACCCTTTTCGTATATACAAGGTTCATCTACCATTTTGATGAAGTCAAACACTTTGACTACCATATCAAAACAAACGTTCCAACTCCGCGATGCCTGCTTTATTCTGTAAAGCAACTTGCATATGTTTCTTCTGCTCCCACTGTTTACGAAGCCCTCTGGCTGTGTACTTATAGACGTTCTCTTCTAAATCAGTATTTAGAAAAGAAGTCATGACACCCAACCGCTAGATATCGTAGTCATGGTATGTAGCCGTGGCAAGTAGGATCCGGATGAACTTAATCATAGCCACTTGGAAAAGGTTTCATCATTATCCACGCCTGGTCGATGACGAAAACCTTCAACAAGTCTAGCTTTGAAAGTCTCAACCTTTCCATCTACACCAAGTAATCTTCTCAAGATACACTTGCTCCTGATGGGGATTTAACCCTTCAGATACAGCATTCAAAGTCCATACTTTTGTTGGTGTACATGGATTCCATCTCAGATCGCTAAGCATCCAGCCATTCTTACAGAGTCCCTACTCTTGATGGTCTGCTCGAAATTAGTTGGGTCATCATCTCATGATGCAATCTTCGCTCCCACTGTCATCGAGAAACCGAAGCATCTCTCAGGCGGATGAGGAACCCTGCTAGATCGGCGGAGAGGCTGAGGTTCGTCGGAGACTATTGAATCCTTTGGTTCTATCAAATCATCAGTTGTAGTTTGTATAACTGGAACTCCTTCCAGTTGTATAGAACTGACCTTGCCTCGATCTTGTCCGGATTTTGCTTTGACATAGGCCGGACAATCCCAAATCTTAATTTACTTAAGAGATGGGCTCTTCCCATACCATATCTCATATGGAGTGGTAGGCAGTGATCTGATTCGAACCTAATTCAATAGGTATGCAGCTTCTTAAGTGCATAACCCCTAAAAGGAAACAAGTAACTCAGCAGTACTCATCATAGAGTGCACCATATCATATAGGGTGTGATTGCTCCGCCCCGATACACCGACATGCTGTGGTGTGTACGGAGGAGTAATGCTGAGAGAGAATCTCATTCTTCTTTAGAATAGTCGAGGAATCCCGTGCTCAAGTATTCTCCTCCCTGATCACATCAAAGGACATAATACTTATACCCGTTTTTGGTTCTCTACTACTAACTTGTATTCTATGAATATCTCAAAAGCTTCGGACTTATGTTTCAGCAGGAACATGTGACTGAATCTTGAGAGATCATCAGAGAATGTAATGAAGTACAAAGAACCGGTCTTGGCAGGTGTAGACAGGGGACCTTACATACATCATCATGTATCAGTCCTTAGAGTTTACTAACTCTTTCTCTGTTTCTACTAAACAGAGCTATGGTCATCTAATCTGTGTTGCGCCACGGCAGCTCCCCGGCCTCGTACTCGAGGCCAAAATGCGGAATCAAAAATTTTCCTTACTCGGAAACCGGCGCTACCGCGGAGAATGAAAACCCGGATCGATTACCATTAACCTAATGCTAGCAATCAAGAGATGGGAAGAGAAGTATACCGAGTGATCCGAGTCCTCCGGTCTTCTCTTCATCGTCCCGATCTCCCGCGGAAAGTCTTGTCTCCATATCGTCGCCTCCTCGCCGGAAAGGGCACCACATCGCCTGCGTCTTTTACGGGCTCCCGCCTCAATACCGAGGCAACTCGGGCATGAAGCCGGCAACTCGACATGCTCAAGATATGCTGTAGAATGTGTAGTGTAGAGGCTATGTCTCATTTGGGGTTTGTTGCCATTTGAAGATGATGGAGGAAATGAGATAAGAAAAATGGTGCTTGCATTTTTCTAGCATGAAATGAGATCAAGAGATCAAACTCTCAAGAATGAAAACTCTCTTTTCTTTTTCTTTCTTTCAACCATTTTCATCAAGTGAGAAGAAGAAGGGTGGAGGAATGAATATGAAAACATATATCATGAAGGGAGGTGAGTGTAGGATAAAGAGAAGAGGTGACCATATCCTAACACCATCATTACAAACTCACATCAAACTTCATCTCATATCTAATCTTCATAAAGAAAGAAAAGATGATAGAAAAGAATGGAATAAAAAGATGCTATCATAATTAATCATCTTGCAAATAAACCCTCCATAATGTGTTATTTGCAAACTTGCAAATAACACCCTCCATCGAAAAGTCCGGCCGGGAAAGAACAAAGGAAAACCGGCCGGAACGGAATGCAAACTGGCAACTCCAGAAAACTGGTCCCGTAATAAATTACAGGAAAACCCCGATACAGTGCATACACACCCGCATCTGTATTCTGACCGGATACAAATGCAATGAGACAAAATCTACACTGTACTAAACTAGTACCGGCTTAAACCAAAGCCGGCTAGTAAAATCCGTTCGATCCTGATCCGTGCAATACCGCACGTATCTGATCGAACCCTGCCATATAACTATACGGCCACTAGTACAAAACTGTCCGATCCTGATCCGTGCAATACCGCACGTATCTGATCGGACCCTGCCATATCTCCATACGGCCTCTACAGCGTTTCGCCCGAAAGCTTGAGTAACTGAAAGTGTGGTGGACTTTAAAGACTCGTCAATACTATGGCTGTGGATTTAACCACTAGCACCTCAGAGGTATTAGCCAATACGTGACGGGCCACCAGCTATTGACCAAAAGGGACGTCGATGAGCGAACTCATCCTGACACCCTACTGAGCCTGTCAGTGACAATATCCGTACAGTCCGGTCCGTTCGTCTATGAACATCGCATGTCAGGCCTAGGGGGTTGGTAAAAGTCAGACCCCCAAAAGCGGAACAAGTCGTGTCGGAGTGTAGCCCAGAACGCCCTGAGATACTACTGGAATACCTACCAGTAAATCTCCTGCCTCGGCCGAGGGCTTTGCGTAATGGCTCTCCTAGACACAGCGCGACCTCACCCCCGATACCGGGAGAGACGAACCCCTGAAGATCCGCTAACTGTCTCCATGTGCCTCGGGACTGTACCCAACTAAAACCTGTTTGCACGACTCCTTTGAGCCGTGGTAGGGTAGTAATCAAAGTACAGTGGGAACTCACACGAGACAAATGACGATCCCCAGGTCAATGAACTAACCTATACACATGTCACCAGGGAACTGCTATCTGACGTCTGGTATAATCCCAACTGGCAGGTTCCCGGCGAGTCCTGTCCGGTGTACTCATAACCCAATGAGCACCTGTATACATCTTAGGTGAACCAACTGACACCAGTGGCTTGTGAGACCGGACACCGCCCCTCGTCGGGGTCTCGACTGTATACACTAGTCTACTAATAGAGTATCGATGCCCTGTCTCGAAACTCCTACGACTAGGGACCGTTTAAGGATGTGCTTATAGACTACCAGCTCCCACGTATATGATCGCCATCATACTGCTGGTAGTCAAGCAAGAATCCTAGGGGCTCTATCAACGTGTAATAGCGACATGTCAGGTCACCTAAAGCAGTACACGATGATAAAGATAAACCAGATAGCATACTATCATCTCGAGTAAGACTGTCCTACCGGGATAGGTCCTCCCTCAATCATTGCAATCACGTGCCTGTGATCCAATAATTGACTCTGAGGGCACTATCTCCAACAATCTCCCACTTGCACTCAAGGCTAATTATTGTGATGCCGCATACTCACAGCCCGTGTGATACCGAACACCCAACTCCTCTACTAGTCAGTCTCACAAAGCTCGTTTGCGAAACTATTGCGTTCAAGGAATAGCCTCAGTGAGTGGATCCGCTGTGATGTTTCTTTCTATGTCTCTCTATATCTCAAGTTCGCGGAGAAAGCCATCTCCCGAAATGAGCAATACCTGTCTTAGAATGTCTGGATGTCTGATGGGACCTAGCTCATAAATGAACTCCAAATCCAAACTTCTTAGACTGTATCGTCAACTGAACTTAATCAGTATCCTGCGCCTTGCCACCCTCAGTATTGCCTTAGACCACCTGTCCAAAATACTGCCCCTCGTCAGAAGGAAAACTATAACTCTGACACCCACTCTGCCATCCAGGTCACCTTGGAAGCCTGGAATGATAACCGTCTCCTAAAGGAGGCTGTCGTTATCATATCCTTAGAACATCCACTTATGTTCTAAGACTACTTCCGACTGTTTCTCCCGGATTGGATCAATATCAACTTATTGCATCTAGTGCAAGAACAACATCTGGTGTGGTACTTGACATCTCATGATTGACTCAATTGCCTAAGCAAGTGATCTTCCAATCATGAGTATCCCTCTCCATTTTAGTCTATAAGACACCTTTAGAGAGGGTGACTCCATCAACTGCAGGTACACTACCGTGTCAGGAGTCGTCCATTCTAAATACTCATAGAATGCTGTCAAGGTACCCAGATTGGGAAACCACCCAAATCTAGATCTAAAACCATAGATCTAGTAACCAGTATGTCTGATATAATATCCAAGTCCTTTGTGGAGAAATCACTGTGTGACGACCAAAGTATAACCGATCGTAGTATAAGAATATCACTTCCTACTACCTTCTCAACAGATCCACCCCCTATTCTGATGATGTCAAACCTATGACTGTCACATCAGAAATAGATGATCTATCTCCGCTACATCTGCTTTAGTCTATAAATAGTCATAAGCCTGATGTCCACCAATGCTTCCGCTGCTCCCACTGACTACGACAACCCTCTGGCAGAGTCATATAGACGTGCACTTCCAAAGCTAGTTTAGAACGACGCTATACTCATCCTCCTGCCGGGTCTCGCAGCCTGGAACAACAGCAATGGCAAGTGTGGGTAAACAAGAACTTCCCTGTCACCGTCCTTGAGGCTACCGGAGTACCTCTCGGGTGACTGAAGTTACCCACCGTATCTGCGGAGTGGCCAATGGAATGTCAAACCAGATTGAATCTTTAGGTTGCTTATCAAATCTTCAGTAATCGTTTGCGGTTCTGGAATCACTTCCAGTTCTACCATACTCCCAATACTTTTTCTGAAAAAATCCATTTTTAATAAAAACTGTGGCGAGTCTAGAACAATATTGCTATTGTTCATCCAGATGGTAGAAAGTCAACCCTCGTCATAGCCTGGGTCAACCCACAAACAGCCATTACAGAAACGTGCCTTGAGTTGTCCAGTGTCTGGTTTTAATCATAAGCCGGACAACTCCCCGTACCTTAACAATGTCAAGATATGAACTGTTCTATATCCAATATAGAACCAGAGGCACTGATTTAATTTAACCAGGTTCAAATCATGCAGCTGTCTCCAGTGCAAGTCAACTGAATGGAAAAAGGACGATCAGCGTCACTCAACTTAGGAATGCTTCCAATTATGAGTAACCCGAAAGAGAAGCAAGTTCTCTTAATCATTACTATCAACTGAATACCATATACAAGTATCTACATCTTCGATCACTTTGAAGAATCCTGATACTTGCAAAACCTGGTTCTCTACTTTATTCAAATACCTACAACTTCTCAAAATTCAGACCCTGTGTTTCCACGAAACACCTGTCTAAAAACTAGAGAAGTCATAAGTAAACTGAATATAGTACGAGGACCAACCCCTCTGTCCTGATGGACCCTGGACAACATACAATACTCTGTATAAGTCCCTTGAGTCTGACAACTCATTCACTGTCTGTCGTAGGTTAAAAACTGTACTTATGGTTAAGAAGAATTGCACCGCTGTTTAATGCTTCTTACCTAACCATCCACTGATATAGGTAAATGTCGTAGACATAACTTCAAAAGGTATATCTCACTCTATAAAAATAGACATACAGATATATCAATTTGAAATTGGTGCATAACCGCGGATATTCAAAACCAAATAATTGCCATCCGGCAAACAACCCAGGTGACTTCCTCAAATATCACCGATTACAACGAATCCCGATACAATGAGGATGATCACCCAATTCCCAATAACTTACTCCCACTCATCATCTGTAAAACCATACAGATGTGAGAATCCAACCTGGTAAATACATACCCTGGAGTAAGTATCTAATCGGGAAATCAGTTTTCTTTTAACATCACACAGTGAAACTGAAACATTGAAATGTTTCGTTGGGGTATCCTGGTATTCCTAGTAATGCCTCTTCCATTATCCAGATTCACAACTGTAACCGTATAATTCTTTGCCATCTTTCTAAATCCCTTTCTATGTCTTTAGTCATTACCTTCTGTACACCACTTTAGGCCAAATGGTTTTCTTCCTTCCCTACCGTTCGGCACCAGCCTATGGTTTGGAAGAAGACTATCCAAAAAGCATAAAGGGTGTACTGTCCTAATCCTAGGAGCACTCGCAATGCGAGAGAAAGTGAAGATAAAAGACACCTGAATGTACTTTATTCCTATTTCTCCTGAACCAGAATCCATCCCCGAACTGGAACAAGTTCCTTTCGAGTTCGTATATAACCATACGATGGAGTATCCAATAAACTGTGGATCTTCGTAGTGATACGGAGTGTCCTGGAGAAATACAAAGGTGATTTAGGATTGGCGAAGAAATACTTGGTTTGGTCGTGAATATCAGTCGCAATTTACTTTGCCCTCCTACTAATCCCTTGCTTTGTCTTAACTTAATACCTTCTGCACACCATCGTTATGCTAATTGGTTTTCTTCATTCCCCACCGTTCGGCACCAGCCTAAGGTTTGGAAGAAGACTATCCAATTTGCGTAATAGGTGTACTATCTCCTAAACCAAGGAGTACTCGCAACCTGAGAGAAGGTGAAAAGAAAAGACAACTGAATAGTCCTATTCGTTTTCTCCAGAACCGGAAACCATCCTCGAAGTCCTTCGAGTTCGTATATAACCATACGATGGTTTTGTCCAATGGAAGTGGACGTTCGCAGTAATACGGGGTGTCCTGGAGAAAAGGGTAAAAGTAGGAGTGGCAATGAGGTCTGCAACTCTGACAATCCAAAAGCCTGTGTTAAGAAGGTTCGGTCAACTTGGTCACTGAGTCATAGTCCAGGGTCGGGTCAATGGTCGCTGCCAGAGAGAGAGAGAAAAGAAACATTCAGCGTGCACTCTATCCTAGATCAGAATGGTTGTGACTTTATCTAATCAGGAAACCTCCCACTGTACCTCAAATTCTCCTCCAAACCTGAAAGAAGAATTAGTCGGGGTCACCCGAGGAGTAAACCAACTCATCAGTGGGAATCGGGATCCAACTATCATCGCATGATAACGTGACGGAATCCACTCACGTCACCACACTCCAGAAGGTATGCGCATGCCTGGCAAGTTTCAGTTCTTTTGAAACTCCCGATATGATTTTTACCCCTAGGACTCAAGTGACCTTGACGGAGTCAACAAATCAAAGAGTCCTAGTCAAGTTCATCCCGTCATTATCTGGATTGCATTAAACCCACCCTACGTGCCCTTGACGGAGTCAACAAGGCAGCACGACTGTCCTAACCAATCCCATTTATGCAACAAACAAGCACCACTTAGCTACCGTACACTACGCCTTGACGGAGTCAACAAACGCAGCACGAATACTAAATAATACCCATAAGAAATGACGGAGGGCTACGACTGGTTTTTGGCGAAAAACCTTTAACGTAATGAACTTGATATCGTTGAAGGAACTGCATAGCCTTTTATAAAAATATAGTGACGAAAACCTTTACTAAAGAGGTCACTCCCGGTGAAGGGATCTCGGCTCTTTCCCCGTAGAATGAGGTGCAGGATATTCCAACTGAATACCACGATGCTAAGCAAAAGTAATCGGCTATAGTGAAGTTATTGCCCTGACGCAAACTTCTGTCCAAGGGGTCACTCCCGATGAAGGGATCTCGGCCCTTGCCTCATCGACTGAGGAGCAGGATATTCCAACTGAATACCACGATGCAAAACAAAAGTGAACGTCCTTGCAATAACAGCTTTTTGAAAAATTGTTCCAACAACATCAGAATAGGTTTGTTTATCTTGCATTGATCCGAATCAACGCAGTCCCATCAAATGATCACACCAATAAACAACGAAAATATACTGATGTACGTATATGCCATCCGCATTCGCCACTGGGTCCCGTCATCACCCGTTAGGTTAGCTAACTAACGGCAGAGCGGGGACTGGACTAGCGCGGATGTAAAACATATACAACATCTACTAATATATATACCAATATATTATATTTCGCTCAAGGCGTGATAAAATGCAACATCACAGAAATGTACAGCATCACAGAACAATACAGATATCTGGAAGCCCCGGGTTTCACAGAGCCGCTGCTGAAACCCGACGTTCCCCTGGTCGTGTGGATAGCCTGTGCAATGAAATCCTAGACCCCTACGGGCGCGGCAAGTCACCCGCCAAAACCTGAAGCGAGGCAGCCCCCTCCAGCACCGTGAATGGACCACCCAGCACTTCACGGAATCCGGTAACTTGGGCACCCCTCCTGGGTCAACCTGTACCCCCTACGAGTGCGGCGAATAGCCCGCCAATCCTAGAGTGAAGCCCCCTCCGTCTCAATGCCATGAGATGCGGGCCCGTTGCCCTCTAGAACCCGGCTATCCGTGCACCCCTCCGCGGGGTAATCCTAGTACAGAAAGTAAAATATACATACAACCGGGTACATCGACCGCAACCAGGTCGTGCCCCAAAAGAATAATACAAACAGGCAGTGACGGCAGTCCACATGTCGGACGCTCGACCCGCAATATCAAATGTACATAATACAACAAAACTGTACTAGCATTGCATCCAGGCTATCCCCCACGACCGATCCGCAACAACACAACATAAACATAGAACATCAACGTGAAAGTCACGTTCGCAAATCCGTCTAACCGGGCTATAGCAGTTAGACCGGATTTACCGATCAAGGGACATTCACGGTCGCAGATATAATGTAAATACTGTGAAATAATGTGTTTAAAAATATCCGATCGATCAAACAATTAACAGGTGGGCCCCCAACCAATACTGTAGCAGTCACAGAAAACCTGGGCCCAAATTTAATATTCCAAAAGCCCCAAAAACTGTCCATAAGCCCACTGTAGAATTTTGACACAGCGAAGATACCAACATGCGGCGGAACCGCGGCCAAAGGGTGGGTTTGGCCGCGGTTCCGCGCTTAGGTCAACGACTGACTGAGTCGAAATTTTACAGAAGTCTTAGAATGTTTAGTACATGCGTTTTTTACAACCTGAAAAATTTTTTGAGACCAAAAATTTCCAACAGAAAACTGATGTGTACAAAATGAGGTTTTTTTGGAATTTCGGTCGATCGGATAAGCAAAACACATTAGAACAAGCTAGGTAAGGTTAATGGCGTGGCTCTGATACCATGTTGCGCCACGGCAGCGCCCCGGCCTCGTACTCGAGGCCAAAATGCGGAATCAAAAATTTTCCTTACTCGGAAACCGGCGCTACCGCAGACAATAAAAACCCGGATCGATTACCATTAACCTAATGCTAGCAATCAAGAGATGGGAAGAGAAGTATACCGAGTTATCCGAGTCCTCCGGTCTTCTCTTCATCGTCCCGATCTCCCGCGGAAAGTCTTGTCTCCATATCGTCGCCTCCTCGCCGGAAAGGGCACCACATCGCCTGCGTCTTTTACGGGCTCCCGCCTCAATACCGAGGCAACTCGGGCATGAAGCCGGCAACTCGACATGCTCAAGATATGCTGTAGAATGTGTAGTGTAGAGGCTATGTCTCATTTGGGGTTTGTTGCCATTTGAAGATGATGGAGGAAATGAGATAAGAAAAATGGTGCTTGCATTTTTCTAGCATGAAATGAGATCAAGAGATCAAACTCTCAAGAATGAAAACACTCTTTTCTTTTTCTTTCTTTCAACCATTTTCATCAAGTGAGAAGAAGAAGGGTGGAGGAATGAATATGAAAACATATATCATGAAGGGAGGTGAGTGTAGGATAAAGAGAAGAGGTGACCATATCCTAACACCATCATTACAAACTCACAGCAAACTTCATCTCATATCTAATCTTCATAAAGAAAGAAAAGATGATAGAAAAGAATGGAATAAAAAGATGCTATCATAATTAATCATCTTGCAAATAAACCCTCCACAATGTGTTATTTGCAAACTTGCAAATAACACCCTCCATCGAAAAGTCCAGCCGGGAAAGAACAAAGGAAAACCGGCCGGAACGGAATGCAAACTGGCAACTCCAGAAAACTGGTCCCGTAATAAATTACAGGAAAACCCCGATACAGTGCATACACACCCGCATCTGTATACTGACCGGATACAAATGCATTGAGACAAAATCTACACTGTACTAAACTAGTACCCGGCTTAAACCAAAGCCGGCTAGTAAAATCCGTTCGATCCTGATCCGTGCAATACCGCACGTATCTGATGGAACCCTGCCATATAACTATACGGCCACTAGTACAAAACTGTCCGATCCTGATCCGTGCAATACCGCACGTATCTGATCGGACCCTGCCATATCTCCATACGGCCTCTACAGCGTTTCGCCCGAAAGCTTGAATAACTGAAAGTGTGGTGGACTCTAAAGACTCGTCAATACTATGGCTGTGGATTTAACCACTAGCACGTCAGAGATATTAGCCAATACGTGACGGGCCACCAGCTATTGACCAAAAGGGACGTCGAAGAGCGAACTCATCCTGACACCCTACTGAGCCTGTCAGTGACAATATCCGTACAGTCCAGTCCGTTCGTCTATGAGCATCGCATGTCGGGCCTAGGGGGTTGGTAAAAGTCAGACCCCCAAAAGCGGTACAAGTCGTGTCGGAGTGTAGCCCAGAACACCCTGAGATACTACTGGAATACCTACCAGTAAATCTCCTGCCTCGGCCGAGGGCTTTGCGTAATGGCTCTCCTAGACACAGCGCGACCTCACCCCCAATACCGGGAGAGACGAACCCCTGAAGATCCGCTCACTGTCTCCATGTGGCTCGGGACTGTACCCAACTAAAACCTGTTTGCACGACTCCTTTGAGCCGTGGTAGGGTAGTAATCAAAGTACAGTGGGAACTCACACGAGACAAATGACGATCCCCAGGTCAATGAACTAACCTGTACACATGTCACCAGGGAACTGCTATCTGACGTCTGGTATAATCCCCACTGGCAGGTTCCCGGCGAGTCCTGTCCGGTGTACTCATAACCCAATAAGCACCTGTATACATCTTAGGTGAACCAACTGACACCAGTGGCTTGTGAGACCGGCCACCGCCCCTCGTCGGGGTCTCGACTGTATACACTAGTCTACTAATGGAGTATCGATGCCCTGTCTCGAAACTCCTACGACTAGGGACCTTTTAAGGATGTGCTTATAGACTACCAGCTCCCACGTATATGATCGCCATCATACTGCTGGTAGTCAAGCAAGAATCCTAGGGGATCTATCAACATGTAATAGCGACATGTCAGGTCACCTAAAGCAGTACACGATGATAAAGATAAACCAGATAGCATACAATCATCTCGAGTAAGACTGTCCTACCGGGATAGGTCCTCCCTCAATCATTGCAATCACGTGCCTGTGATCCAATAATTGACTCTGAGGGCACTATCTCCAACAATCTTTGTGACATGACTGGCAAGTTCCACAAGATGTAAATTCAAACTGATTTAAATATGCATCTAAATGTAACTTCAGCCAGTTGGGTCGCATTGATATGACCTAGTCTACAATTGCCTCAAGAAGGATTCGTTCATTTCTGAACTCTTTCTCTTGTGTGTGTTCTGTATACTAGGAACTGTAGTTTGATTTAGAACGTCATTTCTTTTAGATAACGTGCCTGAACCGATCAACTTTTGAAATAGGAAATGTTCAAAACATTATCCAACAATACAAAATTATATCATTTATTTACTAATAAAGAGACTGATATGATTTTGTATATCAGGTTCGGTATTTAATAGTATTTGTTCAGAATCAATGTATTGGTAATACAGGATGACAGTGACCAACAGACTTGGCTGCAACACTTGCACCATTTTCTGTCTCATGAAAACTATCACTCGATCCGAGTTCTCTGTCTTTCTGTAGCCCTATGTAACAGATTACATATCTGGGATCCTGATCCGATATTAGATACCCAGGACGCAGAGGATACTGAGAAATAGTTCTGTGTAACGAACACACCCGAAGAAGATGCATCATATGCACTTTCTTCGTTTGGGCGGCATGGGAATCCTGGTATTCCCCTATTTCCCGCTCGGTCTTATAACAATTATAAGTTGGAGCGGGACCAACGTTCCCCAGCTCAGTATAACAAGCGGGTTCAGTCAATACATCCATATTATTATCTTGATTAAGGCGTGATATGGTCGCTACCTGGAGAGAGAGAGAGAAAACAATCTGCGTGTGCTCTTGCAAGATTAGATTGGTTATTTATTTTATCTAATCAGGATGGCTCATACTGCTTTTATCAAATCTTCCTTCAAACCTTAAAAGGAAAGACTAGCCGGGATTAATTACACTCAACAAGTTAGCCAATCTTTCAGCCAGGCCAGTGTCGGTACATTGAGGGAGGTTCCCCGTGTTTTCGCACGGACCTAATTAAAGTAAATCTCGTTTTCCCGGGGCGTAACCCCGTTGACACCTTTCTAGACACCTACTTTATCGGCTAATTTTAAAGTGCAAAACTCTCCCAGGAGTAACAATTACTCACAGTGGGTATCGGGATCCAACTATCATATAGAAGGTATGCAATCTCATTGCAAATTTCAACACTTGAAACTCCCGATAAAGGTTTTTACCCCTAGCACCTATGACCTTGGCTAAGGTCAACAAATCATAAGCACTAGTCAAGTTCTACCCGTCATTTCGTGATTAATTAGACCCACCCAAATGACTCTTGGCTAAGGTCAACAAAGTCACGCGACTGTCCTAACTAATCGCATCATATGCGGTGTAGGAAGACATCACTTAGCTACCGTACACTGTGCCTTGACTATGGTCAACAAACACAACAAGAATACTAAGTACTCTACTTCCTAAAATGACGGAAGGTTGCAGATGGTTTTTAAGAAAACCTTTAACGCTTTGAACTTGATCTCGTTGCGGAATCAAATGGTTTTTAAATGGAGTGTTTTTGAGGCCTTTCTAGTTTTGTTAAAGGGGTCACTCCCGGTGAAGGGATCGTCGGCCCTTTCCTCATCGAATAAGGTGCAGGATATATCATATATACCGCTGTGCAAAGAAAAAACTATGAAGCAATCAAAAGAAAAACCGAGGGTTGTAGCATCTACCAGTCATTGCTAAAGGAGTCACTCCCGGTGAAGGGATCTCGGTCCTTTCCTTATCGAATAAGGTGAAGGATGTTCTATAAGGAACACCGCGATGCAAAGCAAGAACTGTAGCTACCTGTTTTATTTTTGAAATTCGATTCCACAATATCTTTTAGGTTTATTTTCTTTCATTAATCTCATTAATGAATGTCCCATCATTTAATTCTACCTAAACATCACAGATAAATACAACGTACGCTTATACCATCCGCATTCGCCGTGATGTCCCGTCTGCACCGTTAGGTTAGGTAACTAACGGCAGAGCGAGGCAGGGCTAGCGCGGGTGTAAAACATAAGCAACGTTTATATAATATATCATATATAGTATATACAGTATCCATCTGAACAAATCACATGATCACATCACAGATAACGCAGCAGAAAATATCATATGAAATATTGGATATATTAGGACGTCCGTGTTTTTAATACGAGCCAGTATAAAATACGGATTCCACGGTCGCGATGAATAGCCAATCCCATACCCCTAGACTCCTACGAGAGCGGCAAGTAACCCTACCAATTCTAGAGTTAGGAGACCCGGGCTCGACTCCTCGAGATGGTCTCCCACTGGACCCTAAAACCCGGTTACTTGTGCTCCCCATCTTGGGTCTATCCTAATGCGGAAAAGTAAATAATATACAAAAGGTGACATCTTCCGCAACCTGGAAGTGCCCCAATAAAAGAATATTACATACAAGTTTTTACATGAGTGAAAATGAAAAACACTCATCTCACATAAATAAAACCCGGCTATTCAAACACGACGATCCAATATAACATATCCAGCAACACATAACATCACATGTCATCAACGTAAGTAAATATGTGCATCCCAATTGTCGTTGACATATAGCAACGAAACCGGGGATATCACATATTACAACTTACGGTCGCAGAAAAGAAAGTGTAAAACTACAACAGTTGGAATCCGCAACCTGCATAGACATCGCATGCCTAACCAAATGAATTCCTTAGACATCGCATGCCTAACAATTATAAACTCCGCATTTTAGTCTCATTATCGAAAAAATCTTTTCAATATCAAGTCGGGCAATTCAACAAGATTCCCGACATCCAAAACGAACGCTCGTCGCAAACTTTAGTAGACGGCCGCACCCCCGATACCGTTGACGAAGTGCACCAAGGCGGAACACCACTGCCGCGAGCACCCGAACGGATGCTTTTTGGCGACGGGGTTCTCCTACACTCACTTGGTCGAGGCTAAGGGGTGTAGCTGTCTATTAAGTTTATCCGGCGAGTATCCGCGTACGCTACGTGATTGCGACGGACATTTGATCGCATCAAAATTCCGTGGCAACCGATCAAGTGAGACTATGGTGCTATGTTTATAACAATCATATTAGTTATCCCATAACTACTTGTGAATTCCAAATATTGTATCACATTCTAGATAAATGGAAAATGTTAAATTTTTCGATCGAACAATCAAACACCCAAGTTTACCCGAAACAGCTCAACACATGAAATAAGTTTTAAAACATCCACTTCATGCCTCAGTACCAACGGTCCAGCTGTAGAAGGGTTAAGCCAACACCTTACATGTGGCACGCCATACTGTCCCAAACCCTAAGGTTCAAAGGGCAGTTCAAGACGGTCACATAATCGAGTTAAGGTTTGTTGTCTTCTAGAGGGTCCATCGCGTTACTTGCACTACTTAGAACGTTATTAAACTACGGAAAAATCCAACAATTGGAAATTTCCCGGCAGGGGAAAAAGTGGGTATTTATATCCGGTCGAACATTCTAACATGTTCTAAAATTATCCGGAAAAACACAAAGACAAAGTTAGACAATCCGATCGAATCTTCGAACTCCCAATGCAACCCAGAAAACTCAACTCTTGAGTGCATATTAAAAATTCCCAGAAAAACTCAGGAATAACTTAGTGACATTACTGTGCAAAATTTAATGAATGAAGTGACCGTACGGCCGCGGAACCGCCGCACGAGCCATGCTCGTGCCGCGTTTCCGCGGCGCCTTGATCGAATTAGGTACACGTTTTGCACAATAACTCCTAAAAACGCCTGCTGATTTTTCTGCATATTTTTAATTCACAAAAATCACAGTTTTGAAAAATTGTATAGAGAAGGGTTTTCAATTAGGGTTTTGGGTTTGATCGGACTTCTAACATTGTCTACACTTCGCATAAAGCTCTAGCCAGGCTCTGAAACCACTGTAGGGTTTCTAGGCACACTCATGAGGTTCAACAACTGATCAAACATGTCCAATTCAAAATTTTCTATGTGCCGAGAAACCCTAAACTAGATCGTAACTAGAGGTAAGGCGAAAGAACATGCAAGTTAACAACTTAACTACAAGTGAAAGTAACTACAACCTTTGTAGATCCGGTCCTCCACTTCTCTAGCTCCGTGATGACGTCCCTCCGCTGCGATCATCGGATCCTGGACTCTAACGATGGTTTCGTCGGAGAAATGATCGGGCTAGGTCGTTGACTTCGATGCCGAAGATGATATACGTCGAGGCAACTCAAACTCAAGCTCCATCTTCATAGGTCATGAAACTTGTGATGATAACACACTCTAATACATGGCAAGTGGTAGAGGATGAAGAAATAGGAAGTGGGTTCACTTTGGAATTGGATTTCTCACTTGGATTCATCACTTGGAATTTTCAAGAGAGCTTTCTTCTCTTCATGAAGAAGAAGAAGAAGAGAAGAAAAAATGAATAATCAATTATCTCAAAAAGAAAATCATGTGATGTCTATCATTTAGCAACCATGGGTGAGTAAACTCATGTAGAGAATAAACTAGGGTTTAGGTGTAATGGTTAGGTTAAGGAAAAAACAAAATGGTTGAAGCTTCATGAAACTTCAAGAATAAAACAAAGAAAGCCACCATATTTGTTTTTGCCAAAAATAAAAGAATAAAATAAATGAATAAGCTAAAACCCTAACCATTAACCTAAACATGGTTTAAAACAAACACACACCCAAGTTTGCATGTATCATCAATCATGATACAAACTAGTGCACAAAAATATATCACATATACTACTTGTGCACATCAAGTGAGAAAATCCATCTTAAGTGAACAAATACTAGTTAATGTAAAGTAATATATCAAATATATAATTATACATCAAATCATTAAATCAACACTTGATTTAATGATCCGGTCATATCGCATATAACCGACTAAAATCAAGTGTATCAATGTATCGAATCAACACTTGATTCGGTAACCCGGCTATATCATATATAACCGTCCAATGATACAAATCGCGAGAATAGAATACAGTATCACATACTGGTATTATTCTCGGTCCTGCACATATCTCATATGCGCTCCTATTTGTTTCGCTTGAGCCAGGAATCCTCTGTGTAGGACTCTAAAAACTCGTCAATACGCCGACAGCCAGGTGATGATCATATCAAACACCCACAAGCCGCAAGCGGTCTGATAAACGTAACGGCCACCCGGGTATTGAGCGATCAGAAGATCAATGAGCAAGCCCGCTCACACTCCTGTAAATCCAACCAGCAACACTTACCGTACAGTCCGGGTCTGTTCGTCTGATATGTCGCATATCTCGCCTAGGGGTGGTAAATGTCAGACCCCCGGTAGCTTGATAAGTCATGCCGATATAAGGTCCACAACAAACGTGAAACTACTGATAACTCTTACCAGTAAATCACTTCAACCCTGGCCAGGGATTTCCAGTTATGGCCAGTCGAGCATAGCGCAACATCAACCCCAATACCGGGAGAGACGAATCCCCTCCTATCGCTCATTGCTTCCATGTGAATCGGGACTGTACCCAAAAACCACCTGTTTGCACGACTCAATAGAGCCGTGGTAGGGTGGAAATCAAAGCACAGTGGGAGACACACCGGACTCTATGACGATCTCGGGTCA